>CM061543.1:148462717-153262717 GCA_030864215.1 Capsicum pubescens | reverse complement strand
GTTCAAGTTCTATTTTTAATGATCAACGATTCAGATTTATATCGTGCATGTCCTCGGGCTGTATTTCTTTGTTAAATTTATGATGTTAAATTCTCTATTCCTCAAGCCTCAGTTGAGTGTCAAGTTATTCATAGCATCTATTCATGTGTCAGATCCTCATGCTCTAATATTTTAGTTATCTTTCATTACTCAAGATAATGGTGGTGAATAGTGGTTTAGACGAGAGAGGGGAGATGTTTCCTTATCAACGATAGAGGGTGGCATGCTTACTTTAGATAGACGGTAAGGTGAAGTAAGATTGAGGTTAAGTCTTTGATACATGTTATGGTTAGTTGAAGCTTAATGTATTATGATTGGGAAGATTGTAGTGTGTTCATTTTGTGTAATTCCATGAGTTGGAAGGAATATTGGAGTGAAGCATTTGTGTAGGACTTGATTAGCTATGAGTATGTCAGGTGTGCTTGAGGGAGTGCATGGAAAAAAAAAATCTTGATAAGAGGTGTGTAGGGTATGAAGAAGAGGCTTTATAAGTGTTTGATTAGGAATGCGCATGTGGTTATGAAGATAGGATTAAATGTCGTGTTTGTGTGCATATAGGTGGGTGCCTTGCATATTAGTAAATGGCTAGTACTAGGTGGATTGGAGTTGTCGAAGTGGTAATGAGAATTACTCTTGAAGTGAGAGGCTGTAAGAATGTAGATGTGTGGGAGCTCATGATTTAGAATGGGATTATGTGGCGAATTTTGTGGTTCTAGGTTAGGTATGAAAACGATGAGGGGGTTTGGTTTGAGGGGATATGAGAAGATGGAAGTATCGATGTCATGTGAGGATTCTAAGTCGAATCGATCAAGTATAGTAGCAGGAGGGTATAGTATAGTCAAGAGAGTGTTTGAGAAGTCTGGTTGTTTTGAGAGTAAGTAGTTGCTTGAAACCAAAATCTACGAATTCAGTTCAGTATGTGTATCAGGCATCAGTTTTAGATTCGGATATATAATTGTGATTCAGTCTGTAAGCATTCATTGAACAATCTTTGTTTTCCAAGTATTCTAGTCCAGACAATGTAATACCCATTGTGTAGTCTTATCTTTGTTTCTCATGACCTATGCCTGCATAAATTATCTCTTCGTTGTCTATGAGTATGATTGCACCCTTATCACATCAAGTGAATTCTAAACTCTCAGTATGAACCTGCTCTTTAATATAGGAAGAAGGCAAATCAACTCAGATACAGTCGAGAATTACAGTTGTCCTCTATCTATTCTTTTCCAGTCTCGGATCCAGCTGTATAGCTATTCTCATCATGAGTTTATACATTAAACGAAGTGCTTCAAGGTTTAGAAAGAAATAAATTTAGATTTGTAAGTTGTTTCAGCTGTGTGTCTTTAGTTTTCTCTATATTCTTGGGCAACAGCAACATTCAAGGACGAATGTTTCCAAGGGGGAGATATTGTAATCCCTGATCATTTCTTAAGCCTAAATCCATCTTTTGAGTGACTATGGACGACTTCCAAAGTGATTTTTGGTTATATCATGTTGTATTCGCCTAAATTCCACTTTCTATCATGTGGAGAATTGGATAAGCTTTCCATCGACTTAAGATTCACCAGAATCGGACACCCGGTGAGAAAGTTAGAGCCATTTTGTAATTCCCCGAGACTCTAACCATTAGTGCAACCATGAATCAAGCTCTTCAAAAATAAATTATGGTGGTTTGGTTGTTTTCTAATCAAGTATGGTGTGTATTAAGGCCTCAAAGATGTCCTAGCGATTGGACGAATCAAAACACTCCTTACCGATAGAATTCTTGGGAAGGATATTGGTATAGTCAACTTCAAACGAGCATATCTCTCATTATACTTGGAATTTTTGAGTTCATGACCTATCACTATTGATATTTAAAATTGTGAATTTCATGTTTCTACCATGAGTTGGTATTTCAAGTGCTTTCAAGAGATGTGTCAAGCTTTAAGCTTTCTTATGACAAATTGTATTATTGAGTATATTGATTCATGAGATTGGGTTGTTACAATGAGTCTTGATATTTCCTCAAATTTAATGATATTGCCATGATTTAATGAATCAATACATTTTGATATTGAGAAAGATTGATTTGATTTGAGTTGAGTTAGGAATCTACAAATTGATTATGATTTGATAAATGAGAAAGAGATTTGATTTGGTCTTCATGATAGACCCTTGTGTTCTTTGTGGTGGATTTCCTAACTCGTTCTTAGCTGAATCTGGGAGGAGTATTTAGCACCGAGCGAGAAATGTGGTATTTTCTCAAAACTACGTGCCACCGTAGGATTGATGTTGATTATTGTGGGCCAGAGGTCGAGTATGGGATTGGGATAGTGAAATTGAGGTCGTACTCCCTGGAAAGAGTACGATGCTCCCACCAATATAGGGTTCTCTCCTTAGGAGGGCAAAATGTTGGACTCCATGCGGCTCATATGGTTTAGTTTATGTCGGTTATAAGAAACTCCCAAGTCCATAAGAGTTTAAGTTTCATGAGTTACCGAGTCACTCTAAGTCATGATTTAAAGAGTTTGAGTTGAGTATAATGATTTTTGAGATATATAATGCATGCATTACTATAGATGATTTACAAGGAATATATTTCAATTAATTCAAGCAAAGAAAGTCGTTATGGTCGGCATGTATGATTTTCAAAATCATTTATGATATTATTTATAATGTTGCATTGCACCCTCACATACTGAGTACATTCCTTAAAATACTGACCCCCATATATTTCCATATGCTATAGTGTCTTATAATGTAGGTTCAAGTTGTAGTGCAGATACCTCATTCAGTCAGTCCGCCACTCCCAGACAGTAGGTGATGACTCCTTTTGATTCGAGGGCTTGAGTTGGTTATACAGTTCGAGAAGTATTGTATTTTCTTATTTTATTCGTATTGAGATTGGATAGTTGGGAGTCATGACCCGGCTATCTGAAGTCAGTATCAGTAAAGGCTTCATAGACAGTAAGTAGAAGTTGATGTATTCAGTTTCAGTTTCATTTGGTAGAAGTAGAGTTGTAATCCTGTAAAGTTCGTATTTACATTGATCAAGTTCAGAGAAGTTCTATATTTTCGCTGATTTTATATAGATTTTAGCATTTTATCTAGTTGCTTATGAGTTATGCCAGTAGGAGGGTTAGCTTGGGGTCACTTGTGCCATGTGACGTCTCGGGACTAAATTTTGGGGCATTACAAAGCTAAACCATGAACTGGCATGAACCTTAAGCAACTAATTTAGAATAATTAAATGGCTAGTTCTTTTGTACAAAAATATAAGCATAATGAAATTTAAATAAATATGTAATTGATAAAGTTTAAAAACTGATAATCAGAAGAGAGAAATGGAAATTACAAGACTAACTCTGACTGACATCTATGAACCCTCTACTATACTGCCTATAGATAGCTAGGACATGTTTCCATCTACCACTAATAAATAAACATGAATAATAAAAAATAGAGTGCATGATCAATATCTGAATGGAGTCCCCAAAGTAGGAGAACTCATCACCTGTTGTGATGACCCGAAAAAAAAATTCGTTAAGATCTCGGATGAAATTATGTTGAATTTTGTTCTTTATAGTGATTAATAATTTTTTTGTGTGGAATTTCTGGATATGTGACCAGTCATCGCGTAGAGAATCGAATAAGATTTCCAACGATATGTGGATCATCCAAAACGGACACTCGAGTGACGAGTTATGATCATTCCGATCTAACCGTGAATAGTGGTGAACAGTAAATGTGCAGGAAAAAAAATACTGAGGCCAGGTGAATTTTAGGGTCAACTTCAAATGATCATAACTTCTTGTACATAATGATCTGGGTGAGCTACTATATATCAACAGACAGCTATGAAAGTCCTATTTCCAATGAAATTGCTTTCATCCAATTTGGCCATCGGAGCAAAAAGTTATGGTCGATCTACTTCAGCTTATCAAAACAGTCCACCAAAGGACAGATTTGACATTATTTGATTTTTAAGGGTATTTTGGTCATTCCCACTCCAATCCATCCAGGTAAACCATGGATTTAAGTCCATTAAGAGAATTCAATAGGTCATTTTTCTCCAAAATTTCCTAGGGCTCAAACCCCAACCCTACTACTCCAAATTTCATCCTTCTATGTCTCTTGATTGAACCATAGAAATTTTAAATTGATTTGGGATTCGAGTTGATCATGTTAAGGGCTTCGAGAAGCACCCTTTATTTTCGTGAATAAAGTTTCGGAGTCGGAAGTTCATATTCATCTTCTATTTTTAGGTATGTGGGGCTTTGAACAAGATTATCCTTTCGATCTTGTGCCCAGTATTTTTGTTGAATTACATTGACATGAGATTTTACATGTTTTACCATGAATTGGAAATATGGTTTTATATCTTATATTATTGTCCATGAGCTATGGGATTATGTCATTCGATATGTGTATGATGTTGAGATGGAATTATGTCCAAACAGTATTTGATTATGAGAGTATGATGATTTAATTTGTTAAGCCTTGATTTATACTATCATTCCACTATTTCCTTATTATGAATTTATAATTGATATTGAAAATTCTATATCCCTACTATGGGTTGATGTATCAAGTACCTTTAAATGAGAGTTGGATGGCAAATTGAGAAATGTTGATATTGAAGTTGCAATGAGTCTTGATATTTTTCGGATGATTTTGATGAGTTAAATTGTTGAAAATATTATGTATTGAGTCTTCATATCCTTGTTCAAATGTCGAGTCGGTTATGGTTCAATGCATTGATACCTTGTTGATGTTGAGGAAGATTAAAATGTTTTGAGCTAAAATGTGTTGAGTTAGGAATCCAATAATTAATATGATTTGATAAATGAGAAAGAGATTTGATTTGGTCTTTATGATAGACCCTTGTGATGTTGTGGTGGATTTCCTAATGTGTTCTGACCTTGTCGGGGAGTAGTACTTAGCACCGAGAGGGAAATTTAGTATTTCCCCAAACCTATGTGCCACCATAGGGTTGTTTGATGATGATATTATTGGCCAGAGAGCCCGATTATGATTATTACAGTTTTAAGGTCGTACTCCATGGCAAAGAGTATGACTCTCCCGCCAACGGGGGTTTCAAACATTGGTATTCCACGTAGCTCACGTGGGGTTGTCGTTTATTGGAAACTCCCCTTTCCATAAGAGTCATGTTTATTGAAATACCGAGTCACTCCGAGTTTTGATGTGGTAAGTCAAGTTGCCTATAATGATCTATAATGATTTATAAGGTTTTTCTCCTACATTTCCTATCTAAGATGTTATGAGTTGCATGATTCAATGTCACTCAAGCCAGGTGTGTCATTATGCTCCATATGTACGTTTTTACGAAATTTATGATATTATTTATATTTTGCATGTGCCCCCACATACTCAGTACGTATCTTGTGCTGACCCGCATATTTGTTTATGGGCTACATTCTTACCATGATGTAGGTTCAGGTACTCAGCCGATGTAGGTTCAGGTACTCAGCCGCAGCCGCAACAGTGATATCCGAGTGCCGCATCTACGTTCCTTTAGTGGTGAGTCCTCATGGTTCGAGGACCAAGTTAATAGTTTTTGTGCTGTTGTTTTGTGATCCCTTTGGTCTATTGAGTCAGTTAGGGGTTTGTCCCAATGGCTCGTTGATTTTGCTGTATAGAGGCTATGTCAGACTAGTGTATTGTTGGGTTGGTTTGTGTATAGACATTCCATATATGTACAGTCTAACAATATTTCGTACCATGTGCGATGTGATATGATATGTACTTATATATATATCCTTAGCGTAGCGTGTATGTTGTTGTGTTGGAACCCAAGGATAGTGTTTTGGCTTAAAGGGTTAGCTTGAGGCTGCGTGTAGCCTTGGGCACTGTGTGGCATCTCGGGATGATATTTTGGAGAATTACAAACTTGGTATCAGAGCCTAAGGTTCTGAAGAGTCCTAGGGAGTCTGACAAGCCGCGTTACGTAGAGTCTTGAGTATCGGTGTGGTGCGCGCCACACCTATGATCAAGAGGCTGCGGGGCATTCTAGGAAAAGTCATTTCTTTCTTTCTACAAGAGTCTATCATGCTTACAACTGTTTCCTTCTTCTGTTAATTCATGCGTTCTTACGACAAAATATGCCTCCATATCAAGATCGCGGAAACAACAACCAACCTCAACCCGTTGATCCGTTACATGAGACGGTATCCCATGCCAAATTTTGGGCAGCTTTTCAGATGCTAGCCCAGGAAGTTACCACCAATACTCAGTCCAACGCTCCACCTCCACAGGAAAATAATTCGGCAGCAGCATGAATTCGTGATTTTATACGGATGAATCTGCCACAGTTTCATGGGTCGAGAGCAGGTGAGGACCCGCAGATCTATGTTGATGAAATGAAGAAAATTACAAAGATTATGCACATGACCAAGGAATAAAGTATGGAGTTGGCTTCTTACCGATTGAAGGATGTTGCCTATGACTGGGTGCAGATGTGGAATAAGGGTAGAGAGGAAGATACCGCTCCGGTGACTTGGTAATTATTCCAAGATGCTTTCTTGGATAGATTCTTTCCTCTTGAGTTATGGGAAGCTAAGATAGAGGAGTTTATGAATTTGAGATAAGGCTCCATGTCTGTTAAGAAGTATTGTCTTAAGTTTAATCAGCTATCGAAGTACGTTCCCAATATAATGGCTAACTCGAGGACTAGTATGAGCAAGTTTCTAACTGGGGTGTCGAGTTATGTAGTGAAAGAATGTAGATCTGCTATGATCAACAGGGAGATTGAACTTCCTAGGTTAATGATTCACGCCCAACAGATTGAGTCAAATAAGACAAAGGAAAGAGAAAGAGTAAGAGGGATTAAGAGAGTCAGATCGGAGCAACAGGGGTCTGGTCAGACTAGATTCTCTGGAGGGAGTCGCCCTCAGTTTCAGAGACGTCAATTTATACCTGCGCCTTCCTCAGCTAGTGCTCCCATATATCGAGGCAGGCAGGAGCTCGGGAATAGGTCGGTACCTTCCAGGTCTTAGGACAGTGTAAGCAACCGGCCTCATCCTCCTTCGTGTGCTAAGTGTGGTAAAGACCATTTTGGGGAGTGTTATATGGGGCAGTGGGGCTGTTTTAGTTGTGTCAAGTTGGGCCACATACTTAAAAACTGCCCGTATGCCAGACAGTGGAGTCGTGATGCCCTTCCCCAGAGTCAGGCTACCAGTGCCCCGCCTCCCGCAGCCCGTCCTGTTCCTCCTCAGAGTGCTTCATCTAGTGCTACTGGCGGTCAACGCCAGAATCATTTCTATGTTATACCACCTCATCAGGACCAAGATGACTCTCCCAATATTGTCACTAGTATGCTCCATGTTTTCTATTTTGATGTCTATGTGTTGATGGACCCCGGTTTAAGTTTTTCTTATATGACACCTCTGGTTGCTGTAAATTTTGAAACGGATCCTGAACTAATTTCTCAGACTATTTTAGTTTCTACTCCGGTAGAAGAGTCTGTCATTGCTAAGCTGGTGTATAATAAATGTCCCATTACTTTCTTTCATCGGATTATGTATGCTGATTTGATTGAGCTAGATATGGTTGACTTTGATATCATTCTGGGTATGGATTGGCTTTACTCATGCTATGCGTCTATTGATTGTCGTGCCCGTGTGGTCATGTTTTAGTTTCCTGATGAACCTATCCTCGAATGGTCCGGTAGTTCGGTGATTCCTAAGGTTCGTTTCATATCCTATCTCAAAGCTAGAAAGTTGATTTCCAAGGGTTACATCCACCATTCGGTTCGGGTTAAAGACACTAAGTCTGAAACCCCGATCATTCAGTCAATTAATGTTGTTAATGAGTTTCTTGATATCTTTCCGGAAGATCTCCTTGGAATACCTCTTGATACAGAGATAGAGTTCGGGATTGACCTTTTTCCCGATACTCAGCCTATTTCCATTCCTCCGTATCGCATGGCTCCCGCGAAACTTAAAGAGTTAAAGGAGCAATTGAAAGATCTTTTAGACAAAAGCTTTATCAGACCTAGTGTTTCCCCTTGGGGTGCACCTGTCCTGTTTGTGCGTAAGAAAGATGGTTCTTTGCGGATGTGTATTGATTACCGGCAGCTTAATAGGGTTACTATCAAGAATAAATATCCGCTTCCTCGAATTGATGATTTATTTGATCAATTGCAAGGTGCGAGCTACTTTTCGAAGATAGACCTCAGATCCGGTTATCACCAACTTAAGGTTAGGGAATGTGATATCACCAAGACAGCCTTTCGAACCCGTTACGATCATTTTGAATTTCTAGTGATGTCTTTTGGGTTAACTAATGCTCCAGCAAATTTCATGGATCTTATGAACCGTGTATTCCGGCCATATCTGGATTTATTTGTGATAGTGTTCCTTGATGATATTCTTATTTACTCCCAAAGTGAGGGTGATCATGCGGATCAACTCTGAATCATGTTGGAAACTCTTCGAACTCATCGGTTGTATGCTAAGTTCAGTAAGTGTGAGTTTTAGATGAACTCTGTAGCCTTCTTGGGTCATGTTGTTTCTTCCGAAGGTATTAGAGTTGATCCTCAAAAGATAGAGGCTATAAAGAGTTGGCCTAGACCTATTTCTCCTTCTGATATCCGAAGTTTCTTGGGTCTTGCTGGTTATTATCGCCGTTTTGTTGAAGGGTTTTGATCTATTGCATCTCCTATTACCCATTTGACCCAAAATAAAGTGAAGTTCCTGTGGTCCGAATCTTGTAAGAAGAGTTTTCAGGAGTTGAAGACTCGACTCACTTCAGCCCCTGTGTTAACTTTGCCTGGCGGTGTTGATGGTTTTGTGGTGTATTGTGATACTTCCAGAGTCGGTTTGGGTTGTGTATTGATGCAAAAGGGCAAGGTTATAGCTTATGCTTCCAGGCAGCTAAAGCCTCACGAGAAGAATTATCCTACCCATGACCTTGAATTAGATACCGTGGTTTTTGCTTTGAAAATCTGGAGACATTATTTATATGGTGTCCATGTTGACATCTTCACGGACCATAAGAGCTTGCAGTATGTATTCACCCAAAAGTAGTTGAATCTTAGGCAGAGACGATGGTTAGAACTGTTGAAAGATTATGATATGAGCGTTCTAGATCATCCGAGAAAGGCTAATGCAGTAGCAGATGCCCTTAGTCGGAAGTCCATGGGTAGCGTAGCACATATGGAGATTGGTAAGAAGGAGTTAGCCCGTGAGGTACATCGTTTGGCTAGATTGGGGGTTAGGTTGTTTGTTGATGCTGAGGGTAGTATAGGAGTGCAAAGCGGTTCCGAATCCTCTTTAGTTTTGTATGTGAAGGAGAAGCAAGACAGGGATCCTACCTTGGTCGGGTTAAAAGAGTCAGTTAAATACCAAAAGGTGGAGGTTTTCTCCCAAGGGGGAGATGGCATTTTAAGACTACGAGAAAGATTATGTATTTCTGATGTTGATAACTTAAAGCAGAGGATTATGGCGGAAGCGCATGGTACGCGATACTCCATCCCTCATGGTGCTACCAAGATGTACCATGATTTGCTGGAAATCTATTGGTGGAACGGTATGAAGAGGAACATAGCAGAATTTGTAACGAAGTGTTCCACGTGTCAACAGGTTAAAATAGACCATCAAAGGCCCAGTGGCGTGATGCAAGAGTTTAGCATTCCTACTTGGAAGTGGGAAGAAGTGAATATGGACTTCATAGTTGGTTTGCCTCCTTCTCGTCGCCATCATGATTCGATTTGGGTTGTCGTAGATCGGCTAACGAAATTAGATCATTTCTTGCCTGTGCATTCATCGTATACAGCTGAAGATTATGCTAGAATATATATTCGGCAACTTGTCAGACTTCATGGAATCCCTTTGTCTATTATTATTGATAGAGGTACTCAGTTTACCTCTCAGTTTTGGAAATCTTTCCAGAAGGGTCTCGGTACCCAAATTCGTTTAAGTTCTACTTTCCATCCGCAAATAGATGGTCAGGCCGAGCGGACCATTCAGACTTTAGAAGATATGTTGAGGGCTTGTGTGCTTGATTTTAAAGGTAGTTGGGATGAGCACTTAGCATTAATCGAGTTTGCTTACAATAACAGTTTTCATGCTACTATTGGAATGGCCTCGTTTGAAGCTTTTTTATGGTAGAAGGTGTAGATCACCCATTGGTTGGTTTGAAGTTGGTGAGGCTGCCACGACTGGACCGGATGCGGTGTTCGAAGCCATGGAGAAGGTTAAGTTAATTTGGGAGAGGTTGAAAACCGCCCAAAGTCGTCAAAAATTATACGCAGATGTAAGGAGGAAAGACCTTGAATTTGATGTTGGTGATTTAGTGTACTTGAAAGTTTCACCCATGAAAGGGGTGAAGAGATTTGAAAAGAAAGAGAAACTAAGTCCCCGTTATATTGGTCCCTATAAGATTGTGGATCGCATTGGGAAGGTAGCGTATAAGGTTGAATTGCCCGCGGAGTTATCTAACGTCCATCCGGTTTTCCATGTTTCTATGCTTAAGAAGTCTATTGGTGATTTTGTTGTGATTAATCCATCTGAAAGCTCGGGTATTCAAGATAGTCTTTCATATGAAGAGATTCTGGTTGAGGTTCTTGACTTTCAAGTTCGTAGTCTAAGAAACAAGGAAGTTCCTTTGGATAAAGTACTTTGGCGAAATCAATCCGTAGAGAGTGCTACTTGGGACACCGAAGTGGATATGCGCGCCAAATATCCCCACCTCGTTTCTACAAATCCTGAGCATGTGAAAGGTATCGTTCTCTTTTGATTTAATCCTTATTGCTATGTTTATCTTGGCTTGTGTGTTTTCTACGTTATCCAAAAAAATCTAGAATGGAGTATATGCTTGGGCAAGATAATTTTTCTCTATATACACATTTTCATAGTATTCTTGACCTACCTATCAACATTCGAGGACGAATGTTTCCAAGTGGGAGATGATGTGATGTCCCAGAAAAAATTTTCTGTTAAGATCTCGGACGAAAATGTGTTGAATTTTGTTCTTTATCGTGATTAATAATTTTTCGGTGTGGAATTTTTGGATATGTGACCCATCATCGTGTAGAGCATCGAATAAAGTTTCCAACGATATGTGGATCATCAAAAATGGACACTTGAGCGACGAGTTATGATCATTCCGATCTAACCGTGAATAGTGGTGAACAGTAAATGTGCAGGAAAAAAAAACTAAGGCCAGGCGAATTTTAGGGTCAACATCAAACGATCATAACACCTTGTACATAATGATCTGGGTGAGATACTACATATCAACAGAAAGATCAGAAAGTCCTATTTCAAATGAAATTGGTTTCATCCAATTTGTCCATCTAAGCAAAAAGTTATGATCGATCTACTTCAGCCTATCAAAACAGTCCACCAAAGGACAGATTTGACATTATTTGATTTTTCAGGGTATTTTGGTCATTCCCACTCCAATCCATCTGGGTAAGCCATGGATTTAAGTCCATTAAGAGCATTCAATAGGTCATTTTTCTCCAAATTTCCTCAGGCTCAAACCCCAACCCTACTACTCCAAATTTCATCCTTCTATGTCTCTTGATTGAACCGTAGAAATTTTAAATTGATTTGGGATTCGAGTTGATCATGTTAAGGGCTTCGAGAAGAACCCTTTATTTTCGTGAATAAAGTTCCGGAGTCGGAAGTTCATATTCATTTTCCATTTTTAGGTATGTGGGGCTTTGAACAAGATTATCCTTTCGATCTTGTGCCCGGTATTTTTGTTGAATTACATTGACATGAGATTTTACATGTTTTACCATGAATTGGAAATATGGTTTTATATCTTATATTATTGTCCATGAGCTATGGGATTATGTCATCCGATATGTGTATGATGTTGAGATGGAATTATGTCCAAAAAGTATTTGATTATGAGAGTATGATGATTTAATTTGTTAAGCCTTGATTTATACTATCATTCCACTATTTCCTTATTATGAATTTATAATTGATATTGAAAATTCTATATCCCTACTATGGGTTGATGTCTTAAGTACCTTTAAATGAGAGTTGGATGGCAAATTGAGAAATGTTGATATTGAAGTTGCAATGAGTCTTGATATTTTTCGGATGATTTTGATGAGTTAAATTGTTGAAAATATTATGTATTGAGTCTTCATATCCTTGTTCAAATGTCGAGTCGGTTATGGTTCAATGCATTGATACCTTGTTGATGTTGAGGAAGATTAAAATGTTTTGAGCTAAAATGTGTTGAGTTAGGAATCCACAAATTAATATGATTTGATAAATGAGAAAGAGATTTGATTTGGTCTTTATGATAGACCCTTGTGATGTTGTGGTGGATTTCCTAATGTGTTCTGACCTTGTCGGGGAGTAGTACTTAGCACCGAGAGGGAAATTTAGTATTTCCCCAAACCTATGTGCCACCATAGGGTTGTTTGATGATGATATTATTGGCCAGAGAGCCCGATTATGATTATTGCAATTTTAAGGTCGTACTCCCTGGCAAAGAGTATGACGCTCCCGCCAATGGGGGTTTCAAATGTTGGTATTCCATGTATCTTACGTGGGGTTGTCGGTTATAGGAAACTCCCCTATCCATAAGAGTCATGTTTATTGAAATACCGTGTCACTCCGAGTTTTGATGTGGTAAGTCAAGTTGCCTATGATGATCTATAATGGTTTATGAGGTTTTTGTCCTACATTTCCTTCTAAGATGTTATGAGTTGCATGATTCAATGTCACTCAAGCCAGGTGTGTCATTATGGTCCGTATGTACGTTTTTACGAAATTTATGATATTATTTATATTTTGCTTGCGCCCCAACATACTCAGTACGTATCTTGTGCTGACCCACATATTTCTCTATGGGCTACATTCTTACCATGATGTAGGTTCAGGTACTCATCCGCAGCCGCGATAGTGATATCCGAGTGCCGCATCTACGTTCCTTCAGTGGTGAGTCCTCATGGTTCGACGACCAAGTTGCTAGTTTTGGTGCTGTTTTTTTGTGATCCCTTTAGTCTGTTGAGTCGGTTAGGGGTTTGTCCCAGTGGCTCATTGATTTTGCTGTATAGAGGCTATGTCAGACTAGTGTATTGTTGGGTTGGTTTGTGTATAGACATTCCATATATGTACAGTCTAACGATATTCCGGGCCATGTGCGATGTTATATGATATGTACTTTTATATATATCCTTAGCGTAGCGTGTATGTTGTTGTGTTGGAACCCAAGGGTAGTGTTTTGGCTTAAAGGGTTATCTTGAGGCTACGTGTTGCCTTGGGCACCGTGTGGCATCTCGGGATGATATTTCGGGGTATTACACCTGCTAGTTGGAAACTATAACTGTCTGATCATGATTTATGGGATACAACTGGTACCTACATTATGAAACAATGTAGCCACACAGACGTATATATAGATCAGTACTTCTAGAATATAATGAGTTAGTGGGGTGAATGCAATAAGTAAAATTGAGTTCATGTGTAATATTAAAAATGCTTGCTAAGTCTAAGTAGACTCACCAAGAGACTCAAATAAGCTAAAAGCTGATATATCTTAAAACATGATTAACTAGTAAAAATCTGATAAGTTGGTGAATCACAACACTTATTTTCTAAAAAAAACTTTACTTTTGTAATGTAATTAGAACTGGAGATGGAAAATAGTAAAACATGGATACTGTATGAATACTGGGTTTGAAACTGCGTGATAGAAACTGACATAACTCAAGGATCTGAATTTACAAATATACTGAGCACTAATACATAAATACAAAACCAAACATAAGTAATACTAAACTAATTTTATTAACTAAGTGAATGATAACTGAATACTCAATAACTAACACCGAAATACTAAATAACTTGTAGCTAATTACTAATTAGCAGGTATTTGTATACTGATTAACTGATAATTATATACTAATTAACTGATAACTGAATACTGGTCGTGTAAAACTAAACTATACCGTGTCAGAATAACTAGACTAAAACTATGGGGTACTATGTATATGAGATAAGAACTAACTGAACAACATGAGATAACATATAATGAATGCGTGTAAACTATAATATCTGAGAATGTAAGACTAAGAATGTACATATTTCTAAAGTAACCTATAAACTGAAAGATAAAAATCTGAATAACTGAATAACTGTAAATTTGTAGTCTTTGGTCATGCAAATCTAAACTGAATATGCACTAAATATTATACTGAGTTTGTAGTAGTTAGCATCTAACTAACATGCCCCAATCAGAGTTAATCGGGGTTCAACCTATAACCCCAGTTGGAAGGTTATTGATACCGTGCCACGGGTACTAACACTGGCTGTGTGTATACACAAAACTAGTGTTCCAAAGGACTAACAAGTCACCCTTAACTGGAAGGTGCTCTAATGAGATATGTGTCACCCTCAACTTGCAGGTAGACACTTACTCAACCCCTAATTGTCAAGTATACATCTTAAACCTAGGCTAGCTACGTAGTTCTGTAACTCGGGGATTACTACTAAGGGTCACACCCTCAATTGTCAGGTGAGCCCCCATACCAGGGTTTGCTCAATGCTAAATTCTACTCCCAACTATACTAACAGTGATACTAGAATGGACTGAACTAGACTGAACATTATTACATAACTGATAGGGATCATCATGATCATAAACATGTAGGTATACTGATAAGAGTCATGTATTAACTATCTTAGTACTTGAAAAGTTGAATTCATGTAAAACTCATATGTATCAGGTGTTCATAACCCACTAGCACTAAATGAACATGAGTATGCGATATTACACTTAAAATACCGTAATAAGTGATTATGGTTCAAAGACCTAAACATGTGAAAATCATATACTTAAACTTAAGTATATCTTAAACATCAGGAAATAATTGAATTTTATGGCTAAACTTGTAATTTGAGGATTCATCCTGAAACAAATTGAACATGACATGGAAATTCCAATACTCAAACATGACGGTTCTATCTACATCAAAATACTTGTAACTTAAATAAATAGAGATTCATGGAGATAGTTCAATTTAAACATGTAAAACTAATAATTTAAAACCAAAAAGGTTGTTGGACTCCATGGGTGAAAGGAACCCATGGATGAACATCACACATACCGTAATAAATAATTTATTAAAGATTTCTAGAGGGTTTCTTAAACTTAAAGCTTGAATTCCTCAATTTCTTGTGTAAAGGTTACGGTTTGTTATTGTAGAAAAAGAGACTTTTTTAGGAGAATTTGTTATTAAAAGAGAAGATAATGCTCTTTTAAATCCCCAATCTCATGTTATAGACTAATTAGGTAAAGGGAAAAGACCTAAATACCCTTAAATGTCTAGGAAAAAAACTAGATGGAATAGATGATAACTCCCAAACTACAGCTCTCGTAAGAGTGTAAGCGGTCGCTGTCAAATATAGAACCAACTGGGTTGGGTGTCGAATCCCACAAGGAATACTTGGTCACTAAGTGTGGCAATTATTAGTAGACTGTTGATCGAAAATTCCACGAAAAATGGGGGATTGGATTGTGGCGTGAATTAATGCTATCAAAGTAACAACAGAATGCTTTGTTTAGTAAGATTTAATCACAGAGAAAAATAAGTTAGGGTTATGTCCACCTTATGAGTTCTACGTATCTATTAACTATGAGTAATGCGGAATTCAGACATGCATGCACTTATAGAGATTCGTATTCTAATGGTAAATCCTAGTGTTTCTCAACCATCAAGGATTATTTCACTTTAACTCTCTCGAGCTTAAAGCGTATAACTAACGGTACGAACTCTCCAAGAGGTTAACCCAGTTACGGCACTAACGTGTAAATAGGGGTTGGTATCCCTATTTCCTTGTCACACTCTCTTTTCCAAACATGTAACTTTTCTCTCGAACAAGTTAATGCTATAATGGCCTATTCTCTATGTTTGCAACCACGAGAATTAAATTAAAATGAAAAGAGTAATGATATAAGTAGCATACACATCAAGAATTCACAAACTCATAGTAATAGATAGTATATCAAAAGGCTTCCATAACCCTAACAGAGAAGTTTAGCTACTCATGATTGTAAAGGAAAACAACGAAGACATCATCATCATCATACCAAAATGATAATAATCTCACGATGGGTATGTATTGGCGTCACTATGAGAATGACGTGATTTCCTCTCTAGCCGTTCTTGTAGCGTTTTTTCTCTGTGTTTAAACTTACAGAATCTGTAAACTGAATAAATAAAAAGTGTCGACTGAATTATCAAAAGCAATCGTGTATGAATCAATGAATGAATGCTGAAAAATTCAGCAAATAGGGTTTTTATAACATCCTTGTCCTAGTCCTATTAAGTTACTGCTGCACCCCTAAGTATTTAAAAATACTGCTTTTGCCCGGGACAATTTCTCCATGCGTCACATTCAGTCCATAAGCTTCCAAAAGCTGCCTTCACTCTTCTGTGAAGTTTTCCTTTGCTGCCCAAAGGTCCACAAAGTGCTGAAATCTTCATCATTAATACCTGAAAACATTCTAATCATGTAGGTTATCTCACTTACAGGAAAATGGACTAAAAGTGCAGGAATTATATATTTTATCCTCAAAACTTAGCTATAACATGGGTAAATTATGGTGTTTAGGCGTGTAAATACACCCAACATCAATAGAGAGGTGGCGGTGCGGGTTCTAGAGCGATGCAATAGAAAGGGAAACAAGGGTTGGCAGCGGTGCACTAGAGGGCGTGGCATCCGCTCTAGAGCGGTGCACTAGAGGGGGAGACGTGGGCTTATACCAGTGCTACTACTATTTTGGTGAGCCAAACATGCCCTACGCTCATCTAAAAATTCCAAAACTCACCTGAGACACACTTTGAACAACCCCAATCATGAATCAACTTAAAAATCGATGTTTTGAGGTCAGGAAGGTCAAAAATAAAATCATCAAAGTTTAGGGGCCTTGGAAATGACTAAGTCCCCAACACTTAGAGAAATTTCAAAGCTTAGAACCTCTTAAACATGCAACTGAGAGATGATTTGTGGTAATACTTTTATAATGTATTACAATATCTCCCCCTTGGGAACATTCATCCTCGTATAAGACTGGTTTAGCTGAGAATATAGAGGAAAATGATATCCTATAATGAACATGCATGACAAAAAATATGAATGCATAACTGAGTCTGAAATATGATACATGAATTGAACTGATTTTGTGAATACATGCAATAAATGTGAATGGTTATAAGGCTGAGATTGAGATGAATGAGTTAGCTTATGAGTAACCATTACCTCAAATTAGATTTGGTTTTGTTAGGAAAAAATGAGAGGTTTAGGACGTAGAAACTTGGGGTATTAAAGCATCTCCCCCTTATGATATTTCATTCCCCCGAATCATACTTGACTGCAATACTAAGGAAAGACGGAGATAATGTATGGGACACTTACAAACTGAATTATGACTGATATCTGGAATCTGGAACTAATGGATGATCCATGAACTGAGTTGAATTCGCAAATTATATGGATACAAGAAATTTACCTCTTGGAATAGCCTTATTCATATGACTTCGGATAGCATGACTAGATGGAAAGATGGAAAATCATAGGAACTTGTCTGTCTGACTACTAAACTGAATTGCTGGCTATACAGACTAATTTATACTGAAAGCTTATACTCAACTGAAGTATTCCTTCAACGCTCTTTCTAAAAAGTTCTAGTAACATTGGGAAGCAAAAAATCTTGGGCATGATTTGATTTAGATATATGAATAAGGGATCGCAACATGGATATAATTTGGGAACATAGAACATAGGCCTATTAAACATAAGCTAGGATAGAATTGCTATGCCTTAGACCATGCAACTATTACTTTCAAGCTGGGATAAACTCCTCAAATACTCCCTTAACTATACATTTTACTTCAATACTACACCTCTCTTCAAGCTACTTAAAATCTTCACATGGGCACTAATGACTCTCTTTACTGTAGTCTAAGTTGAACTAAATTCTCTTACTATGTTCAAGCCTGCTTGAATCTACAAAGTACAAACATAACACTGTAATACTAGTCTGAATCATGAATTCAATACCCCCAGCGTGTTCACAACTTCCATCTCAAGAGTAATTTTTCTTACACTGCAATAACTAAATTTAATCTTTTACTAAGAATTCACAGACGCCCAATGCATTTATCCACATATATACAAACATGACATTTAAGATTATCTTCATTACCATATATGAACTTCTGAACAAACACCCATAAAAGCATCTTTCTTATATTCTCTAATACCTCTATCAATAACAACTTCCCTGTACTATCCCCAATAAAACAAACATAAAATTCTCATCGAACCATGACATTTATTTAAAGCTCTACCTCAATATTCCTTCAAAAAATTTTCCTTGTATAAAACAAGCATTCAAGAATATTTCTCCAATATGAAACACTTAGTCTCTTCTTCTAAAAAATTACTCATCGCCACGATTATTTCATAAGAAGAGCTCACTGAAAGGTTAAAACATGAGGACTTGAAACATGAAATAATAATATACATTACTTTGATACTTAACTCAGTCCTAAGGAATAGTATATCAATATCATGGAATCATCAAAGAGATATAATCTGAGAACATGCACGCCAAAATCTAAATTTCACTGGTCATTAAGAGTGTAGCATGAGTTATGGGGACTAAGCACACTATAAAACATGAGTACATTCATTATGAGTTGCATGACCTGATGTAACACCCTAATTTTCTTAAACTAGAATGCAACACGGTACTCAAGACCCCGAGGGACCACAAGATAATTCTTTCTGATATCTGTAACTGAGCACTGCATAATATACTGAAATAAATATAGAAAATTGGCGGAATCTTTCCATAAGGTTCAAAACATCTAAAATAATCAGTACTAAAAACTGAATACTAATACATCTGTCCGAAAAGCCTCTAATTGTCTGAACTGTGGAGCTAATAGGACATGTTTCCAACAAAATCCATCTACTGAAAATAAATTGAGTCTAATGCCATAATAAAATACGGATCATCCTCGAATGAAGAGGACTCACTACTATGTCTACTGCTGCTGACTGAGTCTGGACTGCTAAGGGTTCTCTCGATCTCGTGCTTCTAAACCTATAGTATAAGACACCATAGCAAAAGAGAAAGTATGTGCCAGTACTTTGAATGTACTGGTATACTAGATGAGGTAAGGCTAGATTAAAGGGCTTATGCATCAACATAGCTTAACTGAATAACATGAGAGTACTGAGTAAAGACATATGAATGAATGCACAAACCTCTTATTTTGTCACATGACTCTACAATTTAAAGCGCTTAGGAATTTGGATCAAATTATGTTCTTGAAAAAAAAATGGATTAGGCTACATATGAGGATGTCAAAGAAAATAGCTAAAGGCTCAAAGGGGGTTAACTAGGATAATGTCCACGGGTAGGTAAAAAGAAGGTAAACAATCACAGGCTGCCAAAGAAATGCCTAAATCATCTCCTAAACTCACACTCTTTATTTCGCTTTACACACACACCAGGAAAGTTCTACCATCAGTCACAACACAGAATATACTATAACCTCACACACACAAGGCACATGGTCAACTTTATTGGGAGCAGTATAGACTCTTGACCCAACAGATGAATGAACTAAACCACACACTTATCACACAGTGAGTCACACTTAGAGCCTAAACGTCTCAATAGTAATGATTTTAGCACAAACTCTTGTCATAATACCATGCCGCCTATCAGAACAATTTCATGCAAAATCTAAAAAAATTAAAATTAAACTAACTAATTACGACTAATTAAAACAAACAAGAACTAGAATAAATGTAGGCAAAGAAGTACAAGAAGCATACAAATACCAGCACCCCACACTTAGACGGGACACACTGCCCTCAGTGGAAAATAAATAAGGAAAACATGATTAGTTGGACTCCTCTTCTATGTCTGTGGTCATACCCCCTGCGTCGGAATCATCATTAGAGTCGTCATCATCAGGTTTCTTCCACTTTTCTAACCTTTCTTGCCCTTTCTGTGAGGTGGACACTTTTTCTTTTCCTTGTCGTCCTTTTGGGGCCATTCTACCTGAGATTAAAAATAGAGTCATGTTAGCTTCATCTCGGAAGATTCAATAGAAAAACAAACAGTAGTGGCCCTACCCCACACTTAATTTGTTGGCACAGACTAATTAAGTGAGTGATGTCGTTTACTCAGACTTCATCGACATACATTTAGGTGACATGTTCCAACAATATGTTCAGCACAGTCATACTTTCATGTCATCTTAATTATCCTTTCCAACTCTATTTCATGTAATCTTAACTATACTTTTGTTTTTGGATTAATGCATTTTTTGAACAAAACTACCACATAGAGATCGTATCAAGTTATGGCATAGAAATAATCACAATATCTCATGTTTGTATTCAATCATGATCTTTATCTCGATGAACGAGTCATTCAAACATTCAAGTTTTCATCTTACATGATTATGTAATTAAATTTACCATTTCAATTCTGCAAAAAGATGACAGTGTATAACAATCAAATACAATTCGGAACAAAGTCAATAACACCCACACGTATTCTTTTACTCAACTAGATGTATCATAACAAACCATCCACATTCAAATCACCAACACCACTTTAAGATTTAACAAATCATTATAGGCGTAGTATTGTAATAACTACGGAATATAAAAGAAGAACTTACTTGGTGATGGACTTGGAAGATGATCTTGCAAGGTTAGATGAGCAAAAAGAAAAGTTTTGAGAGATTTGGGAAGGTTAGGCGGCGCCTAGGTTGAGCAAACAATGTGATTTTGTCTCAAGGTTGAAGTTCTATTTATAGACCAAGGCTTGGGTCGGGTTTGACCCATGAAAAATCGGGTTAGGAGACCAAAAAGCATAAGTAGGCGGCGCCTAATGTTTTGCCTATGCTTAGCATAAGCGGCGCCTTTAGCTTTGCCTAGTTGAACATAGGCGGCGCCTATGCTATGGCCTAGTTGGGCATAGGCGGTGCCTATGCTATGGCATTGTAGATTCAGAGAGCAAAGGAAATGGCATAGGCGGCGTCTTTAGCTTTTCCTAGTTGAGCATAGGCGGCGCCTATGCTATAGTATTGTCGATTCAGAGAGCAAAGGCAATAGCATAGGCCTTGCCTTGTCCGTTGCCTAGATTTACATAGGCCTTGCCTTGTCCATTGCCTAGATTTGTATAGGCAATGCCTAACCGAAAGCCTTGTGAAAGGTTTAGGGTTTGTTCTTGAGAAAAGGGAGGCTTCTATTGAGATAATTTGTGATTAAAAATGTAGATAATTCTCTTTAGGATCCCCAATCTCGTGTTATGGACCAATTGGGTTAAGGGAAAAGACCTAAATACTCGTAAATATCAAGGAACAAAAACTAGATGGAATAGATAAAGGGTGGCGCGGGCTCTTGAGCGGTTCACTGGAGGGGACAACACGGGCTTAGAGTGGTCTAATGGAGTATGTGGCACCCAATTTAGAGCGGTTCACTAAAGGGGGTGACGCGGGCTTATCCCGGTGCTGCTACTATTTTAGTGATCCAAACATGCCCTTACGCTCATCTAAAAATTCCAAAACTCACCTGAGACTTACTTAGAACAACCTCGATCATAAATCAACTTAAAAATTGATGTTCCGAGGTTGGGAAGATCAAAAATATAATCATCCAATTTTATGGTCCTTGGAAATGACTTAGTCCCCAATAGTTGGTGAAATTTCCATGATTCGGACCCCTTAAACATGAAAATGAAAGCTGAATTGAGCTAAGACTTTTACGGAGTATTATAGGTTAGTGGTGCACCATGTGATAATGCTTAGTTTGCAGATCAAAGTGGTACAGAGGTAGAGGCACAACTTCTAATTGCGGCCTTCAGAGTTTAGATTTCTCTTGCCCCAAAGTTGCTCAGTCAGTAGTCACCCACCCTTCTATGTCTATGGAGGAGTAGATAATATTGGTTATATTCTTGAGATTGACTTTGCCTAGGTTTTTTGAGGCACCAGATGAGGATATGTTTGAGTTCTTTAATACTTTTATGATAGTATTGATAATTTAGGTCTAGTTAAGACTCAAAGTATTGATTACACTATGTTTTAGTTGGACCTATTGGCTAGACATTGGGGAAAGTATATCTTGATTCGTGTCCATCTAGATCTCCCCCATTGATATGGACTCAATTCTTAGAGGTATTCTTGGAGAAGTATTATAAGACCCTGCAAAATTTCAATGATTTTATTTTTGACCCTTAGGCTTGCGTTATGATTATGTTTTACTTGATTTATGATTATGGTTGTTAAAAGGGTGTTTTGGAATTTTTGGAAGGGGTTTGGGTCCATTTTGGGACCCCGAGGCAGCAATTCTTTGCAAAAGTGGTGTGCCATGCCACTTGGCCTCTGCAATAAGGGCATGGCACAATAGCTAAGATCTGTGATAGTAGCGTGCCACACCGCTATATAATTTTCATCCAATTTTTGATTTTTCAAGTGGAGTGAGGGTCTTTTGGACTTTATACCCCTTACACGCCTTTTAAACACCAAATAAACCCCTTTCCTTAAGTTTTCAAAGATTAAACTTCACTATTTTCTTTTTTAATTATCAACCCAAGAAAGCTCAAGGGTTTTTATTAAGAATTAATCGTTCAAGCTTTAAACTTTGCTTTCTCTTTAATTCCTTGTATATTTCAGGCATTTTTCTCATCCCTAACTTGTATTTTACATTTTCACATTTATTTAATCATTATTTATGTGATTTTAATTCATGGGTTTAGAATTGGGTTTAGGTCTTTTGATGGTTATTACTTGAATTGTTTTTCACATCATTTAAATGTGATTTTTTTTCTTTAATTAATGGTTTTTGGGACTGAATGGGTGCTTTATTTTGAGGGTTGGAATAAGGAACATGGGTTTCCCTAAATTGATGTTATTTTGGCTTGATAATGGCGTTAACCTAAACCCACTTTAAAAATCTGTTTTTTGAACATGCAATTTACATCATTTAACTTACCTTTGGAACATTGCATTGCATTAATGGACAATGAATAATAAATATAGTTTTGGAATGCCCTTGGTAGCTATGGTTTTTGAATTTAAATAGAACTTAGGAGCGTAATGGTTAAATGGACATGTTTGGCATAATTGAATTAGCTTGCAACCATATTTTAATGACGATACCCACGATGGGCTTTAGATACCCATCATGGATATGCCCTAATTTAGGTCGTGAAAAGCTTGATATCAGAGCCAGGTTCAGGGTCACTGGGTGTCTACAAAGCCGTATTGAGTAGAGTCCCTTTTATGGGTGTGTAGCATGCCACACATATAAGGGGGAGGCTACAAGGCATTTAGGAATATTTTTTCTTTTTGTATTCTTCTTCAAAATGTAGAGTCTAGTTGTTATGAAATCTTTCTAACTCCTGGATTACAAAATTTTCAAATCATAACTCCTCAAAGATCTGACACTCGTAGAAACTCTATTGGAACCTTTGTCCCAACTAGAAATATGTGGAGATATCTCACCCTGTTTATGAAGTATAGATCCGTTCTAAGGTCCCTGCTCCTGATAGTACAACTTAATGTGGGGTTTCATCAGTCCCTACTAATCCGTCTCGAGCCTCTCAGAATGGTGATACGCATGCTCTATTACCTTAGGGAAATATCTCAAATGTATAGTTTCATCAGTGAATTCATATGTTATCTCAACAGGCGGCATCATAATCCCATCGTTCTGATCATGTTGGTCATATCATTAATTCATCAAAGGTCAGCCCGGTTGAATAGTTTATGAGATTGAATCCCCTAACTTTTATAGGATCTAAGGTTGAGAAATATCCTCAGGAATTTATTGATGAGGTAAAGAAGATATTTAGGGTGATGTGTGGAGTTTGCTTCTTATTAGTTGAAAGATATGGCTTTCCAAAAGTTTAATGAGTGGGAAGAGAATAGGGGTAATGATGTTGAACCGTTAGAGTGGGATAAGTTTTCAGGTACTTTAATTGATCACTTCTTTCCTTAAGAATTTAGGAAAGCTAAGGCCAAAAAGTTTGTGAACTTGAACTAAGGTAAGATGAGTGTTAAAGAGTATGCTCTGAAATTCCAGCAGTTGTGTCGTTATGCTTTGGAGTTGTGTATAATATGAGATCTAGTATGAGGAGTTTGCTTCTTATTTGTCCTAATTCGGTATTAGAATGTGAGGCTGTGATGTTGAATAATGATATAATATCTCTAGGTTGGTGGTTTATATGCAGTAAGTGGAGGATGAGAAAATGAAATAGGTAGATATGGGAGTGAGGTAGAACAATAAGTTTGATATTTAGAGCTAGGTATAAATCAGCAAAACAGTCGAAGAGAAGGAAGACAGTAGACTAAGAAGAAGAATTGGGGAAGTTCTTATCCGACGACTAGTGCTCCTTATCCTTAGCCTTTAGGTGATTGTTGATTTTAGTCCACCATTGGTCCTAAGGGCACACGATGCCCAATCTTAGGTCAGTGGAGCTTAGTCGGCCCTACCTTATCCTCCTTGTCAATTTTTTGGGAAGCTTCACCATGGTTATTGTGAGAAAGCGAGGAACTTCTATTTTAATTATGGTCATCCTGGTCATCTGCAACAAATTTGTCCTATAGTTAAAGTTTCCACTCGAGCTAATAAGGTCCCAGTTGCCACTTCTTTGGCTCCAGCACCTAAGGGCGCCACCTTAAGTATCGACATTGGCCAAAATCATCACGATGATCTAGCTAGTTACCAGGAATCTGAGGCATCTCCAAATGTTGTCACTGGTATTATACAGCTCTTTTCTCGTGATGTTTATTATTTCCTTGATTCAAATTCTACCCTATCTTATGTGACTCTGTATGATGTTGTACACTTTAGTTTTGGTCCTAAAATAATTTTTGACCCCTTTTCTATGTCTACTCTGGTGGGTGATTCCATTGTTGCTAGAAAATCTATAGGAGTTGTATGGTGTCCATCTTTCTTAGGGAGATACTTAGATTTAATAGAACTTGATATGGTAGATTTTGATATAATCTTGGGGATGGATTGGCTTTATTCGTGTTGTGCTTTTCTAGATTGCAGGAACAAAAAGGTCAATTTCCATTTTCCTAATGAACCGTTGATTGAATGAGATGGGAGTTCCTTAGTACACAAAGGGATGTTTATTTCTTATCTTAGTGCTCAAAACTGATATCCAAAGGTTATCTGTATCATCTAGTCTGATATAAGGATCCTAGCTTAGAGAGTACCTCTGTGCAATCTATCTATGTTGTTTATGAGTTTTCTAAAGTTTTTCCCAATGATCTTCCTGGGATTCCTCCAAATAAAGAGATAGATTTTTGGATTGATCTTCTATCAGATACCAATCCTATTTTTATTCCTCTATATAGGATGGCCTTAGTTGAACCGAAGGAACTAAAGAAGCAATTGAAGGATTTTCTTGATAAGGGTTTCATTCTTCATAGTGTTTTTTTCGTAGGGTGATCCTATACTTTTCGTGTGAAAGAAAGATGGGTCTCTTTCGATATGTATCGAGTATCAACATTAGAATAAGGTTATAGTGAAGAATAAGTATCCTCTTCTGGGAATTATGAACTTTTCATCTAGCTCAAGGTGCTAGGTGTTTCTCTAAGATTTATCTCAATTCGAGCTATCACCAGTTAAAAATTAGGATGGTTAATATATTCAAGACTACTTTCCATACTTGTTATGGTTATTATGAGTTCTTGTTTATATCATTTGGGATAACTAATGCTCTGGCATCTTTCATGGTTCTTATGAGTTTGGTGTTTAACTAGTTTGTAGATTTGTTCTTTATACTCTTCATTATTGACATCTTGGTGTACTCTAAGAGTGAACAGGATCATGCCAATCACCTCTAAATTGTGTTGCAGACTCTTAAAGACCTGAAATTGTATGCAAATTTCTCTAAGTGTGAATTTTGGATAAATATTGTGACCTTTCTTGGGCATGTGGTTCCTAGTGAGGGGATCAAGGTGGTTAAAGGATATTTAAGGGTTGCATCTATCATTTAGTTCAACTTAAAGATTATAAGTCTAAAACCCAAATTTTTAGTTAGTTCTAGTTGAAAATTAGTTTCCAAAAGTGTTCCCTGAAGATTTGTTTAAAGTCCCTCTTAAGCGAAAAATTGACTTTGGAGTCGTCCTTCTTCTAGATACCCAGAATGCCTTATTTCCTCCTTAATAAGTATATCCAGCTGAAATTTAGGAATTCAAAGATCATTTAAAAGGCCTCTAGGTCAAAGGTTTCATCAGACCCAGCATGTGGGCTGCTCTAGTTCTCTTCATGCATAAGAAAAATGGTTCCCACAGAATATACATCAATTACCCTTCTTTAAGCAAAGTCATAATCAATATTAAGTATCCCATTCCTAGTATTGATTACTTGTTTAACCAAACTCATAGTTCTAGTTTCTTTTTAAAGATAAACCTCAGATCCAGTTATCATTATCTAGAGTCAGGGAATATGACATTCCAAAGACAAGCTTCAAAACTCGGTATGGACACTATGAATTTGTTTTTATGTTTTTTGAACTAACAAATAATCCTGTAACTTTTATGGAATTCATGAACACAGTGTTCAAATAGTAATTAGATATGTTCATCATAGTCTTCCTAGATAACATAGAGGTTGAACGTCCCTTTCTTTTTATTAGTTAGATAGGTTTGGAACCCCATAAATACATCCTCATTCATTAGAGAGGATAAACATGCAAACCATTTGAGCATCATTAAGAAGACTCTCAAATATCACTAGTTATTTTCCAAGTTCAGCAAGTATGAATTTTGGTAAAAATAAGTAGGATCCCTTGGTCACATCATTTCCAATAAGGGTATTTAGGATGATCCTCAAAAGACTAAAGCATTTAGGAGCTGTCCTAGACCCATCTTTTTATCTGATATTAGGAGCTTTTAGGGTTTATCTAGTTACTACAGATGGTTTGTCGAGAGATTTTCATCTATTGCCTCTCCAATGTCAAGATAAACTCAAAAAAAAGTCAAATTTTAGTTGACTAATTCTTGCAAGAATTGTTTTTAAAAGTTGAAGATTCAATTCACTCTGCTATAGTTTTGAGCCAATTAGAGTGTCTCTATGGGTTTGTTGTTTATTTTGATGCCTCCAATATTTACCTTGGGTGTGTTTTGATGCAGCATCATAAGGTCATATCTTATGCTTCTAGACAGTTCAAGGTTTATAAAAAGAATTACCTGCCTCGTGATCTTGAGTTGGCAATTGTAGTTTTTTCTTTAAAGAATTAGAGGCATTATCTTTATGGATTTTATATGGGTGTGTTTACATATGACAAGAGCCTTCAGTATGTATTAAGTTACAAAGATCTAAATCATCGTTAAAGCAGATGGCTAGAGTTACTGAAAGATTATAATATAGGTGTCTTGGACCATCAAGGTAAATACAATGTAGTTTATGCTCTTACCAGACTCCCTATAGGTAGTATTGCTCATGTGAAGGATGAAAAGAAAGAGTTAGTTAATGATGTTCACAGACTTACAAGATTAGGAGTTTGTTTGGTTAATTCAACCAAAGGCAGTGTTATGGTTCAAATAGTTTAGAGTCTTCACTAGTGGTAGAGGTAACGCAAAATAGGATAGTGATCATATTTTTCTTTAGTTAAAGAAAGTAGTCTAAAAGAAAAATAGAATGTGTACATATAAGTGGGAGATGGTGTGTTATGTTATTAGCATTGTTTGTGTGTTCTAGATATTGATGACTTGAAACAACAGATGCTAAGAAAGGCTCATAGTTCTAGGTATTGTATCCATCTAGGTGCCACCAAAATGTATTGTTATCTACATGAAGCCTATTGGTGGAATGGAATGAAAAAGGATAACATGGAATTTAGGGTTAAGTGTCCAAATTACCAAAAAGTTATGGTCAACCACTAAAGACCAGGCAGTATGACCCAGAATATTAGTATTCCTACTTAAAAGTGGAAAGACGTAAGTTATTTTGTACGCGACGATAGTAGAATTTGATATGGGTTATTATAGATCAGATGACTAAGTCAGCACACTTCCTGCTAATTAATGTTATAGATTCAATTGAGTATTATGCTAGACCTTACATTTCATAATTGGTCAAGTTGCATAGAGTCACCTTGATAATCATTTCAGATAGGGGTACTCAGTTTAGAGATTTGGAAGTCTGTTCAAAAGGTTTGGTACCTAAGTTCACCTTAGCATAGCATTTCACTCAGAAATAGATGGTCAGGGAGAGTGGATTATTCAGACCTTGGAGGATATGTTGAGATCTTTTATGATTGATTTTAAAGGTAGTTGGGATGATCAATTGTCTCTCATTGAATTTTCTTATAATAATAGCTACCACTTAGTATACAGGTTGCTCAATTCAAGATGTTTTATGATAGGATGTATAGATCTCTTATTTATTAGTTTGAGGTAGTGAAGTTAGTTTGATAGGTCCTGACTATTTCATGAGGTTATGAAGAAAGTTTAGCTAATTAGGGAAAGGATAAAAATAGCACAAAGTCGTCATAAATATCATGCAAATGTGAGGAGAAGAGATCTTGATCTCACAGTTGATGATTAGTTTACCTAAAAAATTTACCCATGAAATGGGTGATGAGTTATCAAAAAGCAAAAATTAGCCTCTAATATGTTGTTCCTTATAGAATTCTGAGGCACACTAGAAATGTGTCCTATAAGA
Source organism: Capsicum pubescens (assembly GCA_030864215.1). NCBI lineage: Eukaryota > Viridiplantae > Streptophyta > Magnoliopsida > Solanales > Solanaceae > Capsicum > Capsicum pubescens. Next base: position 153,233,987 of record CM061543.1, on the reverse strand, counting down.
TAGATTTACTAGTAGACTTAGCATCAGTGCATCCAGTATTTCATATGTCCTTACTTAAGAAGTGCATTAGTTATCTAGCCTTAGTTATTCCATTAGAGAGCATGGGAATGAAAGATAGTCTCTTTTATGAAGAGGTCGCAATTGAGTTCTTGACAATAAGTTAGTAAGTTTAGAAATAAGAAAGTTTCTTTGATGAAAGTCCTTTGGAGAAATCATCTAGTTGAGGGAGCTACTTGGGAAGCTGAAGTAGAAATGATAACCAAGTATTCTTACCTCTTTTCTTCTAAGTCAATTCGAGCTTGATGTAATAGTTTCCTCTTTAGCATCCAATTTATTATCATGTCTTTTAGTTGATTCCATCTCTTAGTATGTTGAGTGTTTCATGAACTCAAATTCAGCCTATATTTTAGTCAAAAATTAGTTGGTATGTCAAATTAGCTGGAATTGTAGATTTTTCCCTATCTCTTCAACTTAGTTAGTCTTCATTTAAGGGTAAATACTCCCAGGGGAGATACTGTAACACCTCAAAAATCCCTAATATCATATCTCCATATCTTAGACTTAGATCAGAAATCAACAAAAAAGCTTATAGAACAACACAGATCGTAAGTCTTGGTCAGTACCAATGACTCATTAGGTGGACCTATCCTAATCTTTAAGCTAAAAATTCTGAAAGAGGACATTTTATCCCAATAGAAATGACTCAAGGGATGAGTCATTTGGGTGGCCCATGAGTTGTTAGATATCTCATTTTGATGAAGTATCAAAGAGTTAAAAATTTCAAATAGAGTCAATAAGACCCAGCCACGAGTTGTTACCAATCTCAATGAGTTGTAGGGAGTAAATTGTTCCCTAGACCTCAAAACCAGTCTAGTATCAAGGTTCATTGGATGAGTCATTAGTTCGAGTAATGAGTCGTTCCCTGATTCGTGATGATCATTTTTAGCAAATCATTTAGATTTTAGTAGGGGTATTTTCATATTTTTCTCTATCCCTAGAACTATACTATGTCATTTAAGGTTCTTTTAGGGGAAGATTGAAGGGTTCTTAGCATACAAATTCCTCATTCACTTTTCCTAACCTTCTCAGACAATGATTAAAATCCATTTAAAGTTTTAAAAGTTGAACTATGGTTCTTCAAATTCTACAAGAATTAAAGTATCGGTATAGAGACTCACCAAGTATCAGGTATGTGGGTGTTCACTGAGGGTCTCCTTTCACCCTCATAACCAAAGTTGTTTTTCAAACTTCAGTTTCTATGAGTTCCAAGAAAGAAGGCGAGGCCCCAAATATCCAAATTATGATTATATTGGTATCCATATTTTAGAATACCTTTATAACATTTAATATCAATTTTTTGCGAGATTTCAAATATGGTCTTCTTAATACTTGGCATGTTACAAATTCTTGACCCTATGATATTCATGAAATTAGCATGAATTATCCAATTGAGACATGATTTTAGATAAATATTCATCACACCATATTTTCATGACTACCATAAGATAGTATAATACACTTAACTAGTTCTGATTTCATGAATCATATTGGCACCTACTTTACCCCCACCATTAGGTAAGCCAAATCGAAGCCCAAAACTATAAGTAATCAGCTAGTTGGTGGAAAATGGCATGAATGCCAAAATTATGCAAGTAAGTAGAATACAATCCATAAAATATAAGGATAGTAACATAACTAGAAAGAAATAATGAAAAGCGTAATAACTTCCCACAACCTAGTAAGGTTGGTACAATAGCCTCTAATAAAAAGAATATGATTACAATCAATGTCAAGTACACAAAAATCTTTAAAAAAATATCCAAAAATAAAAAATAGAGAGAAAGTCATCTCTGACTTTGTGATACGGATCAAATAGTTTCCTTAGCTTTTGATGACATCATTTGAAGTCAGTACGTGGGGCATCAAGCTTTGGTCGCATTGAGGACACGGGATCCTAAATGGAGGGGCCAATTTGAGTACACAAAAGAAAAATCCCACGTGTGAAAGATTGCTTGGAGCATTGAATATTGAGGACTCATGGTTTTGGGACCTTCATTACGATTTTGTCACTTAGCCTTTTCCATGTAACACTCCATGGCCGCTCCACCTTATTAAGGGTATTGAATTTATTTTGTCTTCCATTATGTAATAAGGTTGTATATAGTCTCTTTTAGGTCTTTTTTCTTTAGTTTTTAAAGAAGAATGATTGAAAGACTTATTTTCTCTTTGAGAGTGTAAACCCCTTAGTGTAGGGCTTGTAAAATCCATTAGTGTAGGGCTTGGAAAAGCCATTATTGATCTTTGCTTAGAAACGGTGGTTGTAAGGTGGAGTTGATTCCCTTAGCGGTCACCGTAAGAAGATTGGTGTTTGTTGTTGTGAGAGTTTAAGGGATTATCATTTAATACACAGTTTGTTTTATATTTTTTCATAAATTCTTATGTCATCTTGCCTATCCTTTACTTTTCTTGCAATATTTGTGTTTGTTTCTTGTTCACAGTTTTGTGTGTTGCTGCCGAGGGTGAATTTCCATATTATTCTCAGTTGTCTTTGTGATGTTGGCTATTTTTGTGCTTCATGAATGTTCCATTATCATTTGGTATCAGAAAAAGGATTTATTTCATTCCTACGGAATCAATCTTGGGCTTGTTAACTTGAAAACCACAAAAAAAAAGGTGGTGAAAAAACTGAAAATCCAAAAAGAAACATTCTAGCCAATTTTTGGTGTCTAGGCCAAAAATTTTATCTTAGATTTAGGAGATTTTTATGTGTTTTTGTTGTTTCTAGAGTTAGCCCCTTCTTCACTAACACTAAAAGAGTCAAGATCCAAATTTTGAGCCATTTTCTAGTTGTTCTTGAACTTTGATAGTTGCTGTTTTTTTGAGGATTAATGGCTTGAAAGTGTGTTATTGATGTTTTTTGTTGAGGATGTGGGTTTCAAATGCATTGTTGTTGTTGTGGAGTTCAACGTGACCTTAAAGAAACAAAAATCATTCAATTTGGAGCTCATTTGGGTTGTTTTCCATTCTTTAATGTTCTTGTTGTTCTTCATGTATTGTTGAGCAAGAACATTTGAAAGGGAGTGGTTTCATCTATAAGGGTAAATAAAGGAGTATGTTTTTGTGTTTGTCTTGAAAGACCCAATCCCAAGACATCCAAAAAGGAAAGGGGACAAAAGGTCTATCCAAAGTCTTGTTTACCAAAATAGAGTAAGAGCTTACTCCAAGACTAACAAAAGAGGAAAGAGCCAACAACCTTTCAAAAAGGTGTCTTGCCAAAAGGGTGCAATGAAGTCAAACCTTTTTGAAATTTAAAAAAAAAAGGTGCCAAGTCTTGTTGTTTTCCTCCCAACGCTAATTTTCACCATTCCAAATTAAAATTTGACCAATCCAAATTGCAAACTGCCACATCACCAAATTGTCATATCACCAAACAGCCATATCATCAAAGTGCCATGTCATCACCTGCCAAAAATAACCTTAGGCTCAAAAGTTCAGATTTCTAAGTTTCTTTTCTTTGTTTCCTTGGTTTCGTTTCTTCATTCTAGTACTAATTAGCAACTAGTAAACCCCTAGTAGATTGTGAATTAGTTGTTTGAGTCCACTTTTTTTTTGTATTTTTGTTCTTTGTGTGCTTTTCTCATTTTTATTCGTTGAACTCCTTTGTTTGAAGTTCGTATGTAGAATTTTTTATTTTGTATCTTGATTCGATCAAAGAAGAATCTATTCCGGCCACTAAGTAGTGATTGACACCTTATTGACTACCAGAGTATAAGCAACATTCAATATTCGTTGCTCCGATTGTGATAATCACAAAGGAGAGTGTATACGAGTGTTGGAGAGGAGCTTTAAATACTAATCTTGTTTGTTCTTTTTATAGGTTTAAAAGGTTATATAAGGGAAACATGTCTTCGATATCTAGGGATTATTGTGACTACAACATGAGAGACTATGATTAGAGTGAGGTATTTTATGGTTATGAAGTTGAGGGAGATTGTGGGGGCTATGAAAATAGCCATGATCAAAACTTGGGCAGATTTGAGGGTCACGGTTTTAGGGGAGAAAATGAGGAGAATGAAGTGCCTAGTACTTGTAGGGAATATGGACATGATGTAGGACCTCGTGATAGTTCTTGTTATGAAGTTGGGGAATCTGAGGAGTCTTACACTTCCCTCTCCAAACCAAGATTTGGTGTTAGGCATAACCCTTTCATTTGCAAAGCTTATGAGAGCTATGATGAGAGTACATGTGAGGAGTGTGAAAATTCATTTTCTTCACCTTGTAGTACTTCTTATTAAGATCAACATGGTGTGAATGGTTATACTAATTATATTAGAGGTTGTCCCACGAGAAAAAGAGGATATGCATCTCCAAAACCAACGGGTAATCATATGCCTTACAATATTGATCCGAGAAGGAGTGTACACTCCGAAAAGGTGACCATTTGTGGGATACCGGGCTTCCTCATTGTGTTAAATGATAGGTACTATAGAAAATAAATCCTTCCATCCATGGTTTACTACTTGGGGTTGTTTCGAGAGCCTTTACTTGTTCCATACTTCTTGGACGGGTTTAAGGTTAGCGAGAGAGTAAAAGTTGTCTTCTCCCAATTTGATTACCATGAGAAAGTGTGGTGCGATCTTTTACCCATAACCTACTATTATGTGGGTGCCTATTGGTTTGTAAAACATAAAGTCCCAAATGTGCAAAATTGGCCTAATGTTGTAAGAGACTGATGGGGAAATTGCATCGTGACATATATTTTGCCTGGGCTACGAAGAGAAGTTCTCACCTACTCCAATCCAAGTAATGATAAGAGAAAAAATATTTAGAGGAGTAAGGGTGTGCAATGTGGTAATTCGAGAGTGGAAAATGGAGAGGTTGTATGGAGAGAAGTGAGGGGATTTCCACCAAACCAAGTTAATATTGGATGTCCTTCTATTTCTAAGGACATTTTTATAGGTACCGACATGACAAGTGAAGGAGAGTAATTCTTAAGTAAAGTTGCTGCCCAAATTTGTGGAGGACCTTCATAACACGGAAAAGGAGAGTCTACTCAAGAACTTCAAGGTAAAATAGCTATTTCTTACACTTTTGTGCATGTGAATGATAATTGTGTGGCTAGTAGCCCATTAAGTGTGAGTAGTAGCTTACTTACTTGAGAGTCTAATGGTTTTTTGCCTCTTGTTGATGATGTACATGTTGTGGGTTTAGATACACTATTTGATCCTATTGATGACCAAGTTGACTCTTCTTGTAAGATCAATTTATATCCAACTAGTGTTGAGGCCTATATGTTGAATGGAAGTACATCGTCTTGTGTAATTGGTGTTGATCAACTTATTTCTGAAAATTGACCACCACTTGAGTATGTGTGTGATGTGACTAGTAGAACTCAAGTTAGTGAAGTACTTGAAAATATTGGTCAACAAAATGAGGAGTGAAACCGAGAGCTATTCTTGAGATAACCTTGTACTTAAAACCTCTTTGAAACTTAATATTGATATTTTAGAGAGTGAAGAACTTTCTTGTTCCAAATCTGCCTGTGAGATAGATCATTCTCTCTTTAGGTATAATGTCTTGTTTGAAGATGTATACACACTCCTAAGGAACCTAGTGGAGAAAATGATGGTATAGATTGCCTTGAAGTCTATAGTCGATATGCTAATCCATTATGGTGTGACAATATTCCTCCTAATGATGGAAATCTCATTTTGAAAGGTGAGAGTACTCTTAAGGGTAAGGAATGTGTAGTCCTTCTTGGAAACCCAAGGGCAAAGGTGTCATTCACTCCTTGGGGTAATGTTTCTAAATACGCATCCTTGCTTGCCACACTTATGTTTGAGTTACGTGAATATCAATTTGTGGAAGACGAGTTGTTTATTTGTTTGAACGAAGGAAAGTGTATGTGCTTAATTGGTTTGTCTTCATCTGTGTACGTTTCTACACTTGATTCCTTCTTATCCTACCTTTTTGCCTATGAAGACGTCCATACTAATTTTGGATTTGTTTTATGTAGAGGTAGGAAATCTGTTGGTAAGTCCACTTGTGTGAGTAATAGTGCTATATAGATCTCATGGACTTTAGAACCAATTGAATAACCACCCTTGGTGTGGTACATTGAAGATATAAAAATTCAATTGTTTCTTGCGGCTCATAAGATCCTAATTCTACCTTTTGGATCGAGTGATGCCTTTAAGACCCTTGTAGCTTCCTTATCTCTGGGTGATTCCCGTAACCAAACCCTTTGTGCATTTTTCATTGAGCATTTAATATTTAGTTCAAAGGATCCTTGGTTATATTTTAAATATATACAACCTTGGCATGTTGAGATGATTTGTCCTTCTAACCCTAACCCTCATATCATAAGGAATTTGTATTCATTTTTTCTTTCTTCGATTTTGAAAGGTTCGGATTCGAGGTTGAATCCTTTTCAAGAAGGGAAGGATGATACGGTTCAAATATCCTCCTTATCTTTCAATCGTATCATTCGAAGTCAGTACGTAGGGAATTAAGCTTTGGTCACATTGAGGACAGGAGATCCTACATGGAGGGTACGATTTGAGTAGACCAAAGAGCAATCCCGCATGTGAAATATTACTTGGAGCATTGAAGATTGAAGACTATTGGTTTTGGGCCCTTCATTAAAGGCATTTTGGTCACTTAGCCTTGTACAAGTAACACTTCATGGCCGCTCTACCTCATTAAGGGTATTGGAGTTATTTTGTCTTCCATTATGTAATAAGGCTATATATAGTTTCTTTTAGGTCTTTTTTCTTTAGTTTTTGAAGATGAATGATTGAAAGACTTCTCCTCTCATTGAGAGTGTAACACCCTTAGTGTAGGGCTTAGAAAATCCATTAGTGTAGGGATTGGAAAAGCCATTATTGATCTTTACTTAGAAACGGTGGTTGTATGGTAGAGTTAATTCCCTTAGAAGTCACCGTATGAAGATTGGTGATTGTTGTTGCGACCTTAAGGGACTTATCATTTAATACACGGTTTGGTTCTTCTTTCTTCGTAACTTCTTATGTCATCTTGCCTATCTTTTAATTTTCTTGCAATATTTGTGTTTGTTTCTTGTTCTTGTTCAAGGTTTTGTGTGTTGCTGCCGAGGGTGAATTTCCATCTTATTGTCGGTTGTTTTTGTGTTGTTGGTTGTTTTTTCTGTTTCGTGGACATTCTGTTATCACTTCAAGAGCTCACCCTTTCTCTGAACTCTAACTAACACTAACACAGCATCAACGGCGGCAACTACTACTTAGATCTACACCAAAATGGTACAAAATTGTAGTATGAGTACCTAAGGAACGGGTACTCAGTAGGCATCATCAATCAACTGAGTCAGAATATAAATACAATAAAATGTGAGATAATAAGTAAGCCGGGAAAAAACAACAAACCTGGAATAATGATCCATATACTGAAAGAAAAACTATCAAAGTAATAATAATAAAGAAAGCATAAGTATTTCTAGCATATCTCGACCTCTATAAGTCCTAAAGAAACAAATATAAGTAGATAACCCAACGTGGGAAATCATAACCTCGGTGGATATAATAAAGAAGAAGTAGCTACCATATACTCATAGAACATTCAAACCTCAAAACTATAATCGTGGATCTTCCTATACCATAAACAATGAACGCAAACCAATTCCATAATTGTCATAAATAACCTCATAATACCAGACTTGAACAAAAAGTAGTACCTCACATGCCAAACTTGAACCAGAATAATATCATGACTACTAGACTCAATCCAAAATCAATATCATCATTTGCCAAACTTGAAAGGTTTTAATAACACAATTTACCAAACTCAAACCGGTATTAACCCCTCCTAAGTAAACGTCTAGAACAAGGCATAAAATATTTAAAACCTCCCGGGCTCAAGAATGTAAACAAGATAATGTATAAAAGCCTATTAAATCTACAAAGAGCTAACCAATAATAATCTTGGCCTAAGGTGGGCAGGAGGGGGGCCAATTCTCACCCCAAAAATCCATTCTAAGGAAAAATTCTACCCAAACTAGACTAATGTTTCAAATCCCACTACAAGTTGCTAAATAATCTATATTGCATCCTAAGATAGTAATTCTACCTAAGGGATAGGTAGTTAATTCGAATACACCTAATTGCAATTCCCTAACCGGCTAAACAATACAAATCACACTAAATATACCTCCTAGTCTAATTTCAAACCCAAAACTAATGTAATATAACGATACTACAATTAAGCTCAATGTAAGAGAAAGGTAAGCCTAGCCTATATGGACGTTGAAGAAAGCCTGATAAAGCCCACTAAATTAGTGATTTCCCCTTTCAAGAAGCTTTCGTATTATGTCATGCTATCAAAATAGTGATGTATGCATTAATATGAGAGCAATGATACCCATATTGCATTTTTATGCTTTAAGTCCAAAATCAAGTCAAAATCCCATTTGGGTCCTACTAGCGAAACTGCAGTTTCTAAATTGTCAATACATCCCCCTAAGATCAAGGATCATTTACCATCAAGAATGGATAAATTTAAAGCTCAAATGATACAAATATCAACCCATCATGAATAAAGGGATATAGGGTAAAATTGAAGAATTAAATCTTGAATCAAATGGAAGCTTACAAGGTTTACGACAAGGAAAAGATATTTTGAGCTCATAAACACCCCATCATCACCTAAAGATTAGTCTCCTAATTTCCCACACTCTCTAGGTATTTTTGGCTCTTGACATTTGTGATAAATTGGAGAAAATCGGGTAGGAAATGAAATAAATGCTCCCTAAGAAGCCACTGAAGCGATCACCATTAAAGAGGACGTGGACTGCTAAAGCTATCCCAAACAAGGGATAGCCTTTGCTAAAGCGGTCTATACATTTCTTAAGAGATGTCCGCTCTACTGGATGACCTTTATTTAAGCAACCTCGATGGGATAGTCTTGGCCTCTAAAGGATCGGTTGGCCGCTAAAGTGACTGATTGGCCGCTAAAGTGACCAAAGTTCTGCTTTAGCAGATGCATCAGCTGAAACTTGGATTTGCTAAGTTATTACTGAACCCTCGGGATTCATTAATAATCTCATGAAAGTAGAAAAATATATTACTCTATCAACTTCAACATTTTGGAATCAATAGCGCCATCAAAATTTACATCTGGGTCATATTTATGAAATGTGGAACCCACACCTAGGGGCCACTTTTACCATATTCTGGCCAATATCCCAAAGTGAGTTTAAAAGTCTAGGGATCCAAACCAAAGGTCCCTTAGACTAAAATCGATGTTTCGTAGTTGATGGTACTGTCAGAATTTGCATATAATATCATTAACCTAAGTTTTTGCCCAATGGCCAATCCTTACCAGCAAAGACTTTAAAATAAGGAATTAGCTCTGAAAAAACCAAAAGAACTGCTCAGTAAATGAATTATCAACTCCATCAAGTCACAAACAACATGGGGTAGCTATAGAAAAGCTCTAAATATCAAAAAGTGTGGAAATGTAGAAAACAACATGAAGGATCATTACAATATCCACTATTAAAAGAACTTTTATCAAAAAAAAGTAAAAGGGTTGCAACATACCTAAAGGCTCAAAAAAGTAGGGATACTTGGTTAGCATCTCACTCTAAATCTCCTAGATAGAATCTTCTATTGGTCAGTGTCTCCACTAAACCTTAACTACAGGAATTTCCCTAGAGCAAAATCGTCTAACATCCCTGGCTAATATGAAGATGGGCCCATCCATGAAAGTAAATATCTCATCCAATAGAATTGAGTCCCACCAAAGCACATATGACTAACAGGGGATGTAATACCATAGCGTAGAAACATGGAAAACTAGAGTAACAGTATGTAATGACCCAAAATCACCTCCCGGGATGTCACACGGTTCTTAGGGCTACAAGTAGACCCAAGCTAACCCTTTGAGCCTATCACTTCTCATAATAACTCATTCAAGAAGGAATACACAAAACACTGGCACTGTTATATCAAATGAAAGGGAGTAAGAAGGTAATACTCGGTCCAAAAGACCACAATACTAGAAATCTCAACACAACCACAGTCTGAAAACTAGTCTAACAAAGCCTCTACTACTCCATAAACTCGAGAGCCATTGGGACAGGTCCCCAACTAACTCAAACTAAACTGAAAGTAATAACATAAACACTCGAATACTGAAATGTCTGAAGATAGGTCTTTCAACCATGAGGACTCACCACTGAAGAAATATAGACGAAGGTACTTGGGAATCACTGACGAGGCTGGGACTGAGCACCTGAACCTATATTATAAGACAATGTAGCACATAGATATATATGTGGATCATCACTTAGGAATGTACTGAGTATATGGGGGTGTATGCATTTACATAAAATAATATCAATACTGTGTAATCAAATCATGCATGCAAATAGAAATGACTCAAAACTAAAGATCAACACTTATTAGTAGATAAAACTACTTCTTTCTATGGAAAATACTCAAAAGAAATTCGTACACTTTGATAATATATCATCTTAAACCTTTAGGGGAAATATTCTATCTCAATGGAAAATACTTTAGTTTGGGGAGGTTCTCTTAATTGACATCAACCATGAGAGCTACATGGAGTCCAATGTCTTGTCCTCCTAAGAAAGAAACCTCACGTTGGCGAGAGGAATCATACACTTGCCAAGGAGTATAACCTCAACTCAGTGATCACTTATCTCAGCCTCTAGCTCAATCATCTCTGCCTTATGCCCAAAATCTCAAACCTACGGTGGCACGTAGTTCTGGGGTAAGAAACCATAGTAACTTCCCCAACTCAGTGCTAAATACTACTCCCTTTAGTTTATCTTGCTCATCACATGGAAATCCACTTTCAAAATAATCTTATGTTTAATAAGAACCCAACAATCAAATTTGTAATCTCATATGGTAGAGTGGATTTCAAAACTCTATGACCATTAGGTCAAAATATTTCTCAATAATCTCAAAATACTCAAATCATGGGTACTTATAGAACAATAGTTCCAAAAATTGCAAGTCTCAAGTAGGGCTTAATGACCCATAATTCAATCTCAAGTTAAAACTCATCATAATGCATAATAGATAGCATATAGATTCATAATTCATGAAGAAATTTGGAAATTACAGCAATTTATCTCAAAATATCAACATATTCATATACTTTAATTTCTAGAACATTGAAACTATTAAATTCTCAAGGAGTAACAACATAGGGTATAAACCCAGCTTTAATTTCTTAAGAAAAACATGCAAAATTTTGATATTTGACTTTCAATTCATGGGAACCATCAAGATATTGCAATCAATAATAATGGGTGAAAAACACTAATTCAATATCATGTAAAATCTCATAGATTGCAGAAAATTATAGTTAAAATAAGCCTTTGGGCACAAGTGTGAAAGGATTACCCTTGTTCAAAACCCCACATACCTTAGACTATGAAATTGGATGAACAAGCTTGATTCAATTTTTCTTCTTACTCTTGAGAGAGGGCTCTTGCAACCCTTGAACTTGGGGAACTTAAATCTCAACTCAATTTGTAGAATCTATGGTGAGTTCTTGGATTTCTTGGAGAAGGGTGTTATATTTGATCTTGAGGGAGAAACCCTAGATCTCTTGTGTTTTAGATGATGAATCAAGCCATTTTCTTTGTTTGGAATATATCAGGGTATAAAAAGGGAAAAGACCCAAAAGATCCTTTTAAAAATGACTTCAAAATACTAAACGGTGGTTGCGATGGTCCGTCGCTAGTCTGACGATCCGTTGGATCGTCCGTCGAACGTCGGTCAGAAAAAGAACACACTGCCTTAATGTGACGGTCAAAGCAATGGTCCATCACAGTTTTGAAGGTCCGTCAGATCGTTCATCGCACGTTGGCCAAGATGAGACCACACTACCTTAATGTCGACGGTCTCAGCAATGGTCTGTCGCAGCCTTGACAGCTTGTCATCCTGGCCATCGCACTTGGGATAAAAAAGGGAGATTTTTCCTTGGTTGCAATGGTTGGAGTGATGGTCCATCGCAAACTTGATGATCCATCGGATCGCCCGTCGCACCTGGGTGGTTCCAACAACTCTCAGTAAAATGGCCATAACTTCTCACCCCGATACCAGATTTGGACAAAATTGGTATCGTTGGAAAGCTAATTCAATTCTCTACATGACAAAAAGTAAAATTTAAAAAAATTCTATATGGTTTAAACACCGATCACTTGGGAAGTCTCTTCTCAATATTTTTGGGCTGGAATTACACTTCACTTGACACGCTCTAAGGCTCGGACTACGAGGGAACTTTGCGGGGTCTTATAATATCTCCCCCTTGGAAAAATTCATCCTTGAATGTCTCTAGTTAGACTAGAAAAATAGGAAAATAGAGTACACATAGCTGAAGCAATTTGCTAAATGGCTCAAAATCTCTCTAAACTCTTGAATACCTCAAAAATTGCAAGAACTCTTGCAAGAATAGATATATAGCTGAACTTTAGATTAGAAGGGCTGAATTTAGGAAGAGTAATACCTTCAGATCGATCTAAACTCACGGAAAAGAGGTGCGGTTACTTGGCTAGCATGTCTGCTTCTTTCTCCCCAAGTAGCGCCCTCCACTGATTGGTTCCGCCACAACACTTTGACAAGGGGAACCTCTTCGTTCCTCAGTTTATAGATGTGAAAATATAGAATCGCAATATGAATCTCATCAAATGAAAGTCTATTCTGAATATCAGAACTCTCTGAAGGATCTACCACAACGGAATCACCAATATGCTTCTTAAGCATGGAGACATAAGAAATAGGATGAACGGCTGACAACTCCGCAGGCAACTCAACCTCATAGGCTACTTTCCCAACACGGCTCAAAACTCTATACGGGCCAACAAAACGGGGACTAAGCTTTCCTTTTTCACCAAACCTCTTCACCCCTTACATGGGTGAAATCTTTAAGTACACAAAATCACCCACTTCAAACTCACGATCTCTTCTCCTTACATCGACATATGACTTTTGATGACTCTGAGTTGTCTTTAACCTCTCTCTAATCAACTTAAATTTATCCATAGCTTCAAATACTGCATCAGGCCCAATCACGGTAGCTTCACCCACTTTGACCAAACCTATGGGTGATCTACATCTTCTACTATACAAGGCCTCAAATAGTGTCATCCCGATGCTAGAGGGGTAAACCCATCAAGAAATCCATAGAGGTGATCTACATCTTCTACCATACCTATGGCCTCAAATTTGTTAAACAGCTCAAAATCTCTCTAAACTCTTGAATACCTCAGAAATTGCAAGAACTCTTGCAAAAATAGATACATAGCTGAACTTTAGATTAGAAGGGATGAATTAAGGAAGAGTAATACCTTAGATCGATCTGAACTCACGGCTAAAAGGTGTGGGTACTTGGCTCACATGTCTTTTTCTGCCTCCCAAGTAGAGCCCTCCACTGACTAGTTTCGCCACAACACTTTGACCAAGGGAACCTCTTTGTTCCTCAATCTACGAATCTGAAAATCTAGGATCTCAACGGAAATCTCATCGAATGAAAGTTTGTTCTAAATATCAGCACTCTCTGAAGGATCTACCACAATGGAAACACCAATATTCTTCTTAAGCATAGAGACATGAAAAATAGGATGAACGGCCAACAACTCTACAGGAAACTCAACCTCATAGGCTACTTTCCCAACACGACTTAAAACTCTACACGGGACAACATAACGGGGACTAAGCTTTCTCTTTTTACCAAACCTCTTCACCCCTTTCATGGCTGAAATCTTCAAGTACACCAAATCACCCACTTCAAACTCAAGATCTCTTCTTCTCACATCGTAATATGACTTTTGATGACTCTGAGTTGTCTTTAACCCCTCTCTAATCAACTTAACTTTCTCCATAGCTTCAAACGTTATATCAGGCCCAATCACGGTAGCTTCACCCACTTTCAACCAATCTATGGGTGATCTACATCTTCTACCAGACAAGGCCTCAAATGCGTCCATCTCGATACTAGCATGGTAACTATTGTTATAGGTGAACTCTATCAATGGCAAATGCTCATCCCAACTACCTTTGAAATCAAGAGCACATTCCCTCAACATGTCTTCTAGCGTGTGAATGGTCCTCTCAGCCTAACCATTTGTCTGCGGATGAAAAGCTGAACTCAAAAGAACTCGGGTACCAAGACCCTGCTGAAATGCCCTACAAAACTGAGAAGTAAATTAAGTACCCTTATCCGAAATGATAGACTAGGGAACTCCGTGCAGCCTGACTAACTCCCAGATATACAATCTAGCATAATCCTTAGCTATATAAGATATATGCAGGGGCAAGAAGTGCGCGGACTTGGACAGCCTGTCTACAACAACCCAAACAGAATCATGATGACAACCCGAGAGGGGTAACCTAGTCATAAAGTCCATATTCATCACCTCCCACTTCTAAGTAGGTATACCAAAATCTTGCATCATACCACTAGGTCTTTGGTTCTCTACCTTAATATGTTGGCACATTGCACACTTTGCAACAAACTCAGATATATCATTCTTCATACTATTCCACCAGTAGATTTCCCTCAAGTCACAATACATCTTGGTAGTGCCGAGATGAAAAGAATATCGCACGCCAAGCATTTCAGCCATAATTCTCTGCCTCAGATCATCAACACACGGAACACACAATCTCCCCTGCAATCTAAACACGCCATCTTCCCCTTGGGAGAAAACCTCTACCTTTTGGTCCTTGAAAACCTCTACCTTTTGGTCCTTAACTACCTCCTTCAGTCTGACCAAACTAGGATCTCTGTCTTGCTTCTCCTTCACTTTCGAAACTAAAGAGGATTTGAAATTACATTTCACCAAAGTACTTACCTCAGCTGAATCAAGCAACCTAACACCCAATCTAGCAAGATAATGCACATCACGAGCTAACTCTTTCTTACCTTCCTCTATATGAGCAACACTACCCATAGACAATATGCTAAGGGCATCCGCCACTACATTGGCCTTGCCCGGGTGATACAACACACTCATATCATAGTCTTTTAACAACTCTAACCACCTCTTCTGCCTAAGATTTAACTTCCTCTGAGTAAACACATACTGCAGGCTCTTATGATCAGTAAACACATCAACATGAACACCATAAAGATAGTGCCTCCAGATTTTCATAGCAAAGACCACAACAGCTAACTCAAGATCATGGGTTGGGTAATTCTTCTCATACGGCTTTAACTATATAGAGAAATAGGCTATAGCCTTACCTCTTTGCATCAACACACAACCCAAACCAATTCTCGAGGCATCGCAATACACCACAAAACCATTTGTTCCATCAGGCAAAGTCAACACTGCCTCAGTGGCGACGGTCTCAGCGATGGTCTATCGCGGCCTTGACGGTCCATGGTCTTGGCCATCGCACTTGGGCCAGAAAAGGGAGTTACTTCCTTGGTTGCGACGGTTCGATCAACGGTCCATCGCAAACTCGATGATCCGTCAGATCGTCCGTCGCACCTGGGCGGTTTCGACAACTTTCAGTAAAATGGCCATAACTTCTCACCACGATATTGAATTTGGACGAAATTGGTATCGTTGGAAAGCTAATTCAATTCTCTACATGTTAAAAAGTCAAATGTAAGAACATTCTATATGGTTTAAACACCAATCACTTGGGAAATATCTTCTAAATCTTTTAGGGCAAGAATTACACTTCACTTGATACTCTCTAAAGGCTCGGTATAAAAGGGAACTTTGCGAGATCTTACAATATCTCCCCCTTGGAAATATTCATCCTCGAATGTTGCTAGTTGGACTAGGAACACAAGAAAATAGAGTACACATATTTGAAGCAATTTGCTAAACAGCTCAAAATCTCTCTAAACTCTTGAGTACCTCAGAAATTGCAAGAACTCATGCAAGAATAGATATATAGTTGAACTTTAGATTAGAAGGGCTGAATTAAGGAAGAGTAATACCTTCAGATCGATCTGAACTCATGAAAAAGAGGTGCGGGTACTTGGATCGCATGTCTGCTTCTTCCTCCCAAGTAGAGCCCTCCACTGACTAGTTCCTCCACAAAACTTTGACCAAGGGAACCTCTTTGTTCCTAAGTCTACGGATATGAAAATTTAGGATATTAACGGGAATCTCATTGAATGAAAGACTGTTCTGAATATCAACACTCTCAGAAGGATATACTACAACAGAATCAAGAAATATGTTTCTTAAGCATAGAGACATGAAAAATAGCATGAACGACTGACAACTCCACAGGCAACTCAACTTCATAGGCTACTTTTCTAACACGGTTCAAAACTCTATACGGGCTAACATAATGGGGACTAAGCTTTCCCTTTTTACCAAACCTCTTTACCCCTTTCATGGATGAAATCTTCAAGTACACCAAATTACCCACTTCAAACTCAAGATCTCTTCTCCTCACATCGGCATATGACTTTGGACGACTCTGAGCTATCTTTTACCTCTCTCTAATCAACTTAACTTTCTCCATAGCTTCAAATACTGTATCAGGCCCAATCACGGCAGCTTCACCCACTTCAAACCAACCTATGGGTGATCTATATCTTCTGCCATACAAGGCCTCAAATGGTTCCATCTCGATACTAGCACGGTAACTATTGTTATAGGAGAACTCTATCAATGGAAAATGCTCATCCCAACTACCTTTGAAATCAAAAGCACACGCCCTTAACATGTCTTCTAGGGTATGAATAGTCCTCTCAACCTTACCATCTATCTGCGGATGAAAAGCGGAACTCAAAAGAACTTGGGTACCAAGACCTTGCTGAAACGCCCTCCAAAGCTGAGAAGTAAATTGAGTACCCCTATTCTAAATGATAGACGATGGAACTCCATGCAACCTGACTAACTCCTGGATATACAATCTAGTATAATCATCAGCTGTATATGATGTATGCACTGGAAAGAAATGCGCGGACTTAGTCAGCCTATCTACAACAACCCAAATAGAATCATGATGACAACACGAGAAAGGAAACCCAGTCATGAAGTCCATATTCACCACCTCCTACTTCAAAGTGGGTATACCAAACTCTTGCATCACACTACCAGATCTTTGGTGCTCTACCTTAACCTGTTGGCACATTGCACACTTAGCTAAAAACTCAACTATAT
Source organism: Capsicum pubescens (assembly GCA_030864215.1). Lineage (NCBI taxonomy): Eukaryota > Viridiplantae > Streptophyta > Magnoliopsida > Solanales > Solanaceae > Capsicum > Capsicum pubescens. The sequence continues at coordinate 153,216,841 of CM061543.1, read as the reverse complement.
CCTTCTTCATACCATTCAACCAATAGATTTCCCGCAAGTCGTGGTACATCTTGATAGTGTCGGGATGAATAGAATATCGTGCGCCATGTGCTTTAGCCATAATCCTCTGCCTCAGATCATCAACACACGAAACGCATAATCTACCCTGCAATCTCAACACGCCATCTCCCCCTGGGGATAAAACCTCTACCTTTTGGTCCTTAACTACCTCTTTCAATCTGACCAAACAAGTATCTTTGTCTTGCTTCTCTTTCACATCCGAAACTAAAGAGGATTCGAAACTACTTTGCACCAAAGTACTTCCCTCAGTTGAATCAAGCAACCTAACACCCAATCTAGCTAGAAAATACACATCATGAGCTAACTCATTCTTACTTTCCTCTATATGAGCAACACTACCCATAGACAATCTGCTAAGGGCATCCGTTACTACATCGGCCTTGCCCGGGTGATACAACACACTCATATCATAGTATTTTAACAACTCTAACCACCTTCTCTACCTAAGATTTAATTCCTCTAAGTAAGCACATACTGCAGACCCTTATGATCAGTAAACACATCAACATGAACACCATAAAGATAGTACCTCCAGATTTTTAAAGCAAAGACCACAGCATCTAACTCAAGATCATGGGTTGGGTAATTCTTCTTATGCAGTTTTAAATGTATAGAGGCATAGGCTATAACCTTACCTCTTTGCATCAATACACAACCCAAACCAATTCTAGAGGCATCACAATACACCATAAAAGAATCTGTACTATCTGGCAAAATCAACACAGGGGATGAAGTAAGTCGAGTGTTCAACTAATGAAAACTCTTCTCACAGGAATCTAACCACTGGAACTTAACTTTCTTTTGGGCCAACTGGGTCATGGGAGATACAATAGAGGGAAACCTTCAACAAAACAGTGGTAGTAGCCCGCTAGACCCAAGAAACTTCTAATATCAGATGAAGAGATAGGTCTAGGCCAATTTCTTATAGCTTCTATCTTTTGGGGATCAACTCTAATACCTTCAGCTGAAATAATATGACCCAAAAATACTATAGACCTTAGCCAAAATTCATACTTACTGAATTTGGCGAACAACTTGTGACCTTTAAGAGTTTGCAAAAAAATTCTAAGGTGATTCTCATGATCATTCTCATTATGGGAGTATACGAGGATGTCATCTATGAACACTATGACAAACATATCAAGATATTTCTTGAACACTCGATTCATGAGGTCCATAAAAGTTGTTCGGGCATTGGTTAGCCCGAAAGACATGACTAGAAACTCAAAGTGACCATAGCTGGTTCGGAAGGCTATCTTTGGAATATCACATTCCCTCACTTTAAGTTGATGATAGCCGGATCTAAGGTCTATCTTGGAGAAATAACTTGCTCCTTGCAACTTATCAAATAGGTCATTAATTCTCAGATAAGGATACTTCTTTTTTACTATGACCTTGTTAAGATGATGATAGTCAATGCATATATGCAAAGAACCATCTTTATTTCGCATATATAAAATAGGTGCGACCCAAAGAGAAATACTAAGACGTATGAAACCTTTGTCTAAAAGATCTTTGAGTTGCTCTTTCAACTCTTTAAGCTTAGCAAGTGGCACATGGTATGGCAGAATAGAAATGGGATGAGTATTGGGAAGAAGGTCAATCCCAAACTCTATCTCTCTATCGGCAGGTACCCCTGGGAGATCTTTTAAAAAAAACATCTGGAAACTCATTAACAATATTGACTGACTGAATAGTTGGAGCCTCGAACTTAGTGTCTTTGACTCTAACTAGGTAATAGATGAAACCTTTGGATATTAGCTTTTTGGCTTTGAGATAGGAGATAAAATGACTCTTGGGAGATATCGAACTCTCGGACTACAAAAAAATTGTCTCATCAGGGAACTGAAACTTAACCACATGGGTACGACAGTCTAAAGATTCATAACAAGAATTAAGCCAATCCATACCCAGAATAATGTCAAAATCCACCATGTCTAACTCTATCAAATCAGCAAGTATGACTCTATGAAGAACAGTAACAGGACAATCTCGATACATTTGTTTAGCAACAACTAACTCCCCTACTGGTATGGAGACTAGGAAAGGCTCAGGAATTTTTTCGGGACTCATTTTGAAACTCACAGCCAAAAGTGGGGTCTCATAGGAGAAACTTGACCCGGGGTCTAACAACACATAAACATCAAAACAAAAGATGCGGAGAATACCAGTAACAACATCAGGAGAGTCCTCCAGCTCCTGACAAAATGGTAAGGCATAGAATCTGTTCTGGCGTAGACCGCCAGCAGTTCTAGATGAAGCACCCTGAACATGGACAGGACGAGGGACAGGAGCTGGTGTACTAGTAGTCTGTGCCTAAGGTCGGGCATCTCTGGTCCCCTACCTAGCATGCAGAAAATCTATAAGTCTATGGCCCTGCTTGCCACAACCTAAAAAAAACCCTCAAATTTGAGAAACACTCACCGGGATGATCCTTACCACACTTAGCATAAGGAGGATAATGGGGCCTGTTACCCATACTGTTTTGTGACCTAGACATAAAAAACCTGCTCCCTTGCTCCTGCCTACCTCTAGGTGTGGGATTACTAGCTGATGAACGCGCTGGAATAGATGGACTTCTCTGAAACTGAGGGCGGTTTCCTCCATGGAACCTAGGTTGACTATACTTATGCTACTTAGATCTAGCCTTTTTATTACCCTTTACTCTGTCTCTCTCTTTAATCTTATCTATCTCTATCTTCTATACATGTGTCATCAACCTAGACATATCCATATCCCTATGTAGCATTTTTGTCCTACCCTCTTTCAGCACCAAAGCAGAAACACCTATCACGAACTTACTCATACTAGCTCGGGTGTCAGAAATTAAATCAGAAGCATACTTGGACAACTAGTTGAACTTCAAGAAGTACTCCTTAACAGTTATGGATCCCTGCCTTAAGTTCATAAAATCCTTAATCTTTGCTTCCCTCATCTCAAGCGGAAAGAACTTGTGCAAGAATGTATCTTGGAACACCTGCCAAGTCATAGGAGTAGGATCCTCACCTCGACCCTTCCTCCATGATACAACCCAGTCATAAGCTATGTCCTTCAACCAGTAAGATGCTAACTTAACACTTTCTTCCTCAGAAAAATGCATCACCTGCGTGATCTTTCTCACCTCCTCAAAGTACAACAATGGGTCCTCACCTACCTTGGACCCATAAAACTCTGGCGGATTAATCTGCATGAAATCACGGATCCTAGAAGAAGCTACATCACCTCCTTGCTAATTTGCAACTGTGGCTTGGTTATTGGCCCAAAAATTAGCTATGACTTCTTGGGTTAACACCTGAAAGGCCGACCAAAACTCAGCATGAGACAGTCTCATTTAAAGGATCAGCAGATGGGGGTTTCTCATTATCGTTTCCGTAGGCATTCGCTCTTCTAAGATGCATTTTCTGAAATAGTAGAGCACGAATTAATAAATGAGAGGGACAACTGCATGCACGATGGAATCTGAAAGAAAGAAACAACTTTTTCCTAAAACATCTTGTAGACTCTTGCTCATAGATATGGCATGCTACACACCAATGATCAAGACTCTACTCAACGCCGCTTTTCAGACTCCCTAGGACTCCTTTAAAACATTAGGCTCTGATACCAAGTAACGACCCAAAATCACCTCCCGGCATGTAACACGGTTCTTAGGGTTACAAATAGCCCCAAGCTAACCCTTTGAGCCAATCAATTCTCATAATAACTAATTCAATAAGGAATACACATAAAAGTGGAATGGTCATATCAAATGAAAGGAAGTATGAAGGTAATACTCGGTTCAAACAACCACAATACTGGAAATCTCAACACAATCATAGTCTGATATCTAGTCTGACAAAGCCTCTACTACTCCATGAACTTGAGAGCCAGTGGGATAGGTCCCCAATTGACACAAACTGAACTGAAAGTAATAACATAAACAATCGAATACTAAAATATCTGAAGATAGGTCCTCAAACCATGACGACTGACCACTGTAGAAATGTAGATAAAGGTACTCAAGAATCACTGATGAGTCTGGGACTGAGCACATGAACCTATATTATAAGATAATGTAGAACATAGATGTATATGTGGATCAGCACTTGGGAATGTACTGAGTATATGAGGGTGTATGCATTTACAAAAAACAATATCAGTACTCTTTAATCAAATCATGCTTGCAAATAGAAAAGACTCACGTGGCTTGAATTAGTCTAAAATGTAAAGCTCATAAATCAAGTAGAATGAAGCATGTAACACAAATCTCATGAGTCATTATACTTTGGTTTTAAAATTTGTGCTCTCCTCTTATTCTCATTAATCATAGGATGAAGGAAGATTTAAACAATACTTTCAACTCATGCATATATATCATGAAGAGTTAAACTTTTTTATTTCTCAAAAATTTATAACTCTTTTGAACTCAAACACTTGGAACTCAGAATCATATGACTTTGGTTTAAAAACTAAAGATCAACACTTATTAGTAGATAAAACTACTTCTTTCTATGGAAAATACTCAAAAGAAATCCGTACACTTTAGATAATATATCATCTTAAACCTTTAGGGGAAATATTCTATCTCAATGGAAAATACTTTAGTTTGGGGAGGTTCTCTTAACTGACATCAACCATGAGAGCTACATGGAGTCCAATGTCTTGTCCTCCTAAGAAAGAAACCTCACGTTGGGGAGAGGAATCATACACTTGCCAAGGAGTATAACCTCAACTCAGTGATCACTTATCTCAGCCTCTAGCTCAATCATCTCTGCCTTATGCCCAAAATCTCAAACCTACGGTGGCACGTAGTTCTGGGGTAAAAAACCATAGTAACTTCCCCAACTCAGTGCTAAATACTACTCCCTTTAGTTTATCTTGCTCATCACATGGAAATCCACTTTCAAAATAATCTTATGTTTAATAAGAACCCAACAATCAAATTTGTAATCTCATATGGTAGAGTGGATTTCAAAACTCTATGACCATTAGGTCAAAATATTTCTCAATAATCTCAAAATACTCAAATCATGGGTGCTTATAGAACAATAGTTCCAAAAATTGCAAGTCTCAAGTAGGGCTTAATGACCCATAATTCAATCTCAAGTTAAAACTCATCATAATGCATAATAGATAGCATATAGATTCATAATTCATGAAGAAATTTGGAAATTACAGCAATTTATCTCAAAATATCAACATATTCATATACTTTAATTTCTAGAACATTGAAACTATTAAATTCTCAAGGAGTAACAACATAGGGTATAAACCCAGCTTTAATTTCTTAAGAAAAACATGCAAAATTTTGTTATTTGACTTTCAATTCATGGGAACCATCAAGATATTGCAATCAATAATAATGGGTGTAAAACACTAATTCAATATCATGTAAAATCTCATAGATTGCAGAAAATTATAGTTAAAATAAGCCTTTGGGCACAAGTGTGAAAGGATTACCCTTGTTCAAGACCCCACATACCTTAGACTATGAAATTGGATGAACAAGCTTGATTCAATTTTTCTTCTTACTCTTGAGAGAGGGCTCTTGCAACCCTTGAACTTGGGGAACTTAAATCTCAACTCAATTTGTAGAATCTATGGTGAGTTCTTGGATTTCTTGGAGAAGGGTGTTATATTTGATCTTGAGGGAGAAACCCTAGCTCTCATGTGTTTTAGATGATGAATCAAGCCATTTTCTTTGTTTGGAATATATCAGGGTATAAAAAGGGAAAAGACCCAAAAGATCCTTTTAAAAATGACTTAAAAATACTGAACGGTGGTTCCGATGGTCCGTCGCTAGTCTGACGATCCGTTGGATCGTCCGTCAAACGTCGGTCAGAAAAAGAACACACTTCCTTAATGTGACGGTCAAAGCAATGGTCCATCATAGTTTTGAAGGTCCATCAGATCGTTCATCGCACGTTGGCCAGGATGAGGCTACACTGCCTTAATGTCGACGGTCTCAGCAATGGTCTGTCGCAGCCTTGACGGCTTGTCATCCTGGCCATCGCACTTGGGATAAAAAAGGGAGTTACTTCCTTGGTTGCAATGGTTGGAGTGATGGTCCATCGCAAACTTGATGATCCATCGGATCGCCCGTCGCACCTGGGTGGTTCCAACAACTCTCAGTAAAACGGCCATAACTTCTCACCCCGATACCAGATTTGGACAAAATTGGTATCGTTGGAAAGCTAATTCAATTCTCTACATGACAAAAAGTAAAATTTAAAAAAATTCTATATGGTTTAAACACCGATCACTTGGGAAGTCTCTTCTCAATATTTTTGGGCTAGAATTACACTTCACTTGACACGCTCTAAGGCTCGGACTACGAGGGAACTTTGCGGGGTCTTATAATATCTCCCCCTTGGAAAAATTCATCCTTGAATGTCTCTAGTTAGACTAGAAAAATAGGAAAATAGAGTACACATAGCTGAAGCAATTTGCTAAATGGCTCAAAATCTCTCTAAACTCTTGAATACCTCAAAAATTGCAAGAACTCTTGCAAGAATAGATATATAGCTGAACTTTAGATTAGAAGGGCTGAATTTAGGAAGAGTAATACCTTCAGATCGATCTAAACTCACGGAAAAGAGGTGTGGTTACTTGGCTAGCATGTCTGCTTCTTTCTCCCTAGTAGCGCCCTCCACTGATTGGTTCCGCCACAACACTTTGACCAAGGGAACCTCTTCGTTCCTTAGTTTATAGATGTGAAAATATAGAATCGCAATATGAATCTCATCAAATGAAAGTCTATTCTGAATATCAGAACTCTCTTAATGATCCACCACAACGGAATCACCAATATGCTTCTTAAGCATGGAGACATAAGAAATAGGATGAACGGCTGACAACTCCGCAGGCAACTCAACCTCATAGGCTACTTTCCCAACACGGCTCAAAACTCTATACGGGCCAAAAAAACGGGGACTAAGCTTTCCTTTTTCACCAAACCTCTTCACCCATTACATGGGTGAAATCTTTAAGTACACAAAATCACCCACTTCAAACTCACGATCTCTTCTCCTTACATCGACATATGACTTTTGATGACTCTGAGTTGTCTTTAAACTCTCTCTAATCAACTTAAATTTATCCATAGCTTCAAATACTGCATCAGGCCCAATCACGGTAGCATCACCCACTTTGACCAAACCTATGGGTGATCTACATCTTCTACCATACAAGGCCTCAAATAGTATCATCCCGATGCTAGAGGGGTGAACCCATCAAGAAATCCATATTCACCACCTCCCACTTCTAAGTGGGTATACCAAACTCATACATCATACCACTAGGTCTTTTGTGCTCTACCTTAACCTGTTGACATATTGCACACTTTGCTACAAGCTCTGCTATATCCTTCTTCATACTATTCCACCAATAGATTTTCCTCAAGTCGCGGTATATCTTGGTAGTGCCGATATAAATAGAATACCGCGCGCCATGCGCTTCAGCCATAATCCTCTGCCTCAGAGAATCAACACATGGAATGCACAATCTACCCTGCAATCTCAACACGCCATTTCCCCCTTGGGATAAAACCTTTACCTTTTGTTCCTTAACTGTCTCCTTCAGTCTTACCAAACTAGGATTTTTGTCTTGCTTCTCCTTGACTTTTGAAACTAAAGAGGATTCGGTACTACTTTGCACTATAGTACTTCCCTCAGCTGAATCAACCAACCTAATACCTAATCTAGACAGAAAATGCATATCACAAGCTAACTCTTTCTTACCTTCCTTTACATGAGCAACACTACGCATAGACAATCTTCTATGGGCATCTGCCCATTACATTGGCCTTCCTCGGGTGATACAACACACTTATATAATAGTTATTTAACAACTCTAACTACCTCCTCTACCTAAGATTCAACTCCCTCTGAGTAAATATATACTGCAAGCTCTTACTTCTATATGAACACCATAAAGATAGTGCCTCCAGATTTTCAAAGCAGTGACCACAGTAGCTAACTCAAGATCATAGGTTGGGTAATTCTTCTAATGCGGCTTTAACTATCTTGAGGCATAGTAAATAACCTTACCTCTTTGCATCAACACATAACCCAAACCAATACTATAAGCATCACAATACACCACAAAACCATCTATACCATCAGGCAAAGTCAACACACGGGCTGAAGTAAGTTTAGTCTTCAACTCCTGAAAACTCTTCTCACAGGAATCTGACCACTGGAACTTAACTTTCTTTTGGATACCTCGGGTCATGGGAGACGCAATAGAGGAGAAATCATTAACAAAACGGTGGTAGTATCCCGCTAGACCCAAGAAACTTCTAATATCAGACGGAGAGATAAGTCTAGGCCAATTTCTTACATCTTTTGTCTTTTGGGGATCAACTTCTAACACCTTCGGCTGAAATAATATGATCTAGAAATGCTATAGCCCTTAGCTAAAATTCACACTTACTAAATTTGGAAAAAAACTAGTGACCTCTAAGAGTTTGCAAGACAATTCTAAGGTGATTCACATGATCATTATCATTACGAGAGTATACAAGGATATCATCTATGAACTCTATGACAAACATATCTAGATATTGCTTGAACACTTGATTCATGATGTCTATAAAACCTGTAGGGGCATTGGTTATCCCGAAAGACATGACTAGAAACTCAAAGTGACCATAGCAGGTTTGAAAGGTTGTCTTTGGAATATCATATTCCCTCACTTAAAGTTGATGATAGCTGGATCTAAGGTCTATATATACTAAAATCTGAAGAACTATCTGAGTTCTTTTACTGATACTTGGACTGAAACTATGGGAGGTAGTTGTTTGACCAACATTCCCCAATAACGCATATAGCTAAGTTGGGGTCCAATATCTGCTTCAACTGGAAAGGTGTCAACACCGCGCCACAGGTAAGGACAGCTGTGAGTGACCCTTAGCTGGCAGGTACTCAAAATAAGAACGGTGGGAACCCTAAACTAATGGATTAAGCCATCACATCAACCCTAATCTGATAGAACACCTGTTCACCAACCCCAAACTCTAATGGTCGAAGACTATGGTCAGCGTAACTCTTTTACCTATTTTAGGCTCGTAGCCTATCCTAAATCACTCAAACATTATCCAATGAATCATGCCACAGATTAGTACCACATGATCTAGCCTCGAAGTAATCGAACTACTGATTGGAGATCTACATCATCTACCATATAGTGCCTTTAAGTGGCATCTGGATTCTCAAATAGTAGTTGTCATTGTATGCAAACTCCAACAAGGCTAGAAACTAGTCCCACTGCCCTCCAAAATCAATGACACATACCTATAATATGTCCTCCAGAACATGTATAGTCCATTAGACTGGACATTATTCTGAGGGTGAAATATAGTGGTAAGATTAACTCGAGTACTTAACCCCTCCTAAAAAGCCCTCTAAAAGTTAGAGTTGAACTGGGCCAACCTCTCTAAACTGTTGGACATATGAATTGGTAGGATGTGAGCAGAATTGGTCAATCAATCAAACATGACCTAAAATAGAATAAAAACTGTAAAATTCACGCAGAAACCCAATCACAAAGTCCATGGTGATCTACTTCCATTTCCTCGAGAATGGGTAGCCCTCTGAGTCAATCCATCGGGCCTTTGGTGCTTGAACTTTACCTGTTGAGAGTTCAGGCATCGAGACACAAAATTCGTAATATCTTTCTTCATCCCGCACTATTAATAATGCTTCTCAAGTCTATGCATATCTTATTTTCATTTGGATGAATAAAATACCTAGAATAATAAGCCTCCTCCAAGATCAACTGAATTAGATCACCAACCCTCAAAACACAAATACGACCCCAAAATCTCAAGACACCCTCCAAATCCAAGGTCACTTTTCTGGCCTCATCTCTCAACACCTGGTCTCGAATCACCTCTAACCTACTATCCTCAAATTGTCACTTCCTAATATTCTCCATCAACATAGACCGAGCCTCAACACAAGTAAGAAACTCTCCTGGAATCAGAAATGTCAAGTCAAACCAACCTATTGACTAAGGATTGGATGTCCAAAGACAAAGTTCACTCCAGAGCTCCAAGAAATTCTTAACTTCCCATTTTCACCGTTTTTGGCTCAAAGTATCTGCTACCACATTTGCCTTGTCCGAATAATAAGAATAGAAATATCATAGTCCTTTAATAACTCCAGCCACTTGTGTTTCCTCGAATTAAGATCCTTCTAGCAAAGAACGTATTATATGCTATGATGGTCTATGAATATATCGCAATGCCTCAAAATCTTAAATACAAAAACTATCACCGCCAAGTCATGGGTAGGGGACTTGTGCTCGTACACCTTCAGTTTTATAGAAGCATATGCTATTACTCTTCCCTACTAAATCAAAACACAACCCAAACCAATTCCAAAAGTATCACAATAAAGAGTAAATCCCTGGCCTTTAATTAGAAATGTCAGAATTGGAGCTGAAGTGAGTAAGGACTTGAGCTTTAGAAAGCACGCCTCAAACTCATCGTACCATTGGAATGGGACATCCATCCTATGTAATCTAGTCAATGGAGCTACGGTGGAAGAAAATCCCTCTACAAACATCTGTAATACCATGTTAAACTAATAAAATTATAAACTTCCATAGGGAAAGCGGGCCTAGCCCAATCACGAACTGCCTTAATCTTCGTCGGGTCCTTCATAATCCCATCCTTCAAACCACGTACCCCAAGAATTTTATTTAGTCAATCAAGAACTCATACTTTGAGAATTTAGTATAAAGTTGCTTGTGTCTTAAATTCTCGCTCATCATCCTCAAATGTTGTTGGTGCTCCTCCATAATCCTCGAGTAGGTCATCAATAAACATAATCACAAAGGAGTCCACATACTACTTGAACACGCAGTCCATCAAGTCTATGAATGTTGATGAGCATTGTCCAGCCCAAAAGACATCACTCATAACTCGTAATAGCCGTAGCGAGTCCTAAAGATTGTCTTAGGTATATCTGCTACTCTAATCTTCAATTGATAGAAGCTAGATCTCAAATCAATCATAAAAGAAATAACTGGAACTAGAAGCTGATTAAAGAGGTCATCAATATGCGTCATCAGATACTTATTCTTAATGGTCTCCTTGTTCAACTAATGACAATTGATACACATATGCATAGATCCATCCTTTTTCTTCACAAATATGATAGGAGCACACCACAGTGAAACACTCAAACTGATGAAACCCTTACCCAAAAGATTTTGAAGTTACTCTTTAAGATCCTTCAACTCAATAGGAATCATATGGTACAGGAAAATAGAAATTTGTTGGGTGCCGACTCAATATCAATGGCAAAGTCAATATCGCGCTCAAGCAGAAAACCAAGAAAATTGGTAAGAAAGACATCAACAAAACTCCCTAACCATAAGAATAGAATAAAGTGGAGGAGTATTGGCACTAGTATCACGGGCATAAGTAAGATAAGACAAACACCGCTTCGCTACCAACCACCTCTCTTGAATATAAGAGATAATCTATGTAGGTACATAACTATTCGTGCCCCATGACCAAAGGAATACCAGGTATGGCTAAGGTAACGGTTTAGGAAAAGCAATCCAAGATCGTATGATAAGAGGATAACCAATTCATGCCTAGAATCTCGTCGAAATCAACCATATCAAGAACCACAAAATTTGCACAAGTATCATACTTTATAATAGTCACCACATAAGACATATATACCCAATCTACTATTTTAAAAATCACTTACGAGAATAGATACACGCATAGGCACAGGAAAAGGCTCACTAGTTCAACCCTAACTGAGTAGCAAAAAAGACCGACACATAAGAATACTTAGAACTTGGGTCAAATAAAATAGAGGTTGGTTGATGACAAACTGAAATTGTACTTATGATCGATATTTGAAGTCTTCGCCTCTAACCTACTAGGAAAGGCATATAGTCCACATTCGCCTCCGGACTAGCCACTTGCACGTCCACCCACCCTACCTGGATGAGCACATCAACGAGAACCCTAGGGACTACCCCTAATACCTTAAGCACCACTTTTGGCCGATGGCACTACATCCCTAAGAGTATGTATTGGTTAGCCTGACTACTCAACAAAAACACACTGAGGCACTCTCTGGTAAAATATCGCATCTTTCTATAATGATAGCAACCTTGAAAAGCCTTGTACTGGCGAGAAGTACTAGTTGTTTCCGAGGAGGCTCCATGGCTTGAAAACCCAAAATGTGAACCCTATGAAATCTGCTAGAGATTTGACCACTATAACTACCATTTCCTGGCTAATCTAAACTATAAGCTGGAGTGCAGCCTGTACGAGTCTACTAGGCTGACTATATTGTTGTTGTGGCTGACCCCTATTATGGAAACCCCTATCTCTATACTAAGAAACACTGGAACTACTCTGATGATGGGGCCTTTTATTGATGCCCTTATGGACCTCCTGACATATGCCCTTTACGGTTCGTGCTTTATCAACAACCTCTAGAAATGGATGACCTAAAGATACCATCAGCTTAGTAGCTATGTGAAGTTGATACCTCAACACCCTAACAAATAATGCACCCTCTCATGCTCGGTATGTAAATCATAACAGCATATCAGGAAAACTCATGAAATCTTGACTCATACTCTCACACTATCATAAATCCATTCTACAAGTCTGTAAACTCGCCCCTCAATCATTCTTGTATGCTACGGGGAACATACCTCCCTAGGAAAGCTTCGGAGAACTGCGGCCAAGTCATGGGAAGGGACCCAGCTGGTCTACACTCAACAAAAGCTCTTTGTCTCTCTTTCGTCAACCAATTCACTCTATGTGACTCCACTAGACCGAGGTTATGCAACCTCTCCTGGAAATTGACAAGGAACTTGTGTGCATCCTCTCTTGAAGCACCTGAAAACCTCAGAGGACCAAATCTAATGAATCTACTCAACTTCTTTTGCTCCTCTGAAATAATAATTGGCCGAGCTGCCATTGACTAAGAAACAATCGACACTGGAAATACCTCTACACAGAGAGCCGCAGTAGCAGGCTGCACTCCTATACTCCGAATACCCTAGGTCGTTTCTTGGGTTGATATCAGCGGTGCACTTTCTAGAATGCTTAATAAGTGGGACAGAGCATACTGTAGTACCAACGTAGCCACGAATTTGAGTAGAATTTGGGTTGGTCCTAACCCATCGATAAATGAGGTGGTAGGTCCTCACAAGTCGCTCTAGATCAATCACAAGCTCTCTTGGTGGCTCTATGTCCTAGCCTCGAGTTGGTGTTGCAGCTCGATCCATACCTTGACCTCGGGATTAACCTCTACCTCAGTCTCTAGTTGGAGCCCTAGCTACCGGTTGGGGCCTCACCCTCGGGTGTTGTAGCCCTCGTCCTAACCATATGTGAAAGAGTGAGATTTTTTAAAATAATAGGAATAAGACCAAACAATAAGGAATCAAAAGGTGAAATTTTCCTTAGAGTGCTCTATAACCTCCCAAAGATAGGATAAGGACGGTATCGTACTGATTGGGACTCTACTAGGCACTCTTCCCTTGAACCAGTAATATTGGTGAACCTAGGTTCTAATACCAAACTGTCACGATTCAAAAGTTCAGGTCATGATGATACCTACTGCAACTCATCAGTAGGTAAGTCGAATCCCATAGCCTAGAATTATAAGTAACGGGCTAACAAGAGGAAGAACCAAAACATAAAATATATAGGCCAAGCACGAAAATAAACATTGGTAACTAGGGGCACACATATATATACAAGGAGTGAAAGAGTAAAATATACTTGACAACCCCCAAGATCTGGTATCAGTCAGTACAAGCTCCAAAATAGGGAAATTGACTTAAAATTCAAATAAAGTGACCGAGAACCAAACCACCTATCCCAACAAGTCACAAATGAGTTGTAGCAATTACAGAAAAGCATGAAACGCAAAAAATGCGCGAAAATAGAGAAAATGACCTGGAAGGTCATTACATTGTAATACTCAAGTGATTTCTAGTAATAATTATGTTATATTTCTCGCTTAGGAGAAATCATAAACAAACGTGGAATGCAAATTTGATAATTTAAACCTTTTAAGAATCTTAATGTTAATATTGCTCTTTTAAATGTAATATGGCTTCATGTCTAATATTTATGAGATCCTTGTGCATTTTCAAACCCATATTTATGCTTCATCTAGAAGATATTGAGTTTAAGTTGTTGCATAAGAAATTTATCCTTCTACTGCGTCTAGTGACTCTAAAACGTGATGGAGGGGAGAAATAACCTACAGGTCAAAATTCAACAAGACAATATGAGCAATTTTAGACAAGAGAAACTTATTTAGGAAGGTTTGTAAGTGGGTTATTTGGTACGAAGGTTTGTAAGTTGGTAAGAAATGTTGGGTTCAAGGAAAAGAGAGACACCAAATTAGAAAGTGTACTCTTAAATTAAAAAGTTCACTAAGTCTCCCACATTGGTGGGAGAAGGGAACTTTAGAGTGTTTTTAATAAGGAACACTAACTCCACATGGATAGTGAGGCAAGAACAAGGTGGTGCCTCGCGTCGTCGTCGTCGTCGCTCACTCGGCTCGGCTTCAACTTCGAATTTGAATTTGATTTGGATTTGGATTTGGATCGATGAGATCTATCTTTTTAGATGAATTTTATTTGAAACTTGTTTTACAAGTGAAATTTTAATCCAAAAATCTAATAGAATTTTTTTCACCAAGTGCGGGCGTATTTCGGACGCCATGCAAACACATACGCAATGCATCACAGTGGGATACGATCCTTCGAGGGAAAAGGCACACTGTTTCATGCTGTAGGGTGACCTACGTGAGCATGCAGCGCAGGTATGCAACCTGTGGGCACAGATGTAGCGCATAAGCTACTGGAATTTGCAAAACGTCACCTGCGGCCACAGATCAGGCGCAGGTCCAGCATAGATTGGGCGTAGGGACGTGACTGCTACTAAATAGGTGCCTTTCTGCTGAACCAATGCATCCTTTCTGAAATGACACATTAAAGGCTATAAATACCTTATATATTCCTCAGGTATAGACATGATTTTTTACAACAAAAACACTCTTCTTCTATACAAAAACTCGGTGTGATCATTAAGTCATTTTGAAAGTCATTTTATCCTGGGAGGAAGATTCCACAACCTCGGGTACAGTGAAGGAAATTATTCCTTAAGTTTGAACGTTTAGAAATCACCTATGTGAGGGCGAAGTGGAAGCCGCTTCAAGGAGAATGTTAGTAAAGGTCTATTCTCTAAGCTCTCATGAAACCGGGACGTGTTCATGGCTGAAAAGAACAAAACCGTGACAACCATTAACAGTAAAAGGTTGGTTGTGTGACATATGTTGTCTAGGTGTACATTAAAGCTCGACGGTTCAAAGATATCAAATCTACCGATTGACCGAGAGCAGCCGATGCATGTTCACTACGGAAAGTTCAAAGGGAAACTTACTTATCCAGATGCAATCAGTCTTTGCTAAATGATCACATGTTTGTCCGTGTCTTTCTTCAAAAGATAGTCATTCCCCATTCATGTGGGGGATTATTGGGTTCAAGGTGTATATGTGAATGAAAAATGGAGGAAAAATGGTGGAGGAAAAGAGAGAACACCAAATTAGAAAGTGTACTCTTAAATTGAAAAGTTCACTAATCCTCCCACAAATTTTGTGGGAGAAGGGAACTTTGGAGTGTTTTTAATAAGGAACACTAACTCCACATGGATAGTGAGGCAAGAACAAGGTGGTGCCTCGCGTCGTCGTCATCGTCGCTCGCTCAGCTCGGCTTCAGATTTGGATTTGAATTTGTCAAATGATCGATCGATGAGATCTATCTTTTTAGATGAATTTTATTTGAAACTTGTTTTACAAGTGAAATTTTAATCCAAAAATCTAATAGAATTATTTTCTCCAAGTGCGGGCACATTTCGAACGCTATGCAAACGCATACGCAATGTATCACGAAGGGATGCGGCCCTTAGAGAGAAAAGGCACATTGTTTCGCGTTGTAGGGTGACCTGCGGACGCAGTTGTAGCTCAGAAGCTACTGGAATTAGCAAAACGTCACTTGCGACTGCAGATCAGGCGCAGGTCTAACACAAAATGGGCGTAGGGGCGTGACTGCTACTGAATAGGTGCCTTTCTGCTGAACCAATGCATCCTTTCTGAAAGGACACATTAAAGACTATAAATACCTGATATATTCCTCGGGTATAGACATGATTTTTTACAGCAAAAACACTCTTCTTCTATACAAAAACTCTATGTGATCATTAAGCTGTTGAGTGAGTTCGACGAATCCAACAATTTAAGGTACTTCTATTGTTCGAATTGAAAGTCATTTTATCCTTGGAGAAAGATTCCACAACCTCAGGTACAGTGAGGGAAATTATTCCTTAAGGACACTCCGTGAAGTCGGAGAACTTGGCTTTACATTTCTGCTTCATCTCATTTCTGAAAAATAACACACTTCTTGGATAGACTACTTTTAATCTTGTGTTGAAGGGATTAAGGAACTTCACAAGTGTTCTTATCTTAGACTCAACTTGTGTTGAAGTTGTTGCTTATATACAGATTCTTGTACCCAAAAATATTGTAGATAACAAGAAATACATGCATTTGCACGTTCAATACATTATTTAATGCTACAACAATCTGTATACATAAAACACATTATTCAGCGGCCTCCGTAAGTGTTTCAACACTTGCATTAAAATTATTATATTTAGTCCTTCCCCATAGAACCTGGAACAAATGACGATGCAACTTTAGAATTAAGAACCTTGAATATTTAAATCAAGAGATGGAGACTCTTCTAGCTTTTGGAAAGCTCCATCCAGGCTGCAAACTTGAATGATGAATTTAACGCTTGAAGTGCCAGAGGGAACTAGAAGATCAGATACATAAAATGCTTCAACTTCCGCAACTCCCAGGAACTCCTGGACTAGTGGAAGTGACCCATTTGTTTCTGCAATTGAGAGAACAGGTTGTTTCGTGACATAGATATAGTACTTGGGGAATAGGTGAGTTTTCCCGTCTTTCAATTTCCAAACAAGCTTGACATTAAGTTTCTTGGAGCCATGAGACGCAGAAGACGACCATTTAGTGAAATTACCATCAACAAGCCACGAAGTTGATGCTGGGAAGTCGGAATTCAGTGTACAACTATTTATTGCAAGATGACCAAGCACTGCATGATATTCCGATGGAGAAAACAGCACAGTTTTACCTTGACCTACTTTCTTGTGAACTTCGGGTCTTAATTTATAGCATACAGCATGGATTTTTGTTAACATGTATCCTTCCATTGCTATACTACTTTCTTGTATGACCCATGATGGTTCAGTCTCTGCTTTAGTAACACGATGAGGCATTATAACATTGTCAAAATGTCTAACAAAATGACCCATAGTCAGCAAAGAGTCTCCCGAAGCAAGTAATACTGATCTTTGCTCCCTGACGGCAGAAGTGAACTCAAGAGACAAGCCCAACAGAGAGTTTCCATTTGATTTTACCTGCATTAAAGCATATCAGATGATAAATGAACAATACAAGGGAAACAACATACATGGATCCCATCACGACATGAACTTCTCATAATTTCTGCAGAAGTTGGGCCATTTGGAGGGTTAAGGATGAATCCATATGAAAAAAGGAGAGTATTCAGCTGCCAGCCCCCAAGGGTAGAATTTTTTTGGTAAGGTCCTTAAGGGTAGAAATCGACAATTCTGAGTCAGAATTTTGACATTGGACACTTGAAAAGATAGAATACAAAATTTAACATAGGTACACATTCTTTGGAAAAGACCTGTATATTATAATTTAGTAGAGCAAGGTAAGATATCTATCCTTGTGGAGTAAATTTTATCACCTAGATAAATTTATCACCAAGGATTACATTATTACAGGGCCCTGAGAAACAACACAGCACTACTCTCAGGTGGACACCAAACAACTGGCCTTAGTAGTATAATTCCCCTCCACAAGAGAGGTAACAAGTCTTTCTAAAAGGATTTATCTGGTTGGTGAAAATTATCAGTATGTGGCGTACAGAATATGTAAAATTATCAGTATGTGGCGTACAGAATATGTAAAAAACTTCAACTACTATTATCCCAAAGAAAAAGGTGGCGTACAGAATATGTAAAATTAAGAGGTGAATCTGCTAACTGAAGCTTCCCTTCAAACAACCTCGCTGAGAATTGAAAATCATCATCAAGTGTTCCATTGAATGTTAGGTTCCCTCCTCCGTTATAAGATGGCTCCTTGATACTGCCACATCCAAGTATAGGTCAAATCCAATGCAGATAATCAGTTCCCACATCAAAACATTGAACAGAAACGTACACTAGCTAGAAACAATTATGAACAAAAGCATGCACATAGAACCCCAATATGTATGTACACATGCATTACATACACACGCGCGCGTGCATTTCTCTCTCTCTCTCTCTCTCTCTCTCTCTCTCTCTCTACATATATATATATATATATATATATAAATATATAAAAAAAGAAAGAAAGAGAGAGAGAGTAAGAGTGAGAGGTATATTTTGCTATCATGCCAAATGAATGTCGAAGGTCAGCAATCTACCCACTTCTCTTTCCATTATCTACACCCCTAAAATACCCTTGCCAATTCATTACTCAAAAGAAATTTTTGAACATTAATTTTACTCATATTTTCTCGTTGTCTATTTTATCCATGTTCTTTAAGAATTCAGTCCGGTTAGTTGCATTGTTTTGTCTGAATTTTGGGTCGAACTGTCTCCTGTTGGTGTCTTAATTTGTGTTGCTGGGTCAGCACATTATTCTCATATGTTGTTTGGTCATTTCCGGTGGGTTTTCTATTGGCAATTAAGGCCGCTTTTGCTGGTCAGTGAGCAGCTCCTATTTTGTTGTTTGGTGCTATTTGTTTGGGTGACAGTCTGCAGCAAGCCTAAGCTTTGTTTATCAATTCTGGCGGTTAAAGTTCTGGTGAGTGACTGAGGCTATTTTTGGTTTATCTGTTTCAATATTGTTTTGTGATTGACAACTGGAGCACCTGATATATTTGATACAAGTTTCCAATGATCAACCGTAGGTATGGATTTTTGATGGAACATGAGCCATCATTAGAAGTGATAAGCAAGGTGGGTGAAAATGGAAGCTAATGGTACAGCAGGATATGTGTTTATATATAAAAATATAAATAGGGTTTTGCTAACCTACTACATGAAGGCGGTAGGTTAGCAATGTCCCCACCACTTTTCGATTCTCCAAAGTGTCCTTATTATTTTCTGCCAACTCATTAAATGCCAGGACCATTTTGTCTTTCACCAAGATCCCTCCATTCATTCTCCTTCAATTCTCACCCGACACCAGACTCTGGCGAAGAACAATAAACAATCTGAGCTTCATCTCCCAGCGGGTCTCCAGAGCTTTATCCCAACGGGTAATCAGCAAGTAATTGACATATGCTGGATTATAAATGCATCAGTAACGAGATTAAACGTATATTAGTTTATGGTGGTTACTGATTTCCATCATTGCAAGATGGACCTCCATATGTTTAGCATGCAAGTTGAATTAAAAAGGCATCCACAATTTTTGATGGTTTCTAATTACCGCAACTAAAGAGATTCAAGATCAAACTAAGGCTTCCCTCTTTTCTATTACTCCTAGATATGAAAGAGGAGGAAAAGAGATAAAGAGGAAGGAGCAAAGTCACCTGGAGGAAAGAAATGGGAGGAGTTTGATGAGGAAAGAAATAGACCAGCAGCCAGAGAAAGAAACAAAGGGGGACTACTCGTGGGCGAAGAGGAAAAATAACTAGGGCGGCTGATTAAGAAGAGGATTCAGGTTTTTAAACTTCTCTTGTTGAAAAACCCAAAAATGTTGCTGTTAAAAGATGGGAATGTGTTTAAAAGGATAGAAAAGGGAAAATGGGTACAATGCTAACCTACTAGCTTCATGTAGTAGACTAGCAAGACCCATATATGTGTGCGCGTGTGTGTAGAGAGACAGAGAGAGAGAGAGAGAGAGAGAACCATGGTAGATATAAGAGTTATGAGATGGACGGGGTGCTAGGTGGGGTTTGATTTCTATGAAGATTAACTCTAGAGGTATTCTTCCTGGTGATTAGTCATGACCACCAGTAAGGAAAAGCAAACAACATTTTAAACACAAAAAGAATAGACATGCTGCTCATACATCCTGCAACCTGCAAACATGGAAGTAGCTCCGATTCCCACAAAATGAGATGTGAATGTTCGGTTTGCTTATGCTCGTCCACCAAGCCAAACGAAAAGAGAAATAACAGATGATTTTCCAATGAGAGAATTGCTAAAAGGAGATTGGAGAACTGCAGGGACTAAACTTTCTGAAAGAGAAAAAAAGGAAGAAAGATTACTTTTGTGGGTTTGCTAAGAAATGACCCCAGGTCTCAACAGAAGGTAACTGGAAATGGAAGGTAGCTGGAGATTGGTCATTGGGGAAATATTTTTGTTGAAAGGCGAAAATGTGCCTACTGTTAATGAGAATGTGGGGACACTAAGGAGAACCAAAGAGTAGGTAAATTGCTAACCTACTAATAAATTTATGCAGCAGTACAGCAAAACCAGACAGCTTTCAGCTGAGTTGCTGCTTAAATGCTCTAAAAGTTCTGAGTTGCTGAACTGCTGGGCTTTATTCATTATCAACTCATAGGCATTTCTACGATGCTTCATTGATAATCTATCAAAACAAAGGGCACGTCTGGTTATCTCAAATGAAGCTGCTGGCAGAAAATGCATTAGGTCTCAGAGAGACAATTTAGGTGTACCAATGTCTTGAACTTTTCTAATCTAGAGCAGCATTGCAATGGAGGAGCCCAAAGAGACTCTACAATTACATGTCCGTGTGGTCCAACTTTTTGCATTTTTTACATCTATGATGGCATATGTAAAAAGATTTACACATTAGACATTTTTTCTCCTGAATTCAAGTGTTGAATGCTTCACATAAGACTTTATATGTGATATATCATCAAATTGAAACAAGGGACTACCACTGACAGAAAACAAAGTCAGGAAGATTGAAAACTAAATGTAATAAGCACAGAAACTTACTCAACAACAACTTTGAGATGTCCTGCAGTAGATTTCCCAGAGAACTCCAGGAAAGGCTGAGATGAAAGTGTATATATTAGCAAGGGTAAGAAGTTTGTAGAAGGGAATGGATTATCTTTGTGATGACATGGTAAAGTATAGAATCTAAGAGTTAAAGTAACATCAGTACACTTAGAAACATATTAGGAATTACGTAGATTGCAAGTGACAAACCTTTTCAGATATTCAATTATTTTACTTAGTGCTGTGGTTAAAGAATAATTTTCGCAAACAAAACTCAAGGATGATATTTCACAAGGTGAAGGCAAATTCCAGTAGAGAATAACAGCTAGGAAATATCAGCTGTGTTGTCAGTTCTTGTCACTTACACTCGTATCAAACTTATAATCTTTCAAAAAATTAATCTGAAGAGCAAATCATATGGTGCAAAACATCCCCGTGAAACTGAATGTTGCTGACACTAATGACATGTGGAAGACACGAATAACATGTCTCTGTAAAAGACTTTCAGAAATTAATGAAACACAGTTTGTGCCTAATTGCATGAACACTTTCTAGCCTTGCAAAAGCGCTCCAAGTGAACATCTCAGAGACACCATTAACTATGGGAAACTGTGATGCCCAAATAAGGCAGAAACAAGGTTACAGAAAAATCTTTTGACAATAACAGTGATATTATGCAAAACTGGAAAGTAAATGAAACGATCTGAACATACATATTAGCAGTAGGAACTGTACACCAGAAAAATTAATTAAATTGTCTATAATGATTGTCCACCAGACGGCTGACAACCCGCCAGCACATTGCTACTTCTTTCTCCTGCTGTCACCGCCCTCATTGGCCGGTGAAGAGTCCAGCGTCGCCGTCGACGGGAGGCTCCAAGACCAGGGAACATCAGTCCTAACGCTGGTCATCGCCGACCGGCGATTCTCCATCACATACAGCCACCACTCTGCCATCCCTTCCCCCATTTTTCATCTCTTATCCGACCAAACGGCAACAACGGGAAAACCTCTCCTGCCTCCTCGTCGCTGCATGCTCCGGTCAGCTTTCGGCAGAAAATCAATGGGTTCTTAAGAACCTATCCCGGGTTTAATCTTATATTTTATTTGAAGTCTCAAAACCTTTTCTGCTTTAAAATTTTTTGACAGATTTCGTGATTTGAAATTGATTTTGTTTGATTAAGCATTTTATTAAAACCTTTTGTGATTTATGTTTGTTTGATCATCTATGTTGCCATACTTGATAAACCCCAAATTCTACGCATTTTGATTTATCCTGGTGTTGTAGCAATTTTTATGATTTCGGACATCTTTGTTTATTGATTGTCTGATAATTTTTTTATTGCATTATTATTGATTCAGACAGCTTAGAGTCATAGCTTTTTACCGAAAAAAGTGGGATTCAAATTGATAAATTTTGCTTGATTTTTGATTTGTTTAGTGGCTTCCTTTTTTTTTTAGTGTGTATAGATGGCTACCGGTGATTTCTAACCTTTGCTATTTCCTCCATATTATTTATCGTACTATCTCCTGTATCTTGACTTGCGTGTCTGCTGTAGTATATTCGTGACTTGCACCGCTCCTTATTATTTGTTTGGCTGTCCTTGGTGCCAGGCCATTAGTGTGCTCTATTTTTCTTACTGTTAGTTTTGTCCTTACCTTGGTTTTGTTTTTTCTCCCTATTTGAGTTTAGTTTTGTTTCTTGATTATTTCTTCTAATTTGTGTGAGCCTTGTATTTCCTGTTGTTGCTTTGTTACTACCATTGTTTATATTTTCTTATATTTTCTTATAGTAGTGGATGTGGGCGTTGATGGTTGGATAGGGTCATGTCCGAGGGGGTTGGGGCGGGGGCTGTTGTGGGGGCGGGGGAAGAGGGAAGGGCGGGGGTGGGAGGGAGGCCAAGGTTTGGCCTCAGGGGCGGTAGAAGAAGACGTGATGATAGAGTTGGTAGGCTAAGGGTTGGGTCTTGGAATATAGGGACTCTTCAGGGTAAGTCCATAGAGCTTGTGAAGATTCTTAGAAAGAGGAGGATTAATATTATGTGTGTTCAAGAGACCAAGTGGGCAGGGTCTAAGGCAAAGGATGTGGATGGTTACAAGCTTTGGTACTCTGGAAGTGAGAGGCGTAGGAATGAAGTTGGCATCTTAGTAGATGAAGAGCTTAGAGGTCAGGTAGTGGAGGTAAAGAGGATCAGCGATAGGTTGATGACTATTGAGTTGGTCATTGGGGGGTTTACCCTGAACGTGTGTAGTGTTTATGCGCCGCAGGTGGGCTTGGATGGGGAGGAGAAGATGCGGTTTTAGGAGGCTTTGGATGAGGTGGTGAGAGGCGTGCCTAGCTCGGAGAAGATTGTTGTAGCAGGAGATTTCAATGGGCACATCGGGGCGTTACCGAGAGGCTTTGGTGATGTGCATGGTGGTTTTGGTTTTGGGGAAAAAAATGAAGAGGGGGCTACTCTATTGGATTTTGCGAGGTCCTTTGGGCTGGTGGTGGTGAACTCGGGCTTCCCGAAGAAGGACGATCACCTGATCACCTTCCGAAGCGATAGCCAAAACCCAGATTGACTTTTTGTTGCTTAGGAAAGGGGATAGGGTGTTGTGTAAGGACTGTAAGGTCATCCCGAGTGAGAATCTTTCGACCGAGCGTAGGCTCTTGGTTATGGATTTGGGTATAAAGAAGGATAGGAAGAGAAAAGGTGAGGAGTGTAGACCTAGAATTAAGTAGGGCGTCTTGACGCCAGTGAATGCGTGGGAGATAGGGGAGAAGTTGGCGGGAATGGGGGTGTAGGAATGTAGGGGGGACGTGGATAGTACGTGGGATAGGGTGGCTAGGTGCATCAGGGAGAATGCTAGGAGGTGTTGGGTGTTTCTAGGGGTCGGGCCGGGCATCATCGGGGGGATTGGTGGTGGAATGAAGAGGTTAAGAAGAAGGTGGAGACCAAGAAAGGGGCGTATGCTAAGTTGGTTGAGAGTAAGGACGAAGAAGAGAAGAGGGTAAACAGGAAAGAGTACAAGTTAGCTAGGAAGGAGGCTAAGTTAGCAGTTACGGCGGCTAAGACGGCAGCATTTTAGAGCTTGTATGCGGGGTTACAGGAGAAAGGAGGGAAAAAAAAGTTGTTTAGACTCGCTAACGCTAGGGAGAGGAAGGGTCGTGACCTCGATCAGGTGAAGTGCATTAAGGGGAAGGACAGTACAGTGTTGGTGGAGGACGGCCACATTAAGAATAGATGGCAGTCGTATTTTCATAAGCTCTTGAATGATGAAGGGGATAGAGCTTTTGTGTTAGGGGAGCTGGAGCACTCAGAGAAGTGTCGGGATTTTAGTTATTGTAGACGTTTTAAGGTAGAGGAGGTTAGAGAGGTTGTTCGCAGGATGTGAAGGGGTAGGGCGACGGGGCCTGATGAGATACTTGTGGATTTTTGAAAGTTTTCTGGCGAGGCTGGTTTAAGGTGGTTGACTGGATTGTTTAACGAAATTTTCAAGACGGCAAAAATGCCCGAGGCTTGGAGGTGGAGTACTATAATCCCTCTTTATAAGAACAAGGGTGACATTCAGAGTTGCAATAACTATAGGGGTATTAAGTTATTGAGTCACTCTATGAAGATTTGGGAGAGAGTGGTCGAGGTGAGGCTGAGACGGATAGTGTCTATTTCGAAGAACCAGTTTGGATTGATGCCTGGCCGCTCGACGACGGAGGCAATTCACCTGGTGCGGAGGCTAGTGGAACAGTATAGGGAAAGGAAGAAGGACCTGCACATGGTGTTTATCGACTTAGAGAAGGCATACGACAAAGTCCCCAGGGAGGTGCTTTGGAGATGCTTGGAGGTGAGTGGAGTCCCGGTGGCATATATAAAAGCAATTAAGGACATGAATGATGGAGCTAAAACCCAGGTGAGGACGACGGGAGGAGACTCAGAGCATTTCATTGTCTTGACAGGATTGCATCGGGGATCTACTCTTAGTCCCTTTTTGTTTGTTTTGGTGATGGATGTGTTGACGCGGCGTATTCAAGGAGAGGTGCCTTGGTGTATGCTTTTTGCAAATGATGTAGTTTTGATTGATGAGACGCGGGGGGGTGAATGATAAATTAGAGGTGTGGAGACAAACTCTTGAGTCTAAAGGGTTCAAGTTGAGTAGGAGCAAGACAGAGTATTTGGAATGCAAGTTTAATGACGTGAGGCTGGAGAATGAGGTGGTAGTGAAGTTGGAATCACAGGTGGTATGTAAGAGGGATAGTTTCAAGTATCTCGGGTCCGTGATTCAAGGTAACGGTGAGATTGACGAGGATGTCTCGCACCGTATTGGGGCGGGATGGATGAAGTGGAAGCTCGCTTCGGGGGTGTTGTGTGATAAGAAGGTGCCGCCCAAGCTTAAAGGCAAATTCTACAGGGCGGCAGTCCGCCCGGCCATGTTGTATGGAGCAGAGTGTTGGCCAGTTAAGAACTCCCACATTCAAAAAATGAAGGTAGCGGAAATGCGGATGTTGCGTTGGATGTGTGGGCTGACTAGGGGGATAGAGTTCGGAATGAGACTATCAGGGAGAAGGTTGGTGTGACTCCAGTGGAGAATAAGATGCGGGAACTCCGATTGAGATGGTTCGGACACGTGATGAGAAGGGGCATGGATGCCCCGGTTCGTAGGTGTGAGAGGCTAGCTTTGGATGGTTTTAGGCGGGGTAGGGGTAGGCCGAAGAAGTACTGGGGAGGGGTGATTAGGCGGGACATGGAGCAGTTACAGCTCACTGAGGACATGACCCTAGATAGGAAGATCTGGAGGACGCGAATTAGGGCAGAAGGCTAGGGTCAGTTTGGGTCACTAGTGTAGGGCATTACTTGGTGGGGGTATTATTCTTGTTATGATACCTTGTTTCATGCTTTATTACGAATCTGTTTACTTTTCTCTGTCTACTATTACTTGTGGGTGTCGTATTTATGTTATGCCATCTTGTTCCATGCTTTACTATGAATTTGTTTATTATTCCGTGTCTCGAGCCGGGGGTCTATCGGAAACAGCCTTTCTACTTCTTTAGAGATAGAGGTATGGACTGCGTACATCTTACCCTCCCCAGACCTCACTATGTAGGAAAACACTGGGTTTGTTGTTGTTGTTGTTGTCTATAATGATTGTAACATGTAAAAATTTGGAGTTTAATGCTTTGTCCTAGATCACAGAGAACAACTACATTAAACAGAAAGTTTCTCGAAAAATGGAACTCCAACAAATTAGTACTGCATTTGATAACAGATAAATATCGAAATAAAAACATACGGGTACAAGAAGACACCTGAAAGCTTTGGGAAGAAATGTTGTTCCAAGGAGTCTGGGATATTTGCTTTCCATCGACAGAAACCTGATAACCATGACCCTGATGATGATAACATGGATATTAGCGGGCATTGCACCTCATGGACTTTTTGAATTAGAAAACATTTTGATCGCCACAGCCTTCCCCCTGTTATTCATAAACAGTAATAGAAGCACCTTTGGACTGTGATGGGTACCCTTTTGGGTTTTGGGAGACTTTCAGTACTTGACAATTTTATCAGATGCCCCTTGAAATTAAGTTACACCTTTCTGCATATGCATTTCATGGAATCTTCAGCTTGAAGTTTCACACTGAACCATTTAAACATGCTTTTATCTCTGTTGCTAATCGAATTAATTAAAATAAGACGACATACTTAATTCCTCCTCTATCTGCCCTGCCGGAACCACCCATAATGGTCTTGGCTCTTCTTTTCACTCTTGAACCATCATTATTTGCTTCTTGAAATTCAGGATAAACATGTTTCTAAAAGTGCAAAAGTTGCTAAGCACACTGGTTACTGCTCTAAGTGAACTATTCAACAAAAAGTTTAAACATAACAAGTACTTCAAAATAGGGAACGTGCGGAGACAACCCACCTTGGCATTGATAGGAAGAAGATACAATCATACAAGAAATAATATGCTTCTTAGTTTGTAAAAAGATGGAGGAAACTCAAAACAAGGTTATGAAAACAAACAAGCTCAGGCCATACCTGATCAAAGTTTGAGTAGAATGGAAGAGTTTGGGGGTAATTTTGTGAAATATCCCATGATCTTTCTACAAGTTCCCACCAACTGCATGTTAAAGCATTTAATTGTGATATGGTTAACCGAAAGCATATATTACTTTTCAATAGCCAAAAAGGGCAGTGTAATCAATTGCAGATATGATAATGCAGCAATATAAACAAAATCTAACAAGATACTCAATGCAGTTCGGAGGCATACATTCATAAAGTTGCATAAAATCTCCTCAGATTGTCCCATTTTATGTGACATAGTTTGATTGGAGAAATCAATTTAAATTGTATATGATAGCCCCGTAATAGAAGAAAAATATTAAATTTAGCTGTTGAAAATTAGTTCAACAGGGAAGCATCCCTCATGGCGAGAAACTCTAAATTACTTGAATGTAACTTCTATATCGTAGTATTATTTTGGAAGTTCATAAAACTTTTGAAACATTTTAAAATATAATATGCCTTATAGATTTAAATGAAGAGACTTCCATTTTCGGCTTGGTTACTTAAAATTACTAAGAAATGGAGAAACTTCCATTTTTGCCTTGGCAATTGGAGTAATCTATTGGACCTCATCTTCCACATTGCTGGCAGGGTAGGTGTGGGTCTATCATTTGCCAAGGAAAGACCAATCAAAGAGAAGGATATTTGATTTTTTTTCAAATAACTAAAAGCACACACGAATATCCAGGTGGTGGAGAGGGTGGTCGCTACATGAAAAGAAATTAAACCATGGAAATCAGGATACGTAAATATTGTGAATCTTTAACAATAATCTGAGGAGTAATCTTTAGTGGAAAGTATACTCTTTTAGAGTAAAGCATTTAAGAGATATTATGGCAGGCGATGCAGGACCGGTTCTGTGCAGTCTGAAAGTCAGGTAGCTGTTTTGTCTCATACACCCATCCAGGAGCAAATATGGCTGCTGACACATTATCCATCTTAATCACATCAAGTGCCAAATTTGTCTGCATAAAAAAGACATGATTTTAGAAGTAAATAGTTCTTTTAACAAGTGATTTAAGAAAATGAAGCAAGGCCTATATGAAAAGTTAAAACTAGTGATCTGGAGTTAGCTTCTTTTTTTTTAGAAGGTAATATTTATTTGGACTTAAAAGAGTTAGTTTTTAACAATGATATGCATCTTACTGCCAACTTCCGAAACTAACTATTGCTAAGATACACACTGAAACTAAAACCTTACATCCGTGAATTAGCATCCTCCTTCCGTAACTATTATATAAAGATCCCAAAATGGCTAAAAGAAGGTCTAAGTATCTAAACAATCAAACAATGCAAGTGTTCTCTAACAAACTTGAAAGTGACGCATATTGTTTTAAGTCACTGAACTAGTTGAAAAAGAAACAAACATATAAATGGCAATTTCATTTTGTCCATTATAGCAGCATAAAACACAAATTATATATATACACACATTTAACTGCATGTGTGTACGATCCACTTTTTTGTGAAAAATTACGAAAGTTTAGAACAACAATAGCATACCCAGTGTATTCCAACAAAGTGGGGTCTGGGGAGGGTAAAGTGTATGGAATTCATACCACTACTACAGATGAAGTAGAGAGGTTGTTTCCGATAGACTCCCGGATCAGGACTGATGACAGTATAACAAACAAAACACATAAAAACAAACAACATAATGGGATAACACGCCGCTAGTTAATAAAAGAAACAAGACACCCACAACGTAATACTCTAAAGCATCTATTCGAAATCACAAACATCACCAAAACACTACAAATAAGAAATTACAAGAAACTACAGGTACAGATACAAACAAAGAACTCCTCCCTACTATTACTGACGCACTATTACCCACTAACCCTCTACCCTAATTAGCGTCCTCCACACTTTCCTATCAAGGATCGTGTCCTTCGTAAGCTATAACTGCTCCATGTCATGCCTAATCACTTCCCTCCAATATTTCTTTGGCCTACCTCTACCCCGTCTATAACCATCCATAATCAGCCTGTCACACCTCCGTACTGGAGCATCCGTACACGTCATCATCACATGTCCGAATCATCGCAACCCCACTTCACACATCTAGTGTTCCACCTAAGTCACTCCCACTTTCTCTCGAATAATCTCATTTCTAACTCTATCTCTCCTGGTAAGACCACACACAACATCCTCATCTCCGCCACCTTCAACTTTTGGATGTAGGAGTTCTTAACTGGTCAACACTCCACTCCATACAACATAGTCAGTCGGACTGCACTCTATAGAACTTATCTTTAAGCTTAGGAGGCACCTTCTGATCATAAAAGACTCCCGAAGTGAGCCTCCATTTCAACCACCCTGCACCAATACGGTGCGTGACATCCTCGTCAGTTCTTCCATTCCCCTCAAACATAAACCCAAGATAATTGAAACTATCACTCTAATCGAATGGCCTGAGAATCCAACTTCACTACCACATCAACTTCATGCATCAAATCACTGATCTTGCATTCTAAGTTTTCCATCTTGGTCCTACTCAACCTAAACCTTTTAGACTTGAGCATCTGACTCCAAACCTCCAACTTATCATTAACTCCTCCCGGGTCTCGTCAATTAGTACAACATCATCAACAAATAACATACACCACGGCACATGATTCAAAGATGATTTGAGAAATAGATGAAAATGTGATGAGAATCTTTCAAGAAAACTAACACGATAGACACTTCATCAGGTAATTTTGGAAGTTCACTAAAATCATAGAACTTGATGGGTCCAGTACTTGTGTTAGAATGATGAGTAAGACTTATGTAGCCAATTTTGAATTATGTTGTAATATAGAAGGTTGTTGATGATTTATGAGGTTTAACAACTCTTAATTGTTAAAGATAAGTTCTAAAGAGTGGTGGTTAGACCGGCTTTGTTGTATGGGGCAGAGTGTTGATCAGTCACGAACTCCCATGTTCAGAAAATGCAATGATGCTGAGATGGATGTGTGGACATACTAGAAAAGATAGGATTAGGAATGAGGATATCCAGGACACGCGGGAGTGGGCTCCATAGAGGACAAGCTGAGGGAAGCAACTTTGAGATGGTTTGGGCATGTGAAGAGGATGTCCCAGACGCGGCAGTAAGGATGTGTGAGAGGTTGGATATACTCAGTACGAGGAGAGGTAGAGGTATGCCTAGGAAGTATTGGGGAGAGATGATTAGACAGGACAGGATGCAACCTTAGCTTACCAAGGAGGCGAGGACATGACTTTAGATAGAAGGGTATAAAGGTCGCGGATTAGGATAGAAGGTTAGTAGGTAGTGAGTTTTGTCTCGCTTCTCTGCGAGATTAGGTTTGGTGGGAGTATGGTAGCACGGTGTCTGTCATAATAGTAGTCGTATACTTGTAGTTTCTTGCTTTTGATATCTGGTTACCATCTATTGTCTATTTTGCTTCAGCTACCACATTATTTCGCCATTTTTTACCATCCTTTTTTGTATGCTTTGTATTGCTTCCCTTATTATTTGACATGTTTTCTTCACTACCATACTTACTTTTCATCACTGCTCGATTGTTACACTCGTAGTAAAGCTAAAATTCTGGTTAATAGACATTTTTAGGTCGAATATCAGATATTTCTTTAATCTATCGATAAATAGAGTAATAAGCCCCAATCCTCTTCCCTTGAATAACAAAGATACAAACAAGGACTTCTTACTAATAAAGATCCCAAACAAGATAACACCATAAATTTTCAAATATTTCTGTCAATATCAAACAGTATAAAACATTAACTTACAACATAAATGAGAAAACGATGATATGGATTATGTATTTAGCATTAATAAAAACAAGCATACAGGATGAGGAAATCTTTATTTCCCATACATGTTCTACAAACTCACCGTCCATTGTCCACCACCATAAGTGTTTCTTCCAAAGACATCAATTCCCATGTAAACATCGAACTTCCTGTCACCGGCAACCTCAGCTGAATGCTTAGGATAATTCTCCTGTAAGTATATAAGAAAACAGGTTTTAGCAATTATTATTATTATTAACCTTGGAATAAAAACTAAGTAGGAGAAAGTACCCGCCAAGTGTAGTTTACAAATATACCATCAGATATATCAAAAAAAGGCTTATTTTTTGCATTTAGTTGATCTTGCCAGCTAAGGTTCCCATCAATTGTGACGCTATCATACCTGTAGCATCAGCATAAGAAAAAACAATTATGCTGTTTTTTCACTTTGAAGATATGGTTTATTTCATGATATTACCACAGGACCAAAGACCTCGGAGCAGAAAGAAAGAACAACTATGCTGCTTTTAACTTTGAAGAGAGAATTTCTTTCATGAAATTACCATATGACCAAAGATCCAGGGACAAGGGAATGCATGGATTGAGTTAAGTGGCTGACAAACTCTTTCAGGTTAGAAATTTGCTCGACATCCAAGGAAACTTCCATATTGACCTGAAAGCAAGATATTTGAAAAAGGAAAAAGAAGGATTCTGGTATAAGACACTGTTATGCAAACTATGACACGATAAACTCATTTCATGATGAATTTTTACTGGAAAGCAGTTAGGAATTTATGCCTATATGACTATACTTGCCCTGTTTCAGAAACAAGTATTTCTCTAAGGATTTTTACTTTATAGAAATTTGTCCCATTCTTCAATTTCCAAATATGTTACTAACCAGAAAACTAATTTTTCTCCTCTGATATAGGGAAAAATCCTCTAGACTACTATTCCAGAAAGGATAACAAAGGAGAATTTACATTGGAAAAGGAAAAATCACGTTTCCAGTCTAACGGGCATATCTAAAATAAAGGGAATCAGAAATTTCATGCTATGAATGTAAAGATTTGGCATCAAGTTTTGAAATTAGGAAATGTAAGAGAAGAATAAGAAAGGTGAAGGGCCTGAAGGCCTATCAAACTTCTAAATCAATTGCTTACCAGCCATCCGTCAAAGCCTAAGGCAGCAGCAAGCTCACTTAACTGCTCTGCATACATCTGAGCTGATTTCTGTGATGACAGTAATTTGTTGGCAAGAAGTTTCCCTTCATCCCACTCCATGATAAAAGTTCCCAATACCTTACAATAAATGAAAGTCAAGCTCAATGGAGAGTGAAGAAGTGACCAGCCAGACAGGCAGAATCTTAGGTGTTGAAAGAGAAGATAAATGAATCAACACAATTGGAAAAATTAGACAATCAATCAACCACGACGCAACCCCAAATTAGTTGAGGTTGTGTACGAATCATTTTTTGCATTTCACTCTCTTCAGGTTTCGTTCAACATATTTAGAGAAATTAAGAAAATTTCCAAAGCTTAGTACTTTTAATTCTACGGTCGGAAAAATAAATAAGAAGAATGAGCTCCTAAATTCATATTTAAGGACGCATCCTATTCTACTCCAACATGTACAAGTAACAGCCTAAATTTTGCATTACTTCAAGTCAGATAATACTCAATTTCTGCTCACAAGTCACATCACAACATTATTCGATAAGAATTGTTTACTCTGATACCTTCACTCCATGCTTGTGAGCAGTATTAGTCCAACAGGGAGGCGGCAGAGTAACCAAAGAATGTGAGAAATAGACGAATACATCAATTAAATACCAATGCCATATAGCATAAGCATCAGGGTTATTTCCTCCTTGTATCCACTTATCGTCAAGATATCCTCCAGCCATGTCGTGGCACACCAGAAGCCTAGGCCTTTTTGGTAGTTCATTGGCGGCGTAAGGCGGCAGCTTTACAGACGCCTTATTGAAGGGAAAGTGAAAAGAATTGAAATAGGATCTCGACTCAAGTTCTTCCAGCGTTTTCAACGGGTAAGATACAGGATTCGAAGGTTCCAAAGGATCAAACGGCGGAGGATCATCGGGGGGAGGATTTCCGTCCATGGGATTAACTTTAGAGAGCAGAAAGAAGAAGGAATTGAGAATAGACTTGAGAGAAGCTAGGGTTTGGGGATGATGTGATTTGAAGTAGGAGCGAAAGTTGAATCTCATCGAGAAAAAAGAGCCAGAAAGCTTTCAAAGTTTCCAGGGGACAAGTGGTCCCACATACTTGTCCCTTAAAAGATCTGTCTTTAAACAATTGGGGTAGTTATTAGACAACTATATTAATTATCTGAACAATTTCGCATAATTACTAAATAACTTCTCTTAATTATCGAATAACTGCACCTAGTTGTTCAAAAACGACAACTAGGCACAGTTATTCAACAATTGCACCTAGTTGTTGAACAACTTGCGCAGTTGTTGAACAATTTTGATAATTGTTGAACAACTTCGTAAAGTTGTCGAGCAACTACCAAAGTTGTTCTACAATTGGAATAAATTGTTGGAACGAAAAAACTTAAAAAAAACTCAAAAAAGATTTATCACTCTCACCTAATTTTAAAAACTTGAAGGACTTCCACTTAATTGAATAACTTATTTGTCTTTTTTAATCTAAAGTCTCAATCTCATCATAGAAGTGAAGCGATGGATTATTGAGAATCCATGCAATGTGGACTAACGGAAAGTTGACTTGAGAGTAAATGTTCGCATAGGGAAAAGTGTCAAATTTACCAATAAGCTTTCAAAAATTAGTTGAATACAGCCTTCATAATATTTTGCAAATTTACCATTATTGTTATATTTTAAGGTACTTCAAAAAAATTAATTTAGTATACCTTTTATCATATTTTTGGATCATATTTATCCTTAATGTCATACTTTAAATTCAAATATATTCTCATTGTTAAGAAACTTTTCACATATACCTTTTCTTTAATAGAAAATTTCAAATCAACGTTATATGCTAATTGTTTTTTTAAAAAAAGAACACACTCTAATCTAACCCCACTCAATCCAACTCGAGCCACAAAAAAGACATAAATAAATATATCCCCTCAATTTTGTTGGTCAAATTTTTTCCACGAGACTAGGCCACTAGATATTTATTAGTGCATTGCGCACGATAAATAAATTTGCATCAGTGAAAACACAAATAAACATACTTCTTCCTAAGTTTATGAATCTACATCAGTGCAAAGCTCGTGAAAAATAACACTTAGCTATCAAATCCAACGGATTAGGCCACTAGGTATTTCTCTGGAAAATTGAGTTAAGAGATCTCATTATGTGTCTATCGTGACATCTCTTCATTCTTATGTCTTTATATACAATTTGGATCTACATAAATTTTTTATCATGTCATTTGCTCAGAAAACGTATCCACTATTTCTAGAATCTAGATGCACATATAATTACATACCAAATTTTGAAATTTGAACATTATTGGAACAGGAGCAGAGTTTGTAATAGACATTTTCTCTAATTCTATACTTCTACATTATCTCATACCATTTGACTTTTTGTTCATTTGTAAACAACTTACCAGCGCTGCACGTTGAAAGAGAAGTGTATTTATTCGCCAGGAAAAATCAGCCAAAAACTGAGGAAGGGGTATATTTGATTGTGTATTCTTTTATAGGTCCGATCGAGCGGGTTAGATTAAGGTATGTTTTATTTTAAGAAATGATCAATTTAATGTTGATTTGGACTTTTCTGTTTAATAAATGGTACATATGAAGAGTTTCTTAACAACAAGGATAAATTTTGCCCTAAAGTATGACATCAAAGGTAAATTTTTTCCTAAAATATGCCGAAGGGTATAGTTAGCCAATTTTTTAAAGTAGAGGGATAAATTTGGGCCCAAAGAATGACAACCATGATGAATTTGCCCTCAAAGTATGACGAAAAATATATTTAGCCAATTTTCTAAAGTAGAGAGGTAAATTTGATCTTTTTCCTTTTATATTACACCAAATATTTTACTTTCATTCTATCATTGACATGCTTCCATTTTATCACCTACTCTCATAATGTGTTGGCAGGAACACAAATATTTTTTGAAAAGTTTTTTTTTTATTTTTCTAATATTTGTGTAATAAAAAATTATGAAAACTATATTTTTTCAGTGAAACAAGCTCCTCAAAATAAAATAAAAAAATAATTAAAAACAAATTTAAAAAAAAATGAAAAACAAGTCATATTATCGCATTTGGACCCTCATAATCACCTCTTTTTGGTAAACAAAAGGTATTTTATTAATAACTAATAAGCATCAGTACATATCAGTGGGGCAGCAGTGTTCAGGAGCTGACTATTAGATACAAAAACAGAAACAGTAGTAGGGCTTACAGAGCCGATAGTTACATCACCAAAAGTTAGATCAGTAGCATTAGAACTGGTACAAAATGTGGGATTAGTAGTAGAAGACTTAGAACTATAGCCAAAATGGGTTGACCACTTGAGCCTAACAAAGTAGTTCCTTTTTTGTCTGCATCCAAGACTTGGTCCATAAACAAAGGTGGAACTTTCCATTCCCTAACATAACCATAATCAGTAGATAGAGCTCTTTTCCTAACTAGGACATCTATTGCTTGATTAACTTCTCGATAGCTATGTTGAACGGGTGGGTCCCCTAACTTGTGGATTAATTCCCTACATTCGTCAATATGTTAGTATACATTGGGTGCCCATTTTGAATCAAGGAAATAATTACCTTGGAGTCCATACATATAGTGATATGAATATAAACATATTGTCCACAATACACAGACCATGAAGCAGTGCTAATAGCTCTGCTCTTGTGTTTTTCGAATGAAGAACTGTCCATATTTAGTTTATATCCCCTTTCAGGTAGGATCCATTTTATATGTTGGATCGCAGGCGGGGTTTCAAATTTGGATTTACCTGTTAAGGTGGTGAATTCAATAGCTCTAACAATTGGTAGATTCGTAAGGATTGATTTATTAAGTTGTTTATGATAGTTCTCATTTCGAGTTTGCCACATATTCCAAAGGTAAAAAGAAATGTGTTGTCCCAAGTTAGAATGTTTCCCTGTAAGTTAGGGTTAGGTTTTATAATTTGTTCTAACCAATGCTCCGTAGAAAATTTTATTTTTGCAATTTGATTGGTCATACTGATTTTTCTCCGGAATGTAATAACTTTTCTACAGTAAAGGAAGATGCGTTGCATGGTCTCTGATCTCCTATAGAAATATTAGTTGGGATTGATATTTATTCCTATTAAGTTTAGATAGCTACTCGTAGGTAGTTTATTATGTTTACACAACCACAAGAAGAACTTTATTTTGTTAGGCACTAGAGTTGCCATATCCACTTAAAAGATTTTCCCGGTTCTAGACTTGTTATGTTACTATTTCTAATAAGCCAATAGGCTGGACTAGTGAGAAGAGCCCTGAGCTCGTGTGTTTTCGGGATGGTTTGCCGATAGCTTTAGGAATACTAGGTAGGTAGACTCTTTTAATAAGATTAATAATATTTGAAGGGAGGTTGAAAAGAATTTGCTCTAGATTCCATGCATTTTGATGACTTATATCCTTCACTGTTTTCCATCATCCTCCTTAGGTAGAGGACCTTGTATGAGAGATCAAAGGGTTCCTATGGATGGGATCCAGTGATCATACCATAGAGAAGTTTTCTCCCCATTTCCTACAGCCCAAAACAGATTACTAGAGCATATTTCCCATCCTTTTAGTAAATATTTCCACGTTATACTATAGGTTTTTGTAAGATTTTTGCTGGGGAAATTTTTATCTTTGGTGTATTTATTTATTAGCATGGAAGTCCATAGCAACTAGTTTTTGGTGAAGCATCTTCATGCGAGTTTAGTTATAAGGGCTTTATTTTTAATTTTTGCATCCTGAATACTAAGACCCCCAATGTTTTTATTAGTAGTTACAGTTTCTCATTTTAATAGGTGCATTTTCTTTTCAGTAGTTGAGGAGCCCCAAAGGAATTGTCTTTTAATTTCATTAATCTGATCAGTAATATTATCTTAGAGGAGAATTATTTGCATGGCATGTGTTGGTATATTGTTAAGAGTTGCTTTTATCAATGTAGTTCTACCCGCTAGGTTAAGAAAATTTATTTTCCAACCCACAAGTTTTGCTTAAAGGTTTTCCAAAATGAATTGGTAATCCTTTTGAATGGGTTTTTTTATCACATAATAGGTACACGAAGGTAACTACCGAAGTACTTTCCTCTGTTTACACCTAGCATACTAGTTACCGAGTTTATGAGGTCATTCCGGGTAGTGTTTTTTGAAGAAAATTTATGATTTAGTGATATTTATAATTTGTCCCGATTCGAGGCAGAATTGAGTTAAGACTCTATGGATAATGCTGCAATTTTCATAGGTGACTTGGTCCATTAAAGTAAGGTCATCCGTGAAGAACAAGTACGATAGAGGGGACCTTTTGGAGATATTTTTGTCGGAGATCAATTATCGCATCTTACTTCTCGTTCGATATTTTGAGTGAACATCTCCATACATAATATAAAGATATATAGAGGTAGGGGATCTCCCTGTTTAATGCCCCTACTTGGCTTAAAGAAGTCTGTGTGATCTCCATTTACTAGAACCGCGGCTTCACTAGTAGTTATACAGTTCATAATAAGTTTTGATACTTCATCGGTATTTTGAAGAAGTTAAGAGTTTTATATATGAAGTTCCATTCTAATTTGTCAAAGGCTTTTTCATGGTCTTTTTAATGAGCATATTAGCCTTTTTCCCTTTCATTCTATTAAAGTGAGATATGATTTCCAGAATAATTATTACATTGTCCGAGCCTTGACGTTTTTTTAGAAAGCTTCTTTGAAAAGGACTTATTAGTTTGTCCATGAATTTAGTCGGTTAGCAATGATTTTTGTAATAATTTTATAGTTAGTATTACAGAGGCTAATAGGTCTGAAGTTATTTAGGCTACTAGCATTCTTTATTTTTTGGTATAAGGTAGACGTAAATACAATTTATATTATGGGGAAAGGAAGCATTATTGAGAGTTTGCATGCAAAAGTTAATAATAGAGTCCCCAACAATATTTCAATACTTTTGATTGAAGAAAGGGTGGAGCCCATCTGGACCTGGGGATTTATAAGGTGAGAAGGATTTAATCAAGTTAATGATTTCATCCATTGTGAGGGCTCTATCAAGTTCCTGAAGGTCAATTTCTAACCCATTTACTAATCCACTGAATTAGGGGGGGCGCCATTTTGAAGAGATTGTTATAGTAGTTGGTAATAAAATCCAAAATTTGATTGTGATAAGAGATTCATTCCCCTTTTTCATCTTTAAGGGATATAATTCTATTCTTTCTCGTACGATTATGTATAGAAGTGTGAAAAAACTTGGTTTAGCATCCCTTCACTTAACTAAGTGATGCGTGATTTGAGTTTTCAAAACTTTTTTTCTTGTCTTAGAATGTCATTATATTCCTTAGAGAGATCTTTTTCTAGTCTGTGAAGGAAGCAGGAGTAAGGATAATTAGGAGATTTTTGAATACCGTTGATTATGTTGATGAGAGTTCTTTTTTTTTAAAGATATTGCCAAAAATATTTTTATTTCACTGAGAGATGATTTTTTCCGAATGAGGGAATAATATCTTCTAAATTGAGGTGGATTTTTCAAGTCGGTGATATACAGTATAGAGTTGAGATTCCTTAGTATGACTGGAATGAGATAGTGCATCTTTGCTATCTCCTTAGTCTTATTATGTTAGTCTATTGGACATGAATAGGATATTTGATTCTTATTATCTTATTGGTTTTCTTATGTGGTTGTGGGATAGTTGGGTGTAGTTTTCCATTCTATTTATATATCGTATTTATCTGCATCATCTTTTGATACAAGATAAACAAAGAAGACACGAAATCACACACCAAAACAATCCACAAGTCAAGAAACTGAGGACTATCTTGGTGACCACACTCGGATTCGCTAGTGATAACAATAATGGAGAAAATATCACGTGTTAAATACAATAATCAGTCAGCCCCAAGCTAAGATTAACAACAATATATGAAGCAAAAGATGAACATAACAATGTGAAGAACAACAACAGGACAAACGACTTACAATACAAGATACCAAACCGTGACAAGATTACAAGAATGTCAATAATAAAAAGATATACACTACTACAAAGTCTAAGAACCTAATGTGTTCTCAAACACAAAGACCCTTAACAATGAAAGTAGCAACACCTACACTCTTCAAAGAACATAAGAGGGAACTCAATCCTTCAAGCATCCAAGGTTCCAAGCAAACAAACAACAAGAGTGAATTCACACTCTAATTGTTACCTAGTTTCGGTCAAGCCCCTTTTGGGAGAGAACTTGTGTGTTTCAAGAGTGAGATACAATATTCAATATCAAAAAGCTGAAAACTGAAACCCTAGAATGTTCCTTTTATAGTGTATTACATAATAGGAGTTAAAAGGACAAAAAAGACCTTCAATGATGGGGCGCCCCTCTAGTGCATAGTGGGCTGATTTGGTGTGTATTTAGGTCCTATTTGCACTTTATTTTGTACACACCAAGCCTCGGTCCCAACACACACTCTCTTAAATCCATCTACGTGATCACACTTGTATCATCCTTTCCATCTTGAGAGGAATTTGTCCACAAATTCAAGCAATCATCACTCGCAAGCTCTCCTCTTTGAATCGTCTTTTCAATGATCCTCCCAAGGTTAGGATGTTCAACCAAGGGTTCCATGAGTTCATCAAACATGCACTTTGGACTTACATGTTCTACAACCCCCACATAAGAAGAATGGATGCTAGGCAAAGTGCTAGCATCTTGGTTAGCAAGCAACAAAGGGCCTTTGTGGGCAAATCCCACAACCCTAACTCTCGGCATCTCTTCTTCTTCACCTTCCTCACTCTCAGATTCTTCTTCCACACCCTCACTAAGCATGAATCTCCTTGCCATATATATAGGCACTACACACTCTCCATCAATCGACCAAATATCTTTCCCACCTTCATCAATTTTCACCTCAACTTCTAGCTCTCTATCTTGAGCTTTTTCATCACACTCATTCGATTCAACCCCCCCTCCTCACCAAGGTAATACAATTTTCCCTTCCTAAGGATTACATTTCTTCGATTTGGGCATTCACTAGCTTTGTACCCCCACCCTTGACATTTAAAATATTGAAATCCCTTAGGACGAGAAGTAAAATTTGGTTTACCTTCGTTTCTTGGGGGATACCTTGGGCATCCTTGGTTTCGGTTTGGACAACCTTGTTCTCGGCTTGGTTGACATTGGATGAGTGCTCTTGATGTTGGTGCCAATCCAAAGAAGGTTGTTGGTGATTCTTGGACTTGGAAGTCGAGAGCTCTCTCTCAATTTCCAAGGCCGCTTGAAAGATGCCATCGATGGT
Source organism: Capsicum pubescens (assembly GCA_030864215.1). Classification (NCBI taxonomy): domain Eukaryota; kingdom Viridiplantae; phylum Streptophyta; class Magnoliopsida; order Solanales; family Solanaceae; genus Capsicum; species Capsicum pubescens. The sequence continues at coordinate 153,176,460 of CM061543.1, read as the reverse complement.
GTCAAACTTGTGGAGGGTCATTCGAGAAGCTATGTCCCTATTTAACTCGACTTTTAATTCTATAATGTCATGGCTTACTTGTTCTCCTCGATGGTCAAGCTTCAAAATCAATTGTTGAAATTCATCATAGTATGCAATGACACTTTTGTTTCCTTGCTTCAAGTTATACAACTTGGCAAGAAGTTCATGTTTGTAGCCCTCGGGTAGGTACTTTTGACGCATAAGGTACCTCAATTTAAACCATGGAGGTGGCTTCCCGACAATCAACACATCACCAAACCGCTTCACATACTCCCACCAAGTGTTTGCATATCCCTCAAAGTAAGCGATAGCATAACAACTCTTCTTCTCTTCGGTTAGATCATTCACTTGGAATATCTTATTGCATGATGACTCCCAAGAAAGATACGCCTCGGGATCACTCTCGCCCTTGAAGATTGGAAAACTAACTTTGATAGTGTTAATACCTAACTCCCGAGTTTGATGACCACCCCTCTCCTCTCGACCTAACTCACCTTGCCTACCTCTCACCTCTTCTTCCCTCAAGTGAACTTCACCATAATCTCTACAACCCCCATGTTGTTCCTCTCTACCATAACCCTCAACATGATTTGGTGGATTTGGATTAATTGTATTCGACTTTGGAGGATAGTATGGCCTTTGGTTCAATAAAGCTTGGATTAGAAAATTTGGTATTTGGTTAAGTAGATGGTTCGGATTTGGAGGTATTTGGGTTCCAAATCCATCATGTTGGACTTGGTGAAGTGGAGGGAGGGTTGGTCTATCATACTCATAGTTTTGGAGAGAATTTGGTGGTTGACTCGGTGATTTGTTCATTTGGTGTAACATTTCAGATGAGATAGTAGGAGAAGTGTTTTGAGGAGTTGAAGGTCGGTAACTTCTTTGGATTTCTACCCGTTATCACCTCCCACTCATGGTAGACACATATCCCTTTATTGTTTCCAAATCCCCTCTCACGGTACCAACTTCCGTGTTCAATCTCTCAAGTGTTCGGGTGATAGCCTCAAGATAGGTTTTCATAGTGTCAAGAGTACTGTTGTCCACGGTTTGAGATGTGGACCCTTCCATTGCGAGTACCTAATAAAAATACCTACAAAAACAACAAATAAATTAGTTCAAAAGCCTCACCACTCACACACTTCGATTACCTTACTCATAGCTTCACTAGTGTTGTAAGTCGGCTAAGGAATCCGTGAGGAGCCGAGGATTGAGTCTACTCTTGTCTGGATTTGATTTCAGTTTTGAAACTCAAACAAATATCGTAGGACAAGAGCCAAGAACTAATCAACAAATCAAAACGACAAAAGGTACACAAATAACGCTAACACGAACAAACGGGCACAAAACTAACTAACAAGCTAGTAGAAGATTACTAGGTCGTCATTTAGTGTTCGAACCAACAAACGAGACTAAAAAGCAATAATATGAAACTAAGAAATCTAAAATTTGAACTAAAAAATGTTGCATAAACAGTAATTTAGTGACGTGGCAGTCCACTACTGGCCTCGGTTTTGTCAAAATTTTACTCTCTAAATTCAAGTCTTGACCAATTTACAACTTGGAAATGGTGGATTTGGTTAATGTAGGGAAATTTAGTCTTGGAGCTTTTTTTTCAAATTCAAAACAAGACTAGACTTCTTGGTACTTTCTCCTTGAAGCAAGGGCCTTAAATCAAGGAAAGTAGGTGAAAAGTAGTGGCCAGTCCTTGAAGTGATGTGAACAAGTCTTTCACCTTTTTAGATCTATTTGCACTTTAAGGCTTAATAAGATGATGAATGTGGTGAAGACTTCAAGATCACAATAACAACATCAAGAACAACCAACAATAGTATCTCTAAGAACAACAAGTCCACAATAATTCGTCCAACCCACAACAACAACAACAAAAAGATTGTCCACACGGCCATACCTATGTTCACGGCAACAACTTCAACAAATTCAAGTTCAAGCTTAGATTTGGACACTTTTAGTGTTGGAAAGAAAGAAAAAAACACTTGAACCACTCTAAACAAACAAAATACTACTAGATATAGTCAAAAAAAAAAAAGAAAATCTCGGCCAAGACACAACAAGAACACACTTTTTGGGCAAGAACACAACAATGGACAGATTGCTATTTTCTGGAATTTTCAGCTTTTCAACTTTTCTTTTTGTTTTTTTGTTTTTCCAACTCTCAAACCCAAGATTGATCTTGTTAGTACAAAATCAAAGGTGGTTTTGATACCAAATGATACAAGATAAAAAAGAAAAACATGGAATCACGCACCAAAATAGTCCACAAGTCAAGAAATCGAGGACTCTCTTGGTGACCACACTCGAATTCACTAGTGATAGCAATAATGGAGAGAATATCACATATTAAACATACTAATCAGCCAGCCCCAAGCTAAGATTAATAACAATAAATGAAGCACAAGATGAACATAACAATATGAAGAACAACAACAAGACAAACGGCTTACAATACAAGATACCAAACCGTGACAAGATTACAAGAATGTAAATAATAGAAAGATAGACATACACTACTACAAAGTCTAAGAACCTAATGTGTTCTCAAACACAAAGACCCTTAACAATAAAAGTAGCAACACCTACACTCTTCAAAGAACACAAGAGAGAACTCAATTCTTCAAGCATCCAAGGTTCCAAGCAAACAAACAACAAGAGTGAATTCACACTCTAATTGTTACCTAGTTTCGGCCAAGCCCCTTTTAGGAGAGAGCTTGTGTGTTTCAAAAGTGAGATACAATATTCAATATCAAAAAGCTGAAAACTGAAACCCTAGAATGTTTCTTTTATAGTGTATTACATAATAGGAGTTAAGAGGACAAAAAGACTCCTCAATGATGGGGCGCCCCTCTAGTGCATAGTGGGCTGATTTGGTGTGTATTTAGGTCCTATTTGCACTTTATTTTATACATACCAAGCCTCGGTCCCAATACACACTCTCTTAAATCCATCTACGTGATCGTACTTATATCATCTTTGGAGCTTAGTCAGTAATTGCCTACTGAGTACCACATATTTGCTACTCATAGTACACTTTGCAGCCTACAGATCATAGTACAGGTTATTGCCGTTGATGTATGCATCGTGCGGAGGAGCCATGGTTCTGAGACTTTGAGTGAGCTCCTGACATTTAGAGTATTACTTATCTCACTCTTATGTACTAGACTAGTCTCAATGTTGTATTCGAAGATAAGTTATATTAGTGTATTCATTTGTACTTCACTTTGAATCTTGTTATGCAAAAGCTCTTATACTAATACCACCAGGTTTTGGAACTATATTATGCATTTGATCTCTTATTTAATCTTTTTTCTCATTCTTTCCTTTATCTTTTGGGTAGTCCATTACTAGCTATTCTGGAATACGGGTTTGGCTTGTCTAGTAGTGGGTTATAGTAGGCTCCATCATGACCTGAGAAATTGGATCATGATAGATTAGTATCAGAGCCTAGGTTCACTGGTGTATTATACAAAAACTATGTTTTTAGTAGAGTCCTGCGGACCAGTGCGGAGAAGTCCGTAACCTACCTTAGGGAGGCTACATAGACATTTGTAAGAAATTCATTTCTTTACTCCTTGTTATGTGTTTGCATTTCTATGAACCTTAAACATATTCTTTGACTCTATTCTATCCCCAAATGGGCGATGTAAGATGGTCGATAGAAGCAGACGAGACTTCAATACATATTTTCAAAGCTTCAGCGTAGCATTAGACCAGAGAGTTGGAGATGGATGTCAAATATCTTCAGCATCAGGATAAAAGTGACTACATCCTCCTTGAACTCCATAGAACACACACAGACACACACACACACACACATATATCATACTTGGATCATTGGCCACTTCATTTTTATTCACACAAGTGCCTACTTTCTTTATTCTAGCTTGCCCACTTATTTAAAACTCTCTCTTTTTCTTTTCGTTTATGCATTTTCCTTTTTTTTTCTCTATTTTTTTCTGCTTTTATTTCCTTTCTTTTCCTCCGTTATTTTCAATTATTGATTTTTTTTTAAGACACTCAGTTACAAAACCATGGCTAATAATTATCTTTTTCATATTCCACCACACCCCAACTTAGGCTTTTAGCCTCAAGTTGGCAATTCTGAGTTCAAGGAGGGTAGGGTTCAAGAGGGAAAAATTTAAGGCTTGTAATGTGGTTACCAAAGAAAGGTTAATAGGATCAAATAGGGTAACTAGTGATACCATTCATGAACGAGTAGGCTTTTTAGGCTAAAGTGGTTTCCACAAGTCACAAAGAAGGCCTAAGAATATTTCATCAACCGAGTATAATTAATACTAGCATTGAAAGACCAATGGGAAAAGTTCCAGATGACATAGGTAAGCACAAGAATTATTCAATACTCACTACACATGGCATGCAAAATATTCTAGAAGGATCAATTTTACTTCCTAAGCAAGAAGAAAAGGAGTCATTTCCACATTACCACCAACTAAAGAATTAGGAGTCATGAAAAGATTCTAAGCATTGTCACGACATAATTCACTTACATGCGCTTGTTTTTCCAAATTCTTTTAATGGAGGGGTATGGCCACACATTTCATAATGCAAGACTAACTATTATTAGTAAAAAATAAGTCACAATCTCTTCTTTTGACTCCAACAAGGGCAATAATGCTATGGCTACTCAGACTTCACCATAAAAATTGGCTTCTCAGACTTTACCATAATTACAATTGCAACCCCAATTCACAATGCTACAAGTACTCAGACTTCCCCTATACAAATGGCACAAACACCCAAAAATGATGATTTTCCCTTAAGAATGTCATCACTCAATCTATCATAGGGAAAGTATCATCTAAAAGAAAAATGACTAATTCAACAAAATCCAAATATTGATCAAGATCGACAAGGGCACACAATATCCATAACAATACCTCATAAATATCCAAATAAAAACATAAGAAAAAAACAAACACAAGGCACCCCAACTAAAATATAAGTAGTGTTCTCACTACATTCCATCAAAGCATAAGAAAGAAAAAGGGTCCCTGAATATGCATCACTGACTCTCATCAATAGCATTCTCCTATTCATCTGCACCCTCAACATCAGGCTCATCATCCTCAGAACAATGTGTTAAAACATCATCGCCATCCACCTGCCTCAAAGAGGGAAGTGGATCCTTTGGCTTCAGGAGCTTCCATAATAATTTTACATTCAGATGAATAACTTATCTCTATTCTTATCTCTCCTATTCATCTTCTTATAGGAGTCACTCAACTGCATTTGTAATCTGGACAAGTATGTGTAAGCCTTCTCCAATCTCATAATATGAGCCCCCGCCCTCTCTGGTTTTCTAAGAACCTATCATATTCTCTTTGTGGGACATAAGAGGTGGGCCCTTAAGATATTTCACCTATACCCATGGGTAGTCTAGACAACAACTCTTAAACCATATGCAATTCATCCGTCAACACCTCAATCAATTCCAAAAACGACGATTTACATAAATCAGTCTCCACCAAAGATGACTTCCTAAAATCTATCTTTCTTTTATTACTTTTAGTGATAATCCCTTCACCCTGCTTCTTTAATAAAATGATTGGCACTATTAGTGCAACCCAATTATCCCTCACAAGTTTTTTTACTTAAGCCCATTTACACAACTCAGTGATCAATGAAGGAAACATAAGAAATGGATTGTCCTGTACCTTAAATTACTGCAGCTCCAACATGAAAAAGTGACCAACATTCATAGGAATGTTGTCTAAAAAACAAGAGACCATCTGTGCCCCACCAAAGGGATAGAGAATGTGTTACCACAGGGCAACACTTAGAAACAAATGATATATATCCAGTTCCTTGCAACTGTAAGCTCTTTAGTTGTGTTCCCTGGCATTGTTACTCTCCAAGACACACTTTTTCCAAGACAAAGCATTAAAACCAACCAACTCCCTAAGGCACAATCCTATTCCATGAATTAAAAATAATTAGGGTTTGGCAACACATGTATTCTGTTGACCACCTCAGCCCCATAGTTGATTGTCTTTCCTCATATCTGGGTTACTGTATTATTCAAATAATTATCCTTGAGGTTTGTATGAAACTCCCTTACCCATTGCTCACTTGCCTTGTATGGTTTGAGAGCAAAATTGATCCAATCGGTGGTCTCCAACCTTTGATAGAACTAGAGAAGGGTCTCAAGGACCTGATCAAGTGTGATCCCCTTCTCAGGTATTAACTTCTTTCTTTTAAGTTGAGAATAGTATGTATCTTAAGACTTAAGAGAGAGGAAACAATTTTTGTAATACTCTCCTCCAACTTCAACTTTATTAATAAGAAGGTGCTCCATTCATAGCCTTTTGTTTGAAAACCTAAAAAAATACACACACATGAACTTTAAAGATTAATGTATAAAAATAATGTTATGTATTGATGAAAGCTAAAGAAATGAATTAAGAATCAAATTTGGGTTCATTTGCCAACTTCCAAATTTTTGCTCAGACCTGCAGACAGGCCTCAGGTACCCTAAAATGGTCCTAGGCCGCTTTAGCGGACCACACTTTAGTGATCCTAGGACACTTTAGTGGGACACACTTTATCAGTCCTAGGAAGCTTTAGTGAGCCTCGCTTTAGTGCCTAGAGGCCGCTTTAGCGGCCCTGCATCACCAAATAAGAAAAAAAAAATAGATTTTCCAATTCTTATTCTCACAAACACATTAACACATGGTTTATAACCCTAAAAACATTAACTATAATCCATATTCACTTATCAATTCATGGGGAAGCAAAGGACGATTCTCAAAATATCATTTAAGAAAATAACCAAACACTTGGTGGCCATCAAATTTTCAATCACTTTGAATAAATTTTGGGTGCTCAAAACTTCCCTAATGATTTAAACACCAAGCTATTTTCTAATTGAATCTTTTTATACACAGAAATTACTAGAATTAAAACACAAGAGATCAAAAAGTCATACAAAATTTAACACTAAAGAATAAATTAAGAAGGAACTTTACCAATCATAAAGAGAGATAGAGAGAGTAGGAGGCATAGCTGTAGTTGTGTGCAAAAAATGAAAATGTAGAGAAATTTTAATCCTGTTTAGAGTAATTAAAAATAAAGAGAAATCAAATATTTAAAAGTAGAATGAAAATGAATAGTATGCAACTTTTCGTATTTTCTTTTCTATTTTAATAGTCGGATACCACTTTAGTGGACCAAAGCACGTTAGCACTCTTAGTTTTAGTGGAAAAAGGGTCTCTTTAGCATCTTTGGCCCATTACCTGACTATTCCCTTTAGTAGAAAAATGGGCTGCTTTAGCACCCTTGACCTCGCATTGACTGTCCGCTTTAGCTGATGTTGGGCCGTTTTAGTGCATGTCTGCTTTAGAGGTGATAGTACCACTTTAGTGGTATCTGAGGCTCAATCATTGGCCTGGGCAGTTCCATTTGGGATGTCCAGGAAACCCTTTCTAATGCACTCCATTTCAATCACTATATTGCATCCAAACTTGTTCAAATTACTTCCAAAACTCCAAAATTCTATGGATTAGTCAAAAAGTAAAATACTAATTTATTCTAAACATTAAAATTAAATCGACTAATGTAAAATTCTTAGAAACAATGGGTTGCCTCCCATCTAGTGCTTGATTTAAAATTGCAGCACAATGCAATAAACCTCACCATTTGTGTCTCCACTTAGAGGATTTAAATCTTCAGCCCAAATTTATATCAGCATCTCTTTGAGGTACTTGGGGCAAACGTAAGTAATCAATGTGACAAACTCTATCTCTCCACTTTAAAGACTTGAAACTTTTACCTAACTTTATATTAAACTTAAGTATAGGCTCATTAGGCATTGGAGAGAAAATCAATATACCACTAGTTAGACACTGTATTTTGCACTTCTTGGACTTCAAGTGAGGGACTTCATTGCTCTCTTTTGGAATGACAAATTCCAACATTTAGGAATTTATTCCCTCATCTTAAAAATTCTTCATTTACTCGAGTGGCTTGACTTTCATCACATCCATCCAAGAATAATATTGAAAAGTGATTGGAATGAGGCCACCTCCCCATTTTAAAATTTGTATTTCTCTTGACATTCTTACCCCAAAATGAGCTAGAATTTTCACAAAGGATTTGCTTGGCTTTTTCTTGTAACTCTAGTATCATTTCTTCAATTTTAGCATCCTTTATTATTTTTGGTTCAGTTGGTTGTCAAATCTATATGAATTCTTCAACATTAAGCTCACACTTATCTTCATTGAAAACTGCTTTAATACAATCATGAATGATCATTTGACTTTTTACGTCACATGCTTCTATTCTTGCATTTAATATGGTTTTTAATTTTTGGGTAGCTATTTCAAATTGAACCACACTTGACATTTCTTAAAATGCAATTTAAGGGATTCATCCACCATTAGTAACATATGTACTTTAAGTTATTGATATTGTGTAATGACCCTTCAGGTTATTTTTTATTATTCCACTTATTTTTGTTGTTAGAGATTTTCCATAGCTACCATAAGTCATTTATGACTTACTAGAACTGATAGTTCGATTATGGGGCAGTTCGTTTGTTTTTTAAAACCATTTTCGTGTTTAGAAGTATTTGTTGATTCCAAATAGCCATCGAGTGAAAACTTCAGTAAAACAATATCACATGCAAATTATGACTACACCAGCAGTTCTAGAATATTTATTTTAGGTTGGATAGACCTTTGGTTCGGGTGCCACTGCACCCAAACTTATTTTGACTTATTAGTCAAAAAATTGATAAATTAGAAATTCAATTATGGGCCCCATATTTTGTTGAAACAACCTCGTAGGGAAAATCTAACTGCCAACATGTCTGTAATGTTGAAATCAGTGTGTTTTCATATTTTTTTTGCTCATATTGGACCCCGGATGCATCCGAAGGCATTGGCCGAAACTTGGAATAAATTCTAAGTTTCAGCTATTATTTAGTATAGAAGAAGTACCGTGATCATGGAGGATTCATAGAGATCGTGATGTCGTGATTGTCCTATTTGAGGGCCTGGGAAAATATTGTTTAAATACTCTTTTTGGTCGAGAATTGGTAATTTTTCCTATGCCTTGAGTTCCAAAAACCCTAATAGAGTGTGTATTCCTTAAATTTAGTCTTGGGTGTTGATTGAGAGCCTAAATAACTTACGTAATCATGATTAGCATCGAATCTAAGGTATGAATCCTTTAATTGTAGTATTGAATTCTTGATTATTTGATCCAAAATCCCAAATGGCTTGAGGCTTAATTTTAGCCCAAATGTGATTTGGCACCAATTTCTTGAGGGTTATAACTCCCTAATAATGTTTGAACAATGGGTTGGTCTCAAAAACTCATTTTTATACGTGGGTCCCACGTGAAGGGTTTTTTTGTGTCATTTTGGACCCAAAGAATAATGGTGCAATATCGGTGTTTATATTCTCATAATAATGCTTATATTGTGTTTTTGATATCTTGGTTCATTGAAGAAGCCTCGATGAAAGGGAAAATGAAGATTGTTGGTTCATGAGCTATATTTGAATTCAACGTAGGTTAGGCTTACTAGTGTTAGATTGAGCTTTATTATAGTATAGTCTAGAATCTTGGCTAGTTTGACTTGTTATCTCATAGATAGCATGAGAATGCACTAGTTTTTTTAGTTAGTTAGGAGTCATCTTGTTCACTTATCTTAAGAGTAAGTTGACCCAGATATGCACAGCTGTGGAATTGGCCTTAGATTCTTTAGTGACTTAAGAGTAATACTTGAGGAAGAATTGTCCTATAGAACTTGTGTGTATTGATAAAACTTTAAGGCATGATTTAGATGACTTAGTCTATTTCGGGTAGAAGTTAGACTTGAAGATATAACTTGGGATATTAGAAGCGAAACTTGACCCGCCTTAAGCTCAACTATCTAGCTTAATTAGTGACCTTGATACTTGTTAAATGACTAGAATATGCTTTTAGTAATATGATGGCCAAACCCGGTAAATGGTTTATTCATGATGTTGATTTTGGAAATAATGTACATACTTTATGGTTAACTTATTGTCATTACTTGTATAATAATAAAAGGTCTTGTAAATTGAACCTATGACTATGCTATCACTTAACTTATTGGCTAGTTTAGTATGTAAGACTTGGATTATGTCATTAATCATATTATGCTCAAGCCTAGTGACTAAACTTATGTTTGTGCTGAAGAATCCTTTTTGTGCTAGTTTTGTGAATCATGCCTAATAAGAGAGATGCTAGTAAGTATAACCATGGCTTGTAATTGACTATGCTATTACTTATGTCAAGCCTGGTAATGTATTGAGTGTTCATACATTATGGATATGCCTGTTTATGCACCTACTAGTATAATGTATTGACAATAAATGGTGAGGTACTATGATTGGTCTTTCTTTATTTGTCTTACACTCTATTGTTTGTGGAGCTTGTGTTTTTTATTGATTTGGCTACATATCTATATATAGTGATGTCATGATGAATATTTATGATATGATGATGCCTGATGTGTCTAGAAGATATATTGATGTTATGATGTTTCCTAGTACATCCGAAGAATATATTGATTATATTATAATGCCCGATACATTTGGAGGGTATATTAATGTTATGATAATTCCTGGTATATTAGGAGGGTATATTGATGATATGATGATACCCGACACATCCAGAGGATATATTAATGATATGATAAGGCTCAGAGAATATATTGATGATATTTTGAAACTCGGTAAATCCAGAGGATATATTAATGTTATGATGATGCCCGATGCGCCAGGAGGATATAATAATGATATTATGATTTCCGATAAGTCCGAAAGATATATTAATAATATATAATGCCTGTTAAGTCCAAGAATATATATTGATGTTATGTATGGTAAACATGTGTATATATGTTTATGTGTGATTATGCCTTTATGTAATTATATCCATATGTACTTCAAAGACATGATGTTATTCTTTGGATGTCGGTTATAATCCTTCACTACAAATTACTTGTTAAGCATTGTAATTCTTGCTAGTGTTGAATAGTGAGTAGAAGTGATCTATGTCGAATAATAAATTAGAGTTCTAGTTGGTATGCGAGATCTTGTGTGGCATTAGAGAGTTCACCTAGTGAGTCTAGATAGCATTGGATAAATGGATTAATTATGGTATACTGCTTATTAAAGTGAGTTATGTGGTAACTAGGTGACTACTTTCTTGATGGTTGAAGTCTAGAATTTTAGTTGTTGAACCTTGTTTAGTTGAAATGTGGTAACAAGTAATTATGGTTGTTATGTAGCCAATAATGATGATAGGTTTGGTATGAGTGGTACATAGTAACATTGATGACATAGTATAATGTTGTTAGTTGTAAAATAAGGATTTGTAGGTTAATGGTGCTAGATAATAAGATGCGTTGTTTAATAGATGAATAATTGTTATATTGAGGATTAATAACCTCTTTTTGGCTAGATTACGGCTAATGCGACAAACGAGCCTTGGTTAACCAGTGTTTATAGTCTAGTAGTGAATTTTGTCTAGATATGGACAATGTCTATTTAGTGAATAATAGTTAGTTGCTATTCTGTGAATAAGGATTATCTAGAGAATCAGTTTGGCTAATAATTGGAGGCCCTATGATGATTAGTAACTTAGTAGTTTAATGATTATAAGTGTTTGTTAATTAATAGTGGGTAGATGGAGTATATTGTTGGCATAGATTTTGAAATGACTATATAACAATGATTGTGAGTACTTGAATATATGCTATTTCAATTTTGGTAATTGACGATGATTATGAATCTTTGAAAATGATCGTGGATGCATAATATGGTAAACCATGGATAATGAGAAGTTGGTTATTGGTTTATATACTTGATGAGTTGATCCTTTCATGTACTCTTCGATGGTATAGGATGCCGTGATGGGTTTTTTACTTTATGTTCTTTTGGGTGTACTCCCTGTTGGTATGGGATACCATGGAGAGTGATTTTACTTTATGCTCTAATAGATGTATGTGCGTTAAACTTGGTATTTATATGGATGTAATTATATTAGTGTTGCTTTACGCTTCCAGATTTCTTATCCATTTTATGTGATGATATCGATATATTTTGATATGAGATGTCATATTATTTTTCTAGTTGATTACTTATTTTGTACAGTGATGATGAAGAGTGTTAAGGTTCGATTCTATGCTTTAAATTAGATATATTATCTTATTTTATATCATCTTTATATCATAATTTAGCTTAGTTGGCCGACGATGCCTACTTAGCACCCATTGTTTTGGTACTTATATTACACTTTCGTACCTTTTTGGTTCAGACCTGAGTACTAGTTTTTGCCACTGAGTTGAGATCATGCAGTGTTGATCTTTTGGAGACAGGGTGAGCTCGTGAATTTTTGAGTCTCCCATTTCCCTCCTATCATTATTCAATCTTTTGTATTCGAGATGAATGTATAGACTATTTAGACTTTAGGTTGTAATTCCTATTATCATACTCAGATGCTCTTGTACTGATATTACTAGGTCGTGAGATTGATATCCGTATTTGATTGTCTTTTATGGAACATAGTTGTTTATGATTGTGTTCATATATTTTTGCCCTTGTCAGGAATTTCTACCAAAGTAACCCATAGCCTTAGCTTTAGGTTACAGTGTTGGCTTACCTATTACTCGTGAATCGGGTCGTGACAAATTGGTATCAGAGCTTAGGTTCACCGGTATTATTGGTACAAGAGCAAGTGTCTAAAAGAGTCCCGTTGATCAGAACGTGGAGATCTATTTCCTATCTTCGGGAGGCTATGGGATATTCTAAAGAGCCATTCACTTCTTTCACTAGTATCATGTTAAGAGTCTGAGTTGGTTTGTAGGATATTTTCTTGACTTTACTCTTTTGTAGATTCCTAGGAATGTGCTACAACTATGTATGAGAAGGGTCCCAAGACTGAACCCGGGGATCCTACTCCTCTTCAAGGACAACCTCGTTATGCATTCACAGTTAGGGATTTGGATGGGCCTCTCCAAAAGCCCATTCTTGCACCTGATCCAGCTATTCCTCTACCGTAGCCAGCGGTGGGCCAAGGACCAACCCAAGCTCTGCCAGATTTTATTTCCTCTTTTTTTCTTAAAGATGCCTTAGTTCAGCTGTTGGGTATTGTTGATGGTATGCAGACTACTGAAGAAGGAATGTGCCTGAAGCTGTACCTCCTAGAGTTGAGGTTCTTCCTATGCCGACAGTTGTTCAGCCAACAGCCGCTCAGCCAGTTGTGACACAACCTACTATGTCTACTAAGGAGAAGAAGATGTTGGGTAGGTTTTTAAGGTTGGCTCCTCCTAGGTCTTTTGGTGCTCCTCGAAAGGATGCATTTGAGTTTCTTACTACTTCTGAGGATAGGATTCGTCGTTTAGGATTTGTTGAAACTCGTGGTATGGATTACACCACATTTTAGTTGGATTTGTCTGTTCGACATTGGTGAAGAGGTTTTATGAGTTCTAGGCTAGTCGAATCTTCTCCCTTATTATGGACTCAGTTCTCCGAGTGTTCTTAGAGAAGTATATGCCACACATCCTTAGGGATTGACTAAGGGATCAGTTCACCAGATTAGAGTAGGTTTTATGATAGTCGCCGAGTATGAGGCCCATTTCCATGAGTTAGCCAGGCATGCAACTTCTATTTTGGATACTGAGTTTGAGAGAGTTTACTGCTTTGTGAGAGGACCGAGACTCCTTACTAGGATGGATACTCAGAGTTTAGTTACTACGGGTAGGACCTTTGCTGAGGTTTCAGATCATGCTAGAGTGATGGAGGAAATGCATTATGAGGGCCGTGATAAGAGGCCCAAGTACCAGGGTAGATTTGGTGGTAGCTGTAGCAGTTCCCGACTCAGAGGTGGTAGTTCTCATGTTGGGCATCCTTCGCGTCCATCTTTTCAGCCTTAAAGTTAGATTAGTCGACCAGTTTAGGAAACTTTTTAAACTATTGGTAGAGGTCAATTTGGTACTAGTGGCTGCCCTGGTAAAGGCAGTGATCAATATCTAAGAGGTTCGACTGCAGGACGTGATAGATGTGGTGGTTACTCAGGTTTGGCCGGATTTATGAGTTCTGGTTTTGCTCTTCTTGTTTTACTTATGGGCTTCTTGGTCATTTTTAATGAGAATACCCTAGTCGTAGGGTGATGGTTGTGTCAGCCCAGAGTACTACCCCTATTAGGACAGTTTATCCGTCAAGTAGAGGTAGTTTTCGAGGTCATATGGGTGGTTACCAGGGTGCCCGAGGTGGTACTTAGGTAGAAAGGATAGGAGGTCGGTCAGGTGCCTAGCCAGGTGGTGGGTGTATTCAGTTATATGCAGTACTTGCTAGACCCGAGACTGAGATTTTAAATGCTATAGTTACAGGTATGATTTTGGTGTGCCGCAAGTCGATACTTACTTTATTTGATCCCAGATCCACTTATTCATGTATATCTTCTTATTATGCACCATGGTTGGAATTGACTAGTGATTTATTATCTGTGACATTGCGTGAATCTACTCCCATAAGTGCTTCTTTAGTAGTGGATTGAGTATTCAGATCATGTGTTATGACAGTTAGTGATGTTGATACTTATGTTGATCTTATTATTTTGGATATGATGGATTTTGATATGATTCTGGACATTAACTGGTTATCTCACTATCATGCGGTCATGGATTATTTTGCCAAGACTGTTACCTTAGCCATGCCCGACATACCCCTAGTCGTGTGCCAGGGAGCAATTAGCCACGAGTCGATGGGGATTATTTCTTATGTTTGTCCTAGGAGACTTGTTTTGAGAGGCTGTGAGTTTTACTTCTCTTATGTATGTGATACTCGTGTAGAGAGTTCATCGCTTGACTCTGTTCCTATTATTTATGAGTTTCCTGATTTGTTCCCTACCGACCTGCCTAGTATTCCCCCTGACCATGAGATTGAGTTTTCTATTGTCCTTGAGCCTGGAACCTGACCTATTTCTATGACACCTTTTCGTATGGCTCATGCTGAGCTTAAGCAACTGAATTCTCAGCTTTAGGATCTTCTAGGTAAGGGTTTTATTAGATCGTGTATGTCATCGTGGGGAGCTCCTGTATTGTTTGTGAAGAAGAGAGATGGCTCCACACATATGTGTATCGATTATTGCCAGCTTAATAAGGTGACAAAGAAGAATTATTATCCTATGCCTCTCTTTGATGATTTGTTCGACAAGCTTTAGGATACAACCGTGCTTTCTAAGATTGATTTGAGGTCCGGTTATCATCAACTGAGGATTCGGGCAGAGGATATCCTGAAGATAGATTTCAGGACTCGTTAAGGCAATTATGAGTATTTGGTGATGTCTTTTGGGCTGACTAATATCCCAGCCGCGTTCATGGTTTGATGTTTTGTGTATTCGAGGAGTACTGAGGAGCATGCACAACACTTAAGGATTGTGCCAATACTAGAAAAATAGGTTATGGCGACGGTTCTTGTACCGTCTTTATAGCCCCCAAAACCGTTCCAATAGATGTATAGCGATGGTTAGGGAAACTGTTGCTACTGAAGGAGTTACCGTAGCTCAGCTGCGACGGTTTCTTAGGACGGTTAAGTAAACCGTCGCGTAATCCCTATCTTTAGCGACGGTTATTTACATTGACCTTATGGCGACGGTTAGCATAGTGTTGGGACGGTTATTAACCGTCCTTGTATATCTACTATAGCAACGGTTATGAGGGCATAGCGACGGTTTTAAATCGTCCATATAAAACTTATTGCGACGGTATTACGCTATTGCGACGGTTTAAAATCGCCCATGTAAAACGTATGACAACGGTAAATAACTTATTGCAACGGTTGCAAAACCGTCCATATAAAGCTTATTCCGACTGTTCTACGCTATTGCGACGCTTGTAAAATCGTTCATATAAAAGCTTATTGCGACGGTATTAAGCTATTGCGACGGTTGTGAAACCGTCCATATAAACATATCGCGACGGTTGTAAGCTATTACAATGGTTGTAAAATCGTCCCTATAAAACTATTACGACGGTTTGTAGGCTATTGCGACGGTTTTAAACTGTCCCTATACAACTTATTGCGATGGTTTTTAAGCTATTGGGACAGTTTTAAACCGTCCCTATAAAACCTACTGCGACGGTTTTTAAGCTATTGGAACGGTTTGATTTATGTTGGAACAACTACCTATTGTGACATAAATCGTCCTAAAAGCTTTTTAGGACGGTTATTTTATAAGCTATTGTGACAAACACGAACTACAACAATGGTTAATTTTGTCAACCAACAAGAAACCAACTATTTTTTTGCCATTCAAAATAATCAAAACATACACAAGTTTTGAATGTTCAAAAATAAAAGATGTTTGAAACTACTCGGTCAAATATGATCGATCCTAATCAAAACATACACAAGTTTTTCCAATATCTAGTGTGACATTAAGACAATGTGCTCGATATCTTAGGTCAGGTCTAGTTCATCAATTTCGTTTCTGCCGCCATCTTCTATGTCATGATATCACCTACAACAATAAGAATAACAAAATTAAAGTTTTGCAACATACTACACAACAACAACAAAAGTTAAAAAATATCAAACAGAACTTGGATCAAACAGTAGTAGAGAGTATATATCAACAATACAGAAACATCGCAGTAGTAGAGAGTATATATCAAAGGTGGTGTAGCAGTGGAGGTTTGGGGTGAAAACATCTAAATAAAAGATAAACTAATAGTAATGACTCGGGGAAGTTCATTGTTTTGTTTCATGTAAAACTAATAGTATTAAAAATGTTTGCTTAATATAAAGGTTCATATAGTTTACATGTGAAGAAAGCAACATAATGATGATGAACTCATAACATCATCTCACCATCAAACTATATGAATGAGACTAAAACAGGGCTACAACAGCCATAACTGTCTACTGACTACAACACAAAGGCTATGCGATTCGATTTCACAGTGCTAAATAAACCTTCTGTAATAGCGAGATATTTCAAACATCAGTAGGTATCCCCATTAGCAGAAACACTTGATAAAACATAATCTCGCATGCCTCGAATCCCTTATATATTAACTTATGAGTCCATCACAACTTGTAGACATATTTCAAATATTAGTAGGTTGCATACATTAAAAATTAGTATGCAACCACCATCCCGAATGGGATTAGTTTTAAAATCCATTAAATACTCGTCACTTAAAACAATAAATAATCTTCTCCTTAGCAGACACAAGCATATGAGTCATATAGACAGCTTTAGGAAGTAGACTGAACACCAACCCAATCTCGAAAAATAAAGAGAAGTACAAACATTGGACTTCTCAAGAACTTCTCAAGTAAGTCAAAGTTTCTCTACACAGTACTTCTACCCGTTAGCCTAATCAAGAATTTATTTGAAAGATTCCAGCTTCATTTATTAATCTCTTTTAGTTTTGACTTTCTGTTCTTTCTCTTCCTAGTAACATGTTCACCCAAAAGGTTTTATTTCTCTCAATCCCTCTAACTCGGCTTATTTTGCAGTAGCTATTCTAATTTTTCAATACACTTTTTCTAAACAGTATTCTATAACCATAGATCAATCATTCAACCGATTATGCCTCAATTGCAAATCTGTACCCCTTTTGCTCTATACCGGCCCATTTCATAACCACAAAAATTCTTGAAAAATGCTTTGGATATTTAGAAATAGGCAAAATGAAACACATATTATAGGCAAAATGAAACACCCAGAAAAATGATATTAAAGATTTGATTGATGCTCGGCTTGAATCCAAGTTCTTTTAGGGAAAGAGATTGATAATGTTACATATCAGTATCGACAGTTGACCTCTTATGGTATTGTATATCCTATCAATGAAACCGGCCAATATACCAATCTCGAAAGGAGCCATCACATGATCAACAGATGCAGCCATCACATCAACATATATAGCCATCATATCAATAAATGCAACCAATAAAAAAAAGAAAAAGGGACGAGAAGAATAAAATGTTATCACTATAGAATAATAGAAAGCAAAAGAAATATTTTTGAATAGAATTTATACTTGTAATGACCTCCTGAACTTAATACCAACCCCAAAATGTATCTTCTTATAGAAGCTGTACATGTGAGACTTAATAAAGGCATTGGTTCAGATTTCATTGAGGTACTGCATTACTCCATTTTACAAATAATGTCATAAGCACCACTCACACTAGTAGTGAATATCCCATGTAATCATCGAACATAACTTGACACACAGTTACCAAACACAAATATCCATCCTATACAGTCCAACAACAATAAACAATATCAACCACCAAATAAACTGGAGTATAATTCAAAATTTCAAACACTAACCTTGACCGTTTTGACTGTTTCTCCCTGTAGCTGCTAGTGTAGAAGTCGATTCCATTGGTGAAGAAATGGACAATGCCGCAAGTATTTTAGGATCAAGTATTCCTGCATTCTAAAGCTGAGCAATTACATCTGCAACAACTTCTTGTCGAATGGTTCTCTTCTGCTCCTCAATTTGATCCTACATTTTTTGCACCATTTCTTGTATTTCTTGCACAACATCATTTGTGGCATTTAAAGATGGTCCAGACCCATCATTTAATCTTTTCAAAGAAGTTTTTGTAACCCTCCCTCCAAGAAATCTTACACGTCTCGAATGTTCAACACCCATTACGGCTGAAAATGCATCAATAGGCTGTTCATTTGAACCCTATTGTGTTTTAATATCCTCCATTTGAGCCTAATAATCATATTCAAAATCACATTTACATAATTAAAAATTAAGAACTAATCATTTATGTCAATATAAACTTGAAAAAGATAAGTTTCATACAATTTTACTGGTGGTGTCTTCATTAGACGTCTTGTATATACGATCAGATTTTCTTTTTCTTATCACCGTAAACATCTCCTTTTGCGACAAAGTTCTCCCCTTCTCATTTTCCTATTCATATGATATTTAGTGAATATCAAAAACTATTTAAATGACAAGTTAAAACTAAATAATAAACAAGAGAACACACCAATTTGTTGCGAACTAAAGCAAAAATCTTCTTCCTAGTAGTGTGTGGATTCATCAACTTCTTCCGATTCTCAGTATTGATTTCGGATATTTTCTGAAAAAATGAATCAGTAACGTTAACTATAGTAATGAAGGGCTTCATCTGTAGCACTAACAGTAATATGATCATAGATGGTGAAATATGTTTTACCTAAAATTTTTCGGACTTCCAGTACACGAGGAGCTCTCTAAATTAACATTCTGGAACACTTTTAGGCCTTTTCAATAATCCAACTTCATTATTTTCCCATTGATCGTAATGATCTCTCTTCAACTCCCTTCTGTTCTTTCTCCAAGATTCTCGAATTCATTCCAAAACCCAATCTTTTGCGGCATCAGGAATATTATGTTTGGCCTACAAGTTGGTTCCATTCAGTTAGAACAACAAAAAAAATGAACTTTTAATTAAGGAAATGATAAGGGTCTAACTCCAATAATGATATGTAACTTGATAGTTAGAACACAAACCTTGGTATAATCCCATAACTCCTGTTTAGTATCCATATGACTCCATTCAAATATATCTAATGGGCAAAGGGTCGCTTTCCTCGCCAATGTGCCTAGGAAGCTGCTCAACTCACTTACAACTTCATCTGTAGGACCAACAGGTTGTTTGTTCTGGTTTAATATGATCAATTATTTCTCTTGTCGGACATGTACCTTGTGCATTTGTGTTTTGCCCCTTGTTTTTCTAGTTGAAGGCCCTTTCGCTATAAATTTTTTTTAAAAAATTAGAAGTCATAAATGAATTCAATAAGTTTCTAAGTTATATATTATCTTGTGCTTCAGAATGTTCACCTGTAGTGGCTGAACCTGTCGTTTGGACCTGATCTTGTACAGGTTGATCATCCTCTGCATTTTGCTCCTTTACAACATGGTGCTCCGCTACAGATTATTCAATTTCTCTAGATGGCGATGCTGGTGGTGCTACTGGTGCTGCTCTTGGTCAATTAACTTTAGAAGATTTTCTTTCTCCAAATGTATTCCTTTAACAGTTTCATTTGTTGTTAGCGTACGTCGTTTTCTACTTGCCATGGTTGATAATGATCCAGGTTTACTAAATGTCCTGTTCCTTGCTCTTTTGTTATTTTTTGTAGGCTGTTGTTGGTTCATTTTTGTACAAACTTGTATATATTTAAGATGGAATAAGTTAAATTTCAGAATGTTGAAGTTTGATCATTTTGAATATAATGTTAACAAATTAAGAAATAACACTAACATATTTCAGACCTAGAAAGACAAAGTTCAGATGTTTGCACCAGAAAAGTTCTACATTCATGTGGTTGAAAGTCAAAGACAAAACTCTTCTTTTAAATATTCATCACAACCAACCCACAATATTCCTTAAATAAATATTGAACCAAACCACAGGCTTTTTTATGGGAAGGATGTTAATTATTCTTAGTTATTAATGACTATTTGCATTGAATCATCAAGTGTCCTCCATTTTGGTTAACTGCGCATAAATAAGAATAAAAGACACTCAAGCCATAACCGTATCTTTGATCTTTGCCTCCTTCAGTTTTCCCCATAAGATAAATGGCTTCTATTAATGTCACTTTCCTAACTCCCTCGGAATTACAGAGATCAAAAGTTGTCAAATGTGAAAGAACCTGGAAAAGATAGAAAATATCTCAGGCGCTATCTCAAAAATTCAGAATGGGGAGTTAACAACAATTTTTAGAATTTCTGTGTGATCTGGCTGAAATAGCCATGTAATTTGTAGCAGCTAGCCAATCAATAGAAAACAAAAATACTTGAACCTAAACTAAAATACTTGAACCTAAACAGAAAACAAAAATCTTACCAAATCCCTTGATCTTTCCCTCTTTCAGTTTTTCCCCACAAGACAAATGACTTCTATTAATGTCACTTTCATGACTCCCTCGAAATTACAGAGATGAGAAGTTGTCAAATGTGAAATAATCTGGAAAAGATAAAAAACATCTCATCCGCTATCTCATAAATTCAGATTGGGGAGTTAACAATAATTTTTAGAATTTCTGTATGATCTGGCTGAAACAGCCATGTAATCTGTAATAGCCAGCTAGCCAATAGAAAACAGAAATACATGAACCTAAACTTAAATACTTGAACCTAAACAGAAAAAAGAAATCATACCTGTATCTTTGATCTTTTCCTCCTTCAGTTTTTTTCCCACAAGACAAATGGCTTCTATTAATGTCACTTTCCTGACTCCCACAAATCACAGAGATCAGAAGTTGTCAAATGTGAAATAACCTAGAAAAGATAGAAAACATCTCAACCGTTATCTCATAAATTCAGATTGGGGAGTTAACAATAATTTTCAGAATTTCTGTGTGATCTGGCTTAAATTACCATATAATCTGTAACAGCCAGCCAACCAATAGAAAACAAAAATACTTGAATCTAAATTGAAATACTTGAACCTAAATAGAAAATAGAAATACTTGCAATAACTTCGTGTACTTAATCCCCAGAAGCTTAGGCTTCATTTTCTGTTAAGTTTCACTAATTTAAGACATTTATAAATGCAGTGACGGAGTATTTTACTGATGGCAATATGTATAAGACAGTTAACTGTACTGGTGTGACTAATTCCTAAAGTGAATAACCATGAAACAGTAAAGGAGTTTAGACTCGTGTCATGTTGTACCACTCTGTATAAACTCATTCATAAGGTTCTTACACAGAGGATAAAGCATGCTATGGATACTATTAATGATACTAGTCAAACAACCTTCATGCCTAATAGAATGATTACAAACGATATTATTTTGAGCCATAAAATAGTAATAGAATATTGGAGAAAAAGAATGTCACCAAGATGCATGCTAAAAATAGACATCCAAAAGACGTATTATTCAGTTGAGTGGATTTTTCTCAAATAAGTTCTTAGAGCCTTGAATTTCCCTGACATGTTTGTTATAGAAATTATACAATGCGTCCATTCAATTTCTTATTCTATCAATATAAATAGAGTACCTTCTAAATCTTTTGATGCGAAGAGAGGTTTAAGATAAAAGAGATCCAATCTCCTCATAATCAACATGAAGTATCTTACTTGACTGTCAGAAAGTCTTGCAACACAGAAGAAGTTCAAGTTCCACCCAAAGTGTGCAAGATTCAATCTGTCATTATGTTGTATGACTGCTATATGAAGTTCTCTGTAGTCTCGGGATTTCAGAAAGACACTAATAAGAGCTCCATCTATTTTGGTGGAGTGAAAAAATATACAATGAACCAGATTTTGCAACTGCTTAGATTTAGTAAAAATAAAATACCTTTTATGTACTTAGGAGATCCCCTTGAGTACTAAGAAGATCTTAATAGCTTAATGTCAACCTCTTAAGACTTATCTAGACAAAAATCTGATAATTAAGTGGAGAAGGATAGAGGGACGAACTCAATATCCTGAGTTACCCCGTGTCAGTACATTGTAGAGGCCTGATATCTACATCTTAATTCAATGCATTTGAACAAACTAAGGATCTGTTAATGTTCCCTACTATCCATATATTATGAATGCCAAGATTTTACAAGAACAAAGAAGGCTACTGAGCTAGATCGAGGCTGTGGTATAATTACAAAAACATCTTTCTTCGATAAGCCCAGAGAAGATCAATCCAGATTTCTAATTACATACCATGATGTTTAACTATGTTAACAAACCAAACTTACCTAAGCACCAAGATACATCTTCGAAAACATTAGCGTGTCATTGAACAACAACTAGAAGGCTATGACCTAAAATACCTGCAAAGAAAACAGACACACAGGTTGTGGATCAAATCGGAAATGGTCGTAAATAGATAGTAAGTTCGATACAATTGCTTATATCCATTGACAAGTTACAAATGGATGATACTCAAGTCGAACATAATCTTGTGTAAGATGATAGAAAATTACTTGAGGTGCAATGATTTTATCATTTGTAATAAGAACGTGTTTTTCTCTGTAGAGAATAGAGATTTATTTGTAAGAAATAACTGATGTAAAGACAACTTATTTAATCGCTCATCATGGAACGTATGTAAGACATTTCATGGTTCTCTACTGCTCTTTCAGTTTCACTCCTACAACGACAATAATAATAGTTTAACATTGAAATTCAAACAAAATAGGTCACGTACTATATCTAAATTAAACTAAAAGCCAAAAATTCTATGAAATTACGCAACCAACAGTAAAATCAAACAATCCCAAGAGAGCCCTAAATCCCATTTTCGTTACTTTCAACTTTTAATCCCAGCACAATTCAAAAACTTCTATGAAATTACACAACCAATAGTTCAAGGAATTACCCACGTCAACTATAAACCCAGTAATGAACTAAAAGAAATTCGTATCAAGGAAAACAAACAGAAAATGAGGTGATAAGAGCAAAGCAAAAAAGAAATGCTAGAATATTTTGCTGACCTTGACAAAGAGGCTGTTTTAGGGAACGATTCAAACCGAATTGAACGGAGAATAAAATGAGTAGAACATGAAAGAACGGTTGAACCGATATAAACCAAACCGAAGTATATTTCAATTGAACAACCGATTCCTTAAGAATTGACGAAGAGAGGTTGTATCCAACTATCTAAGTCTTTGATAATGAATAATTGACGAAGAAGAAGATAATCAGTCCAACTATCGAAGCCTGATATAGAAGAATTGACGAAGATGAAGATGAGTCAACTATGAAATTTATCAAAGTAAATATCAATTTGGGGCATTCTAAACCCTAATAACTAAAGCTGAAATACTGATTTCATTTTTAATTATTAATATTAATATATAATTAAAATTAGCGGGTAAATAAAATGTTGGAGGGAAAACTCCTGGGAAATATTATTTTTCATCAAAAAACAACCGTGGCTAAAACTTGACTATAGCGACGGTTCTTAAAACCGTTATCACAGAATACCCTATATCGACGGTTTTAAGCCTATTGCGATGATTTTAATTATTTTTTGTCCTAATAGACTAGTTAACTTTATGTGACGGTTAAAACTGTCGCTATAGGGATTTTATAGTAACGGTTCAAGAACCGTCGCTAAATAAGCGTTCGTATAGACCTCATTTCTAGTAGTGTGCTTAAGACTTTGAGACCATGTGCTTTTTGCCAAGTTCTCTAAGTGTGAGTTTTGGCTTGATCCAGTGTCATTCCTTGGTCATGTGGTATCTAAAGTTGGTATTATGATGGACCCGGCTAAAATTGTAGTGATTCATGATTAGGCTAGGCGCTCGTCTTCGATTGAGGTTTGCAATTTTATTTGTTTGGCCAGTTATTATAGGCGCTTTTTTGAGAGCTTTGTTACTATTTCAACCCCTATGACTAGATTGACTCGGAAGGAAGTTCCTTTTTGATGGTTCGAGGAGTGTGAGTTGAACTTTGGAAAGCTCAAGGATTATTTTACTTCAGCCCTAGTGTTAGATCTTCCTATTAAAGGTAAGGGATTCATTATGTTTTGAGATGCTTCGGGTGTTGGTCTTGTTTGTATTTTGATGCAGTAGGGGCGTGTCATTGCTTATGCTTCTAGGCAGCTTAAAGTGTATGAGCATAACTACTCCACTCATGATTTAGAGTTGGCAGTGGTAGTTTTCGCATCCAATATTTGGAGGCATTATTTGTATGGAGTGCATTGTGAGACTTTCACCGATCACCGCAGACTTCAGCATCTTATGACCCAACGAGATCTTAATTCTTACCATCGTAGATGGATGGAGTTGCTAAAAGACTATGATATTTTTGTCTTGTATCATCTGGGCAAGGTAAATATTGTAGCTAATGCCTTAAGTCGTAAGGCAGTGAGTATGGGTAGCTTGGTATGAATGTCAGTTTCTCAGAGGCCCATGGTATGAAACATTCAGTCCTTAGCCAATTTAATGGTGCACCTTAATATTTAATATCTTGTGAGGATTTTGTCTTGTGTGGAGGCAAGGTCCTTCTTATTTAAGCAGATTTGTGATTTTCAGTATGAGGATAGCAAGCTATGATTCCTCTATGACCAGGTGGTGAGTGGTGGGTCTGGAAGGCACACCGTTGATTCCGAAGGTATTTTGAGATTTCAAGTTCGTATTTGTGTTCCCCAGCTTGAGGATTTGATTTAGTCTATTCTTTATGAAGCCCACAACTCTAGATATTATATTCATCCCGGTACAACTAAGATGCATAGAGATTTGAGGCAGCATTACTGTTGGGACAGTATAAAGAGAGATGTGGCAAACTTTGTGGCTCGTTGCCTATATTGTCAATAGGTGAAGGCCGAGCATCATTATCCAGGATGATTGACTCAGAGGTTGACCATTTCCGAGTGAAAATGGGAACATATTACTATGGAATTTATTAGTGGTTTGCCTCGTACTTCTCATGGTCTTGATGGTATTTGTGTTGTTGTGCATTGTTGGACCAAGTCGGTATATTTCATTCCCATTCAGATAACCTTCATTGCTGAGAGATTAGCCCAAATTTATGTTCGGGAAATAGTTCGTTTGTATGGGGTGCCCGTTCCTATCATATCAGACCGTGGTTCTATATTTACTTCGCGATTGTAGAGAGCATTCCAGGAGGAGTTGGGTACTCGAGTGGATTTGAGTAAGGATTTTCATCCGCCGATAGATAGTAAGTCTGAGTGAACTATTCAAGTGCTTAAGGAGATTCTCTGAGCCTGTGTTATGGATTTTGAAGGATAGTGGAACGAACACTAAGCGTTGGCAGAGTTCTCCTACTTCAACTATCATTCAACTATTGAGATTGCTCCTTATAAAACTTTGTATAGAAGGAGATGTCATTCTCTGATAGGATGGTTTGAGACTTCTAAGGTGAGACCTTGTGGTATGAATTTTCTTTAGGACTCATTGGATAGAGTCAAGGTGATTCAGGATAGATTGAGGGAAACACAAAAAAGAAGGCCTATACCGACTGTGGACTCCTGATGACATCCAAACAATACCTTATCTCAGATAATAATATGGTCACCGTCAAATTTAGGAACCTAATAGAGGTTGGGGTCAAATCCCAAGGGAACATGTGGAATTGCAGATCTTAGAAGCTGTAGTTGGTGGGCAAACAAGAAAAGTAAATGGGGTTTTTTGATGTAGTAATCTAGAGCAAGTAACTATGCTAACTTCAGTTGTAATCAGTGTAGATGAACACTAGGATTGTGTCCCTCCAGGCTTCTCAACTACGTAGGCTTATCATGCTTTGTTGAACCAAACCTATACTTTGCATGCAGAATTGATAAGTTATGTACTTTATACAGTCTTTTGGATGAGCAGAAGGATTTTACCCTTTACCTTTTGAGTCTCAGGATGTCGCCTTACTAACCCTTATCTTGATCCCAGTTAACTATTACCTTTTGAGTCTGTAGTTATTAGATGAAATCTAACCATCTTATTAATATAGTACCTAGAAGAGTGGATCAATAGTTAAGCTTCAAATTACTATTGTCTTTATCTTTTCCTAGTCACTACTTCTATTTTGGAGTAAGAAACAATATCTAGGTGGGATCCTAACGTGTGCACCCATTAAGAAAACTATTATAACAAAGTTAAAGCAATGCATGCATGGGTATCGATTCAGAACAACG
Source organism: Capsicum pubescens (assembly GCA_030864215.1). Classification (NCBI taxonomy): domain Eukaryota; kingdom Viridiplantae; phylum Streptophyta; class Magnoliopsida; order Solanales; family Solanaceae; genus Capsicum; species Capsicum pubescens. The sequence goes on along the minus strand of CM061543.1, from coordinate 153,149,805 downwards.
AAAGCACTTTCCCTACTTGGTCAATCTGCCAGGGTTTCCACAAACCTAGCTATAGGTTTTAGCCGCTCATGCTTGTGAAGAAATCAATATCATTAATAATTAAAAGCATAGATGAAATCACAATGATAAGAAGTGTAAAAACCCACAATTTTAATTGAATTAATGAACCAAAGTTAATACAAGAGAATCGCAAGATTAAAATCAAATCTTAGAATCAAAATATATTTGTGAGTATCAAAAGTGCATAACTCCTACTAAAAAACATATAAAGGGTATTTATAGTATAAGAGGAAACCTAAAAACTAAAGCACGAATGAAATAGAGGAAAACAGGGTTGGTGTCCACATGTGGTTTGTACCTGCACTATGTCCCAGGGCACAGGTAGTACCTGCAGTTCTGACCCTGGGCACAGGTATAGGGCATAGGTTGCAGATGAAAAATTCCTACAAGTTTAGCTCTCAGGATTTTGGACTTCTGACACTTACTTTGCCTACCTGCAGTCCGTGGGTTGACTTAGTAAGTGCCGGGAGTTATCTTTCAGCTCTTCTTCAATTTTTGAACATGCTTTGGTCACAATCAAGTCAGAAAGGGTCCCAAATATCCATAATTGCTCAAAAAGTAGTGAAAAACACCTTTTTTCCTCCCTTTTCATGAACTTAGCATCCGAAACATGATTCCCTGCAAAAAATACCCAAAACGCATCATATCTAACAAAATAACCTCAGAAACTTGCATTTTTTCTAGTTTTAAGTGTCGAAAGTGCTATATTTCTATAGTACATCAACACTCTCAACTTAGAACGTTTGCATGTCCTCAGGTGAAAAACACTACAAAAACAAAAACAACGCTTAACTAGGTGAATCTAAGCTATTCAAGATAGTCAACCAACTCTTAAAACTCAAAACACAACACCCCCCCCAATCTTATTTTTCAAAACCAACTGTATATGAACATGAAGCACAACAATATGACACAATGGGATAAATTCATGGCAATTACATTAGCAATAGACATATACAAGTTATACTATGCAAAACAAAAACATAGCTAGTAATATGACTCAACTGACCTCACAACAAGGATGTCCCACTCACTCATACAAAATAATGCGTGTCAATGTTGGAAAAATCAAGAGACACTCACACTCAGAAGAGAAGTTCCAATCAATGCTTGTCAAATACCATAGGCTTACCCTTATTTCCTTTACCTTAACATTTAGATAGTCATGTTAGGAACATTATAGGACTTTTCTCAGCTTGTAATGTAGGCTTGGGGGATGTACTAAGCCTTATTGGTACTTCACTAACCTTGGGGTCTCACTTACTAGCCAATTTCCTTTTTATTCCACCCTTATTTCTCCCTTTTTATTCTTTATTGCACATTCAGGTTGGGTATGGTCTTTTATTCTTTCATTTTCTCTTTTGCACATTTTTTTTCTTTTTCTACCACACCCAGCCCTACTAATTTTTTGTCTCTTATTTTACCCTTCTTAACGCTCATTTTACACTACGCACCCCTATGATAGTCACCCTCAACTTAGGCATTTTGCCTGAGTTGAGGTGCACAATGTCTACGGAGGACCAGGGCCAAAATAGGTTCATTGTAAATATAAATGGGAAGGTGAATGGTGAAATAAGAAAAATAGGCAATTAATATAAAAATGGACTAAAATAAAAAATAGCCTATGATCCTTTCCTAACCGAATATCCTTCAACCTAGGCAAGAATAACCAGGCAAGTTCTAAATTCAACACATAAAGAGAACTAGGTAGTATCTCACACACACATAGCACAAAGTCAATATCACCAACTACTACCTATCCAGTTCATGCAATTATTAGCAAGTGATTATCATATACCTAATTCTAATGCCATAACAAGATCGATAATGTTCACACATATATACATTCACACAGTTCTAAAACATAAATTATAGAGGGGTATTGATGTCGCCCAAAACTAACCTATAAAGAAGTATGCTGTAGTCGATGTCAAATATAGTATCCCAAATAGGTTGGGTTCGATCCTACAGGAAAGATGCTGATAGTTTCTTGGTTTGATGTAATTCACGAGCAATACAAAAGATTAAAGGGGGGATTTTTTAAGTAATCAGTAAGTTGTAACCAAACTTGAGTGCTTTGAGTTGTAGACAATCGAAGAAAAATACTAGGACTGTGTTCCCTCTGGCTTCCTTACTCTGTAAGTTTCTCATGTTCAATCCACCTATTCTACTGTTCAGCATGCAAAGTTGACAAACTATGTATCATTAACAGTCTTGTGAACATATTGATAAATCTCACCCTTTACCATGTGAGCCTCAGGGTGTATCCTTATTGCTCCTTGTCTATGACTTCAGTTCAACCTTTTATCTTTTGAGTCTCGAGTTGATTAGATGAGATGGCCGAATAGTAATGGTGACAGTGATTCCAAATTACTGTCTTAATCTTCTTTTCCCAATCACAAACTTCCCTTGCAAGGATGTTTACGAATACAGGCTATCGCCAAGCTTCTGTAGTAGCTCAGAGGTCAATTATGGTGAAGAAGATTAAAATACATACAGTATACTTTAGAACAGATAAATCTCCCACTTTCCTTGTGTAGTTAATCCACTAGGGTTCCCACAACCCTAGTAAGGGAATTTAGCTGCTCATGTTCATGCAACAATCCATGATAATCAATAAAGAAAGCATGTAATTAATTGCACAATAATGAGATGAATAAAATCCAAAGTTTTTAGTTTAATAAAAAACCAAAATCTTAAGAACAAAGTATCAATAATGTAAAATAATGCTAAAATATGTAAAAGAATATCAAAGTGTGTAACCAAATAAAGGATAAACCCTAGGGTATTTATAGTATCTCAAAAATACTAAGAAATCCTAATAAAAATGAAAAAAAAGTTAAAGTTTAGTCGACGTATGTTATGACTCATCCATCCACTCGCATGCTCATCATACAAGTCGTACCATGACTTTTCATATCCATTCCAGTGTCTGGTCTCCCAGGGCTTCAACTTTCTATTCTTCATATGAATTCTGTTCATGAGTCGTACCCTGATCATACAACTCGTGTCTTGTTCGTGTATCTACTTGGGACTTCCTTCTTTCCAAGATCGGACACTGGTCTTCTTACGGTTTGATCATATGAGTCATACTCAGACTTCCGACTTGTATAATTCTAAGACTTTAACTTTAGATTATAGCTCTGGACACTGTTATGCTTACGAATCCTGTTCACAACCCATATCCTCAGTATACGACTCGTATGACTGAGTTGTATCTTTTCTTCACTTAGTCTTTTGATTGGGTCTTTACTTTTGTTGTGGTTACGAGTCATATGGTATATTGATGACTTGTGAGGTGACTCATATCTTGATTAGTCTTTGTCTTTTCAGGTCTTTTTCTTCTATTTTCACCCCAACACTATTGTAGACCTATTTTACCTGAAATAAACACAAAAATGCATAATATCCACTAAAACAACCTAAGTACCCGTATAAGTTCATGGTTTGAAGAATCGAAAGGGTTGTGTTTCCATGACACATCAATACCCTCAACTTTGACTTTTTTGTGGCCTCATGCAAACAACAATTAAACTCTATAACTCAACACGATTGTTAAACAAGAAGATCATAAGCTACCCATGGTAGTTATTTTGAATTCAATTTTCTCATACATTATTTCCCTCTCCTAATCTCACTTTTCCAAAATCAAATTGTGTTGAACAATTTAGCACACGAAAAAATTCAAAGGAATTTGATGATGACATTACATTAGTTACAGACAACCGGGCTTCAACTCAAGCCACATTAACCAAATAAACTAACAACCTAGAAATACCCCATGTGTACTCACAGTCAAAGAAATCCCATTCACTCAGCTAAGATCAATCACTTAATTTAGGGATATAATAAACAATGCTCTCGCTCATAAAAAACAATTTCCGGTGTATACAAAATACCATAGGCTTGCCCATATGCTCTTTTCCTAAGTTTTCGGATAGTCAAACTAGGATCACTAAAGGACTTTCTTCGGCTTGTAACGTAGGTTAGGGGTTGTTATGGTATCTTTTGGGATCTATTTTAGTGACTATGCCTCCTTGATACTACACATTTTTTTAGTGTCCACTTATTTTCCGCTTTTTTCGTCAACTTTATTTTCACCCTTATGTCTCCCTTTTAAATTTTAAAGCACATTCAAACTTAGTCCAGGTGCGGTTTTCTCACTTTTTTTTCTTTTTCTTTCTCTTTTGTTTCCTTTTACTCTTACCGCACCTGTCCTCTTTCATTTTTCTTTCTACACTTCTTTTTTCATTCTCGTTTTTCCTAAGCACCCCTATAATAGCCACCCTCAACTTAAGTAATTTGCCTAAGTTGAGGTGCACAGTATCCAAGAAGAAACAGGTCCAAAAATTGGTTCATTCTAGAAATGGGAAGGTGAAATCATTGTATTAAACAAAAAATGGTCACTTAAGGCTCAAATATTTGGATCAAAGGGATTCTTGCTTATTTGGTTTGACATTTAGGCTTAAGCGGACTTACAACAAAAAGGGCCTATGATCATCTCCTACTTGACCATCCTAGACCAAAGTAAAAGTAACTAGGCAAGTTCTAGATTTCTCTACACCGGGAACTCAGTAATACCTCACACACTCTCGCACAGGGTTGCATTGCTAAGTACTACTTAGCTAGTTATGCAACTATTTACCCTAATGGTTTTATCCCTAATCCTAATGCCATTATTAGAATCATAACGATTTCACACACACTCATCACACAGTTAACAAAAATTTAGAAGGGGTCTCAAATTTTTAACACCATTTAATTAAACACAAATACTTTCAGAATAATCATTTCAAATCCATAATTTATGTTTCCAGAATCATAAATCAATTCAAAACCACAATTCATTAATATTCAAAGTTAAAAATCCTTCAAAATCAATACTAAATCCATAAAAAATCAGTTAGTCCTCTACCATAAGTGTCGATTTTCTCCTTATTTTATCACCTTGTCAGCATCGAACCTGTAATTTATAACAGTCTTTTAGAAACTTAATTTTTTTAGCTACTCCTAGATATTCAAAATCAGATATACCCCCACCCCCATCTAAAAATTCTTGCACTGTCCCCAGTGCTAAAAAATAATGTAATGAAAGGATGAAAGGTCACACCTGGGTGCTCAAGGCACCAGCTTAATAACATCCGCACATGGACCCTAGGACCAGGTCCCACTCTCCTCATCCGAGACTGAATCGGAAACCATAGTCGGGGGAAGAACACTGTCCCCCTCAGCATTAATAACTAGTGGTCTCGAACCACTGGCTCCTGTAGCTAACTTATGGACCCGTGTCTGCTGGTCCAACTCATCTTGTATGATTTTTTTCTTGGATTTGTTATCAGCCTCTTTCTCTTTATGCTTTCTCATTTTCTCTCTCTCTCTTTTGTTATTGGGTCTGCATAACTGGTACCTCTATTGGGTCCGAGAGAGACCAAATGTTAGGAACATGGACTGTAGGTACTACTGCCTCAATCATGGGTTCTAAAATTATTGGTCTATCATATAACTCCACAACCATCTTTTTAATTTTAGCAACTTCAAACTTGATCTCAGTAATATCGAACGTCTGCCCACTACTCAACTATCGAGTAATCCTCCACTCAAATGCATCAAGTCTGCCCTAGACCCGTCTGTCCTAGTTCACTAACCATGTGTCAAGTTAGGGCTTCACGCCCCCTTCTATGTGACCGACCTTAGCCTCCTGTGTGGCCAGTATTGTCATGGCCTCAATTCATATATCCTGAAAAATTATAATGAGTCTAGAAGTCATACCTCGTGGCCTAAGTGGTACAGACTATACCGGAGATGGAGCACTAGAAGTACCCACTGTGTCAATTTGTATAGTCTCAGTAGCCTCAACAGTCTTTGCCTGAACGCTCTATCGGAATATATCATTCTTCAAATCTTCTGCTTGCCTTGCTTGCCAGGATTAAGGGTTGGCTGCGTTGATTATTAGACCTAGGTCAGTGGTGTTCGTGGCCTCTAATTTCTCGTTGATACTGGGGGTTTCTTGTACTCCCAAAGCCAGACACAACTATGTGATCATGCATAGGTATGCTAATAAATACTTTTCACTTCTTACCGCTCGGTCTCTCATCTCCCGATCTAAGAATTTTGCTACATCAAACTCGTAAACGGTTATGAATATAGCTATCATAGCTTCCTGAACTTGGCTTAGAATATTATCTCCCTTGGTGGGACAAATCCTGTGTCGGGACAATGTCTACTATGCTTTACCCTCAAAGTTGACAGTATTTTTCTCGATCTTCTGCGAGGTGACACCCAAGCCACCCACTACCCATACTGGATTCTGTCCATTCAAAGCTATTCGCTCCAAAATCCATCTTTTCCTTCAAACCCAATGTCCTCATAGTTATCTTTCTCATTTCTTCCATCCGATAGTCTATCTCCTCAGTGTTTACCGAAAGCTGATATTTTGGTCTGTATAAAAAATGACCAATAGTATGTGGGGAAATGTCTACCCGCACTCCCAGAATAGTAAGTGAAGTAATAGGTTCACCACCTTTCCACAATTGACCTTATGGATATTGTCTCTTCAATTCACCCTGGTATGCAGCATAAAATTTTCTCACCAATACTTCACTATATTTCTTGGGTGCTTTCGTCATCCATTCAAAGCCATATTACTTGAAGTGATTCTCAAACCTGGGTATCTCCGATATCCTAATAGTAGTCAGTTTCCTCTCCAGATATAAGACACATTTATCTTTCCACCACAGAGTCTGCGCAACCCATCATTAAAAGTCTCCTGCATGCCGGGGTACCCCTATCATTCAATTATGGGCACCGAAGTAGTGGTAAGTACCAGTAGAAGGTCCTGTCAATTAATTAGGTAGCATCGACCTCTTCTGTACCATGGACATTCTCAGAACTAGCTTCCACCAAACTCGATTCAGCATCATCATTAGCTTCAAAGGGTGGTGGTATATGAGGAGACGAGATAGTTGGGTTCTTTCTCCTTGGACCTCATTGTGGTGTTTTCTCTGAGGGTGCGACCTTTTTTCCCTTGTCAGTTTTTTTTGTCCTTTCAAAGAACCCTTGCCCTTTGTTGGGCCTTTGTATAGGTCACTGCTACTGTCAGATGACACAGTAAACTCTGAACTAGTTGATTCTGAACTAGTAGCCGGTGCCTTCTTGTTGACCTTTTTGGACACTTGCTTAGCAACTTATGTGTTCTTAGTAGGCATGGTACCTGTAAGGACACCATCATTAGTAAGTAAATAAAGAAAAAAAAGAAAAAATAAGAAACAAAGTTTAGTGTGCAAGTTCTGTCTTGGGTAAGAGTAGAGGGTACCAGTTGTATCAACATGATATGACTCATATAATCGAGTCGTATGCTACTCAGTGCAGATGCAATTGTTCACTGGTCTTCTTACGAATCCTTCTAACTAGTCGTACCGATAAGGTACGACTCATTACCAATAGTCATAAACAAATCAGAAATATTTTATAAAATATTATTACTCCCAGGTTGGTAGACTCATTTAGGCAAGTCGTATCCATTCCAGAACTTTAACCATGTTAAACTTCTTTGTTGTCAGTGGGTACGAGTCCCATTATGACTCTATTAACAGTGGGTACAAGTCGTAAGGAGTCTCTTATCTACTACAACATAGAAGTCCAAATTTAAAGTTTGACTCCAAATCAAATTTCCCAAAATACATGTTAATTTATGCAACAATATTACTCAAATTCAGTCTAAAAACACATAATATCAATATCCAAAACAACCTTTCCCCCAATTCCCAATTTCAACCTAAACCTAAGAATTAAGATATCAATATTCAACAAAAAAGTAAATTCGACTCAAATAAATTTCAAGGTATTTCACATTTACCATTCCGACTTAAAATGTAAAGAGATTGAGTTCAAAACTTACTTGGTTTGAGTTGAAGACTAAGTTGCTCGATTTCACCTTCCCCCCCCCCCCAAATTCGTGCTTAACTCAAGCAAGGTGAGGAATACGAACATGTTGGTAGTTAATTTTAATTGTTTTCAAGTGATTTCATGGTTGAAAGCTTGAAATTCAGGCAAAAATAGAGGTGGGTACAAATTTTTGATAGTGGGTGCTCATCGGGTACCCTATTTCTTTTTAAATCACTTCTCTAGGCCGGGTTGACCCACAACCCTGACCTGGTAAGGTTGGGTACGAGTCATGTGTATGACTCGTACCCAGGCTTATGGTTTGTTTCTTTAACTTGTATAGACTTAGAACGTATCCTGGGTTCTGGAGTGGATGCGACTCAATGTGACAAGACGTATCTAGAGGGTACGACTCGTTATGAGAATCGTATCCATTCCAAAAACTTTTACCTAATTCTAATTTTTCTTCCAGGTCTAACTACTCCTATTGACGAGTCGTACCGTCTAGATATGACTCGTAAAAAGTCCGTATAACCAAACTATTTTAAATTTTGTAGATATTTTCTGCAATCTTTAGTCATGCACATTGAACAAACATATTAACCTATAACTAAATAAGTAAAAAAACATGGGTTGCCTTCAATGTAACGCTTGATTCAATATTGCGGCATGATGTAATAACCTTGGTTACTTAGACTTCACCAAGGTCAATTTAAAAAACCACATTAATTTCCTTAGTGTTACCTATATAAGCTTTACTCTTTGACTATTCACCTTGAATGGGGCTTCACCATCCCTCTTAAATTCTAAAGAACCATATGGGAACACTCTTAACATAGTCAAGGGACCATACCATCTAGACATCAACTTACCTGGAAATAAGTGAACCCTTGAGTTATAAAGCAATATATGGTTACCTTTTTCGAAGATTCTTTTCTCAATTTTGCGATCATTATGCAGCTTTATCTTTTCTTTGTAAAGTACAGAACTTTCATACACTCAGAGTTGGAATTCATCCAATTCATTCATACTATTCATCCTTGACTTGGCTGCATCTTGCCATTCAAAATTCAGCTTCTTCAAAGCCTATAGTGATTTATGTTCAAGCTCAATGGGCAAGTGAAAAGCCTTTCCATACACTAGATAATAAGGTAAAGCACCAATGGGGTTTTTAAAAGTTGTGCGGTACGCCCATAATGCATCGTATAGCTTTCGTGACCAATCAGTCCTATTAGCATTGACTGTCTTTGCCAAGATGACTTGATTTCTCTATTGGACACCTTAACCTATCCACTAGTCTGTGGATGATAAGGTGTTGCCACTTTGTGTTTGACTCCATACTTATCCAGAAGACCTCTGGATCGACGATTACTAAAATGTGACCCTCCATCACTTATTATAGCACGGGGCATGCCAAATTGAGAAAAGATTTCATTTTTTAAGAATGAAGTGACACTATATGTTCATTGTTGGAAGCGCAAATACTTTCACCCATTTTGAAACATAATCCACAACCACAAGTATATACTTTATGCCAAATAAACTCGGAAAAAGTCCCATGATATCCACACCCCATATATCAAACAATTCCAATTCTAATATAAGAGTCATAAGAAGTTCATGTTGTCTAGAGATGTTACCTTGTCATTGAAATTGATCATAACAATAAGAAAATCATGTGCATCTTTGTAGATTATTGGCCAATAGTACCCACATTGCAAGATTTTGTGGGCTGTTTTGGTTCCTCCATGATTACCCCATACTAGTGAAGAATGACACTCCTCAAGTATGCTCATCATCTCAACCTCAGGTATGAATCTGTAAATAATTCTATCTGCAGAAATCCTAAATAAATAAGGTTCATCCCAGAAAAATTTCCTTACCTCATGCATGAACTTCTTTCATTTTTGGAAGGAAAGATTTTCTGGGATTAGATCACTGGCTAGATAATTTGCATAATCTACAAACCATGAAATTATATCTTGGAAAACTACTAATAACTATTCGTCTGGAAAACTATCATTAATCTCGGGCCTATTTTCAAGATTCTGCATAGCTTCCTCCTCTAGTCTAGACAAATGATCTGCAACTTGATTCTCAGTGCCTTTTTTATCCTTGACCTCAAAATCAAATTCTTGCAACAAAAGTCCCACCTAATTAGTCTAGGCTTTGCATTCTTTTTCGCCATTAAGTACTGTAGTGATGCATGAACAGTGTGAACAATCACCTTTGTCCCAATCAAATATGACCTAAACTTCTCAAAGGAAAAAACCGCTGCCAACAACTCTTATTCCATCGTGGTGCAGTTCTTCTGAGCAGGATTTAGTGCCTTGATAGCATAGTATATGGGATGAAAGATCTTTTATATTTGTTGACCAAGTACAACTCCTAAGGCCAAACCACCTGCGTCACACATGATTTCAAAAGGCAAGGACCAGTTTAGAGATACAATAATAAGAGCAGTCATTCAAAAGCCTTCAAGCATGATTTCGTAAACTCAAATTTCACCTCTTTCTCAAGAAGCCTATAGAGAGGATTGTCTATCTTGGAGAAATCCTTGATGAAATGCCTATAAAATCTAGCATGTCACAAAAAACTACGAACACCCTTCACATGATTTCAAAAGGCAAGGACCAGTTTAGAGATACAATAATAGGAGCAGTCATTCAAAAGCCTTCAAGCATGATTTCGTAAACTCAAATTTTACCTCTTTCTCAAGAAGCCTATAGAGAGGATTGTCTATCTTGGATAAATCCTTGATGAAATGCCTATAAAATCTAGCATGTCACAAAAAACTACGAACACCCTTCACAAAAATTGATGGAGGTAATTTCTCAATTACTTTAATCTTTGCTCTATCTACCTCAATACCTCTTTTTGAATTTTTGTGTATAAGAAATATACCTTCTTTAACCATAAAATGACATTTTTCCCAATTAAGCACCAAGTTGTGTTCTTCACACCTTCTAAGTGCTTTTGCTAAGTGAACTAAGCAGTTATTAAAAGAATCACCAACAACTAAAAATTATCCATAAATACTTCGATGGTGTCTCTACTATGTCAGAGAGGATTAACATCATACATCTTTGAAATATGTTTGGAGTGTTGCATAACCCGAATGACATACGTGTGAATGTGAAGGTCCCATAAGGACAAGTGAAGATCATTTTATCTTGGTCCTCAGATGCAATACTGATTTAATTATAGCATAAGTACCCATTTAGAAAATAATACCATTCTCTACCCGCAAGTTTATCTAATATCTAGTCCATAAAGGGCATGAGAAAGTGATCCTTTTGAGTCCATGCATTTAATTTTCTGTAGTCTATGCATACTGTCCATCTAGTGATTGGCCGTATTGGCACTAGCTCATTCTTCTCATTAGTCACAATTATAATGCTGCTTTTCTTCAGAACACATTGTACTAGACATACCCACTTACTATTAGTAATGGGATATACCACACCAGCATCCAACCACTTAATTATTTCTTTCTTCACCACCTCCTGCATAGGAGGATTAAGTCGATGCTGATGTTTTATACTTGGAATACAATCTGGTTTAAGTTGAATTTTATGAGTATAAATTCCAGGCGGAATACCCATAATTTCTACAATGTACTAACCTTTGGCCCTCTTAAATCTCTGTAGTACTGATCATAAATCTTCTACTTTTATTTCACTCAAGTCAGCTATAATAATAACCAACAAAGTGGTGTCGGCCCCCAAAAATGCATATCACAAATAAGAACAAAGGGCCTTTAACTCTAATATGGGTGTCTCCATAATGGATGGGCGAGCAGGTGGAGTGGTTCTATTCTTAAAATCCAAATCAAGCTTCTTTGGTGCATACATATATGAACCGTTTATGTATAGAGCACATACTATCTCATCATAGTCTTCAATACCATCTCTGTCAAAGTTTATGGTGACAGCTGCCAAAGCTTCAACACCCATCATTTCTTTAATAGGAACAGTGTCAGCAACATTATCCCAAATAATCACTGAGTCAACATCATAGAATGAATCCATCTCTTCATCATACACATAAATCACGAATATCAATCTTAACTCATCTAGCTTCTTCATAGATTTGCATATATTGAATGTCATCGGTTTATTATTGAGTTTCAACATCAGATGTCCTTTATCCAAATCAATCAACATACTACCTGTAGCTAAGAATGGTCTTCCCAAAATAATTGGGACTTGAAAGTCCACTTCGCAGTCTAAGATCACAAAATCAGTAGGAAAGATGAAAGAAGCCATCTTCACCAGTACATCACATAGAATACCAACTGGCTTCTTCACTATCCTATCCGCTATAACTAGCCTCATGGTAGTTGGTTTGGGGTCTCCCAACCCCAGCTGTTTGAATACTACAAAGGGAATGAGATTAATGCTAGCCTCTATATCATATAATGCTCGAGTGATGTTTAAAGATCCAATAGTGCAAGGAATGGTTAAAGCACTAGGATCCTCCTTCTTCTCTACCAATAATCTAGTAACTGTAGCAGTGGAATGATGAATATTATCAACTGCCTCATAACACACTAACCATTTCTTGGTGATTAAATCTTTCATGAATTTTGTATATCCTCGCATTTGCTCCAATTCCTCTACAAGTGGTATGTTGACTGACAGCTCCTTTAACATAGATAATTTTTTTTTATACTTACCCTCTTCTTGTTTCCTTTTCAGCCTTTGAGGAAAAGAAGAAAGAGATCTCAAAATAGGCTTTAGCACAGGCTCCTCAACCTTGTCTTTTTCTTTGTCCTATTTACTACTGCTCTCTACATTAACAGGATCATTATTATTTTTATGCTCATCTAGAGTAAGGATATGTGGGTCTTTAGTGGTCTTACCACTCCGAGTGGTAATGGCATGGCAATGAGCATCATTCTTTGGATTCTGAACTATATTACTAGGGAGAGTGCCAAGCTATCTTTGATTTACTGTGGATGACATCTGACCGAATTGTTGCCCTAACTGTTTTATTGCTGTAGCATGTGATTCAACTTTATGATTTAGCCCTGACGGATTTGCCTTAATCTTTTTAAGACAACTTTCTTGACTTTCTTGTCCTTTGATTAATTTTGACAAAAGTGCCTCTACTCCAAATTCTGAATCACGACCCCTAGGTGGAACATACTTATCACTCTTCTCCTTATAGTCATTTTTCCGATACCAATCACCATCTCTCTCTCTACTTCTATCTCTGTATCTATCATTATAATAGTTCTGACCTTGATTTCCTTGCCCCTAGGCTCGTAAATATACCAACATATGATCAAGAAACTTTGTTTCCTCTTTGGATTCAATCTCAAAAGTTTTTGAAGTAAATTCCTGAGCCCCAACTGCATTTACTTTCTCAGCACCCATTATTGCAAATTGCTTAGTAAGAAGCCAAATATCTGTCAAAAGTTGAGCAACCTCTTGTGCGACCAAGTCATTATTCACTCCATAATCACCAGCTGCTCAAATAGCATATGCACCTACACCACATTTATCATCTCTCGTATGCCATCCTCTATTGGTTATTGAAATATCATCAAGCATCTTTTACGCATAATCCCACTGATGTCGCATAAATAAACCTCCTGAAATAGTATCTGCCATTGCTCTTGAACTGATATTTAGTGATCTGTAGAAGATTTCCAACAAATTTGACCCTCTGATTCTATGATTAGGTACCATGCACAGCTTTTTCTTGAATCTAAACCATGCCTCATACATAGATTTTGCAGGTAACTTTATGAAGTTATAAATTTCATCTTTCAACTGTAATATCCTTGCATGAGGGAAAAATCTATTAAGAAACTATTTTCGCAACTCATGCCAAGAAGTAATTGAACCTCTCGAAAGTTCCCCCAACCATAGTAATGCTTCTCCAGTAAGTGAAAATGGGAACAACCTCAACCTCAAAGCTTCTTGGTCCATCCCTAAAATTGTATAAGATGTGAAGATCTCAGTAAAGTTAGCAAGGTATAGATTTGCATCATCAGTTACTGCTCCTTAAAACACACTATTTATGTTTAGCAGCTGGATCATAGCACTAGTAATATCAAATTTCTTATTGGGGGGTAGAAGTGGAAGAATGGTCGCTACTATCTCATCTGGTTTAACATATCCCTTATCCTCATAGTCTTCCTCATATGGTTGTAGAGGCTGATGTGTAGGGATTACTAGAACTCTGCCTCTCTGAAGTCTATCACCCACTTTTCATGGCCTGACTAGTTCTCTATTCTGCTCTTTTCGAGCCTCTTCACCTAACCTGGCCTCTTTAGGTTCTTGTTTTCTCGCTCTAAAAGTTATTATGTCTTTATATCTGTAACATTTGAGGATCAAGTAAAGCAAGTGGGATTGCCACATTTGGATCAACAGGTGGAGGGTCTTGAACCCTAGCAGAAATACCATCATGAACTTGTTCTGACAGTCTTCGTGGTGTTTGAAGAATTCTTTCTGGCTTTGGAACAAAAGAGAGTAAGGGACTACCTTTTCTCCGAGTGTTTGACATACATCGACATATGACAAATCAAAATAGAAAATAAAACTCACAAACTTCACCAAATTTAATCAACAATAACACTGTCTTCCCCGGTAATGACGCCAAAATTTGATGTCGCCCAAAACTATCCTCAAAAGAAGTATGATGCGGTTGATGTCAAATATAGTAACCCAACTAGGTTGGGATCGATGCCACAGGGAAGATGCCAAATAGTTTCTTGGTTTGATGTAATTGACCTGCAATACAGAAAAGTAAAGGGGGGATTTTAGAAGTAATCAGTAAGTAGTAACCAAACTTTAGTGCTTTGAGTTGTAGATAATTGAAGACAAACACTAGGACTGTGTTCCACTTGGCTTCCTAACTCCGTGAGTTTCTCATGTTCAACCTACCTATTCTGTTGCTCTGCTTGCAAAGTCGACAAACTATGTATCATCAATAGTCTTGTGAATATTTTGATAAATCTCACTCTTTACCTTGTAAGTCTCATGGTGTCGCCTTATTGCTCATTTTCTATGACTTTAGTTCAACCCTTTACCTTTTGAGTCTCAATTTTATTAGATGAGATGGACGAATAGTAATGGTGACAATGATTCTCAAATTTGTATCTTAATCTTCTTTTCCCAATCACAAACTTCCCCTGTGAGGATGTTTGAGAATACTGGCTATCCCCAAGCTTTTGCAGTAACACTGCGGTCAATTATGGTGAAGAAGATTAAGATACATGTAGTTTACTTTAGAATAGATCAATCTCCCACTTCCCTTAGATAATTAATCCACCAAGTTCCCAAACCCTAATCAGGGAAGTTAGCCTCTCATGTTCATGAAACAATCCATGATAATCAATAAGGAAAACAAGTAATTAATTACACAATAATAATATGAGTAAATTTCAAAGTCTTTAATTTAATAAAAACCCAAAATCTTAAGAACAAAGTATCAATAATATAAGATCTCAAAAATAATGGGAGAAACCCTAAGGTATTTATAGTATCTCAAAAATACTAAGAAATCCTAATAAAAATCGAAAAAGGTAAATTTAAGTCGGTGCATGGTATGAATCATCCATCCACTCGTATGCTCATCATACGAGTCGTACCATGGATTTTCGTATCCATTTCAGTGTTTGGTCTCCCATGGCTTTAACTTTCTATTCTTAATACGACTTCTGCTCATGAGTCATACTTTGATCATACGACTCGTGTCTTGTTCTTGTATCTACCTGGGACTTTCGTCTTTCCAAGCTTAGACACTGGTCTTGTTGTTTTTTGATCATACGAGTTGTACTCAGACTTTCGACTCATATACTTCTGAGACTTCAACTCTAGATTATAGCTCTGGATACTATTATTCTTATGACTCCTATTCATGACCCGTATACTCAGTATATGACTCGTATTACTGAGTTGTATCTTTTCTTCACTTAGTCTTTTGTTTGGGTCTTTGCTTCTGTTATGGTTACGAGTCATCCTACGAGTTATATGGTATGTTGATGACTTGTTAGGTAACTCCTATCTTGATCAGTCTTTGTCTTTTTAGGTATTTTTCTTCTATTTTCACCCCAACACTATTGTAGACCTGTTTTACCTGAAATAAACACAAAAGTGCATCACATCCACTAAAACAACCTATGTACCCGCATAAGTTAATGGTTTTAAGCATTAAAAGTTCTATGTTTCCATGACACATTAGGTATCAAAAATTAATCAAAACATGACTACTGTTCTAAATACTTAAAATCTCTTAATTCTACAAAAACAAGACACAATACGAAATAAAACTCAATACAACAAAAAATTATCCTAGACATGCTGGTTCTACAACCATACCGCGACTGATAGGAAAAGAAGCACAATAATAAAAACTCATGGCGGCATGGTATGCCCATCCCCAACAAAGAACTATACACTGTCCTCAATGCGTTAAAATAAAATCGAGGGAAATGAGAAAATACTTGGGATGAACTAGGCGGCCAAATCATGAACATCCCTAGATGGGGGTATATCAGCTAGCGGGGGTGGTGGTGGTGGAGGTGCAATACTGGATGATGAACCTACTGCTTTAGATGCATGCCTCTGTCTATTGATGAATGCAAACTCTGTAGAATCATGCCTGGCTTTTTTAATGGCCTGGTCATATGGCAAATCAGGGTCCAACAAATCATCTATCTGACCTCTCTTGGCCCCAATTACTGGGACCTCCTCATCACCCTCTGTTAGAAATCAAACCATCTTAGTGTGCAAGAAGGTGATATCTAGATCACCTAGGGTATAACTGAAGGAGTGGCTACAATATAGCTCTCTGTGAGAGAGTATACCTCTGCTCGTAATATATCAAACTCCTTCCCCATATGGGCTAGATTTAAAGCATCTGATTTTGTGGATCGGTTGTAACCCATATCTCAAACTCATTGATCCATGTCTAGAGATTAGCATATATCTCAAACAATACAACACTCAGGGAAGCCTCCCATTGGGCCTGTGCCTGCTCAAATTTAGTCCTAAGCCTCGATCTCATCTGCTCATAGAGGGTAGTCATCTCAGTTTCGACAATCCTCACTCTAGCATCTATGGCCCTCAAGATGTCTACTAATCTCTACAAAAACTCACTAGATATAGTGATCATACCTGAAGTAGGAGCTGTAGTGGATGGGCCAGTAGGCTCTGAAGGTACACCCACTGGTTCTAAAGTCAAAGCCGGGGCTGAAGAAGAAGTATCTAGTTTTCCCTCATCCTGTGTACTGTAGTCTGGAGCCTCTTACTAGTCCCCTATCTTCATATTAATACTAAAAACCACATCACCTCGATGTGCCTCATCATGCTCTGTGGAAACTATTGGGCCCTCAGTCTAGGCCCATGGTGCTACTGCTTGCTGTCTCGATCTTCTAGAAGATCCTGGATGTGCCAGATCTCTCATAGTCCTTGTCTAGACAGTCGTCATTGCAATTACCCTTTAGTGTACACCTGGTACCTCAGGAACTCTAGCCTCCTCGCATAGACTTTGAATCATGTAAGGGAATGGTAGATTAGTCAATTCTCCAAAGGCTCTATCATGTAACCCATACCTGAGGATGGAAGCAAAATCAATAGCATAATCGGCAATCATACAATCAACCAGTATATCTTCCTCCCATGTTAATGTATTATCCGAAGTAGTGGGTATCAATCGGTATCTAATCAGGAACAACCAAAGTGAGGGACAACAAAAGTTGAAGAAAAACAAAAAATTGAAAAAGTTCAAATTTTTCCTCAATTTTTGCACCCCTATAACCTATTTGAAATCCCAACAAATCCACTGTACACACGCTTATCATAAATCCCATCTTTCCAAGCAAACAAACATGCTTAACAAGCGGTATTGCTTTCATTCATTTAAGTTCAACTTCTGGTTGGGGCCTAACTTTAGATTTTACTTCAAAACAAGGCCCTTCATTATGATTTTAGGCTACTTTAAGGCTCCTACATACAAGCATGTTATATTCTATATATTTTGCAATAAAATACACATATCAACTTGTTTAAACAATAATAACTTAATACATAACCATTAGGAGCCGAGAAAGTAACCTTTTATATGAAAAACCAGAAGAGAATAATGAAGAGTCAAGAAAAACCAACATTGAGATTTGTTTACAGCGTGTTAGGACAAGTTGGTATCTCAAACAAGTGTCAATTTAGCCTTTACTCAAGTGTAGGGTTAGTTTGTATTTTAAGGGGGAAGTTTGAATTCAACGAGAAAAGTGAAGTTTTGAGTATTAGAATGAGTTGGAATGAGGTTAAGGTTGTTTAACTATAAATGAGGGCTATTTTAGGTCATATATAAGTGTTGGTGGACCCAACATTTAAATTAAAAATTGGACCCACAAACAGCCTACCCGTGATATTCTGAACATCTATGCTCTGAATAGGGACTACAACTGCTGGGTCACCTATGCACTTCTTGAGCAAAGAGACATAGAATACTGGATGAACTAAGGCTAGATCTGAAGGAAATTCGAGCTGATAAGATACCTTGCCTAAACGACTGATAATTTTAAAGGGATCGATATATCGGGGACTGAGTTTTCCCTTCTTGCCGAATCTTTTCACTCCCTTCATGGGAGAGATCTTTAGATATACATAATCACCAATCTTGAACTCGAGATCTTTTTTGCGCACATCTGCATAAGACTTCTGTCGGCTTTTAGTAGCCTGGAGTCTTTCTCTGATCAACTGGTCTTTCTCTAAGGCATCAAATACTAAGTCAGGCCCTATGACTGAGGCCTCACTAACTTCGAACCAACCGATTAGAGATCTGCATCTCCTACCATAGAGAGCATCAAATGAAGCCATCTGAATACTGGAATGATAGATATTATTGTATGCAAACTCAATCAAAGGCAAGTGGTCATCCCAACTACCCTTGAAATCAATTGCACACACCCTTAGCATATCTTCTAAAGTCTGAATGGTCCTTTCTGCTTGACTATCTGTCTGAGGATAAAAGGCTGTACTGATATAAACTTGGGTACCAAGACCCTTTAGGAAGGCTTTCTAAAAATGAGAGGTGAACTAGGTACCTCTATCTGAGATAATAGATAACGGAACACCGTACAATCTGACCGACTCTCTGATGTAGAGTTTGGCATAATCCTTGGCTGAATAAGAGGTATGGACTGGAAGGAAATGAGCTGATTTATTCATTGTGTCTACAATTATCCAAACTAAATCATGCTGGTGATGAGTACGAGGCAAACCCATCACAAAGTCTACGTTCACTTCTTCCCACTTCTAAGTAGGACTACTGAACTCTTGCATGGACCCACTAGGTTTTTGATGCTCTATCTTAACCTGCTGACATATAGAGCACTTAGCCACAAACTCTGCAATATCTAACCTGCTGACATATAGAGCACTTAGCCACAAACTCTGCAATATCTCTCTTCACCCCACTCCACTAATAAATTTCCCATAAGTAGCGGTACATCTTTATGGCCCCTGGATGAATAGAGTAGTGTGCCCCATGCGCTTCTGCAAGAATTCGATGCCTTAACTCATCTACAACTGGAACACACAGATGACCCTATCAATGTAATACACTATCTCCCCCTTAGGAGAAAACCTTTACTTCCTAATCCTTGACTGACTCTTTTGACTTGAAAAGACTGGGATCTCTATTTTGATTTTCTTTCACCTAGGAAACTAGAGATGATTCTGAACTACTCTGAACCCATATATCTCCCTCCTCTGAATCGACAAAGTGAACGCCTAGTCTGGAAAGCTGATGGATATACTGAGCTAGCTTATTTTTACTAGCCTTAACATAAGTAACACTACCCATAGTTAGTCTACTAAGAGCGTCGACCACAATGTTGGCCTTGCCCGGATGATAAAGGACACTTATGTCATAATCTTTCAAGAGCTCTAACCACCTTCTCTGATGAAGATTGAGATCTTTCTGAGAAAAGACATACTGAAGGCTCTTTGTGAACATATCCAAATGAGCTCCGTATAAATAATGCCTCTAAATCTTCAAGGAAAATACTACGGCTTCTAACTCAAGATCATGAGTAGGATAATTCTTATCATGGGATTTAAGCTATCTAGAGGCGTAGGCTATGACCTGACCATGCTACATGAGGACACAACCCAAGCCTACTCTGGATGCATCACAATACACTACAAACCCATCTGGACCATCTGGAAGAGCTAAGACTGGAGCTGAGGTGAGTCTCGTCTTCAACTCCTGAAAACTCTTCTCGCAAGGATCTGACCATTGAAACTTGACTTTCTTCTTAGTCAATTTGGATATAGGGGATGCAATAGAAGAAAATCCCTCAACAAACCATCTGTAATAGCCAGCCAAACCCAAGAAACTCCTGATATCTAATGGAGAGATAGGTCTGGGCCAGTTTTTTACTATTTTGGTCTTTTGAGGATCAACCCTAATGCAATCACCAGAAATGATATGACCAAGGATTGCTACTGACCTTAGCCAAAATTTGCACTTACTAAATTTAGCAAACATCTGATGATCTTTGAGAGTCTAAAGTACGATTCTGAGATGGTCTGCATAATCACGCTCACTGTGGGAATAGACCAGAATATCATCTATGAAGACTATGAAAAACATATCCAAGTACTACTTGAACACCTGGTTCATCAAGTCCATAAAAGCTGTTGGGGCATTGGTAAGACCAAAGGACATGAATAAGAATTTGAAGTGACCATACCGAGTACGAAAGACTATTTTCAAAATGTCATATTCTCTGACTCTAAGCTGATGATAGTCTGATCTGAGGTCTATCTTAGAGAAATAGCTGGCACCCTGAAGTTGGTCAAATAAATCATCAATTCTAGGAAGTGGATGCTAGTTCTTGACCGTGACTTTATTGAGCTGACGGTAATCAATGTACATTCTGAGAGAACTGTCTTTCTTGCGCATGAATAAGACTGGTGCGTCCCACAGGGACATACTAGGCCTGATGAGTCCCTTATCTAAGAGACCCTTCAACTGCTCCTTTAATTTTTTGAGTTCTGCTGGTGCCATTCTATATGGCAAAATAGATATAGGCTGAGTATATGGAAGAAGATTAATGCCGAAGTCTATTTCCCTTTTGAGAAGAATTTCTGGAAGATCTTCGGGAAAGATATCTGAATATTTATTTACGTTTGGGATTGATTCGGGACTGGGAGTTTTAGAACTAGTGTCCTTAACTCAAACAAAATGATAGACACATCCTTTAGATATCATTTTTCTTGCTCGAAGGTAGGAAACAAGCTGACCTCTAAACACCGAAGTACTACTCTTCTACTCTAGGACAGGTTCATTTAAAAATTAAAAATGGACTATTCTATTTCTGGAGTCGACGATGGCATAGCAGGAATGAAGCCAATCCATACCGAGAATGACATTAAAATCAGTCATCTCTAATTCGACTAAGTCTACTGAGGTGACTTTCTGAGATACCATAATCGGACAGTTTCTGTATACCCATC
This sequence comes from Capsicum pubescens, assembly GCA_030864215.1. Taxonomy (NCBI): domain Eukaryota; kingdom Viridiplantae; phylum Streptophyta; class Magnoliopsida; order Solanales; family Solanaceae; genus Capsicum; species Capsicum pubescens. Next base: position 153,128,383 of record CM061543.1, on the reverse strand, counting down.
AGGCTAGGATGGTTTTACCTACTAGGGTAGAGACTAAAAAGGGCTCTGCTAGAATTTCGAGAATGACTCAGAAATCAACTACTATATAAGGAGTAACAAAAGACAAAAAATCTCCTGGATCTAGCAAAGCATAAATATGCACATGAAAGATCTGTAATGTACCAGTAACCACATTAGGAGAATTTTCCTGATCTTGCCGAGACTGGAGAGCATAGAGTCTATTTAGGCGTTGCCTACTAGTAGCACTGGAGATATCACCCTGCTGGTTTGGGAGACCGAAATAAGCTGAGGAATGGTTCTGCTGACCCTGAGGACCTGGCTGAGGACATTCTCTGAATCTATGGCCTGGCTTACCACATCTGAAACAAATACCATAGCCAGCTCTGCAAATACCTTAATGGTTCTTGCCACAAGTTTGGAAAAGAGGAAAGGTGCGGGCATTGCTAACATTGTCCTGAGACTTAGAGCCTGGTGCTCTATCTCTGTTACCGTCTCTGAATCTAAGAGCTGGAGCACTATCTGAAGAAGGAGATAGAACTGATGACTTAGTATGAAACTGAGAACGGTTTTCTCCTTCTGATTTGGGCTGAGCAAAGTTAAAACTACCTGTTCTTCCTCTCTTATTCTGCTTCTCCCTTATCTTAATCTTTTGCTTTTCTATTTGTTGAGCATGGGTCATAATCTTGGCTATTTTCAAGTCACTATTAAAGATCGCCGACCTGCACTCATTGACCACACTATCATTCACCCCAGAGACAAAATTACTCATCTTAGCCATGCTATCTGCAACCACATGAGGAACATATCTTGCTAATTAAGTAAACTTAAGAGAATACTCTTTCACCATCATGTTGCCTTGCCTGAGGTTGATAAATTCTAACACTTTAGATTCTCTCAGCTCTAGGAGAAAGAATCTATCTAAGAAGGCAGTAGAAAACTCCTCCCACTCAATAGGTGCTGTATCTACATCCCTCTTTAACTTCCACTATTTGTACCAAGTGTGAGCAACATCCTGCAACTGATATGCAACTAGTTTCGCACTCTCACTAGAAGTAACCCCCATGATATCCGTAACCTTTTTAACCTGATCAAGGAATTCCTGAGGGTCCTCGTCTGACTTAGACCTAAAAAAAGATGGAGGATTCATTTCGGTGAAGTCCCAAATCCTGCTACAACTTAATTGTCCACTGGGTTGTCCTGAATGACAGCTGGTCATTCATTCTGAGCAATAACTGACTGATCAAGAGTAGTGAATGTAGCTCTGAACTCTGCATGAGAGACATGTTCTCCTAAAGGATCTTCGGGCTGAGAGGCTGGCTGATTCCTATTTCTTGTTTTAGGAGGCATATTCTATAAAAGAAAGAGAGAAATGGATTAGACAAAGAGATTGACTTGAGATTATGCTCACTAGCAGGACATGAATACTGAAAGAAGGGAAACTATTCATAAAATATCTTATAGCCTCCTACACATAAATGTGGCGTGCAATACACCCATGTACAAGACTCTACTAGATGTGGCTTTCAGACTTCCTAGGACTCTATTGAACTTTAGGCTCTGAAACCAAGTTTGTAACGCCTTGAATCTGGTACTCAGAATGCTACACGGTGCTCATGACCCCAAAGGACCACAAGCTAACCCATGACTGATATCAATACCTGTACACTGCATAATATAATGTATAAATGCGAAAATAAAGGCTGTAAGGACATAAGGTTCAAAACTTATAAAATAATCTCTGAATAATATGGTATCACAATACCAAAACCAAACCTAAAATAAACTGTCTGAACATGATAGTCTGAAAAGCCTCTAACTGACTGAACTATCTGAATAAGTAGTTGATGGGACATGTCCCCAACTAACTCTAACTACTAAAATAAATTAATTAATAAGATAATAAAGTAATGGTCATGTCCTCAGAGGATGAGGACTCACTGCTAACTCTGACTACTGAGACTGGAATGCTACTGATGCTCTGGAACTCATACTTCTAAACCTATGGTATAAAACACCATAGCACAAATGCGTCGGTATGTTTGAATATACTGGTATGTATGTGAGGTAGGCTGAATGTAAAGGGTTCACATGCATGAACTATACTAACTGACTGAATAACATGAGCGTGAGAATACATACATGAATACATAATAACTATAATTGAGTTCGTGATAACATGATTACTGAGTCTGCTTACTGATAACATGAGATACTGATATCTATGTAACTAAAATAACTAATACTGAGCGACTATATCTGATAGTCTAGTTTCTGATGGAACTAGCTAAGTTCCATTCTGTTCTGAGTTGACTGTATCTGACAGTCCTAAATTCTGTAGAACTATCTGAGTTCTATTACTGAGACTGAATAACTGTATTTGACAGTCCTGATCTGTAATTGAAATTATGGGAAGTAGTCATCTAACTGACATGCCCCTAATAAGCCATTATGGCTAAGTTGAGGTCCAATCTGTTACCCCAATTGGAAGGTTGTCAATACTGCGCCACTGGTAAGGACAATCTGTGAGTAACCCTTATATAATAGATAAATCTAGTGAGAATAGTGGGAACCCTTATATAATAGGTTAATCCACCTTATCTGCCCTCATATAAAAGGCTATGATGTCTTAACCTACACTGGCTATGTAGTTCTGGGATGCAAGGATTGCTTCTAAGAATCATACCCTCATATAACAGGTGGGTTCCCATCCTTGGGTTCACTCGGTGCTAATTTCTACTCCCATCTGGATAGATATTGAACATGATTGGCTGAACTGATTGGACTAAGTTAACTGAGTTCTGTTGACTGACGAAATACTACTGAGATTACTGAATTTCTGAGGTTTCTGAGATTACTAAGTTTACTAAGTTTTCCTGAGTCACATGATTGACTGAATTTCTATGAACATAGCTCGACTGAGAGTATCTTTAAAACATGACACTGGCTCTAGGCACACAACTAATTATCAGGTACAAGTACCCCCAGGAATCGATAACATGAAACTAACAAAGCATGACTTTCTTGAATACATGACCAACATCACAATCCATAATACAATAAACTGGAGAATTCATGAAGTACAAGTTCTAAAGCACCACAATGGACACACATATATCCATAAATCATTGACTAAGACATTTCATCAAATACTGAACATGCATAAACTTGTACATAAATGGGGATTTCATATTATCATACTAGTATGGAACTTTTCCTTCCCATAGGCATTTAATCGAATACATGGGGAGCATTCTTTGGTTATACAATCATCAATACATCTAATAATCAGGGATACATCAATCAACATATAAATTTAAGGATTTATCATGATTATTATGCAAATCACATCCTAGGGTCAATCATTGGAATATGTAATTTCAAACATGAATCAAAACCACTCAACATCATGAACATGAATTTCAATTTAATTTAAATCATGAAATTTCATAAATACATAAATTTTGGATTTTGAAAAGAGATTCTTGAGCTTCATAGGTGAAAGGGACCCATGAATCAACACATGACAAACCTGGGTTGTGAGTTTCTTAAAGTTCCAGGACTTGAAGAACTTGGAATCTCTTAGTTTCTTGAAGAATTATTTGGATCTTGTTCTTGGGGATTATCTTTGAGAGAAAACCCTAATTTGATGTTGTATATGGATAAAGAACTTATGAGCCTTGGTCTGATATAATTAGGGGTTAAAACAGGTGGAAAAGACCCAATTACCCTTTTAAAAATGACTTTAAAATAACTGTATGAACTATGTGATGGTGGGTGCGATGGTCCGTCGGTCCTGACCATCGCACCTGGGTAGAATATGGGCTCACTTCCTCTACTGTGATGTGTTGGGGATGGTCTATCGCTAGATCGATGGTCCGTCAACCTGAACCGTCGCCCTTAGGTAGAATATGGTCTTACTGCCTCTGCTGCAATGGTTTAGGCGACGATCCGTTGCTAGCTCGATGGTCCATCGGCCCTCATCATCGTACCTGGGCAGCTTTGATTGCTTTCTATAAAATGACCATAACTTTCTATCCCGATACCGGATTTGGATGAAATTGGTATCATTGGAAATCTAATTCAATTTCCCACATGATAAAAAGTGAAAATATTAAAATACCACACGTATAAAAGTGGATTCATCTTTCAAAGTAAGTTTCTAACATACTTGGGATGATTTCTGGATAAGTAGATATACAGGGTATTACATTTAAGCTTAATTCTTTCAGTAAATTAATGAATTTCTTGAACTTACCTTCCTTTTTATTTTTCCTCAATCTCTAATAAATAGCTGGGGGCGGTCACAAAATTTGTTTGATTTCTAGCCTAATGACCGACCTCTTACCTTTATCTTCAAAATATTTACCTTTTTCACCTGTTACCTTCTCAGATTCAACAGTAGGTGTTTCATTATTAACATCTTCTGCAGAAGGTCATAGGGGATCCACAGTAGTGATACCACTCCTCATGGTAATAACAAGTACCTGACCATTATTTTTGTATTTTGTACTGTGTTTCTCGGAAGGGTACCTGACTGCCTCTGGTTCAGAGTTACTAACATCTACCCAAACTAGTTCTCCAACTGCTTGATAGTAGTGGCATGTGACTCGACCTTCTAGGTCAATCCTAAAATGTCAGACTTAATCTCTTTAAGGCTGATCTCTTGATTTTCCTGACACTTCACCATCTTAACCAACATCTCTTATATTCTGGATTATATATCTCATCTACTGGGTGGAATGTACCTATATCTCTTCTCTTTATAGACATCTTTCTTTCTCTAGTCACTCTCTCTCACTCTGCTATAGTCTCTGTATCTTTCATAGTAGTTCCTTGGTTCCTTTTTCCATGGGCTCAAAAACCCGCTATGTTATGATCCAGATAATTTTCTTTCTCTTCCAATTTTGACTTATAAGCTTTAGAATTTGACCCATGTTTTACTACTGCATTTACCTTCTTTGAAGTTGCTGTTGTAAGCTGCTTTGCTAGTACCCCAAGATCAATTCTTAGCAATGTAATCTCTTATGCTACTGTGTCATTAATAATTTTCTGGTCACAGGAGGAACCAGTAGCATAAGTGCAAAATCCCCTCTACGCCTCTGTAGTTTGCCACCCTTGGCTAGTCAGTGAGATCTAATAACATCTCCAAAGCTGCCTCCCAGCGTAATCTCATAAAAAATCCTATAGATATAGTGTCTGCCATGGATCTGGATCTGATGGTCAAGGCTCGGTAGAATATCTCTATTAAGCTCATCTCTGACAACCGATGATTAGGAACCTGCTCTGCTTCTTCTTAAACCTGAACCATGCCTCGTACTTTGATTCTAACTACAACTACCTAAAATTCTAAATATTATTCTTGAGCTACAACATCTTGGATGGAGGAAAGAACTTGTTTAAGAATTGCTTGTGCAACTCATTCCATGTAGTGATAGAGCCTCTTGGCAGTTCCCCTAACCATAAAGATGCTTCTCCTATAAGTGAAAAGGGGAATAACTTCAGTCTGAGTGCTTCTTGATTCACCCTTGGATTTGTATACGAACTGTAGATCCTGAGGAAACTAGTAAGCTATAAGTTTGCATCATCTGTAGGCAGACGTGCAAACACACCCTTCAGATTTTGAAGCTGGATCATTATGCTCGTGATATTAAACTTCATGCCCGGGGGTAAAATAAGAGGAACTGTGGGTCCATTCTATGCTGGCTCAGCATATCCTAAGTCTTCTTCATCATCTATACATGGCTGCACATAATGATATGCTGGGATTACTTGAACACGGGAACCTCTAGCTCTGTTCTGATTCCCACCGAGTGCTGTTCGACGGTCTGCTACTTGCCTTTGCTAAGCTAGCTCTGCCTCCCTAGATACCCGTAGATCTTCTTCCATTGCCCTCCTCTCAGATTCAGATTGAGTTAATAGCTCACCAGTTTGTTGATCAACAATATCTTATACTCCTTCGGGAGGAGGGAGAGGTACAACATCATGAACCCCTTTAGGAAGTTCATCTATTTTCTGCTCAGACATCCTACTAAGTGTTTTTAGGATCCTCTATGGATTCAAATTCAATGGGAGTAAGGGATTGACTCTACTCCATGTGATAGGCATACACCGATGTATTCCTAACTAAGAATAAAAATAAAAAAAAGAAAACCCAAAAACTGCAATAAATTCAAATCATAAATCAACACCATGTTCCCTAGCAACGATGCCAAAATTTTGATGACGTCCCAAACAATACCTCCTATTAGATGATGATACAGTCACTGTCAAACTATAGTAAACAAATAGAGGTTGGGGTTGAATCCCAAGGGAACATGGGGCTTTGCAGACCTCAAGTAGTTGTAGTCTGCAGGTAGAATAATAAAAGTAAATGGGGGAATTTTAATGTAGTAATCTCAGATAAGTAAATACACTGACTTTAGTTGTTATCAGTATAGGTGAACACTAGGATTATGATCCCCTTAGCTTCTTAACTCATAGGCTTATTGTGCTTTATTAAATCAACCCAATACCTTGCATGAAAATCAATAAGTTATGTACCTTCTATAATCTTTTGGATGAGCTAAAGGATTTCACCCTTTACCTTTTGAGTCTCAGGATGTCACCTTAATAACCCTTATCTTGATCACAGTTAACTATTACCATTTGAGTCTCTAGTTATTAGATAAAAACTAACCATCTTACTAAGATAGAACCTAAAAATGTGGCTCGATAGTTAAACTCCAAATTACTATTGTCTTTATCTTTTCCTAGTCACTGCTCCTATTTTGGAGTAAGCAACAATATCTAGGTGGGATCCTAACGTGTGCACCCATTAAGAAAACTATTATAACAAAGATAAAGCAAGCATGGGTATCAGTTCAGAACAACAAAAGAACTTCCCCTACTTTGTCAATCCACTAGGGTTTCCACAACCGTACCTATGGGTTTTAGCAGCTCATACTTGTGAAGAAATCAATATCATTCATAATTGAAAGAATAGATGAAATCAAAATTATAAGAACTATAAAAACTAACAACCATAACTGAATTAATGAACCAGTTAATATAAGAGAATCCCAAGATCAAAATCAAATTGGAATCAAAATATGTTTTTGAGTATTAAAAGTGCGTAACTTCTACTAAAAATACATAAAGGGTATTTATAGTACCAGAGGGAATCCTAAAACTGAAGCCTGAACTAAATAGGAGAAAGCAGGATCAGTGGCCACATGTTGTCTATACATACACTCTTTCCCCAGACGCAAGTAGTACCTGCGGTTTTTACCCTGGGCGCAGGTATAGGGTGTAGGTTACGAATGAAAAAATCTTACAAGTTTTTCTCTCAGGATTTTGGACTTTTGGCACTTTCTTTACCTACCTGCAGTCCGTAGGTCCTACATGTGGTCCGTGGGTTGACTTAGTAAGTGCGGGAGTTATCTTTTCAGCTCTTTTTTAATTTTTGAACATGCTTTGATAATAATCAAGCCAAAAGTATCTCAAACATCCATAATTTCTCCAAAATGTAGCCAAAACACCTTTTTTATGAACTTAGCAACCAAAGCATGATTTTCTGCAAAACATACCCAAAACGCATCATATCTAAAAAATAATCTCAGAAACTTGCATATTTTTCTCATTTTAAGCATTGAAAGTATTATATTTCTATAGCACATCAACTCTATGCCTTGAGATTTGGAGTTGGTGACCGTATGTTCCTTTATTTTTTTCTAATAAGAGGTGTGATAAGGTTCTAGTGGAAAGGTAAGCTCAACCTTAGATATGTTGGTCCTTTTGAGATCCTCTACGCAGTTGAAAAAATGGCCTCTAAGTTAAACTTGCCTCTATATTTTGTTACTTCTCATCCGATTCTCCATGTCTCCATAATGCAGAAGTATATTCCTGATTCGTCTCATATGCTTAGGTGGGACTTAGTCTAGTTAGAAAAACAGTTGACCTTTATGGATGAGCCTGTGCTTATTTGGCTAGTGATGTGAGACAGCTGCATACTAGAGAGATTCCTGTATTTAAGGTTTCGTGGAAACATCACCTAGTGGAGAAGGCAACTTAGGAGATCAAGAGCGAGATGCGGGCCCATTATCCTCACCAGTTTGAGGCTGCATGTATTCTTTTCTCTTCATCTTTAACTTTTGGGGAGGAAAGTTCTTTAGTAGTGAAAGTTGTAATGACCCTTTAGGTCATTTCTTGTGATTCCGCTTATTTCACCGTTGGAGCTTTTTATAGCTCCCACAAGTCATGTATGACTTGCTAGAACTGATAGTTCAGTTATCGAGTAGGCTATTTAATTTTTAGAACCCTTTCCCTATTAAAAGTCTTTGCTGGTTCTAAATGTCCATCGAGTAAAAACTTTAGTAAAACAATATTGGATGCAAATTATGACTGCTCTAGTAGATCCATAATATCAATTTTAAGTTGGGTAGACCTTTGGTTTGGGTCTCGCTGCACCCGAACTCATTTTGACCTATTGGTCAAAAAGTTGATAAATTGGAAATTTAAGTATGGGGCCCACATTTAATTGAAATGACCTCAGATAGAAAATTTGAATTTGCCAACGTGTTTGAAATATCGAAATCAGTGTGGTTGCATATTTTGTTTGCTCATATTGGACTCCGGATGCATCTCAAGGCATTGGAAAATTCCAAGTTTTAGCTGTCATTTAGTACAGAAAAAGTACCGCAATCATGGAGGTTTAATAGCAATTAGGATACCGAAATTGTGGCTAGCGTGGGTGCGTGATCCCCCTATATGAGGGCCTAGGAAGGGATTGTTTAAATACTCTTTTTGTTTGGGAATTAGTCATTCTTACTATGCCTTGAGTTTCAAAAACCCTAATAGAGTGTGTAGTCCTTAAATTAAATCTTAGGTGTTGATTGGGATCTTGAATAACTTGCATAATCGTGATTAGTATTGAGTCTAAGGTATGAATCCTTCAATTTTAGTGTTGAATTCTTGATTATCTGACCCAAAATCCCAAATGGCTTGAGGCTTGATTTTAGCCTAAATATGATTGATTGGCACCAATTTCTTGAGGGTTATAACTCCCTAATAATGTTTGAACAATGGGTTGGTCTCGGAAACTCATTTTCCTTATTTGGGACCCATGTGGGTTTTTTGTATCATTTTAGACCGAAAGCACAATGGTGCAATATGGGTGTTGATATTCTCGTAATAATTCATAGATTGTGTTTTTGATATCTTGTTTCATTGAAGAAGTTTTGATAAAAGGGAAAGCGAAGATCGTTGGTTCCTGGGCTATATTTGAATTCGAGGTAGGTTAGCTTACTTGTGTTAGATTGAGCTTTATTATAGTATAGTTGTGATATCTTGATAAGATTGGGTGGGGTCTTAGGTGTTGAAATGGTAGATAGTAATGTTTGGGATTAGTTGAACCACTTAGGCTATTGAACTAATAAAGTGTGAGGTTTGACTTATAGTTTAGAACCTTGGCTAGGTGGGCTTGTTATCTCATGGATAGCATGAGAATGCTTTAGTTGTTCTAATTAGTTGGGAGTAACCTTGTTCATTCTCTTAAGAGTAAGTTAACCTAGATATGCATAGTTGTGAAATTGGCCTTAGATGCTTTGGATGACTTAAGAGTAATACTTGAGGAAGAATTGTCCTATAGAACTAGTGTGGATTGATAAACCTTTAAGACATGATTTTGATGACTTAGTCTAGTTCCATGTAGAAGTTAGACTTGAAGATATAACTTGGGATATTAGAAGCGAAACTTGACCCACCTTAAGATCGAACTATATATCTTAATTAGTGACCTAAATGCTTATTAAATGCCAAGAATATGCTTTTGGTAATATGGTGGCCAAACCTAGTAAATGGTTTATTCATGATGTTGATTTTAGAAATAATGTACATACTTTATGGTTATCTTATTATCATTACTTGGATAGCAATGGGAAGTCTTGTAAATTAAACCTATAACTATGCTATCACTTAACTTATTGGCTAATTTACTATAGGATCCTTGGATTATGTCATTAATCATATTATACTCAAGCCTAGTGACTAAACTTATGTTTGTGCCGAAGAATCCCTTTTGTCCTAGTATTGTGAATCATGCCTAATAAAAAAGACGCTAGCAAGTATAACCATGGCTTGTAATTCACCATGCTAATAATCATGTCAAGCCCGGTAATGTATTGAGTGTTCATACCATGTGGATATGCATGTTTATGGACCTACTATTATAATGTATTGACAATAAATGGTGAGGTACCATGATAAGTCTTTATTTATTTGTCTAACACTCTATTATTTGTGGGGCTTGTTCTTGTTATTGATTTGGCTACATATCTATATATATTGTTGTCATGATGAATATTGATGATATGTTGATGTCCGATGAGTTTGGATGATATAGTTATGTTATGATTATGCCTGGTACATCCAGAGGATATATTGATGATATTATAATGCCCGGTACATCCAGAGGATATATTGATGTTATGATAATATCCAGTATATCTGAAAGGTATATTGATGAGATGATGATTCCCGGTAGATCCATAGGATATATTGATAATATAATGATGCCCAATAAGTACGGAGGATATATTAATGATATTACGAAGCTCGGTAAGTTTGGGGGATATATTGATGTTATGATGATGCTCGATCCATCTGGAGGATATAATGATGATATTATGATGCTCGATAAGTCTGGAGGACATATTGATAATATGATAATGCCTGGTAAGTTGGGAGAATATATATTGATGTTATGTATGGTAAACATGTGTATATATGTTTATGTGTGATTATGCCTTTATGTGATAACATTTGTATGTACTTTAAAGACATGATGTTATTCTTTGGATGTCGGTTATAATCCTTCAATACTAATTACTTATTAAGTGATGTAATTTTTGCTAGTATTGAATAGCGAGTAGAAGTGATCTATGTCGAATAATGAATTAGAGTTCTAGTTGGTATATAGGATCTTGTGTGGCATTTGAGGGTTCACCTAGTGAGCCTAGATAGCATTGTATAAATGGATTAATTATGGTATATTGCTTATTAAAGTGAGTTGTGTGGTAACTAGGTGACTACTTTCTTGATGGTTGAAGTCTAAAATTCTAGTTGTTGAACCTTGTTTAGTTGAAATATGGTAACTAGTAATTATGATTTTTATGTATCCAATAATGATGATAGGTTTGGTATGAGTGTGGTACATAGTGACATTGATGACATAATATAATGTCGTTAGTTGTTAAATGAGGATTTGTAAGTTAATGGTGCTAGATAATAAGAGATGTTGTTTAATAGATGAATAATTGTTATAATGAGGATTAATAACCCCTTTTGGATAGATTGCGGCTAATGCAAGTATGATGGCTAGAAACAAGCATTGGTTAATCGGTGTCTATGGTCTAGTAGTGAATCTTATCTAGATATAGACAATGGCTATTTTGTGAATAATAGTTAGTTGCTATTCCGCAAATAAGGATTATCTAGAGAATCGGGTAGGCTAATAACTTGAGGCCCTATGATGACTAACGACTTAGTAGCTTAATGATCATAAGTGTTGGTTAATTAATAGTGGGCAGATTGAGTATATTGATGGCATATATTTCTAAATGTCTATATCATTATGATTGTGAGTGCTTGAGTATATGCTATTTTAATTCTGGTAATTGATGATGATTATGAATCTTGGCAAATAACCGTGGATGCAAAATGTGGTAAACCATGGATAATGAGAAGTTGGTTATTAGTTTATATACTTGATGAGTTAATCGTTTCATGCACTCTCCGGTTGTATGAGATGGCGTGATGGGTTCTTTACTTTATGTTCTTTTGGGTGTACTCCCCAATGGTATGGGACACCGTGATAAGTTATTTTACTTTATGCTCTAATATATGTATGTACGTTGAACTTGGTATTCATGCGGTTGTAATTATATTAGTGTCGCTTTATGCTTATGAATTGATTATCCATTTTATATGACGGTATCAGTATGTATTGATATGAGATGTCGTATTATTGTTCTAGTTGATTACTTATTCTGTACAGTGATGATGAAGAGGATTCAGGTTTGATTCTGTACCTTAACTTAGTCATATTGTCTTGCTTTATATCATCTTTATACTATAATTTAGCTCAGTCGGCTGATGATGCCTACTGAGTACCCGTTGTTTTGGTACGCATAATAAACTTTTGTACCTTTTTGGTGCAAACTCGAGTACTAGTTGCCGCTTCTTAATTGAGATCATTCAGTGTTGATCTTCCGAAGATAGGGTGATCTCTTGGAGTTTTAAGTAACCCATTTACCTCCTATCTTTATTCAGTCTATTGTATTTGAGACGAATGTATAGAATATTTAGACTTTGGGTTGGTATTCCTATTATCATACTTAGATGCTTTTGTACTGATATTTCTAGGTTGGGGAATTGGTATCCGTATTTGAATGTCTTTTATGGAATGTAGTTGTTTATGATTATGTTAATCTATTTTCTCCCTTGTTGCACGTTTCCACCAAAGTAACCCATTGCCTTAGCTCTGAGTTACGGTGTTGTCTTACCTATTGATAGGTTTTAGTAGGTGCTATCATGACTCATGAATCGAGTTATGACAACTTGATTCTTTAGCCACTCTTGGATCATAATTTCTCCCTTGTCAAGTTTTTGTTCATTTTGAGATTGAATTATCTCATTCAAGAGTCCTTCCATGGAAAAGCCAACATTTTCAAAAACATCATCATCTCCATGTTGGAATAGGTCCCACCATTTAGCCAAGATTTTTCCACCTTTTTTATTCTTTGCCTTTGTGTCCTTCAACATCTCATCTATTTTCTTCCTTGGAGAGTCTGAGATTTCTTCTTTGTTTAGTTGAGCCATTTCTTCACTTTGGAAACTTTCGCTTGAGGCATCACACATTTTTGGCTCAACCACATGGCTTGAAATCTCTTCTTCAACAACTTAATTTTGAGGATTCGGCATATCCATGTCACTTGAAAGATTGGCATCCTCCCCAACTTATTCTTCTTCACATTCCTTTCCAAATGCCTCCATGGATTGATGCAAGAGATGTATATCCTCTCCCATTGTATTCACCCAGTCCAAGATAGTTTGAAGTATTGCTTCAATGCCTTTGTGTCCAACACATTGTTTTTCCTTTGTTACATCCCGAAACCTATCAAACTCATAAGAAAAACTAGCATTTTCATTAGCATAACTAATGGAGGGGGCACAATAATTTGGACAATAACTCTAATGACCATATCTACCACCACATAAAGAACAATAATACTCCCTATAGGATTAAGATGGTCACACACCACTCTCCTAGGGCGCATATTCATAATCTCGCCAAAAGTGGGGTCCACCACAATAAGGACATGGATTGTCAAGATAAGATTTGCACCCAACAAACTCATTTTCTTTCATGATGCCATGGTGACAAGTATAACCAAAAACAAATTTACCTAGCATAAAAAATAATAGAAAATCATAAATACATATTCACAAGTTTGAATGAAAGCAAGTAAGCTAAAATTCCAAACTAACTTAATACACTGGATTGTTCTCTGGCAATGACATCATTTTTTATAACACTCAGATTACACTCTTGAAAGGTGTAGCGTACGTTGTCTATATATTTTACCCAATAAGGAGTTAGGATCAAACCTATAGGGTACAATGTGTGTGGTTATCTAGTAAGTTTCAAATAAAAGAAACTCTCTAAGTTTAACCTAAGATACAAGTATTTTGAGGGGTTTGGTAATAAAAATGAAACACATATGAACAAGTGATTAATGGCTATCACAATAATGGAAAACAATGTATATGAAACAAGAATCAAATCTATCTCTGAGAAATTATATTCAATTAACTACTCTTAACTTAATCACAAATCTAGTAAATTAGCCTTGAATCTAATATCACCCACTAACGTCTTTTCAGTGTTGAGGGTTTTGTCCTCACTTGTTCTGTCAAACAAATCTTAGAAGCATGAAGTACAAAATCAATTTTAGGCTACACTAGTATTTGGCAATGTCTAGCATCAAATTCCATAAGATAGGTCATACAACCTAAATCATTCTAAATTAATGTTTCCCAACCTCAATTAGCTCTGTCGAGCATTAATTAAGGTAGATGGACAACAACCACTCCAATCTCCTCTTTATAGCTCAACTAGAGTAGGAATGGTGGAACACGAGATTAATTTAGATAAACAAATCTCAATATTAATTTAGATAAATAAAACTCATTCTCAAATCAAGAGTAATTAATCAATACGAAGGCATAAGATAGAATTAAAACCCAAAATCAATATCCAAGTATAGCATAATCTTTAACTACCAATACTTAATATCAAATTTATTACACCTAAATAGTTTAAACAAAACAAGGAAAGAAGAAAGGATTAAGAAATTAGAAATACAAGACTCCAATCTTTGATTCCAAGAGTGTTGGGTCACGAACCCTAGCCTCCATGTTGTAGATTATGCCAAAGATGTCTTGGAATGGATTGGAATCGAGTATTTGATAAATTGGGATCCAAAAATATAAAATTCCATAATGCACTTGAAATCAGCCCGATGACCGCTAAAGTGGACCAACAAGTCACTAAAGTGGTCATATTGACTTGACCAACCACTAAAGCAGTCAAGTTGGTCGCTAAAGAACTTCTTTGAATTTGATTGACTAATATCTAAACCATTCATTTTGATGATAAAGTGGTAGTTTGCCAACCTTGATTGACGGCTAAAGTTTTGTTGACTCGGAGTTTGACCTGCCGCTAAAGTGCCCCGCAAGCTGCTTTAGCTGTACCTGAGGGCCCTTTTTGCATATTTTTTCTGGCATTTCCTTTTTAGTTTATTTTCATTCCTTTTTATTAGAATTTCTTGGAAAGACAAAAATAAATGAATTAAGGCAATTCAAAGGGTAGTTAGCCTCATATTATTAACTAACAATAGTAAATCATAAGAAATGAGATATGAATGAGTGGTAAAATTGCCACTGATCACTTGCCCCCAAATTTGCAATAGTTTATCCAGTTTTCCATGTTTCTATGCTGCAATGTTATATCCCTAATAAGTCACATGTGCTTTTGTGGGACTCGGTTCAATAGATGAGAGATCGACCTTCGTGGAGGAGCTAGTTCTCATATTATCCACAGATGACAGGAGGTTGTGCTCTAGGTACATTCAAATAGTTAAGGTTCAATGGAGACACAACCCAGTAGAGGAGGCTACTTGGGAGATTGAGAAAGGTATGTGAACCTAGTATCCCCACCTGTTCAAGCCTTCAGGTATATTCTAGCCCTTTACTTTCTCGGACAAATTCCTTTTAGTAGTGGATATTTTTATGAACCGGCAGGTCATTTTTTGATTTTCCATATTTTTTTCCATTATGAGATTTTCTATATCTTCCACAATTCATTTGTGACTTGTTGGAGCTGATAGATCAGTTACCGGATAGTTCATTTGTTTTTAGAAACAATTCCCTATTTTGAAGTCTTTGTTGATAAGGATTGAGTATCGAGAGTAAACTTTAGGTTAATGACCGCATATGCTAATTATGACAGTTCCATAAACTACAAAACTTAGATTTTAGGCCGGTGGACCTTTGGTTTGAGTCCTAAGGCTTCCAGACTCATTTTGGATGGATTTTGGTAAAAGTGGCCATTGGTGTGGGCCCCACATTTCATCGAAATGACTCTAGATGGAAATTTTAATGGTGTCATTGAATCCAGAATATCGAATTTTATAGGGAAAAATAGTTTGTTCGCATTTAAGGGATTCTGAATGAATACTAAGAGGTCGGTGAAAACTTAGCAAAATCCAAGTTCAGCTGGTGTATGGACTTAGCAGGTGCAACCACTTAAGCAATCAAATGGTCACTTTAGCACTCAAGGCTAGTAGTACGCCGCTTTAGGTAATTCCTTATTGATTTTGTAGACATCGATTAAGCGGCATGCTGTCTGCTAAAAAGGAGGTAGGCTAGGGGCAGATGTTGCTTAAGGGAACTGATGCCGCTTTACTGGTGGCCTCTAAAGCGGTCAAGTGACCGCTTTAGTGGTAACCTCAGGCTATTTATTTCAGCCCCCACCCATTTTATCTCATTTTCTTTAAGTCCAAAGAGAATTAAATCCCTAAAGAGCTTGGAGAATTGGGAGATTGTAGGGTGTTGGTGATCTCGGGAAAGTCATCTCGTCATCGTAATCCTTGTATGTTTCCATCAAATTCTTGAATTCATTCTTCGATTTAGTCATAAATCTCTAGTTCTTTGATGGGTTAAATTAAGTATCATTTATGCACGGAATTTACTCAAATATGAGGGCAAAAGATCCTTGAGCATAGACGGATGTTTTGACGGTTTCAAAAGTGAGATTCTGCAAGCGGGCCGCACATAGATTTTGACTCAATTTTTTTACCCAAAGCATAAATATGCAATATGGGTATCATTATTATCATATTATTGTGTCAATCACTATTTTGATAGCGTGGCATCTTGCGGAGGATTTTCAAATGGGGAAATCTCTAATTTAGTGGACTTTATTGGGCATTCTTCGGCATCTACCTAGGCTAGGATTACTCTTCTCTTAGATTGTGCTTAATTATACTATCGGTATGATATTATGCTATTTTTGGGTTGGGAATTTTGACTTGATTTTATATTTAGAAAATGTAGATTATTTAGCCGGTTCGTGAACCATAATTTTGCATATTTGACTTAACTACCCATTCCTTAGGGTGAATTGCTATCATAGGACTTAATGAGACTTATTTTGAACTTTTAGTGGGATTTTGGAACCTTAACCTTCTTTGGGGTCGTAATTACCTTAGGACGGACTTTTAGGGAAAGAGGTGCGCCCTTTCATCCCACTTTAGGTTAAGATTACTATTCGTTCCTTATAGACTCAATAAAACTTTGTACATCGTCCTATTTATATTCTTGCGCTTGAGGAGGATTTTGACATATTCTGACTTGTTCTAGACTTGTACTTGGGAGATTTTAAGACCTATTCATGTCCAACAAATTATGATATTAAGAACGGTTGAACTCTGGTAAATTATGCTATTAGGATCAATTCACGACTGACATCTATGATGATATTACTTCCAATTTGATTTTGATATTCGTAATATTTTCGGTTCAAGTCCGATATGTGAGATACTATTTTGGTTTGAGTCCGACATTGAGAGGTTACTTGTGATGGTTATGGAACCGGTTTGAGTCTGGTGTTTATGGTAACAGAGGATCCACAATTACAGTTTTGAGATTTGAATGGTTGGAATATTTACTACCATTACGTCTTCTTGATTGCATCTATCGTGCTTACAGGGGCTAGAATGTATTATTTACTCTTTCATGCGTCTCTCGGCTTACGAGGTCCCAATTATGCTATAGTTAGTTACGCTATCATTGATATTTTCTATGCAGTTGTTTACATTTAGTAATTGGAGCATTATTCGAGGTTTTCCCTATTTTCCCTTACTTAGTTTATTATCTCATAATTTATTCTACTTATATTATGATTTAGCTCAGTCGGCCGATAATTTTTACTGTGTACCCATTGCTTTGTTACTCATACTACACTTATGCATCCTTTTCTGATGCAGATCCAAGTACTAGTTGCCACCATTGACACTATGTTAGTGCTGGTCGGAGTTAGAGTATTTTCCACCAACTAGCCCATTACTTGTTGTTCCAAGATATGATTTGTCTTACCTACCAGTGGGATAAAATAGGTGCTAAAGTGACCCATGAAATTGAGTCATGACAAAATTATGAATAATGTACTTTTTCTTATGAGGCTTCAATTGTCGAGAAGCACAAGCAATCACCTTACCTTTTTGCATCATCACACCACCCAAGCCAACTCCAAAAGCATTTGAAAACATGGTAAAACCCTAACCCTTCTTAGAAAAAGTCAAGATATGACCCGATGTAAACAACTCCTGAAGATTATGCAAGCTCCTCTCAAAATCATCTGACCATTGGAAAACAATCTTTTGCTGAGTCAACTTAGTCAAATGAGGCATAAAAGAAGAGAAAATTTGCACGAGTAACTAATAAAAGCCGACCAACCTAACAAAACTCTGTATCTCAGTCCTAGTAAGTCTAGTCCAATCAGGAACTACCTCTACCTAAGCAGATTGGCCATAATACCATCCCTTGTCACAATATGACCTGTGAAAGAAACAAAATCCAACTAAACTCACACTTGGAGAACTTGACATACAAATTCTCATCTCCCAATCTCTCAAGTACAACCCTTAAGTATCTAACATGCTCAGCCTTATTCTTATATAATCCAAGATATCATCAATGAACATAAGAATCAGGATAAGGATGAAATGCCCCATCATCAACTCCATAAATGCTACTGGTGCATTAGTTACCCAAAATATAGAACCAAGAATTCATAATGGCAATACCACATTTGAAAAGGCATCTTTGGAATATCCAAAGCTCTAATATGCAATTAATGAAAAACATATCTCAAGTTGATCTTAGAAAACACTGAAGCACCCTGAAGCTGATCAAACCAGTCCTAAATTTAAGGAAGAAGATCTTTGTTCTGGATAGTCACTTTGTTCAATTGCTGATAATCAAAATACATGCACATGGATCCATCTTTCTTATTTACAAATAAGACAGGACACCGCTAGGAGACACACTCATTCTAATTAAACCCGTACTCAACAAATCCTATAGTTTCTTCTTTAATTCCTTTAATTCCGTCAGGGACATTCTATAATAAGAAACAAAAGTGGGCTTAGTATCTATCTCACTATCAATGGTAAATAAATATCATGGTCTAGAATCATACCAGCTAAGTTTGTAGGAAACATGTCCACAAACTCTCTAATAATTCAAATAGAATCAAAGGGAGATGGAGAATAAACACAAGTATTATGAACATATGTGAAATAATAAAGACATCCCTTCCTTACCGTGTGACAAACAAGTAGAAAAGATATAACCCCTTTGGGAAAGAACTAGGAATACCTTTTAACTCTAATCTTGACATACCTAGAGTAGCGTAGCTAAGGTCACAGTCTTAGCGAAACAATCTAAATATGCATGATAAGGAGCCAAATAATCCATACCCAAATTGACATCCAAATCAACCATATTAAGGATAGTCAAGTCCATCCAAGTCTCACACTCCAAAAGGGACACCACACATGATCAGTACACCTAATCCACCTCTAAAAAATTGCCTATGGCAGTAGAAACATGAAGAGGCAAATAAATGACTTACATATGACATCGATAGTAGTATCAAAATATGTAGGTACATAAGAAAACATAGACCTAGGGTAAAATAACATTAAAGAAGGATGATAGATAATTGATATTACACATGTAATCACTACATTAGAAGCCTCTGCCTATGTCTCCCAAGAAAAGTATAACATTGACCACATCTGCTACCAGACCGAGTGACTTTCATCCATCACCACGTGCTTCCTGAGCCCCACCTCTAGTACCTCTTAACAATCTCTACTAACCGATTTTCCACCTCTAACTAGTCATACAAGAGTGGGGAAAAAGCTAAAGCTGAGAACTCTATTAGGATGAAATAATCACACACCGGGAATAATCTCTTACTAAGTAACATGCTCATCACACACAAAATATTCACTACAAGAAAAATCACACTAAGAAGTCCTAAAAGAATTAGAACATCCTCTATAAACTAATGAACCATAAAGACTAGATCACTCAAAGTCTCAGAACACGTAAACCTACTACCAGAAGTCTGTGAAGCCACCTAAATTGGTCTTCCATGGTAAACATGAGAACCTACGTCAGAGAAAGCCCTACCTCGAGATCGATGACAAATTAAATTGCCATGTCGACGTATTCTTTTGGCACTACCATAATAAGAAACTTGGTGAATAGTCTTAATCAACTCAACATGATCATGAACTAGAAAAAGAATCACCTAAGACCACTAGCGTAGTTGTCGCCAACTAATAATAACCATTCAGACCCTTAATAAACTTCCTAATCTCTTATAGAGTCTAAACCCAAATGTCCAACAACCACATAATAAAGCTAGTGAGATAGTAAGGGCAAACTATACTACTCATGTCCAAGAACTAACATAATAAGGCTAAGGAAGTATTAAGGATGAACTATCCTACTCCAGCCATACTCAGGAATCCCAACACTATGTTGTATATCACCGACCAATATACAAATAAAGGACGAAAGAAGGATATATAACAATATACAAGACCAAGGAATGAATAGACATTCTGAATAAATAAAGAAAGGGATATACCATAATACCACAGCTACATATAAATAGATATATCGATATGTATAAACAAGGTCAATTCAAGATATAACTTAAGTGATTAGATTAGTATCTTAAGACCTCATAATCATAGTAGGAACTAGTGCTACTATACTCAGGGTTTCTAATCCATACATCTAATCATGAGTAAATCATGCATAATAATAAAATCATAATATGCAAGAGTCAGAATCATACCTCAAATCTCCATAATGGATCGTTAACAAAGATGCCTCAAACTAGCCATAACAATAATGATCATAAAAATATTAATAACAATAGCAATAACAATGCGGGTAACTAGCTAGTCTAGACAAACAATACCTAATCGAGCCTTTCACGAACCCCCACTGCCCTAGGCTCAGAAGGTTCAATCAACACACTATAAGCCATACTCATGACCCATACCTATGCACCCCCATAAGTTGATAGATATAGGCACACACTGGTGATTGGCGATGCACATAAAAGAATGAATGCTCAAATATAATCGTAATACACAACCGATCAAAATACCATAAATATTCAAGTGTATAACCTCACATCACTAGTATCATAATCCATATCCAAACTTGAACTAGTAAATATATAATTAATAGACAAACTCAAGCCAGAAAATATATAATCAATAGTCGGACTAGAGCCGGTAAATAAATAATCAATAGTCGAACTTAAACCGATAAATATATAATCAATAACCAACTTGAACTGGTGAATATATATAATCAATAGCCGGACTTGAATCGGTAAATATAATCAACTTTCTCAACATCATCAATCATTGGGCTTTAGCCAAAATTCATCAATACCATCCTCCTCCTCCATCCCATATTGGAAAGATGTGTATATAGATATATAATAGGTGTACAAACTTATACCGTGGCTAAAAAAAGTGTAAATTCATAAATCCATTGCTCGGGATAAACTTCAAGACTAAATCATTAAAAAGTGTAGAAAAGGATTGGAATCTCTCACGATTGAAGTAAATAGTAGTATCAAAATTATAGACCAAAATTTGTCTTAGTCAAATCTATAAAAGACTATTTTCAATCCCAATGCACACAAGTCATCCATAAAGATGGTACGATTCCCGTTACGAACAAATTTATTTTTAAGGTGAAAAGTGGGATTTAACCCCTATTTAGGAAAAATAATAATAAAATCATATTTTAGTTGGGATCGTACCATTTATCGTGTTTAGTAATCATGAATGTACTGAATCAATCCATGCCATCACTAGTATTCACACAATGAAATCATAAACATCAACATGTTTATAAACTATTGCCACATACCTTACAAGGATATACACTTCCCAAAATCCAACAAATATCATAACACGGCCTTCAGCCCAATAATAAGTATATGTCCGACATTACCATAACCTCAAGTTTTAAAATCATCATCACAATGCACCAAGTGCATAGTAAACTTATTCTAAGGTTCATTAATCTCAACAATGCCTAAATGATAACAACCTAGGGTAATAGAATTCTAGAAGCATAATAAGTATTTCACCTTACGGGTCAATTCACCCATCTAATCCCCAAACTTCAATAATCATGACTAAGTCACGGTGTTCTACCCTTAATCAATCTTAACATTTGCAATCACATGCAATATAAGAAACACATCATCATTTGAAGAAAAGTAGACAGAAGCCTACCTTAATACCGAACTGCAAATCCTTGAATCATTTATCCAACGTCCGTCTTCACTCCACGATCTTAAAATGCAGCTAAGCTATCAAAATCATAATCTATGTATCATTAGGAATCAAATGGGATCCATATTGTGATATAACAAGTAAGGTCAAATTTCAGGTCAAGAACGGATATGTGGGGACCATAAATTGAGTCCAATAGTGAACCCATCACGAGGTCCATCAATGGATAAGAAAGTTATGCACAAAAGTTGAGCACAAACGGAACACAAATTGGGTCTCAAATAAACCTTTAAATTTAGGAATTTAAAGCCCTAATTTCTAAGAATTTACCAAGAAATCGTAGGAATCTTATCATGAATTCAAAGGGAAATCACGGAATAATTGTTAACCAAGTTCCCCAAATAATCTACGAGCCTAAATAATCTACATGCTTCAATCTTACCTTACCTCATTATTTAGGATTTTAGCTCTCACAAAATGGTTGGAGAAGGCCAATTTCATGACATAAGGGTCTATTTATACCCTTACTAGGTTCTCGGGTCCTTCCATCGCAGCTCGAGACCTGCAAATGCTACATCTGAGGTTACATATGCTAGCTGCAATCATAACATGCTCAACGCAATTGAACTATCTTACTGCCAAAGGTACCGCAATTATGATCCTTGGCTTGAGATAATAGTGGCACCAGATGACAACCGACCTTGGAAAATCTTCCAAATTCAAAGTTTCAGTCAAGCCCTCAAAATTTATCCCAAATCCCATATAGGCAAATGAACTATGTAACCATACCAAATTCAACGTTCTAGAATCAATGGAACAATTAAAACTTTCATCCGAGATCATTTTGACTAAATATAGGGCCCACACCTATAGTTCAAGTTTTAACATAATCTGCCCAATAGCCCAAAATAAGTTCGAAAGCCTCAGGACCTTAACCAAGGGTCCCCCATCCTAAAATAGACGTTCTGGACATGATGGCGTTGTTAAAATTCTCATCCAAGGCCATCTACTAGGAGTTTTGGTCCGAGACCAAATCCTAAATAACAAAAGCTCCAAAATAGGAAAATAAGCCTGAAATCCAAATAAATTGCCCGGTCATCGAGTCGACAGTTTTGAAAAGTCATAAATGACTTGTAGCTATTGTGGGGAGACTCATAACACCGGAAACACATGGAAATCAAGAAAATAACCTGGAGGGTCATTACAATATCCACTACTAAAAGGACTTTCATCCGCGAAAGTCACTGGATAGAATGATCATAAATGCTTAAAAGGATGAGGTACTGGCCTGCTTGCTCTAGGCACGACTTTCAGATAACCTTTTAGATGAGAGAACACTTCCAAGGGATTTTTCCACAGGTATCCCTTTTTCAACCAACTCTCTCACTTAACTTCCAAATATCCAAAACTCAACATCCACCACCAACTAGTCTCTATTCAAATCAAAGAAGTCTGATGCATGCAAAATCAAACCACAACACATTGATACCATCTCGATACCCGTATAAATCAACAAAGGCTCATCTAAGCCAAAAGTAAACCAATACATGAGTCATATAACCGACTCCGATATAAGGATAACCTTTCTTTAACTATTCCATACCTGCTATCTACCCTAAACCAGGAGAAAAATTACCTGGATCCTACTCGCAAAATCTCATCACGAAAAACTCAAAGAGCCAAAACTGATCTACTAAGAGTCCATAAGGTAAACATGAGAATAAGCCCACGCAAAGCTACCTGAGCATCCAATGAAGAAAATCAAGGTATTCAATCTATGCCAATGCTATAACTGGTCCGGATGATCCTCAAAAATAAAATTTAGGAGTTCAAGGTATAACTACTTATTGTTAATGATTGATTCTAGAATGTCCCATCAACAAAGAATGAAGACACGCTATATCTAATTCAAGTATA
Organism: Capsicum pubescens; assembly: GCA_030864215.1. Lineage (NCBI taxonomy): Eukaryota > Viridiplantae > Streptophyta > Magnoliopsida > Solanales > Solanaceae > Capsicum > Capsicum pubescens. The sequence goes on along the minus strand of CM061543.1, from coordinate 153,104,522 downwards.
CTACTCCCACCGAGTATATCATCTAAGAATGTTAATTAAAATTGGAGATCTAGGATCAAAGATGAAGGAATTGATACCGGGTCCACAGACTATCAGCTGGACACCTATGAACTCTAATCCATCCAAAGTCAAGAAAACCGAATAGGTAACCATGGAGTAGGCTCAACCAGCCTATAAATGAAATCTGAACTGAGACAAATCTAAAACGAAGGTTGCACTCAAGCTCTACAACTCCAAGCTGAAATCTCAACATCAAAGCTGAATCGCTTGATCTCAAATACCCAAACCAAAAATGAAGACGGGTAAGCATTTATGCTCCAAATCTATCATAACTTCCAAATCGCCATTCCAAGGCATCAACTCAAAACCGAGCCAATAAGCCCAAATTAATGTCAACTACTCAAATCAACCTTAGTATCCAAATTTGACAAATCCGAGCTAAATCATACCGAGCCAAAATCAAAACACAGCTGAAGAACAAAATTATAATAGAGGATAAATCATCGATTGAGAACACAAGTAATCAACTCCATATCTGTTGGAGAGGATGAACTATCAAAAATTACTCAATAACTCCCAAAGGCTGCAACTCATGCTAGTAATAGCAAAGAATTTGGCAACTCGAAGAAATACAACTTTTGTTGGAACCTAATCAGTCTATTACTCTATCTTGGTAACAAATAACCAAAGGCACATACCATCAAGGAAAAGCACTCGACCAAATCTTATTTGGCCGAACAAACTCTGAAATAGGGATTTCGTGAATACACCCAAATAGGATAATCATAACTCCAAAACAACCATGAATCACCTTGTCGAAGAAAGAGGTACCAAGCCTGACACCTATGTCAAGGTCAAGCTCACTATCAGAAAAAAATGAACCAACAACTCAAGAAACGATCATAGGAAAGACCACCTGTCTCTAACTCTCTGACTCCGCTTTATACAAGAAAAACATCATGGCAAGAAAAGAGCATCCCATGTCCATATTAGTACCAAGAACAAACAGTCATAAGGAGACGAATCCAATAAATCTAAGAGGTGAATCCAGGACATCTCGATACCAATATAAAAAACATTATCCGGCGATGAAATAGCCACAAGCGAAGAATGAATCCTAAACTAGTCAATCTCAAAAGTGGGCTACATAGAGAGGGGTAGCCAAAGCAAAACCCTATGCAGCCCAAAAAAGGCAAGCCCAAGAATCCCAAGCTTAGAAATGGGTAATATAATTAAATTGCCAACTATATAACCATAACAAAGTCACAGAAGGTCAAATTCCCTTCAATTCCATAGTCCATTCCACAATCAATCTAGCATAGCTAACAAAGAGGAAAATAACCAATTCTCACCTCATTATAGAAGAGAAATCACCCAATTAGGCTATAGCTTCTTGGGCCAATGAACAATAACTACAAGGAATATGATTTTAACTAGATAACACTAGTCTAAATGTCTACCCAACAAGGATCAGTAACATCAAGAAATGACAACAATAACAACAGTAATATAAATATCAATACAATGAGTAGGCGGTACAACAATGGAAATCAATATCAAGTACCACTCAATGGTCATAATAAGACCAATATGCTAAGTTAAATGGGACTCGAACCCAAATGATACACCAAAAGGGAAAAATATCAACACAAATCAACTCCATCTACTACTAAAGAAATAAGTCATAGGGTAGTAATATAATCATGAACTTTATAACAAGGCACACAATATCGATGGGTACAAAAACCCCAACATAGATAAATGGGAAGGCAAATATGGAAAATAAAAGCATATCGATCATGGTGAAATCTCCAATCACATGCCTGATGGGTATAAAAGGGATTAAATCTAAATGGGACCAAACTCGAATTGACTGACTGAATTATTATTGAGGTGCTAAGTGCACTATCTCTAACTGAAGGTGCCATAACATTATGAGGCTGATTTGAATGAGATAAATGACAAACAATCCCATGTCGGGGACACTCTCTACATGAGTGACCGATCTTTTTATAGTTGTAGTGAACTCCTAGAGCCCTAACCTTGCGAGAAATACAACTGAGCTCAAATATCTAGCCAATTGACGCTGAGAGAACTACCTACCATAATGATCATCATTCCCACATTCATAGCTTTTCTCTGGAACTCTAGGCTAGTGAGGAATACATGTTAACTCTGTCTAAATAACCAACTCAAATCTAGTGAACTCTTTAGACCAATGTCCTATCTTGACACAACAAAAACAAGCTCTTATATTACTTCGGGATGCTTCCCCTATAAACCATAAACGACCGCCAAGGACTAATGACATATACCAAATACTCTACCAAGTCCAATGAGAACTCCACTTTCTATAACCACCATGACTAACTTGAGAGCCACTCATAGTATAAAACACTGCCTACATCGGGATGATAGGCTGCAAGTGAGGCTGACCTCCATCAAAAGGATCCTCACACCCTGGTGAAATACCAATAACACTACACTGATGGCATGGCCTCTTGCCGCCAACTTTATAAGTCTCAACACATGCTCTCTCTATGGCCCTTATATGATCAATTAGCTGAGAAGACCCAGCTGCTATCAAATGCCTCAACGCCAAGCGGAGTGGCAATGCTAATCCTTTAATAAATCCATACACTATGTCCTGCTCTTAAGGATATAGCATCAAAATATGCTTGGACTACTAAAGAAATCTATTCTCGTACTAAGAAATTATTAAAGAAGCTGATGAACACCATCAAATTCAACTTTGTCCTGAGAACTTACTTGATGAACCGAAGGTCATACCTGACTGTGAGGTATCCGCAAATAGACTTAAGACCCCCAATGCTAAGCCTCAAAGAGAAAAATTAGTCATGAGCTCTATCTAAAGACTGAGCTGGCCCTAAATCCTTTGGCTAACCAAAAGATCTTTGATATCCATGTCTTGCTCCCAGTCTGACGCTATGCTGAATCTCTAAGAACATGTGTTGAAGTCTCGTCTGCATCTATCGACAATCTCACATCGTCCATTTGGTATAGAATAGAGTCAAAGAATGTGCTTGAGGCTTATAAAAATATGGACACATGACATAGATCTAAGAAATAAATTTCCTAAGAATGCCTTGTAGCCTCCCAAAGATAGGTTACGAATGTCCCGCATCGATCCACAAGACTCTACCAAACAATTAGATCTTGTACTAATACACCGGTGAACCTAGGCTTTGATACCAGTTTGTCATGCCAAAATTTCTTAGGTCATGATGGTGCCTACTTTAACCCACCAGTAGGCAAGCCAATCTCGTACTCCAGAACTATTGGTAACAAACTACCAAAAGAATGATGGAAAGTATGCGGAATAAATATAATAAAAAACTAGCATATATAAGATAATCTCAAAACCTAGTGAAATCAGTACAAAAGCTTCTAACATAAAAAGGATATAAATAAGGTACTAAATGAATATATAGATACAATCATCCCTGAATACAACATAGAGATTAGTAAAGTCCATAAGAGGAAGGAAAATAATATTTTGAGCGTCAGGATCTCACTCTATGTCTCCAAACTATGGTTGATCTGTACAACACATACAACACCGACAATAACCCATACAATGATCTGCAGGCTGAAGAAGAGGAGTATAAGTACCAAACATGTGGTACTCAGTAGGAAACTATCGACTAAGCTCCAAAGATAATATAGATATATACAACATATAAACATAAATGGAGTCTAAACCCAAATATCCAACAACCACATAATAGAGTTAGTGATATAGTAAGGGAAAACTATTCTACTCTTATCCAAGAACTAACGTAATATGTCTAAGAAAGTTTTAAGGATGAACTATTCTATTCCATCCATCCCCAGGAATCCTAACACTATGCCGTATATCACCGACTAATATATGAATAAAGGGCAAAAGAAGGATATATAGCAGTATATAAGGCTAATGAATGAATATACAATCTGAAAAAATAAAGAAAGGAAGGGATATATGGTAATACTATAGATACATATAAATATATATACCTTTATGTATAAACAAGGTCAATTTAAGGTAAAACTTAAGTCATTGGATTAACATCTTAATACCTCATAATCATAGATGGAACTAGTTCTAGTATACTCAGGGTTTCTAATCTATATGTTTAATCATGAGTAAATCATGCATAATTATATAATCATAAGATGAACGAGTCAGAATCATATCTCAAATCTCCATACCAGATCATAAACAAAGCTTTCTCAAACTAGCCATAATAATGACCATAACAATATTAATAACAATAGCAACAATGATGTGAGTAACCGGCTAGTCTAGAAAAATAATACCTAACCGATCCCTTCACGAACCCTAACTGCCCTAGGCTCAGAAGGTTCAATCAACATACAACACACCACAAGCCATATACATCATCCATACCTATGCAACCCCTCATATGGCTGATAGATATAGGCCAATACTGGTGATAGGTAATGCACATATAAAAATGAATACCCATATATAATCCATAATACCACAAACGATCAAAATATCATAAGTAATCGGTGTATAACCTTATATCATCAGTATCATAATCTATTTATGAACTTGAACCGGTAAATATATAATCAATAGCCAAACTCAAACCGATAAATATATAATCAATAGCTAGACATGACTGGTAAATATATAATCAATAGCGGGTCTTGAACTGCTAAATATATAATAAATAGCCAGACATGAACCAGTAAATATATATAATCAATAGAAGGACTTGAATTGGTAAACATAATCAACATCCTCAAAATCATCAATCATCGGGCTTTACCCAAAATTCATATATTTAATACCATTTCCTTCTCCATCCCATATCGATGAGATGTGTATATAGATATATATAATTGGTGCACGGACTTAACCATGGATAAAAGAGTGTAAATCCTTAAATCTATTGCCCGATGCAAACTTTATGACTAAATTATTATAAAAGTGTAGAAAGGGTCAGAATCTCTCACGACCAGAGTAAATAGTAGTATTAGAATCATAGACCAGAATCTTTCTTAGTCAAATCTTTTAAAGTCTATTTTCAATCCCAATGCACGTAATTCCTTCATTAGATGGTATGATTCCCATCATGAAGAAATTCACTTTTAAGGTGAAAAGTAGGCTTTTTTTCTTATTTATGAAAAATATTAAGAAAATCATTTTTTAGTTAGGATCGTACCATTTATCATATTTAGTGATATTAAATGTATCGAATTTATGCATGCCATCACCAGTATTCACACAATGAAATCATAAATATCAACATGTCTATAAACTATGGCCTCATCCTTTACATAACGGTCTATTTAGACAATACTAAGTTCTCGGGTACTGCTATCGTGGCATGGGACCTACAATCACACCATCTAAGGTTGTACACTCTAGTCGTAATGTCAACATGATGCACTATCTTCCTACCACGAGTACCACAGTTGCGCACCTTGTCTTGGGATAGGAGTCGCACCAGATAACAACTAAACTTGGAAAATCTTTCAAGTTTTTGCCAAGCCCTCGGGATTCATTCGATATCCCATATAAGCAAACATACTATGTAACCATACCTAATTCGATGTTTGGTACTCAATGGAACCATCAAAACTTTAATTCAAGATTTTTTTGACTAAATATAGGCCCCACACCTATGGTTCCATTTTTCAAATAATTCACCCAATAGCCCAAAACTAGTCCAGAATCCTAAGGACCTTAACCAAGGGTCCCTCAAGCCTAAAATTGACGTTTTGGTGCTAATAACGCTGTCAAAATTCTCTTAGAGATCATCTACAAGGAGTTTTGGTCCGAGATTAAATTCTAAACAACAAAAGATCTAAAATAGGAAAATAAACCTAAAATCTAAATGAACTGTGTGATCATCGATATGATAGTTATAGGAAGTCATAAATAATTTGTAGCCGTTGTAGGGAGGCTCAAATGCTAGAAATTCATACAAATCAAGGAAATGACCTGGAGGGTCATTACACCTAGCAATAAATCATAAATTTACAAGCATCCTCATAAATATCACTAATAAAATTGAGAGGGGCTTATTGAATAAATATCTGCTCCTCAAAGGCGAAACAAAATGTCTAGTGGTTAAAGTCTCAATACGTGGGCTACCACAGTGGATGGTTGTGCCTCAAGAGTTTAAAAAACTATAATATGAACCTACCCAGGAAGCGGTACACCTCCTAAAGTTTGTGAACCATCTAGTGTACATAGTAGAATACCTTTATGGGGAACACAAACTAATCGATGCAATAGAAAAATCAACAAATCCTATTATATTAGAGTACATATTATGTAGATATAAACTATCTCATCATGATCAATCTCAGATTTGAGAGATATCTCCCTATCTTGTACTCTAGCTAGAGCCACTTATAGTACTTGACCACTACATTTGTCTCAGCTATAACCCCTGCCCCACTCTCTAACTAGGGCTCTAACAACAGTTGCTAGATTAACATCCTCGTTAACTATGGATCTAGTCCTTACCATCAACATATTAAAGAGTTAAATCCATATTTAGAATGCTATATAAGAATAATGTGTATGACAAGGAATCAAATTAAAGAGATTTTCCTAAAATTTTCTTATAGCCCCCTGAAGATAGATACAAATATCAATGTATTGATCGTCAAGACTCTACTGGACTTCCTTCTCTTTTACTCATGATATGAATAAGCCTAATGCATTGATACTAATTTGTAATGATCCAAAAGGTGAGGTCATGATAACACCAACCCCAACCCAACCATGTTAGGTAAGCCCAATATGAAATAAAATAAAGAATGCAAAAAGGAAATAAATAAAACCGATATGAGACTTTAAGATAAATTAAGCCCAAATATATATAAACTAATCTTGATACTAAATAAATGTACCAAGATACAAGATCAAATGTCATGATTAAGAACACTAATAAGCCAACATAGAATTCGAATACATCAATCTATCTCTGATAAGTAAATAAAGTAAAAAATAAAGATTGAATGGACTAAAAAATATTACCTGAATGCCGAAGCTCATTAGTACTCTGAGACTCACTTTATTTCATATAATCTTAATATCCACGTGTTTCACTCATACTAGGATCTACTAAAGGAGTATAGAAATAGAAGTGAGTACGGTCTGCTTATTCTCAATAGGCATCATAAGCTGACCAGCCAAAGTAGAAAATAAAATATATACAAGCATGCTATATCTTGTTTTGATAATGAGTAACTGACAACAAGGGGTCCCTGGGTCTTCATAAATTCAACACAACTATCACTGTCCTACATAGTTTTGTCTGTTAGTGTAACAAACTACAAAAGTGAGCTCGTACCTATCAAATGAAGTTGAACTATAATAATGTTGAATACAAATCTGATCTTGGAACTAAATTTAAGAACTCCCAAGTTGTAGGATTCTATGCTAAAAATAAAATTTGTCATAACTTCACTATCCTAAGGACTCCTCTACAATATGGAGTTAATGAAAGAAAAAATAGAACCCTCAAAGAGATTTCCAAAATTATGCTGATCGATAGTGGGTTTCCAAAGAACTTTTGGGTTGAAACTGTAAATACTCTATGTGACAAATATGTTCTTGATTAGATCACTCTTGAACAAGACCCCCTTTGATCTTGTGTTTAATAAAAATCCTGAGCTTAATTACTTCAGACCTTTTGGGTGTAAATATTTTGCTCTAAATAACGGGAAGAATGATTTAGGTAAGTTTGACTTTAAAAGAGATGAAACAGTATTTGTGGGCTATTCTTCAACAAGAAAAGAATACAACGTTTTCAACAAAAGAACACTGTGTTTTAAATAAAGTGTGCATGTGGTCTTTGATGAGTCAGGAAAGCTAATGTATCCAGGTAATGGTAAAGATTTAGAAATAGAAGAACTCATTCCTATTCATAGGGATGACATTATTGAAGAATAAGGTCAAGGACTAAATAATGCAGATGAGAATGATGAAAGTGATGGTGATCCAGGATCACAGTTACAAAACCCAGCTCCAATTGAAAAACAACAAGAAAGTCCAGTCAAACTCTTCAGGAACCTGGTCCTAATGAAACTCATCTCAGAAGGTCAAATTGGAGGCACAAATCTTCTCACCCCTTGAGAATCTGACTACATCTTTGGAATCTGAAGTCCAAACAAGAGCTCAATCTAAAAATTTCATGGTCTTCTCAGCATTCCTATCCAAAATTGATCCAAAAATACAAAGAACATGTTGAGGCTGAGGTTGATCAAATAACCTAACCTACTAGATGAATCAATTTTTCTCCACAAAATTAGCTATGATTAGAAGACAGGTATCCTTGATAAAATAGGTACATATTGGTCTAATTCAGTACCATACCTTAGCAGGCATACGGCAATGGGAACAACTTTGGAAGAAAATAGTTGAGGCAAACACAAATTGAGGATTCACTCAAGAAAAAGAGGGATCTAGTCCCATCTCTTAGGTTAGTACCGAAATAGTGTGCTTTAATAGTCATAAAATTCTATCTAAAAAGCCACATGTCTTTTCTTATCTGAGTAAAAGCTGTTAATTCATAGAAATGTGAAGAGTCACACCTATTAAAGTCAAAGATGTTATTTAAAAAAAGAACCTTTTAATTGACAATGGTCACCTCCATTAATTAAAAAATTAAAACCTTTTTTATTTCATTCTCCTCCAAATTAACTCAAATAATTTTCCTCAATCGTCCATCATCTTAGAATTTAACTGATCCTATTATCTCTCTCTCATAAAACCTTAAAATAGGAGATATTCCCACTTTCTCAACCCTCATTAAAGATCTAAGGATTTGATAAAACCCAAGATAGCCAGTCTAAAAAACCCCAAATCAAACATGCTGATCCTTTAACACCTAAAACTATAGAAGACATCTCCTTAAGTCCTTAATAAGAACAAGTGTTAGCTTTTCCCACTGGATCCTCTTCAGAAATTCCAAAACCCCTAAATGAGTTTGTCCCCATTAAAAATTCCTCAACCATCAAAACTTCTACCAAGTCAATCATGGTAGAGGATCTAAATCAAGGTTTTGGTTCACCAGTTAAAAAATAAATCTCTCAATTGAAGTTCCTCCTTCCTCACAAGAACTAAAATTACCTAAAGACTCTCAAATCCCTATTTTTTCTGAAGAATCAGGAAAAACAAAACTCTGAGAAACCTTATAAGTACCTAGTTCCCTACCCCCTCAAAGTCAAATCCTATTTTTGCCCAACTGTGTGACGAATAAATACCACTGAGGAGGTATGACCTTTCAAGAAGTATGAATTGGGCAGCTGAAAACTTTTTTCTACTTGCAAATGATCCCAAGAAAAGCTCATTTTGTGTGGAAGAGCAAATAGTATGTGACAAGGCTGATATAACAAAAGATAGAAGATTTGTGATACCTCCAAATGAGGAGGAAGAGGTTGATAAGGATGAACTACCTCTGAGGTGGTCCATAAAGAAAAAAAAGGAAACAAAGGTAAAGAAAAAATAGTTGATACTGGTGTGAAGGTTGCTGGATCATATTCTACTAAGAGATATGAAAAAACTTATAGTGGATGCTAGAAAGCTAGAAAGTCTTCTACTACTAAGAGAAGAAGACTAAAAAAAACTATTGTGGTTGAGGAGAAAAATGTTGAAGTTGTAAAGGTTGGAGAGGGTGAGGACATTAATCCTAATGTTGCTGTTGCAGCTACAAAAAAAAGAAAATAAATTCATGTTGCAGGAAGGACCAAGTCCTCTAGTTCAAAGTCTAGTAGCCCTGCTGGGATAAAATTAAAACACATTACTGTTAAGAATAAGAAAGTCTCTAAGGGACCTGGTCCCAAGAAGAGAAAAACTATTGAAGAAGAATCAAGCAGTGGTTCCAAAAGAAGAAGAAATGAGGAATAAAAAAAGTCAACATCTAGATAAGCAAGAAATGTGATCTTGGAAACCCATAAAGAAATATCTGGTAGAGTATTTGATCCCAAGATTTATGAGAAGCCTGGAATGGTAAAGTTAGTGGAGTATGTAAAACACCAAGGTTGGTTACACCTCCTAGAGAAACTATCTCCCATGGTTTTTGAAGAGGAAGTAAGATAATTCTATTATATAATGGATTTCTTATATGATGGGTTAATCCTATCTGCCCAGGTGCAAGGAAAGAAAATAAAACTAGATGAAGAGGCAATGTGAAATTTTTTAGATGTGCCTATTATGGTGTGAGGACTATTGTAAAACTATAGGCCTCAACTGAGTTCATGATTGATACCTTGAAAGTGGGAGGGACATCAATGGCTGGTGTAAGGAAAAAGTTTCTCATACGTGAATTCTAGTTAGTGTTTGACTTTGTAAACAAAGTCATATTGCCCAAGTATGAGAAGAGGACTATAGCCTTTGCTATTGATTTGTTTTTGATAGAATGTCTAAGAAAATTTGAGATGATAAGTCTACCTACTCTTATGATATATCACATAAATAAGGTGATCTATTAGAAGGAAGAGAGACATGGGATGCCTTATGGGTACTTATTGAATAAGGTATTTGATGACTTTGGATTAATTGGGACTGAAGGGACTCCTAGAATAGTCAAACAGAAGTTTAGTCTGACAAGAGTGGTGGACAATGAATGCATTAAACGAAAAATAGAAATTGTGTCCCAAGTGTCAGAGCTATTGGCTGCTCAGGAAAACTTAATCAAGGAAATAAAGGAGATGAGGATTAAGTTAGCTTCTAAGGATGATGAGATAGTACACTTGAAGATGCTGAGAAGAAGTTATCCTCAGAAAGACTTGATGCCACTGAGGCACTTCCAGTAGAAAATGCAAAGCTCTAGACCAAGGTTGCTGAACTCACTAAGGAGTTTCAAGGGCTGAATGCAGAAGTTAAAGACCTCACTAAGAAATTGTTGAATTCTCATGAAACAAAGAGTTCTAGAATAGAGTTGTTGCTTAAATCCTTCTTCCCTAAGCCCCCCTCTGCCTAAGTCCTATCAAATTTATCCCATTGTCATTGTTGTGTCAGTTTCTAGTTCTTATTTCTAATGTGGATTTTGATGGATTATATATTTTATCTTTGTTTTAGTATGCTGTAATGGTGTTGATCTTATTTAAAAATGAACAAATCCTTTGTTTGTGTGTTTTATCTGTCTCTTCCTTAATTTTAAAGTTTTTCTTCATGTTAGTGTTGCCAAGTGGCCATGAGTTAACTAACTTGTGCTTATTTTACTCTTGTTTTACTGTTATTATTTTTTAATAATGCCAAAAAGGGATATACTAAATTCATATGGTAGGGACCTGGTACAGATTGTGAAACTTGTGAAGGATGATATATTGAAGTGTGGGTATATTGATAGGGGGAAAGGTGAATGATGTATTAAGTATTTGTAAAGCATGATGGCATATTAACAAGGGAAAAAATGTTCATGAAATATTCATGGTGTATGGTGTAGGGTTAAGCATAGTGCATAATGATAGGGGGAACATTCATCAACAGTAGTGGTGATCACTCTAATTGAATGAGGTGAATAAAATTTGAAGCTCAAAATCTGTGGTTGGTTTGTCATCATCAAAAAGGGGGAAAATTGCTATATTTTATTTTGATGATGAGAAGCTTACAATAAGGGACCAGGTCTCTGGGTCTTTATGAATTCAGTACAACTATCGTTGTCCTGTACAATTTTGTCTGTTAGTGTAACAAATTGTGTAGGTGAGCTCGTACCTATTAGGACAATTAGACTAAACATTTTTCTACCCTAATTATTATCCAACTATAAATAGAAACTAATGCTCCTTAATTCATCAATTTTTTCAAATCAGAACATAGAAGTGGGAAATAGGAAAAAATTCAACTTTGCAATATTGCTTAAGTTCTTAATTTTGGTATGTACTGAAAGAGTGAGTGTGGTTGAATCAAGTCTTGGTCTGTAATTGAAGTGTTATAAGAGTAATACTTTTGTTATGTTCTTGAGTGTTCTTAGGTAGAGTTACTTGAGTTGATATTGATTAGAGTTAATCAATATTATGAGGTGATCTTGGCAGAGTTGTAAAAGAGGGTTTGTAATAGAGTTTGTGCTTGTTGAGTGCTTAGGTAGAGTTACCTGATTTTCATATTGGTTACAGTTAATCAATATAGAGGTGAGATCTTGACAGAGTTGTCAAGGAGAGTTTGTAATATATTTGTTACAAACTAGTTAAGGATAGAGTTAGGTTCAAATCGAGTCGGTAATCAAGAGTTTGATTATAGTGGATTCTTGAGTGCTTATAAGGGGAGGCCGTGGTTTTTCCTCCCTTGAGCAAGGAGGTTTTCACATTAAGACATTGTGTTCTTTAATTTCTTGTAAAGTGTTGTTTTCTTACTGCTTTATTACCTGTGTTTGACTTTAAGGGACCTGGTCCCCCATAGTGTGGTGCAATCCCTGATGTTTAAACAAAGCAACTATGAGCAATGCTTCTACCTGCTTACAGAAAAGTTCCTAATAGTGGTTCAGACCTTATCTCTTAACAATATAAATACTAAAAGTATAATAACAACATTTAAATGACTTCTCATGAATACATAAAAGATGGCTAGATACATAAATCAAACACATAAAATGAAAGTGATGTGATGCAATACGATGTCCATAATGTAATGTTTAAATATCACCTTGTATACACGTTCTGAGGGAAAGCTTCCAAGATTGGACACCATGGGGGATTCAAAACCCATATACTATCATAATCTCATATCTCAATTAACCTTTTAGGCACATTTCTCAATCATGGTGTTTTATAAAGTGTCTCATTTATATTTCAAAATCAATGTTTCTTAGTAGTACCAATTCCAAGCATATGGATGAATGAAATAATGTTGCATGCTCATAACCAAATCAATATCATGTAACGAATCAATTTATTAATGAAATAAATAAGCTCAAATCTCATCAATATTAATAAGTCATGATACAAGACATCACATGGCAACACATTATAAAGAATCATGTGAGACATTAGTAATATTAGTCCAATTACCTCTCTCAAAAAATGAACTAATTCTCAAATAAGATCAATTATATCAATCCAGTCCCCCGCTCGGGCATTACAATAATAATAAAGGCAAATAATGCTCAAATAAAGTCAATACCACCCCCCGCATGGGCACCACACTAATAATAACCCCTAAAGTCAATAATAATATCGAATAAGCCCTCACACAGGCAATAGGATAAAGTTATTATTCAAAATATAAATTACGATGAAACTCCCAACCTATAACATACTTTATATGAATGGTTATTAACCTAGCCTGGTCTGAAGAAAGTTAAGTCATAACTTTCCTTAAAAAGTCAAAATCCAAGCCTAGAACCTTTAAAAAGGAGCTTTTACTTTTCATACAGCCTTTTATGAACTAAATCTATCAAAAATGTAATCTACGCATCAAAAGAGTCCAATTATGCCTATATTAGCTACTTTTGTTTTGAGTCAAAAAATTGTTCGAAAATTGTCCCTAAAGGAAAAAGAGTAAAACCATGATTTTTTTGAAGAATAATGTTTCCCCTACTCTAAGGATTCCACATATGAAAATCCACTAAAAGCAAGTTGAAATCAAGGTCTAAAATCAACGAAAAATCATTTTCTCTCTTTACCGGGTGAAATCCCAAAAATCCAAGTTTGGAAGTTGTTGTAGAAAAATAATTAATGAATAAAGATGAAAACAATGTTAAGAAGCTCATCCAAGTCAGATTTAATTAAAAATCATCTTTATAATCACCAAAATTGATACCCCAAAGCTTGAATATGGATGTATGAAGTAAAAGAGAAGAAAAATAAAATTATACTAGCGATGTCGTCTAGTAAGTCATTTGACTACCCAAGAGATATCGTCTAGGAGTACAGACCCCCGCTAAGGTGGTAGTCACTTGTTATGCGGGCTTGTTGCTTAGGCAAAATTTAGCTGTTGTGCTGCAACCACTAAGGCGATGCACCCCATTGCTTAGGCGATGGTACTGGAAGGATGGGCTTTCTCAAAGGTGGTACTTGGTTTCCCTAGGCCCTAACACTAAGACAACCAAATGACCACTTAGGCTATTGCACCAGAAATCATATTCAGTTGAAATTTAAGGAATAAATTAACTCCTAATGAAACCTCGGGATTCGATAGAGTCCTCATAAAAATAATCCAGTAATGCTACAGGGCTATAATGTTTCTGACTTAATGAAATTATCAAATTTATCAAAAGAGGTCATTATCAATAAGTTAACCGCTGAGACTTCTTTTAGGCTATTTTAAATAGTTTCCATCTAAGAGGTCAAAAGTCTAAATAAAGGTTTAAAACATAAACCAACCATGCTAGTAACTCAAAAAAAGACATTTTCAGATCTAATGGAACTAACAAAATTACCAATGCTCAGATCACAAATATTGACCAAAGTCAAATTAGTCACTTAAAAAGCTAATCAAAATCTCAAACTCGTTAAAATCACTCTCAAATACTTCGGGGACTGTGCCAACCTACCTAAAACTCATAAATGATATATAACAACTATGAAAAGGAGCAAAATTGTCAAAACACAGAAAAAGATGAAAATAACCACAAGGGTTGTTACATTAGCCAACAAAATTGCCGTGGAAAGTAAATAAAATTCAAATATGAAAAACTTAAGTTATAAACTTTAGTTTTATTAAGTTTTGATAGAAATCATATAAATTCAAATGCTTATTTCATTATGCAAAAAGATCGAATTAGTTTACATAAATGTAGGCATAAAAATAGTAAGTTCGTTTATTTTTGCTTGTTCAGTATACTAAAAATTAAAATTTACTTTTTTTACTTGTTCGCTTTAGCATGCCAAAATAAAAATGAAACTCTTTTATTATTTTACCCTTAACATTAACTACTTATTCCACAAAATATTTCCTAATTTTTTAAAAAATTCTAATAGTCATGATACTATGGTAAAATATACACTTTATGTTGCAAAATCAAGAACAAAAGAACGGTGAAAAGATGAAGACAAGAAAATAAAATAAGAGGAACAATATATATAGATATATGTATGTATATACATACATATATATATGTATGTATGCATGTATATATATATATATATGTATGTATGTATGTTTAGCATATCATCCTCAAAACCTCTATTTGTACGATTAGAAGAGGAACATCAAAGAGTATCATAAATATGACATTAATTTTTAACAAGGTGGAAAAATCTATGGGGTTATAGATGATCAATTAGGAGGTGGTGAAAGTGTGGGAGTTACTACACTTAAAGGAGGAATTACACCTAGAAGCTATAGACATCCAGAATTAAGAAATATGAATTACAATTATTTACAACACTTCCCTTTGTATGTCCATTGATATATGTCATGAGCCAAATTAGTCACGAGTGGAATCGATACTAACCCTCCTGTAGGAGAAGCGTCCAACCCAAATAGTTAATATGGACACTTGGTAAAATTTCATAGAACTAATGATTCTATTAAATAAACCAATAAGTCAAAATTGTTCTAACAATCAAATTCAAATGCGAAAAAATAGGAAAAGTCTAAAACACCTCCAAGAACTGAAAGTCGTCGTACCATAATACTACTATTGTCAATAAAAGGTTAAATCCTAAAATAATTGAAAATATTTGAGTCCAAAACAAATAGACCAAAAACTAAGCAGATGACTTATGGCTATTTGGAAGATGTAGCTCACCCTTGAGTCAGAATGCAGTCTGCTCTAAAGCTAAGGTCTTGATGCAGTCATTGGATAATGCTCTGTGCTCAATAAAAATAAGAGCATATAAAGTATAAATACAAGAAATAGTGGTGTATTAAAAGGGTCATCAACCAACCCAAAATAAGAAATGTGAACAAGAAACCATAACTTAGTAAACAAGAACAACCATGAACACCTACCAATTAATTTTTACCACAACTATATGACTCTTAGCCTTCCAAACACCACCATCGTATTCAATCAAATGTAGGTCAATATAGATAACAAGTTATGTCAAGACCATGTCTACTAACACCAATTCAAGTCAATGACCATGACTCAACAAAAGCATGCTACACCTTGTATCAAATACATAAGTGAATAGACAATAAAAGAGATAATCAATCATTTGAAATTTAACCCAAACAATGGAAGGATCTAATCCAACAACAACAATGTTAATAATAAAAGATCCCAGTTCACTCAAGGAACAAAATATAGCAAGTCAACAAATAAATCCAATCCACTTAAGGAACTGTCGCACTAAATATAACAAGTCAACAAATAAACCCAATCCACTCAAAGAATTGTCACACTTACAAATACCTTATACACATATGTTAAGGATATTAGACTAGCCACGACCTGTGGCATACAAGCTTTTGTCTATGTACCTAAATCTCAGACATCTAGTACCTGCCAAACTTATAGCACCCAATCTTGTGAAGATATCAAAATACAAATACATCTCACAATAAAAACTATGAATCCCATGAAGATGTCCAAATATTGGTATATACTATAATAATTGATAGATATCACAACAATCACAACAATCACAACAATCACAACAATCACAACAATCACAACAATCACAACAATCACAACAATCACAACAATCACAACAATCACAACTACAATTGAAAACAACAACCATACATGTACAATTAACAAACTTTTAACATAACCTCATTGCATGTGGTTAACACTTAGGATATCATTCAACCATTTACTTTCTTTGAACATGCATTATAATAAGTGAATGAAAAAATAGTTGACATGCACACATAAATAAAGTTGGGTTTCAATGACATTAAACCATCACCTGTCTCAATCCAATATTGCACCACTCAATGAGCCCAAACCTTTACTTTCCTTATAATTTCTGGATGCTTTTGGTCTAAAACAATAGCATGATCACAATTTAGGAAATGACCTTGTATTTTCAAGGATTACAACCTAATTCTATAACCCCAAGATCAAATTCATGATCATTCCTTCCATTCTAGGTTTTTGTATCATCACTCTACCTTAATTCTACCAATTTCATAAATGTAATGGAGAATTCTAAGCATCTAATTGTAAATTAACAAATTTTAACCAAAAACCAAGGGTTTTCCACCCAATACATGCAATTACACTAGAACAATCAGCAAGGTCAAGTTAAGTCCTTCCCTAAACCTGTAAACTAGTGATTCTAAGAATTAATAATTGAAAAAATAGTTAATGATGGGGATTAACTTACCCTAAAAAATAAATTTGATAAAATTTAGGTCAAACTCACCAAAAATTGCCTCTCCCAGCCCTTAGATAAATATGAAATAATAACATCAGTTTTGGGATATTTTTTGCATTAACAGTGCATATACCACTATAGTAGCCCTATCTCGCTATAATAGGATTCACCAGCTATGGTGCTATTGACTAATGGTAACTCCTATTATAAAAGTATAGTAGTATAAGCTTTCCACCCGCTATAGGGGGCAGGCAAGGAAGAAACTTGGGATTTCTCCCAGTTTACCATTTTTACAACACACCCTTAGATTTTGAAATTCTAGATAAATGCTATCCTGACACAATTTCTAAAGTCATGATGGCACCTACTATAACCCACCAGTAGGTATGCCGACTATTAGTCCAAAAATGCTAGTAACACACTATCCAAATAAATGAAAGAAAAATTCAGAATAACTATGTAGAAGGGCTAATATGTATATATAATAGTCCCAAAATGAGGTGGAATCAGTACAAGAACTCCTAATACAATAAGACTACAAATTCAAATACTGGATAATATATAGGTACAGTTGTAACACCCCGATTTTCTGAATCGGAATGCTACACGGTGCTCATGACCACGAAGGACCACAAGCTAACACATGACTAATATCTATACCTGTACACTGCATAATATAACATGAAAATGCAAAAATATGTACTGAATGGCCATAAGGTTCAAATCTGAATAAATATCTAATAAGACAATGTCTGAAAATGGTATAGCAATACCAAAAGAAATTTGAAATAACTGCCTGACATGCTATAGTCTGGAAAGCCTCTAAACTATCTTAATAAGAAGTTGATGGGACATGTCCCCAACTAACTCCATCTAGCAACTGAACTAAAATAGTAAATGAAGCAATAATCATATCGTCCTCGAATGAGAAAGACTCACTACAAACTCTAAACACTGGAATGCTACTGCTGATCTGGAGCTCGTGCCTCTGAACCTATAGTGTAACATAAGAGAAAGAACCATAGCGCAAATGCATCAGTGTGTCTGAATGTACTGAGTATACTAGTGAGGTAGGCTAAATGCAAAGGGTTATATGCATGAACAAGACTGACTGATATGAACGTAAGAATACATACATACGTAACTGTAACTGAACTCATGAAGATATTGACTACTGATTTTGAATACTGACAACATGAGTGTACTGATACTGAGATACTGAATAGATGAATGACTATTTTTGACAGTTCAAATTATGAAGAACTAGTCTGATTGACTGTGTCTAACAGTCCTGAAATTGAATACTGAGTATATAAATCACTAATAAGTGAGGAACTGATACTGTATTACTAAATATTGAGGGACTAGTACTATGTTACTGATATATGAATAACTATTTATGACAGTTCTGATTATGAAGAACTGGTCTGGTTGATCATATCTGACAGTCCTAAAGCTGAATACTGATATCATAAATTCTAATAATTGATGTGAATAATAACATGAGTTCTGAGAACTGATATAATTGATAGCATAAGTGACTGTATTTGACAGTCCATAAATCTGAAGAAACTATCTGAGTTATATTCTATTTCTGAGTTGACTGTATCTGACAGTCCTGAAATCTGTAATTGAAACTGTGGGAGGTAGTTGTTTAATCAACATGCCCCGTATGTTCCATTTTGGCTAAGCTGGAGTCCAATCTCTGCCCTGACTTGAAGGGTGTCAATACCGCGCTACTGGTAAGGACAACGTGTGAGCAACCCTCATATATCAGGTAACTCTAGTGAGAATGGTGGGAACCCTCATATAATAGGTTAAGCCACCTCATCTACCCTCATATAATAGGCTGTAATGTCTCAACCTATGCTGGATACATAGTTCTGAAATGCAAGGATGACTGCTAAGAATCACACCCTCATATAACAGGTGAGTTCCAATCCTTGGGTTCACTCGGTGCTAACTCCTACTCCCATCTGAAGAGACTGAACATAATTAACTAAGCTGAACTAAATAAATGAACTGAAATTATTAGCTGAATTGATACTTATTAACTGGACTGATACTAGTGGTATTGTTTAGCGGAGCTAAACTAAGTTTACTGGATTCCGATGACTGACGGAATATACTGAGTTCTAAGGACTGGTTGAGAGTACTGAAGTCACTGATATTAATTGTGAATACTGAGGTTGGTGAGGTTACTGAGCACTGAGATTATTAAGATTACTAGACTACTGAGATTTCTGAGTTTACTGAGTTTTCCTGAGTAACATGACTGACTGAATTCTATAGATCATGGATTGACTGAGAGTATCATGATAACATAACATGGATCTAAGCACATAACTACATTTTTCGGGTAAAAGTACCCCCGGGACTCGATGGAAGAAAATTGACACAACTTGACTTTCTTGAGTACATGACCTCAATAATAATCCATAATACATGAGTGAGGAATTTCATGAAGTACATGGTCATCATAATATCTAACATGAATAGGAATGCTTATAATCAAATCATGAATCTCATATTCTAATATCATGGGCATTCCGACAATATATACTGTTCATAACGATAGCATGGAAACCATTTAAGCATAAGGGAATGCCAAACATGTAACATTTAGTTCATATTGTAATAATTTGGGGATAACTAATGTGATACTTCAAAATCATGATCTTATTCATAGCATGAAAGGCATATAGACACACTATAAATCCGTTCCCCAATCATCATGTACATTCCATTAACACATATATTGCACAACAATGACAGGTGAGCTATTTGAATATAATAGACTAGCATGAATTTATCATGTAGTTCCCCCCTAAGTTATAATACATGATTTTTATCATTCTAGGCATTTTATAAAACACCTTACATGCACAATATTGAGCATAGGTGTACTTAACAAATTTAGAAATCTTGAACTACCCAAATTCATGGGTTTCCAACTAACATACCCCTACACTTATTGGAAATACATTTAGATACCATCTTGAAACACAATTAACAACCATCAACATGAACATAATCACACAACAACATAAATATCATAATTTATTATTTAACACATGGTTCTTGAGCTCCACAGATGAAAGAGATCCGTGGACGAACACTACGCATACCTTAGTGATTGAATCTTGAAAGAGATCTAATATTTTTGAAGGTTCTTGAAGAAATCCTTAGGCTTGCTCTTGAGGAGATGATCTTGCGAGGAAACCCTAATCTTATGGTTGAGAGTGTATGAGAGAGATTTTTGAGATGTTTAACTAAAGAGAATGAAAGATAATATGTTTCTTGAGGGTTATAAGTCATGAGAAGTGAAGGAAAAAGACCAAAATACCCTTACTAAAACGTCCCTCAATTGCTGGGAAAAATAGCTGACGACATTCATGACAATCCCTCATACTGGTGATAGGTTGTCACGAATTATCATCACAAAAAGGTGAAATCTTGGTTTTCTAATTAAGGTTGACGACATTGGTGATTGGCCATCACGGGTGTAAAGGCTTGTCAGAAAATGTCGTCACTGGGGGTGAAAATCTGCCTAGGGTAGACGACATTAGTGATAGGCCATCACGGGTGTGATGGCTTGTCACAAAATGTCGTCACTAGGGTTCCCATCCTGACATACCAGAGTAAAATAGGCATAACTTCTTTCTCCAATATTGTATTTAGGAGAAATTGGTATCGTTGGAAAGATAATTTAAAGATCTTTCATTTGATATATAGTAATCCATCCAGTTCATCATATACAATGAGTTATAGTCGATTAAAGTTTACCCAAGTTTTAACGCTCACTAAAACTTGAACGATAGGAAAGTTTTCAACTTGTACTTGAGTTAGGGGACCTCTATGATCTAAATTCATGCTCAAATAGATTCCCACACTACATAATTGATTAACACACTAAATTTACATAGGATTTGAGGCTTTTGAAACGTCTAAACATAGGAATGATGGATTTTCATCCTAGTCCAAAATATGGGGTATTACAATATCTCCACCATGGGAACATTCATCCTCGAATGAGACTAGATGAGATATGAGAAAATACAGTTGATGTAGATATAGAGCATGAACGACTGATCATGATTTCATGGCTAACATGATTGATAAGCTGAACATATCATACTGAACATGCATATATGATGTATGTATAACTGATTCATAAGTACATGAGGGAAGTACTGATAAGATGATCATGCATATCTGATGTACGAATATATGACAGAACTAGCTCATGATCATACAAACGAATATGCAATGGTAAAGATACCGAGTTTGAACTGGGAACTGAGCATGGAGCGGAATACCAAGTTTGTACTGAAATTTGAACATGAGAATGAGTAAGCTCAAAGAAGACTGCTACCATAAACTGAAAATACCGATGATCCTGAGATTGATTACTCAATATGCATGAGCGGAGACATAAGAACATAACTGAGTTTGGAACATGATACATGAACTGAACTGAGTCTCTAATGCGTGACATGGACAGAGTATCATATCGTGGATACACTGAGCCATTGAGTACATAGCTTACTGCTGAGTTTTGAAGCTAGAGGGTTGTCTCATAAGTAACACTTCCTCCAAGATAGATTCATCAAAGAAAACGGCATGTCTAAATTAAGAAAGTTTGGGGGCTATAGTGTATCTCCCCCTTGGGACACAATGTCCCTTGAAGGATACTGGACTAACCTTGTTGAGACATTAAGGAAGTTGAGATGATGTATAAGGCACCTAGGTACAAAATCGTGACTGATTATCAGAGATCTAAAACTGAAGCAAGATGTACGAATGCATAGACATACTGACTTGTCTAATTAACTGATTAACTGGTAACTGAATGTTGGGTATGCAAGACTGAATTGTACTTAATCTGAGTAGCTGGGATGAGGCCATGAAGTATTATTCATATGAGAATGCAGGACCAAGCATATTACATGATTTGGAAACATTCCATAGACTGAGGTATTGGAATACCTATAATTGAGTAGCTGATAACTGTATGCTATGGTCAAGCAAGTCTAAAACTGAACTAAATTTTTGAGCTGAATACAGATCTGAAGCTGACACTATAACTTAAGACTGTAACTGGGATCCATACTGGAACTAAATGCTGGGTCCCGATAACTGAATACTGAAACTGAGGTTTTGACTGATACTGAAGTGCTTAATTCTGAGACTGAGCACTAATTGCTGAGTGTTGAGTACTGAAACTGTAACTGAGATAGAAACTGAGTTATGATAGTCACATGATGAAGGATGACATAAGTCAAGGATCTGAATATACATTCACACTCTGATTTTTTTTTTCTAATTTCTAAGTACTACCTTTTGCTAGCCCTTTGCTTGCATACTAACAGGATATTCAAGCCTATCTTCGTATCTACACCCTCGTATAAAACATGCATGCAATAATCTGCTCTTAACATAAAATACTAACTCTCTCCCATCTAAGAAATTTCTCAACACTACACTATTCTCATAAAGAGAGCTTATGAAGGGTTAAATTAGGAGAACCTAAAACATGAATGGATACTGACTGAACTTGACACATGACTGAAACCTGAGGAATAGAATATCAACATGGATTTACCAAAAAGGTCTGAACTGAGTATATACATGACATAGTCTGAATTTATCTGATCAGTGGGGGCGTAGCATGGGTCATAGAAACTGAGTATACTGGGGATCATGATACGTGTACATGAGTCATGAGATGCATGACCTGAGTCTGGAATTTCTAAGTTCATGGAACATGATTTGTAACACTGAGTGATCCAGAATTGAACTTCCTATACTAGGAACTAAAAACACACAAAATTCTATGGAATACGTGTGACCATAAGCTATATCCATGGAATATGAGACATGAAGCATGCATAGGTACTATGCTGACTGAAGTACAAAGATTTACGATGAGATAAGGATGGGTCGGGAATCGCCTTCCCTAACTGCTTTTATGTACATACTGACACTACTACTGGAATCTGAGAGCCTGACTTGGGTACTTGATGTACCATCTCTCCCTTAGATTTAAGCCATCATCACATACTTACACTCTGATGAACACATGCTCACCTTACTAAAAACATCATCTTCCTCTATTTTCTCACATACTACTAATATCATATTCATACCTTCATGCTTAATTTTAAGTCAATAAACTTAAATTTCTAACTCACACTATTCAAGCCTACTGATTCATTATAGCATAACTATCCCCATGAATACATAATTTGTTCAATCTGGATATCGTATCCCAACTTGTCTACTGCTAAACTCTTGGGTTCATGCTTCTAACTCTGGGTCACATGCTATCATAGGATTTTGAGAAGGGATCTGATGGCATATCTAAATCTGGGTTCGATAACGAGTTCTCATGATCATGAATGATATTCGTACAACTTTGGAACATAAGGGAACTGATGGGATACTGTCTGAGAACGCCCTATCTTTAGGACTTGAGCTTCACTATTTCTATTACCTTTAAAGTAAGGTGGAATTAACATGAATGAAGCATGATACATGAGTTTCTTAAAGAGCCTTGCTATAGCACTATCTGAGACATGAAAGAAGGGAAACTGTTCCTAAAACATCTCATAGCCTCCTGTACATAAGTGTGGTGCACAACACATACATGTACAAGACTCTACTAAATGCGGATTTCACACTTCCTAGGACTCTATTGAACCTTAGGCTCTGATACCAAGTTTGTAACACCCCGATTTTCTGAATCGGAATGCTACATAATGCTCATGACCCCGAAGGACAACAAGCTAACCCATGACTGATATCTATACCTGTACACTGCATAATATAACATGAAAATACAGAAACATGTACTGAATGGCCATAAGGTTCAAATCTGAATAAACATCTGATAAGATAATGTCTGAAAATGGTATAACAATACCAAAAGAAATCTGAAATAACTGTCTGACATGCTATAGTCTGGAAAGACTCTAAACTGTCTGAATAAGAAGTTAATGGGACATGTCCCTAACTAACTCTATCTAGAAACTGAACTAAAATATTAAATGAAGCAATAATCATATCGTCCTCGAATGAGAAGGACTCACTGCAAACTCTAAACACTGGAATGCTACTGCTGATCTGGAGCTCATGCCTCTGAACCTATGGTGTAACATAAGAGAAAGCACCATAGTGCAAATGCTTCAGTACGTCTAAATGTACTGAGTATACGAGTGATGTAGGCTAAATGTAAAGAGTTATATGCATGAACAATACTGACTGATATGAACGTGAGAATACATACATGCATACGTAACTGTAACTGAACTCGTGGAGATACTGACTACTGCGTCTGAATACTAACAACATGAGTGTACTGATACTTAGATGCTGAATAGTTGAACGACTATTTCTGACAGTTCAAATTATGAAGAACTGGTCTGATTGACTGTGTCTAACAGTCCTGAAACTGAATACTGAGTATGTAAATCACTAATAAGTGAGGAACTGATACTGTATTACTAAATATTGAGGGACTAGAACTATGTTACTGATATATGAATAACTATATATGACAGTTCTGATTATGAAGAACTGGTCTGGTTGATCGTATCTGACAGTCCTAAAGCTGAATACTGATATCATGAATTCTGATAATTGATGTGAATAATAGCATGAGTTCTGAGAAATGATATAATTGATAGCATAAGTGACTGTATTTGACAGTCCATAAATCTGAAGAAACTATCTAAGTTCCATTCTATTTCTGAGTTGACTGTATCTGACAGTCCTAAAATCTGTAACTAAAATTATGGGAGGTAGTTGTTTAACCAACATGCCCCGTATGTTCCATTTTGGCTAAGATGGAGTCCAATCTCTGCCCTGACTTGAAGGGTGTCAATACCGCGCCACTGGTAAGGACAACGTGTGAGCAACATTCATATAACAGGTAACTCTAGTGAGAATGGTGGGAACCCTCATCTAATAGGTTAAGCCACCTCATCTACCCTCATATAATAGGCTGCAATGTCTCAACCTATGCTGGCTACATAGTTCTGGAATGCAAGGATGACTACTAAGAATCACACCATCATATCACAGGTGAGTTCCCATCCTTGGGTTCACTCGGTGCTAACTCCTACTCCCATCTGAAGAGACTGAACATGATTAACTAAGCTGAACTGAATAAATGAACTGAACTTATTAGCTGAATTGATACTGATTAACTGGACTGATACTAGTGGTATTGTTTAGCGGAGCTAAACTAAGTTTACTGGATTCCGATGACTGACGGAATATACTGAGTTCTAAGGACTGGTTGAGAGTACTAAAGTTACTGAGATTAACTGTGAATACTGAGGTTGGTGAGGTTACTGAGCACTGAGATTACTGGACTACTGAGATTTCTTAGATTACTGTGTTTTCCTGAGTCACATGACTGACTGAATTCAATAGATCATGGCTTGACTGAGAGTATCGTGATAACATGACATGGCTCTATGCACACAACTATATTTTTTGGGTACAAGTACCCCCAGGACTCGATGGAAGGAAACTGACTCAACTTGACTTTCTTGAGTACATGACCATCAATAATAATCCATAATACATGAGTGAGGGATTTCATGAAGTACATGGTCATCATAATATCTAACATGAATAGGAATGCTTATAATCAAGTCATGAATCTCATATTCTAATATCATGGGCATTCCGACAACATATACTGTTCATAACGATAGCATGGAAACCATTTAAGCATATGGGAATGGCAAACATGTAACATTTAGTTCATATTGTAATAATTTGGGGATAACTCATGTGATACTTCAAAATCATGATCTTGTTCATAGCATGGAAGGCATATAGACACACTATGAATCCATTCCCCAATCATCATGTACATTCCATTAACACATATATTGCACAACCATGACAAGTGAGCTCTTTGAACATAATAGACTAGCATGAATTTATCATGTAGTTCCCCCCTAAGTTATAATACATGATTTTTATCATTCTAGGCATTTTATCAAACACCTTACATGCACAATATTGAGCATAGGTGTACTTAACAAATTTAGAAATCTTGAACCACCTAAATTCATGGGTTTCCAACTAACATGCCCATACACTTCTTGGAAACACATTTAGATACCATCTTGAAACACAATTAACAACCACCAACATGAACATAATCACATAACAACATAAAGATCATAATTTATTATTTAAAACATGGTTATTGAGCTCCACGGATGAAAGGGATCCATGGAAGAATACTACACATACCTTAGTGATTGAATCTTGAAAGAGATCTAATATTTATGAAGGTTCTTGAAGAAATCCTTAGGCTTTCTCTTGAGGAGATGATCATGAGAGGAAACCCTAATCTTGTGGTTGAGAGTGTATGAGAGAGCTTTTTGAGATGTTTAACTAAAGGGAATGGAAGATAATATGTTTTTTGAGGGTTATAAGTCTTGGAATGTGAAGGAAAAAGACTAAAATGCCCTTACTAAACGTCCCTCAATTGCTAGGAAAAATAGCTGACAACATTCGCGACAAGCCATCATACTGGTGATAGGGTGTAACGAATTGTCATCTAATAAGGTGAAATCTTGGTTTTCTGGTTAAGGTTGACGACATTGGTGATAGGCCATCACGGGCGTGAAGGCTTGTCACAAAATCTCATCACTGGGGGTGAAAATCTGCCCTGGGCTGATGACATTGGTAATGAATAAGATAACCAATCTAGCATCTCAAGGCATCCTAATCATTTAGGAAACTAGTGTTGGCATAATCAGAGGCCCTAATCATAATGTCTAACCACGAGATAATTATACATAAAAATAAATTATCGTAAACGAGAAAGGATTAGAATCATACCTCTAACCACAATATCAACCTATAATTATCCCGCCACAAACCAACTATAATGTAATAAATGGCTAGTAGGACAAACAATACCTAAGCAGACCCCATAAGCCCCTGCCGCCATATGCCCGAAAGGTTCAATCGACACTCAACAAAAAACACTCCAATTTCTTGGTATTTTTAGGCATGTATCTCTTTATTTAATTGGTCTTTTTCATAAAGTCATATGTTTAATCATTGTTTAGGTGAATTTCATTGTTGGGTTTTGAATGATGGTGTCATGACCCGAGACTACCCCCTAGTCGCAACATGATGCTCGAAAGCGCAAGTGATCCTAAGCTAACCCATGAACTGGCATACTGATTCAACAACTGATTTAAATTGCATAAAAATAAAATTTATTGAGCGGAAACATGATTAGAAGGAAATCTGAATAAGTATAATACTAATAAAATTTACATCCTGGTAAAACTGAAGAAAGAAACTTGAATCACATGTAATGACTCTGACTGACTATCTATGAAGTTTCTACTATACTAACTATAGATAGCTGGGACATGCCTCCAACTATCACTAATTGATACATATATATAATCCAAATAAAGTACATAAACTACAGCTAACTGGAGATTCTCAAACTAGGTGAACTCATCATCGGCTGACTGGAAGCTGCAAACTGTCTGATTATGATATGTAGGCTACAACTAGTACCTACATTATGAGTTAATGTAGCACATAGACACATATGTGGATCAGTACTTTGGAATGTACTGAGTAAGTGGGGGTGAATGAAATCAGCAAAACTGGTTAGGTACATAATCTTAAAACATGCATGCTAAGTGCATGAAGACTCACCAAGAGACTGAAATCAACTGAAAGATGAAGTATCTTAAAACATGAGTAACAAACATAATCTGATAAGCTGGTGAATCACTACACTTAGTTTCTTAAATCTTTTCTTTTGGTAGAATAAGTAGAACTGAAGCTGGGAAGTGATAAAACACAAATATATATATGTAAATGTAAGACTGAGAATGCAAGATCAAGTAAAGCATGTATTGACATGATTTGAATAACATTAATAATTTGTACAGTTGACTTAATAATTATTAAAATCTGTCTACTTGGTCAAGCAAATCTTAACTGGGATAAACTGAATACTGGCTAAAATTGTAAGAGGTATCATGTAACCGACATGCCCAAATATGAGCTAATTGGGGTCCAACCTGTAACCCCAGTTGGAAAGGTGTCAGTACCGTACCATAGGTACTAACACTGCCTATGTGGATCCACTAATCTGTTGTCCCGAAGGACCAGGGTGTCAAGCCTAAACTGACGGGTGACCCCTGAGAGGAAGCCAAGCCTTAACTGATGGGTTACCCCTCATAACCCATGCTGGCTATGTAGTTCTGGAACTTAGGGATTGCTACTAATGACTCTTCCTAAATTAATGGGGGATCCTCCATCCCTGCGTTTACTCGGTGCTAAATCCTACTCCCAACTGAACTAACACTAGAATCATGAACTGATGCATGCACTAATGACTGATATGCTCAAACATGGTATTCTAAAAACTGACAGTGTATGCATAATCTAAAGTAACCATGAACATGTAAACTAATGTATTTAACATGAAGTTATACTAGTGAATTTATTATAAAAATAATAATCTGAATATGGGAATAAAATCATGATTCTTACTGACTTGTTACTTGAAAATGGAAATAAGTAAAAACACATAGGTATCGGGTGTTCATAACCCGCCAACACTGAATGATTACAGAATTTGATAACAACATTTAAAAAAAGACATAAAGTCATAACTCAAAGACCCCAAATATCAGATATTTTAATAACCTGATAAATTACATGAATTGAAACATAAGAGTGAGTTAACCTTGAGAAAATAATATCATTTTTATACAATTAAATCATGAATTTGCAAATTTGACATGGTATTGACTAAACGTGACATGGGGGTTTGGAACTTAAATTATGTAAGAGCAAAATTCTCACGGGAAATATCATTATCATGGATTGAATGTAAAATCAATAAGAAAACAAAGATAAGTTTCATGATTTACATTAAAACTGATGATAAATTAGAGTATAATTCATACTTTAAATCAAAATAGGGTTTTAGGGCTCAATGAGTTAAAGAAACCCATTGATGGATACCCATACACCTTAATTGAATAGATTCTTGAAGAAAACATGAAATTGAAGCTTGAATCCTTATGTTATTAAGAGAAGAACATTAGATTAATGTTCTTTAGAAAGGGGAGGGTTCTTACATGAGTTGTTTTGAGGATGATGGGACAATAATGCCCTTTTTGGTGTTATGAATCGTGTTTTGGATGATTGGGGTTGAAGTGGAAGGACCAAATTACCCCTTGTCCCATAGGAAGTTGAAACAACCACCTTTTCACATCCCTTAATCTGAAGAAGAGACCAAAACCCCGCACATTTTTTTTCGGGGGAGAGACCAATGCACCGCAGGCTTATCACAAAGGCTTACTATGTCTCACAAAAATGCTCATAACTTTTTGCTTGGGTATAGAATTAAGGCAAAATAGGTTTCATTGGAATGGTAATTCAATTATATATCATTTGGTGGGTCTTTAGATGAAAAATACCATATATATACAAAGTTATACATGTTCAAAGTTGACCCTTATAGAATCAAATACAAAAATTCTGGCCGAATCAAAGGCTCTTAGCTTAGTTTTGCTTTAAGTGATTCCTATGAACATTTTTCACCAATTAAGCACACACTAGGATAAATATAATAACTCATATATTCAAATATAAATTATGGGATTTGAGTTTATACACATAGGAATGACGATTAAAAATCTAGCCCAATAATGCAGGGTGTTACATTATCTCTCCCTTGGAATCATTCATCCTCAAATGATGGATAGAAACTTGTTGAAACATTATAAGTATGGAATAATGTACATATCAAATGTCTGTTAATGAAGGATATAACTGAGTTGAAACATTAGAACTTTCATCATGAAATTGATTTTTGAGCTGACTTGACTCTATTGATGTAAGTAGCAGATTCATGCCGATAGTCTTGAACTCACTTGAAATGTCATGATATGAACTTACATATAGAACTTCTAAGTGATAACTGATGCAATAAAATTCCAAGAGTTACTAAGGATAGAATAAAGTACATAACTTCTCATTAGGAATTGTTCCTCAACAAATCACGTATTGGGATAAAAAGAAAATGGCTTCATGGCATCGCCAAGTACATTATGAAATCACAAATCACGAGATAACGATACTAAGGTCGTACAAGGGGTATTACAATGTCTGAGTTAAAATACAAGGAAAACTGAGATCATGCACTGAACACTTATGAACTGAATCATAACTAAATAGCTGAATCATAGACAAGATGCATGAACTGAACTGAATTTATAAGTTGGATGGGCATGAATGAATTACCAAATGGAATAGCCATACTCATGAAACTTTGGATAGTAAGACTCGATTGAAAAAAGGAATACTATAGGAGCTTATCTATCTAATTGCTAAACTGACTTGCTGGCTATACAGACTGAATCATATTAAAAGCCTATACTCAACTAGAGAATTTCTTCAACACTCTTTGTAAGAAGCTCTAATAACATTAGGGAGCAAAGCATTTTGGGCAAGATCTGAATAAGATATCTGCATAAGGAACCTTAATATGGATATAACTCTGTAACATGAAACATAAGCTAGGATAGAATTACTAGGCCTTAGGCAATGCAACTTCCCAATTCAAGCTTAGCCCAACTCCTTAAATAGTCTCTCAACTATAATTTTACCCTAAATACCATGCTTATTTTATTTAACTTATAATTCTCACATGGCACTGATAACTCCATCTACTATCTGATCTAAACTAAATTCTCTCACCATGTTCAAGCTTTCTCAAAATTACAAGTTATAACACATAACACCATATTACTAATATAAACTATGAATTTGACACCCCATGCATTTTCACAACTTCTCATCTAAAGAATAATTCCTCTTACCACTTCAATAACTAAATTTAACCTCTTACAAGAAATTCACTAGCACTCAATGCACCCATCCACTTATATACCAACATAACATTCAAGTATATCATTATATCCACATATAAACTTTTGGTCAACCAACCCACTTTGGATTGTACAACATTCTCTAACTCCTTTTATCAATAACAACTTCCATACACTATCCCCAAGAAGACACATACAAAAGTTTTCAACTAATCATGACATATACCAAAATCTTGGCCTCAATCTAATTTCATACTTATAGCCTTATATAAAATAAGCTTACAACATTTTTTTCACAATAAGAAATATTTACTCCCTCCCATCTAAACAATTGTTCAACAATTGTTCATTACCGTAATCTTAACATAAAGTAGGGGCCACTGAAAGGTTAGAACATGAGGACCTAAAGCATTAAAGAATACTATACATAACTTTACACTTAAATGAGACCCGAGGAATAGAGTATCAATGACATGAATTCATTACAGAGATCTAAACTGCGAACATACATGGCATAATCTAATTTTTTAGCTGATCATAAGAAGTGTAGCATAAGTACCAGGAACTGAACATACTTTAAAGCATGGGTACATAAGTCATGAGTTGCATGACATAAGTTTGGAGTTCATGATTTTAGGGAATATGATTCGTATTGCTGAGTGAACTAAAACTACTCATCCTAGGAACTGGAAGCATACATGATTCTCTATGATGTGCATGAGCATATACTTTGATCATGGAGATGACATGTAAGGCATGAGTAGATGTCATGATGATTGAAGTACAAAAATTTGCACTAAGATAAGAATGGGTCTGGTATCATCCTCCCTTACTGTTGTTCTATAACATACTGACATCACTTCTAGAATCTGAGAGCCTGACTTGGTTTCTTGTTCTATCATCTCCTCCTTAACTATAAGCCATAATTCTAAGTCTGTGGACCCCTTTAATAAACTCTAAACTGGACTACAACCACTCTACTCTAGATCCTGAGATATAACAATACACATTAATAATAAACTCACCTTGAAATACCTAAAAGTGTAAGGAACACTACTAGTACTTCCCTTCTGATATACATCTCTTAGCTTTCTATAGCCCAAAACATAGTCATTTAATGACTTAAACACTGACTAACTTAGAATTTTTAGGAGTATCACTATACCTGAGTTCACACCATCTAGAATTTCAAACTTAGATTCTAACGCTTAAACACGGATATTCCTAAACTTTTTAATGAACCAAACTACTTCCATCATAGCCTACTAATATCACATCTCTAAACATAAATTTGTTTAAACCATGAGAATTTCCATTACACCTGAACATTCGACATAAACAACCATAACCCATAACTTAACTGGTAAGAACATCATATACTACACTACTAGCCTTATTCATACTTAACAACTCAAGGGTAATATCTAAGCACACACACTTCAAACACTTAGAAATACTACAATCCCATATCACCTTAGGTACATCACTAGATCATACCCACATCATCATACTTTACTTCAAATAAACAAACTTAAATTCTTGCATACACTGTTTCAAGCCTACTGATTCACCTTTATACAACTAGCCTCATGGATACATAATCTACTAAATCCAGATAAACACTATCCCCAGTTTTTGTCGTTAAAACTTCTAGGTTCATGCTTCTAACTCAAGATCACATATTGTCATAGAATTCTGAGAAGGGATCTAAGGGAACATATGACTTTGTCTTAGTGTACAAGTTTTCTTGATTATGAATGAAATCTTTCATACTTTGGAACATAAAATGCACTGATGGGATACTTTTTGAGCCAACATACAATCCTATAACTGACTGTGAGGACTGTCTGAGAAAGCTTTATCTGTAGGAATTCAAGATTCACTATTTTTGTTACCTTGAAAATAAGATAAAGTTTACATGAATGAAACATGATGAGAATCTGCATAAGTTTCTTAGAGAACCTTTCTATAGCATGATTAAGACAAAAAATATGGGAAACAGTTCTTAAATGCCCTATAGCCTCTCAAAGAAAACTACAGACGTCTCCGTACCATTTTGCAAGGCTTCACTAGACACGACTTCATAGATACCCTAGGACATTTGAACTCTATGCTCTGATACCATATTTGTCACGACCTGAGACTACCCCTTAGTCATAACACGGTGATAGAAAACATAAGTAATCCCAAGCTAACCTATGAACTGACATACTGCTTGAGTAACTAATTTAAATTGTATAAAAACTAAATTTGTTGAGCAAAAACATGATCATCAGGAAATCTGAATAAGTATAATAATTATAAAATTTACATCACGATGAAATCAAAGAAAGAAACTTGAATCACATGTAATGACTTTGACTGACTATCTATGAAGCCTCTACTAGATATTAATAAGTATTTATAGAACTATTAATAAAGTAATTCAGATATATTATAACTAAAGAATTATATCAACATTAAAAATATTTTGGAAAGATAATAAATTATATTTCTACCAAATGCCAATTTAGATTAAATATCCACAATATATTTGGTATAACTAAAATCTCAACGAACCTCCCGAAAACCAAACTGTCAGTCCCAGCAAGTCATAAATAACTTGGGACAGTTATAGAAAAGCTTTAGACACCAAAAATGTATAAAAATAAGGAAAATGACCTTGGGGGTCATTACAAATCCACTACGAAAAAGACTTTCGTCCGCGAAAGTAAAGGATAAGGAAATACCTAAAGGCTCAAATAGGTACTGGGCCTGCATATCACGCTCAGTCTCCCAGGTAGCCTTCTCCACTATATGGTGACACTATTGAACCTCAACTACTGGAATGTCCCTGGAGCACAACTGTCTGCCATCTTTGCACAAAATGAACAGTTGCTCTTCCACAAATGCCAATCGCTAGTCCAACCAAACCGAGTCCTATTGAAGAATGTGCGACTCCTCTAGAATGTACTACTGGGTGGATGGTTGAAAAGGCAAGAGGCAATGCCTACATATATGCTACCTCCCCAACTGTCTGCAGAATCTCAAAGGGTCTAATATAGCTAGGTCTAAGCTTGTCCCTCCTCTGAAACCTCATCACGCCCTTCATGAGCGATACTCATAGGAAGACCCTATCATTAACTCTGAACCACAATCGATGATGTCTTCGGTCAACATATATAATGACCCACCCTAGGTTCTTATCGTAATAGTCATCCCAAGTCCGACCAAGACAAGAGACCACCCCCATTACCCAACCCAACCTCCAGCCGCCTGCTATGAGTTGGCTGAATTCTGAGCATGAAACATAATAGTGTAACAGCTCACACAAAGACCCCAGGAATAGATCACAATAGTAACCAACCCAACCGAGTCCAACTATCCCGTACCAATAATCCAACCATACCAAAACAAGGCCATAGCCAAGGATGTTCCAAAATATGATATAATTAATCCCAAAATGAAATATAACGGAACAGTAAGAAATTTTGTCCGATGATGCCAGTCTCTCAGCCTATTCTAATGAAAAGGCCGACACTAATACCAATCCCACCCATACCAACCTATAGAAGTACCATAAAGCCTCTATCCAAAAGAGTGATGAAATTTGGTTGGGACATGCCCCAACCATAGCCAAAGCCAATATCCAAAATAAAGTCAAAATGTCTAAAGATATCCATAACATGAAAGGATGGAAGCTTACCACATCAGTCCAAATTCTATCCCCGAGTCAATCACTATTAGGAGGAATAGAATGGCCTGTTCCTAGATAGCGTGGTTATACAGCCGCTAGTAGATGGGGTTAGCGAGTGACCGCTAGTATGATCTCAGGATAAGGATAAAATAATGCCATTTATAAAACCAAGTAAAACCTTCCATGATGCATACAACCATACATATATATATATATCTATATCTATATATATATATAAAACTATGCCGGGAAAAAGGGACCAGGTTTAGCATGCCTTTAAAACCTTTACCTAGGTTGTGTAGCTATGCCGTTGTAAACCACCCACGGGCTATATGGGTTCATCTTCTCCTACTGAAAGGGTCCCAGTGCATACAACCATATGACCAGGGAAGTATCCCATGGGATGACTAGTACATCCCCAAAATAAAGTGTGCATCATGCACACGATCACCAAGACCAACCTCATATCGGCAAATATGAGTTTTCGATTTTGGTCCCCCTAGGACCTCCACCTTCCACAACTTTCCTATACATCCTGCCATTTTTGCCCAATTAAAACCAGTTTCCAAATAACTAAGCCATTATCCATTTATTAACCAAGGCCATTGATATTTGTATCGTCATACCAACCCTTACTTGCTAGTATCCTTCATAGCCAACCATTTATAGGTTTAAGGGGACTTTCAAGTGCCTTTTCATTTACCATATTAAACCACTTGGGAGACTTCCATGTTTCTGTCAAGAACCAATTAGCATTAGCCGTTCCAAACCATTTAAACCATGCATAATTCCTTTACCAAGTTTAAAACATGCAAGATTTCTATTAAAAGAAGTCAATGCAATGAACATATCTTTATAAGCATTTTTTCAAATACATTGGGGACATAATATGACAAAAACCAATTCCAATTACCAATAAACCATTCCCATTCAATTCGACTATATAAAACCACCATTAATGCATATAAAAGCATAATTAAAATCATGCGAAACCATAAAACAACAAATAACATCAAAACCCCCAAATCATATTTGAAAGCCAAAGTCATGCAATAGTAAAAGTATGAAAACATTCATATAAACCATGCCTTTAATTAAATTAGCAATAAGGGAATAGAAACATGTTTTAAACCAAGATGCTGAAGGAAAGAAATCACCAAGATAAGCCCCAAATTGATCCCTTATTTGAAACCCTAACTTTCCTTGTCCAAAAGCTTTTAAGAGAATTATGGAGTGTTTAGGAAGAATTTCTAAGTATTAACGAATAACATATTAGGGTAAATAACCTCCCAAATAGGTTAGAAATAGTGAGACCCTATTAGGATAAGTAGGGAAATATCCAGAATACCCCTACTTAAGTTGCACAAAAATCCCCTCACAGGGACACGAATGACCCTCGCGAGTCATACCCTCCCAATACGATTGGTATCCACCACTTATATCTAAGCCTCAACCCTTAGATCAACACTGTACAGTATACGACTCATCTTATAAAGTCATAACCAGCATACGATCCATATCCATGACCCATATCCCTGGCAGAATAAAATACCAGGAGGATTTAGACACTGTTTATCATACAAGTCCCTGGTATGATTCATACCCTGGCTTACGGCTCATGGTGATCCACTCGTACTCATATCCAACCTAAGTAACCATGTCTAAGATTAAGTTAAGGAATCAAATGATCCGTAACCACCAATACGACTTGTACCCCTAAGTCATACCTATTCCAGTAACCAAAATCCATCCCATCAACCAACACTGATCAGTAAATGACCAGACCATACCACCCGTACCCCAACATACTGCTCGTACCCATGAGTCGTAGTGGACCCAGAGATCAAAATTCCAAGAAATTTTCTAAGGTTTAAAAACTAAGGTATTTCAGTTTCCCCTACTAGGAACATTCGTCCCTGAATGACGGGCAAGGTAGAGGTAATTATACTCTAGAGTCATTTGCATTATGTTATCAGACATATTCCTAATCTCTAACGAACTTCGAAAACAAAGAGGCAAAGATGTTGATCTTTCCTTTAACAAACTCAGAAAATAAAGATGTGTTAAAGACACATACCTTTCGCATGAATCATAGGAGAAGAAAACAAATGTGGATACTTGGACTTCATGTCTTCTTCTGCTTCCCAAGTAGCTTCTTCCACCTTATGGTTCCGCCAAAGAACCTTAACCGAAGCCACATCCTTAGTCTGCAACCAACGAACCTGCCTATCCAAGATCTCAATCGGAACCTTTTAATAAGACAATAAATCAGTGAGACCCAATCCTTCCAAAGGAACAACCGAAGAAGGATCACCAATTCACTTCCTCAACATGGAAACATGAAAGACCGGATGAACCAAGTTCAAGCTAGAAGAAAACTCCAGCTCATAAGCAATATTACCAGCTTTCCCCAAAATCTCATAAATACCCACATATTGAGGAATGAACTTCCCCTTCTTGCCAAACCACACTACTCCCTTTATGGGAGATACCTTGAGTAAACCTTATCCCCAACCTCAAACTCCAAGTCTCTACGCCAAACATCCACATAGGACTTTTGGTGACTTTGGGAGGCCTTAAGCCTATCTCGAATTACCTTCATCTTCTCTATAGCCTGGTAAACCAAGTCGGGACCAAAGATGTCTGCCTCACCAAGCTCAAACCAACTAATAGGAGATCTACACCTCTTGCCATACAATGCCTCAAAAGGGGCCATACCAATACTAGAATGATAGCTATTGTTGTAAGCAAACTCCACCAAAGGTAGATGCTCAACCCAATTGCCACCATAGTCAATCACGCAGGCCCGAAGCATATCCTTCAATGTCTGAATAATTCTCTCTGCTTGCCCATCCATCTACGGATGAAAAATAGTACTCAAACTAACCTTAGTCCCCAACCCTTTCTAGAAAGACCGCCAGAAGTGAGAGGTAAAATGCATGCCACGATCAGAAATAATCAAAACAGGCACCCCATGAAGCATCACAATGTATTGAAGATACAACTTTGCATAACCCTTCGTCGAGAGGGTAGTCCACACTGGAAAAAAGTGCGCAGACTTAGTCATCCTATCCATGATGACACAGATCAAATCATACTAATTTTGAGACCGAGGAAGACCGATAACAAAGTCCATATTGATCAATTCCCATTTCCATTCGGGCAAATCAATTTCTTGATACAACCCTCCTGGCCTCATATGTTCAACCTTAACCTGTTGACACACCATGTATTTGGCCTCAAAATCAGCCACATCTCTCTTTATACCATTCAACCAATAGATCTCCTTGAGATCATGATACATCTTAGTTAAGCCTTGATAGAAAACATAGCGCGACTCATGCGCCTCAGCCAAAATCCTTTATCGCAAGCCGTCGACATCAGGAACACATAACCTCCCTCTGTACCATAAAGTACCATCACCACTGATCTCAAACACCACTACCTTTTTCCCACCAACGTCACTCTTGAATTTTATCAAGACAGGATCCGACACATGTTTCTCCTTGATCTCTGCACTAAGAGAAGATTGAACCACTTCTTGCACTACTATACCACCATCCATGGAGTCCAAGAGACGAACTTCAAGATTAGCCAAATGGTGAATATCCTTACCAATTCTGACTTTCCTTTCTCCACATGAGCCAAACTCCCCATGGATAACCTGCTAAGAGCATCAGAACCACATTAGCCTTACCTGGGTGGTAGTGAAGACTTATATTATAATCCTTGAGAAGATCGACCCATCTCCTCTGCCTGAGATTAAGCTCTTTTTGAGTGAACACAAACTGTAGACACTTATGATAAAAAAATATATCCACATGGACACCATACAAATAATGCGACCACATTTTTATAGAAAACACAACCGCCAACAGCTCCAAATCATGAGTAGGATAATTCCTCTCGTGTACCTTCAATTTTCTGGAAGCATAGGTAATCACCTTCCTATGCTGCATCAACACATACCCAAGACCTACTCAAGATACATCACAATAAACCACGAACCCATCATTGCCTTCTGGCAAAGTTAAAATTAGAGATGAAGTTAACTTATCCTTTAACTTCTCGAAACTTCCTTCGTAAGTATCTGACCAAGAAAACTTAACCTTCTTCAGAGTCAGCTTAGTCAAAGGAGAAGATATCGATGAAAATCTTTCCATAAATCACCTATAATGCCCAACTAAGCCTAAGATACTCCGAATATCAGATGGAGTCATAGGTCTAGGCTACCTCTTCACCACAACAACCTTCTATGGATCCCCCATGATCCGTTCACTAGAAATAATATGACCCAAGAAATTCACAGCGTTAATCCAAAACTCACCTTGGAGAACTTGGCATACAACTGCAGTTCCTTTAAGGTCTGTAAGACCACACGGAGGTCATTAGCATGATCCACCTCA
Source organism: Capsicum pubescens (assembly GCA_030864215.1). Taxonomy (NCBI): domain Eukaryota; kingdom Viridiplantae; phylum Streptophyta; class Magnoliopsida; order Solanales; family Solanaceae; genus Capsicum; species Capsicum pubescens. The sequence continues at coordinate 153,065,331 of CM061543.1, read as the reverse complement.
CTTTTCAAATAAACCAAAATATCATCAATGAACACAATAATGAAGAGATCTAAATGCTTCCCGAATACCCTATTTATCAGATCCATAAATACAATCGAAGCTTTAGTCAACCCAAATAACATCACAAGAAATTCAATGTGCCCATACCGAGTATGAAAAGTCATCTTAGGGATATCCACCACCCTTATCTTTAGCTGATGGTACCCAGACTGAAGATCTATCTTAGAAAAGAACTTGGCACCTTGCAGCTGGTCAAGTAGATCATCTATCCTTGGAAGAAGATACATGTTCTTGACCATCACCTTGTTCAACTGTCTGTAGTTATTGCACATTCAAAGGGAACCATCTTTCTTGTGCACAAGCAACACTAGTGCACCCTAAGGAGATACACTAGGATTAATAAGCCCCCTATCCAGAAGATCTTTAAGTTGCTCCTTGAGTTTTCTTAACTCTGCCGGAGCCATTCTATATGGAGGAATAAAAATTTGACCAGTGTCCGAAAGCAAATCAATATCAAACTCTATTTCTCTATCTGGAGGAACACCAGGAAAATCAGCCAGAAAAACCTCTGGAAACTCATTAACCATTGGAACTGACTGAAAAAAAGGACCTTCCGAGTTATAATCTTTAACCTAAACCAAGTAATAAAGACAACCTTTGGAGATTAACCTCCAAGCTCTAAGATAAGAAATAAACCTCCCATAAGGAGCTAAGGAAATACCCTTCCACTCTATAACTGGTTCACCAGGGAACCTAAAGATAACCCTACGGGTACGACAATCCAAGGTTGCGTAAAAAAAGTGTAACCAGTCCATACCCAGAATAATATCAAAATCCACCAAGGTCTACTTGCCACCAATAGATACCACCCCCCTATAGAATCTCTTAGGAATAATCGAGTCACCTATTGGGGTTGAAATAGAAAAAGGATCCGAAATAACTTTCGAATCAAAACCAAAAGATACAACCATATAAGGAGTCACATAAGAGAGAGTAGACCCCAAATCAAGCAAATAATATACGTCACAAGAGAAAAGCTATAATGTACCAGTAACAACATTAGATGATGCCTTAGATTCCTGTCGGGATGCCAAAGCATACAACCTGTTTCGACCAATACTAGAACCCGGAGAAGGAATAGAGGCAGGAGCAGAAGATAAAGCCACAAAAATCTTATTTGCCTCTATAACAACCTTATTAATCAGAAAATCCCTGAGCCAATGGACTACCTAGCCGCACTTGAAGCATTTGTCCCTTCCTTCATCACAATAACCCCGATGAGGACAACCACAAAACTGACAAGAAAGACATGAAGAAACTGAATGACCTCCGCTCGCCTGATATTGGACACCCTATGCTCGAGAATTGTGACCACCATGATGACGCCTGACACTCGATTGATAAGAAGCAATAGCTGAGGAGTAGGAACCAAAACTTCTTCACTTTTTTCTGCCATTTGCCACCATCTCTACTACTATGAGACTGAGCACCTCCCTGATAAAAATACCTGCCCCTCTTTCCTTGCCTATCTCCAAACTCTACCTTCTTTCTCTTCTCATCCTTCACTTGATGCATATGAATAGTCAACCTAAAGATGTCCATATCTTTAATCAACAAAGCAATTTTGCTCTCTAAAATCATATCCTGATTCAACCCAGAAGTGAACTTCCTCATTCTAGCCCATATGTCATCCACTAAATCAGGAGCATACCTTGACCACTGGTGAAACTTTAAGGCATATTTCTTTAAAGACATCCTCCCATGCTTGAGGTTCATAAACTTCTCCATATTTATTTCCCTCAACTCTTTGGGAAAGAAATAATCTAGAAAATCACCAGAGAAGGCATCCCACAAGGATGACTCCTCTACATCTCCTCTAACCCTATCCCACTCTTTATACCATTGACATGTAACTTATTTGAGATGATAAAATACAAAGTTCTCCCCCTCCTCATTAGTAGCCTGCATCACCCAAAATATTTTTTTTATCTTATCCAAGAAGCCTTATGGATCCTCCTCCACCTTCACTCTAAAAAAAGGGAGAACCCATCTTTATAAATTGGCCAACCCTTATGGCCTCAGCAGATAAAGCACCAGACATATCCCATTTAACCTGAAAAATAACAAACTTAGCAATAACATGAATAGACTGATAGAATTCTGCATTAGTCACCTCGCCTTGAGAAGGACTAGTAGCAACTGGTGGAACTCCATAATTATTAGGGATAGGATCGTGAGATCAAAGATGAACCCCAAAAGTAGGATGCACCCCTTCAACATTACCCCTAGATGGTATATAAGGATTTCCTTGTATTCCAGATCTATGAGGCATGATCTAAAAGATGAATAAATAAGAATTAGAGAAGATTCTAGGACTGAGAATTTAAGCTTGAAGATAGAATACCAAGAAAGTGAAACATTTCTAAATGCCTTGTAGCCTTTCCCTTATGAGTGTGGCGCGCTACACACCCCTAAAAGAGATTCTACTCGACACAACTTTTTGGACTCCTAATTGACCACGAACATAGGCTCTGATACCAACTTAAAATGACACGCCCTGGGGCCTTGTAGTAATGGACATCCCAAGTCTGACCAGGACCGGAGACCACCCCCGTTACCCAACCCAACCTCCATCCGCCTTCCCTGAGTTGGCTAAATTCTGAGCTTGAAACATAATAGTGTGACAACTCACACAAAGACCCTGGGAATTGATCACAATAGTAACCAACCCAACCGATTCCAACCATTCCATAACAATAATCCAACCATACCAAAACAAGGCCATAAACCAGTTCATAACCAAGGATGTTCCAAAACATGATATAATTAATCATAAAATGAAACATGATAGAATTGTGAGAAATATTATCCGATGATGCCAGCCTCTCAGCCTATTCCAATGACAAGGCCGACACCAATACCTATCCCACCTATACCAACCCATAAAAGTACCATAAAGACTCTATCCAAAAGAGTGATGAAATCCAGTTAGGACATGCCCCCAACCATAGCGAAAAACAATATCCAAAATAAAATTAAAATGTCTAAAAATATACATAACAGGAAATGATGCCTTCCAAAAGGATGAAATCTCACCACTTTTGTCCAAATGCTTCCCCCGAGTCAATCACTATATAGGAGGAGTAGAATGGTCGATTCCTGTATAGAATGGGTATACAATCGCCAGTAGACGGGGTTAGCGAGTTACCACTAGCATGATCTCTGGATAAGGATAAAATAATGCCACTTATAAAACTAAGTAAAACCATAGTAAAACCATGAAAACATGCATATAAACCATTCCTTTAATTAAATTAACAATAAGGGAAGAGAAACAGGCCTTAAACCTAGATGATGATGGAAAGAAATCACCAAGTTAAGCCCCAAATTAATCTCTTAGTTGAAACCCAGCTTCCCTTGTCCATAAGCTCTTAAGAGAATTATGGAGTGTTTAGGAAGAATTTCTACGTGTTAATGAATAGAATATTAGGGTAAATAACCTCCCAAGTAGGTTAGAAGTCATGGGACCCTATTAGGATAAGTAGGGAAGTATCCAAAATACCCCTACTTAAGTTGCAGAAAAATCTCATCACAGGGATACGACTGAACCTCACAAGTCGTACCCTCCTAATACGATTGGTGTCCACTACTCGTATCCAAGCCTCAAGCCTTGGATCAAACACTGTCCAGTATATGACTTATCCCACCAAGTCGTAACCACAACATACGATTCGTATCTATGACCCATATCCCTGGTAGAATAAAATACTAGGAGAATGTAGACATTATTTACCATACGAGTCCCTGGTATGATTCGTACCCTGGCTTATGGCTAATGGTGAGCCACTCATACTCATATCCAACCTAAGTAACCAAGTCTAAGATTAAGTTAAGGAACCAAATGATCCATAACCACAATATGAATCGTACCCCTAAGTCGTACATGTTCTAGTAACGAAAATCCATCCCACTAACCAACATGATCAGTATACGATCAGACCATACCACCCGTACCCCAACATACGACTCATACCCATGAGTTGTATTGGGTCCAGAGATCAGAATTCCAAGAAATTTTCTAAGATTTAGAAATTAAGGTGTTTCACCATAACTCCTCTATGTAATCTGAGTTGCTCGAAGTCTTTTCTAAATCACTTGAACTCGGTTTAATGACTCGCGAATCAAATGTCTGCCACGAGGCCTAGCCTTCAAAGTCTCAAACCAACCAACAAAAAATTAACATTATCTACCATAAAATTCCTCAAATGGTGCTATCTGAATACTCGAATAAAAGTAATTATTATATGCAAACTCTTCCAAAGGTAGAAACTGATCCTACTGATCCATAAAATCCAACACACAAGTGTGGAACATGTCCTCCAAGACCTGAATCATTTTCTTTGACTACCTATTAGTCTGGGAATAAAATGCGATACTAAGGTCAACCTGGGTACCCAACTTCTCCTGAAATGTCCTTCAGATGCTAGAAGTGAACTGAGAGCCTCGGTTTGAAATAATGGACACAGGTACCCCATGTAACCAAACTACCTCTTGAATATAAATATGGGCTAACCACTTGGTACTGTAGGAAACTTGAACTAGGATAAAATATGCAGACTTTGTTAATCAATCCATAATGACCAAAATTCTATCAAAACCATGGGAAGTGTGAGGCAACCTACCTATGAAATCCATCATAACTCACTCCCCCTTCCACTTTGGAATGGGTAGATACTGAAGTAATTCACCAGGTCTCTGATGCTCGACTTTTACCTGCTAACAACAAGGGAATCGAGCCACAAACCCTGCTATATCTCTCCATATAACCCTCCACCAGTAATGCTACCTCAAATCCCTATACATTTAACTTTAGGGAGTCAGAACACTCAAGTAATTTGAGTTAATCAATCAAATTTGGATCTACACTTAAGCCTCAATGATTTAGGGGTTTTGAGTCAAGAAATCATGAAATCAATACTAAAGGATAAGAGATTTTACCTTAGATTGTAGCAAGATTCAATTTCATATGTTGTATAAGCTCCAATTTAACCCACAAGACTCACTTAGAAGGTTTTACACTCCATTAGGTTTTAAGGTTTAAGAAGGAGCCACAAAAGACCAAAATCTCATCCAAGACAACACTTAATTAAGCTTTGCTCAGGACTCGGGTTAGTGCGGTCGCGCCCTCCGCCTAGCCGTGGTCACAGCACCACGGTCATGCCTTGACAATCGCGGTCGCGGCATCTCGGTCAACACTAGGCATGGCTAAAGCTTTAAACTTGGTTTCGAGTTTTTTTCAATGCCTCGAGATGTATCCGGGGTCCGTCTTGAACAAATAAGATATGCAACCCCATAGTTTTTAATGTTCCAGACGTGTTGGCAAAGTTGAATTTTGCATACGAGGTTGTTTTACGAAAGTTTTCACTTAGTGGTCAATTAGGACCAACAAAGACTTTTAATTGAGAAAGTAGTTCGAGGAACCAAACAAACCACCAGGTAACTGAATTATCGGTCCCCGTAAGTCACTAGTGACTTAGGACGGCTATAAAGAAGATCTATCGGCAAAAATAGACAAGAATACAGATAATGATCTGAAGGGTCATTACAACATCAACAACTAAGGAACTTTCATCCCCAAAAGTTAAAGTCAAGAAAGTACCTGAAGTCTCGAACAAGTGAGGATACTGGGCCTGTATCTCACTCTCGATCTCCCAAGTAGCTTCCTGTACTGGGCAATGCCTTGACTGAACATTGACTATCAGAATCTCCCTGGTACACAGTCGCCTCACATCACTAGCCAAAACTAGCATGGGATCCTCCACAAAGGTCAACTTCTCATCCAACTGGACTGAGTCCCATCTAAGCACATAAGAAGGATCAAGAATATATTTCTGTAACATAGAGACTTAGAAAATTGGATGAATAGCGGCAAAGTCTGGAGATAAGGCAAACTCATACGCTTCCTCACCAGCTACTCAGAGAATCTTAAAAGGGCAAATATAGCGAGGCTAAGATTACCTTTCCTCCCAAATCTCATCATAGCTCTCATAGGTGAAGCATGAATGAACACACAATCACCAACTCTAAATCTCAAGGAATGGAGTCTACGATTGGCATAGGCCTTCTACCTACTCTGGGCTGCTCTAAGTCTATCCTGAATCACCCTGACTCTATCCAACAAGTCCTAAATCAAGTCTGTACCATAGGGTCTAACCTCTAAAGTCTCAAACCATCCTATGGGGAAACGGCACCGCCTACCATACAATGCCTCATAAGGTGCCATCTCAATACTCGAATGATAACTGTTGTTGTAGGCGAACTCCATCAATGCGAAGTGCTAATCCCACTGACCTCCAAAATCCATAACACAAGTTTGAAGCATATCCTAAACCACCTGAATAGTTCGCTCAGACTGACCATCCATCTGTGAAGAAATGTTGTACTTAAATCTACTCCAGCACCACACTCCCTAAAATTCTCTCTAAAACCTCAAAGTAAACGCATAACCATGATCTGATATGATAGACATAGGACCCTATGTAAATGAACTATCTCCCGTATATAATCTGGGCTAATCTCTCAGCACTGAAGGTCATCTGAATAGGAATGAAGTGCGCTAACTTTGTCAAGTGATCCACAATAACCCAAATACCATCGTGACCACAGGAAGTACGAGTCAACACACTAATGAAGTCCATGCCGATCCTTTTCTATTTCCACTCGAGAATGGGCAATATCTGAGTCAATCCACTCGGTCGCTGATGCTCCTACTTAACCTACTGACAACATAGGCAATAAGCCATAAAGTCTGCCATATCCTTCTTCATACCATCTCACCAGTACAACTGCCTCAGATCTCTAGACATCTTGGTTGTACCGGGATAAATAGAATATCTAGAACTTTAATCCTCGTGTAGAATCGATGAAATCAAATCATCGAGTTGGGGAACAAAAATACGACCCTGAAATCTCAAGATACCCTTAGAATCCATGGTATGTCTCACAGACTCACCACTCACTACTCGATCACAGAGAAGGCACAATTTACTATCCTTGAATGGACGGTCATCAATCCGCTCAAACAAGGAGGGCCTCGCCTCCACACAAGCCAAGATCCTCGCAAGATCTAAAATATCAAGGCGAACCATCAAATTGGCCAAGGATTGGATATCCCATTCCAAGGACCTCTAAGAAACTGAAATATAACACAAACTACCCATGCTTACCGTCTTGTGACTCAAGGCATTCGCCACCACAGTAGCCTTACCCGGATATACAAGAAAGACATATCATAATCTTTTAGCAACTCCATCCACCTACACTGGCGAGCATTAAGCTCTCACTAGGTCATAAGATGCTAAAGACTACAATGATTGGTGAAAATCTCACAAAACACACCATATAAGTAATGCGTTCAAATCTTGAGCACAAAAACTACTGCTGCCAACTCCAAATCATGAGTGGGGCAGTTGTGCTCATGTACCTTAAGATATCTAGAAGCATAGGCAATGACACAACCCTACCTCATAAAAACACACTAGATACCAATACCAGAAGCATCACAAAACACAGTAAATCCCTTACCCTCAACTGGAAGAGCGAACACTGAGGCTGAGGTGAGACAATCCTTAAGTTTTTCAAAGCTCAACTCACACTCTTTGAACCATCAGAAGGGAACTTCTGGGTCAATCTAGTTATAGGGGATGATAAGGTAGTAAAGCTCTCAACAAAATTCCTGTAACAATCGGCCAACCAATAAGACTACGAACCTCAGTCAGAGATGTAGGCCTTACCCAATCATGAATCATCGAAATCTTAGTCGGGTCTACCATAATTCCCACCTTGGACACCACGTCTCTAAGAAAAGACTCCGACTATCGCCAAAACTCACACATAGAGAACTTGGTAAAAAGCACATGCTCTCATAAAACCTAGAGCACAATCCTTAAATACTGCGCGTGCTTCTCACTACTCCTTAAATACACAACATATTATCGATGAACAAAATTACAAAGTAGTCTAGATAAGGTCTGAACACATGGTCCATCAAGTCCATAAATGTATCTAGGGAATTAGTCAACCCAAAAGATATCACCAAAAACTCATAGTGACCATAACGGTTCCTAAAGGCTATCTTCGAGATATCGTCAGCCCGAATCCTCAACTGATGATAACCATACTTCAAATCTATCTTAGAAAATACAGCTGTGCCCTGAAGATGGTCAAACAAATCATCAATGTGAGGCATAGGATAACTGTTCTTCACCGTCACCTTATTAAGATGTCTATAATCAATACACATCCGCATCGAGCCATCTTTCTTCTTTACAAACAAAATAGAGGCTCCCCGCAGGGACACACTCGATCTAATAAACCCTTTTCCATGAAGATCTTAGAGCTGAGAGTTCATCTCCTTAAGATCTGTGAGAGCCATATGATAAGGTGCTATAGAAATAAGTCGGGTACCAGGATCAAGGTCAATAGCAAACTCAATCTCATGGTCAGGAGGGATACCAGCCAGATCATTCAAAAACACATCAAAAAACTCATGCAAAATAGGAATATAGCCAAGTATCGGGCTCTCTACACGGGTATCATACACATACGCAAGATAAAACTTGTAACCCCTCGACATAAGCTATCTAGAACAAATAAAAGAAATAATGCCCGTTGGCTCTTGACTAATCGCTTCCTGTTTCTAGATTAAAGGTACGTCAGGCATGGTTAAGGTAATAGTCTTGGCAAAACAATCCATGACCACATGATAGTGGGATAACTAGTCTATGCCAAGAATCACATCAAAATCCAACTTATCCAGAATAATAAGATCATCATAAGTATCGACATTACTAACTGTCACAACACATGATCTGAATACCTGATCCACTACTAAAAAATCACCTATGAGAGTAGATACATGTAATGGCATAGATAATAAATCACTAGTCAACTCCAACCGTGGTGCATAATAAGCAGATATATAAGAATAAGTAGATCTAGAATCAAATAAATCTAGTGCCGACTTATGGCATACAAGAATAACACCTCTGACTACAATATCTGAAGTCTCATCCACAGGACTAGCAGGTACTGCATACAACTGACCATGCCCGCCACCTGGTTAGGCACCTAAATGACCAGCTACTCTTTCTGCCTGAGTACCACCTCGAGCACCCTACTAACTACCTTTATGACCTCGCACACCACCCCTACCTAAGGGATGAACCACCCTAATAGGAGTAGATCCCAGGGCTAAAACAACCATTACCAACGACTAGGGCACTGTCTAGAGAAATAACCAGGATGTTTATAAGTAAAACAAGACTCACGGGAAGAACCAGAACTCATATATCTAACTGATCTGACTTAGCTACCATGCCTAGCATGGACCACAGATGAACCTCTCATAGACTGATCACCGCCCTTACTAGGGCATCCACTAGAAATAAACTGATCCCCGATAATGGTCAGAAGAGCTTCCTGAATGGGTTGACTCTAAGGCTAGAGAGATGGACGTGGAGAATTTCCAGCATAAAAAATACCACCTCTAAATTGGGAACTACTACGACTCTCTCCAAATCTTCCCTGAAACTTGGGCCTCTTAGCATGGACCTCTCATTGCATGTCCTTTATTACCTTAGCATGATCAGTAACTTCATCAAAGGTTCTTCCTGTAGCAACTAAACTCTGAGTAGCCATCCGAATAGGAAGTCTCAATCCTCTCTCAAAGAAGCAAACTCTTTAATACTCAGTTTCTAATATAGAAGTCGCATGTCTAGCCAAATTATGGAAATGAGCCCATACTCAGCGACTCTCAAGAACTCTGCTCCAACCTAGAGAAATGTTCTCTTAAACACTCTCTAAGGCTACGTGGCATAAACTTCTCTAAGAACATCTCAAAGAACTTAGCCCATAAGAGAGGGGAAGATCCAACTAGTCTAGAACTAATAAAACTCTTCCACTAGTGTCTAGTAGACAAGTACAACAAAAATATGGTGTAGTCTATTCCATGAGTCTCAACAAGGCCTAAACCATAAAGCCTATCCTCACAAGCAGTTGAACACTCAAATGCATCTTCTCCAGGAGAACTCACAAATCTAGGTGTAGCAAACCTTAAGAATCTACACAACATCTTCTGCTCCTCAGTAGACATAGCAAGATGGGTCATAAATGGCTGAACAACTATTGGTTGAACAACAACTGGAATAGGAGGAACATCAACTCCAGGAGTTGCAGCTGCAGGCTATACTCCTGCTCCGGTAGACTACGAAATATCAACAATAACCAAAAGCTAAACCAAAGCATCCATAAGCAAAGAAGAAAGAAAGAATCTTGGTGGAGCCTGGGATGGTCCCTGGCCCACTGCTAGCTGAGGTGAAGGAGTCTCTGGCTCGGGTGTAGGAATATGATCCTGAGGAGGTACACCCTGATCCCTAACTAGGGATAAATCGCGAGTCAGGGTCTCGGTACCCTACTCATGTATCACTAAAGCACGTACCCTGGGAATCTGTGAAAGAGTAAGGTCAACAGAGTATCCTACAAACCAACTCATACTTTTAGAATGATAAGAATGAAACAAGTAAAGGACTCCTAAAAATGTCTCATAGTCTTCCAAAAATAGGAAATAGACATCAATATTCTGATCTGCAGGACTCTATTAGACACTTTATCTTGTACCAATAATATTGGTGAAACCTAGGCTCTGATACCAATTTGTCACGACCCAAATTTTAAGTCATGATGGCACCTACCACATCCCACCGGCAGGTAAGCCGATACCATAACCCAGAGATAATGCAATGGATTACCTTGGTAGAGATATCTAACATGGAACCTATATATGAATACAATATAAACAATAACATTTCACAACTAAATACAACTAATATTCAATACCAATCTCATGACCTGATAGTATTAGTACAAGTGCGTCTAGACTTAACAAAAGAATTTACAACTCCAAGTCTCAAATGTCTTAAATAATCTCATACATTTGTCTCGAAAACAAAAGATAAATAAAGATAGAGGGGAAAGAAGGCAACTCAAACTTTAAGAACTCACCTTGTATCCAGATAGTCAACGTGGCATGAACTAGCTCAACGACGGCAACTAGAACCTAGGTTTGCACTAAAAAAGTACAAAAGTGTAGTATGAGTACCAAAACATGGGTACTCGGTAGGTATCATCGTCCAATTGAGCTAAATTATAATATAAATATGATATAAGGTAAGACAATAATCTTAAAGTCAAGTATAGGATCGAACCTGAATCTTTGTTGATATCACTGTATCAATAACTATACTAATAAGGCAATAGCATGGCATATTAGATCAATATACCCCAATATCACCATAACAACTAAGTACCATTTCGGAAGTGTAAAGTCACATGTACGATAACAAGGCATTTATGAATAATAAACAACATCAACCATCCTTAGAAAACAAGCACAAAAACTTACCTCAATATCCTATCAATTAAGCCACCACGACATTACATATTAGACGTCAACCTAGTTATTCATCATGCAATACTAAGTCCATCATCATTAGGCATGTCACCACCTTAAGGTTTAGTTTCCATATTTTAGGCAAGTAAGGTCCACCAACTAATTTACTAGACTTCTAGTATTCAAGTCATAGTCATTTATTAGAAATAACTAGTTGTCAAAGAAGCCACTTTACTAGGCAAAATTCCATAACATAACCATTATTCTAAGTCGAATAGATTTGCTAGGTAAGCCCTTGGTCATATACAAGGTTTCATATACCAATTAGCCTTAACCCATTAATAGACATAAGTTACTTCTAGTTACGAATTAGGGTCAACAAGGATCACACCTCTCATTTAGTGAATAAGGACAAGGAATGAATAAATATTTACCAAAGAAGACATCATGTCCTAATAACATAAGTGGTTTAGCCCCACATGGCCTAACCTTACAAGTATCAATGCATTTATGTAAATTTTCTCCGCACGACATCATAACATCTTTACCTCTTCCGAATTCACTGGGTATCAACATAACATCAACATATCCTTCAGGTTCACTGGGTATTATTATAGTAGTATCATCACCTCTTTCGAATTTGTTGGGTATCAATTTACATCAACATATCCTCCAGATTCACCGGGCAACATCATAACATCAGTATATCCTCAGGAATCACCGAGAAACATTATAACATCAACATATCCTCTGGATTTACTGGGTAACATCATATATCATTACCTCATCCAAATTCATCGGATTTTATCATCACATTAACATGTCTTTCAGATTCACCGGGCATCATCATGCCATTTCACATTTCACAAGGCAACAACATACATACACGTACATAGCCAAATAAATAAGCAAATACAAGCCCACAATAATAGGGTAATAAGAATGTAAGAGAACATGTATCATCCTAACTTACTATTAAGCGTTACCACATAACATGAGCTTAAGTATGAGCATGAGTATTTATATGGTATATACACAATCATAGCTTTCCTAAGTTTATCCATATCATGACTACAAGATAATCCATCAAGTATATATATTGACCAACTATTAAATACATATATAATCCAACAATTGGGTTTTAGCCATCCATACTCTCTATGACATAATTTAGACACTCACCTAGAATCTAGGTCTCTAAGGAATTTCATAGATCAAGTTTAAGGTAGGTCAAGTCCCACTCTTATATTCCAAGAATGCCAAAGTCAACCATCACAAGGATAAAATCTACCCGTATTAGGCTAAGTTATTTAGGGGTTTAGGGGTTTTAAGTCAAGAAATCATGAAACCAATACTAAACGAGAAGAGATTTTACCCTAGATTGTAGCAAGATTCAATTTCACGAGTTGTTTATGCTCCAATTCAACCCACGAGACTCACTAAGAAGGTTTTACACTCTATTAGGGTTTAAGGTTTAAGAAGGAGAAACAAAATATCAAAATCCCATCTAAGACAACACTTACATAGGCTTTGCTCAGGCCTCGGGTATTTCGATTGTGCCCTCTGCCTAGCTGCGATCGTGGCACCGTGGTAGTGCATAACCATCATGGTCATGACATCTCAATCAACACTAGGCACGGCTGAAGCTTGAAACTTGGTTCTGAGCTTCGGTCAATGCCTCGAGATGCATCCGGGGCCCCTTTTGAATAAATAAGATATGCAACCCTATAGTTTTCTGTGTTCTAGATGTGTTGGCAAAGTTGAATTTTGCATACAAGATTGTTTTATAAAATTTTTATCTTAGTGGTCAGTTAGGACTAACGAAGACTTCCAATTGAGAAAGTTATTCGAGGAACCAAATGAATCGCCAGGTAACCGAACTATCAGTCCCCATAAGTTACTAATGACTTGAGAAAGCTATAGAAAAGTTCTATCAGCAGAAATAGGCAAGAATACGGATAATGACCTGAAGGGTCATTACAGGTCCCCATAAGCCTAGAGGGTACTAGCAAGGGAAATAAATAATTGAAGATCTATACTCCACCGAACATTATATATAAGTATTAACCCATCCATACCGAATCATATCATGCCCAACTCTTAATGTCGGACTCGTACTGGAACTCATATCATTATTATCATTTCATCCTCAATAGTATAATATTATAACATCATTTACAAAACTTGAATCAAAAGTCATAGTATTAATTTCATCATCAATTACCAAACTTGAACCAAAACTCAAATATCAATATCATCATTAATTGTCAGACTTGAATCAGGACTCATATAAACAGACCATAACCATATGCCATACTAATAAATCGTATAAGTAAAATATTACAATAAACCACCAAACATTACTTGAAATTAGAATCAACTCTCATAAAAGTACCAAAAGAGTCACTAATAAGGATACAACATACATAAATAATTCTACAAAAGCTAACACAAGTCTTGGTCGAAGGTGGGTCGAAGAGGCCCACTTCTAATTCCCAAAATTTATTTTTAGGTAAATTTTACCCCGGACTAGGCTAAGGTATCTAAATTAATTTATAGATATGAAATAACACATCATTAGCCCTATGATAGCAATTCTCCCTAAAATATAAGTAACTAAGCTAATTATGCCTAAATTATAGTCTTAAGATAGCCTAAATAGTACAACTAACCCAAATATTTCAATCATACCTGCAATACCTAAATCCACCCTATATCTATCATAAAATCATAATTATACAGCGAAATATATTAATATATAAAGAGGGTAAACGTAACCTACGTGGACATTGAAGAAAACCTAAAAGAATATGCTAAACCACCAATTTCCCTTTTTGAAAAGCTTCCGCAAGGTTCCATGCTATGAAAATCACAATCAATAATCAATACAAGAATAATGATACTCATATTGCATTATTGTGCTTCGGGTCCAAAATTATGTAAAAATCAAATATGGGGCTTGTTTATGAAATCACATTTTTGATACCAATACAACATCCCTATATGCTCAAAGAACATTTACCTAAAAAGGGTGAATTTCAAATTATAATGGTGCTACAATCAAGACACCAAGCTTTTAGGGATTTTTGAAATAAATGGAGGATTAAACCAAGAAATTGATGGAAGCTTACCATAATTTCAAAGAAGAAACACGTAAATTAACATTATTAAAGCTCTAAAATCACACACAAATGATTCTCCCAAGTTTTCCAACTTTTTTGGGTTCAAAATTCAAAAGAATGGATGAAAACTTGTGAAAAATGGGCTAAGTATGGTATTTATACCCTTCCTAGGTCCATGGGTGTCACTTAAGTGGACATCGATCCGCTTAAGTAAACATCACTTAAGCGGTACTTGTTTCCTCGGAACATGTAGTGGAAGGTACCTTGATATTATTTAAGAGGCACTGCTTATGCAACACGCGCCTTACTTATGCAATACCAATGGGCAAAGCTAGGTTGCTTAAGTGACTGATTGGTCGCGTATGTAATGCACCAGCACGAACTAAAACTTGGATCCACCAACCCTTTAGGATTCATCTAACATCTTGTATATGCAAATAAACTATGATACCCTATTAAATTTGAAGTTAGGGACTCAATGATCCAAATTTCCATCTGAGGTCATTTTGATGAAAAGTGGGTCCCACATCCACTTTTCATTTTTCTTAATTTCAGACCAATAGCCTGAAATTAGTCTAGGAGCCTCGAGACCGAAACCAAGGGTCCACCTAGACTAAAATTGACATTTTGGAGCTTTTGGAATATTCAAAATTGGCATGTGAGACCATTTGACTAAAGTTTTTGTCCAGTGGCCAAATTGAACCAATGAAGACTTTAAAATGAGGAATTAGCTCTAAAAACCTAATGAACTACCTGATAACCAAACTGTCAATTCTAGCAAGTCATAATTACTTGGAGTGGCCATAGAAAAGCTCTATATAGAAAAAATGAGTGGAAATATAGAAAATGACCTGGAGGGTCATTATATTAAACACTATTCTGACTTGTTTATAGCTTGGCTTGAATAAACTTGACTTGGATATAATGTGTTAACTTTTTGATTTATTCTTAATTTTTCATTGTTGCTTGTTAATGCGAAGTGTATATTTCTTAAGTATATATTAACTTGTTGTGTTGTAACTTAATTATATGTTCATATTCTCATCTTGGATTGGCAAAATGACCCTATCAATACATTATTGTTCTTGTGTGCTGATAGTAAACCTATATTTACTTTTCTGAGTATAGCATATTCTAGTGGATCCTATAAGACCTCACTTGTGATTCCAGTAATTGACTTCAAATTCAAGGGTCGGTACCATATTTTGAGCTACCATGAATCCTTCATGGATGATAAAGTATTTATTTGTGGACTTATGTTTGTGATTTTTTTCTTGGGATTGCATTATCTTCCTGACAATCTTTATTAGTTTTGGTACGAACAACTTTCAGTTCCTAGGGATTCATTTTGATTAAGTTCAATGTTCTACTTTTAAGTTGTAATTATGTTGTTTCTTTAGACATTGATATTTTATTGATGGATTAGTTCTCTTATCTCTTTTAAGTGTTGATTCTGAGTTATTATTTTAAGGTAGATGGTTCTTCCATCAGGTGAGTAGAGTGGATGACACTCACGGTGGGTTTGGGTCATGAAAAATTTGATACTAGAGCATACATTTATCATACTCATCATACCAAAATGGGTCTAGTAGTGTCTCAAATAATGGTACGATGACGTCTATACTTTTATTTAAGAGGCTATAGGACTTTAGAAAATCTATCATTCTTTTTTCTTTCATTCTATAATTTTATTCCAATTGGTATCTGGCTATCCAAATTAGTATCTAATCTTATTCATTCTTTTATTGGTAGATGGTAAACATTAGGTTTAATAGAACCCGACCAATAACTCGTGCACCAAGTGCTCTTGTTGTAGATTTAATTGGGAGAAAAAGAGAATAAGTGAGAGAAAGAGGTAGGGGAAGTAGAGAACGAGCCACACCCCAGTGGTGGAGGTCAAGCGGTGGTTGGATAAAATTTTGAGAGGCCAGTATTACCTCTCCCACCGCAGGATCATTTGGAGTACATGGAAGTAGTAGAGGAACATAGTGTAGAGCTTGAGGTAGTAGCTCAAGATGGGGTTGCAGGTCTACCTCTATGTCTACTGAGGTTGTCCAATAGGTGTTAGATTTTTAAGTGGGTTAGCTGGGACTAGATCTACACCCACGGTACCATCTTATCAGGATCCAGTTATTCATTCTACTATCGCCATGGCTCCTAAAATGAATGAAGCTTTAGTGACCAATTCTTTTTCTTATCTGGTGTTGGGCTCGGTGATGATTAGTACCAAATATGAATTGTTAAAAAATTGTTGAAGAAGAAACCTCCAATATTCGAGGTTATTGATTCTGAGGATGCCTTTAAATTTATTATTGATTGATATAATAGGTTACATAATATGGGAATTATAAAGAAACGTGAAGTTGAGTTTCTAACTTTTCTTCTAGAGAAGGATGCTAAGTAATGGTCGAGGGTATAGGCTGAATATCGATCGCTTATTTTGCCTCCACTAACTTAGGAGTAATTCTACACTTTTTTCTTAGAGAAATATGTGCCATGGTCCATTTGTAACCATAAAAAAGATGAGCTTTTGGCACTGGATCAGGGTGAACTATTGATTGCGGTCGATAAGGCCAAGTTTCATGCCTTGTCTCGCTATGCTACACAACAGTTGACTTTTGAGAAGGAAAGGACTTACCAATATATTAAAGGTTTAAATTATAATCTTCAGGTATTATTTGTGCAAATGACTTTAGCAGGGTAAGGTTTCAACGAAGTTTTTGACTATGTAAAAAAATTAGAGGGGGTTACCCAAGCGGGTTAGGTTAAGATATTATACAAGAAATCTTGAAATATTGGGAATTTTAGTAGGTCTTACTCTAAAGGTCATGGTTAGTAGGCCGATTTAGCCTATCCTAATCAGTTAGACTTGCCAGCTTCATATGTGGTTCTAGCTAAGGGTTCTTCTTTGGCATAAGTTGTTAGAGGCTAAGAGGCTTCTTACTTTTCTAACAGTAGTCCTTCTCTTAGGTAGGTATATTAATATTATGGTGTGGCAGGTCACTTTAAAAAAGTGCGTTGTAAGGCATGCCAATATCCAGATGCAACAACAACTCGGGCTATAGTCCCAATGGGTAGAAAAGAAGGAGGAAGAAGTAGGGGTCTTCCACGAGAAGGATAAGGAAATCTTGTAGATGGTCGGGGTGGTTAAAAAAGTGATGGTGTTAGGAGAGGAGCATATTTAGGAAAATAATTAACTCAGATAAATGACCAAGCTCACTGTTATGAATTTCAAGAAAAGATTAATGCCGAGGCTTCTAACGTAGTAATCACAGGTATTATTTTTTTTTTGTGGGTCAAAATCTGGTTTGTTATATACTTTATTATCTTCTTTTATGTGTTTAGTCTAGTAGGTAAGTCTATGATAGTGACCTATGTTTATCATTCTTGCTTTGTATTATTTGGGGGTTTTCAAACTTGGGCAGACGTAGTTATTTTAGGCTCTGATATAATTCTAAGTATACCTGTTTATCTCCATATCATGTCGTTTTAAATTGTAATGCTAAAAAAGTGACTCTAGCTATGCCTAGGATGAAGTAACTAGAGTGGGAGGGAATGTATAAGGCCAAACATGTGTTTCCTTCAGACCTATCGGGTATGCCTCCAAATAGGGATATCAATTTCTACATTGACTTAGAGTCGGGCACTTGCCCTATCTTTATTAAACCTTGTCTAATGGCTCTACCAGAGTTGAGGGAGTTTTAAACTCAACCGTGGGAGCTACTTGACAAAGGATTTCTTTGTCCAAGTGATTCACCTTGGGATGCTCTGATCTTGTTTCGCAAGAATAAGAATAGTAGCTTAAGGATGTGTATTGATTACAGAAAGGTGAATAAGGTTTCCATCATAAATAAATATCCCTTGCCTTGCATAGATGACTTGTTTTATTAGTTAAAGGGTGCATCAGTTTTTTCAAAAATCAATTTATGGTCAGGTTATCATCATTTATAAATTAGACTGAAGGACATATCAAATATAGCTTTTATAACTCAGTATAACCATTATGAGTTTCTGGTGATGTTTTTTGGGTTGACTAATGCACTTTCAACCTTTATGAGTTTAGTGAATAGGGTCTTTAAGTTGTTCTTAGTTTCTTTTGTTATTGTGTTTATTGATGATATTTTGTGTACTCCAAGAGTAAGAAAGAAAATGTAGGACTTCTTCGCATAGCTTGGAGATTTTGAGGGAGAAGATGTTACTTTCTAAGATTTCAAAGTGTAAATTCTTATTATCATCAATTGCTTTTTTAGACCATATGGTTCCTATAAAGGGGTGATGGTGGATCACCAGAAGATTGAGGCAGTAAAGAATTGGAATTATCCTAGTTTTGTGATCGAGGTAAGAATTTTTGTGGGTCTTGCTATTTATTATTGTAGATTTATCAAGAACATTACATCCATTACGACACACTTAACAAGGTTAACTCAAAAGAAAGTGTCATTTTTTCAGTCCGACCAATGTGAAGAGAAAATTCTAAATCTTAAGCCACTCTTTACTACAACACCTATTCTTTCATTGTTAATTGAAGATAAGGACTTTATAGTGCTTTGCGATGCTTCACTTTTGGGTTTGGGTGTCATGTTGATGCAGGCTAGAAATGTTATTTCTTATGCTTCAAAGAAGTTGAAGCCTCATGAAAGGAACTACCCAACCCATGACTTAGAGTTAGCAGAGGTGTTGTTTGCATTAAAGATTTAGATACACTATCTTTATGGTGTAAAATGTTAGCTTTTCATAGATCATCATAGCCTGCAGAACGTATTTACTTAAAGGGATTTGAACCTAAGTCCGCAGAGGCGGATGGAATTATTGAAGGCTGATGATATAAGTATTAAGTATCATCTAGGTAAGGACAATGTTGTGGCTGATACATTGAGCCAAAAATCTATAAGTATGGGTATTTTATCATTTTAGGGTATCCAGACGACCATTATCTAGAGAGTTTACAACTTTACATCTCTAAACATGCAATTTTAGGCCTTAAAAAAGAAAGGTATGTTAGATAGTGTAGAGAAGAGTGGATTAAGGCCAAGCATTTAAGGATAAGAAGTTTAATGTATTCTAGAATAAAGTGGTACGTGGAGAAGTCATTTAAGGAAAGATTATGTGTTTCTTAGTTTATTGATTTGATTCATGATGTACTTTTAGAGGCCCATGGCTTGCCTTATTATTTTCATCCAAATACAACCATGATGTTTCATGACTTGAGAGAGCTTTATTGGTGTCCTAGGATGAAAAGGGACATAGTGGACTATGTGTCCAAGTGTCAAAACTGTCAGTATGTAAAGTATGAGCACAAAGTCCTGCAGGGTTGCTTCAGAGGATGACTTTACCCATGTGAATATAGGAACATATTGATATGGACTATGTGGTGGGTTTCCCTATGACTTTGGGGAGGTATGATTCTATTTGGGTGGTGGTGATAGACTGGCGAATTTAGCTTAATCTTTACCAGTTCGAGTAGACTACAACTCTCAACAGTTAGCTAAAATTTATGTCAAAAAGATTGTGAGGCTTCATGGGGCTCCACGTACTATCATTTCTGACAGAAATGCAAAGTACACTTCTATGTTTTAGGATAGATTGCATGAGAAGTTGGGCAACAAGCTTAGGTTTAGCACAACTTTTCACCCTCAAAGTGAAGGGTAGTTTGTGAGGAGATGTAAGTGCCAGAGGATATATTTAGTGTCTATGTAATTAATTTCGATGGTCATTGGGACCACTTTCTTTCTTTGTATGACATTTCATACAAAAATATTATCACTCCAGTATTGATATGACATCATTTGAGGTACTTTATAGAAAATGGTGTATTTCAATTATTGGGTGGTTTGAGTCAGAAAATGTTAAGCCTTTGGGTATGAAATTGGTAAAAGAGGCTTAGGAGAAGGTAATATTAATTAAAGCCAAGTTGTTGGTTGCTTAAAGTAGGCCCAAAAAATATGTGGACTGTAAGATGAAGGAGATGTGCTTCAAGGTTGGTAGCAATTTTTGCAGAAGGTGTCTCCCATGAAGGGAGTCATGAGATTTTGTAAGAGTGGAAAACTCAACCCTCTATATATAGGTCTCTTCAAGGTCCTTAAGGTAGTGGGTCTAGTTGAATATCGATTAGCTATACTATTGGGATTATTGGGAGCCAATCCAATATCTCATGTCTCAATGCTGAAATGGTACCATGGAGATGGAGACTACATCATTAAGAGGGATTTGATGCTTCTAGATAAGTATTTGTCTTACAAAGAGGAACCATAACTGATTCTTAATCGGGATGTTCAAAAATTGGGGATGAAGGAAATTCATTCAATGAAGATTCAATGGAAGCATCGTCCGGCTGAGAACACTACTTGGGAGATAGAGAAGGACATACGGGATAAGTACCCTCAATTTTTTTAGGATACATGTACTCTTATTTTCCTTATTTAGCCTATATTTCTCATTTGATACTTCAGGTACAAATGATGGGTAAATTTATATTTGTTGTAATCACCCTCTTTGTCATTACCTATAAGTCCTACATTTAAAATCTCATGTCTAAATTTTTTTTGATTTAGAAGTTATAAATTTTAGCCTAGCCTAGTTTCGATATATTTTTTGGAAAGTGTGGCCAAAAATATTCTAGGAATGATTTGTACTAGGTCAATGGTTTGTCTTGATTTCTAGTTATATATGATAAAATTCTATAGGAATTACAAAATTGAATTTGGATAAGTAGAACTCTCAAAATTAATCTTAGCATAAAGGAAACTATTTGAAATATCTTAGAATTAAGGCGTGTTGCAAAAAGAGAATTTTTAGGAAAAGAAGAACATCTTGTCCCATCGATGCTCCTATATTGGTCAGATCACTGCTATAGCGGCAAGAGCTATAGTGAAATAATTTCTGCAGTGGTCACCGACCGCTATAGCGGTCAATATTAATATAGTGGCACCACTATACCAGTGGTGGTGAAAACTGTAGATTATTAAAACATTTTCCTAAAATAGTTTTTTTTTCTAAAATTCATTTTGGGGCAAGAAAAGGGCAATTTAGGGCAAAAGAAATAAAAAATTCTTCATTTGACTTCGTTAGGTAAGAAATTCATCTTCGTTAACTCGTATTTAATTATAAAGCCTTAAAATTTTTAATTCATGGAGTCCGAGGAGTATTTTAGGGTGGATTTATGTTAATTGTTGATGCAAGGGGAAATATTAAGGAATAAGTTAAGGGGTTTTGACTATTAACATGTAAATTACCCTTGCATTCCGTTAATTTACTAATTTACTCATGAAATTGGTAGTTTTAGATTAATTATGGTGGAAAATCCCTAGAACAGGAATAGAATGATCATGAAATTGACCTTAAAAGTTGGGTGTGAGTTATAAATCCCGACATGTAAGGTCATTTATTTAATTATGTATTTATGTGCATGTTTTAGACCACGAGAAAGCAAAAATTACACGAAAGAGCAAGGCTCCAGCATAGAGGAGTTGTGCAAGCCTAGTTCGAGGTAGGTGATGATATTGTAGTTTAATCAAATTTGTGTTATATGTACATGTTAACAACGTTGTAGTATGACTTGTTAGTACATATTTTTGGGTCTGGTCTTTACAAATGATTTGCAGTTGTTATATGATTTAGACCTGCCTTACTTGCTAAATCTGGAATATTCTATATTTAGAACGTTCTAACAGGTTTTTGTGTGAAACAAGATTAGCAGATACTTGTGTTTAAGATTTTAGTACATGAATGATAATTGTCCCCTACGGGTCATGGATAGAGGCTGGTTGTATACCCCATAGCGTATATGTGCGAGGGTCAGGTGAGTTTGACGGTTCCATGAGTGAACCACAAAAATATACTTTTATACTTTATAAATTGTCCTGAATTTTTTATGACTTGGCTTGACTATACTTGAATTGGTGATAATATGTTGAATTGTTGATTGATTTCTAATTGTTCATTGTTGCTTGTTATGTTAAGTGTATGTTTGTTAAGCATGGATTAACTTGTTGAACTATAACTTAGTTATATGTTCGTATTATCATCTTTGGTTGGATAAATGACCTTACTAGTACACTGTTGTTCTTGTGTGATGATACTACACCGGCATTTACTTTTGCGAGTGTAGCGTATATTCCAGCAGCTCCTATGAGACCTCACTTGTGATTCCAACAGTTGACTTTGGATACAAGGGTGAGCAGCATGTTTCGGCTTTCAATGAATTCTTCTTGGATGAAAAAGTCTTAATTTTTGTACTTATATTTTATCTTTAGTTTTTAGGGTTGCATCCATTTCTTGACAAGCTTCGGTAATTTTGGTATGGACGAATTTCCTAGGAATGATTTTGGCTAAGTAAAATGTTCCATTTTTAAGTTGTACTTATGTTTTTTCTTTAGACATTGATTTTTTATTGATGGATTAGTTTTATTATCTCTTTTATGTGTTGATTTTGACTTTGTATGTTGGGGTAGATGGTTCTCCCACCGAGTGAGTAGTGTGGGTGCCACTCAAGATAGGTTTGAATCATGACACTTGAACCCTTACGCGAATTTTTAGTGATGCAGAATAATAATAAAATAAGATCATAGGAGTGGTAGAATGGTACCCTAACACACCTAAATTCATTAGGTGGTGACTCTCTCTTTTAAAACTATCATAAAAAGAGTTGTCATATTGAATCCCCTTTCGCGAGAAAAAGAGAACACAAAAGAATGTTGATTCTGTTGGGGATACTTAGGCTCTAACCATTATGAATTCATGTCTTATATGAGATCTTATGTTTTATTTTGGTCTTTTTTTATGAATAACCTTTTCCCTTTCACCATATTTATTTATTTGGGTAGTAAATGTTTTTCTTTATTTCATATTTTTGATTTGTTTCCTTAATGAGTTTGTTTTCTTACCATATTTATTCCTTTATATCCCTGAATATTTTTTATGATAAATCCTTCTTGTTTTTCATTTATTTTGTTGCCTTAGGAATTTATTTTTTCTTTCCATGCTTGTCCACTTTCCTTTCCCCTTTCACTTATTTACTTTAATTCTTAAGTTGTGTCCAAACTAAATCCTTCTCCTTATTCCATTACTTTTTTATGTCCTTTAATGTCTCTCGTACTTTTTATCTTATTTCCTTATCTATTAGTGTAATAATGTCAATGTCACTTATTTATCTCTTTCATTAAATAAATTCAAATGTGTTAATACTTTCTCACTATATGTTATATGTTACTATTTTATATAACTGGCCTTTCGCTTATACTTTCTTTACTTGGAAACTCTTTTATTTTATTTTAAGAATGGCTGCATCATTGCATGGAAGTTCACTTCCTAAAACACTGTATGAAAAATATCTCATGAATCGATCGATCAGTGGTGCATCACCGATCATGAGCTTTCCCACTCTCAAGTTGTCTTCTTGAGTGAACCACGACTAGCAAACCAGTATTGTTCTCTAGATCTTAACTATATCTACTCTTACTAAGGAATATGCATACTAATAAATCTAGGATGTCGTCATTACTTATGTGCATACACCTTATTTTTTACTACTTCATAACTTTCATATCCCATATATGTGTGTCTCCTTGTTTAAAGTTGTGTTTTTCTTTTGATATTTGTAGGCTCTCTTTCAAATTTAGTACTTATCAATTCCTTATTTAAATTGTTTTCTATCTATGTTAAACCCTTTTCTTTATATCCCTTATATGTTTCCATATTAGATTATTATTTCATGATTAATCATCTCCATCTATCCCTTTATTTATTTATGGGCATATCTCAAATATTTTTTATGAACCTTCTTTATTCATACATTTACTCATTATTTTACTAAACATTTGCTTTTCCTTAATTTCTCATAATGTTATTATATCTTATCATGTGCTAATTGTTATTGTTTTATATAAATGGAATTTTTCTCATACTTTCCCCACTTGGGAGCCTCACACTTTCACACATTATACACAATACTGGTATGTGTGCCTTGGCTCCTC
Organism: Capsicum pubescens; assembly: GCA_030864215.1. Classification (NCBI taxonomy): domain Eukaryota; kingdom Viridiplantae; phylum Streptophyta; class Magnoliopsida; order Solanales; family Solanaceae; genus Capsicum; species Capsicum pubescens. The sequence goes on along the minus strand of CM061543.1, from coordinate 153,040,789 downwards.
TCCAAATTCACTTCCATATTCATTTTATAGAGTCAGATAAGACGAGGTGTAGCAGATAGTTTACTATCATGGGACCATGTACCTTCTCACATAAGAATACCTCCGGTCTGTGTCTGCCTAAATCTTAGAAAATTCTAAGTCATACAAGCATTAATCATTGTGTGCTATGTGTTTACTATCCTTATTTAAATTTTCATTCAACTCTTAATATGTCTCCAAATTTTACTATGTCCCAATTTTGAACCACGTATGACCTGATTCTTGTCAAATAAGATACGTAGGCAATCCTATATAAGGATGCAATCCTCCTTTTCACTATTTTAAAAAATATCCTTGTGTTTAAAAATTTTAAAAATTCTTCATTCAAATAATTGTTTTGTTAAATCTTATATTCTTTCTTTCTTTCACGTTCCTATAATGCCATAAGAGCGAAAACTCTTCATTTTTGGGTAACTCAAATAATTTTCACAATCTTTAAGATTCTCAAATGTTTCAAACTAAATATCTCAGTTGAGTTAATTCTTCAAAAATTTTAAATCTTCAACTCTCCCATTTTTCTCAAAAAAAAAAATTCTTTAAATATTCTAAATGTATCTCTTATATATCTTATTGTAATTTACTTGCTCACCTCATTAGCTTTAAGTAAGAGCTTAATATTTAGGTCTTGATTTTCTACCTTTTGATATCAATTCACTTTTCAAGCTTACGTTATATTCTAACTCATTCATTCATCTCAATGTCCTCTTTGACGAGTAACTCATCTTTTGACACTAGTGCCTTAAATTTTGTATATTGATTATTTCTTTATTTGACTTATTTATGTTTTCTTAGAGGTTGTCAATTATTTGATCATCTACTCGATTGAGAATCCACAATATGACAAATATGCCTGACATACAAAAAGCCCAACCTCTTTCTTCCTCTCTCTATGCAAATTACTTTTGACTATACTTTTTTATTTCAGTCTCACTCTGATTAAATTTTTTTTATTCTCTATATTCAAATCATAAAAACTTTTGACAAGACTCTTTATTCGACAAAGCTAGATTATTTTAGCCCACTCTATGGCCTCCCTATTGCCAAAATGCAAATTCAAAATTGAGACTTCACAGTTCAAATGTAAGTCAACTATTTTAGTTGAACTAATATTTTTCTATGAGTATAGCTAGATTATAAGACTCCATGAATGAAAACAGGGGAAAAATTTTTGAGAGGTCCTAAAAAATTTCATAAGCAAGCAACATTTCAATTCACGAGGACATGCAAAAGAATATATTTATTCTAAACTAGCACATAAATATTTAAGAATACCTAATAAATCAAAAATAATGAATTTCAGTTCTGTCCATGAAATCAAAACAATGATAAGGGGTCAAGCAAAGCAAAGGTATGAGTCAGCCTTACTTTTCAAAACATACAATTTTTATTTGAGTGCAGAAAGTAGGTACAAATATAGCAACTACCTAACACAACTTGAATAATCATCATCAAAGGAAGACCAAACTACATCTCTAACCTTGGAAAGAGGTTAAGTTTCTCTATCTCCTCAAATTTGATGACAACAAATTCAATAATACATTGCATTGATAGGCTCGACAACTAATCTGATAATGCACTACATTGAAAAGCTCGATAGCTAACCCGATAATACATTCATTGACAGAATCGACAGCTAACCTGATAATACATTGCATTGATAGCCTCGATAGCCAACCTGATAATACATTGCATTGATAGCCAACCTGATAATACATTGCATTGACAGACTCGATAATATATTTCATTGATATACTCGACAACCATCCGATAATACATTGTATTGACAGGCTCGACAACCAACCCGATAATACATTGCATTGATAGGCTCGACAACCACCTGATAATTTATTACATTGACGGGATCGACAATAAAATGATATTCGGGTTTATCCACCTTAAAATAAAATATATTGGGGATGTCCTCCCTATAATAGGATATACAAAGTTTTTCTGTCCTAAAATTGGATATATCGGGTTCATCCGTTTCATACTAGTATATACTGAGTTCGTCCATCGTAAAATAGGATATATCAGATTAGTCTACCCTATAATACAATATATCGAGTTTTTATGCCCTAATACGGGATATATCGTGTTCATTCGCCTATAGTAGGATATATCAGAATCGTTTCTCCTAAAATAAGACAGTTGAGTCTACCCTAAAATAAGGACAGTTGATATTATAGGTATATAGTCAACATAATCATATTCGTCTTAAAAGATAAAACTGCAACATATTTTTTTAAGGTTTATCAAAAAAATTTGAGCCACAAGAACCACGTCTGAAGATACGCTTTCTTATCTCCTCTCGTTATTATTGTTATTTATTACTATTATTTTTCACTGCATTATTTAAACTTCTCTATGCTTGTGAACTAACCATTTTATCTAGTTGCGTTAGAAGCTACACGCAAGTCCTAAATATCATAAGGAAAGAAATTTGAGAATTATTCTCCTTTCGCTTTCAAAACATACTTCTTTATCCTTATATTTCACAATATGACGTAAATCATATTCACACTCCATGTTTTTATATCACTCAAAACTCTAATCTTCTCAACTCATGTTGTCCATATATGAATGTTGCATTCCTCAATTTTCTTTAGAAATTTCATTCGTTCCTAAATTTAGAACTGTACACGACCTAATTCTGGTAAAATCATAGATATGTAGGTGACTAGAACAAAAGTCTTGGTCACACCATTTTCCACTACTCCCTCTTGTTTCTCTTAATCCGAAAGAGTCACCCTCTCGGTCGGACAAAATTGACTACTAAATCAACATTCTTTACTCGAAAATTTGTCCCTCATTCCCGAGAAAATAAGGACATTTGTTTACACCCAATTTTGGGCCTCCTATTCGTAATTTTTCTCACTCGAGCGGTTGTTTTGTTCGCAAAGCCAAAATCTGCTATTTCTTACTTATTTTTATCAGAATATTTATTCTAGATGCAATTCACTTAATTTAAGTAGTATGATTATTATTTCTGTTATTTTAATTATTTTTATCACTATTATATAATATTCTTCACTAGTAAAGTGTTGTTTAATTATTCTTTTCATTTCTCTTTTTGTTTATTTTATAAGTATTTGATTAAATATTTTTAGAATTATTATTCTTATATTGTGAATTTTTTTACTACAAAATATAATGATTAATTTAATAATTTATTATTATTTTCTACACTTAGTAATTAGTAGTTATCCATTTTAGATATTATTTTTGAAAGAAATTTATTTAGTCCTAAACAAGCTCAAAATTCAAATTTTTAAATTCAAATTTTGCCAAATCTTTTCATTAAGTAGAACAATCCTCCTCACTATCTTTCCTTTCTCGTGAAGAATATTTTGACCCTCAAAATTATTTCAATCAATGTTACTTGTTATATTTTACTTTATCCATATCCATAAAACCCATCTACAAAATCAAAATATCCTATTGTTCGAAGGAAGAATATGATTTTTCTCCAAAGAATAATCCCCATTTTTATTTATTTATCTGTAAAAAAATATTTGTTACTTAAGACATATGATATTTTTTTCATTTTTATCTCCCTTTCTTCAACGGCGCCTCTATTAATTCCCTTAAAAAAATTTAAATATATTTTCTCTCCAATAATAACTATTGTCCTTCCAATCTATAGATGATAAACTTCCTCATTATCTGGACAGACCTTGGATACTCGCTCACACTTTGAGCATTACATTTTACACAAAAAAAAAAACATTTTAAAGTTCTATCCCCAAAAGGCTAGTTTTGGCTTTCTACTTACTATTTCTCTGACATTCTCTAGATCTTGTGTGTAGCTTTCAATTTTGGTTCTTTTATCAATTTAACTTCCAACAAGTTAGCCTCTATCAATGAATTTTTCATTTCTTATGTAGTAGTTTTTTTCTAGCTTGAACCTAGAAAACATGTATATAGGACTTGATTCAGACTAATTATCTTGTTTTGAAATGTACATGTATGTCTGTTTCTCTGGTTGTGGACCTACCTAGTGCTTCCCAATTCTTTATGTTAGCTTTTATGCTATGTTTGTGTTTAACATGTTTCATTAAAAGGTGAACATTCAGGATATACGAAGCATCGTCTAAGTTTGGGATGCTTTAAAGGATGTCTGGAAAGTCTTTGATTTCCTTATTTATTATTATTTCTTTCATATTCATTATAGACATGTAATAAATATTGTATAAATTTTATCACCTAATAAAAGAATTTGGGGGTTGCTTATGTGTGGTGGGGATTATGTGACTTGAATGTTTTTTAACGTAACTATTTTATCACTTAGGCAATATGTTCTAGGTTATCAATTAAATTTCAGCATGTTAATGAATTATTTTATCACTTAAAAATCATGTTCTAGGATCATTAATTAACTGTCAACATATTAAATTAAGTTCAAACATGTCAATTTAAGTTATAGCGTGTCTAATTAATTTTTGACATATTATGACTAATTTTAAGCATTTTATTCATTATACATCATGTCTTTATTATTTTCATAACTTCAAAATAATTTTTCGTTTGTTTAAATAATTTCCAACACTTTAAAATTATTTTCCAGTGGGGTCTTATCAATTTTCAGCATGGTTAAAAGTAACTCCCCAAAATATCGAAGCCAAGCTAGAACCATACGTCAAGTATATTGATGTTCTGGATTTTGACGGAACATTTTACATCTTTTTCTAGAGATAATTGTACGTTTTCAAGAAGCTGATATTGTATTTAATACTGAATTTTAGTGTTTTCAAGTCAAAGAGTTAACTGAAGAAGAAACTTGGAAAACTGGCAGAAAAAGGCCACTGGCAGTCCAACTGGCAGACCGTCATATATGCGATGGACCGTGAGGGTGACCATCAGAGTTAAACAGAAAGGAAAAATTAAGTGATCCCTGTGATGGTTCAAGCGACGGTCCACCAGATCTCTGAAGGACCGCTAACTTGGCCATCAGGCTGAAATAGAGAATGGCCTTTCAGAGGATCAAGCGACGGCTCGTGCGATGGACTGCCAGGACAGCGACGGTCCGCCAACCTTACCGTCACCACTTAACTAGAAAGTAGCCAATTGGGACCTTCAGCGACGGTCCACGTGACGGACCATCAGGATTTAGACAGGCTGTCAACGTGGCCGTCAACTTCAACACGGCTTTAATGAATTCAAATTTTAAATCCACTGTACCTGAGAACATATAAATACCCAATTTAGGTTTTATTTAGGGATCTTATATCATATTTTTGAGCTAGAAACCTTATTGTATGTATTATTCTCTGGGATTCAAGCTACAATTGTGGATCTAGTTATCTTTATTCATATTCTCATTGAAGATTCAAGAACAATTATTGTAACATTTGTAAGTAATTCTTTAAATCCATTTAAGAAAAACAAAATGATTTTCTCTTCTTCTTCTCTTGAGATGTGTGGCTAAACTTCCATAACTAGGGTTATGGGAGCCTTGATGTGAATAACTGATTGGTGTTGTGAAAATGCTTAATTTCAATACATAATTGATATTGTATAAATCCTTTTTCACTTTAATGACCTTTCTTGGTTGCAAATTTGAATGGTGAGCCAAAGAACATTGCTTGTCTAAGAAGAAAGTATATGCTGGGAAAAGAAGGAGTTTACATGAAGTCAAAAGGCCTTAACCTCTGGGTTATGAGTTGATTCCTTCACAAGGATTGACTCACATAAAAGATTAGTTGAATAAATTCATTTATTCTTTGAGTTCGAAAGAATTGAAGGGTAAAATACCCAGTTAGGTTGTGAAACAAATGGGTAAGCTTTAGAATTCAATGACTCTTGCAATTGAAGTTGTAAATTGGGAATTTATGATAATTCACAACCTCGTCTGTTTGTACATCTTGGTGAACATAACTCTAGTTTGTTTTTTCTCATTGAATTAGTATTTGCAATAAAACTCGCTAGCTGGAACGCTACTCGTTACAACCATTTAAATACTGTTAACAATCCACAACCCCTCTTTATTCAGGAACCTTCGATCAATAGTATGTTAACAAAAATAATACTTAGTTTGCACAGTATTCCCTGTGGGATTCGACCCCAACCTAGTTGGGCTCTATATTTGACAGCGACCGCTTACACTTTCTAATGAGAGTTGTAATTTGGGTGTATCATATATGTAGGATTAAACATCAAGTTTCAAAAGTATGAGAAGGAATTTGTTCATGTACCAAGGAAACAAGAACCTCCTAGCCCTTAACCACGCCAAAACCTCTTTTACCAATCCATCCCTTAAGAAATAATGTAACGCCCCGAGTCTGTACCCCGAACGCTACACGGTGCTCATAATCCTAAAGGACCATAAGCTAACCCATGACTGGTACCTGCTGCAATAATTGTTTAATAAATACTATAATGATTGCGAAAATAGGCGGAAACATATGCCATAAGGTTCACATCTGTAAATAAATCTGAATATAAGTACTGAAAAACTAAACAACTGTCTGAAATACTCTAGTCTGAAAAGCCTCTAACTGTTTGAACTGTGGAGTTGATGCGACAAGCCCCAAACTAACTCTATCTACTAAAATAAAACTAAAGTACTATAAATAATAAGCATATCCTCGAACTATGAGGACTCACCACTACTCTGAAAGCTAAGAATCTGAACTGCTAAGGGTGATTTGGATCCCGTGAGTCTGAACCTATGATATAAGACATCATAGCGCAAAGAAAAGCATGCATCAGTACTTTGAATGTACTGGTATGCTCAGTAACATAGGCTGAAATATATGGACTCATATGCATGCACAATAATAACTGAATAACATGAGTATGACTGAGTAAGAGAACATGCATGAATACATAGACTGTAACTAAGACCGTGCTAATACTGAGTACTGAATCTGAATACTGATAATCGATATCTGAGTTTTCAAATACTGTATTACTGATTATCTGAATGACTATATCTGATAGTTCTGAATACTATGGAACCATACTGAGGTCCATACTAAGATGAGTGACTATGTCTGATAGTCCTGAATCTGTAGAACTAAAATGAGTTCTATTCTAAGACTAAGACTAGAACTGAGACTGTATGAGGTAATCATTTAACCGATATGCCCCTCTCTAAATTGATTGGGTTCCAACCTATAACCCCAATTAGAAAGGTGTCAATACTGTGCCACAGGTAAGGACAAGCTGTGAGTTAACTCTCTCTGACAGGAAGCTCTTCCGTCAACCCTCGCTGGCAGGATAACTCAAATGAGATTGTAATGACCCGAAATAACCTCCCGGGACATCACACGGTGCTTAAGGCTACAAGTAGCCCCGACCTAACCCTTTGAGCCTATTTATACTAATAACACTCATTTCAAGATAAAATAATTCAAACACTAGCATAGTCATATCATATGAAAGGAAATACGGAGAAAATGCTCGGTCCAAACGACCACAATACTAGAAACCTCCACACAACCACAATCTGATAAATAGTCTAACAAAGCCTCTACTAATCCATGAACTAGAGAGCCATTGGGACAGGTCCCCAACTAACTCAAAATTAACTGAAAGTAAAAAAAACATAGTCTCTCAAACACAGAAATGTCTGAAGAGAGGTCCTCTAACCATGAGGATCACCACTATAGGAATGTAAACAGTGGTACTCGAAAGTCATTGACGAGGCTGGGACTGAGCACTTGAACGTACATTATAAGATAATGTAGCACATAGATGTATATGTGTATCAGCACTTGGGAATGTACTGAGGACGTGGGGGTACATGCATTTATATGAAATAACATCAATACTCTTTAATCAAATCATACATGCAATAAGTAATGACTCACATGGCTTGAGTAAGTATAAAATGTAAAGCTCATGAATCATGTAGAATGGAACATATAACACAATCTCATGGATCATTATACTTTCATCTTTGAAATTTGTACTCTTCTCTTATTCTCATTACTCAAGGCTAAAGAAAACTTTAAGCAATACTTTCAACTCATGCATATGTCTCATGGAGAGTAAAACTTCTTCAATGCTCAAGAACTCATAACTCTTTTAAACTCAAATACTTGGAATTCGAAATTTTATAACTTTGGAACATACTTAAAGGCATTTCATTCACGTTAGAAAAATATCTCATTTCAAGCTTTAGGAAAAATTACTCATATCAAGGGAAAGTATTTTAGTTTTAAAGAAAAATATCTTATCTCAATGAAAAATACTTTAGTTTAGGGAGGTAACTGATCTCGAAGTTTAAATGTCAAGGGAAACATCAAAAACCTGAAACCAATAACAATGGGTGAAAACCCCCAATTCAATTTCATATAAAATCTCATAAATTGCAGAGAATTGTAGTTTAAATAAGATTTTGGGCACAAGGGTAAAAGGATTACCCTTGTTCAAAACCCCGCATACCTTGAATAAAAAGCTTTGGATGAACTCTCACTTTTGGGACTCTATTCGTACTCTTGAATGAGGGTTCCTGAAGCCCTTGACTTGGGAACCTTGAATCCTGACTCAATTAAGAAAATCTATGGTGGATTCTTGAGATTCTTAGAAGAGGTTTTGGATACTTAGGGTTTTATTTTAGAGAAAACTTGAGGGAGACTTCATAGAATGCTTGTAAATGACCTTGATTTAGTGTTTGCACGGTTTAAGAGGCTTGGAAAAAGTCCAAAATGCCCTTTCTAACATCTTTACAAAGATGAAAAATTAAACTGGAAATCCGATTTCATAGGCCACCGCGACGCACCACTATCGCGGTGGCTCACTGGAAATTGGTAGTCACCGCGATGTGGAGCCATTATGTTATCCCGCTAGTTGGGACCTGGAACTTTAGCACGATGCATCACAATCACGCCAGGACACTGGAAATTGTCTATTGGAAAGTTGGGGTCCTCCGCGATGCGCCACTATTGCGGAGTTCCACTGGAAATTGACAATTGTCAAATAGACCCTCTCTGTGATGCGTTAAGCTCTAAAATGATGCCGTTTTATGACTAGGACTTAAATTAGCCATAACTTCATACCCGGGTATCAGATTTGGGCGAATCTTATATCGACGGAAAACTTATCGAATTTCCCATGTGATAAAAATTTGAAATTGGGGAAATTCTATATGATTAACACGATAGTCACTTAGGAAGTCACTTCTAAATCTTTTAGGGCCGGAATCACGCCTCACTTGATATGCCCTAAGGTTCATTCTATGAGAGAATTTCGCGAGGTCTTACAATATCCCCCCTTGGAAACATTTATCCTCGAATGTCGTTGGTTGGACTAGGAACACAGGAAACATAGAGTACACATAGATGAATCTCTCTAAACTCCTGAATACCTCAGAATTTGTAAGAACTCATACAAGAATAGATACATAGCTGCACTATAGATTCGAAGGGCTAACTTAAGGAAGAATAATAACTTCGACTTGATCTAAACTCGCGGAGAAGAGGTGCGGGTACTTGGATTGCATATTTTTTTCTGCCTCCCAAGTAGCACCCTCAACAGACTGGTTCTTCCACAATAGTTTGACCAAGGGAACCTCTTTGTTCCTCAGTCTACGGATTTAAAAATCTAGGATGTCAATGGGAATCTCATCAAATGAAAGACTGTTCAGAATATCAGCACTCTCTGAAGGATCTACTACAACAGAATCACCAATATGATTTTTAAGCATGGAGACATGAAAAATAGGATGAACAACTGACAACTCTGCGGGCAACTCAACCTCATAGGCTACTTTTCCAACATGGCTCAAAACTCTATACGGGCCAATATAACGGGGACTAAGCTTTCCCTTTTAACCAAACCTCTTCACCCCTTTAACGGTGAAATCTTAAAGTACACCAAATCACTCACTTCAAACTCAAGATCTCTTCTCCTCACATCGGCATATGACTTTTGACGACTCTGAGCAGTCTTCAACCTCTCTCTAATCAATTTAACTTTCTCTATATCTTCAAACACTGCATCAGGACCAATTACGACAGCTTCACCCACTTCAAACCACCTTATGGGTGACCTACATCTCCTACCAAACAAGGCCTCAAATGGTGCCATACCGATGCTAGCATGGTAACTATTGTTATAGGTAAACTCTATCAATGGAAAATGCTCATCCCAACTACCTTTGAAATCAAGAGAACATCCCTCAACATATCTTCCAGGGTTTGAATGGTCCTCTCAGCCTAACCATCTGTCTGCGGATGAAAATCGTAACTCAAAAGAACTTAGGAACCAAGACCCTGCTGAAACGCCCTCCAAAATTGAGAAGTAAATTGAGTGCCCCTATCCAAAATGATGGACGAGGGAACTCCATGCAGCCTGACAATCTCCTGGATATACAATCTAGGATGTATAAGATGTGAGCACGGGCAAGAAATGCGCGGACTTAAGGAGCCTATCCACAACCACCCAAATAGAATTATGATGACGACGCGAAAGAGGTAACTCGGTCACAAAGTCCATATTTACCACCTCCTACTTCTAAGTGGGTATACCAAACTCTTACATCACACCACCAGGTCTTTGGTGCTCTACCTTAACCTGTTGGCATGTTGCACACTTTGCTAAAAACTCGGATATATCGTTCTTTATACCATTCCACCAATAGATTTCCTGCAAGTCGCGGTACATCTTGGCAGTGCCGGGATGAATAGAATACCGCGTGCCATGCATTTCAGCCATAATCCTCTTCCTCAGATCATCAACACACAGAACACACAATCTACCTTGCACTCTCAACACGCCATCTCCCCCTTGGGAGAAAACCTCTACCTTTTGGTCCTGAACTAACTCCTTCCGTCCGATCAAACTAGGATCCTTGTCTTGCTTCTCCTTCACTTTCAAAACTAAAGAGGATTCCAAACTACTTTTCACCAACGTACTCCCCTCGGCTGAAAATGTAATATTACACCCAATATATCCAGAAAATGCACATCGTGAGCTAACTCTTTCTTTCCTTCCTCTACATGAGTAACACTACCCATAGACAATCTGTGAAGGGCATCCGTCACTACGTTGGCCTTTCCCGGGTGATACAACACACTCATATCATAGTCTTTTAACAACTCCAACTGCCTCCTCTTCCTAAGATTTAACTCCCTCTGAGTAAACACATATTGTAGGCGCTTATGATCAGTAAACACATCAACATGAACACCATAAAGATAGTGTCTCCAGATTTTTAAAGCAAAGACCACAACAGCTAACTCAAGATCATGGGTTGGGTAATTCTTCTCATACGGCTTCAACTGCCTAAAGGCATAGGCTATAACCTTACCTCTTTGCATTAACACACAACCTAAACCAATTCTAGAGGCATCACAATACACCACAAAACCATTTGTATCATCAGGTAAAGTCAACACAGGGGCTGAAGTAAGTCGAGTCTTTAACTCCTGAAAACTCTTCTCACAGGAATCTGACCACTGGAACATAAATTTCTTTTGGGTCAACCGAGTCATGGGAGATACAATAGAAGATAAACCCTCAATAAAATGATGATAGTAGCCTACTAGACCCAAGAAACTTCTAATGTCAGATGGAGAGATAGGTCTAGGTTAATTTCTTACAGCTTCTGCCTTTTGAGGATCAACTCTAATACCCTCGGCTGAAATAATATGACCTAGAAAGGCTACAGACGTTAGCCAAAATTCACACTTACTGAATTTGGTGAACAACAGGTGATCTCTGAGGGTTTGTAAGATAATTCTACGATGATTTGCATGGTTATTCTCATTACGGGGGTACACAAGGATATCATCTATGAAAACAATGACAAACATGTTGAGATATTTCTTAAACACTCGATTTATGAGGTCAATGAAGGCGGCTGGGGCATTGGTTAGACTGAAGAACATGACTAGAAACTCAAAGTGACCATAGCGGGTCAGAAAGCTGTCTTTGGAATATCACATTCCCTCACTTTAAGTTGATGATAGCCGGATCTAAGGTCTATCTTAGAGAAATAACTTGCACCTTACAACTAATCAAACAGGTCATCAATTCTTGAAAGAGGATACTTATTTTTAACTGTGACCTTGTTAAGCTGATGATAGTTAATACACATACGCAAAGAACTGTCTTTCTTTCGCATGAATAAGATAGGTGTGCCCCAAGGAGAAATACTTGACCTAATGAAACCTTTGCCTAAGAGATCTTTGAGTTTCTCTATTAATTTTTTAAGCTCAGCAGGTGCCATACGGTATGGCGGAATAGAAATAGACCGAGTATCGAGAAGAAGGTCAATCCCACATTCTATCTCTCTATCAGGAGGTACCCTTGGGAGATCTTCCGAAAAAACATCTAAAAACTCATTAACAGTATTGACTGACTGAATAGTTAGAGTCTCGAACTTAGTGTCTTTAACTCTAACTAGGTGATAGATGCAACCCTTGGATATTAGCTTTCTGGCTTTGAGATAGGAGATAAAATGACTCTTGGGAGATACCAAACTCCCGAACCACTCAAAAGATGGTTCATCAGGAAACTAAAACTTGACCATACAAGTACGATAGTCTATAGATGCATAACAAGAATGAAGCCAATCCATACCCAGAATAAGGTCAAAATCCACCATGTCTAACTCTATCAAATCAACAAGTATGACTCTATGAAGAACAGTAACAGGACAATCTCTATACACTTATTTAGCAACAACTGACTCCCTAACGGGTGTAGAAACAAGGAAAGGATCAGGAATCTTTTAGGGACTCATTTTGAAATTCACAACTACAAGTGGGGTCACATAAGAGAGACTTGACCCGGGGTCCAACAACACACAAACATCAAGATAAAAGACGCGGAGCTTACCAGTAATAATATCGGGAGAGGCCTCCTACTCATGACAAGATGGTAAGGTATAGAATCTGTTCTAGCGGTGGCCGCCAGCAATGCTAGATAAAGTGCCCTGAGCAGGGGTGGAACGGGGTACATGAGCTGGTGTACTAGTAGCCTGTGCCTATGGTCGGGAATCTCCGTTCCCCTGTCTAGCATGAGGACAATATTTAAGTCTGTGGCCCTACTTGCCACAACCAAAACAACCCCTCAGATCTACGAAACACTCATCGGGATGAATCCTACCATACTTAGCACAAGGAGGATAGCAGGGCCTGCTACCAACACTGTTCTATGACCTAGATATAAAAGATCTTCCCCCTTGCTCCTACTTGCTTCTAGGCGCGGGAGCACTAGCTGATAAAGGTTCTGGCATAGACGGATGCCTCTGAAACTAAGGGTGGTTCCCTCTATGGAACCTAGGCTGGCTATACTCATGATGCTCAGATCAGACCTCTTGTTACCCCTCACTCGATCTCTTTCCCTAATTTTATCCATTTCTATCTGCTGGGAATGAGTCATCAACCTAGACAAATCCCATATCCCTATGCAGCATTGCAGTCCTACACTCTTTTAGTACCAACCCAGAAACACCGGTAATGAACTTGCTCATACTAGCCCGGGTGTCAGAAATCAAATCAGGAGCATACTTGGCTAACTTGTTGAACTTCAAGTAGTAATCCTTAACAGTCATGGAGCCCTACCTTAAGTTTATAAACTCCTCAATCTTTGCCTCCCTTATCTCAAGCAAAAAGAACTTGTCCAAGAATGCATCTTGGAACACCTGCCAAGTCATAGGAGGAACATCCTCACCTCTACCCTTCCTCCAAGATACAACCCAGTCAAAAGCTATGTCTTTCAACCTGTAAGACACCAAATCAATACTTTCTTTCTCAGAAACATACATCACCTGCGTGATCTTTCTCACCTCCTCTAGGTACAACTATGGGTCCTCTCCTGCCTTGGACCCATAAAACTCTGGCGGATTCTTCCGCATGAAATCACAGATCGTAGCTGCGGATACATTACCTCCCTACTGATTAGAAACTGAAGCCTAGTTATTGGCCCAAACATTGGTGGTGACTGCTTGGGATAACGCCTGAAAGGCTGGCCAAAACTCGGTATAAGACACAGTCTCAGTCGAAGGATCAACAGGTGGGGTTTGCTCATCATTGTTCCTGCAGGCATTCGCTCTTTGGAAAGACATTTTATGAAATAGAAGAGCACAAATTATTATATGAGAGGGACAACTGTAGGCACGATAGAATCTGAAAGAAAGAAATAACTTTCCCTAAAATATCTTGTAGACTCTTGCTCATAGATGTGGCACGCTACACACCGATGATCAAGACATTACTCAACGCGGCTTGTCAGAATTACTAGGACTCCTTTAAAACCTTACGCTTTGTTACCAACTTTGCAACGAGCCGAAATCACCTCCCGGGACGTCACACGGTGCTTAAGGATACAAGTAGCCCCAAGCTAACCCTTTGATCCCGTTTCTACTAATAACACTCATTTCAAGATGAAATAATTCAAACACTAGCATAGTCATATCATATGAAAGGAAATACGAAGAAAATGCTTGGTCTAAACGACCACAATACTGGAAACCTCCACACAACCAAAATCTGATAACTAGTCTAACAAAGCCTCTACTAATCCATGAACTAGAGAGTTATTGGGAAAGTTCCCCAACTAACTCTAAATGAACTAAAAGTAAAAAAACATAGTCTCTCAAATGCAGAAATGTTTGAAGATAGGTCCTCGAACCATGAGGACTCACCACTGTAGGAATTTAGACAGAGGTACTCAAAAGTCACTGACGAGGCTGGGACTGAGCACCTGAACCCACATAATAAGACAATGTAGCACATAGACATATATATGGATCAATACTTGGGAATGTACAGAGTATGTGGGGGTGCAAGCATTTATATAAAACAACATCAATACTTTTTAATCAAATCATGCATGCAATAAGTAATGACTCACATGGCTTGAGTAAGTATAAAATGTAAAGCTCATGAATCATGTAGAATGGAACATGTAACACAATCTCATGAGTCATTATACTTTCATCTTTGAAATTTGTACTCTTCTCTTATTCTCATTACTCAAGGCTAAAGGAAACTTTAAGAAATACTTTCAACTCATATGTCTCATGGGGAGTTAATTTTCTTCAATGCTCAAGAACTCATAACTCTTTAGAACTCAGATACTTGGAATTCAAAATTATATAACTTTGGAACATACTTGAAGTCATTTCATTCACGTTAGAAAAATATCTCATTTCAAGCTTTAGGAAAAAATACTCATATCAAGGGAAAGTATTTTAGTTTTATAGGAAAATATCTTATCTCAATGGAAAATATTTTAGTTTAGGGAGGTAACTGATCTCGAATTTTAAATGTCAAGGGAAACATCAAAATCTTGCAACCAATATCAATGGGTGAAACCCCCCAACTCAATTTCATGAAAATCTCATAAATTGCAGAGAATTGTAGTTTAAATAAGTTTTTGGGCACAAGTGTGAAAGGATTACCCTTGTTCAAACCACATACCTTGAATTAGAAGCTTTAGATGAAATATCGCTTTTAGGACTCTATTCGTACTCTTGAATGAGGGTTATTGTAACCTTTGACTTGGGAACCTTGAATCCTAACTCAATTAAAAAAATCTATGGTGGATTCTTGAGATTCTTGGAAGAGGTTTTGGATACTTAGGATTTTTGTTGAGAGAAAACTTGAGAGAGACTTCATAGAATGCTTGTAAGTGACCTTGATTTGGTGTTTTCACGGTTTAAGATGCTTGGAAAAAGTCCAAAATTCCCTTTTTAACTTTTGTACGAAGCTGGAAAAATTGAACTGAAAATCCAATTTTATGGGCCACCGAACGCGCCACTATCACGGTGGCTCACCGGAAATTGACAAATGGGAAATTAGTAGTCACCGCAATGTGGAGCCATCGCGTTGTCCAACTAGTTGGTACATAGAACTTCAGCGCAACGCGTGACAATTGTACCAGGCCACTATAAATTGACTATTGGGAAATTGGGGCACTCCGCGATGTGCCACTATCGCGGAGTTCCACTAAAAATTGACAATTGTCAAATATACCTTCTCCGTGATGCGCCAAGCACTAAAATAACTTTGTTTTACGACTAGGACTTAAATTAGCCATAACTTTTTACCCGGGTATCGGATTTGGGCAAATCTTATATCGACAAAAAGCTTATCAAATTTCCTATATGATTAAAAGTTGAAATTGGAGAAATTATATATGGTTAACATGATACTCACTTAGTAAGTCACTTCTCAATCTTTTAGGGTTGGAATCACGCCTTACTTGACATGCCCTAAGGTTCATTCTATGAGAGAATTTTGCGGGGTCTTACAGAGATATATAAACCCTTAATATACCTGGAAGGAAGATATCTCAACCTATGCTAGATATGTAGTTCTGTAATGCAGGGATTGCTACTAAGGTTCAAACCCTCTGCTGGCAGAAATGCCCCATCCCTGGGTTGACTCGGTGTTGAATCCTACTCCTAACTAAATAGACACTGTACTAATTTCTAGTCTGTTCTAGGCTGGACTAAGTTGTTACTGATATTGTTGTTTAACTGAATCCCACTGGGTACACTGAGTTTCATGGACTGTTGAAAATAACTAAATTCTGTTAACTGACTGAGTTTACTGAGGTCTGGACTGAGTACTGAACTATACTGGAAAAATACTGAGTCTACTGAGTTTTTCCTGAGTTCTGTAACTAAGTGAGAGTACTACTGATAGTGATGTAACTGTTATTGTACTATGACTAACCATGGCTCTAAATAATCAGCTAAATTATCGGGTACAAGTACCCCCAGGACTCGATAGCACAAAATAAGAGACATGACATAAACATAAAACATGTAAACTAAGCATTTGATCATTCTTCATTCATTGAGGCATTTTAACAAACACTTTCACGTCATGAACTTAAACACATTCTAACATGATATAAATTCTCTATTCAACTCACATGTATAATTCATCAATCCCTTGAAAGGCATAAATTATGCACATAGTACTAATAACATATGAGCACATAATTTTATTATTAAATTCACCATTTGAAGGCTTTGGCATGATTTCACATGGTAACACATATAATCAACTAAACCCACATGAAATTGATCATGAAACATGGATTTGAAACCTAATTAATCATTTTTAAACATGGATATTATCAAACCCGACATGGAATTCATATACTTGAAGTCTAAAAAGAGTTTCTTAGACTCCAAGGGTGGAAGGGACCCTTGGATGAACACTTCACATACCTTATTTAAGGAATTTCTGAAAATTGATGCTGGAAATCTTGAGTTCTTGATTTGAAATTGAATATTCTAGGGTTTTGTTCTTGAGCAATTTTGAGAAAAGATGAGTTTAATTTCTCTCTAAGGTGATAAATTTCGTGTTTGGGGGGCTGAAGGTTGAGGGAAAAAGACCCAAATACCCCCAAGGATGCGGTCTTTTAATGACTAAAAAATTATACTATCGACACGCAGACCGACGCATCGCATCGTTGGCATCGACGCGATAACCAACGTGTCGCGTTGAGTCCATGTCGACTCACTAGAAATTGACGCTGGGAGCTGGGGAAACATTTATCAATGCGATAGTTGATGCAACACGCCAAGATCGCTTTGATCCACTATTTTAAGACTCCAAAGGAGCTTCAAACAAAGTTTGAAAAATCTGAAACTCGTCCGAAAACACCTACGGACATTCCTGATCATGAATCAACCTAAATATCCACCTATAATGGATGTAAAGGCTATTAAATAAGATCGCCAAATTTTGAAGTCTAGAATGACACTAAGTCTACATACTTAGCTAGAATATTCTAAATCTAAAACCCCTTAACAAGCTTAGAGGACTGAATTAATCTAAGAATTTTGCGGGGTCTTACAAATAATCAGTTTTAAACAAGCATAACTTCTAGATACTAAAGCATATTTGAGCTACAGACCTATTAAATGGTATATATTTGAATTATCAGAGACTAGAAGTATCTAGAAGTTATGTAACAGTGTGGCCCCTAAAGCATAGGGGCCCCTATGCCTACTTTACTCGCATCGCTCTCAACTTCGAATGTCTTATCAAAGTTGGGCAATTGTAACAAGGGGCCGGCTATGGTGCTAAATCCTTTGACAAACCTTCTATAAAAACTAGCCAACCCATGGAAGTTTTTTACTTCTCCAACGGTTTGTGGGATTGGCCAATTTTTGAGAGCGTTTATCTTGGATTCATCCACTTCGACCCCTCTTGGACTAATAACAAAACCTAAGAAAATAACTTCATAAACATCAAAGAAGCATTCTTCCAGATTTGCGTACAATTTTTCCTTGCTAAGGACATCAAACAAACACTGTAAATGCATCACATGCTCATCTAAAGAATTGTTATAAACCAAGATATCATTAAAATAGACAACAACAAACTTTCCAATAAATGGATTCATCACATGATTCATTAGCCTCATAAAAGTACTTAGAGCATTTCTTAGTCCGAATGACATAACCATCCATTCATAGAGACCAAACTTGGTCTTGAAGGAGGTTTTCCATTCATCACCGATTTGCATTCTTATTTGGTGACAGTCACTCCTTAAATCGATCTTGGAAAATAAACACGAACCATTCAATTCATCAAGCATATCATCTAACCTAGGGATAGGGTGATGATATTTTACCGTAATTTTATTGATGGATCGGCAGTCCACACACATACTCCACGTTCCATCATTCTTAGGATCTAGTAGCACCGAAACCGCGCACGGACTCATGCTCTCCTAGATATACCCTTTGTTGAGTAGTTCCTCAACTTGACGTTATAATTCCTTGGTGTCCGTAGGGTTGCTTTTATAATCCGACTTATTTGGCAATTATGACCCGGCACAAAATCAATTTGGTGCTCAATTCCCCGAAGTGGGGGAAATCCTTGTAGAAGTTTTTCAGAAAATACATCTCCATAATCCTGCAACACACAAGAAATTAAAGGAGAAATGGAAGAATTAGTGAGGTTAGTGTTAAAACAAGGAGCCAAAAGTAACATAGGCGTGTCCTTATCACGATCCACGAAGAGTTACTTCTTTCTAACGAACATCACCATGTTTTTCTTCCCGTTTGATGTTGAGGCAGCCTCGGATACCCCTACTGCCCCACCTATGGGTTCCACTATTTTTTCTTCCTTTTCAGGTTTTATTCCTATTTCCTTCAATTCTATCATCTTTTGATGCCACTCATTTCCTTGGGAAGGCAAAAGAGGATGAAGTATGACCTTTTGTCCATCCTTCGTAAGTGTATATCGATTGGACCTCCCATCGTGTTTGGTAGACCTATCATATTGCCAAGGTCTACCTAAGAACAAGTGACCCTCTTGCAATGGTATCACGTCACAAAGCACTTCATCGTGGTAGTTTCCCACCTTAAACTGAATCACACATTGCCTTGTGACCTTTAATACACCACATTCATTCAACCATTACAACTTGTAAGGACTAGTGTACGGTGTAGTTGGCAACTTCAAAAAGTTTACCATAGCAACACTAACAACATTTGCACAACTACCATTATCGATCACCAAAGTCCACACACTCCCTGTTAAAAAATATTTAGTATGGAATAGATTTTCCCTTTGACTTGGGTCATCTATTGCCTTACTAATCAAGACGTGCCTAACTACAAAGTTTGGAACCACACACTCCCCTTCTTGTGGATAAACATCTTCACCAAAATCATCATCATAATCATGTGGTCCATTCTTTGGTTTCTCTTCATCTTGAGGATCGTCCTCATTCTCCCCTTTTTCAAGACCCACCTCTTCACCAAGGTCATACAATCTCCCTTCCCATGGAATCACGTTGCATCGTTTTGGACATTCATTGGATTTATGTCCCCAACCTAGGCACTTAAAGTATTAGAATCCCTTTGGATTAGGATAGTTATGAACTTCTTGCTTTAGAGGAATTTTGTGGACTGTTTTAGGCTCGGGCAGCCTTGTAGTGGCGGTTTGGTCCTTGTTTTTGGGCCAACCCAAAAAGTATTGAGTCATATCCTTGCTTCTAGGCCAACCCGAGGTGGATTTTCCCCTTACCTTGAACGACGACCTCTTTTTAAGTTCCCTTTCAATCTCAAGAGCCGCTTGAAAAATACCTTCAATGGTATCAAACTTGTGAAGTCTTAAATGAGTTGAGATCTCTTTGTTCAACCCACACTTGAACCGGATGATGTCATGACTGATTTGTTCCCCACGATGATCAAGCTTCAACATGAGTTGTTGAAACTCATCATAATATGCCATCACACTTTTGTTACCTTGACGTAAGTTGTACAATCTAGAAAGCAACTCATGGAGATAACTCTTAGGAAAGTACCGTTATCTCATCAAGTATCTCAACCGAAACAAAGATGGTGGCTGCCCATCAAATAATTCATTACCAAACTTCTTGACATACTCCCACCAAGTGTTAGCATGACCCTTAAAATGAGCTATGGCATTACAAATTTTCTTTTCTTCCGAGATATCATTAACCTGGAAAACTTTGTCACAAGGCTATTCCCAAGCTAAGTATACCTCGGGGTCACTTTCACCTTTAAATATTGGTAGGCTCAACTTGATGGTGTTGATGCCTACATCTCACTCTTAGTGTTGGTTTCCCCTTTCTCTATACCCTTGATATCTCTTTTGATCTCCACGACCCCCTCTCATTTCCTTCTACCTCATGTAAGCATACTCAAAGGCTTCATATCCTTCATATTCCTCTCTACCATATTTCTCAAACTGGGTTGGACGGTTTTGGACATTTTGAACTTGATTTGGAGGAATTAGATTTTGTGGATGTGGTAGTCTTTGGTTTAATGGAGCTTGGAAGGGAGGGTTCGGATTTAGCGGATGTACTTGACGTCCAAGTCCCTCTTGTGGAACTTGAGGAGTATGGAAATGTATTGGTCCAGTGGGGTCATGGTTTAGAGGGAAAGGAGTGGTTTGGCTTGCGGCATTTAGTGGATCTTGGGGTGGATTTAGCATTTGGTGCATTGTTTCGGGAATGATAATTGCGGATGAAGTTCTATCACGCCCACTTGAAGAAACATGTAGAGTAGTAAAAGGGGGAGAGTTCCTTTGACTCTCCACTCTTTCTAATATCCCATTAATAGCCGACACATCTCTCTTTATTGTTGTCAAATCCCCTCTCACAGCTCCAACTTCCGTATTCAACCTTTCAAGTGTTCGGGTAACGTCCTCAAGAGTGGACCTCAAGAGTGGTAGCATGTAATTGGTCTTGGTCCCACACAGCAATTTTTTTGTCAAAAATCTGAAATTTCAATATTCACACAACTTGTAATGGATGACAATTGGTTTTGGAGGAAAAGTAAAAGTCTTGTACTCTTTTTAATTTTTTAAACTCAAAAAGGTGATATTTTACTATACTAATCCCACAAAACAAGCCCCTTGATTTAAGGAAAAGTGGTTGTCAAGTCTAGGAAGTGATGTGTGCAAGTCTTCTCACCAACAACTTTATAACTTTTGTCTTACAACCTTTTGAATCTATTTTACACCTTTGTTGTCTTAAGTTGTAAGAATAGATGAAGAACAAGATGAACACCACAACAACATTCAAGAACACAATATCAACTTCTTCAAGAACACAACACAAAACCACCAATTGTCTTCAACAAGGTACAACCTACGTCCCACTTTAAGTTGCCACAACAATGGTCAATATTATAAGCTCAACTTTAGATCTAGACACTTTTAGTATTGGTGAGAAAGAAAAAAAAACTAGAAACACACTAAACAAGTAAAATAACACCTAGATCTAAATACACAAACACCAATCTTGGCCAAGACAACAAGATGGACAGCTAGAATTTTCAGATTTCAACAATTTTTTTATTTTTTTTGTGAATTTCCGTCCAAGAGTGCCAGAGATTGGTAGTGTAGGAAAAACAACCAGCCCTTCTTTGATACCAAATGATACAATATCAAGTCCACAATGCAAGAATCCAGCAAGAACAACAAGATGAAAAAACTAACACCAAAAATAACAAGTTTAACAACAAGTGGAAGTGAATCGAAATAGGCCACACATGGCTTCACTAGGCTATAATAATCTCATTTTTAGAACAAGATGATGAAGTTTTCAACAAGAACCAGCAAGTCAACAAGGTGCTAGTGAATCGAAAGATCCCCACACGGCTTCACTATACTTCAAGATTATAAAACACAATCTTAGTAAGATTACAAGAAGATAGTAACTTGACATGTAATATTCAAGAGTCTAAGAACCCTAACAACAAGAGAGGACCCTAAGACTAAAGAATATTAACACCAAGTTTTAACTTGGACCAAGAGGAACTCTATGACCTCAAGATCCTTGTTTCTAGCCAAGATACAACACTAGTATCACTCTATTTGTGAGTTTTCAGATTTGGGTCTTCTCCAATGGAAGAGTGAGAAGTTCCTCAATATCACAAGTGTTTATCTCTCAAAATTTTGTGAAAGAACTAGCTCCCAAATAACCCTAATATTTTATATTTATAGTACACGATAAATGAAGGAGAAAATGACCAGATTTCCCTTTCCATGGGGTGGCCTTGGAGTGTAATTTTATTACACTTCAAGGCCCCTCTTCATACTTAAAAACATTTAGACAATTAGGTGGATCAATCACCAACTCACAAATGGCCATTTGCATGAACAAGGCTTGGATTTTTTGTAACTCCCGAGCTTGGCTACGTGTGAATAATCGTGAACTTGTTGGACAGCTTGCTACACCTGTATCATCCTCTCTATCTTGAGATTAATTTGACCTCAAATTCGGCATTTGGTCATCTTCAACCGTATCCACGAGATAAAGATCACAACATTGAAAGTCTTGTGCACTTGATATTCCAGTAGAAGGTTAATCTTGTAGGCGTTGTCATTGATTTTCTCAAGTGCTTGGAATGGATCATCACCCCTCGGTATCAATTTGTACTTTCTTGGAGATGGAAACCGATCCTTTTGAATATGCACCCACACCTAATCTCCCAGTTCAAGAATGAGTTTCTTTCTCCACTTGTTAGCCCTCCTTGCAATTTCTTAGTTTTTCTTCTCAAGTCGAAGTTGCACCTTCTCATGAAACTTCTTTATAGAACTTTCCGCTTTATTCCATCTAAGCTAATCATGAGATCACTTGGCAAAGGCATTAAATCCAAAGGGGTAAGGGGGTTGAGGTCGTATACACACTCAAAAGGGAAATAGTCGCGTACTTGAGTGTATGACACGGTTATAGGCAAACTTAATCAATGGTAAGTGCTCCTCCCAAGAAGTCATTTTTCCCTTAACCATGGAACGTAGCATAGCACCCAAAGTCCTATTTACTACTTCTGTTTGGCCATCGTTTTGTGGGTGGAAAGACGTAGAGAACAACAACTTGGTACCAAGCCAACCCCACATGGACTTCCAAAAGTGATTGATGAACTTAGAGTCCCTATCACTCATAATGGTCCTCGGAACTCCATGAAATTAATAACATTATCAAAAAATAAAGAGGCCACGCTAGGTGTATCATCACATTTAGAGCAAGGAATAAAGTGCGCCATCTTAGAAAATCGATCGACTATAACAAAGATACTATCCCGGCCTCGTTTAGTCTTTGGCATCCCCTACACGAAATCCATAGATATATCAAGACAAAGACGTAAATGTGTGGGCAGCGAGGTGTACAACCCATGAGGTAGGAGCCAAGATTTGGATCCTTTGCATTCTACACATTGGCCGCAAATCCTAACCACATCCTTGTGCATTCTTGGCCAATAGAATTGCTCCTCCAATATTCCAAGGGTCTTTTAAACCCCAAAATAACCCATTAGACCGCCATCATGTGCTTCCCTCACAAACAACTCTCTCCAAGAGCTAGAGGATACACACAATCGTCTACCTTTAAATAAGTAACTATCAAACTTGGCATAGGGATTTGAACCCCTAGCTGAATCCCACTTGTCCCTACCTAATTCTTTACATTCCCTAAATATAGGAGCAAAGTGAGGTTCCTCGGGATACAATCCTCTTAAGCTCTAAAAACCCATCAATTTTGATAACAAAGTGGACACAAGAACATGTTTTCTAGAAAAAGCAGCGGCTACTAAATTGTCCTTACCTTTTTTGTATTGTATAACATAAGGGAAGGTCTCAAGAAACTCAATCCATTTGGCATGCCATTTGTTACGCTTGTCTTGTGCCCAAAGATGCTTTAAGGATTCATGGTCCGTTCGGATCACGAACTCCTTAGGCCATAAGTAGTGTTGCCAAGTGGCCATGACTCTAATCAAGGCATACAACTCTAAATCATGCGTGGAGTAGTTTAGTGTTGCTTCTTTGAGCTTTTCACTAAAGTAAGCAATGGGTTTTAAATCTTGCATCAAAACAGCCCCTATGCCTACTTTACTCGCATCGCACTCGACTTCGAATGTCTTGTCAAAGTTGGGTAATTGTAACAAGAGGGAGGATATGGTACTAAATTGTTTGATAAACCTTCTATAAAAACTAGCCAACCCATGGAAGCTTCTTACTTCTCCAACGATTTGTGAGATTGGCCAATTTTTGATAGTGTTTATCTTGGATTCATCCACTTCGACCCCTCTTAAACTAATAACAACACCCAAGAAAATAACTTCATTAACACAAAAAGAGCATTTTTCCATATTTGCGTACATTTTTTACTTTCTAAGGACATCAAACACACATTGTAAATGCATCACATGCTCATCTAAAGACTTGCTATAAACCAAGACATCATCAAAATAAACAACAACAAAATTTTCAATAAATGGCTTCATCACATGATTCATTAGCCTCATAAAAGTACTTGGAGCATTGTTAGTCCGAATGGCATAACCATCCATTCATAGAGATGAAACTTGGTCTTGAAGGCGGTTTTCCATTCATCACCGAGTTGCATTCTTATTTGGTGATAGCCACTCCTTAAATCAATCTTGGAAAATAAACATGAACCATTAAATTCATCAAGAATATCATCTAACCTAGGGATAGGGTGACGATATTTTACCGTAATCTTATTGATGGCTCGGCAGTCCACACACATACGCCACGTTTCGTCTTTCTTAGGAACTAGTAGCACCGAAACCGTGCATGGACTCATTCTCTCCTTGATATACCCTTTGATGAGGAGTTCCTCAACTTGACATTGCAATTCCTTGGTGTCCGTAGGGTTACTTCTATAAGCCGGCTTGTTTGGCAATTGTGAGCCCGACACAAAATCAATTTGGTTCTCCATTCCCCAAAGTGGTTGAAATCCTTGCAGAAGTTCTTCGAGAAATACATCTTCATAATCCTGCAACACACAAGAAATCAAAGGAGAAATGGAAGAATTAGTGACGTTAGTGTTAAAACAAGGAGCCAAAAGTAACATAGGTGTGTCCTCATCATGATCCACGAAGAGTTCCTTCTTTCTAACCAACATCCAAATATTTTACTTCCCCTTTGATGTTGAGGAAGCCTTGGATACCCCTACTGCCCCACCTACGGTTTCCCCTTTTTTTCTTTCTTTTCAGATTTTTTCCCTTTTGCTCCAATTCTCTCATCTTTTGATGCCACTAATTTACTTGGAAAAGCAAAAGAGGATGAAGTGTGACCTTTCGTCTATCCGTCTCAAGTGTATATCAATTGGACCTCCCATCGTGTTTGGTAGACCTATCATATTTCCAAGGTCTACCTAACAACAAGTGACACGCTTGCATTGGTATCACGTCACAAAGCAATTCATCGTGGTAGTTTCCCACCTTAAATCATATCACACATTGCCTTGTGACCTTTAATTCACCACATTCATTCACCCATTGCAACTTGTAAGGACTAGTGTGCGGTGTAGTTGGCAACTTTAAAATTTTTACCATAGCAACACTAACAACATTTGCACAACTACCACAATCGATCACCAAAGTGCACACACTCCCCTTTACAAGACATTTAGTATGGAATAGATTTTCCCTTTGACTTGGGTCATCTATTGCCTTACTAATCATGACGCGCCTAACTACAAAGTTTGGAACCACACACTCCCCTTCTTGTGGATAAACATCTTCACCAATATCATCATGTGGTCTATTTTTGTATTCCTCTCCATCTTGAGGCTCGGCCTCATCCTTCCCTTTTTCAAGACCCACCTCTTCACCAAGGTAATACAATCTCCCTTCCCATAGAATCATGTTGCGTTGGTTTGGACATTCATTGGCTTTATGTCCCCAACCTTGGCACTTGAAACATTGGAATCCCTATGGGCTAGGATACTTATGAACATTTTGCTTTGAACGAATTTTGTGGACTATTTTAGGCTCGGGAGGCCTTGTAGTGGAGGTTTGGTACTTGTTTTTAGGCCAACCCGAAGAGTATTGATCCATCTCCTTACTTCTAGGCCAACCCAAGGTGGATTTTCCCCTTGCCTTGAATGACGACCTCTCTTTAAGTTCTCTTTCAATCTCAAGAGTCACTTGAAAAATACCTCCAACGATATCAAACTTATGATGTGTTAAGTGAGTTGAGATCTCTTTGTTCAACCCACACTTGAACCGGATGATGTCATGACTGATTTGTTCCCCATGATGATCAAGCTTCAACATGAGTTGTTGAAACTCATCATAATACGCCATCACACTTTTGTTACCATGATGCAAGTTGTACAATCTAGCAAGAAAATCATAGAGATAACTCTCGGGAAGGTACCGTTATCTCATCAAGTATCTCAACCGAAACCAAGATGGTGGTTGCCCATCAACTAATTCATTACCAAACCGCTTGACGTACTCCCACCAAGTGTTAGCATGACCCTCAAAATGAGCTATGGCATAACAACTTTTCTTTTCTTCTGAGATATCATTAACCTGGAAAACTTTGTCACAAGCCGATTCCCCAGCTAAGTAGACCTCGGGGTCACTTTCACCTTTAAAGATTGGTAGGCTCAACTTGATGGTGTTGATGCCTACATCTCTCTCTTGTTGTCGGTTTCCCCTTTCTCCATACCCTTGATATCTCCTTTGATCTCTACGACCCCCTCTCATCTCCTTATCCCTTATGTAAGAATCCTCAAAGGCTTCATATCCTTGATATCCCTCTCTACCATATTCCTCAAAGTGGGCTGTACAATTTTTGATATTTTCAACTTGATTTGGAGGAATTAGATTTTGTGGAGGTGGTGGTCTTTGGTTTAATGGAGCTTGGAAGGGAGGGTTCGGATTTAGCGGAGGTACTTGACGTCCAAGTCCCTCTTGTGGAACTTGAGGAGTTTGGAAATGTATTGGTCTAGTGGGGTAATGGTTTGGAGGAAAAGGAGTGGTTTGGCTTACGGCATTTAGTGGAGCTTGGGGTGGATTTAGCATTTGGTGCACTGTTTCGGGAGTGATGGTTGCGGATGAAGTTCTATCATGCCCACTTGAAGAAATATGTATGGTAGTAGAAGGGAGAGAGTTCCTTTGACTCTCCACTTGTCCTAATCTCCCACTAATAGCTGACACATCTCTCTTTATTATTGTCAAATCCCCTCTCACAGCTCCAACTTCCATATTCAACCTTTCAAGTGTTTGGGTAACGGCCTCAAGAGTGGCTCTCATAGAATCAAGAGCATTAGTATCCATATTTTGGGACGTAGTCCCCTCCATTGTCAAGGTATTACCTACAAAATCAGCAAACAAGTTAGTGAAAAAAAATCCTCTCCTCACTTACACTCTTTGGATCACCTCACACTTTAGTTCCACAAGTGTTGTAGATTGGCTAGTAACCCGCAAATCCTTAAGGTATGAGTAAGATCTTATCTGGAATGGATTCATTTTTGAAGACTCAAAGAATTCTCATTGGACTAGAACCAAGAAGTAGCAACGTATTCAAAAGATAAAAGCACCCAAGTAATCGTTTACACGAACAAATGGATTCAAAGGACTAATTGACAACCTAGTAGGAATGTACTAGTTTGTTAATTAGTTCTAGAACCAAGTAAGGAAACCAAGAATCAACAATTAGAAACTAGAAAATATCCAAATTTGAGCTTATTAGTGACATGGCAGTAGCAATGGTGACGTTGCATCATGTAATTGGTCTTGGTCCCACACAATAATTTTTTTGTCAAAAATCTGAAATTTCAATATTCACACAACTTGTAATGGATGACAATTGGTTTTGGAGGGAAAGTAAAAGTCTTGTACTCTTTTTAACTTTTTAAACTCAAAAAGGTGAGATTTGACTATACTAATCCCATAAAACAAGGCCCCTTGATTTAAGGAAAAGTTGTTGTCAAGTCTAGGAAGTGATGTGTGCAAGTCTTCTCACCAAGTCTTCAGATTTCACCAATTTTTTTATTTTTTTTGAATGTCCGTCCAAGAGAGCCCAAGATTGGTAGTGTAGGAACACAACCAGTCTTTCTTTGATACCAAATGATACAATATCAAGTCCACAATTCAAGAATCCAGCTAGAACAACAAGATGAACAAACTAACACTAAAAATAACAAGTTGAACAACAAGTGCTAGTGAATCGAAATAGGCCACACACGGCTTCACTAGGCTTTAAGAATCGCATTTTTAGAACAAGATGATGAAGTTTTCAACAAGAACCAGCAAGTCAACAAGGTTCTAGTGAATCGAAAGATCCCCACAAGGCTTCACTATACTTCAAGATTACAAAACACAATCTTAACAAGATTACAAGAAGCTAGTAACTTGAAATGTAATATTCAAGAGTCTAAGAACCCTAAAAACAAG
The DNA here is from genome assembly GCA_030864215.1 of Capsicum pubescens. Classification (NCBI taxonomy): domain Eukaryota; kingdom Viridiplantae; phylum Streptophyta; class Magnoliopsida; order Solanales; family Solanaceae; genus Capsicum; species Capsicum pubescens. The sequence goes on along the minus strand of CM061543.1, from coordinate 153,012,138 downwards.
AGAGGACCCTAAGACTAAAGAATATTAACACCAAGTTCTTACTTGGACCAAGAGGAACTCTATGACCTCAAGATCCTTGTTTCTAGCCAAGATACAACACAAGTATCACTCTACTTGTGAGTTTTCAGATTTGGGGCTTCTCCAATGGAAGAGTGAGAAGTTCCTCAATATTACAAGTGTTTATCTCTCAAAATATTGTGAAAGAACTAGTTGCCAAATAACCCTAATATTGTCTATTTATATTACACCATAAATGAAGGAGAAAATGACCATATTGCCCTTTCCATGGGGTGGCCTTGGAGTGTAAGTTTATTACACTTCAAGGCCCCTCTTCATACTTTAAAACATTTAGACCATTAGGTGGATCAATCACCAACTCACAAATGGCCATTTGTATGAACAAGGCTTGGAGTTTTTCTAACTCCTGAGCTTGGCTACGTGTGAATCGTCGTGAACTTGTTAGACAGCTTGCTACACCCATATCATCCTCTCCATCTTGAGATGAATTTGACCTCAAATTCAGTATTTGGTCATCTTCAACCGTATCTACGAGAGAAAGATCACACACGTTGAAAGTGTTATGCACTTGATATTCCGGTGGAAGGTCAATCTTATAGGCGTTGTCATTGATTTTCTCAAGTACTTGGAATGGACCATCACCCCTCGGTATCCATTTGGACCTTCTTTGAGATGGAAACCTATCCTTTTGAAGATGCACCCACACCCAATCTCCCAGTTCAATAATGAGTTTCTTTCTCCCCTTGTTGGCCCTCCTTGTAATTTCTTGGTTTTTCTTCTCAAGTCGAAGCCACACCTTCTCATGTAACTTCTTCATAGAATTTGCCCGTTTGCTTCAATATAATCTAATCATGAGATCACTTGGCAAAGGCATTAAATCCAAAGGGGTAAGGGGGTTGAGGCCGTATACACACTCAAAGGGAGTCATTCCCGTACTTGAGTGTATGATACGGTTATAGGAAAACTCAATCAATGGTAAGTGCTCCTCCCAATAAGTCATTTTTCCCTTAACCATGGAATGTAGCATAGCACCCAAATTCCTATTTACTACTTCCTTTTGGCCATCGTTTTGTGGGTGGCAAAATGTAGAGAACAACAACTTGGTACCAAGCCTACCCCACACGGACTTCCAAAAGTGACTTAGGAACTTAGAGTACCTATCACTCATAATGGTCCTCGGAACGCCATTCAATTGACAATATTATCAACAAATAAAGAGGCCATGCTAGGTGTGTCATCACATTTAGAGCAAGGAATAAAGTACGCCATCTTAGAAAATCAATCGACTACAACAAAGATACTATCCCGGCCTCGTCTAGTCTTTGGCAGCCCCAACACGAAATCCATAGATATATCAAGCCAAGGACGTAAATGTGTAGGCAGCAGGGTTCACAACCCATGAGGTAGGAGCCGAAATTTGGCTCCTTTGCATTCTACACATTGGTCGCAAATCCTAACCACATCCTTGTGCATTCTTGGCCAATAGAATTGATCCTCCAATATTTCGAGGGTCTTTTCGACCCCAAAATGTCCCATTAGACCGCCATCATATGCTTCCCTCATAACAAACTCTCTCCAAGAGCTAGAGGGTACACACAATCGTCTACCTTTAAATAAGTAACTATCAAACATGGCATAGGGATTTGAACCCCTAGCCGAATCCCACTTGTCCCTACCTAATTCTTTGCATTCCCTAAATATAGGAGCAAAGTGAGTGTCCTCGGGATACAATCCTCTTAAGCTCTCAAAACCCATCAATTTTGATGACAAAGTGGACACAAGAACATGTTTTCTAGACAAAGCATCGGCTACTACATTGTCCTTACCCTTTTTGTATTGGATAACATAAGGGAAGGTCTCAAGAATCTCAATCCATTTGGCATGTCGTTTGTTAAGCTTGTGTTGTGCCAGAATTTGCTTTAAGGATTCATGATCCGTTCGGATCACGAACTCCTTAGGCCATAAGTAGTGTTGCCAAGTGGCCAAGGCTCTAATCAAGGCATAGAACTCTAAATCATATGTGGAGTAGTTTAGAGTTTCTCCTTTGAGCTTTTCACTAAAGTAAGCAATGGGTTTTAAATCTTGCATCAAAACAGCCCCTATGCCTACTTTACTCGCATCGTACTCGACTTAGAATGTCTTGTCAAAGTTGGGCAATTGTAACAAGAGGGCGTCTATAGTGCTAAATCCTTTGACAAACCTTCTATAAAAACTAGCTAACCTATGGAAGCTTCTTATTTCTCTAACGGTTTGTGGGATTCGCCATTTTTTGATAGTATTTATCTTGGATTCATCCACTTCAACCCCTCTTGAACTAATAACAAAACCCAATATAACAACTTCATTAACACTAAAGGAGCATTTTTCCAGATTTGCATATAGTTTTTTCTTTCTAAGGACATCAAACACACATTGTAAATGCATCACATGCTCATCTAAAGACTTGCTATAAACCAATACATCATCAAAATAGAAAACAACAAACTTTCCAATAAATGGCTTCATCACATGATTCATTAGCCTCATAAAAGTACTTGGAGCATTTGTTAGTCCGAATGGCATAACCATCCATTCATAGAGACCAAACTTGGTATTGAAGGCGGTTCTCCATTCATCACCGAGTTGCATTCTTATTTGGTGATAGACACTCCTTAAATCAATCTTGGATAATAAACACAAACCATTCAATTCATCAAGCATATCATCTAACCTAGGGATAGGGTGATGATGTTTTACCGTAATCTTATTGATGGCTCGGCAGTCCACACACATACTCCACATTCCATCTTTCTTAGGCACTAGTAGCACCAAAACCGCGCACGAACTCATGCTCTCTTTGATATACCCTTAGTTGAGGAGTTCCTCAACTTGACATTACAATTCTTTGGGGTCCATAGGGTTGCTTCTATAATTCGGCTTATTTGGTAATTGTGAGCCCGGGACAAAATCAATTTGGTGCTCAATTCTCCGAAGTGGGGCAAAATCCTTGCAGAAGTTCTTCGGGAAATACATCTTCATAATCCTACAACACACAAGAAATCAAAGGAGAAATGGAAGAATTAGTGAGGTTAGTGTTAAAACAAGGAGCCAAAAGTAACATAGGTATGTCCTCATCATGATCCACGAAGAGTTCCTTCTTTCTAACTAACATCACCATGTTTTCCTTCCCCTTTGATGTTGAGGCAGCCTCATATACCCCTACTGCCCCACCTACGGGTTCCCCTTTTTTTCTTTTTTTACAGATTTTTTTCCCTTTTCCTTCAATTCTCTCATCTTTTGATGCCACTCATTTACTTCGAAAGGCAAAAGAGGATGAAGTGTGACCTTTCGTCCATCCTTCTCAAGTGTATATCGATTGGACCTCCCATCGTGTTTGGTAGACCTATCATATTGCCAAGGTCTACCTAACAACAAGTGACACGCTTGCATTGGTATCACATCACAAAGCACTTCATCATGGTATTTTCCCACCTTAAACCATATCACACATTGCCTTGTGACCTTTAATTCACCACATTTATTCAACCATTGCAACTTGTAAGGACAAGTGTACGGTGTAGTTGGCAACTTCAAAAAGTTTACCATAGCAACACTCACAACATTTGCACAACTACCACTATTTATCAACAAAGTGCACACACTCCCCTTTACAAGACATTTAATATGGAATTGATTTTCCCTTTGACTTGGGTAATCTATTTCCTTACTAATCATGACGCGTCTAACTACAATGTTTGGAACCACACACTCATCTTCTTGCAGATAAACATCTTCACCAACATCAACATCATCATCATCATCATATGGTCCATTCTTGGATTCTTCTCCATCTTGAGGCTTGGCCTCATCCTCCCATTTTTCAAAACCCACCTTTTCACCAAGGTAATACAATCTCCCTTCCTTCAAAATCATGTTGTGTTGGTTTGGACATTCATTGGCTTTATGTCCCCAACCTTGGCACTTGAAACATTAGAATCCCTTGGGTTAGGATACTTATGAACTTTTTGCTTTGGACGAATTTTGTGGATTATTTTAGGCTCGGGTAGCCTTGTAGTGGTGGTTTGGTCCTTATTTTAAGGCCAACCCAAAAAGTATTGAGCCATCTCCTTGCTTCTAGGACAACCCAAGGTGGATTTTCCCCTTTTCTTGAATGACGACCACTCTTTAAGTTCCCTTTCAATCTCAAGAGCCGCTTGAAAAATACCTTCAACGGTATCAAACTTGTGAAGTGTTAAATGAGTGGAGATCTCTTTGTTCAACCCACACTTGAATCGGATGATGTCATGACTGATTTGTTCCCCACGATGATCAAGATTCAACATGAGTTATTGAAACTCATCATAATACGCCATCACACTTTTGTTACCTTGACGAAAATTGTACAATCTAGCAAGCAACTCATGGCGATAACTCTTGAGAAGGTACCATTGTATCATCAAGTACCTCAACCAAAACCAAGGTGGTGGCTGCCCATCAACTAATTCAATACCAAACCTCTTTACGTACTCCCGCCAAGTGTTAGCATAACCCACAAAATGAGTTATGGCATAACAACTTTTCTTTTCTTCCGAGATATCATTAACCTGGAAAACTTTGTCACAAGTCAATTCCCAAGCTAAGTAGACCTCGGGGTCACTTTCACCTTTAAAGATTTGTAGGCTCAACTTGATGGTGTTGATTCCTACGTCTCTCTCTTGGTGTCGGTTTCCCCTTTCTCCATACCCTCGATATCTCCTTTGATATCGACGTCCCCCTCTTATCTCTTTCTCCCTCATGTAAGCATTCTCAAAGGCTCCATATCCTTCATATCCCTCTCTACCATATTCCTCAAAGTGGGATGGACGATTTTGGATATTTTAAACTTGATTTGGAGGAATTAGATTTTGTGGAGGTGGTGGTCTTTGGTTTAATGGAGCTTGGAAGGGAGGGTTTGGATTTAGCGGAGGTACTTGACGTCCAAGTCCCTCTTGTGGAACTTAAGAAGTTTGGAAATGTATTGGTCTAGTGGGGTCATGGTTTGGAGGGAAATGAGTGGTTTGGCTTGCGGTATTTAGTGGAGCTTGGGGTGGATTTAACATTTGGTGCACTTTTTCGGGAGTGATGGTTGCGGATGAAGTTCTATCATGCCCACTTGAAGAAATATGTAGAGGAGTAGAAGGGCGAGAGTTTCTTTGACTCTCCACTTGTTCTAATCTTCTACTAATAGCCGACACATCTCCCTTTATTGTTGTCAAATATCCTTTCACAGCTCCAAATTTCGTATTCAACCTTTCAAGTGTTCGGGTAACGGCCTCAAGAGTGGCCCTCATAGAGTCAAGAGCATTAGTATCCATATTTTTGGATGTAGTCCCCTCCATTGTCAAGGTATTACCTACAAAATCAGCAAACAAGTTAGTAAAAAAAAATTCTCTCCTCACTTACACTCTTTGGATCACCTCACACTTTAGTTCCACAAGTGTTGTAGATTGGCTAGTAACCCGTGAATCCTTAAGGTATGAGTAAGCTCTTATCCGGAGTGGATTCATTTTTGAAGACTCAAAGAATTCTCATTGGACTAGAACCAATAAGTAGCAATGTATTCAAAAGATAAAAGCACCCAAGTAATCGTTGACATGAACAAATAGATTCAAAGGACTAATTGACAACCTAGTAGGAATGTACTAGTTTGTTAATTAGTTCTAGAACCAAGTACAAAAACCAAGAATCAACAATTAGAAACTAGAAAATATCCAAATTTGAGCTTATTAGTGATGTGGCAGTAGCAATGGTGACGTGGCAGCATGTAATTGGTCTTGGTCCCACACAATAATATTTTTGTCACAAATCTGAAATTTCAATATTCACACAACTTGTAATGGATGACAATTGGTTTTGGAGGGAAAGTAAAAGTCTTGTACTCTTTTTAACTTTTTAAACTCAAAAAGGTGAGATTTAACTATACTAATCCCACAAAACAAGGCCTATTTATTTAAGGAAAAGTTGTTGTCAAGTCTAGGAAGTGATGTGTGCAAGTCTTCTCACCAACAACTTTATAACTTTTGTCTTACAAACTTTTGGATATATTTTACACCTTTGTTGTCTTAAGTTGTAAGAATAGATGAAGAACAAGATGAAAACCACAACAACCTTCAAGAACACAACACAAAACCACCAATTGTCTTCAACAAGGTACAACCTATGGCCCACTTCAAGTTGTCACAACAATGGTCAATATTATAAGCTCAACTTTAGATCTAGACACTTTAAGTGTTGGTGAGAAAGGAACCAACACTATAAACACACTGAACAAGTAAAATAACACCTAGATCTAAACACACAAACACCAATCTTGGCCAAGACAACAAGATGGACAGATTTCTCTTTTTTTTTTCTAGAATTTTCAGATTTCAACAAAAAAAAAATTTTGAATTTCCGTCCAAGAGAGCCCAAGATTGGTAGTGTAGGAACACAACCAGCCTTGATTTGATACCAAATGATACAATATCAAGTCCACAATGCAAGAATCCAGCAAGAACAACAAGATGAACAAACTAACACCAAAAACAACAAGTTGAACAACAAGTGTTATTGAATCGAAATCGGCCACACACGACTTCACTAGGCTTTAAGAATCACATTTTTAGAACAAGATGATGAAGTTTTCAACAAGAACCAGCAAGTCAACAAAGTGCTAGTGAATCGAAAGATCCCCACACAGCTTCACTAAACTTTAAGATTACAAAACACAATCTTAACAAGATTACAAGAAGATAGTAACTTGACATGTAATATTCAAGAGTCTAAGAACCCTAACAACAAGAGAGGACCCTAAGACTAAAGAATATTAACACCAAGTTCTTACTTGGACCAAGAGGAACTCTATGACCTCAAGATCCTTGTTTCTAGCCAAGATACAACACAAGTATCACTCTACTTGTGAGTTTTCAGATTTGGGGCTTCTCCAATGGAAGAGTGAGAATTTTCTCAATATTACAAGTGTTTATCTCTCAAAATATTATGAAAGAACTAGCTGCCAAATAACCCTAATATTTTCTATTTATATCACACCATAAATGAAGGAGAAAATGATCAGATTTCCCTTTCCATGGGGTGGCCCTTGAGTGCAAGTTTATTACACTTCAAGGCCCCTCTCCACACTTAAAAACATTTAGACCATTAGGTGGATCAATCACCAACTCACAAACGGCCATTTGCATGAACAAGGCTTGGAGTTTTTGTAACTCTCGAGCTTGGCTACGTGTGAATGGTCGTGAACTTGTTGGACAGCTTGCTACACCTGTATCATTATGAGTATGTAATATGCCACACTAATACGTGGGAGGCTACAAGGCCTTTAGGAATGTTTCCCTTTTTTATGTTTTATTTCGGGCTATAGTGTCTTGTTATCTTTGAACTTCTCTTACTCCTAGCTTACTTTCATTTCAGATCATGCCTCTCTAAAGATCTAATGGTTGTAGAAACTCTGCTGGACCCCTTTTCCTACCTGAGGAAAATGTGGAGGTACTACTAGAAACTGTCAATTACATGGGGATCTTACCTAAGGAAAAATATCTCAAGAAACACATGCGGATTTACCTGCAAAAATTTTATATACCTCAACATTAGAATATGTTACCTGAAAACTGTATATTCCCAATAAATTTCACAGGTAAATTTTGTGCCATATTGCACAAATTTCGTCCTTACGATATTACCTGAAAAATATATCGGCAGGTATTTTATCTCTAGGTAAATCCGCAGGTATATATATATATATAATCCATAGGATAATCCCCAAGTAATTTATCCTACGAATTTACATAGAGAAATTTTGATGAAAATTTCTGTGGCAGATTTTATTACTTGGAAAATTAGTTGGGGATTATTTGTTGTGAATTTAGTTGGAGAATTAGTCTTGGGATTTACCTATGAAAATTGTTACCTGGAAAAATATTAGGGGATTTAGTCCATTTTCACTTATCCAATATATTTAAAATAATTATTCAAATTTAAAACCTATTATAGGTAAGTTTTAATTATTTTAACTTTTTAATCCTAAAATTGTAAATAAAGAAATAGTTGTAGAAGGCAACTTCGACTCTATATTCACTCTATCAATATTGTTTATAGCATTATGACCTTGTTATTAAAATTAAGAAGGATCAATCGTGTCTTGTTTTCATTAATTGTTAATTGCTACTTTATTGTTATTCAACACAATCTAATTTGGATCAATTAGAAGCATCAACCTTCAAAGCAATCACCAAAACAAATATAACCAATATATCACTATTCTATTATATAGTACTCCTCATTGTCTCAATTTTTATGATACTTTTCATTTTTTGAGATTCGAATTTTGTAATATTGATCGAATATTTGAGATTATAAAAGTTATAATAAAAAGTAAACTAGTTTAATTTTTATGGTACAATATATCTCTTTTTAACAAACTTGTAAAAAAATTGTAATAAAATGTTAACTCGTTTAACCCTCAAAATCCAAACATCAATAAATAAATCATGACTAAAATTTTATAAGCATGATTTTAGTTCATTGTAAAATTACCAATAAAGAAATTTTTGAGACAAAAATGGGTACAACAATTATTTTTTCGAATTAATAAAAAGTTTACGGAGAAAACATGTATAAAAGGAATTAGCAGGTTCTAAATTAACGAATAAAAAGAGAAAAAAATCAAACAATAAAGGAAATGATTCTATGAAAATAATGTCCTGATTATCTGTTACCGATTAAAATTACTGCTTGTGTAAAATAAAGTTTTCACTGACGGTGGAAATAAGTTAAACTCTTTGTTTTTTAGTAACACCTCCTTGTTAGAAATACCAACATACATAATAAAATCTAAATTTCAATTATATGCAAAAGAAAAAACAAATAGGACATTTCTGTGGGGGCAATTCATGGCTATGAAAAACATATAAATTAGAAAACAAGAATTTAGGAAAAGAAAGCAAAAAAGCTGAAATTCCATTTTCCTCCTAAATTTATCCCCATTAACAGCTCATTCCCTCAAAATAACACTCTAAGGGGCCGTTTGATTTGCGGTATTAATGTAAATAATCCTGAGATAAAATAATAATCTCGGAATAAAAATTTTATTCACTTGTTTGATTGTTAATATCTGGGATAACTTATCCCGGGACTAATAATTAGTCCCGGGATAAGTTATCCATAGATATGGTGGGATTATTATCCCAACTTAAGTTATCCTTGGTATAAAATATAAAATGACAAAAATACCCTCAAATCCTATCCATGTCCCCACCACATGAGCCCTTTTTCTTCCTTCATATTCACGTTCTCAGCCAACATTTTTTTCCATTCAAAAATGTTCACTCATTGTTAGGTGCATATATATAACTATACATAAACAAGTAGTAAAGTAGTTTTGTTGAGGAAATGTCCTCTATTTGAAAGAATTTGGTTACATATTGTTGAAAGTTTTTGACGTTTTTTTATCAAGTTGAAGAAAAGAGTGTAGTAATGGGGATTACTTTTTTGCAAGTGTGCATGGATTCATCAAACTGGCTGCAGGTTTGTATGTTTAAGTACTTAACTGCATGTTGTTACATTCACGTCCCTTTTTTTGTTATCTATATGAATTCACATTTCACACTTAAGTTCCATTACGAAAAGATACTTTTCGCATTCTGTTCTAGCTATTTCGGCACCTTCGATTCAAACTAAACAATATTTTCTAGTCTTTTTGATAATGTCGATGAATGCATGTCAATTCTTCAAAAGTCGTATACGTTTAAAGGCTTTAATACAGATGTTATAGATTTTTTTGAGTCCTACAAAAAAGTTTTGTTTTCTTCTTATGTTATTTATGTTACTCATGAAGTTCACATAAGTGAGAATAGGCTAAATGAACAGATACAAAGCATCTAGCTAGAGATATATGCATTAATATTTTTCGGGAGTCCGAACAATATAGTCAACTTTTTTCTTATTAGCGCTGCATAATTCACTTGAATTATTCTGATATGAAATGTCCTCTTATGACAAGTTCCTACAAACTTTTACTTATTGTTTGGATTGGCAGGACACAATTAACGAGGAAACAGAATTCGATTCTTCTTCTTCCCCATCAGGTGGTGACATATTCACATGTGCAAGGCCATTAGTAGAAAGAAAACTAAGACCCCAACATGACCAACCACTCAAATGCCCACGTTGTGACTCAACACATACAAAATTCTGTTACTACAACAATTACAGCCTTTCTCAACATGAGGGAATCAAAGGATTGTTGTCATGAAACATGAATTTCAGATTTTCTGGAAGGAAAACAAAGGAAGAAAAATCACAAAAATACAAACATAAAAATAATCAAGTTGACTAAAGTGAGGGGTATTTTAGTAAACAAACAATATATTTTTATAAATAATGCACTACATATTATTTTTAGTACGACAAATCAAACAACCACTAAAAAATAATACATAATCTATCCAGGACAACTAATTCCAGCATAACTTATTGTAGCATAATTAATTCTGGTATAACTTGTTTTCAAATCAAACGACCCCTAAAAACTCTCCACCTTCCTCCAAATCTCCCACTTTAATATTTTATTTTCTAAAGAAACTAACGACGTTTCTTCTCTAAGGAGTACCCGACATTCAATTCTCTAAGTAGGCCCGAAATTGAAGTTCGAATATCTTGTAATTCTCTCCGAAATAAGAGGTTCGTCTGCAAATTATATGGGTTGATGAATAATTTTGAACAGTTGATGATCTATTTTTATTGCTTTTAGTTCGAATTTCCTGCAATATAAATAACTTTCAGGGATAAAATGATTCTTGTAGGCAAGTAAAACGAGCAATGGTCTTAGCTATTAACAACTAACAGCTTGGAAATTTGATTGTTCTTTCCTGATGCTATTAGATTAGGTATTTTTTGGGGACATGAATATGGTCATTAACGCAATTCCTAATTGATCGCCAGGCTCTAAGATATTTAGAGAGTAGATATGACTAGTGATTTAGTATCCAAATGTATAGAAGAATATATCTTCATTGCTTCTCTAAACTGGAGAAAGAAAATCTTGGATTAGATATTTTCAACATCAAAAGTTGGTATGTCCCCAAATATCCCCGACTTCCTGCCCCATCTGTCTTTTTATTTTTTGTTTGTTTAATCTGGTATAAATCTATAGTATATTGGCATGCCTTCTTTACTCCTAATCCTGAGCCGAGGACTATCGTAAACCTCTCTGCCTCCCAAGGTAGAGATAAGGTCTATATACACTCTACCGTCCTACTTGTGGGACTACACTAGGTATGTCCTTGATGTAATCTTGTATTAATGTTGTACATATGCTCAACTAACTCGGATTGCATGGGGTAATCTGAAGCATCTGCAGAGCTATAGTTGAGATTAAGATGGAAACCAAGGCTTATAACAATTGAATGCATGTAAAATAGACTTCACTTCTACATTCTTGAATTGCTTAGGCTTTTGCCTGTGGACCTTCTTACTCAAATATACATTTAAGGCTTGTTTAAGTTCTAAAAATAAAATCATAATCTAATTCCAATAGAAGCTGAAAAAGAATGATTTTAAAAAGTGAAAGGTAGCATTTAATGAGTCAAACACTTTGCTGAAACAGAATCCACTTTTGATAAATCCTTGATTCACAGTGCTTGAGCCTATGATGCAGATCCTACTATCTAAAATAATTGGTCCACAACTCTATGTTCGTAAGAATGTTATTCATGAATGATATAACCAATTGGGATCATTTTATGCTTTTAATTTTGTTTCAAGAATTATTGGTTCTTATGTTGGCCAATCTCAAGAATATACAACATTTGCTATTTTGTTCTCTTTTTCATTCTTACTTTCATGCCACAGTTAAATTTAGTTTAAGCTGAGGGTCCATCTGAAACAACCTCTCTATCCCACAAAGGTACATCTAAGATGTGATTACACAGGGTATATTGATTATTAGTGTTGTACTGTATTATATGAGTTTAGGTCTCATTTGTGTAAGTAAAAATAAGCTGATTCAGTGAAATGCAATCAAGTTTTGAATGGTTTTAGCCATGTTACTTCTCTCTACTTGGCTATTATGAAATCACAAGGCTCAAACCTGGATGATCTTGAAAGATGAGGGTTTGTGTTTGCTAACGCCCCCTGATATTTGTCGACTTTTTTCTACAAATACTAGAAAAACACACCATCTTAATATTTAACCAAAAATGTTGATTTAATTCTAAACAGGCTTACTACTACAGATAGGTTGTCTAAATAGATATTGTATGTGGATTCAATGTGTAAATTTTGTCAAGCACACTTGAAAAATATAGATAACATCAAATTAATTGTCTTCTATGATTTTGCTAGAGCCTTGTGGAAGAGACTCTTATCTTGGATCAACATACCATATTTCATTGCTAACACATGTTTGCACCAACGAAGAACTCCAAAAGTAAGTCTCAAAGTGCTAGACTATACAGATTATTTTGTGCTAAATGAATTCATGCTCTGTGAATGAAGGGAAACCAGAAAACGTTTGTCTTCTCAATAGCAATAATAGAAGAGGTAACAGAATTAGCACCCTTTTCCACTGCTTTCATCCCTTTGCAAGATTTCATGTGGGCATGAAGTTTCTCTAGCTTGAATGGCTTACCACATTGCCTGCAACACAGTCTTAATTCTTACCATATTTTGAACTTATACTGCAGTCTGTTGTTAATTTTTCAGTGATCCAAATTCCAATTGATTGTCTCATTTTCAGCAATGTGGTTAGGATCTGAAAATACTCTCTTTGAATCAAAGAAATAGTTCAGCCACATTGCTACAGTGGCAAATTGAATTTAGGAGAACAGATTTCTAGATGGTTAATTTAGATAGAATGTTTTCGAATGGGGCTAAGTAGAAATTCTTCCCGAAGAACTTGGCTTGGAATGATGCTTTATATGATAATACATGTTGTTTGAATTTGTTGATTGTTATACTTTTATTTGATACTATACTCTAGTATAATTATGCTAATAATATATTTTTTAGCACTTTTTATGACCTGACTTAACATATCCTTATACAAAATGAGTTTGAAAGAAAGAAACAAGAAATATTAGTTGCTCAAAGTGCATCAATTGTGGATGGAGAAGCTAATTCATCTAGTCAGCCTGATCAGTTAAGTGAAATGGATATTTGGGTGCAATATATTGGTGGAAAGAAAAAAGGAAGAGTCAAAGGTTTTCGCTTCCTGGGTCGAAGTGTAAAGACATCTAAGAATTCAACATCAGCTTTGCCAAAAGAAATTAATGAGATGATTAAGTCTCAGGTTGATGCTTCAAATGCTAATTTGTATGGTGAGTTGCAGAATGACCGACACAAAAATAAGAGGATGAGAAAGGAGTTATACTTGTTGATGAAGCATGTATACAAGAAATTATTTTCAAATGACAAACGCCCATCTCAAAAAGACAACCAAGCTTAGGAGGATGAAAGTGATGATGACTCTGACGACGTGAATGAAAGTGAGTCTAATCCTGATAACGTGAATGAAAGTGATTCTGACCCTGATGGTTGGTGGTTTTATTAAGGATTCAAGTTTGAAATATTATGTTATGGACCATTTAAGAGTCATACATTATTGATGCGGATTTTATGAATTATATTTTTTTGTTAGCCATAATGGTTTACATTAGACTTGTGTTGAATAATGTTTTTAAAAATTATTGGAGGTTTTCAATAGATTTTTGACTAATTGTGAAATAATTCTAGTGATTTACCTGTGAATTATTACTTGGAGATTTCCACAAGGATGTACATGCTAAATATCCATAAAAATTTTTGTGAAATAATTTTTTCTTGCAGAATTAATTGAGGCATTTCAATCGAATTTTCTTGAGAAATAGTTTCATAAATATTCGCAAGAATTTTCTTTTGTTAATTAGGAATTTCCACCTCTAAACTTCCTTTGAATTTACTCGGTGATCTTCATGTGAATAATTTGTGATTTTTTTTTTTGGAAATCCACATGTATGTTCCTTTTTGTATGTAACCATACCAAATAATTCATGCAAAATTTTGATAGATAATCGCAAATAAATTCACAAATAAAGGACCTGCAGATATATTTTCACAACTAAATTACCTAGGGATTTTCTAAATCCGCAGGTAATAATTACCTACGAAGGTTTTTCCTTTGGATTCTAATTGGCAAGAAAATCCACAGGTAATCAAATTACTTGAGGATTTTACCCAATTATCCCTATGAAAATCCCCAGGTAATAAGTACTTTTTTTTGTAGTGAGGGAACTCGCCTTGTTTATGGAGTTCAGGCCTGGTCTAGGTTCCTTTCTCCTTATAGTGCTTCTCTACGTGGTGTTCCACCAGTCCCTACTAGTCCTTCTCAGGCTTCGTGGGTTGGTGATACTTATGCTCAGTCACTCTGTTGCGCCCAAGCGCACACGCAAGTGTACATGGTCTCACCAAGTAATATAGTGGCCCTTTCACAAGCCAAGTATCGCTCCCACAGGGACTAGTGTTAAGCAACTATTAAATTCTAGTTCACTATTAAGATTAACTTAGTGCAAGCGTAACAAAAAGTGTTTTGAAATTGATAAACTAAAAGTAAAGTAAACAGTACATAAAGTAAAGACTTGAGAAAATTAATGGAGGAAATCCCAGGCTAAAGGCACTATGAAAAATCGTACTACACTATTGAAATTCATTCGTTAGATAGCTTATCTTGGTTATTGATTCGTAGGGTTTATTGCATGATCATGGTCTCCCGACCTCTAATCGTCTACCTAACTTGGACATTACAACTACATCGTTGAGCAGGAATGTAATAATCCAATTAAGTGCTTAAAGATATCATCCTACATGTGAACCAAGAAAGGCTTCTAGGTACATCCCTGTCCTAGATGATAATTTAAATTCCTTATTTTATAAAAGAATAAGAACCTTGCTCTGTTGATCCCCACGTTCTATCTTTCTATTCCCTCTCCTGAGATCACAAGGTCAATAATATGTATTTTCTAAGGGTCACAAATCCTTAAAATAGTTAAAACAAGGATGAATAAACAAAGAAATATGATAAGCAATCCAAACGAATTCAATTCATAACGATAACAAACATGCTCTTGGCCTTAACCCCGGAAAGAGGGTGTTTAGCCACTAATAGACATAACCTTAATCCAATTAATTGAATACATGATGAAATATATTAATGAACTAATTAAAATAGAGATAATACCCACAATTCGTGTTGAACAGCCTCCAAAATCTTCTAAGACATCCCAAAGTGAATAGAAAAAGTGCAACAAGTCCTATTTATAAGAGACCAATTTGGCCGTGTGTGGGAAATGGTCCACGTCACGTTGGTGGTTGCCTATGGGATAAGCCACACAATACCTTGATTATTTCAGTGTACTAAGCCATGCGTGGAGTTGGTAATCGTGTTAAGGGAGTGGCATGTCATGACCCAAATGCGTAGGCTCACTGGAATTTGCCTTTTGACGCCTATATTCTTCTAAGTGTTTCTCCTTCCACCCCTTGCATTTTGGTGTTGTTTTCCTTTGGTTTACAACTTGTATTTCATCAACATATCTCCATAATCAACTCAAAAATCATCCTACATTATCAAACACCAAATATTAAAGCTCAAAACAACACAACATTCTCACTAGGCTTGTCCACATTGATCTATAACTTATGGTTTCGACTCTTTGCTTGATATAATTGAACTTTTCACATTATAAGAAAGTTTTTACTCATATAATTACACAATAATAACCTTCGGAACTCATTCACACATTAGAATCCACCACGATAGACTTGAACAACACCTAGCTCAAGCTACTAAAACTAGTTTTTTTGGATGAACTCTAAATAATTAAATTATGTACAAACTTGGTTGAAAACACCTTTACACATTGTAATTCACTACTTAAACAATTAGATACTTATTTATATCATTATTAACACATAAAGCTCTCAATAAGTCCTCAAAGCAAGGCTAAATGAGCAAGTAAAGCAACACTAAAGTGCATAAATACACCTAACATCACCACCCCACACTTAAAGCCTTGTTCATCCTCAAACAACTCTTTACTCTAAGAATCATAAGATGGGGAAAATCCACACTTCTACTATATGCAAGACACTCAGGCTAGTACTATAATGACCACAGAATGCAAGTTTCTACACTAAGCATGTTATGTACACAATTGAAAGTTCAAGAACACTACTTAAAAATATCATAGCCTCAAGAATTGACTCACTTAGTGGGCAAACTCATACATATTATTCAATTAAGAAAATCATACAAATCACCCACATTCATCAAACATGCACCCTCACAATAATACAGTTACCCATAATCACTCCTATAAATGCAATATATAACTCAATGGGTATAAGAATCAAGTTACGCTCACTCTCAAAAGGAATTCACAAGTTATACATAATGAACCATAGGCTTGACCTTAGTGTAGTACTCCACTAATATCAGAATGATAAAGCTCAAGATCAAATAGGTCTTTAATGTAGGCTACAGGATGGGTAGGAACTATTCTGGCCAGTAATAGTGACTATCTTTCCTAAGTGCTTTTATATATCACATTATACAATTAAGACACCTTTAACAACTAAATTACACCATTTTTGTCTACCCAATTCCCTTGTTTTGCCCTATCTCATTATGCTCATTCCAATACATTACGGTGGGAGTATTTTCTATACACAACTTATTCAATTTGAACTAATTTTTATTCTTTTCATTACTCAACTACCAACCACAACACATATCATTTTGTCTTTCTGAACAATAATAGCTATCACTTAGGGGCTTCAATTTCACATTTTTCTTCTTAAATTTCCAACTCCTTCACTCAATTAATTTTACACTAAAGCGCTTAGGATCTTTGGATCAAATTATAGTCAGTCAAAGAAGGGATTAGGCTACACATGAGGCTGTCAAAGAAAAAGCTAAAGGATCAATGGGGCTTAAACTAGGATTACTCACAAGGGTAGATAAAAGAAGGTATAAAACATGGATATAAAAAAATACCTATATCATCTCCTAAACGCACACTCTTTATTTTGCTTTGCATACACACCAGGAAAGTTCTAGACATCACATGCAACAAGGAATATGCAATAACCTCACATCATACGTGGCACATGCTCTACTCAAGTAGGATTATCATAGACTCTCACCCAAATAATCACATGAATTCAACTTTAAGCCAATAAGTACAAGAGTCATAATCAAAAGCCTAAGAGTCTCAAAATTAGTCATTCACACAATAAACATACTCTTTACCATCAAAACACTTGCATCGTGTAATCACATATGGCATAAACAAGAACATCCCATATTTACTCATAAGAAAAAAAAATAAAATTACCTTAAAAATAGGAATTTCCCCACCATACACTTAAAAATCTACTTTGTCCCCAAAGTATAATTTAAAAGTAGAGATAGAAATACTCCCTAAGGCCTCTAGGCCTAGCTAGTAGCATCTTCATACATTAAGAGAGTTTGAGGGACCCCACACTTAGCCTTTGCCATGCTCCTTATCTCAGGTTTTTCGGTACTCAGACATCCCATCAACTTGTGACTTAAAGAAAATAAAAACTAAAATACTAAAAATTAAACATACCTACTAAACTTGGGTTGCCTCCCAAGTAGTGCCTAATTTAGTATCGCAACACGACCCAATCTCTGACTTAACCATATTCCTTGATCCTCTTTCTCACACTAAGACACCATATTCTTATTTGTTTTTGACCTCTTGAGTGTGATCTCTCAAGGTTAACAACTTTCTTAACAATAGCCTTTTCAGGCTCATCAATCTACATCATGTCAGGCTGGGGCGATTGTTGCTTGGGCTGCTCAATGAGGAAGTCTGAAGAGGCCTTTTGTCGAATAGACTCCACCACCCTACACTTATCCCCTTCAATCACTGTAATCATGCACAAATATTTGTAGTGAGATAGTGTTTTGAGCCGTTTGTACACTTTGAAAATTGCTTCTTCATCATCTGACCTCATTGTTAAAGTTCCCTCTCTCACATCAATTAACGCTCCTCTCATCGCTAAAAATGGATGTCCCAAGATGACCGGTACTCTTTTGTCTACCTAAAAATGTAAAACTATAAAGCCAACAGGAATAATAAAATTACCAACTTGATTAGGATGTCCTCTATAATTCCTTTGGGATGGGATAGGGTTTGGTCTACCAACTGGAGTATCACGAAGCTCGATCTTGGCTTCCCCAGGCCTAAGGTGTTGAACAAGGAGAGGGGCACCAAATTAACATGTGCTCCCAAATTACTCAATGCATTGATTACCTCACTTCTTCCAATTTGAATGGGGAGAGTGAAACTCCCTGGATGTTTGAGTTTTTATGGCATTTTCTGCATCACTACAAAACTACACTCCTTAGTGAGTGCTACTGTCACAACATCCTGCAGCTTATCTTTGTTAGTGACCACATCCTTCAAGTACTTAGTGTACTTAGGCATTCCCTAAAAAACATCTAAAAGCTTTAAGTTAATGTACAGCTCTCTGAACATGTCAAAGAACTTCTTGAAGCATACATCCTCTTTTTCCTTTATATTCTTTTGTGGGAAAGTAGTAGTGGGATCTTCTTCACCTCTTCAACAACTTTTTCTTTTGAGTACTCAGATTTACTCGATTTTTCAGAAACTTAGTCAGATACTAGTGGGGAATCTCTTCTGTATTTACCTCCTTGTTTTTCTTTAGAGGTCCTTCATTAAGTTTTTTACCACTCCTCAAAGTGATTGCCATTACTTAGTATTTTCAATATTACTTGGGAAACCACCTTGAGGCCTGGTATTTTATGCCTTAGCAAATTGACCAATTTGTAACTCCAAGTTCCTTGTAGTTGCTTGTTGGCTCTTAATATCTGCTGCCAATTGTGCTTGAGTAACCATGATTTTCTTCAGCATCTCTTCCACATTATTGTTCTGAGTTGTGGCCTGATTATTTTGAACTTGATGCTGCTGAAACTGCTGTTGTTGGGTATTCCATGGGGTATTCAGTGGCTGAGTCTGCCATATTTTATTGTAGGCATTCCCATAATTTGTCCTTTGAGCATTGCCCACAAATATCAGCGACTCTGGATTTACAGTTGTTACCATAAACCTCACACCAACCTGTTGTCTATTAGATTGCCTTAACTATGGCTGCAGGCTGTGCAACCCCCAACTTCATATTACTTATTTTATTCTGTAGAGCAATAAGCTGAGAAGATAAGAAAATAAAATAGTCCACCTCCAACACACCAGCAACCTTCTTTGTAGCACTCCTTGAGTTTGAACACCACTCAGGATTACCTTGTGCAATTCGGTTCAATAAGGTATACAACTCATCATACGTCATCTCCAAAGCTTGGCCACCTACAGCTGAATCTAATAATTTTTTTGTGTTATGGTCACGTGCCTCAACAAAAGTATGAGCTAATACCTCATTAGACTGTTAATGGTGTGTTTAGTCTCGAAGATGACCTTTGAACTGCTCCCAAGCATGATATAAATTCTCATTTGGCTTTTGTTTGAAGCACACAATCTCACTAAATAGTCTCATAGTCTTGCCAGAAGGGAAGAATCGGATGAGGAATCTCTGGGCTAAGTCATCCCAGGTAGTGATTGAATTTGTCGGCTCGACATTCAACCACTTCTTTACTTCCCCCAACAGTGAAAAGAGGAATATTGTCAGCCTAACATAATCTTTTGACATACTCATAGGGATTAATGTGTTACTGATCTCCAAAATATTCTGCAGATAGACTTGTGGATCTTTACGTGAAAGCCTAGTAAACTGTCCACTACTGATCATAAGTTGTACCATATTCTGCTTCAGCTTAAAATTACCTTCAACATCCAGTTTCTGAAAAGGGGAGGTCAAATTTATTGGAAGTCGGATTGACACTTCTCTAATTGTCCTGCGGGCTGGTTGTTCTTCAGCCATAAGAGCAGGATTGTCTTGATCCTCTTCAATTTATAGATTATGGGGGAGAAGGATCGTTTCTCTCCTTCATTGATGGAAGCATTGCTCGGGTTCGGGGCTTGGTTCTTCTAATTCCCTATCTCTTGCTATCTTACTAGCCTGTAAACCTGTTTCTTGCAAATACAACACCAAGATCAAGCGTAAATGACCAAAGAAATCTAAATAGTAAAATTAAAACACAAATAGTTTCCAATTTACAAGTACCTGACAATGTCACCAAAAACTTGTTGTGCCCAAGCGCACACGCAAGTGCACGTGGTCTCATCACGTAATGTAGTGACCCTTTCACAAGCCAAGTATCGATCCCACCGAGACTAGTGTTAAGTAACTATCAAATTCTAGTTCACTATGAAGATTAACATAGTGCAAGCGTAACCAAAAGAGTTTTGAAATTGATAAACTAAAAGCAAAGTAGATAGTGCATAAAGTAAAGACTTAAGACAATCAATGGAGAAAAGCTTAGTGTTAAGGGACAATGAATAATCGTACTATGCTATTGAACTTCATTCATTAGATTTCTTATCTTGGTTATTGATTCATAGGGTTTATCATATGATCATGGTGTCCCGACCTCTTATCGTCTACCTAACTTGGACATTACAACTACATCATTGAGTGGGGATGCAATAATCCAATTAAGTGCTTAAAGTTATCATCCTACATGTAAACCAAGAAAGGCTTGTAGTTACATCCTTGTCTTAGATTCTATTTCATATTCCTTATTTTAAAAAGAATAAGAACCTTACTCTATTCATTCCTACATTTTATCTTCCTATTCCCTCTCCCAATATTACAAGGTCGATAATATGGATATTTTAAGGGTCAAGAATCCTCAAAATAGTTAAAACAATGATGAAAAAATAACCAAATATGATAATCAGTCCAAAAAATTCAATTCATAATGATAGCAAACATGTTCTTGGCCTTAACCCCGAAAAAAGGGCATTTAGCCACTAATAGACATAACCTTAATAGAATTAATTGAATAAATGATTAAGTCTATGAATGAACAAATTAAAAGAGAGATAAACCCTAAAATTCATGTTGGTCAGCATCCAAAAGGTTCCAAAGTTGTCCCAAAGTGAATAGAATAAGTGCAACAAGTCTTATTTATTAGAGACTAATTTGGTCGGGTGTGGGAAATGGTCCGCATCGTGTTGGTGGATGACTATGGTATAATCCATGTGACGCCTTGCTTATTTTAGTGGACTAAGCCAAAGGAAGTGGTGCATCGCGGCCCAAACACGTAGGCTCACTGGAATTTGCCTCTTGATGCCTATATTATTCTAAGTATTTCTCCTTCTATCCCTTGCATTGGTGTTGTTTTCCTTTGGTTTAAATCTTTTATTTCATCAATATATCACCATAATCAACTCATCAAGAATACTACATGATCAAACACCAAAGATTAGAGCTCGAAACAACACAACATTCACAATGATTAACTGAAAACACGAGCTAAGACTACACTTGTCCACATTGATATATAACTTATGGTTTCAACTCTTTTCTTTATCAAATTGAACTTTGAACATTATAATCAAGTTATTCCACATATAATTACACAATAATTACCTTCGAAACTCTTTCAACTTATTAGAATCCACCACGATAGACTAGAATAACACCAAGCTTAAGCTAGTAAAACTAGTTTTTTAGTTAAATCTATATGATCCAGTTATGTACTAACTTCCTTGAAAACACCTTTACATATTGTAATTCACTAGTTAAACACTTATATCCTTATTTATATCATTATTAACACATAAAGAACTCAAGAAGTCCTCAAAACAAGGCTAAATGAGCTAGAAAAACAACACTAAAGTACATAAATACACCCAACATCACACTCAGGGAGAAATGCCAAATACAGAGATTTGTCAGTCTATTCATATGCTTGCTCAACTGGTAGCATCGCAGTCTTATTGGTCTGATCATGTTGGTCCTGCTATTAGTTTATTTGAGGTCACTTGGGTTGGCCAGTTTATGAGGTTGAATCCCCCAACCTTTATAGGCTCTAAGGTTAAGGAGGATCCTCAGGGGTTTATTGATGAGATGGAGAAGATTATTAGGGTAATCAATGCTATTGATTTTGAAGGTGTGGAGTTTGCTTCCTATTAGTTCAAAGATGTAGCTTACCAGTAGTATAAGTAGTGGGAAATAATGAGGGGTGATGATGTTGAGAAGGCGATATGGGATGAGTTTTCAGGTGCTTTTCTTAATCACTTCTTTCCTCGTGAGTTGAGGGAAGCTAAGGTAAAGATTTTTGAACTTAAAGTAGGGTATGACGAGTGTAAATAATTATGCTCTGAAATTTACATAATTGTCCTATTATGCTTCGGAGTTGTTATCTAACGTAAGATCTAGAATGATGAAGTTTGCTTCTGGGTCGTCCAATGATTTATTATTGGAGTGTGAGACTGCTATGTTGAATAATAATATGGACATGTCTGGGCTGGTGGTTTATATGCAGCAGGTGAAGGATAAGAAAAGAAGTAGTAGAGATTAGAGAGAGGCTAAACAAGAAGTAATATGTTCATAGTAGGGTTCAAGCTAGCGAAACAATAGAAAAGATGGTAGACAATGGACTAAGAAGAAGAATTAGGAAAATTTGCATTCGTTGGATGACTTATCCATATCCTAATCCTTGTGTAATTATCATTTTCAGGATAACAGTAGTTCTAAGGCTTAGGATACCCAATATCAGGTTAGTAAAGCTCAGTCAGCCTCACATTATCCTTATTATCATTTTTATGAGCAATTTTATCATGGATTTTGTGAGAAGGGGAGAAATAAGTGCTATAATTAAGGTTAGCTTAGTCATATACAATGAGATTTTCCTTTGGATAGAGTTACCACTAGAGCTAATAAGTTCCTGGTTATCGCTTCTTTGGCTCTTATACCTAAGGGCATCACTTCTAATACCGACACTTATCAGAATTATCTCTATGCTCTTGCTACTCTTCAGGAATCTGAGGAATCCCCTAATATTGTCACTGGTATGTTACAACTACTCTCTCATGATGTTTACTATTTACTTGATCTGGGTTCTTGGTTATGTTACCCTTATATGATTGTACACTTTGGTTTTGTTCATAAAAATATTTCCGACCCTTTTTTATCTCTAATATGGTAGGTAACTCTATTGTTGCTAGAAATATCTATAGGGGTTGTGTAGTTTCCATGTCTCATGGAAGACATTAGTGGATTTGATAGAGCTTGATATAACGGATTTTAATAAAGTCTTGGGGATAGATTAGCTTTATTTGTGCTATACTTTTTTGGATTGTAGAACCTAGAAGGTTGGTTTCCATTACCCTAATGAGTTAGTGATTGAATGGGAGGGGAGTTCCTTAGTACCCAAGAGAAAGTTTATCTCTTATCTTAGAACTCAAAAATTAATTTCTAAAGGGTGTCTATATTAGCTAGTTTGAGTTAA
This sequence comes from Capsicum pubescens, assembly GCA_030864215.1. Classification (NCBI taxonomy): domain Eukaryota; kingdom Viridiplantae; phylum Streptophyta; class Magnoliopsida; order Solanales; family Solanaceae; genus Capsicum; species Capsicum pubescens. Next base: position 152,988,677 of record CM061543.1, on the reverse strand, counting down.
AGATTTCAAATCCGAAAGTCCTTCTTTGCAATTTGTCCCTATGGTTAATGATCTTTCTGGAATTCATCTTGATAAAAAAATAGATTTTGGGATTGATCTTTTATCAGATACCCATTCTATTTCCATTCTACTTTATAGAATGGCTCCGACCGAACTAAAGAAGCTAAAGGAGCAGTTAAATGATCTTCTTGATAAGGGTTCCATCCATCCTAATATTTCTTTATGGGGTGCTCCTATACTTTTTGTGTGGAAGAAAGATGGGTCTCTTTGGATGTGTATAGACAATTGTCAGTTCAATAAGGTTAGATTGAAAAATAAGTATCCTCTTCCTAGGATTGATGGCTTATTTGATCAACTTCATGGTGTTAGGTGTTTTTCTAAGATTAATCTTCGTTTGGGCTGCCATCAGTTCAAAATTAGGGAGGTTGATATTCCTAAGACTACTTTTCAAAATTGTATGACCATTACGAGTTTTTACATATGTCATTTTGGTTAACTAATGCTCTAACTGCTTTCATAGATCTTATGAATTAGGTGTTCAGGAAGTTTCTGGATTTGTTTGTTATAGTATTCACTGATGATATCTTCGTGTACTCTAATAGTAAGGAGGATAATTCCAATCACCTATGAATTATGTTGCAAACTCTTAAGGGACAAATATTGTATGCAAAGGATTTAAAGTATGAATTTTGTCTAAGTTTTATGACATTTCTTGGGCATTTTGTTTCTAGTGAGGGGGTAAAGCTAGATCCAAAGAAAGTTGAGGAAGTTTAAAAGTGGCCTAGACCCACGACTCCAATGGACATTAGGAGCTTCTTGGGTTTGGCAGGCTACTATTGGATGTTTGTGGAGAGTTTTTAATCTATTGTTACCGTACTGATGACGTTATCTCAGAAAAAACTTAAGTTTATGTGGTTCGATGCTTGTGAGGGTAATTTTGAGAAATTGAAGGATAAGTTGATTTCTGCTCCTATTTTGACACTATCCGAGGGTACTGATGGGCTTGTTGTCTATTGTGATGCATCCTATGTGAGAATAGGTTGTATTTAGATTCAGCTGGTAAGGTTGTGGCCTATACTTCCATGCAACTTAAGGTTCATAAGAGGAATTCTAACTCATGATCTAGAGTTGGCAGTTGCAGTCTTTGTTTTGAAGATCTGGTGCCATTATTTGTATGGGGTGCATGTGGATATTTATTCAAACCAGAAGATTTTACACTATGTGTTTACACAAAATAAATTGAATCTCAAGCATAGACAATGGCTCAAATTGCTTAAGGATTACAACATGAGTTTGCACTACTATTTAGTTAAAGTTAATGTTGTTGTTGATACTCTTAGAAGGTTTTCTATGAGGTGCTTATCTCATATTGTTGAGGAGAAATGAGGGTCAATTAAGGATATTCACAAGTTGGCTAACCTTGAGTTCATTATTTTGGCTCTGAGGATGGAGAAGTGATTGTTCAAGAAATGGTTAAATCATCTCTTGGTGTTGAGGTAAAGAAAAAACAGAGTTTGGATCCCATACTTATGATGTGGGTTAGCAAAAGGTTAGGGATTTCGAGATTGGTGGACATGGCATCTTGAGGTATCAAAGAAGATTATGTGCTTCTGTTGTTGATGGGCTGTGAGAAAGAATCTCGGCTAAGGTTCATGAGTATGATATACAGTTTAGCTAGGTTCGACTAAAATGTACCATGACTTGAAGGAAATCTATTGGTGGAATAATATGACGAGAGATATGGTGAACTTTGTGGTTTAGTGTATGGTTTGTCAGTAAGTCAAGGTTGAATATTTGAGGTCTGGTGGCATGTCCCAAGAGATAGAGTTGCCCATGTAGAAGTGGGAGATAATCAATATGGATTTCATTAAGGGTATTCTGTGGTCTTGTAATTAGTATGATTCTATTTGGGTTATTGTGGATAGGATGACTAAGTCTGCTAACTTCTTGCCTGTGAGGACTAACTACTCAGGAGAAGATTATGCTAAGTTATTCATTCAAGAGATAGTAAAGTTGCATGTTGCACCAGTGTTGATTACTTTAGACCGAGATACACATTTTTCTAATCATTTCTAGCATTTATTTTAGAAATTTTTGGGTACTCAAGTGAACCATAGCACCACTTTACACCCTCAAACTGATGGACAAGTGGAATAGACTATTCAAACTTTGAAGGATATGTTAAGGGCATGTGTGATTAATTTTAAGGGTAGTTGGGTTGACCATTTTCCTTTTATTTAGTTTGAATACACTAATAATTATCATTCTATCATCTAAATGGCTTCTTTAGAGGCTCTTTATTATAGGATGTGTAGGTCTCATATCGGATGGTTTGAGGTTGGTGAGATTAGGTTGGTTGGTCTTGACTTGGTTCACCAAGCCATGGAGAAGGTTAAGGTGATTATAGGAAGACTTAAGGCTGCTTAGAGTTGCCAAAAATCTTATGTGCATGTGAGGCGGAGGGAGTTGGAGTTTGAGGTTATTGAGTAGGTGTTCTTGAAGGTTTCTCCTAAGAAAGGAGTCATGAGATTTGGGAAGAAGGGGAAGCTCAGTCCTTATTATGTTGGTCCGTATCAGATTGTGAGGATAATTAAGAATGTCACCTATGATTTATATTTTGCAGCAAGTTTGACTTCTATTCATCATATTTTCCATGTGTCTATACTAAAAAAGTGTGTGGGTGACCCTTCGTTGATAGTGTTAGTTAAGGACATTGGTGTGCCAGATTTTTTTTCTTATGAGGAAATCCTAGTTGAGATATTGGATAGGCAAGATCATAGATTGAGGACAAAGGATATAGCTTCGGTGAAGGTTCTTTGGAGAAACCAAAAGGTGGAAGAAGCTACATGGGAAGATGAGGAAGATATGAGGGCTAAGTACCCGTTCTTGTTCCCCGTGTTAGATGAAAATTCTTATGGTATAATTTTCATTCTCCCTCTTGGTGTATTCCAACATTATCGTTGTATTCTACTGCATTCTGTCTAGTGTCAGCTAAAACTATCCTAACTCCTTATTCGTGGATGAATGATCTAAGGAGGGATAACTTAAGACCCCATAAAATTACAACCATTTTATATTTGACCCTCCGGCGTGCGTAATGTAAATTTTTGACTTGAATTATGTTTAGGGATGTTAAAAGGGTGTTTTGGAAAAGTTTTAGAATTTTTGGAAATGGTTCGGGGCTAATTTGGAACTCCGAGGTAGTGTGCCTCTGCGATAGTGTCGTGCCACATGATTAGAGTTCCGCGATAGAAGTGTGGAATGGAGGAAAGCCTCCACGATATTGGCGTGACATACTGTTGTGTTAAAAATGTCCAATATTTGTTCTTTTCACTTGGGCTAAGGGGTTTTTGCTCTTTTTACCCCTTGTACGACTTTTAAACCTAAAAATATCCCTTATCCTTTAGTTATCAAAGATCAAACACTATTCTTTTTCTCTCTAACACTAAACCCAAGAAAATTCAAGGGTTTTACAGAGGGTTCACATTCAAGCTCCAAACTTCAAATCGTCCTCAATTTGTCATGTATTTTAGGCATGTTTCTCTTTCCTTAACTTTAATTTTACATTGTGAAATTAAATCATTAAATATTTATGTGATTTTAGTTGATGGGTTTGAAATTAGATTGAGGGCTTTTGGTTATTTTCACTTGAATTACTTGTCCCATGCTTTAAATTGTTTATTCATACTTTCATTTATGAATTATGGGACTGAATTGGTGCATTTTTTAAATTGTTCTAATGGGGGACATGGGTTTCCCAAATTGATGAAAATTTTGGCTTAATAAAGGCATTAACCTCAAACCACTTTGTAAACTTGATTTTAAATATGGATAATTGCATGGTTTAACTTGTATTTTAAACTCATTACATTGCATTAAAGAATAAATGAATGAATATGGTTTTGGATGGCCTTGGTGGCTTTGGTTTTGGATTTTAAATGGAACTTGAGAGTAAGTTTGGTCATATGGATTGGCTTGGCATAATTGAATTAGCCAGCTAGCATATTGGTATGACGATACCAAATTGGTAAATGCCTTAATAAATAATTCCTGGTTCAAATGGTTGGTTTCTGTGCAATGTTTTTTAATTTGGGCTTAAAGGAAATTATGTAGCTCACCATGAAGGTGTAGGTCCCCGGGGGGTCAACACTGGAAACCACATTGGTGGTTTTTACTCAATTCGTGCAGTTAACATACATTGAGGCCCTTCCAACAGGGGGAGCTTGACCCATATAGCCTATGGGTGCCTTTAGGATGGAGTGAGATACATAGTTCAGGTTAATATTTAAAAGTCTTATGCTCATGACCATTGTCCAAATCCCGACATCCTATATATATGTATATGAATGTTGTTCATATGGTTTATGACTAGATTTGGGAAATTGTATATGTTATCCCTATTCCCTGAGTTACATGTGAATACTTGACCATCCCTAGATGCTATATCATTTCATGATGTAGGGTTCGAAGGGCTTCTATCTCTCACGTGCAGCGTTAGAGATTCGATAATTCTGTGGATCTATTGTGAAGTAGTGATCCTCCATCTTTTGGAAGTCCCTGTCATTTTGTTGGGTTCTTTATTATCTTAGTATTTCATTTTGGATTATTTTTTCATATTCGGGGAAATGTCCCAACTAAGTTAGTATTCTTGTTTTAGAGGTTTTTGTGGACAAGAGTGGGTTAGTTGTTGTTCTAACTCTTAGTTTTCAGTTAGTTGATCTATTCCTCGTATCATCATATTTGGTTGGTTTCTGCTTTATTCATTTATTATGTTGTGTATGTTATGCTATGAGATTGTTCTCTAGCCCTCGGTAGGCTTGAGATACTCATCATGGCCATGACCGGTCATGACATGTTATTATTGCGCATTGTACTTATCAATGTCATTCAATTGGGACTAGTACTTAGCACCAAGCAAATGTAGGGATGGAGGCTCATCTGTCAGCTAGGTTGAGACCTTTAGTAGAAGTCCCTAAGTTCCAGACATATGATGCCACATTAGTTTCTAGAGGTTTACCCATCAGATCAGGCTTGACACCTTAGGACTTTTGAATATCAGTTAGTAGATCAACATTAGTCAGTGTCCGCACACTCGACAAGATACTAAACACCCTTTTGGCTGGGGTTACAGGTTGGACCCCGATTAGCTCAAATTGGGCTATGTCAGTTATTAGTATCTCATAAAGTCTTCATTTTATAGTTGAGATCCATATTCCTACATGCTCATATTCAGTTATTCATTTTATTATACTACACATATTCGTTACTTGGTTTTGCATTAGTTTATCATGTTACACATACCATGTTTTGCTTATATCAGTTATTTCCTATCTTACATATGCAGTACATTCAAAGTACTGAGTGCATATTTTCTTTTGTGCTCTATTGTCTCATAATATAGGTTCTAACGCTCAGCATTCGGGTCGCGCCTGGTATGATCTCTTACCGTATCAAAAATAGTATTTTGGGTGAGTCTTCATCATTCAAGGGCTAATGTCATCTTTTTATTCATTTTGTCTTTGTTGTTCCCAATTTTCAGACAGTAGCGTTAGCTAGGGGCTTGTTCCAGAAACTATTCTTAGTAGAGGCTTTTCAGAATTATAGTTAGATGTTCATCTTGTGATCCCAAATTTTTCTATTGTTAATTGGATTTCTGTTGAATATTTATTTCATTGTTATGTTCAATTTCTGCATAATCCTATCTATTAGTTATTTTTTTATATATTTTTAGTGTTTTGCCAGGCCATGGGTTAGCTTGGGGTCACTTGTTACTCTAAGCACCGTGTTATGACCAGTGGGTAGTCTCGGATCATAATATTAAATAACTTACAACCCATTAGAATTATTTCTAGCATGTTTTTATAAATTTTCGGCACACTTAGATTAAGTTCCAGCATATCATTTAATTTTTGGAATGTGTATATAAGTTCCATCATGTTTACTTAATTTTCAGCATGTTAATTAATCTAAAATACTAGATATCCTCTTTATAGGACTTATTTAATCAATTTTCAGCATATTAATAAATTATTTGTCACTTAGAAATCATGCCTATGGGTTTTAATTATATAAAATGAATAATTATTTTTAAGAGTGTTAATCACCAAATCAACTTAATTAATTAAGAATCTTATTTGAAATTGTTGCGTGCTACATGTTGTATAGTCATGTTCGATTTGAATGACGCTAATCTGAGTCTAATTAGGTATCCTAAGCTTTTATTTTGTCTAGACAAATCCAAAATTGCAAGTCCATTTCCTATTGGATATTAAGTTGGGATGGGTAGGCATCTTAGGGAACGATAGTTTATCATTTTATTAATACACGTCTACATGTAATGACAACCTAATAACCAGACTAGGTGCGTAGATAGTTAGAAATGATATAGATTGACCCGAGCAGAATCCGACAATTCAATATACGTCATTGTCATCTGTTGATAAGCTGCACGCTGATCCGAATAGGATAAAATCTACCCCCGCACAAATCTTTTGAATCAACTTTTATTTATTTTGAGTATTTTGATTAGTTGGGGTAGATTAGGTAAATCCTTTGACTATATCATTTTATCTTTTTTCTCTTCTAGTGTATCTAATATCTTTATTTATATTTTCCTTTTCATATATACATTATTATTAAATAAAATCTTTTCCCTAATCTTTCATCACTTATGTCTATATTAATTAGATAAATAATTATTTTCCATGTTTAAACACTAAGTTAAAATTAAGTTCATAAAAATAATTGACTTTTTTCTTATCACATAGAATCCCCATGTAATATATGAGTTTGGTCAAGACCCGCATTTGTGGACCTCTAAAGGTGCTTATCACCTTCCTTTTGAGGTAACTTGAACCCTTACCTAACTTTTTGGTGACGTAAAATAATAATAAAATAAATTCTTAGTTGTGGTAGAATGGTGCCCTAGTGCTCCTTAATTCAATAGGTGATGACTCTCTCTTTTAAAACCATCCTAAAAATAATTATCACATCGAATCATGCTTTTTTAGAGAGAAAGGGGGTGTGATAGTGCACCCAACCGACCTCGAATTCTCATGGCCCCCTCATCATAAAGAATGGCCTTTTTTTCCTCCCCCTATAACACCTTTTCTCTAAGATTGTTCAATTTATTATCTTCAAAATATCTACTCTTAATCTGATCATAGAATGTGGACCTAGCCTCCACATATGCCAACACCTTTCCTTCGCTATTTTCTTGCAATCTCGAAAAATCTTTATCTAAAGACCGTACCTCTCTTGTTGATGGACGACTGGACATCTCCAATATTGCTATGATCTCCATGCTCACTAGTTTCTGTCTTTGGGCATCCGCTGCCACAGTGGCTTTACCTAGATGATACAGGGTTGAGATGTCATAGTATTTAATCAACTCCATCCATCTCCTCTGTCAAATGCAATTCCCACTGAGTAAACACGTGTTGTAAGTTATGGTGATCTATGAACACCTTACACTTCATCTAGTAGAAATAATGGCTCAAAATATTTAGAGAAAATATCACGGCTATTTATTCCAAATAATATATAAGGTAGTTCTCTCATAGGATTTTAGTGGTCTCAAAGAATAAGCAATCACATTCTGATCTTTCTTTAACAAAGAACCTAAACCCAATGTTAGACCTCACAAAATATAGTAAGATCATTACGCTTATTAGCCAGGGTTAGCATTGGAGCTGAAGTCAACAAAGTTTTGAGATTTTGAAAGCTCTTCTCACACTTATTATCACATTCAAAAGAAACTTCATTCTAAGTCAGGTGGGTCATGTGCAAAGCAATGACTGCAAACCCCTTAACAAATTGGTGGTTGTAACTGGCAAACCCCACAAAACTATGGATTTATGTCATGTTCGTCGGTCTGGCGTAAACCTTAATAGCCTCAACCTTTTGCGAGTCCACCATAATTCCTTCTTTAGAAAACATGTGCTCCAATAAATACACCAAAGGAATACAAAATTCTCACTTAGAGTACTTAGCATACAATTATTTCTCCTTCAACAACTTCAACACATTATATAAATGAGCTTTATGTTATTCTTCACTCTTAGAATAAACATGTATGTCGTCAATAAATACAATAATGATAAAATCCAAAAAGGAATTGAACACTCTATTTATCAATCATGAAATCATCTGGTGCATTAATCAAGACAAAAGACATAAATAGAAACTCATAGTGCCCGTAATGAGTTTAGAAAGAAGTCTTTGAGATGTTTGTTGCCGTGATTTTTAGCTGATGATAACCTGACCTCAAATCGATTTTTAGCTGATGATAACCTGACCTCAAATCGATCTTAGAAAACACTATAGCTCCCTACAACTAGTCAAATAGGTCATCTGTTTTGGGCAATGGATATTGAACTAGTAGTAGTCTATGTACATCCTTATATTGCCAGCCTTGTTTTTCACAAACAGCACTGGTGCACCCTAAGGAGAGATACTTGGGAGAATAAAGCCCTTTTCTAACAATTCTTGCAATTGGGATTTCAACTCTACAGGTGCCATATAGTATGGATGGATACAAATGGATCTACTCTCCAACTTTAAATCTGTATAAAAGTCAACTTTTCGATCTGGAGGCAAACCGTAAAGGTCCATCCAAAAACACTTCTAGGAATTCACAAACCACTAGAACTAATGTTATAGAAGGGACTACAGATTTATCATCTCGAAAGTGGCTTAAAAATGCCCTACACCACATCCTTACTAATTTTTGGGTACGAAATGTGGATACATCCCTAACAGGATTAGGCTTAAAAGTACCCTCACATTCTAACTTCCCTTTCTCTGGCATCACTATAATGATGGTTTTGGCATAACTATCAATAACATCATAATAAGGGATAACCAACTCATCCCCAAAATAACATCAAATTCCTTCATGTCTAGAATGACTAAGTTGGTCAGGTCATAAACCTTATAAACACATAGAACAAGCATGATATACATCACAATTAAATCTATAAGTCATGATGCTACCTACTTGATCCCGCCAATAGGAAAACTGAACCATAGCCCGGAGCTAGATACAATGGCCTAACTAGGTGGAAAATGTCCTAAAAGTCAGGAATTAACAAATAAAGACTTAATAAGTAATAAGATAGTCATAATAGTCCAATAGATATATAGAAAATTTACAACCATCCCAAGACTCAGTAATGTTGGCACAAGAGATACTACAAATGAACTATGAGTACTAAATATTCAAATATAATCCATCTCGAAGATGAAAGACTGGACATAGATAAATAGAAGGAAAAAGGGTAACTCCAACTCCAAGAGCTCACTCGATCTCCGAAGTCAACCTTGCACGAGCGTCAAATCAGCAATAGCAACAAGTACTCGGGTCTACACCAAAAAGGTACAGAAGTTTAGTATGAGTATAAAAACCACCAATACTCAATAGGCATCATCTGCAGACTGAGCTAAATTATGATATAGATACAGTATAATACAAGATAAAATAATCTAAGTCAAGGCAAAAGAGAAAACCTGGAAATAAGCTCTAAGACTATTGTACATAAATAAATAAATACATACGAAATAGTGACATAAATATCATACAACTGTAGCTACAAGATTAGCCCCCATAAGCCATTACGTGCAGAAAAGTAAATAACCCAATGCGGGCCTCCATAAGCCTGAAGGGTAAAATCATCGAAACTAGGCAATATATTAGCCATAAGTTACCAAAGCATTATGCCATAACCAAGAATTCATCCAGACTGTATTATCTCATACATTATTTCCAATGTAGGGCTTAAACTAGAACTCCATAGTTTCATCATCATCATCATTATCATTATTTGCTGGACTTAAACCGAAACTCATATTATCAAGATCATGATCAACTGTCGGACTCAAATTTAAACTCATATTTGTAAACTATATCAACCAATCATAGCCATAAGACATATCGATAAACTAACTCAATAGACTAAACCAATGAACTATAACTATAGACAATCCCTTTTACTCATATCTATACACCAAACCAAGAATCACAACCATAAGTCATATCGGTACCCACACCCATAAACCATAGCAATACCGTATCTAACAAATCATGCCAATATCCATGCCCATAAGTCATGTCAATATTCATAAGTTATTTCAATAATTTTATCTATAAGCCATTAATACTATTCATAAGCCATTAATCATATCCATGATCCATGAATCATATCCATGATCCATGAATCATATCCATGAGCCATGAATCATATCCATAATCCATATCATTAATCACATCTATATCTATATTATTATTAAGCATTTCGATAGGCCATACTATTAATCATATCCAAAATTAGCATCAATCTTTTAATATCCAACAAAAATACTCATTAAATAAAACCAATCTCCTCAAGTATCAAAACAAACATTAATAAGGGTATATGATCCATAAATAAGTCTACAAGGCTAACGCAAGTCTTGGCCTAAGGTTGACTGGAGAGGCCCGAGCCCACTTTTTATCCCTGAAATCTATTTTAGGCAACTTCTACCCTGAACTAGGCTAAGGTATCTAAGTTCATTTCTAAATTATAGGTAAGACATAAATATCCCTAAGATAGTAATTCTTCCCAAACATAAACAACTAAATCAATCTCACCTAGAATAATAGCATTCAAAGCAATTTCCCATAACTTAAGCAACTAAGGCCAATTTCACCCTCAACATGAACGACTAAGGCAATTTCACCTAGAATGAGTAACTAAGACATTTTCATTCTAAACATGAGACACGAAGCCAAATTCACTTAAGACCTGAGTTGCTAAGCTAATTTCACCCGAGGTTACAGTTTCAAGATAGCCTAGACGGTCCAACTAGTCCAAATATTCTCATTCAGACTTCCAACACCTAAATCACATCCCATATCTAGCATAATATCATAATCATACTATGAAATAGCTCAATCTATGAAAAGGTAAACAAAGCCTACCTGGATGCCAAAGAAATCCTAATGAATATGCTAAACCACCAATTCTCCTTTCCGAGAAGCTTCACAAGGATCCACATTATCAAAATCACAATCTCTTGTTAATACAAGAACAATGATACCTATATTGCACTGCTGAGGTTTAGATCCAAAATTATATAAAAATCCAATGTGGGTTCGTTTATGGATCGCACTTTAAAAACCAACACAACGTCCAACATTTACCCTAAAAAATAGGTGAATATAGAGCTTTAATGGTGTTGTAATCAGCCACCAAGATTCTAGGGATTTTAAAATAGATAAAGGATTTAAATTATATGAAAGCTTACCATAAATTCGAAGGAGAAACGCATAAATAAACCTTACCCAAGTGCCAAAATCACCCACAAATTTTTCTTACAAGAGTTCCCACTATTTTAGGGATCAATATTCTAGAGAAGGGAAGAAGAATGGTGAAAATTAGGCTGAGTGGGGTATTTATACCCTTCTCAGGTACACAAATGCCACTAAAGTAGATGTTGGGCCGCTTTAGCGGTAGACGCTAAAGTGTCTAGCTGACTGCTAAAGCGGTTCACTTCTGACATGGCAGGATGCTAAAGTGGTCGATTGGCACTAAAGCGACTAGCACTTTAACGACTAATTAGCTTCTAAAGTGGCCCTCGCTGAGGTGGTCAGGACCGCTAAAGTGTCCTCCGCTAAAGCACCCAAAGGTGGATTTAGCAATTGCACCAGATTTTCTTTCATCAGTTGGAGACTTGGAATATTCTAAGTCTCTGCTAACCCCTTGAGATTGATCTAGAATCCCGTATATGCAAATAAACTATGAAAACCTATCAAATTTGATGCCCCAAACTAAATTGTGCAGTCAAAATTTTCTTCCAATGTTGTTTTAATGAAAAATGGGTCCCACTCCTACTTGTCATTTTTCTTAACTTTCGGTCAATATCCCAAAATGAGTCCAGGAGCCTCAGGACCCAAATCAAGCGCCCACCCAACCTAAAATCAATATTTTGGAGCTGTTGGAACAGTCTGAATTAGCATAAGAGGTCATTTAACTAAAGTTTTTTCCCTGTAGCCAATTCAAACCCATAAAGACTTCAAAAGAGGGAATTGGCTCTAAAAAAAAATGAACTGCCCAGTGACCAAACTGGAAATTCAAACAAGTCATACATGACTTGGCGTGGTTATAGAAAGCTCTAAATGAAAAAATGAGAAAAATATAGAAAAGGACCTAGAGGGTCATTATATTATCCACTAATAAAAGAACTTTCATCTGCAAAAATAAAGGATTAGGATATACCTGAAGCCTCAAACAGGTAAGGATACTGGGCCCGTATCTTGCTCCCGACCTCCCAAGTAGCCTCCTCTATTGGGCGGTGTCTCTATTAAACCATAACTACTAGAAGATCCTTAGTGTGCAACCACTAGATATCACTATCCAAAATCACCACAGGCTCTTCCACAAAGGTTAACCACTCATCCAATAAAACTAAGTCCCATCTAATCATATGAGACGGGTCTGGAATATATTGCCGCAATATACAAACATGGAAAATCAGATGGACAATAGCAAAATCTAGGGGGTAAGGCTAACTCATAAGCCACCTCACCAACTGTGCCAAGGATCTCAAAGGGTCCAATATATCTAGGGTTGAGCTTACCTTTCCTTACAAACCTCATCACACCCTTTATGGGTGATACAAGGAGGAATACCCAATAACAAACTCCAAATCTCAAGGCGCAAAGTCTAAAGTTTGTATAAACCTTTTGCCTACTTGTAGCTGCCCTCAATCTATCCTAAATCATCCTAACTCTATCCAACGACTTCTGAAGCAAGTCGGTACTAAGAGGCTTAATCCCAAAAGTCTCAAACTATCTAATTGGTAAAGACATCTCCTACCATATAAACCCCCCAAAGGCACCATCTCAATACTCGAATGATAAATATTATTATATGTAAACACTTCCAAGGCTAAGTGTTTCTCCCACTAACCTCCAAAATCCATAACATAAGCTCAGAGCATATCCTTAAGAACCTGAATAGTCTGCCCCGACTTCCTATTAATCTGAGGATGGAAGGTTGTACTAAGATCTACTTGAGTTCCTAACTCTTCCTAAAATGCCCTCCAAAAGCAAGAAGTAAACAATGAACTCCGCTCTGAAATAATATATATATAGGCACACCATGCAAATAGACTATCTCATAAACATAGATATGGGCTAACCTCTCGACACTAAAGGATACTTAAATAGGAATAAAGTGTACCGACTTTGTTAACTGGTCCATAATGACCCAAATACCATTAGAAACATGGGAAGTGCAAGGCAAACCACTCATAAAGTCCATGGTAATCCACTCCCATATCCATTCGAGAATAGGCAACCTCTAAATCAAGTCATCGGGTCTTTGATGTTGGGTCTTTACATGCTGACAACACAGGCAATGAGCTACAAAGTATGCCATATCTCTCTTCATACCACTCCACCAATAATGTTGTCTCAAATACCTATACATTTTAGTTACTCTTGAGTGAATAAAATACTTAGAGCTATGAGACTCATCAATTCATCAACCCTCTATATAGAAATGGTGGCTATCAAATCTCAAAACACCATCAGAATCTATGGTATCCCTCTTTGACTCACCACTCAAAACCTAATCATGGATGATGCAAAGTCTCTTATCCTCAAATTATTCATCCCGAATTTACTCAAATAGTGAGGACCTCGCCTTGACACTAGTAAGAATCCTACTAGGGTCTGAAATATAAAGTTATACAAATTAGTTGGCTAAGGGTTGAATGCCCCATACCAATGACCTATGAGAAACTAAAATACAAGCCAAGTTACCCATACTCACAACCTTTCGGACCACATTAGCTATACCCAGATGACACAAGATATTGATATCATAATCCTTAAGTAACTCTATCGATCTACACTGCATAGAATTAAGCTCTTTCTAGGTTATAAGATGCTAAATAGTATGATGATCTCATATTGCACACGATAAAGATAATGTCTCTAAATCTTAAGTGCAAAAACTACTGCCACTAAACCCATATCATGAGTGGGGTAGTTGCGCTCGTACATCTTTAGCTACCTTAATACGTAAGAAATAATACAACCATGTTGCATCAATACACAACCCAAACCAATACTAAAAGCATCACAATACACAATAAATCTCTCACCCTCAATAGAAAGAGCTAAAGTAGGAGCTGAAGTGAGAAATCCCTTGAGTGTTCCAAAGCTCGAATCATACTCCTAGGACCATTAAAAAGAAACCTCCTTCCAATTCAATATGGTCATCAGAGCTACAATAGTAGCTAAACTCTCCACGAACCATCTATAGTAACCGGCCAAACCAATAAAGCTATGAACTTCAGTCGGAGATGTAGGTTTGGACCAATAACGAATAGCCTCAACCTTTATCTGGTCTACCATAATCCCATCCTGAGATACCACATGTCACAGGTATATCATCGACTCAAGCCAAAACTTACACTTAGAGAATTTGGCAAAAAACACATGATCTCTCAAAGTATGGAGCACATTTCTCAAATTTTCACATGCTCCTCTCTACTCTTCGAATACACAAGGATGTCCTCGATGAACACAATCACAAAGAAATCCAAATAAAGCCCGAACATATGGTTCCTCAAATCCATAAAAATGATTGGGGAATTATTCATCCCAAATAACATCACTAGGAACTCATAATGACCTTAACAGGTCCTAAAGGTTTTCGTTGGATATCCTCAATTTGAATCCTCAACATATCATAATCGAACCTCAAGTTAGTCTTAGAGAACTCCGCTACACCCTAAAACTAGTAAAAAAATCATCAATGTGAGGCATAGGATAAAAATTCTTCACCATCACCTTACTAAGATGTATATAATCAATATACATATGCATGGAGCCATACCTCCTCTCCACAAATAATATAAGAGCTTTCTAATAAGACATACTCAGTCTAATGAAACCGTTACCAATAATATCTTGAAGCTGAGACTTCAGCTCCTTATACTCGGCAAGAGCAACATAGTAAGGTGGTATAGAATTAGGTCAGATGTCTGGATCAAGATCAATAACAAACTCAATATTATACTTATGAGGAAGGCTTGGTTGATCGGTAAGGAAGACATCAAGAAACTATAAACTACAGAAATAGAGTAAAGCAATGAACTCTCTACACTAACATCATAAATATAAGTGAGGTAAGACTCGCAAACCCTTGAAATAAGCCCCCTAGCATGAATATAAGAAATAATCCCCATTGGCTCGCAGCTAATAGTGCAATGACCTTTCAGGTCATTTTCTATATTTCTGAATACTTTTGTTGTTAGAGTTTTTCCATAGTTTTCCTAAGTCATTTATGAGTTGCTGCGACCGACAATTTGATTATTGAGCAGATCATTTGGCTTTTAGAGCTAATATCCTATTAAGAAGTCTTCACTGGTTCCAAATGGTTACTGAGAAAAAACATCATTAAAACAATTTTGTATTGCAAATTTTGACTATGTCAGCAACTTCAGAATGTTAATTTTTGGCTAGGTAGACCTTCGGTTTGGGTCTCGAGACACCTGAGCTCATTTTAACCTATTGGTAAAAAAGTTCAAGAAATTGAAAGTATGGGTGTGGGATGCACATTTGCTTGAAATGACCTCAAATGGAAAATATGAGGCTCTATTGCATCAAAAATATTAAATTTGGTGTGGATACATATTAAATTTGAGTACCCAAATGAAGTCTATTTTTCACTTAGAAAATCAGGTGCATCAGGTTTTCTAGTGTACCATAATTGCCACTCTTTGGACCGTGATCGCGACTCCATGTATAGTA
Source organism: Capsicum pubescens (assembly GCA_030864215.1). Classification (NCBI taxonomy): domain Eukaryota; kingdom Viridiplantae; phylum Streptophyta; class Magnoliopsida; order Solanales; family Solanaceae; genus Capsicum; species Capsicum pubescens. The sequence goes on along the minus strand of CM061543.1, from coordinate 152,972,875 downwards.
GAGATGCCGAGATCATGAAGGGGTGTTGCAATTGTTTCTTCTAATAGATGAAAGGAACCACAATCGTTAGGCCTCAGATCACGATAGCGATTTTCGAGGACCTGGAAAGGGTTCCCAATTTTGGCTATTATTTGCCCATTCTCTTGAGAGAGAAAAGCCCTAAGGAGTGAGATATCTTAAAATTTAAGCTTGTGGGAGCTTGAGAATCTTGTTCAACATTTATTTTTATAATTATCATCCAATTTCATGTAAGAATTCACTATTTACTTGGTGAAATTTCTTGATTATTTGCTCAAAATCCCAAAACTAGTAGGGATTTATCTTAGCCCGAATTTAGTTTGGTTTTCACTCATTTTTAAGGGCAATGATTCCTTGAGCTTTTACAAATGTTGGGTTGGTCTCAAAAATAAAATTTTTATAACTGGGACCCATATGGAGGTTTTGATGTCATTTTTGGACCCTAAGCACAATGGTGCAATATAGGTATCATTATTCTCATATTGATGAGTAGAATGTATTTTTGATAGCTTGTATCTTAAGGAGGCTTCTCGCAAGGGGATAGCGAGGTTTAGAGATTCATTGAGCTTTCTTCGGTGTCGAGGTAAGCTGGGTTTATTACTTGTCAGATTGAGCTATGTCTAGTATATTTATGATATCTTGTTAGATTGGGATGGACTATATGTTTTGGACTGATGAAATGGAAGCCTTGGGTTAGTTGGACATTTTAGGCTAAATTGAAACCGCAGAGTTGGAATGCTTGACTTGTTCCTTAGGACTTAGGTGAATTGGACTTTATTACTCATGTTTAGCATGAGAATGCCATTGATTGCTTAAGATTAAGTAAAATGCTCTAATTAATAATGCTTATGGTGAAGCGGCCTTATTTACTTACACTAATGAAGGTTGTCTTAGTTTTCATTTGGCTTAATTATTGTGTTTGAGAAGAACCCTTACCTTAGGACTAATTGTGTCTTGTTCTACATCTAAGAGTGGATTAATATACCTTAGTTTAGTTTGGGGTAGAAATTGACCTAGAATTTATTTTGGGGATTTAGAAGTGGACTCATTGACCCTACTTGAGTCAAGATTTATGATAGTTCTCTTGAAACCCTTTGCACGCTTATTAAATGCGTAGAAAATGCCTTTTAGAGGAAATATTGAGGAACCTTGGTACTTGTTGGTTATTATGAATGGCGTAGGGAATAATGCCTAAATAATTAAGACATGTAAGATTTATTTGTTAAGCTTATGAAAAGTTGGTCCCACCCAACCTGGTGCCTTGTCGTAATAGGCATCCTAGGTCCAAAAGGGATCGGAGACCACCCCCATTACCCATCCCAACTTCCAGCCGCCTTCCCTGAGTTGGCTAAATTTTGAACTTATAACAAGACAGTGTAACTGGATAAGGACTAACCTTGGGATAGGTCTATTCTAAGACCAGACTTACCAAGTCATCCCGTCCACCAAACTATACCAACCAAACCTCAAGGCCAAACTAATACCAAACCAAGGGTCATAACCAAATGAGTTTAAAAACATAATATGATCAATCACAAAATAAAATAGGATGGAACAACCAACAATATCGTCAACCGATATCATCCCTAATACCAATACCAATGCTAAGTCTGACACCAATACTGACCCCGCACATTCCAACCCATAGTAGTACCACAAAACTTCTAACCAAAAGAATACCAAAATTTGGTTGGAAAATTCTGCCAATGATAGCCAAAACCAATATCCATAAATAAGTCAAAGTATTAAATAACATCTATGAAATGGAGCCCTTCGAATAGATGAAATCTCATCAATTCAATCCCGATGCTGACCCCAAAGTCTGAATTACTAAGCAGGAGGAATGGAACAGTCGGTTCCTGTATCGCGTGGGGATACAATGTCGGAAGACGGGTTTGTGGGTGAATGCTAGTATGAACTCAAGATAAGGATAAAATAATACCATTTATAAAACCAATTAAAAACCATCCGTATGCACACAACATACATATATATATATGTATATAGATAACCCATATATATATATATATCCATGCCGGGAAAAGGGACCGAGTTTAGCATGTCAATAAAACCTTTACCTAGGTTGTTTAGCTTTGCCTTCCTAAACCATCCACGGGATATATAGGTTTATTTCCCCTGGTAAAAGGGTCCCAATGCATGAAGCCGCATGACCAGGAAGAAAACTTGGGATAACTAGTGCATCCCCCAAAATATAGTGTGACATCATGCACATTGTAACGCCCCAGATCTGGTACCCGAAATGCTACACGGTGCTTATGACCCTGAAGGACCACAAGCTAACCCATGACTGATATTTGTACTTGTACACAGCATAATATGACATAATAATGCGGAAACGTGCTCTGAAAGGCCATAAGGTTCAATACTGAACATAATTTGAATGATATAACATCTGTATGGGGTAATAGAATACCCAAAACAAAACTGAACATACTGAAGTCTAAAACATGATAGTCTAGAAAGCCTCTAACTGACTGAACTGTCTGAGTAAGGAGCTGATGGGACATGTAACCAACTAACTCCAACTAATAAACTAATTAATGAGATAATAGGGAAAAATCATGTCCTCGAATGATGACAACTCACTTCTAAATCTGACCGCTGAAACTGGAATCTACTGCTGATCTGGAACTCGGGTCTCTGAACCTATGGTATAAGACACCATAGCGCAAATGCGTCAGTACTTTGAATGTACTGGTGTACATGTGAGGTAGGTTGAATGCATGGGGTTCATATGCATGAACAATGATAATAACTGACTAACTATCATGAGCGTAAGAATACATGCATGAGACATAACAACTGACACTAATACTGTGATAACATGATTACTGAATCTGAATATAACTAATAACATGAGTGATGGTATCTGAAAGTCCTGAATCTGATGGAACTATCTGAGTTTCGTATTGTATTTGAGTTGACTGTATCTGACAGTCCTGAAATTTGAAGAACTATCTGAGTTCTATAACTGAGACTGATTGACTGTATCTGACAGTCCTGATTCTGTAACATGAAACTGTGGGAAGTAGTTGTCTAATCGACATACCCCAAATGATGCATTATAGTTGAATTGTGGTCCAATCTATGCCCTGATTGGAAGGGTGTCAATACCGCACCACTGGTAAGGACAACATATGAGTGACCCTAATATAATAGGTAACTCTAGTGAGAATGGTGGGAACCCTCATATAGCAGGCTAAGACACCTCATCTTCCCTCATATAGCAGGCTATGATGTCTCAACCTATGCTGACTACATAGTTCTAGAATGAAAGGATTTCTTGTAAGAATCACACCCTCATATAACAAGTGAGTTCCCATCCTTGGGTTCGCTCGGTGCTAATTTCTACTCCCATCTGAATAGACAGTAAACATGATTTACTGAACTGGACATGGACTGAGTTACTGAATTCCGTTGACTGATGGAATATTACTGATAATTGACAACTGACTGAGTTCATGAGATCATGGAGATTTCCTGAGTCATAAGACTGTCTGAAGTCTAAGGATTCATATCTTGACTAAGAGTACTGCGGAAACATGACATGGCTCTAGGTACACAGCTAATATTTCAGGTATAAGTACCCTCTGGACTCGATGGAAGGAAAACTGACCAAGCATAACTCACTTGAACATATAACTAACATCATAATCCATAATACATTTATAGAAGCATTCCCTCAAAACATGTGATAGGCATAACTTGTACATACATAGGGATTTCGTGATATCATAATAGTTGGGCATTGTTCCTTCATCTAGGCATTTAATCAAACACATGGTAGGCATAACACATGTAGACTGCATTATACAACAATTAATCATCATGATCCATCTATAATTTCATCATCTAGGGTTTATTTATAGGTTCACATGAATATACATCTATACAAATCAATTCCACATAAAATTGATCACCCAACATGGATTTGAATTCAATTGATCATTCTCAACATAAACAAAACAAACCCAACATGAAATTCATAAAGAAATCCATAAACTTAAACTTAGAAAAGAGATTCTTGGGCTTCATGGACGAAATGAGTCCATGAATTAACATTACGCATACCTTAGTTTGTGATTTTGTGAAGATTGACGGAGGAAACTTTCTTGGAATTGGATCTTCTATGAAAACCCTATCTTATTCTTGATAGGTTTTTGAGAGAAGAGAGCGTATTTTGGGTGAAAAGTGGTTGAATCACATGTTAAATGGCTTAAATAGAGGTGATAAATTGACCCTTTTAACCCTAGACGCATCTTGTAATTTCAGTAAAATTTCCTGAATTAAACCACTGGCGCGACGCAACGCTATCGTGCCGTGTCACTGGAATTTGACAATTGGAAAACTGAGGGATGGCGCGACACGGAGCCATCGCGTTGCCCCTTCTTTTGTGACCTGGAACTTTAGCGCGACGCACCATTATCACGGACCCCTACTGGCATTTTCCAAATACCATTTCCTCTTGTGGCGCGGTGCACCACTGACTAATATGGCGCTATTTACGATGGGAACTTGAAATAGTCTTAACTTCTGACCCGATTATCGGATTTGGGTGAATTTTATATCGATGGAAAGCTTATTGAATTTCCCACATGACAGAAAGTAAAAATCTTGAAAATTCCTCATCGAATAACCATCATTCAATTTAGAAGCTAATGATAGACATTCTTGAGATGAAATTAGCTTGGAAAAGTACGGGGTATTACACACACGGTCACTAGGACCAAACCTCACATCGGAAAATATGATTTTGTAGTTTAGATCCCCCCGGGACCTCCACCTTTCACGACTTTGCAACACCTCTCCCCTTTAAGCGTAATTAAAACTATGTTCCATCCAAACCATTATTCCATTTTTATTAACCAAGGCTATTAGTAGTGGTATCGTCATACCAACAATAACTTGTAAGTATTGTCCTTATCCAATCCTTAGGGGATTCTCGTGTACCCCACATGATTTCCAATTAACCAAAACCATGGCCACCAAGGCCTTTCCAATCTGTGTAAAACCATTTAAACCATTCATATCATTTAGGGTTCCATTACCAAGTTTAAACCATGCATAAGTTTCATTAAAAAGCCAATATTATAGTGAAAATAATGTTAAAGGCATTTTATCAAATACATTGGGGGCATAGTATTTCCAAACCTAAAGTCCATTACCAAAAAACTATAACTGAGCATTTATAATCAAAACCCCCAAATCATATTGGAAAACCCAAAAGCATATGACATTCAAATCATGAAAACAATGTATAAAACCATGCCTTTAGTTGGAACTTACATTGAGGAAAGAGAACATGCCTTAAACCAAGATGATAAGGGAGAGAAATCACCAAGAAAAGCCTCAATTTACTCCTTAAGATAAAACACTAGCTTCATTTACCCAAGAACTCTAGAGAGGATTTAAGAGTGTTTTCCAACTTACGAGTCGTATCCTCCTTGTACGAGTGGTACCCACCACTTATATCCTTGGCCTTCCCCTTGGACCCAATACTGTCCAAGGTGCGATTCATCCAACTCAAGTCATATCTAAGTGTACCACTGGTACCCATAAATTGTAGCTCTAGTAGAATCGAATCCTAAGAGGATTGAACACTGTCCACCATACGAGTCCTTGGTATGATTCATACCCTGACTTATGGCTCATGGTGAGCCACTCGTACTCAGATCCAACTTAAGTTACCAAGTTTAAGATTAAGCTAAGGAAAACCCAAACCAAACGATGCATATCCAACCATACGACTCATACCATTCAAGTCGTACCTATTTCAGTGACCAAAATCCATCCCACTAACCAATACTGGCCAGCATATGAATGGACCATACCATTCATACCCCAAGATATGACTCATACCCATGAGTCATATTGGGTCCAGAGACCAGAATTTTAGGAAATTTCTAAGGTCCAGAAACCAGGGTGTTTTAGTTTCCCCTACTAGGAACATTTCTCCTAGAATATGGACAAGGTAGGGGTAGCCACACGCACGAGTCATTTGCATTATCAAATATATTTCCAATCTTTAACAAAGATTGAAAACAAAAAGGCAAAGATATTAATCTTTCCTTCAACAAACTCAGATAATAAAGATATGTTGAAGACACATACCTTCTGCATGAATCTCAAGGGCAGAAAACAGATACGGATACTTGGACTTCATGTCCTCCTCCGTTTCCTATGCAACTTCTTCCACCTTTTGGTTCCTCTACAGAACCTTAACCGAAGCCACATCCTTGGTTCGCAACTGACGAAGCTGCCTATCCAAGATCTCAACTAGGACCTCTTCATAAGACAGAGAGTCTAAGATACCCAACTCCTACAAAGAAACAATCGAAGAAGGATCACCAAGACACTTTCTCAACATGGAGACAAGAAATACCGGATGAATGGAGTTCAAACTAGAAGGCAACTTCAATTCATAAGAAACATTTCCAACCCTTTACAAAACCACATAAGGACCAATATATTGGGGACTGATCTTCCTCTTTTTTCCAAACTGCATTACTCCTTTCATCAAAGATACCTTAAGGAATACCTTATCTCCAACCTCAAACTCCATGTCTCTATGCCTTACATCCATATTAGACTTTTGATGACTTTGGGAATCCATAAGCCTATGCCTAATCACTGCACTTTTTTTATGGCTTGATAGACCAAATCTGAACCAAACATATATGCTTCACCAAGATCGAACCAACCAATAGGATATCTACATCTTCTACCATACAATGCCTGAAAAGGGGCCATGCTAATACTAGAATGATAACTATTGTTGTAAGAAAACTCTACCAAAGGTAGATGCTAGACCCAATCGCCACTATAACCAACCAGACATGCCCGAAGCATATCCTCAAATGTCTAAATACTCTTTTCCGCTTACACATCCATCTGAGGATGAAAAGCAGTACTCAGACTCACCTTAGTACCCAATCCCTTCTAAAAAAACCACCAGAAATAAGATGAAAACTGTGTACCATGATCAGAGATAATCGAAATAGGTATCCCATGAAGCTTCACAATCTCTTGAAGATATAATTTCGCATAATCCTCCAACGAAAAAGTAGTCCTCACTGGCAAGAAATGAGCAGACTTTGTCATCCTATCCATGATAACTCAATTGAATCATATTGATTACGAGTCCAAGAAAGAACGGTAACGATATCTATATTGCTTACCTCTCATTTTAATTTGGGCAAAACAATCTCTTGATAAAACCCACCAGGTCTCATATGCTCAACTTTGACTTATTGACACACCAAGCACTTGGCCACAGAATCAGCCACATCCCTTTTCATACCATTCCACCAATATATCTCCTTGAGATCATGATATATCTTTGTCGAGACAGGATGTATCATATAGTGAGATTCATGCGCCTCAACCAAGATCTTTTGTTTCAACCCGTAGATATCAGGAACACACAACCTCCCTTGGTACCGTAAAGTACAATCGTCACTGATCTAAAAAACCATTACCTTCTCCTTACCCACATTACTCTTGATTTTTATCAGGATAAGATCTAGCACTTGTTTCTCCTTTATCTTTGCACCAAGAGACGACTAAACTACTTTCTGTACCATCACCCCACCATCTTCGGAGTCCAAAAGATGAACTCCAAGATTAGCCAAACGGTGAATATCTTTCACCAACTCCCACTTTCCATCTTCCACATGAGCCAACTCCCCATGGATAACCTGCTAAGAGCATCATCAACTACATTAACCTTACCTGGGTTATAGTGAAGACTCATGTCACAGTCCTTGAAGAGCTCTAACTATCTTCTTTGCTTGAGATTTAGCTCCTTCTGAGTGAACACATAATGTAAACTCTTATGATTAGAAAAGATGTCTACGTGAACTCCATACAGATAATGCCACCAGATTTTCAAAGCAAAAACCATCGCCAACTGCTCCAAATCATGAGTATGATAATTTATCTCATTCATCTTCAACTTCCTGGAAGCATAGCCAATCACATTCCCATGTTGCATCAAAACACAACCAAGTCCTACCCTAGATGCATCACGATAAACCACAAACCCCTCATTGCCCACAAGCAATGTCAAGATCGAAGCCGAAGTTAGCTTATCTTTTAACTTCTCAAAACTCCCCTTACAAGTATTTGACCAAGAAAACTTTACCTTTTTCTCAGTCAATTAGTCAAAGGACCAACTATCATAAAAAATCTCTCCATAAACCGACGATAATACCCAGCCAAACCCAAGAAGCTCTGAATATCAGTTGGAGTCGTGGGTCTATGCCAATTTTTAACCACAACCACCTTTTGCGGATCCACCATGATCCCCTCGCTAGAAATAATATAACTAAGAAAAGTTACACCATTCAACCAAAACTCCCACTTGGAGAACTTGGCAAACAACTATTTTTCCTTTAAGGTCTGCAATACCACACAGAGGTGATTAGAATTATCCACCTCACATTTGGAATAAACCAGAATGTCATCAATAAACACAATGACGAAGAGATCCAAGAACTGCCTAAAAACGTGTTCATCAAGTCCATAAATATTGTTGGGGCATTAGTCAAATCAAATTACATTACCAAGAATTCAAAGTGCCCATACCGAGTATGAAAAACCATCTTAGGGATATCCTACTCCCCAATCTTAAGATGATGATACCCAGACCAAAGATTTATCTTAGAAAAAAACTTGGCACCTTGCAACTGATCAAACAAGTCATTTATCCTTGGAAGAGGATACTTTTTCTTGATTGTTACCTTATTCAACTGCCGATAATCAATGCACATCCAAAAGGAACCATCCTTCTTGCACATGAACAATACCGGTGCACCTCACAGGGATACACTAGGATGAATAAACCCCTTAACCGAAAGATCTATAAGTTGTTCCTTTAGTTCCCTTAAATCAAATGGAGCCATTCTATAAGGAGGAATAGATATTGGATGAGCGCTCGAAACTAGATCAATACCAAAATCGATTTCTATATTCGGAGAAACACCAGGAAGATCATCCAAAAAGATCTCAGGAAACTCATTTACCACCGAAACTGACTATAAAGAAGGACCTTTCGAGTTAGAATCTTTAACCCAGTTCAAGTGATAAAGACAACCATTAAAGATTAATCTTTGAAATCTAAGAAAATAAATAAACCTCCCCCTAGGAGCTAGGAAAACACTCTCCCACTCTATAACCGGTTGACCGGGTAACTTAAAGACAACCTTACAAGTTCGACAATCCAAGGATGCGTAACTAGAGTGTAACCAATCCATCCCCAGAATAACATCAAAATCGACCATATCAAGTTCAAAAAAATCCACCAAGGTCTTCGATATGACCAACAGATACCACACACCTCCTATAGTCTCTCTTAGCAATAACCAAGTCAGATACAAAACTTAGTATAGTTCTACAAAAATTAGGACTGTCAGATACAGTCATTGAGTTATCAAAAATACAACATCAGTAAACTCAGACATTCGTAAATCAGTATTCAGATTTGGTACTCAATATTATCACGATCTCAGTTAAAGTATACTTATTCATGCTTGTATTTTTATTCAGTCATACTCATGTTATTCAGTTATTATTGTTCATGCATATGAACCCATGCATTTCAGCCTACCTTACTGAGCATACCAGTATATTCAAAGTACTGACGCATGCTTTTATTTTGCGTTATGATGTCTTATATCATAGGTTCAGACGTACAAGCTCCAAAGTACCCTTAGCAGTTATGATTTTCAGCAGTCAACGTAGTGGTGAGTCCTCATAGTTTGAGGACATAGTTGTTTTCAGTATTTCAGTATTATTTTCAGTAGTCGGAGTTAGTTGGGGACTTGTCCCATCAACTCTACAGTTCAAAAAGTTTAGAGTCTTTTCAGACTAGAGTATTTTCAGACAGTTGTTCAATTTTTCAGTACTTATATTCAGTTTTGGTATTTTGATACCGCATTAAGAGTTATTTGCATATTTGAACCTTATGGCATATGTTTCCTCCATTTTCTACAACCATTACAGTATTTATTATATAGTTATTGTAGCAAGTACTAGTCATGGGTTAGCTTGTGGTCCTTTGGGATTATGAGCACCGTGTAGCATCCGAGGTGCAGACTCAGGGCATTACCAACTTGGTGTCAGATCCTAAGGTTTAATAGTGTCCTAGGAAGTCTGAAAGACACATCGAGTAGAGTCTTTTGCATGGGTTTGTTGTGCGCTACACTTATGGACAAGAGGCTATGAGGTGTTTTAGGAACAATTTTCCTTCTTTCAGTATTCATGTCATGCGAGTGAGCAAGAGCTTCAGTTACACTCTCTTTCTAATCCAAGTTTCTCTTTTATTTACAGACTATGCATACAAAGAGGACTAAGGGAAGAAAAATGGGGGACCAGTCAAAACCCCAACCCATCCAACCAGATCCTCTGGACGAACCCGTCTCCTACGCTGAGTTCAGAGTAGCCTTCACCACCATGGCCCATTCTGTGGCAGCCCAGAATGAATGTCCAGCTGATATTCCAGCCAACCCACTGGACAATACTGCTGCTTCCAGGTTCAGGATTTCACCCAAATGATCACTCCATCATTTATCGGGTCTAAGTCAGACGAAGACCCTCAGGAATTTCTTGATTAGGTGCAGAAGGTTACCGATATTATGGAGGTAACTACTGTTGAGAGCATTGTGTTGGCCGCATATCAGTTACAAGATGTGGCACACTCATGGTTCAAATAGTGGAAAGCAGAGAGGGCCACAGATGCAGGGCCCATAGAATGGGAGGAGTTTACAATTACTTTTCTGGATAGGTTCTTCCCGCTAGAGTTAAGGGAAGCGAAGGTTTTGTAGTTTATAAACCTAAGGTAGGGCAATATGACAGTACAAGAGTATTCTTTCAAGTTTACTCAGCTAGCCTGATAAACCTCACATGTGGTAGCAGATAGGAAATCTAAGATGAGTAAGTTTGTATCGGGGGTGTCTAGCAGTGTGGTCAAGGAGTGTAGAATCGTAATGCTGATAAAAGAGATTGACATATCCAGACTCATGATCCATGCTCAGCAAATAGAGGAGGCCAAAAATAAAGAGAAGGAGGGGGAGAACAAGAGATCGAGAACAGGTAGTTTTAGTTTTGTTCAGCCTAAGTCTGAGGGTGTGAATCATTCTCAGTTTTGCCTAAAATCCTCAGTTCTAGCTCCGTCCTCAACTACTACTCCAGTGCCAAAATTCAGAGATAGCAGTAGGGATAGGGCATCAGGACCTAAGCCTCAGGGTAGTCTTAGAAGTGCTTGAACCAATCCCCTTTGTTAAAAGTGTGGCAGAAACCACCGGGGTATCTGCAGAGCTGGCAGTGATGTGTGTTTCAGATGTGGTAAGCCAGGACACAGGGTTAGACAATGTCCTTAAGTGGGTTCACAGAGTCAGCATAATCGTCCCCCTAGCTCAGTCTGGACAGAATCTATGCTCTTCGATCCCAACAGGATCAGGAAAGCTCTCCTGATATGGTCACTGGTATGTTACAAGTTTCCCATTTGCATGTTTAAGCTTTTCTATATCTAGGAGCTTGTTTGTCCTTTGTTACTCTATATATAGCAGTTGATTTCGAAGTCAGTCCCGAAATTCTAGCAGAGCCTTTCTCAGTTTCTACTTCAGTGGGTAAATCTATCATAGCCAGGCAGGTATACAGGAACTTTCAGGTTATGATATCTCAGAGAGTCACTTCAGAAGACTTAGTCGAATTAGAAATGACTGATTTTGATGTCATTCTCAGCATGAATTGGGTTTATTCCTTTTATGCCTCAGTCGACTATAGAAATAGGATTGTCCAGTTTCAGTTTTCGAATGAGCCTATCCTAGAGTGGAGGGGTAATACTTCAGCACTCAGGGGTCAGCTTGTTTCTTACCTTCGGGCTAGGAAAATGATAGCTCAGGGATGTGTCTACCATCTCGTTCAGGTCCAGGACTCTAGCTCAGAAACCCCTACTCTTGAATCAGTGTCAGCAGCTTATGAATTCCCAGATGTATTTCTCGAAGATCTTCCTAGAGTTCCTCCTGAAAGGGAAATTGATTTTAGAATCAATCTTCTCCCAGATACTCAGTCCATATTTATTCCGCCATACAAAATGTCTCCAGCAGAACTCAGAGAACTGAAAGAGAAGTTAAAGAATCTCCTAGATAAGGGATTCATCAAGCCCAGTGTGTCCCCGTGGGGCACACCAATGACATTCATGTGTAAGAAAGACGGTTCTCTCAGAATATGCATAGACTACTGTTAGCTAAATAAAGTCACGATCAAGAACAAGTATCCACTTTCCAAGATCGATGACTTGTACGACCAAATTTAGGGTGCCAGCTATTTCTCTAAGATAGACCTCAAATTACGCTATCATCAGCTCAGAGTCAGAGAATGTGACATCCCGAAGACAACCTTCAAAACTCGGTATGGTCACTTTGAATTCTTAGTCATGTCCTTTGGTCTTACCAATGCCCCAGCAACTTTTATGGACTTGGTGAACCATGTGTTTAAGCAGTACTTAGACATGTTCGTCATAGTCTTCATAGAAGACATTCTCTTCTACTACCGCAGTGAACATGATCATGCAGACCATTTCAAATAAGTATTACAGACTCTTAGAAATCATCAGTTATTTGCCAAATTCAATAAGTTTGAATTTTGGCTAAGGTCAGTAGCTTTCCTCGGCCATATAGTTTCTGGTGATGGCATTAAAGTTGATCCCCAAAAGACTGAAGTAGTGAGAAACTGGCCCAGGCCCATCTCTCCATTAGATATTAGGAGTTTCATTAGTTTGGCCATCTATTACCGATGGTTCGTTGAGGGATTTTCATCTATTGCATCCCCTATGTCTAGATTGACTCAGAAGAAAGTCAAATTACAGTGGTCAGATTCTTGTGAGAAGAGTTTTCAAGAGTTGAAAACTCGACTCACTACAACATCAGTTTTAACCTTACCAGATGTTCAGATGGCTTTGTGGTGTATTGTGATTCCTCCAGAGTTGTCTTAGGGCGTGTTCTGATGTAGACAGGTAAGGTCATAGACTATACCTCTAGAAAGCTTAAACCTCATGAGAAAAACTATCCTACTCATGATCTTGAGCTAGCAGCAGTAGTGTTTGCCTTAAAGATTTAGAGGCACTATTTGTATAGTGTTCACGTTGATGTGTTCACAGACCATAAAAAACCTGCAGTATGTATTTTCTAAGAATGACCTAAAACTCCTTCAGAGAAGGTGGTTGGGGTTTTTAAAAGAAAATGACATGAGTGTCCTGTATCATTCGGGCAAGGCCAATGTAGTGCCATTAACTAAGACTTAGAATATATTAACTAAGTATTCAGACTTAGTGCCATTTTAGCCTTTGAAAGTTGGAAATCTTATTTAATGACCTTTACATCCTTTAAATATTGGTATTTGAGTTAATTCATGATCAGGAATGTCAATAGAGGTTCTCGAACAAGTTTTGGATTTTTTGGACCTCGTTTAAACCATGTTTGAGAGCCAAAAATAGTGGGTCAATGCGATCTTGATGCGTCGCTTCGACCATTGCATCGATAGGATAGTTTTTCCCCAGCTTCAGTGCAAATTCCAGTGAACCGACGTGGACTCAACATGGCGCATTGGCGATCGCATCGATGCCAACGACATGGCATGTCGGCCTACGCGTTGGTAACACAGTTTGTAGGTATTGAAAGGCCGCATCCTCAGGGTTAATTAGGTCTTTTTCCCACGCCCTCCAGCCCCCAAAACACGAAATTAAACCCTTTGGAGAGCAATTATATTCATTCTTTCATAAATTGCTCAAGAATAAGAACCTTAGGTGTTCAAATTTCAAATCAAGAACTCACCATTAACTTTTAGAAATTCATCAATTAAGGTATGTGAAATGTTCATCCAAGGGTCCCTTCCACCCTTAGAGTCCAAGAAACTATTTCCAAAACTTCAAGTATACGAATTTCATGTTGGGTTTGATAATATTCATGTTTATAATGATGAATTGGGTTTCAATTCTATGTTTTATAATAAGTTTCATGTGGGGTTAAATGATTTATGTGTGTTACCCTATGAAATCATGCTAAAGCCTTCAAATTGTGAATTTAGTATTTGAAATTGTGTGCTCACATGTTGGTTTGTATTATGTGCATATTTTATCCCCTTCAAGTGATGGATAAATTAAGCATGTGAGTTGAATAGTGAAATTATATCATGTTAGCATGTATTCAAGTTTATGCCATGCAAATGTTTGTTAAAAAGCCCCAAATAATGAATGATGATCAAAGTACTTAGCTTACATGTATCAAGTTTGTGCCATGTTCTTAATTTATGCTATCGAGTCCTGGGGGTATTTAATACCCAGCAATTTAGATGATTATCTAGAGCCATGGTCAGTCATAGAACAGTGTTAGTCACGTTATAAATAGTAGTACTCTCAGTCAGTTATAGAAACTCAAGAAATATCAGTAGTGCTCGTAACTCAGTCACAGTACTCAGTTCAGACCTCAGTAGACTCAGTTAGTTAACAGAATTCAGTAGTATTCTTTCAGTCCACGAAACACAGCAAATTCAGTCCAGTTCAGTCAGACAGTAAGATCAGTAATAGTTCAGCCCAGACTAGTACAAACTAGAAATTAGTTCAGTGTCTATTCAGTTAGGAGTAGGATTCAACACCGAGCGAACCCAGGGATGGAGGCATTCCTACCAGCAGAGGGTTTGAACCTTAGTAGAAATCCCTACGTTAGAGAACTACGTAGTCAGCGTAGGTTGAGATATCTTCTTTCCAGATATTATGAGGGTTCATTTGAGTTATCCTACCAGCGAGGGTTGATGAAAGAGCTTCCTGTCAGAGAGAGTTAACTCACAGCTTATCTCTACCCGTGGTACGATATTGACACCCTTCCAACTGGGGTTACAGGATGGACCCCAATCAGTTTGGAGAGGGGCATGTCGATTAGATGATTACCTCCCACAATCTCAGTTTTAGTCTCAGTCAATGAATAGAACTCAGTTCAGTTCTACAGATTCAGGACTATCACGTATAGTCACTCAGGTCAGTACGAAACTCAGTATAGTTCCACAAAAATTAGGACTTTTAGATACAGTCATTCAGTTATAAGAAATACAACATCAGTAAACTCAGACATTAGTAAATCGGTATTCAGATTCGGTACTCAGTATTATCACAATCTCAGTTACAGTATACATATTCATGCATGTATTCTTATTCAGTCATACTCATGTTACTTAGTTATTATTGTTCATACATATCAACCCATGCATTTCAGCCTACCTTACTGAGCATACCAGTACATTCGAAGTACTGATGCATGCTTTTTCTTTTGCGCTATGATGTCTTATATCATAGGTTCAGACACGCGGGCTCAAGAGCACCCTTAGCAGTTCAGATTCTCAGCAGTCAGCGTAGTGGTGAGTCCTCTTGTTTTCAGTATTTCAGTATTATTTTTAGTAGTCAGAGTTAGTTAGGGACTTGTCCCATCAACTCCACAGTTCAGACAGTTTAGAGGCTTTTCAGACTAGAGTATTTTCAGAGAGTTGTTCAGTTTTTTAGTACTTATATTCAGTTTTGGTATTTTGATACCGCATTCAGAGTTATTTGCTGATTTGAACCTTATGGCATATGTTTTTGCCTATTTCTGTAATCATTACAGTATTATTATACAGTTATTGCAATAGGTACCATCCATGGGTTAGCTTGTGGTCCTTCGGAATTATGAGCACCGTGTAGCGTCCGGGGTGCAAACTCAGGGCGTTACAATGACCCAAACTTGGCTAAGGTATCTCGTTTATCTTCTAGATGTCAAGTAAGCCATATTCAAGCCTAAGATAGAAATTTCAACTAGAAACAAGGGTACTCAAGTCAACTCTACCCAACTTATGGTTTCAAGACTACAACACTAGCCCAATAAGGCTCAATATACAAATCATGCTTCAAAAGATAAAACCATATTCCAAACATAGCATTATATCATATCCATACAATAACTAATCTAAACTAAAAAGGGAAGGCAATAAGACACAAAAGGGTTATAAAGATGTCATCTTATGGGTCCAAAACCCTCATCTAATCGCCAAAAATCAATATATCAAGGACAAGTATGAATTCAAGAAATTCTTAGCTTAATCTTGAAGATAATCGCTATACACAATGATAATTAAGCTCCCAAGTTACCCCCCATGAGCAATTTTGAGTTATTAGACTCATTTTGTTATTTTTAGGTCTAAATGGTGTAGGGGAAATTCCCAAAACGTGTCTTGGGGCCTTTATATAGACACTACAGGTACTCAGATTTTGCAATGGCAGACCTATGGGTCGCGATCGAGCTACTCACGATCGTACACTTTTGGCCGCGATCGCGGTTGCACCAGATGAAAGTAGACTAAAAAATAAGTTTCTGACCCTCGGAACACATCTAGAATCCAAAGAACATAATCCAATAGTGAATTTTGAGAGTAAACCATATTTTAAATACATTGGAATCATCAAAACTTTCATTAGAGATCATATAGGGAAAAAGTGGGGCCCACGTCTATAGTTTCATCACTTTTCATAAAATCCACTCAATAGCCCAAAATAAGTCCGGGAGTCTTGGGACCTGAATCAAGGGTCTCCCAAGACTAAAATCAACGTTTCAAACGTGATGGAGAAGTCGAATTTTCAATCCGAGGTCGTTTCAACCTATTGAGGGTCCCACACCCATTTTTTCTAATTTTTAACTTTCTGACCAATAAGTCGAAATGAGCTTGGGTGAATTAGGACCCAAACCAAAGGTCTACCTAGACTATATTCAATATTCCAGATCTCCTAGAACAGTTGGAATTAGCATCCAAGATCATTTAACTGAAGTTTTCACCCAGTGTTCATTTGGAACCAAAAAAGACTTTGTAACAGGGAATTGGATCTAAAAAACAAATGAATTGCCCGATACCAAATCGTCGGCCCCAATAAGTCGTAAATGACTTAGTACTGCAATCGATAAGCTCAAACAGTGAAGATAAGTATAAACATGGAAAATGACCTAAAGGGTCATTACATAATACCATTGTTAGTTCAGTTGGGAGTAGAATTTAGCACTGAGTGAACGCAGGGATGCAACTCTTCCGTTAGTTTAGTCAAAGTCATTAGTATCAATCTCTAAGTTCCAGAACTACATAACCAGCATAGGTTATGAGGGTTCACCCGTTAGTTTAGGCTTGACTTCCTCTCAGGGGTCACCCATCAGTTTAGGCTTGACACCCTGGTAATAGTCCTTCAGGATAACAAATTAGTAGATCCACAAAGCTATGTGTTAATACCCATGGCAAGGTACTGATACCCTTCCAACTAGGGATACAAGTTGGACTCCAATAGCTCAGATTGGGGCATGTCGGTTACATGATAGCTCTCACAATTTCAATCAACGCTCACTCTATATCAGTTCAGGTTTTCTTCACCAAGTAATTAGATTTTTAGTTATTCAGTCAGTTAGTTTTACAGATTATTTTAGTACATGCCTTGCTTGGTCTTGAATTCATCTTACACGTTCATGTTTTCATGATCAGTATCCATACATGATCCTTAATATGATTTTATAGCCTATCAGTCTTTCATGAGATTTACATACAGTATTCATGTTTTTACTGCTCCTTCGCTTACTTAATTATTTAAAGATCATGATTTATAAACTTCACTATGACTTACCATTTTTACAAACAACAATGACTTAAATGCATTTCAGTAAATAGTTTATGTCCTTATCTTTAAAGCATGTTTTAATTATTTCCATGATTTAGTACATGTCCTCATATACTCGGTACATCCCAAATTACTGACTACATATATGTGTTTGTGGCTATATTCCTTCATATTGTAGGTACCAAATGTAGTCCACACACCAGGGTCAGACAGTTCTCAACATTCATCCAGCAGGTGATAAGTACTCTTATTTCAGGGACTTCAGTACATTGTAGTTCATATATTGTATTTCTATTATTTTTATGTATTAATTTGTGGTAGTTGGAGGCATATCCCAGCTACCTATAGTTAGTATAGTAGAGGCTTCATAGATAGTCAGTCAAAGTCATGATATGTAATTCAAGCTCCTTCTTCAGATTTATCATGTCGTAAATATTTACAGTAGTATATTTGTTCAAATTTTCTCATGATTATGCTTCCACTCAGTAAATTTATCTTTTATATACAATTTAAATTAGTTTCTCAAGAATTATACCAGCACACAGATTAGTTTGGTATAACTTGTGGTTCAAAGAACCATGTTACGACTAGGGGGTAGCATCGGGTCGTGACAAATTGGTCCCTTGCCTACCACTAGATGGGGTAGAAAAATCTCTAGCTTGAGAGCGAAAATAGGACCTGGTGAAGGCCACCTATCCTGGCCTCTAGCTGGGGACACATCTCTAGGTTTTCCATGATCTCTAGGTTATTTTTGAACAGTGACTAGATCCCTAGGATCGGTCTCAGAGCCCCCGTCTCGTGTTGTGGTAACACTCATCCAAGCCATCTATGAAAGTATAAAAACAAAGGATTGCTTTATAAACCAACTCAAACTCGTAGCACAAAATGAGGGAAAGAAGTGAAGAGCTTGTAAGAATGCCCTATAGCCTTTCGAAGATAAGAAACAAATGTTATCATTCTGATCTGTGGGACTCTACTAGGCACTTGTTCTTGTGCCAACAATATTGGTGAATCCTAGGTTCTAATACTAATTTATCATGACTTGATTTATGAGTCATAATGGAACCTGCTTTATCCCATCAGTAGGTAAGATAGACCATTACTCGGAGCCAAATGTAATGGGCTAACTCGGTGGAAAATAGCCTAAAAGTCAAAAATTAACAATAAAAGACTTAAGTGGAAATAAAGCAGTCGTAATAGTCCAATAGATAGCTAGAAAATCAACAACCAGTCCAAGACTTAGCAATGTCGGCATAAGAGCTACTATAAATGAACTATGAGTACTAAATAGTCAAATACAATTTGTCTTGAAGATGAATTACTAGACATGGATAAATAGACGAAAAAAGGGTAACTCTGACTCCAAGAGCTCACCCAATCTCTAAAATCAACCCTGTACGAGCTTAGAATCAGTAGTGGAAACTAGTACTTGAATTTGCACCAAAAAGGTATAGAAGTATAGTATGAGTACCAAAACTAGGGATACTCAATAGGCATCATCGGCTGACTAAGCTAAATCATGATATAAATATGATAAGAAACAAGATAAATTAAGCTAAGTCAAGCAAAAGGGAAAACCTAAAAATAAGTTATGACACTTCTATACATAAATAAATAAATAAATAAATGCATATGAAATAGTAACATAAAGATCACACAACTGTAACTACAAAATTGGACCCTATACGCCAATAAGCGTGGAAAAGTAAATAACCCAACTCACCCCTCATAATCCTGGAGTGTACAACTAAGAAAACTAAGCAATTGAATAGACATAAGTTACCAAAGCATCATGCCATAATCAAGAATCCATCTAAACCATATCATTTAATACATAATTCTCAATGCCGAACTTGAATTGAAACTCAATAGTACTATCATCATTATCATCATCTGCCAGACTTTAACTGGAACCTATTTTATCAAGATCATCATCAACTGCCGAACTCGAACCGAAACTCATATTTATAAATGTATCAATGAACCATATCAAAAATCCATATTGATAAACTAAATCAATAGACTAAACCGATGAACTATAACTATAGACCATCCCTTTTACTCGTATCTATACAAGAAACCAAGAATCACAACCACAAGTCAGTACCCACACCCATAAATCATACCAATATTGTATCTAATAAATCATGCCAATAACCATGCCCATAGGCCATGTTGATCATCATGTCCATAAGTTATTTAAATAATTATATCTATAAGCCATTAATCATATCTATAAGACATTAATCCTATTCATGATCCATTAATTATATTTATAAGCCATATCGTTAATCACATCTATATCTATATCAGTAAGCATGTCGATAGGCCATATCATTAATCATATCCAAAATTATCACCAATCTATCAATATCCAACTAACATACTCATTAAATTTAATCAATCTCCTCAAGTCCCAAACCAAACATTAATAAGGGTTTATCATACATAAATAAGTCTACAAAGCTAACACAAGTCTTGGCCTAAGGTGGGATAGAAGGACCCAATTCTAATTCCCAAAAACCTTCTTAGGAAACTTCTACACTAGGCTAAGGTATCTAAGTTTATTTCCAGATTTTGGGTAAGCCGCAAAGAGCCCTAAGATAGTAATTATTTCCAAACATAAAAAACTAAGTCAATTTCAACTAAAATAATATCAACTAAGGCAATTTCCCTTAACTTAAGAAACTAAGACCAATTTCACCCTAAACATGAATGACTAAGGAAATTTCACCTAGCTTGAGTAACTAAGGCATTTAGCTAATTTCACCCTAGAATATGGTTTCAAGATAGCCTAGACGGTCCAACTAGTTCAAACATTCTTATTCAGACTTCCAACACCAAAATCCCATCCAATATCTAGGATAATAGCATAATCCTACTAGAAAATAATTCAATCTATAAAGAGAATAAACCTAGCTTACCTGGATGCTAAAAAAAGCTCGAAAAATCCGCTAAACCACTAATTTTTGTTTTGAAGAAGCTTCCGCAAGGTTCCATACTATCAAAATCACAATCTACTCATCTATACAAGAACAAAGATACTCATATTGCACTATTTTAATTTGGGTCCAAAATTATATACAAACCCATGTGTGGCCCGTTTATAGAATCGCACGTTTGAAACCAACTCAACGTCTCTGGCTCAAGGAATATTTATCCTTAAAAATGGGTGAATTCTGAGCTTTAATGGTGATATAATCAATCCACCAAGATTCTAGGGATTTTAGAAAATGATAAAGGATTTAATCCTGAAATAGATGGAAGTTTACCAGAAATTCAAAGGAGTAATGCGTGTTTTATCCTTTTAGGATTTCATTTGGTGAGAAAAGGATTTTGACCTCTTTAAAACTATTTCAAAAGATTTAAGAAAATTTTGAAATAATTTTTGTGAAAATAACAGAGTCGCCACTTGATTTTTGTAGAAAAATCAAGAAAAAACTTAGGAGAGTTTGAAAGGTTCAAAAGTAGAAATAAACCTTTAAAACTAGAGAAACTGGGTATGAGTTCAATTACGTCCTAAGAAGGTTTTTAAGGCACTTGGGAGTGTCCGTTTAAAACGGTTTACCAAAAATAATTAACTTGACTAACAAAAAGTGTCTAATTTTTGCAAAGACTTGATTTTATAGAAAATATTAAAATTACTTATCTAAATATTTAAAATGATATTTATTTATTCAAATAAAAAACATTCTATTTGAATTAAACTAAGTTGCAATTTTTCTTTGAATTTTAAGAGGAAAATAAATTTTTTGTTTTTATGAAAAAGGAAGAAGATTGTATAATTTTTTTTATTATTTATTATAGAAAGTTTAATTTTATTATAGATAATATCTTTGAAAATTGTTAAGAGCATGTCAAATTACAAGTATCATATTAATTAAGAAAAGTTAGAATTTACAAGAAAAATTAGTTTCTTAAGTTTGACAAAAATTATTTTAATCCAAATAAATGATTAATCGTACGAACAAAATAAATGTCACCCTAAATAAAATACTCACTTTTAAAAGACTTTTTTAAGGAGAAAATCGAAGGAACCAATTTAATCCGTTTTAGACAATATAAATTAGGTGAAAAAATTATGAATTAAGTGGAAAAAAAACTAAGATAAAATAAAATGGCAACACCTTAGAAAATTTACCTAGATTAATTGATTAAAATGTTTGTTAAGATAAATAAACAAAGATAAATTAAGTTACAAAAAATGAATACAAGAATTGAAGTTGGGATTTGGGCCCCTTTTTAGCCAATTTTCAAATCTAGACATCATTGGTTTAGGGCTTATTTAAATGGCCCTTTTTCAACCCCCTTTCAGTTGTGCGTAATAGCTATATATCGCAACCACCTTTCTTCATGTTTTCCCATATATTCACTGTATATCAACACGTAACTGGTTGTATATTTGTTTTCAGCTTCACTATGCATCATATGTTGGAGTATACCAGCCACCTTCCACCTAGAAAACCCATATATCTGTTGCATACTATGTATACCAACAACTGTCTATGGTATATTAGTCCATTTTTATGGACTTGGTAGGGTCTTGAATCGATTCAAATTGAGTCTAGCCAAATGGAATGCGAGGGATGGGAGTTCGAGGGACTCGGCGGAGGAGTTTAGAGTCCCGTGGACTCATGAGAAGTGTTCATGCAAAGAAAAATGATAGTGTGAATTAGTAAATTTATTAATACATGATGAAGGACAAATTTATTAAACATACAAGAAAATACATATCACAAAGACAAAGTATCTTATGCCATAATTTCAGTTAATTTGATTGAAAAAAAAATCAAATATTTGTCTATCTATCTAGGGTCATATTTTAGATGAAATGGGAAATTGTGAAACAAGTAGATCACATTTTATACCAAAGGTGTCGAACACAAATTAAGGATAATCCAAATAGAAATAACCTTACAACTTGACTAAACCGATGAGTCTAAGATAATTGAGACCACCTTATTTCTAAGTTATCTAATTTCAATGAACAATTAGTAAAAGATAATCCCATGGTGGACTTGCTTGGCATGCTGACTAGAAACCAAAGAAAGTAATCAAATAAAAGTTTATGATAAATTTTTAACAAATATACGCATCCTTATACACCATTATATACGTTTGAACTAAGTAAATATTTGTTTTACTACTCGCAAAAGGATGACCATGGCCCCCAATAGTATTTCAAGCAATTGGAATTGCAAATTAAAATACTAGCCATCAAGCAACCAATAACATTGACTACCACCACCACAAGGAAAAGGAGTACTATTTCTTTTCCTAACAGTTCAACCAACATGGACTTCTCATAGATTGAAATAGTTGCACTTAGGTCATTAATCATACATGATTCCTACTATGCATTTGGTTTTCTTTTCTTACCTAACAGTCCAAACTCCTGTTTCTCAATGGAAACTACATCTTTCTATTCAAAAGAAAGATTATTTATAGGATATTGGCTAAAACTTTTCAGTGCAGAAAAGAATTCCATTTCCCTAACCTTTTATACGTATGAACATAGTAACATAAGCTTAGAATGACGACTAAACGTAGCACAAAACTGTCAAAAAATTCAAGTTGTCCAACACATATAAATGATCAAATTACACTTTCAATCCCGAACCACACCAAACACAGCACAAAACTGTCAAAAAATTCAAGTTGTCCAACACATATAAATGATCAAATTACACTTTCAATCCCGAACCACACCAAACACGCATATTTTAATATAAACTCGAATTTATCTGAAAAGTTGTATAACTTGTATGCCCGATGAAGAATCAATATAAAAACACAATATTCAATTTGCAATTAAAATTTTTCCCAAATACATAAATAAAAAGGAAAGATAAATACAAAGAAGATGAAGTCCTTACCAATTTTAGAGCAGGGAATTGGGACTACGAGTCTGTCACGATGGATTTTCACCACCAAAACTTGACTTGGACTTACTGGCATTGAATTCTTGCAGAAATTTAGACGATTTCAACAAATTCAAGTGAATTTCACCAAGAACTTCTTAGTTATGTGAGATTAGAGGAGCACTCCTCCAAAATCTCCAATTTTTCTCCAAAAAGTCCTCTTCCTTCACCCCCTATCCCTCACTATCTATTTATAGGAGAATTTGGGAAGAAAAGAATTAGGGTTTTGAATTTTAAATCCAAATTTTAAATTAATTTTCTTGGAGAATTTCAAATCCACAAGAAAAGAGGGGTAACAAAAGGGAGGTGAACATGACCTGATCAAGGAAAAGTAAATGAAACTTAGCCAAAAATGGTCTTACAATGGGGTAAAAGAGTAAAAGTAATGGCAATGGCTAGGTTGACTGGAGTTTATGGATTTGACGGTGTTGTCGTTGAATGAAACAGTTGTCCACATTGAATGGAGTTGTTGTTGTTTGTTACCCTATTGTTGAAGGGATTATACGCTAAAGGTATTGAAGAAAAGGGAATATAAGGGTGTGGGCCGGGTCGAGGTAGGTTGGATCAGCATTTTGGGTCTGTTGGAATGGGCTGGAGCGGTTTAGGGAGCAATTAAGGGCTGATTTAGTTTTATTGAGTTGAGAAAAGGGAGTGTAAGGTTGTGAGCTGGTGAGTTAGTTTTGGGGCTGGGCAGAAATGGCCCAAAAATGGGAAAGGGGCTAGATTAATTAGGATTTAAGACTAATTTATTTTCTAAAAAAATAATCTTAAATTATAATTTCAGTCAACTTTATTTGAATTTAAACTAAACTGAAAATCAAATGGCCAATTGCATTGCAATTGTGGTCAAATTTATTTCAATTATGATCAAATTCAATAAATTGACTAAAATTTGAATAAAATTCGATACAAATTATCAACCTGTTTAATTTGGAGATTCTTGGTTTAACAAAATCAAATTAATATTTTTTAAATAAATTATTTTTTAAGAATAAATTATATTTAGACCAAAGTTTACCCATTAACTAATTTTTGAGATATTTCTTCTTTAAAAATTAATTTTTGATAAAATAATGTTTTAAGTAACCAAGATTATATGATCTCGTATATGTAAACATGAAGATATATAATTCGGTTCCTAAATGACAAATTTTACCCAAATAAATATTTATAGAAAGAATTCATTCAATAAAATAAATATTTCAATTTTATTTATAACCTAAGAAACTCGGAATTAAACTTAGTTGTGGAAGGTAAAAATTAGGTGTCAATAGCTTTACCCTCCCTTTGGGTAGGGTGGATGCAAGTAACTCTGAGAAAAGGGAGTTTGGCGTTCCTAATTTTGTCCGACCACAAATTCATTTCTTAAAACGGGGTGGATTTTCATATGAGTTTTATGGAGTTATGGTCGGAGCCCGATATCGGGTTTCCTACATATCTCAGGTAACATTAGAATTCAGGCCACTTGTAGTTCATAACGCTTGATTTCAAGCATGACTTCCAAAGAATTCACTAGCTATCCTGATTTTTGAATTATGGTGAAATTAGAAAGTTGGGAAATAAATAGATTAGGGGAGAGGTTGGAATGCATTCGAGTTTTTTGCATGGATCTCACCCTGTATATCCGTGAGATTCAGGGAATCAGACTTTCTGTAGTTGACTCGATCGGTAGAAAAGATAATCTTTTAATTTAGATGATCTTTGATTCAGAATGAGTGACAAATATATCGAGTTATAGAAAAGAGGCTTGCATTTATCTCATTCCCGAGTATGGAGCCCCTTTACACACACAACTAAAAGCTACATGGACATAATTTCCAAATCTCTAGGTACGTTGTCACTTGATCTTCAAAGAAGAGGAAAACTACCTCTAGTGCGAGTTTAAAAATGCCCAGAGGTAAAACTGAAACTGAAAATATACCAAAATACCCACATGCCTTCTGATAGGTATGTGGTTTGATGGTGGTGCAAGTCGTCCTTCAGCTTGTATTCAAAGAGTTTAAAATTCCTCTTAAGACTATGTCCCAAGTCGCTGCTAAGAAAGAGTTCTACATTATGTTGCATCCATTTTAGAGTCGTCCACACCTATGGTTTTGATTTGAGAATTTCATGATTTTGGATGCTCTCGATAACAACTCAAACAAATGATTAGTTGTAAATATAGAATTACACAAAAGTAAATTTGTGCAAACCTATTTGAACATGCTATGCTAAGATAAGTAAACCAATTCACACAACCACTTTGAATGGAGTAACGGTACATCACATCTCATTGAAAGGTGGATGATCTATTTTGAATATAATATGCCACTTTGAACGGAGTGACGGTCCAACATGTCCTATTGAAAAATGAATGACCTATATTGAATGTAACATGCCACTTTGAACAAGGTGACGGCCCAACATGTCTCATTGAAAATGTAACGTGCCACTTGAATGGGGATGACGACCCAATGTGTCTCATTGAAAGGCGAGTGACCAATATTGAATATAATATCACTTTGAATGGAGTGACGGTCCAACATGTCTCATTGAAAGGAAGACGATCTATCTTGAATACAACATGCCATTTTGAATGAGGTGATAGCCCAACAGGTCTCATTGAAAGGAGGAGAACCTATCTTGAATGCAATATGTCACTTTGAATGGGTGACGTCCTAAATATAATAAGATATGTCCTTTATAAAGAGTGGTTGAATTAACTAAGATGTGTCCTTTTGAAATGGTGGACAACCTAAATAAGATGTGTCCTTTTGAAATGGTGGATGACCCAAATAAGATATGTCCTTTTCAAAGAGTGAAGGACCCAAATAAGGTGTGTCCTTTCAAAAGGGTGGAGGACCTAAATAATATGTGTTCTTTTGAATGGTTGGATGACCCAAGTATAATAAGAAAGGATAAAAGTTGATCCATTGAACTTCATCCTTTGAATCAGGAGTACTTTAAAGGATTTGTGCATGTCCTGAGCTTCTATATTGAATCCTTAAACTTTGAGAGAATACTTAGCATTATTTCTTAGAGACGGTCTTGCATAACACCACTTGTATAACATAAAAACACTCATTAATAATACAATAATTTGTTATAACTAAGTCAGGAGTATAACAGAAGATAGAGTTTCAGGATAAAGATAAAGTTATTTTACTCATGTTGATTCAGAGATAGTAGTTTGGATAATATCTCCATATCTTCTTCGTTATGCCCAATTATTTCCCTATAAAATCAGAGAAAGTGTTAAAAATCATAACAAAGTAATAGAAACGTCAATCAAACATATGATGGGGGAGGGAAGTTAACCTATTTATTGTGGCAAGTCCACGGTATGGCTGATAATGCCCTTTCTCATGCTTGACACTGTCAACTTTGTGACTTCACTATTCCTACATCCAAAGAAAAATTCTTAGTTTTGAGACACTAACTGTGTTGGTAATATCCTGCTCTTCTGATACATTTTTTTTATCATTGATTTGCAAACTTTCTGATCTTGCAGTACGTTTTTATGAAAATTTTTGAGGATTTTTCTCAAAAATTCTGCCCCAGTCTGTAATGAAAAAACTCTCAAACTTTCTTATAAATTATGACATTATTTAGTATGGAATTTTTGAAACCTTCTCAAAAATTCTGCCCCAGTTTAAAATGCAAAATACTTGAGTGGTTTCTAACGCAGAGTACTTTAAGCATAAAGAACTTCAAAAATCATTCCTCGACAGCAGCGTCTGACTTTCAAGTTTACGAAAAATGTCAAGTTTTGTGAAATTTTTTAGACCTTCTCAAAAATTTCTTCCCCAGTTACATGCTTCTACGACATTTTCATTTAACTTGGGAAATGATTCTTTGATGAATGTTTGAGATCTTCTCAAATATTTTTCCATAGCTTCTGAAAGTTTTACAGAAAATATGATTGAGCCAATATGGCACCTACGTATTCCATTGAAGTTGGAAATATAGTTCCAATATAAAATGGAAAGATAAATCATCTAAGGAGTTGAACGAAACCGACATAGGCCTCTTACGTATCCTTTTTTGGGAATTCAAATCAAACGTAGTTCGTAGATAAAATGAAAAGATAATTTTTCTAAGGGATTGACCAAAGCCAACATAGGTCGCCTAAGTATCCCATTCTTAGAAATCCAGGTTAAACGTAGTTCATACATACAAAAGAGGTATTTGATATTTTTGAGAACATAACCGAAGCCAATATAGGCTGCCTACGTATTCCGCATGGGAAATGAGATCGATCGTAGTTTATTACAACTAAAAGGGTGCAATTACAAGGAAATCAAACCATAAAGTGTGATCAAAAGAAAATAAAGCGATAGAATACAACTATAAGAAAATAAAATAAGAAAGTACGATTACAAGATAAAAAAACAACGACTTCCAAATGCATGATAGAAGGACGCCAAAAGTGTGCCTTTTGAGGAAAACTCATGCTTTTTCTGATTGATGGTGCTAGTGACTACTTGTGATCTGGCAATGGAGTGTTGCTAAAATTAGCTGGATATTCTACAAGAGTTATCACCTTGTTGTCAATTAGATCCTAAATTTTGTGCTTGAGAGTGATACATTTTTCTGTATCATATTCAACAACTCCAGAGTGGTAAACACATCGCTTATTTGGATCATACCAATTAGCAAAAGTGTTCACATGCTTTTCTTCCAATGGATTAAGTAGTTTGCTTCTTTCAACCATTCAAAAAGTTGAGTAAGAGATTCTGCTAATGACATGAAAATTGTGGGTGGCTTCCTTTCATGATTGGCACGAAGAGCATTGTTTGATAGTTTTGTGGTGGAGTTTGAGCATGATATGTTGCTTGTACATTGAAGACTGGATAGTAGGCATATCAAGCATTGGTATGGTATTGAGGAGGTTGCTTGTAGTTTGAAGAACTTTCTTGAGTCATCACTCCCATTACTTCCTTCTTTTTTTCTTTCTATTTTCGAAAGAGGTAGTCCGGAAGCCCTTATAAGTGGATTGCAGCTCTATAAAATTTATTATTCTTCCTGTCTTGGGGCCATCCTCAATTATTTCTCTAGTCTTGACAATTTCAGTAAATATTTTCCCAACCATCATTACCATGCAATAAAAATATTCTTGATTTAGTGCGCAAATGAAGTAACTGATCATCTCAGTTTCTTCCATATGAGGATGTACCCTGGTCGCCTCTTCCTTCTAGCATATGGCATATTCACAAAAACTCTCATTTGATTTATACTTTAGCTTTTTGATAGATATTCTATCAGGAATAATAGAGACATGAAACTTGTCATGATCCATAAAAGCATTTTCCAAGTCATCCCAGGTGCACTATTTGGTCACATCTTGTTTAGCATAGCATTCTAGAGCTTTTCCACTCAAACTTTGACTAAATAGCTTGACCTGTATTCCTTAATTTTTGCCCATGCCAATCAACTTTTAACAATAATTTTTCAAATAAAAGAAGGGATTCCCAGACCCATCAAACTTTTTAAATTTTGGGATCCTGTAACTAGGAGGTAACTCAATCTCAAGAAATGCACACAATTCTTCATACTTCACACTTTGGTTACTCCCAAGCCCCCCAAGACTTGTCATAGCATCTTCCAATAGCTTGAGATTTCTATTTACCATGCCATCGGTGTATATTCTTGGATCATTCTCCATTTCAACATAATGATAAGCATCTAAACGGTATAACTCTTGAGTTATATCACTGGTGAGGTGGTAGAATAGGTATATGATGGCGTATATTGGTATGACAATGATATGTTCTAAACCTGTGGATGAGTAAATGTGTATACGAAAGGGGCATTCTGAGAGACATGAGCAAAATTACTTTCCTGATCAACGCTTTCCGACATTAGAAACATAGGCCCCTTTTGTCGTGTATTAGGAGGTAGATTCATGTTTAGAGGAGTCTAACAAGGTGTTCTACTTTTCATCACCATGAGCCTTAGGTTGGCAATTTGTTTCTCTAAACTGGCAACGAGCTCTAGGTTAATTTCTCTTTCTATTGAGGCACTCAGGTTAATTGCCACAGAAAAGGTGGGAACTAACTCGGATATGGCATTTATGCTGATCAGACTAGGATCCATAGTTGAACAAGTCCTTATATTATCCCAAGCATGAATTGATGAATCTACAGTTTCTTTATTGACCTTAGAGTCTGTGAAATACTGATGTTCTGCCAACGATTACTTTTGTCTTTGTGAAGCGAGAAAGTTTGACTACCAACACAAATCAACCTCTCTCTAAAAGAAAAAAAAACTCAAAAGGTAAAAAGTTAGTTCATGATCGTAATGATAGATCAAATTAATATACGAAACAAATGACATATATTTGGTTTGAAACAGACTAAGTCCAGAATTTAAAGGATAAGACACTTTGAAAAAAGTGACTGAATGATCAGAACTTTGACCATTTAATAGATTTGAATTGAATGAACTAATTGATTTAATGGAATCATGTATTTATGGATAAACATCCTAAAAGGCTTATTTGAAAAGATTTTTTTTTAAAACAACATAGTCTTTTCATCAATAGAATATGTGGATAGTTCTGACAATAATCAAATACAGGAAAAGGTAAATTGTGAGAGCGATGTGTTCAATGTGAATTGGATAATGACCTAATGAAATTTTTAATAAACTTGGGTAAATTGGAAGAAATTTTATCGACATACTTTTAAGGGTATTTTAGGAGGATTCAAATTTCGAGTCTTATATGCTTATTAACGCTCTAAGACTTCGAAATAAAATAATGGACTAGTCTTGTTTAAAGCCAAAGATATGTTATGTAAACACACAGATCAAGAAAATATAGACAAGGAAAAATAATGAAACACTTTAGCACATAAACAGTTATTACGCGTCCTAGCATACATGAGACCTTTCAAACCAAAGGTAAGCCTAGCGTTTGAAGGGTATACATGTCGTCTGTAAGACGTTTCATCACCCCAAAATATATCCCAAGGGAAAATCATGTGTACAATCCGGCATTACATCTTTCAATTAAAATAAATAAAGAATGATCGTCTGTTATTGACTCAAGGTCAACAGACATAAGGTGGGTTCTTCTAATGAACCTAATAACTCCCAGGTATTGGGTCGTCCTAGGCTCATGCCTAAATAGGATTTTGGTTTTGCTTTATCCAAGGTATCTAGAGTGGGCTTTGACCAGGTTCTCAAATGGATAACTCGGATTTAAAAATACGAATGGCCATCGGATGCCTAACTTGCCAATAAACTATTATATTTCCAACACTTCATTTGGAATTGATAAATAGGGGTTGGGATATCCACGAAACCCCAAAATAGTTTAAATATTTAAATGTGGAAGTATGTCATGAAATGAAACAGTTTAAATTTTATGAAAATTTAAATACATAAGTAAACAAACAATTCACGTATTACATACCCAAATAATTAGTAAAAAAAATTAGTTCAAATAATTGGTTAGAACCTAGTTAAATCCCCAGTAAAGTCATCATTTTTATTTTATCCTTTTCGAATTACATTTGGCGAGAAAATTATTTTGACCTCTTTAGAATTATTTCAAAAGATTTAAGAAAATTTAGAAATAATTTTTAAGAAAATAATAGAGTCGCCACTTGATTTTTATAGAAAAAATTAAGGTAAAACTTAAAAGAGTTTCAAAGGCTCAAAAATAAAAATAAACCTCTAAAACTAGAGAAACTAGGTAAGGGTTCAATTAATGCTCTAAGAAGATTTTTAAGGCACTTAGGAGCGTCCGTTTAACATGGTTTACCAAAAAGAACTAACTTGACTAACTAAAAGTGGCTAATTTTTGCAAAGACTTGATTTTATAGAAAATATTAAAATTACTTATTTAAACATTTAAAATGATATTTATTTATTCAAATAAAAAATATTCTATTTGAATTAAACTAAGTAGTAATTTTTCTTTGAATTTTAAGAGGAAAATAATTTTTTTATTTTTATGAAAAAGGAAGAAGATTGTATAATTATTTTCTTATTATTTATTATAGAAAGGTTAATTTTGTTTTAGATAACATATTTGAAAAATGTTAAAAGCATGTCAAATTAAAAGTATCATATTAATTATGAAAAGTTAGAATTAACAAGAAAAATTAGTTTCTTAAGTTTGACGAAAATTATTTTAATCCAAATAAATGATCAATCGTACGAACAAAATAAATGTCACCCTAAATAAAATACTCACTTTTAAAAGACTTGTTTTAAGGTGAAAATCGAAGGAACCAGTTCAATCAGTTTTATACAATATAAATTAGGTGAAAAAATTATGAATTAAGTAAAAGAAAACTACGATAAAATAAAATGATAACACCTTAGGAAATTTACCTAGATTAATTGATTAAAATGTTAGTAAAGACAAATACAAAGATAAATTAAGTTACAAAAAATAAATATGAGAATTAAAGTTGGAATTTAGGCCTCTTTTTAGCCCATTTTCAAATCTGGATACCATTGGTTTTGGGCCTATTTGAATGGCCCTTTTCAACCCTCCTTCAATTGTGTGTATCAGTTGTATATCACAGCCCCTTTTCTTAACATTTTCCATATATTCACTGTATTTCAACAAGTAACTGATTGTATATTTGCTTCCAGCTTCACTATGCATCATATGTTTGCATATACCAGCCACCTTCCACCTGAAAAATCCATATATCTGTTGTAAACTGTGTATACCAGCAACTGTCCATGGTATATTAGTCCATTTTTGTGGACTTAGTATGGGTCTTGACTCAATGCAAGTTGGGTCTAACCCAACAGAATGCGAGGGATGGGAGTCCAAGGGACTCGACAGAGGAGTTTAGAATCTCATGGATTCATTAGAAGTGTTCATGCAAATAAAAACGATAGTGTCAATTAGTAAATTTATTAATACATGACGAAAGACAAATTTATCAAACATACAAGAAAATACATATCACAAAGACAAATTATCTCATGCCATAATTTCAGTTAATTTGATTGAAAAAAAGGCAAATATTTGTCTATCTATCTAGGGTCATATTTTAGATGAAAGGGGAAATTGTGAATCAAGTAAATCACATTTGATACCAAAGGTGTCAAACACAAATTAAGGATAACCCGAATAAAAATAGCTTTACAACTGGACTAAACCAACGAGTCTAAGATAATTGAGACCACCTTATTCCTAAGTTATCTAATTTCAATTAACAACTAGTAAAAGATAATTCCATGGTGGACTTGCTTGACATGTTGACTGGAAACCAAAGAAAGTAATCAAATAAAAGTGTATGACAATTTTCGAACAAATATATTTATCCTTCTACACCAATATATACGTTTGAACTATACTTAGTACATATTTGTTTTACTACTCGCAAAAGGATGACGATGGCCTACAACAGTATTTCAAGCAATTTGAATTGCAAAATACTAGCCATCAAGCAACCAATATCATTGACTACCACTACCACAAGGAAAAGGATTTATATTTCTTTACCTAACTGTTCAACCAACATGGACTTCTTACAGCTTGAAATAGTTGTACTGAGGTAAATAATAATACATGATTCCTACTATGCATTTGCTTTCCTTTTCTTACCCAACAGTCCAGACTCTTGTTTTTAAATGGAATCTACATCTTTCTATTCAAAAGAAAGATTTTTTTACAGGATATTGGCTAAGACTTTTGAGTGTAGAAAAGAATTCCATTTCCCTAACCTTTTATAAGTATGAACATAGTAACATAAGCTTTGGATAACGACTAAACTTAGCACAAATCTGTTAAAAGCTTTAAGTTGTCCAACACATAAAAATGATCAAATTACACTTTCAATCTTGAACCACACCAAACACACATATGTTAATATAAACCAGATATCGTCTGACAAGTCTGAAAAGTTGTATAACTTGTATGCCCGACGAAAAATCAACATAACAACACAGTACTCAATTTGCAATTATAATTTTTTTCCAAATATATAAATAAAAAGGAAAGATAAATTTAAAAAATATGAAGTCCTTACCAATTTTGGACCAGCAAATTAGGACTATGAGTTTGTCACGACAAATGTTTACCACCAAAACTCGACTTGGACTTACCTGTGTTGAATCATTCTTGCAGAAATTTAGACGATTTCAATGAATTCAAGCTAATTTCACCGAGAACTTCTTGGTTACGTGAGATTAGAGGAGCAGTCCTAAAAAAATCCCTAATTTCCCCCTAAAAATCCTCTTCCTTCACCCCTATCCCTCACTATATATTTATAGGAGGATTTGGGAGGAAAAAAATTAGAGTATCAAATTTTAAATCAGAATTTTAAGTTGTTCTTCTTGGAGAATTTCAAATCAACAGGCAGAGAATGATACGTATCTATGAGTTTCTTTCCAAAAGAGGTGTGAACATGACTTGAGCAAGGAAAAGTCGATGAAACTTTAGCCGAAAATGGTTTCACAATGGGGTAATAGAGTAAAATTGATGGCAACGGCTAGGTTGACTGGGGACTATGGATTTGATGGTGTTTTTATTGAATGAAGTTGTTGTATGCATTGAATGAAGATGTTGTTGTTTTTTACGCTATTGTTGCAGGGGTTGTACGCTGGTGGTATTAGATAAAAGGGAATATAAGGGTGTGGGTCGGGTCTAGGCAGGGTGGGTCGACAGCTTGGGCTGTTGGAATAGGCTAGGGCAGTTTAGAGAGAAATTGGGGGTTGGATTCATTTTATTAGGTTGAGTAAAGGGAATGTAAGGTTATGGGTTGGTGAGTTGGTTTTTGGGTTGGGCAGAAATGGTCAAAAAATGGGGAAGCAGCTAGATTAATTAGGATTTAAGACTAATTTATTTTTTAAAAAACATAGTCTTAAATTATAATTTTGGTCAACTTTATTTTAATTTAAACCATATTGAAAATCAATTAGCATATAGTTTATCTGGCTACTAAAAACCCTAATAACGGCACAAGATTAAAACTTTGATTGAATTCTGGCAACTATGGCTACTAATTCCGGTGGATCAAATCCACCAGATGAATCTACGAAGTAAAATATTATAGAAGGAGAGAAGAAGCAGGGTGTTGATGTTGGGCGTATTTATACGTCTAAGCACCATAACTTACCCATGTTTTAGCTAAGTTTTGAGGATAAAATACATAATTCCTGCACTTTTAGTCTACTTTCAATTAAGTGAGCTGACCTATGTAATTAGCATGCTTTTCAGGTACTAATGCGGAAGATTTCAGCACTTTGGAGACCTGTGGACAGCAAAGGAAAACTTCACATAAAAGGAAAGGCAGCTTTTGGACTAAATGTGATGCATGGGAACTTTTTCCCGGGAAAATTCAACATTTTTAAATAGTTAAGGATGCAGTAGCAACTTAGTAGAGAAGGTTGTTATTAAAAACCTTATTGCTGAATTTTCAGCCATTATTCACATAATTCAGATTCTGTAATATTTTTGGAGAGGAGAAAACGGCTTAGCTTGAGCAACGGAGAGAGAGAAACACGTTCCTATCTTATTGTCGCTAGTCATCTCCATCGCCGAGATTGTTCTAAGTTTTGGTATGATGATTATGTCTATTGTGATTTCCGTTGTATTCATGAGTAGCTAAACTTATCTATTAGGGTTATGGAAACCTTGTAGTATACTCTCTATTGCTATGGGTTTGTGAATTTATGATGTGTAATGCACTTATATCATTACTCTCTTCATTATAATTGAATTCTCGTGGTTGCAAACATAGGGAATACGCCATTATCACAATAACTTGTTCGATAGAAAAGTTGTTGTTTGGAAAAGAGAGTGTGACAAGAAATTAGGGTTTCCAACCTCTAGTTTACACGTTAATGCCCTAGCAGGATTAACTACTTGGAGAGTTCGTATAAGTTGTTGTACACTTTAGGTTCGAGAGAACTAAGTTGAATAAATCCTTGATGATTGAAAAACACTTGGATTTAGAATTAGAATACATCTCTCTATAAGTGCATGCATGTATAAAATTCGTATTACCCATAGTTAATATAGAAGTAGAAGCTACAAGGTGGACATAACCTTAACTTGTCATTCTCTGTGATCAATTACTTTTACATATATCGTCTCATTCGTTACACTAATAGTACTATTGTGAATTTAAACCAAAACCCTTTTTATCTTGGAATCTTCGACCAACAGTCTAATAATAATCGCAATACTTAGTGATCATAGTATTCCCTGTGGGATTCGACACCCAACCCAGTTGGGTTCTATATTTGACAGCGACCGCTTACACTTTCTAACGAGAGTTGTAATTTGGGCGTATCAAATTTTGGTGTCGTTTCCAGGGAATACGGTTGACAACTAAGTTTGTGATAGTTAATAGACCCTTTGGTCAAAGATTCTCAAATTTTACTTTTTGTTTGTTTTTTTTGTTTTGTTCAGGTTTAGTGGATTGCATGCCAAATACACGAAGATCTGGTCATCCATTATTACCTATAAATCCTGAACCATATCTCATTGGCAGAATGGATGCGCAACGAGACCCTGAAAGGATAGCTGCTCAACAGGAGCAGGCTAGTTAGCTGCATTGGCAGCTGCGCAAGTAAATCAACAGAATGCTGATAACCCAGGTCGAGTACCAAATCCTGATGATGAGGACCTGGGTGATGATGAGTTATTAAATCCAAGGCGTGCAGATGATGTGGCTGCACCAGTAAACAGAAATGTCAACAGAGATCGTCAAGCTAGAATGAGACCCAAACGCCGAGCGGTGCAAGTCGCTTTTGATGATGATGATGATGATTTGGATGGGGCTGGTGCCACAAGGGCTATTATTCCTCCGCCCTTGGCACCCAGAGCCAAGTTCAATATCACTAGCACCATGATCCAGTTATTGCAACTCAAGGGGTTATTTGGTGGACTTACAGGCGACGATCCAAATATGCATTTGATTAATTTTATCTCAACATGCAAGTCGTTTGATAATCCAGGAGTAGGACAGAATGCGATCCGGCTGCGCATATTTCCATTGTCTCTATCTGGAGAGGCAACTCTATGGTTAAACGGGCTAACTCCTGACTCTATTACCAATTGGAGGCAACTGAAAGACGCTTTCCTAGAAAGATTCTTTCCGTCATCCAAGAGAGCACAATTAAGAGATGAGATAAGCAATTTTCGACAGCTTCCAACTGAAGCTCTCCACGAAACATGGGAGAGGTTCAAGAAGAAGCTTATGCGGTGACCAAATCATCAGATGACAAATATCCACTTGATGGAAATATTATATAGGGCTTTGAACTCAGTGACTAATCCAGTGGTTAATAATGCTGCGGGTGGGTCATTCATGGACCTTACTTTTATTGAGGCATGTGATATGATTGATCGTATGACAAAGCAGAGTAGAGCTTGGCATACCAGGGATTCTGAGGTAGCAAGCTCTACTGTATCTATTGGCATGACGGCAGAACAGAGGCGAAGAGAAGAGGAACATGACCAGGATATGGCTCACACGAAAATGCAGATGGA
Source organism: Capsicum pubescens (assembly GCA_030864215.1). Classification (NCBI taxonomy): domain Eukaryota; kingdom Viridiplantae; phylum Streptophyta; class Magnoliopsida; order Solanales; family Solanaceae; genus Capsicum; species Capsicum pubescens. Next base: position 152,935,791 of record CM061543.1, on the reverse strand, counting down.
CCTTCTTACCAAGCATTTATTATCAGGGAAGACAAAAAAGGTCAAAGCTATTGTATCACAGGGAAGAGATGACTCTGATTCTGAGGAAGAAGATAATTACTTAAATAATCAGGGTGGTTTCCGAGGCAATGTCCAAGGAAACCAAGGTCAGAACTATTATGAAAAATCCGGATACAAGGACCGAGACCAAGGGAGTTGTAAGAATAAGACTGACAAGAGTGGTTTGTATGTTCCTCCTAGAAATCGTGAAGCTGCTGCATCTGGCTCTGGGAAGATATCCATGGAGGACATGATGGCTAAGCTGTTGAAAGGAGTGAAGGCAACCAACACGGGAGTAACTGAGGTAAAAAATGATTTGTCCTCAATAAATCAACTGGTTGACTCATATTCCACTGTAATAAAACAGCTGGAACAACAAATGAGTCAACTATCAGCGGCATTCAATCAAAGAAAAGTTGGCACTTTACCTAGTGACACTGTGCAAAATCCAAGGAATGATGGATCATGTTTGGCTATTACTACCAGGAGTGGTAAGGTGTTGGAAAATCCATCCAAAGGCAAGTCGGTGGTTGATAATATAGAAGAGAATGTTATTGAAGCAGATTGTGATGATTCTGTAGAAACTGAAAATCAGAATGAGAACGTTCATGATACTACACCTAGATGTCAGCAGTCTGAAAAGATTGATAATGGGAAGCAAAATAAAAAGGAAGTGGTGGAGAAAACTCTTCCAAATCCACCACCACCTTTTCCTCAGAGACTAAAGAAGAAGGATGATGACACCAGGTTCAGTAAATTCATGACCATGTTGAAGCAGCTGACTATTAATGTGCCTTTGGTGGAGGCACTGGAGCAGATGCCAGGGTACGCCAAATTCATGAAGGACCTTTTGACAAAGAAAAGGGCATCAAGCTATGAACTGGCAGATAATTTTCATCATTGCAGTGCAATTGCCACGAGGTCTTTAGTACAGAAGAAGACAGATCCGGGTGCTTTCACTATTCCTTGCACGGTTGGATCTTTGGATTTTGCTAAGGTGTTGTGCGATTTGGGGGCTAGCATTAATTTGATGCCGCTAGCCATTTATAGACAGTTGGGGTTGGGCGATCCTAAACCAACCAATATGCGTCTCGTAATGGCAAATAGGTCGGTAAAATGACCTGTTGGTATCTTATATGATGTACTAGTGAAGGTTTCTACCTTCATTTTTCCTGCAGACTTTGTTATTTTGGATTGCGAGGTGGATTCTGAAGTTCCCATAATCTTGGGTCGTTCTTTCCTCGCAACAGGAAGTGTGCTTATCGATTTACGAGCAAATGAACTTTTATTTCGGATGAATGACAAAGTGGTACGTTTTGATGTATGCAAATCAATGAAGCAGCCCAAAGATATGAATGTGTTCTCTGTAGCTGATGTTTATTATGAGGATGAGAAGGAATTATCTTCAGAGAAGCGCTTACTGTTGAGCTATTGGCTGCTGTGCTTTTGAACTTTGAGCGTGAGAATGTTGAAGAGTACGAAGAAACTATCTGTGCTCTAACAGGAATGGGGTCATATTCATATGCCCTTAAGAAAATGGACCTTGACCTTAAGAATCGACCTTCACCACCAGCGAAGCCATCCATTGAAGAGCCACCACTGCTAGAGTTGAAAGAGCTACCCAGTCATCTAAAGTATATGTTCTTGGGAAGTGAAAATACACTGCCGGTTATAGTTGCTGTTGATTTAGGTAAACAACAAGTAGCGACTCTCATCTATGTTCTGAAAAGGTACAAGAGAGCCATTGGTTGGACCATTGCTGATATAATTGGTATCCCACCTGGGATATATATGCACAAGATTCAGCTCAAGGAAGATTGCATGCCCACTATTGAGCATCAACGTCGTCTGAATCCACCTATGTAAGAGGTGGTGAAGAAAGAAATCATAAAGTTGTTAGATGCAGGGGTGGTGTATCCAATCTCAGACAGTAAATGGGTGAGTTCGGTACAATGTGTGCCCAAGAAAGGGGGCATGACAGTAATCGCAAACAAAAAGAATGAGCTAATTCTACTCAGACCTATCACAGGGTGGAGAGTGTGCATGGACTACCGAAAGATGAATTCGTGGACGTTAAAGGATCACTTCCCAATGCCATTCATGGATCAAATGCTTGATCGATTGGCAGGGAAGGGATGGTTCTGTTTCTTAGATAGTTATTCCGGATATAATTAAATTTGCATTGCTCCTGAAGATCAGGAGAAGACCACTTTTACATGCCCATATGGTACTTTTGCATTCAAACGAATGCCATTTGGGCTATGTAATGCACCTGCCACTTTTCAGCGGTGTATGATGTCCATTTTCTCTGATATGGTTGAAGACACCTTGGAGGTGTTTATGGATGACTTTTCGGTTGTAGGTGAGTCATTTGAATCATGCTTGGCAAATCTGAGTATGGCTTTGCAGAGATGTGTTGAATTCAATCTGGTGTTAAATTGGGAGAAGTGTCATTTTATGGTTAAGAAAGGCATCGTTCTTGGGCATAAAGTCTCTAAAAAGGGAATTAAGGTTGATCGAGCCAAGATTGAAGTTATCGAGAGACTACCACCTCCAATTTCTGTAAAGGGGGTTCGTAGTTTTCTCGGTCATGCAGGTTTTTATCGGAGGTTTATTAAAGACTTCTCCAAGATTGCTAGCCCATTATGCAAACTTTTGGAGAAGGAGGCAAAGTTTTACTTTGGTGAAGATTGCTTGAAGGCATTTGAATGCCTCAAAGGAAAGCTAGTTGAAGCTCCTATTATTGTAGCACCCGATTGGTCTCTACCTTTTGAAGTTATGTGTGATGCAAGTGGAGTAGCCTTGGGTGCTGTACTTGGTCAGAAAATAGAAAGGCTATTTCATCCAATCTACTATACGAGCAAGGCCTTGAATGGAGCACAGAAGAACGATACCGTCACTGAACAAGAGCTTCTAGCAGTTGTTTATGCTTTCGAAAAGTTCCGTGCTTACTTGTTGGGAACCAAAGTAGTGGTTCATACAGATCATGCGGCTCTAAGATATCTAATGGCAAAGAAGGATGCTAAGCCAAGGCTAATTAGGTGGGTGTTACTGCTTCAAGAATTCGATTTTGAGGTAAAGGATAGAAAAGGTTGCGAAAACCAAGTAGCTGATTATCTATCTAGACTTGAGAGTGAGCACATAGTGCAAACCGACCTTGATATTGATGATGCATTCCCCGATGAAGAGATTCTAGCAACTATGGTGGAAGACTTACCGTGGTATGCAGACTTTGCTAACTACGTGGTAAGTGAAGTGATTCCTGAGCATCTCTCATTTCATCAAAAGAAAAAATTAATGCATGATGTGAAACATTACTTCTGGGATGAGCCTTATCTTTTTCGATGATGTGCTGATGGTATTATTAAGCGATGCATCCCAGATGAAGAGGTGCCTAGCATACTGGAAGCAAGTCATGCTTCCCAAGTTGGGGGTCACCATACAGGTGATCGGACGGCCAGGAAAGTACTGCAAAGTGGCTACTATTGGCCTTTATTATTCAAGGATGCCTGCGATTTCGTAAGAAGATATGATCAGTGTCAGAGGCAAGGCTCTATCTCAAAGCACCATGAGATGCCCATGTCTAAAATGCTTGAAGTAGAGTTGTTCGATGTATGGGGTATTGATTTCATGGGCCCATTTGTGAGTTCATTTGGGATGAAATATATCCTTGTTGCTGTGGACTATGTATCCAAATGGGTCGAAGCAGTCGCGCTAGCTGATAATGAAGGTAAGAGTGTCGTAGCATTCTTAAAGAGAAATATCTTCTCTCGTTTTGGGGTACCTCGTACCATCATAAGTGATGGAGGATCACATTTTTGCAACAAGCTGTTCAGAGCCGTATTGGTAAAGTATGGGGTTAAGCAACATAAGGTAGCTACACCGTACCACCCACAAACTAGTGGGCAGGTAGAGGTTTCAAATCGGGAGATCAAGCTGATCCTTGCTATGACTGTGAATGCCAGCAAGAAAGATTGGTCCAGAAAGTTGGACGATGCCTTATGGGCATATAGGACCGCGTTTAAAACACCAATTGGCATGTCACCATACCAACTAGTTTATGGAAAGGCTTGTCACTTTCCAATTGAGCTAGAACATAAAGCAATGTGGGCACTGAAGCAGCTTAACATGAATTGGGATGATGCGATTAATATGAGATTGGGACAGCTGAATGAGATGGATGAATTCCGTCTACATGCGTACGAAAGAGCAGATCTCTACAAGGAAAGGATGAAAAAGTACCATGATTGGAGGATTATCCAATGAAACTTTCAGAAGGGCGATTTCGTACTTCTTTTCAACTCCAGACTGAAGCTGTTTCCAGGTAAGTTGAAATCTAAATGGTCTGGTCCATTCAGAATCAGCCAAGTTTACTCATCTGGAGTAGTGGAGTTAGAAAACAATGATGGTGGTGTCTTTAAGGTGAATGGCCAAAGAGTGAAGCTATATATCGGTCCAACCGATTCGATAAAATGTATAGCCACCATACATCTCGATGAAGTCTGAGTACTCGAGATAACTATGTCGTGCTGCGATAATAAATCAAGCGCTACATGGGAGGCAACCCATCATTTTAATCATTTTTGTTTCACTAGTAGTTTGTTTTTGATAAATAAAAATTCAAAAAGAAGAGTCGAGCCACGACCAAAACTAAGGCGCTTGGTGGGAGGCAACCCATCCTTCTAATCATTTTTGTTGTTTTTGATTAAGTGTAGGTGCAAGACGTACAAAGAAAGAGATTAGTCCAAAATTTTGATTTGAAAGTGAGCCATGCCAATGGTAGTAAGTCTAGGAATGATGGAGCAAAGTCCATAGGCTAGGCGTCACCTATGCCAACATAGGCAATAGGCTAGGCGCCGCCTATGCCAACATAGGCAATGGGCAAGGCGCCGCCTATGCCATTGCCTATGCTCACTGCCTCACATAGGCGATGGGCAAGGCGCCGCCTATGCCAACATAGGCAATGCTATAGGTGCCGCCTATGACAACATAGGCAATGGGCAAGGCGCCGCCTATGCCATTGCCTATGCTCACTGCCTCACATAGACGATGGGCAAGGCGCCGCCTATGCCAACATAGGCAATGCTATAGGATCCGCCTACTTATGCTTAGGCAATGCTATAGGCGCCGCCTATCAACATTTTTTCCCACTAACCCGTTTGTGAATGGACCAACCCGACCCATGGATCATCCTTTAAACATATTCTCTACTCTTAAATCCCACTCCATTCTTCTTTCACCTAAGCTCCTCCCAACCCCTCCTCTCTTAAAACCCTTTTCTTTGCTCTACTAATCTTACAAGCTCCTCACCATTTTCAAAACCCAAGAACATCGACTCACTTTCTTCAATCCTTCATCTTCAAGGTAAGTGTTCTTTTCTTAATCCTTAGGTGTGTTAAATTTATGCTGTAGTTATTAATTGATCACTTGAGGATTATGAATTAAATTTTTTCCATGGCTATGTTGGGAAAGTGATGGTGTTTTATATATCTTGATATGGTTGAAAGTGTAGGGTATGATTTTGATAAAAAAGTGTTTCATTGAAATAGACATGGGGAAATTGAAGTGATTGAATTGTATTGTGACTAACGTGGTGCACCATGTCAAAGTGTATGTCGGTGAATTCTGAGTACCTGATAATAACACGAAATTAGTCGATACTAACAAATTAAGTGTGGGGTGGTGACTTCACCACCCTTATATTAATTATAGTTAGTTTCATTATGTGTGGATGACATGGATGACAGGATGAATACAGGAAAAATGGCTCCAATGATGATCTCCATGCAGGTGGCATAACTCGTAATGTGGATGATAAGTACTACTATCTAGGTTCTTTATCTTGTTATTTACACTGGGGACAGTGTAGAGCTTAAGTGTGGGGTGGCTGGTTACTTTGCTACTTGTTTCGTAAGAAAATAGGACCTTCTCCTTAGTATACCTGTGGATAGGATTAGTTATTTTGTTCATTTTGTTAGTTATTTAGTCATAATTAGGTGTTTTTCTCGATGATGGATGGATGACGACCATCTTAAGAGAAAAGTAGTCTTTCAATTACATGTAACTGCTCTTGTGGATCATATGACATTATAACCTAAGTATGTGATGGATCATTACGTTTGAAACACCTAGGCTCTAGTTGTGACTCTTGTTGTGATTATTGGTTTTAATTGAATTCATGTAATTTTTCGGTCGAGAATCTATAATGCTCCTAATTGAGTTGACCATGTGCCATGAGTGTGTAAGACTGTTGTATATTCCTTATTGTAACTGATGCTAGAACTTTCCTGGTGTATATGCAAAGCGAAATAAAGATTGTGAGTTTAGGAGATGATTTAGGTATTTCTTTGATAGCCATTGTTCATACCTTCTTTTGACCTACCTTTGTACATTATCTTAGATAGCCCCGTCGAGACTTTACCTTGTTCTTTTGTTAGCCTGATATGTAGCCTAATCCGTTCTTTAATAGACCGTAATTTGATCCAAAAAGCTCCTAAGCGCTTTAATGTAAAATCAATGTGAGTTAGGAGTTTGAGAATAAGAGGAAAAAGGTAAAATTGATACCCCAAAGTCTAGTTATTGGCGTGAGCAATTGATGTGGTTGGGAGTAGCTAAAATTGTTGAAAAAGTTCAAAATTTTATCCCGGACATGTTACAATGAACCTGTTTCCCGGGCAAATTCAACATTTTTAAATAGTTAAGGATGCAGTAGCAACTTAGTAGAGAAGGTTGTTAATAAAAACCTTATTGCTGAATTTTCAGCCATTATTCACATAATTCAGATTCTGTAATATTTTTGGAGAGGAGAAAACGGCTTAGCTTGAGCAACGGAGAGAGAGAAACACGTTCCTCTCTTATTGTCGCTAGTCATCTCCATCGCCGAGATTGTTCTAAGTTTTGGTATGATGATTATGTCTATTGTGATTTCCGTTGTATTCATGAGTAGCTAAACTTATCTGTTAGGGTTATGGAAACCTTGTAGTATACTCTCTATTGCTATGGGTTTGTGAATTTATGATGTGTAATGCACTTATATCATTACTCTCTTCATTATAATTGAATTCTCGTGGTTGCAAACATAGGGAATACGCCATTATCGCAATAACTTGTTCGATAGAAAAGTTGTTGTTTAGAAAAGAGAGTGTGACAAGAAATTAGGGTTTCCAACCTCTAGTTTACACGTTAATGCCCTAGCAGGATTAACTACTTGGAGAGTTCGTATAAGTTGTTGTACACTTTAGGTTCGAGAGAACTAAGGTGAATAAATCCTTGATGGTTGAAAAACACTTGGATTTAGAATTAGAATACGTCTCTCTATAAGTGCATGCATGTATAAAATTCGTATTACCCATAGTTAATATAGAAGTAGAAGCTACAAGGTGGACATAACCTTAACTTGTCATTCTCTGTGATCAATTACTTTTACATATATCGTCTCATTCGTTACACTAATAGTACTATTGTGCATTTAAACCAAAAAACCCCTTATCTTGGAATCTTCGACCAACAGTCTAATAATAATCGCAATACTTAGTGATCATAGTATTCCCTGTGGGATTCGCACCCAACCCAGTTGGGTTCTATATTTGACAGCGATCGCTTACACTTTCTAACGAGAGTTGTAATTTGGGCGTATCAGGTGTGGCACCGAAGTATGCAGACTTATTGAAGAATAAACCCTACGCGCATGAAAATAATAAGGTTCCTCCTAAACCACTCATAATGATGCATGGGGAACCAACTGTGACATGGAAGTCATCAGAGGTGAAGTCCTTATTAATACAAGAGAATTTACAGTATGCAGTCTTTGGTAAATTCTCTTATGGTAAGCCAGATGTTAATGCACTGCGCAAAGCTATTCCAATTCAATGTGGTATCAAAGGAGAATGTAATATAGGGGTGATGGATTCACGACATATATTGATATAATTAAATGAACTAGAAGATTATGTTCACTTGTTATCAACAATTGCATAGCACGTTAAGGTCAATGATATGTATTGGCAAATGCGAACCCTCAAATATAATCCATGGTTTGACCGGATGTTGAAACAACAATAGGCATTGCATGGATTTCAATGCTAGATTTACCACTAAACTTTTTTGCTAAAGAAGTAATCTTTTCCATTACGTCTGCAGTTGGAAAACCATTAATGGTGGACATAGCTACCAAAAATCACACATGGCTAAGATGTGCAAGGGTGAAGATAGAAGTGAACCTTGTGGCTAAGCTATCAAACATAGTGAAAATCAATGAAGAAGATGATGTAAGTGGAGAAATCAAGTCCAACTGGATAAACATTCAGTAAGATCACAAGCCAAAATAATGTAAGGTTGTTTACAAGGGCAAAATGAAGCCTCTTGTTAGAACATTCATCTGGAGATGTATGAGAATATCCAAGGACAAAGAGAGGTCAAAGATAGTAATAATGAGGAGAAAAAAGGGACTGGACAAGGACAGAAAGCTGTAGCGAAGGACAACAATAAGAATCACTGGTTACAAAGAAGAAATAAATATAGAAAAGACAAATATGGACATATAGTTAGAGAGGTGGATGAAAAAGCAGAGGAGATTTAGACATCAAATACTTTTGATGTACTGAATAAAGAACAACAAGAGCATCAACAAGAAGCCAACACCATGTATAGTAAGGAAAGTACAAAAGACTGGGTGATAAAGAGATTTATCAAAGGAGAAGAAGCAGCATCAAAAAACCATCCAAGCACAAGGAAGAAAATAGACAATGAAACACAATAGACACAGATTTAACAACAGTGGCAGAAGAGGGTGCAAAATAATGCTGTAATGACATAAAATCTCCCCTCGGGACGTCACATAGTGCATAAGGCTACAAGTAGCCCCAAGCTAACCCTTTGAGACTGTTTCTACTAATAATACTCATTTCAAGATGAAATAATTCAAACACTAGCATAGTCATATCATATGAAAGGAAATACGGAGAAAATACTCCGGAAAACCTCAACACAACCATAATCTGATAACTAGTCTGACAAAGCCTCTTCTAATCCATGAATTAGAGAGCCATTGGGACAGGTCCCCAACTGACTCGAAATGAATTGAAAGTAAAAAAAAAATATAGTCTCTCAAACGCATAAATGTCTGAAGAGAGGTCCTCGAACCATGAGGATTCACCACTGTAGGGATGTAGACAGAGGTACTCGAAAGTCACTGACGAGGCTGGGACTGAGCACCTGAACCTATATTATAAGATAATGTAGCACATAGACGTATATGTGGATCAGCACTTGGGAATGTACTGAGTATGTGGGGATGCATGCATTTATATAAAACAACATCAATATTCTTTAATCAAATCATGCATGCAATAAGTAATGACTCACATGGCTTGAATAAGTATAAAATGTAAAGCTCATGAATCATGTAAAATAGAACATGTAACACAATCTCATGAGTTATTATACTTTCAGCTTTGAAATTTGTACTCTTCTCTTATTCTCATTACTCAAGGTTAAAGAAAAATTTAAGAAATACTTTCAACTCATGCATATGTCTCATGGAGAGTAAAACTTCTTCAATGCTCAAGAAATCATAACTCTTTTAAACTCAAATACTTGTAATTAGAAATCATATAACTTTGGAACATAGTTGAAGGCATTTCATTCACGTTAGAAAAATATCTCATTTCAAGCTTTAGGGAAAAATACTCATATCAAGGGAAAGTATTTTAGTTTAAAGGAAAATATCTTATCTCAATGGAAAAATACTTTAGTTTAGGGAGTTTCTCTTAACCAACTTAAACCATGCGAGCTACACGGAGTCCAACGTTTTGTCCTCCTATGAAAGAGACCTCACGTTGGGGAGAGGCGTCATACTCTTGCCAAAGAGTATAACCTAGGTCCAGTGATCACTAAACAAACTCGGCCTCAGCCCAATATTAATTCGGCCTTAGGCCCAATGATAATCACAAACTTGTCCTCAGGCCCAACCTATGGTGGCACGTAATTTTGGGGTAAGAAACTTTAGTAACTTACCCGCTTGGTGCTAAATACTACTCCCTTTAGATTATCTCGCTCATCTCATGAAAATCCACTTTAGAATAATCTCATGGTTCAATAAGACTCCAATAATCAAATCTGTAATCTCATGTAGTAGAGTGAATTTCAAAACTAAATGACCATTAGGTCAAAACATTTCTCAACAATCTCAGAATACTCAAATCATGGGTGCTTATAGCATAAGAGTTAATAAAATTGCAAGTCTCAAGTAGGGCTCAATAACCCATAGTTCATTCTCAAGTTAAAACTCATCAAAAGCATAATAGATAGCATATAGATTGATAACTCATGTAGAAATCTGGAAATTTCAGCAATTTGTCTCAAAATCTCAACATACTCATATACTTTAATATCTCAAGATTTCAACTATTAACTTCTCAAGGAGTAAAATCATGGGGTATAGACCCAGCTGCAATTTCTTTAAGAAAACATGTGAAAATCAAGCCATTAGACTCTCAATTCATGAGAAACATCAAAATATTGCAATAAAAAATAATGGGTGAAAAACCCTAATTCAAATTCATGTAAAATCTCATAGATTACAGAAAATCATTGTTTAAATAAGCCTTTGGGCACAAGGATGAAAGGATTACCCTTGTTCAAAATCCCACATACCTTAGATTATGAAATGGGATGAACAAGATTGCTCTAAACTCTTTTTCTTACTCTTTGAGAGAGGGTTCTTGCAACCTTTGAACTTGGGGAACTCAAATCTCAACTCAATTTGTAGAATCCATGGTGAGTTCTTGGATTTCTTTGAGAAGGGTTTTAGATTTTCTCCTGAGGGAGAAACCCTAGTCTTTAAATATTTTTAGGAGATAATAAGGCTATCAAGTTCGTTTGGAATATATCTGAGGGTTAAACGGGAAAACTCAAAAGCCCCTTGTTAAAATGAGTTAAAAACACTGAACGAGGGCTACGACGGTTGGAGTAATGGTCCTTCGCAAGTTTGACGGTCCGTCAGGTCATCCATTGCACGATGGCCAAGATGAGACCACACTGCCTTAGTGGCAACAATCTCAGCAACGGTCCGTTGCAGCCTTGATGGTCCGTCGTCCTAGCCGTCGCACTTGGACCAGGAAAGGGAGTTTCTGCCTTCGTCGCGATGGTCTATCTCAGAATCGACAGTCCATCGCAGACTCGACGGTCTGTCGGATCATCCGTCGCACTAGGGAGGTTTCGATAACTCTCAGTAAAACGGCCATAACTTCTCACCCCGATGTCAGAATTACACTTTACTTGACACTCTTTAAGGCTCGAACTACGAGGGAACTTTGCGGGGTCTTACAATATCTCCCCCTTGGAAATATTCATCCTCGAATGTCGCTAGTTAGACTAGGAACACAGGAAAAATAGAGTACATATTGCTGAATCTCTCTAAACTCTTGAATACCTCAAAAATTACAAGAACTCATGCAAAAATAGATACATAGCTGAACTTTAGATTAGAAGGGCTGAATTAAGGAAGAATAATACCTTCGAATCGATCTAAACTCACAAAAAAGAGGTGTGGATACTTAGCTCGCATGTCTGCTTCTGCCTCCCAAGTAACGCCCTCAACTGACTGGTTCCGCCACAAAACTTTGACCAAGGGAACCTCTTTGTTCCTCAGTCTACGGATCTTAAAGTTTAGAATCTTATCGAATGAAAGACTGTTCTGAATATAAACACTCTCTGAAGGATCTACCACAACGGAATCACCAATATGCTTTTTAATCATGGAAACATGAAAAATAGGATGAACGACTGACAACTCTGCGGGAAACTCAACCTCATAGGCCACCTTACCAACACGGCTCAAGACTTTATACGGTCCAACATAACGGGGACTAAGCTTTCCCTTTTTACCAAACCTCTTCACCCTTTTAATGGGTGAAATCTTCAAGTACACCAAATCCCTCACTTCAAACTTAAGATCTCTTCTCCTCACATCGGCATATGATTTTTGACGACTCTGAGCTGTCTTTAACATCTCTCTAATCAACTTAAATTTCTCCATAGCTTCAAACACTGTATTAGGCCCAATCACGGTAGCTTCACCCACTTCAAACCAACCAATGGGTGATATACATCTTCTACCATACAAGGCCTCAAATGATGCCATCCCGATGCTAGCATGGTAACTGTTGTTATAAGTAACTCTATCAATGGCTAATGCTCATCCCAACTACCCTTGAAATCAAGAGCACACGCCCGCAACATATCCTCTAGGGTCTGAATGGTCCTCTCAGCCTGACCATCTGTCTGTGGGTAAAAAGTGGAACTCAAAAGGACTTGGGTACCAAGACCCTGCTAAAACGCCCTCCAAAACTAAGAAGTAAATTGAGTACCCCTATCTGAAATGATAGATGAGGGAACTCCATGCAGCCTGACTAACTCTTGAATATACAATCTAGCATAATCCTCAGCTGTATAAGATGTATGCACGAGCAAGAAATGCGCGGAATTAGTCATCCTATCCATAACAACCCAAATCGAATCATGATGACGACGCGAAAGAGGCAACCCGATCACGAAGTCCATATTCACCACATCTCACTTTAGAGTGAGTATACCAAACTCTTGCATCACACCACCAGGTCTTTGGTATTGTACCTTAACCTATTGGCATGCTGCACACTTTGCTACGAATTTGGCTATATCCTTCTTCATACAATTCTACCAATAGATTTCCCACAAGTCGCGGTACATCTTGGTAGTGCCGGGATGAATAGAATACCGCGCGCCATGCGCTTCAGCCATAATCCTCTACCTCAGATCATCAACATACGAAACACACAATCTACCTTGTAATATCAACACACCATCTCCCACTTGGGAGAAAACCTCTACCTTTTGGTCATTAACTGCCTCCTTCAGTCTGACCAAACTAGGATCCTTATCTTGCTTCTTCTTCACTACCAAAACTAAAGAGGATTCAGAACTACTCTGCCCCAAAGTACTTCCCTCAGCTGAATCAAGAAACCTAACACCCAATCTAGCTAAATAATGCACATCACAAGCTAACTCTTTCTTACCTTCCTCTATATGGGAAACACTACCCATAAACAACTTGCTAAGGGCATCTGCCACTACATTGGCCTTGCTCGGGTGATACAGCACACTCATATCATAGTCTTTCAACAACTCCAACTACCTCCTCTGCCTAAGATTCAACTCCCTCTGAGTAAACACATACTGCAAACTCTTATGATTAGTAAACACATCAACATGGACACCATAAAGATAATGTCTCCAGATTTTCAAAGTAAAAACCACAGCAGCTAACTCAAGATCATGGGTTGGGTAATTCTTCTTATGCGGCTTTAACTGTCTAGAGGAGTAGGCTATAACCTTACCTCTTTGCATTAACACACAACCCAAACCAATTCTAGAGGCATTATAATACACCATAAAACCATCTATACCATCAGGAAAAGTCAACACAGGGGCTGAAGTAAGTTGAGTCTTCAACTCCTGAAAACTCTTCTCACAGGAATCTGACCACTGGAACTTAACTTTCTTTTGGGTCAATCGAGTCATGAGAGACGCAATAGAAGAGAAACCCTCAACAAAATAACGGTAGTATCCCGCTAGACCCAAGAAACACCTAATGTCAGACGGGGGGATAGGTCTAGGCTAATTTTTCACAGCTTCTGTCTTTTGGGGATCAACTCTAATACCTTTGGCTGAAATGATATGACCCAGAAAGGCTACAGATCTTAGACAAAATTCATACTTACTGAATTTGGTGAATAACTGGTGATCTCTGAGGGTTTTCAAGATAATTCTAAGATGATTCGCATGGTCATTCTCATTACGGGAGTACACAAGGATATTATCTATTAAAGCGATGACAAACATATCGAGATATTGCTTGAACACTCGATTCATGAGGTCCATGAAGGCGGCTGGGGCATTGGTTAGCCCAAAGGACATGACTAGAAACTCAAAGTGACCACATAGCGGGTTTGGAAAGCTGTCTTTGGAATATCACATTCCCTGACTTTAAGCTGGTGATAGCTGGATCTAAGGTCTATCTTGGAGAAATAACTTGCACCTTGCAACTGATCAAACATGTCATCAACTTTCGGAAGAGGATACTTGTTCTTAACGGTGACCTTATTAAACTGACGGTAGTCAATGCACATATGCAAAAAACCGTCTTTCTTTCATACAAATAAGACAGGTGCGCCCCAAAGAGAAATATTGGGTCTAATAAAACCTTTGTCTAAAAGATCTTTGAGTTGATCTTTCAACTCCTTAAGCTCTGCAGGTGCCATACAATATGGAAGAGTAGAAATGGGCCAAGTGTTGGGAAGAAGGTCAATCCTAAATTCTATCTCTCTATCGGGAGGTACCCCTGGGAGATCTTCCAGAAAAACATCTGGAAATACATTAACAATATCGACTGACTGAATAGTTGGAGCCTTAAACTTAGTATCTTTGACTCTAACTAGGTGATAGATACAACCCTTAGATATTATCTTTCTGGCTTTGAGATAGGAGATCGAACTCCCGGACTACTCAAAAGTCGGTTCATCAGGAAACTAAAACTTGACCATACGGGTATGACAGTCTATAGATGCATAACAAGAATGAAGATAATCCATACCCAGAATAAGGTCAAAAGCCACTATGTCTAACTCTATCAAATCAGCAAGTATGACTCTATGAAGAACAGTAACAGGACAATCTTTATACATTTGTTTAGCAACAACTGACGCCCCTATGGGGGTGGAGACTAGGAAAGGCTCAAGAATCTTTTTGGGACTCATTTTGAAATTCACAGCTACAAGTGGGGTCACATAAAAGAGACTTGACCCGGGGTCCAACAATATATAGACATCAAGGAAAAAGACAAGGAGCATACCGATAATAACATCGGGAGAGGCCTCCTGCTCCTGGTGGGACGGTAAGGCATAGAATCTGTTCTGGCGCTGGCCGCCAGTAGTGCTGGATGAAGCGCCCTAAGCAGGGGCGGGATGGGGTACAGGAGTTGGTGCACTAGTAGCCTGTGCCTGAGGTCGGGCATCTCTGTTCCCTTGTCTAGCATGAGGACAATCTCTAAGTCTGTGGCCCTGCTTTCCACAACCAAAATAGCCCCTCAAATCTATGAAACACTCACTGGGATGATCCCTACCACACTTAGCACAAGGAGGATAACGGGGCCTGTTACCAATACTGTTCTGCAACCTAGACATAAAAGATCTGCCCCATTGCTCCTGCCTGTTTCTAGGCGCAGGAGCACTATCTGATGAAGGCACTAATATAGACGAATGTCTCGAAAACTGAGGGCGGTTCCTTCATGGAACCTAGGCTGGCTAAACTCATGCAGCTCAGATCTAGCTCTCTTGTTATCCCTCACTCTATCTCTCTCTCTCTAATCTTATCCGCCTCTATCTGCTGGGCATGCATCATCAACCTAGACAGATCCATATCCCTATGCAGTATTGCAGTTCTACACTCCTTCAGTACCAAACTAAAAACACCTGTCACGAACTTGCTTATACAAGCCCAGACATCAGAAATCAAATCAGTAGCATACTTGGCCAACTGATTGAACTTTAAGTAGTACTCCTTAACGGTCATGGAGCCCTGCCTCAAGTTTATAAACTCTTTAATCTTTGCTTCCCTTATCTCAAGCGGAAATAACTTGTCTGAGAATATATCTTAGAACACCTTCCAAGTCATAGGAGCAGTATCCTCACCTCTACCCTTCCTCTAGATATAACCCAGTCATAAGCTATGTCCTTCAACCTGTAAGACGCCAACTCAACACTTTCTCCCTCAGAAATATGAATCACCTGCGTGATCTTTCTCACCTCCTCAAGGTAAAACTGTGATCCTCATCTGCCTTAGATCCATAAAACTCTCACGGATTCATCCACATGAAATCATAAATTCTAGCCATGGCTACATCACCCCCTGTTGATTAGTAACTATGGCCTGGTTATTAACCCGAACATTGTCGATGACTGCCTGGGCTAACACCTGAAAGGGGCCGCCCAAAAATCAGCATGAGACACAGTCTCATTCAAAGAATCAACAGGTGGGGGTTGCTCATCATCGTTCCTACGGGCATTCACTCTTCGGAGGGGCATTTTCTGAAATAGAAGAGCACGAAATATTATATGAGAGGGACAACTGTAGGTACGATAGAATCTGAAAGAAGAAACGACCTTTTCCTAAAATATATTGTAGTCTCTTGCTCATAGATGTGGCGTACTTCACACCGATGATCAAGACTCTACTCAATGCGGCTTGTCAGACTCCCTAAGACTCCTTAAAAACCTTAGGCTCTGATACAAAGTTTGTAATGACCCTAAATATCCTCCCGAGATGTCACACGGTGCTTAAGGCTACAAGTAGCCCCAAGCTAACCCTTTGAGCCTGTTCCTACTAATAACACTCATTTCAAAATAAAATAATTCAAAAACTAGCATAGTCATATCATATGAAAGGAAATATGGAGAAAATGCCCGGTCCAAACGACCAAGAAATACCGAAAAACCTAAACACAACCACAATTTAATAACTAGGATGGCAAAGCCTCTACTTATCCATGAACTAGAGAGCCATTAGGACAGGTCCCCAACTGACTCAAAATGAACTGAAAGTAATAACATAGTCTCTCAAATACTGAAATGTTTGTCGATAGGTCCTCGAACCATGAGGACTCAACACTGTAGGGATATAGACAGAGGTACTCGAAAGTCACAGACGAGGCTGGGACTGAGCACCTGAACCTACATTATAAGATAATATAGCACATAGACGTATATATGGATCAACACTTAGGAATGTACTGAGTATGTGGGGGTGCATGAATTTATATAAAACAACATCAATACTCTTTAATCAAATAATCCATGCAATAAGTAATAACTCACATGGCTTGAATAAGTATAAAATGCAAAGCTCATGAATCAAGTAAAATGGAACATGTAACAGAATCTCGTGAGTCATTATACTTTAAGCTTTGAAATTTACACTTCTCTTCTTCTCATTACTCAAGGTTAAAGAAAACTTTAAGAAATACTTTCAACTCATGCATATGTCTCATGGAGAGTAAAACTTCTTCAATGCTCAAGAACTCATAACTCTTTTGAACTCAAATACTTAGAATTCGAAATCATATAACTTTGGAACATACTTGAAGGCATTTTATTCACGTTAGGAAAATATCTCAGTTCAATCTTTAGGAAAAAATAATCATATCAAGGGAAAGTATTTTTGTTTAAAGGAAAATATCTTATCTCAATGGAAAAATACTTTAGTTTAGGGAGTTTCTCTTAACCGAAATAAACCATGCGAGCTACATGGAGTCCAACGTTTTGTCCTCCTAAGGAAGAGACCTCACGTTGGGGAGAGGCGTCATACTCTAGCCAAGGAGTATAACCTAGGTCCAGTGATCACTAAACAATCTTGGCCTCGGGCCAAATATCAACTCGTACTTAGGACCAATGAGAATCACAAACTCAGCCTCAGGTCCAACCTACGGTGGCACATAGTTTTGGGGTAAGAAACCGTAGTAATTTACCCGTTTGGTACTAAATACTACTCCCTTTAGCTTATCTCGCTCATCTCATGAAAATCCACTTTAGAATAATCTCATGGTTCAATAAGAATCCAATAATCAAATCTGTAATCTCCTGTAGTAGAGTGAATTTCAAAACTCAATGACCATTAGGTCAAAAAATTTCTCAACAATCTCAGAATACTCAAATCATGAGTGCTTATAGCATAAGAGTTCATAAAATTACAAATCTCAAGTAGGGATCAATAACCCATAATTCATTATCAAGTTAAAACTCATCAAAAGCATAATAGATAGTATATAGATTCATAACTCATGTAGAAATCTGAAAATTTCAGCAATTTGTCTCAAAATCTCAACATACTCATATACTTTAATAGCTGAACATTTCAACTATAAACTTCTCAAGGATTAAAATCATGGGGTGTAAAACCAGCTGCAATTTCTTCAAGAAAACATGTGAAAATCATGCCATTAGACTCTCAATTCTTGGGAAACATCAAAATATTACAATCAATAATAACGGGTGAAAACCCCCAATTCAAATTCATGTAAAATCTCATAGATTACAGAAAATCATAATTTACATAAATATTTGGGCACAAGGATGAAAGTATTATCCATGTTCAAAATCCCACATACCTTAGATTATGAAATTGGATGAACAAGCTTGCTCTAAACTCTTCTTCTTACTCTTGACAGAGGGTTCTTGTAACCCTTGAACTTGGGGAACTCAACTCTCAACTCAATTTGCAGAATTCATGGTGAGTTCTTGGATTTCCTAGAGAAGGGTTTTAGATTTTCTCTTGAGGGAGAAAACCTAGCCTTTGGATATTTTTGGGAGATAACGAGGCTATCAATTTCATTTGGAATATATTTGTGGGTTAAAAGGGAAAAATCCAAAAGCCCCTTGTTAAAATTAGTTAAAACACTGAACGAGGGATACGATGGCTGGAGAAATAGTACGTATCAAGTTCGATGGTCCGTCGGGTTGTCCGTCACACGATGGCCAAGATGAGACCACACTGCCTTAGTGGCAACGGTCTCACCGACATTCCGTTGCAGCCTTGATGGTCTGTCGTCCTGGCCATCATACTTGGACCAGGAAAGGGAGTTTCTGTCTTGGTTGTAATGGTCCAAGCAACGGTCCATCGCAGACTGACGGTTCGTTGGATCATCCATCGCACCTGGGCAGTTCCGACAACTCTCAGTAAAATAGCCATAACTTCTCACCCCGATGCCAGATTCGGACGAAATTGGTATCGTTGGAAAGCTAATTCAATTCTCTACATGAAAAAAAGTCAAATTTAAGAAAATTTTATATGGTTTAACCGCCAAATACTTGGGAAGTTATTTCTCACCTTTTAGGGCCGAAATTATACTTCACTTGACACGCTCTAAGGATCGGACTACGAGGGAACTTTTCGGGGTCTTACAAATACAGACTTAGCCCTGGTACAGTATGATAAGGTTGATAAACAAGATATGATATTAGAAGACGTGTTACCAATATCAATAGAGGTAGGCAATTTAATATAGATGGTGAATAGTAAGAATGAAGATTTAAATGGTGAATATTTGGTGGATAATATTACAAAGGAAGCAGTTGAAGGAGATCTATCTCCATATCAGGTTTAGTCACTGAATACAAAACATAGGAAAAAGCAGAAGAGATGCAAAAAGTCAAGTGCAAGTACAATGCAGACAAGGAGTCACATGCTTAAATCTTTATCAAAATGAATGCTTTAATTTGGAACATTAAGTCTGTAAATGCACAAAAAGCATTCACAAGGTTGATCACAATGCATAAAAGGTATCATTTTGGATTTATAGGACTAATGGAACCATTTCAGGAGAGTCATAGTATAGAGGATTATAAAAGTCAATTGGGAATGCAGCATGCAGTGGTGAACTGTTCAGGCAAAATATAGGCTTTCATGGATGCTATTATTAAATACAGTATCATTAGGGTGAAGATCAATAACTCACTCTCAAATTGGAAAATTAGTATGTGGGTGCAGAGGTGTTTGTTATATTAGTCTAAACAAAATGCAATTAGACTGAAAGATTAAGGTTGTGGGAATCACTAAGAGATATGGATACTACTATACAATAGCCATAGTTGGTGGGTGGTGATTTTAATGTAATCAAAAATGAGGAGGAGAAACTGGGAGGATTACAAGTCACTGTTGATGAGACAGATGATTTCAATTATTGTATTAGTATGTGTAATCTGGAGAAATATGCTTTCAAAGGAAGTAAATATACTTAGTGGAATGGCAGAATAGATGAAGAATATATATTTAAGAGGCTAGATAGAGTGTTTATTAATGACAAAATGTAGGAGTTTTTTCCAATCAGGAAATTGGAAAATCTTGTAAGGAGTGGGTCTAACCATGCTCCAATGTTGTTGCAGTTTAGCAAGTCAGCTGAGTAGCTGATTAGACCCTTCAGGTTTCTTAACTTTTGGTTGAAGAAAGAATCATTCATAGAGGTTATTAGGGAGAATTGATCTACAGAAAGTGAAGGAAATCCTTTTATAAAGTTTCATCAAAAGTTTAAGCAAACAAAAGCTGCCTTGACTAATTGGAGTAAAAAAATATTTGGAAATATTTTCCAAGATATTGCCACACTAGAGGAGGTAATTAAGGTAACAGAGCATCAATTTGAAGAAGATCCATCAGGAAATAACAGGGCTAAATTGTCATAAACACAGGCTGAGTTAACAATCCAATTGAAAAGAAAGGAAGATTATTGGTGGCATAAAGAAAGTTTTGAGTAGTTCAAAGATGGATAAAGGAACACAAATTTTTTTCATACAGTTGTCAAACGAAGAAGAGCCATGCTAAGAACTCAATGAATTCAAAATGTAGAGGGGTCCTGGATGGAAAAGCAGAAGGATATAGTTGAGACAACAAAATTTTTTCTCAGAATAATTTGAGAAACAAAAGGATGCTGAAGATTTTCAATGCTAGAGGTGTTACCAAAGGTGGTAATAGATTCTCAAAATGAAGATTTGAAGAAAATACCAACTTTGGAAGAAGTATATGTGGCAATAATAGGATTAAATAGGAATAGTGCAGGACGTCCAGATGGCATGACAAGTGCATTCTATCAGGATACATGGAGTATTATTTCAAAGAACCTGCATCAGATGATCATCGCCTTTTTCTGTAGATATGACCTTCCAAGGTTTATTACTCATACAAATTTGGTGCTATTACCAAAGAAGTTAGTGGTAAATACCTTCTCTGATCTTAGACCAATATCTCTTAGTAACTTTGTAAATAAAATATTCTCTAGAATTATTCATGAAAGGATTAAGGGTATTCTTCCTTATATTGTATCTGAAGAGCAAGATGGTTTTGTCCAAGGAAGAAGTATAGCTAAAAACATATTGGTGATCCAAGAAATAGTATCTGAAATTAGGAAAAGGGGAAAGCCTCCTAGTATGGTGATGAAGCTTGATAAGATGAAGCGGTAGAATGGTTGTTCCTGACCAAACTTTTGAGGAGAATAGGCTTCTGTGAAGAGTTGATTGATATGGTATTCAGGCTACTTGCAAACAACTTATACTAAATATTACTAAATGGATAGACAAAAGGTTTCTTTAAATCCACTAGAGGTCTAAAGCAAGGTGATCCACTCTCACCTATATTGTTCATCATTGCAGTAGAGGTTTTATCAAGAAGTTTGAAGAATCTCATGGTCAGGAAAGAATTCAAACTATTTGCGATGCCTAGAGGGAGTCCAAAAATCAATCACCTTATATTTGCAGATGATATGATCATTCTTTGTAAGGTAGACCTGGGTACTTTACAGTTGTTCACATAAATTCTAGAGAAATATAAATGTCTGTCAGGTTAAAAAATTAACACAGAAAAAAATGACATTTATTTACATAGAAGTGTGTCTAATTGTGTAGTGGTAATGGCAAAAGTTGCAATAGGGATATTGAGGATAGAATTCCCCTTCAACTATCTGAGGTGTCCTATTTTCTACATGAGAAATAATAAAGTGTATTACCAGCATATTATGAATAGAATCAGTAACAAGTTACAAGCCTAGAAAGGAAAGTTATTGTCCTACGGAGGTAGAGTAGTCCTTATTAAAGATGTCCTGCAATGTATACACATACATTGTCTCTTGTGATGAACACCCCTAAAAATGTCCTAAATACTATTCAGAAGATATTTGCAAAGTTCTTCTGGAGTAGTACTATAGGGGGAATGGGAAGACATTGGGTGTCATGGTCAAGTATGTGTTTACCAGTAGAAGGAGGAGGGTTGGGGTTCAGAATGTTGCATGATGTATCAACAGCTCTCTTTTGTAAACTATGGTGAAATTTTAGAACAAAGAGGTCCATTTAGAGTGATTACATGCTCAATAAGTATTGCAGAAAATACCATCCAAAAGAAGTCATGTAGAAAGTAGGCAGTGGCTCTCAAGTTTGGAAGAAGATGTTGCAAGCCAGGGATCTTATTAATCATCCTATTATATAGAAGATTAAGTGAGGAGATACTCATGTATGGTATGATAATTGAAGTATACTAAGATATTTTTACTCTCTCATACAGGAAAGTAGGGAGTGGGATAACACTTATCAACGTGTAAGAGACCTAATGACTAATGGGTACTGGAATAAGGAGATAATAAAGAGGTTGTTTACGGATGAAATAGTGGAGAATGTAATTCTCAAAGTAAGACCAATAGAACAAACAAATCAAAAGAAAAATCCAATTTGGAGTCTGGAAGCAAGAGGTAAGTTCACAGTAAGGTCAGCTTGGCATTATGTGAGGAATGGGGGGAACCTAATAGTTTTTACAAGCAACTATGGATGATGGGGCTGCCATTCAAAATTGTGTTTTTTATGTGGAGAATATGTAAGGGGAGGATTTTAGTAGATGATACTATTAGGATATGGGGAATACATGATCTTTCTAAGTGTCGGTGTTGTCAGAATCCAACATAAGAGACCATATCTCATGTGCTATTGAGATCATTTTCAGCTAACAGGACCTGGTCCTACTTTTCTTATTTTTCAGAAATTAGTATACAACGAATGAGTTTAAGAGAAACAATATATGCTTGGTGGAATGCTTAGGTTAAACAAAGGGAGAAGGTCTATTTTAGAGCACTACCAGCAATCATTATGTATGAATTTTGGAAGAGGAAAATGCTAAGAAGCATTAAGGAAAAGAGATCAATGTGCATAGATTGATATTCAATGTCACAAGACACCTAAGGATGTTGTATAAGGTGAGAAAACCAGCACTAGAGTTTGCAATGGACTGGTCATCAATTCTACAACAACTAAGCCAGTTAAAGCCAAAAATCATTACTAATATGGTACTATGGGAAATTTTAGAGCAAGGTTGGTGTTAATACAATATAGATGGAGCATCCAAAGGGAATCCAGGTAGTAGTTCACGAGCATTCTTCTTAAGGAATGTATAAGGTGATCTAATACATGTAGAAGAGTCAATAATTAAACATACAGATAACATGGTAGCAGAAGACGAGGCTATATCACATGCAGCTATTCATTGCAATCACGCAGGTCAAGAAAAAGTTATTATTTAGACTTATTCCCTTGCAATGCAGAAGATTCTAATCGATGAATGGGAAATACCATTGAAGATAGTAGTCATGGTAAAACAAATAAAGCAACTACTTGCAAAGAAACAAGTACAAATACAATATATATTCAAAAAAGGTAATAAACTTGTGGATTACTTAGCTAATCTAGAATTTAAGCATGAGAAGTTCATATTTACAGCATTCAGTAAGCTACCATGCTCAGGTAGAAAGATACTTAACAGTGACAAGTAATAATGCCTATATCTGAGGCTAGTTTTAGCAAAAGGGCACTGGAAGGGTTACAACATGGTTTTTCACATACATCATAGTTATAACATGGGAGGGTAAACAAAAAGTGAATGTTCTAATTAGCCTATCTACACTAGCCAACAAAAAGGAAATCTCAGTAGATTGGCGGTCAACAAGTCATATAAGATTCAAGTGACTAAGTTACTTGATCCTTTACTACCAGCGGGTCTAAGCATCCCAGAATCTCCATCCAAGTTATATATATACGTGGAGAAGAAGAACATGGTTAAAAGCAATATACAGAGTAGGAAGCAAGTTCAAAGATGGAAATAACTTACTTGAAGAAGGAAGAAAGCCTCAGAAAATGAGACCCACAGTGTTAGCACCAAAAATAATTGGAAACATACTGAAGATCTCAATTAAGGCATTATCAAAAGAAGAACCAAGGCAGGTTCTCAGTAAAAGCTTAAGCAATAATTAAAGAAAGAATGGACTATACTTACTCATGCAAGCTGGAATAATCCTTATACCAGTACATCCATGGCACTGTGTTAAGCACCAAAAGATGAAGATAAAGAAAGTGAGCATTGATGAAGATGAGCATGATGAAGGAGGCGGAGAAAAGTGGAGCTCAGCTCTAAGCACGGATTTGGAAACCCTACTGAATATATGTGTTTAATTCAGATCGGGTTATTTAGTTGGGCCGGTCCAATTGTAATTTTATTTTTCGTATAGATTTAGGTGTTGGGTTTGGAAGATGGGTTGGTCCATCATGTTTGAGACATTTTAATGATTAATAAAATTCCAAATTAAACTAAAAAAAAATCAATTGGACAATTGCATTGCAATTTTGGTTAAATTTATTTCAATTATGATCAAATTCAATAAATTGAATAAAATTCGATATGAATTATCAACCAGTTTAATTCAGAGCTTCTTTGTTTTAAAAAATAAATAAATATTTTTCAAATAAATTATTTCCTTTAAGAATAAATTATATTTAGACCAAAGTTTACCCATTAATAAATTTTCGAGATAGTTCTTCATTAAAAATTAATTTTTTATAAAATAATCATTTAAGTAACCAAAATTATACGATCTCGTATATGTGAATACGAAACTATATAATTCATTTCTTAAAAGACAAATTTTACCCAAATAAATATTTTTAGAAAGAATTCATTTGATAAAATAAATATTTCAATTTTATTTATAATCTAAGAAATTTACAATTAAACTTAGTTATAACCTAATCTATCTAGTATTATAGCCTTGGGCTATTTAGTACATAAGTGGGCCCAAAAGTGACCCAAATCAACTAAGAAACACAACTCAACATGCTTTGGCATCTTCTCAAGCAAATGGGGTTCACCTTAGGCGCATGTGGCATACATATGCCACTATTTTGACCAACTCAAGTAGGTCAGGTTTACCTTTGGTGCACCTTGGGTGCAGATGGGGTGTAGAAGGGGATTTTTAGCCTCGTTTTGTACTCTTCTGACCTCTCTAATGACCCTTGGTCCTTCTTATATGCATTGGGCACTCTAGAGCACTCCTTAAATGGTATAAATATAGATTTTAATACATCTAAATTCATCAATAATCATTAGAGTGTTTGTAGTTCTCGGGCTTACTTCCTTGTTGATGTTTGGAGATAAATTCCACAGTTGGATCCAAGATATCCTCCACATAAGGTGTTGAGCTCTTAAGAGCTTCAAAAAGGTCCGCCACATATGTATTTGCCTTCTTGAGATGATCATGGCTTGGGTCCCTATATGATAGCCTTGGTTTGTCTTCCTTGAAAGTTTAATGTTGATTTGGCTTATATCATCCTCCCCTTCTCAAAAAGAATTCGTCCTCGAATCCAACCTTGTAATACAATAGGGGCAATAATAAATATTAATTTCCTCATGAAATGAGGGTTAGGGTTCACAAAGTCAAACATAGAACTATGCAAAGGTTGCACACACATAAGATATAAAAGGATCCTTTGTATTAAACATGCAAAACCTATTGAAAAGCTTACAAAACAATCAAATAGGGAAACTACCAAGAGATAAGGAAACCACAAAGGTCATAATATCATCAACAAACATAAAAGGTAAGACTACATTTATCTTAGGAGCTATAAGACATAATTGATTCATTATTTCTTTAAGAGGCCTCATAAAGAATGGTGTCACCAAGGGTTCAAAAATTTGCAAGAGTATTTTGGGGTCAAAGATGGAAATAACCCATATAGCAATATCAGTCAACTAGGTGAACTAACCAACAAGCTTCCCACCTCCAAATAAAACAATTCCAAAACTACAATAGACAGTATCATAGGAAAAGAGGTAGTATAAAAAGAAATCAAGCATAAGAACATCATCCAGGGTGTCTTTATCTATAAAAATGACACATGGTTTAAAAGATTGAGCACATAGTAAACACAAGGATGGAATCAAAACATTTAAGCACATAAAACCTATCCTTTCGAAAAAACTTCCCAAGGGAAAGGATTTCAACAATGGAGTCATGATACTAGAAAAACACTAATCCAAAATAATTGGTCCTCACAAGAAGTTAGGTTCTCTCTAGTTATGGTCTTAGACATACTCCTAAGATTCCCATAAGACACTTTAAATTGACCAACCCTGTAAAGGTGACAAGAAGTCTATAATGACCATGGACTCTTCCACAAATAATTGCTCAACTTGTTATCCACAAGTTATGGTCCACACAACATAAGCACTAGTACATCGAACAAGGATGCAAGTATAAAAGCAACACCCTAAAAAGGAAATGACTTATTTTCCCTAGGGTCCTCAATAAGGAAACAACCTCTAAGGAAGGGGTCATCAATTCTAAACAAGTCACAAAGAAGGGTATCACATAAATAAAGTTATTTCAAGCTATTTTTAAGATAAGAATCACTCTTTGACCTACAAGTCACATAACCTTGGTCAATAATAGAAACACATAATAGTGAACTCTCTTGGATATTTTCTTTACACTCTTTCTTTAAAAAATATTAATCTTTGTTGGAAATGCCTCCCATACACAACTTGAGTCTATTAAGTGGATTGCAACTCAGTTTATAAGAGTAATGAACTTTTCTCTTTATTTAAAAAGAGCGTAGGTAGAGTTGCCTCTGTCAAACACTGATTAGAGTTAATCAGTGTAGAGTGTTCTTGGCAGAGTTGTCACGATAGGCTAGTAGTAGAGTTACTACAAGCTGGAGGGGCCTAGAGTTAGGTTGAAATCGTGTCTGTAATCAAGAGGTTTATTATAGTAGATTTCCTTAGAGCTTGTTAGGGCAAGTTGTGGTTTTTACTTCCTTGGCTAAGGGGTTTCCATGTTAAATATTTGTGTTGATTATTTACTACAAAGACTTTAGTTTCCCAGCACATCATTTTTGCTTCATTGTGTTTTTGCCTAAGATTGATTTTTAGGGACCTAGTCCCTCACTATATGGTGCAACCCCCAAGGGTCCCAATAACTAGTGTCAGAGAAGGTTCATACCTAGAGTGGTCTGGTCATCATGGTTGTTATAATTGAACTAGGGGTGGATAGAAAAGAAGCAAAAAGGGAGAGATTCCTGACTTTTATGGCTTTAAAATCTGACTAAGGTGAAGAAGACACTGATGTTGTACTTCCGGCAACAAGGATCATTAGATCTATGAAAAATGTTTGTAGCTCTAAAGAATTCATAAAGAACTACAAAAATCCTTATACATCAAGAAAAATAAATGCAGGTAGCTATATAGTAAAGAAGGTGTTGGCTGGTTGGGAAGACTTGTCCACCAAATCTGAGAAAGACAGAGTATAGAGATGGTTTCATGCTGAAATGGGATGATAAGAAAATAATCTCAGGTTCTTAGTGTTCTCTAATGGAAACAACTGAAGATAAAGAATAAAATGGGGTAGAAAAAGGGTTTTTCACCCAAAATGGTTTATGGATAGTGGTTGTTCATGACACATGACTGGAAGAGTTGATTGTTTTATCTCCCTCAAGACACTTCAAGGGGGAGACATATCTTTTGGAAATGAAAAAAAAGAGTATATCCAAGGTGTTAGAAAGATTGGAAAATTACCTCATTATGCACTAGAAGATATGTATTATATTAATGACCTTAAATATAGTCTTCTAAGTGAATCTCAAATCTGTGAAAAAGGAAATGAGGTAAAATTCTCATCTGATGAATATACTGTATCAAGTATGAAATATAGAAGAACCATTCTCAAAGAAAAAAGGATCAAGAATATGTATGTAGCTAATCTGGAGTCTGTGGATGATGGCGATTTAACTTGCATATGTGTACAAGGTGAAGATGCTAATTTATGACATACAAGATTGGGACATATGAGTTCCTCCTTGTTAAACAAGTTGATTTCAAGGGACCTAGTCCGTGGAATACCAAAGATGAGATTTCCAAATAATAAAGTTTGTAATGCTTATGTTAAAGGTAAACATACCAGATCCTCCTTCAAATTAAAGAAGAAAGTAAGTATTTCCAGACCTCTTGAAATACTTCACATGGATTTATATGGACCTATTAAGGTCTAAAGTAAAGGAGGGAAGAAATATGTGTTGGTTATTGTAGATAACTATTCCAGGTTCACGTGGACAATATTTATAAGAACCAAGGATGAAACATATAGGGTTCTTGTGGCTTTTGTGAAGAAAATCCAAGTGAAGCTAAATTGTAAAATTGTTGAATTTAGATCTGACCATGGAACTGAATTTGAGAATTCTCAAGTTGATGAATTCTGTGTTGAGCATGGAATAAGTCACAACATTTTTTCTCCTAGAACTCCACAACAAAATGAGCTGTTAAAAGGAAAAATAGAACATTCATAAAGATTGCTAGGACTATGCTAATTAATAGTGGTCTACCAAAGAATTTCTTGGCTGAAGCAGTGAATACTACTTGTTATGTGACTAACATGTGTTTGATTAGATCATTTCTGAATAAGACTCCATATAAGCTGGAATTCAATAGCAAGCCTAAGATAGACTACTTTAGAACATTTGTATGCAAATGTTTTATACTAAACAATGGGAAGAGTGAATTGGGAAAATTTGATTCCAAGAGTGATGAAGATGTGTTTGTAGGCTAATATTCAACAAGCAAGGCTTACAGAGTATTCAATAAAAGAACTTTGTGTTGAAGAATGTATTCATGTGATCTTTAATGAGTCAGGAAGTCAAATGAACTGTGGAGATGGTGAATATTCAGAAGATGAAGATGTTATTCCTGTTCAAAGGCATGTTATTACTGAAGATAATGATCAAGAGATTAATGATCCAGATGAGAGTGATGATAGTGATGATGATCCATGATCTCAGTCATAAATTCCAGCTCCATTAGTAAAATAACTAGAGGAAACCAATCATAACTCACTGGGACCTGTTCCTAGTGGTATCAATCTCAGAAGGCAAAATTAGAGGAAAAATCCTCTTATCCCCTTAAGAACCTAACTACACCCCCGGAAACTGGAGTCCAAACAAGAGCACAAGCTATAAATGTTATGGCATTTTCAACATTTTTATCCCAAATTGAACCCAAGAATGTAAAGGATGCCCTAAAAGATATAAATTGGATTAATGTAATACAAGAAGAACTTCTGTATTTGAAAGAAGCAAAGTCTGGCATCTGACCCCAGGACTATTGACTGAAAAATTATTGGGACCAAATGGGCGTATAGAAATAAGCAAGATAAGAATGGAACTATTAATAGAAATAAGGCAAGACTGGTTGTTCAAGGTTATAACCAGAAAGAAGGGATTGACTAAGATGAGATCTTTTTCCCTATAACAAGAATAGAAGCAATCAGAATTCTTATTACATTTGTTGCATACATTAGATTCAAATTGTTTCAAATGGATGCCAAAAGTGTCTTCCCGAATGGAAACCTAAAGGACGAAGCCTTTGTCAAACAACAACCAGGTTTTGAAGATGCAGATTTTCCTCATAATGTACTTAAATTAGATAAAGATCTTTATGGTTTGAAGAAGGCACCAAGGTCCTGGTATAAGAGACTCTTAAAGTTTTTCCTTGAAAATGGCTTTAAAAAGGGAAAATAGATAATACTCTATACTTAAAGACCAGAGGTAGCAGCCTATTGTTTGTTCAGATATATGTTGATGACATAATCTTTAGAGCTACTTCTAAATCCCTATGTGAAGAATTTTCTAAGCTAATGAGGAGTGAATTTGAGATGTGTATATGAGTGAATTGAACTTCTTCCTAGGCCTGTAAATTAACCAAACTTTTTAATGGACAATGATTTATCAAGAGAAGTACATCAAGGAGCTATTGAAGAAATACAATATGGGATATGCAAAGCTAATTAATACCCTAATTGGAACCAGTTCAAAAATAGACAATGATTATTTAAGTCCTTCAGTGAATAAGACAATGTATACAGAGATTATTGGATCCTTGTTATACCTCACTGCAAGTAGGCCTGACATTGTTTTAAATATAGGAATATGTGCCAGATTTTAAGCATGGCCAAAGGAGTTCTATTTGAAAGATGTAAAAAGAATTCTTACATATCTGAAGGGGACAGGGGACCTGGTCCTATACTATCCATTAGGAGATAGCATTGAATTGGTGGGCTATGCTAATGCTGACTATGCTAGATATTTGGTAGATAGAAAAAGTACTTCATGAATGGTATATTTTCTTGGCTCAACCTTGATCTCCTAGGGATCTAAGAAGTAAAACTCAGTTGCTTTATCTACTATCGAGGCTGAATATGTTGTTGTTGCTTCTTGTTGTGCATAACTGCTATAGATCAAGTAGCAATTGAAAGATTTTGGTATTGACTCAAACATTATACCTTTAGTGTGTGAAAACACAAGTACACTAAACATAGCCAAGAATCCAGTGCATCACAAGAGAACTAAGCACATTGATATGAAGCATCACTTTCTTAGAGACAATATTGAGATGGGGCAATCTACATAAAGTTTTGCAAGACTGAGGATCAAATAGTAGATATATTTACTAAGGCATTTCACAAGGAATAATTTGTGAGGAACAAGTTGAAGTTAGGATCAATGAAAATAACGTAACCTACCATGTGAATCAGTAGTTCTCCACAAAATTGGCTATGATCAGGAGATAGGTATCCTTAGTAAAGTATGTATTTATTAGTCTAACTCAGTATCATATCTTTGCAGGTATACAACCATGGAAATAGTTTTGGATGAAAATAGATGATGCATGCAGAAATTTGACAAATCACTCAAAGAAAGAGAGTGACCTAGTCTTATTTCTTAGGTTATTATCATGAATATGCTTGTTTTTATGGACCCTACACAACTTAACTATCCTAATTATCCAAAGACAAACCCTTTCTTCACTTACCTTTCTAATAAAAATTTATTCCTGAAAACACATTACCCCTATGATAGTGTGAAAGACAGTTTGAATGGTCCAAGGAACAAAATGGCAGCCTAAAAATAAGAGTCATCGAAGTAAAATTTGGAAATCCTATTAAAAGGTACCAGACTTCTGAGGGACCTGGTCCTAAGAAGAAGAGAATGACTGATGATGAACCTAGTAGGGCTTATAAAAAAGGAAAAGCAAATGACAAATGTTGGATAATAGAAGTTGGGTGATTGCTGGTGCAAACTTAAAAATTTTCAAAAAGGGTCCAAAGGTTTTTGATAAACTAAGGAGTGAAAAAAATGAACGATGAACTCAAGATGAAGGTTACAATTCTAACCAACTAGGATTCTGAGCTTGAATTGTTACACTATCCTAAGATGACCTTAATTCTCCAAACCTTCTCCCTAAATCCTCTATTTTTTCAACTTCTGTGGCTTTTTCTATGGGACATGAAATATAATTCTTGCACTACAATGATACATAATCTGTTGAATATGAATGAGTTCTTGCTTTTGTGCTCTCTATTTGTTTCTACCCTAAAAATGGTCCTCATGTTAGTGTTGCCCCAATAGCCATGAGTTAACTAACTTGAGCTTACTATTACTCTTGGTTTAGTGTTTTCACTTTTCAATGATGTCAAAAGAAGGAATACTGATTTTATGTGGTAGGAAACAGGTGTGATGTGTGTAACATGCAGGGACCAGGTACTTAGTAAATGTCAATGGAATGTTTATATGGGAAGTATGAAAATGCACTAAATAAAGTTGTATGATGATAGGAGGAAGAAATCAGAAAGACACTAAATAATGGAATTTGGAAAGCACTTGTAACTTTTCAGAAAGGCATGATGGCAATTTCCTATGACATGGTTTAAGAATTTGTTGAGGTATTCATGGATGACTTCTCTGTTTGCAGTAATTCTTTTGATGTATGCTTGCAGAATCTAGATTGATTCCTATCTCATTGTGAAGAGACAAATCTTGTGCTGAATTGGGAAAATGCCACTGTTTGGTCAAGGAAGGAATAGTCCTTGGTCATAAGGTGTCATGTAGAGGACTTAAAGTAGACAGATCCAATTTTGAACTGATTGAACAATTGCCACATCCTGTAATAGTAAAGGGAGTGAGGATTTTTCTAGGGCATGCAGGATTTTACAGGCAGTTTATCCAAGATTTTTTGAAGATTGTAAGTCCTATGAGCAAACCGCTTGAAAAAAAAAGCTAAATTTAATTTTGGGGCTGCTTGTTAAGAATCGTTTGAGAAGCTGAAGAAGAAACTGACAGAAACACCCATCATGATTTCTCCAAATTGGGTGTTACCATTTGAGCTAATATGTGATGCAAGTAGTGTGGCTATGGGAGCAATTTTGGGGAAAATAAAATACAAGGTATTTTATTTTATTTATAATGCAAGTAAAGTCTTGAATGATGCCCAAATAAATTAAATAGTCACAGAAAAGAGATGTTAGCATTGGTTTATGCATTCGACAAATTTAGATCATACTTGGTAGGCACCAAGGTAATTATGCACACAGACCATGTTGCCATCAGGTACTTGTTCAACAAAAAAATAGAAAACCATGGTTGATTAGGTGGATTCTATTGCTTTAAGAATTTGACCTAGAGGTGCGTGATAAAAAAAACAGATAATCAAGTTGAAGACCATTTGTCTAGACTAGAGAATCATGACCATATTTCTAATGATGCAATATGCATTTGGGAAGAGTCTTTGGATGAGAAATTGTTGGATCTAGATGTGTGCAAAGTTCCTTGGTATGCAGACATCATGAATTTATTAGTGTCTGAGGTGTACCCTCCAGATTCCATCATTCAATAAAGAAAGAAGTTATTATATGATTCCCATGCATATGTATAGGATGAGCCCTTTCTATTCAACTAGGGTCCTGATGGGATTATATGTAGATGTATATTTGAAGAAAAATCTTAACAAGTGCAGTAAAAATGTTATTCATCTCCCTACGGTGGCCATCATGGGGTGAACGAACAGCTAAAAAGGTGTTACAATCAGGATTCTTTTAGCCAACATTGTTCAAAGATGTAGTGATTTTCGTGAAGGGTTATGATTGGTGCCAATGGTTAGGTATAATTTCAAGGCGTCATGAGATCCCTGAACAACATTCATGAAGTTGAGGTTTTTGATGTTTGGAGGATAGATTTTATGGGACCATTCACACCATCCAATGGCAACTTATATATCCTAGTGGCGGTTGATTATGTATCCAAGTGGGTGGAAGCTGTAGTTTATCCCACTAATGATGCCAGAGTGGTATTGAAATTTGTGAAGAAGCACATATTCTCTAGATTTGGCACTCCCAGAGCTATAATCAGTTATAGAGGAATGCATTTTATTAACACTTGGTTTAAAAATCTTCTAGGTAGATATGATGTTAGGCTTAAAATAGCAACTGTGTACCATCTAGGGATGTCAATGGGGTGGAGAGGGTGCGGTGCGGTTTGGGTTTTAAGCTATGCGGGGCGGTGCAGTTTTTAAGCTATGCGGGGCAGTGTGGGAGCGGTGTGGGTTAAAGTAAGTTTTTTGTAAAATGGTGCAGTGCGGTGCAAGTTGTGGGTTTAAATTAAAAAAAATTAAAAAAATAGTATTATTCTCGTGAATATACCTAAAATTATATGTATTTTTTACTTAAAATTTTATGATATTTAAAATGACATGTATAATACTACAAATAAATAATTTTATAGTTTTTTAATATCTCTATTCATTTCAAAAAAAATATGATATTTGATCATTACTTGTACAAGTGATATTTTTTGACAATTTCTTTGTGAAAAGTGATATAATAGAAACTAGTTGTTATTATTTCCTAGTTGTAGATTTGAAAATATTATGATTATCAATAAAGTTATGAATTTTTCAAAAAAAGAAAAAAAATTAAACATGGGGTGGTGCGGTGCGGGTATGCACGGGTATGAGTATGGGGCGGGTTTATGCGGGTTTAAAGGGGATGCGGAGCAATTTTAAAATATGTGGGTTTAGAAAAAAACCGCACCGCACCATTGTCATTCCTAGTACTTCCACAAACAAATGGTCAAGTAGAGGTATCCAACCGGGAAAGAAAGCAAATTCTGCAGAAGACTATCAATGGTCAGCGAAAGTATTGGGCTGAAAAGATAGATGATGCACTATGGGATTATAGGAAAGCTTATAAAACGCCCATAGGTAGCTCTCCATATCACTTGGTTTATGGGAAAGCCCACCATTTGCCTATATAGCTGGAACATTAAGCTTATTGGGCAATGAAAAAGTTGAATCTTCATATGAAGGTCGCGGGTGAGAAGAGATTGTTGAAGCTTGTTGATCTTAATGAGTTTTATCTCCACGCATACGAGAATGCCAAATTGTACAAAGAGAAGACTAAGAAATGGCATGACAAGCATATCATTGATAGAGTTTTGGAACCTGGACAGCTTGTTTTGCTTTTCAATGCGAGGTTGAAATTATTTTCGAGTAAGTTATGGTCTGGGCCTTTTGAGGTAGTAAGTATGACATCTCATGGTACGGTGAAGCTGTGGAACAAGGGAAATATTAAAAAGTTCTTGGTGAATGGACAATATGTGAAGCATTATTAGACTAATCATGGAAATAAGAACAATGTGTCCATCACTTTTGCTGATGAGTGAGACTGAGTTTAGTCATGCCACGACATAAACTAAGGTGATGTGTTGGAGGCAACCTATTAATGTAATGTAATAGGGCAGTTCCTTTTATTTTTTAGTTATTAGGAAAGAAAAAAAAAGCAAAAATACAAAAAAAGAGTCGTGCCACGACCAAAACTAAGGTGTTGAGTGGGAGCCAACCACTTTTTCTTACATTAGTTTGTTATTTCTGGTTAGTATGTAGGGATGAGAAACTTGTAAGTATGAAGGTAAATGAGAGGTGAGTGAAAAAATTTTGGGGAAGCGTTCAGGTAAGTAACATACTCCCTATGAAATGGTATAGGGTTAAAAAAAATGAGGGAATTAAATATTTCCCAGATTATTAAAATCCATGCCAAAAATTTTGGCATTCTAGTAAGCAAAGGCAATTAGCCCGCGGTGGAACAGAGCCCGCGATGCCTTGTGTATTGCGCCTCCCGCTACATCCCGCCCCGTGTAAAATTTGTACAATTTTGGTACCCCTCCATACTTCAATGCCTTTAAATACTCATTGATGTAAAAATCTTCTAGTCCATGATTTTTTGTGGTATTTTGCATGTATTGGTAATTTTGTGTTAGAAAATAAGGGTTGGGTATGGCGCCTGAATTATTATATCTGGTGTACTTTGATAATGAGGGAAGTCTAAGTACCTTAAGGTGATGTAGTTGCACAACCATGATATTAGTTAAGTGTGGGGTACCCCCAACCACTCTTCATTCAATTAGTTCTTGTTATACTGTTATATATGTGTGTCGTTGGACTGACTTCAGTGAAATCATGCATAAGTGTCGAATTGGGATGTATGTGAGTAAATGTTGCTGAAATCCTCTTGCAATGTGAATTTATATACATTTCAAGTTATGTTTGATGAAGTGGGGGCTATTTTATGCATTATATATTGAATTATAGATGAGTTTAATTTTTTATTATGTTTGGGGGAAATTTGCGCTCATGCAGATTGATAATTGAGGGGAAGTATGAGTACCCTAGTTTTTCTACCCAAGCACTTGTACTAGCAACTAAGTGTGGGGTGTTTTAACCGCAACACACTTAGTGTTTGCTAGTTCATCATACTCAATATGTTTGATATGGTTGCTGCATGATTTTCTTTAATAGGAGATATATTGGGTCAATAATAAAAGGGCGATAATAAAAGGGCAAGGCCAAGGCGGGATCTTCTGAGCCAAACAAAAAAACAAATAGACTAAGTGGTAGGGCATATCAGCCTCCGGCTCTCCAACATGGGCACTAGGAGAAGTATGGTGTTGAATGGGTGTTGGAGGCTGGATGGAAATGGTATGCAAAGCATGATGAGTCTAAGTATACGTCTAAGCAATTCATTCACAAGGAGAATCTTTTAATAGAGTTTCCCCACATTGTGCGTCGGATAGAAGAATTGCATATGGAGTTCTTGTTTGCACATCCTCATGAGTGCAACTTGAGTATTTCAGAGAGTTTTATGCTAACTAGGACCCATGAGATAGAGACTCAAAAGTTAAGATATGAGGACAGGTTGTCACTTTCAATGCTCATTCATTGAATGTTCTTCTAGAGACACCTGAAGTTGATGTTGTACCCCTGAAGCTGATGTATATAAAACCACCATATGACGAAATATGCCATTTTTTGTGTTGTAATCACTCGACAACAAGATGGACCTACAATAATGAAAGTGGAATTCACCTCATACTACCCTTTATCTATACTTGTCGCATACAGGTGATGCACCTGACTGATGTGACATGTAATAGGGTATACCTTATTTATGACTTAATGCATGATGATGTTGATGTGAATATAGGTTCAATGATTTTTTTTGGCTATGAAAAACGCACTTCTTCTTCTGGAGCAAAGGTATGGCTTTTG
Organism: Capsicum pubescens; assembly: GCA_030864215.1. Lineage (NCBI taxonomy): Eukaryota > Viridiplantae > Streptophyta > Magnoliopsida > Solanales > Solanaceae > Capsicum > Capsicum pubescens. The sequence goes on along the minus strand of CM061543.1, from coordinate 152,899,440 downwards.
AGGTTTACTAATAAGATTTCTGAGAGATCAGGGAGGGTAGAGGAGAAGGACCTAGACTATAGGCTGCCTGTGATCACCAGCTCTATGGATGTATCCCATACTAAGAGGGGTCCAACTTATGGTTCTTCATTGACTATGCCCGAGCATCAGGCTCGGAACAAAGAGATCATCTCCCGAATATACGGGCCACAGATGCTTCAGTTGTGGGTTAGTGGGTGCCCATCTACCCTGCAGGAGATTAGAGATGCAGAGTTGGACTATCATCTTAGTCATAATGCGAGTACCATGATACGGATAGGCCCTAATTTTATAGAGTCGGTTGATGATGATTTGTCTATTGGCGAGGAGCGTCGGCTATGTGATTCTAATTCGTAGTCAGAGGAGGCAGATGCAGATGATGATCATCCAAAATTGAGAGTAGCTACCTATGGACCAGAATCTAATGATGACATGGATGACATATGATCAGAGAGTCCCTCCCCGCCCCATGTTATGATTATTTTACAAGCACTGGGACAGTGCTTTCTTTTAAGTGTAGGATGGTGGAATTCCCATTCCTTCTTCTCTTTTTCTTTGGTTTATATTGGTTGGACAATTTTATCTTTATTTTTCTTGGGGATGTTTTTATTTTTGTGTTTGGATGTTAAAATTAGTATTTCTAACTATTCAAAACACTATGCCTGTAATAGTTAGTAAATTTAAGTATGTTTTATTTTTAGTTTAAAGTGCTTGTTTTTTCCCTCAAGGAAATATGCATTTTTACCCTCAAGGTAATGCAAAATAAATCATCGTAGTTAGTTTTCCTCCCCTATGCTAGATGAATGAAGACCTCCTTAAGGGGAGTAAGTCTTTAGAAGATGAGAATTGATGAGAACCCAATTACAACTTTTAAGAAATACTGTGTTAGGTCATTTTTACAGTGACATTGAACGAACGAAATTGGTTTAAAAGAAATGGAAAAATGAGTTAATTTGGATGCTTAATCTCAATAGTTGTAGTACAATTTGTTGCTTAATGTGAATTTGACAAAGAACAAGATCGGGAACCGTAAGGATCCGACTTGATTCCTAGCATACACCAAGAGTGAGAGTTTTTGTTTGTACTCTATATGTATAGAAATCTCTAGAACTTACCCGGTGTGTTTACAAAGCGAAATAAAGGGTGTTAGGTGTAGAAAATAATGTAGGTATTTATTTGATAGACGAAATTTTGAGACCTTATTTACCTACCCTTGTGCATATCCCTAGTTAGCCCTGTAGATCCTATAGCCTGATTTCTTTGGTAGCCTCATATGTAGCATGATACTTTCTTTGATAGACCTTTATTCAATTTAAATCTCCTAAGAGCTTTATCATAGATGATTAAATGAGTAGGGAGTGTGAAATTGAAGTAGGATAAAGGTGAAAGTGAAGCCCTAAAGAAATAGTTATTTGTGTGTCTAATTGTGGTGGTTGGGAGAAATAGAAAATTTGAAAGAAATTTCAATTTTTGTAGCCCGATTTTTTGTCAATGAACCTATTTTGGCCCTGGTTCAGCTTGGATATTAAGCACCTCAACCAAGGTAAATAGCTTTAGTTGAAGGTGGCTATTATAGGGGTGCATAACAGTAAATGGGTGGGAAGAAAAACTGAAAATTAAATCATGATGTAAAAGAAAAATACTCCTACCATAGTTTATGTTAATGTGCTTAATGAGATTAGGGTGAAATTAATCATGTGTGGAGGTAATAAAGTGGAAATTGGGTTGATAGAATGTGATTTTGATTATAGATTGACATGTATTAAGGAGCTTGGGGAGATTAGTCACTATTTCCTAAATAGTTCCTACCCGTCCCTTAGATTACATTGCAACCATGAAAGACTTAGTTGATCCTTCATCTTAACATCCGACTATTAGTGGAGTAGTACACTAAGGGCAAGCTTATGGTTCATTATCTATCATGTATGAATTCTTTGTTGAATTCTTTGTTGAGAGAATTCTAATATTCCCCCAGTGTAATGTATTGAAAAATTATGAGTGGTATGGAGAAACCTTCATGTTGTGAGGGTGCATGCGGTTGGAAGTCCGGATTGCTTATTGTGTTGTTAGATTGAGTGATTTGATTAAGTTTGCCAAAAAATTGGAAGTCACTATTGAGATAATGAGGTTTGAAACAAATTGTCCATGTGCATAAAAGTATTTTTGACATCTTTTGAGATAAAAAGTCATTGTTATAAAAATTGTAAGTGCCCAACGCAAGCATTACTCTTAGGTTGTGATATGAAGCTTAATTGGGCACTGTGTTGTTGATTGTTCAAGGACAAACAAGGTTTTAAGTATGGGGTGGTGATCTTGAGCATATTTATAGGTCTAATTACCAATATTTACCCATATTTGGACTTAATCTGAGAGCCAAAATATGCTATTCTTATTACATTTTAGCCTTAATTGTGTTCCATATCTAACCGACGTGATCAGTGATACAGGGTAAATTTCTAATAGATTTGGACAAAATCGAATGCATATTATGAAGCAAGTGATGAATGGTGCTATGAGTTGATTATATGGAGTATCACAGATACTGGAAAGAGTTGGAAAGTAAGCAGGAAAGGTTGGATCAGGTAGCGGAGAAATGAGCTGAAAGGAGAAAGCGTTGTGCGTTAGAAAAATAAATGAAGACAACTTCCAGTATAGGCGGGCGATAAGCCCGCGATGCGGGCTCCAAAACTGTGCCTTATGCCTTAGTGAAAATTCTAAAGGCAACTTCCTGTGGAAGCGGGCGATTAGCCCGAGGTACTTTGCTTAGAACAAAGTAGCAAAGTGGGCGGCACCTCGCCTAGAGCGGTGAAACATAGAGGGTAGTGCCTCTCCTAGAGAAGCGCACTGACCCCCGCGATACGGGCTCCATTACACCCAAGCATAAATTGGCCTAGTTTAAAAGCCAACACGAAAAACATATTTGAAATATTTTGGAATGCACAGCAGCGGCAGAAAAATAGAAAAATCTCTCTTTTAGGGTTCTTAGACTTTATTTTAAACTTATTCACTTTAAGATTAATTTTGGGTATGATTAATTGGTTATTTTGGATGTTGAATTCATACATGAGTGGCTAAACACCCTTGTTCTAGGGTTGAGGCCAAGAGCATGATTAATCTTTGATATTCGTTATCATAGTTTCTTATTGGATTATCAAATGGATTGTTCTTAATCTCTTGTTCTTACTATTTTGATGAGTGGCCACCATTAGAATAAATCAATTTTTCTATGTGCATCCAGGAGGAGAATCGTAGGAAAGAACGAAGAAATTAAGGAGCAAGGTTCTCATCCTTTTATAAAATAGAGGATTTGAATTAGCATCTAGGATAGAGATATACCCAGAACCCTTGTTTGGTTCAATTATAGGAAGATAGCCATATACATCTAAATGGATTATTGCAACCCCTCTCAATGATGTAGTTGCAAATTTCACGTAGGTAGAACATTAGAGGTCGGGAGACCATGATCGTGTTATAAACCCTGCATATAACAACCCGATAACCAACTAGATTACGATAAGAATAGAGCTATGTAAGATTGTTAGAAGTGCCTCAACCCTGGAATTGTCATTATTATTGTTTACAACTGTTGCTTTCTTTGTTGTTGTCAGAAATTGATATTTCTCATTTTTTACATTTTTATTCAAAATTTCAAAATCATCTTGATACTTGACAATACTTAATACTTCCTTTTGGAAAACTAAAGTTTGTTAAATTGCTAGTTGCATAGTCCTCGTAGATACAATATCCTACTTTCTGAGTCACTATATTACTTGAAAGATTGCGTACACTTGTGTGTGCGTTTGAACGCAACATCAATGCCCACGCCTTTACTAGTTGTTAGCAATTCATATGCCAGCTTAGACGCATCTTTCTCTTCACGTGTTTCAACTAGTGTGTGAATACTCTCATTACTGGTATCTCATTCAAGTTACCAGTGCTAGCACTAGGTGGACGCAAATTGATCTTACTAGAAGAGTCAATTCGATCATCTATAGGATCAACTAGTGTTTCCAAACTCACAACATGAACTTGATCAATATGTGTCTTATAATTATCAAGATTATCACAAAGGAAAGACTCACGCAAACCTATACTAAACAAGCCACCAATAATGCTCACTTTGCTCATTAGAGAAGTGCAAAGGTTAGCATTGTTACCTTGTAGCATGCGAAGGATAGTCTTCACCTTGATGTTTAATATGGGATATCATTTGCTTCTCATCTCCTTCAAAGATCACCAAGTTAAGTCTATGGGTTGGGACACCTTGTATTTGCTGAATAAACTCAAGGGAATCCTCATTATTTGTCACTATACCTTTTATTCTTGACATGCTACCTTCAATGGAGATTAGATGCCCTTTTATCACTCCTAATGTTTGGGTTATGTACTCAATTAATTTCCATATAGCTTTCAACATGTCACCTTTGATAGGATTTTTCTCCAAAGTCATTGTACCTAGGAATTTTAAACACTCAATAAAGACAACAACAACGTTAGCGTTAGCAAAAGATGAGCTCACAATCACTCGTGTTTACACACTTTTGATTATCCTCACAATTGGATCGGCTAGTGTTAAAGGTTTCCTATACTTTGGCAGTATGCAAGGTATCGATTCTACTCTTGGAAGAAATAAATTCTCATTTGACAGAAAGATGGATGACTTGATTATAAACAAAAAGGACTTGAAAGAAGAGATAATAATGAAAACAAAGAGAAAAAGCACATAAGAATGGACAAAGAAAGATAACAGACTCTAAAACTAATTAATCAACTAATAGATTGATTACTAGTCATTAATTAGTGTTTAAGAATCAAGAAAAATTGAAATCATGAATCAAGGAATGAAACTAGGATGACTAAACCTGAGTAAAAGTGATTTCGAAAGGCTTGAAATGTGTTTTGGAGCTGGTGGACACAGATTGGACACACTCTCTTAATCTTCCCTTGACCTACGTGAGCAGATGGAGAGAATATAGGTCATATATGGAGAGAATATGGGGCGCAGGTGCCCTCCAGGCCACCTAGAAAAGGCTAAATTTTCCCTCTTTGAGGGCCCCCTTTGACTCCCTCTTTTGGAATATTCCTTGGGCCCTTTGGATATGCTTTTAGATCAACACTTTTGTTTATTTCTTCTTTCTCTTTATTTAATCAAAGAACAACTTTTGAGATAAATATGCCTCTTAAAGATGTGAAGGTTTTAAAGGAAACTATGAACACCAAATTTCCCAACTATTTGATTTTGACTTAAAATTGTATGAAATTTTAATTGTAGGCTCCTTTCATCATGAGGATCGCTTTACAGCAATAATTGTCCTTCAAATCTTCAAAGAAATTTTTAGATTTTTCAACCCATTTGCATCTTATTCAAGCTTCAAACTCGAAAAACTAATCGATATTCAAACTTCTCTAATTTGCACCATCTTTTAATCCTGGGTTCTTCTAAACATAGGGAACACCTTTTCAATAATTTCAATCATTAATTCAGACTTCAAATTTGTAGATCTTAAAAATCCATTCCCTCTTTTCTTCAAGTTTCAATACAACAATGGTGGGTTTCTCTTAAGCACCTTCAAGCCACTTAGAGCTCAAGTTCTTGACTTAAAATACTAGATGAAACTAAATCAAGTATTGAAATTTCAAGAATGACTCAAAATCAAACCAAATTTTGGGTTTTTTTTTTCTAAAGATGTTTTTTTTTGTTTTTGAATTTCTTGATACCTAAACTAAGACTAGAATCATTAGAACAATTCTAAGACTTGATCTGATACCAAATGATAACCCACAAACTACGAAAGTCAAAAACTACATGAAAAATAATGAAAGGATATGATAGAAAATTCAAAAGTAAAGGATAGATTGAAAGAGATATAAGGATAGACAAAAGCAAGGGAAATCTAATTAAACTAAAGGATATTTTAAGTCCAATAACCTCAAGAAATTCATCCAATGAAATCACCTAACTCCTACGAATGACACGAGGGAATTGAAATGCCTCACAACTACCATTTCTAGGATACAATCAATATAAGCTTTTTCAAGCCCTCAAGCTCCATCAAGGAGACTCTCAATGTAAAGTATCATCTAAAAACTAAGAGAACAACCTAAGCTATCTAGAATTTATATACTTGGGCTATTTAGTACATATGTGGTCCCAAAAGTAACCCAAATCAACCAAAAAAACATAATTCAACCCGTTTTGGCATCTGCTCAAGCAGATGGGACGCACCTTGGGCGTATGTGGAATATAGATGACACTATTTTGATCTTATTAAGCAGGTCAGGTGCATCTTTCACACCTTGGGTGCAGATGGGGTGTAGGTCCCCTTCAAGGAGATTTTTAGCCCCATTTCGCACTACTTTGACCTCTCCAATAGCCGTTGGTACTTATTATATGCATTTGGCACTCTAAAACACTCTTTAAATGTTATAAATATGGATTGGAATACATCTAACTTCTTTAATAATCATCAGAGTGTTTATAGTCCTTGGGCTTACTTTTTGTTAAATTTTGGAGATGAATTCCACTCTCGGCTCCAAGTTATCCTCCACACATTGTGTTGAGGTATTAGGAGCTTTAAAATGGTACTTCACACATATTTTTTCCTTATTGAGATGATCGTGGCTAGGGTCCCTTTGTGTCTACCTTGGGTTTTAATCCTTAAAAGTTCAATGTTGAGTCAACTGGCCTGCGGATAAAAAGCTAGGGAAATACCATCTATCGTGTCCCAAACCCCCACACTCAAAGAATTTAGGTCCCAAAGTAGGCCTTTAAACTAAAGAGAATGAAGGTGTATGGTTGTCATCTCAAGAAAGTTGATAGCTAGCCCCAGATGGGGCCCCTACAGAAACTGGTATAGCTGAATGGTAGGGCTTATATGAACCATGCCCCATTGAGAAAGTAACACTGAATTAGATCGAGGTATGACCCTTCTTCTTACCACTGAATTGGCTTGAGGTTTGACCCTTCTCCTTACCACTTAATTAGCTCGACGTCAAAGCCTTCTTCTCTTCTAATTTTTCTCTCCCTATTTTTCAAGTACATTAGTTTTCTTGGCAAATTCAACTACATCCTGAAAAGACTTACCTGATACAACCACAAATAAAGTGGCCAACCAAATCCCCAAACTCATACCTTTAACAAAGTACCTGATTTACTCCTCTTCTGAGGTAATCAACCGTAGTTCATAGTGGGACAAGGAATGGAACTTGGCTTCATAGATTGACACAAACATGCTACCCTATTTCAACCTCAGTAACTCATTCTTCTTCAGGTTAATATAAGTACGGGGAATATATTTCTCAAGGATTATATTCTAAAATTGATCCCACGTAAGTAGAGGTAAGGGAGACCTGCACTCTCCAAATGACCTCTACTATTTTTTGGCTTCATTCTGCAGCTAAAAAGAAACAAATTCCACAACATAGTCTTCAACAATTCCTATCTTATGCATACATTCGTGAAAATCTATTAAGAGCTCAAAAGCATCCTTGGACTTTGTGCCTTGAAATACCAGGGGCTTCATCTTCAATAACTTACAAAATAGCCCATGCTCATAACCATTCATCACTAGTCCAAGTACGTGTTGGGGATACACCCCTAATTCAAAGACTATATCTATCATTAGTGCTACAACAGAAACATATTGTAAGGATGTCGGTGCAACAATTGAAATCACTAGAGTGTAGCTAGTCCCAACTAAACTACCTAAAAATGCCGACACTTGTTGAATTACCTATATAGATAAGGGTACCTGAGCTGAACCATTTGGTAGTGGCATCATACTCTCTAGAGCTATCATCTCTTCTTCCTCAACTACCCCCTCTTCATCCTAAGCATGGCCTAGAGCAACCTATGATGGGGGAGAGGATGATAATCTCTATCTTATCGGCCTCTTAATTTTTTGTGCTCCACCCCTAACGAGCATTGCTCTCCATCCTCCCTTTCTTGCTCTACCTCTAACTCGAGGCTTTCCCTAAACTGCAGCCCCAATGATCAATACGAGTGTTATTGCAGGCGCTGTCACGAGTATTATTGTTGTTGCTTTTTGGAATGCGTATTCACATCTGCGAACAAGTGTGAAAGGATTAGATACCAATTTGGATCGGCATATATCAATTGGAATCAAGTTATAGCACGAAAGAAAGAAAGAAAGAAAGAAAGAAAGGAATTTATTTATAAATTCCCATAGCCAACCAAACAAAAGTATAGACGTCTTCATATCGTTCCATAGGACTCTACTTGACCTATTCTCGTATGAAAAGATCTATTAATCCATTGCTTTTATACCATCCTTATCATGACCCAACCAACCATGATTGACTCCTACCCTAACCTATAGAGGGAGAACCATATTAGTTTTTCCCTTACTCACATAAATGTTACACTTCTTTTCATATTATATAAATCTCTATGTATTAAACAAGTGCAAAAAGAAAGTTTATTAATTAATTTAAACCATCCTTCCAACCAACATTAATATTCAATCCAAAATAGTGAGGAAACCTCTATTATTATATTCTCCAGATTGGAAGTCACTATACAAGAACATCCAAGAAGTAACTAAGTCTAAAAATAACTGCCTGAGGTTACTGTACAAGAACATCTAAGAAGTAACTAAGACTAAAAATAACTGGAAAGTCCAAAAGATAGTAAAAAATCATCTCAGTCCTGAAACAGAGGACATCAACATCATAAGAAGATCTAAAGGTTGCTCGGAGATGGTGCTTACCTTCATAATCGGCTTTAAATTTCTAACTAGAGTCAAGGTCATGTGTCAATCACTAGAAGATGTTTTGAACTCAATAAAAAAAGTACATATAGTATCGGTACATCAACAAGTACTGTTAAGCGTCATAGGCCAACTAACTTAATAATGTACAAATAATCAAGCCAAAAAAGTATAAAACCAATCATAGCAGAACTAATAACACATCATATATCATCACATAATTACAACTCATAAGTTTACTTGCACAAACTTTCACACTAGTCATTTTCATCAACAATTCATCATTATGTATAATCATCATAAGGCACCCAATGCACGTGTATGAGTGCATGTATGTAAGATGTACTTATCATCTTTTATCCGTCTTAACCTCATTATCAATATTATATAATACCATTATGGTACCAATCTATTATTACAACATATCATATTCATACTAGGTGTGGTATCGACCCATTATCACAAAATATCACCTCTATACTGGCATGGTACCTGATCCATCATCTCAATATTCATCACATAATGTAAATGAAATGCAATGCAATTATTAAGTGACAAATCATGCTAGAAAACAATCATAGATGTCAAATTCACAAACAAGCACAGTTAAGCGAGTCTAAATGCTATAGTAAAACCATAGCCCACGTTAATAACTTTGCTCAAAGTCACCTTTAAGCGACACTTTTTTCTCTTTTGATCTTGTTCTTGATCGATAACAATAAGAATATTTACTCATTTAAATAATTCATCCCTTTTGGAACCATTAGGGAATAAAACTCATTGATTTTAGCCATAGACTCACCCTATTTCATCATCTTAGTATTTTCCTATCTCTTAAACCTCTTGAATTTTACTTCAATTAGCACAAACAACTATGATTCTAGTCTTATTAGTATTTTATAACACCCTAGGATCCTTATATACAAAAATTATACACATTCCCACCATTTTTTATCTTTTCCATCAACTAGGATTAAACCCTATTTTCCACCACTAATCTATTTCTAGTGATTTTCCAAGGTTAAATGAAGTAAATTCAAGTCTAGAATGTAATTACTCACCTCTAAAGATGAAAAATTCCACAAATCCTATGAAAATCGCCTTTCCTAAAGCCTTATTACATTTTTAAAAAAACTGGAGAGTAAAAACGTTTTTTGATTTTTAAAACTGAAACTTTACTTCACGTTACCACTGCAGCGACTCGTGCCCTTTTCCTGGAGGTCGTTGTTGTGGTTTCCGTAACTGTTGTTGTGTATACTTTTTCTACTATAGTGGTTTGAGGTAGAATCATGATACCTCTCCTCAATTTTCATTATTTTACAACATATACCCACAAATTTTTACAATATGACCCAATTCCTCCACGATAAATGCTATAACAGGAGTTCTATAACTCTATTTCAGGTGCCATAAGTTTTAATAAATTTCTATACTCATTGGCTATCTAAGTATCATATCAAACTCCATTAATACCAATCACATTAATACCATATTTTGCTCAACTATCAAATTCTTAAAAATAATCCAATCATAGACTAACCCTAAATTCCTCAAAAATTATCTAGGGGGAGTTTAGGTGTAACTTTTTTTATTTCAACATAACAATAATTTGGGTCATTACAAGCAGTAACAAAGTTATCATATTTCTCATTCAAGACTTCAAACACATATTTAATTAATTGTTGTTTAATGGAGAATTAATAGTAGCCAAAGAGTCCCTAATATTTTTAAGTTCACAAAGATATGCTTCCACAGATTGAGTCGAAAGTTTCTTAAGATTAGAAAGTTTTCTTTTTAACTCCATAGTTTTAGCCATACTTGTAGTTAGGAATCATTTATGTAAGTTATTGCAAATTTGATAAGAATGTGTGAGATCACATATCTTCTCTAAATAATCACCTAAAACTATGGCAAAAAGTCAAGAACGAACAGTTTGATCAGCATGAAGCCATTGCTTATATACATGATTTAAATGAGGGTGTCCAAAACTATCGGTAATCGACTGAGACAGAAATGGTATGGATCCATCTACAACTGCCAATAGATCATGAGAAACAAGAAACACAGTAAATTGTGTTCTCCAATTCAAATAATCATCAACGCTACCAAGAACACATGTGTAATAATATTGATGATATTGGTTGGAGGATTAAATGCCAGTGAAAGAGCAGCATATCCATCTAAATTAAGAGCACTAAATTGGTGAAGAATGAAATCAATTTGGCTAGCTGGTGGAGTGCCTAACCACCCAAAATTTGGTGAGAAAGAGGGTAAAGATTGATCCCCTAATAGAAAAGTAGGCAACATATTGATGGATGTGGATAGAGATATAGTGCGCATAGTATAAAAATATGAAGGTATAGTAGAGAAAATGGTTCGTCAAATAAGTTAGGACTTGAGGCGTTTGTATGGGTTCGATTTGGGTTTGGAGTTAAAGGATTCGTGGTCTTGATGGAGACAGATGGAGTCTCAAGATCTAAACAAGATAGATTAGTGATGCCATGAGATGTCATGGAAGCCAAGAAGAAGAAATAATGAAGATTAGCTAGGGTTCTTGAAAAAAATTTAGTGTGTGGCTCTTGATATCATATGATAGAGTAAGAAATAATTGGAAGGATCTACCAACTGGGAGCTCCTGAGTCTCATACATATAATAGAGAATTGTACAACTAAAACATTTATTTACCTTATAAACGAGATTTTCTTTATATATGTTTTCCTTATACAAGAGATTTTGATATTCTAGTATCTTCTATCAGTTACGCTATCAAATTAACTAGTGTATAGTTTTAATGGAATTTAAAAAAATTATTAAAATGAGTAAATAATACTAAAGGCAAAATGGGAAAAACAATTTTTTTAAAGTAAAATGAGAATTTATTTTTAGAAAAGTGAAAAGTAAAAGTGAACTAAGAGGGAACTAAAATTGTTTGTGTTTAGTCTTTAAGTTCTTGCCAGTTTCCTTTTAAATCCACTTTATGATTATTGAAAACTACTAACATCCACAAAGTTAGTGATGAAATCTCTTATCAGAAAACCTTGTTAGACCTCTAAGAACAATGCATTGATACTCCGAAAAAGATAAGCACGTTTCTCAAATCAGATGTATATTTGATTCAAAATCATATTTGTTCCTTGGGTATGGATTAATTTAGCCACAAAATTGACACACCAAAGTTTGCACTTTGCTGCAATTTCATTTTTAATCTTATTTTTACCCATAGTCTTTTTTAAATAAAAAATGGCAGAGTTATACCAATTGATGTGCAGTGGCGGGCTATTCTAGTTGTTCAATAATACACCAAATAAAAATTGCATTTAACTCTGTCAGCTGCATTATTTAACAACATTTAATTAATAATGGTCCCCTTTTATTTTCCCATGTTGACTTTATACTTGCGGTCAATGCAAAAAAACTCCTCTACTTGTTGGTTTCTTAATTCTTATTTTAAAGAGAATAAAAAATATGAGTCTGGCTCTTCTTCATTTTCATTTTTTCATTTTCTCCAAATTTCTACATTAATTGATGACACATGACATGAATTGAATTCAATGACTAAGGTTTATTAGACAAAATAAATCCTTTAACCATAGTTTAGATAATAATGATATTATATGTTTGATTTTAAAAATTTTATAATCCCACAATCTTAGAAATATATTATTTTATTTATAACTATAGTAAAAAAAATTCTACTTTATTTTTTCTGCATAAAATCTATCTCTTCCTACTCCTCTTTTTCATGTGCAACATCCATGGCGTTGTTTTATATGTATATCTCTTGTTTCTCATAGTCAGTGGTGGAGCCAGGTTTTTTGTAAAGGGTGTTCATAATTTAGAACCATGAGGTGAGAAAAAATAAAAGCAAGGCATAAATTATTGTACAACAACATATTCAAAGTAATCTTATAAATGGAGTTTGAGGGGGCTAATGTGTATACATATAAATTAAACTTAAGGCGCACGAAAAATTATATTGACCACAGTATCCGAATCTGAAAAAGAATTTGAGAAGAAAATGAGAGACTCCCTAAGTGAAGTTGATCAAGAGAAATTGCAACTCCAACTCAAAATTCTTTTCCATTCGGTGGTTGACATTCCGAAGATCATCATTTTTCCTATTTACATCAAATCAACAACTATCCAAAAGAGAAATTTTAAAAAATATATATATAGAAAATAAATCAAGAAGATAAAATAAGATAAATTTATCAACTAGTAACTTCAAAGAGACATAGCAAAATTTATTTGTCACATAGTGCAAGAAAATGACTTCTCATTTCAAGCTAGAATCACAAATACATTTAACGAGGCTTCATCTCTTCAAATGTCATTATAATAGATTCATTAGAGACATCTTTATAAAATTTTCTACATAAGGCACTATGCAACCATCCAAGAATTCAGTGTAAATTTGATTCCCCAAATCATTCTTGATGTAATTCATTGCCGAAAAAGCTCTTTCAACTGATGCAGCGGCAATAGGTAGAATCAAAGCAAACTTCACTAAATGGAATACAAGAAAATAATTTAAATACTTTTTTGTCTCAACTAACTTTCTAGAAAGTTCTCCAAGTCCCCCCAAATTAGAGAATCTTTTATTAGTATCACGAACATCAATAATGTAATTGGCAAGTTGATTCTCAAGTGCTCTCATTTTGAATTCACCGAAGTCATCGAGATATAATTTGACCATTCAAACTATATTTTTTAAGTCAAAAATAGAAAATAAATCGACTGGATTCAAGCAAGCTACTTCATTAAGAAAATCATTTGTCACTTCACAGAAATGGTCATTAAGTTCTTGCATCTGTCAATCAATTATTCTATAGAGGACATCGATACGATAATGATGCAAAGTAGTATAATTAGATACTTTATGTTGTGATCTCCTAGAATTAGCATATGGCTCATCATAATTGGGTAATGGGATCTTATATTTGACATAAAATGCATCTACCTTTTCTTTATGTGAATCTCATCCAATGTTTTTTCTTTAAGACAAGATCCCATTCATTATCTCTTAAATCTTGCAACCTTCTCTTTTCTATCTCTACGTGAATCATGACATTTTTAATATTCTACTCCTTTTTAAAATGACACATTAAGATCATTTGTGATTCCTAAAATATTAGTCATCATGTGTAACAAAAAAATAGTCTCAAATATTTGACAACTTCTGAGAAATTCCGACGCACTAGCTTTTTCATCCAAAGTACTTGCATTCTCAACAAGACTATCAAGTACACCAAAAATAGCGGCAAAGTTACTGATAAAATTTCCAAATAATTTGTAGTGAGATTCCCAACAAGTATTACCGGCTTTAATAAGACCAAGTTCTTGATTTAGTCCTGTACCCGTTTCTAGTTCACCCATATCCAATGCCTTTCTGAGTTTTTCTTTTTGAGACTTTCTAAATTCATCTACATATTTAAAAGAAGCTCCTAACAAATTCAAAACGTTTGAAACCAAAAGTACAAGTTCTCCCACTGGAATACACTTTTTAGAAACCGCAATAAAAGTCAGTTGAAGTTGATGAGCAAAACAATGAACAGAATGAGCCGCTCTGCTTTCTTGTCTAATCAATGTTTTAAGCCCACCTAACTCACCTTACATATTACTTGCTCCATCATAACATTGCCCACATAATAAGATAAAGTCAAAGAATGATAAGCAAGTAAATCCACAATTGCTTTATTTAAACACAAAGCACTAGTATCTTTAACATGAACTAGTCCAATGAATTTCTCTATCAAAAATCCCTTCTTATCAACATACCGTAAATAAATAGGCATTTTTTCTTTGTGTGACTCATCTCTTGATTCATGAACCAATAGTACAAAGTAATCACCATTTAAAACCTCTATTATGGACTTAATTCTTTCTATCATACACACAGTCACAATGTCTTTCTGAATATCATAAGAAGTCATTTTATTATTTTTTGGATCTTTTTCTAACATATAAGGTTTAACCTCATCACATCTCTCTGCATACCAAGAAAAAATTTCAAGAAAATTACCTTTGTTTAATGATGATTCACTCTCATCATGATCGTGAAGTGTCAAACCTTGACTCAAGAGAAGTCTTACTACATCAATTGAACCAATTAAACAAATTTGATATTCATGCTTACTTTCATCATCCTACTTTCAAAATGCAGCCTGAATGGATTATTTTTCCCGCATTAAATCTTCTCACTTCTTTTGCATTGATTATGAACGCTATTTGGTGGACCAATATGTGTAGCAAACACATCCTTCCTATGCCAATTCTTATATTCTTTAGTCAAAAATATATTTCCTCCACCTTGATGAATGATTTCCCCTTGAAATAAATAACATGGAAAACAATAAGCCGCATCTGCACTTATACAATATTCCAATCAATCGGGATATTCACCAAACCATGAAGAAATAAAATATTATGGTATTCTAAAATAAAATTATTTTGATGGAACTGATGAGTCCAAGGTTGGTAAGGAAGTTTTATAATGTATACCCTTTTTATCTCATCATGAATGTTTGCAGGATATTTTAAAATTGACATTCTTTTAGTTGGGTCAGACTTTAGACTATTTACATCGAATTCTTGTCTCTGAGAAGAGTGAGATGGTATTTCTATTTGATCGATATTTTCATCTCAACGTAGTTGATTTTGATTTGGAGATGCCGAACTTGTTCTTGGTACTTTACTAAAATATTTCTCTAAACTCATCGAATCGCAACCTGAAGTAACAGTCAAATGCATCACACATTCACACTATCAATAGATGATTCAATACCAAAAAAATTAGAAGCTATTGAATTGTTGAACAATTGACAAAGTTGAGCAAATAATATTATTTATTAAATCACCAGTTTTGTATTTAAGTTATCATTAGTTATGAACTAAGAAAACTACTTTGCCCAAAGAAAATAAAATTCATAAAAAAAAATTCAAAAGCATAAAACAACAACTTCGGAGGAAAAAAATATTGCTGAAAAAAATACAATATATCCACTTAAAAGTTAAATCACCAATATAAAAGGTAAAAAAAAAAGCTTCAAAAAATACCTTTCTACACTTCAAGTTCAAATCTTTAATGGCTATGTTGAGAAAACTACAACAATAAACCAATAAGTGGTGAAATAGGGCTGGGGCTGAAGGATTTTTTAAGATGAAAAACTGAAACCTTGAAGGAAAGAAACTGGGTTTTTTTTTACGTTTCTACGAAGGAGAATTTAAAAAAAGTTATGTTTTAATTGGGTTTTATTTAAGAAAAAATTGATTTTTATTTAATTAAAAAATAACAAAGTCAAGAAGCAAACTTATTTAAAAAATGTCAAATTAAAAGGAAAAATGAACTTTTAAAGAAAGAAAAAAAGGGTTGTTGGATGGGAATCAAACCTGTGTAGCTAGGGCGACTCTTCAAACCATTGGTTGCTGGGTTGTTGCTGCCTTCTGTGTCAAGGTTGTGCAGCCTTATATATATATTCAAAAAATATTATGTTTAATTTACATATCCGGAAAAAAATTCGACGAAGGTTGTTCATCTGACCACGCTTGCTACAATGTAGCTCCGCCCATGACTATGTATGAAAGAGAGGTGAGATTAAGAGATTAGGTTTATACTTTGTAAATATATAAATATTAAATAGATGTGTAGGTTTTAAAATTTTAAATTAGAATACTCTGAATGTGATTAGGTTTTAAGTTTTAGGTCTTTAGGTAATTAGAAAATACTAAATTATTACTATATATAGTGTATAAATTTTGATTTTTCGAATTGTAAACACACTCATTCATATTCAATTCAAAAAATTAAAATATTCTAAAATTAAATTCGTAAATCTATTCAATTGGTATAAATCAAATCAAGGAATTACGCTTTGATCAAAATTTTTAAAAGTGATTCTAAAGTATATTTTTCTCAAAAGGTGCTTCTCAAAAAAAAAAAAATTTAAGAAAAAATTATTTTTTTAGCTTATGATACTCTCTAGAAGCACTTATTTTCTCCCAAAAGCTTCGCAAAATACCTTACATTTTTAAAATAAGCATTAGAGTCGTCAATATGGGCTAGGTCCATTGGACTGGGCTGGCTCAGCCTATAATTTGATAAGTTTAGCTATGATTTTTAAAGCCCTTTTGAGAACAGAGTTTTTTATCCCAATCCGTATAAGCCCGTTGGCCCGTGGGGCTTGAGCAGTAGTGCTGAGCTAACCCGTGGGCCAAACAAAAAATAATTAAAAATAGAATAGAGTACTAAGAATTAAAAAAAAGTCCAAACTCAAAGTCTATTTGGACTATCATAGATATTTAAATATCAAATATGTTTATAAAATAAATAAATAATTAAAGTACTAAATTTTTAAGGAATCAAATATGTTTGATGAAGATAATGTGGCGATGTTGAACACGCTATAACTCATAAGTGCCATGAGAATTTTTACTTTTTAAGAAGTTCATTTTCACTTTTAATGGACTAAATATTGACATTTCTTTGTGTTTTGTATGATCAATTAAAACAAAAATAGGTTAATATTATTATTTAGCGAGTTATATTATTACTCAATAGTTTTATTGATTTTTCAATATCTCGATTTGGTTTGAATTTTGTGTCAAAAGTTATTTAATTTCACAAATTATTTGAAATTTTTTGAAAATCTGAGACTTGATTAACAAGTAGTAACTTCATGTAATATTATATTGTACATATTAATGTAATTAATAATTTAAAATTTAAATTAAGATTATAAAAATAATATAATTTAAAAAATGGGTTGGCCCATGGGGGCCTGCAGTCCACAGTGTGATGGGTTGGGCTTGCTATTTTTTGGATTGTCATGTTGATGGGCCAGCCCGACCTAGCCCATCAAACTTCAAAGCCCGAATGGGTTGGGCCGATTTGTATTAACAACTCTAATAAGCACTTTTGAGTAAAATAAGTACTTTTGACAAAAAATAATCTTGGTAAAACAGGCCTTAATCTGTATAGGTTCTTAATCATTAAGATCTTGAATAAGGTCTCCTTTGATTGGGAAACAAGTTATATAGGAATAATTTTTTTTTAGATTAGTTATTCCTGAATTGTTATTCCATCCTCAATGTGAAATTAGAGGTAGACCCACATAAAATCTTGGGTGTACGTTCACCCGTTAACTTCAGAAAAAATTATATATACATATGCATATATACCTTGACAAACTAAGATATTTTCAAGTGCGCAACAATATCAACAAAGGTTCATTGGTGGCGCGTTGGCTGCAGTCCTAACTTTCACCCTACAGACAGAGTTCGACTTTGCCTGATACCATTTCACATATTATTTTTGTTTAGGAAAAAAGTTCAAGATAAAGTGAATTAGCCCAAATTTGAACTTGGGTCATCAGTTAATATAATCTGCAAGACCTTTACCAAATGAGCTATTTTTGTCAATTATATTATTTTTGTTCAAGTTTTATTATCAGTGTAAAATATATATTGACTGTATATATTAATATTTTTCATTACAATCCAGGCCATCAATGATCAGTCTTTCACATCATTATTTCTTGATCATCATTGATATTTTGTTTAGGCATATATGTTAAAATGATAGTGAACGTGTTATGGTCAAATACTGAATTTGTCTTTTTGTGGAATAAAAATAACACTACAAATTTTAGAATAAATAGTCTCGAGAAATATTATCCCATAATTTTATCCCAATCTAATATGGAAAGAACTCATCATAAAATTAATCAAAAGATTAGTTATCCCTTATCTCTCATATCAAACTACCCCTAAGAGGTTTCTTGTGTGGATAATTTCACCATTACTTTATTCACAATAACCTGTCACCGCAACTAACCATATTTGTCATCACAAATATTACCATCATTGTCAACTACCATTTCCATCCCCAACCACAGGTCGCCGCCACTAACCACACTAACATCAGAACAACCACAAATAACCACCGTAATTGTCACCCGCTATTGTTAGTTGATGTCATACCATTTAAAACCACCACTGTCATTTTCATCACCATCCCCACCACCATTATCAATCATTGCCACCATTATGGTCAATCTATAATGCTGACCATCTTTGTAATCCCCCAACTTGCAACGCCGACAACTATCACTGGCACATCGTCAACCACTATATATTCTTCGACTGCCGCCATCAACATCGTCAACTACTAACATCAATAAATTTCACCATCACAACCATCACTACCAACCACCATCATCATGTAATTCACTACAACACCAACTATTTTTGCAGTCTCTGCCATTATAAACAATATAAATCATCACTAACGAACATTTATGTTTCATTTTTTTAATTCAACTAATAATTTCATTTTATTAAATTTATAATTTGCTTAATATCTAATTTTTTTTAATTTTAATTATATATTTATTATAATTAAAAATTAATAAATTATGCATCTGATATTAAAAAATATATAATCGAGACAACTCCTCAAATGGTTACTGAACTTGTAGAAATATCCCACTAAAGTTATCACAACCCAAAAACTCTGTCATGATGGCACTTGTCATGGCCTAACCTTGACAAGTAAGTTGTTCACCCAAAAGGATAAGATGAAAAATAAAATCGATAGCAACATGAACTCAAGCAAGACTTCTATAACAAAGTTAGGCCAATTATGACACACACACACACATATATACATAAAAAATGATGAAATTCTGAAGAAATATATAAACCGCCTAAAACCTGGTGTCATAATGTAATAACAATCTAAGTACAAATCGAGACTGAAAGTACAAATTTTTTCTCTGATTCAAATAAAGACATAAGGAAGATACGGTGAGATTCAGAAATCTGCACTAAACACTAGACGATTCTAGGTGCTCGAATATCACCAATCAACAACACGATCTAAATCTTCTTGTGTTGTAATCGTGCTAGGATCTGCACCAAAATGGTATAATATGAATGAGTATAGTTCACTTGTACTCAAAAGGTATCGCAATCCGACCAAGCAAAATAGGAAATATAATAAGTAAAATATACTATGAGCACGTCACATGCAAATAAAAAAGTCCTAAATAGTAGCTCACACTGTCTCCACTAACAATTCTAACATATGTAAGTACACAAAGTAGTAAAAACACATATATAAAGAAGAAAATACACAAAACCACATAAAAATCAAGGAAACTATTGAAAACAAGCAAGATATAAATACAATGCAATAAAGAAAGAATGAATTATGAAATCCATTACATGACTTTTCGTATACATCCGCCGAGCTCGTAGCATCCAAGAATGACCCATGGGGGTTCGCAAACAATATATTGTATATCATATCTTAATCTCAACTCACTTCTCCAGATCGTGTTCACGAAGAGGGTTTCATAAAAGTCTTATTTTTTTCAAAAATAGTGTGTCGAGTGGTACCAATATCTAATAAATGAATATTATATGGAATAAGGATGTAATTCTCACAATCAACCCAAAATTAGGATATCCAGTCCAATCAACATATAAGTATATATGAGTGAGCCTAGAAATCAACTCAATATACCCATAATTCATGATTTATTAACTCCAAATAGGTAGAATCATAATAATTATACATGCAAACACATCATTATTATCACATCAACCCCGAATTTGAATATTTTATCATGATAAAAGTAACCAACACTCAAATAAAGTCTATATTTTTAAATTCCCCACATATGCATTATATCTAAATAAAGGTATAAGGATGCACAAATAAGTCTAATAATTTCAAATAAAATCCCCACACGGGTGACACACAATATCAGATACCACAAGTCAACAACAACAGAATATAGCCCCCACACGAACACACAATAGTAAGATAATCTCAGAATATAAACACCATAGTTAATTTCCCCAACCCATAGGATGCTTTTCTCATATATTAACTACTTTGCTCAATTTAAAAAAAATTAAGCCATAACCTACCTCAAAATGATGAAATCTCAATCTAAAGTACTTCAATACGAAGCCTTCCCCTTACAAATTGACATAGAATGAACTATAATATTATAATATAGAATATATGTGTTAAAACAAAGCTAACGATAATCATATTTTCTATATCCAAGCTGGAGTCAAAACGTGTTTGAAAAAATGAGTTCAAAAATAAAAGGGGTAAAACTAAAATTTTGTTTCAAAACCACAGTCCCCAAGCTTATAGAAATCTACATGAGAAAATCCATGCAAAAATGAGTTAAAATCGAGGTCCAAAATAAAGAAAAATTATTTTAAAACTTAATCGGTAAATTCCCCATTTTCCCACTTTGAAATCATGATTTAAAGGAGTTTTTAAAGATAAAGTAAAAGTAAAATAGTGAGATTAAGCGTGTAGAAGTTGCCCAAAGAAGTTTTCCAAACGAATGTCAACTTTGAAACACTCAAAAATTGCCTTTTTCCAAGCTTAGAGGTTCAAAAATAGAGTAAAATTGTGAAAATAAGACTTTGTAATGTTTAGTGAACAATGCCTCATGATCGTGGGCCCCCACCTTGCAATCTCAAGGGTTAACATTGATCAGCAATAAGGCTAGTCATTGTGGTCGCATAGCAGGGCCTCGCGATCACAATGATCAACCCAATTAAGTCTATTTAAGTACTTAACCCGACCACAGTACCACCTCCATGCAATCACAATAAAAGGAATCATAAGGTCCTGCAATCATGAAATGTGTCCACACGACGCGATAAAGGGCCTGATGAACAAGAAAATATTGCACCGGCAGTAAAAACCAAGTTAAAAATATCTCCAAATGGACCATTGGGATTCATTCAGGACCAGATAAAAGAAATTTATTCCACTACGCTAACTTTAATGTTCTAGACTCAATGATGATGTTGAATTTTTAGAAAAAGATATTTTCACAAAATTAACCACCAAGACCCTATTTCACTATTTCCCAGAAAAGGTCAAAATGAGATATAACAATACCAAAATTGAACCAACCTCGCTACTAACACAAATTCAATATTTTGGATCTATTGGCTCAGTCTGTTTTGTCATCTAACACTCTGACTAATTGATGTTGACCAAATTTAACTGTATGGCTTCTCTAACCTCTAAAAAAAAAAAAACTCGCCCAACTCATTCTCGATCACATCGGGAATCATGCCAACGATCCCCAAACCTTAAAATCAATATATCGTAACTATGGATAAGGGAAAAATAATCAAAACACATAGAAATGAAAAATTCATAAATTCAGATCATTACAGAATCCACCACTAAAAATCTAATTCTCCTCAAATTAATGGAAAGAAAAATACCTTAATTGGTAAAGAGCTAAGGATAACTACTATGCATGTTGGGATCAACCTCCCAAGTAGCCTTCTAAATAGGATGGTATATCCACTGAACCTAAACTACATAAATATCTCTAGAACATAACCACCTCATATCTTTGGATAAAATGGACACTAGATCCTTAACAAAGATTAACCTATTATCCAAATAAATCGGGTCTCAACAAAGAGATAAGACTCATTTAGAATTACAACTTCTAAGCATAGATATATGGAAAACTAAATAAACAACTCAAAATTCTTGAGGTAAGACCAACTCATAAGCAACTTCCCCAACTGCATGGTAAATCTTAAATGGTCTAATATACCTGGGGTTGGATCTGAGTACGAGTGGTTCACTATGAGTCATGAGGATAGAATACGAGTTGTATAGTCTAACTCATATGTTGGACGGTGTTCAACCTCATGATTCTGCCTAGGGTACGATTTCATGGTACTAATCATATGGTTGGGTATGGTTTGTCTTGAGAGGTCGTATGTTGGAAAGTTTTGGGGTCTAAGTAGAGGCCTAGGGTACGAGTTAATGTTACCACTCGTACCCTAGGGTATGGTTGGGTTGGGGTGGTTGTACCATCCTATGGGAATTTTAAGCAGTTTAAGTTGGGGGTAATCCGTACATTCCCCCTCTTAACCTCTTAAAGACCCATGACTTACAAAACTCTTGGTACATCATTTAACCTATTTTCAATCACTCAAACTCTCTTAAAACACTCTCAAATTCTCGCAAGGCTCTTGGGTCAAAGAAGGATAGGGTTTCATTAATAGAATCAATTTGGGGCTTATAAGGGTATTTCTCTCCATCATCTTTGTAATCTAAGGCATGTAATCCTCCCTTATTGTTAGTTCCAACTAAATGAATATTTTATAAATTATTTTCATAGCATAATTATTATATAGTTTTAGGTTTTCAAATATATGTTAGGGGTTTTGGTTACAATGGTTGGTTATGGTTTTCCCATGTATTTTACTTATGGTTTTCATTATTATTATGGTGGTTTGAAAATTTGGTTTCATGGGAATGGTTAATTGGTACATGGTTTTGGCCTTGGAAATACTATGCCCAAACTTGTTTGATAAAATACCTATGAGAATGTTTTTGGTTAAATTGTTCGACTTTTATTGAACTATGCATGGTATAACTTGATAATAGAACCCTAGATGTTATAAATGGTTTGGAATGGTTAAATGATAAAGTATGGGTGGTTATGTTTGGTCTAATTGAAATCCTTGTAGGGTACAAGGAAATCCACCAAGCAAAACTTTATAAAAAACATCTTGTGGAGTACATGGGATTCCCCCAAGTTAACTTAATAATGTAATCTGTGGGTACATGGGAATCCCTTATTCTTAAAAAGGATGGCTAAGGACATTTCTTGTAAGCTATAGTCGGTATGATGATACAACTACTTATAGTTGTGGTTTATAATAAATGGAATGATGGTTTAGTTTTGTGGTAATGGTTTTAATTGTGCAATAATGGTAGGGTGTGATAGTTAACCATTAGGTGTAAGTCTAATAGACGGACACTGGAAACTCATGTTTGCCGACATAAGGATTGGTCATAGCGACCATATACGATACTTAAGTGGTACATGGGAATTCCCTAAGTATACTTGTACATATGTATCATGGAGAGCAAAGGGTACTCGGGAATACCCTACTCTAATGGTATCTCCAGTTCATATGGCTACATGCATCAAGGGTTGTTCAGAGGGTTACACTGGACCCATATATTTTGTGGGTGGTTCTAGGATGGTTAAGCTATACATACCCAGGTTAATGGTTTTAATGGCATGCAAAACCTAGTTCCCTTTCACAGCATAGTTACATGTATATATATGTATGTATGGTTATGAATCCATATGGTTGGTTTACTTGGTTTTAAATATTGGCACTATTTTATCCTTATCCTAAATGAATGCTAGCGTTCATCCACTAACACATCTTTGGGCGGCTGTATCCCTATATAATGTAAGAATCGGCCATTCTACTTTTACTTCTTAGTGATCGTATTCGAGATCAGCTTGGTTGGATTGAAGTGGTGAGCTTCCATATCCCAAAAGGCTCTATTTCATATCATGGATATTTTTACATACGTTGGTTATTTCATAGACATTGGTTTTGGCTATGGATGGGGGCATATCCTAATTGGATATTGTTTTACTTTTGGTTAGAGGCTTTGTGGAACTATTATGGTTTGGCACGGGCAGTGTTAGTATTGGTGTCAGCTTTAGTATTGGCATTGGCATTGGGGATAATACTATTGGAATGTATTTATGATTGTTTCATCCTATTATGTATGGACTCATACTAGGTTATTATTTTTGTTTTGATATGGTTATTGGATGGTTGGACTTGCTTGGGTTGGTTACGATTATGGACCTATCCTAGATTCTAGAATTGTACAAAATATTATCTTGTTATATATTGGGAATTTATTCGACTCAGGGTACGCGTTTGGAGGTTAGGTTAGGTAGCAGGGGTGGTCCCCGATCCTGGTTGAACTTTGGATACCCATTACAATAATGTCCTAGTTTGGTTATATCAAGTTGGTATCAAAGCTTTAGGTTCATGGTCAATTGGGAGTTCACAAATCTGTGTCGAGTAGAGTCTCTTTTAAGGGTGTGTAGCATTCCACACTCATTAAAGAGGGGCTACAAGCCATTTAGGAATGTTTCTTGTTCTTTCTGTTTTATTTTCAATCTTGGAGTCTATGTCCTGGAATCTTCTCTAATTCCTATTTGTTCGCCTTTCATATCATGCCTCGATGATCTGATGCACACAAAAACTCATCTATCCTAATTGGGGACAATGTTAATGGGGCATGCTCTACTCATGGAATCCATACTCGGTCTAGGGGTCCATTCCCTGATATTTCTGGAGTTCACCGATTTTTATAGTCCTCTTCAGGCCCCTCAGGAAGACGTGTGAATGCAAAGTTTTATTGGTCGATCTATGTGATTGCTCAGTTAGTAGCTTCTTAGGCTTAGCGTGGTGCATCTGGTATTATATCTTCTGAGGCCACAAGGGTTGGCTAGTTTAAGAGGTTGAGTCCTCCAAATTTTACTAGTGTTAAGGTGAAGGAGGATCCTTATGATTTTTTGGAGGAGATAGAAAAGATCTTCAGGGTCATACACGACACGAATGTACAATGGGTGAATTTTGTTACCTATCAACTAAAGGATATGGCGTACCAATGGTATGAGGAATTGGATCGAGAAAAGGGTAAGGTTGATGAGTCATTGTTATGGGAAACTTTCTCCAATGCATTTCTAGACCGCTTCTTTCCTCAGGAGTTGAGGGAAGAAAAAATGAAGGAATTTATTAATCTAAAATAGAGAAAGATGTCGGTTAAGGAGTATGACTTAAAATTTCACCATCTATCTAGGTCTGCTCTAAAAATAGTGTTGGATATGAGGTCCAAGATGAGAAAGTTTTCTTTAGTACTGTCTCATGAGTTGATCCTTGAAAGCAAGACTGCATTGCTGATCAAGGACATGGATATCTCTAGGTTGGTTTTTAATATGCAACAGATGGAGGAGGAAAAGAAAAAGTCAGTTGAGGTAGGTGAAAGACAGGGTAAGAAGTTTTGATTCTCAGAGCAAAGTGGTAGTTAATAGTAAATTAGTCGGGATGGTGATAAGTGGCCAAAGAAGAAGTCGGAAAGTTTTGGTTCTTTCTCCACAGCTAATGCTCCTTATTCGAAGCCGTCAGGAGATGGCTGTTAGTAAGGTGGCGATAATTTTAGGGCCTAAGGTGCCCAATCTCAGGCTAGTGGGGCTCATTCATCTTTATTATGTCCTCCTTATACTTTTTGTGGTCGGTTGCATCAGGGTTTCTGTGATGAGGAAAGAGACAGGTGCTTTAAATGTGGTCAGCCAGGCCGTATGCTTAGAAAATATTTGGGTAGTAAGGTTGTTTCGAGAGAAGTGATCAAGATTCTGATTTCTTCTTCATCTCCTCCTGCACCCAGGGGTGCTGATTTTGTATCTATTTTTGCTTCTGGTACCAGCATAGAACAAATAGGTTATCTTCTCTAGCATCCCAACCGGAGTCTTAAGCATCGCCTAATGTCGAGACTGGTATGTTACAACTCTTTCCTTATGAATTCTATTATTTACTTGATCTGGGATCCACTCTCTATTAGTTACCCTATTTGTGCCTATGTATTTTGGTTTTGATCCTAAGGTTATCTCAGATCTTTTTTTATTTCTATCCTGATAGGTGACTCTGTGGTTGCTAAAAGAGTTTATATAGGGTAAGTGGTATATGTTGGTAGTAAAGAGACTTTGGTAGATTTGTTCGAATTAGATTTGATGGATTTTAATGTCATTTTGGGGATGGAATGGTTACACTCATGCTACGTATCCTTAGATTGTCGGACCCATAAGGTTGTCTTTAAGTTCCCTGGTGAACTGGTCATTGAATGAGAGGGTGGCTCCCTTGCTCCTAAGAGGAAGTTTATATCATATCTTAGAGCTCAGATGTTAATCTCTAGAGGGAGTCTCTATCATTTGGTCTGGGTTAAAGACTAACTCAGAAGATCCTTCTTTGCATTTAGTTTTGGTGGTGAATGAGTTTCCGTAGGTCTTTTCAAATGATCATCCTAGTGTTCCTCCTGATAGGGAGATTGAGTTTGGGATTGATTTGGTTCTGAACACTCATCCAATATATATTCCTCTTTATTGAATGGCTTTGATAGAGTTAGGGGAACACAAGGACCAACTTAAGGATCTTTTGGATAAGGGTTTTATCTGTCCTAGTATGTCTGTGGGGTGCACTGATGTTAATTATGTGTAAGAAGAATAGTTCCCTTTGGATGTGTATTGACTATCGGCAGTTGAATAAGGTAATGGTTAAGAACAAGTATCCTCTTCATAGAATAGATGACTTGTTTGATCCATTGCAAGGTGCCAAATTTGTTTTAGAAATAGATTTTCTGTCTGGGTATCATCAACTTAAGATTAGGGAGATGGATATCCCTAAGATGGTATTCCCTACCCGGTATGGACAATTTGAGTTCTTTATTATATCATTTGGTTTAACCAATGCCCCAGCGATATTCATGGATTTAATGAATAGGGTATTCAGTTAGTTCTCTAATATTTTGTTAGTATGCTCATTGATGATATTTTGGTGTACTCTAAGAGTAAGGTGGATTATGTCAATCACCTTCATGTGTTGTTGTAGACATTAAATACCAGCAGTTGTATGTCAAATTATCAAAATGTGAATTCTGATTGAACATTGTAACTTTTCTAGGTCATATTATTTCTTGTGAGGGGATCATAGTGGATCTACAAAAAGGGACGATGGTTAAGAAGTGTCCTAGACCTACGAATCCAATCGATATTAGGAGCTTCTTGGGTTTGGCCGGATTCTATAGGAGGATTGTGGAGAGTTTTTCAATGATAACTTCCCCATTGTCTAAGTTGACTCAGAAGAAGGTAAAGTTCTCTTGGTCGGATGCTTGTGAGGGTAGTTCGAGAAGCTAAAGGATAAGCTAACTTCAACTCTTGTTTTAACTTTTCCTGAAGGCAATGAGTTGTTTGTGGTTTGTTGTGATGTGTCCCGAGTGGGACTTGG
Source organism: Capsicum pubescens (assembly GCA_030864215.1). Classification (NCBI taxonomy): domain Eukaryota; kingdom Viridiplantae; phylum Streptophyta; class Magnoliopsida; order Solanales; family Solanaceae; genus Capsicum; species Capsicum pubescens. The sequence continues at coordinate 152,871,801 of CM061543.1, read as the reverse complement.
TTGTTTTTTTATGCAGCATGGTAAGGTGATTACCTATGCTTCTAGGTAGTTGAAGATGCATGAGCAGAACTAACCTACTCATGATCTGGAATTATTAGCAGTGGTGTTTGCATTGAAAATCTGGTGGCACTATTTGTATGGAGTGCACGTGGACATCTTCTTAGATCATAAGAATCTACAGTATGTGTTCACTCAAAAAGAGCTTAACCTTAGGCAGAGGAGATGGCTTGATCTACTCAAGGACTATGACATGAGTCTTCACTACCATTCAGGTAAGGCTAATGTTATTATTGATGCTCTTAGCAGGTTGTCCATGGGGAGTTTAGCTCATGTGGATAAGGAGCGGCAAGAATTGGTGAAGGATATTCACTGCTTGGTTAATATTAGAGTTTGACTTTTAGACTTCAGGAATAGTGGTGTGTTGGTACAAGAAGTGATTTGGTCATCTCTTGGTGCAGAATATAGGAGAAACAAATGATAGATCCTTTCTTGATGAAAATCAAAAGTGATGTAGGTGGGAAAAATGTAATAGTATTTGAGATCAATGGTGATGATATCTTGCGGTACCAAGAAAGGTTATGTGTTCCTAACGATGATGTTTTGAGAGAAAGGATATTGGTCGAGGCACATAAATCGTGCTATGTTGTTCATCTTGATTATCAAAAATGTATCATGATCTCAAGGAGATATATTGGTGGAATGGTATGAAGAAGGATGTGGCTGATTTTATGGCCAAATATTTAGTGTGTCAACAAATGAAAGTTAAGCATATGAGGCCTGGAGGCATATATCAGGAAATTAAATTTCTTGAATGGAAATGAGAAGTAATCAACATAGATTTTGTTACCAGTCTTCTTCGGTCTCAAAATAAAATTGATTCGATTTGGGTTATCATGGATATGATGACAAACTCAGCAAACTTCTTGCCAGTGAGGACTAACTTTTCAGCTGAGGATTATGCGAGGTTGTATCTTCATGAGATTTTGAAGCTATATGGGGTACCTGTTTCAATTATCTATGATCGTGGTACGTAGTTTTGATCTCATTTTTGGCGGTTGTTTCGGAAGAGGTTGGGTACAAAGGTTAGTCTGAGTACTGCTTTTCACCTGCAGACGGATGAGCAAATAGAAAGGACTACTCAAATATTAAAAGATATTCTTCATGCATGGGTGGTTAATTATGGTGGTAATTAGGTTAATCGTCTACCTCTTGTAGAATTTACTTACAACAATTGTTATTATTATCGCATTGGGATGGCCCCTTTTTAGGCATTATATGGTAGAAGGTGTAGATCTCCTATTGGATGGTTCGATCTTGGTAAGGCAGATATATTTGGCTCAGATTTGGTTTATCAGGCTATGGATAAGGTAAAGGTAATTGGGGATAGGATTAAGGCTGCCCAAAGTCGCCAAAAGTCCTATATGGATATAAGGCATAGGGACTTGGAGCTTGAGGTTGGGGATAGGGTGTTCCTAAAGGTATCTCCCATGAAGGGAGTAATGCAGTTTGGGAAAAAAGGAAAGCTCAATCCCCGATATGTTAGACCTTATGTAGTTTTGAGAAGGGTTGGTAATGTTGTGCATGAATTGGGGTTTCTTTCTAGTTTTAGCTCCATTAATCCGGTATTCTATGTCTCTATGTTTAGAAAGTGTATAGATGATCCTTCATTGGTCGTTCTATTGGAAGGATTGGGTATCTCGAATTATTTGTCTTATGAAGTGATCCCAGTTGAGATCTTGAATCAGCAGGTTCGTCAGTTGCAGACCAAGGATATAGCTTTAGTTAAGGTTCTATGGCAGAACCACAAGGTGGAAAAAGCTACTTGGGAAGCGGAAGAGGACATGAAGTCTAAGTATTCGTATTTATTTTCTACTCTGGATATTCATGAAGAAGGTATGTGTTCTTGATCACATCTTTGTTTTCTAACATGGTAAAAGGAAGGTTGATTTCCTTGCATCTTTGTTTTCTAACTTTGTTAAAGGTTGGAATGGTTATGTTGGGGTGTAATTCGTTCATGTACTACCTTGTCCATTATTCAGGGATGAATGATCCTAGTGGGGGAGACTGTAACACCCAGGGTTTCAACCCTTAGAAAATTTCTCTATTTTTTTGCTTCTGGATATCATACGACTTAGGTTACTTCTCGTATAATAGGGTACAATCAGGTAACCCAGTCAGATGTTGTCCAGTATTAGGTGGTTGAGTTTCTGGAATGGGTACGAGTCATATGGTTGGTGATGGTTCGTACGTCTGGGGTTTTCCTTCACTTAATCTGAAACTTAGTAACTTAACCTGGATCTGAGTATGAGTGGCTCACCATAAATCGTGAGGATAGGGTACTAGCTGTATAGTCTAACTCGTCTATTGGACAGTGTTCAACCCCTCATTATTCTGCCTAAGGTACGATTTTATGCTACTAATCATATGGTTGGGTATGGTTTGGCTTAGGGGGTTATATTTTGGATAGTGTTGAGGTCCAAGGTAAGGCCTAATGTACGAGTTAAGGGTACCACTCGTACTATATGGTATGGTTGGGGTGGGGTGGTTGTACCATCCTACAGGAATTTTAAGTAGTTAATCTAGAAATTTCCCCTCTTAATCTCTTAAGGCCCCATCACTTATAACATTCTTGGGACTTTATTTAATCTATTTCCAATCACGCAAACTCTCTTAAAACACTCTCAAAGTCTCTCAAGGTTGTTGGATTAATCAAGGCTAGGGTTTCATCAATACAAACAATGTGAGCCTTATAAGGGTGATTTCTCTCCATCATCTTCATAATCTAAGGTGTGCACTCCTCCCTCGTTATTAGTTCCAACTGAAGGCGTGTTTTATAAATTGTTTTCATGGCATAATTGTTGTATGGTTTTGGGCTTTCAAATATATGTTGGGGGTTTTGATTAAAATGGTTGATTATGGTTTCCCTATATCTTTTACTTATGGTTTTCATTATTATTATGGTGGTTTGAACATTTGGATACATGGGAATGGTTAATTGGTACATGTTTTTGGCTTTGGAGACACTATGCCCCCAACTTGTTTGATAAAATGCCCATGAGAATGTTTTTAGTTAAAATTGTTAGACTTTCATTGAACTATGCATGGTATAACTTGGTAATGGAACCCTAGATAGTTTAAATGATTTGGAATGGTTAAATAATAAGGTATGGGTGGTTATGGGTGGTCTAATTGAAAGCCTTATAGGGTACAAGGGAATCCCTCAAGCAAACTTTATAACAAACATCTTGTGGGGTACGTGGATTCCCCCAAGCCAACTTAATAATGTAATCTATGAGTACATGAGAATCTCTTCTTCTTAAAAAGGATGGCTAAGGACATTGTTTGCAAGCTATAGTCGGTATGACGATACCACTACTTATAGCCTTGGTTAATAATAAATGGAATGGTGTTTTGGTTGTGTTATAATGGTTTTAATTAGGAAATAATGGCGGGGTATGATAGCTAACCGTGAAGGTGTGAGTCCATTAGACGGACACTGGAAACTCATGTTTGCTGACATGAGGATTGTTCATGGCGACAATATATGATACTTACAAGGTATACGGGAATCCCCTAAGTACACTTGTACATATGCATCTTAGAGAGCGAAGGGTACTTAAGAATCCCCTACTCCAATGGTATCTCTGGTTCGTACGGCTACACACATTGAGGCCTGTTCGGGAGGTTACACTGGACCAATATATCCCATGGGTGGTTCTAGGACGGTTAAGCTATACATATCCGAGTTAATGGTTTTAATGGCATGTGAAACGTAGTTCCCTTTCCCAACATGGTTATATATATATGTATGTATGGTTGTGAATGTATAAGGTTGGTTTACTTGGTTTTTAAGGTTGGCACTATTTTATCCTTATCCTAAGTGCATGCTAACGTTCTCCTACTAACCTATCTTTGGGCGGCTGTATCCCCACACGATGCAGGAACCCGCCATTCTACTCCTTTTTCTTAACAATCGAATTCGGGATCAGCTCAGTTGGATTGAAATGGTGAGCTTCCATATTCCAAAAGGCTCCATTTTATGTCATGGATATTTTTACATACTTTGGTTATTTCATAGATATTGGTTTTGGCTATGGTTGAGGGCATGTCCCAATCGAATAATGTTTTACTTTCAGTTAGAGGCTTTGTGGGACTACTATGGGTTGGCATGGACAGTGTCGGTATTGGTGCCAGCCTTAGTATTGGCTTTGGTATTGGGGCTGATACCATTGGACTGTATTTATGATTGCCCCATCCTATTATGTTATGGACTCGTATTTAGTTATTGTTTTGGTTTTGATATGGTTATTGGTTGGATATTGGACAGTTGGACTTACTTGGGTTGGTTACGATTATGGACCTATCCCAGAGGCTAGAATTGTACAAAATGTTATCTTATTATATGTTTGAAATTAATCAGACTCAGGGTACGTATTTGGAGGTTGGGTTGGGTAATGGGGGTGGTACCCAGTTCTGGTTAGACTTGGGATGCGCATTACGACGAGGCCCTGGTTCAAGTCGTGTCAATTAAAACTTACTTGGGTGTTGAAATATCAAGCCTACCCATCTGGTTATGTGAATACTGAACAACCAAGGCTAAAGTATAATGACCCCTAGGTAATTTCCTCTATTAGCATATATTTTTGGTGTTACAAGCCATCTCACAGTGGCTACAAGTCACTTATGACTTGCTGCTGGAACTATCAGATCAGTTATCAAACAGTTTATTTAGGTTTTAGGCTCATTTCTCTATTTTGGAGCTTCCGTTGTGTAGGATTTAGTCTCGAACCAAAAATCATAGTAGATGACCTCAGATAAGAATACGGCACCAATAGTTCTTGAACATTGATTTTTGGCTAGGAGAACCTTGGTTCAGGTCCCAAGGCTTTCGGACTCATTTTGGACTATTGGGCAGATTTATATAAAAAAGTGCAACTATAGGTATAGGCCCTACATTTGGTCAAAACTATTTCAGGTGAATGTTTTAATGGTTCCATTGAGACCAGAACACTAAATTTGGTATGATAGCATAGTTTGTTTATAGGCATGGAGTTTCAAACGAATCCCGAGCATTAATCTAAGTCCACTTTTGGAATTAGAAAATTTGGTACCTAGTACCTGCTAGGATCACTTAAGCGCTCATAAGGTCCTATTTAGTGGACAGCACTTTAGTTCTCATAAGCCTCTTAACCAGTCATTTCCATTGAAGTGGGGTTCAGTTTACCGCCCTAGGTCTACTTTAGTGGTAGCCGCACAAGCTACCAGACCGCTTTAGCAGCAGGTGCTTTAGCAGCATGCACTTTAACGACACCTAAGAGATTTTAAACTTTTTTTTCCTCTAAACTTTCCACCATTTTCATACCTATTTGAGGGATTAAATAGAGGAAAGAGTGGGGAATCATCCACTAAAGCTAAGGTTAGCTAACCTAACACTTCTTTGTTATTTCCCATTAGTTTTACCTTCAATTCCCATCCTAATTCATGGTAAATTCTTAAATTTAGGTCTAAGGATTTCTAAACTTTAAGGGTTGATTTGAGACCCTATTTGTGCTCTGTTTCTACTCAACTTTTGAGCATATATTCCTTATCCTTGGAGGGACCTCATGACAAATTCAATTTTGGATTCTGTTTGTGAGCCTCGGGAGCCCATTCTTGACCCGTATTTTGACCCAACCCTTAATATAGAAATATGGGTCTCGTTTTACTCCTAACGGAATGTACATTAGTATTTTGATAGAAGGGTAATATTTTGGGATTGCGTAGCAAAAACAGATGATTTATGGGCAATTCAAGGATTTGCAGTTCGGAATCGAGGTAGGCATTTGTCTACTCTTCCTAATGATATAGTGTGTTATATATGTTGCATATTAAATAGGGGTGTTAGTATGTTATTATAGGAAGAACACCATGACTTAACCTAAATTATGAGTTCAGGGATTAGAAGGGTGAATCGACCCTTAAGATGAAATACTTATTATGCTTCTAGGATCTATTATCCTAGGTTGATAGATTGTTAGACATAGCTGAGGCTAATAACCTCTTTAGTATCAGTTTTAATACTTATGTTGGTGGATTATTATTCTTTCCTAAATTATGAAAGGATTATATTGGTTGTATATTATTGGGTCCAAGGTTGTGATTATGATATTAGTTGGATTTCGGGAAGTGATTTATCCTTCTAAAAGATGTGGCCATAGTCGGTTGACATTTAGATGCTTACAATTATTTCTGTGGATAATGGTGATTTCATTGCATAAATTAGGTACATTCATGCTCACTTAGTGATATGATTCCAACTGAAAATATAATTTTTCTACTATTTTCTAGAAAGGAATTTATTCCCACATTTAACTTTTAAAATAGATTCTTTCGTAATGGGAATCATACCACCTTAATAAATGATTTATGAGATTTTGAGACTAAAAATGATGTTTTAGAGAGTTGACCAAGATATATTTTGGTCCATAATTTTACTACGATTATTTACTTTGATCGAGAGAGATTTTGACCCTTGCATTATTTTTATGATGATTTAGCCTCAGAATTTTCATTGGGAAACAAAATTACATATTTACACTCTTTTAACCACAGTTCAAGTTCATGCATATATATATCTCTGGTACTGGATGATGTAGAGCAAGAATGATGAAGATGGTTGGAATCCTAGATTGGAATCAGGTCGATGTATGTGGATACTTCTAAATATCCTTAGCTCCTTTTCGTGTGTGAGTCATCGTGTCAATGAAGAGAGGTCTCTATAGGTCTTGTATTTCGATCCATTGAGGTGGAAGAGGTGTGTAACATCCTAGATTTTTGGTTCTTGAAAATTTTTTGACCTTTACTTCCCAGACTACAACTCTCCCTAAGAGTCATAGGGTGTCATTACGTGTCATAGAAACCAAATCGTAGGGTGTCCAGTGAGTTTTTCTTGAGTTACTGCCTTGGTGATAACTTGAGGTCACTAGTCATAAGGACTCATTACGAGTCGTATGGTACCAATCATACGGTGACCAGTGTGTTACCTAATGGATTCTTCTTGACTAAGACAAAGACTTTATGAGTTGTATGGTATCTTGACGAGTCGTATGGATGAGTCATGGGGTTACTAGAAAGGGATCCACTAAGCAACTTTCCATACTACGACTCATGGTGACAAGTCATAGTTAATCCTCACGAGTAGCATAGTGACCTGTAGTCGCGAGCAATAATTTTCCAACTTTTAATTAGGGGAACTTTGGATATTTCCCCTTCTCCCTAGTAATAATCCACGAATTAAAATCCCACTGGGGACCCTATTATTTTCCATAACATAATTAAAACAACTCCCAAGGCTCTCTCAAATTCTCTCAAGAAAAAAAACACTTCAGGTTTCTCAAGGTTGAAAATTAGAGCTTCCAAGGGTGATTCCTTCTTCAAATTTCTTGGTGACTACAACATGTGAGTCTACCCTCAAACTTATTTTCCTTATAGAATGATTATTAAATGGTTATTGATGTGAAATTAAATGTGGGTTTTGACATGGGTTGAGGATTTGACATGGTTATTTCTTAAATTATTTTCCATCAATTATTATGCATTATTTATGCTTGATTTATGGTTTTGATCTTGTGGGGGTGCATGGGCATGGAGAATAAACTAAGGGATTATGATTTCCCCCAAATTGATGTTTTGAACTTGGAATTGGTTTTAAATTATTGTGTTTCCTCAACCCACTTGTGTAAATGGCTTTGAATTGTGGAAATTGTCATTTGGTTTGACTTACTCACCTATACTATTACATTGCATAAATGGATAAATAATGAACATGGATTTTAAGGTCCTTTTTGGCCATGTTTTGATTTAATGAACAAAGAAGGTCGAGGCATTCCCCCAATTTGAATTGATAAACTAAATGAGGTCGGGGAATTTCTCCAACTTGATTTAATGAACAAAGGGGGCCATGGCATTCCACTAAGATGATGGAATATAATTAAATTTGTATAAGTGTAAGCTTGCAAGCGTAAGGGTATGACAATGCATGTGGTGGCCTTAATGTGTCATTCCATGGTTAAATAATAGGTTATGTGAAACTTGTTTTAGATTGGGCTTAAAGGGGGTTATGTAGCTAGGCCATGAAGGTATAAGTCTTGAAGGACTTGTATTGGAAACTCACGTTTGTCAGCGTGAGGGTTCGTTATGATGACAATGAGGATATGTCACACTATATACCTATTGTATCCTAGATTAACATAGGGTTGGGGTGTTCCCTAGTCTTCCTTGATACCTCTGGTTCATGCGGATGACACGCACTGGGCCTTTTCATCAGGGGTAGATAAACCCATATTATTGTGGGTGTCTTTTATGATGGTTTAGATACATAGTCTGGCTAAGGTTTTACTTGCAAATTAAGCCTTGTTCCCTTCGACGGCATGATTATATACATATGTACATAGTGTGCATGTGGAGTTTACTGTGGTTTTTATTTGGAATTGTTTTATCACTTGTCCTTGAGTTATATGCTAGCTCTCAACCCGCTAATTATCTTTGGATGTTGTATCCCCATGCAATGCAGGAAACGAAGACACGGTTGGTTTTCCTGTGCAGTGATTAGGTGATTTCTAGATTAATCGAGAGTTGACTTGGAGTGGTGAGCTTCCATAGTCTGGAAGACCCTCATTTCATGTTTGGTTTCCTTATGTCATATACTCTTCTTTGAAATTATTTTTGGCTATGGTCAGGGCAATGCCTCGACTTTTTACTGGTACTCAGTTTGTTAGAGGTTATATGGATTACTGTGGAATTGGGGGGTATTGGTTATTAGTTATTGGCTATTGGATAGTAGTTGTTGGGATTCTTATACTTCCTTTAAGTTATTAATCATGTTATCTTTTTATATGTTTGGAATTCATCCGCTGCTAGTGCTTTTAGTTCTGTTGGGTTAGGCAAAAGGGGTGGTCTCTAGTCCACGACAGACTTAGGATACCCGTCATGGCCAGGCCCTGGTTTGGGTCATGACAAGGTGTATACACTTAGTTACTTTATAGTACATGGATCGGTTATGTTAGTATGGATAATACTTTGCATTCATCCTTTCATGCACATTGCCTATTATTAGTATTCCTTATATCTATCAACCTTATGAGGGGGTTGCATAGGTATATATGATGAGAGCTACTTACAGTGTGTTATTGTTGATTGGACCTTTCGAGTTGCGGCCCAATTTAGGTATTGTTTATCTGGGCTAGTCAGTTACTGTGTTGTTGTTATTATGGTTTGTCTATGACAGGTTGATTGGTGGTTCGGTACTGAGATTCGAGGTATGTTTCTAATTTCTTTCTCTTATAGCTATTTTACTATGCATGATTATCTCATGTTTAGACTTATGGATTTGGAATCTTGACTATGTTAGCACTTGTCCTTACTATGATTAGGAGGCCTTAAGATGCTACTATGACTACTTTAGGTTGTAACATTATTTTAGCCTTGTTTATATACATATATATATATATATATATATATATTTAGTTATGGTATCATCGTATATCCCTCCCTTCCTTTATTTATTCATATTCTATATCCATCTTGGTCATGTATACTAATATATATCCTTCTTCTGCTCTTCAATTGTATATTGGCCAGCGATATACGATATAGTGATTATGTTTCTATGTATGGATAGAATAGGATAGTTTGTTGCTATTGCCTCTTTTGATTTACTATGTTAGTTTCCTGGATACTAGGTGTAGTTTACGTTCCTTCTTGGATGTTATTTATTTTTGCATAATCTTTGAAGCTCAGTCAACAATTGCCTACTGAGTACCATGTGTTTAGTACTCATACTACACTTCTGCAAGCTACAGATCATAGTACAGGTTCTCGCCATTATTGTGTGCCGCGTATGGAGAAGCTACTGATCAGAGATTTAGGCTGACCTCCTGGCATTCGGGGCATTAATATTCTTTCTCTTAAAAATTAGACTAGTCTCTATGTTGCATTTAGAGATGGATTGTATCAGTATATTAATTTAGTAGTTTATTTTGTATTCTTACTATATTAGAAGATCTTGTACTAATTCCACCGGGTTTTGTGACTGTCTTTTATATATTAGTCTTTTACTATATTTATTTTGCATTTTTCCTTCATTTCTCTTTGTAGTTTGTTACAAGTAGTTCTGAACAATGGGTTGGCTTACTGTAACTCCCCAGGTATTTGGTCCATGAAAATTTCTGAAATTTTATCCTTACTGTCCTAACTACGACTCCCCAGACGATTCGTAGAGAGCTTTGACAGGTGGTTGGGACTCGATCATAACTTAATCAGAACAGGTGGCTTAGTATTCTGCTCTGAGTACGAGTGGCTCTCAACTAGTCGTCAGTATAAAAAGTTTGGCCCAAGACACTATCTTCATTACAAATTGAAGCCACGAGCCGTAAAGACTCATGATGAGTCATCATGTCCCAATCATAGGGTACCTAGTATGTCTTCCCAAATTATTGCTATCTTCAGTACAAGAAGTGGTTATGAGTTGTTAAGTGTGGTTACGAGTCGGTTATATAAATCATAGCCAGACCATCATGGGGCTTTGATGGTTCTGTCTTGACTTGTGATGATTCATAATATATCCTTATGGGTCGTATAGTGACATGTAGTCACTTGCGATAATTTTCAGTCTTTTCGTTAAGGGAACTTTGGATATTTCCCCTCTACCCCAATAGTAACCCACAATCTAAAACCCTATTGGAAACCCCATTAGCATTGCTAACTTACTTAAACACTTCCAAAACTCTCTTAAATACTCTCAAGCAGCCATACTTAGGGTTTTCAAGAAATAGGTCATCCAAGGGCTCAAGGGTTGAATTCGTTCCATAAAACTTGATATTTCAAACATGTTACTCTTCCCTCATTGTTAATTTGTTAAAAGCATATATTTAAAAGTATTGTTCATGAGATATATATGTTGATTTTGAATTAAGGGTTGAGGGCTTTAAATGCTTGTTGTTGAACAATATATTCCTATGGTTTACATATGATTATTCCAGCTTTAAACATGATTTTGAACTCGTGGGTGCATGAGTATGGTGAATACACTAGGGAATTGTGATTTTCCCTAAACTTGTGACTTTTGAAGTGGTTATGACCCCAACTCTATATTGTGAAATTGAATTTAATTAAGAGAAATGTGGGAATTTGAACTATTCTTGAACTATTGCATTATGATTTTGAATTGAACTTTATGGGGATGGGTAATTCCTCAAGCTAATACAAAATTAAACCAAGGGGGTTGTGAATTCTCCCAAGTCAAGATAATTGGTGTGGCATGTTGATGTTACCTTGCAAGTGTAGTTGGTTTGATGATACCAACAATGTATGCCTTAACATAAAACATGGTTTGAAGAATGGGAATGTATGATAACTATTTTAACTGGGCTTTAATGAGGGTTGTGTAGCTGAGTTGTAAAAGTGGTGGTCTCGAGGGACCACACTAAAAACCACAGTTGTTGATCCGGGGGTCTAAATGGTGGAGAGGTTTGATTCCCCCTTAATATTATTATCACATGATTAGGAGGTTTGAGTCCCCCATGTTATATTACATGATTTGGTGATCATGTCACCTTGATATACAAGGAGGTTCGAGTCCCCTATAGTGCATATGTATACCCTCTAGTTTATGTGGCTACAAGTACTGGCGCCCTACCAATAGGGGGAGATATAGGCCCATATAGCCCTATGTGCCTTCTTATGTTATGATGGTTGAGCTACATGACCCAGGCTAAAGTTTTAAAATGCATGCTAAACCTTGTTCCCTATTTGTCATGTGATATATATATATGTGCATCCGATTGTGTGCAATGGAATTGAATGATTTGAAACTGTTGATCATGGCATTATGTAATCCTTAGCCCCGAGTTACATATTAGTGTCCACCCCACTAGCCATCTCCGGACGTTGTATCCATATGTGATGCATGCTCCAGAGCTACTTCTACTTTTTCTATGCAGAGTTAGGAGCATCAACTCGGTTAGTCAATTTATTATGGTGAAGTGGTGATCTTCCATACTTTGGAAGACTTATACATTTCATCAATTCTTATCATAGACTAGAGTTTAGAGTTTCATTATCATTTTCATTTCTATTGTCATTTGTTAGAGTCGGGGACATGACCCGACCAAGACTGGTTTTGGTTCTTGTGTTAGAAAGCTTTCTTAGATTAATGTGGAATTGGGTAATGTTGGTCGGTTGTTTTGGCCGAACGATGGTTGTCGGTTATAGACATGATTAAAATATCATTGAGCTTACTATTATGCTATCTTGTTATTTGTTTGGAATTCATTCAACCTCGGGGATGTTGTGCCCGCTTAATTAGGTAGGGAGGGTGGTCTCTGATCCATGTGGGACTTGAGATGCCCATCACGGCCAGGTCCTGACTTGGGTCTTGACAAAAATGGGATTAGAGTCATGGTTTAGTGTCATTAGGTGTCCATAAAGACGTGTCAAGTATAGTCTCATATATGGGTGTGTAGCGCGCCACACTTATAATGGAGAGGCTACGAGGCATTTAGGAATGTTTCTCTTTTCTTGTTGTTCTATTTCAAGCTATAGAGTGTAAGTTCTTGAACCTCTCTAATGCTTGTTTGTTCTCCTTTTAGATCATGCCTCTAAGAAGATCTGATATCCGTGGGAACTCTTTTGTCCCATCTGAGGACAATATGGATGGAGATCATCCTACTCTAGGAGTTCAGACTCGGTCTAGGATCTCTTCTTCTGATTGACCTAATGGAGCTCCACTAGTTCCCCCTATCCCTCCTCAGGCACCTCAAGTTGATGTGTCTAATGCTAAGTTTTGCCAGTTATTAATTTGCTTACCTAGTTGGTGGCCTCCCAGGCTGAGTGGGTTGCTTCTGTTGCTCCATTCTATGAGGCCGCTGGAGTTGGCCAATTTATGAGATTGAGTCCTCCTATTTTTACTGGTTCTAAAGTGGAGTAAAATCCTTAAAATTTTATTGATGAGATAAAAAAGATCGCATGTGTGATATATGCTACTGATGTGGAGGGTGTAGATTTTGCAGCTTATCAGTTGAAAGATGTGGCATACCAATGGTATGAGTAGTGGGACCAGTCTATGGGTGATGCTGCTTAGTCCACTTTATGGGACAATTTCTCTACTACTTTCCTTGATTGCTGCTTTCCTTAGGATTTGAGGGAGGTAACGATCTAGGAATTCCTGAATTTGAAGCAAGACAGGATGACAGTAAAAGAGTATGACTTGAAGTTTCATCGGTTGTCGCATTATGCTCCTGATTTAGTATCTAGCATGAGGCCTAGAAAGAGGAAGTTTACCTCTGGGTTGTACCATGAGTTGATCTTGGAGAGCAAGGTTTCCTTGTTGAAAACGGATATGGACATCTCTAAACTTGTGGTGTATATACAATAAGTAGAACAAGAAAATAAGAAGCAAGCAGAGATAATTAAAAGGAAAATTAAGAATTGTTGCCATTCAGATCTGTGTGGAGGTCAACAACAAAGTGGTAGACACAATGGAAAATGGTCTAAGAAGAAGTGCGGCAATTCTGGTTCCTACTCTACGGCTAGTTATTCTTATGAAAAGCCACTAGATTATCATCATTCTTAGTATAATAGTGGGTTTAGAGGACCAGGAGCCCAGCCTTAGGCTAGTGGCGCTCAGTTAGCTCTATCGTATCCTCCTTGTAGATTACACGGTCAGGTGCATCGTGGTGTTTGTGAAGAGGGGAGGAATAAGTATTTTAAATATGGTCAGATTAGTCATATATGGAGGTATTTTCCTTCTAATGTTGCTTCTGTGTCAAAGAAGATTCCTATCACAGCTTCATCCTTTCCTGCACCAAAGAGTGCTACTTCTGCTTCTGGCTCCGGCACTGGTCGGATCCGTCTGTACGCACTTCCACTCACCAGGATTCTGAGGCATCCCCCAATATTGTTACAAGTACACTCAAACTCTTTTCTCATGATGTATATTTCTACTTGATCTAGGGTCCACTCTCTCTTATATGATCCCTTATGTGGCAATCTATTTTGGATTTGATTCAGAATATATTTTGGCCCCTTACTCTATGTCCACCCTAATGGGTGATTCCATCATGGCTAGAAGGGTCTATAGGGGTTGTGGTGATATCGTTCTATGGTAGAGAGACCTTGGTGGATCTGATAGAGCTGGACATGGAAGACTTTGATATGATTTTGGGGATGGATTAGTTGCATTCATGCTATGCGTCTCTTGATTGTCAGACCTAAAGGTCCGTGTTTATTTTCCAAATGAGCCGATAATTAAGTGGGAAGGTAGTTCCTTAGTACTAAAGGGAAGGTTTATTTCGTATCTTAGAGCTCGAAAATCAGTTTTTAAAAGGTGTCTCTATAGCTTATTGCATGTTAAGGATTCTATATCCGAAGATCCTTCTTTGCAGACTGTTCCTGTGGTCTGTGAATTTCCCATGGTGTTCCTTGATGATCTTCCTGGTGTTCCTCCTAATAGGGAAATTGATTTTGGGATTGATCTTCTTCCGAACACTCGTTCTATTTTTATCCCTCCTTACAGAATGGCTCCAGCTGATTTGAAAGAACTCAAGGAGCAGTTGAAATATCTTCTTGACAAAGGTTTTATCCACCCAAGTGTGTCTCCGTAGGGTGCTCCTGTTCTTTTCGTGTGTAATATGGATGGGTCCCTTCGGATATATATTAATTACCTCCTAGTCCTACAACTCCATCTAATAACTAGAGTTCCTTAGATTTAGCCGGCTATTATAGAAGGTTTGTGGAGAGTTACTATTCTATTATTGTCCCATTGACTAAGTTGACCTAGAAGAAGGTGAAATTCTTGTGGTTTTATACTTGTGAGGGTAGTTTTGAGGAGCTACAGAATAAGTTGACTTGCTATTGTGGGTTTTAGGGGTTCAAATGTTTGATACACTTAAGTTTCTAAATGCTTTCAATAGTTTATGTCTCATTATCTATCCTTTAACTTCTTGCATTTTAGTTTGGTGTTTCTTTCTTATCTCGGCATCTTCTTGTTTCATTAGGTTAGTTTTCATCTGCATAGGTAGTTTCTGTATCATTTGGTATCAGAGCATAGCTGATTTTGTTCTCACAAAATCAATCTTGGGCTTTCTTTCTTAAAAAATATAAAAAAAGGGTTCTACGTGTGTTGGTGCTCCATGTCGAGAATTGGTGTTATTGTTGCATCTTGGTCGAGGCTCAAGTCTTAGATCTAGGAGTCCTTTTGTTTGTTTTGTTGTTTCTAGTGTTAGTTTCTACATCACTAACACTAAAGAAGTCTAATTCTAAGTTTGAGCTTTTGTTGTTGATATTGTTATTGTAAACCTAAGTGTGGTCGAGTATTGGTGACATTGTTGTTGTTGTGGAGTTGGACGTTGGATGTTGTTGTTGTTCTAAGCTTGGCCGTGTGATGTTATTGTGAATTGGTAACCTAAGAACATTTTATTGATATTGTTGTAGTCTTGGTCGTATGGTGGTGACATTGCTATTGTGGAAGTGAGTTGGCCGTGTGGTTGTTGTTGATTGTTCATTGAGTTGTTGTTGTTTTTCTTGATGTTCTTCACCTTCTTCATATATTTTTAAAATATAAAGTGAATGTCAGATCCAAAAGGTTGAAGGAAAAAGTTGTAGTACTTGTTAGTCTTGAAAGACTTACAACCACTCAAGGACTTGTCAATCACTTTTCAATTACCTTCCAGGATTTAAGGACCATGTTTTAAGGAAGAAGTACAAGGAAAGTCAAGCCTTTGAATTTGAAATTGAAAAAGGCAACCAAGACTTGTATTTCCCTCCTTTTAACTAAATTCCTTCATTCCAAATTATATTTTGATCAAGACTTGGAAATTGGAAAATAAAGACTTGTTAAAAACCGCAACCAATAGTGTACTGCCACGTCACCTATTTACTGTTCAAGCATCAATTTTAAGCTCAAATTTTGGATTTCATAGTTTCATTTTCTTGTTCCTTAGTTTCATTTGTTGGTTCTAATACTAATTGACAAACTAGCAATATTCTACTAGGTTGTAAGTTAGTTTTTGAGTCCATTTGTTCGTGTTTACGTTTGTTGTGTACTTTGTCATTTTGAATCATTTTTATTTCTTAGCTCAAGTCCCACAAGATTTGTTTGAGTTTCAAACCAAAATATATTCCGAACAATAGTAGGCTCAATCCTTAACTCCTCATGGGTTCCTTAGCCGGCTTACAACACTTGTGAAGCTACAAGTGAGGTAATCAAACTGTATGAGTGTGGTAAGGCTATTTGAACTAACTTGTTTGTTGTTTTTGTAGGTATTTTCTTAGGTTTATTTCAATAGAAGGAAGAACATCTCAAACCATGGACAATAATACTCTTAGCATTATTTAGGCTTCCCTTAAAGCCCTTAACCAAGGCATGGAAAGGGTGCAAGTGGACTTGAATTCAGTGAGAGGGGATGTAACATCGTTGAAAAGGGATGTGACTACTATGAGTGGGAGGTTGAATGTGTAGAAAGCTAAATAATTTGACCCTCTACTCCAAAACACTATCATGTCTCCTCAAGTGGGCATGATCAAAACACTTTTACCACCATTTCCCCCGAAATGTTACATCAAATGATTAATCCACCAAGACCACCACCAAATGCTTCCCAAAATCGAGACCATGATAGACCAATCCACCATCCACTTTACCAAGTCCAACATGAAGGATTTGGAAACAAAATTTCACCACCGAACCTAAGCCCTCCAATCCAAATCCAAACTCCATTGAACCAAAGGCCTTACTTTCCACCAAATCCAAATCCACTTAATTCAAATAGACCCATCCATGTAGAGGGATATTCTAGGGAGGAACAAAATGAGGGATATAGAGCTTATGATGATGTCTAATTGAGGTAAGGAATGATGGGAGGGAGACATGGTTAGCAAAGAGAACCCATTGGTCAAGAAGTGAGGTTTGGTCACCAAAACTGAAAAGTGGGCATAAACTCCATCAAAGTTAGTCTTCCAATCTTCAAGGATAAGAATTATCCCGAGGCTTATCTTTCTTGGAAGTCATCTTGTGACAAGATATTCCAAGTGAATGATCTAACCAAAGAGAAGAAGAGTTGTTATGTTAGCGCTCACTTTGAGGGGTATGCGAACACTTAGTGAGAGTATGTAAAGAGGTTTGGTAATGTGTTGATTGAGGGGAAACCCCCTCCATGGTTTAGATTGAGGTACCTTATGTGGCAAAGGTACTTACCCGAGGGATACACGCATGAACTTCTTGCCAAGTTGTACACCTTGAGGCAACAAAACAAAAGTGTCATGGCATACTATGATGAGTTTCAACAATTGATGTTGAATCCTGATCATCGAGGTGAACAAGTGAGTCATGACATTATAAGTTTCAAGGACGGGTTGAATAGATACATATCTAAATGCATGACCCTCTACAAATTTGACACTATAGATGGCATCTTTTAAGCGACATTAGAGGTTGAAAGGGAGATATCGGCTTACAAGTCTAAGGGGAACCAACATTCCTCGAATTTGCATAAGGACAAGGATGACCCATTCAATTCCAATCAACCTGAGACCAAGGCTATCCCATCCAAAACCAAGGTTGACCGAAGGTATCCTCTAAGAAATAAAGGTAAACTGAATCCTACTTCTCGTCCTAAGGGTTTTCAAAGTTTCAAATATCAAGGGTGGGGACACAAGGCTAGTGAGTGTCCAAACTAGAGAAATATAATCCTTAGGGAGGGAAAATTGTATTATCTTGTAGAGGAGGTAGGAATTGAATCGGATGAGAATGATGAAAAAGCTCAAGATGGAGAGCACGAGGAAGCTGAAGTGTAATTTGAAAAAGGTGGAGAAGATGTTTGGCTGCTTAATGATGTATGTGGAGTGCCTAGTTATATGTCAAGAAGAGTCATTATTAGTGAGGTTTTACAAGAGAAATCCAAGAGTATAATAGGTGAAGTAGGGGCAAAAATAATGCAAGAAAGAGGAAAGAAGTCTTTGACTATAGGACTTGCCCACAAAGACTCTTTATTACTGACTAACATAGATACTAGAATTTTGCATAGTATCCACTCTTCTTATGTACAGGTTGAAGAACATGTAATTCCAAAGAGTATACTTGATGATATCATGGAGTCCTTGGTTGAGCATCCTAACCTCGCGAAAGGACATGAAGAAATAACTCAAAGAAGAGAGCTTACGGGTGATGAAGCCTTGAATTTATGGACAAATTCTTTTCAAGATAGAGAGGATGATATGGGAATGATCACGAAGAAGGACATAAGTGAGTGTGTGTTGAATCCATCTAAAGGAGTGTACACGTGAAGAGGTAGAAGGGCTTTGGAACTCACCAAAACAGCCCCTATGTTTGAACTAGAAAGGTGCCCTTTCTCTTAAGGGGTCTTTTGGATATTTTGTCTCCTATTATGTAATAGACTATATATAGAACATTTTAGGGTTTTATTCATTAGTTTTTGATGATATTTGACAAGTGATATTAATGAACTCCATTGGGAGTAATATTAGTGCAGGGCTTGGAAAATGCACCCGAAACTAGGGCAAGTCGAGTGTAGATTCACTTGGGTTGCATTTTGGCTTAGAAATATTGGTTCTTGAGGATATTGATTTTCCTCTTGTGTCTACGTAAGAGTGTGGTGTTTCTATTGTGGGTTTTAGGGGTTCTAGTGTTTGATACACACTTTATAAACTATTATAAGCATTTAGGAACTAAAGTGCGTATCAAATAAAAGAACCCCCAAAACCCAAGAGAGAAATACCACACTCTTACATAGACACAAGAGGAAAATCATTCTCTTCAAGCACCAATATTTCTAATCCAAAATGCAACCCAAGTGAATCCACACTCGACTTGCCCTAGTTTTGGGTAGCTTTTCCAAGCCCTACACTAAAAATACTCCCAATGGAGTTCAAGAATATCTCTTGTCGAATATCATGAAAAACTAATGACTACAATCCTAAAATTTTATATATATATTCTATTACAAAATAGAAGACAAAATGTCCAAAAGACCCCTTAAGAAAAAAGGCGCCCTTCTAGTCCAAACAAAGGGGTTGTTTTATACTATTCATCCTGGTTCAACGAAAATGTATCAGGACCTTAGAGAGATTTATTTGTAGAATAATATGAAGAAGGAAGTTTCCAATTTTATGGATAAGTGCTTGGTGTATCAGCAAGTGAAGGTAGAGTACTTGAGGCTCGGTAGGCTGACTCAAGAGATTAAGCTACCGGTGTGGAAATGGGAGATAATTAATATGGATTTTATTTCTGATCTTCTGTGGTCTCGCCAACAAATTTGATTTGATTTGGGTCATCATAGAATGGATGCCTAAGTCTGCTCACTTCTTGTCTGTGAGGACTAATTTCTCTTTAAAGGATTATGCCACATTATTTATTGAAGAGATCATGAATTTGCATGGTAATATAGTTTCCATCTTATATGATCGGGGTACTCTATTGTCATCACACTTTTAGAGGTTGTTCCAGCGAGGTTCAGGGACTAAGGTAACCCTTAGTACCATTTTCCACCCATAAATAAATGGGTAAGCGGAAAGGACAATTCAGGTCTTGAAAGATATGCTCTGGGCTTGTGTTTTTTATTTTGGTGGTAGTTGGGTTGACCACTTTCCTCTAATAGAATTTACCTTTTACAACAGTTATCACTCTAGAATTGGTATGGCTCCATTTGAGGCCTTATATGGTAAGAGGTGTAGGTCTCCTATTGGGTTATTTAAGTTGGTGAAAATAAGTTATTTGGTACTGATTTGGTTAACCTAGCCATGGAGAAGGTAAAAGTGATTTGGAAATTAATGTCTCCTAAAGTTGCAAAAAGTTTAATGTGGATGTAAGACGAAGGAAGTTGGAGTTCAGTGTTGGTGATTCAGTGTTTCTGAAGGTGTCCCCTATGAAGGGAGTGATGCAGTTTGGTAAGAAGTGGAAGCTCAGTCCCCTTTATGTTGATCTGTACTGGGTCTTAAAGAAAGTTTGTAATGTTGCATACAAATTGGAGTTGTCTTCTAGTTTGAGCTTCATTCATTTGGTGTTTCATACCTCAATATTGAGAAAGTGCGTGGGTGATCTTCCGATGATTGTTCTTTTGGAAGAGGTGGTTATTTTGGGTTCCTTATCTTATGAGAAAGTCCCGACTAAGATTTTGGATTGGCAAGTCCGTCAATTGAGTACATAGGAAGTGGCATCAATAATGATTCTTTGGAGGAACCAAAGGGTTGAGAAAGCTACTTAGGAGGTTGAAAAGGACATAAAGTCAGAGTATCCATTCTTGTTTCCCATTACGGATAATTTTGCTTGAGGTATGTGTACTCCTTAATATCTTTGTTTTCTGACTTTGTTACAGGAAATGGTGATTTTCTTGGCATATTTGTTTTCTATCCTTGTTAAAGGTGAGAGTAGTTGTTTGTTCAGTCAAATCATGCTAATAAATGCCTTGTCCTATCATTTGAGGATGAATAATCCTAATGGGGGAGTATTTAACTCCCCGAGTTATTGGTCCTTGAAAAATTCTAAAATTTAATCCTTATCGTCCTGACTACGACTCCCCTGATGAGTTATAGGGAGCTTTGACGGGTCGTAGGGACTCGGTTAAAACTTAATCAGAACAAGTGACTTAGCATTCTGCTCTGAGTACGAATGGCTCTCAACTAGTCATCAAGACTTCCTACGGGTTATAAGGACCAAGTTGTAAGGTGTTCAAAAATCTTAGCCTAAGACACTGTCTTCATTACGACTTGAGGCCATGAGTCATAAAGACTCATAATGAGTCGTTATGTCCCAATCGTAGGGTCCAGTATGTCATCCCAAATTATTATTGTCTTGAGTATGAGAAGTGGTTACGAGTCATTAAGTGTGGTTACAAGTCAGTGGAATGAATCGTAACCACACCAGTATAGGGCCTTGGTGGTTCTGTCTTGACTACGACTCCTTGTGATGAGTCGTAATATATCCTTATGGGTCGTATAGTGACCCGTGGTCAATTGCGACAATTTTCAATCATTTCACTAGGGCACTTTATACATTTCCCCTTTACCCAAATTATTCTCATAACCTAAAACCCTATTGGGAACCCTATTAGCATTGTTCACTTACACAAACGCTTCCAAAACTCTCTTAAATTCTATCAAGCATCATACTTAGGGTTTTCAAGAAGTAGGTCATCGAAGGGATCGAGGGTTGAAATTTTTTCGTGAAACTTGGTATTTCAGACATGTTACTCTTGCCTCATTGTTAATTTGTTGAAAGCGTATGTTTTAAAGTATTGTTCATGAGATATTTATGTTGTTTTTGAATCAAGGGTTGAGGGTTTTTAATACTTGTTGTTGAACAATGTTTTTCCATTGTTTAAATATAATTATTCCTGCTTTAAACATGGTTTTGAACTCGTGGATGCATGGGTATGGTTAATGAACTAGTGAATTATGATTTTTCCCAAACTTGTGACTTTTGAAGTGGTTATGACCCCAACCCCATATTATGAAATTGGTTTTAATTATGAGAAATGTGGGAATTTGAACTATTCTTGAACTATTGCATTATGATTTAGAATTGAACTTTATGGGGTTGGGTAGTTCCCCAAGCTAATGTAAAATTAAACCAAGGGGGTTGTGAATTTCCCAGGTAAAGATAATTGGTATGGCATGTTGATGCTACCTTGTAAGTGTAGCTGGTATGACGATACCAACAATGTATGCCTTTGCGTGAAACATGGTTCGAAGAATGGGAATATGTGATAGTTGTTTTAATTAGAATTTAATGAGGGTTGTGTAGCTGAGTCGTGAAAGTGGTGGTCCCGAGGGACCCATATTGGAAATTGTGATTGCGGACGCGGGGATCTATTTGACCAGGAGGTTCAAGTCCCTTTTAAAATTATAATCACATAATTGGGAGGCTCGAGTCCCCTGCATTATATTACATGATTTGGTGTTTGTGACACCTTGATATTCTCGGAGGTTTGTGTCCCCTATAGTGCATATATATACCCTCTAGTTCATCCTGCCACATGCATTGGGCCCTATCATCTTGGGGAGAGTTAGGCCTATATAGACCATGGGTGCCTTCTTATGTTATAACGATTGAACTGCACAACCCAGGCTAAAGTTTTCTAATGCATATTAAACCTTGTTCCCTATCTTTGCATATGATATATATATATGTATGTATGTATGTATGTATGTATATGCATCTGATTATGTACAATGGATATGAATTGTTTAAAACCGTTGATCACGGCATTATGTTATCCTAATACTTGAGTTACATGATAGTGTTCACCCCACTAATCGTATCCGAATGTTGTATACCTACATGATGCAGGCATTAGAGCTACTTCTATTTTTCCTGTGAAGAGTTAAGAGGATCGGCTCGATTTGCCCATTTGTTGTGGTAAAGTGGTGAGTTTCCATACCTTGGAAGACTTAAACATTTCATCAGCTCTTATCATAGACTAGAGTTGATATTTTCATTATCATTTTCATTTCCATTGTCATCTGTTGGAGTTGGGGACATGTCTCAATAAAGACTTATTATTGTTCTTGTGTTAGAAGGCTTTGCTGGATTACTGTGGACTTGGGCGGTGTTGATCGGTTGTTTTTTTTGGTCGATGGTTGTTGGTTATAGACATGATTTAAATATCATTGAGCTTCTTGTTATTCTATATTATTATATGTTCGTAATTCATCCGACCTCGGGGATGTTGTTCCTACTTGATTAGGTGCAGGGGTGGTCTCCAATCCATATGGGACTTGAGATGCCCGTCACAGCCAAGACCAGGCTTAATTCGTGACACTTACCTACTGGTGGGTTATAGTAGGTGCTATTATGACTTGAGAGATTAGGTCGTAGAAAATTGGTATCAAAGCCTAGGTTTACCAATGTATTAGTACAAGATCTTTGTATCCAGTAGAGTCTTATGGATTGACTTGAAGACATCTGTAACCTATATTTAGGAGGCTACATGCATTCTTAGGAAAATCTATTCTTGACTCCTTATCGTGTGTGTATATTTCTATAAACCTTAAGTACGTTTTTTGACTCTATTCTGTTCTAGATAGATTATGTGAGATTGTTGATAAATGTGGATAAGACTTCACCACGTGTTTCTAGAGTTGTTGTGCAGCATCGGATCAGGGAGTTAGGGATGGAAGTCAAAGATCTTCATCATTGGTTGGAGAATTTGAGGCCAACCCAGGCTCTAGTAGAGATCTTGAATGCTTTAGCCATTCAAAATTAAGTAATGAGGATTCCGATCCTCATTACGGATACCTCCCAGCCAGAGATAAGTTTGGTTCTTCGAGCAGTTCACAGGTTGGAGTTGGGTTTGTTGGTGTTCAGTAGGGTTCCTTGATGGTTTTGGGGTACAAGATTGGGTTTCTTGAGTGGGTGATGTCACTGAAAATACACCTACAATTGAAAAATAAATCATTTGTTGTCAAAATATAGTAACCTAACTAGGTTGGGTTCGATCCTATAGGGAATACGTAAGAAATCCTTCTCAAACTTGTTGGAATCAAAAGGCAGTGTGGAAAGTAAATGGGTGGATTTGCTAAAATAGTAAAATGTAAAAATAACTAGATGTTGGAGGTTGTAATCAATTTAAGAGGAACACTAGGCTTGCAATCCCCTTGTCTTCTAACTCCGTAAATTTATTGTACACTATCGAACTATTCCAATATCTTGCATAAAGAATCTGACAAGTTATGTATCACCAACCATCTCTTGGCATACTTTGGTGAATTTCACTCATCTCCTCTCGGTCTCAGAGTATCGCCTTACTAACCCTTGCCTTGGACCCCAGTTTCAACTATCTTTTCTCGGTCTAAAGTTGATTAGATGAAAGTTAATCATCTTAAGTAGATAATGTAGGTAAGCTTATTTTAGCAATTAACCCCAAATCACTGCTTTGATATCCTTTTCCTAATATTTACCTCCCTCTCGGGTTTGTAGTGAATACAGGTGGGATCCTAACATTGGCCACCTCTAATAAAACAATTAAATTGGAAAAAACCACAATATATGCAAGAATATTTATCTAGAATGACTTGGCACTTCCTCTACTTCGTTAATATGCCAGAGTTTCCACAACCCTAGCTAAGGGAATTAGCCGCTCATAGTTATGAGATCATTCATGGAATCCACAGACAAAATTGCAGAATTTATCTCACAATAATGAAAGAAAAAACCCAAAGTCTTAAATTGAATAACAAACCAAGAACAATAAGATTCCAAGATCACAAGTCAATCTAGAAATCAAAAGATACTTCTAAATAGTATGATGTAAACTTAGCCCCAAAGAGCCTATCTATGATATCTTCTAACTGAAAAATGTTAAAAGGGTATTTACAGATTACATGGAAACCCTAGTAAACCAATCCAAAACAAAAGAAGAAAACCAAAGTCGGTGGCCACTTACGGGTCGTAAGTGGCACGTATGGATTATAGGTGGTCCCACATAGGTGACAGGCTCCTAAAAACTCCTAAAACTCTCTTAAATTTGATGTACTGGCACCTATGAGCCGTAGGTAGTACATACGGGCCTTAGTTTCCCTTCGTAGGTGACAGGGTCTAATTTTTCAGCTTCTACATCTCTATTTTTCAGCTTTCTGACACTTGTTCTGGCACCTACTTAGTAAGTAGCACCTACGGGATGTAGGTGACCACTTAGGTGGTTCAAAACTTCAATTTTCATTCTTTTTTTCTAGATTATCTCCAAACCTAATTTCCTACAAAACACAACATAAAATGCATCATATCTAACAAAAAGACCTAAGTAACTTGCATATTTTCATCATTTTAAGCATCGAAAGTGCTATGAAACCATAGCACATCAACACCCTCAACTTAGAAAGTTTGCATGTCCTCAGGAAACACAACATAACAAAATAAAACAATGATTCTTAACTAGGAGAACTCTAAGCTATTTAAGGAAGTCAATCATCAAATTTAAGCTCAAAACATTACCTTTTCCTATTTCAACACTTCAAAACCAACTGTGTGTATACATGAAGCACAACAATGTGGCACAAGGGAATCAAGATATGGAATTATATCAACAATGGACAACCAAGCATATGAACAAGTTACACTACCCAAACAAGTAAGCAACTAGCAATAAGACGTATGTGCCCTCATAATAAAGAAGTCTCAATCATTCATATGAAATTATGCATGTCAATGCAGGGACCGTCAATAGACACTCACACTCACAAAAGAATTTTCAATCAATGCACATAAAATACCATAGGATTTCCCTTATTTTCTTTACCTTAGTTTTCAAACTGTCAAGTTAGGATCACTATAGGACTTTATTCGACTTAAAATGTAAGCTTGGGGGCTGATATAGTACATATGGACATTTTTAGTGACTAAGCCTCCTTGGCACTATGCTTACTTTAAGGTCTACTTATCAACCAATTTCTTTTTATTCCATTCTTATTTCTATATTTTTATTCTTTATCGCACATTCAGGTTGGGTGTGGTTTCTTTTATTCTTACTTTTCTTCTTCTTCATAATTTTCTTTCTTATTCTTTTTCCACCATACCCAACCCTATTTTTTTTTTCATTTTGACCTTCTTCATACCTATTTCACATTACACACCCCTATAATAACCATCCTCAACATAGGCAATTTACCTGAGTTGAGGTGCACAATGTTCAAGGAGGATCAGGGTCAAAATAGGTTCATTGTAACATAAATGGAAAGGTGAAAGATGTAACAAGCAAAAATAGACCATACAGACTCAAAATAGGGATCAATGGATACTTACTCACTTTTGGAAGGAATTTAGGCTAAAAGCGGACTAATTTCAAGAATGTCCTATGATCCTTTCCTAACGGACTATCCTACAACCTAAACAAGACTAACCGAGCAAATTTTGGATTCAACACACAAAGGGAACTAAGTAGTATCTCACACATACATGGCACAGCATTACGTCACGAGTTACTACCTATACATTTCATGCAATTATTAGTAATGATTATCATGTCTTTAATCCTAATTCCATAGCTAGATTCACAATGGTCACACATATATACATATCACACAGTTCAAAAATAAATTTTTGGAGGGGTATCATGTTTTCTCAAAAATTAACAAAAAAATATGCCAACTGCCCTAAATACTCATTTTTCTCCTAGTTAAACACAAAAAAAACACAATACACCTAAACATGTCAGCTCTACTAGGAATGGGATTTTATGGAAGGAGGCACGATAACAAAAACCCTAAGAGGACATCTAGACTCACAAGCATCCCCTCTCTCAACTTAAGACATGCATTGTCCCCAATGCTTTGGGCCGCTACAAAATAAGAGAGTTAGAAACATACCTGTGGCAACATAGGTGCAACGATCTGACGTCAATATAATAACATGAACAAATAACAAAATACCTTGGGTTTTCTCCCAAGCAGCACATGTTTTAATGTAGCAGCATAACGAGACTTAGTTGGTTACTCAGACTTCACCAACAAGCCCATAGGTACATTGATTACTCAGAATTTTTCAAGGTAGCCCAAGAGTTGTCCTTCAATTTTATTTTTCCACTTTAAACTTATGAATTTCACCCCTAATTATTTTTTTGGTTTCCCATTATTCTCAAAGGGCGGTGGTATGAAAATAAAGGATAGATGAGGCATGATGTACCTCTTTCCCCTTACGTGAGGAATGGAATTCTTTGTTTTTGACTCAACAAATTTAAGAATATAGACATATGTTTCCTCTTTTTTGAACTTTTCTTTAGGTTCAGATGGCTCGATCAAGATCTGACTATCCAAACACAATGTGGAAAAATGCTTTGAATGAGGTCCAATATGCCCCAACTCAGGAATTACAGTCTTATTTACATCCCCACATAACTCTAGTATGATCGCCTTAATAGAGACATTATCCATAAGAGTATGAGAAATTAATAGCTCCTCAAATTTTAGCTCCTCAAGTTGGCTTTTCAAAAAAATATCAGTCTCACACTACCCATAACTAAATTGTTGGGCATTACAAATAGTAGCTTTTGCATTCAACTCTACTTATAAGTGGTGAATATCCTATCCAAAGATATCAAACTTTTGAATAAGCTCATGATTTCTATTTGTAAGGTATGTCAAAGTTTCTCCCAGGCTATCCTTGTGTTCACACACTAGATCTTCCACACTTCTGCAACTACGCACCATATCCAAAAGATAAGTGCCAATAATAAAGAAGTCTTTATCACTCCACACTTTTCTGGCCAAGTGGTTATATCAAGAAGAGTAGGCATACTCTAGCGTGTGTCGAGAAAGAATAGAAAAGAAAAATTGACAACTTCAACAATTATAATTAGTCAATCTGGAACTGTATTCCCTAACAATGGCATTAAAATTTTGATGTCGCCTAAACTACAACTCCAATTGAAGAATAAAATGGTCGCAGTCAAAATATACTAACCCAACTAGGTTGGAGTCGATCCCACAGGGAATATGTAAGAAATCTTTCTCAAACTTATTGAAATTACTAGACTGTGCGGAAAGTAAATGGGGGGATTTTATAACACCTCGCAAAATTCTCTCCTAGTCTAAGCCTTAGAGCGTGTTCAGTGAAGCAAAAATTCGGTCACAAAAGTTTGAGATGTGTCTTCCCAAGTGTGAAATACTTTGAACCGTGTAGAATTTCCCTAATATTAATTTTTTGTCATGTAGAGCATTGAATAAGCTTTCTGTCGATACCAAATTTTCCCAAATTTGATACTCGGGAAAAGAGTTAGAGTTATTTTAGTGAGACAGTGTGCCACCTAGCACTTTAGCGCGTCGTGAAGCCAGCCAAAATGGCAATCGTCAAATTTCCAGTGAACTGGCACGATTATGGCACATCACGCCAGCATGTAAAATTGAGATTTTTCAGTTTAATTCCAAGGGATTTTTGGTCTTTTCCCACTCTTTTTTAGCCCCTATATAGACTCGATAAAAGGCTGTCAGCCTTATTTCTCATCTTCAACATCAAAACTAGGGTTTTACAAAATCAAGACCCTTATTTCTTCTTCAAGAAAAATCAATAGAAATCAAGAATCTCTTCAAGAACTTTCAAGAAAAAAGTTTCCCCAAGGTATGTAGATATTGATACTTGGGTCCCTTTCATCCCAGAAGCTCAAGAACTCTTTTTCTAAAATTCAAAGATCTCGTGTTTATGGGTTTTAATGATTCATGTGAGTTGAAATTGATGTTCCAGTTATTATTGAGTTGTGATTCATGTTTGTTTACAAGGTTTTCAAGTTTTGACCCTAGTATGTGATGTTCATGATAAAACCTCTTCAAGTTGCCTGTTACATGATGTGTTCATGTCAATGAAGTGTGGAAATGGTTGAATAAGCAAAGCATGCTCCCCATATGTTCGATAAAATGCTTATGTGAAGAATTAGGGACATTATGAAATGTTGATTAGGAAACCCCAAATTGTGAGCAAACCCATGCATGCCTAGTGTTTGATGAAAAGCCTTAGTGAATGAATTGTGATATCATAGCATGAAATCCCTAATAGGTGCAAACCCATGCATGCCTAGTGTTTGATGAAATGCCTTAGTGAATGAATTGTGATAGCATAGCATGAAATTCCCAATTAGATATAAACCCATGCATGCCTAGTGTTTCATAAAATGCCTTAGTGAATAAATTGTGATATCATAGCATGAAATACCCAATTAGGTGTAAACCCATGCATGCCTAGTGTTTGTTGAAAGGCCTTAGTGAACAAGTTGAGACAAGATAATAGTAAATTCTCCAATTACGAGCTCTTTGATACATGCTAAGCCTTTAATACATACCAAGTGCTTGATGAGTTAGTTGTGACATAATAGTATGAAGTTTTCCCAATCATGTGCTATCCAATACATGCCAAGACTAATATACGTTCGAAGTATTTGATGCAAGACCTTGTTTAATGGAGTATGATTCTTTAGAATGCCCCCCTACGCTATTACATGTCTATGATTCCTAAATACTTGAAGTGATGCCTTAGTGATTGTGATGATGAATAGATGTTTATGATTTCTAAATGCTTGAGGTGATGCCTTAGTGATTGTCGTGATGAATAGATTCTAATGATTATGCTTGAAGTGATGCCTTAGTGATTGCAATGGTGGATACATGTTATGATTCCTAAATGCTTGAAGAGATGATTTAGTAATTGTGATGATGAATGAATGACCGTGGTTATGACTAGTCAAGAATGGTTATGTTTCACTTTTACGTTATTGAGTCCTGCGGGTATTTATACCCAATAATTTAGTTGTTGTCTAGAGCCTGTGTAAGTTTTCACGATAATCCCAGTCGGGCCACGATTCTCAAAACTCAGTGAATTATAGAACTCTGTATCCTCAGACAGATACAGAACTTAAGAAATCTCAGTAATCTCAGCAATCTTCGTAATCCCTGTATCTCTAGTAATCTAGCCTCAGCGCTGTACTCAGATCAAATCTAGTTGTCTTCAAGTGTTCAGTTCTGACCTCAGTAGTGACCGAGTAATCCATTCAAACTCTGTATCATCAGTCAAATACCGTGATTTAGTAGTATTTTGTCAAATATAAAACCACGTGAATTTAGCTTAACTCAGTCAGATCAATTGAGAAACGTGATCAGTATCAGATTTAGTTCAGTTTGTGTTCAGTTGAAAATTCAATTCAGAGTATTTCAGTTGGGAGTAGGATCTAGCACCGAGTGAGGGAAGGGATGGAGACTCTACATTAGAGAGAGGCCAAGTTTCTAGGCGCAATCGCTAAACTCCAGAACTTTATAGCTAGCGCAGGATGTAGGAATCCCCGTCAGTAGAGGTTGTCACCGTTAGAGAGGTTTGACTATTATATTTCCTTAGGTTGACTTCCTGCGAGGTTCATCCGTTAGAGAGGCTTGACCAGAGAGATCTTTACCCATGGCATGGTATTGACACCCTTCCAGCTGGGGTAACAGGTTGGACCCCACCTATGGAAGGTCGGGGCGTGTCGGTTACGTAACTGATTCCCATAGTTGCAGTTTTAGTATCAATCTTCAGAAATTAGGAATGTGAGATACAGTCGTCTATCTCAATGAGGAACTCATATAGTTCCATTAATTCATGACCATCCATTATATAGGCTTGGTCTCATATACGGTTATTTATTATCAGATCCAGAGATCTCCTGATAGATAGGCTTGATCACAGTCTCAGATTCAGTTGAGTATTCTTGTTATCAGATCTAGAGATCTCTTGATAAATAGGCTTGATCTCAGTCCCAGATCTTATTGACTATTCTTGTTATCAGATCCAGAGATCTCCCGATAGATAGTCTTGATGTCAGTCTTAGATCTTGTTGAGTATTCTTATTATCAGATCCAGAGATCTCCCGATAGATAGGCTTG
This sequence comes from Capsicum pubescens, assembly GCA_030864215.1. Taxonomy (NCBI): domain Eukaryota; kingdom Viridiplantae; phylum Streptophyta; class Magnoliopsida; order Solanales; family Solanaceae; genus Capsicum; species Capsicum pubescens. The sequence continues at coordinate 152,841,417 of CM061543.1, read as the reverse complement.
ATCTCAGTCTCAGATCCTATTGAGTATTCTTGTTATCAGATCCAGAGATCTCCCGATAGATAGGCTTGATCTCAGTCTCAGATTCAGTTGAGTATTCTTGTTATCATATCCAAAGATCTCCTAATAGATAGGCTTGATCTCAGTCTCAGATCTTGTTGAGTATTTTTGTTATTAGATCCAGAGATCTCCCGATAGATTGGCTTAATCTCAGTCTCAGATCCTATTGAGTATTCTTGTTATCAGATCCAGAGATCTCCCGATAGATAGGCTTGATCTCAGTCTCAGATCTTGTTGAGTATTCTTGTTATCAGATCCAGAGATCTCTCGATAGATAGGCTTGATATCAGTCTCAGATTCAGTTGAGTATTCTTGTTATCAGATCTAGAGATCTCCCGATAGATAGGCTTGATCTCAGTCTCAGATCTTGTTGGGTATTCTTGTTATCAGATCTAGAGATCTCCCGATAGATAGGCTTGATCTCAGTCTCAAATCCTGTTAAGTATTCTTGTTATCAGATCCATAGATCTCCCGATAGATAGGCTTGATCTCAGTCTCAGATCTTATTGAGTGTTCTTGTTATCAGATCCAGAGATCTCCCAATAGATAGGCTTGATCTCAGTCTCAAATTTAGTTGAGTATTTTTTTTATCAGATCCAGAGATCTCCCGATAGATAAGCTTAATCTCAGTCTCAAATTTTGTTGAGTATTCTTATTATCAGATTCGGACATGCTCATTTTCTTATCATTGATAATAGATTTTGGAGTCATCTGTTAGAGAGAGATTGATCTCTGATTCCATCAGTCGAGAGCAGTAAGCTCAGAATTCAGTCATTTATGTGAGTATATTCAGTTAATCAGTTATCAGTATCAGATGATTCAGTGATTCAGTATCTCAGTGTTAGTACTGAGTTCAGAGGATAGTAAAGCGGTATCCGAGTTTCAGTATCTAGGGTTGTGATGATTGAGATTATAGTTTGTGCATTCCTGTATGTGTTCTCATTCGGTACTCTCATGATTATTCAGTTATGTAACTATTCATGCATGAGCCCTTGCATTTAGCCTTACCTCATCTGCATACTCGGTATATTCCCGTACTGACGCATTTGCGCTATAGTGTTTAATTTGACACCATAGGTCCAGAGGCACGTGATCTAGAGTTCCCTCAGTAGTTCAGTCCTAGTCAGCAGCAGTAGATGTAGAAGTGAGTCCTCTTCATTCGAGGATGATCCTTGTGTTATTATTACATCGAACTTTTTTTTATTTTCAGTTGACGAAGTTAGTTGGGGACATGTCCCATTAACTCCATAGTTCAGACAGTTAGAGGCTTTTCGAACGGATATATTAGTATTCAATTTTTAGTTTTTAGTATTTATAGAAGTGTTAAACCTTATGGCTTGTTTCTGCCTGTTTTTTCACATTTATTTTCAGATATTATGCAGTATTCATGGTACAAATATCAGGAAAGGGTTAGCTTGTGGTCCTTCGGGGTCATGAGCACCGTGTAACGACTAGGGGGTAGTCTCGGGTCGTTACAGATTTGCTTAAATAGTAAAAACTAACAAGAATTGGATATTTGAGGTTGTAATTAATATAAGATGAACACTAGACTTTCACTCCCCCTGGCTTCTAACTCTGAAGATTTATCATGCACTACTGGACTATTCTAATACCTTGCATATAGAATCTGACAAGTTATATATCACCAACCATCTCTCAACATACTTTAGTGAATTTTACTTATCTCTTCTCGATCTCAGAATATCTCCTTACTAACCTTTGCCTTGGACCCCAGTTTCATCTATATCCTCTCGGTCTCAAGTTGATTAGATTAAAGTTAATCATCATAAGTAGATAATGTCGGTAAAATTATTTTGGAAATTAACCCCAAATCACTATTATGATCTCCTTATTCTAATTTCTACCTCCCTCTTGGGTTCGTAGTGAATACAGGTAATATCCTAACGTTGTCTATAGATAAGAAATCAATTAATCTAAAGAAACCATAATACATGCAACAATCTTTTTCTAGAATGACTTGGCACTTCCTCTACTTCATTAATTTGTTAGAGTTCCCACAACCCTAGCTAAGGGAATTATCCGCTCATAGTTATGAGATTATTCATGGACTCCACAAAAAAAATTATAGAATCAATCTCATAATAATGAAAGAGAAAAAACAAAAGTATTAAATTGAATAACAAACCAATAACAATAAGATTCAATGATCACAAGTTAATCTTGAAATAAAAAAATATTTGTAAATAGTAATGTAAACTTAGCCCCAAAGGATCTATCTAGGCTATATCCTCACTAAGAATGTTAAAAGTGTATTTATAGATTACATGGAAACCCTAGGAAACCAATCCAAAACAAAAGAGAAAAAGTGGAGTCAGTGGCCACTTATGGTCCGTAGGTGGCACCTACGAACCAAAGGTGGTCCTACGTAGGTGCTAGGCTCCCAAAAACTCTTGACACTCTCTGAAAGTTAATGTACTAGAATCTACAGGTCATAGGTAGTACCTATAGGTTATAGGTTTCCTTAATAGATAACAAGGTCTAACTTTTTAGCTTCTAAATCTCTTTTCAGCTTTCTGACACTTTTCCTGGCACCTACGCCTAGTAAGTAGCACCAATGGGTCATAGGTGCACAATTAGGTGGTCCAAAACTTCAATTTTCACTCTTTTTTCATGATTAGCTCCAAACCTGATATCTTACAAAACACAATAGAAAATACATCATATCTAACAGAAAAACCTAAATATCTTGCATATTTTCATCATTTTAAGCATCAAAAGTGCTATGAAACCATAGCACATTAGTGGGCAAGGAATATTTCTATACTATATCCTTCAAAACATGATATGGTGTATGGATTTTTTAGATGATTAGCACTGACACTTCATTTAGCATTGGAGCACTTTATAGTAGATGGGTATTCCTTGTCTCAGGTTATTGATCATGTAAGGGCCATAGAAAGAGCATGTATTAAGAATTATAAAGGTGGCGATAAGAGGACATGTTATCAGTACAGTACCATTAGTATTCCATCCAGGAATGAGGATCCTTCTGGCAGAGGTCCATTTCACTTGCAGCCTATTAGATCTACACAGGAAGTATCTCATACTATAGGTGGATCTTAGATCAGTCATTATACTCATATCAGGAAATATTCTCAGGGCGGACGACTTGGATTAGGAGGGGAAGCACCTCAAAGTATTTTAAGATATTTTTATAGTTGAGGCGAGATTGGTTATTAGCCTAGAAAGTGGCCCAGATGTGAGTTAATTGTTCAGACTGTATCAGATTATTATTTCTCGCCAGCCTAGAGTTCCTAAGGTAGTCATTCATCATATCCAAATCAGTTTTATAGTATTGTGGCACCTTCAGATGGAGGTAGTGTGCTTAGTGCCATAGTTGGTGATTCAAATGCTTAGTGCAAGTTTGAACCCGCTTAAATTTGTTCTCTCTTAATCACGTCAAACATATGACTTTGGATATTGTCGTGATAGTTGTACCTCTTATTTCTTGCCTTTACCTTTTTTCTGTATGTATTAGGGTTCTCATACCGATCGATGAATGTATGCCATGGTAGGTATATATCGATTGTTATGTGCCTTGACATAGAGTTTATAATTATATGACTACCCTTGTAGATAATTTCTTTTAATAATGGATTTAGTGGATATGTGTTGATATTTTCCTATGGGTGTAGTATTAGGGTTTGAGTCCCATTTACCTTGGTATATTGGCCTTCTTATGGCCCTATAGTAGTACTTATTATTGATGATCATTTTTGGTACCTCTTACTCCTGATAGTAATACGTATATTATTATTATTGTCATTATTTGATATTGATTGATCCTTGCTTGATAGCCAACTAGACCAATATTATCTAGTTAGAATTTTCTTCCTCATGGTGCTTATCATTGAATTGGGCAGCTAGCTTGGTTGGATGATTTCTTCCTTACAGTAATATAAGGTTGGTCAGTTTTCTCTACTTCTGGCTATGCTAGACCAATTATATAGTGGATTATGGCAGTGAAGATAAGTTGACCTTCTATGGTTTTGTTATGGTTCTAGAGTTGGTGATTGAGTTATGTAGCCCATTTATGAGGTTGACCAGTTTAAGGTTCGTTCTTCTGATTTGTCTTATTCATCGCCCAATAGGGGTTTTGATGATTGATGTCGAGAGGTCTTGGATTTACCTTTCAAGTTTGTTAGGTTTGCCTCATAGTGGTAGCTTTGATCTTAGTATTATAGTGGAGTTAGACACTCTATTCTTGCTAGGATATAATTTTTATTCCAGTGGAGTTAAAGGAGTTGGAGATAGGTTATCATTCTTATGTCCTCTTCTTAAGTTGGCAAATTAGGTGTTCTTTGCTGAGATAGAGTATTAGATTGACCAATTTTCATCTAAGGTTGCATTTCTCTGAGTTGCTAGAGTTTTGGCTATTACTAGTATAATTTGTAGCCTTGGTAAGTTCTTAGGTATGCTTTGGTGGTTCATGCCATCTAGCAGATATAGAGTTGATTGTTTGTGCTTTCAGCCTGTGGTTTATCTCCATTGTCATTTTGTTCTCCAACTACATTTTGGTTTTGGATCCGCCATGATTCTAGGATATGTTTGATTTGGATACCAAGGTTGATTTGGGTATTTTGCCTTGGATCAAACTCATTAGGTCAATTTTGGAATTAACGCCTTACAATGGCAATTTAGAGGTTATGATAGATTTGGAGTATGGATGCTTACCTATCTACAGTTTTGGTTTGGATAGTGAATATCGAGCAATTCAGCCTTGGTGTTGAGATTCAACTAAGAGTTGTAGAGCTTGGGTGTATCCTTTTTTTTTAGATTTGTCTTAGTTAGGGTTTTGGCTATAAGCTAGCTAAGCCTACACTTTGCCCACCTATTCGATCTTCTTTCATTCTGAGGGATTGTGGTTGAAAGTTGTTTAGATGATAGCTCGTGGGAATAATATTGGATCCTTCAGTTTTGACCTCAAGTTTTTGTTATCGTTGGGATTATAGATGATCTACTCAGCACGAGTAGTATGCTTGAATTGGATTTGGCATGTCTTATTCCTCAGTTGGTAGGATATCTTGGAGTAGATCATTTAGTGGTGAGTGTTTGTACTTCAAACTACTGATTTTCAATTTTAATGGCCATTCAAATCTATTGTAGCAGTTGTATAGATTGCAAACATTGGTCATCTTCATTTGTATGCCCAGGTAGCCCCTTATGGGCTTATTCTCATGCTTGCCATTATGGATTTCTGGTGGATCAGCTTTAGTTCATCGAGGTTAGTATGATGAGGCTACACAGATAGGACACGAGTAACTTTCTTCTTGGTTTGGAGTGGATAGAAGGTTCAGGAAGGCCAAAGAAGGTTATATTTGGATATTGGAGTTGGTTGCATGACTTATTCCTTGGATTGCATTAGGCTTGGATGAGTCTTCTCTTATTTATGTTGGTATCAGTGTGTTATAGTTTGGATTTTAGTTTATTAGCTTTCCTCGATTCAGTTAAAGGACAATTGTGTAATACCTTGTGTCGTTAAAGTTCATTGTGGAACCTACGAATCGCTCATCAAGTCATGAAGACTCCATACTAGTCGTGAGATGTAACCGTAGTCTTTGTGTGGGGTGGATAAGGTTTTTCTTTGATTACAACTTATGCTAAGCAAGTCGTGGTGAGACTATATGAGTCGTATGGTCCAGTACTAATCAGCTCAGTGCGAAAGCCAAATGGTTCTGGTCATATGATTACTCAACCTTGTGAGTCGTTATGAGTCTAATAGCAGGAGTCATCGATATAACAATATAGGAACCTTATGTTTATAATTAGGTTATAATTGGAGGACTCAAGTCATATTGACTGACTATGAGTCGTAGTGTACAACTCGTAACCAGATCAGTAAGTACCATTCTTGTTACTGCCAAGGTTACGAGTTAATGGGAAGACTCGTAAACAAATGTCACGAGTCGTAAGGTGACTCATGACGACTGATGTTCAAGTTTCTATTTGTTTAGTTAAGGAGCCTTTTTTTCTTTTCTCCTTTTAAAACTCTGAACCCACGACTTAAAACATACAAGGGGCGTTATTTTCTCCATTCTTAATCACTTAACAATGTTCTTTCTTCTCTCTCCCTCAAGAACATCAAGACTAGGGTTTCTTCTTCAAAATCATCCCTCAAGTTCCCAAGTCTAAGTTCCCTTCAAAGAAGTCAAGTAAGTCCAGGAATGTGGGGATTGATCAAGGATAATCTTTCATCCTTGTGCCGAAAACTTGATTTAAATGTTGAATTTATATGTTTTCAATTAGGATTCATACCAAATTCTCATATTCATAAAGTTATGACATCATCATGTGAATTTAAAGTTTAAAGTGCATAAGAGTTTGCCTTTATTCATGTTTTGACTTACATTATTACTATTATGATGTGATTTCATTATCCTGACTTGAAGTTTGATGAATTGTAAAAAGATTCTAACATAAGTTTTGAGCATGGTATTTTAATATGAAGTTTCTAAAACATGATGCATGAATTTAAAGATTTAAGCATAAGTTATTGAGAACAGAAAGTTCATGCTTATAAGTTCAATTTACAAGCATTGCAACTTGATGAAAGTTCAATTTTGATCTTATGATCTCAGTTAGGATTTAAAATCAATAACTTCTCCCATTTAGGTATGGTTTAAGAAAGAGATGGCTAGTTGGCTTCTAATTTAAAACCCATATACTATTTTAAGGTGGATTTCCAAAGTACGAGCAATATATATATATATAGGAGTAATATTTAGCACTGAGAAGGGGACATGGATGAGCGTATCCTAAGTTTTGAAAATTATGAGCCACCGTAGGTTTAAGAGACAGCGCCACAGAGTGTCTTCTTTTCCCACTATGGATGAAGTTAGTGATTACTTAATTTAAGGTTATATTTCGATGGCAAGGGTAGGATATCTCTCCCCAACGTGGGTAAGACGTTGGACTCTATGATAGCTCACATGGTTTATGTCGGTTATAAGAATCTCCCACAAGAAAGAATAAAAACAAAGATTTTAGAAACTAAGTGTGATGACTCACTAATATTTACATTATGCTTTATCATTTATGTTTTATAATCCTTCAGTTTCCAAGTTTACTCATGTCCAAGGTGAGTGAGTTCTTTTACACTTAGCATGCATGATTTGAAAGTTTGTTCTATTTTGGTTTTACAAGTGCATTCACCCCCCCCCCCGATATACTTAGTACATTCCAGAAGTAATGACCCAAATATATGTCTATGTGCTACATTATCTTATAATGTAGGTTCTCGTGCTTGTTTTTAGTAACAAGATTGATCGCAGGCATCACCTCCTGTATCCCGACATTTGGTGAGTCCTCATAGTCCAAGGACCAAGGGTCGTTTCATCTCTTACCTTAAGGCCAAAAATTTAATATCAAAATGGTGTATTTACCATTTAGTCCGAGTCAAAAATTCTAAGTCTGAAGCCCCAACCATTCAGTCAGTCCGTGTGGTCAGTGAATTTCCAGAGGTCTTCCCCGATGATTTGCCAAGGGTACCTCTAGAAAGAGATATAGAGTTCGATATTAACTTTATTCCTGGCACTCAGACTATCTCCATTCCTCCATATCATATGGCTCCAGCTGAACTCAAAGATTTGAAGAAGCAGCTTAAGCATCACTTAGATAAGGGTTTAATCAGACCTAGTATTTGCCTGTGGGGTGCTCTAGTCTAATTCATGTGCAAAAATGATAGCACTCTTCGAATGTGTATAGACTATCGATAGCTAAACAAGGTTACTATCAAGAATAAGTACCCCATTCCTAGATCAATGATCTATTCAATCAGCTTCAGGGTGCCCGGTGGTTTTCAAAGATCGACCTCAGTTCGTGGTACCACCCATCTCTTACCTTAAGGCCAGAAATTTAATATCAAAAGGGTGTATCTACCATTTAGTTAGAGTCAAAGATTCTAAGTCTGAAGCCTCAACCATTCAGTCAGTCTGTTTGGTTAGTAAATTTCCAGAGGTCTTCCCTGATAATTTTCCAGGGTACCTCCAGACAGAGAAATAGAGTTTGATATTGACCTTCTTCCTGAAACTTAGCTTATCTTCATTCCTCCATATCATATAGCTCCAGCTAAACTCAAAGAGTTAAAGAAGCAACTTAAGGATCACTTAGATAAGGGTTTCATCAGACCCAGTATTTCCTCGTGGGGTGCTCCAGTCCTATTCGTTCAAAAAAAAGGTGGCACTCTCAAAATGTGTATAGACTATCGATAATTAAACAAGGTTACCATCAAGAACAAGTACCCTATTTCTAGGATCGATGATCAATTCGATCAGCTTCAGGGTGCCCGGTGGTTTTTCGAGATTGGCCTCAGGTCGTGGTACCACCTATCTCTTACCTTAAGGCCAGAAATTTAATATCTAAAGGGTGTATCTACCACTTAGTTTAAGTCAAAGATTCTAAGACTGAAGCCCCAACCATTCAGTCAATCCGTGTGGTCAGTGAATTTCCAGAGGTCTTCCCCGATGATTTGCCAGGGGTACCTCCAGATAGAGAAATAGAGTTTGATATTGACCTTCTTCCTGACACTTAGCCCATCTACATCCCTCCATATCATATGGCTCAAGCTAAACTCAAAGAGTTAAAGAAGTAGCTTAAGGATCACTTAAATAAGGGTTTCATCAGACCCAGTATTTCTCTGTGGGGTGCTCCAGTCCTATTCGTGTGAAAAAAAGATAGCACTCTCAGAATGTGTATAGACTATCGACAGCTAAACAAGGTTACCATAAAGAACAAGTACCTCATTCCTAGGATCGATAATCTATTCGATCAGCTTTAGGGTTCTCGATGGTTTTCCAAGATCGACCTCAAGTTGTGGTACCACTAGTTGAAATTTAGGGAGAACGACATTTCAAAGAAGGCTTTTAAAATGTAATATGGTCATTTTGAGTTTATAGTTATGTAATTTGGACTAACGAATGCTCCTGCAGCCTTTATGGATCTGATGAATAGGGTCTTCAAGCAGTATTTAAACATTTTTTTCATTGTTTTCATAGATGACATTTTGGTGTATTCTCAGAGTAAGGAGGAACACACAGACCATTTAAGGATAGTGTTGCAGACCCTCAAGGACCAACAACTATATGTGAATTTCAATAAGTGTGAATTTTGGTTGGAGTCTATTACCTTTTTAGAGCACATCATCTCAGGAGTTGGTTTTTATGTAGAGCCTCAGAAGACTAATGCAGTAAAGCACTAGCCAAAACCCATCACTCCATCCGATATTTAGAGCATTTTGGGTTTAGCAAGGTATTATAGAAGATTTGTTGAAGGTTTTTCCTCCATATCCGCACCATTGACTAAGCTAATACAAAATAAGGTTAAGTTTATTTTGTTGGATAAAGGCAAAATGACCTTCTAGACCCTTGTACTATGTCAGTTTTGTAAGTTGGATACTTCTACTTACATGTTTGTCATTTGGACCCCTAAACCTACTAAAAAGCAACATTTTAAACTCTTTTTTGGTGAGTGTAACATACTCTCCACACGTCAGCTGCCACGTCAGCTCATCTGCCATGTCATCTGTCACGTCATTTAAAAAAAAAAAAAAAAAATTAAAAAAATTAAAAGTATTACATTAAATTCCAAGTCATTTTTAAAATGCTAAATAACAAATTAAATATTAAAATTAATTTAATTAAATAAGAAAATTTTATAATTGTAGAAAAATTTGAATAATCATGTTTTTATTTTTGCTCACAAATTAAACATCAAATTCATTCCAAATAATTAAAATTCTTCTCCAACTAATTTAAATTTTTAACTATAAATTCCTATATACAAACATAATAAATTTTTTATTTTTAAATTTGAATATCTTTAAAAAAATCACAAAAAGTTTAATTTTTTTCAAGCGAAATTCACTAATTTTTCAATATTCACTATCACTTACTTTCAATTCAAATTTAAATTTTAATCCCCACAAAAAAAAATTTAATTTAAATTTAAATTTTTATTCAACAAAAATGAAAAGAATTGAATTAAGGGAAAATTAAAATAAAAATAAAAAGTAAAGGTGGTTGGGGGGCTGGAAGAGGGTTGGGGTAGGGTGTGGGGGATGAAAGGGGCTGGGGTGGGGTGGAGACGGGGCTGGAAGGGGTGTAGGGGTGGGGACGGGGATGGGATGGGGTGGAGAGGCTGGAAGGGGCTGGGGGTAGGATGAGATGGGGCTTATAGGGTGTGCGGGGTGGGGATGGGCTGGGGTAGAGGAGGGGAAGGGCTAGACGGGTGTTGGGGTGGGGTGGGAGGTTGGGGGTAGAGTGGTACGGGGATGGGTGGGGTATGGGGTAGGGATGGGCGGGGGTGGGGTGGGGAGGAAAAAAAATATTTTTATTTTTTTTAATTTTTAAAATTATTTTTAAATTTTTAAAAATATTTTTAAATTAAAAAAGATGGAGAGAAAAAAAGGACCCTTTTAAATTTTTTCTTAATTTTAATATTATTTTTATTTATTTTTAAATTATTTTAATGTAAAATTGGCCAAAAATTGACCCCTACTCGCACCCTCAGGCGAGTGGCTACACTCTCTTTGTCCTAGTCATCATTTCAATGCCACATAGGCAAGGTCAATGGTCAAAGGATGCAAAATATTGCTTTTTAATGGGATCAAGGGTCAAGATGACAAACATGTAAGTAGAAGTGTTCAACTTACAAAACCGACATAGTACAAGGGTTCAGAATGTCATTTTGCCTTGGATAAATGTTAGAAGAGTTTCCAAGAGATGAAGGATAGAGTGACTCCGACACCAGTGTTACCTCTGCCAAAAGGTTAGATGAATTCGTTGTGTATTGTGATTCTTCCAGAGACAGGTTAGGTTGTGTTTTGATGCAAAATGGAAGAGTAATAGACTATGCCTCCAGACAGCTTAAAGATCATGAAAAGAACTATCCAACTCATGACTTGGAGTTAGTTGCTATAGTATTCTCTCTAAAGATTAGGAAACATTATATATATAGTGTGCATGTTGACGTTTTTACTGACCATATGATCTTCAGTGCATATTTTCACAAAAGGAACTGAATTTTTGTCAAAAAAAGTGGTTGGAGTTGTTGAAAGATTATGACATGAATGTGCTCTACCATTCGAGTGAGGCAAATATGGTGGCCAACGCGTTGAGTAGGTTGTCTATGGGTAGTGTGGCTTATTTGAAAGAGAAAGAACGGGAGCTGGCCAAAGAAGTGCATAGATTGGCCCCTTCGGGAGTATGTTTGCTTGACATGGATGATGGGGGAGTAGTGGTTAAAAATGGTTTAGAATCATATCTGGTAGTGGAAGTAAAGGAAAAGCAGCGTAATGATCCCATACTTTGCCAAATATTCAAAGCAGTCCAGCAGCTGAAGGTCGAGATTTTTTCCCAAAGGGAGATGATGTACTTTGATATTAAGGTAGGCTTTGTGTTTCTAATATGGATGGGTTGAGGGAAAGAATATTAGATAAGGCTTATGGTTTGAAGTATTCCATTCATCCTGGCATTACTAAGGTGTACCATGATTTGTGTGAAATTTATTGGTGGAATGGTATTAAGAGGGACATAGCAGAGTTTGTAGCCAAGTGTCCAAATTGCTAGCAGGTTAAGGTTGGATATCAGAGGCTGGGTGGTATGCTATAGAATATCAGCATCCCTACTTGGAAGTGGGGAGTAGTGAATATAGATTTTGTCATAGGATTGGCTCGTACTGACGACAACATAATTTGATCTAGGTCATAGTCGACTGAATGACTAAGTCAGCTTATTTCCTACCTTTTAAGACTTCAGATATGGTAGAAGATTATTCCAAAATGTATATTCGTGAGTTAGTAAGGATTCAAGGGATTCCCATGTCAACTGTTTCAGATAGAGAGACGTAATTCACCTCCTAGATTTGGCAGTATTTTGCAGAAGGGCCTTGGTATAAAGGTTAAACATGGCACTGTTTTTCATCTGCAGACTGATGGTCAGGCTGAATGCATAATTCAAACATTGAAAGATAAGATGAGATCATATGTTTTAGACTTTAAGGGAAGTTGGGATGATCATTTACCCTTGATCGAGTTTGCTTATAATAATATTTACCATGCTAGCATTCAGATGGCTCCATTAGAGAAACTATATGGGCGTAGGTGTAGATCACCCATAGGATGGTTCGAGGTTGGTGAAGCAGCATTGATTGGGCCAGACTCTGTTATTGAAGCTATGGAAAAGGTGCAGTTCATTCGTGAAAGGTTGAGGACTGCTCAGAGTCATTAGAAATCATATACATATATAAGGAGAAGGGAACTCAAATTTGAAGTGAGAGATTCGATATTCTTAATGGTGTTTCCCATGAAAGGGATAATGAGACTTAAAAAGAAAGAAAAGTTGAGTCCTCAATTTGTTGGCCCGTATAAGGTAGTAAGGTGCATCGAAGAGGTTGTATTTGAGTTCGACCTTCCACCAGAGTTAGCAACCGTCCACCAAGCTTTCCATGTATAGATGCTAAGGAAATGCATTGGGGATCTATCCCTAGTAGTTCCCCAAGAGAGTGATGGGTTCAAGGATAACCTGTCCAATAAGGAAGTTCCGGTCGAAATACTGGATGGGCAAGTCTGAAGACTAAGGAGTAAGGATATGGCATCAGTAAAGGTTCTTTGGACAAACTAATTTGTAGAAGAACCCACTTAGGAAGAAGAAGCAGACATGATGACCAAGTACACGCATCTCTTTTCTTCCAATTCAGTACCCACCGAAGGTAAATTATTATTTTCAGCAAATTCTTTCTCTTTAGGACTACTTAAGTATTCTCATATAATATCATGTGTTCGTGAGTCATTGAATCCTTGTGAAATTTATAAGTTTAGGGTTGTAAGTTTGGTGTGGAGATATCGATTTATCCCATAATCCAAATCCTAAATGGGTCTTATTCGAGGATGAATATTTCCAAGGGGGAGATATTGTAATACCCTGTGTCTTTAAAGTTACCTGTGGAACCTATGACTTACTCATCAAGACGTGAAGACTTCTTACGAGTCGTGAGATATAACCGTGGTCAAGAAAGTGTGGGGTGGTTGAGGTTCTGCTTTGGTTACGACTCATGCTAAGTAAGTCATAGTGAGACTATACGAGTCATATAGTCCAATCGTAATCAGTTCAGTAGGAAAGCCAAATGGTTGTAATCATATTATGACTCAAACCTTTGAGTAAATATAAGTCTATATGAGTCATAGAGTAGGAGTCATAGAGATAATAGTGTAGGACCCCTAAGTTTCTAATTAGGTTACGGTTGAAGGACGTGAGTCATATTGACTAACTACAAGTCATAGGGTACGACTCGTAGCTAGATCAGTAAGTACCTTTCTTGTTACTGACAAGGTTACGAGTCAATGGGAAGACTCATAAATAGATGTCATTATTCGTAAGGTGACTCATAACGAATGATGGTCAAGTTTCTATTTGTTCAGTTAAGGGGCCTTTTGATCTTTTCTCCGTTTAAAACAACCAACTCATGACTTAAAACATTCAAGGGGCGTTATTTTCCCCATTCTCAGTCACTTAACAATGATCTTTCTTCTCTCTCCTTCAAGAACATCAAGATTAGAGTTTCTTCTTCAAAATCATATCTCAAGTTCCCAAGTCTAAGTTCCCTTCAAAGAAGTCAAGCAAGTCCAGGTAAGTGGGGTTTGAGAAAGGATAATCTTTCATCCCTGTGCGCGAAAACTTAATTTAAGAGTTGAATTTATATGTTTCCAATTAGGGTTCATACCCAATTCTCATATTCATTAAGTTATGACAACATCATGTGAATTTAAAGTTTAAAGTGCATAAGAATTTTCCTTTATTCATGTTTTGACTTACATTATTACTATTATGGTATGATTTCATTATCTTGACTTGAAGTTTGATGAATTGTCAAAAGATTCTAACTTGAGCTTTGATCATGGTATTTTGATATAAAGTTTCTATGACATGATGCATGAATTTTAAGATTTAAGTGTAAGTTATTGAGAATAGGAATTTCAAGCTTATAAGTTCAATTTGCAAGTATTGCAACTTGATGAAAGTTCAATTTTGATTTATAATCTCAGTTGAGATTTGAAATCCCCAACTTCTACCATTTGGGTATGATTTAGGAAAGAGATGCATAGTTTGTTTCTAATTACAAACTCGTATGCTATTTTAAGGTGGATTTCCTAAGTATGAGATATATATATATATATATTAGAGTAGCATTTAGCACCAAAAAGGGGTTGTGGATGAGCATATCCTAATTTCTGAAAACTACGAGCCATCGTAGGTTTAAGAAACCACACTACAAAGTGTCTTCTTTTCCCAATATGGATGAAGTTTAGTGATCCCTTAATTTAAGGTTCTATTTCGATGGTAAGGGTAGGACATCTCTCCCCAACATGGATAAAACATTGGACTCCATGATAGCTCAAATGGTTTATGTCGGTTATAAGAATCTCCCACAATAAAGAATAAAAGAAAAGATTTTAGAAACTAAGTGTGATGAATCACTAATATTTACATTATGCTTTATCATTTATATTTTGTAATCCTTCAGTTTCCAGCTCCACTCATGTCCAAGGTGAGTCCTTTTACCCTTAGCATGCATGATTTGAAAGTTTATTCAGCTTTGGTTTTACTTATGCATTCACCCTCATATACTCAGTACATTCCAGAAGTACTGACCCACATATACGTTTATGTGCTACATTGTCTTATAATGTAGGTTCTGGTGCTCGTTTCCAGTAGCACGATTAATCACGGTCATCACCTCCTACATCACGACATTTGGTAAGTCCTCATAGTCCGAGGACAAAGTCTATTGGAGTTTCAGACTTTATGGATGTTGCTTAAATAGTTTATTTCTTTTATAGGTAAATTGGGGTCTGTCCTAGTGACTTTTTAAGTTATAAGATTAGAGGCTTGTCGGACAATGTTAATTTCTGTTAAAGAGATTTTTTAGAGATTTCTAAGTTGTAAGATTTTAAAAGTTGGTTCTTTAGGTAATTTTGTATATCTTAGTCCACGTTCCTATGAGTTCAGTGCCAATCAAATATCATGGGTTAGAGTGGAACTATTAATAGTTTTAAGCATCGTGTGACGCCTAGGGGGTACTCTCGAGTGGTTAAAGTTGGTGGTTGAGGTTGAGTTCTGGCTGTTTGAGAAGTGAAGTAAGGCAGTTGGTTGAAAAAGGAATACTTAGGGCAAAATCCTTTAGAAGTGTTGTCTCTTCTTATAGATTATCTGGAAAGGCATGCTCGAAGCATGCAGTCCTAGTCCCTCGTGCTTTTGAGATTTGGTGATTTTTCTATCCATTGACATTTGCGAACGAAAGTCCTTTTAGTAGTGGATATTATAATGACCTTCTTCGTTATTTCCTCAATATATGTCCATTCTATGTATTTTAAGCCATTTTATAGTGACTGCATGTAACTTATGACTTACCAAAACTGTCGGTTCGATTATAAAATAGTTCATTATGGTTTTAGGCTCATTTTCCTATTTTAGAGCTTTCACTATTTAAGATTTGGTCTTGAACCAAAACTCTTTGTAGATGACCTCGGATAAGAATTTCAGCAGTGCCTTTAGTTCTAGAATGTTGATTTTAGTCTAGGGAAACCCTTAGTTCAAGTCCCGAGGCTTCTGAACTTGTTTTGGGCTATTGAGCGGATTATATAAAAATAGAACTATAGGTGTGGGTCCTACATTTAGTCAAAAAAATCTCATATAAAAGTTTTGATGGTTCCATTAAGTCCAAAATATCGAATTTGGTATGGTAGCATAGTCTGTTTGTGCACACTGGGTTTCTAACAAATCCCAAGCACCTGATCAAATTCTATTTTTGGACTTAAAAAATCTGGTACCGGGTACCTACTGGGACTGCTTTAGCGCTTATAGGGGCCACTTTAGCGGCCAGCACTTTAGTACCTATGAGTCGCTTAAGAGGCCTTGGCCTTTGAGTTGAGGTCAGCTTTAGCGGTCAATGGCCGCTACAGCGGGCACTGCTTTAGCGCCATAGGGGCCACATTAGCGGTACCTGCTCAAGTTGCCAGACCACTTTGGGGTTGAGATACCACTTTAGCGGCAGGCGTTTTAGCGCCAAGGTGTCCTCTTTTGAGGCACCTGGGAGGTTTTAATCCCTTTTTCCCCACTTGATTTTCCACCATTTTCACACCAATTTGAGAGCCCAAAGAAAGGAAAAGGTGGGAAATCATCCATTGAAGTGAAGGTAAGCTAGCCTAACACTCCTTGGTCATTTTTCACTAATTTTTCCTTTAATTTCCATCCTAATTCATAGTAAATTCTTAGATTTAGGTCTTAAAATTCCTAAACTTTAATGGCTGATTTGAAACCCAATTTGCACACCGTTTATGCTCAATATTAAGCACACATTCCTTATCCTTCGAGGGACTCATGATAGATTCAATTTTGGATTCTATTTGCGGGACCCATGGGCTCGTTCTTGACTCAAATTTTGACTTGACCCTTAATATAGAAATATGGGTCTCAGTTTACTCCTAACGATGTGTAGATTACTAGCATGGTGGTATTTTTGGATCGTAGAGCAAAAGAAGATGATTTGTGGGCGATTCAAGGATTTATTTGACATCAAGATAGGATTCCATCTATTCTTCTTCATGAGATAGTGTATTATATATGTTGCATGTTAAATAGGGATATTAGGATGTGATTATGGGCGTAACACCATGACTTAACCTAAATTATGATAGGGGGATTAGAAGGGTGAATCGATACTTAAGATAAAATACTTCTTATGCTTCTAGGATCCTATTACCCTAGGTTGCTAGCATGTTTAGACATAGTTGAGGCTAATAACCTCTTTAGTATCAATTTTACTACTTAAGTTGGTGGATTATGATAGTTTCTCGGATTATGATATGATTATGTCGGTTGTATATTATTGCGCCCAAGGCCTTGATTATGATATTAACTGGATTTTAGGGAAGTGATTTGTCCTTGTAAAGGATGTGGTCATAGTGATGGATATTTAGATACTTATAATTGTATTGTTTGGATACTGGTGATGGCATTGCATAGATTGGGTACATTCATGCTCACTCAATGGTACGATTCTAACTAAAAATATAGTTTCACTACTGTTTTCATAAAAAGAAATTTATTCCCACTTTTTACTTTTAAAATGGATTATTTTATAACGAGAATTGTACTACTTTAATGAATGATTTATGAGCTTTTCGTACTAAAAATGATGTTTTAGAGAGTTGATCGAGATAGATTCCGGTCCATAATTTAACTACTACTATTTACTTCGGTCGAGAGATATTTCAACCCTTTCTATATTTTTATGATGATTTAGCTCCGGGATTTCCCAAGACAATGAATTTACAAATTTATTCTTTTTTAACCAAGATTCGAGTTTATGCATATATATATACATGGAGTAGAGCGGGGATGATTATGATGATTGGAAATCCTTAATTGAACCAGGTCGGTGTATGGTACTCCTGAACCCCCTAGGGGGCCCTTAGTTTGTGAGTTATTGTGCCATAGAAGATAGGTCGTTATAAGTCCAATCTTTGCGAGTCGTCAAGATGGAGGAGGTGTATACACTGTGTTATTTCATAGCACGTGGATTGGTATGGTATTATGGATTATACTTAGCATTCATCCTTGCATACGCATTGCCTATCACCAGTATACCCTATATCTATCAGCCTTATAAAGGGTTTCATAGGTATAGGTGATGAGTGTTATTTGTTTTATGTTCTTTACTGATTGGACCTTTCGGGTTATTAGGCTCAGTTTAGGCATTGTTTGATTGGGCTAGCCGATTACTATGTCGTTATTATTATGATTTGTTCATAATAGGTTGATTGTTGATTTGGTACTAAGATTCGAGGTATGTCTCTGATTCCTTTCTCTTACAGCTATTTTATTAGGCATGATTATCTCATGTTTAGACGTGTGGATTAGGTTTCTTTATTATGTTAGCTCTAGTACCTATATGATTAGGAGGCCTTAAGATTCTAGTATGACTACATTAGGTTGTATCTTTGAGTGTATGTATGTGTGTGTATATATATATAATAAGAGGCTAAAGGCAGGAGAAGCAGGCAGTTCTCCGTCAGCATGCCTGTTTCTCCTTCCTGCTTCATGAGTTGCTTCCTCCGTGATTTTATTATATCATCTCTAATTAATTATTATAAGTTATATATATATATAGTTATATATATATATATAATAAGAGGCTAAAGGCAGGAGAAGCAGGCAGCTCTCCGTCAATATGCTTGCTTCATGAGTTGCTTCCTCCGTGATTTTATTATATCATCTCTAATTAATTATTATAAGTTATTTATGTATTATAAAATTAATTATATAATAAAAAGGTAAAATAGATATTTATGACATGTCTGCTTCAGCTACTTCACCCAAGTATTTTTGTATAGTAATTTTGTTATATCACTTCTAATTAGACATGTCTGCTTCATTGTTTCAATCGTGAGTTTACTATGTCAATCCTAATTAATTATTATGACCATTTAAAATTTTCACAAGTATTTTTATAGTAATTTTGCTATATCACTTCTAATTAGTCATTGTGAGTCATTAAGTCATGTCTGCTTCGCGACTTCAATAGTAATTTTATTATATCACCCTTGATTAATTATTATGGTCATCTAAGCATTTGAAAATTACATTAAAACGTATTATAAATTACAATAGTTAACAACTTACAATATCTAAAAGAAATAATCTGTTATATATTTTTTAAAAATATGTAAAAAATACTATAAATCACAATAATTAAAATAAATTTTTAAAAAATATTTGTTGGGCATGTGCCTTGCACGAGCTATTAGTAACTATATATATATATATATATATATATATATGGTATCATCGTGTATCCTTCCCTTAATTCATTTATTCATATTGTATATCCATTCCTTGGTCTTGTATACTAATATATATCCTTCTTCTGTTCTTCAATTGTATATCAGCGAGCAATATACGATATAGTGCTTAGGTCCCTGAGTATGGGTAAAATAGAATAGTTTATCCTTATTGCCTCATTAGCTTTACAATGATAGTTTCCTCGACACTTGGGTGTAGTTTATATTCTTGCTTGGATGTTGTTTATATTTACTTTATCTTTGAAGCTCAGTAGACAGTTGCCTATTGAGTACTATGTGTTTGGAACTCATACTAGACTTTTGCAGCCTATAAACCATAGTACGGGTTCTTATCTTTATTGTGTGCCTTGTGCGGAGAAGCTATGGATCAAAGATTTAGGGCGAGCTCCTGGAGTATAGAGTATTACTATTCTCCCTCTTGTAGATTAGACTGGTCTCAATTTTGCATTTAGAGATGGTTTGTATCAGTATATTCATTTAGTACTTTATTTTGTATACATACTATATTAGAAGCTCGTGTACTAATTCCACTAGGTATTGGACTAATATATATTAGTCTTTTACTATATTTATTCCATATTTTTCCTTCATTTATCTTGGTAGTCCAATACTAGAAGTTTCGGACTATGGGTTGCTTACCTACTGGTGGATTATAATTGGTGCCATCATGACCTGAGAAATTGGGTGACATAAACGTCACTCTTGGGTCAAGAGATGAGCTAAACTCCCCATACAAGCCGACTTTTGATTCAAGGCATCCACAACCACATTAGCCTTGTCAAAATGTTACAAAATAGTGATATCGTACTCTTTAAGCAACTCAGGCCAACGTCGTAGCCTCATATTAAGATCTCATTGTCTGAAGAAGTACTGAAGGTTGCAATGGTCTGAGAAAATCTCATAAGGCACCCCATATAAGTAGTGTCGCCGCAACTCTAATACAAACATTATTGCTGCCAACTCCAAATCATGGGTAGGGTAATTCCTCTCATGAGGTCTTGGAACCCTTGGGGTTTGCACCATATAGTGAGGGACCAGGTCCTTCAAAGTCAATCACAAGTGATAGAATAGTAAAGCAACTATGAGTTTCTAGAAAATTAAAGGCAATGCAGGAAGAGTAAAAACATAAAATTTTAATGTGGAAACCCCCTTGCTCAAGGATGGGAAAAATTACGGCATTCCCTCACAAGAACTCCAAAATCCACTATAATCAAACTCTTGATTACAGCCTTCAATGAACTTAACTCTAGGTTTCTTTCACTTGTAATAACTCTACTACAAACTCATCTTGACAACTCTCCCAAGGACCCTTAAAACCTAGTTAACTCTAACAAGCAATAAGCTTAGGCAACTTTACCTAAGCACTTCTCTCAACAAAATAAACACTACTCTTAGAGCATGAGTAGTTCAATTACAAATCATTACTGACTCAAGACACTCTTTAATTTAGCACACAAAAATAAGGATTTGATCTAAACTTGGGTTTTTTCCTTTTTTTCCTTTTTCCTTTCTTCACTCTTTGAATTTGCAAAAAACCATTTGATGAAGAAGTCTCTTTTTTCTTTTATAGTTGGGTGATGATTAGGGCTGAAATCTCATAGGACCAGGTGTCCTAATTGGTACAAGCATCACCTGCAAGTTTGTTACACAAGAGGATAAAACTATGCAGACACGCGTGCCAGCTATACTGTACCATGAACATCTAGGGACCTGGTCCTTTGCAGTTAGCTACTCATCATCAAAACTACATATAACAATTTTTCCTCTTTTTGATGATGACAAACTAACCTTACAACTTTGAGCACATCCATCATATTTAATCAGTGTGATTACCACTCTGAAGATGAATGTTCCCCGTATCACCATGCTTTCACCATCATGCAACACAGGGACCTGGTCCCTTGTTGTCATTTGCAGCAAAAACTTTGAGCACATTTGCTTCCCCCTGCCATTATGCACCATACTTCATCTAGTCCATTTGCATACTTACCCTAGTCAACATGCTACACATGACCATTCTTGTCATGGTACCTGGTCCCTACACATCTATATCACACATGTTCCCAACCACATGAAATCAGTATTCCCCCTTTTGGCATCATTGAAAAGTAAAAAAAGTAAACTAAGAATAATAGTAAACATAAGTTAGTTAACTCATAGCCACTGGCAACACTAACATGAGGAACTTTTTTAGGGAAGAAACAGATAAAGAGCACAAATGCAAGATCTCATTCATGTTCAACAGATTATGTATCATTTTAGTGCAAGAATTAAATTTTCAAGTTCCATATACAAAGCCACAGATGTTGGAGAAAAAGGTGGAAGATGGGGAGAAGATTTGGAGAAGTAAGGTCATCTTAGTATAGTGTAACAATTCAAGCTCAGAAGCCTTACTGGTTAGACTTATACGCTTCATCTTGAGTTTATTACTTGTACCCTTCATCTTGAGTTAATTTTCTTATTTTGAACTAGCACTCACCAATTTTTGTATTTTCTAGCATTTGTCTTTTTTTCCACTTTTTGTAAGCCTTATTAGGTTCATCATCAGAAATTCTATTCTTCTTGGGATCAGGTCCCTCAGAAATCTGGTGTCACTCAATAGGATTTCTAGAATTTACTTAAAATGCCTTTGATTTTAGGCTATTATTTTGTTTCATGGTCCATCCAAACTTTCTTTCACACTATCAAAGGGATAAAGTATTTTCAGATATAAATCTTTATTGAAAGGGCAAAGAAGGATTTATCTTTGGATAATTAGGATAGTTGAGTTGGGCAGGGTCCATGGAGTTACTCTAAAGATGAATTTGATTTCAATTTTTCCTAAGATAGGTTTTAACACGGAGAGAGAAGATCTGGGCTTTTCTTAATAGAACAAGAAAAAAAACATGCCCATTCATGATACTAACCTGAGAGATGGGACCAGGTCCCTCTCTTTCTTTGAATGATTTCTAAAATTTATGCATACCTCATCTGTTTTCTTCCAAACCTATTCCCATGGGTGTATACCTGAAAAGATATGATAGTAAGTTAAACTAATAAATACATACATTACCAAGGATATCTGTCTCCTGATCATAGCTAATTTTATGGAGAACTACTGATTCACATGGTAGGTTAGATGATTTAATCAGGCCTAACTTCAGCCTGTTCTTCACAAATTGTTCCTTGTGAAGTTCCTTAGTAAAGATGTTTGCGATCTGATCCTTAGTCTTGCAGAACTTCCTGCAAATTGCCCTTTTCTCAACATTGTCTCTTAGGAAGTGATGCCTCGCATCAATGTGCTTAGTCCTCTTGTGCTACACTGGATTCTTGGCTATTTTTTGAGAACTTATGTTGTCACACATTATAGGGATAGTGTTTGAGACAATGCCAAAATCTTTCAATTGCTGCTTGATCCATAACAGTTATGCAAAACAAGAAGCATCAGCAACATATTCAGCTTCAGCAGTAGATAAAGAAAATGAATTTTGCTTCTTAGATCCCCAGGAGATTAAAGATGAGCCAAAAAAAAATGTGACACTCCTGAATTGATTTTTCTATCTACCAAATATCTAGCATAGTCAGCATTAGCATAGCCCACCAAGTCAAAATTATATCCTGATGGATAGTATAGGACGTTCAAGTGAGACTCCTTTGGGAATGCTTGAAATCTGGCACACATCCTTACAATGAAAACAATGTCTGGCCTACTTTTAGTGAGATCAAGGATCCAATGATCCCTCTATACATTGTGTCATTCACTGAAAGACCTAAAATCATTGTCCATTTTTGAGTTGGCTCTAATTAGAGTATCAATTGGCTTGGCATCTCCCATATTATACTTCTTTAGTAGCTCCTTAATGTACTTCTCTTCATAAATCATTGTCCCTTGAGAAGTTTTCTTGATCTGCAGGCCTAGAAAAAAGCTTAATTCACCCATCATACTCATCTCAAATTCACTCCCCATTAGCTTAGCAAATTCTTCACATAGGGATTCAGAAGTAGCTCCAAAGATTATGTCATCGACATATATATGGATAATTAATAGGTTATTGCTTCTGGTTTAAGAGTATTATCTATTTTTCCTCATTTGAAGCCATTTTATAGGAGAAACTTTGCAAGTCTCTCATATCGGGCCCTAGGTGTTTGCTTCAAACTATAGAGAGAATTATCCAATTTGAGTGCATATTGAGGAAAATCTGCATCTTCAAAACCTGGAGGTTGTTTAACTTGGACTTCTTCTTTTAGGTTTCAATTCAGGAAGGCACTTCCGACATCTATTTGAAACAGTTTGAATCCTATGTAAGCAGCATGCAGAAATAGTACTTCAAGATCTATTACGTGTCCAAACACTTTTGTTCTTCTTGGCATCTGTTATTTTAGCACAAATCTTTTTGGTTCTTAAAAAGAAATAGTTTGAGAAGGTTCAATTGACCGAAATGAATTTCTAAATTCACAGATTTATCGATATCAAGTTTGTAAAAAGAACCAAATTCTTGTTGGTAATTATTTATGATAAAAAAAAATCTGAAAACTCCTTTGTCTTATTATACTATTCTTCAAAATCTACATACTATGAGGTACAAGGGATTCCCAGCATCTCGTAGCAAAAGAGTATGTAATGTAGAATTTAAAGAAGAGTATTTGACTTTCATTATTTTGTTTTAGTTTTTTTTATTGGAGTAGTAGGACTATGTTACTATTGATATATTTCACTGCCATAAGACGTATCAATAGTTTTCTATTCTAAATAGAAAAAAAATAAAAAATTTCTAAATACTAGATATAAGGAAGCGGGGGATAAATGCGTGGAAGAAAAAATCCTAGAAAGGATTATTTGTCTTCCCAATCTTCGACACAAGAAAGGGGTGTAGAAAAATCCTTTTTTCTTGTGTCGAAACGAAAGAGTAATGATTCTTGATCCTATTTGTTAAAATTCCTAGTCTTGGTTTTGATTTTTCCAGATGTATCAAAAACCCGTTACCCTACGCCCCCTTTACGTATAATATATGGAGTGGTGGACAAACAAAATAAAAGAAGAGAGGAAATTTTATTAATTAAATAAAACTTCTTCAATCAACTTATCTTATACAAATAGATACTATCATATAAAAAGAAGAGGTGGTCTGAATAAATCAATGAAGTGAATTTTAAAAAAAAATGATCAGAAATATGAGAAAAATGGAGTTTTTGAAAAGAAAAAGAAATCCATTTTATTATTTCATTTTATCATTTAGACGAAAAAATAGTATGATTCTTAAGAACTCAACGGGCCCTTCTCCTTCGAATCAAACAAACAAGGAAGGGAATCCCGTTGAGTTCTTACGCTTTCATGTTGATAACTCAATTCATTTGATTACTACAAGGATGAACCCAATCTGGAATATGAACCATAAAAGAAAATACTTATTAAACCGATTACAAGAATATCAGCTACAGTACCTATTATCCAAAGAGGAATCCTTCCAGTAGTATCGGCTATTTACCCCACTTCCCTCCAGATTTCATCAAGTGGTCATGCTAGAGACATAAACAGTCATGGATAATTAAATTATGAGATCTTTCCGAATGATATAAGAGGATCTTATTTATTCTCTTTCTTTTTCTTAATTGAAGAAATAATTGGAAAATAAAATAGCAAGTACAAAAATAAATAATAACCCCCAGTAGAAACTAGTATGATTCAATTCAACATTTTGCTCGTTCGGGTTTGATTGTGTCGTAGCTCCATAATTTGGATTAAGTTTATCGTTGGATGAACTGCATTGCTGAAATTGATCCAAAAAAATGGTAGGTACAGCTAGGCCATGAACAGCCAACCATCGTACTGTAAAAATTGGATAGGTTCAATCTATAGTCATTAGGGCCTCCTAAAATGATCTACTAAATTCATCGAGTTATTCCAAAGGATCAAAAAGGCCAGTTATTAATAGAATTCCTTGTCGGCTCTCTATAAAATACTCGTTTGGTCGAGGGCTTCCAAACACATCGTAAGCTAAATCGGTGCTGACAAATAACCAACCCGCAATAAATAGGGAAGGTATAGTAATGCTATGAATGACCCAGTATCGAATAGTGGTAATAATATCAGTAAACGAACATTCTCCTGTGCTTTCAGACATGCTGAGCTCCATATATTCTTGTACAGTCAAAGAAGATCGATTCCATAAAAGATGAGATCAGTAAATGACTGAAATTTAATCTTTGTGAGATCGTCAATATTGTACCGAGGGAGTCTTTAGAGTATACTAAATCAGTATAGCTATCCTTCTTCTGACACAGCAACGCAATTTGAATTAGTATCAAAAGTAAGTACTAAAATAATTTCTTTTTTCCTTTACTTGTTAATGTAAAACCATCTTCCATTCAATAGAAAATTATCTCAATTCAACGAAAGAGATTGTCATATTCCCATAATTTAAGTAGATGCGAGATATAGAAATTCTCTTTTCGTAGTTGTGGAAGCCGTTTTGTTGTTGGAATCATTTTTTTAAAGAAGAAGTTAATGGTCGAGTAAGAAATAAGAGTAGTAGATCATATTCGATGAAAGTAAAAATAGAATAATTGAAATTCATAGTTGTGATGCATTGTTGTGGATCTCAATCCAAAGGTTCTTTCTTGATCTAGCTACAAGGATGGGGCAGTGTGGAAGGATAAAATGTGTAACCTAATAGAAATTACTAGTTTTAGAATCTAGTTGGCCAAAAAAAAGATTTTATCAAGCGATTGTGTGATAACTTTTTCTTCTTCTCCATCATTCAAGATATTATGTGAATTAATATATTACTGAATCTAATAAGTTAAGATAATCAATTTGGTTGTTGTAGTCGAACTTTCGATCTGAAAAGAATTAAGAGAAAAAAAAAGAATCGGAATTGATCGCATTTATGATTGAGTTGCGAAAACTTCTGGATAGGTATCCTACATCTGAACCGAATTCTTTCTGGTTAAAGAATCTCTTTCTAGTTTCTCTGGAATAATTAGGAGATTCTCTAGAAGAAATATGGGGTTCTGCTTCTGGCGGGATTTGTATCTTTTCTATTTCATTTTTAAATTTTAATTTTTGCATCAGAATTGGCTTCTGTTTGATTGTATTTGATTATATTCACCCAACAGAATCTAAATAGGATTAGAAAGAGAACTTCTTTTTATTATTCAAACATACTAAGATAGTTATTAAATCATTAGCACTACATAAAAATATTTCCCCTAGAGTAGTTGTTAATACGAATAAGAGAAACTCTATTGTAGCCATTTCTGTACATTCAATGTACTCTACGGATAGAGGAATACATAGAGTTGAACATAGTAAAATAAGAAATTGAAATATTTCATTGAAATTGTTCGTTCGTAAATTTCCCAAAAAGCTAATCATAGGTTCTTAGCTTTTCAGGAAATTTCCAAACGAACAATTTCAATGAAATCTTTCAATTTCTTATTTTACTATGTTCAACTTTATGTATTCCTCTATCCGTAGATTACATTGAATGTACAGAAATGGCTATAACAGAGTTTCTCTTATTCATATTAACAGCTACTCTAGGAGGAATATTTTTATGCGGTGCTAACAATTTAATAACTATCTTAGTATGTTCTAATAATAAAAAGAAGTACTCTTTCTAATCCTATTTAGATTATGTTGGGTGAATACAAGGGTCGGTCAAATCATCTGCGGGTACATAAACTACTTGAATAGAGGTTATGGACCCTTCTTTGGTAGAAGTAATTCTTTCTTGTAAAGAACTCATTTCAGTACTTAGGGTCGGTTAATAACCCACAGCGGAAGGTATTCTACCCATTAAGTTCGATACTTCGGATCCTGCTTGGACGAAACGGAAGATATTGTCAATAAATAAAAGTACGTCTTGCTCATTAACATCTCGAAAATATTCTGTCATAGTTAGGGCAGTCAAACCAACTCTCATACAAGCTCCTGGTGGTTCATTCATCTGACCGTAAACTAGGGCCACTTTTGATTCTGCAATATTTTCTTCATTAATCACTCCATATTCTTTCATTTCCATGTAAATATCATTTCCTTCCCGAGTACGTTCACCCACTCCACCAAATACGGATACGCCCCTATGAGCTTTAGCAATATTGTTAATCAATTCCATTGTGCAATTCTAAATGTGAAGTAAGTCTTCGTATCTTATTGGTGAAATTGAATACTTGAAATTCAACAGGTCCTCTCTTTTTTTCTTGAGAAATAACCGAAATAACAAAAAAATTTACCATAAATGAATTTCCCTTTTCTTTATTTTACAGATATGGATTTTATTGAATTTTATCGATCAGTAATAATAATGCCTTTGTGGCATTTTTATAAGATATCCAGGATTTCTCTCTATTTCTAATCCAATATAAAAATCAATTGGTTATGTTAAACTAGCTATGTGTTGTGTATTATTATCAACGGTTTCTACCTAAGGCGGCAAGATGATATCTTGAGCAGTTACAAGAAATATTCTTGTTATTGCTTCGACTCATATTCCCCAAAAAGTAGATCCCGCTCTAATAGCTCTGAATAAATTAAATATGTGCATTAAGCTACGAAGGCTTCTTATTCCACAACTACACTCAAGATTGGGTCTCTTTACCAGGTGTTCTACCTGTGGCTTCAGGAGGTATTCATGTTTGGCAAGTTATTCTATCTAATTTTTTTATAGATAATTTGGATGACTGGAATAAAAAAACATATGTTTGTTTTTAAAACCATTCTTGGACAATGAAAAAAAGTCTTCTTTTTTTCTTCTCTTAACTCATAAGTTAAGTAAAAACAATGAAATTGAACTACATATGGTAGAAAACTGTGTGAATCAAATATTGTATTGATGATTCACACGGTCCGCATGTTGGTTTATACAATGCGCCGCCCACTCTTGTATTTGTAATAACTTGTCCTGAATTTAATTAAATATTGATGGAAAAGAACCATAACTATGTAACCCTATTCCTAATAGATTGACCCCAAAATAGCATATCCAAATTATAAGAAAGCCCATAGACGCTACAATTGCAGAATTTGCACCCCGCAAATTTCTATGTGTTCGAGTATGTAAATAAATTGCAAATACAATCCAAGTAATAAATGGCCAAGTTTCTTTTGGGTCCTAATTCCAATACGACCCCTGTGCTTCATTAGACCATACCGCTCGTGAAAGGATTCCTATGGTTAAAAAAGTAAATCCTAAACTAATAACCCGATAACTCCAATAATCCAATTGTTGAATCAATTGAGACCTATAATAATTTTTAGCAGAAAAAAACGAAGTATTTTCTAAAATATTTTCACCCAAGAAAAATGACTCGTTTAAAAAACCATTGCTCTTATAAAAAAGCTTTCTGTTTTTTCAAAATGTAATCACTAGAAGTGCTACTGATAATAACGATCCACATAAAAGGGCTGCATAGCCCAATATCATCATGCTTGCGTGCATTATTAACCACTCAGATTGAAGAGCAGGTACTAATATTTCAAATTAGTGTATTTCAGTTAAAATACCTGAAGTAGCAAAGCCTCGGGTAAAAATAGCACTTGGCCCCGTTATTTTACTTAAAATTAAAATATTTTTTTTGAAATATGAAATTATATGAATAAGGAAGAAGCTCCATAAAAGAAAAATTAATGATTCATATAAATATCTTAGTGGGAAATGTCCTGAAGAAATCCAACGAGTAACTAATAATCCTGTTATACAGGAAAAAGTAACTATTATGCCCTTTTCTGATGAATCATATAGCTTTACGATTTCATCGACTAAAAAGGTTTTCAAATGAACTGTAATTACAATTGAAACGATCGAAAATGAAACGTGAGTTAATATGTGCTCTAAGGTTGAAAATATCATAAAAATCTTTAAAAAAAACAGTCCCTTAATTACATAATTCTAAAATGGAAATCGGGAATTGAATTCATTATAAGATCTATTTATCCTTTTTAGAAGACGGTATGCCGCCACTTAGACTCTAATCGAGATGCATTAGCACTTCTTCCTAAGAGCAGTGTGTCTACCAATTTTACCATGGCGGCTTGTCTTGAACTCATAATAGCCTATGAATAAGCAATCGTCGAGATTGAGTAAGTTATTCCATGGTATTTACATGAGGTTCCTCTTTAAGAAAGTTCTCGAGAGGGCTTAGTTGATCCAAAGTTACTCTAGGGATAACAGGTTGATCTTCCCTAAGAGATCACATCGATGGGAAGGTTTGACACCTTGATTTTGGCTCTTCGCCACCTGGGGCTATAATATGTTCCAATGGTTGGGTTGTTCGCCCATTAAAGTTGTACGCGAGTTGGGTTCAGAAGTTGTGAGACAGTTCGGTCCATATCTGGTATGGGCATTAGAGCATTTAGAGGATATTTTCCTAGTACAAGAGGACCGGGAAGGACGCACCTCTGGTATACTAGTTATCGTGCGCACGGTAAATGCTGGGTAGCCAAGTGCGGAGCGGATAACTGCTGAAAGAATCTAAGTATCAATCCTACCCCAAGATGAGTGAGAGGGATGGGTTTCTCTCGTTTTTGGCATAGCGGGCCCCCATTGAGAGGCTCGCACGATGGGCTATTAGCTCAGTGGTAGAGCGTCCCCTAATAATTGCATCGTTGTGCCTGGGCTGTGAGGGCTCTCATCCACATGGATATTTCAATGTGCTCATCGACGCCTGACCCTAAGATGTGGATCATCCAAGGCACATTAGCATAGCGTACTCCTCTTGTTCGAATTGGGGTTTGAAACCAAACTTCTCCTCAGGAGGATAGATGGGGCGATTCGGGTGAGATCCAATGTAGATCCAACTTTTGATTCACTCATGGGATCCAGGCGGTCCCGCCTTGTTCTTTGGAAGATCTATCTCGTGTCTGGTACTGCATGGTTCCACTCTGTAAGAACCCCAAATCATTCTCTTGAAGCTCATCCTCTTCATCATAAATGATCCACTTGTCCCGAAGACCTGGACCAATAGGAAAGTTCCAATTCATTGGGCCTTTCGATACAATCAAATAGAAATCCCCAAGGGCGCTATATTCTAGGAGCCCAAACTATGTGATTGAATAAATCCTCCTGCAGGTCAAGGGCTCCTTCTCCCTCCCCTTCTTCAAACTCTGTTTCATAGAGAAACCTCTAATTAAGGATAGACCAAGAGCCCTTTTGCATCATATCTAAGGGATTCCTCAGTTCGGGCCGAAGAAGCAATGTCACTCGATTATTATCAAACTGACTGCAATCTTTTTCTGTCCATGAAGATCCCACTAGAGCGCCTTCTACTTCTAATAGGCCATGAACTAGATCAAAATCATTCTCAACGAGTCTATAAGAAGTGAACGCATTTTTTTCAACCAACAAAAGGCTGCCACATCACTAAACTCGTACAACTCAGGTTTTAGGCTCAAAATTTTGGATTCTTAGTTTCGTTTCTTTGTTTCTTTGGTTGCATTATTTGATTCTAATAATAATTAGAAACTAATAATTATCTACTAAGGTGTGAATTAGTTGTTTGAGTCCATTTCTTTCGTGTTACCTTTTTGTTATGTGTTTTTATCTTTTTGTAATTCGTTGTAGTTTCTTGATTCAAGTCCGTACATATTTTTCTTGAGTCATTTCAAACAAGAATCTATTCCAACCTTAAGCCACAATTGGAACCAAGTAACCTCATTGGAGTATAAACGGGATACCAATACTTACAACTTCAATTGAGTGATATTTCAAAGGTGTGAGCTTGAGAGATTGTGAGGCTGGGTTTTTTTTGTTTTTCTAACCTTAACTTGTTGTTTTTGTTTTGTTTAGAATTTGTTGATAGGTGAAATAGCGGATGAAGGGGAAATGCCTTGTTGGGCTAGTTCTTTCATGAAAAAACTCATCATTTCCATGAATAGCCAATTGGGATCTTTTGAAGAGAGGATGGAAAGAATGGAAGGGATGAAAGGTTCTTTTTCAAGATGAATGGACACCTTAGAACTTCGTCTAGGCTCCATTCAAGTCCTAAAAACTATCATGCCTCATTTAGTGGACATGCTCCCAACACCTCCCCTTCTATAACTCGGGATACACTTCACCAAATGTTTAATCCACGTAAACAAGTACATGAACCATCCCCTACTTATCCAAACAACCGAAACCAAGTCCACCAAGAACCTCCAAAAATTTGAGAACCCCTAGAAATACCGAGAGCCCCACTAAACCGAAACCAACCAATCCAAATTGATAATGTGGAAGGTGAAGGTCCTTATGGAGGTTAGGAGTTAGATGAAGTGGCTCTCTTTGCGGAATTATGAGAAACAGAAAAGAAGCTTATGAAGGAGGACAAAGGGGACAAAGGGGAAGGTTTGGTCCATCTCATCATCGTAGAGGCAACTTGGGACATCATCCTCAAGTTCAAGAGAGACTTTAAGCGGATCAAGAGGGAAATTTGGGTAGAGACACGGGTCTCAACTCCATCAAGATCACTCTTCCTACTTTCAAAGGAACTAGTGATCCATCTATCTATCTTGATTGGGAACTAAAATGCAATTGGATTTCCAACTCAATGAGTTAACTCCCTACAAAAAGGCCGCCCATGCCATTGCTCATCTTGAAGGGTATCCATCTACTTGGTGAGAGACAAAATGGTTGCAAAAAGTAAGAAATGATAATCTTGACCTTCCAAATTGGGATGAATCAAAATCACATATGAGAGAGAGATATGTCACAGAAAGGTTCAAGCAAGAGCAACTAACAAGGCTCTAGAATTTTATGCGGGGAGATAGAAGTGTGGAGGCATACTATGAGGAGTTTCAAAACTTGATCCTTCATCTTGATATTGTTGAACCACCAAATCATTGCATAGCTCGATTTAAATGTGGCTTAGATTATGAAATTGTCTCTCAACTAGTTGTCCATAAGTTTGTTAGATAGAGTATCTTGTTAAAGCGACCATTGAGGTTGAAAGGAAAAATAATGCCAAGAATAACTTTGGATGGAACAAGTACAAGGACTCCTACAAGTCCTTAGAAAAGAAGCGCGTTGATAGAGAAATCCAAAGGTATCCACCACGGCTTGAAGGTGCCTATCCTCTAATCCCAATCCTAAAGGTATTGTTTGCTTTAAATGTCAAGGTTGGGGTCATAAGGCTAGTAAATGCCCCAACCGAAGGAATATTGTACTGGTGGAGAGTGATCCTTATTTTGTTAGGGGTAAAGTAACCCTAAATGATGGTATTAAGGAAATACCTCAAGAGGAAGATAACAGTGATGGTGAAGTCGAATTGGTAATGGAAGAAAGAGATACTTTTGTACCTTGTGGGTTGATGATGAAAGCTCTTAATGAAGATGTTTGTCCTGAAGAATGAGAGGTTTTGAATTTTAACCTTTTGATGAGGAAGAACCTGAATGGTGAAGGTGAGGAGTTTCAGGTTCAAGAAAAAGCACTTGGTGTCCAAACCAATCACTTATTGTTCACCACATTCGGCACTAGCATGGTGCCATCTTCCAAGCCAAGAGCAAGCTTAAATCTTTGCTTCAAAAATATGTACCTACACCCTCCTATTTCTAGCATTTCTTAGAATCATAATGACATTTCCCTAAAGTAGGCAATGCTATGAAGATATTTGATTTAAAGTCTTCCCTAAGGGGTGTTGATATCTTTTGGAATGGCTTGAATGTACATGGAATGTGTGACCTTCCTCCTTCGATTTGCATGTCTATTTGTTGTTCCTAGAAGAGTCTACAGATTCCACTTGCTAAACAACTCTTGTCTCTTGTTTCTTGTCACACTTATGTGGATAGGCAAGTTGTTTCTTTCAATGAAGTTTATTATGATTGGAAGGCTATTCTATTCCCTAGGATCCTTCGGCATGTTCCATATGTGCAACATTGATTTGATGTTATGTTTGATTATGCTAACCCTAACCCTCATGTCATGATGAAAATATTTTTGCTTTTATCTCCTACTGTTTCGCTAGGCTTAGATTTGAGGTTGAATCCTTTTCAAGAAAGGGAGAATGATACGGGTCAAAAGGGCATCATAGATCATTGAAGGCCAACACATAAAGACGACTCAAGCTTGGGGCTTACCTTCGATACCAAAACTGATAGCATAAGTGTGAAGCATGGACAAGAGCCACAATACACTCCATGGCCGCCCCTCATAAGGGCCTTTTGGTCATTTCCTTAGAGAAAAGAGGCGTTTATAGAGTGCAGGGCCTCATTAAGGGCCTTTTGGTCTTTTTTACTATGTAATAGTTAGCCTAAGTCTTTAAATATCTTTCTTTAGGTTATTTTCCAGCAACTTCAAACTTATTTTTGAGAATACTCTTTGAGTGTCTAAACAAGTATGGAATCACTTGACAAGTGTGGATTTACTTGCGGTCAAAGGTGGATTCGTTTGGCATTGGTTACCCGCTTAGAAATGGTGGTTTCTTGGGGATTCCTGTTCCCTTGAGGTCTCCGTAAGAAATTGGTGTTACTTGTATGAATCTTTGGGTCTTAATATTTGATACACATTTTGGTTCTTAGTATTTGTGCATTTGTATGTCAAGTTATCTATCTATCCTTTCATTATTGTTGTATGTTCATCTTATTGTCGTGTTTGTGTTGTAATCTTAGTTTGGGTTGTTGGCTATTTTTGTATCCTTCTCGTGTGTTTGATAGTTGGTTTGTATCAGCATCGAATCTAAAATTACATAAAAATCTCATGTGGGGTCCGTTTATAGAATCGCACATTCGAAACCAATACAACATCCCTCAGCGCTCAAGGAACATCTATCCTAAAAAATGAGTGAATTTCGAGCTCTAATGGTGCTTAATCAAGCCACCAAGATTCTAGAAATTTTAGCAAAAGATGGAGAATTTAAGCATGAAATTAATAATAGCTAAGAAACGCATAAATAATCTCCACCCAAGCTCCAAAATCACCTACAAATATTTCTCCCAAACTTTTTCACTTTTTAAGGGTCGTTTGGTTGGGAAATAGTTATCGTTATCCCGGAATTACCCGGGATAACTTATCCCACCATGCATATGGGATAAGTTATCCCATCACTATGGTGTAAATGGTGGGATAAGTTATCTCGGGATTGACTAATCTCTCCAACCAAACATGGGATAAAATGAAGGATCATTTTATCCTGGGATTACTTATCCCTTGTACCTCACACCAAACGACTCCTTAGGGTTTAAGATTCCAGAGAATGAGTGAAAATGGTGATAAATCAGGCTAAGTAGATATTTTTACCCTTTTCAGATGCACGGATATCGCTTAAGCGAACTTCAGATAGCTCGAGACTTGTGCCCCGACATACCTATTTTTTACGTAATCAGTAGATTGAGCACCCGATATTTGGCTGCCTGAGCAAATTTCGCATATGCGATAGCCCTGCCACTGCCAAGCCATTCGTTTAAGCGACAAAATGAGTCGCTTAAGTGATACTCGTTGGGGTTTATCCAATTGCTTAAGCGATCAAAGACATCGCTTAAGTGATGCACCAACACCAACTAAGACTTAGAGAAATTTCAAGTCTCCGTCAATCCCTCGAGATTATCTGGAATCCCGTATACATAAACAGGCTTTGCTACCCTGTTAAATTCGACATTTCAAACTCAATGGTGCAATTAAAATTTTTATATGAGGTCGTTTCGATAAAAAGTGGGTCCCACACCCACTTGCTATTTTTCTTAACTTCCAATCAATAACCCTAAATAAATCCAAGAGTCTCGAGATCGGAACCGAGGGTTCATCTAGCTCAAAATCGATGTTTCGGAGCTGTTGGAACTATCAGATTTGGCATACGAGGTCGTTTAGCTGAAGTTTTCGTCCAATAGCCAATTTGAACTAGCGAAGACTTCAAAATAGAAAATTGGCTCAAAAAATCAAATGAACTGTCTGGTAACCGAACTGTCAGTTCCAGCAAGTTATAAATGACTTGGGAAAGTTATAGAAAAGCTCTAAACGATGAGAATGAGCGAAAATACAGAAATTTTCTCGAATGCACAGAAGACCAGCTAGGATGTGACTACATACTAACGAACAAATAGAAGGACATTGTGTCATGGATTCGAAAAGGCATCGACAACCCTACAAAGTCACGTCTGACACACTAGATGGTTGTTCCCCAACAACATTAGGACGAGTGTAATATCTTATTGACTATAGACAACTTCTGTACCCTATAAATAGATATCCCCTTCCCATTGTAAAATTTATGATATGTGCTCAGCCTTACCCTTTAAGCAATAAAATATCTTTAGTTTGGCGCATAAGCATGGACTATTTTCCTTTAGATGTTTTCTTCTTCTCATTGTCATATTCAAGCTTGGTTGCACTTTTTCCCATAGCTGCGGGGATTATATTAGCTTTATATTTATTTGATCTTTCATTTACAGTATTTATTTTTTTCAAACTTATACTATTAATTTGAAGCAAAAATCGTAACGTGTGCTCTTGATTTACGAAATTCAACTGTAACTAAAAAGTCGGTAAACAGTGGTTAATAATTGAAAATTTCTTAATCAAAATTACTTTGGAAATAACTTGGCCTTCGTTAAAAAATTCGAAATCTAACTTTGAAAACGAAGAACTTGTTAATAAGAAGCTGGTCCATATCTTTATTTGCCAGCTATCATGCTCCTAACAGGTTTAAATCAGTACCCAACAAACATATTTTAATAATATTTTGTCACAATTAGCAGATGATGTCACAATTAGCAGATGAAAAAGTTAAGCGTACAACACCCCCCGTCCCACACCCCAACCACCCCTACCCGAAAAAAAAAAAAAAAACACTACAGATGAAAGGAGAGGGTACAAAAAATGGAAAGTCAGAAAGGTAGGCTAGGCTATCAATTGTATGAATGGCCCACCTGAATTTCCAAGTAAGCTCCTGAAATAAACAAGCGAAGATAACAACGAGGGCTTTGTCATATTGTGATGACCTGTCTTTTTTTACCTTTTACTCGGTCACACTTTCTGAATCTTTCCAATCTCCCTCTACCATTTTGTACGTCACATTTTCTAAACCTTTCTTTCTGAAAAGCTCTGGGCAGAAGTGGGCAACTAGAGTAGTATTGAAAAGTCTTATCACCTGAAAAATATACCCTTTTTCTAAACTCAAACGTAACCCTCACGTTCTACACCGTAATTCTCTCTCCTCAAGAAGGAAATCCCATTTTGCCTAGAGTGAAATTTCATCGCTTGTTTTTAAAGTCAAAAAGGAGCTTTCAGTTTTTGCTTGATTTGTTTGTTTGTTTGTTTCCTACGCGTTTGTCAAACAAACTCCGTCTTCAATTCTATAACGCGAAAGTTGAACGCTGATCTCTTTATCTTTTTCTCTGTTTCTCTCTCTTCCACCATTTTATATATTGGGTTTATTCAATTTCTGAGTTTTGTTTTTGATGAGTTTTAAGCGGTAGAATCCACTTTACTTGTGAAATTTGACTGTTCAAGAACGATTTGATCTCAATTTTGTGGATAAGAAATACTAGTAGGTTCGTTTATGTTTTCTGTGAAATGAATGGACACTGGAAATTCAGTGAGCATAGCTTGTTGGTTATTGCGCTGCTCTTGTGTTTGGTGCATCAGGAATTTAGTTTCTGTTGCTCACTCAATGATGAAGGTGTTAATCCTATTATTATTATTATTATTATTATTATTATTATTATTATTATTATTATTATTATTATTATTATTATTATTATTACTATTATTATTATTATCATTTTGCTTCAAGTTTTAGTCTTTACTCCTTTCAGCCTTGGTGTTTAATCAATATTTAACTTGTTCTTGCAGGTTTGTCACTGTTGAGATTCAGGGAGAGAGTGGAGAGCGATCCGTTTGGGGCTTTGTCCAATTGGAAAGATGGTGATGGAGTGGAAAATCCATGTACTTGGTTAGGAGTTGGCTGCTTTAATGGGAATGTTGTGTCTCTGTAAGTACTAAAATTCGCTGTATACGTCTTTTAATTTGATTCTGCATAAATCTTCTTTTTTTATTCTGATCTACTTGGTTCATATAGATGAATCTGAATTTGGTCTCTATTTGAATTCTGAAACTTTTCCTCCATGATTTTCAATTTATGATCATATCATATAGGTAAGTTGCTATGTTTTGATTAAGATAATTAAACTTAGCCTCGAACAATGGATGTAAATAAGTTGATTTCTAAATTAAGAATGATGAAGCATTTGACGGTGGGTCTAATGTAAGGAGAGACTTATTAGAAAACCTGTGCAACTCTAGAAAGGGCAACGTGGAGTTAGATATAGTAACAAAGATATCAATATTTAACCTTGATCAGAAAATCAAATGAAAGGAGGCAAATTCACATATTACCTTTGATGCCAACTTTCTCTAATTTATTTATGTTTCTCAATTGAATATAAATAGATAATTAGAACTACAAGTATGATGTGTTCGCTTTTCTTGACCTGATACATGATTCTATATATCTATGAATTAACTACCAATCGAATTTTTTGAAAAGGGTAATTAGGTCATAGCTACAATTATGCATCTCTGACTCTAGAAACGCATATTACTGTGCGATGGATTTCATACACAATGTCTTCATTTATTTTCATGAATATAATTTTCAAGACAGTAACTAAACATAGTGTCTAAGTGGAATTGGTTACTGTAAATATATCCATGATCCTTATGTTCTTATGGGTTTAACTAATCTGTGTTTTTTAACTACTGACAGGGACTTGAAAGATCTCCATCTCTGTGGTACCCTAACTCCTGATCTCGCGCTCTTGGTTCACTTAAAGTTTATGTATGTGCATATTAAACTAGATCTCTTCATTTTCCTAGTTGCTGTCATTACGATTTCTAAATTTAACTCTGCTCTTTAAGATAATTGGCAACTCACTGGAGACTTCTTTACAGAATTTTACGTAACAACTCCTTTACTGGGGTCATACCTGATGAGATTGCAAAGCTAAAAAAGTTGGAGATTCTGGACCTGGGATATAATAACTTTAGCCAGCCTCTGCCTTCTGACCTTTGCAATAATCCCTCTCTGGAAATTCTGTGAGTTCAGACAGAGGTGGTGTCATTTTTTTAACTTCACCTCCTTGTTCCTTACTTATAGAATTACACTAATGCAGTTTATTAGACAACACTGAGCTGTTTAGGTGCATATTTCCTGGAACCGATAGACCTGAAATGGTCCCAGATGTCCAAGAAAATAACAACCACGCTCCGAGAGCCGAACCTTTGTCACATCCCAATGGGGGATTGAGTTTAAGGTACACATCTTTCAATCAAATGAAATGTGTATTTTAAGAGTAATCGTGTGTGCTGGTAACTTTAGATGTCCAACATAGTAAGAGTAAAATGAGTTGAATGATTCGATTCATTTATTGGAATACATATTCCTGGAATAAGCATGTATCTGTAGCAATTCATCGTTTTTTCTTTTGATCCCCTTGATCCGTGCAAAGAAATTTAGAAATCCCATCAATTTTCCCTGTCTTCTAGTTGTCGTTGAGTTTTCTTTTGGTTGGCCCTCACATTGGATTTCTCTAGTTTCCCTTAATGGCCTGCTAGTTGATTGTTAAGCACGTCCTGATTCATGTTTGCACAAAAATGTTCAATCCATTTTTCTGATATTTGTGAAAAGACAAACTGCTACTCTTTTCTTTTCATCTTGGGATTATTCATCTCATTTTCAATCAAGCTTTGCACTAGCTTCTTTTATGGGTATATTCTTCGGTTGCCATTTATGTAGTTATCATGAAATTGAAATTATTTGTAGGACTACAGAAGCAATTGGAAATGTAGCTGGAAGAAAATTACTAAAAGTATCATCTTTTTCTCTCCTGAATAACTTCCAGAAGCAATTTCGTCCGGTCTTCCGACTTCTAGGTCCTCCTGAAGCTGGTGTTGAGAACAGTACACCTTCATTATCCCGGTCTCCATCACCGAGTCCTTCTCTTTCCCCAGCTCCTACACCTTCAATTATTGCAGAACCTCATCTGGCTCCTTCACCAAGATCCTCTGCTTCTCCATCTTCACTTCCCAGTCCTGCAAAGAACCGCAGTGGAGTTGTAGATTCCAGACGAAGTCATCATCGAGCTTTAATATTGTCTGCAGCTATAGGAGGTCCCATTCTGCTATTCATATCGATAGCTGGCACGATCTTCTTTCGAAGCAACAAAATGGCTGTTGTAAAGCCTTGGGCCACTGGATTGAGTGGACAGTTGCAGAGAGCATTTGTTACTGGTAACTTTCTATCTATCAAGTATTGGTGAATGAGTAGTATTTCTATTTGTTGGTCCAAAATGGTTGTCTTTAAAAGCAGATCCATAAAATAGAAGCTTATATGGACATATGTATCTGTAAAACCAAATTTTTGACTTTACCCAAATGGCAGAAGCTTAAATGAACCTTTTCGCCCCTAATATGAGCTTTTGCGATAAGCTTCTTTTATAATTGTTAATGATCTTTTCCCTTTCCCCTTTTTCTTTTTGATATCTTGAAACTTTTGTTTATTAATATGAGCAAGTACCCTTAGAGGGCTGAGTTCTGTCATTCTTACTGTGTGAACAGGCGTGCCAAAGCTTAAGAGATCAGAACTTGAGTCAGCTTGTGAAGATTTCAGCAATGTAATTGGTTCCTCATCTGTTTGCACACTATATAAGGGAACGTTATCCAGTGGAGTTGAGATAGCTGTGATATCTCGTACAGTGGCATCTACTAAGGATTGGTCAAAAGATATGGAAGCCCAATTCAGGAAAAAGGTGTTTCAGGTCTTCCAGTTGGAATTTGACATCTCATTTTCCCCAAACTATTGAGTTTATAAATGTTTTTCTCCTGCTTTTACCAGATTGATACATTGTCAAAGGTCAATCACAAGAACTTTGTGAGCCTCCTTGGTTATTGCGAAGAAGAGGATCCATTTACCAGAATGATGGTTTTTGAATATGCTCCTAATGGGACCCTCTTTGAACATCTGCACAGTAAGTTTCTGCTATCAAGGTGTATCCGTTGTGATTTACTTAATACTGTTACCCAACTCTTCTACATCTGCATGATTGAACTGTGTAGGCAATACCTTTATATAGCAGGTAAAAGCTTACCTGCATTTGGTGTTTACAGTGATAAATTGATGCGAGAATGTGTATCAATTAACTTTAGTTCAATGATAACAGTGTGTGTGAAAACACATCTTATGTATTTATTGAGTGGTGCAAACACCAGGTGTGACTAAGTTCTTTTTCTACCTAGAGTATGGTGTCCGTGGACATGTCTTTGGTCTCATGTCGATAATTTGTCTGTAATTTGAGAAGTATCATTGTACTTCAAATTCTCTTTCTTATTAACTCGAAGAATCAATAGATTCTCGACAGAATGTTCACACCAGTACAAGACATCTTTGGTGTTCACTTTACATGCTTTTTCAACAGTTTATGTTTAGCTTTCCCAGTGATAAACAATTATCCTTTAATGTGAGTGAAATGTCTAATGTTTTCGCTCGAGTTTCTTGTGCCTATGTGATGAATAACCACTCTTATAAGTAACTGGAACATCATGTACTTATGTATCTTTTTTTACAGTTGTAATATACTTGAATTTAAAAAGGCGAAGGTGGACTGAAGGGAAAAAACTGGTAAAGGTCTTCAGTGAATCAGTAATGCATTAGTTTATTTGGGTTGTGTAATTACAGCTTCTATGCTCTTGGAACATGTTCATGAATATTTTCCTGCCTCTGCAGCAACAGCTTTGTTTTAAACTGGTTCTTCCTTTCTTATATGCTCCATTATGACACAAAAGATCTCTAATTCTAGTGTTTTGCAGTAAGGGAAGCTGAACATTTGGACTGGGGGATGCGAATGAGGATAACAATGGGCATGGCATACTGCCTTGAGCACATGCACAATTTGTCGCCATCGTTACCTCATAAAAACTTGACATCCTCTGCTGTGTACCTCACAGAAGACTGTGCAGCCAAAATATCGGATTTTGGTTTCTGGAATGAGACAGATGCAGCTGAAATTGGG
Organism: Capsicum pubescens; assembly: GCA_030864215.1. Lineage (NCBI taxonomy): Eukaryota > Viridiplantae > Streptophyta > Magnoliopsida > Solanales > Solanaceae > Capsicum > Capsicum pubescens. The sequence goes on along the minus strand of CM061543.1, from coordinate 152,800,531 downwards.
TCAAGTCCAGAAAGTAATGTTTACAGCTTTGGTGTCATTCTGTTTGAGATGATGACTGGTAGGCTCCCTTACTCAGCAAACAGTAGATCTCTTGATGACTGGGCATCAGATTATCTTAGGGGAGGAGAATCCCTGAGGGAAATGGTTGATCCAACTTTAAGTTCTTTCCAAGAGGAGCAGGTAGAGAGAATAGCTGATGTGATTAAAATGTGTGTACATCCCGAACCAAGACGACGACCGGCAATGAGAGAGGTTTCAGCCAGATTGAGAGAGATAACAGGTATAGGACCAGATGGGGCAACGCCACGACTCTCCCCTCTATGGTGGGCTGAGCTTGAGATTATATCAACAGAGGCTTGTTAATGCATAGGCACCACAGATTTGCCTTGGTAATCAATATAGAAGTTGTATATACAAAGATGGAAAGCCTTTTCCCGTTTGATTTTTCTTTTGGGTGGATCACAAGAGCATATCGACTTTGGGGGATAAGGAGAAGTTTTTGTTTGTGTATAAAAAAAAAAGAAAATTTAGTAAGTAATTAATTTTTAGTCGCCTTAATTTGCTTTCTTGAAGGCTTGGGATCTATTCTATTGCTTCTTATAAACTCTCCTTTAACAGCCTGGACAAAATTGACGAAACATAAGGGGTCGTTTGGTTTAACGCACTAACAAAAACAGTTCTAGCATCAAATTTCACGTTAGTTATACAATGTTTGATTAGGCATACAAGAAAATATAATCGTCTCAATTTAATACAATGTTTTGTTTGTCTTTTCTCCGTTTATTGAGGACATGATATTAAGAGCATGTAGAAGTTGCAGATTTTGGTAGAAGATTAAAGGTAGTTGAGTGTTGTTTGGCTTTTCAGATAGGAGTGATGATTTGATTTGATGCACTATAAATGTTTCTCCAGTCATAGCAATAACTACTCTCATTATAAAATGAAAGCTAAAATAAAAGTAAATAACACGGTACTTTTCTTTACAAGCCGAGGGGCATATATATAAGTTAGACTTAAGTCATCGATAGACCTTTAAAGTTGTTCCGAAAATTCACTTAGACTCTCAATTAAAGCTTGTACCTATCAGGCCCCTAAGCCACCTGAATTTTAATCCAATCAAACATTTTTTATACAATCAACAAAAAGTATATAGAGAGTGTGCTACACTCGCCTTACGTGGCACAAACGATGAATTAAACGATGATACTTGACATTGAATTCAAAATTAATTAAAAAAATATTCCATAACTAATTAAATTATAATTAGAAAAAATTATAACTTTTTTTAAAAAAAAAAAACTAAACCCCCCTCTTCGCCCCTGCCCCCCTCCCCCTCCCCCCTCCCCCCTCCTCTTCTTCATCATGTACTCAAAAATCCCTCGGCGTAGCTTCATTTTTTTCGACAAAATTCCTCTTCTACAATGATAAATGTAATGGAGAAAAAATGGATTGAGGAAGATGAAATAGCTTATTGATTTATGAAAATAGCATTTTTGGTTTTTCTTTTTGAATTAAATTTACAATTTTGTTCATTTGTGAAAAAAAAAAATTACATTTTTCCGGCAAAGTTTCATCTTTTCTAACAAAGTTCCATTTTTCCGGGCGGCAAAGTTCCATTTTTCCCGGCAAACTAAAGGCGAAAAAGAATTACGAATAAAATCGAACTAAAAACAAAAAAATTCAAATCGAATTCAAAACTAAGAATAAAAAAGGAGAAAACGTAGAAAAAATGGGAGGTAAATTAAGTTTAAGAAAAAAAAATGAGGAAAAAGAGTGGGAAAGAAGATGAAGAGAGGGAGGGGGTATCGGATTGGGTGGGGGGGAGCCTTTTTAAAAAAATATTATTTTATTAAAAAAATTTTGGGGCCCTCAGTGTCATTTGACACATTTTCATTCATTATTTATTCAAAAAATCATGTCTCACGCGCCCCTATTGAGTGAACAACACGCGGAGTGCCATGTAGGCAAAAAAGGCTTGATTGGATCAAATTCGGGTGGGTTAGGGGCCTCATAGGTACAAGTCTTAGTTGAGGGGTCTAAGTGAATTTTCGGAACAACTTTAGGTGTCTGGCGATGACTTAAGCCTATAAGTTAAACTTCTAAGCTTCCTTAACAAGCATGCCAAAGTTCTGCAAAAAGCTTGACGATAAGCTTCCTTAACAAGCTTTCCACATAGTTGGCCACATTGTCATCCACCCAATCTACAACACTCCCTTTTGGATGTCCATGAGATAGATAATGTAACTCGTTAAAATCTTACTAAGAAAAATCAGTGAAAAAAGAAAAAAAAATGGTAAAGGAAAAAGAGTATACACATTTTTTAAAACGTCTTGAGTGTTACTTTGTTAAAAACCTCACAAGGAAAATCCAGTGAAGTAAAATCTTGTGAGGAAAAAAGAGTACAACATATATTTACTCTCCCCGATTTAGATAGTTAAGTCTGCACATTTCAAACTTGCGTACCATCTTCTTAAGAGTTGAAGTTGGTAAAGACCTAGTGAATAAAGTTGTTGGATTGTCACTTGAACAGATTTGCTACACATTAATGTTGTTATTCCTTTAGAGATCATGTGTGAAGAACAACTTTGGCGAGATATGCTTCGTTTTATCTTTTTTTATAAAACCTCATTTTAATTGGGCTATGAATGCAACATTGTCTTCAAGTATGACTGTAGGCTTGACATCACACTTCAGGCCAAATCTCTCTTTGATGAAATATATCACTGATCTTAACCATGCACTTCTCTACTTGTTTCATGAATAGCTATTATCTTAGCATGATTTGAAGAAGTAGCAACAATAGACTGTTTTGTAGATCTCCATGATATAGCAGTACCTCCGTATATAAACACATAGTCTGTTTGAGATCAAACTTTGTGCGGGTCAGATAATAAACCTGCATTTGCATGACCAACAAAATCTACGCTATCTTTGTTAGTATAAAATAGACCCATATTGATAACCTTATTTAGATATCACAATATATGCTTAACTCTGTTCCGGTATCTACGTGTAGGAGATGAACTTCACCTAAAGAATTCTCAAGCATAGTGAAGAGAATCAAAGTATATTTCTGATGATTAAGGAGTTGAGTACATGCTCCTACTTATTAGAGTTGAATACATTGTAGTTGTGAGTCCTAGACTACTTACAAAAGTATTAGCTATGCCAATATTGAAGACTTAGAGTTGTATCACTAGGCAACTACATATACAAGTAGATGTTTACTACTACTAGAATACTAGTACGATTACAGAGGCAAAGCATAGGCTAACTCTAATTCTACTAACTCTAATAGATTAGCTAACGTACACTCTCCTTATCTTCTATTTGATTACTATCTTCAATACTTCCTCTCAAGCTAGTGAGTGGTGGAACACTCATTCCTAGATTACTTCTAGAATCAGCAAACACCTGTTTTATCAAGGCCTTTGTATAAACGTCAGCTAGCTGATCTCTAGACCTTATGAACTATGTGAGTAGCTATTCTCTAGCTATTGTTTCTCAAAAAAATGATAGTCTATTTCTACATGCTTTGTTCTGCCATGCATCAATGGGTTAACTATCAAGTATAAGGCACTTAAATTGTCAAAATATAGTATAGGCACTATCTTGAGATATACTCTAATATCACGAAGAAGGTGAAAGATCCATGTCATCTTAGTTGTAGTAAAAGATAAGGCTCTATATTCAGCTTCAACACTGAACTTTGCCACTGTGGTTTGTTTCTTAGAGTTCATAGAGATACAATTTTCACCTAAATAGGTGTGGTAACTTGTAGTTGACCTCCTAGTTGTAGTGCAGCCTCCCCAATCAGTAACTAAATAGCCATATATCTTGCAAGGTGATTGTGAGATAATTCTGACCCCATGATGTAATGTTCTTTTGATGTACGCGTGGATCCTTTTAACACCTTGAAGATGTCATTATTTAGACTTTGTATGAATTGACTACTTAGATTTACTGCATGAGTGATGTCAGGTCTTGTGAGTGTCAAATGTTGAAGACGTCCCACAGTCCTTCTTTACATAGATGCAATAGTAGGCCTTCCCAAAACTTAATGTAAGTCATGTTTTTGTGCAAGATGTGTATTCATTGTTTTTTCCTGAGTCATATCGGTCTTATTAAGCAACTCAATAACATACTTTCCCTGACTCAAGTGAAGTCCACCTTGGAAGTACTTGATCTCAATTCCTAGAAAGAAATGTAAAGAACCAAGATCTTTCATAGAGAATTCTCTCCCAAGTTTAGAAACTACCTCTGAGACATGTTTTTTATCACTTCTTGTGATAATTATATCATCCACATATAGTAATAATAAGATAGTCCCTTTGTACTATGTAAAGTAAACAAAGAGAGATCTGTCTTACTATAAGTGAAGCCAAGGTGAAGCAAATACATACTAAATCTTTCAAACCATGCTCTAGGTGCCTGTTTAAGGTCATTCAATGTCTTTTGTAACAAACGAACATGAGTTGGATACCTGGGGTCAATAAATCCTGGAGGTCGACTCATGTATACTTCTTCCTGTAAGTGACCATGTAGAAATGCATTTTTGACATCAAGTTGTCTGATAGGCCATTTTGAAGTAACAACTACTGACAAAACCAGTCTAATGGTTGTAGCCTTGACCGCTGGACTGAAATTTTCTTCAAATTTTATTCCTTCAAGGCGAGAGAACCATATCAACAAGTTTTGCTTTGTATCTGTCAACTGCTCCATTTGCCTGTAGTTTAGTCCTTGTTTTGTATATGTCAACTGCTCTATTTGCCAGCAAGTTAGTCTTAAACACCCATTTGGAGACAATTAAGTTCATAACAACATATTTAGGTACTAATATCGAGGTCTTGTTATTGTGTAGAGCATTTATCTCATTCTGCATAGCTGCAAACCAATATAGTGACTTCAATGCTTCATTTATTGATTTTGGTTCCCTCATGATCTCTTCTTTGCTTGTAGCAAGTGATAGGTAAGGTAAAACAACTAATGTTTTCTTGTATCTAGTGATCATGTGATGTCTTTATGGTTCTGGTGATATGTGAGATGCACAATCTTCTATATGTGTTGCACCTGCACTATTATCTTGTGGATTAGGCACCGAAAGTGATGTAGGTTGTGGCATGCCAGGTGGCTCTGAAGCATCTTTTATTGCTTCAGCATTTGATATGTTAAGCATTTCACAAGACAAAGTTGTATATATGGAACTAGAATCACTGTATCATTAATAAGAGTGGCTAAAATAGGCTCAACTGGTGTTGTTTGGTTATCTATAGTTGGTTGAATAGCTTGATTCACCACAACTGGCAACACTTTCCAGGGAGTAACTTTATTAGAATTATGTTCCTGCAAGTTAGTAAAAAACTCAACAAAGGTAGTTAGGTGAGGTGAGACATCAACTTTAGCTTGAGATAGTACTGGTTGTACATAAGGTAACGTACACTTATAAAAAATGACATATCTTGACACATAGAATCTCTTTTTTGGAGGATGATAACATTTATATCCTTTATGTAGACGGTTGTATCCTATAAAACACGTGGATAAGACTTTGGGCTAAGCTTGGTATCACTCTTAATGTACGGAAAACATCTACATCTAAACACCTTCAACCTGTTATAGTCAGGTTGTGCACCATATTACTTTACAAAAAGATTTATCATTTCAGTACTGAGGAAGTCAGTCTATTAATAAGGAACACAACAGTTAAGAAGGCCTCTACCCATAGAAAGCGAGGTAGGTTAGCATAAAGTAGCATAGTAAGTCGATTCTCAACTATGTGCCTGTTTTTTCTTTAAGAAATTCCATTTTGTTCAGGTGTATTAGGACAAGACAAGAGATGTGTTTGACAATACCACAACTTTCTAGATGCTTAATGAATTCTATTTTGATGAACTCACCGCCTCCATCACATTGAAAAATCTTAATAACTTTAGAGAACTGCCTTTCTACCATTACCAGAAACTTGAGAAATACATCAAAAAATTTAGATTTAATGAATAAAGCCATGTGTATCTTGTGTTATCATCTACAAACACTACATAACATCTCAGTTGAGTAGATTCAACAGGTGCAAGACCCTAAATACCACAATGAATTTTCAATAAAGGTTCTTTCTCAATGTTATTCCTCAAGCCAAATGGTATTACAAACAGTATGCATTTTATCCCAACTACTAACATTAATACAATAATCACTACTCAAAATCTTTCAAATCTTCAAACTAGAATGTCCTAATCTATTATGCTAAATAATGTCTGAGGTCTTCCATCCTTTTGTGGTAGTCAATGCATAGAGATTACTGTCTTTCAAGTCATAGAGTCTATCTCTTTTAGATCCCTTGGCCAGTGGTGTGCTTATCTTCTTTTACTTTACAACAAAATCAGTTTCATCAAATTCAAGAGTGTAGGAATTATCTTTTGCAATTTTACTAACTAAGAGCAGATTTTTAGCAATCTTAGGTACTACAAGAACTTCTTATAATTTCAGTCCTGATTTAACTGTATTGCCAATATGTGTAATATCTAAAGGAGATCCATTTCCAACAATGATCTTATCAAAACCTTTATAGTGTTTAAGATAAGATAAAGTACCTGAGTTGTTTATCATGTGACTAGTAGCACCTAAGTTCATATACAAAGTATCATCACCACTTGATGTATTCTGCAAATTCACAGCAACAAGTGTTTGTGGAAGTTCATCTACTACCTGGTAAGAATAGTACCACCTGTAAAAACACTTAAGAGCAGTGTAGTTATTCCTACCACAAATTTGACATGACTCAATTGCATTCTTCTCCTTATTCTGATTTCTATTTTGATTTCCACCCTAATTACTTTGGTTAGTCTGATTCTATGATGAAGCAGGTCCAAAACCTATTTTGTTGGAGTTAAAGTTGTTATTTTCTATTCCTCAGGAGAAATTTCCTCCTCTTCTGCCTCGTTGATTAAAGACAACAGAGATGCCATATTGAAGTTTGCCTGTGGCACCTCTTCTTTATCCTCCCTCATATAAAAAATTCTGAGTGCATTGACAAACTGATTTAGTGTAGGATAAGGTGCCTTACCTAACATGGCATTCCTGAATATCTTGTATTTGAGACCTAAGCATCTAGTAAAGTTGATAACTTTACTATCCCCATTAACAGACTTATGTATAACAGCAAGTCCATTATAGATAACTTTGAAATCTTTGATATAGTTATCAACCTTCTTGTTTCCCTACCTAACATTCTGCAATTGTTGTTTAAGCTAAAATTTCTTGTCTTTTGTTGCTTAAAGATAGGCTTCTTCCATGCATTCCCACATCCTCTTTCCAGTAAAGTAACCTACTATGAGGTATATGTTTTATTCTGTCAAGGTACCTAAGATCTAGATCCTTTGCTATACATCTTTCTCCTCCTAGTTATTAGCATTTTTACTATCTTCTTCTTCTTTCTCAGTACTTGTGACCACACTTTCTCAACAACTTTGCCAGTAGTTGGCTTCCTTCTCCTTGATGAGATAAGTTAATCTCATAACTTAGATCAATTTCATCATTTATGTCCTCCATATGAGATAATTTATTGTCTTAAGTTTAACTAAATAAGAAACAATGAGGTGGTAAAGAGAAGAAGTGGAAAGAGAATTGGTTAAGGACGTAGAAGGAGCTATTTTAGGATTTAAGATATTCAGTTCTTGATTTTAATACTTAAATTAGTGGAAAGAGCTTAGAGATCTAATACCATGTAGAATTCTCAAGCATAGTGAAGAGAATCAAAGTATATTTCTAATAATTAAGGAGTAGAGTACATGTTCCTACTTATAGGAGTTGAATACAATGTAGTTGTAGAGTCCTGGACTATTTACAAGAGTCGTAGCTATGCCAATATTGAAGACTTAGAGTTGTACCACTAGGAAACTAGATATACATATAGATGTTTACTACTACTAGAATACTAGTATGATTATAGAGGCAAAGCATAGACTAACTTTAACTCTACTAACTCTAACAGAATAAGAACTCTAACAGAATCAGCTAACGTACACTCTCCTTATATTCTATTTGTTTATTATCTTAAGCAATACTTTCCTAGCAAATTAATAGAAAACGTTATATCAAGCCATGTAGCGTTAGCAAGATACATAAATGCACCAATAGAACTGAGATATTGTACTTCGCTACCAAGAATCTCTTCACTCTCTTCTAGAGTTCTGAATGAATTTTTACTTACTTCAAGTTATCGAACAACCATTGGAGTATTTCATAGATGTGTTTCATCTATGTAATGTCTTTTTAAAACTTTCTCAGTATAGGAAGATAGGTGGAGAAAGACCCCGTTCACCAAATGTTCAATCTACAGACCAAGATAAAGTTTTATCTTTCTAAAATCCTTCATCTCAAATGATTTCTTTAGATATTCAATTGCCTTCTGGAGTTCCAATAAGATTTATGTTATCAACATAAACAATGAATATAAATTTTTTTGAGGTTGTTTTGTTAATGAAGATACATGGACAAATGATATTATTTATGCAACCTTTATTTATCAAGTACTCACTAAGGAGATTATACCACATATGCACTGATTGTTTTAAACTGTATAACAATCTTTGTAATCTGATTGAACAGAATTCTTTGAGATTTCAAACTACATGCTTCAAAAAATTTTAATTCTTCTGAAATTTTCATAGATGTTTCATTATCCAGTGACAACATTTAACATTAAATAGGTGACATCTTCTAGTGTCTGTACTGCAAGTCAAATAAATTTTATTCTTACTAAGAAGCATATTTTACTTGATAATTATTTCTACATCAGCATGCTTAAATAAATTTAGAATTCAGATCCTCATAATCTTATACAATATTGTGCGTATTGTACTAAAAATATCGTCAATGAAATATTATTTATATCGGTTCACGATACGACATAACTTATTGAGATCTCACCACTTTATTAGTTTTAGGTACCTGAACCTCTTCATGAGGTTTTATGAAGTGTTATGTCGTAGGCTCTTCAAGAGCACATTGATCTCTTATTATGGTCATTTGCTTTATTTTCTTTTCAAGATTTTTTTTATTTGAAACCAATTGATCTACAATGCTTCATTCATACTGTAGACTCTGTACTTCAAGAACACATAGTAGGAGCATCTGTAACTAAATATGAAATTAATTTTGGGTCAGCAAATGCTTCTAGCATTTGACTTGAATTATCTTTTAAATGAGGATGGTACTAACAATAATTTGCAACATATTTCTTAAAGTTTCTTATTCTCTTCTCCTAATGTTAGAAAAACTAACATATACTCCATTTTACATTGGAGAATCCATCTTTGTACATCATGATATCCATTAATTACATACTGCATATTAAAAAGTTATTAGATGAAAAAATATAGTTCCTGACCATGAACCAATTGAGAGAGAAGAATTGACCATAATTTATTGGTCTAATGTATAAAAGTACTATTGTATGCAATATATCATCTTTCAGATCAGCACATAAAGCCTTATTCTCAGAAGCAATGGTTTAGCTATTTATTTAAGGCATTCTATGCCAAACCAACTTGAATATAACCAGCATTATTAAGATCAATTATCTTGACTACACAATATAAAAATTATGCTCTTAACTCAATTTAATTGAGCAAACAACTCTATGAATGACAAACTGCAGGTTAATAATAATATGCATGTGGCTATTTTACAGATGCATCATATCACATGATAGATGAATGAGATCTTATTCACCTTTTATATTTTTCATAATTTAGAAAATTCAGTACCAATATTAGCTGGTCCAATTAACTTATCATGAGAATAAGCAATAATTCTTAAAGAATCTTCTAGTTCTTCAGTATATGTCTACAACTCGATATGCTTATCTTTGAGATTATAAAATTATTCATTCCAACAAATATAATTATTTAAACTAGTAAACTCTAAGTTTACCATGACATGTGCTGTTTATCCAAGTGAATTGAAATATTTTACTACTTTGAGAATAGTTTGCACTAATGCACAATCTTACTACTTCAGAAGTAAATTTCAGGGAATTTATTACTTTAGAGTAAATTTTAGATTTCCTACTTCAGGAGTAAATTTCAAAATTCTATAATTAACTGCACAAATATCCTCATGATTGATCATTGATCTAAATAAAATTTAAGGAATATCCATATATTTTTCAAGATGAAAATATATATATTTTTTAATTAATAGGAATTTTATTAATCAATACCAAAATAAAATGCTTTTACATTTATTGGACCAACCCAATCCAAAAATAAAGACAATGGGCACTTTGGGCTGGCCCATACCCGGTCTTTCCTACATATATATATAATTTAGGGTTTCCTAAAATTGACTCTTTCCAAATCTGCCTTTTGCTCTCTTCTTCAGGTGGAAACTGATGGCTGCTCCACATTTGAATCCTCAGTTTTTGAGGATTCTTCTGTGAATTACAGGCTGCTCCTTTGTGCCTTACATCTCTCACACGTAAGTGACTCCCTTTCAGCTTCTTTAACTTTGTATTTTTCACCTCTATATCATAGTCACTTCATTGATTGTAGTAACTTTGGTGAAATTTCAGTTGAGTTCTCTGGTAAATAAGATTAAAGCTTCTTTTTTGTGCTGATTTGATAGTTTTAGATCCCTGGTCCGCCATGCCAGATCGAGTGAATAGTATTTGCTTCTTCTTCTCTTTTTTCTTTTTTGTGTTGACCTTGGACCTTCCTTGTAGGTGTAGAAGAGACGGAGATAAAACAGTGCTCGGACCCAAACATATTTATATCTTTAGCTGTCACTCAGGTGTACTCGTAACATAGCATCCACTTACCCTCCCTTATTGCAAAGATTCTATTTTGTTGGCTGACTTTGTGTTTAGGCAGCCTTATCTTCTTTTTTGTGCCTTTAAGGAATGTAAATAGTGGCTCTGAACTTTGCCTGCTGATATTGTGACTTTCAGCCCCTTTCTCTACTGTCTTCCCTTCATTGATGTAATTTGAATATATGGACATTGTAACTTGTCGCTATTTAATATTCTCCTTGCTTTGCTGTCTAGCTGGTTAAACAAAGTGCATATGAAATTTCCTTCATCTAATGCTAGATTTGCACAATGGTCTGCTAATTGATTCTCTTCCCTCATTATATGCATGTATCTTACCTCCTTTGCTTGCAATGTTGTGATGATTTGCTCTTTAATATCAAACATATCCCATGGACATTTCCATTGATTAGTCAATACTTTAAACATAACCATCGAATCTGTCTGAATGATGATTTTGTTAAAATTAGTTTGACTACAATGTATTGCTGCCATAAGAATAGCTTGTGCTTCAGCTTCTAGTTGCTTCCTCCATATTTTCTTCTTCTGCTTGTATTATGTCACCATTTTCATCTCTTAGACAATATGCCCATGAGCTAATCCCTGGATTGCCCCTTGATGTTCCATCAGTATTATACATTACCCAACCCTTATCTAGAAATTTCCATTCCACCTTTATGAACTTAATCTGCATTCTTCTTTTTTCCAACTCTCTCTGAATATCTGGCCATTTTGAAGGGAATACTTGGGTAGGGTTCCTCACTGTAAGTAATAATCCAATATTGTTTGTAATATTGAAAATTACCCTGTGAGCAGGCAATTATTTCCCTTCATGTTTGAGTTGTTCCTTCTTTTCCATAGCTCCCATAGTATCATGCTAGGAATAACTTGATAGTATGGTTTAGCTCTTCCATGAATCTTTGTGTTCCACCATATTAGGATTAACTCCCTTAGACTCAATCCATGGACAGAAATACCTGCAAAAGAAGAAAAGTAGGACCAAGTCCTGTTAGCAGAAATAGATCTTATAAACACATGTGAAAGTGTTTCTTGATCCTTTACAGTGCAACACCAACATCTAGTAGGGCCTTCAATAACCCATCTTCTCAGATTTTCCTCCACATCAATCCTTCTTTTCCACAACCTCCACATCAGAAAGGCCATCTTGAAAGGCACGTCTTTAACCCATATGTTCGTGTGTATGCCATTCACCCCCTTCCTTTGTCTTATGTAATTCCAAGCTGATCTCATAGTAAAGTTACCAGTAGATTCCAGTTTTCATATAAAAATGTCTTTTCCTTCAGTTGAGTTGGGAATTCTGATATTCTGAATAATATGATCCACTACCTCATTTGGAAATAACTGAGTAATAACATGTATTTTCCATTGTCCCTCCTGTATTAGATCTTGCACCATTTGGTACTCTTTTTCCCATACTACTGGGTTTTCCACCAAATTATACAAATCCCCTTCCTTTATCCAATTATCAAACCAGATATTGGAATTACCTTTTCTTATCCTCCAATAGTATTGATGATCCACCAGGTTGCGAGATTGCAACATTTTCTTCCAAACCTGTGAGCCTGCTCCAGATTTCCAGACCACTTCATTAAGATGTAATTTCTTGCAGTACTTGTTCTGCATATATCTACTCCAAATTGAGTCTTTAGTTCTAAAATTCTACCAGAGTTTACAAAATAATGCCATGGATACATCCTGCACCTTTCTAAAACCTAACCCTCCTTCCTCCTCTGCTAAGCACAACTTATCCCATTTAACCTAGTGTCTATTTTTTCCTCTAATATGACTACTCTAAAAGAATTGTGCAAACATTCTTTGAATTGTAGTCATAACATTTAGTGGAGGGTTCATAACAGATAAGCAGTGAATGTGAATGCTTTGTAAAACATGCTTGATTAGGACAACCCTTCCTCCATAAGAAAGAAACTTACCCTTCCATCCTTATAATTTTCCACTAATTCTGCTCATCATTGTCTGAAAATAATTTTTCTTCTTCCTTATATGAAAAATGGGACATCCCAAATAAGTGAAAAGGAAATCCTTTCTCATAATTCCAGTAGCAACTTCAGCCATTATCACAACACCCTGTGAAACTACTCTATGAAGATAAATGGAGTTCTTCTCCTTATTGACCCTCTATCCAGATGTTCTTTCATATCTTTCCAGTGTTTTGGTCACCAACTGCACTATGTGAATTTCTGCTTTGCAAAGGATTATCATATCATCAGCAAAGGCAAAGTGGTTCACTTTTGTACTACCTCTTGGTAATCCAAACATCTTGAAATCCTTTCATTGCATCAAAGATTTGAAGGATCTGGACAGTACCTCAACAGCTATAATAAAAAAAGTTGGTGACAAGGGATCACCTTGCTTCAACCCCCTGTAAGATCTGAAGAAATATTTTGGTTGACCATTTAATAAAATGGAATACCAATTATTTTCTATCGGTCTATACACCATATCTATGAGCCTTTCTCCAAATCCCACTTTCCTTAACACTTTAGTAAGAAAAAGCCAATCAACTCTGTCATATGCCTTCATCATATCCAATTTAATTACCAAATTTGGAATTTTCCCCCTTTTTCTGATCTCTACTACTATTTCTTGCACCATCAAAATATTTTCTGCAATACTTCTGCCCTATACAAAACCTGCTTGCTCTTCAGAAGTTATGTTTGGTAATACTGACTTAATCTTCTCATGTAATATTCTTGAAAATATCTTATTCAAGAAATTACTTAGTGATATAGGTCTCATATCTGAAAAGGTATTCACCACCAGCTTTTTAGGTAAGAGTACTAAATTTGTATGAGTTACAAATTTAGGCAACTCACAATCACAAAAGAAAGCTACCACCATATTGTGAATATCCTGACCTATAATTTTCCAAGCATCCTGAAAGAATGCTCCTATCATACCATCTGGACCTTCTGCACTATTTCTGCTCAGCCCCATAACTGCATGTTTTACTTCAATCATATCTAGAATTTTATGCATTTTCTCATTTTGCTACTTTGAAATTATTGTGGGCAATTCATTAAGTATTTCAAAATTAGTATTCTCCTCTCCCTTAGCAAACTGCTGCTGAAAAAACTTGACTGCATCTGCTGCTATACTTTCTTGATCCTCTATCCAGATTCCTTTCTGATTTTGAATTCTATTAATCTTTAATCTACTTCTTCGTCCCTTTACTATGGTGTGAAAGAATTTAGTGTTTCTTTCCCCATCCTTGAACCATTCCAATCCAGCTTTTTGTCTCCAAAATTCTTCCTCTCTATTTAACTAAATATTCAGCTCAACTTGTGCTTTGAAAAGAGCTTCTCTGTTATTGCAATTTGGTATATCTTCAAGCTATTTTTCCCTAACTTTAATCACTTCCTCCAAAGTAGCAATCTTCGAAAATATATTTCCATAATGTTCTTCACTCCACCTAGTCAAAGTTGTTTTCAACCTCTTCATCTTAGAATGAAACATAATGAAAGGGCTCTCATACACCTCTGTATGCCAATTTGCCTTGATAACATCCATACACTCTTTTTCTTTCAACCACATATTAAGAAACCTAAAAGGTTTACAAATATGCTCTCTAGTAGTACTGAAATAAATCTTTAAAGAATAGTGATCAGATCTACTTCTCACCAAATGCTCAACCTTTAAAAGAGAAAAAAGATTATGCACCTGGTCATTGCCCAAAACCCTATCCAATCTTTTAAATATACAATCCCCATCTGTTCTGCCATTCCACCAAGTATATTTACTTCCCTTAAAACCCTTTTCTTCCAATCCACACAGATTAATACAATGAGTGAAGTCTTCTCTCTCTGCTAATGTTACTGGTAATCCACCTAGCTTCTCCTCATCATTGAATATGACATTAAAATTACCTCCCACCAACCTTGGACTCTGCATTGACTGAGCCAGATCTTCTAATGATCCCACTAAACTAATCTCTCGTGTTGTGAACATTTAGCATACACTAAAGTGACTACCATCTGAATATTTTTTTGCTGGCTAACTAACTTGACAGTCAAGTGTTGTTCCTCATCCTTAAGAATAGTGCATTCTATAAAGTCTTCAACAAACACCCATATCTTTCTAGAATGATTTGATGTTGCATGTTTCATCCCTAGTTTCTTCTTGTATTCTTCTAAGGTTGTGTTATCTTGAAATGGTTCTAGTAAACCTATGAATGAGAATTGATGTCTTTTCTACAATGTAATAAGTCTAGGGAATGCTTTCTGAGTATTCACTAATCTAATATTCCATATTAGAGCATTCATGTAGACTTATTCTTCAAAGAACTCCTTGTCTGCATTGTTGAAATATTAGAGGATTTTTCTTTCTGCACTGTTGAATTGTTGACTAGTTTATCCTTTTTCCTTCCCTGATTGGCCTTCAATTAGTCAATTTCCCTGAGAGATAGATTACTTGCTCTCCTAACCTCTTCAATTGATGTACTTAAATGTCACGCCTCAAATTCTATTGGGGCGGACTGGCACCCGTAACCGGCCCGGGAGAACCAGCTCATAACCTTATACTTCCCATGCATACCACTATGACAACCCGAAATTCGGACAACATCATGTCGCATATAAAAGGAAATAATCACCTGTATAAGCTCGAGCACACATATATATGTATATACAATACTTGGCCGTTGGAGCCATCACGTCTATTAACAAAACACCACCTTGACTGTAAATTAGGTCTACAAAGCCTCTAGATAATACACAGAGTTTAACTAAGGTCGGGACACACCCCGCCATATAACTAACTTCTATACAATACCAAAAGTGACTGGATATGACACGAAAAGCCCCGAAGCAAACTGGAGCTCACCAAAAGCAGCTGGATATCCTGGCTCCTACTTGTGCGGTGTATGAGCTGAGGTACCTGTGCCTGCAACATGAAATGCAGGTCCTCCGTGGGGGACGTCAGTACGAAATATGTACTGAGTATGTAAAGCTGTAGATAATCACATATGATATAGGAGCTCAATAGAAATCAGAAACAAGTGAATAAATCGTAATAGGAGTGGACCACACTTACTAGAACTTGTGACAACCTGTACATTGTATTTATTCAATCACTTTACCTTCGTTCTTATCATCATTGTAATCATTACTGTACTGTAATGTGACCATTAGGCTGCCTCCAGTACATATCAACTGGGATCGACCCATGATAGGCTTATGCCCCTGGGATACCACCCATAAACACATAAATAGGGATCAACCCATGATAGGCTTATGCCCCTGGGATACCACCCGATAAGAGAGAACTTCCATCACTTAGTTCAATTAGTCTTTGAGATTGTTATTTCGGTCGCCACCGTTTTTTTTGATACTTTGAAACAATGATACATCAATAAGAGACATATAAATAGACCATTAATGCAATAACAATGAAGTAAGAACTCATTGGCACATCAATGAAGTGTTTTGGAGTCATCAACACCATAACAATGAAGTAGGAACTTATTGGTATATCAATGAAACGTTTTGGAGTCATTAATAGCACATGGATCTTGTTTGAGTAACCGGATACCTTCTGACATTCATTAGTGCAATAAACATGTAAGATTTGGAAAACAAGTAAGTATTGGAATGTCTTGACATCTTGTAGGGTGGAAACAAGTTCATTGGTAACGTAGGACATCATACAAAACCATTATGGATCACATGTTATTGAATAACTTTGGAAACTTTCTTAATAGAACAATTGTTCACTTTCATGCCAAAGATATGGTATAGAGTATGCTTTACATACCTGACTGTTAACCTTCAATACTAGTCCCAAATGGACTTACCGTCTTTTCGGATTACTTATCTACAATAAACATATATAGCAATCTAGTATTAACAACCAAACGCCACAATTCAATTATTTGAATTCACCAAACTAGTGGTTAAGTAGTAAGCCTTAATTACACCATAAAGGGCGTCACTTTAACCCTCTTATACTCCAATTACATTCACATGCCATGCATATTCATACAACATCCTCCAATATCAAGTTTGGATTCATTTATCCTTCCAACCAATCCATTAAACCAAATTGAGCCATAGACATAAATAATCACCAATTCAATAGTATATCACCATATCCACCTTCCATAACTCAATTACCATATCCACCTTCCACAATTCAATACAACCAAACCATGCAAAATAGTCCATAACCCTATTTCCATCACCTTTCAATAACAACCAATACATATAATCCTCTATCACACATATACATATGAAAAAGAACAAAGGCAAACAATATTCATACCTTAGAATTCACCTCTTGATTATGCAATCCTGTTTGCACAAATAATAGGTGTCGTTCGAAGCTCTCGAGATGACAAACGCAGTTATCGGATTACTTTGGAATTTCTACGGTTGAATCAAAAGTAATTTAAAGGTCAAATTTGGCTAGGGTTTGTTCTTTCTCAATGATTGATGATGAAAATGAGTTTTTGAACTCATATACATATATATATACACATATTCCCGTCCATAATATAATAGGAAATGACCAAAATGCCTTTAAAATTTAAATAATGTCAAATCTGTCCTTTGGTGGACTGTTTTGATAAGCTAAAGTAGATCGACCATAACTCTTTGCTCCGATATCGGATTTGGGTGAAATTGGTATCTTTGGAAAGATAATTCAAAGGGCTTTCATTTCATATAAAGTAGGATACCCAGTTAGTCCTGTACAAGGAGTTATGGTCGTTTGAAGTTGACCCTAAAAATCTGTTTTGATAGACTGAAGTAAAACGGGTATAACTCCTTACTCAGACGTTGGATTTGGATGAAACCAATTTCATTGGAAAGAAGACTCAAAGATCTTTCTTTTAATAGGTCGCAGCTCTCCCAGTTCATTATATTAAAGGAGTTATGATCGTTCGAAGTTGACCCAAAAATTCGGCTGGCCTCAGTAGTTTGTGTGCAGGAAATTTTCCTGCACATTTACTATTCCCAAATATCCTGGCCACCGTTTTATAGTTTCGAACGTGCTCGATTATATCCGAAACCTATCCGTTTTTGGAAATCTTTATATCGTTGGAAAGCTTATTCAATAACCTTCGCATGGAACCATCGACGGGCAAATTCCGGTATAAATAAAATAAAAAAATAATTTCATATAAATAAGACCAATACACGTACTTGAATACGCCAATACACATACTTGAATACGGAGTGTTACATTAAATCTCCTTCATCTAAAGATATCTTCTTCTTATTACAGTACTCCACCTGATTCTCCACATGTATTGCCAAAGGTAAAATATCCTCAACAAAAAAATCATTAGTTTCTTTCTCCTCATATATAACCATCTGCATATCCTCATTGTTGTTGTTTTGCTGCTACTACTTATTATGACTTTCAGCTCCCTCATGCTCAGTGTTACCTTTTGCATCCCTTTCCTGTTTCTCCTTAGATTCAACTCAACTATTTTTCCTGTTTCTTTTTCGTCTCCTAGTTGTTGTTGATTGGCTTTATCTTCATTATCATTTGTATTTCCTGAGAAACTATTCATGACCCATTCCTTTGTACTTTGTTTTTCTTTGCCACCTTCTTTTTCAGTATCATTGCCTTTATTCTCTTCAATCTGCAAGTCCTGAGTGAGGGCTGCAAATGCATTTGCAGTTGGAACTGGAGCATCTCCTGTCTTGTTTATTTCTTCTTCTCCCAATATATGCCCATATTTGTCCCTCTTGTACCTATTCTTTCTTGTTAACCATTGTTTGGTAACCTTCCTTCTATTGTCTTCAACATTCAGATTTTGTTCCTTTTTCATAATATCCTCCCCTGTGGATTGAACCTTAGAACTGTCAACTTGGTCCTCCATCTGCATGTCAAATAATTTTGGATGGATATTCCAGCATGATTGTTCATTATGACCTTGTAGACAGCATTCTTTACCGTATTTAGGCTTGTAATCATATTGAATATTTATCCATTTTGATTTCTTCATTCATGTAACATCATCTTCACTCTTTGAGGTAAATCAGCAATCAAATCCACTTCTACCCTTACTCTCGTGCAACTTGATCGTGTCAGATTCCTTGTTGCCATATCCACCGATAAAGGCTTACCCACAACTGAAGTAATTGAAAATATTGCTTCTTTTGTAAAAAAGTTAGGTGGTAGATCTGGCATTGATATCCATGCTATACCTACTGTTCTTTCCACATAAGGTTCAAACCACGGATCCCACTTAAGGGTCCTTATCTGCCATTGAAACTCATTAACCTTTATATAGTATGCAGAAGTAGATATAATATTCACATAGTCTTCCATAAGAGTTAATCTGATAAGAATATGTCTTGAACCCAACACCCCTATATTACAATCACCTTTAATACCACATTGTATGGGTATATTTTTTCGCAATAATGTCAGGTTTGTCATAAGAAAACTTACCAATTACCGTTAATTGTAGGTTTTCTTGTATTATTAAATTGTTAATCTCTAACGATTTCCATGTAATATGTGGTTCTCTTTCAATTATTTCAAAAGACTTCGTCAATATTCGCTCTTTACTATTATCCACCACTCATGGTTTCAACACATTAGCATAAGTAGCTTTCATATTCCTTTCCCCTATATTAGAATTGCTTTTATTATCCTTTGCATGCATGTGATTCTCCGGTGGGAGTGGCCCACCGAACGTTGAGGCCATGGCGGCCTATTACTATAAACATTATAGTATTACTAGCAAACACCGTATTACACAATCTTTATTTATTTACAAGACTAGATAAATACTACTAACAAAATATAAAGTAATACAATTAATACAAAAATAAAATACTTAGATCATTACAGATCCGTCACTGACAAAGTGATCTACATTCCTTCAGGGTATTCAAGGAAATTTGTAACATCTAAATGCATAGGCTCAACAGTATCCTCAGAGATAAAGTTTGTTTTTGCATTATTATCTATCCTCTTGGGGGATGCTTGATAGAGATAAACTAGGTGTCTTAGCGTACGACAGGTATGTGACTAATGTCCTTTTCCTCCACACACATAGCATCTATTTTTTGTATTTTTCTTTTCCATCACTTCGGGCTTTTCACCTTCTTCTTACACTGCTGGTAATGAAGGTTATTGTTAAGTGTAAGGCAATCACCATGATTACAATTTCTTCCTCGACCACGACCATAATCACGACTGAGGTCAGGACCTCTTTCACGTCTAGATTGGTAAAAATTTACAGCATTCACTTTAGGGAATAGAGCAGTACCAGGAGGTCGAATTTCATGATTTTTTCATCAAAAGATAATTATATTGTTCAACAACAAGAAGATGCAAAATTAGTTTGGAAAATTTTTTAAATTTTATTTCTCGGTATTGTTGCTGCAAGAGCATACTCGAGGCAGGAAAGGTGAAGAATATTTTCTCTAGCATATCATGATCTGTTATATTTTCTCCACATAAATTTAATCATGATTTGATTTGAAATATGATAGAATTATAAGCGGTTATATCCTTAAAGTTTTGTAATCTCAAATGGGTTTATTCAAACTATGTCGGTGAACGAACAACCATCTTCAGATAGTCATATCTATCTTTTAAATTATTCTACAGTACAAGAGGACCTTAACAGTGAGATATTCCTTTTTGTAATCCCTCATTGAGGTGATGATGAAGAAATATCATAGCTTTGACACGATCGTGGTTTGATACCTGGTTTTTATATTTAATGGTGTCTGCAGACGCATCGCATCCAAATGGATTTTGACATCATGTGCCCAAGTAGGTAGGTTTTGCCTGATATATATAGAAAAATAAATTCACGTTTACATAGATTTGACATTATTATAAGAAAAATAAGTTCTTACCTTTATTACTTGTATTTACTCGAGATGATAGAGACTCGTACTGATAACGTATTCTAAAATAAAAGCTAAACTAAAAATAAATTACAAGGAGAGAGAGTCAATAATATTTCACTTTTCATTCTTCATATTTCTCATACTTTTCTTACAAGCCAAGGGGCATATAAATAAGCTATCAAACTTTTGTAGAAGCTTGACAATAAGCTTCCTTAACAAGCCTACCAAACTTCTACAGGAAGCTTGACAATAAGCTTTCCTAACAAGCTTTCCACATAGTAGGCCGCATGGGCATCCACCCAATTTACAACATCTCATAGTTTGTTGCCCTTCTATTTTTGTTACTATCATTATTTTGTTGTTGTTAATATTCTATTTTTGATTTGTTGTTTACTTCTTTCATTTTTAAACTATTTTGGTGTGAGTTACTTGAGTCGTGGGTCTTCTGAAAACTACCATTTTACCATCATGAAGTAGGGATAAAGTATGCGTGCACTCTATCTTCCCCATACTAGAAGTTCTTATCAGTTCGTTCATTCTAATTTTATGAATTATTGGTTTGACTTATTGATTTTTGATTTGTAAACACGTCAAATCTGTTGGGTTTGAAATTGAAAGGGCGTCATGTGGAAGCTATTAGTTGCAAATTATGAGATGATAAATAAAACGACACATGAAAAATTAAACTAAAAATATATTATTGGATATGGTTTGGCCAAACGGCCTACATATTAAAAATAAAATTGAAAATCCTAAAACTTATTGGGGAGAAATCTCCCCCTAAACAAAGACTCTTTAAAGATTACATTGTGGATGCTATTGTATTATGGTATGAGAAGGGGGTCTTCTATTTATAGATGTCCAAAACATTTCCTCCAAAAAAGAGGTTAGCCAAATATGAAAAAGAATTATATTTTTTTCTTTCAGAAAAAGTAAAAGTAATTATAGTAACTTTTATTTTCCTTCTAAGAAAAAATAAACTTAAATATAATAAGAAAATCAGGACAAAAACCCTAACAAAATTGATAACCAATCAATAAGATATTTGTTATTAGTTTTTTGTCCTTAACAGTCTGATTATTGGTTTAATGGATAAGAAATTTCTCCTCTAATTGTTTTCTCCTTTTTTATTTTTATTTGTTCAAATATATGCTGTCTTCACACATAAAAGTTCACAAATTACTGGTTAAAATAAATTTAAATACATTATTACTAAAATAAACTTATTTCTTTCTTGTTAGTAGCAAACATGGATGCAGTAGCATGGTATCAATCTCTTCAAAAGAAAAATAAGGTTAGTTCATAGTTCACACTAATCTATTGAATCCCACAAATCAAACTTTAGAATGAAGACACCCCACCAAGATAACAACTATAAAATGCAAAAGTAAATAGAATTGTATTTAGAATTTAAAGTTACTATTACATAATTAGGGATAAAAAGGTACTTCCTCCATCCATCTTTACTTGTCTACTATACTAAAAGTAGATGTTCAACAATACTTGTCCACTTTAAAAAAAATCAATGGATAATTTATCCTTTTCTACCCATTTTACCCTTGTTGTTAAATACTTCCTCCGTCCCAAATTTCCTAATTTAATTTATCATTTTACTTGTCTTTTTACATTAATCAAGACAAGACATTTTTTTTTGCATTATATGCTCAGTAATTGATTACTCCTTGTTACTTGCATTGAATTATCAAATCTTGAAAAATGTTGCATAGACGGTGGTAATCCTATAATCCTAATTATCCATGCAAAAGGTGCTTTGGTATCAACCATATAATAACTCCATCAATATTGGAACTAACAATATGACACAATTAATAGGGGTAAAATGGTAAAGTTATATTACCAAATATTATTTTCTTAATAGCTATGTCATCTCAATTTAAGACGGGTAATTTGGGACGGAGAAAGTACTATTCTTCATTCAATGCATTTTTCAAGACAATAATGTAATAAAATTACATCTATTATTTATTGCTTTTTAACATATGTATCAAATCAATAGTAGATAAGTATTATTGGACATAGGAAGTAGTTTTAATATAATTTTATGGATTATCAATTTAACTATTAGCTAAAGCATTTAACCAAAAATCGTACCAATAGCTGAATAAAAAATTTATCAAGCTGCTAAAAATCATTAACCCAATAATTTGATATCAATAAATCAATAACATTTTTTTTGGTTCAGCTTATTATCTAAATCACATTTTGCACAAACTTACCCCAAGCCTGATCTGTGGAAGTACAATAGATATGTTGTTGTCTTAGCCTTCTTAAATTCACTTTGCTAATATCCACATAAGTTATATCAAAATTTGTGTATTATTTTATACGAGATGGAATTTGGAATAGAGATCTTTTTATGGATAGTAACTAAAGACCCTTGAATGCTAGCAATCTCCATATGACAATCACTACATTGTTCAACAGATAGCAATTCTCTTACTCCCCTTGTTCATCTTTATTGTCCACTTTTTTATTGATACAGGGATTAAGAAGCAGTAAATGAGAGGGGTAATTTGTAATTTTACCATATAGTCGGTTGAATATAATAAATTTAATGCTTTGGGACATGCATTATATAATGAAGGGTAAAATGGGTAAAAATGAACATATTATCCACTTATTTTATAAATTGAACAAATATTATTGAATATATTAAAATAGAAAAGTGAACAAGTAAAGATGGACCAAAGAAATACTATTATTTATTCACAACTAGATAGACATGCATGTAAATTGAGGTGTCTTTTGTTTTATTCAAAATGATGAAACGATGTAAATAAAATTCAAACCTCAATTGGCGTACGTGCTAACAATTTAGCTACGCCTATATCATAAGCAATGGCATCTTGGATGAAGTGTAATTCAATGTGCCTAAGTGTTGATAAATTAGAAGCAATATTATCTTGGATGAAATAATATATGATATCAGAAACTAAAGAGAATGCTAATTTTCAAATTTAATTAGATGAACCCCAGTAGGAAATGGTCAAACTTGAAGTATAAAGTTTTGAATATATTAGAAGCAAAAAAAGTATGTCGCTAAAATACTCAGAAACCTTCACCAAATGGGAAATTCAGGGCCGGCTTCAAGGTGAAGCCACCGAAACAAGCGCTTATTGGAGGCCTCATTTTTTTCTTAAAGGCTTCACCTTAGCAAGCGAAATTGGAGGCCTCATTTTTTTTTAAAGCATTATAAGTTTGTAGGTTTTTTTAGATTTTTTTCTTTAGAAAATATCAAATATTTCTTAATATTTTCTTCACCACATTTTAATTTCTTTTAAGCTCAAATAAAAATATCACTTTAGAAATTTAAGATTAAAGTTGACAATCAACATTAAAAAAATTTCTTTTAATACTCAAATCTAAAAAGAACATCTAATAAATAGAGGTAACTCAGAAAACCATACCTTCTATTTATTGTTTTGATTAATGGGGCGAAAAGAATCAATGCAACAATTACAGTTGAATCAAAGAAGTTGAAAAATAAGATGTATTTCGGTCAAATAAAAAGATTTTACTATTTTATGAATGCATATTTTTCTTGATCCTATATAATTGTCTTAGTTGAAAGAAGTTTTTTAAAAATAAAATTTTAAAAATATTATTTAAGCTTAAAAAAAAATATTTCAAGACATATCAAATGAATTAAGCATACTATTAATTGAAAAGGGATTTTTTGGATGAATCAATTACAAAATAGTTTTATTTATAATTTTACACCTCAAAAAGCTATAAATATAGATTTATAAAAAAATAATTCAAAGCCTCATTTTAAAATTTCGCTTTAGGACACCAATTATGTTGAGCCGCCCCTGATGGGAAACTATATCAAACTTAAAAGGGAGTACTTAAATATGGAGTATAAGTCACTCTATGAAAGGGGAAAAAGTGAGAAGAAAATTGACGCATTAGATTAATAGAGGAACAATATACCTTTTAACAATTTTCGTGATTTCTGTTTCTTCAGCAACCGCAAAAGGCAGAGGCACACGGGAACTCCTCAAATTCTTTTAGCAATTACGAACTCACTTTATTTACAGTTCTCTACACTAAATATGCACAGAGAGGACTCAGAAAAAAATGTACAAAACGTCTGACCCTTGACAGCCTAAATCTCGCTAACTTCCACTTCCATACATTCCGCTCCAAGAATAAAATGTCTTGCGCAGTAAATTTATATTTCTTAAAGTATCATCTATTTAAGAAATGTTATCATGAAATAAGCTTTGCCATCCTTTTTTCTCAGTTGAGTAGATACATGATACTTAAGACAAAGATTTAATTAGTAACTAATATAACAATAAAGAGAACAAAAACTATTCTCTTCATGAAATTATGGATACACCTGATAGAAAAAATAATTTTAGTCTCAAGTCCATATCCCATACTGGACAAACTAACACGCAACAGTACCGGTTCATAGGGCACCTCAGCGAACACTGTTGCAGTCCACTAATTCTTTTGCTTGTGTAGTAGAAATTAAATCTATAAGATGGACATACTATACCAGTATGAAGCTAACAACTTGGATACTGGAGACACTAAATCAATCATAAGCTATCAAGTAAGGGGTTCAAAGTATAATTAGCAAAATCATCCAAAACAGTCCAGCTTATTAATCTCTTTTGAGTTTTATGTCCTTTTTTGTTTAATTAAGTGATAATTTCAAGAAGATTATTCGTTTCATTATTTCTCACAGTCAACTTAATAAATAATTGATAAAAAGACATATACAAAGCAAGATTACATTTCATGTGAACCACCAAAAAGATCAAAAATAGATAACTACATCAAAATTAACATAAATCATATATACTAATCGAAAAACACTCCACACATAGACCCAACTCTAACTTAAAAAACTGAAGAGTATGTCAATTACTATCTTTTCCTTTCCCATTCTCTAAATGTGAATTGGTGGGATCACCTTGGATTATATCCTCACTATTAGTCTGAAGTAGAAATTTCATCGGTTTGTTTGGTCTCCCGAAAACCTATAAGTAGACTCAATGTAAATGACCCTCCAGGTCATTCTCTATTTTTCACACTTTTTTGGCATTTAAAGCTTTCTCATAGCTGCCTCAAGTCGTTTATAACTTGTTGGATAGTTTGTTTACCGGTCAGTTCATTTGTTTTTTAGAGCCAATTTCCTATTTTGAAGTTCTTGTTGTTAAGGATTAGCTATCGAGGCCAAAACTTTCAATTAGCGACCTCGTATGCTGATTCTGACAGTTTTATCAACTCCTGATCGTTGACTTTAGTCTAGGAGAACCCCTGGTTTGGGTTCTAAGGCTTTCAGATTTGTTTTGGGTTGTTGGGCAGATTTTGGTTAAAATGGCCATTGGGTATGAGACCCACATTTCATCAAACGACACCAGATAAAATTTTTGTGTGTTGTTGAGTCCGAAATATTGAAATTGATAGGGTAACATAGTTTGTTTGCATCGAAATTCTGAATGAATTCCGAGGGTGCGTTAGAAACTTGGAAAACCAAGTTTTAGCTGGTGCATGGACTCAGCTGGTACAGTCGCTTAAGTGGAACTTTGGTCACTTAAGAAGCCAAGTGACCGCTTTACCAGCCAAGTCGGGTGCCCTCCTAGCCGCTTTAGCAGAGACCTGACCACTTTGGCGGACATCGCGTAAGCTACATACTATCCACTTTAGCGGAGGTCGATGTGGGCATGGGTCACTTAAGCGACCATATGCCTCTTAAGCGGCAATTGCTTAAGCGGCCAAATGGCTGCTTAAGCGGCAACCACTGGGAATTTATTTCACACTTCACCCATTTTTCCCTCATTATTTCCAAGTCCCAAGCTTACTAAAGCCCTAGAGAGAGAGAGGAGAGGTGATCATTGGAGTCTCTAGGTGAGTTGGAGAGTGTGGGACCATTTTCTCATCTTAATCTTCATAAGTTTTCATCTAATTCCTTGATTAATGCTTTAAACTAACCCTAAATTCCTATTTTCCTTATGGGTTGATTTTAGTTTTGGTTGAGCTCGGAAATTACTTATTCTTGAGGGTAAATAATCCTCGAGTCTAGAGGGATATTTTGACGGTCTCAAAGTTGTGATTTCACAAGTGGGTCCCACATAAAAATTTAGACTTTATTTTGGATCCAAAGCATTTGTATGCAATATGGGTATCATTATTCTCATATTAATGTGTAGATCCTTGTTTTGATAGCGTGACATCACGTAGAGGCTTCTCGAAAGGAAAAATCTCTAGTTTAGTGGATTTTATCGAGCATTCATCGGCGTCAAGCTAGGCTAGGCTTACTTTTCTTATAGATTGAGATTTATTATGATATTATTCTAGTTTTGGATTGAAAATTATGACTTGGGTACATATCACATGGAATTTGGAATACTAGCCAGTTAGTGAGCCGTATTTAGGCAAATTTGGCCTATTCATCTATTTCGTGGATTGAATTGTGACCTTAGAACTTGGTTAGTCTTAATTGACACAGAAGACTTTGAGACCTTAGTCTATTTTTGGATAGAAACTGGCCTTAGCATGGACTTTTGGAGTTAAAGGTGGGCCTTGCTGTAGACATAGGAAGCCTCTTTCATCATCCTATATATATATATATATATATATATATATATATGTTCTTGAGCCTTGAAGAAACTGATCGCCCTGGCGAAGGTGGCATGTAAATCCCCTCATGTAGTTTTTCAATTCAGAAAAAGATTCCCCACATCTCAAATCTCTGTACCTTAGTCTCAACTCATTTGAAACGAATCTCTAGCAGGCAACTTTCTGACTCTTGAATAGACTTGTACCTTAGGTTTACTTTAAAGACCAGTCCGAGTCCGACAAAGGTTATTCAGTTATGGCACTAAATTTTTTATTCCAGCCTGTTATTTATAACACTATTTTCAGTTTGAGTCCAACATTTATGATACTTCTTTCAATTCAAATCCAGCACTGATGGGTTACTTATTATGTTAAGAAAACGATTTGAGTTCGGTGCCTATGGTATGGGAGGATTCATGGATATAATTTTAATGTTTGATTATCTTATGATTATCACTATTGGTGCTTATCTATTGATCATATCCATTGGGCTTATGGGGGCTCAACTGAATTACTTTCCTCTTGTTTGTGCCTTCTAGTCTTATGGGGCCTCAGTATAGTTAGTTGAATTCTTCAATATTATCTTCTCTATTATTTATTCTCAGTTATATGGAGCCTTATTCCAGCTTTGCACTTCTATCCTGACATTATCGCATCTTATTATGCTTTTATTATGATTTATCTCAGCCGGTCGATGATGTTTACCAATTACTCATTGTTTTGGTATTCATATTATACTTCTGCATCTTTTTCTGATGCAAATCTGAGTACTAGTTGTCTTCGCTGATATCCATTTTAGTGTTTATTAGGGTTCAAAGATAGGTTGAACTTTTGGAGCTGGATCTGAATCTCTCTCCCTCTATTATTTTTGGATAGTCTTTCCATTTGAGACTACTTGTATATTGATTCTACTAGTACTTACATTCTTTTGCATAGAGAATTTTGTACCGACCTTACTAGATCATGGGATACTCCTTTATTTTTTCTCTCTTATTTATGTTATTATATTTACATTTCTTTTCTAAAACATATTTGTATGCATTATTTTGGTATTTTTTATACCTTCCATTATCTAGCCCGTTATTTGCCATTCTAGACTACGGTTTGGCTTACCTATGAGTGAGTTAAAGTAGGTACCATCATGACTCATGAAATTGGATCATGAAAATTAGTATTAGACCTAGGTTCACTGGTATTGTTGGTACAAGAGAAAATATCTAGTAGAGTCCCACATATTAGAATGTTGACATCGGTTTCTTATCTTTGGGAAGTTATAGGACATTCTTAGGAGATTTTCACTATTTTCATTCATTTTGTGACACGATTCTGTATTGGTTTATAATATTCACTTAATTTTACTCTTTTGCTGGTTGCCAGGACACGAGATATTACTATTAGGATGGGAACTTCGAGTCTACGACTAGGGTTCTTGATAGAGGTCTTAGCCGAGAAAAGGTGAGAATTGTAGCCCTAGTAGGGATCAGAAAGGGGAACCTTCACCAGATCCTGCTCCAGGTCCCGCACCAAAGGTTTCTTTACCTCAGCTATTGGTTGACCGGGGGTAGCCTAAGCTCCACATGGGTTTATTTCTTCATCACTGCTGAGGGATGCTTTAGTTCAATTGCTTTTTTTAGTTGGTGGTGCACCATCTGATGGTGCTCAGTCTTCGAATTAGAGTGGTATAGATATAGACGTATAGCCTATAGATGCAGCCCCTAGAGTTGAAATCCCTTTAGTGTCAGTAGTTGATCAACCAGTAGTCGTCTAACCTGCTATGTCCGTTGAGGAGTAGAAGTAGATGGGTAAATTTTTGAGACTGACTTTGACTAGGTGGGGGGATGCATTTAAGTTCTACACTACTTGCGAGGATATTCTCCATAATTTAGTCCTTATTGAGGCTCGTGGAGTTGACTACACTACTGTTTAGCTAGACTCGGTAGTTAGACATTAGTAGAGAGGTTATCGTTATTCCAAGCTACCTAAATCTCCCCTTATGACATGGACTCAGTTATCTAAGGTCTTCTTGGAGAAGTATATACCCTACAGTCTTCATGAGAATTTCAGAGACCAGTTTTCTAATTTGGAGCAGGTCTCTACGATAATTTTAGAGTATGAGGCATGATTGAGTTTTCCAGATATTCTACTAATCTTACCAGTCGATATGAGCAGATTCGATGTTTTGTTAGAGGACTGAACCTTACTCTTCATATGGACACTCAAAGTTTGGTTGTTATTGGTAGGTCTTTCATTGAGGTTTTTAACTATGCTTAAACTATGATGCATTGCGAGGCCCAAGGGGAAACAATAAGAGATTGCATTACCAAGATAGTTTTAGTAGGAGTTAGAGTGGCTTACAGTTCAGAGGTAGAGGTTTTTAGGGTAGGTACTCTCCACACCAGTCCTATCAGCATCAGAGTCAGTCTAGTAGTCCCATTTATGTCGTACTTCAGATTACTGATAGGGGTCAGTATAGTTTTAGTTATTATCCTAGCCAGAGTAACAATCAGTCTTTGAAAGGTACATATTTAGGGTTTTCTAGCTAAGATGGATATTTTTTCCAATTGAATCTTCTATCAGAGTACAACGCCAGGGTCTTGTCATGATTATCGAGCCTTCGGCCATTATTGTAGAGTGTCCCCGACGTAGGATAGTTGCACCTGTAGCATAGAGTATCCCGCTGATTAGGGCAGTGTCGCCCCCAGACAAAGGTGGTGTGTAGAGTTGTTGGGTGGTCCCTAGGGTTTTTGAGGAGGTTCTAAGGCAGATAAGGTAGGTGGTTGGTTAGGCACCCAACTAGGTGGCGGGTGAGGACATTTGTATGTTGTACTTGGAAGGCCAGGGTAAAGTCTTTAAATATTACTATTACAAGTACGCTTTCAGTGTATTGTCACCCAGCTATTGCTTTATTTGATTCAGGATCCACTTATTCATATATTTTTGCTTATTATGCACAATGGTTAGAGTTGTCTTGGGAGTCTTTATCTATGATATTGCTTGTATCTACTCCAGTGGGTGATTTTTTAGTAGTGGATTGAGTTTATAGATCATGTGTTGTGATCATTTAAAACTTTGATACACAGACTGATCTTATTATATTATGTATGGTGGACTTTGACGTGATTCTAGGCATGAACTGGTTATCCCCCTATCATAAGGTCTTGGATTATTTCTTTAAGACTATTACCTTAACCATGATTGGCATACTCCAGGTTGTATGGCTGGTGATCTATTAGTTTTGTGCCAATGGGGATTATTTATTATGTTTGAGATAGTAGACTTAGACAAGGGGTTACGAATCTTATTTTACTTATATCTGTTATGTTAGTGTGGAGAGTCCCTCACTAGATTCTGTTCCCATTATCTGTGATATTTCTGATCCTTTTTTTATTGATTTATTTGGCCTTCCTCCTAAGCATGACATTAAGTTTGGTATTGATCTTGAGTCGGTGACTCAACCTATTCCTATGGCACCTTACCGCATGGCTCCTATTGAGCTTAAGTAGCCGAATTCTTAGCTTTAGGATCATCTGGGTAATGGTTTTATTAGGTCGAGTGTATTACCTTGGGGTAATCTTGTATTGTTTGTGAAGATAAAATATGGTTCTATGCACATGTGCATGGAATACATGGACTACAGGAAGTTGAATAGGGTGACACTGAAGAATAGGTATCCTATGCCTCGTATTGATGATTTGTTTAACTAGGTTCAGGAAGCAGTGATGTTTTTAATATTAACTTGAGGTTTGGGTATCAACAGTTGAGGATTCGAGCTCAGGATATCCCTAAGATAGCCTTCAAGACTCGTTATAGCCATTATGAGTTCATGGTGGTGTCTTTTGGGTTAACCAATGCCCATCCGCATTCATGGATTTGATGAACCGTGTATTTAGGCCTTATTTGGACCCCTTCATGATTGTGTTTATCAATGACATTATTATGTATTCGAGGAGTAGGATGAGCATGAGCAACATTTAAGGATTGTGCTCTAAACTTTGAGAGATCATAGGCTTTTTGCTATATTCTCAAAATGTGAGTTCTGGTTCAAGTCTGTTACCTTCCTAGTAGATATGGTGTCTAAGGATGGGAATATGGTAGATCCAGCAAAGATTGAGGCTATTCACAGTTGTGCTAGACCTATATCTTCCACTAACGTTCATAGATTTATTGGTTTGGAAGGTTAGTACAGATAGTTTGTTGAGGATTTTGCTACTATTGCAGCACCGATAACTAGATTTCCTAGGAAAGTGGTTCCTTTTCAGTGGTCTATAGAGTATGAGTCAAGCTATCAAAAGCTTAAGGACCTGCTCACCTCAACTCCTATATTGAATCTTCCTATTGAGGGCGAGGGTTTAACCATATATTGTAGAGATTTTGGTGTTAGTTTGGGTTGTGTTCTGATGCAAAGGGACAAGTTATTGCTTTATGTATTGAGGTTGCTGAAGGTGTATGAGCGCAACTATACCACTCATAATTTGGAGTTGTTGACGGTAGATTTTTCTCTTAAGATTTGGAGGCATTACTTGTATGACATTCATTGTGATATCGACATAGATCACCATAGTTTTTAGCATCTTATGACTCAGAGAGAGCTTAATTCTAGATAGTGCAGATGGATGGAGTTGTTGAAGGATAATGATATCTTTATTTTATACCATCCGAGTAAGACGAATGTGGTAGCGGATGCCTTGAGCTGGAAAATGATGAGTATGGGTAGCTTAGCTTCTATTTTACCTTCTAAGCAGCCGTTGGCATGGGACATCTAGTCCTTAGCACACTTGATGGTTCAACTTGATATTTCAGAGTCTAGGAGCATCTTTGCTAGTGTTGAGACTAAGTCTACCTTATTTGAGCGGATTCAGAGTCGTTGGTTTGAGGATAGTAGACTTTGTGGCATCCATGATCAGGTTTTGAGGGATGAGTCTAGGAGTGCTACCTTGGATTTTGAGGTCATCTTGATATATTATGGTCGCATTTGTGGTTTGAGGGTTGAAGACTTAATTCAATTGATATTGCGAGAGGCCCACAACTCCAAATATTCTAGTCACCCTAGGACAACTAAGATTTATAGAGATTTGAGGCAGCACTATTGGTGGAGTGTCATGAAAACAGATATAGCAGACTTTATAGCTTATTGCCTATGTTTTCAGTAGGTAAAAGACATGTATCAGATGCCTAGTGGCCTGATTTAGAGATTACCCATTCTCGAGTGGAAGTGGGAGTGAATCACTATGGACTTTGCTAGTGGTTTGCCTCGCACCTCTCAGGGTTCTGATAGCATTTGGGTCATTGTATATTGGTTGACCAAATTAGCATATTTTCGTCCTATTTAGATATTCTTTGATGCCAAGAGGTTCACCGGTATCTATGTTTGGTAAATAGTTTGTCTTCATGGACTACCCATATCAATTATTTCATATAGAAGCTCAATATTTCACTTCTAGCTTATGGAGGACTTTTCAGAAGGAGTTGGGTACTCAGGTGGACCTTAGCATTGCTTTTCACCCTCAGATCAGTGGACAGTCATAGTGGACTATTCATGCTCTCCAAGATATGCATCGGGCTTGTGTTATGGACTTTGAAGGTTAGTAGGAGAAGCACTTAACACATATAGAATTTGCTTATAATAATAGCTACCATTCAAGCATTAAGATGGCACTATTTGAGGCATTATATGGTGGGGGTTGCTGATCTCCGATCAGGTGGTTCAAGATGTATGAGGTTAGGCCCTGTGGTACTAACTTACCTCAGGTGTCGTTTGATCGAGTTTGGGTGATCTAGGATAGGCTGAGGGTAGCTCAGAGTAGGTAAAAGTCTTACACATATCATAGATTTCGTGCCTTGATAATTGGAGTTAGAGACCTCATGTTCCTTCGAGTATCGCCTATGAAGGGTGTGATGGGGTTCCGGAGAAAGGTCAAGCTCAGCCCCAGTTATATTTGGCCTTTTGAGATACTTCAGATAGTTGGAGAGAAATCTTATGAGTTGGAGTTGCCCCAAGATTTTGCCGTTGTTCATCCAGTTTTTAATGTTTCTATGATGTAGTGATATATCCCTGATGAGTCATATGTGCTTCAGTAGGACTTGGTTCAGTTGGATGAGAGGTTGACCTTCGTGTAGGAGCTAGTTCTCATATTAGCCAAGGATATCAGGCGATTGCGCTCTAGGGATATTCCAGTAGATAAGGTTCAGTGGAGATAACGCCCAGTAGAGGAGGCTATCTGGGAGATCAAGAGTAAGATGTGGGTCTCGTATCCCCACCTATTCGAGCCTTCAGGTACACCTTGATCCTTTATTTTTACAGAAGAAATTCTTTTTAGTAGTGGATATTGTAATAGACCTCTAGGTTATTCTCTGCATTCCATACTTTTTTTTCTATTTAGAGCTTTTCTCCAAGTTGTTGGTGACTTGTTGAAGCTAGCAGTTTGGTTATCGGAAAGTTCATTTGGTTTTTAGAGCCACTTTTATATTTTAAAGTTTTTGTTGTTAAGTATTGACTATCAGGCCTGAACTTTTGGTTAACGACCTCATATGCCAATTTCAACAATAACATCATCTCTGAAACATCAATTTTAGGCTAGAGGGCCTTACTTTGAGTCTCAAATCTTCTGGACTCATTTTGGATTGTTTGGTAGATTTTGGTTAAAATAGTCATTGGGCGTGGCACCCACATTTAATCTAAACGACCCCCGATGGAAATTTCAATGGCTTTGTTAAGTCCAAAATGTCGAAATTGATAGAATAACATAGTTTGTTTGCACTGATGAGATTCCAAATGAATCTCGAGGGTATATTGAAAACTTGGCAACACCAAGTTTTACCTGGTACATGGACTCAACTGGTGCAACCACTTAAGTGAAGCTTTAGTCACTTAAGCGGTGGTCGCTTAAGTGTCCAATTGGCCCTTTTAGTAGCAAATCCAGGTTCCACTTTAGTGGAGACTTGACCACTTTGGCGGATGCTTTAGTAGAGGTCACTTTGGGCATGGGTCTCTTAAGAGACTATATGCCGCTTAAGTGGCGTTGGCTTAAGCAGTCAAATGGCCGCTAAAGCAACAACCACTGAACATTTATTTCACCTATTTTTCCTCATTATTTCCAAGTCCCAAGCTTATTAAAGCCTTAGAGAGTTAGAGAGAGAGGAGGCGATCATTGGAGTCTCTAGGTGAGTTGGAAAATCGCTTCCTTGTTTTAAGTTATGTAAGTTTTCGTCTAATTCCTTCATCAATTCTCCGAACTAACCTTAAATCCCTTTCCTTTGTGGGTTGATTTTAGTTTTGTTTGAGCTTAAAAATTACTCATTCTTGAGGATAAATGATCCATGAGGACGTTTTGACGATTTCAAAGTTGTGATTTAGCAAGCGGGCCCACATGGAATTTTTTTCCCAATTTTGGATTCAAATTATTTATATGCAATATGGGTATCATCATTCTCATATTAATGTGTGGATCCTTATTTTATAGTGTGACATCATGTAGATGCCTCTTATAAGGACAAATCTCTAATTTAGTGGACTTTATCGGGCATTTGTTGGCATCTATGTAGGTTAGGGTTACTTTTCTTATAGATTGAGCTTTATTGTGGTATTAGTATAATATTATTATAGTTTTGAGTTGAAAAATATGACTTGGGTGCTTATCTCATGGAATTAAGAATATCTAACCCATTAGTGAGTTGTATTTTGGCGAATTTGGCCTATTCATCCATTTTTTGGATTGAATTGTGACCTTAGAACTTAGTTTGGATTAATTGACACCTTGTAGTGGAACTTAGAGAACTTAGTCTATTTTTGTATAGAAATTAGCCCTAGCTTGGACCTTCAGGGTTGGAGGCGGGCACCACTGGCCCTCTTTAGATCAATATTATAAATAGCTCCATGTAGATCTAGGGGGTCTCTTTTATCATCCTATTTATATGTTCTTGAGCCTTTGGGTGATTTAGGAATTTTTTTTGACTCCCGACTAGACTTGTACCTTGGGTTTACTTTAAAGACCGGTTCGAGTCCGACAAAGGTTATTCAGTTATGGCACTATATTTCTGAGTCGAGTCTGTTATTTTTGGTTTAGGTTCGGCATTTATGATACTACTTCCTATTCAAGTCTAGCACTGATGTGTTAGTTCGAGCTTAGTGTCTACAATATGAGAGGATTCAGGGATATGATTTTGATGTTCGATTATATTATGATTATCACTGGCGGTGCTTCTCTCTTGATTGTATCCCTCGAGATTATGGGGGCTCGACTGACTTAATTTCCTCTTATTTTTTCTGGGCTTATAGGGGCCCATATAGGCTATAGTTAGTTGCATTGTTCAATATTATCTACTATGTTATTTATTCTCAGTTATTCAAAGCGTTATTTTAGGTTTGCCCTTCTATCCTAACTTTAGTTTACATTATCGCATCTTATTATATTTTTATTATGATTTATCTCATCGATCGATGATGTCTACTAATTACCCATTATTTTGATACTCATACTACACTTCAACATTTCTTTTGATGCAGATTCGAGTACTAGTTGTCGCCATCGACGCCCATTCTAATACTTCTCTGGGTATTGAGATAGGTTGAGCTTTTGCAGCCGGAGCTGAATCTCTCTTCTCTATTTTTGGATAGTCTTTCCAATCAAGACTACTTGTATAATGAAACTCTTAGTAGTCATATTCTTTTACTTAGATGCTCTTTTACCGACCTTACTAGGTCATGGAATACTCATTTACTTTTTCTCTGTTATGTATGTTATCGTAATTACATTTCTTGTCTAGAATATATTTGTATTCCTTATTTCAGTATTCTTTATACCTTCTACTATCTAGCCCGTTACTTGTTGTTTCGGGCTACAGTTTGGCTTACCTATGGATAGATTAAAGTAGGTGTCATCATGACGTGAAATTAGATCGTGGCACTCAACCTAATGACACAGTATTTCAAATTATTCACATTAAACAAGGTTTCCAAATGCATTAAAGAGTATATGTAAAGTGCAATTACAATATTATATTACTTGAAGTTTTATTCCTAAACATTCATATAGAGATAGCAATATGCAGATGCAAACAACAATCACTAAAATTAAAGTTCCAAAAATTCAGATATTAAAGCAGTTTATCTGTTTAAGTATAAGTAAAGATGTTTTGCAACCTAAAATGTTTCTTATATAGAATGGTTTGACAAAATCTTTGAAGAACATATCATCCCATTAAGATATTAGATTACTTGAAATAAAATAGTGTGTCATTTTGGCAATAAACCTTAAACTTTGAGGCTGACTATCAACTTTCACAGATGATACAACCGCGCCTTATTTTTCTCACAAAAACCAAAATTCGATGTGACAATTCTTTTTGGGATGGTTTAAGGAGTAAAGAGTCACCACCTAATGAATTAAAGTGTGCTAGGTGATGCTCAACTTACTCCCATATTTAAGGGACAAGGCGGTCATTGTCAATAGCCCAACTTACGTTGTGGTCGAATCCACAAGGAGTGGAATTTAAACTTCAAGACTTAATGGGTGTTCTAATTACAAAAAGGCTACCCAAAGTGAAATAAAACATGACATGTAATGTAAAGTGGGGGGTTAGTTTTAAAGTGGATAGTACTAATCTTGAGTCACACTACAAGCTTCACTAACACTTTTGAATTAAAATCAAAGTTAGAGACAATCTTGGGATTATGTCTACCTAAATGTATAAATTGTGTAGGTTAGAGATGGTTCAACATAATATCTAGTTGTTGGGTGAGGAATAGGCTAGGCCGAATGTCCTTGC
This sequence comes from Capsicum pubescens, assembly GCA_030864215.1. Classification (NCBI taxonomy): domain Eukaryota; kingdom Viridiplantae; phylum Streptophyta; class Magnoliopsida; order Solanales; family Solanaceae; genus Capsicum; species Capsicum pubescens. The sequence continues at coordinate 152,763,505 of CM061543.1, read as the reverse complement.
GGTTAGTTCTTCAACCAAATCGAAAAGATTTCACCCATTGGCTCTTTCGAGAGCATAAAAAGTGTGCCATTCAAAGTCACCCATAACCTCAATTGGGCATCCCTACTTCTAGGAAAATGCCCATGACATGACTTACATTCCATTTAAACTTATTTCTAAGATTGAAAAAGGTAGTAAACCACATACTTGACTGTACACCATTGTCTTGTCCCCCCTATAGCCCTGTTTCAAGGATGCTATGGGTTCCCATGGGTTCACCTTCATCCCTTTTTCAAGAATGATGAAGGTTTTCTAGAGTTTGGGGTCTTCACCCATCAAACCCATTTGGAGACGGGGTTTTCATCCATAAATCTCAACTATTAAGCTCAAGCAATGGTGGAATCCATACTCAACAACTAAAAATCACGCAAACACATAAATACCCCCACACAAATACACTTTAGTTCAACATAATCCCAAGGTTATAAAAATTAGCTACTCATGAAAGGAAAGAGAAGAAATCTACCTAGCAGTTCATTCATGGCATCCATAATAAAGAAAGGTATAGATAATCTTCAATTCCACTCTTCAATTTCACCAATTTCTACTTGAAATACCCAATACAAAAATAAAGAGGAATGAATTTGCCCCCAAATTCTAGGGTTTCACCAACGTCAAAATTTTAAAATCTCCTCTTATTGCATAATGTCCCTTGGGAAAAGAATGTTGGGTCTTCTATAGGGATTTGAATAAACTGTTCCATTTGACTGAAATATCCTTGTTCATTAATCCCACTAGGCCGCGATCGTGTAGTTTCACCATGACCGCAACTACCGCGACCACAGTAACTGAGGTTGTATCTGCTCTAGGTCTCCAGCTACATTCCTATGCTCCTATTTGACCCCCCCCTCTTTAGCTCCAATCCACACCTTTTTATTTAATCAACTACATGCCTGCAAAATATGGATATTAGTGCATTTAATTACAATTATGTCTCCTTTATTTCTTCGAAACATGGTAGCATACACGAATAATGAGTCAAATGAGTGGTAAATTCACCACTCATCAACACCCCCAATATAGAGCTTTGCTTGTCCTCAAGCACACTACCTCTTATCATGAGACACTATATATTTATGCCCAATGTTCATGCCCTAAAGATCATAGAAACTTCAAGCTTAGTCACTACCACAAGTAGCTCCTTGCATATGGGCCAAGCTAATTTCACGGCACCCCCCATCATAAAATACGATATTCAATGGTTCAAAGGACTTCGAAGAGCGACAAAGCAATAACTACCAATACTCTAGATGTGACTCACTTTTGACCAAACAGAAGCGATGATCCTTTTTCTTCATTGCCTGGAGGATGACAATATTACCTACCTCAACTCATTCACATGCCTCCTCACAAGAAAGAAAATTTCACACACCAAGCTACAAAACGTGCAATAAGAAGTTTAAGTGAAAAAACTCTGTCCCTCTCAAAAGAATTCTCTATGTCAACAAGTGTCATACCATAGACTTGTTCCTATTTTCAATCGTCACTATAAAGAAAGTAAATGGTTTAAAATCTCAAAGGACTTTTTTATAATGTAGATTCGGGTTAGGGTAGGATATCATTTAGAAACAACATGGCTACACCCTTCCTTGAACATCTACATCACACTATTTAATTCGCTTTTTTGAATATGGGCCACTCTTCTTTGATCTATTCTCTTTTCACATGCCTACTTTTTGCCTCTTTTGTTCACCCATTTTCTTCTATTTCTATTTCTTGCAATTTTTATGCAATTCTTTCCTTTGTTGGACCCTTTTTTTTTCTTTTCATTTATTTTCAATGCTTAGACACTTAGGCATTTTACTAACAACTTCATGGTCCCAAACTTACTTCCATCAATCACTACCACCCCCAACATAGGATTTTAACTTCAATTTTTAATTTCAAGTTCAAGTAGGGTATGGTTCAAAAGAGGGATAAAAAGAATGGTTCACGACTTATAATGTGTTTGTCAAAGAAAGGTCCAAAGGATCGAAGTAGGTAACTAGGGATTACATTTATGCATGGGTAGGATTTTTAGGATAAAGTGGCTTCCAAAGTCACAAAGATGGACTAAGATCATTTCTCCAACCAAATACAATCAAAATTATCTTTGAAAGACTATTGGGGCAAGTTCTAGATAACACAAGTATACAAGAGATGAATGCAAATAGCTCACCACACATGGCATGCAAAATTCACCAAGGAGGCTCAATTTTCCCTCCCGCTTGAGACAAAATTAGAGTATCTATCACTATTGGCAAGTCATAAATTTGTGGAACTACACAAAGAGAAAAAGTTTTGTTATAAAGTTGCTCACGTCCATGGCCTTGATTTTTTTTTTTTTTAAAAGTTTTGGACGGAAGGGAGGGGTGTTTGTTTTTAATTAGCACCACGCACAGTTTGCTAAATATGGCAATAACCCCAGCCTTAGTCTCACACTTTGGCTTTTACACGGGCAACCATAAAGCTACTCAGTCTTCACCCTAGGTATACACATTTTGGCTCCCCAAATTCTCAATGTCACAGGTACTCAGACTTCCCATGAATTCTTCCCTAATTCTCAATGCCATAGGTACTCAAACATCCCTTGCATTTATAGCCTTAATGCCACGGGTATTCAGACTTACCCTGCATCTATGGCTTAAAACCCAATGACGACGCTTCTCCCTTAAGAATGATTTCACTCAATCTATTATAAGGAAAAGTTTGTCCATATAACTAAGAAAACGCAGGCAACCTCACTGCACACACACCCAACTTAAATGTTTAAAGTGCCCTCAATGAAGTAAAATTAAGAATCACAAGGGTTGAGAGGGCTCCCTGAAACAGCTAGTGTTCAACAATCTGGTGTCATGATCGTTCCAATAGGTCCATGAGTGCGTCTCTGCGATCGCGGCCCTCGGGCTGTGATCGTGGTAAGTGAGACCAAATTCCCCTATTTTTGTTTTGTTTTTTATTCCCCCGCATAGCGTCCAGCTTTCTTGTTCTATTTTTCCCTGTTTTTCTAGACATAACACTTATGTTAAAACTCCTACAAAATATCAAAATAAGAAAAAAGTGAGTCAAGGATGGGTTTCCTCCATTAAGCGCCTAATTTAACGTAGCGGCACAACATTCCTCTTTCACCACTTAGCATTCTTGAAATGCACAAACTCCATCTTAGCTACCATGGGATTTTTTTATGTTGTAGTGTTTCACCCTTTGACCATTGACCATAATTTTTTTTCCTTCTTGGTCTTCTAATTCAACGGCACCACTAGGGTGAACATTAGAAACCACAAATGGCCCCGACCATTTAGATTGAAGATTCCCTGCAAAAAGTTTCAACTGGAAGTTATATAGGAGTACATTCTCTTCGACATAGAATTCTCTCTTTAATATATGAGCGTCATACAACCTCTTCATTTTCTCCTTATACAATGCGAAGCTCTCATAAGCTTTAAGTCAAAAATCTTCCAACTCATGGAGTTTTATCACCCTAGCCTCAGAGGTTTCTCCTCAATTCATGTCCAACCTCTTTAAAGCTCACAAGGTTTTATGCTCAAGATTGAACAATAAGTGACATGCCTTTCCAAACACTAATTGGTAAGGAGACATGTCAATTGGGGTTTTGTAGGCCATTTTATAAGCCCAAAGTGCTTCATCGAGAAGCCTTGCCCAATTGGTTCAGCCTATATTCACCATCTATTCAAGTATTACTTTGATTCCTCGGTTCGAGACTTCGACTTGGCCACTTATTTAGGGGTGATATGGGGTAGCTACTTTCTTCTTAACCCCATACTTGTCAAGAAAGGCCCCAAATACACGATTATAAAATGGGAGCCGCCATCACTAATAATGGCGCATGGCATTCCAAACCTTGTGAAAATATACATTTTCAAAAAGGATGTGACACTCTTGATCTCATTATTAGGAAGTACCACTGCTTCCACCCATTTATAAACATAATCAACCGCTACCAATAGGTATTTATTTTCATATGAGCTTACAAATGGGCCCATAAAGTTAATTCCCCACGCATCAAATAATTTTACTTCAAGGTTTGGTTTAAGGGGCATTTCATGTCTTCTTGAAATACCACCATGCATTTGACATTGGTGACATAATTTTACCCACTCAATGGCATCCCTATGCATGGAGTGCCAATAAAATCCATATTGAAGGATTTCAGTGGCGGTGCGGATCCCTCCATGATGACCACTATAAGGTAAGGAGTGACACGCTTTGAGGATATCATTCATCTCCACCTCCATGACACATCACCTAATAACGCCATCCACATTCTCCCAAAATAGAAATGACTCATCCCAAAAGTATCTCTTTGCATCGAACAAAAATCATTTCTTTTTATGGTAGCCCATTCCCTTGGGAAGCACACCACTAGCTACATAGTTGGCAAAGTCGTCATACCATGGTGCACTTCTTCCCAAAATATACATGACCAATTCATTAGGAAAGGTATCGTCGATTTTAATTTCTTCTTATTTTGCATGATTACCTTCAAGACACAAGAGATGGTCAACCACTTAGTTTTCGCACCCCTTTCGATCTTTTACCTCAAAGTTGAATTTTTTAAGAAGAAAAATCCATCTAATTAGGTGCAACTTTGCCTTCTTTTTGGCCATGAGGTATTTGAGAGCAGCATGATCCGTGTGCACCACTACTTTCGTGCCTAACAAGTAGGCAAGAAATTTTTCAAAAGCATACACAATCTCCAATAATTCTTGTTCGATAATAGTGTAGTTATGTTGAGCATCATTCGTGGTCTTGCTTGCATAGTATATAGGATGGAAGAGTTTTTCTTTGCATTGACCTAACACCGCACCCAATGCAATCCCACTTGCATCACACATTACCTCGCAAGGAGATGATCAATCCAGGTCCACAATGATAGGGGCCGAAATAAGTAATTCCTTGAGATTTTCAAAAGATTTCAAGAATGCCTCATCAAAATTGAATTTAGTTTCTTTCTCAAGGATCTTACACATTAGATGAGCTATCTTGGAAAAATCCTTGATGAACCGTCGGTAGAACCCAACATGTCCAAGAATACTCCGAACACCCTTGACAAAAATGAGAGGTGGAAGCTTGGCAATTACCTCAACCTTGGTTTGATTGACTTGAATGCCTTTTGTCGATATCTTGTGTCCCAAGACAATGCCTTCCTTAACCATGAAATAACATTTCTCCCAATTCAACACCAGGTTTGTCTCCACACCTTGTTCAAGCACCTTGCTTAAATATTTGAGGTACGACTCAAAAGAGTTCCCTACCACCGAGAAATCAACCATGAACACCTCCATGAAGTCTTCCACCATATCTGTTGATATTGATAACATACAACGTTGAAAGGTTGTCGGGGCATTACATAACCCAAAAGGAATTCACTTGAATATGAACGTACCATACGGTCAAGTAAAAGTCATCTTTTTTTGGTCCTCCGGGGCGATACAAATTTAATTGTACCCCAAATAACCTTCTAAGAAATAATATCATCCTTTCCCGACTAGCCTATCCAATATTTGATCCATGGAAGGCATTGAAAAATGGTCTTACATTTGATCCATGAAAGGCATTGGAAAATGGTCTTTCTTAGTCCATAAGTTTAACTTTCGGTAGTCCATGCAAACTCTCCACCCGGTGATCGGTTGGATGGGAATACAACCATTCTTCTTATTTTTCACTACCGTGATGCCAATTTTTTTTGGGACGCATTGTACCGGACTTACCCAAGTGTTATTGGATATTGGATATATCACTCCCGCATCAAGCCACTTTATAATTTTTTATTAACAACCTCTTGCATGGGCTGATTTAACCTCCTTTGATGTTCCACACTCAAAACATGACCTTGCTCGAGATTAATCTTGTGAGAGAAAATGTCGGGGGCTATTCCAATTGTATCCGCTATTGTCCATCCATTTGCTCGAATGAACTTATTTACCACCACTTTCAATGTGTCCACTTGAGAGGGTTCAAGGTCACTAGCGATGATGATTGGTAATGTGTCTCTATCCTCTAAGAACACATATTCGAGATGGGGTGGTAAAGGTTTTAATTTAACTTTGGAGGGCTCGAGGATAGATTGTTTTGCAGGTGGGCTCTCATAGTTTTTTAGATCAAGGTCCAACTTCACCGGGTTCTTGGTGTAAAATCCAAGCCCCGTTAAGATGAAACCACCTCATCATACTCTTCCAATTCATGCCTTTTGCAATTCCATAAAACTCCTACCAAAGGATCATCCAACAAGCTCACATCAACATGATTTGCCACTTTTCTATCAATAACATCAATCACCAAGATTACTTGCAAGTCCATCAGTTGTTTCATGGACTTACAAACATTGAAGGATACCTCATCATTATTCAACCAAAACTTCATCTTGCCGGACTCCACATCCACCAAAGCTTTCTGGGTATCCAAGAATGGTCTCCCAAGGATAATAGAAACTTTAACATCCATTGCACAATCCAAGATCACAAAATCAGGCGGGAAGATGAACCGATCAACTTTTACTAGAACATCATGAAGCACTCCCATTGGCTTTTTAATGGACCGATCGTCCATGCGCAATTTAATTTTGGTAGGCTTCGTATTTCTAAATATAAGCTTATGAAATATGACATAAGGCATTAGGTTTATACTTTCTCTAAGATCGCACAATGCCCTTGCAAATTTAAACATTTTGATAGAGCATGGAATTGTAAACGCACTGAGGTCCTTCTTCTTTTCTACAAATGTTCTTGACTTAATGGCACTACAATGATGCGTTACTTCAATAATTTTATCCTCCACAAGTTTATTCTTAGATACCAAATCCTTCATGAATTTAGCATACCCTGGCATGTCTTATAAAAACTCAATAAGTGGAATATTAATAACTAGGGTGCTAAATTTATCGAAGAGCTTATTAAGCTTTGCATCTTCTCTTTTTTTCTTGCACCACTTGGGGAAAAAATGACTCATGGGGCTCGACGGTATAGAGATAATTTGACAATCATTTACCCTTGGATTTCCCATCTAAATCTCACTTAGCTTTGGCTCCCCATTATTGGACCTTTTTTTTGCCTTTGTTTCTTTTCCATTTTAGATTTCATCACCTTGCCATTCCATGAGATACCTCGATATTTGATTCACTTTTGCCTCTAATTGTTGAATAGTGGTCGAGTGGGATGTAATCATTTGGTGGAGCATAGAGAAATCACTTCGCATCTCATTTACCATTTCGTCGGTCCTCTCAAAACTAGTCAAGATTCGAGCCAAAGCTATTTATTTCCCTTTTTCCTTCACATTGTGCCATACTTAGACTCTCACAGTTTTGAACTTGATCTTCTTTTTTCCCTTGAGAGGCAGGATGGAAACCCTTCGAGCTTTTAGGTAACACATGTAACTTATTTTCGGTCAGCTCTTCCTCCGTACTCTCTATTAGTTTAATTTCTCTTGTATTTATCACACTTACACTTTTTATTGGGTCTCCTAACATATGCTCAATTAGGAGTTCGAGGTATGATATAATCTTGACCATATTTTCATCTTTCTCCCCCTCTTCATATTTTCATCTTGGTATACAAAATATGAGGAGGGAGCCCTCACGGCCACCTCTGCGTCCTTTATGTCCCAACCCCTACACAAAATTACCACTTGATTCAAGACTTTTAAAGCAACCCCATATGGCGAGTTAATGAATAATCCACCGGATGCATTGTCGACTATAACCTTATTTAATGGATCCAAAGCCCTATAGAAAATTTGGAGAAACATCTTCTCTGGCATCTCATGGTTAGGGCAATTTGCGAGCTTTCCCTTGAATCTTTCCCGTGCTTCATACCAAGGTTCTTCATGGAATTGACAAAAATTAACAATCTCACTCCACAATATCAACATCTTTGAAGGTGGGAAATATTGATTTAAGAAGGCTTTTGTAATGCTTATTCATGAGGTAATGGACTCGGTAGGTAGCGATCTGTCATAGCACCGCCTTTCCAGTAAGAGAGAAAGGGAAAAGACGTAATCGAATAGATTCTTGCAATACGTGTGCAATATTGGAAGAAGCAAAAACTTCCACAAATACCTTCAAGTGTGCATTTGGGTTCTTATGAGCTTGGCCCCCGAAAAGCCTCTTTAAATAGAGTAATTATAGCATTACACTTGAGACAAAAAAAACTCTATACTCTTCGGGGGGGATACGAATGGCACTCTCATGATCTTTGGTGCTAAGGCACCCCGAGCCATCTTAACTCATGATTATATGGAAAAAATAATGCTTACTTAAGCAAAAATAAAAAAACAACAAAGAAAGTAAATCAAAATCACCATGGGTACACCCAAGTAAAAATCACACCGCAAAAGTAAAATCTATATTCCACTCCCCGACAATGGCATCATTTTGATAATGCTTAACTTTCTCCCATATTTAAGGGGTAAGGCGGTCGTTGTCAATAACACAACTTATGTTAGGGTTGAATCCACAAGGAGTGGAATTTAAATTTCAAGACTTAATGGATGCTCTAATTACAAAAAGGGTACCCAAAGTGAAAGCAAACATAATATGTAATGTAAAGTGAGGGGTTTAGTTTTAAAGTGGATAGTACCAATCTTGAGTCACACTACAAGCTTCACTAACATTTTTGAATTGAAATCAAAGTTAGAGACAATCTTGGGATTATGTCTACGTAAAGGTATAAAGTGTGTAGGTTAGAGATGGTTCAACATGATATCTAGTTTTTGGGTGAGGAATAGGCTAGGTCGAAGGTCCTTGCGGTTAGTTCTTCAACCAAACCGCAAAGATTTCACCTATGGCTCTTTCGAGAACAAAACAAGTATGCCATTCATAGTCAACCATATCTTAATCGGGCATCCCTATTTCTAGAAAGATGCCTATGACTTGACTTACATTCCATTTACACTTATTCCTAAGATTGCAAAAGGTAGTAAACCACATACTTGATTGTCCACCATTGCCTTGTCCCCATATAACCCTTTTCCAAGGATGCTATGGGTTCCCATGGATTCACATGTATCCCCTTTTCAAGGATGGTGAAGGTTTTCTAGAGTTTGGGGTCTTCACCCATCAAACCTATTTGGATATTTAGGGTTTTCACCCACAAATCTCAACTATTAAGCTCAAGAAATGGTGAAATTCATACTCAACAACTAAAAATCATGCAAACACATCAATACCCACACACAAATACACTTTAGTTCAACATAATCCCAAGATTGAAAAAATTAGCTACTCATGAAAGGAAAGAGAAGAAATCTACCTAGCAATTCATTCATGGCATCCATAATAAAGAAAGGTATAGATAGTCTTCAATTTCACCAATTTTTACTTGAAATACCCAATACAAAAATAAAGAGGAATGAATTTTTTCCTAAATTCTAGGGTTTCACCAACACCAGTTTTCAAAATCTCCTCCTATTGCATAATATCCATGGGGAAAAGAATGTTGGGTCTTCTATACAAATTTGAATCAGCTGTCCCATTTGACCGAAATACCCTTGTTCATTAATCTCGCTAGGCTGCGATTGCGTAGCTTCACCATGACCGCAGCTACCGTGACTGCGATCAGGTCTACGCAATCGCGGCCGAGTAACCTTCTTGATTGGACGCAATCGCGACCCTCAGACCGCAATTGCGGTAACTGAGGTTGTATCTGCTCCAGGTCTCTAGCTGCACTTATTTGCTTCCATTTGACCCCTTCTTAGCTCCAATCCACACCTTTTTATTTCATCAACTACGTGCCTGTAAAATATGAATATTAGTGCATTTAATTACAATTATGGTCTTCTTTATTCCTTCGAAACATGGTAGCGTACACGAATAATGAGTGCAAATGAGTGGTAAATTTATCAGTCATCATTATGGCACTATTCTAGGCTAATTACGAACCAATTAATTAGTATGCATCATCAGAAGTTCGGGTAAAAGTTTAAATTACCTCGAAAGAAAGGTGTTAGGCACCTTTCGAGGTCCACAAATATGATTTCCGGTTAAATTCACATATCACGTGGGGAATTTTATGTGATAAACAAAAGGTCGATCATTTTTGTTAACTAATATCTACTAAGTGATGTAATAAATAACACTTTCAATTAGTGTATATATCATACAAAGAATGAAAAATACAAGAGATGTGAGTCTGACCTTTTGCGACATGCAAATAATAAGTGAAAAATATTACAATTTGTGTATACTTCATCTTCCTCGGATCACAGACTCTGGTGAACTCCTTTGCTTTGTTGTATATCCAATAAAGAAAACATTCAAGTTTAAATAGAAATAATAATAAACTACAAATAATGAGAGATCTGTTAGTAAGATGTTCTATCTGAATTTAATGATAAATTCAATGTAAAAATGAATAAATTGACAACACATAAAGTTAAAATTGAGAGAGGCATGACAAGGCTAAAATGGGCTCAATACGATATTACTCCCTCTAATCCCAGTTTTTATGTTGACTCACTTAAATGCCTTCAGAGAAGATGAAAAAAATTCTTAAAGAAACTTATTTAAGAGTACCAAGTAAAATACTTTATAATGTAAAAGTCATGTAAAGAAAAAATATGTAAGTATAATATATAAATTGTATCAAAACAGGTCGCTAATTTAGTATAGTAATAAAGATTGTCAAATCTTTGAGACTTTTAAAAGAGTAACACATAAAATTAGAAAAGACAGGAGTAATGAGTTTTTTTTATTTTTAATAAAGCTACGTGTATGCTTCATAAAAAAAGTCAGCTATAGCCTGTCTTTGTCATCATATCTCCAACGTACCTGACCCCGATGGAATGACAACTCCATTTGAGCTTTGCTTCACGCGTTGACTCCTTCACTCCATCGTGGTTGAATTCTAAGCGATTCCGCTCCATTGTGATGTACAAATAAAGACATTCAAATGAAGATGAGATCTAATCAAAGAAGTATCTAAGTATCTGGGTGTGGATCTTCTAGATTGGTTTAGACGTCCTGAGCAGCCGCTATCACTTTGGCTGCAGGATGGGAATGAAGGTCGAGGAGGCAGGGAAGAAAAGGTTATTCGCTATTGGCTTACCCTTATATCAGGCCTTGGTACGGTATGTTTGTTATTAACATTGAACTTATCGAAAGAAAACTAAAATTATACGGTAATAAAAATTCTTAACCGAAGTGAGCATATTAGAATGAAAACAGTTATAGAAAGAAAAAAAAATCCCTGTTCATTGGTTTTTGCAAGACAACGAGTTTTGAATCAAATCTGTAACTCATTTTGCTCGAAGTCACAACTATTACGCAGGACCTAAGAAGTTAGTTTAGATCCTCATTCTCTTATTACTCAAACTTATATACGAACCAGGTGAAAGAAGTTATTTAATGGGAAATTAAAGCAACACAAAAATTGACCAAAAGTTAAATGAATTTACTACTTGCCTGATTTAATCTAATGAAACATAATAGAATTTTCATAGCATTAAACAACCGTGTCTTAACCAAATGAGAGGGAACAACATTTATCTTAGAGAAATAAAAAATAGTTGAAACATAAATACTCCACTGCCATATGATAACAATAACTCATTAGAATTGTATGCTATTAAACAAACATATTATTAAACCAACACTCTGAACTATTCGATACTTAATTACTAAGAAACTTAGAGTATCTTACTAACTTAGTAGCTAACAACGATGTGAGGAATTTTATGAAGATAAACACATTGAAATAATACACATGAATTCATGATATTGGGATGATAAAGAATGCACGTAGAAATCCTCAATCAAAATAGAAATATTTATCGACTAGGAAACATAAGTGAACAAATTGTATAATGACGGAGATCAGAATAATAATGGAATATTGGACTACTCCACATAAAATTAATCTAAAAAGTAGACTTGAAGCATATAGTCATTTCTGCAAACTTATCTAAGAAAATTCATATATATATATATATATATATATATATATATATATATATAAACGTTCAAAGGCTTTTCCATATTTGCAAAAAAAAAAAATCAAAACTTTTGACATGCATGTGTATAGAACTTAAACCATCTCACATCTATGAATACATTTCTTTTACACACGATTAAAATAAGATATTGTATCATAATTCTATATAAGAGCGGGACCATTGGCTTGTATTCTTACAATATTTGGATAAACCCAAAGCATGCTACATGCTACGCGTTTAAAATATTAAAAGGTCTGACCTTTGCAGGATTGGGAATGAGTTGAAGCTGTGTTTCCCATTTAGTTTCTAGTTGCAATGCCAGCCCTTTCTTTCATGAAGAATTTTTAAATGAGAATCGAAACTACTCCTGTTATGGTCGAAACCAATAGAGGCAATGTAGTCGTGAAAGAGGAGTGACCTCGTGTAGAGACCGAGACCTTTTTTTTTTTTAAAAAAAAGGGATTAAAATCCAGCCATTTAGACAAAGATTTCCTTTCGTTTTGGAAAAGTGAGGAGAAATTAGAATCAAACTTGTCATCTTTTGTAAGTGGGAGTGAATGAAACTTGGGTGAGCTAGTAAAGGGGCATGAGCGAGAGAGGTTTCTGTATGTTGTGGTTGATGCGTGTGTGTGAATGGCAATTGTGTATGTACGTATCTCTATGTATTGTGTTTTTACCCAATGAAAAACAGTACTAGTCTTTGTAAGGGAGAAGAAAAAGGACATTGAGGGAAAAGGAAGAAAAGAGAATTTGAAAAATCTTTTCTTTCTAAAAATAAAGTAAAAGAATATGAGAAAATATGTTTGTGAGTTAAAGAAAATATTTTTTTTGTGGGAATGATTTGGGAAAAAATATATTCATACATGTAAAGTCAAGATTTTGTAAAAATCCATAGATATAGAAAGATTTGACCATGTTTGAATTTTAAATTTGAAATTTAAATTTTGATCTTGTTTAGGACTCAATAAATTTCTTTCAAAGAAAAATATATAAAATGAATAACTACTAAATTAATAAGTGAAGGATAGTAATAATAAATTAGTAAATTATTTTTTATATTTTATGGTAAAAAATAATAATAACTAATAATAATTCTAAAAATATTTGATCAAATACTTATAAACTAAAGAAAAATAAAAAGTGATTTAAAAAAGTTGCAAGTGAAAAATATTATATAATAATAATTATAATAATTAAAAATAATAGTAATAATAATAATAATAATAATAACAATAGCAATAATAATAATAATAATAATAATAATAATAATAATAATAATAATAATAATAATAATAATAATAATGGACAATGTTTTTGTAAATCATGAGTGTCCATATTTGAGGAAATAATTTAAATAAATATTAAAAAAATTATATAAAATATTATATATTTAAATTAAAATTACTTGATAAAATAAATTGCATACTTAGAAATTGTAAATTTGACACATCGGTATTTATTCGATAACAAAATAATACGTAAAGAAATATTAATATTAAAAATTAATAATTATGGTAAAACAACAGCCTAAAAGACATATCGGGAGGTCAAAATTGGGTGTCAATAAATATTATACAACTTGAATGATGAAGGAGTTTTTACTTTTTTAATTGAGTTTTTTATTTCTTAGATCTTCGATTAAAGTGAAGCAATCTCACCAATGCATCATAATAAAACAACAAAGAATTGAAGAAAAAAACTTTAGAACTCCAAAGCAACATTTTGTGTGATTAAGTATCTTATTAAATTAATTTTATAAATAAGTATAATCTGAAAAAATAAATAATACATTTACTTTTTTTAATTAAAAGTTAGGCAAATTAAACTAATCTAACAGAAAGACGAGTGGGAACAAATGGCAAACATTTGAAATATTTTTTTTTTAATACAAGTACAAAGAATAGATTCTGAAGTTGTCCAACAGAAGTTATAGCACACCTTTTAAGTTATTGACCGGTGGAATAGAATATTTTAGTAAACCTGTTGACAAGAAAATATTAAAAAAATTGTAAGTGCTTTTCACATATAGGATCAAACACGTTGGATGTGTACGACGTGCAGTACCTAAAAGTCATAGATACGAAGTTAATCTTGCACAATAGTACATAAGATAAATGTAGTGTGCATGATAGAAACACCCAATATAGAGGGAAAAAAAAATTCTACTACATATGTCAATGCATTAATAAGGTTTTAGTTTAACTACTATTTTAATATACTCTTACTATTACAAATTGAAATTGATCCGCAGGAAAGGTCAAATATTCGGATCCCACAATAATCACGTATTCCCTTTCTTTTAAAATAGTTGATCCTTGATGATTTGACAAAAAATATTTGCTAGGAATTTATTTTTCCAAATTATCCTTATTAATTATGCTTTAAAAATCTAAATTTGAGTATATACACTTTGTGTAGTCATTTAATAATAGGGATATTATATTGGAATAACATAATTGAATTCTCTTGATTTTATAAAAAGAACAGCTAACTAGGCGTTTGGCCATAAATATTATTCACAATATTTCGGAATACTTTCTCTTTATTCTAAAATACTTGTTTGGCCATAAAAATTAAAAACGTATTCCAAAAAGTATTTTCGCAGTTTTGATTTTTTGAAAAACACCTCATGAGATGTATTAACTATTTTTGGATTTAACTTTTCCTCTCACTTTATTATTATATACTACCCCAACTTTTATTTTGTACACAAACCACCAACCAAATTAATTGTAACGCCCCGAGATTCCATCCCGAGACGTCGCACGGTGCTTATGACCTCGAAGGACCACAAGCTAACCCTTTACTGATATCTATACCTGTACACTGCATAATATCTGAAATAAATGTGAAAACTAGCCACAAGGTTCAACACATCTATGAATACTCATAATACAAAAAACTGAATACTAATACATCCATCTGAAAAGCCTCTAAACTGTCTGAACTGTGGAGTTGATGGGACAGGTCCCCAACTAACTCCGCCAACTGAAAATAAACAAATTCTGAAGAAACAATAGTAAACCTTTAAATATTGACTTTTACTTGCTTTAATTATTTTTATATTGTGTTTGTTGGCTTTATGTGCTACTTCTTGCTCATTTTCTGCTTTGATATTATTGAACTGTATTATAAACTGTTTTCTCTTGCGCCCCCCCTCTAAGTCTCTAAAATAAGATAGAAGGAATGCAGCGTATGTATTCTACTTTCTTTTTGAAATAGCCGGAGTATCAAGGCACCTGGTGAAGGATTATAGTCACACATGTTAGGCGGGATTAGGATCAACAACGAAGATGGAATAGCGTTGCTACCGAATAAGTTGTCCCTCCCCAAATTGAGTATCCGCTCGGGTAAGCTAGTCTAGACACCTATCCTTATTAGGCTAAACTTAGTATAACTGAAACTCAAAATCTGGTTATCCCTATTAGGTTCCGCTTTATTTGCATCATATGCATTTGACTTAGCGGGACTCAGCACAAGGGGTCGGGTTTGTATAGGACAGGTGTCCCTCTTTATAATGACCAATATGTGCATCATATGTGCTCTTTGACATTTATTTAGAAGGCCATTTAATTATTGACCGGCTTCGGGCGACTTAGCGAAACGTGAGAGAGTATATTGTCCTCAAATTTAACAAATCATTTTTCAAAAAATAAATAAAAATATACGTAGTTTTTCTTTTAAGTCTTTATGAACTACGGGGGTCTGATTCTCACTCTTTAGTGAGATACGTAGGAAATCCTTCCCGGGATACGACCCTGTCTTTAAAAATTATTCATAGATTTATTGGAGAATATTTTAAAAATATGATTACTTTCATAATCTTATCCTCAAGTTCAATTTTTATATTTATTTATATATATGTATCTTAGTAGCCCTGAATCTTTAGGGATCATGAGGCTAAGTTTTTACAAAATAAAAAATATATATAAATCTTAACAGTCCTGAACCTTTAGGGGTCTTGAGGCTGAGTTTTGTACGACATATATTTCAAGAATTACGCACACCTGATTCTCATCTTAATGAGATACGTAGGCAGTCCTTCATAACTTCGGTGATCTTTAAAAAAGGGTTATCTTTTCTTCTAAACAAAAAAAGAAGAAGAAAGTTTTGATCCTTATATATATAAAAATAATAAAACTAATTTGTTTTCAAAAATAATAATAAAGAAATATTATTATTATTATTTTTAATAAATTCAAAAAATTTGTTTCTCATTATTCAAATAAAAAAAAGTATGTTTCTTCATATCTCTAGTTTTCAAGAACTACGCACACCTGATTCTCATCTTAATGAGATACATAGGCAGTCCTCCATGGATTCGGTGGTCTTAAAAATATTTTTGAACTCTGACACATTAGTTTTCTCCAAAATTAAAATAATATTTAGTGGTTGGCTTGTGGCTAAATTGACATCTCACTCATACAACACCATGTCTAAATAACAGGCAAGATGACCCATAAAAAATGATATAGGGTCTGAGATGAGTTGGTGTAGATTGTTAGAAATGAGGAATAAGAAGAAATGGCCTGAAAAGTGAGAAATTGGGAGCAAAATATGAGAAACATGAAAATACTGAGAGAGAAAAAAAGAGTTCTCACAATGATTTTTACATGTTTCAATGTTCACTTGCTTCTAAACTCCAAAACACCAAAGTTGGATATATACGAAGGTCATGGTGATCCTTTGACTCATATGAAAAGATTTTGTAATCAATTAAGAGGAGTAGGGGAAAAGAAAAACTGCTGACGTCTTTCTTTGGAGAGAGTTTAACGGTGATAAATTCAGAATGGTTAGGGAAAAAAATAGATGATGTTGCAATGATGATGGAGACTCCATTAAGGCCGACGTACAAATCAGTGGCTAAAATATCAAGTTCGACAATTTGAAAGTCACTCTGCACCCCATGACGAAAGAGTTTTGGTAGTCTGTTTTCTTTTTCTTTCTGCTACTAGAATTATTTTAAAGTTGTAGTTCGGAATGTATCTTGTCTTATTTTATTATCATTTCTGTCCAAACCCTTCTATCTTTCTGTCAACAAATGTGTCCCTTTTATTTTTATTTTTCAATATATATTGTTTGATTGTCTTTCTTTTCTTTAGAGAGCTCTTCTATGGTGATTCTAGTGATGTGATATGCATGTTGAATTCACAGACTGATCTTAAAATCTAATCTATCCGAAAACACTTGGCCAAGAAGATAGAGTTGAAAGGAAAAAACATATAACGAAATAAGTAAAATATTGAGTTGTTTGGTGATCAAGTTAAAGCCTCACTTAAATAGATTGAGGTAATCACTTTGCGAATCAAAAAATGACTTGGTCATCAATGAGAAGGTCCATCTCAAGTACTTCAAATGGATCAATCAGAGGTTATATAGTCTTCATTTTCAGGAGAAGCAAAATGAATTTAACTTTTAAAATGCACGAGTCCTTTAATGGGAGGAATGTGAATACAATTGGACCTTTCTGTTTGACAAGTGAATGAGAAGTAGTGACATACGTACTCAGTCAAGGTCAATATTGAAAAATATATATGATCTTCATGTTCACTCTCATATTGCATGTTTAGTGCTTACATTTTAAAGGACTGATATGACGAAGACATTTTATTCTGCTATTCAAATATTGTGTCATCCTTCGTTACCTCTTTTGAGCTTTAGTTTTATTTTATTTCATACCCCTCTTTTGGAATCAAAATAGAGTTTGAAAAATAAAAAGAGGATGTCAAGAAAAATAGAGTCAAAAAAATGTCAAAAAAAATGAAGTCAGAAAAAATGTCAAGAAGAAAATGGAGTCAGAAAAATGTCAAGAAAAAAGAAGTCAGAAAAAATGTCGAGAAAAATAGAGTCAGAAAAATGTCAAAAAAAAATGAAGTCAGAAAAAATGTCAAGAAGAAAATGGAGTCAGAAAAATGTCAAGAAAAAAGAAGTCAGAAAAAATGTCAAGAAGAAAATAGAGTCAGAAAAAAATTAGAGTTAAAAAAAAACCCCAAAAGAGAGGAATCAAAGAAAAGAAAAATAAGAGAGCCCAAGTTCGATTAAAAAAAAAAAAAAGCAAAAGCAAAAAGCAAGAGAATGACTTGTCTGAACTACGTTTGACTTGATTCTTGCTATGACAAGATACGTAGGCAACCCTACTCAGGGTTCGGTCCAACTAAAAAAAATTTCAAGTTACCGAGAATGAAATAAATTTGGGGCAAAAGTTTATTTCCTTAAAGAGTCTATTCCAAAAGTTGTATGCTTCACCCAATGTTATGTAAATTTTTTAGTCTCATGCCGCTCTTTCTTTCTAACCCTTTCAAAAAGCCAAGTTACAACCAAAGAAAGACCTTCAGATTAATCTTTGAGAATGTCAAGGCTAAACATGTTATGGGTGCATGATGTTTCATATTTTAGGCGTCGTTTTTTTTCAAAAAAAAAAATGAGAGTCTTATTAGTGAAAACTCTTTTGGGCACCATAAGGCGACAGTGAGTTGTGAGATCAATAAAAATGAGAGTGTCTTATTGGTAAAAATCCTCATGGGTACCATAAGGTGATAATGATTTGAAAAAAAAAAGAAAATAGGAGTGGCTCATTGGCACAAACCCATTGAGGTGCCACTAGCCTAAGGAGAATTATGATTAGTTTGGGTAAAAGTTGATAGTGATTAGTTTGGGTAGATCAGGTTGTTTAATTCAAAATGCATGTCATAATCACTGGAATCAACTTTCACACCCAGATAATTTTTTTTTTTTTGACATTTTTGAAAAAAACGAGATGTCTATTGTCTTGTCCTTTTCTTTTTGTTTCTTTTATTTTTATTTTTGATTTTTGTGTCTTTGTGGTCAAAATAAAATCACTATCGTCATTTTTTATGTTTTTTTGAGTCAAATTTATGTCAAGACACGTGAGGAAGGACTTCAAAACTTGCTATCAACTCCTTCAGTAGTGCAAAGCAAGACAAAGGGCCGACACACAAAGATAACATGTTTCAAAAATAAAGTAAGATACTCGAGAATGCTTGTCATCCGATAGTTTTTGGACTCATAGAAGTATAAAAGGTGTATTTGAAGCTGAATCCAGAGACATCATGAAAGAGAAATATGATTTGAGTCAAAAAAATTTGAGAGTCAGATTTGGGATCGAAAGTATGACAAGTCAACAATACCTATCAATGATTTTCAATGGAGCTGAGCATCACACGTGCACAAACGATTGCCTTAATAGCCAAATGCTGCAAATCAACCACCACATTTTAAAAAAAAAATTAAAAAATTAAAATTTTTCTTTGTATGAAACAAAAACACATGTTACCTTCAAATCAAAGGGTTCAGAGCCTAATTATCAAAAGATGCAATTCCTTACTTTTGCAAATGCAAGAGGCAATATTGCTACACATGTTTAGTAATCACAATCATTGTAAAAACTCGTCATCCATTACTCCTGGAAGATGCACTTTCTAGTTGAGTCATTTAACCTCTAGGAGACGTAATTCCTGGTCTGGATAATTCAAGATTTATTTGTTAGGTAACACACTTCCTAACTTGAACCTTCACTCCTAGAAGACGTACTTTCTAGTCGAGTCATTTTATTTAACGCCTAGGAGACGGACTTTCTACTCAGGATATGTCAGTTTTCATGTGTTAGATAATGCACTTCCTAACTTAAACTTTCACTCCTAGAAGACGCACTTTCTAGTCGAGTCATTTTATTTAACCCCTAGGAGACGCAGTTCCTAGTCAGGATATGTCAGTTTTCATGTGTTAGGTAACGCATTTCCTAACTTGAACCTTCACTCCTAGAAGACACATTTTCTAGTTGAGTCATTTTATTTAACCCCTAGGAGACGCACTTCCTAGTCAGAGTATACCAGTTTTCATGTGTTAGGTAACACACTTCCTAGCTTGAATATTCACTCCTAGAAGACGCACTTTCTAGTCAAGTCATTTCATTTAATCCCTAGGAGACGCACTTCCTAGTCAAGGTATGTCAGTTTTCATGTGTTAGGTAACACACTTCCTAACTTGAACCTTCACTTCTAGAAGACGCACTTTTTAGTTGAGTCATTTCATTTAGCCCTTAGGAGACGCATTTTCTGATTTGGGTATTTCATTTTTCATTTGTTAGGTGACACACTTCCTAACTTGAACTTTTACTCCTAGAAGGCGCGCTTTCTGGTTGAGTCATTTCATTTAACCCTTAGGAGACACTTTCTTATTTGGGTAATTTAAGTTTCATGTGTTAGAAGACGCATTTTCTAATTTTGGTCATCAGTTTTACTCTAAAGAAATGCATTTCTATAGCAGGGACTTGATTCACCCTTTTTACTGTATTTTTTAAAAGTTGTGATCTGATGACACTCACAAAACTTTCTAGAGCAAACTGGGGAAAAAATTTTATTCGTGTTTATGGGACAAGACCCTCCTGAATAATGGAAATTTATTTTTATGCTCAGTACCCTCCTGAAGAATGACAATTTATTTTTATGCTCAGGACCCTCCTGAAGAATGGGACAGGACCCTCCTAAAGAATGGAAATTTATTTTATGCTCAGGACCCTCCTGAAGAATGAGAATTTATTTTATGCTCTCAGGACCCTCCTAAAGAATGGGACAGGACCCTCCTGAAGAATGAAAATTTATTTTATGCTCAGGACCCTCCTGGAGAATGGGACAGGATCCTCCTGAAGAATGAAAATTTATTTTATGCTCAGGACACTCCTGAAGAATGGGATAGGACCCCCCTGAAGAATGAAAATTTATTTTATGCTCAGGACCCTCCTGAAGAATGGGACAGGACACTCCTGAAGAATGAGAATTTATTATGCTCAGGATCCTCCTGAAGAATGGGACAGGACCCTCCTGAAGAATGATAATTTATTTTATGCTCAGGACCCTCCTGAAGAATGGGACAGGACCCTCCTAAAGAATGGGACAGGACCCTCCTGAAGAATGAAAATTTATTTTATGTTCAGAACCCTCCTTAATAATGGGACAGGACCCTCCTGAAGAATGAGACAGGACCCTTCTAAAGAATGAGAATTTATTTTTTACTCCGGACCTTTCTGAAGAATGGGACAGGACCCTCCTGAAGAATGGACAGGACCTTCTTGAAGAATCAAAATTTATTTTATGCTCAGGACCCTCCTGAAGAATGGAAATTTACTTTTTGCTCAGGACTCTCATGAAGAATGGGATGTTATTTTTCTGTTTCACATTTTATTTTGAGTCCAGGAACATATTTGAAAATCAGGAAAAGCAAGTCAGGAACCCACCTGCAGAATAGGGTGAATAAAAAGCAAATCAGGAGCCCGCTTGAAGAATAGGGTGAACATTATCAGTTGCAAGTTCAGGAGTCCGCCTGAAGAATTGGGTGAAGATTGTCAAGTTCAAGTCAGGGGAAAATTTTAAGAATAAATCAATTATCAAGTTCCTCTCTAATGCCAGAAGTCAACGAGAAGGAACATTTCGTGTTTCAAGTTCAACTCAAATAATGACTATCTCACCATTAGTGAAGTCATGAAGATTCGAGTCAGGATTCCAGAAAAGTAGCATAGATAGGATCTTTCACTTGTATCTTAATTTTATTTTTTGTTATTTTTTGTTATTCATTTCAATGTAAAAGCAGAAAGTCGGAAACCGGAAACTCAAGGGAACCTCACTCGGTCTTTAACTTGTTCTCTCATTATTTTACCTTTGAACTAAACGTGACATGATTCCCTTATAACCCGGGATATATAGGTGGTCCAAAACCCGACTCGATCATATCTTTTCTTTTATTTTTATCCTCATTATTTGAATAATTGGGGGATCAAAAATCATTTATTTGTCTACTTCTTTGTATGAAAACTCTTCGAGATTTCACACAAAAAGGGGCAAAATGTAGACACATGATTTTTTACCCTCGCGGAGTTTTAATTTATTATTCGGCATTAAATATTTTTATATTTTGTCCAATATTCATTTTTACTTTTGTTTCATTTTTTACTAAGTTTTAGTGGAAAATAAATAAATAGTTAAAATTACATTTTGAGATATTTTTATTTTTATTTTTATTTTTATTTTTATTTTTATTTTTGTTTTTGTTTTTGTGTGTAAAATAATACGAAAAATTCAAAAATATATTTCTCTTTTAATTTTAATAAATAGGCCAGTAGTTTTATTATTATTTTAATTATATTTATTTGAAATTATTTATAAAATTTTTATGTATTTTTTAAAATATAAAAATTAATTAATTAATATTCTTTTATTATTATTATTTATTATTTATTTATTAAAAAAAGATGAAAAAATAAAAATTGAATAATTATCCTAACCCAACTACCCCACCCTATCTGTATCCTAACTTCCCTCAACCTCTTTCCCCCATCAGTATATAACTCCCCAACTTCCCCAAAGACTACGCACTTGGAACATTAGAAAACAAAAAAGAAGGAACTACGTACTTTTACACATTATTTTACATTGTATCACACAGAGCCAGAAGAAAGACATCAGAAAAACAGACACTACATCAGAAAAAGAGAGAGATAAACTGAGAGAGAAAAATCAATCAGAGAAGAAAATCATGGAACACCCCTAAAAAACGGAAGAGAATCAAGTTTGGTTTCCGTTGAATTTCCGGTGAAGGCATCCTTATTTTTACTTTAGTTATTCTACCACGCAGGTTTTTATCCAATCTTGTACTGCTACTTTTATAAATATTATTGTGAATAGAAACAGGAACAAAATGTTGTTTGAAACGATTTAATTTTATTTTTTATTTAGAATATGTTTTGGATTACTTATGTTGGATCTTGGTTTGAAGTAGTGTTATTTTTTCATCCCGTTTAGTACATCTTATAAGTATATCGTTGTGGTTCTTGGCACTCCATATAGTGTCTTGAAACTTAATCAGTTTTAGTTGAAACTTAATCAGTTTGGTTGAATGATTAAGTGAGTATGGTGTTTTCTCGACACTTCACATAGTGTGTTCTTAAAATATTTTTTATTCATAAATTAAGCATTCTAAAGATCATGGAAAATAAGTAGTATCTCAAGCAAAACATTCATGTATAGCTTTGGGTAATTTGATTTTTAAGATGTTAGTCTTTAGTGCTTGTTAATAATTGAATAACTGAAGGTTGGTATTTTATCTTGTTAATTACATTAAATTTTATATGAATTTAAGTTAGTCACTAGAAGCGTAATTTGAGATTAAACAAAATGAATCATTGCCCATAGAAAAAATGCAATTTATTTTTTCGTTAGGTAGAGTATTTAAGGTTCTTTCTGCATGAATTTAGTGCTAATTTCAAGTTTGGTGCATACTGTACATATGTATTAGAAAAAAATGTGTTATATGAATTCATTAATGATGTCACGGTTTAGTAACGTTACTGTTGGAATTGTTTGAAGATACTCCAAATATTTTTGATACTCCAAACATTTTTGATACTCCAAACATTAATGATGCCACGGTTTAGTGCTAATTTCTGTTGGAATTGTTTGAAGATGGTCCAAACATTTTTTTTATATTTTATTTTATTTAAGTAAGACTTGGCTCATCAAACGTATATTTAACTTTGATAAAGATAACCCGGGCTTCTAATTGTTTGGACTTCAATATTATTCCTTAAATTAACTACGCTTAAGGTCTAAATGAATTAACTAGAGGGTGTTTAATTGAGATGAGTTGTGAATTTATTCAAAACCCATCGCGAAAAAAAAAAAAAAAAGAGAGGAAAAACTCATTTGTAAGGGAGCGAGTCGAGTTGCGGAATAATCCAAAATTCATTGCAAAATAAAGAGAGAAAAAGAATAAAAGTAGATAATGTAAAATTATTTCGAGTTTATAAAAGACGAAAGAATACCTTTTAACGCTAGATAAGTTTTAGGCATGTCTAATATATTTGTCTCGACTAAGAATACGGCATATGCATCTTTTCGAGATGTTTTAAAATAATTCGAGGATGCGATATTGTACCTTGATAAAGATAGTCCTAAAATGAATTTCCCCTAGTTTAATACAAGAGGTATGGACATATATTTTTGGTATAGTAAAAATGAGCAAATCAAGACCTTCAAACATAATTTATATCAAATAGTTTAAGTTAAGTATAATTTGATAAAGCGACCGTGCTAGAACCGCGGAACTCGAGGGGTTCCTCACACCTTCCTCTTGGTCAACAAAATTCCTTATCCGGTCTTCTGTTTTCGCATATCAAAATAAAGAGTCGTTTCCTTTTGATTAAGAATTCAATAAGGTGATTTGGAACACCACAACTCAATTTCAAGTGGCGACTCAGTAAATAAAATAATCCCTATTCAATATCGTCACTTTAATTGGAAAAACCCTTTGACTCAACCCTCGAGCAAAAAAGGGGTGTGACACCTACCAAGTGGAATTTAGGGAGGTAAACCGTAAGCAGCTCGTACCACTACCTCAGATGAAGTAGAAAGGTTATTTTGATGGCTTACAAATAGAATATATCAACCATAAATATCGCACATACATACACCAGTATTGTTCATTAAAAGTGAAAAGAGGTACTTTCGAATTCCTGATGAGAGACGAATTTGGTGTAGGACCTAAAAAGAAAGCATCTAAAATGATTAATTGAGTTGTATCAGGCATATAATCAAATACCGTAGGTGTATTTTTTGCCCAATAATGATGTAATAATGCTAACTTAATAAGATAAATATTATATTACTCAAAGTATTCGTAAGGCCAAAAATAAAAAAAGTAGAAGAAAATAGTTTACTTTCTCGAACCACTAGTCCCCAAAAAAAAACTAAAGAATACATGATATAAGTCAATTCATTATTCAAAGTGAACTACAAATTTGAAAATTTGACGTGCGCACAACTAGGCCTGGACAGTCGGTGAAATGGACACTACTTACCAATTAACCAAGAGAAAAAGAATACATCAGTGAAAATTAAATTATAGTATAACTTGTCGTAAGTATCATAACTTTGAAGAGGAAAAATACTAATTAGATTTACTTATTGGAAAAAGTCCAATTTAGATCAATGAAATGTCCAAAATCATATATTCCTTTATTTCTATTTTCAGACATGCATGTGCAAACTAGATATAATTATCAATATGAAAACCCATTTTTTTTAAAAAATAAATCTTCATTGTAGTTCAATTTTCAAGAATTGGACCTATTGAAAATCCAGAAAAACCAAAATTAGAAAAAGAAAAATTTACCATAACTCAGAAATACAATAAATTGAAAAAAAGTCGAATCATTGCAGAAAAATCTGAAGAAATTTTGAAAGAAGAAGAAGAGAGGAGAGAGAATAAATTTGAAAAGCATAGAATACATGGTATAATGTAAAAGAAAGATATGACACGTGTTAGCAGCGAAAATTGACAACCAACATATTAGGCCAAATAAGGGATCGTTTGGTAAAGTGTATAAAAATAATATAAAATATGGTGTATTAGTAATGGTTGTATTGGTAATACTTGTGTTAGCTATGCTTGATTAGTTATGCTTGTATTTTTCTTATGCAGTGTTTGATTTGTTATATTAAAAATAATATGAATTACATAATTTTTTTTTTTAAAATTGTACATAATACCCTCAATATATATGTTAGAAAGGATACAAATTTTTTTTTGAGGGATACTAGTGTCTTTAACCATGTTGATGCATGCATTAGATTCATTGCATTACTAATGCCATAGATTTTGAAGTATTATTAATACACACCTCAATACACAATAGAGAGTTATACATAGGGTAAAAGGATATACCAAATAAGGTACTATTAATACACATTAAACTAACGCATGCATTAACTTTTCAATACACTCTACCAAACGACCCCTTGTAATAATATGGACAATACTTGCACTATAAATTTATAAGGCTTAAGTCATCGACATGCACTTAAAGTTATCCCAAAAATTCACTTAAACCCCTCAACTAAGGCCTGTACCTATTAGGCCCCTAACCCACCCAAATTTTGATCCAATCAGGCCTTTTTTTTTCTAATCTCATCAGATCCCGTACGCGTGTATCTAAACGCTGCTTATGTGGAAAGATAATCCACTCAGTTGTCTCCATGTGTATTGAATAAGCCACGTATTACATGCCAGGGTTAAATTGTCAAAAGTCCATTTGGACGGAAAACATAACCCTACTCTCTCTCTCCCCGACCTTCACTCTCTCTCTTTTATTTTAGCCCTAATTTAACCTAAATTCTTGTCAAATTGAAGAAGAAATTTAAGGGTTTTCTCACATATTCCTCGTGTAAGTGTTTTTAAGATTTGGATTTGTTAAATTTGGTAAATTTTAGCATAATTTAGCTTTTAGGGTTTTGAAATTTCACTGTTGGGGCTGTGCTTTTGGGAATATTCCGTCACTTTCTTCACATGCCTTAAAGGTTGTAGCTTTTAGCTTGTTGGTGTGTACTATGGTTATATTCCGTTTACTAACTTTGAATCTTTACCATTTATTACAGGTGGCATAACAAATGGAGATTATTTTTAAAAAAATTCACCATGGAGGGACTTTTCCAATATGGTTCTCCCTACATATGTTGCAAATTGTATGCCAGAACTAAGATACATTGACAAGGATCAATTTTCCTTACTGGAATTGTTATTTTATACTAAAGAATTAGGGTATGAAACTGTTCGGGGATTTTATTACCAAGATGCAGTAACTAAAGAGTTCAACTTGATTAAAACTGACTGTCATCTCCTTGAACTAGTTAATGATTTAAAACATGAGGACTCTATTGATTTTTATGTCTGTTATGTTTTAGATGAACCAATTCTGGATCCTGATGGTCCCACTGGTTTTTTACCTATACCCGAGGTTGTAGATAGTGAGAGGGTATCAGTGGATAAGATTATTGAGGGTGCAGACCTAGAGAGAAAAACTGTTATGTTGATGATAGTGCTAACATAGAAAGAGAATCTTTTGGAGTAGGGGAAGAGAGAGAGGCTGATGTAGAAGATGTTGACCTAGAAGATGTTGACATAGAGACTGTTAACTTAGGTGATGAGAGGGAGGCTCATGTATAAGATGTTAACCTAGAAGATGTTGGTATAGAAGAAGGTGATAAGGCTGATGTAAAAGATATCTATATTGAAGATGTTAATATAGAAGGTGATTATCAGATTACTTGAGTAGTGATTCAGATCTTATAGATATTCTTTCAGAAGATGGCTCAGATGTTGATGAGAAGTTGAGGGTTTTTAGACAAGAAAGAAGGAACAACAAAGCCAACAACAAAGAAAGAAACCAAAAAGTAAGAAAAAAGGTTGTTGAAACTGAAGAAGTACCCGTGGGAGTTGCTGGTTGTGTATATAAAGGCTTTGGGGATATTAGAAAAAATAAGGCTACCAAATATATTGAAAAGTTGGATGGAGATGAGGAATATCGTGATAGTTCTGATTGTTGGAGTGAAGATAGTGAAAAGATAGATCTAGATGTTGTTAGAGGAGTAGATCTACCTAGAAGAAAGAGAAGCAAGAAAGTTAGGTAAGATGAAAATTGTAAGTTTGCTGTGTTTGAGCTTGAAATTATTTTTGAGGGTGCAAAACAGTTTAGAAAAGCTGTTGTGGATCATGCTGTAGAGTATAGAAGGCAGTTGAAGTTAAAACCTAATGAAAAATATAAAATAAGGATGAAGTGCATTGTAGCTAATTGCAACTGGTTGTTGTTTGCTTCTACTGATAGGTATTCTTGTGATTTTATTATTGAGAACTATAATCCTATTCACAAGTGTATTTCTCTAAGAAAGAACAAGATGTGTAATTCAAAGCTGGTTGCTAGAAAGTTCAAGGACGGAATTATTTCTCAGCCATACATAAGGATTTGGGAAATTCAGGATCTGGTAAGAGAGGTGCTGGGCCTTTATGTAGGTAAAACTATTTGTCATAGGGCTAAAAATATTGTTATGAGTGAGAATATGGGTGATTGAAAGTTAGAATTTACCAGATTATGTGACTATGCAGATATGATCAAGAAAACAAATCTTAGAAGTTCTTGTTGGATAAAAATTAACAAAGAAACTGAACCAGGGAAGAACTTCTTTATTTATTTCTATGTGTGCTTTCATGCCTTCAAACAAGGATGGTTAGATGGGTGTAGGAAAATTATTTATTTTTATGGATGCTTTCTCAAAGGAGCTTGTAAGGGTAAGTTGTTAGTTGCTGTAGGGAAAAATAGGAACAACCAAATGTATCCTATTGCATGGGTAGTCGTGGCTACTGAAACAAAACATAGCTGGGACTGGTTCATAAGGTATCTGATTGCTGATCTAAATCTGGGAATTGGTGAAGGCTTGACTATAATGTCAGACCAACTAAGGTACCACTACTTAATTATTATTTTTATTATTTGACTTTAGTTTTTAATAAAATTCCTATTTTAATCATAATTATACTTATTACAGGGTCATGTTCCTGTTTTGAGGGATCTGTTATCAAATGCTGAGAGAAGAATATGTGCTAGATATATTTGGAGCAATTGGCATATGCACTGGAGAGGAGAAAAAAGAAGCAATCAATTTCAGAGATTTGCAAAAGCAAGCTTTGAAGTCAAGTTTAGAAAGAAGATGTAAGCAATGTCAAGACTAGGTAAGAAGGAAATAATTGAGGACATGTTGGTTAATCCTCCTTCTTCTTGGTGTAGGGCATATTTCAAAACATATTCTAAATGTGATATTGTAGAAAATAACATGTGTGAGACTTTCAATTTTTAAATCTTAGCTGCTAGACATAAGTCCATAATCACAATGTTAGATGATGAATAGACATGTAGATATGATCAAATTTGTAGAAACATAAATTTTAGACATTGCACCTATGACAAGAACTATTTTAGAAGATAACAAGGATTATTAAAATAGGTGTAGAGTACTATGGGATGGATTTAATGGTTTTAAAATTAGGGATGGAGTTTACACATTTGTTGTTCACTTGGACAAGAAGTATTGTGATTGTAGGTTATTGATGTTAAGAGGTCTTCCTTCTCTTCGTGCTATTTGCGCTTATTATTACTTGAATGAAGAGAATGATCAGCATATAGAGCACTGGTATAGGAAAGAAACCTTTCTTAAGTCTTATAATCATTTCATTCAACCAATTACCAATATGAGAATGTGGCCAAAAACCACAAACCCATCAATTGAACCTCCAAAACCAAGAAAGATGCTAGACAGACCTGGCAAGAACATAAGAAAGAACAAGGATGGGCCAAAAAAGTGGGGCAAACTCTCAAAAAAAGGTATCAAGATGACCTGTTCAGGGTTCAAGAAAGTTGTCAATAACAAAACTCTGTGTGCAAAAAGAGTAAGCCTTAAATGAATTTCATAATAGTTAATAAATGTTGTAAAGTTAACATATTTCTTAACTTTTCATATTTCTGTTTGTCTGCTAGAATGGGATGGAGAACAGTAATAGTACTCAACCTAGCACTCAGCCTGCACCCTCATGGAATCCACCACCACCGCAATCAAGTTCTATTTATGGTGGTACCATTACAATGTCAAGAGATACCTACACTGAAAGTCAAACAACAAGAGTAAGTTATATATGTTCTGCCTTAATATTCTTCTTCTTATTATTATTAGTAAAAAATGTTGAAAATATTGTCTTGCATTTATTCATAGTCAAGCTCCACCTTTCCTACATATGCAACTACACAATCCAGTCAATCAGAATCTATTTGTGCTGACACAACTGCTGTGCCAAGAGCACCTCAAAAGAAAAGTATCAAGTGTGGATGGTAGAGGTCAAGGTGCTGCTGGTAGAGGTAAAGGTAGTTCTGGTAAGGGTCAATGTGGTTATGGTAGAGTCAATGTGGTGCTGATAGGGGAGATAAAGGAGGAACTGGTAGAGGTCAAGTAGGGACTGATAGAGGATTGAAAAAAAAATAGTCGATGCAAGAGGGATCCCATTTGAAAGTGGAAGAAATGTTTCTTCCAGTCAAGTTCCACCTTTGCCAACAAAAAAGAGGCCATACAATGATACCTTATTTGCTACTGCTACTGGATACAAAAGGCCTGCAACTAATTTTAGTGTTTACTCTGATCCAACAACTGAAACCCAACTGTAAAATGTATTTCTCTCTGTCTCATTATTTACTTATAACAATGTTTTCATTCAAGTTTTCAATGTTGATTGTCTTACAATTTTATCTAATTTTACAGCCTGGTACATCAAGGGAGAGAGTTCTTCATGAAGGTACAAATTTACAGAGTGCTTCACCAACTAATATAAATATTAATTTTAAACATCGTGGCCTAAAGTGGAATGAAAAAAATGTTGTCACTAGCACACAATTGCAACAACAACAACAACAAACCCAGTGTATTTCCACAAAGTGGGGTCTGGGGAGGGTAAAGTATACGCAGTCCATACAGCTACCTCCAAAGAAGTAGAGATGATGTTTCCGATAGACCCCCGGCTTAAGATAAGGAATAATAAACAAAAGCGTAATGAAACATGAAGCTAGATGGATGGCATCACATAAAAAGGATTAAGATATAAATATAAATCAAAGCAGTATGAGATAAGGTAACCAAGTGCAATGTGCAATAAGAGATAGGAAATAGGGCATCTAAAAAACAACACCCACCTAGTAGTAACAGATACTCACAGGCCAGAGACACCCTCCACACCCAAATCCTCCTAACTAGGAGCTCTTACCTAAGGACACAGTCCTAGGATTAGTAACCTGGCTATACCAGGGCTCTTCTAACTACTAGCTACAACCCCCACACACAACCTATCCTTCTACCCTTATTTGCGACCTCCATACCTTCCTATCTAGTATCATGTCCTTAGTAAGCTGAAGTTGTTCCATATCATGTCTAATCACTTCCCTCCAGTACTTCTTTTTCCTACCTCTCCTTCTCCTGAAGCCATCCAATGCTAGCCTCTCACACCTCCAAACTGGGGCATCCATGCCCCTCCTCATCACATGCCCAAACTATCTCAGCCTTCCTTCCTGCATCTTGTCCTCCACCGAAGCCACTCCTACCTTCTCTTGAACTGTCTCATTCCTAACTTTATCCCCTCTAGTAAGTCCATGCATCCAACACAATATTCTCATTTACGCCACCTTCATTCTTTGAATATGGGAGTTCTTGACTGGCCAACACTCTGCTCCATAGAGCATAGCTGGCCGAACTACCACTCTGTAGAATTTGCCTTTAAGCTAAATTAGGACCTTCTTATCATACAACACTCCTGAGGCAAGCCTCCACTTCATCCAACCTGCTCTAATACGGTTAGAGACATCCTCATCTATCTCACCATTCCCCTGAATCAAAGACCCAAGATACTTAAAACTATCCCTCTTACAAATATCCTGGGAATCCAAACTCACCACCACATCTTCCTCCTGCCTCAAGTCACTAAACGTACATTCCATATATTCCATCTTGGACTACTCAACCTGAACCCTTTAGATTCAAGGGTTTGCCTCCAAACCTCTAATTTTTCATTCACCCCTCGCGTCTCATCAATCAACCTTGCATCGTCTGCAAACAAAATACACCAAGGTACTTTTCCTTGAATACTTTGTGTCAACATGTCCAACACTAACGCAAATACAAAAAGACTAAGAGTCAAACCCTGATACAACCCTGTTTTGACTGAAAAATGCTCTGAGTACCCCCACCATTCACACCCGAGTTTTTCCTCCATCGTACATGTCGTTAATAACTCTAATGTACACCACCGGAACCCCTCTTGCCTCTAAGCATCTCCAAAGAACCTCCCTAGGGACTTTGTCATACTCCTTCTCCAAGTCAATGAACACTATGTGCAAATCCCTCTTTCTTTCCCTATACTGCTCCACCAATCTCCTTACCAGGTGGATTGTCTCCGTCTTCGAACGACCAGGCATAAAACCAAACTGATTCTCTGAAATAGACATGAGCTTCCTCAATCTTCGCTCAACCTCCCTCTCCCAAATCTTTATAGTATGGCTCAATAGTGGATGCAACCAAGTCTTTTTCGTCAGTTGGAGCTTCTAAGAAGTAGTTCATTTAGAAATGATTTGTATGCAGGATACTGTAATAAGGGTTATACACTCCTTTTGAACAAATTATGTTACTAGTTTTTGAACAACTTTTTCTTAGGCAGCAGTTAATGACTTTGAGGTATGCTGTAGTAGTACTATTATGCTCAATGCTGAGTTTTTTTTGAACACCTTATTTAGTGATTATGCTCTTTTTAGCTCAACTTTGAGAAGTTTTAATATGATATGCTGCTTCTTGCATTTTTTAGCTCAACTTTGAGCAGTTTTAATATGATGTGCTGCTTTTAATATTTTAGTTCAGTTTTTAGCAATACCTTCGGTAATTACAAATAGGCTATATGGTTATGCTTAGTTGAGTGGACAAAACATGTCAATTTATTCACATTAAACATGTCAAAATGATATAAACTAACCAAACAACTACTACAAACTAACCACTACAAATACATTACAAACTAACCATTACAATATCCAATTGTCTATTCAATAGGAAAACTTAACTACTACCTTACACCATATTAAAGACCCACTTTACAGTAAGAACAATGAGAAGAAGCAAAACAAGTCTATTTAATTTGAGCTTAGCAGATTTCCTTTCAAATTTAACTTTTTTGAGTTTTTGCCTCAATGCACTCAACTTTTCTTCACTATCTTTCAATTTCTCACACAAAGTGTCCCTCTCTTGTTCAAGGTCTTTGAGCTTTTGCTTCAGTCGATCACATTAATTTTTACCATATTTGCACCTAATCACTAAGCTAGATTCTACCTCAGGATATTGATGCACAAAAATTGAAAGTTTTGGATCAATCCATCTAAAGTTGCCATATCCACCATTTTCCTAAAATGCAAAAACAGTAAAATTATCAAAAAATCACCGAAAAAAATAAAATTAAAATTTGTGAAAATGTTACAAACCTTTGGAACTTTACATCCAAAAAATCTACGACCTGGATTTGATGGAGTCCTTGAAGTTCTTAAAGGATAAAATTCGGAACAGTAACACAAATCGGATAACTCAACATTAACTGAATTTTGTGATATTCTCATCTAAAATGAGAGAAAAAAATGATTTAAGAGAAATTATGAGATAAATTTGAGAGTGATATGAGAGAAATTATGAGAGAAATGTGCTATGGAGGAGAGGAATATAAGAAAATGAGGAGGAAATTAGGTTAAATAAAGAGAAAGAAAAGGTGATGGCAAAGTAACGTTAACTTTTACCACATGGACTGCATTTCAGGGTTCACGCGCCCTCAGTGACTAGATAGCACGCGGAGTGCCATGTAGGCAAAAAAGGCCTGATTGGATCAAAATTTGGGTGGGTCAGGGGCTTGATAGGTACAGGCCTTAGTTGAGAGATTTAAGTAAATTTTGGGACAACTTAAAGTGTCGATCGATGACTTAAGCCAATTTATAACCTTGCAGCATTAATAGGCGAACCAAAAGATTCTAATTTCATGTATGCTCACATAAATATCATTTATTATCACAAAAGTCACTTGACTATCTTTATTAACACAAAAGTCATTGACTATCTTTTTGATCATAATACTTTCTCTATTTCAAAATGTTGACCCTCTTTCTAAAGATATTTGTTTCAATTTAGGACCTGTTTGGTCATAAAAATAAAAAATATTTTCACTTTATTTGGTAATTTTGAAGTTAAAAATAGAGTTGGAGTTGTGTCAGGCTAAAGTATTTTTAAAAATATTTTAGACTTTTAATGTACTTTTTCATAAATATGATTTATAGCCTCAATTTCTAAAAACTAACAAAATAACCAAATTAACTTTTACAACTCCCCTATAAGACAAAAAGTAAACAACATTGCTATTGAACATTTAGAACAACCACATGAAGCCATGTTTTCGTCTCCCATAACCAAGAAATGGCACACATGTAAATGAGATCAATAATTGAAAAATTGAAACTTATACATACACATGCATGTAAATGACATGCATTTACATACATACGTAAATGGTAAACAAAAACAAGAAAAACTAAAATCAAGAAATAGTTATTCAATTCGATGATTCAAAATTCAAAATTTTGCAATTCCAAAAAAATCATTATAACAACAAATACCTAAAAATTTTATCAAGATTCAGAATTGTAGGGGGGTGTGGCTAGTTCGGATAACTCGGGTAATTTGCATGGTTAGTTAATATTAAATTCTTTTTCATGACTATTTCTAATAATTTTATTCCTTCCATATCTATTCTTCAAGCTCTTAAGTATTCATAGTCTATCATTTTATCCTATAGTAGTTGTAATTTTATAAATTTTTGTGTAATAATTTATTCTAATTGTGCTATATTTGATATGTAATCCTATGTTATCTATGTGATCAATTAAAATTTATTGTTCATGTATAGATAATTTTTCATATGGATTATGTAAACTATCATTTGTACCTTTTTTTTCTAAGGTTAACTTTATTCCAAGTAATCTTTCTTCTAATTGTCTTCTTTCTCTTCTAAGCTGATTTCTGTAATTAATTTCTTCATATAGCCAACTTTGTCTTTCTCTAATTCTTCTAATATATTCTAACATTTTTTAATCTGTATAATATCCATCTGAATAGTAATTATCTAGGTATGAATAGTAGCTATCGTCATTTAAGTGTATTTGTTCTAATTCGTCTTCTATCCAATTTTTTAATTCTTCATCTTCAATATCAAATATCTTTTCCCATATAATTTTCTTTATATCTACTATCTCTATATCCTTAAGTACATATAAAACAAGTATCTTAAATTCATCTATCATTTCATCAGGTAAGTAAGTATTCATTTTTCATATGATGCTATTTTTCAAAATATTCCCTCCAATCATATACATAACAAAATATGATCATCTTAGATCACTATATACTAGATTATTCTTAAATAATATGTTCTTCGGTCACTATTAGCATGGTAATCTGAATACTTTTTCCCTAAACAACACCTCTACTCTGGTTACTCTCCTATCACGGCTTCTTTGCCTTATCGGTTTCACCTTTAGGATGGTATAGTTCTAGGAATTTTTCTACTTTTCCTCTTTGCGAATAAACTTCGAAACATATTATTCCTCGAATAATTCTACTATAAAGTAACTAACATGAGCTTATTTTATTATACTTATGATTGTCAGGAATTTATGAATTTAGCTATTTATAATAGTAAATGAATATACCTGTTCTTGTAGCTTTGATAATTCTGTGTTTTGCTCATTCATAGCTTAGTGTAAAACTAAATATCTTTATTGATTATATGAGAGGATTTTTGTTGTATACAAGAATGCTTGCTTTCCGTGTAGAAAGTCTTGCCTTAACTTAGCAAATGCCTTTTATATTTATAACCTAAAAAAGAAAAGACGTGTATACTATTCTAAACTGTTCCTACTTTACATTTGTCATCTTTACAAAAGTAGAAAAAACTAAAGTAACTTTACAAAAAGTCCTAAAGCTATCCTACAAAAAAGACAAAATTAATAATGGCACTTTGCCAAAGAAAAGTCAAAAAGCTAATAAATGCTATATAATAATTTACGTATTCAAAGTCAAGAAAAGTTATCTAATAATTTATATGTCATTTTCATAACTTTAATATCTTGTCTTTTTGTCTTCTTCTTCTTCATTGTTTCGTTGTTTTTTATCTTTTGTCTATCTTCCAGCTGGTGTCCTTATCTTCTTTTATTCTATTTGAACTTCTGGAATAATGTTATCTTCTTCGTTACATCTCGAACATAGATGGTCTGGATATTTATGCCCTATTAATTTACAGTATCTGGTCAATAATTCGTCTGAAATAAATTTTTCCTTAATTGCTCTGGTAATTGGTTGTTTCTCTGGATTAAGTAGTGTCATAATCAATCTCTGAACTTCCTCCATATCTGTTTGTCTTAACTCTCTTGAATTTGAATAGGTCATTAGCTGGTCTCTTGAATAATAACTCCGTATTGGATTTTCGTTTAGGTAGTTATTTGCTAATTCTTGGATAACTGTAGATATTCCAATAATTCTTTTATTCACATAAAAATCTGGTATATCTATTTTTAGTATTTTAACTTGCTATTCAATATCTTCGGGTATGATCATATCTCAAGTCATTCCTATCTTCACAACTTGTATAACTAGTTTAATTTCATCATACAATATCTCTGTTGGTGTTGTATGGAACTTTACAAAAAATAGGTTGCCCTTGGTTATCTTTTTGTAAGTGGTAATTGCTTTATATATTTTTGGTATAGTAGATAATTCACTTCCGTCTTGGGTATATACAATATTGAGTAGTCCATAACTGAAATAGGTTTTAACTAGATTTGGGTTAGTTTTTGGTAATGCAATTAACTTATTGTATCCTTGTAGTTTTTGGATAATATAATCTGAATTTGGTTCTTGAATGCTTATAGCTCTGGGTTTAAGGTTTAAGTAAGTTTGTATCTTGTGGATGTTTTCAATATATGATCTGGTTATGTGGTTATAAGCTTTTTTGTCTTGGTTTAGGCTATCTAAATATTTAATAGTTTGCGGGGGTATAAATAAAGGGTCTTTTGGTGTTTTTGGTATAAATGGCTTGTCAAATATTTTGTTCATGTTCATATTTAGGTTCCTTCTAACTCCTTTGCTTGTACCTGCAGAAGTAGATTGATAAACGTTATGGATTTTTTGGAGTGTCCCAACGTCTCCTTTTATCTTTAGAATTTTATTATCTTCCGATCGATATTTCTCTGCACATTGCTGAGTTATCTGAGTCATAGCTTCAGACTTTAGTTTAACTTCATTAGTCTTTAACTTTTCTATCTCATTTCCCATACTATCCACTTTCATTGAAAGCGCAGTTAGGATTTTGAGTATTTTTTCTAGAGTATCGTCTTCTGTAATATCAGTTTGGGTAGCTTTGTCTTGATATGTAATCTGCAATAACATTCTTGTTAGTCTTAATTACTTCAATTGTAAATGTAAAATTTAATATATTCAATACTAATCTCCGAATTTCCTTCGTTGTAACTGAATTTTGTATTTTTCTTATTAACCACCACCGTACCTGTGTATTATCTGTTCATACAATAAACTTATTATATACAATATATGGCTCAAGTGCTAATAAATATTTATATAATGAGCATAATTCTTTTCTATTTATTTTCCATTTTATTTCTGTTTCATTAAACGTTCCTGAGTAGTATCTACAATGATGTTCTAATTTTTCTTCTTCATATCTATATTTAAGTACTCCTCCATAACTATATTCACTTGCATCTTCTTCTACTATATATGTAAATTTTTTATTTTTGTCTGGAAATTGTAATTTTGGTAACTCTTTACAAAGTATTTTTATTTTCTGTACTTGTTTTTTATCTTTTTCGTTGTAATTATATTCTACATCCTTTCTTAATTTTTTCTGTAATGGCTTTAGGTTTTCTGCTAATTTTGGTATATATTCACTTACTTGGTTTACTAATCCTAAAAATAATTCTAGTTTCTTTTTTGTATCTAATTCTTCTTTTGAATTTATTATTTTTTGTACTATATGTTGTTGCATTTTTACTCCACTTTTATCTAATTGTATTCCTAAAATTCTACCTGATTTTTTATTATTTTTGCTTTCTTTTCACTTAGACTTATTCTTGAATGTTCTATTATACCTGCAAATTGTTCTAATAATTTTAAATGTTCCTCTTTAGTTTTTGTATATAGTAGTATATCATCTATGTATACTATACAATTAGGTAATTGTTTGAAATAACTATCCATAAAGTGTTGGTAGCTACCTGGTGCATTTTTATATCCAAATGGTAACATATTCCATTCATAAAATCCTTGTAGCACTGTAAACGCAGTTAGTTTCTTAGAATCTTCGTCTAACTTTAGGTGGTAAAATCCCGATTTACAGTCAAATTTGCTAAAGTAATTATATCCTTGTATTTGTCTTATTTTTAATATCTTATTTGGTATTGGATAATTATATGTCATAATTTTTGCATTTAGGTTTCTATAATCAATAACCATTCTACTTTTTCCTCTTTTTTGTTCACTGTGTTTATTTACTATGAATACAGGGCTAGTGTGTTTACAATTACTTTTTGTATATATTATTTTTCTAATAATTCATCTATATGCATTTTAAATTCTTTTAAATCATCAAAGTTATATGTTAATGATTTTTGAGTTATTATACTATTTTTATCTATTAGCTCAATTCTTATAGTAGTCTTATGTTTTTCCTATCCTTTTAATGGATCTTCACTGTATAGTTGTCTTAATTTCTTCTTTATTATTTCTACCTTATCTATTGAAAATATAGTTATTTCTTCTTTATTTATTGAAAATATAACTAGTTCTATTGTGTCTTCAGTACTTTTTATATTTTTTAATTTTTGTGTGATTTTTTCACTTTCTTTTATCCAATCAACTTTCTTTCTTATTTTATTAATAACTCTTTTTGCTCTTACCCTTTGTTTACATGGTGTTGTAAACCACCAGTGTGTTTTAGTTATTATATGTGGGTGTAGTTTATCTAAAAATGGCATTCCTAAAAGCATATCTTTCGATGTTAGCTCATAATTATAGATCTCTTCTATTGTTAATATCTTATCCCATACTTGTATTTTTATATTTCTAGCTTTATAGGTAATTAAGATTCCTTCATTATTAAATTCTTTGACTACTATTGGTGTTTTTAGCTTATCCCATTTGTCTTCTGGTAAACAGTTATATCTACATAAATTGACTTCTGCTCATGTATCTATCATAGGTGTATAATATCTATTATAATATCCTTCTACTATTATTTTCATAAGTACATATATTTTCATGTTAAAGCTCTCTGTATTAATAATTTTTCCTTATTGTAGGTTATGGTTAATTGTGTATGTTCTATATTATAGGGTTTTATTTGTTCTAACCATTTTATCCCTAATATTATGTCTGTTTTTTGCATATCTTTCTTTATTTCAAATTCTATTTTTATTTTTCTAACTTCTATTATTATTTCTTTTTCAGTTGTATCTTTAATAGTTGTTAAACTTATTGGTAGATCTGGGCATATATTACTATTAGATTTTATTTCTTCATTTTTCACTAGGTATTTTGCTATATGGTTTTCTTCTTGTCCTGTATTTAGGAGTATTAAATATTCTTTTTTATTTATTGTTCCCGTTATGTAATATTGAGTTAAATTAATTGTTGAAGTTATTTCATAATTTGTTCTTTTTGATGATCCTGATGATTCTGTTTTTTCAAAAGCTATTCTTTTTATTGTGCTTATTCTATCATTTATTATTTCTAAATCTTCTTCTATATCTATGTCTTTGTAACTATAATCATTGTTATCAATTGTTTTTACAAATTGTTCAAAAGACTTTCTATTTGTATTTTATTAATTTTATTTTTTTTCGTTATTTTATGTTTTGTTGTTAATACATATAGATTTTTACATCTTGCTATAAATATTTTACTTCCTAGGGTCCTGATATTTTCCAATATAGCACTAATGAATTCCTGATATTTTCCAATATAGCACTAATGACTTATCTATATTTTTATCTATTGTTGCTACTGAATAATTTGCACTTATTATAAATTTAAATTTTTGGTATATTATATTTCCTCTTATAACAGTTATTATACTTTTTTCTATAGGTTTTATAATTCTATCATCTGCTAAATATAATTCCATTGGTGTATCTATTCTTTCTCTAAAATATGCTTTTATTAATATTTCCGTTCCTCCAAGGTGTACGTATTTTATTGGGTCTTTACTTTTTATATCATTTATTTCTTTATTAATTATTCTTTTTGTTACTAGTGGTATACTAGCTTTACCTTTTGCATATTTACAGTCTATTACATGTTCTTTTTGGCTTACTACGTAGTATTCTTTTTTTCGTCTACTAAATATGTTTTTTATTGTTGGTATTTTAATTATTTTTTCTACACTTAAATCTAATTCTTTTCCTTTTATCTCTTCAACTATATTATTATGAAATATTATTTTCTGATCTGTTTCTTCTTCATTTAAATATTCTTCCTTTGTTATTATTTTTATATCTTCTTCAGTCATTTGATTCATCTGATTCACTATCTATTTCATTATCTGTTTCATTTTCTGAAATTTCATATATACTATCTTCACTTTTTAATTCGTAATCTATATAATCTATTTGCATATATTCTGCATTTTCTATCTTTATTTATGATATTTGTTTCTTTTTTGGGTCTTTAGGCATTTTACAATCTCTAGCTAAATGTCCTAGTTTTCCACAATTATAACAAGTACATTCTTTTATAGATTTCTTTTTCCTATATGGTCTTTTATATTTATAATTTTACATAATATATTTTTCTTGATTTCTTATACTTATATTGTGACTTTCTGTACTTCTTATATTTCTTATGTCATTTTGTTTTCTTATAATATATTTCTTTACATCCAAATTAGGGTGCTATTTTATCCTTGCAACATGCTAAATTTCTTATTATTTTTTTTTCTATTTTTGTTTCTTCTCTGTATTTTTCACATAAATTCCTATACCATTGTTGTAGAAATTTTATTCTTGCTCCTAGGGTATCTACTATTTTTGCTTCATCCTAACTCTTTATTAGTTTTGAACTAAATGGTTCAGGTAATTTACTAAAATATAATCGTCTCACTTCTTTACTTTCTTCTGTATTGTATGTTCCCTTATAGTAGTATTCTTTAAATGCGCACGTATATTCGTCTATATAGCACATATTACATATTGCTAGTTTAAACATTAAATTCCTATTTGTATCTTTTTCTTTGTTTTGTTCTTCTTCTTTTGTTGTCATACTGCTAAATTCATCTCTTATAGCTATTTCATGTTTTCTCAATATGTCTATAGGTGTTAGTTTAATTACTGTTATTCCTTCTGTTTTTTATCAGCCCTTAATACCTTTTTACTATCTTCAGTTAAATTTAAAAACCATAATTTTGTTGTTCCTATTAGTGTTCTTTCTATATATTCTGGTGTATCCGTTGCATTTATACCATTGTCTAATAATTATTTTGATATATATCCTATCCATAATTGTATCATTTTATCTACATCTATTACACAGTCTAAGTCTAAGAAGTTATAATTTTTATTAATTATTTGTTTTGGTGTCCATTTGTTATATTCATCCTTTAGATTATACCTTTTAAACCTATCTTTATAATAATATGTAGGTTTTCTTATTTCTGATGTACTAGGTATTATATTTTCATCATCTTTTGTATCAAGAGTATTTACTTCTGTGTTTGTTTCTTCTATATTTTTATTAATTGCTTCTTATTTTTCCTTAATTTCTAGGTCTTCTATTTTTTCTAAAATTTCTGTATATGTTTCACTATTTTCTGAATCATAATCGTTTGTTTCTTTAGTGTCTATTGTGTTTACTTCTAATTCTTTGGTTTCTAAGTCTTCATTTTTTATTTCTAATTTTTCTTTGAATTGGTTTATTTCATCTAATAATCTTTGTTCTTTATCTTTTTCCTTTTCTTTTTATCTTTTTTCATATAAGTCTTTTAACATTTGTAATTCTTTTTCTAACTCAGCAATCCTATTATTTTTTATTTCTTCTATTTTCCGTATTTCATCTGTAGTTTGTTGTTTTATTTTTTCTATTTCCTTTTTTCTGTCTATTTCTTCATTTTCTTTTGCTATTCTTACCATAGCTGTTAATTTATCTTCTAATTTTAATTCTTTTTTTTTCTAACATTAAATATAAATGTTAATCTATTTTCTTATATCTTCTTTCTAAATTAGAAAATACTATTCTTATTTTTAATCCTTCGTGATTTTCATATGTTTTTTCATCTATTATGAATTCTTCTTTATTCATTTTATCTATTTAATGGTATATAAATCATGTTGATATATGTATTCTAGGTTATCTATTAGAGATTCTAAATATGATATTTCTTCTTTTTGTGCTTTTATTGATTTTTGACATACTCCAACAATTATGTTATATTGTAGTCTTTCTTTTCTTATTTTTAATTCTCTTCGTTTCTCAGATAATATTTGTTTTAGTTCTTTATATTTTTGGGATTGATCTATATTATTCATTCGGACAGTATTTGTAATATTTTGATGGATCTCTAAATCTAATTTTATCATAATTAGGTGGTATATACCTCATTCTTCTAGATTTTAAATGGATTATTAATTTTGCCTCAATAATGGATATCAAAGTAATTATGTAATCTAATCTATGGAGATCTTCTTTTGTTTTATTTAGTTTCTTATATTCTGAATAATTACTATTTAGAATTCTTTTAACTTCTCTAAAAGCCTATATATTTTTAAATGATCTTCTCATAATTAACAAATAACAACATAGTTAGCAAGATAACACGGCTTATAATTAACAATTAAATTAACATATCTCATAACTAACATACAAATATCATTTCTTTAACTTTAAAGAACATAGCTTTGATACCAATTGTAGGGGGTGCGGATAGTGCGGATAACTCGGATAATTTGCATGATTAGTTAATATTAAATTCTTTTCCATGACTATTTCTAATAATTTTATTCCTTCCATATCTATTCTCCAAGCTCTTAAGTATTCATAATCTATCATTTTATGCTATAGTAATTGTAATTTTACAAATTTCTGTGCAATAATTTATTCTAGTTGTGCAATATTTGATATGTAATCCTATGTTATCTATGTGATCAATTAACATTTGTTGTTCATGTATAGATAATTTTCCATATGGATTATGTAAACTATCATTTGTACCTCTTTTTTCTAAGGTTAATTTTATTCCAAGTAATCTTTCTTCTAATTGTCTTCTTTCTCTTCTAAGCTGATTTCTGTAATTAGTTTCTTCAAATAGCCAACTAACTTCAATTTTATTGGATGCTGATTTCTGTAATTAGTTTCTTCATATAGCCAACTAACTTCAACTTTATTGGACATTAATGTAATATCCCACACTTTGGACTAGAATGGAAATCCGTCATTCATATGCGTAGATGTTCCAAAAGCCTCGAATCCTATGTAATTTAGTGTGTTAATCAATTATGGAGTGTGATAATCTATTTGAGCATGAATTAAGATCATAGAGGTCCCCTAACTCAAGGACGAGTTGAAAGCTTTCCTATCATTCAAGTTTAAGTGAGCGTCAAAACTTGGGTCAACTTCAATCGACCATTACTACTTGTATTTATCGAACTATAGGACCTACTATATATCAAATGAAATCTCTTTGAATTATCTTTCCAATGAGACCAATTTCGTCAAAAACCGATATCTAGCAAGGAGTTATGCCCATTTTACTCCAGCATGTCAGGTTGGAAAACTGAGTGACGATATTCGTGATAAGCTGTCACACGCGTGATAACCTATCACCAATGTCGTCATCCCTGGGTAGATTTCTACCCCCAGTGATGACATTTTGTGATAAGCTGTCACGCCCGTGACGGCTATCACCAATGTTGTTAACCTTAACCAGAAAATCAAAATTCACCTTTTTGTGATGATATTTCGTGACGACTTATCACCATCTTGACGACTTATCATAAATATCGTCAACTATTTTTTTAGCAATTTAAGGACATTTTTGCAAGGGTATTTTGGTCTTTTCCCATCTTTTGGAGGTCTCTAT
This sequence comes from Capsicum pubescens, assembly GCA_030864215.1. Lineage (NCBI taxonomy): Eukaryota > Viridiplantae > Streptophyta > Magnoliopsida > Solanales > Solanaceae > Capsicum > Capsicum pubescens. Next base: position 152,719,945 of record CM061543.1, on the reverse strand, counting down.
AAATATGAGGAACCCTATCCAAACCCTAATTTCAATATTTACCCTTCCAATTCTCTTAAGAGAAAATATCTAGGGTTTTATTCAAGAACCCTAATCTTTCAAAAATCATCCAGTTCCTCATAGTGTGGGCTTCGAGAATCATTTATTACAAGTGCGGATAGAGTCTCAAGCTTTAGAATTCATCCAATTTCAAAGATTAAGGTATGTAGATGTTGATTCTTGGGTTCCTTTCATCCAAAAAGCTTAAGAACCCTTTTTAAAATATGAAGATTTTATGTTTGTGAGATTCCATGATTTGTATGAGTTGAAATTGATGTTACATGCGTTGTTGAGTTTTGATTCATGTTTGTTTACAAGATTCATGAGCTTTGACCCTAGTTAGTGGAATCCATGTGATATTTTTGATGAATCTTCCTTATGTTGCTTTCTATGTGATGTGTTCATGACTTTTGGGTGTAGAAATGGTTGAATAAGAGAAGCATGTCCCCCATAGGCTTGATAAAGAGTTTAGGTAAAGCATAAGGGCCATTATAGTATGTTGAATAGGAAATCCTAAATTGTGAGTTAGTTTATGCATGCCTAGTGTTTGATAAAATGCCCAAGTAAATGAATTATTCCATGGTAGTAGGAAATCTCCAAATAATTGTGAACTCGTGCATGTCTAGTATTTTGTTGAAGGACCTTAGTGAACAAGTGGAGATATGAGAGTAGTAAATTCCCCAATTATGTGCTCTTGATATATTCTAAGTTTTTAATACATGCCAAGTGATTAGCATGTAAGTTATGACATGATAGTATGAAGTTTTTCCAAGCCATGTGATATCCAAACGCATGTAAAGACTGATATAGGTATGAAATAGTTAAGGTAAAACCTGGTTGAATGGAGTCCGATCTAGTAGCATGTTTCCCATACGTTATTATATGATTATGATTCCGAGATGCTTAAAGTGACCCCTTGGCGACTGTGATGATAAATAGACATTTGTGATCGTTAAATGCTTGAGGTGATATCTTAATGATTGTGGGAACGAACATATGACATGATTCCTAATTACTTAAAGAGATGCTTTAACGATTGTGAAGAGCTTTAATGACTGTGATGATGAATGAATACTTGTGATGATGAACGAATGCTTGTGATGATAAATGAATGATTGTGGTGATGACTAGTCAAGAATGATTTGCTTTACTTTTATGCTATCGAGTCCTGGGGATATTTATACCCGACAATAGAGCTGTTGTCTAGAGCCCATGTCAGTTTCTCGATAATTTCAGTCGAGCCATGATTCTCAGTAATCTCAGTTATCTCTGTAATCTCTGTATCGCTAGTAATCTAGCCTCAGTCCTGTAATCAGCTCAAATATAATAGTATTCAAGTGATTCAATTCTAATCTCAGAAGCGATTCGAGTAATCTATTCAAGGTTTGTATCGTCAGTCAGATACCATGATTCAATACCATTTTTGTCAGATATGGAACTAAGTGATTTCAGTGTAACTCAGTCAGATATTTTGAGAAACATAATCAGTATCAGATTCAGTTCAGTTGTGTTCAGTTGAGATTTTAGTTCAGAGTCTTTCAGTTGGGAGTAAAACTAGCACCGAGCGAGGGAAGGGATGACGGCTCTTCCCATCAGCGAGAGAGGCCGAAGTCGTTAATAGAAATGCCTGACCTCCAGAACTACGTAGACAACGCAGGACACATGAGTCACCGTTAGGAAAGGATGTCACCTCCATAGAGACAGTATTTGACTATTATATTATCTTTGGTTGACTTCCTGGTAAGGGTCATCCTTCAGAGAGGATTGACCAGAGAGAGGTCTTTACTCGTGGTACGGTATTGACACCCTTCTAAGTGGGCTTACAGGTTGGACCCCACTTGTGGTAGGTTGAGGCATGTCAGTTATGTAGCTACTTCCCACAGTTACAGTTTCAATTTCAAATTCAATCTCAGTTTTAGTATCAATTTTCAGAAATCAAGACTGTCAGATACAATCAATTATCTTTATGAGGAACTCAGATAGTTCCATTGATTCATGGACCATCCCGTCAGATAGGCTTGGTCTCATATATAATTATTTGATATCATATTCAGAGATATGCTGCCAGACAGGCTTGATCACTGTATCAGAAAACTATTGAGTATTCTTGTTGTCAGATTTGGACATGATCATACTTCTTATCATTGATAATCGCTTCCAAAATAATCTGTTAGAAAGATTGATCTCTAATTATGTCAGTCGAAAGTAGTAATCTCAGAATTCAGTCCTTGATGTAAGTACATCCAGACTTTTAGTTATCAGTATCAGCCGAGTCAGTGATTCAGTATCTTAGTGTCAGTAGTGAGTTCAGTCTGCAGTAAAGTGGTATCCGAGTATCATTATCTAGATTTGTGATGATTGTGTTCATGGTCTGTGCATTCATGTATGTGTTCTCATGCGGCATCTTCATGATTATTCAGCTTAGATATTGTGCATGCATGAGCCTTTACATTAACGTACCTCGTCTACATACTCGGTACATTCCTGTACTGACGCATTTGCGCTATGGTATTTTATTTGACACCATAGGTTCAGAGGCACAGAATCTAGAGTATCCTCAGTAGTTTAGTCCCAGTCAGCAACAGTAGTAGTGAGTCCTCTTCTTTCGAGGATGAATCTCAGTTTACTATTATTGCTTCAAACTTTGTTTATTTTCAATTGACGAAGTTAGTTGGGGACCTATCCCATCAACTCCACAGTTCAGACACTTTAAAGGCTTTTCAGATGTATGTATTATTATTCAGTTTTCTGTATTATGAGTATTCATAGATGTGTTGAACCTTGTGGCTAGTTTTCGCATTTATTTCAGATATTATGCAGTGTACAGCTACAGATATCAGTAAAGGGTTAACTTGTGGTCCTTCGGGGTCATAAGCACTATGTGACGTCTCAGGATAGAATCTCGGGGTATTACAAACTTGGTATCAGAGCCTAAGGTTCAAAAGTATCCTTGGAAGTCTGAAGAGCCGCATCTAGTAGAGTCTTGTGCATGGGTGTGTAGCGCGCCATATTTATGTACAAGAGGCTACATGATGTTCTTAGGAGCAATTCCCCTTCTTTCAGTGATCATTTCATGCGAGTGAGCATGAGCTCAAGTTGGTTCTCAGTCTAATCCACTTTTTTCTTCCAATTACAGAGTATGCCTCTTCACAGAGATTTTGTCTGTGGGGTTGATGATCAGCCCCCTCAGCCAGTAGATCCTGAGAATGAGAGTGTTTCACATGCAAAGTTTCGGGCAGCTTTCCAAGCACTAGACCAAGCTGTGACTAATGTTCAGGGCAATCGTCAGGCTGCAGCCTTACCTCAGCAAGATGGGAATTCCGCCGCAGCCAGGACTAGAAATTTCATGAAAATAAACCCGCCAGAATTCTTAGGGTCAATAGTAGGTGAGGATCCGCAGCTTTTTTTAGCGGAGGTGAAGAAGATCACCCAGATTATGTATGTTTCTGAGAAGGAGAGTGTTGAGTTAGCATCTTATAGGATGAAAGATATTGCTCATGATTGGGTAGTGATGTGGGAGAAGAGTAGAGGGGAGAATGCAGCTCTCGTGACTTGGCCAGAGTTTCAGAGTGCCTTTTTAGATATGTTTTTCCCGCTAGAGATGATAGAAGCTAAGGTAGAAGAGTCCATAAACCTAAGGAATAGTTCTATGACCGTGAAAGAGTATTGTCTTAAGTTTAACCAATTAGCTAAGTATGCTCCCAACTTGGTAGCTAACCCTAGAGCGAGTATGAGTAAGTTTTTATCTGGGGTGTCGAGTTATGTGTTGAAAGAATGTAGAGCTGCCATGCTCAATAGAGATATGGAACTTTCTAGGCTAATGATACATGCGCAGCAGATTGAGAAAGATAAGATGAAAGAGAGAGAGAGAGTGAGTAAGAGAGCCAAGAAAGGTAGTCGTGGTTTCTCGCAGTCAGGGTCTCAAGGTGGTAGTAGTTCTTAGTATGGTTGGAAATTTTTAGTTCCAGCTCCGTCTTCAGCTAGTGTACCCGCACCTATGTTCGGGGGTGTCAGATCTGAGGGAGCGCTAAGCTTCAAAGCCCAGAGTAGTGCTAGTGGTGTTCGTACCCATCCGCATTATGGAGAGTGTGGCAGGCACCATCGAGGTGTGTGTAGAGCCGGTAGTGATGTGTGCTTTGGGTGTGGTGAGCCAGGACAAAGAAGGAGAGAATGTGGAGTGCTGACTCAAAGGGGTAGACTCCGTGTGCTTCAGGCTCGCCTTATTTGGGAAGGATTCCCTAAAATAGACCTGGGTATGTTATAAGCCCTTTATCTTTATGACATGCATTGATAGATACTTTGCTCCTATTTTGAGCTTATATGTTAGCATGAGTCATGCATGAGTTTCAGATCTTGATCGGCCAATCATGACCCAGTCTGTAGGTGCCCCGGACACCGCCCCAGTATTTTAGTGAAGTATGTTTAGAGAGACATAGAGTACCAAGGGGGAGATACCCCATAGTATTATGATGTTGTATTCCATTAGATTCATCCCGATGGATGTTCAGATTTTTTTTATGAAGTTAGCGTCAGTCGTTATTGCATTGTCAAGTCGTGCTTTCGAAAGTTAGCTTAGTCGGACATTCATGCATTAGATATGCGCATTTAGTAGAAATGAGTTCAGCTTGTCAGTGTGTGATCAGTCATGCATTCTTGAGATCAGCCCAGTTACGAGTCCATGCATCAGATATGCATGAGTGTTATGAGACTTCATCTATGAGTAGATTCAGTCGAGTATTCCATGCATCAGATATACATACCCAGTGCGATAACTCTATATGTCAATGGTTCCAGTTGCATAGTCATGTTCTAGAAATTCACGTCCCTTAAGTAAGTTCAGTTGATCAGTACTCGTAACTTATCAAGCGATATTCAAGGACGAATGATTCTAAGGGAGAGATAATGTAATACCCCACATTTTGGACTAGAATAGAAATCCGTCATTCATATGCGTAGATGTTCCAAAAGCCTTGAAATCTATGTAATTTAGTGTGTTAATAAATTATGTAGTGTGGGAATCTATTTGAGCATGAATTAAGATCATAGAGGTCCCCTAACTTAAGGACGAGTTGAAAGCTTTCCTATCATTCATGTTTTAGTGAGCGTCAAAACATGGGTCAACTTCAATCGACCATAACTCCTTTTATATATCGAATTATAGGACCTACTATATATCAAATGAAAGTTCATTGAATTATATTTCCAACGATACCAATTTTGTCAAAAATTGATATCGGAGCAAGGAGTTATGCCCATTCTACTCCAGTATGTTAGGCTGAGAAACTGAGTGACAACATTCGTGATAAGCTGTCACAAGCGTGACGACCTATCACCAATATCGTCATCCCTGGGCAGATTTCTACCCCCAGTGATGATATTTTATTATAAGCCATCACGCCCGTGACGTCCTATCACCAATGTCGTCAACCTTAACCAGAAAATCAAAATTTTACCCTTTTGTGATGATATTTGGTGATGACTTATCACCATCTTGACGGCTTGTCACGGATGTCGTCAGCTTATTTTTTTCCAGCAATTTAAGGACATTTTTGCAAAGGTATTTTGTTCTTTTCCCATCTTTTGGAGGTCTCTATAAATATGAGGAACCCCATCCAAACCCTAATTTCCTCATTTACTCTTCCGATTCCCTTAAGAGAAAATATCTAGGGTTTTATTCAAGAACCCTAATCTTCCAAAAATCATTCATAAATTCTTCAAGATTTCTTCAAGAATCAAGTTTGTCATAGCGTGGGCTTCGAGAATTATTTATTACAAGTGCGGATAGAGTCTCAAGCATTAGAATTCATCCAATTTCAAAGATTAAGGTATGTAGATGTTGATTCTTGGATCCCTTTTAACCAAGAAGCTCAAGAACTCTTTTTAAAATATGAAGATTTTATGTTTGTGAGATTCCATGATTTGTATGAGTTGAAATTGATGTTACATGTGATGTTGAGTTATTCATGTTTGTTTACAAGATTCATGAGCTTTGACCCTAGTAGGTGGAATCCATGTGATATTTGTGATGAATCTTCCTTTATGTTGCTTTCTATGTGATGTGTTCATGACTTTTGGGTGTAGAAATGGTTGAATAAGCGAAGCATGTCCCCCATAGGTTTGATAAAGAGCTTAGGTGAAGCATAAGGGCCATTATAGTATGTTGAATAGGAAACCCCAAATTGTGAGTTAGTTTATGCATGCCTAGTGTTTGATAAAATGCCCAAGTAAATGAATTATTCCATGGTAGTAGGAAATCCCCAAATAATTGTGAACCCATGCATGTCTAGTGTTTTGTTGAAGGACCTTAGTGAATAAGTGGAGATATGAGAGTAGTAAATTCCCCAATTATGTGCTCTTGATATATGCTAAGTTTTTAATACATACCAAGTGGTTAGCAAGTAAGTTATGACATGATAGTATGAAGTTTCCCCAAGCCATGTGATATCCAAACGCATGTCAAGACTGATATAGGTATGAAATAGTTGAGGTAAAACCTGGTTGAATGGAGTACGATCTAGTAGCATATTTCCCCTACGTTATTATATGATTATGATTCCGAGATGCTTAAAGTGACCCCTTGGCGACTGTGATGATGAATAGACGTTTGTGATTCTTAAATACTTGAGGTGATCTCTTAATGATTGTGGGAATGAACATATAATATGATTCCTAATTACTTGAAGAGATGTTTTAATGATTGTGATAATGAACGAATGCTTGTGATGATGAACGAATGCTTGTGATGATGAATGAATGATTGTGGTGATGACTAGTCAAGAATGATTATGCTTTACTTTTATGCTATCGAGTCCTGGGGGTATTTATACCCGACAATAGAGTTGTAGTCTAGAGCCCGTGCCAGTTTCTCGATAATTTTAGTCGAGCCGTGATTCTCAGTAATCTCAGTTATCTCTGTAATCTATGTATCACTAGTAATCTAGCCTCAGTCCTGTAATCAGCTCAGATCTAATAGTATTCAAGTGATTCAATTCTAATCTCAGAAGCGATTCGAGTAATCTATTCAAGCTCTGTATCGTCAATCAGATACCATGATTCAATACCATTTCCGTCAGATACGGAACTAAGTGATTTCAGTATAACTCAGTCAGATCTTTTGAGAAACATGATCAGTATCAGATTCAGTTCAGTTGTGTTCAGTTGAGAATTTAGTTCAGAGTCTTTCAGTTGGGAGTAGAAACTAACACCGAGCGAGGGAAGGGATGGCAGTTCTTCCCTTCAGTGAGAGATGTCGAAGTCGTTAGTAGCAATCCCTGACCTCCAGAACTGCGTAGGCAGTGTAGGACATAAGAGTCACCGTTAGAAAGGGCTGTCACCTCCAGAGAGAGAGAGAGAGATTATTTGACTATTATATTGCCTTAGGTCGACTTTTTGGTAAGGGTCATCCGTCAGAGAGGTCTTTACCCGTGGCACGGTATTGACCCTTCCAGCTGGGGTTACAGGTTGGACCCCACCTATGGTAGGTTGGGGCATGTCGGTTAAGTAGCTACTTCCCACAGTTACAGTTTTAGTTTCAGATTCAATCTCAGTTTCAGTATCAATCTTCAGAAATCAGGACTGTCAAATACAATCATCTATCTTTATGAGGAACTCAGATAGTTCCGTTGATTCATGGACCATCCCGTCAGATAGGCTTGGTATCATATACAGTTATTTGATATCATATTCAGAGATATGCCGCCAGACAGGCTTGATCACAGTATCAGATTTCTATTGAGTATTCTTGTTGTCAGATTCAAATATAATCATACTTCTTAACTTTGATAATCGCTTCCGAAAAATCTGTTAGAAAAGTTGATCTCTAATCTTGTCAGTCGAAAGCAATAAGCTCAGAATTCAGTCCTTGATGTAAGTACATCCAGACTTTCAGTTATCAGTATCAGATGAGTCAGTGATTCAGTATCTCAGTGTCCGTAGTGAGTTCAGTCTGCAGTAAAGTGGTATTCGAGTTTCAGTATCTAGAGTTGCGATGATTGTGTTCATGGTCTGTGCATTCATGTATGTGTTCTCATGCGACATCTTCATGATTATTCAGTTTAGATATTGTGCATGCATGATCCCTCGCATTAACCTACCTCGTCTACATACTCGGTATATTTCTGTACTGACGCATTTGCGCTATGGTGTTTTATTTGACACTATAGGTTCAGAGGCACAAAATCCAGAGTATCCTCAGCAGTTCAGTCCCAGTCAGCAGCAGTAGCAGTGAGTCGAGCCGAGATCGAAGGATTTTTCCAATTAAAGTGACGATATTGAATAGGGATTATTTTATTTACAGAGCCACCACTTGGAATTGAGTTGTGGTGTTCCAAGTCATCTTATTGAATCTCTAATCAAAAGGAAATGACTCTTTATTTTGGTCTGTGAAAATAGAAGACCAGGTAAGGAATTTTGTTGACCGAGAGGAAGGTGTGAGGCACCCCTCGAGTCCCGTGGTTCTAGCATAGTCACTTTATCAACTTATACTTAACTTAAACTATTTGATAAATTATGTTTGAAGGCCTTGATTTGCTCATTTTTACTATACCAAAAATATCCATCCATACCTCTTGTATTAAGCTAGGGGAAATTAATTTTAGGACTATCTTTATCGAGGTACAATATCGCATTCTCGAATTATTTTAAAACGTCTCGGAAAGATGCGTATGTCGTATTCTTAGTCGAGACAAATATACTAGACATGCCTAAAGCTTATCTAGCGTTAAAAGACATTCGTTCGTCTTTTATAAACTCGAAACAATTTTACATTATCTATTTTTATTCTTTTTCTCTCTTTATTTTGCAATGAATTTTGGATTATTCGGCAACTCGTCTCGCTCCCTTACAAATGAGTTTTTCCTCTTTTTTATTTTTCTTTTCCGCGATGGGTTTTTAATAAATCCACAACTCATCTCAATTAAACTCCATCTAGTTAATTCATTTAGACCTGAAGTGTTGTTAATTTATAGAATAATATTAAAGTCCAAACAATTAGAAGCCCGGGTTATCTTTATCAAAGTTAAATATACGTTTGATGAACCAAGTCTTACTTAAATAAAATAAAATAAAATAAAAAATGTTTGGAGTATCTTCAAACAATTCCAACAGAAAAAAAATTATGATCATCACTATTAACGTTACTAAACCGCGACATAATTAATGAATTCATAAAACACATTTTTTTCTAATAGATATGTACAGTATGCACCAAACTTGAAATTAGCATTAAATTCATGTAGAAAGAACCTTAAATACTCTACCTAATGGAAAAATAAATTGCATTTTTGCTATGAGCAATGATTCATTTAGTTTAATATCAAATTACGCTTCTAGTGACTAACTTAAATCCATATAAAATTTAATGTAACTAACAAGATAAAATACCAACCTTCAGTTATTCAATTATTAACAAGCACTAAACACTAACATCTTAAAAATCAAATTACCCAAAGCTATACATGAATGTTTTGCCTGAGATACTACTTATTTCCCATGATTTTTAGAATGCTTAATTCATGAATAAAAATTATTTTAAGAACACACTATGTGAAGTGCCGAGAAAATACCATACTCACTTAATCATTCAACCAAACTGATTAAGTTTCAAAACACTATATGGAGTGCCAAGAACCACAACGATATACTTATAAGATGTACTAAACGGGATGAAAAAATAACACTACTTCAAACCAAGATCCAACATAAGTAATCCAAATTCTAAATAAAAAATAAAATTAAATCGTTTCAAACAACATTTTGTTCCTGTTTCTATTCACAATAGCATTTATAAAAATAGCAGTACAAGATTGAATAAAAATCTGTGAGGTAGAATAACTAAAGTAGAAATAAGGATGCCTTCACTGGAAACCAATCTTGATTCTCTTCCTTTTTTTAGGGGTGTTCTCTGATTTTCTTCTCTGATTGATTTTTTTCTCTCTGGTTATCTCTCACTTTTTCTGATGTAGTGTCTGTTTTTCTAATGTCTTTCTTCTGGTTCTGTGTGATACAATGTAAAATAATGTGTAAAAGTACGTAGTTCCTTCTTTTTTGTTTTCTAATGTTCCAAGTCCGTAGTCTTTGGAAAAGTTGGGGAGTTATATACTGATGGGGAAGAGGTTGAAGGAAGTTGGGATACAGATAGGGTGGGGTAGTTGGGTTAGGACAATTATTCAATTTTCATTTTTTTTTCTTTTTCTTTTTTTTAATAAATAAATAATACATAATACTAATAATAGAATATTAATTAATTTTTATATTTTATAAAATACATAAAAAGTTTATAAATAATTTAAAATAAATATAATTATAATAATAATAAAATTACTAGCCTATTTATTAAAATTAAAAGAGAAATATATTTTTGAATTTTTCGTATTATTTTAAACACAAAAACAAAAATAAAAATATCTCAAAATGTAATTTTAACTATTTATTTCTTTTCAACTAAAACTTATTAAAAAATGAAACAAAGGTAAAAATGAATATTTGACAAAAAATGAAAATATTTAATGCCGAATAATAAATTAAAACTCCGGGAGGGTAAAAAATCATATGTCTGCGGTAGGAATACACTGAGTATATTGTTGTTGTTGAATTCTATTTGCCTTCAGATGTATTTCTGTGTCCCTCAAATACTTTATGTTAGAAAGAAAGATTAAATTTTTACATTTGAGTCCTCGAAAAAGAAATGACCATAGTTCAAAATAATCGTAGGTTGAAAAGTGTTATTTCATTTATGCCTATAATGTTTGGCATAATAGCTTTCTCTCCAATTTCACATATATTAGTTTCATTAAAATTAAACTATGATATTTTTTTTTACTCATTTAGCAATGAACATTGTTCAGCTTAGGGCGACTTTTTAATTTTAGCCGTGTGTCGTTTTCTTTGATATTACTGATGGTAGTTAAACTAAAACCTTATTAATGCATCGATATATGTAGTAGGAATTTCTTATCCATATTGATTATTTCTACTGTATACACTATATTTATCTTATGTACTACTGTGCAAGATCAAGTTCGGATAAATGACTTTTAGGTGTTTCACACTGTGCACGGCCAACGTGTTTGATCATATATCTGAAAAGCACTAATAAGATTTTGTTGTACTTTTTTTTCAACAGATTTATCAAAACATTCTACTACACCAGTCAAATAACTTAAAAGGTGTGCTATAACTTCCGTTGGACAACTTCAGAATCTTTATTTGTGCTTGTGTTAAAAAAAAATATATGTCAAATGTATGCCATTTGTTCTCACCTGTCTTTTTTTGAAGAGTAGTTTACTTTGCCTAACTTTTAACTAACAAAGAATAAATATAATATATTTTTGTCAGATTATAAAAATTTGTAAAATTAATTTAACAAGATATTTAATCACACCAAATGTTGCTTTGGAGTTCTAGAGTTTCTTCTTCAATTTTTTGTTGTTTAAAAAGATAGATTTATTAAAGTTATCCGCAACTTCCTACAATTGATATCAGAGCCTATATTGATTAAAGTTACGGAAGTAGTATATATTTGGAGTTATTTGATTAATTTATTAGATTTAGATATTCACCAAAATATTAATTATTTAAATGAATAACGTACAAAAATATAAAGAATTAAAATAAATAATATCTGAAAAACGTAAAGAATTAAAAATAAGGATAGAAAGACTACAGTATAACATAATTGCTGGAGTTAGTAAAAATTCAATAAATGCACAAAAAGAAGAAATATCAAATTTAGAATCAACCATAGATAGTCTAGAATATATATACCAACATGATCTATTGACAATTAAATAAAAATGAACAAACAAGAATTTATAATAGACGAAAAAATATATGAAAACCATGAAGGATTAAAAATAAAAATAGTATTTTCTAATCTAGGAAGAAGGTATAAGAAAATAGGTGAACATTTATATTTAATGTTAGAAAAAAAAGAATTAAAATTAGAAGATAAGTTGACAGTCATGGTAAGAATAGAAAGAGAAAACGAATAGATAGATAGAAAAAAGGAAATAGATAAAATAAAACAACAAACTACAGAAGAAATACAAAAAATAGAAGAAACTAAAAATAGTAGGATTATTGAATTAGAAAAAGAACTACAAATGCTAAAAGACTTGTATGAAAAAAGACAGGAAGAAAAAAAAGAAAAAGATAAAAAACAAAAATTATTAATTGAGATAAATCAATTTAAAGAAAAATTAGAAATAAAAAATAAAGAACCAGAAACCAGTGAATTAGAAATAAATACAATAGATGCTGAAGAAACAGATAATTATGACTCGGAAGGTAGTGAAACATATACATAAATTCTAGAAAACATAGGAAAACTAGAAATTAATGAAAAACAAGAAGTAATTAATAAAGAAAATCTAGAACTAATAAATACAGAAGTAAATACTCTAGCTAAAAATATAATACCTAGTACATCAGAAATAAGAAAACCAACCTATAATTACAAAAGTAAGTTTAATAGATATAATCCAAAGGATGAATATAATAAATGGACACCAAAATAAATAACTAATTATAACTTTTTAGATTTAGACTGTGTAAAAGACACAAATAAAATAATACAACTATGGGTAGGATACATGTCAAAACAATTATTAGATAATAAAATAGATACAATAAACACACCAGAATATATAGAAAAGACATTAATAGGAACAGTAAAATTATGATTTTTAAACCTAGCCGAAGTAAGTAAAAAAATATTAAGATCTGATACAAAAACAGAAGGAACATCAATACCTACAAAAATATTACCAACAGAAATATTAAAAAAATATGAAATAGCTATAAGTGATGAATTTAGCAGTATGACAATAGAAGAAGCAGAACAAAATAAAGAAAAAGATACGAATAGGAATTTAATGTTAAAATTAGCAATATGTAATATGTGCTATATAGATGAATATACGTGCGCATTTAAAGAATATTATTATAAAGGAACATATAATATAGAAGAAAGTAAAGAAATAAGAAAATTATATTTTAGTAAATTACCTGAACCATTTAGTTCAAAAATAATAAAGAATTGGGATAAAGCAAAAATAGTAGATACCCTAGGAGCAAGAATAAAATTTTTACAACAATGGTATAGAAATCTATGTGAAAAATATAGAGAATAAATAAAAATAAAAATAAAACATTAATAAGAAATTTAGCATGTTGCAAAGATAAAATAGCACCTCAATTTAAATGTGAAGAAAGATACTATAAGAAAAGAAAAAGACATAAGAAATATAAGAAATACAAAAAATCAAAATATAAATATAAGAAACCAAGAAAAAGGTATTATGTAAAAAATTATAAACATAAAAGACCATATAGAAAAAAGAAATCTATAAAAGAAAGTACTTGTTATAATTACGGAAAACTAGGACATTTAGCTAGAGATTGTAAATTACCAAAAAAAAACAAAAAATAAACAAATATCATAAATAAAAATAGAAAATACAGAATATATGCAGATAGATTATATAGATTATGAATTTGAAAGTGAAGATAGTATATATAAAATTTCGGAGGATGAAACAGATAATGAAATAGATAGTGAATTAGATGAATCAAATGACTGAAGAAGATATAAAAATGAACCAAATAACTGAAGAAGATATAAAAATAAAAACAAAGGAAGAGTATTTAAATAAAGAAGGGACAGGTCAAAAAATAATATTTGACAGTAATATATTTGATGAAATAAAAGGAAAAGAGTTAGACTTAAGTGTAGAAAAAATATTTAAAATACCAACAATAAAAAATATATTTAGTAGAAAAAGGGAAGAATACTACGTAGTAAGTCAAAAGGAACATGTAATAGATTGTAGATATGCAAGAGGAAGAGCTAGCATACCACTAGTAACAAAAAGAATAATTAATAAAGAAATAAATGATATAAAAAGTAAAGATCCAATAAAATATGTACACCTTGGAGGAACAAAGATATTAATAAAAGCATATTTTAGAGAAGAAATAGATAAAATTTAAATTTATAATAAGTGTGAATTATTCAGTAGCAATAACAGATAAAAATATAGATAAATTATTAGTATTATATTGGAAAATATCAGGAATAGAACTAACCCCACGAAGTAAAATATTTACAGCAAGATGTAAAAATCTATATGTATTAACAACAAAATATAAAATAACAGGAAAAAATAAAATTAATAAAATACATATAGAAAGTCCTTTTGAACAATTCGTAAAAACAATTGATAATAATGACTATAGTTACAAGAATATAGATATAGAAGAAGATTTAGAAATAATAAATGATAGGATAAGTACATAAAAAAGAATAGCTCACGAAAAATCAGAATCATCAAGTTCATCAAAAAGAACAAGTTATGAAACAACTTCAACAGTTAATTTAAATCAATATTATATAACAGGAACAGTAAATGAAAAAGAATATTTAATACTCTTAAGCACAGGACAAGAAGAAAATTATATAGCAAAATATCTAGTAAAAAATGAAGAAATAAAATCTAATAGTAATATATGTCCAGATTTACCAAGAAACCTAATAGACATTAAAGATACGGCAGAAAAAAATAATAATAATATGAGTTAGAAAAATAAAAATAGAATTTGAAATAAAGGAAGAAATGCAAAAAATAGATATAATATTGGGAATAAAATTGTTAGAAAAAGTAAAACCATACAATATAGAACATACACAATTATCTATAATGTATAATAAAGAAAGATTATTCATAAAAATAACTTTAACATGATATGAAAATATATGTACTTGTAAAAATAATAGTAGAAGGATATTATAATAGATATTATACACCTATGATAGATACATGAGCAGAAACAAACTTATGTAGATACAACTGTTTACCAGAAAATAAATGGGATAAATTAAAAATACCAATAGTAGTCAAAGGATTTAATAATGAAGGAAGTTTAATTACATATAAAGCTAAAAGTGTAAAAATACAAATATGGGATAAAATAATAACAGTAGAAGAAATCTATAATTATGAACTAACATCAAAAGATATGCTTTTAGGAATGCCATTTTTAGATAAATTATACCCACATATAATAACTAAAACAGATTGGTGGTTTACAACACCATGTAAACAAAAAGTTAGAGCAAAAAGAGTTATTAATAAAATAAGAAAGAAAACTGATTGGATAGAAGGAAGTGCAAAGTTTACACAAAAGTTAAAAAATATAAAAAAATACAGAAGACACAGTAGAACTAGTTGTATTTTCGATAAATAAAAAAGAAATAACTATATTTTCAATAGATAAGGTAGAAATAATAAAGAAAAAATTAAGACAATTATATAGTGAAGATCCATTAAAAGGATGGGAAAAAACATAAAACTACTATAAAAATTGAATTAATAGATAAAAATAGCATAATAACTCAAAAACCATTAACATATAATTTTGACAATTTAAAAGAATTTAAAATGCATATAGATGAATTACTAGAAAAACAATATATACAAAAAAGTAATAGTAAACACAATAGTCCAGCATTTATAGTAAATAAACATAGTGAACAAAAAAGAGGTAAAAGTAGAATGATTATTGATTATAGAAATTTAAATGCAAAACTTATGACATATAATTATTCAATACCAAATAAGATATTAAAAATAAGACAAATACAAGGATATAACTATTTTAGTAAATTTGACTGTAAATCAGGATTTTACCACTTAAAGTTAGAAAAAGAATTTAAGGAATTAACCGCATTTACAGTACCACAAGGATTTTATGAATGGAACATATTATCATTTGGATATAAAAATGCACCAAGTAGATATCAACACTTTATGGATGGTTATTTTAAATAATTACCTAATTGTATAGTATACATAGATGATATACTATTATATACAAAAACTAAAAAAGAACATTTAAATTATTAGGACAATTTACAGATATAATATAAAAATCGGGAATAAGTTTAAGTGAAAAGAAAGACGAAATTATGAAAAACCAGATAGAATTTTTAGAAATACAAATAGATAAAAGTGGAGTAAAAATGCAACTACATATAGTACAAAAAATAATACATTCAAAAGAAGAATTAGATACAAAAAAGAAATTACAATCATTTTTAGGATTAGTAAATCAAGTAAGAGAATACATACCAAAATTAGCAGAAAACCTAAAGCCTTTACAGAAAAAAGTAAAAAAGGATGTAGAATATAATTACAACAAAGAAGATAAAAAACAAGTCCAAAAAATAAAAATACTTTGTAAAGAATTACCAAAATTACAATTTCCAGACGAAAATAGAAAGTTTATATATATAGTAGAAGCAGATGCTAGTGAATGTAGTTATGGAGGAGTACTTAAATATAGGTACAAAAATGAAAAATTAGAACATCATTGCAGATACTATTCAGGAACATTTTGATGAAACAGAAATAAAATAGGAAATAAATAGAAAAGAATTATGTTCATTATATAAATGTTTATTAGCATTTGAACCATTTATTGTATAAAACAAATTTATTGTGAGAACAGATAATACCCAGTTCGGTGGTGGCTAACAAAAAAATACAAAATTCAGTTACGACAAAAGAGATCCGGAGATTAGTATTGAATATATTAAATTTTACATTTACAATTGAAGTAATTAGTACTAGCAAAAACATTATTGCAGATTACATATCAAGACAAAGCTACACAAACTGATATAATAGAAGATGATGCTTTAGAAAAGATACTCAAAACCCTAACTACGCTTTCAATAAAAGTGGACAGTATGGGTAATGAAATAGAAAAGCTAAAGACTAATGAAGTTAAACTGAAATCTAAAGCTGCAAATCAGCTAACTCAGTAGTGTGTAGAGCTATGTCAATCGGAAGACATTAAAATTTCAGAGCTAGAAGGAGACGTTGGGACACTTCATAAAACCATAACGTTTATCAATCTACAATTGCAGGTACAAGCAAAGGAGTTAGTAGACAAAAATACCATAACATGAACATGAATAAGATATTTGAGAAACCATTTATACCAAAAACACAAAAAGACCCCTTATTTCCACCTCCATAAATTACCACATACCGAGATAGTCTGAATTAAGATAAAAAAGCTTATAACTATATAACCCGTGAATACATAAAAAATATATACAAAGTACAAACTTTTCTAAACCTTAACCCCAGAGCTCCAGATACTCAAGGATCAAACACAAACTATATAACCCAAAAATTACAAGGTTACAACAAGCTAATTGCACTACCCAAAACCAACCCAAGCTTAATAAAAACTTGTTTTGACTATGGATTATTAAATACCATATATACCCAAGATGGAGAAAAACTAACAACTATGGAAGAATTACATAAAATATTCACCACCTATAAAAGAAATACAAAGGAAATCTATTTTATATAAAGTGTTATACTGCACCAACAGAGATATTATACGACGAGATCAAACCAGTTATACAAGTCTTAAAAATAGGATTAACAGAGATATGATTATACCGGAAGATATTGTGCAGCAGCCAGAGATACCCAGAATTGAGATACCTGATTTCTACGCAAATAAACGACTCATTGGACTAGCTACAATTATTCAAGAATTAGCAAATAATTATACCAATGGAAATCCAATATGGAGCTATTATTCAAGAGATCATCAGATGATTTATTCAAATTCAAAAGAATTACGACAAGCAGATATGGAAGATGTTAGACAATGGATAATGACGTTACTTAACCCAGAAAAACAATCTACTGCAAGAGCAATTAGGAAAGGATTTATTTCAGACGGATTATTAACAAGATATTGTAAGATAATTGGACACAAATATCCAGACCATCAATGTTCGAGATGTAATGGAGAAGATAATATTATCCCAGAAGTCCGCAAGCATGCCAGCTAGAAAGAAGATAGAAAAACAGCAGATACGACAAGAAGAAAATATCAACGAAAAAAATAATGGAGATAAAAGATAAGCTATTAAATTGTGAAAGCGACATGTAACAAACTTTCACAATTTTCTACGTAACTTGTAAATTATTGTAAAGTTTTAGTTTTTGTTTTTTTTATACTTTAGAAGACTTTTTTGTAAAGTATAATAATTAGGTTAGGTAGATAAAGACTTTTTAGTCTAGTTTTTAGACTTTTTGTAAAGATATGAATAGGACGTAAAGTTTGAAAAACGTGTAAAACATTAGTAAGTAAGAACTATGTAAATCATTCATTATAAATGAAGGCATCGAAGGCAGAAAAAGATAAGCCTTCATGCGTTGAAGCAAAAACTTTCTCTTGTCCACAACAAATATTTTGATTATTTATTAAAAAACAGGTATATTTCAATGAAAAAAGCTATGGATGAACAAAGCTTAGAATTATCAAACCTACCAGAACGGGTATATTTATTTATGATTATGAATAGCTAAATTCATAAATTTCTAACAATCATAATATGATAAAATAAGTTCAGGTTAGTTGCTTTATAGTAGAATTATTCGAAAAATAGCATGTTAAGAAGTTTATTAGTAAAGTGGAAAAGGAGAAAAATCCCTAAGAACTATGCCATCCTAAAGGTGAAACCGGTGAGGCAAGAAAGCCATGATAGGGGAGTAGCCAGAGTAGAGACGCTGTTTAAGGGAAAAGTATCCAGATTACCATGCTAATAGTGACCGAAGAATATGTTATTTAAGAATAATCTAGTATATAGTAATCTAAAATGATCATATTTTGTTATGTATATGATTGAAGGAAATATTTTGAAAAAGCATCATATGAAAAATGAATACCTATTTATCTGATGAGATGGTAGATAAATTTAAAATACTTGTTTTATATGTACTTAAGGATATAGAAATAGTAGATATAAGAAAAATCATATTGAAAAAAATATTTGATAGATATTTTATGACTAGAATTAATTATATACCACACTTACCTAACTACTCTTATAAATACTTACATACCAAACCCACACATCAACTATGATAAATTACATATATTTAGAATATTGGAAAATGAATATGAAAAATATACAATTAATAGAAAAACTAATGAAAACAAATTTAGAAGAATATATGAGAACTAAAGATATAAAATATATAGAATTTCTTAATGAAAATATAGAGGAATTAATAAGATTAAAACAAAAAACTAAAAAATATTATAATAAAGTAGTTAACCAATTTTAAATGACAGATAATCTTAAAATATTAATCTTATATATACTTAGAAATATAGAAATTATAGATATTAAGAGAATAATATTAGAAAAAATATTAGACTATGAAATTGAAATTATAAATTGGATAGAACAACTATACCTAGAAAATTACCCAGATGGATATTATTCAGACTGAAATGTTAGAATATATTAGAAAAATTAGAGAAAACCAAAGTGACCTATATGAAGAAATTAATTATAGAAACCGACTCAAAGAAATAATGGAAAATTTAAAAGAAAAATTAATATGGATAAAAGAAACCTTAGAAAATTTAGAAAAAAGTACATATAATAGTTTATATAACATAAAAAACTCATTAAGAGAAGAAGAAAGAGAGATAATTTATAGCATTAATAACGTTAATTCAGATATAAATTATAGTACAATTAGAATAGAATATTGCACGGAAATTAGTAAACAAGCAACTATTTTAGAATAAAATGATAAACTATGAGTATTTAAAATATTGGAGACAAGATATGAAAGAAATAAGATTAGAAGAAATGCTTATGAAAGAGAATATAATCGAATATTTTAGAACAAAAGATATAGAATATTTAGAATACCTCAAAAATAATATAAAAGAATTACAAAGACTAAGAGAAAAAACTAAAGAATACTACAGTAAAACATTTAATCAAATACCATTTAATCACCCCCAAGATATGAACATAAATAAAATAAAAATATTTAGAGAAGTTAAGAAATATTCACGCATAAATAAAAATAGATCCATATCTACAATAGATCTATTAAAGTTATCCGCAACCCCCTACAATTGATATCAGAGCCTATGTTGATTAAAGTTACGAAAGTAGTATATATTTGAAGTTATTTGATTAATTTATTAGATTTAGATAATTGTAGTGAAAACTCCTTCATCATTCAAGTTGTACAGTCTCATCTAAGGAAGTTCATGGTCAGCCTCAGAGTTCAAGATTTATTGATAAAATAACACCCTATTTTCTTTCAAGTAATCTAATATCTTGATGGAATGTTATGTTCTGCAAAGTTTGTCAAACCTTACTATATATAAGGAACATTTAGGTTGCAAAACATCTTTAGTTATACTCAAACTGTTAAACTGCTTTAATATCTGAATTTATGAAACTTTAATTTTAGTAATTGTTGTTTGCATCTGCATATTGCTATCTCTTTATGAATGTTTAGGAATAAAACCTTCAAGTAATATGATATTGTAATTTCACTTTTTGCACTCTTTAATGCATGTGAATATCTTGTTTAATGTGAATAATTTGAACTCTTGTGTCATTGGTTGAGTCTACTAAGAAGTTTTCTGAAGATCAAATAGATCGATGAAATTTCTATCTAAAACTAATAGTGAGGATATAATCTAAAATTAGGTAATCTCACCCATTCACGTTTACAGAATGGGAAAGAAAAAATATCAATTGTACTTTTCGATTTGTTAAGTTAGAGTTGGATCCATGTGTGGAGTTGCTTTTTCTGTTAGTATAAATGATTTATGTTGATTTTAATGTAGTTTTTTACTTTGAGAAGAGAGATCTTTTCAGCCTGAACTTATCCGTTGAACTTATTTTAGCACTTAAACTGCGCTTTCATTTATTTACCCTCTTAAAAGTTTTTTAGTGAATTAATTTCAACACTTAATGCTGACGTGACATCAAAAAAAAAATGCGTGAATTATATTTTTTTAAGATAATCCACTAATATATATATATATTAAAAAAAAATGAAAAATTCCCCTCCTTCTTCTAATAGCCCGCACCCCCTAATTCCTACCCCCAAACCCGTCAACCCCAACCACACAACTCCATCAACTACCAAATCTACTAGGGGTGTGCATCGGTCGGTTCGATTTGATTTTATATATTATCGGTTTGGTTTATCGGTTTTTAATTTTTAAATATGTTAAACCAATAAGATATTTTTTATCGGTTTATCGGTTTTTAGTCCTTAACGGTTCGATTTTCGATTTAACCGATAAGAAAATACTTATAAACTAGAAATAGTAGTAACTAACATGAAAAAAAATGAATCTTAGTTGCAACCAAAAATCCTATATGATGTGTTTTAATTTACAAGAATCTTCAAGTTTGAACTAAATGGTGTTACGAGAAATTAAGAGTTTGTATACTTGAAATAATAGGTTTGTTAATTTGTAGAAATTAAAGAGAAATATATAACAAGTCATATATATATATATATATATATATATTCTTATTGGGTTATCGGTTTACCCAATAACCCAATAAGAAAAAACTGAACCAAACTAATAACCTAATAATTTTTTTTATAAAATCATTAAAAAACCGTTAATCCAATAATATTTTTATCAGTTTGATTTATTGGTCGGTTCGGTTTTGCACACCCCTAAAATCTACCATAACCAGCCCCCCACTCCAATTTCTCCACCTTCAATTACCAAACCCACTACCCCACCTCCAATTTCTCCTCCTTCAACCATTTGGCTTAAGATCAGTTTTAAAAAATATTGAAATTGGATTTGAAAAATTAAAATTTATCTTTGTGGATTTGAAAAGTTGGAATGGAACTAAAATTGAAGAAAAGTCATTAACGGTGGTGTTAATTTAATTTTGTACGTATATTTTCTTGTGAATTTTTGGTTACTAATTTATGGTACTTTTCGATCGGGTTGAGTTTGGTCGCCGATTTCAAACAAGCTTGGGGTGAAAAGATTGATGGTTTGGTCAATCGAGATATCGTTTTCCCGCGAAAATTCGCCGGAAAATTTGAGCTCCCCCGTTGATGTGTGTTCTTTTTTATATATACACACACTAGTTGCAAATTGATATAATTAGTATTTTAGCACTCATTGGATGATGGCTTAGTCAAGATTAGAATCAGGCACCTAGATTCAGCTTTGAGCTTTATAGGTTTGCATTTACGATCATGATCAGAGATTGAAAAACTCACAATTACAAGGTTGATGCAGCTCTATTCGGTTCATAAAATGCTCACCACCTCACCATAGATGCCAAAACAAAAAGAATAAATTGCTACTGCAATAGCAGTTTGTCTCACCGCCGAAAGAGCTGTAGAACTCCGTCAATGGAGTTTTCTAAAAGTCCAAATATTTAATTTTGTAGTTCACCTTTGATTTCTCTCTTATATATATATATATATATATATATATATATATATATATATATATATATATATATATATATGACACTTTTTACAAATTATTTGTGACGTGGCAACGACATGGCGGTGATGTGACGCTGATGTGTGGCGTGTATACTGCACTCTCCATAATAAGAGTGGTATTATATGTTTAGGGTGGTATTTAATTCACTGTAAAATTATTAACGGGGTAAATAATTATCAGTAAAATGATGTCTTTTCTTTTTTTATTTTTGATCTTTGTGGTGGTTCACCTAAAATGTAATCTTGATCTATATATTTCTTTTTATTAATTATTTTATTAGATTGACTATGAGAAATAATAAAACAAATAATTTTGTTGAAATAATCACTTAATTAAACAAAAAGAATATAAAACTCAAAAGAGATTAGTACAGCTGGACTGATTTAGATGATTTTGCTAATTATACTTCGAACTCCTTACGTGGTAACTTCTGATTGGATTAGTGTCTCCAGCATCCAAGTTGTTAGCTTCATACTGGTATAGTATGTCTTATCTTATGGATTTAGGGTTCGTTTGATTTGTGGTATGAAAGTAAATAATCTCGGAATAAAATAATAATTTTGGAATAAAAATTTTAATCACTCGTTTAGTTGTCAATATTTGGGATAACTTATCTCGGGACTAATAATTAATCCCGGAATAAGTTATCCATGGATATGGTGGGATTACTATCCCAACTTAATTTATCCTTGGTATGAAATTATAAAAAGACAAAAATACCCTCACTTGAACTGCATTTGTGCAATTCTGATGCTTTTATTATTCACATACCTACACGTCATTTTTATTGGCACGGCAGTTTTTCATTTCTCCTAAATTAGTAAATCTGCATATTGCACTAGATTGGAGGCAAGCCTTAACCCTCAAGAAAACAATTGAAGAAAAAATTACCAAAGGTAGCAAAACAGAATTCTCAATGTCATTTCTTGTCGTATCTCATTTCAGTTCTTATGCATTTCGCTGTGTCTGAAACAGATGGAGTTATTGGCATCGGCATTGCTACTGCTGCTGTTGGAGTTTTGGTTGGTGGGATTGCAGCTGCTTTAGCCCAGAAGAATTGACCTGTGCATTATAAACAACTCTATCGTGCATACGTATTGAACTCTAGCACATGAATTGCTATTTGTGAGCGCAAAAAGTTTTGGTATTTGCTTTGAATTGGTAGAATGACATGTATTTCATTTTCTAATTTACATTTTTATACGCTTGTCGAAAAACATACTGATCAAGCTTGTTAAGTAGTGAAGCATAATGATTATCAAACAATGACAAATGTGTTTATTATCAATTTCTTTTTCAAATAGTTTGTCTCGATTGCTATTTGATTGTGCATTTTAAAATTATTCAGCCCCAATGAAACAAAAAATAATTAAGTTAAACTAAAGTGAAGGGTATTTTAGTAAACAAATAATATATTTTTACAAATAATACACTACATATTATTTTTAGTACCACAAACCAAACAATCACTAAAAAATAATAACTAATCCCAGCATAACTTATCCCAACATAACTAATCCTGGTATAACTTGTTTTCAAACCAAACGACCCCTTAGTATTTGCTACACAAGCAAAATAATTGATAGATTGCAACGGTGTTTGCTGAGGTGCTCCATGAACTGGTACGAGTGCGCGTTAGTTTGTTCAGTATGACTCTGGACTTGAGACTAAAATTATTTTTTCTATCTGGTATAACAATAATTTCATGAAGAAGATAATTTTTGTTTTTTATTGTGATATTACTTACTAATTAATAATTTGATTAACTTTACGGAATACGAACAAAAAAAAACGTTATTTTCGTTTATTGGCATGACACTTTAGATGAGATAACTATAATTAGGGGTGTACATAGGTCGGGTTAATTTGGTTTTCTATTGAAAAAAAACTAAACCAATTATGTCGGTTTATTAAAACTATAAACCAAATCAAACCAGCATAAAATTGATTTTTTCGGTGTAGGTTTTAGTCGGTTCTTTTTTTTTTTTATAATATTTATATTTTACAATTATATTGTGATTGAAGTTTAGATCAAGTATATTTTCACCCATGTGCTAATGAAAAACCACAATTATAAAAAATTGAGGAGCGAAAAACTTTCTTGAAACTAAAAATATAAGATGAAGAGTGAAAAGTTTAGGTTTTAAGTTTATATTGGATTTTGAATCATTTTATTAGCAATTAATGGATAAGTATTACAACTTAAAGGCCCAAATATAAATAAATACATATATATATACACACACGCACATCTACTTTCTAAATATTGAAAATTAATAAAACTAATTGAAAAAGTATTTAAAAAGTAGATTATAATTAATATTTTATGTATAAAAAGTTAAATTATATACATGCATATATATATATATATATTATGTCGGTTTGATTGGGGTTCAGTTTGACTTTTTTTTGGTTAACACCAAACCAAACCAAGAATGGTCCATTTTTTTTTCAAACGCCAAACCAACCAAACCAAACCATAAGTCGGTTTTTTTTTCTCGATTTAGTTTGGTTCGGTTCGGTTCTTCGATTTGGTTTGATTTGACGGTTTGATTTGACGGTTTGATCTGTACATCCCTAACTATAATGGTAATCCTCAGCCCTTCTCACTAAATTTTCTAGGAGGTTGGCTCTCATAACCTACCATGTTATAAGGAGGGTAAGTGTTTTGTTTTTTTGGTAAAAGTGGAATTTGAAAAAAAAAAAACCTAAATAACATTTCTTAAATTGAAAATTGCAAGTTATAGCAATATTTTTTATTTTGAAGTTATAGCAAAAAATCATTTATAAAAGAAAAAAAAGCATTTTTTTAATGATTAAAAATAAGAAAAAATTAATTTTAATATATGAAAAATATATTACATACCCATAAAAAGGGAATTACGGTTATGGTAGATATCATCATTCCTTAATCCTCTCTGAAACGATTTTATTCCAAATTTATTAACATAAAGACGATTTCTTCTTTCAAAAATAAATAAAAATTCAATCAATGATTTCTACTACTTCATCAAAATTATAGTTTCTTCAAAGTTTCTCTTCTTCTTTTAGGAAATTTTTTAATTTAAGTGTAATTTTCTACTACTACATTTGCAAACGATTGTCTTATTCCAAAATCAGAATTCAACTAACAATTTGTTCTCCTTAATCAAAATTTCACTTTCTTCTAATTTTTCCTTTCTTCTTTTTAAAAAATTCTGATATAACTTTGTCTTTAATCGATCTAATTGATGGTGATAGGTTACATTATTTGCTTGTAATGTATGGAGGAATTTATTTAAGTTAATTAATGTTTTAATATATTTAAAACTGTTCGAAAATCAATATTTCATATATCAAATGCATACGAAATCAAATATCAAAAACATCATTCGACTATGTTTCATACATTAATCATTTTTCATAATGTTATTCTGATTGCTTTGAGTAGAATCAATTTCGATATAATATTTCTGGTGTATTAGAAATACACATAAAGCAACATGGAATTAGTTGCAACACATCCTATACGCAAAGGATTAACAGTGAACAATACACATACTTTGTTTATATGTTCACAAAAAGAAATTCAAATCATACACTTGAAATTAAGAGTGTTAAGTGGGTCGGGCCGGGTCAATTCAGAACCGGCCCGTTAAAATTATTCGGGTTGTGGGCCGGGTCCGGGTTGGGGTTAAGTGGGTCGGGCCGGGCCGGTCTCAACAGTAAACTTTTTAAAAACAACCCTAACTCGGCCCACTTAATCCAACCCGGTCAAACTCACATAAATCCGATCAAACCCGATTAAAAATTCGATCAAACCCGGTCAAAAATAAAAATAAAAACTTTTTTTCAATATACACTATATATACCCACCTTTAAACATTTTAAATATGTTAAGCAATATATATACACTATATATATAGTATATACTACATTAGAATTTAAAAAATATATACATATATACATAATTACACATATATACGCACCATTCAATGTATATTGCTACTTTAAAGTTTAAATAAAATATACTACAATATATATACATTACAATATATATATATATATATATATATATATATAGTTATATACTAATTTATAAAACATATACACATGTATACGTTAAATATACACGTCTATAGTGTAGACACGTAATTCTGTCCCTCCGAAAGATTAATTTACCCAATTTTACCTTATCCTACCGTGTACCCTCACCCGTGTGATAATCCCTCCACAAAATGACAAAAATAACAATACCTCTAACTAATTTATCTTATTCTAACAACCTACCCAATCAAAAGCTTCCACCTCCCGACCCACTCACATTTTTATCCTCACATGATACATAAACAACAAAAAAAGAGGACACCTCACATACACGGTGGGGCCCACAAATTTGGCCATTCTTATAAATACATAAAGGGAAGGTCAACAATTTCAAAGGGGACCACTCACGAATTTGGCTTCCCTTTAAAAGAAAAACAATGAAGACACAATAAGAAAAAAGAAGAGCACACACTCATTCACCTTCTTCTTCTTCACGGACACAGAATTCATCACACACACATACAATTTGATTCACACACCCTCCATAGAGAAAACGGGCACACACAGATCGGGAGGGGAAAAAATTTTCTTCTCTGCTTGACGAAAACCACCATACACACTTCCATTTTTTTCTTTCCTTGCTCTCACCATTTTTCTATTACAATCACACGTCATTCACACATATACACACACTCAATGCATAGAAATACACTCATCCTCACCGGAGACTCCATACACAAAAAAAAACATTATCTCTTCTACACACAAATCTGGCACACACTCACCGAATTCACACTTTCTTCACCGCACGCACACACATAGATTGGAGAAGATAGAGAGAGATAGATTGAGAGAGATATAGGGAGAAAATATCACTGTTGTGGTAGAGAGAGAGAACTGGTCGGAGGAGGAAAAATAAAGAAAAACGAGAGAGGAAGAGAACGTTGAAGAGTGAGAGAGAGGAGAATAGAGGAGACGGGGCTATTTCTCCGGTGAGTTTCGCCACTATTCCGTCGAGGCGTGCCGGAAAATGGCATTTCCACTCTGTTTTCAGATCGTGTCTCACCGAAAATTCCAACAATTACGAAAAGGGATACGTAATTTCATTCGTGATTCAAATTTGGGTCTGATTAGGGTGCCATAGTTCGGGTTTTCTTTTCGAGGTATTGAGGATCTCTTTTCGAGTTGAATTTCGAGGGACTTTTTTGCTAGAATTGGTTCATAATCGAGATTTCGGTATTCGTTGAGGTTCCCGAAGCGGCTCTCATCTCTCTTCTTAAGTCAATTGAAAGCTTTTGAGGTTTAATTCTCGACTCTATTCTCTTATTATCATTATGTGTTTGACGATGAATGATTTATGCATTGGGTATGTTTGAATCTTGATTGCGTATTGGTTGTTGTTGGATTTGAATGTTGAAGAGTGAATTGATAATTGGAGCATGTGTAATCATTGATTGATAAGAATGAAGTTGGGGGCGGGAATCGAAACTGGTAAAAGCAAATCTTATGATATTTTGATTCATTATTAATATTGAATGTGATATGTCGTCGGGCGGATAGGAAATCATAGGTTTGGGTAGGCAAAAATTTAAGAATAAATGTTTTCTTGTTGAATGTTTGAATATGGAATTTGTGTTGAATGGTTTGATTTTTTTGCTAATTTGGATCCATTGTATTCATTCGTCGGGGAATGCCCCGAGGTCACATTTGTATTTATTCACCGAGGAATGCCCCGACGTATCATGTACTCGGAGGACGTTCGTGATGAAGGCCTGAAAAATCGGGTAAGGCATTAGAGCATAGTTTAGGATTAGTGTAGGTTAGCGTAGGTTCACGTTTCAGTACTTTTTTTTTTTTCATTTTGGGTTGTAATAATTGGATTGGACACTATATTTTTGAACTAGTTTTGTTTTGTTTGTTTGATCGATTGTTTTTGTGTGGTTTATATATTTTGTAATGTAAAATTAGTCGATACGCTCACCAAGCGACCGTGGTCAAACCACGGGACCAAGGGGTGCCTAACACCTTCCCCTCGGTCAACAGAATTCCTTAGTCGGAATCTCTGTTCGCGGATCAGTTTATAAAGTCAAAATTGTGTTGAAAAGGATTTTCCAAAGGTGACTTGGCACACCTGATTATGCCAAGTGACGACTCTGAGTTTTGAACAAAATGAATCCTTTTCGAAACAAATTTTTTTATCTTTTTCACTTTAATAATAAAAACCCTTTAGAAACTTAAAACGAATCTTTTGGATATTAAAAAAAAAGGGGTGTGGCAGCTCTGGCGACTCTGCTGGGGATCTTTTCAGAATTCAAGCTTCTTTTTGGAGTCGTATCGGCTTTATTTGGCATTACGAGTGTATAAGCATTGTTTGTGATTTTTGTTTGTGTTATTGTTATCACTTTTTGTGCATTTTTCGTGCTCTTTGTTTATAGCATTTATCCTATATGTTACCGCTTTTATATTTGGCATCATGTGTCTACCCCCCGACCTTCTTTCTGCAATAAGTTCGTAGTACACGTGTTGTACACGACCTCTAGTTGAGTCACCCTTATTTTAGGGGGGGGGGCGTCGGTGTTATGGAGTAGGTGGAAAGCAAAACAACCACTATCGACCATACGCTCCCCCGAACAACCTTGTTAGTGAACTCCAACGTAGGTCAGCCTTTAGGTCATGCTTATGTGCATCATATTGAGACCTAGCGGGGCCCACTTGGTCCTTTGTAGGAGACTCACCTCTAACGCATCCCTACATGCTAAATGTTGTATCTTTGAGGGTAATGGGGTCATCTGACTGACTAATTTGGTGAAAACATGTGTTAGAAGTAAGGTGCGTAGGCAAGAACTGTTGAAAAAAATATAGAGGAAAAAAAGTGAAGTGAGTCAAAAAAAAAAAAAGGAGTGTCGTAGTTTATTTTAGAGTTCTTTATGGCTTTTGTTCTTCACGATCCAAAAACTCAAAAAGTTTTTTTTTTTTACGTTTTGCATTTATCTTCTCAAAGTACCGTAAGTTCAACAAAAAAAAAGAAAAAAAAAGAGGGTTTTGTTTGCCTTTTCTACTTATTTGTCAAAAACAAAATACCAAAAAGATTTTTTTTCATAATTGGTGGTGTCAGTCTTAGTTGAAATGTCTAGTTGAAAATCCAAAAAGTTTTCATTCGTTTGTTTTTGGTTGTCTCTTAAGTTAGGGTCAATTTGTTAGTTAATCGTTAATTGTCCAATCTGGATGAACTACGCATACCTGATTCCCTTCTCTCGGGTTGGGATACATAGGCAACCCTCGGTGGGTCCGGTAATCTTTGTGTTGGCCTTTGTCTTATTATTAGCCTAGGTCTCTCCCCCCGTAATCTAGAGTTGTTAGCCAAGTAGACTGATTTCGCTCAGTACTTCTGTTCGGCAAATTGGAGTCATGAATGTGGTCTGTCTCATCGACATATGCTTGCATCAAAAATCTCAAGGGTTGGGAATCTTTTACTCCTGTCGAATTTTTGAGATAACGTCTTATGTGTTATTACAGGATGGATTTGTTCACCAAGTCTAGAGTCCTGATGGTTGTCAAAGTGCCCAAAAAGTTAATCAAGTGGTGGGAAATGTTTAACTATGTTGATAAGCAGAAACTGATTAAAATATTAGGTGATATTACGGAACTTCTGCTTGTTACCCCTCGTCCAGATTTAATAGAGGTTTTGTTGACCTTTTGGGATCCAAGTTGTTTGGTGTTCAGGTTTGGGGAATGTGAAATGACTTCTACTTTGGCAGAAATATCCGGTTTGTTGCATTTGCCCTATATCGAGAAGGATATGATCCGAGCACGAAATCATACTGGCGTGAGATTTTTGCAGTCTTGTGGTTTAAAAAGTAAGGGTATGCATTTGGGTTGTTTAAGTGATTCGTGGGTTTCTTTAGATTTTTTGTTCGCTAGATTCGGGCCCTCGGAAGGTTTTGATTGCTTTAGGGATGAATTTCATATAACTAAGGAGAAGTGGGAGAGAAAGCGTCTTGAAGTCTTTACCCTTTCTTTGTTAGGTATTTTAGTGTTTCCACTAGAAGAAAGACGTATTAATACCCGTTTGCAATCTGTGGTGATGGCTCTATTTCATAAGGATCAAAACGACAAGGGCATTAATCAAAAGGGCAGGTTCACTCTCATACCCATGATCTTAACAGAAATATATAAGGCTTTAACCGAAGTGAAGGGGGGGATGAGATTTTTTGAGGGAAGTAACCTGATATTGCAGTTATGGATGATGGAGCATTTGCATGCACCTTTTTTAGTTAGACCAGACGTGGTAGATTGTTGTATTCCCAATCGAGTGAAAGCCATGGACCTCAGGTTGCGTTTGGATAAATTCTCGCTACCCGTGGGAGTCGATGCTTGGAGTCGAAGCTTGGATAGCATTTTGTGAACTTGTCTGTGGCTTCGACCAAAGATAATCTTGTTTGGTTGTCAAATGCAGCTCCTTCTAGTTATGTTAGGGCTTAATTGCACTAGACCATACAGTCCTTCTAGGGTAATGCACCAGTTGGGTAGGCCGCAGGACGTGCCACCAGTAGTGGATCTTCTAAAGGATGTAGAGTACTTCAAGGACCAAGCCTTGGGTGAAAACAAATACGAGCAGTTCTGAAAGCATGCAACAAAGCTAGGTGTGGACACTCTCAAAGAAAGTTTGGATAATCCGGGGTACACTCAGGGATATGGGGTCTGGTTTCAATCTGTCCCTCGGGGTATCAGTCAACCCTTACCAGCGCAGCTTAGAGGGAGAATACAAGAAGAATGCATAGTTGACGACCATCAGGATGAAAGTGCGGGGTCCAAAGTGGAGACACTGAGAGTTCAATTAGCAGATTTGTTCAAGACTGTAGAAAGGTGTCAGAATAATCTTTCCAAGTGCACTCCTCATGAGGCAGGAATACGGTCCCGAAGCTTCTTCCCTAATATCAGGGTGTCTTTACAGGATATGCTACAAAGTTTGAATGGGAGAAAGAGAACTTCACAGGCAGGTCCATCTTAGCCAGGGTCATCACGCAGAGCACCAGTCTGAAAGAGAATTTCTTATCTTTATTCAGTTTGGAGTCTTTTATGTTTCTGTCATTGTAGGTTAGTGTCTGTGTTAAGTCGGAGTCAAGTTGTTTTTTATATTCGGGTCTTTATTACACGCATGTCGTTAGGGGTTTAGAATGTTGTTTTGTATTTGTTGTTTAGTTTTAAAGTGGTCCTAAATTCGTTGTATGTTTTGTTGTCTGTCATCGAAATGTTAGAATGTTACGTCTTTCTTTTGTTTACTTGTTTTCGTTTTTCGCAAAAAAAAACAAAAAAAAACCTTCAATTGTGTGATGTTTATGCATAAGCTGCCCGAACTATGCAAGATCTGATTCATGTACAATATGATACGTAGGCAACCTACTTTTGGGTTCGATCTAATCATTTTGTTTCATTGTTTTTCATTATTTTCCTCTTTTAAAGAAAAAACAAAAGCCATAAAGAATGATAAAATAAAGGTAGATAACGAGAGAAGTGGAAAGAACAGAGATAGATACGAAAAAAAAATAATTAAAAATAAAAAAATAAGTGTAGATAAAAATCGGGATGATGTTAAAATGACCTCGCTACCCCCAAAAGCTGGTAGAAATGAACATGAATTTAGGACAATTTTACCAATATGATTCCCATGCTTGTTGTGTGCCTCAATCCTAACGGATGTCGTCTTTGATGAGCATGTTCTTTCAGATAAGAGTGGTAGGTTTGCAGCACTTTGGCTAGTCACCCATACTTCACTAGATCCAAAGCAAAGCTCACCATGGCTAGCAGGGAGATTGGAAATTCGCTCATTGACCCGGATCAGGATCACAGGGAAGAAAGTTCAGAACACAATGATGAGGTAGTAAGGCTCAGGCAACAATTGATAGATTTACACTGGGTATGGGCCAGTGGAATGCCTCCTCCTCCGCTTCCTGAAGGTCTTGGGAATATCTCTAATTGCCCACCGCTCTCTCAGGAGCAATTCTCTGCTCCTACTGAGTCACCTGACCACGCGCCAGGATTCACTCAGCGACATTATTATCCTGGCAGTTCTGGTGTGCCTTTGGCAGCTCCTAAATCAAGACCCGTTGCTCAGCCAGCGCCACCGATCACACCGGTATTCGTGGCTCCGCCACCACTTGAAGCTCCTGCATATGCTGTGCATCCGACAATGGGGCTTCCTCGGTCTACCAGCGAGCCAGTATTGAAGGTTCTAGTTAGTCAGTATTATGCCCCGGAGCCGACTTTGAGAATGAATGAACCGTATGGGTACACTCAGCCACCTGCATTTCCATTTGATACGGAGAAACCTGTCGCAACAGAGGAACAAGAAGTCATAGCACGGAAGTTGAAAAGTTTAGAACAAGCCATGGGGAATTTGCAGGGAATCGGAGGTTATAAGAGTGTTTCTTATAAAGATCTGTGCATGTTCCCAGACATCAACCTTTCCCTCGATTTTAAAATGCCCAAGTTCGAGAAATATGTAGGACATGGTGATCCCGTGGCACACTTGAGACGTTATTACAACCAGTTGAGGGCTGCAAGAGGAAGGGAAGAGTTGCTCATGGCTTTCTTTGGCGAGAGTCTTTCTGATCTGGCTTCAGAATGGTTTATCGATCAAGATATCGACAAGTGGAACAGCTGGGACGACCTAGCTTCTGAGTTTGTGCAACATTTTTAGTATAACATCGACCTGATTCCGGACGAAAAATCTTTGGTCAACATGAAGAAGAAAAACACTGAAGGTTTTAGGGAATACGCGATAAGGTGACGTGAACAGGCCGCCAGGGTAAAGCCTCCAATGAAAGAAAGTAAGTTGGTAGAGGTTTTCATTCAGGCACAGGATGAGACTTATTTTCAACATTTACTCCCGGCAATGGGAAAGTCTTTTATTGAAGTGCTCAAAATGGGGGAGATGATAGAGGACGGAATCAAGACCGGCCGAATAGTGAGTTTTGCCGCATGGAAAGCCACCACACAAGCGATTCAAGGTGGATCTGGTGCATTCGGAGGTAAAAAAAAGAAAGAGGACGTGGCAACTGTCGTAGCTGGAACCCTTTCCTATCCTAAAAGACCACCTCGCCCCTATCCCCAATCCCAAGCCCAAGTCTACGCCCAAGCTCCATATATTCCTCCCCACCATTACTACCCTCCACAAAACCCTTTATATTCCATTCCACCACCCCCGTACCCAGTATATAGCGCACAACCATATGCCTAAACCCTTTCTTACCCGCAGTGGCGCGCGCAAGCTCCATAAAATCGTCCATTCGCTCCACCGAATTACCAAAACCCCTCCAGACCCGGTTTTCAACCTAGGCCCGAGTATAAGAAAGAGAAGGCGGTCAAAAATCAATTCACACCTCTTGGGGAGTCACATGCTAGCTTGTTTGATAGGTTGAGAAAGTTGAAGGTTTTAAGCCCAATTCAAGGAAGGCTTTCAAATCCACCACCGAGGAATCTCGATTATTCTTTAAGGTGTGCGTACTGTTCTGACATGCCAGGCCATGATATCGAGAAATGCTGGCATTTAAAGAGAGTTGTCCAAGATTTAATTGACACAAATCAGATGCTGGTCCAGGCCCCGGAGGGTTCAAACATTAACCAGAATCCGCTGCCAACCCATGCTGAAGCTAATATGTTAGAATTGATATATGAGGGGAAAGAGTCTTCAAGGTGTTATAAGCCTATTGTCAAGATACAGACCATTGAGGAGAAATCGGTGAATGTAGCAGAGTCTTTGAAAGCGATGTCATTGAGCCAGGAGGGAATGGGAGAAGATAAAGCCCAGGAAAGCACAAAGAAACCCCTGATCACAGTACAAGGCGCGAGAAGGTATGTTGATTTAAGTCAGGATAAACCTAAGTTGACAGTGGTAGGAGCTCTGAGTCAGCCCATCTTGACGGTGAAAAGAGCACTGGAAGTGCCTATTGTCCTCAAACCGGTGACCCAACCTCCGATAGTTGATACGAAAAAGGTTCCCTGGAATTATGGGCGAACTGTGATGACCTATCACGGGAAAAAAGTAGTGAAAGATGTAGATGAGGTAGGGGGTGTGACTTGGTCAGGAAGATGCTTCGTGCCTGAAAGCTTAAGAAAGTCCAAGCCAATGGTGAGTGGACCGTCATCTATCAAAAATCCTATCACCGAAGAAGAAGATGAAGAATTTTTGAAAAAAATGAAATTTTCAGAGTATTCAATAATAGACCAGTTGAAGAAAACCCCTGCTCAAATTTCCTTCTTATCTTTGTTTTTGCACTCCAAGGAGCATCGTGATATTTTACTAAAGGTATTAAATGAAGCATATGTTCCTAGGGAGATTACAGTAAATCAGCTTGAGAAAATGGTTGGAAAAATCTTTGAGGTGAATCGGATCAGCTTTTCTGATGATGAATTGCCCGTTGAAGGTATAGGGCATAACCGGGGCCTTTACATTACAGTGAAGTGAGAAGAGTTCTACGTCACTCATGTTATGATTAACGGAGGTTCATGTGTAAATAACTGCCCTATTTCTACTTTGCAAAAGTTAAATATCGGTGCTGAGAGGATCAGGACCAACAATGTATGTGTTAGGGATTTCGATGGTGCAAAATCAAACTCCATTGGAGAAATAGAACTAATGTTGATCATAGGGCCTGTTGAGTTCGCCATAGAGTTTCAAGTATTGAATATAGACTCCTCTTACAATCTGTTGTTGGGAAGGCCGTGGATCCACAAGGCCAAGGCGGTTGCATCTACACTGCACCAAATGATTAAGTTTGAGCATGACAGGCAAGGAGTGGTTATTCACAGTGAAGGAGATTTGTCCGCCAGCGAAGATTCTCCCTTATCTCTTATTGAAGCAAATAACGTAGAGGAGACATTCGTCTATCAAATTTTTGATACAGTGCCAGTGAATCATATCCTTGAATGACAGGTTATACCGGGATCGCAATTGTCTTCCGCTTCTATCATGATGGTGAGTGAACTTTGGAAATACGGATTTGAGCCAGGAAAGGGTTTGGGAGAATCTCTGCACGGTATAGTTCATCCCATATGTCTGAGTGAGAACGTGGGCACGTTCGGTCTGGGATTTGAGCCTACGGCTGAAGATCTGAAGAAAGCCAAGGGAAGGAAAAAGGAAACATGGTTACTCCCTCGCCCAATACCACTACTCAGTGAATCATTTGTTAAGAGCGGTGTCACGAAACATGTGGAATTTGAAGTTGAATTGGTTGATGACTGCCAGAACCTTTTTATTGATGTTGATATGGTCGAAGCAGGAGAAGGTACCAGTATGGCAGATGTGCAATTCATAGGCCCAGCTGTTCGGCTCAATAATTGGAAAGTCACTCCTCTTCCCGTCATTAGGGAGTTTTGGTAGTTTATTTTGTTTTTTTTTCTGTTTATTCGAGTTATTTCAGGGTTGTAATTCGGATTTTAGTTTGTTTATGTTATGTTGGCATTTATGTTTAAACCCTTCTATCTTTTTATTTAATGAAATGCAATGTCCCTTTTGATTCGTGTCTAATATATTTTGTTTTTCTTTTCTTTTTTATATACAATTCTCCTTATGCTGATTCTAATGACATGACATGCATGCGGAATTTTCAGCCTGATCTTAAAATCCAAACTAATCAAGATGTAATGAAGAAGGATGGGGAATATGATGAAGAAGAAACACTAGAAGAAATAAGCAAAGAGTTAGAACAGTTTGAAGACAAACCGAATCCTAATTTGAATGAGACTGAGCCAATAAATCTAGGGGATCAAGAAGATGTTAGGGAAACTAAAATCAGTGTACATGCTTTGCCACAGCTAAAAGATAGAATGATTAAAACATTAATTGATTATAAGGATGTTTTTGCATGGTCTTATGATGATATGCCTGGTTTAAGCACTGAATTAGTGGCTCACAAATTGCCAACTGATCCCGCGTTCCCTCTTGTCAAACAGAAGTTGAGGAAGTTTAAAACTGATGTAAGTAATAAAATCAAAGAGAAAATCATGAAACAACTTGAAGCCAAAGTAATTCGAGTGGCTCGTTATCCCATGTGGTTATCCAATGTTGTTCCCGTACCAAAGAAAGATGGCAAAATTCGAGTGTGTGTTGATTACCGTGATTTGAACAGAGCAAGTCCGAAAGATGATTTTCCACTGCCCAACATCCATATTTTGTTAGACAACTGTGTTAAACACGAGGTTGCCTCTTTTGTGGATTGCTATGCCGGATATCACCAGATCATTATGGATGATGAAGACGCGGAGAAGACGTCTTTTATC
The DNA here is from genome assembly GCA_030864215.1 of Capsicum pubescens. Lineage (NCBI taxonomy): Eukaryota > Viridiplantae > Streptophyta > Magnoliopsida > Solanales > Solanaceae > Capsicum > Capsicum pubescens. Next base: position 152,683,252 of record CM061543.1, on the reverse strand, counting down.
ACACCATGGGGGACCTATTGTTATTGAGTGATGTCGTTCGTTTTGAAGAATGCTGGAGCAACATACATGAGAGCCATGACCACTATGTTTCATGATATGATGTATAAGGAGATTGGGGTATACGTGGATGATGTGATTATTAAGTCAAAAAGTCTGGCCGACCATGTTAAAGATTTAAGAAAGTTCTTTGAAAGGCTTCGTAGGTATAATCTCAAACTCAACCCGGCAAAATGTGTATTTGGAGTTCCGTCTGGAAAGCTGTTGGGGTTTGTAGTCAGCCGTCGGGGGATTGAATTGGATCCCTCGAAAATCAAAGCCATTCAGGATTTGCACCCGCCCAAGAATAGGACAGAGGTAATGAGTTTTCTTGGTAACTGAACTACATTAGCAGGTTTATTGCTCAATTCAAAACCACTTGTGAGCCCATATTCAAGTTGCTGAAAAAGAGTGCTGCAGTAAAATGGACTGAAGAATGTCAGGAAGCGTTCGATCGAATCAAAATCATATTTGTCAAATCCGCCCGTGCTGGTACCCCCCGGAGCTTGGTAGGCTTTTGATCTTATATTTATCAGTCATGGACAATTCTTTCGGTTGTGTCCTGGGTCAACATGATGTCACAGGCAAAAAGGAGCAGGCTATTTATTATCTTAGCAAGAAGTTCACCACATATGAGGCCAGGTATACTCTTCTTGAAAGGACGTGTTGTGCCCTAACTTGGGTAGCACAGAAGTTGAAGCATTATCTCTCATCCTATACTACTTATCTCATCTCCCGCATGGATCCTTTGAAGTATATCTTTCAGAAGCCTATGCCGACAGGTCGATTGACAAAGTGGAAAATATTGCTTACCGAGTTTGACATTATATATGTGACTCGAACCGCCATGAAAGCCCAAGCCTTGGTAGATCATCTTGCTGAGAATCCCATTGATGAAGAGTACGATCCATTAAAGACATATTTTCTTGACGAAGAAGTGTCGTGTGTCGATGAATTCGTTATAGATGCTGATCCAGGTTGGAAGTTGTTCTTCGATGGAGCTGTCAATATGAAAGGAGTTGGAATAGGTGCGGTTCTTATCTCTGAATCGAGACAACATTTCCTGGTAAAAACACAACTTCGATTCTCCTGTACTAACAATATGACAGAGTATGAAGCCTGCATTCTTGGTTTGAGGTTAGCTATTGATATGGGAGTCCAAGAATTATTGGTGTTGGGAGATTCAGATTTGCTCGTCCATCAAATTCAAGGAGATTGGGAGACGCGAGATTTGAAGCTCATCCCGCATCGACAATGCTTGCAGGAGCTATGTCAACAGTTTGTGTTAGTAAAATTTAGGCATATTCCAAGAATTCATAATGAAATTGCTGATGCTTTAGCCACTCTGTCTTCAATGCTCCAATATCCTGATAAAGCCTACATCGATCCAGTGCATATACAGAGTCATGATCAGCATGCTTACTGTAATGCGGTTGAAGAAGAGCTCGATGGAGAACCCTAGTTCTTGGATATCAAGCGGTACATTCAGTCAGGAGAATACCCAACATATGCCACCGACGATCAAAAGAGAACTATTAGGCGTTTGGCTAGTGGATTTTTCTTAAGTGGGGGAATCTTATATAAGAGAACACCAGATCTGGGACTTTTGAGGTGTGTAGATGCAAGAGAAGCCTTGGCAATCATGGTTGAAATACACTCTGGAGTATGCGGGTCGCATATGAACGGTCATGTCTTGTCAAAGAAGATTCTTCAAGCAGGTTATTACTGGCTTACTATGGAGAGAGATTCTATTCAATTTGTTCGAAAGTGTCATCAATGTCAGGTGCACGACGATCTGATACGTTCTTCTCCTGTTGAGTTGCATGCAATGGCCGCTCCATGGCCGTTCGTGGCTTGGGGAATGGATGTGATTGGACCGATTGAGCCGAAGGCATCAAATGGACATAGATTCATTTTGGTAGCCATTGACTACTTCACAAAGTGGGTAGAAGCAGTAACTTTCAAGTTAGTGACAAAGAAGGCTGTGGTAGACTTTGTTCATGCCAATATCATTTGTAGATTTGGAATTCCAAAGATGATCATTACAGACAATGCTGCCAATCTCAATAGTCATTTGATGCAAGAAGTATGTCAACAGTTTAAGATTGCACATCGAAATTCTACTCCATATCGCCCAAAGGCCAATGGTGCTGTAGAAGCCGCCAATAAGAATATAAAAAAGATACTGCAAAAAATGGTACAAGGGTCTAGACAGTGGCATGAAAAGTTGCCGTTTGCATTGCTAGGGTATCGTACCACTGTTCACACTTCAACAGGGGCAACTCCATATTTATTAGTGTATGGGACAGAAGCAGTCATCCCTGTGGAAGTTGAAATTCCCTCTCTTCGAGTCATTATAGAAACAGAGATTGATGATGACGAATGGGTAAAAACCCGACTGGAACATTTGAGTTTGATAGAAGAAAAGAGGCTAACGTCTGTGTGTCATGACCAGTTGTATCAGAGGAGGATGGCTCAAGCGTATAACAAAAAGGTCCATTCTAGGAATTTTGAAGTTGGTCAGTTGGTATTGAGACGTATCCTTCCTCACCAGGTTAAAGCGAAAGGCAAGTTCTCCCCTAACTGGCAAGGTACCTTCGTTGTGAAGAAAGTGTTGCCCAATGGAGCTTTATATTTGACAGATATTGAGGGCAAAATGGCAGAAATGGCTATCAATGTTGATGCGGTCAAAAGATATTATGTATGATATTTGATCCTTTGTTGATTTTATTGCATGTTTTGTACTTGCATTTTTTAAGATTGATATGATGAAGGCATTTTATTCTCCTATCCAAACATTGTGTCATCCTTTGTTTACCTTTTTGAGCTTCGTTTTATTTTTCTTTCATATCCCTCTTTTGGAATCAAAATAGAGTCAAAGATAAATGTCAAGAAAATAAGAATAAAAGAAAGAGTTCGGAAATAAAAAAAAAATCAAATCAAAACAAAGAACAAGCTGATGGAACTACGTGCGACCTGATTCTTCTCTCTCAGGAGTGAGATACGTAGGCTGCCCTATTTCGGGTTCGGTCCAACCAAATAAAGATTTAAGATTCACCCAGTCAACAAAAACTGGGGCATGAGTTAATGTGTTGTTTGAGTCGGTTCCAAAATTTGTAAGTCCCACCCCCACTTCAAGTGTCGTTTGAACCTCTTGCCATCCTTTTCTAATCCATCCAAAAGCCAAGTTACAACCAAAGAAAGTCCTTCAGATCAATTTTTGATAATGTTAAGGCTAAGCATGCAATGGATATGGTGATACATTGTGAGGTACCACTTGTCTCCCTCAGCATAAGAAATCAGGAAAGAAATACAAAAATGAGAGAGTCTTATTGGTGAAAACCCTTGCAGGCACCATAAGGCGATGGTAAGTGGAGAAAAATAAAAATGAGAGAGTCTTATTGGTGAAAACCCTCACGGGCACCGTAAGGCGATGGCGAGTTCAAGAGAAAAGTGAGAAGTGAAAAGAAAGAGATTTGTTGGAGAAAGTCTTTTAAGATGTCGTCAATTGAATGTGATGTATGAGTCCAATGGATTTGAAGAAGCGGTTCAGCGGCAAAGGCACGAACTCAACAACAAATGGGGAGTTTGGATGAGAAGATCAGACAGCTTAATCCAAAATGCATGTCATACTCATTGGAGTTGGTTGCCGTATTCAGATAAGTTTTCTCTTTGAATATGGGACATTGCCCTTTTCTTTCATTTACATATTCATGCTTTTTGTCTTTTTATGTCATTTATCAAAATAAAGTCACCATCATTTCTTTACATTTTAAGTCAAGTCTCTGTCAAAACAAGCGAGAAAGGATTTCAAAATTTACTACCAGTCTTTCCAATTATATGAGGACAATCCAAGGAACAGCACAGGAAAGAAAAATGATCGTAATTCAACATGAAACAAAGGAAGTCTATCAACCGACAGGCTGTTGGATTTGTGGAAGCATTCAGATTCGGGAAAAGAGTGCACCTCAGGGACATGGTAAAATGGAAACCCATTGTTCAAGTCAGAACTCATTTTCCTCAATCTGGATCCGGGGCAATGATGCGGCAAGACAGGGCAAGTGTCAGCGATTTGGAACAAAGATGAAAGGAACGAGTGCTGGGGCAGATACCTGAGAAGCCAAGAGCTGCAAGCCACCACTAAGTTTTTAACTGACAAATTTACTTTGTTGAAATAGGGGCAAATTCGCTTCACTTAATTCAGCTATTATTGGAGATCCACATCCGTGGGAATTTACTTTATGTTCAGGAGCCTCCTGAAAAATGAGAATTTACTTTCAGTTCAGGACCCTCCTGAAAAATGGGATTTTACTTTATGTTCAGGACCCTCTTGAAAAATAGGAATTTACTTTATGTTCAGGACCCTCTTGGAAAATGGGAATTTACTTTCAATTCAGGGCCCTCCTGAAAAATGGGAATTTACTTTATGTTCAGGACTCTCCTGAAAAATGAAAATTTACTTTATGTTCAGGACCCTCCTGAAAAATAGGAATTTACTTTCAGTTCAGGACCCTCCTGGAAAATGGGATTTTACTTTATGTTCAGGACCCTCCTGAAAAATAGGAATTTACTTTATGTTCAGGACCCTCCTGGAAAATGGGAATTTACTTTCAATTCAGGGCCCTCCTGAAAAATGGGACTTTACTTTCAGTTCAGGACCCTCCTGAAAAATGGGATTTTACTTTATGTTCAGGAACCTCCTGAAAAATGGGATTTTACTTTCTGCTCAGGACCCTCCTAAAGAATGGGAATTTACTTTCAGTTCAGGACCCTCCTGAAGAATGAGAATTTACTTTCAGTTCAGGGCCCTCCTGAAAAATGGGATTTTACTTTATGTTCAGGACCCTCCTGAAGAATGGGAATTTACTTTCAGTTTAGGACCCTCCTGAAAAATGGGATTTTACTTTCTGTTCAGGACCCTCCTGAAAAATGGGATTTTACTTTATGTTCAGGACCCTCCTGAAAAAGGGACTTTACTTTCAGTTCAGGACCCTCCTGAAGAATGGGAATTTACTTTCAGTTCAGGACCCTCCTAAAAAATGGGATTTTACTTTCTGCTGAGGACCCTCCTGAAAAATAGGATTTTACTTTCTGTTCAGGACCCTCCTGAAAAATGGGATTTTACTTTATGTTCAGGACCCTTCTGAAAAATGGGATTTTACTTTCTGTTCAGGACCCTCCTGAAAAATGAGATTTTACTTTCTGCTCAGGACCCTCCTGAAAAATGGGATTTTACTTTATGTTCAGGACCCTCCTGAAAAATGGGATTTTACTTTATGTTCAGGACCCTCCTGAAAAATGAGACTTTACTTTCAGTTCAGGACCCTCCTGAAGAATGAGAATTTACTTTCAGTTCAGGACCCTTCTGAAAAATGGGATTTTACTTTCTGCTCAGGACCTTCCTGAAAAATGGGATTTTACTTACTTTCTGCTCAGGACCCTCCTGAAAAATGTGATTTTACTTTATGTTCAGGACCCTCCTGGAAAATGGGAATTTACTTTCAATTTAGGACCCTCCTGAAAAAATGGGAATTTTACTTTCTGCTCAGGACCCTCCTGAAAAATGGGAATTTACTTTATGTTCAGAACTCTCCTGGAAAATGGAAATTTACTTTCAATTCAGGACCCTCCTAAAAAAATGGAAATTTACTTTCAATTCAGGACCCTCCTGGAAAATGGGAATTTTCTTTCAGTTCAGGACCCTCCTGAAAAAAATGGTACTTTACATTCTGTTCAGGACCCTCCTGGAAAATGGAACAACGCTTTCAAAAATGAAATACTACTTTACTATAATTTTGTTTGGGATAATTTTCGTTCTAGTTTTAATTTTGGATTTCAGGAGTCCGCCTGAAGAACAGGGTGATGAAATAGCAAGTCAGGAGCACGCTTGGAGAACAGAGTGAAGAAATGAAAAGTCAAGCAACAAAGTGATGGAATAGCAAGTCAGGAGCCCAACTGGAGAATAGGGTGAAGAAACGAAAAGTCAAGCAACAAAGTGAAGCAATTGAAAGCCAAGCAACAAGTTGGAAGAAATTGCAAGTCAGGAGCCCACCTGAAGAATAGGGTGTTAAAAGTCGAGTCAAGAGCCAACAGAAGCTATATAGATAGGATTTTGTAATTTTGTTTATGTTTTAACTTGTAATTTTCATTTTTTGATGTAATGACAGAGCCGCGGACCGGAACCTCGATGGAACCTCACTCGACTCTCCAACTTGGTATAGTCCACTTCTCTTCCAATCCTTTGAAATACCCGTGACTTGATTCTCTCATAACTTGGGTAGATAGGGTGTCCGAAAGGAGTTGATTGTCCTTCTTTCTTTTACTCCTCTCTTTGAATAATGATCGGGACAAAATTCGGTCTCGTTGTTTACTTCTTTGCCTGAAAACACTACGTGTTTACATCCAAAGGGGGCATGATGTACACACGTAATTCTGTCTCTCTGAAAGATTAATTTACCCAATTTTATCTTATCCTACCGTGTACCCTCACCCGTGTGATAATTCCTCCACAAAATGACAAAAATAATAATACCTCTAACTAATTTATCTTATCCTAACAACCAACCCAATCAAAAGCTTCCACCTCCCTACCCACTCACATTTTTATCCTCACATGATACATAAACAACAAAAAATGAGGACACCTCACATACACGGTGGGCCCCACAGATTTGACCATTCTTATCAATACATAAAGGGAAGGTCAACAATTTCAAAGGGGGACCACTCACGAATTTGGCTTCCCTTCAAAAGAAAAACAATGAAGACACAGTAAGAAAAAAGAAGAGCACACACTCATTCACCTTCTTCTACTTCACGGACACAGAATTCATCACACACAAATACAATTCGATTCACACACCCTCCATAGAGAAAACGGGCACACACAAATCGGGAAGGGAAAAAATTTTCTTCTCTGCTTGACGAAAACCACCACACACTTCCATTTTTTTTTCTTTTCTTGCTCTCACCATTTTTCTATTACAATCACACGTCATTCACACATATACACACACTCAATGCACAGAAATACACTCATCCTCACCGGAGACTCCATACACACAAAAAATATCATCTCTTCTACACACAAATCTGGTACACACTCACCGAATTCACACTCCCTTCACCGCATGCACACACATAGATCGGAGAAGATAGAGGGAGATAGATTGAGAGAGATATAGGGAGAAAATATCACTGTTGTGGTGGAAAGAGAGAACTGGTCGAAAGAGGAAAAATAGAGAAAAATAAGAGAGGGAGAAAACGCCGAAGAGTGAGAGAGAGGAGAATCGAGGAGACGGGGGTGTTTCTCCGGTGAGTTTCGCCACTGTTCCGTCGAGGCTTGCCGGAAAACAGCGTTCCCACTCCGTTTTCAGATCGTGTCTCACCAAAAATTCCAATAATTACGATAAGGGATACGTAATTTCATTCGTGATTCAAATCTGGGTCTGATTAGGGTGCCATCGTTCGGGTTTTATTTTTGAGTTATCGAGGATCTCTTTTCGAGTTGAATTTCGAGGGACTTTTTTGCTAGAATTGGTTTATAGTCGAGATTTCGGTATTCGTTGAGGTTCCCGAAGCGACTCTCATCTCTCTTCTTAAGTCAATTGAAAGCTTTTGAGGTTTAATTCTCGACTCTATTCTCTTATTATCATTATGTGTTTGACGATGAATGATTTATGCGTTGGGTATGTTTGAATCTTGATTGCGTATTGGTTGTTGTTGGATTTGAATATTGAAGAGTGAATTGATAATTGAAGCATGTGTAATCATTGATTGATAAGAATGAAGTTGGGGGCGGGAATCGAAATTGGTAAAAGCGAATCTTATGATATTTTGATTCATTATTAATATTGAATGTGATATGTCGTCGGGCGGATAGGCAATCGTAGTGGGTAGGCAAAAATTTAAGAATAAGTGTTTTCTTGTTAAATGTTTGAATATTAAATTTGTGTTGAATGGTTTGATTTTTTTGCAAATTTGGATCCATTGTATTCATTCGTCGGGGAATGCCCCGAGGTCACATTTGTATTTATTCACCGGGGAATGCCCTGACGTATCATGTACTCGGAGGACGTTCGTGATGAAGGCCCGAAAAATCAGGTAAGGCATTAGAGCGTAGTTTAGGATTAGTGTAGGTTAGCGTAGGTTCACGTTTCAGTACTTTTTTTTTCATTTTGGGTTGTAATAATTGGACTGGACACTATATTTTTTAACTGGTTTTGTTTTGTTTGTTTGATCGATTGTTTTTGTGTGGTTTATACATTTTGTAATGTCAAATTAGTCGATACGCTCACCAAGCGACCGTGGTCAAACCACGGGACCAAGGGGTGCCTAACACCTTCCCCTCGGTCAACAGAATTCCTTAGTCGGAATCTCTGTTCGCGGATCAGTTTATAGAGTCAAAATTGTGTTGAAAAGGATTTTCCAAAGGTGACTTGGCACACCGGATTATGCCAAGTGGCGACTCTGAGTTTTGAACAAAATGAATCCTTTTCGAAACAAATTTTCATCTTTTGTCACTTTAATAATAAAAACCCTTTAGAAACTTAAAACGAATCTTTTGGATGTTGAAAAAAAAGGGGTGTGACATATAGAAGATATATACACACATATACGCACCATTCAATATATATGTACTATTTTAAATAAAATATACTACAATATATATATATATATATATATATATATATATATATAGTTATATACTAATTTATAAAACATATACACATGTATACGTTAAATATACACGTCTATAGAAGATATATACACATATATACGCACCATTCAATATATATGTACTATTTTAAATAAAATATACTACAATATATATACATTACAATATATATATATATATATAGTTATATATAGTTATATACTAATTTATAAAATATATACACATGTATACGTTAAATATATATGTCTATAGAAGATATATACACACATACACACACCATTCAATGTATATGTACTACTTTAAATAAAATATACTACAATATATATACATTACAATATATATATATATATATATATATATATATATACTAATTTATAAAATATATACACATGTATACGTTAAATATACACGTCTATAGAAGATATATACACACATATACGCACCATTCAATGTATATGTACTACTTTAAATAAAATATACTATAATATATATACATTACAATATATATATATATATATATATATATATATATATATATATAAAATATAGTTATATAGTTATATACTAATTTATAAAACATATACACATGTATACATTAAATATACACGTCTATAGAAGATATATACACACATATACGCACCATTCAATATATATGTACTACTTTAAATAAAATATACTACAATATATATACATTACAATATATATATATATATATATATATATATAGTTATATATATAGTTATATATAGTTATATACTAATTTATAATACATATACACGTGTATACGTTAAATATACACGTCTATAGAAGATATATATACACATATACGCACCATTTAATATATATGTACTACTTTAAATAAAATATATGCTACAATATACACACACACACACACACACACACACACACACACACACACTACAATATATATACAATTTATAAAACATATACACATGTATACATTAAATATACACATCTATAGAAGATATATACACAAATATACAAAATATATGCTACTTAATATAATAAATTAATAATACTTGGTAGTAAATTAATAATATATTAGAAGTAAGTTTTTAATTTAAAGTAGAAATTCAATTTAAATCATTAAATGAAAAAAATTACAAAGTAAGGACTAAGGAGTGAATGAATGTTGAATTTTATTGATTGCGAAATGATCCAAAATTTATAATTTACATGAATGAAAAATCTACAAATTATGCATCATTTTTTCCAACTCATTCATGTTAATATTAACGGGAACTTGCATAGGATAGTCAAAGTCAACGGGGGCAAAACCATGCATTGAACTTGATTCTGCTGAGTTCCCCCGTGAAGACATAATTTCTTCAAGTTTCAGCTCATCGTTCGGCTCCGGTTTCATTCCTTGGTTTATTCTTTCCACTTTAATCCAATCTCTGAGGCAAACTAGAACATTCATTGCATTGCTTCCCAATGAGTGTCGGTTGTCTCCAAGCTGCTGTCGTCCCTGACTAAAGGTGCTCTCTGATGCAACGGTTGACATTGGAACATTCAAGATATCTCTAGCTAATCTTGAAAGCACAGGATATTATGTTTCATTACTCCTCCACCAATCCAACGTGTTGATCCGTCGTATGCGATCCACTGGCAGCGATCGAAGATAATATTTCAGCTCTTTCCGATAAGTTGATGTGTAAGATCTGTTATCAACATTGTTCCAACAAGGTAAATCATAAAAGGAATCAGGAAAACCACTATGTGCCGGCCTTTTAGAAGATGATGGCTCCTTGGGAGGATGAGGAGCGACAGTTGGAGTGATATTTGTAGGTACAGCTAAATCAAATAAATTAGCATAGTGATTATATAATTTTTCTATGTATTCATTCGCATCACCCATAGCCGTCCACAAATCAGGTTGTACTTGTTCAGAATCATTGTTAGTATTTATTTCTAAGTTAGCATAAATAATAGTACTAAAGTGACACATAGTATTATATTTCATGCACGGATTTAGCATAACACCAACCAAGTAAATATGGGGAATCAAAAAAAAATATTTTTTAAATTTAGTAAACATGGCACCAACAACTTCTTTATAACCTTCTTTATTTTTATATTCTTAGAGCAAACCAGAAATATCGGCTATATATGTCAAAATATTACAAACAATAGGATAATAAGCACCAAAAAATTCAACCGTAGCTACATAATTTTTTTTTAAAAACTTAACAAGATCATTAATTACAACCCAATCAGAATCATGTAGCATGCAATCAACAAAATCAACAAATGAACCGCAATGTTGGTTAAAAGCTAGTGTAATAGGAACTCTATATTTATAACAAGTTTTTAAAAAATTATACGTAGAATTTTATCTAATATCAATTTCCTCAAGCATCTATATCGATGCAAGTCCATTTTCTTGACATTTAACTTTAAATTCTCTAATTCCTTTTCTTCGATTATTTCCTTGAATAAAACCAACAACAAGACGAATTTTTTCAATATAAAGATAAAAAAACTCAAGACCATCTTTTACAATTAAATTATATATATGACATGCACATTTAATATGAAAAATTTCAAGCAACGGCGAAGATAACTTAGATTTTAATTTTTTTATAGCAGTCTTGTTGTTAGAAGCATTATCAAAAGCAATACATACGATTTTATTTTCGATACCATAAAATTCGGCAACTTTAACAATAGAATCAGCAATAAAATCTCCAGTATGTTTAAGATCTTCATCATATAAAAAAGCAAGAATACGTTTTTGCATCACACAATTACTATCTATCCAGTGACAAGTAACGGTTAAATAATCATTTTTATTTACATCACGACCAAGATCAGAAGTTAGGGACAATCTACATTGAATATTTTTTAACAATGTTGATAAATAAAAATAATATTATGAATGAAGTCTAAAAATATCAGATCGACAAGTACTTCTAGGAATACCATTAAACATAGGATTATAAATTGATTGAATATAATGAATAAAGGCATCAGAAGAAGTAAAACTAAAAGGCAATCAACCCACATCTACCATTTTAGCTATTTCTTTCCGGTCCCTCAATTTATTATACTTCTTCGTTACCTGACCGGTTGCTGAGTCCATTCTAGTTTACGTTGGCCCACCAACATCCCCACCACCTCGTGAAATATTTAACTCTCTTTCGTGAGCATCATCTATATGTCTCATTAACGTACCTGTACCCCCTTGCTTGCTTCCGCTTTTATGCTTATATATTTGTTGACAAATATTGCATTGCACCTCAGTATCTGATATACGTTCAAAAAATTATCATGCAATACTAGTTGTTTTACGAGCTCTTGGGGCACGGGGAGGACGGAAAGGGAGATTAACCGATTCAGATCTAACGTTAGCATTTCCTACTGCGGGTGTTTCACCAACATTTCCATCATCTTCGTCTAAATTAACCGCATCTACTTCATTTTCTTCTTCTATATCGTAATTTTTCTGAGCTTCTACATAATTCATATCGTGAGCACCTACACCTAAAGGTAGACTTACTTCTTCCTCAAAAGGTTGACTAAGCAGTGTCAGAGGCACACGGGTATATCTACTACTTGAATTACCTCTACCGCTAGTAATTCGCTTTTTACTACCACTACCACTTCCGGGACAAATTTTTTTAACACCTTTAGTAGCGAGGTTTCTTAATTTATCCATAATATAAATTAAACTAAAAATATTCAAAATACACAAATATAATAAAATTAAATATTCAACAATTAATACACTAAATAAAAATTAAACGTAAGAGATAGAACGACAATACCAACTTTTGGAAGAATTCGAAGGTTGCGACTTTAGAAACTTCCACTCGTACTTTGTAATCGCAAAATTAAAAAATTAAAGTGAGCACTTTAGGAAATTAAATTTATAGAATATTTGAGAATTGAGAATTGAGATTTGAGAGAGAATGAGATTTGAGAGAATTAAAAATTATGTGAAAAATGATTTGAAGGTGTAGGGTATATTTATAGAAAAAAATATGGGATTAAAAAATAATTTTAAAAGTAATTTTTTTTTTAATTAATGGGCCCAAACTAGCCGTTTGGACCCAAAACGGCTATATATCCGTTGGGCCAACGACTAGTTTGACCCAAAATCTATTTTTTTTTTCTTAAAAAAAAAAAAAAAGACCTGGTCGGGCTGGTTAACCGTCAGGCCCCAACCGGGTTGGGTTTGGGCCGGGTTAACTGGGCCAAAACAAAAGAAAACCGGCCCGGGACCCGGTACCCTAAAACCCTTGGGCTTACCGGGCCGGTTTCATTAAATGGGCCGGTTCGGGTCAAGTTGGGCCGGGTCAACCCGACCCGTTTGACAGTCTTATTTGAAATAGCTTTAGTGTATACCATAACTTATATATACTTGAATCCAGAAAGAACATTATTTTGAGGTATAAAATTATGTTATTTAAATGTTAACGACCTATGTATTGGAACGGACATAACTGCTTTCACATTGACACTAGTGTATAAAATTAGTATATTACACAATATAATATTCATGAATTATTTAATAAATTGTGTTGAAACCAGTTTATATACTCATTTCATACTTAAGTAGATTTTTTTTGAGTTCTCAATGTATTAAATTGATATTAAAATTGATATCGGTGAAGTTTCGCATATGTCACATACATTTGTATTGAATGAGTTTTATGAATGTGACAATCGATAAAAAAAATTATATTTTATGTTACATAACCTTTTTAGTGTATGTAATGGATATTAAATGAAAAACTATCACCATACATGTTGAAAATAAATTAATTGATAGTTGTTTGATGTCAAATAATTTTTAGTTGCAATAAAAAAATAATCAGTATTAGCCATGATTTATATTGGTGTTTGCTTTCTGGCAGAAGAAGATGAACATTATATGAATACTATTTTAAATACCAAAACTAAACTTTGTTCATACCAACAATCTTAGAAAGACAAAGAGTAATGAGCACAAATAAATATCAAAATACAATATTCATGTCAAATGTTACTAATTGCAGAATCGAAAAATATATACTTTGATGTAGTTGATATCAATTTAATACCATTTGATGCAACTTAGTTCATATCAATGTCATTCAACGAAGTAAAATACGAAACAAATGTTAAAGTAACATAACATTATATAAATACTACTTAACTAAAAAGACTAAACTTTGTTCATACCAATAATCTTAGAAAAACAAACAGTAATAACCAAATAATTAAACATCAAAATATAATATCTATGTCTGTGTATGCCTCCACACTTGATTTTTTGAGGTTTGAGTAATGGAGTCTCATCCTCAAAATCGGAGTCTGACACTTGCTCACTAATCATATTCTTTCTCTTATAATTTCTCTTATTTTGAGGAATAATAACCTTTTTGTTGAGATTTTTTTCAATATGCATGTTCAAATTGAGCTTCTTGGATGGTTCATCAACAAACGAAACTTCAATTTTATCGGGCAAGCACTGATTTTGCTTCTTGATGTAAGACCCACTTTCAACAATTTTTTTTTATATTTAGATAGAGGAGATGGAGTGAAACAACCTAAATCAAACGAAGGAGTGGAATCAAATTTGAATTCAGACATATTTCAATGAAAGATGAAAAACAAAATATAAAGTTTGAATATGTTAATGGAGAAAAGAGTTTCAATAAAGTTTTGTAGCTTGAGTATGTGAATGGAGAAACAAAAAAGTGCTTCAGGAAATTTTTTGGAGAATGAAAAAGTTTTTTACGTCATAATAAACTTCTTTTAATAAGATTGTTTCAGAAAAGTAGGTAAACTTTTGAAATAAAATATAATATATTTTTACCATAATTATCAATAAACAGGAGAAAATTGATTACAACCCTATAAATATGGAACTAATTTTAAAATAGATAATTAAAAATTAAATTTCGAAAATACAATAAAAATAATATATAATTTAAAAAGTTGCTATAACTTGCAATGAAAAAGTTATTAATGCAATTATCTAAAAGTGTTGCTAAAATTTATAATTTTCAATCTAATAATTGTATATGTGGTAATTTTTTCTTTTATTAATAGTTAATAGTATTCATTACATTATATTGGGGCAGCAGTGCCCGATAGAGAGCTAGTAGTACAAACAGTAGTAGGAGGAGTAGTAGAAGGGTAAGTAATTTGCACGTAGAAGAATATAGTGGACACAACAGATTGATGCTCATAAACTATTGTACAAAATATGAACTGCTGAAGATGGTCATCACGTCTGGAGACAATTGATGGTCAATACGCATTCAACAAACATGATTTAGTAGCATTCACGTTCTTGACAACATTACAAACAAAGCCATGCCAAAAACTATATATAGGAATCTAACTCAGATGAACTTGACCTCGAAGCAGAATAACATTCCAAAACTGACATAAGCTCACATTTTCCAAGAAATGGCAAGCAGCCAACTTGTTCTGATCACCTCGTTGCTCCTTGCATTAGCCTTTCCACCGATAACCGCCTATGACAACGTGCTAGCCAAGTCTGTAGAGAAAACTGCTCAAGTGGTGGTTGAAGGCATGGTCTACTGCCAGAGCTGTGATAACTACGGATCATGGTCTCTGTCAGGAGCTAAGTCCATTGCAGCAGCTAAAGTTAGTGTTATCTGCAAAAATTACATGAAAAGAACGAGCTTCTACAAGGCATTTAAAACAGATGAAAATGGCTACTTATTTGCACCGCTGGATGGCTTCAAAATGGGACATTCTTATCTTGACCATCCTCTACATTCATGCCGCGTAAAACTGGTTGGCTCTCCTCTTGAAAACTGCAGTGTGTTCACTAATGTCAACTATGGAATCACCGGTGCTCGACTCCGATTTTTAGACAAAAAATTGAGGCGAAGTAATTATGAGGCTGTAATTTATGCTGCAGGCCCCTTCGCTTTCCGGCCAGCTTACTGCCTCCTAAACCAGAATATTAATTGATTTCCACCAAGTACTTTTACGTTTTGATCTTTTTACTGGTTTAGTGTGTTCATAAGAGTCTTGAGCATAAATTTTCCTTTTCGCTGTAAGCCTAATGCATTGTGCAACATTCTTCATAACAAACATTTTGCTCCGTTTCATAATTGAGTATTCCATATTAAAACTGCTCCCCCCCCTCCCTTTCCTCTCTCACTCTCTATCAATAAAGGTTGTAGCTCACCCTTCAACATAAGAATGACCAAATTAGGTCAGATCCATCTCACACATCTCAAAATTTAGTCAGGATGCAATGGAAAAGAAAACTAGTCAAACACTATATATATATATATATATATATATATATATACTAGTCGGCTTACGTCGGCCCAATGTTAATCCTTAAAAATTTCACGTTGTGTATAATTCTATCATTTAATTAAAACCTTCATTTGTTTGGTTGATAAATTCTAAGTTAGGCATATATTATTATATTTAGATTGATGAAATTTGTATAACAATATTTTAGGTTGTTCAAATAATCTAAGTTTTTAATTATTGTGATTTATAATATTTTTTCTTCTATTCTACTAATTAGAAGTGACATAGTAAAATTATTATAGTAAATACTCGTGATTTTTTTTTAAGTGGTCTCATATAAGACGTCAAGTTAATTTAAAAAATTAAAAAATAATTTATCATTTTATGCCTATTTTATCTTTTTTATTAAATATTATTAATTTTTTAATACATTCACTTATAAAAACACCAAAAAATAGTTTATTATTTTATGTCTATTTTTTTTTATCAAATATTATTAACTTTTTAATACTTAAATGACTTATAAAATTAATTATGAGTGATATAGTAAAATCACTGATGAAGCAGCTGAAACAGTCATGTCATAAATGTCTATTTTAAATTTTTTATTAAATATTTTTAATTTTTTAATACATAAATGACTTATACAAATTAATTAGGGGTAATATAGTAAAATGTCAGTTGAAGCAGGCATGTCGACCATGAGCAGCCTGCTTCAGCTGCTTATTGTGACTTATTATATAGTATAATATATATATATATATATATATAAAGAAAATAGAGAAGAAATTAAAAGCTTGAAAGAAAAAATAAGACTTTACCAGCATCTTAGAAATCCAATGGCATTGCAAACATTTTATTTATTTCATCCATTGCCTCCTGTGTGCACACAGTTTTCTCAAACAAGTCATAATCCCTTTTTGAAGACAAAGTTGGCGGGGAACTCTTAGGTTGATGGTGTGGCTCATCATCTGGAAGTATCATGAACCTACTGCCATCTCGCTCCATCTTAGGAGCTAATCCCTGATTCTTCGGCTTGCTTTTCCTTGTAAACTCAATTGGCCTTCCGAACATGCTATTAATATCATCCATAGCCTCCTTCAAGTTAATTGTTGGTTCTACAAGGCCATGATGGCAAACATTTTCAACCGCTGAATCTTCTGAAATGGTGGAACCAACAAATTTATATACAACCGTGTCCTCCCTACGGAGTCTTCCTTGAGGAGGCCTTTCAACATTTGGATCTCTAGAATATTCTGAAGTAACATCAGTTGGACTTGGAAAAACAAAACCTTTCACGATCCCATCTTCAATAGTACATCCAGTATCCAATTTATCCATCTGATGAACTTCCTCTCTCACATCATTGGTGTCGTCACCATCAGTATATATCTGAAATGGCTCTTGCATGGGCTTTTGAGTCTCAACTCTGTTGCTTTGTGGCACTGATGAACCATTTGCCAAGCCTTGGTGAGAAGATCCAGCAGCACTATCAGTGTTTTCGTCAAGAAATACCTCAAAACCATTGTTTGATCTCTGATCAACTTTTGGCTGGTTTCTACGCGAATGTTTGACTGCAAGAGATGGCTCTAATGGCTCTCGAAACATGCTATTAATGGCATGTATGGCCTCCTTTGTATTAATGGTAGGTTCCACCAGACCATGATGTCGTGCATCTTCGACATCAGACTTCCCAAAAATGGCATTACCTACAAATTTAGCTACAACTGTGTCTTCACCAGTAAACTTTCGGCATCTATATGCTTCTACAGTGTCTCCACCACAAATTTTTAGCCTGAGGTCACTCCTGAGTTCCTTCTGAAGGGCTGGACCATCATGAGTAGTTTCGTTCATTTGCGACTCTCTCCTGGAGCCCTGTGAAATGGCAACCTCATTTTTCATATTTAAATGCTTGGATCGTACATTGGGTAACTGATCCCTGGCGATGACGGGATTGTTTTCATTTCCACTTAAATTCTCATTATTTTCCTTAATCTCATTGTTATTCAAAGTGATATTTTTAGCACCAAGAGAACATATTTTATTTTTCCCTTCCTGGCGCTGCAGAGAGTATTTCTATTATTAGTTAATGGCTCATATAAGCAAAAGGAAGATATTTGATAGACAAATATGACCATTATAACCAACCTGTATCCTCTTATTCTTACGCTGCTCCATGCGATGAAGGAACTGCTCATATGAATTATGTAAATCATCAACTGGTTCAGCAAGCCTGTTCATTGAAGAATGAAATAGAAATCTGTTAAGCAACATTTGAAAACACTTGTTTCCATAACTGCCATGCGTTTAGTGGAAAAAGACACAACCAACATAAACTAGGTCACACTATTTAAATAATTAAGCAAGGGGAAAGGGGGTTTTACCTAGTTAAGTTGTTGCAATCAGATAATGATAAAAAGAAAAAAGGATTCCATAAATTAAAAGAATAGACAATTTGTTAGGACTCTGATAACAGGGCCCTGCAATTGAAAAGGATTAATAGAAAGGAAAGCCACACATATATCCCTAACTCATGGAGGGAAAAGGAATAAGAAATAACATTGTGCACCTGATGGCACTTCTCTTCTAAATAGCTCTATGGAATAATGTTGCTTTAGAATTTGAAAACATATCTAAAAAAATACACAATAGTGCAACTTTGCACAAGAAAGTTCAGATAACCTCCTAAGAAGCAAGTAAAGTGAATCAACTTAAATTGCCAAAACTAATGGTGCAAAGACATACACCTGCGCTAATACTGCTTGTCATGTCGCCAACAACATTGGCCGTAGGAAACAAACTGTTACCGGACCTTCTAGCGTATCAAATATTCATAACTCAAGGAGAAAGTGTTTACAATTAGGATAATCAATTTGGCTGAGGGTCACATTAGGTTTGCACCCTAGGATAGCAGTGCACTTTTGGAAGGATAACTAACCTTCACTACGTATGACAACGAACTAAGTTCTCTAAAAGGGTTATACCCCTTGAACTAAGTTCTCTAAAAGGGTTAACATACCCCTTGAGAATAATATGGCTTGAGATACTCCTAAAAGAAGGGCGCAACCCAGTGCACAAAGCATCCTGCATTAGCAGGGTTGCACCTCAATGATGTAGATAGCCTATCTTACCCTAATGCAAGCATTAGTGGCTGCTTCCATGACTCGAACCTTTGACCTATAGGTCACACAGAGACAACTTTACCATTGCTCCAAGGATCCCCTTTTCTTGAGATATCCCTAAACAAAAGCAAATCAATGACGACTTTTTTTCATTGAAATGTGACAACAATTTGGAATGTCGATTGAACTGAATGTGAGATGATCAATACATAGCATTTGTCAATAGCTCTTTCACTGAATTTCTATAATAAAAAAGTACTTGGATGCAAGAAGAATGTTAAGTAAAGGAATTCTTAAGACTAATAACCCAATAAATATAAAAACACAATTAGGTAGGAGTATTAGTTACTTACTTCTGCACGCCCAAATGGTACATCTTCTCTGCAGCCTCAAACTTTTTAACCTTTTCATAATGAAGAGCATATGCTTGGTAAAACAGAGACTTTTTTATCCCGATTTGATTCAACTCCATGGTTTTAAGTACCCCTTTTGGGTCATGAACGTAGTCTATCTACACAAACAAAAAATCAAATGTGAATGAGAGTATAATTATTAACTCAAAATGTAAAGCAAATCAAGGAAATTGTTCGTTTATTTAGAAGTATTAAATATTAGCAAGGTATAACCAATATAATTTCTTCAATAAATTCAGATAGGATACCCCAGTCCCCAGATAAAAAGAAAAAGAGGCAGAAGAAATCACCAATAGAAAGAATGATCCAGTGGAAAAAACAAAACTAACAAAAGAAGTTACCAGTTGTAACCAGACTCGAAGATAACGCATATCATTAGTATAGCGGCGATCGGTCTCAAAAGTCTGTGCACATTTCTGAAGAAATCGTGGGAGTTTCTCCTTAAGCAGCTGCGGAGGAAGTGACTCTTTCATTTTCTTTATCCCTCTACAAAAAATACGTGCTAATAATCAGAACCGATTCAAGAGAATTTAGAGTTTTGTTTGAAGGATGCTTACCGGAGCCAAGGGAGAAGAGGGTCTTTGCCGTTGTAGGATTTGATGTCAGAAACCAGAGAAGAGAAGATGTCATTGTACATTAAAGACATTGATTGATGCAAGTATGAGATATTGGAAAAAGAAACTCACTGTAAAACCTAATTTGAATTTTTGAGAGCGCCCTGACATCTTTCATATAGTTTAATATTTCAGTTTGCCCCAAAAGTTCAAAAACAGTATGTTCACGCCCCTCCGCTTTTTTATTTTTTTATTTTTTATATGAGTTCACTTCTATTCTCTTTATTCATTTTCACTTGTTACAGTTCGTTTCTCGAAAGGCAAATTATACCAATTTTGACCAAATATTTGAAGATATATTTATTCATTCTTTCAATATAAAAGGATTGCAACGTCTCGTATTTCCCTTATAGTTTTTAAACATATAAACTTTAAGTTTAAAATATTAAATTAATAATTCATTTTAACTCTACAGATTAGTCAAGTTGACTCTCATAAAGCAAAACATAATAAGTAAAGTGAGGGGGAGGGGGGGGGGAGAATACAATTGATATATCTTTCTTTTTCATTCCAACATTCAAATGACCAATTTTTTGGACACTTTAGTACTATTTATTTGGGATTTATTTGTGTTTAATAGGGAAAAAATGTAAGTTGCCTTTTAAATTTATCTAAAAACGTACTTACACACTCTCTTACTCCCATCCTTGTTTAAAATAGAATCATTACCCTTTTTTTGAATTAAAGTTAGACCGAGGTCATTTATTTGCAAAAAGGAAAAAAGTCTGTACAAAGTGAACCCAACCAGACAGGTCTAAAACTATCATATCCGATCCAGATAAAAAAATTAAACAAAATCTATTCTAATCTATGGCCAAAAAAGGAAAGAGGAAAAAGAAAAGTAGCACTTAGAACCATCCTCAGCTAAATAGCGATCTCGAGAAACTTCATCTTCAAATGATTCTTCCTATTTAGCGAAGTTTAATGTTCTAGTAGGAGAGTGTCAAGAGAAATCATCTATCCCTTATAATTTTTAAGTCTGAATCCATCAAAAATTGGGGTTTAGATTGATTTCTCCCAAGACATTCAACAAATCTCACTAATGCCATGAAATTCAATCCAAATGAAGACTTCTTTGAACCCCTACTATGATAGATCTGGTAAAAAATACACAGGTATAAGCAATTTCTTCATACTCTTGGCTAATGAGCCCAATTCGATCTATGCATTTTTTAAGAATTTCATAACTGCAAGATGAGCTTTACAAACTTGGAACCCATAGAAGATGTTATTAGTTCATGCTTTGATGAATATGAGTAGACACTCTTTAAGCTTTTGAGTAGAAATTTTCCAATGCTTTGGACTTTTTTCTGAATTAAAACTCTCTCAGCAGGTTGAGCTCATGAAGAGCTGATACCATTGCTAAAGACAATGCTAACTCAAATCGAAGTTAAACTTGGTATGCATAAATTCTCTTCACTTTTATGTTCAACTGTGTATTTATAGTCATGTTGATTCTTTGCTTGCCCTAGTATTCTGATTTTGCATATGAATATTCTTGCCTGCCTTGTCTTATTGTTGAATAATAAAATTCCTATATTGGCACTTTGTCACTGTTATGTTTGTTAGTTGACTTTGTTCCATGCTTTTTAGTGCTCTTCTTTTGTTGGGTACATCCTGAAAATGGACATATATTAATCTTTAGGTACCATCATAAAAGAAAATACGATTAGCAAAAATCTGCCTCCATGCTTTCTTCCCTTAATATGTGCTTCACTTCTATATTCTTGTTCTCTTAAACTACTGATTTTCTTGATTTTCATAGCCAACTACCATGGGATTTCCTATCCCATCAAGAATTTTCTTAAGAGTTATACAATCAGTTTTCAACACCACAATAATAAATTATTTTCAATGCAATATTCCAGTCCACATCTCATACCAACAATTTTAGCCTCTAAACTTGTAACATCTCCCATCCTTGAAACTTCTGCATAAATGAAATCTCCAACCTCATTCCTTATACAAAAAACACTTGCATTATGTCTCGAATTACCTTTGGGTTGCTTCATCTGAGTTTCACTTGTAAGTCTCTTCTTTTGAAAAACTCTACCCTAACACTTTGTATTCAATTGTTGGACTATAAGCTTCAAAGAACTTCACTAGAATAGGCCTATTGTTTGGTATATTCCTCAACCAAGAATACCTTGTAAGTGCCATGTAATGAAAATATATGTTAATTTCCATTATCATATAGTATTTAGAAATCTTGCCCCATGTTTTACAATATTTTTCCTCTTCAAATTTTCTACAGAAATAAAGTAGGGACAACCTTATATAAAGGGATCGATTTGTCCACATAATCAACATTTCACCATTTATAGATACTGTCTTTCATTTGAATAAATAAGCCCTGCAACCCTACAACTGCTGCAAAAGATTTTCAAATTCTGACATCCTCTAAGCAATTAATGAATATGCTCATAAGATTCTATGGTTAAGGTATCATAACAATAACATCTTACCACATCCTCCAAACCTATCGTCATTAGAAATTCTTCAATAGGGAGCCTTTTATTTTCATAGTCTCCATAGAAAAAAATAGACCTTAAATGGAATCCCTTTTTCCTAAATGAACTTGAATTCTTATTTTTCATTTCCTGGAATTCTCAATAAGTCCCAAGCAAAATTACTTTGAACATTCTTGAATTGTGAGCCATCCATCATGCCTTGTCCCATTCCTCTGTATTATCCACCACCCCAATTTTCTTCATGATATGATTACTCATATCCTCAAGCTAACCTAATAAGTTACAATTCCATCTTTCCTATGAGTTGAGTTATTTCACATCTTCAAAATAAAGGTTCATATTAAAATTCACAAGTAGGTAATAATACAAAGCATCTAATTGGGTCCAATTATCAAATCAGGTGCTAGAGTGACCATATTTTGGCTCCCACTATATTTCTTGATCATATTATTCCTAGATTACAGCATGAACTTTCAAGTTCGAGACCCCCTCTCTATTCTACCACTCAGGGTCTAAAATTTTTGCAATACTTATTCCACATGAAATTTGTCCATGGAGATTTTTGTGTTCTAAATATCCACCATATATAATTTTGCAAATAAAATTTTTGCAGTATCAAATAAAGATTTAAAGCCCAAACCTCCTTTATTTTTTAGCAAACAAATTATTGACCAAGAAACCAATGCTTATTCCTACCCACCTCCTTAAAATTTCATAAAAATCTAGCAAAGATTTTATTTAAATCATAAAGAACATATTTAGGAGGAATAATGGGATGACAACTGATATACAATGATGCTTAATAAAACATTGTTAATCAAAACAACCTTATCCCCAAAGACATCAATTTCCTTTTCACAATTGCAACTTATTTTGTACCTTCTTAACTAACTCGAAAAATGACTTTTTCTTTTGCTATCCGATTGAGCACCTTAGATAAGTCAAAGGAAACTTGCCTTTAGAAAAACTAGTGCACTCTTTATCAACTTGAATATAAGTCTAAGCTACCTTTGTGTGAACAAAAAATACACTTTTACCTTCATTAATCTTCTAGCCTAAATGTTTTTAATATTCCTTAAGGATCTTCATAATCAGTTTTAAAGATAATCTATCAGCAACAACAAATCTAATTGTATCATCTGCATAACAAAGATGGTTTGTATTCTCATTCCACTTTGGTAAATCAAACCCCCTAAAATCTCTGTGAAATAACAAATTATTAAGAGCCCCGGAGAGAACATCAGAAACTAGAATAAAAAGAGCTGGTGATAAAGGGTCCCCTTGCTTCACTACCTTTGAGAAATTAAAATACCCATGAGCTTGTTCACTAATGAGTGCAAACTACCAATTATTCGCAAAAAGTCTCCAAAACTTATCAATAAACAACTTATCAAAATCCATTTGTTCAAATACTTTTACAAGAAAATTTGATTCTACTCTGTCATATGATTTTTATATGTCCAATTTGATCACCACATTTATTGTTTTGTTCCTTTTCCTGATATTAATAATAATATCTTACGTTAGTAAGACATTTTTTGTAATGCTTCTACCTTTCACAAACCCATATTGGTTTTGAGAAATTAATTTAGGTAGAACTCCTTCCAACCAATCATTCAATATTCTAGAGATAATCTTATTAAGAAAATTACTCAAACTAATAGGCCTCATATCGAAAAAGGATTATACCTTTTTTTGTAATAAGACCAAATTAGTATGAGTAATAGATTTAGGAAGAGAGAAATCTTAGAAAAAGTCATGCAACATCTTAATTACATCTTCCCCAACAATGTCCTATCAAGTGTGATATAAGTGTTTAATAAATCTATCAAGGCCACTAGCACTATCCCTATTTAATTAAAATATTGCCTTTTTACCTCACCATCAGGTGTCAATTCATTTAAAATAGAGTTATCTTCTGCAGAAATTAAATTAGGGATTAGATTAATCAAATTCAACTCTTTTTTCACTGCTGGAAAATTGCTCTTAATAAAAAACACTGGCTCCCTCAGCTACTTGATCATTGTTTTTTGCCCAATACCCATAAATGCTCTTAATTATATTAATTGTAAGTCTTTTTCTCCTTCTATTGATCATGTTATGGAAAAAATTAGTATTTTATCCTATTTTATGATCCAATATATTCCTGATTTTTGCCTCTAAAACTCCTTCTCATAATATATGTACTATTTTAATTCAGCATGAGCTCTCTGAAGTATACTTCTATTGGCTGCAGCTGGGAATTCCTCAAACAAATCTTCTTTGATTCTCACAATATCTTTTCTAATTTTTAGTTTCTTGAAGATATCCCATGTTTCTCTCTGCTCTATAAAGATAATGCAATTTTAGTCTTTTCATCTTTACTTTAATGTCAATAAAATCATAATCTATTTCTTTAGAGATCCAATTCTGTTGTACCGCATTTCTGAAGCCTTTTTTCTTTGTCCGAAACTTAAGAAATTTAAAAGGCCTACAACTGATAGGATTGCTCTCCACAAGACAATAGTAAAGAAACATGATGATGTCTTATTCTAGACAAGTGTTCCATCTCCATACTTTCTATAATCTATTATTTTTACCCTCTATAAGCACATAATTTAATGTATTACTAGTCTGTGTTGCATCTTCTTCAATTAATTGATGAGAGACTATATTATGTAACATTGTCATTGGTGAAACATTTTGCTAAATCATATTTAATTGTGCTTCTACTGTTGTAGGTACAATACTCTATTGTTGTATCTTGGTCTCACTTAGCACCGCATTATTATTTGTTGGAAGTTTTGAAGAAAACCTTTCAGTAACATTATCTTCTGCTAAATCAACATTAGATTCATC
Source organism: Capsicum pubescens (assembly GCA_030864215.1). Classification (NCBI taxonomy): domain Eukaryota; kingdom Viridiplantae; phylum Streptophyta; class Magnoliopsida; order Solanales; family Solanaceae; genus Capsicum; species Capsicum pubescens. Next base: position 152,657,827 of record CM061543.1, on the reverse strand, counting down.
CATTTGTAGAGGTTCGTGGTTTATGGCTATTGCTAATGCTTTCTTCATCTTTTTCTCATATTTGTCAGTAGTTATTACACTGTTCATCTCAACATCTACCACAACTATAGCATTGCATTTCACATATTTCTCTTTATTATTAACTATTCTTACCTATTTCTCCCTTTATTTTATTAAAACAATTTCATTTACAACCTCCATTATCTTTAAATCAATAACTTGGTCATTATCAGTAACCAATACATCAATCACATTTTTCTTTTTTCTAAATCTATCTCTCATGCCTTATGTTGTAATGTATTTGGACTATCAGATAGCACATCTAAGTATATGTTCTCTCTTTTTCCATTGAACTGAAGGCCCTACTTTGTAGTTCTGGTTTCAGATTGTTGCATCTATTGGGACTTGCTATTTGTAAGACTATTAGATTTTTGTTGTTGTTGCTTTCCCAGTGAATTAAGTTGTCCCATTTGTGTTTTTCTTCCTTGAACATTATGTGTACCTGTATTCACCTTTTTTCTGGTCTTTACTATTTTTCACAATGCTAGAATGTTTTTTTAACTCACTACCATGTTCTCCCTTTTCGTACAAAATGTCAAATGCATTCTCAAGATTAATTTTTTTTGTAGAAGTTGTTGTCTCCAACACAGTGTCAAGAAAATATTCTTCAGTGTCCTTGTCCTTTTTAAATCTTCTATTAGTGGGGTTCCACCTTCTTTCATGTGGCCTGCCTATCCTAAAAACTCTTTGATTCTATGTTCCATCTTCATCCTTATTTTCATTACTGATGCCATCCTTTTTGCTTGCTTCAAAAATCTCTTTTAATTTTGGATGTAGTACTTGACAATCCTCTTCCTCATGTCCTTAAAATTTGTATGTTTTGCAATACTTCAACAACACATCATATTAAACCTTGATAGATACAATCCTGGATGTATTGTTATTATTGTTCGCTACCTTAATCTCCACATGACTAGGTAAGTCTGCTACCAGGTCCACTTGAACCTTTACTTTTATGAAACTAGGTCGTGTTTGATCATTTGTATCCATATCAAGATGAATTGGTCTTCCTACAATAACTGCTATTGAACAAAGTGACTCTTCATCTAAAAATGTGGGTAACAGGTTTGGGAAAGAAATCCACCTATTGCTTGCGTTATCTTTTTTTTTCCTAACCTAAGTGTCATTAATCAGTGGGTGCATCTGATAAGCCAGCCCATCTTTGGCAATAATATAGTAAACATTTTTAGCCATTATGTTCACAAAGTCCTCCATCTAGCTAAATCTCATGAGAATGTGTCTATTCCTTAATAGACCAATTTTACAGTCTCCCTTTATACCACATTATTTTGGAATTTGTGTTCTCTAATATCTAGTTCAGGCCATCCATAATTTTTTTTCCAACTATATCCAATTGTTAATTTTTCAAAATATTCGTCTTCTCCCCTTTCTCCCCCATCCATATAACACGAGGAACTCCATCAACAAAAGAACAGGCTTATAAGAATTGGGTTTCCTTTATTACCTTGTTACTTAACATTATCATCTTTCATTAAATTGGCGTATTTAGTTTTGGCTGTGCTATCTACAAGATTCATAACTTGCGGTATTTTAAGCAAAAACTTAAGTTTGATAGGCAAAATAGAATTTTTAGGCGAATTGGGATAATATAGAGAAGGAAAAGATTTTGGGGATGTAAGAGAGAAAACCTGGCCAACCCCAGTGGCCTAACTGACTATCAATGGTGGTGTTGCATCTGACTTAAAATTCTAGCAACGTTTAGTTTTTTAGGTTGCAGGGGGCTTGAACTTCGCTTAATCCATCAAAGGACTCCTGTATCCGTGGAGATGTCCCTTCTTATCATACTTTTTGGAACCATTAACCTGAAAGATGACATGACAAAAATTATTTTTACCTACTTAAAGCTCATGAGAAACACAAAAAATTATTTAAAATACATTAATTTGAAGAAATTGTCACGTTCTGGAGATGTTACACCTAAGTAGCATGTTCAGTGTAAACTATTATGTCTACTTTATTCTTTTTCGTAATATTTATATTATATTTTAATTCTTTTTATTGTTCACATTCTTTTTGCTTTATTTTTTTTTTTACTATTTTTACCATTTTCTCTAGAGCACCACCCTCTTGCCTTCTCTATGAATTTCAAAGACTTTATTGTATGATTTTGAGTTCAATTTTATTCTTATTAATGATTTTTTAATGTATATTTTTTTTCATAGTAGAAGATTTTACAATTTGCTTTTAAGTTTATTTTTTCTTGCTTGTTTAATCTTCTAAGTAAATATTGACTCTTTATGATGTTTTTGTAGTGGATATTCTCTTTCTTACTTTACACTTTGCATAGGTTCTTTCCTTGTCTTGCTTCAATGCACTAAATCAAAAGTTCTACAATTGATAGATTTGAATAAAAGAACCTTCGCTCATACAAATATATTTTATTTTTCTCTTTAGATTTTATTTTTTCTAACGATGAACTTGTTGAAACCTCAATTCTTCTATCTCCTTTTTAGTGGAGTACTTCAAGAATTCCTCATGAATCACATGATTTTGGACCATTCCAGCATATACCCTCATGAATTTGAGCATTAATTCTAACAACTTAACTCCTTAATTTTAGGATATGCACTTATTGCGATTATTAATTTGAAATTTAGGAAGCTCTGTAATACCCCGTACTTTTTTCTAGCTTGAAATTTATCCCAAGAATATTAGAAGCTTTCTTTGAAAGATGAATCCACTTTTTTACATGTGTTATTTTTAATATTTTCACTTCTTTTCATGTGGAAAATTGAATTAGCTTTCCAACGATACCAATTTCGTTCAAATCCGGTATCGGAGTAAAAAGTTATGGACGTTTTACTCAGAGCTATCAGAATTGCCCAGGTGCGACGACCAGGTTGATGGACTGTCGACCTAGCGATGGACCGTCGCCTTGACTGTCGCAGCCAAGGCAGTGAGGCAACCTTCTGGATAAGGTGCGACGGATAAGTTGACAGAACATCGAACTTGCGATGGACCGTCGCCCAGGCCGTCGCTACTTAGGCAGTAAGCCTCTTTTTTGACCACGCATGAAGATCTAAACGACGGACCATTACCTTAGTGATGGATCATCACACGAGCCATCGCAGGTCCCAATTCAGCAAATTAAAGGCGTTTCAAAAGAGGCTTTTTGGTCTTTTGCCACCCGTTTATATACCCAATTATATCCGACCAAAGCTCAGAAATTCATTATTCTTTCAGTACAACAAAACTAGGGTTTTCTCTATAACATTAATCTCCAAGAAAAAAATCTAAATCATCTTCAAGAACTAAGAGATTCAAATTCTTCAAGTTCAAGAATTTCAAGAAACTTAACCCAGGTATGCATAGTGTTCATTCATGGACTCCTTCCGTCCATGAAGCCGAAAAATCTCTTTTCAAAGTTTAAGTTTATAGATTTCCTTTATGAATTTCATGATTGGGCTGCTCTTGTTCAAGTTGATAATGAGTCATGGAATTGGGGGATAAATTTTATGTGGATTTGATTAGTATAGATGTAGATTCATGTAAACCTATGATTAAACCCTTGAATGTTGAAATTAGAATTGAATCATGATGTTTAATTGTTGTATAATGTTGTTTACACATACTATGCCTACTATGTGTTGATTAAATACCTAGATGAAGGAAAATGCCCAACTAGCATGATATCATGAAATCCCTATGTATGTATAAGTTTATGCAGATCACATATTTGATGAAATGCTTCAATAAATGTATTATGGATTATGATGTTAGTGATGTGTTCAAGTAGGTCATGATTTGTCAGTTTTCTTCCATCGAGTTCTGGGGGTACTTGTACCCGAAATATTAGCTGTGTGCCTAGAGCCATGTCATGTTTCCACGATACTCCCAGTCAAGCTATGATCCTTAGACTTCAGATATTCTTATGACTCAGGAAATCTCCATGATCTCATGAACTCAGTCAGTTGTCAGATGTCAGTAGTATTCCATCAGTCAACGGAAGTCAGTAACTCAGTCCATGTTCAGTTCCGTAAATCATGTTCAGTGTCTATTCAGATGGGAGTACAAATTAGCACCCAACGAACCCAAGGGTGGGAACTCACCTGTTATATGAGGGTGTGATTCTTAGAAGGAATCCTTGCATTCCAAAACTATGTAGCCAACATAGGTTGAGACATCATAGCCTTCTATATGAGGGTAGATGAGGTGGCTTAACCTTCTATATGAGGGTTCCCACCATTCTCATTAGAGTTACCTGGTATATTAGGGCCACTCACATGTTGTCCTTACCAGTGGTGCGGTATTGACACCCTTTCAATTAGGGCACAAATTGGACCCTAATTTAGCTATAAAGCGTCATTTGGGGCCTGTCGATTAGATGAATACCTCCCACAGTCTCTGTATCAGTCTTAGTAAAAGAACTCAGATAGTTCTTCAGAATTTAGAACTATCAGATACAGTCAACTCAGATACAGTACAGAACTCAGCTAGTTCCATCAGATCTAGGACTGTCAGATACAATCACTCATATTATCAGTTATCAGAATTCAGTCATTAGTCATATTAGTCATCAATATACTCATGTTATCACGACTTCAGATATACTTACTATGTATACATGCATGCATTCTCACGTTTATTTTAGTTAGTTAGCTAGTATTACTCATGCATATGAACCCCGTACATTCAACCTACCTTACATGCATACCAGTACATTCAAAGTACTGACGCATTTATGATATGATGTCTTATACCATAGGTTCAGAGACACGAGCTCCAAAGCATCAGTAGATTCCAGATATCAGCAGTCAGAGTTAACAGTGAGTCCTCATCCTTCGAGGACATGATTATTTCTCTATTATCTCATTAATTAATTTATTAGTTGAAGTTAGTTGGGGACATGTCCCATCAACTCCTTACTCAGACAGTTCAGTCAGTTAGAGGCTTTCTAGACTATCATATTTCAGACTTCAGTATGTTCAATTTTGTTTTGGGGTATTCCATTACCCCACACAAATGTTATATCATTCAGATCATGTTCAATATTGAACCTCATGGCCTTTTGATAACGCTCAATCTACAGCTCTCGTTTGAGTGTAAAGCGGTCGTTAGCAAATATAGAACCCAACCTGGGTTGGGTGTCGATCCCACAAGGAATAGCTTGGCCAACAAGTAAGTAAAATTACTAAACTTTTGGTGCAAGTCTCGTAAGAAGGGGGGATTCTTGTCTTGCAAGTAATGTAAACAAAAGATGAAAATAATAAAGTAAAAAGAGAGAGATTGTTACGTTGGTTGTAAACAATGAGAATTGAAGCGTTGGGGTTATGTCCACCTTCTGAGGTATACGTCTCTATTGGCTATGAGTGTGTAGAATTCTGACATGCAATTGCTTATAGAGGATTGTAGTCGATGGTAAATCCAAGCGTCTCTCGACCTAAACAAGGACTATTTCACTTTAACTCTCTCGAGCTTAAAGCGTATCTAACGGTACGAATTCTCCAAGAGGTTAGTCCAGTTATGGCACTAGCTTTTTAATAGGAAAGGGTGTCCTACTACCTTGACATTATCTCTTTTCCAGACAAATAACTTTTCTCTCGAACAAGTTAAATGTTAGACTGGCGTATTCTTGCGTTTGCAACCGCAAAGAATGTAGATTAAGATGAAGAGAATAATGATATAAGCAATATACGTGCCTCGAACTCACAAACTCACAGCAATAGATAGTATCTCATACGGCTTCCATAACCCCAACAGAGAAGTTTAGTTACCCATGAATGCGAAGGAAATCACGATTGACATTGTTATTATATCACGATATTGAGTAATGGCGTGTAGATCAAGTGATAGGCGTGAGGCGTGATTCCTTAGCAAGTAACGATTCTCTTGTTGTGGAATTTAAGAATAGAAGAGTAGAAGAAGAAAAATAGAATTAATGGAAAGATTAGAAGAATTATAGAGTAATAGAATTGAATTGTAAGACGAGAAGTTAAGAAGATGTTAGAAAATGTAAAAAGATGATAGAAGATGTGAGGGATGGAAGGAAGTATTATGTTCTCCCTCCTTCCCCCCTCCTTCTTCTAAATCTCTAGCATGATAGGGTATTTATAATACCCATATCCTACTCCTACTAAGCTAATGAAATAAATAACCAAATCCTATTAGACTAATGAAATCCTTAACCCAAATGTACTAGGTTAGGGTAACATTATCATAATCCACATAAAATAATGAAATACATAACCTAATTGTACTAGGTTAATGTATCATTGTCAAAATCCAGCTTTGTGTCTGTAAGTCCCCAAAGTCTTCAGAATTGCTGTTTTAGCCCGGGACAGATTTTCCATGCATCACTTTTGGTCCTTTAGGCGTCCAAACTCCCTTTCCTTCCTTCGTGAGCTTTCTTTAGCGTCAAGTAAGCCATAAAATGCTGAATTATGCATCATTTATACCTGAAACTTTACTAATCATGTTCGTTAGCTCATTTACAGGAAAAAGGACTAAAAATGCATGAAATATATAATTTGTTCTCAAAACTAGGCTAAAATATGGGCAAAATATATTGATATAGGCGCGTAAATTCGCCTATCATCACCTTTCAGTGTATGTTTCTGCAATATTATGTCATATTATGCAGTGTACAGGTATACATATCAGTCATGGGTTAGCTTGTGGTCCTTCGGGGTCATGAGCATCATGTAGTATTTTGGGTACCAGATTTGGGGCATTACAAACTTGGTATCATAGCCTAAGGTTCAATAGAGTCCTAAGAAGTCTGAAAGCCGCATCTAGTAGAGTCTTGTACATGGGTGTGTTGCGCGCCACATTTATGTACAGGAGGCTATAAGATGTTTTAGGAACAGTTTCCCTTCTTTCAGTATTCATGTCATGCCAGTGAGCATAATCTCAATCTAATATCTTAGTCTAATCCATTTCTTCTCTTTATTTCAGAACATGCCTCCCAAGAGAAGAACCCAGCCTATCTAGGAAGATCCCTTGGACGAATATGTTTCTCATGTGGAGTTCAGGGCCATATTTACTACTCTTGCTTAGTCAGTTGCTTCTCAGAATGAATGACCAGCTGTCGTTCCGGCCAACCCAGTGGCCAATTCAGTTGCAGCTAGGATTCGGGAATTCACCTAAATGAATCCTCCATCCTTTCTTAGGTCTAAGATAGATGAGAACCCTTAGGAATTCCTAGATTAGGTGCAGAAGGTTACAAACATAATGAGGGTTACGTCTAGTGAGAGTGCTGAGCTAGTTGCATATCAATTATAGGATGTGGCTCATACTTGGTTCAAGCAATGGAAGTCAGAGAGGGCAGATGATGCAGGGTCATTTGAGTGGAAGGGGTTTGCTTCAATGTTACTTGATAGATTCTTTCCCCTAGATCTTAGAGAAGCTAAGGTGCTAGAATTCATCAACCTCAGCAGGGCAATATGATAGTGAAAGAGTATTCTCTTAAGTTTACTTAATTAGCCAGATATGACCCTCATGTGGTTGCAGATAGTAGGGCAAGGATGAGTAAGTTTATTTTGGAGGTGAACGATAGCGTGGTTAATAAGTGCAGATCCACCATGCTGAATAGTGACATGACTTTAGCAAGGCTCATGACTCATGCTCAGCAGATAGAGGAGCATAATATTAAGATGAGGGAGAAGCAGAATAAGAGAGCGAAGATAGGTAGTTTTAACTTTGCTTAGCCTAAGTCAGAAGGAGAAAACCATTTTTAGTTTTGTCCTAAGTCATCAGTTCCCGCTCCTTGTTTAGCCAGTGCTCCAATTCCTACGTTCAGAGAGGGTAGTAAAGATAGAGCGCCAGTCTCTAAGTCCTAGGGCAGTGTTAGCAGTTCCCGCACCTATCCTCTTTGCCATACTTATGGAAAGCACCATCAGGGTATTTGCAGAGCTGACAGTGGTATTTTCTTTGGATGTGGCAAGCTAAGCCACAGAGTCAGAGACTATCCTCAGCCAAGTCCTTAGGGTCAATAAAATTGCTCCTCAGCTCAGTCTGGTCGCCCAAATCAGTAGGGTGCCACCTCCAGTGCTACTAGTAGGCAATGCCCAAGTCGTCTCTATGCTCTTCAGTCCCAACAAGATCAGGAAAATTCTCCTAATATGGTTACCGGTATGTTACAGATCTTTTATGTACATGTTTACGCTTTGCTAGATCCAGGAGCTTCTTTGTCTTTTGTCACTCCTTATATAGCAGTCAATTTTGGAGTCAGTCCCAAAATTCTAGAAGAGCCCTTTTCAGTCTCTACCCCAGTGGGTAAAACCATCATAGCCCAATGGATATACAGGAACAACCCAGTTATGATATCTCAGAAAGTCACTTCGACAGACTTAGTCGAATTAGAGATGATTGATTTTGATGTCATGCTCGACATAGATTGACTTTATTCCTGCTATGCCATAGTCAACTGCAGAAATAGAATAGTCCAGTTTCAGTTCCTAAATGAACTTATCCTTGAGTGGAAGGGTAGTACTTCAGCGTTTAGAGGTCAGTTTATTTACTACCTTCGGGTAAGAAAAATGATATCTAAGGGATATGTCTATTATCTTGTTCATGTTAAGGATTCCAGTTCTGAAACTCCCAGTCTTAAATCTGTTCCAGTGGTGAATGAATATTCAGATGTCTTTCCCAAAGATATTTTAGGAATTCCTCCCGAAAGGGAAATAGACTTCGACATTGATCTTTTTCCAGATACTCAACCTATATCCATTTCTCCATATAGAATGGCACCAGCAGAACTCAAAGAACTGAAAGAATAGTTGAAGGATCTCTTAGCTAAGGGATTCATCAAGCCTAGTGTGTCCCCGTGGGGTGCTCCTGTATTATTCATGCGCAAGAAAGATGGTTATATCAAAATATGTATAGACTACCGTCAACTTAATAAGGTCACGGTCAAGAACAAGTATCCTCTTCCTAGAATCGATGAATTGTTTGACCGACTTCAGGGTGCTAGCTATTTCTCTAAGATAGACCTCAGATCCGGCTATCATCAGCTCAGAGTCAGAGAATGTGATATTTTGAAAATAGCTTTTCGTACTCGGTATGGTTACTTTAATTTTTTAGTCATGTCCTTTGGTCTCACCAATGCCCCAGCAGCTTTCATGGACTTGATGAACCGTGTGTTTAAGCAGTACTTGGACATGTTCGTCATTGTCTTCATATATGATATTCTGGTCTATTCCCACAGTGAGCGAGATCATACAGACCATCTCAGAACAGTACTTCAGACTCTCAGAGATCATCAGCTATTCGCCAAATTCAGTAAGTTCAAGTTTTGGCTAAGGTCAGTAGCATTCCTTGGTCATATTATTTTTGGTGATGGTGTTAGAGTAGATCCTCAAAAGATCGAAGTAGTAAGAAACTGGCCTCGCCCTGTCTCTCCATCAGATGTCAAAAGTTTCCTGGGTTTGAATGGCTATTATAGACGGATTGTTGAGGGATTTTCTTCTATTGCATCCCCTATGTCCAGATTTAACTCAGAAGAAAGTCAAGTTTCAGTGGTCAGATCCCTGCGAGAAGATTTTTTAGGAGTAGAAGACTCAACTTACCTCAGCTCCAATTCTAGCGTTACCAGATGGTTCAGATAGGTTCGTAGTGTATTGTGATGCATCAAGAGTAGGTTTGGGTTGTGTCCTCATATAGCATAGTAAGGTCATAGCCTACGCCTCCAGACAGCTTAAACCCCATGAGAAAAATTCTCCTACTCATGATCTTGAGTTAGCCGCTATAGTATTTGCCTTGAGGATTTGGACTCTTGGATCTATTTTTTTGATTCACCGCATGGGGAGATTTGTAGTCGTTTCACTCCTTTAGTCCTGCTGTGACTACCTCTCTTTTATTTGAAAGGTAAAGGCCCACCAGAGAGTAAAGGGAGGATATTAGGGGAAGCAGTGAGTGGAGATTCCCCTGCAGAGAGCCGGGTTGGGTGAATTGAAGTTATCTTTCGGTCAACTGTCCACCCGGTTAAAAGAAAGTGAATCTTTCCATTTTTCTTATAGTTTATGCGCGGCAGCACCAACTATGAGAAATCCACCAATCCACATGTGATGTGTGAACAGGGGCAAGGGCAGACCGCTGCTGGTAGCCTTAATTGGGTGGCGCGCTGCTCTTCTGCCTGCCTGCTTTTTGGGCTTTGGAAACAAACACGAACAAGATACGAGAGATGTTAGACATCAGTTGGATAAGAGTAAGAATAAAAAGAAAGTTGGGGTACACCATCCTCGGACTATCGGGAGTGGTTTGAAGATAGATTTCTCCTTGGCATTATCTATACTGTGTTCATGGATCATAAGAGCCTTCAGTATATTTTTTCTCAAAAAGATCTCAATCTTCATCAGAGAAGGTGGTTAGAGCTCTTAAAAGATTATGACATGAGTTTCCTTTATCATTCGAGCAAGGCCAACGTAGTGGTCGATGCTCTCAGTAGACTATCTATGGGTAGTGTTGCTCATGTTTAAGACAATAAGAAGAAGTTATCTCAGGAAGTTCATCAGCTTACCAGACTAGACATTCGCTTAGTCGATATAGATGAGGGTGATATATGGGTTCAGAGTAGTTCAGAATCATCTCTAGTTTCCGAGGTAAAAGAAAAGCAATATAAAGATCCCAGCCTTGTCAAGTTGAAAGAGTCAGTTCAGGATCAGAAAGTAGAGGTTTTCTCCCAAGGGAGAGATGGCGTGTTGCGTTGTCAGGGTCGTCTCTGTGTTCCAGGTGTAGATGACTTAAGGAAGCGAATTCTTATAGAAGTGCATGGTGCGCGCTACTCTATTCATCCAGGGGCCATAAAGATGTACTACAACTTGCGGGAAGTCTATTGGTAGAGTGGGATGAAGTGAGCTATTGCAGAGTTTGTGGCTAAGTGCTCTACATGTCAGCAGGTTAAGATAGGGCATCAGAAGCCTAGTGGTCCTATGTAGGAGTTCATTATTCCTACTTGGAAGTGGGAAGAAGTGAACATGGACTTCGTGATGGGTTTGCCTCGAACTTGTCGTCAACATGATTTGGTTTGGGTCATTATAGATAGAATGACCAAATTAGCCATTCCCTTCCAGTTCATACCGCTTATTCAGCCAAGGATTATGTCAAACTCTACATCAGGGAGTTGGTCAGATTGCACGGTGTTCCGCTATCTATTATCTCAGATAGAGGTAACCAGTTCACCTCTTATTTCTGGAAACCACTCCAAAAGGGTCTTGGTACCTAAGTTCATCATCCTTTCATCTTCAGACATACGGTCAAGAAGAAAGGACCATTCAAACTTTAGAAGATATGTTGCGTGTGTGTGCAATTGATGTCAAGGGAAGTTGGAATGGCCATTTGCCTTTGATTGAATTTGCATACAACAACAACTATCATTCCAGTATTAAGATGGCTCCACTTAAAGCTCTCTATGGTAGGAGATGTAGATCTCCAATTGGTTGGTTTGAAGTTAGTGAGGCCTCAGTTTTAGGGCCTGACTTGGTATTCGACACCTTAGAGAAAGCCCAGTTGATCAGAGAAAGTCTCTGGGCTGCTCAGAGCTGATAGAAGTCTTATACAAATGTTCGTAGAAAAGATCTCGAGTTCAAGATTGGTGACTATGTCTATTTAAAGATCTCTCCCATGAAAGGAGTGAAGAGGTTCAGCAAGAAGGGAAAGCTCAGTCCTCAATATGTCGGCCCTTCAAGATTCTCAGTCGCTTTTGCAAGGTAGCTTATGAGCTTGAATTTCCTTCAGATCTAGCCTCAATTCATCCAGTTTTCCATGTCTCTTTGCTCAAGAAATGTATAGGTGACCCAGCAGTTGTAGTCCCTATTCAGAGCATCGATGTTCAGAACAGCCTCTCTTATGAAAAGATTTTAGTTAAAATCCTAGACTATCAGACTCGTAGACTGAGGAAAAAAGAAGTCCCTATAGTTAAATTTCATTGGCAAAATCAGTCCGTCGAGGGAGATACTTGGGAAACAAAAGCAGACATGCATACCAAGTATCCTCACCTCTTCTCCGCCAACTCAGATCAAGCTTAAGGTAACAGTTCTCCTTAAGCTTACCCAGTTCATGTTCAGTGTTCGTCACAAACTTGGTATTAAATTCCATTGCATATTCAATCATGCATTTATGTATCAGCTCAGTTATATAATTATGCATCAGACATGCATTCTCATTGTGAGAAACTTAGTTCATCAGAACACCCAGTTATGTATTCATGAATCAGTTACACATACATCAGATATGCATGTTCAGTATGATATGTTCAGTTATCAGTCATGTCAGTCATGAGATCATGTTTCAGTATTCATGTTCAGTATGTACGTTGGTTATTCTTTCCCCTCACTCAGTCTCATTCGAGGATGAATGTTCTCAAGGGGGAGATATTGTAATACCCCATACTTTTTCCTAGCTTGAAATTTATCCCAAGAATGTTATAAGATTTCTTTGACAGATGAATCCACTTTTGTACATATGTTATTTTAAGATTTTTACTTTTATCATGTGGGAAATTGAATTATCTTTCCAACGATACTAATTTCATCCAAATTCGGTATCGGAGTAAAAAGTTATGGACATTTTACTCAGAGCTATCAGAATCACCCAGGTGCGACGGCCAGGTTGACGGACCGTCGCCCTAGCGACGGACCATCGCCCTAGCAACGGACCATCGCCCTAGCGACGGACCATCGCCCTAGCGACGGACCATCGCCTTGACCATCGCATCCAAGGTAGTGAGGCAACCTTCTGGATAAGGTGTGAAGTTAGATGGTCCATCGCCCAGGCCATTACTACTTAGGCAGTAAGAATTTTTTTTGGTCCACGTACGACGGTCGAAACGACGGACCATCGCACGAGCTGTCGTAGGACCCGATTCAGCAAATTAAAGGGTTTTTTTGTATTTTACCACCCATTTATATATCCAATTATATCCGACCAAAGATCAGAAATTCATTATTCTTTCACAACAACAAAACTAGGGTTTTCTCTCTAACATTAATCTCCAAGAACAAAATCCAAATCTTTTTCAAGAACTAAGAGATTCAAATTCTTCAAGTTCAAGAATTTCAAGAAACTTAACACAGGTATGCATAGTGTTCATTCATGGACTCCTTCCGTCCATGAATCCCAAGAATATCTTTTCAAATTTTAAGTTTATGGATTTCCTTTATGAATTTCATGATTGGGCTGCTCTTGTTCATGTTGATAATGAGTAATTGAATTCTATTCCATGTTGGGGGATAAATTTTATGTGGATTTAATTTGTTTAGATGAATATTCATGTAAACCTATGATTAAACCCTTGAATGTTGAAATTAGAATTGAATCATGATGTTTAATTGTTGTATAATGTTGTTTACACATACTTTGCCTACCATATGTTGATTAAATGCCTAGATGAAGGAAAATGCCCAACTAGCATGATATCATGAAATCCCCATGTATGTACATGTTTATGCAGATCACATGTTTGATGAAATGATTCAATAAATGTATTATGGGTTATGATGTTAGTGATGTGTTCAAGTAGGTCATGCTTTGTCAGTTTCCTTCGATCGAGTTCTGGGGGTACTTTTACCCAAAATATTAGCTATGTGCCTAGAGCCATGTCATGTTTCCATGATACTCTCAGTCAAGCTATGATCCTTAGACTTCAGACAGACTTATGACTCAGGAAATCTCCATGATCTCAGTCAGTTGTCAGATGCCAGTAGTATTCCATCAGTCAACGGAAGTCAGTAACTCAGTCCATGTTCAGTTCAGTAAATCATGTTCAGTGTCTATTCAGATGGGAGTAGAAATTAGCACCGATTGAACCCAAGGGTGGAAACTCACCTGTTATATGAGGGTGTGATTCTTAGAAGCAATCCTTGCATTCCCAAACTATGTAGACAGCATAGGTTAAGACATCATAGCCTGCTATATGAGGGTAGATAAAGTGGCTTAACCTGATATATGAGGGTTCCCACCATTCTCATTAGAGTTACCTGGTATATTAGGGTCACTCACATATTGTCCTTACCAGTGGCACGGTATTGAAACCCTTCCAATCAGGACAAAGATTGGACCCCAATTCAGCTATAATGCGTCATTTGGGGCATGTCGGTTAGATGATTACCTCCTACAGTCTCAGTATCAGTCTCAGTAAAAGAACTCAGATAGTTCTTTAGAATTCAAGACTATCAGATACAGTCAACTCAGATACAGTACGAAACTCAGCTAGTTCTATCTGATCCAGGACTGTCAGATACAGTCACTCTGTTATCAGTTTTTAGAATTCAGTCATTAGTCATGTTAGTAATCAACATACTCATGTTATCACGACTTCAGATATAGTTACTATGTATGCATGCATTCTCATATTTATATTAGTCAGTTAACTAGTATTGTTCATTCATATGGACCCCATGCATTCAGCCTACCTCACATGCATACCAGTACATTCAAAGTACTGACACATTTGTGCTATGGTGTCTTATACCATAGGTTCAGAGACACGAGCTCCAGAGCATCAGTAGATTCCAGATATCAGCAGTCAGAGTTAGCAGTGAGTCCTCATCCTTCGAGGACATGATTATTTCTCTATTATCTTATTAATTAGTTTATTAGTTGGAGTTAGTTGGGGACATGTCCCATTAACTCCTAACTCAGACAATTCAGTCAGTTAGAGGCTTTCTAGACTATCATGTTATAGACTTCAGTATGTTTAATTTTGTTTTGGGGTATTCTATTACCCCACACAGATGTTATATCATTCAGATCATGTTCAGTATTGAACCTTATGGCTTTTTAGTGCATATTTCTGCATTATTATGTCATATTATGCAGTGTATAAGTACAAATATCAGTTATGGGTTAGCTTGTGGTCCTTCAGGGTCATGAGCACCGTGTAGCATTTTGGGTACCAGATTTGGGGTGTTACAAGCTCATTTGAGATTCTAGTCAGTTTTGGACTTAAAAAAAGTTATTGGTGCACAAACTCTAGCACAACTACAATTGCAGTCCTAGGAAACAATATTACACATGGTAGGACACTATTTTAGTGAAGTATGGTAAGTATTAGCACAGAGAGAGGAAACTTAGTTAACCGTCACGATTCTATATGGGTTATCCATAATTGTAGTACGTCTTGACCTTGCCTTTGTTAGAGTTTATCAAATGATATTGTATTTATGATGAAATATGACTCAATTATCAGATCATGATGACACCTATCATAATTCTCCAGTAGGTAAGACAATCCGTATTTCGGAACAGCTAGTGACGAACTAACAAGAAAAGTAGAAGCAAAACTAAATAAAAGTGAAAGAAGACAAGAAAAGTAAATACATTCCCTAAACCTGGTAAAGTTAGTAGAAGAGATTCTAATAAAACAAGAGTATATTGGAAATATAATGCATGAATGTACACAAAACTGTCTTTGATTATGGAATAAAGATCAATGTCAAGAGCTCAACCCTAATCTTTGATCTGTGGTTGCTCTGCATGATATACTCATCAACAATGAGGATTCGTACTATGATCTACAGGTTAAAGAAGTTTAGTATGAGTACCAAACACATGGTACTCAGTAGGTATCGACTGATTGAGATACAAAAACAATATAAGTATAAATAACATGTAATGCAAAAATATAAACTACAAGCAACTACTCAGGAGACAAAACATAATAATGCCAAGGGAAAAGTAGAGGTAAACTATCAAATATTACCAATAATCAGGGATGAAGCGCGGTTCTATATGCAGTCGATCAATATACTATAGTATAGTGAAGAAAGAATTATATGATGTACATAGAAGTATGAAAGAAGAGATATATAATAATGATATAAAGAAAGAATATATATATATATATATAATAGTAATAATAATTACTAAGGGAAACAATCAAATGTCATAAGATTTAGCTAATTCAAAAAGTGCTAACTAGATGAAGCTATTTTAACAGCCTAAATCTCATAATGATTTTGGTGTCAGGAAGGAAACTAACTCTATCATAATCAGGGTCTCTACCCAAAGTGAATAATCATAAAATAACCTAACAATACTAAACTGTACCATAATTGGGAATGAAGGAACTTACAAGCATACTTTCAATCTCGGGTACCAATCTATAATCATTCTGCCATGAATCATATAATAATATCTAGACAATAATAATCTACCCAACTAGTCTGGACAAACAATAACCTAGCCGATCCTCCATAAGCTTGGAAGATATAATCAAACACTCAACAAACAACAATCATAATCTATACCTATACACCCCTTATAAGACCAATAAATATAGGAACCAAATAATTATACTAGTGATAGGTGAGTATATGAATGAAGAAATAAAAAAGAACCAAGTAATTCAAGGTGAACCAAATACCATATCCAACACAAGTGCCATAACGTACCAAGTGTATACACTTTATCTAAATTTGTAGATCATAAAGGTAGGACCTACAATGACTATCCCTCTCTGGTACTGTGGCTCATTGAATGAAGGGGCCCATAGGGGATTTGAGATATCTGTACATAATGCCTGGTCCCAAACTAGGGCTTCTATAATCTACAATCACAAATTTACTTTGTCCATTACCGGAGATATATATACATAGTATCATAAGAAATAACAAACTCAAATTGGAACTGAATAGGTGAATATCTATAAATCCATTACCCGAGATTGAATCTAGTTCTAAAATAGAATAATAATGTAGAAAGGATCAAAATCTCCCTTGACCTAAGTGAGTAAGTAGAAGTAAAAGAGAATGGATAAAAAATGGACCAAAATAGCCTATGTCTAAGTTTTCAAAGTAATATGATTAGTTTAACATATCGTAGTCCAATAAGAAGGGTGGTACGACTTTTGTTTTAAGAAAACAAATTTAAAAGTGGAAAAGTTAGAGCAAATGCCTTTTAAAAAATAGTATAATCAAGATTTTAGCTTGGAATCATACCACTAGATAGGTATAAATACTCCTAACTATATGCATGCCATCACCAATATCTAGACAATACAACCACAAGGGTCCATAAACTATAACCACATCTTTACAAGGATAGAATACTAACCTGGTGTCCAACTAGTAATGTAACCATGGCCTCGGCCCACCTATGTGTAACTCAACAAGATACTAATGCCCTAAATTGGGAAACTAGGGTAAGTAAGGGCATAAAGCTACTAAAAGATCATATTAGGAAAGATTGCCCAAAATACTGAGTAATATGCTATGTATTTGACTAAAGGATCCTTATGCAAATCTATGGTTAATCGAGTTTATAATCAGCGTAATAGGATCTTATAACCTTATTATGTATTCCAGGCTAAGGATCGGGTCACGTTCTATTGTAAATCTACTAATT
This sequence comes from Capsicum pubescens, assembly GCA_030864215.1. Taxonomy (NCBI): domain Eukaryota; kingdom Viridiplantae; phylum Streptophyta; class Magnoliopsida; order Solanales; family Solanaceae; genus Capsicum; species Capsicum pubescens. The sequence continues at coordinate 152,640,466 of CM061543.1, read as the reverse complement.
AGGTCAAGTCATTATATACCTTGGTATAAAAATAACCTATAATCTCTATCTAGCATGTGATATATACAATACATATCCATAGCAATAAGTAGCCTAAAGTCTACCTCGATGCCGAACATCAATCTCAAATCTTCCATGAACCGTTTGTCTTTACTCCAAGATCTCAGAATGTTTTTATGCTATCAAAATCATAATCTACATGTTAGTTCAAGTAAAATACTATTTATATTGCAATATACAACTTCAGACCTAAAGTTGGGTAAAAAATAAGCCCGTGGGGCCTTCTAGTAGAATTCAAAAAGTGAATCCATCTCGTAATTCCTTTAAGAACAAGGAATGTGTGCTCAAAACTTGAGCATAATTGGAGCATAAATCAGAGCTCAAATCAGCCCCGATAGACAATTGAAATAAGGGGAAAACAAGAATTAAATAGAGGATTTAGGCCAAAAATTTACCAAGAAATTAATAGAAATAATCACCTCAATTGGTGATTCTTGAAGATTTATTGAGCTCCAAGGTCTAATAATGGTGAAAATAGGCAAGGAAAATAATGAAAAATTGGGGGAAAAGGATTATATACCGTCGGGGGTTACCCATCCCCGACGCGGGACCCTGTAGTTACGATTATGATGCCCAAATAAAATATCCTTTATGAATGCCGTTCAGGATCCGCAAACATTGTGCCAGCTTATACTAGGCCTTTGTGAATAAGACCGATCCACCATAAATATAAAGAGCAAAGTTGAGCCTATTGACAGGCTTTCTCTTCGTGAATACAAAGGCTTGCTCCCCAATGCAAAGGTAAAGGTTCCTTAAACCTCGTGAATCCATCCAATCCTCGCAAATTAACTGGACAGATTTGGCTACGCTAAATGCTGGAAACCAGCAAAAGCTTAAGTCTCAACAGACTCCGATCGAGTTCTTGGGATTCATTCGTACCCTCGTATATAAAAACAAGCTATGCTACTCTATCAAAATATGTAATGACCCGAGACTACCCCCTAGTCGTCACATGGTGCTTGGAACCACAAGTGATCCCAAGTAACCCATGAACTGGCACACTATTAAGATACTGAATTATAATAGTGTAAATAACAAGTTCTGCTGTGCGAAAACATAATCATGGCATAATCTGAATAAGTACAATACCAATAAAGTTTACAATCTAATTAAAATTGAGAAAAGAACTTAAATTACATGACTGACACTGACTGACATCTATGAAGCCTCTACTATACTGACGATAGATAGTTGGGACATGCCTCCAACTACCACTAATCAATACACATGAAAATAAATGAACTATAAATGAACCAAAACTGTTTGGAGTTCCCGAAGTAGGAGAACTCATCACCTGATAGCTGAAATCTACAACTGTCTGATCGTGATGTGTGGTTACAAATAGTACCTACATTATGAAACAATGTAGACACACAGACATGTATGTAGATCAATACTTCTGGAATGTACTGAGTATGAAGGGGTGAATGCAATAAGTAAAAATTGATTTCATATGTAATCTTACAACATGCATGCTAAGTTTTAGTAAACTTACCAATAGGCTGGAATAAACTGAAAGCTAAAAACATCTTAAAGCATGAGTGACAAACATACTCTGATAAGATGGTCAGTCTCTACACTTAGTTTCTGTAAAACTTTACTTTAATAATACAAGTAGAAATAAAGATGGGATATGGTAAAATATGAATACTGTATGGATACTGGATCTGAAACTACGTGATGGAGACTGACATAAATTGAGGATATAAATATACAATGACATTAAGCATGAATGCATAAATGTACTAATTTATCTGATTAACTGAATGACTGATACCTGAATACTGGTCATGTAAGACTGAACCATACTTAGTATGAATAGCTGGACTGAAACTGTAGAGTATTATGTATATGAGGTAAGGACTGACTGAGTAACATGAGATAACTGAGCATGAATGCGTGGAAATAGTATTATCTAAGAATGCAAGACCAAACGTATAACATGATTCTGGAATAGTCTGTAAACTAAAGTACTAAAATACTGATAACTGAATAACTGATAACTGTATGCTATGGTCAAGCAAACCTGAAACTAAACTGAGTTTTGAACTAAATACTAAACTAAGACTGTAACTTAGACTGTGGGAGGTATCATCAAATTGACATTCCCCAATCTGAGCTAATTGGGGTCCAACCTATAACCCAAGTTGGAAGGGTACTAGTACTATACCACGGGTACTAATGCTGGCTGTATGGATCCACTAAAAAATCACCCTCATCTGGCAGGTGAGATATGTGTTACCCTCAACTGAAAGGTGAACACTTTATCAATACTCAACTGGTAGGTTGATATATTTAACTTACGCTGGCAACGTAGTTCTGGAACTAAGGGACTGCTCCTAAAGATCACACCCTCAACTGGTAGGTGAGCCCCCATCCCTAGGTTCGCTCGATGCTGAATCCTACTCCCAACTGAATATACACTAAACTGATCACTAGACTATACTAGGCTTGACAGAACTATTACTGATCATGTTGACTAACTGAACTGGATTGAGTTCACTGTGTTCTGTAACTGACTAACTACTACTGTTCATGACATTACTGAGACTATTTGAATACTTACTGATGCATGCACTGTTAACTGATAACTGATAAGCTTAGGTCATGATATTCTGAAAATAATACTGCATAAAGATTCTAAGGTAATTATTAATGATTGAACTGATACTGGGACTGAAATCGGACTGAGCTAACTTAATAGGACTCACAACTTACCATATTACTGACTGAATGATATTTCCTATGGTATGACTGAAATCATTCTGTAGATACTGAAAAACTAGACAACAGCTAAATTTTGGATATTCATAACCCCCAGGACTCGATAGCAATAACAATAAGAACACATGAGCGCATTTGAGACCATAATAAGTAAGCCTTATTTAAAGAAACCCATCACTTGGGCATTTCATCAAACACATTGATATTAATACTTTAACATGGGCACTTCCAGAAATTACCCCTATGGTGACGGTTGCAAAACCGTTGCAGTAGACAAAAAAACCGTTGCCATAGCTCTACCGCAACGGTTCAACAACCATTCTATAGGTGGGCGTTGCAATAGGTCTATGGCAATGGTTTATGCGATGGTTTTCTGAACCGTCGCCATAGGTCAAGCTATGGCGATGGTTATTTTTTGACTTATTGAGATGCCTATTTTCATCTATTGCAACGGTTACAACCGTTGCCATAGCTTTATTTTTTGACTTATTGAGACGCCTATTTTTATCTATTGCAACTGTTACAACCGTCGCCATAACTTTATTTTTTGACTTATTGAGATGCCTATTTTCATTTATTGCAACGGTTACTAACCGTTGCAATAGAAGCTATTGCAACGACATTAAACCATTGCAACAACATCTATTGTGACGTTTGCAATAGTATCTATTGCAACAACATCTATTGCGATGTATTGTAAATTAGTATTTACATACATAATAAATTACAATAAAAAATTATACATACATCATAAAACAAAATCATTCATTAATAATCACATAATCCAAAATATGGAACAAATTAAACTAGTAATCTAAATCCAAAAGCAAAATGTATGTTAAGTACTCAAATGATTAGTTAAGTTTTTACATTGTATCAAGTTCTAGTCGCGATAAGTTTCAAGAAATTCTATGTAGCCTGTATTCTTCTTCTTGTGTTCTAGCATCTATTTTTTCCGTAAAGCTGCAAATGATCCAGCTGAAAAAAGTTCTTTAACTTTCTGACGATTTCTTGAACATCCTTGTAGATTCATGATTGTTTAAGTCACAACAAGTTCAAAAAATAAAATATCAAATAGGTTTACAGTAAGTTCAGATAGCATGTTATGAGTTTCTACACCAGCTTAATATTTACAAAAGAAACTGAAGAAATATGTCTGCATATTTGCATAAAACTTCTAAACACTAGTTTTATGCAACTCGTTCATGTCAATGATTTCAAGTAGTCTTGCCAGAATAATTCCTATTTGTCAAACTAATAAAGTGCAGTTATCAGACTTATAGACACTGATATTCTAATTAGTGATTCAGGATAAGAACCTTCATAACCTGCAATAAAATGATAGGACCACCTTGTCACGAAAAGAGTGACTCCGCTATCATAAGATCAACTATCTTTCTAAAGTAGCGCTTCATCTCTTCCTGGGAAAAGTGTTTTGATTTGTCAATTTACAATCTTTTAGCATCCAAAATAATTCTCTTAAACTACTACAACTTCAATTTAACCAACAAAGTATTGGAAAGCCAAATTATTTTTTGCTGCGTCAATCAGTCAACCAACAATGCCACAATTCCAAATGAATATTACTAATCAGATACAAAATTTAACTGTAAACAAGGAATGCCTAAAAAGGAACTTGAAACGAAAAATTTATCATACAATACAAACTAGGGGATAAGGAAAAAGTATAATACTTACTTCTCACACTTGTACTTATTGTTTCCATCCAAAACCTCAGGCTAAATTTTTTTTTGTAAAGCATCCTCTTGTCCCCCATACCTAAAGTGTTGAGCAAAATCATTAAGTAATTACTAATATTGGATGGAGTATCTAGAGATGAATCAATACTCAAATACCTAGCTATTTGCTTCTCTAATATACAAAAGAGACAAACAACTGTAGCTCCAAAATCACTTGCACAAAAAAAATGGGATTCAAGAAAATCTAAAAATAACCAGGGCATCAAAATAAAAAATCTACCAACTACACCTCAACTATTAAAAAAATTTAGCTTAATAGATAGTTTGAACCAGTATATGGATTTAGTGGATATGTTAGGAAGAAGAGTATAGGAGGCTATTTTTTATCTTTATGGTGTTTCTGTTTCTTTTCCTGTACCATCTTGGTACCTGTTAATTAAATATCTACCTTTACAACTGATTATGCAGAGAAGATCTTATTATTTAATAGCAAACAACCAACAATGAAGTGCCAGATAATATTTGTAGTAAAGATGGACATAAAGCAGTCTTTATGAGAACTTGATATGAAAAATTCTATACTAGGCTATTTTCTATGCATAAAACTTAGTAAAAGCATGTTACCACTATAGCGGCCCATCAGCTTCACCAAACCGATGCCGTTCTCAGCACTTTGAGCTTCAACATAATCTGCATTAATTGCACATTGAGCCTTCTCTATTGTAGTATTAAAGCCAAATGACTTATTGGTGACCTGATAACAGAACAAACAATCTTTACATAACAGCAGTTCAAACTGAAGACCACTATAAACTACTAGTTTCTTAACTCAAATGAGAGGGGAAGCTACAAAAATGATCTTTCCAGATAGTACTTTAAAAAAAAGAAGAAGCCCGGTGCAGTAAAGATCTTCTGCACTCACTTGAAATATTTGTGATGACATTAACACACTTTTGAGCAGAGAATAAAGTGAGAAATTTAAATAAAGAAATGAGAATTCTGGACAGAAAGACACTTCAATATAACTTTTAATTAGTACAGATGCTAACGCAATTCAAGACATCAATTTTAATCTGGCTAGTTGAAGAACTAACATGTGTAATCATACAGGGTTGCTAGGCTTAAGTGCTTGCTTGTGGACATACGAGAAAAGATTGAAGGGGAAATTACATCATTTCCCTACCAGAAGCCCATGAAGAGTTGCAATGCATATTAGCAAGTAGTTAATCCTAGCTTTCCTGTAGCATATGTAGTGAACTCTTGCAACCTGCAATGTGATGATCAGGTTTATTACCTCCACCCAGGTGCAAAAGGTGAAAGATCAGACAGTACTATAGTAAATGAACAAGGCTTTAACAACTGTGAATTTGAGACTCTTCAATACTTTAGTAATCAAACTTCTGAACTGGAGAAGGTTCCTGGATATACTGTGGGTAGTAGCACGCCTACTACCAACACAGGTCAAATCAAGCGAAGAGGAGGCTCACGTGCAATAACAACAAGTTGATGAACTTCTTAGGAAGAGTATCTTTGTAATTGAGAAATAAATATGGTTTGTTATGTGTCCTCTTTTGGGATTTCTCCCAGTTTCAGTACTTTGGTGAGTTCAAATTGAGAATCTTCTTTCGGCTGTTGAGTTGGTGGCATAGTAGGTGTCTGAATATCAATTGTTTATCAACAGTCATGTAAAGCAAAAACAACCGAGGGAATATAGCTAGCAGAACTCATAAGAGGATACCAAGAGTTGTGGTTTTCTGTGAAGACCTGGAATCTTTATTCCCGGCTGTTGTATTTATTCATTCTTTAATCTTGTCTCTCAGATCTTTGTTCATCTTATACGTAGCTAATTTTTTTCATTTCTTGCATTTTACTTGTGGTTTTGTGAGGTATACTTGGGTCTGTCTTACAATCTTCTTTACACGACTATCTCTTTTTCCTCTATTTCTATTCATGAACTGTTAGTCACAGTTAGAAGAATAACACGAGAGACATTACTTGGAATAAATTCTTTCTCTAACACCTAAAGTCACCAATTTTTGGTAGTGATATTGAACAATTCTTACCTTTGTAAGACCAAGAGCACAACAAAGTTATTCCTCCATCTCTCAATACGTTAAGCCTCTCAATTGCATCTATAAGAGTATCAAGAACGCTAATAAATTTCAAAAACAAATACAAAAAAGACTGTAACTTAGATTCTACAGTCAATATATTTGCATCATAATCAAAATTGCATTACCCAAGCACAGTAAACATGGGTACAAGTTCATAACAAGAAGCTTTTTTTGGTGGCAATCACCGCTTCTGGATTATGTTTCTCAGTTGTATCTAACATAAAAATAGTTCCAATCAGTATACAATTTTTTCATGCAACTCCAAATTTTTGTATACATATATGTTACTTCAAAAATAAGAGACTGTATTTAACATCAATAGATCATTTCAATCACCAATAGAATACGGTGCAGTCATGAAAGTCATACTATACAAAGTATATTAATTTTGAATCTTATGATCTTAAATTAGATGTGCCTTTAAATCTTGTGGTCCTAGAAGTATCATGTCGTTCTGGTAAGGGAGTGTCATTGGGGGTAAAAGGGGAATATCGAAATAAAAAAGTACTAAATATAGAAAGTCAACGTTCTTTTTTTTGAGATAGATTATGAAGGAAAGACAAACATATACCTTGTGTGACATTGTTTCTATCAACTCCTTGCCATGTAATTGTCCAGCCACCACATTGATCTGAGATCTTGTGAACTCAATCTTCAAAGATGAAAAAGAAATGAACAAAAAAGCAAAAGAAGGATCAGTTGGAACTTTCAGAAGGTTTCTTTGATTGGACAAATTTGAATACATATCTATCACCTCTTATTATGATTCAAGAATCATAGGTTCCTGGTAGGATGACTCGCTTGAATTACAAGTCATTACCCCTTGCTAGAATAAAGGTTTTTAGGAGCTGTGAATAAAGAAAAGAACAGAATTCAGCCAACATGTTCTCCACAGGAAAGCAAGGATTTTCACTGAAGGTTTTAAGTAAATAGACGAAGAAGAAACCAAGTACTACAATTAATAGATTTAGCAGTGAGAGCTCAAAAACATACATCATCTTACCTCTCTTATTGCACATTGGTATCTATAGCAACACCATCGGATAATCCTCTGCATTCAGATTTTTTACATTAGAAAAGTACTCAATCTTAGCTAAAGGTTTAAGGCATCGGAACATGATCTAAAAGAAACCAAGTACAAGAATCACTCTATCTACCGACTGTATTAGGAACAACACAATACAAGTATTGGTCAAGCTCTACAACGGTGGTGCCAAATAGTTGGCCCTAATGTCTAACCAATTTGCGTACACATATTCCACTAAGTCCACCACCTCTGCCAAAGCTGATTCCACAGTCAAAGGACTAAAATGCGATCCTCTAAAGTAAGCAACCAGCTCAAACACTAACAATATCACTAAAACTGTCAAAAACATCTTAATTACGCAATCGAGTTTAGAATCTGACCTAGGAGGAGCTGATTTGGATGAAATAATTCTGTGATTAGCGGTGCAAACAATGGAAATAAAGACATTTGTGAGGAATGCGATTGAATTAGCAATTTGCTAAAACTTGAGAATGTAAAAGAGTAAAAAGTTAATTGGAAGCATGTAAAAATATTGTAACTTTTTGTCTCCGTTCAGATGAACTTCTCAACCTTGTACTAAACATCAAAAACAACATCAAAGTTTGTTTCATTTCGATCAAATTCTCGCGAAGAATAAGAAAATAAAATGATAAACACCACTGTAGCAACAGTAGCTATAGGAATTCCACCGTATTAAAAACCAATAATATCATCATTATCGGGGACTTAAGGCAATAAAATTGAAGCAAACATAATTAAGAAAAGAACTTTATGAATAAAAGCATTACTCAATTATAGAAGTACTAAGAAAATATAGAGGAAGGGACCTTTGCCTCAATTTTGTTGATAAGGCAAAATTATCCGACAACTCAAAGTGTTAAAAGGTCTCATCAACGAAAAGTAAAGTTACTAATAGATGCGTTGATAAAGTGCAACTAATAAATATTAGAACTTGTTATAGATTATCACTGCAGGTAGCGAAGAAATACATGTTCACATAAAATCAAAGATCAACTAAAAACAATACCTTTGGAATGTGGCTGTGATGAATCAGTTAGCATGAGTTCAAAGTGTCTTCAGCTTTACCAATACCCATAAAATAAAAACAGGAAAAAATCAAGTCTTTGTCAATTCTCATAATAATGTAAGCTAAGACTAGTTAAGGCTAAAGTTCATTAAAAAATGTTTCAATGGCTAGAAATAAATAGAAGTTCATGTAAAAAAGTATATAGTTTAAAGTGTAAAACCAACACAAGATCTGTTAACTCAAAATAAAAATTACTTTATGACAGATGAGAAGTTCATTGATGTAGTTGGTATGGCAGAACCAGTTGTTAAGCAAGAGTTGACCTAATCTTTGACTACAAGACCACCAATTCAATATTGCATTGATTGAAACGGACAGGGACTTTTTCAATTCCATAACGAATTACCCAAGGTTTCCTTGATACAAATAAAACCCCTCAACCAAGCTTTCAAACTCGCAAGCATATGACTAACTAAAGTACAACAATATACCCAGTGTAATCCCATAAGTCGGGTCTGGGAAAGGTATAGTGTATGGAGACTTACCCCTACCCTCACAGAGATAGAGAGGTTGCTTACAACAGTCCTCGACTTAGAACATGACTAACTAAACTACAACGATAATATACCCAGTGTAATCCTATATACATATGTTACCCCTACTTAGAGATAGAGAGGTTGTTTCCCATAGACCCTCAATCTAAAGCATGACTAACTAAAGTGTCTATATATATTACAGGTAGTCAACAAAGTTGGGCATAGTTTTATAATATCTCACAACTCTAATTCAACATCAATTGAACATGAAAGGAGGAGGTACATAAAAACAGAAGCTAAACTACTCACTTATTTGTCATTGATAATATGGTTTTGGGATATAACAGTGTCTACAAGTTTGTCATTGATAATATGGTTTTCGGCTATAACAGTGTCTACAACGGTTGGATCTGCATTAGTGATGAACCCAGAACCTCTGGGTCTACCTGTATGCCTATCTTCCATAATCACCAAGTCTATTATCTCTCCATACCTGTCAAAGTACTTTACAAATTATTCTACCAAAATCCAATTTTTATTAACACTCTCGTCAGTAAATAAAAAACCCACTAAATTTTTTTTAGTAATATTTCATTAAAACAATGAAGAAGAAGAGCAAAGTAACAACTTTGTTAAAATGAAATGAAAGATTAAGGATGTTGTTACCTGATGACCAAAATTATGGCTTTTGTGTTCTTATCTCAATTCTCAGCAATAACAAATCGTACAACTTTTAATTAACTGAGTGAAGAAGAAGAACAAAGTATGAAAATCAAAGATTAATGATGTTTTTAGATTGAGGAATAATGGATTTTTGATTGATTGTGAAATGAGTTTTCTAGAAAATCACACTACTGTATCTTCCGTCTCCTTTACTCAATGACAAATGGATTTTCTAGCAAATCACAGAGTAACTTCATCTTTTTTTCTCGATGAGAAATAGATTTTTGACAGTGTAATTATAATTAATTTTTTTTATGAGAAAGATGTAGGGTTACGTTTTTAATGAGAAAGAAAAAGAGTTTTTGATTATTTCTATTGCGAAATGTCTGTATGGCTGAGTAAAATATTGTGGAGGGAAATTTAGAAGTGTTGCCATAGATAATTTTTCCTGATTAAGCATTGCCATAGATGTTCTATGGCACCAATTTTAAAAAGCGTTTCTATACATATATCTATTGCAACGGTTCATTCTTAATAGCAATGTTTATAGTACTAATAGAACAATTATTTTTTACAACGGTTGGAAGTATTGCCATAGACAGTCTATGGCAATGCTTTTATAACCGTCTCCAAAAGGTTCGTTGCCATAGGCCTAATTTCTGGTAGTGGGGGTAATTCACCAAATACATGGGGATCATGAACTTGGACATGAGAATATCTTAAACATGGGAGCATCACTTGAATACATAACTAAAACCATAAATTTAGGAATTCACATGACATTTGCTTGAAATAGGACATGGGCATTTCATCAAAACATGTAACGATCATAGCTTGAACGTAAAAATGTCTTAAGCATGAGGGAACAATAGAATTACATGGAAAAATTCAAAACTTGGGGATTCATCTTAAAATTGACTTAACATGATATGAGAATTTCATCAAACTTGTGGAAGAGATGAATTTAAAACATGGAAATATTGCTAAACATCATGAATTTAGGATCTATCATGGGATTTACTTAAATAAAGCATGGGAAATTCAAATTCATGGCATAAGGAATTTAAAATCTTGCATGGATTCATACACGGACTGAATTAAATTAAAAATAAAATGAAAAAATGAAATTCAATCTTTCTTGAACATACAAAATACCATAATAATTGAAAATGCATTCTTTATTTAAGTAAAAAGGGTTTTTGGGCTCCATGGGTGAAAGAGGGCCCATGGATGAACTCCCACATACTTTAATTCGATGGATTCTTGAAGAAATCATGAATTTGAAGCTTGAATCCTTGTGTTCTTGAGAGTAAAATATTGAATTATTGATCTTGGAAAAAGGAGGGTTTTTACGTGAGAAATATTGAGGACGATGGGCGAGTAATGCCCTTTTGGATGCTATAAATCGTTCCTTGGACGTTTAGAGTTGAGGGGAAAGGACCAAAGTGTCCCTTCACCCTTAAGAAGCTAAAATTGTGGGGGAATATCCCCCACATCATGACCCCTAGTTGGGTCAATCAGCCCTCACGTCGCGGGGTTATCACGACCCCTACCTGCCTCACACAAAAAATGGCATAACTTTTCACTCGGGTATCGGATTAAGGAGACATTGGTATCGTACACAAGCTAACTTAATTATCTATCTTTTGGTGGTCTTGAGCTGAAAAATCAAATGCATATTGAAAGTTATACATGTTTAAAGTAGACCCTTGTAGAATTGAATGCCAAACTTTGGACGAATCAAAGGATCTTAGCTCAACTTGGATCTAAATGATTTCTATGAACATTTTTAACCTCATGACCATTTCACACACTAGTATAAACATAATGAAACTTATATTCACATGAAAATCACTTGGATTATGGCTTATACTGTAATGCCACAAATTTGATACTCAAAATGCTTCATGGTGCTAGCAATCCCGAAGGACCATAAGCTAACCCATGATTGATATCTGTAGCTGAGCACTACATAATATACCGTATAAGTGCAGAATAAAAGGGCTGAAAGGCCATAAGGTTCAAATATCTGATAAAACATAACATTTGGAAATATGATATATCAATACCAAACTAAAATAAACTGTCTGAACATGTTAGTCTGAAAGCCTCTAAACTGTCTGAAAATTATAGAGTTGATGGGACATGTCCCCAACTAACTCCATCTACTAAAATTGAAATAATGAAATAATCATGCGATCCTCGAATGATGAGGACTCACTACAAATCTGCTGCTGCTGGCTGAATCTGAAGCTAAGTGCGATTAAGAACGTGAGCGTCTGAACCTATTTTATAAAACACCATAGCACAGAAGAAAATTATACGTCAGTACGTCTAAATATACTGGTATGCAAAGTGAGGTAGTCTGAAATCATGTGGTTTATATGCATGAACAATACTAACTGACTGAATAACATGAACGTGAGAATACATGCATAAAAATATAACTGTAAATGAGATTGTGATAATACTGACTATTGAGTCTGAATACTGATAACATGAGATTTGTATAAATGATATACTGTTAACTGAGTGACTGTGTCTGTCAGTCCTAATTATGATAAAACTAGCTGAGTTCCGTACTGAACTGAGTGACTATGTCTGACAGTCCTGAATCTGAAGAACTATTTGAGTTCTTTTACTGAGACTAAGACTAAGACTGTGAGAAGTAATCATCTAACCGACATGCCCTGAATTTAAACTGGTGCGGGTCCAACCTGTAACCCCAATTAGAAGGGTGCCAGTACCGTGCCATGGGTAAAGACAAGCTGTGACTTACCCTCTTTGACAGGGAGCTCTTTCGTCACCCCTCCTAGTAGAAAAAACTCAAATGAGTTGTATAGTCCCTAGAATCATAGGGGTAAATCTCTACCTACGCTGGCTATGTAGTTCTGGAACACAAGGATTGCTTCTAAGGATCTCACCCTCTACTGGCTGACAGGTGAGCCCTCATCCCTGGGTTCACTCGGTGCTGAATCCTTCTCCCAACTAAATAGATATTGAACTGATTTCCTAGTTCATATTTGACTTGATTAAGTTATCAATGATCGTGTTACTGACTGAACTAGACTGATTTCACTGAGTTTCGTAGACTGATGGAATTACAGAATTTTGTTAACTAACTGAGTTTACTAAGTAGGACTGGACTGATACTGAATTTACTGAGTTTTCCTGAGTTTTGTGACTGACTGAATTCTAAGAATTATGGCTGGACTGAGAGTATATTAAAAACTGATGCTGGATCTACGCACACTGCTAAATTATCGGGTACAAGTACCCCCAGGACTAGATAGCATGAAATTGACAAGACATGAACTTCTTGAACACATGACCATAGTCAACAATTCATAGTACAAACGTTGGAGATTTTCATGAAGTATTTGTATTTGATAAGCTTACACATGAATAGGAATACATATAAACATGTCATAATTTCATAAGTCTAATCTCATGAGCATTCCACCAAACCATTACAATGCATAACAATAACATGGGGGTCATTGTGAACGTAAGGGTAAAGCATGGATTCATCAATTTGGTCACATTTGATTCATAAAGCATAACTCTTATTCTCTTAGGCATTTTAGCAACCACCTTACATGCATAACTTGAGGCTTAGGCATGAACATTAAAATAATACATCATGGCAACATTATTTACTTCAAATACAAGAATTCCAACCACATGCTAACATAACTTCATTATATGTATTAAAGATTTCAACTTGGTAATCATACAACAACTTAAACATGGATATGATTCAATTCATAAAACCTTCAATTGAAAATCCTAGACCTGTTCTTGAGAGAATTTGAGAGAAACAACTATATTTTGGTGAAAACCTAGCTGAATCTCGTGTTATAGGCTTATATAAGGGTGGGAAATTACCCTTTTTCCCCTAAAGACGCAAACATTTAATCACTGGGAACTGGGCATCGACGCAATTGGCGATGCGGCGCGCGATGGCATCTACGCGATATCGGACACATCATTCCATGATCATGCTAAGCCTCAGTAGTTTTGACTCTAGCGGCCTGCAATAATGTTAACCAATGCGATAGGCAATGCGGCACGCCAAGATCACGTTGGTCTACTATTTTAGGACACCAAACATGGTCTAAAGGAGGTTTGAAAAATCCAAAACTTGTCTGGGAACACCTATTGATCTTTCTTATTATGAATTAGCAAAAATACCGACCATTAAAGGACATTAAGGTCACGAAATGAGATTGTCAACTTTTGAAGGCCAAAAATAAACCAAGTCTGGAAACTTAGCTAGAATTTTCTAAGTTTGGGACCCCCTTGACAAACTTAAAGGGCTGAATTAAGCTTAGAAATTTTGCGGGGTCTTACAATATCTCCCCCTTGGGAATATTCATTCTCGAATGGGACTGAATGAGATGGGAGAAATGGTAAGTTGAAGTACATACTGAACATGAACAACTGAAACATGAGTACATGACTAACATAACTGATAAGTTGAATGTATTATGCTGAACATGCATATGTGATGCATAAATAGCTAACTCAATGAATGCATGATTGGGATTACTGGTAAGCTGAATTTATCAAGCTGAACATGCATATCTGATGCGTGAATACATGATAGAACTGATACATGAACATATTACTGAATATGCAATGGTAATTGGTACCAAGTTTATAATGAGAATCTGAGCATGAAACTGAATACCAAGTTTGTAATGGAATCTGAACATGGAACTGAGTGAATTCATGAAAAACTGTTACCTTAAACCGAAAATACTGATGAATCTGTGATCACTTATTGGGAACGCATGAATAGGAACATATCTGAGCCTGAAATATGGTATATAAACTGAATATCATGATCTAAACTGAGCACCTTAAATACGTGGCTTGTGGCTGGTGTCAGAGTTTGAGGGTCAGCTTATGAGTACCCCTTACTCCTAACTGTATTCATTATGAGGAGAGAGAGTGGCATGTTTATGTCATGAAAGTTTGGGGGATTATAGTGTATCTCCCGCTTAGGACACTAGGTCCCTCAAAGAATACTGATTTTGCTGAGATACTAAGGAAAACTAGGGCGATGCACAAGGCACCTACGAACTAAATTGTGACTGAATATCTGGGATCTAAAGCTAAAACGTGATACATGAACTAAGATGAGCACGCAACTACCTGGTTGGTCTATCTCAGAATGATTACATTCGTGGGACTTCAGATAGTGCGACCAGATGGAACAAAAGGAAACCACACCATCCAAACTTGTTCGCCTGACTGCTAAACTGAATTACTGTCTGCTTAAACTAAATCATACTAAAAACTTATACTTAACTTAAGTACTTCTCCTACACTCTCTCAACTATACTCTCCACCTTAGTACAACACGTTACTCGAGACTACCAAAAATATTCACATGGGTATTAAGAACGACAGCTTAAATATACTGCTCATCTGATTAACTGAAGGACTGATAACTGAATACTGGGTCTGCAAGAATTAACTGAACCTAGTCTGAACAACTGGACTGAAACTGTAGAGTAAAATTCATAGAAGGTAATGACTGACTGGTTAACATAAGGTAACTGAGCATGAGTGTGAAAACTGTATTACCTTAAGAATGCAAGATCAGGCATCTAACATATTTTGGAAATATTCTATAAACTGGGGTACTGAAATACTAATAACTAAGTAACTGATGGCCATATGCTATGGTTGGGAAATCCTGAAACTAAACTGAGTTACTGAACTGATTACTGGGCTAGGACTGGGACTGAGATTGTATCTAAGATGGTAATTGAGCCTGTAACCGTAACTAAGACTATAACTAAAACTGAATGATAGTTTCTGATAATCGAGGTTTAGACTGGTACTAAAGTACTGAATTTTGATGGCTAAGTAACTGATAACTGAAAGCCATGGTCCTGTAGGACTATCTGAGTCCTTTACTGAATATTGATTACTAAACTGACGCTGTAACTGAGGCCTGAGGGATAGAGAATTAACACCACAGATTCATCGAGGGATCTAAACTGAGAGTATACGTGAAATAATCTGAGTTTGGCTAATCACTATAAGTGGAGCATGAGTCATGAGCTATATGACTTGAGCCTGGAATTTCTGCGTTCATGGGACATGATTTATAACATTGGGTGAACTAGAACTCCTCATACTAGGAACTTGAAACACATACTATTCTACGAAAAATGCGTGGATACAAGCTGTATTTTTAGGACTAAAATGTAAAGCATGCATAAGTATCGTAATGGTTGAAGTATAAAACTTTTCCCTGAGGTAGGAATAGGTTGGGAATCATCTTCCCTTATGGATTTCCTATACATTCTTTATTACTACTGGAACCTGAAGGCTTGAATTTTTGAGATATCTTAACCGGACAGTCACTGTATACCTGCCGGGCTATGATGGGCTAACCCAGTGGGTGGAGACTGAGAAAGTTCCTGTTAATATTCGGTTTGACCTTAAAGTTGTCTGTTATGTAAAGAGTTACAAAAGGAAAAGAAGCTCCTGATTCTGAAGAAACGTGAACATGTTAATGAGGGATCGGTAACATACCAGTGGCTACATCAGGAGGATTTTCCTAATTCTATCGGGACTGAAGAGTATAGAGTCTGTTTGGGCGTTGCCCCCTCATAGCGCTAGAATTTGTACCCTGCTGATTTGGGCTATCGAACTTGGCTGAAGGATGATCGTGCTGACTTCAAGGGCCGGGTTTAGGACAGTCTCGGACCTTGTGACCTGACTCGCCACATCCAAAACACACATCACTACCGGCTCTACACAACCCCTTATGATACTTACCACACTCTTCGCAAATCAGATTAGTCAAACTCCTGCTCTTACTACCCTGGGCTTTTAACCTGGCGCCCCATCCCTACATTCATTTCTGAACTTTGGTACTGGTGCTCCAGCTAAGGATGGAATTGGGATTGAAAACTTCTGAATATGCTGAGAACGGTTACCACCCTGCGACCCTGGATGAGAAAAACTATAACTACCTATTTTGGATCTCTTATTCTCTCTCTCCTTCTTCTTAAGCTTCTGCTCTTCAATTTGTTGAGCATGGACCATAAGCCTAGATATGTCCATCTCTTTAATCAACATCACAATCCTGCACTCCTTAACCACTCTACCTAATACCCCAAACATAAACTTGCTTATTCTGGATCTTCTATCTGCTACTACATGGGGAGCATAGCTGGCTAACTGAGTAAAATTAAGGGAGTATTCATTTACGTTCATGCTACCTTATATGAGATTGATGAACTTTAACACTATGACTTCTTTCTGCTCTAAGAAAGAGAATCGGTCTAGGAAGGCAGTACCAAACTTTTCCCACTCTATGGGCTCTGCATCTGTACCCCTGTCTACCTTCCACTGCTTAAGCCATATATGAGCTATATCTTGTAGCTGATAAACAGCTAACTCAGAACTCTCACTAGAAGTCACTCCCATGATATCTGTGACTTTATGAACTTGGTTGAGGAACTCCTATGGATCCTCTTCGGATTTAGAACCTGAGAATAGAGGCGGATTCATTCGGGTGAAGTACCAAATCCTGGCTGTAGCAGTATTGGCCACTAAGTTGGCCAGAACAGCAACAAGCCATTTATTTTGAGCTGTGACTGACTTGGCTAGAGTAGTGAATACAGTCCTGAATTCTGCATGAGAAACATATTCGTCCAAGGGATCTGCTTGGATGAGCTGAGGGACTGACTGATTTTTGTTTCTTCTTTTAGGAGGCATGTTCTATAAATGAAAAGGGAGAAATAGATTAGACTAAAAGTTAAATTTGAGCTCATGCTCACTGGCATGACATGAATACTGAAAAATGGGAAATTGTTCCTAAAATATCTTATAGCCTCCTATACATAAATATGGCTCGCAACACACCCATGCACAAGACTCTACTAGATGCAGCTTTTCAGATTTCCCAGGACTCTATTGAACCTTAGGCTCTGATACCAAGTTTGTAATGCCCCAAATCTTATACTCAGAACGCTACACGGTGCTAGAAATCCTGAAGGACCACAAGCTAACCCATGACTAATATCTATAACTAAGGACTTACTACAAATCTACTGCTGCTGGCTAAATCTGAAGCTAAGTATGATCGGGAACGTGAGTGCCCGAACCTATGGTATAAACACCATAGCGCAGAACAAAAGTATGCATTAGTACATCTGAATGTACTGGTATGCAAAGTGAGATAGGCTGAATGCATGGGGTTCATATGTATGAACAATACTAACTGACTGAATAACATGAACGTGAGAATACATGCATGAATACGTAACTATAAATGAGATCGTGATAATACTGACTACTGAGTCTGAATACTGTTAACATGAGTTTTGTATAACTGATATACTGTTAACTGAGTGACTATGTATGACAGTCCTGATTCTGATGGAACTAGCTGAGTTCCGTACTAAACTAAGCGGCTGTAAATGATAGTCTTGAATCTGAAGAACTATCTGAGTTCTTTTACTGAGAGTAAGACTGAGATTGTGGGAAGTAATAATCTAACCGACATGACCCGAATTTGAACTGGTGGGGGTCCAACCTGTAACCCCAGCTGGAAAGGTGTTAGTACCGTGCCATGGGTAAAGACAAGCTGTGAGTTAAACCTCTCTAACAGGGAGCTCTTTCGTCAACCCCTCCTAGTAGGAAAAACTCAAATGAGATGTATAATCCTTAGACTCTTAGGGGTACATCTCAGCCTATGCTGTCTACGTAGTTCTAGAATGCAATGATTGCTTTTAAAGATCTCACCCTCTACTGGCTGATAGGTGAGCCCTCATCCCTGGGTTCACTCGGTGCTGAATCCTACTCCCAACTGAATAGACACTGAACTAATTTCCTAGTTCATACTAGGATTGACTGAGCTGTCACTGATTATGTTACTGACTGAACTGGACTAATTTCACTGAGGTTCGTGGACTGATAGAATATTATTGAATTCTGTTAACTAACTGAGTTTACTGAGATTACTGAGTGGGACTGGACTGATACTGAATTTACTGAGTTTTCCTGAGTCTTGTAACTGACTTAATTCTAAGGATCATGGCTGGACTGAGAGTATATTGAAAACTGACATTGGCTCTAGGCACACAGTAAAATTGTCGGGTACAAGTACCCCCAGGACTCGATAGCATGAAACTTACAAGACATGACATTTCTTGAACACATAACCATAGTCAACAATTCATAGTATAAACATTAGAGATTTTCATGGAGTTTTTGTATGTTATAAGCTTACACATGAATAGGAATACATATAAACATGTCATAATTTTGTAAGTCTAATCTCATGAGCATTCCACCAAACCATTACAATGCATAACAATAACATGGGGGTAATTGTGAACGTAAGGGTAAAACATGGATTCATCAATTTGGTCACAATTGAGTCATAAAGCATAATTCTTATTCTCTTAGGCATTTTAGCAACCACCTTGCATGCATAACTTGAGGCTTAGGCAAGGCCATTAAAATAATACATCATGACAACATTATTCACTTTAAATACAAGAATTCCAACCACATGCTAACATAACTTCATTATATGTATTAAAGATTTCAACTTGGTAATCATACAACAACTTAAACATGGATATGATTCAATTCATAACATGGAATTCAAAATTTATATTTTTAAAAGGGCTTCTTGAGCTTTATGGGTGAAAGGAACCCATGAATCAACACTTTACATACCTTAGAATGAAGTTTCTTGAAGATTAACGGTGGAATCTTCTGGATTAGAACCTTCAATTGAAAACCCTAGACCAGTTCTTGAGGGAATTTGAGAGAAACAACTATATTTTGGTGAAAACCTAGATGAATCTCGTGTTATAGGCTTATATAAGGGTGGGAATTAAGCCTTTTGCCCTTAAAGAATTTCATATTATCATACTAGAACGACACTTTTCCTTCACATAGGCATTTAATGAAACACATGGGAAACATGCTTTGGTTATACAATCATCAACACATCTAAAAATAATGGATACATCCATCAATGTGTAAATTTAAAGGGTTTATCATGATTATTGTGCAAATCATCACATCCTAGGGTCAATAATTGGAATATGTAATTTCAAACATGAATCAAAACCCCATAACATCATGAACATGAATTTCAATTCAATTTAAATCTTGAACATTCATACATATACAAATCTTGGATTTTAAAAAGAGATTTTTGAGCTTCATGGGTGAAAGGGACCCATGAATTAACACATGACATACCTGGGTGGATGATTTCTTAAATATTGATGGAGGAAAACTTGAATCTTTGACTTAAAATTAAACACCTAGGGTTTCTTGTTCTTGGGGATTGATCTTTGAGAGGAAACCCTAATTTGATATTGTAAATGAATAATGAACTTATGAGCCTTGGTATGATATAATTAGGGGTTAAAACGGGTGGAAAAAGACCTAAAAACCCTTTACAAATGACTTAAAATTTGTTGAACGAGACCTACGATAGCTCGTGCGATGGTCCATCATTCGCTTGACGGTCCATCGTTTTGACCGTCGTACGTAGACCAAAAAAAAGACTCACTGCCTTATAGCAACGGCTTGGGCAATGGTCCATCGCAAGTTCAACGGTTCGTTAACTTATCCATCGCACCTTATCCAAACAGTTGACTAACTTCTTTGGCTGTGAATGTCTAGGCGATGGTTCGTCGCTAGGTCGACGGTCCGTCAACCTTGCCGTTGCACCTGGGAGATTCTGACAGCTCTGAGTAAAATTCCATAACCTTTTACCCCGATATCAAATTTGGACAAAATTGGTGTCGTTGGAAAGCTAATTCAGTTTCCCATATGATAAAAAGTAAAAATATTAAAAATTCCATTTGTACAAAAATGGATTCATATTTCAAAGTAATTTTCTAACATTCTTGGGATGATTTCAAGCTAGGTAGAAGTATAAGGTATTACAATATCTCCCCCTTGAGAACATTCATCCTCGAATGAGACTAAGTGAGAGTGGAGAATATAAACTGACGTACATACTGAACATGAACAATTGAAACATGATCTCATCACTGATAACTAAATATATCATACCGTACATGTATATATGATGCATGTGTAACTGATTCATGAATGCATGACTGAGTGTTCTGATGAACCAAGGTTCTCACAATGAGAATGCATGTCTGATGCATAATTATATAATTAAACTGATGCGTGAATGCATGACTGAATATGCAATGGTATTTAATACCAAGTTTATGATTGAATTCTTAACATGAAATGGATACCAAGCTTATCACTGAAATCTGAACATGGAACTGAAAAGATTAAGGAGAACTGTTACCTTGAGCTTGATCTGAGTTGGAAGAGAAGAGGTGAGCATACTTGGTACGCATGTCTACTTCTGCTTCCCAAGTATCTCCCTCGACGGATTGATTTCTCCAAAGAACTTTGACTCAAGGGACTTCTTTGTTCCTCAGTCTACGAGTCTAATAGTCTAGGATTTTGACTAGAATCTCTTCATAAGATAGGCTATTCTGAACATCTACGCTTTGAATAGGGACTACGACGACTGGGTCACCTATGCACTTCTTGAGCAAAGAGACATGGAAGACTGGATAAACTGAGGCTAGATCTGAAGGCAATTTAAGATCATAAGCTACCTTGCTAAAGCGACTGAGAATTTTGAATGGACCGACATATCGGGGACTAAGCTTTCCCTTCTTGCCGAATATCTTCACTCCCTTTATGGGAAAGATCTTTAGATAGACATAGACATCCATCTCGAACTCGAGATCCTTTCTGTGCACATCTACATAAGACTTCTGTCGGCTCTGAGTAGCCTGGTGTCTTTCTCTAATCAACTGGACTTTTTCTAAGGCATCGAATACTAAGTCAGGCCCTATAACTGAGGCCTCACTAACTTTAAATCAACCAATAGAGATTTGTATCTCCTACTATAGAGAGCTTTGAATGGAGTCATTTGAATACTGGAATAATAGCTATTCTTGTATGCAAACTCAATCAAAGGCAAGTGGTCATCCCAACTACCCTTGAAATCAATTGTACACGCCCTTAGAATATCTTCAAAAATTTGAATGGTCCTTTCTGGTTGACCATCTGTTTGAGGATGAAAGGCTGTACTGAGATAAACTTAGATACAAAGAACCTTTTGGATTGCTTTCCAGAAATAAGAGGTAAACTGGGTACCTCTATCTAAGATAATAGAAAATGAAACACCATACAATCTGACCAACTCTCTGATGTAGAGTTTGGCGTAATCCTCGGCTAAATAAGAGGTATGGAATGGAAAAAAATGAGCAGATTTGGTCATTCTATCTACAATGACCCAAAATGAATTATGCTGGTGACGAGTATGAGCCAAACCCATCACAAAGTCCATGTTCACTTCTTCCCACTTCCAAGTAGTAATACGGAACTCCTGGATGGACCCACTAGGCTTCTGATGCTCTATCTTACCTAATGACATGTAGAGAACTTAGCCACAAACTCTACAATATCTCTCTTCATCCGACTCCATCAATAGATTTCTCGTAAGTCGCGGTACATCTTTGTGGTGCCTGGATGAATAGAGTAGCGCGCACCATGTGCTTCTGCAAAAAATTGTTTCTTTAAGTCGTCTACACCTGGAACACACAGACGACCCTAACAACGTAGAACATCATCTCCCCCTTGGGAGAAAACCTCTACTTTCTGGTTCTTGACTGACTCTTTCAACTTGACTAGACTGGGATCTCTATCTTGCTTTTCTTTCACCTTTGAAATTAGAGATAATTTTGAACTACTCTGAAACCATATGTCACCCTCCTCTGAATCGACTAAGCGAACGCCTAGTCTGGAAAGCTGATAGATTTCCTAAGCTAACTTATTCTTACTATCCTCAATATGAGCAACACTAACCATACGCCACAATGTTGACCTTGCTCGGATGATAAAGGACACTCATGTCATAATCTTTCAAGAGCTCTAACCACCTTCTCTGATGAAGATTGAGATCTTTTTGAGAAAAGACATACTGAAGGCTCTTATGATCTGTGAACATATCCACATGAACTCCGTATAGATAATGCCTCCAAATCTTCAAGGCAAATACTACGGCTACTAAGTCAAGATCATGAGTAGGATAATTCTTCTCATGGGGGTTAAGCTGTCTAGGGGCGTAGGATATGACCTTACCATGCTGTATGAGGACACAACCCAAACCTACTCTAGATGCATCACAATACACTACGAACCCATCTGGACCATTTGGAAGAGCTAAGACTGGAGCTGAGGTGAGTCGAGTCTTCAACTCTTGAAAACTCTTCTTGTAAGGATCTGACCACTGAAACTTGACTTTTTTCTGAGTCAATCAGGACATAGGGGATGCAATAGAAGGAAATCCCTCAACAAATCGTCTGTAATAGCCATCCAAACCCAAGATACTCCTAATATCTGATGGATATACAGGACGAGGCCAATTTCTTACTGCTTTGGTCTTTTGAGGATCAACCCTAATGCCATCACCGGAAATGATATGACCAAGGAATGCTACTGACCTTAGCCAAAATTCATACTGAATTTGACAAACATCTGATGATCTTTAAGAGTTTGAAGTACGATTCTGAGATGGTCTGCATGATCATGCTCACTGCGGGAATATACCAGAATGTCATCTATGAAGACTATGACAAACATGTCCAAGTACTGCTTGAACACCCGGTTCATCAAGTCCATAAAAGCTGCTGGGGCATTGGTAAGATGAAAGAATATAACTAAGAATTCAAAGTGACCATACTGAGTACGAAAAGTTATTTTTGGAATGTCACATTCTCTGACTCTGAGCTGATGATAGCCTGATCTGAGGTCTATCTTAGAGAAATAGCTGGCACCCTGAAGTTGGTCAAACAAGTCATCAATTCGGGGAAGTGGATTCTTGTTCTTGACCATAACTTTATTAAACTAACGTTAATCAATACACATCCTGAGAGAACCATCTTTCTTGCGCATGAATAAAACTGGTGCACCCCACCGGGACATACTGAGCCTGATGAACCCCTTATCTAAGAAATCCTTTAATTTCCCTTTCAGTTTTTTGAGTTCTGCTGGTGCCATTCTACATGGCGGAATAGATATGGACTGAGTATCTAGAAGAAGATCAATACCGAAGTCTATTTCCCTTTCGGGAGAAATTCCTGGAAGATCTTTAGGAAAGACATCTGAATATTCATTCACGAATGAGACTGAATCAAGACTGGGAGTTTCAGAACTAGTGTCCTTAACTCGAACAAGATGATAGACACATCCCTTAGATATCATTTTCCTTGCCCGAAGGTAGGAAACAAACAAGCCTCTGAAAGCTAAAGTGCTACCCCTCCACTCTAGGATAGGTTTATTCGGAAAATGGAATTGGACTATTCTATTTCTACAGTTGACAGTGGCATTGCAGGAATGAAGCCAATCCATGCCGTGAATAACATCAAAATCAGTCATCTCTAATTTGACTAAGTCTGCTGAAGTGACTTTCTGAGATATCATAATCGGGAAGTTCCTGTATACCTATCAGGCTATGATAGTTTTACCCACAAGGGTAGAGACTGAAATGAGTTTCACTGATTGTACAATAATAAAAATACTCATTTAGAAATTCTTTAATTCTTAACCAATTATTAATACTTAACTGTTCTAAATTTATTAAAGCCTTTTTTTGTAATACTACTATTCCACTATTGGTATCCTCACCTGTTAGTAAAGTATGTACTTTATTTACAAAATTATATGGGTTATCCCCTAATTCTATTAATTACTGGAAATCTTTGGGGAATAATGTCTTATATGCTTCCCATAATGCTTTAGTAGTTTCTCCTAGGAACGTTTCAAGATATCTATACATAATTTCTACATCTGGCTTTTGATTAGCTTTTATGTGTTGTATATAATCTGCTACAACTATATTTTTCCATATATCTAATACAACACTCCATGTTTGAGGGTCATGCGCCGCTAAATTTTAAATTTTTCCTTTATTACCACCTTCTTGAAACTTAATGGGTTCTTCTATTGACATTCTTATTCCTCTAGGTTTTATGTCCTGTTCTATCTTTTCATCAGGATTTATTCTGAATACTCCATGTTTTGGTAGATTTCCTGTTGTTACATTTACCCTTTGCATACCTGTCGTTCTTTGAAAAGGGCTTGAAGTACTTGCCTCACTTTCCATAAATTTCTTTATGCTTTCTATCTCATCCATACTATAAACTATTTCTAACTCTTTATCTTTTCACTCCTTTTTAAGTGTATAACCATGATTATCTATTCTTAGTTCACATTTTACAAAATGTTCTTTAGTTTGGGTGAGATTGAGATTTCCCATTTTACAGCCTATACATTTGAACGTTCTATTGTTATTTCTTTCGTATAGGGTTTCTGCTTTCATTATTGCTTTGTTTACTTCAAAACCTCCTTCTAGTATTTCTAAATTCATTAAATTAGTACTGTCACATTCTTCAACTTCTTCGTCAATTTCTTTTTCGTTTATGTATTGGTAGTCTGTGAATATTACTGAAGTTTCTCCTTTATTGTTTATATACATTAAATGATTAGTTGGCTTTAGTGTTTCTTTCTTAGTAAATTTTTCCAAGTTCCATTCTAATCTTGCATAGTCTTCTGAATTTATCTTTAGGGGTTTCATTAATCGAATACCTTTATTCCCCATTAAACTTACTACATCATCTCTTTTTAGTCTAAATTTTGTACTACTATTTGTGGCAAGTTTTCCAATAATTCCTACACATATTAGTAAGTTATTTTCATTATTCATTTCTTCATATCCTTTTGTCTGAATAGCTATCTTTATATATTTTCTAAATTCTAAAGAAATTATCATATAGTCTGGACTACAATAAAAAAGATCCTCCATTTGTTGATATGTCTACTTATGTTATTTCAATTATAGATCTTTTTGAGTCTGACCATCTATTATCATTTATTGTAACTAATACCTTAGTTCCTAGGTTGTTTTTGGTTAGTCCTTTTAAACCTACTACTATGAGTCCCATATGCATGAGGCTTATGTTTGATTTGGTAATTTGTTTTAAAGATTCTAAACTTATTAGATTTATACTGGCGCTATCTTTACCAATAACACACATTTGTTCTTCCCTATAATGTTTATATAATTGTTCTACTTAAAACATTCCTTCATTATATAGTGTCTTAGCACTTAATAATTTTAGTTTGTTTTGTTGAAAGAGTTGTATATCTTTGTCTACATCTACTACCTCTTCTAGCTGTTGTCTTGAAGTCATTTTTGGTCTATTTATGATTCTGGATAACATGTTGGTTTTTAATCTTTCTTGGGTAAAGCTTGATCTTGGTCTGTCTTGTCCGTCTATGGATGTTGAAAAAAGGTCCATGTTTTGGGTTTTAGTTCTTTTATCCTTTTCTTTTTCTTTTTGCGGGGTTAATTCTATTTCCTTTAGTTGTTCTATTAATTCTTCTATATTTTTGTCTTCTTGACTAGTTTGTTGCTTTGTTTTTTCTAGCTTTCTATTAAGTTCTAATAATAATAGTATTATAATATTATTTTGTTTTATGACTATAGAGTTTGTTCTTACTAGAGGTTGGTAGTCTGATAATCCTTCTGGATTTGGTTGAATTTTAGTAGCCTTTTGTAATATTCCTAAATAGAGTTGATCATTAATATGAATATTATTCATAAGAGTGTTATTTTTTTTTAATTGACTAATTTCTTTTCTTATTTCTAGAAATAAGATTATCACTACAGGAAATAAGAAAAGAAATAAGTCAATTAAAAGAAATAACGCTCTCATGAATAATATTCCTATTAATGATCAATTCTATTTAGCAATACTACAAAAGGCTGCTCAAATTCAACCAAATCCAGAAGAATTATCAGACTCCCAACCTCAAGCAAGAACAGACTCTCTAGTCATAAAACAAAATAATATTATAGTACTATTACTATAAGAACTTAATAGAAATCTAGAAAAAAAAGCAACAAACTAATGAAGAAGACAAAAATATAGAAGAATTAATAGAACAACTAAAGAAAATAGAATTAACCCCACAAGAAAAAAAAAGGCTAAAACAACTAAACCCAAAATATGGACCCTTTTTCAACATCCACAGACGGACAAGACAAAACATCGACAGAAGAACAAGACAAAACATCCACAGACGGACAAGACAGATCAAGATCAAGCTTTACCCAAGAAAGATTAAAAACCAACATGTTATCCAAAATCATAAATAGACCAAAAATGACTTCAAGACAAAAACTAGAAGAGGTAGTAGATGTAGACAACGATATACAACTCTTTTAACAAAACAAACTAAAATTATTAAGTGCTAAGACACTATATAATGAAGGAATGTTTTAAGTGGCACAATTATATAAACATTATAAGGAAGAACAAATGTTCGTTATTGGTAAAGATAGCGCCATTATAAATCTAATAAGTTCAGAATCTTTAAAACAAATTGCCAAATCAAACATGAGCCTCATGCATGTGGGACTCATAGTAGTAGGTTTAAAAGTACTAACCAGAAAAATCCTAGGAACTAAGGTATTAGTTACAATATATAATAATAGGTGGTCAGACTCGAAAAGATCTATAACTGAAATAACAGAAGTAGACATATCAACAAATGAAGGACTTTTTTATTGTAGTCCAGACTATATGATGATTTCATTAGAATTTGGAAAATATCTAAAGATAGGTATTCAGACAAAAGGATATGAAGAAATGAATAATGGAAATAACTTACTAATATGTGTAGGATTTATTAGAAAACTTGCCACAAATAGTAGTACAAAATTTAGACTAAAAATAGATGATGTAGTAAGTTTAATGAGGAATAAAGGTATTCGATTAATGAAACCCCTAAAGATAAATTCAAAAGACTAAGCAGGATGAGAACAAAACTTGGAAAAATTTACTAAGAAAGAAACGCTAAAGCCAACTAATTATTTAATATATATAAACAATAAAGGAGAAACTTCAGTAAGATTCACATACTACCAATACACAAATGAAAAAGAAATTGACGAAGAAGTTGAAGAATGTGAGAGTACTAATTTTAGGAATTTAAAAATACTAGAAGAATGTTTTGAAGTAAATAAAGCTATAATGAAAGCAGAAACCCTATACGAAAGAAATAACAATAAAACGTTCAAATGTATAGGCTGTAAAATGGGAAATCTCAAACTCACCCAATCTAAATAACATTTTGTAAAATGTGAACTAAGAATAGATAATCCTGGTTATACACTTAAAAAGGAGCGAAAATATAAAGAGTTAGAAACAGTTTATAGTATGGATAAGATAGAAAGCATAAAGGAATTTATGAAAAGTGCAGCAAGTACTTCAAGCCCTTTCCAAAGAATGACTGGTATGCAAAGGGTAAATGTAACAATAGGAAATCTACCAAAACATAGAGTATTCAGAATAAATCCCAATGAAAAGATAGAACAGGACATAAAACCTAGAGGAATAAGAATGCCAATAGAAGAACCCATTAAGTTTCAAGAAGGTGGTAATAAAGGAAAAATTTAAAATTTAGCGGCGCATGACCCTCAAACATGGAGTGCTGTATTAGATATATGAAAAAATATAGTTGTAGCAGATTATATACAACACATAAAAGCTAATCAAAAGCCAGATGTAGAAATTATGAATAGATATCTTAAAACGTTCCTAGGAGAAACTACTAAAGCATTATGGGAAGCCATATAAGACATTATCCCCAAAGATTTCCAGAAATTACTAGAATTGGGGGCTAAGCCATATAATTTTGTAAATAAAGTACATACTTTACTAACAGGTGAGGATCCTAATAGTGGATTAGTAGTATTACAAAAAAGGGCTTTAATAAATTTAGAACAGTTAAGTATTAATAATTGGTTAAGAATTAACGAATTTCTAAATGAGTATTTTTGTTATTGTACAATCAGTGGAAACTCATTTGACCAGACTTTAGGAAATAGATTATTTAATAAATTACCAGGAGCATTAGGGAGAGAAGTAGAAGAAAATTGGTCCAAAAGAGAAGGAGTAGTACAGAATCCAAACACAAAATGGTCAATAGGACAAAGAATACAACATATTATGGAAATATTACAAGAAAAGTGTACGAATATACAATTACAAAAACAATTGGAAAAAGGAGATACAAATTTCTAGAAAAATATATATACTACCCAACATTATGATCAAAACTATAAGAAAAGAAGGTATAAAAAACCATATAAAAAGGATTATCGTCCTATGAAAAAATATTATCTAAGAAAATCAGAAGCAAAAAAATATATCTAAATAAACAGAGACATGTAAGAAAATACAATACCAATAGAACTTATAAAAATAAATTAGAATGCTTTACTTGTGGAAGCATAGAACATTTAGCAAATACTTGTACAAAAAGGAATAATAGTAGGTGGAGAAATGGACAGTTAATAGATGAGGTAAATGAAAATCTAATACATGTAGATGAACATATGTCAGATAGAGAAAGCATATACTCTATCAGGAGTATGGAAGTATTTGAAGAAGAAAAAGACACTTTGGATTCCTCGGATTCTGAAGAAGAAGAATTTATAAATGAAATAGGACTAGAAAGGATAAACTCAGACTATCATGATTTAGTCAATTTGATAGAACAATGTGAACATGAATTTTAAAAAGGTAAATTTGAACATGAATTTGAAAAAGGTAAAGGACTAGACAGTAACCAATGTTCTTACTATAGCTGATTTCCAAGTAAAAACAAATGGGAAAAATGTAGAGAATGTTATATAGAAGGGTGCATGACTTGTATAGAAAGATTTTCTAAAATTCTGAAACCAGAAAATATTTTTTACAAACAAGAACAACCAATAAGTAAAACAACAGACGATAGAATGTTAGAACTAGAAGAAAAACTTAAAAGATTGGAAATAAGAATAAATAACCTAGAAAAACATGAAGAAGTAATTAAAGAAGAAAATATATTAGAAGTAGAATTACTGAATATATCAGTAGAAAATAATAAAGCCAAAAGGGAGAAGTCAATGAATATATCATTTAAAGGAATGATATGCAATGAGGAAAAGACATTAGTACAGTAAAAATCATAACAAGGATAAGAATTCAAGATTATGAGTTCGTGACATTAGCTATATTAGATTCAAGATGTACAAAAAGCATATTAAATAGTAGAATTTTACCATCAAAATTAATTAAAGAATTACTAAAAGCCCAAAAATCCATGCAAATGGATGGAATCCATAACACTTATACAAAATATATACCAAGAGCAAGAATAAGTTTTATCAATACTTGTGAAAAAATCTATCAACCATCATATAAACTCAACGGAATACTAGTTAGAGACTTAAACATAAGAGCATATTTCATGTTAGGATTAGATTTTATGGTACACAATAATGAAGGATGTTTTGTTACCAGAGATTGGGTAATTCTTGCAAGAAATATTACTCACTCACCAGTACAGACACAACCTATACTGACTAAATATCGCTTTCTTAAGAATAAGTCAGAAGAAGGCTCAGATAATCAGACAGAAGGCTCAGATAAGTAGATAAAACCCAAAACATCACTAGAATATGATAAGGGAAAAAATTGTACATGTATTAACAATAAAAAGATACCAATGCATGAAGAATTTTAAGATTTATTAACAGTAGAAGAATTAGAAAAAGATTACACTCTAATAGAAATAGATACAAAATTATACGATTTTAAGAAAGGTATACAAAAGATAGGAGTAATAAAAGATCAAAAAGACCTAGATAAAATATTACAAATCCTAGACAAACTAGAAATAATTGGAGAAAAACCCTTGCAACATTGGTATTCCAATCAAATTACCTACAAATTAGAAATAATCAATTCAGAATATACTATAAAAATGGCATCTATAGAAGCTACAAATGAAGATCGTACCGATTTTGAAGTACAAATAAAAGAAATATTAGAATTAGGAATAATAAGAAGATCTAAGTGAAGACATAGATCAAGAGCTTTCATAGTAAGAAATCATAGTGAATTAGTACGAGGGAAAGCTAGAATGATAATAAATTATAAAAAACTAAATGGCAATACTACGATGGATGGATATAAGTTACTAGAATAAATAAAATTAATAAATAGAATACAAGGAAGAAAAATATTTAGTAAATTCGACTGTAAATCCGGATATTGGCAGATTAAGATGCACGAAGATAGTATAGAATGGACAACTTTCACCTGTCTAGAAGGGCATTTTGAATTGTTAGTTATGCCATTCGGACTAAAGACAACTCCTCTAGTTTTTCAAAGAAAAATGGATAGTATTTTTGGAAATTATAAGAAGTTTGTATTAGTGTATGTAGATGATATTTTAGTTTTCAGTAATAACATGAGAGAACATCTAGGACATTTACACCAAGTTTTAAAATTATTTGTAGATAATGGGGTAATAATAAGCATAAAAAAAAGAAACAATGTAAAAATAGTATTAATTTCTTAGGAGTAGTCATTGGGGATGGTAGAATAAAATTACGACCACACATAGCTAAGAAAGTCTTGGAAATGCTAGATAGATTAGATAAAACCAAAGATTTACAAAAGTTTTTAGGATTGTTAAATTATGCTAGAACTTTCATTAAGGATTTAAGAAAAGTAGAAGGACTGTTATACTCTAAAACTGGATTAACAGGTCAAAAGATTTTTAATGCTAAAGATATAAAGTTAGTGCAACAGCTTAAACGCATGATCCAAGACATCCCGAATTTGACACTACCATTAGAAACAGATTATTTAATAGTCGAGATTGATGGAAGTTTCTGAGGATGGGGAGCAATATTGAAAGCAAAACCTAATAAATACAGTGAAAAAAAGGATGAAAAAATTTGTGCTTATTCAAGTGGAAAATATAAATAAAAAGGCAATCTAAATAGCATAGACGCAGAGACACTAGTAGTAATTTACGGTTTAAATAATTTTAAACTTTATATATTAAATAAAACTGAAATATTAGTAAGAACTGACTGCGAAGCTATATTAAATTCTATTAGAAAATAAAAGAAAAGAATAGTAGTAAAAGGAGGTGGCTAAATTTTTTAGACGCCACTTCAATTTATAACATTGTGCTAGAACATATTAAAGAAAAAAATAATAACCTAGCAGATCAACTTAGTAGACTAATAAAAGAAGAAAGCTAACGAGTTTTGTTTCAGTATGTATACAGGCAAAGGAAAAGGTAAGGCCTCGTCCTCATCCTCCTAAGACTATCTGAGAAAATTAATGAGCAATACTCATTACAGACCACTTACAATGCTGGAACATCCAAAACTAGAAAGGATGATTTTTGAATCATACAATTTTATCTGTTATGAACCATCCAACTTGACTTTCAAACTTAGACCAGACGTGCGAGTGGATAAGCAGTAGATCTGCCTAATCGACAATTTATGGATATCCTACAATAAGACACCAAGAAACAATAGCTATTTCATTTTAGTCTTAAATGCTTTAAGTTACTATTTTACTGAGAAAAATAGCTCTAATAGATTTAAATTTTATGTTGTTCTTAGGGGACAGACAGAAGGAGTATTTCAGACATGGATAGAGGTAATGAACTCCATAAAAGACTATATAACCCCTCTTTATAAAGGATTCAATAACCTCACAGAGGCATTAGGCTATGCCTGAGGAAATCTAGGGCTAAATTATTATATTACTCCACCTCTAAGACTAAATATGAAAGAAGTACCCTAATATAATATCAAAAAAGACATAAATAAAATTATATTTTGCGATCATTGTTCTTTGATGACTAAAGCTTTTAGAAGACTTAACCACACAAATGAGACTCTAAGACAAGACTATGAGAACCTTATAAATAAGAAAGGAAAAATGATAAAATGTATAGGCATTTTACAAGATCGTATAAAAATTCTTCATTATGAATTATCCTAGAAGATTCAACAGACTAACGAAACTCAAATGGTTTCGAAGAGTTCTTCATCTTTATTAAAAATGATTAAGAAGGTTGTGAATTCCCAAATTAATGTAGAAAGACCTACTACATCGGGTAATGATACCGCTAGTCCAGTTCAAAGGGTAGCTGGTAAAGACTCATCAAATCCATTAATGGGTATGCATTCCCCAATCAATGTAGAAAGACCTACTGTATTGGGTAATGATACATCTAGTCTAGTTTAAACGGTAGCTAGTAAGGAATCATCAAATTTGTTAATGGCTAACACTTTGCCAAAAAGTGTAGGGAGAATTCTCCCAGCCAGTTTCAAAACAACAGTTACTCAGACACTAGACGAAGGAACATCAACGCTTACCCAAGACAAAAATAAAAAAGGTTTCTACCTGCGAAGAAAGAAAAGTAGTAAGACAAATATAGAACAAATTGTAGTAGACTCTATAAGATAATTACTAGCAGAACAGCCTAAAGAAATATTACTGGAGAATCCGAAGCCTGAGCCAAGATCTAGGATTTTCTTAGGAGAAAAGACAAGACCTAGAACTGGAACAAGACAAGGCCTATCAAGTGGAGACAGTGACAAATATGATCCTGCAATAGAAGATGATTATAACACATCCATAGATCAATTCACTCAAGACCCAAATACAGACGATGACTCTGAAATGAGTTTTGATCCAGAAGCATTACACAATTTGGAAATGTAAGTAGTAACGATACTCATAAAAAGACAAAGTCAAAGGCGTAAGCAATGGCGAAAAAACTAATGCTAAGTGGAAAATAAATGTACAGATATGAATTAAAGAAGAAACATGACCATGTGATATGGGGCCCACAAAGTGTACTCATCATGCAAAAATTTCTTAAATGCATTTGAAGTCTAAAAATAAAATCTGCCAAACGCCTATAAATACCCACTTAGTCCTTAAGAAGACAGAGTGAAAAAGCAATTGAAGTGCAAGAATTCAAGTAAGAAGAATACAAAAGTAAGAATTTCTCAAGTTTCTAAGTTTGTTTCTAAAAAAGGTATGTAAGTGTGTGTAAAATAGTAGCTAAGTTCTTTCTTCTGTAGCTGCGAAGTTTTAAAGGCCTCCCAAAAGGGAAAACTCTTTTCACCATAAGGCATGTAAGTAGTTGCTATTTGAAATCACTGTATCTTTCTCCCTTATATGTAAATTATGTTTGTTGAATGAAAATTTTCATAAATTCCTATAAATTTCCTGCTAAATATACCCTCAGTAAATGGTTATTCTCTCAGTGTCTTAGCAGTAATGATGGATTAATCTGTAAATCCCTAAGGAGTTAAAAGGTCCAGGGAAGATTTGAAAGGATTACTGTGTTGTCTCGGGGTGTGATTAAACAAAATATTCCTTAAATACCTGAAACTGAAGAGAAAGAGATGAACAAGGTATAAAAAAGAGTATTTTAGGAGAAAAACATACTTTGATTTTGATAACTACCCATGACTTAATGAAGGAGGGAGTACTGAGTAGGAATTTACATCATAATTAAGAAATACATTTGTTTCAATCTTGCTTCTTGGTCATATCTGCGTATTTGTTTCTAATTACACTATCTGTCATATGTATGGATATGTGTGCAAGGTTGGTTTACTTGGTTTTAATGGCTGTCATTACTTTATCCTTATCATGAGTCCTTTTTAGCATTCACCAGCTAACCCATCTTCGGGTGGTTGTATCCCCATGCGATGTAGGAACCGACCATCCTACTCCTCCTACTTAGTGATCATATTAGGGATCGACTATTGGATTAAAGTGGTGAGCTTCCATACTTAGAAAGGCTCCATTTCATATCATCAAAATATTTTCATACTTTAGTTATTTCTATGGATATTTTTTTGTCTATTGTTGGGGGCATGTCCCAACCAAATATTATTTTTCTTTTTCTTAGAGGATTTGTGGAATTACTATCATTTGGAATGGGAAGTGTTGGTAGTGGTGTCAACCTTAGTATTGGCATTGGTATTAGGGCTGATACTATTTGAATAAATTTATGATTGTTCCATCCTCTTATGTTATGTTATGGACATAAACTTGGATATTATTTCAGTTTTGGTTTATAGTTCTTGCTTGGTAATTGGTTAATGGTTGGGTATTAGATAGTTATACTTGGTTGGGTTGGTAGTGTTTATGGACTATCCCAGAGTCTGGAATTGTACACATACGATATCTTATTATATGTTCAAAATTTGTCCTACTCAGGGTATATGTATGGTTGGTTGGGTTGGGTATTGGGGGCGGTCTCTGCTCCTAGTTTGACTTGAGATGCCTATTACTACAAGATCCTGGTTTGAGTCATGTCACCAAGCTATCAACAACTTAATCTATTCATTATTACGAGAATAACAACACCCATATTGCACCATTGTGCTTTGGGTCCAAAATGACACCAAAAACCAAGTGGGTCTCACATAAGAAAAATGAGTTTTTGAGACCAACCCATTGTTCAAATACCATTAGGGTGTTATAACACTAAAGAAATTTGTACAAAACAACCATATTTGGGGCTAAAATCAAGCCTCAAGCCATTAGGGGGCTTTGGTCTAGAAAATAAGAATTTTAAACTAAAATCAAAGAAATCTTACCTTAGATTTGATGTTAATCATGAATATGTAAGTTTTTAAAGGTCCCAATAAACACCCAACTCACACTTTAAGGACTACTCTCTCTATTAGGTTTTTAGAGGCTCAAGACAATGAAGAAATAGACAAATTTTGGCCAAAAGAGCATTTAAAAATAGCTTGCCCAGGCCTCAGGAGCAGCGATTGTGCACCTCCGCTAGGACGTGATTACAACCATCGCAATTTCACCACTCGCAGTACCTTGGGTATTAGACATTGGCTAAAAGTTTGAATTTGATTTGAAGTTTTGGCCAAAGCCTAGAGATGCATCTGGAGTCCAATACGACCAAACGAGATTTGCAACCATATAGATTTCAACGTTCCATATGTGTTGGAATAGTCGAATTTTCCAACCGATATCATTTTACTGAAGTTCTTTCTTGGTGGCCCTTTGGAACCAACAAAGACTTATGAATGGGAAAATTATTCTAACAACCAAACAAATTGCCAGGTAACTAAACTATCAGTTCCAGCAAGTCATAAACCATTTAGGGAAGCTATGGGAAGACTCTAATGGTGAAAATAAGTGGGAGCAAGAAAAATGACTTAAAAGGTCATTACATTTTTATTCGTCTTTCTTGGTGTCTAAGGCATGTTACTCCCCCTTTATTGTTATTTTACAAAGGACCTGTGTTTTAATGTATGATTTCTATGATATTGTTATAGTTTGCAATAATGGTTGGGGTTTTTGGAAGTTCATGGTTGAATAATGGTTCTCATGGTTTAATTATATTTTCTTTCATGCTTTTATTATGATTACTATATTATGGGATGCATGTTAATGGTAAATGGATTTTGGGGTACTATGTATTCCCCAAATTACTTAGTTATAGTTTTGAAACTTATGTGACTTGAACCTGTTTGTTAAAATGCCAATGAAAAGGATTTTCACATTGTTTTACTACTCTTGATATCTTTTCATTGCATAAATGGTAATAGAACCTAAATTGGTCTGGTTGATTTGAAATGATTTGTAAAGGCCTTGGTGGACATGGTTTTGGTTTAACTGGAAACTTTGGAGTCAATTTAGTTTAATGGATTTGGTATGGAATAAAAAGATAGACTTTCAAGCTCAAATTTTTGTATGACGATACCAATGGTTAATGCCGAAACAAAAGACTCATTGGTAAATGCTTTGAATGTGTTTTTGGTTTTAATATGGGCTCAAAGAGGGTTGTGTTAGCATATCTGTGGAAGGTAGAGTTCCCTGGGAGGGGGGAAATACTTGAAACTCATGTTTCCCGATATGAGTTTTGGTCATGGTGATCGTGTGCATGATGTCACACTTTATATTTTTGGAGATGCACTAGTCATATCAAGTTTCTCTCTCGAGTTCATGCGACTAACACACACTGGGGCCCTTTCAGCAGGGGGAGCTCAACCTATATAGCTCGTGGATTGACAGTTAAGATGACAAAGCAACACAACTCAGATAAGGTTTTAAATGCATGCTAAACCCGGTTCCCTATCCCGACATGATATATATGTATATGTGTGATTTCATATGACTATTTTGTTTGGTTTTGAATAATGGCATTATTTAATCCTTATCCTTGAGTACATACTAGGGTTCACTCTACTAACCGTCTTTTGCTATTGTATCCCTACACGATGCAGGAATAGGCCATACTATCATTCCTCCTTGTCAGTGACTTGGATTTGGGGACAACTTTGAGTCAGATTGAAGTGGTGAGTTTTCATACTCTAAGAGACTCCATTTCATGCAATGGACTTCTTTTTCATTTATTTTGTTTCTTGGATTTTGGTTTTTCTATGGTCGGGGGCATGTACCGATCGAATGTTACTTGATTCTAGTTAGAGGCTTTGTTAGACTACTATGGGCATGGACGGTGTCGGTATTGGTGTCATCCTTGGTATTGGTATTGGTATTGGTATTATCACCTATTGGGTATTTGATTGAGGTTGTTGGATTATGAATATAGACTTTATTTAGTATATTTAAATTATTATTGATTTATCTTGTTATATGTTCAAAATTCATCCGATATAAGGTGCAGGGCGGTTACGGTTTGTATTAGCAGTGGTCTCCAGTCATTCTTGGACTTGAGATTCTCGGCACTACTAGGCCATGGTTTGGGTCGTGTCATGACCCAAATCGAATCAAATTGATGGTGGGACCATGAAAGACCAGTAATGAAATCCATATTAATCACCTCCCACTTTAATTTGGGCAACTCAATATCTTGAGACAACCCTCTAGGTCTTAAGTACTCCATATTAACTTGTTGACAAACCATACACTCCACAACATTTTCCATATCCCACTTCATGTTATTCCACCAATAGATCTCTTTCAAAGAATATTACATCTTCGTTAAATTAGGGTGAACAGTGTACCTCAAATCGTGAGCCTCAACCAATATTCTCTCTCGCATCCCATAAACATCGGGATCACATAACCTTCCTTGGTAACTCAAGATACCATCACCACCAATGTGAAAAACCATCACTTTCTACTGGCTCACGTCACCCTTAATACGCATCAAGATAGTATACAAAACTTTCTTCTTTTGCACCTTAGCATAAAGAGATGACTTCACCACCTCTCGCACCATCACACCACCATCCTCAGAGTCAAAGAAATGAACACCAAAATTAGCGAACCGGTGAATATCATTCAACAATTCTCGCTTCTCTTTCTCCACGTGATATCAGATTCCTATAGATAACCTACTAAGAGAATCAACAACCATGTTAGCTTTACTTGGATAATAGTGAAGACTCATATCATAATCTTTGAGCAACTCAAGCCACCTCATCTACCTCAGATTTAACTCCTTCTAGGTGAATAAAAATTGCATATTCTTATGGTCTGAATAAATGCCAACATGAACCCAATACAAATAATGGTGCCAAATCTTCAAAGCAAAGACCATAACCAATAGTTCTAAGTTATGCATCGAGTAACTCTTCTCATGAACTTTCAACTGTCTAAAAGAATAAGCCAGAACCTTACCATGCCGCATCAACACACAATCGAGTCCCACATGGGATGCATCACAATAAACCATAAAACCATTGGTACCTTCATGTAGAGTCAAAATTAGAGCCGAAGTCAACATGTCCTTCAAATTCTCAAAGCTACCCTCATAAGAATCGGACCACAGAAACATTAGTTTCTTTTGGGTCAACTAAGTCAATCTAGCAGCAATAGAAGAAAAACTTTCCATAAACATCATCTAGTACCCGGCTAAACCTAAGAAGCTCCAAATATCAGTTGGAGTCGTGGGACTATGCCACTTCTTAACCGCCTCAACTTCTATGGATCCACCATGATCCCCTCAGTAGACACCACATGGCCCAAATAGGTCACAACATTTAACTAGAACTGACACTTATAGAATTTAGCATACAATCATTAATCGTTAAGGGTTGCAACACTATATAGAGGTGGTTGGCATGATATTCCTTATTCTTGGAATACACCAAAATGTAATAAATAAAAACAATGAAGAATAAATCAAGAAACTGACAGAATACACAGTTCATAAGATCCATAAATGCTGCCAGTGCATTAGTCAAACCGAAGGACATTAGCCAAAACTCAAAATGACCATATCTGGTTCAAAAAGCAGTCTAGGGGATATCCACCTCTCTAATCTTAAACTAATGATAATTCGGTCGAAGGTCAATCTTAGAAAAGTACTTAGCTCCCTAAAGCTGATCAAATAAATCATCAATCCTCCAAAGAAGGTACTTTTTATTTACCATTATCTTATTCAACTAGCGGTAATCTATACACACCTGAAGGGACCCATCCCTTTTATGCACGAACAACAGAGAAACACCATAAAAAGACACACTAGGATGAATAAAACCTTTATCAAGAAGGTATTCAACTACTCCTTGAGTTTCTTCAACTCATCTGGAGCCATTCTATAGGTAGGGATAGAGTTAGGGCGGGTATCCAGGAGTAGATCAATCCTAAAATCTATTTACCTATCGGAAGGGACACCAAGAAGGTCATCTGGGAACACTTTGAGAAACTCATAGACACAAAGACATATTGTAATGAAGGACCTCCGAATTAGAATCCTTAGCCCAAACGAAATGATAAAGACACCCCTTGGAAATCAATTTTTGGGCTCTAAGATATGAAATAAGCTTTCCCTTAGGTTCTAGGGAACCATCCTCCCACACAGTCACAGGCTTATTCCAAAATTAGAAACTGATCCTCCATCTCCGATAGTCAAGAAAGGCATAGCATAAATGCAACCAATCTATCCCCAGGATAACATAAAAATCTAACATATCAAACTTTATTATATCTACTAAGGTCTACCTACCATAAATTAACACCACACAACCCCTATAAACCCTTTTAGAAACCAAAGAGTAACCCACATGGGTAGACACAGTGAAAGGATATGGAATAAAATCAGGACCAAAATCAAAATGAATAGCCACATATGGGGTCACATAAGAAAAAGTAGGACCCAGATCAAGAAGACAATACACATCACAAGAAAAAAGTTATAATGTACCAGTAATAATATAAGGAGAAACTTAAGATTCCTGACACATAAAAAGAGCATAAAGGTAGTTATTGTAGCCAAAGACATAGAAATTATAACCTTATTAGAACCAGTAGCTAGCCTGATTTATGGATAATCTTGTTGCAGGTAGCCCAACTGACCACACTTAAAGCACTTATTCCTTCCTTCCTCATAAAATTCATGATATACATACCCACAAAAATAGTAAATGGATAAGATAGGGCTGACTGAGCCTCAATCGCCTAGATTTGGCACCCTGTGACAAAAACCCACTATTGCTCTAAAATGGTGATCACCAGATGACTTAGCATATGAAGCACTAGCGGTAGAATAGGAATCATAATTTCCCTACTTCTTCTTAGACTATTTTCCACCATATCTACCACTCTACTACTTACCTCCACCCTAGTTTAAATAGTTAAACTTTTTGTTCTCTCTTTTATTCATTGCTGCTTGCTTCTTTTTTTACTCTTCCACTTGTTGCATATACACAACAAGTCTAGAAATGTCCATATCCTTGTTCAGCAAGATGGCCTTACTCCCCAAAATCAAATCACAGGACAACCTAGTAGCAAATTTCCTTATTCTAGCCCTCATGCTAGACAATAACTCAGGAGCATAATGAGATAGCTGATAAAACTTCAAGGCATACTCCTTTACTATTATCCCGCCTTGCTTTAAATTCACGAATTCCTCAGCCTTCGCCTCCCTCAACTCCTGAGAAAAGAAGCGATTAAGAAAAGCACTAAAGAATTCATCCCACAAAGAAGATTCAACATTATCACCTCTAGAATAGTCCCACTCCTCATACCACTAAAATGCCACATCATTCAATTGATAAGAAGCAAACTCTACATCCTTCATATCAATAGCATGCATCACATGGAAAATCTTCTCTATCTCATCAATGAAATTTTGATGATCCTATTAAACCTCTAAAACAGTGAAAGTCAAAGGTCATAACCTCATAAATTGTCCAACTGTAGTGACCTCATAAGATGGACAAACATAAGCAACGAGCACAGTTTGAGAGGCCACCAACTGGGTAAGCAAATAGATCGACTGGTGAAACCAATCATTAGACACATGAGGTATCCGAGGAGGACTAGGAGGAACTAGTAGAACTTCACATGGGGCAGTATTATCAAGATATAAAGCTTTAGACCAGGTACAAACTCCATAAGTAGTACGAGCTTCATTGACATTGTCCTCAGATTAGACAAAAGAGTTTCCACGAGCTTCAGATCTTCTAGAAGGCATGATGTGAAAATCAAAAATATGGAAATTAAAGGAGATTTAAGAAACTTAGTCTCTATAGCTTGAAATAGAACAACAAGAAAGGGAAACATTCCTAAATATCTCGTAGCCTCTCCCTTATAGCGTGCTACACACCCATAAAAGAGACTCTACTTGACACAACTTTGTGGACACCTAATGATATCAAACCTATGCTTTGATACCATTTTTTTCACACCCCAAACTAGTTCCTGGCAATGATGGGCATCTCAAGTCCAATAAGCACCA
Organism: Capsicum pubescens; assembly: GCA_030864215.1. Lineage (NCBI taxonomy): Eukaryota > Viridiplantae > Streptophyta > Magnoliopsida > Solanales > Solanaceae > Capsicum > Capsicum pubescens. Next base: position 152,598,947 of record CM061543.1, on the reverse strand, counting down.
GAGGCCACCCCCGCTCCTAACAAAATAGAACATAATACCCCTAATAGTAACTGAATTCCGAATATATAACAAGATAGCATACAATAAGCTCAATAAATTTAAGATATATCTTTAACTGATAACCATTAAACAAACCAAATAATTAAAACCACCACCCAAGTCCATAGTAATCCATAAAGTCTTCTAACAAAACCATAATTAATAAAGTGTCGAGACATACCCCCTACTCTGACAATGACAATGATAATTTTAATGTGAACTCTTATATTCTAGTTTATAAAAGGAAACCAATGGAATGATTAAGTCTTCCAGAGAATTAAATATCACCGCTTCACCACAAATAACCAATGAACTGAGATGATCCACCTAATACTGCACAGGAAAAGTAAAAGTATCCCCAATGCATGCATCATGTAGAGATATAACATCCGGAGATAGTTAGTTGGTTGAGCACTAGCATGTAACTCAGGGATAATGATAAAGTAATGACAATTAAAAATTCAATTCAACTCAATGTAAATATTCACTTACAAGTGTGCATATATATACTTATAGAATATGCTGGGATAGAGAGCAAGGCTTAATATGCACTTTAAAACTTTAACCCAGATTTTGTACCTTAACTGTCATATAGTAGTACCCACACGCTATATGGGCCCCAACTCTTACACCTGGTAGGGTCCCAGTGTGAGTAGCTGCACGAAACTGAGAATAATCTCATATATATGCATGGTGGGACTCAAACCTCCCAATCATAAACTAAGGTGACTTAAGCACCCAATGATGTAATGTAATGTGGGGGGCTCAAACCTCCTAATAATAATAATTAGATGGACTCAAACCGCCCACTCATAAGCAAGGGGACTCAAACCCTAGGTCGTTAAGATCCCCGACCGGCAAATATAGTTTCTAGTATTGGTCCTTTGGGACTGCCACATTCACAACCCAACTAGACAATTCTTTTTAAGCAACAGTAAAATATTTATCACACATTCCCATTCATTGAACCATAATACACATTTAGGCATACACTATTGGTATTATCATACTAGTTCATTGAACCATAATACACATTTAGGCATACACTATTGGTATCATCATACCAACTACACTTGTAAGGTAACAACATCAATCCATTCCAAATTCCATTAACTTGGGGAAAATAACTCCCTTTATTGATACAAGAAAAGGGAACACCGACTCCCCTGGTTTATTAAATCATACCATTGTGTTCGAAATACCCATTTATATCATGCAATTATTTTGAAAGTAGTTCCATGCAATTATACTTATACTAAAAACAAATTATACAAAATTTGGTTGGAGTTATTACTAATTCAATTATAAATATTCAAAAAATTTGGGGAACTCACAATCCCCTAGTTTATTCACCATCATCATGCATCCCGCAAGTTCAAAATCATAAATAAAGAATAAGGAATTATATGTAAACCATGGGAAACATTGTTAAACATAAACATTCAAAACTCACAATCCATATTCCAAAATCGATAACAAATCTACATGAATAACTATTTAGAACACATGATTTTAAAAAATAATAGTTGGGGAAGAGTAACATGCCTGAAATATCAAGAGTTATGGAGATATATTACCCTTGTGAGCTATAATTGATTAATTTCTTAGAAACCCTAAGTATCTTACTTTAGAGAATTTAGAGAGTTTAAGAGAGTGTTTTGATTGTGAATAGTATTCTAATGAAGTCACAAAGAGGGTTTAAGTCATGGGTTCTAAGTGGGGATGGAGGAAAATTACTAGGATGCCCTTATTTAAAAGATTGAAAACTGATGCCCAGTCACTATGGGTGACCCACAACTCATAAGGTCACCCTATGACTCACTTAGTCAAGTCATATTTTGGAAAGTCTCCAAGGCTACCCCACGCTGATCTGGTTATGAGTCATACCAAATGACTCATACTCAGATATTACGACTCATAATATTCTAGTTGCAGCCATAATAGGAACTTAGGAAAGTACACTAGTTTCCTTATGATTCACACCCTATGACTCATTATGAGACCCTACAACTTCTAGAGTCCATGTCATATTCAAGATAGAAAATCTAAACCGACATACTATCCAGGATATAATTGGGTCTCTAAGACCCACAATGACACCCTACGACTCACAGGTGAGTCATAGTAGTAAGCTCAAAGATCAAGAAATTTTTGGGGACTAAAAATCTGGGGTGTTACACTTAGGGTAGAACTTAATTGTAAATTATTTGTTTAAGTAGTCACTCCTCTCTTGGGCTTAGTTTAGGATTCCTAATAGCTTTACAATTACTAGTTGGAAGCCTAGGCCTATCTTTGGATAGTTATCTTGCCTTTTTATGGTCTTTGGGGAATTTTTCATTATGTTACTCATTCCTTTAATTCATTGTATGTTAGGTAGATCTTCTATTATCTCATTCCTTATTTGATACAATATGTGTATTATTATGCATAAATAGATATATTTAGCTAACATGCATACATTTATCCATTCTTGTACTCTAGATTTCATATGGTATGAAGCTAGTTTTTATTGACTTGAATTTCTCCTGGCCTTATCCCATGTTTTATCACATTCCTTTGGTTTGAAAGAATAATAAAACTTTTATTTTAATATTTTTCCAATAGTGATCTTTTTGAAATAATTTTTCCACCTTTGTAAAGCTTGGACTGAGGAAAATTTTGGTTTTTTTACTTTTTATTTTATGGTAAGCCCTAATGTAAGATTTTGAGAGTGAATGGACTTGATTAATTGGCTACATCCGATGTATATGTTGGAAAGCCTGAGGTAGATTAAAGTTATATCATTGCATGGATTACATCCGGTATCAAATATCCCACATATTGTATTCATTTATCCATATGCACTGCTTGTAGTTAGTATCAAGTGTTGTTTACAACTTTCATAGTTGTGGGGGCCAGTTAGGTTATTTTGTTTGTTGTTTGTGCCTTTCGGGATTATTAGTGCTTAGTTAAGTTATAGCTAGATTATTATTGTTTACTTTTGGTAGACTATTTACTTACTTTTATCCCATGTACTAATATTACCTCACTATTCTCCTTTCAGCTATTATGTCAGTAGAATAAGATTAAATTGCAGTTTATTGTATTTATATATTATTTGTGCGCACTTGGCCTATGACCTACTGGGTACAACATATTTTTCTACTTATACTACATTATTTATTCTTTTTTCTTGATGAAGATCTTAATATAAGTTCTTTCCATTGATGCCTACCTCATGTGGAGCATTTCAATTGAAAACTTAGGGTGAGCTTCTAATAACCGGAGTTATTCCATATACCTCTGCTTTTGAAATATCCTTCCACTTGTATATTTAGATACAAACTGTACATATTATGTCTATTTAGTACTCCTGATGTATTTAACAACATTAGTACCGATGGATGCAAATTATTAGGATGTATTTTGTATATTTTTCTTTCTCACTCTATATATTGTCTTGTAATCCCTACATTTGTTGTATGTCTTTATATTTGGTCTAATCGTTCTTTTGATTTGTTTTTTTATTCTACTAGCTTGATATTTATTATTCTGTACTATAGGGTTCGACTTACCTACTAGTGAGTTTAATAGGTGCCACCATGACCTAAATATTTGGGTCATGATAGTTTAGTATCACTGCCCTGGTTAATCAGTATTATTAGTACAAGACCAAATGTTAGGTAGAGTTCAATAAATCAGTATGATAATGTCTGCATCCTTTTTTTGAGAGGCTATAGGACATTATTAAGAAAATTTAAACATTTTGATTCCTTATTGTGTGCTCTTATTACTTTTGGTTTCATAAATCTTACTTTCTTCACTCTGTTGTAGATGGTTAGGATGAGGACTATACTAGTCGAGGGCGAGGACCCTTTAGTGATACTTAGGGATATAGATAGGGTTCAATGTAGGGTTTAAGGCCAAGCTCAAGTTGCCACACCACTCGATACTAGGCTATATTGCCCTCACTAGAGCTAGTTATTGGTCCACAACCAATGCCAATTAATCCACCACTTCAGCAACCAATGCGACCAATATTGACTCCATCCAAATTTGTGGCTATGTCAACACTACAAAACACTCTTGTTCACTTATTTAGTATTCTAGGAGGAGCACCTCAAACATCAGCTCTGGAAATAACTCATTGTGTTCAGGGTATAAAAGCATAATATGTTGTTATAGCTATTGTAAGACCCCTCAAAATCCTAAGCTTAATTCATTCCTTTAGGCTTGTCAATCTGTCCCAGACTTAGAATATTTTTAGCTAAGTACTTAGACTATGTGTTATTTTAACCTACGAACATTAGAAGTCATATTTTGTGACCTTTACATCCATTAAATGTTGATGTTTAGGTTGATTCATGATCAGGAATGTCCATAGGTGTTTCCGAACAAGTTTTAGATTTTTTGGACTTCGTTTGAAGCCCCTTTGAAATCTTAAAACAGTGGATCAATATGATCTTGGCATGCCTCATCGAATATTGTGTTGATTAATATTTTCCCCAGCTAGCAGTATCCAATTCCAATGAATCAGCACGATCATGGCATGACACATTGGCTATTGCATCGATGCCATCGACGCACCGCGTCGGCAACCCAATTTTTAGTCATTAAAAGACCGCATTCTTGGAGATATTTAGGTCTTTTTCCCTTGACCTTCATCCCCTAAAACATGAAATTAGACTTCTTATAGAGCAAACATAGTCATTCTTTCTCAAATTTGATAAAGAAAAAAACCCTAGAAGATTAAATTTCAAATCAAGAAATCAAGATACAACCATAAACTTTTATAAATTCTTCAACAAAGGTATGTAAAGTGTTCATCCAAGGGTTCCTTCCACCCTTGGAGTCCAAGAACCTCTTGTGAACTTCAAGTAATTGATTTTATGGTTTCCATGGTTAGAATTAAAGTGTATCCATGATTGCTATTTGGATTAAGTTCCTAATTCATGATTATATATATATATATATATATCTCATGTGAAATTGATCATTATATGTGTAGATTCATGTGTATCAATGATAAACCCTTGACTTGTGAAATTAGAGATGAATTATGATGCTCACTTGTTGTTCAATACTATGTGCATATTTTATGTTCCCCAAGTGCTTGATAAATTGTCCATGTGAACTATTAAGAGAATGAAATCATGTCAAGATAGCTTATGTGCAAGTTATGCATGCCCTAAATGAATGAATGATGATCAAGTTCATAGTTTACATATTTCATGTTATGCCATGTCTCTTAATTTATACTATCGAGTCCTTGGGGTACTTGTACCCGACAAAGAGCCATGGTCAATCATAGAACAATATCAGTCACGACACGATCAGTAGTACTCTCAGTCAGTTATAGAACTCAGGAAAACTAGGTAGATTCCATATTAGTCCAGTCTAGTTCAGTAACTAGTTCAGACCTCGGTAAGCTCAATCAACTAACATAATTCAGTAGTATTCCGTCAGTCAAAGGAACTCAGTGAACTCAGTTTAGTTTAGCTAAATAGAAAATTTTAGTAATCGTTTAGTCTATCCTAGTACAGACTAGAAATTAGTTCAGTGTCTATTTAGTTAGGAGTAGGATTCAACACCTAGTTAACCCAGGGATGGGGGTATTCCTGTCAGCAGAGGGTTTAACCCATAACAAAAATCCCTGCATTACAGAATTACATAGCCAGTGTAGTTTGAGGTATCTTCCTGCCAGACATTATGAGGGTTGATACTTCTCATCCGAGTTATCCTGCCAGCGAGGGTTGATGAAAGAGCTTCCTATCAGAGAGGGTTAACTCACAGCTTGTCCTTACTCGTGGCACAGTATTGATATCCTTCCAACTGGGGTTACAGGTTGGACCCCAAATCCTATTAGAGAAGGGGCATGTCGGTTAGATGATTACCTCCTATAGTCTCAGTTCCAGTCTTAGTCTAAGAATAGAACTCAGTTCAGTTTTACAGATTCAGAACTATCAGACATAGTCACTCAGCTTAGTACAAAACTCAGTATGGTTCCATAGTATTCAAAACTATAAGATATAGTCATTCAGATAATCAGTAATACAGTATTCATAAACTCAAATATCGATTATCAGTATTCCGATTTAGTACTCAGTATTAGCACAATTTCAGTTACAGTCTATGTATTCATGCATGTACTCTTACTCAGCCATACTCATGTTATTTAGTTATTATTGTGCATATATATGAACCCATGCATATCGGCCTACCTCACTGAGCATACTAGTCATTCAAAGTATTGACGGATGATTTTCTTGCGCTATGATGTCTTATATCATAGGTTTAGACACACGGGCTCCAGATCACCCTTAGAAGATTAGATTATCAGCTTTCAGAGTAGTGGTGAGTCATCATAGTTTGAGGACATGCTTTTTATTTATAGTACTTTAGTTTTATTTTAGTAGATGGAGTTAGTTGGGGGCCTGTCCTATCAAATCTACAGTTCAAACAGTTAAAGGATTTTTCAGACTAGATATTTTCAAATAGTTGTTTAGTTTTTCAGTATTGATGTTCAGTTTTTGTATTTTGATACCGCATTCAGATTCATTTAGTGATTTGAACCTTATGGCACACGTTTTTGCCTATTTCTTCAATCATTACAATATCTATTACACAGTTATTATAGCAAGTACCAGTCGTAGGTTAGCTTATGGTCCTTCGGGATTATGAACACCATGTAGCATCCAAGGTATAGACTCGGGGCGTTAAAAACTTGGTATCAGAGCCTAAGGTTCAAAAGTATCCTAGGAAGTCTGAAAGATGTATCTAGTAAAGTCTTGTACATGGGTATATTGCGCGCCACATTTATGGACAAGAGGCTACGAGATGTTTTAGGAAAATTTTCCCTTTTTTCAGTATTTATGTCGTGCGAGTGAGCATGAGCTCCAGTTACACTCTCTTTCTAATCCTAGCTTCTCTTACGCTTATAGAATATGCCTTTAAAGACGACTAAGAGAAGAGGAATAGGAGATCAGTCAGCCACTCAGCCCATCTATCCAGATTCTTTGGGCGAGCATGTCTCCCACACGGAGTTCAGAGCAACCTTCACCACCCTAGCTTATTCTGTGGTAGCCCAGAATGAATATCAAGCTATGTTTCCGGCCAATCCAGTGGCCAATACTACCGTTTCTAGGATTTGAGACTTCACCCAAATAAACCCTCCATCATTTACTGGGTCTAAGTCAGATGAGAAACTTCAGGAATTTCTTGATCAGGTGCAAAAAGTTACCGATATCATGGGGGTGAATACTGTTGAGAGCACTGAGTTGGCTGCATATCAATTATAGAAGCAGAGTGGGACCCAGATGCAGGGTCCATAGAATGGGAAGAGTTTCAAGTTGCTTTTCTGGATAGGTTCTTACCGCTAGAGTTGAAGGAAACAAAGGTTTTGGAGTTTATAAACCTGAAGAAGGGTAATATGACAGTGAAGGAGTATTCTCTCAAGTTTACTCAGTTAGCCAGATATTCCCCGCATATTGTAGCAGATAGCAGAGCAATGATGAGTAAGTTTGTGTCAGGAGTGTCTAGCAGCATGTTCATGGAGTATAGGACCGTAATACTCATTAAGAAGATAGACATATCCAGGCTCATGGTCCATGATCAGTAGATAAACGAGGCCAAGTATAAAGAGAAAGAGAGGGAGAATAAGAGAGCGAGAATAGGAAGTTTTAATTTTACTCTGTCTAAGTAAGAGGGTGGGAATCGTTCTCAGTTTTGCCTAAAATCCTCAGTTCTAGCTCCTTCCTCACCCAGTGCTTCAGTGCCAATATTCAGAGATGGCAACCGAGATAGGGCATCAGGACCTGAACCCTACGACAATATTATCTGTACCCGAACCAATCCTCTTTGCCAGAAGTGCAGTAGAAACCACCAGGGTATCTACAGAGATGGAAACGATATGTGTTTCGAATGTGGCAAGACAGGCTATAGAGCCAGAAAGTGTCCTCAGGTGGGTTTACATAGTCAGCATAATCGTCCCCCAGCTCAGTCTGGTCGCCCGAATCAGCAGGGTGCCTCTTCCTGTGCCATCAGTGGGCAATGCCCAAACAGACTCTATGCTCTTTAGTCTTGATAGGACTAGGAAAGTTCTCCTAATGTGGTCACTGTTAAATTACAAGTTTATCATTTGCATATTTATGCTTTGCTAGATTTAGGAGCTTTTTTATCTTTTATTACTCCATATATAGCAGTTGGTTTTGGTGTCAGTCCCAAAATTCTAGATGAGCCCTTCTCAGTTTCTACACCAGTGGGTAAATCCATCATCGCCCGACGGATATACAGGAACTATCCGGTTATGATATCTCAGAAAGTCACTTCAACAGACTTAGTCGAATTAGAGATGACTGATTTCGACGTCTTTCTCGGCATGGATTGGATTTATACCTGCTATGCCTCAATCGACTGTAGAAATAGAATTGTTCAATTTTAGTTTTTGAATGAACCCGTCCTTGAGTGGAAGGGTAGTACTTCAGCACTTAAGGGTCAACGTATTTCTTACCTTTGGTATAGAAAGATGATATCTAAGGGATGTGTCTACCATCTCATTCTAGTCCAGGACTCTAGTTCAGAAACCCTTACTCTTGAATCAGTATCTATAGTATGTGAATTCCCAGATATTTTTCCCAAAGATCTTCCCAGAGTTCCTCCCAAAAGGGAAATTGATTTCAAAATTGATCTTCTCCTAGATACTCAGCCCATCTCTTTCCCACCATGCAGAATCCTCCAACAAAACTTAGAGAATTAAAGAAATAGTTAAATGATCTATTAGAAAAGGGATTCATCAGACCCAGTGTGTCCCCGTGGGGCACACTAGTTTTATTCGTGCATAAGAAAGATGGTTCTCTCAGAATGTGCATATATTACCGCCAGTTAAATAAAGTTACGATCAAGAACAAGTATCCACTCCCTAGAATCGATAACTTGTTTGACCAACTTTAGGGTGCCAGTTGTTTCTCTAAGATAGACCTCAGATCAGGCTATCATCAACAAAGAGTCAGGGAAAGTGACATCCCAAAAATAGCTTTTTGAACTTGGTACGGTCACTTTGAATTTTTAGTCATGTCCTTTGGTCTTAACAATGCCCCATCAGCCTTCATGGACTTGATGAACCGTGTGTTTGAGAATTACTTGGACATGTTCGTCATAGTCTTCATAGATGACATTCTTGATTACTTCTGTAGTGAACACGATCATGCAGACTATCTCAGAATGGAATTGTAGACTCTAAAAAACCATCAACTATTCGCCATATTTAGTAAGAGCGGATTCTGGTTAAATTCAGTAGCATTCCTTAGCCATATAATTTCTGGTGATGGCATTAGAATTGATCCCCAATTGACCAAACCCGTGAGAAACTACTCCAAGCCTATCTCTCCATCAGATATTAGGAGTTTCTTGGGTTTGGCTGGCTATTACCGATGGTTTATTAAGGTATTTTCAGCTATTACATCCCCTATGTCAAGATTGACTCAGAAGAAAGTCAAGTTTCAGTGGTCAAAATATTGTGAGAAAAGTTTTCAGGAATTGAAGAATCAACTCACCACAACTTTAGTTTTGACCCTACTAGATGGTTCCAACGGTTTTGTCGTGCACTGTGACACTTTAAGAGTTGGATTGGGTTGTGTTTTGATGCAGAGAGGTAAGGTCATAGACTATGTCTCTAGACAACTTAAGCCCCATGAGAAGAACTATTATACTTATGATCTTGAGTTAGCAGCAGTAGTTTTTGCCTTAAAGATTTGGAGGCATTACTTGTATGGTGTTCATGTTGATGTGTTCACTGATCATAAGAGCTTGCAGTATGTGTTCTCTCAGAAAGACCTCAACCTCTATCAGAGAAGGTGGTTGGAATTGTTGAAAGACTATGACACGAGTGTTCTGTATCATCTAGGCATGGCAAATGTAGTTGCTGATGCTTTCAGTAAAATGTCTATGGGTAGTATTAACCATGTTGAGAACAGTAAGAAGAAGTTAGCCCAGGAAGTTCATCAGCTAGCCTGACTAGGTGTTCGCTTAGTCGATTTAGCAAAATGTAGTAAATGGGTGTAGAGTAGATCTAAATCATCCCTAGTTTCTGAAGTGAAGAAAAAGTAGGATAGGGATCCCAGTCTAGTCCAGTTGAAGGAATCAGTCAAAAATCAGAAGGTAGAGGTTTTCTCCCAAGGGGGAGATGGTGTTTTACATTGTCAGGGTCATCTGTGTGTGCCAGGTGTAGATGACTTGAGGCAGTGAATTCTCGCAGAGGAGCATGGTGTGCGTTACTCTATTCATCTAGGGGCCATGAAGATGTACCATAATTTGCAGGAAATCTATTGGAGGAGTGGGAAGAAAAGAGATATTACAGAGTTTATGGCTAATTGATCAACATGTCAGCATGTTAAGATTGAGCATCAGAAGCCTAGTGGGTCCATGTAGGAGTTTAGTATTCCCACCTGGAAATGGGAAGAAGTAAACATGGACTTTGTGATAGGCTTGCCTCGTACTCATCGTCAGCATGATTCAGTTTTGGTCATTATAGACAGGATTACCAAATCAGCTCATTTCCTTCTAGTTCATACCTCCTATTTATCTGAGGATTACACCAAACTCTATATCAGGGAGTTGGTTAGAATTTATGGTGTTCCATTGTCCATTATCTCAGATAGAGGTACCCAGTTCACCTCTCACTTTTGGAAAGCATTCTAAAAGGGTCTTGGTACTCAAGTTTATCTCTGTATAAGCTTTCATCCTCAGAAAGATGGTCAAGCAGAAAGGACCATTCAGACCTTAGAAAATATACTGCGAGCATGTCCAATAGACTTTAAAGGTAATTGGGATGACCACTTGTCTTTGATTGAGTTCGCATATAACAATAGCTATCACTCTAGTATTTAGATGGCTCCGTTTGAGGTGCTTTATGGGAGAAGGTGTAGATCTTCCATTGGTTGGTTTGAAGTAGGTGAGACCGCAGTGGTAGGGCCTAACTTTGTGTTTGATACCTTAGAAAAGGTCCAGTTGATCAGGGAAAGGCTTAAGAACGCTCAAAGCAAATAGAAATCGTACGCAAATATGCGTAGAAAGGATCTCGAGTTTGAGATTGGTGACTATATTTACTTGAAGATCTCTCTAATGAAAGGGGTTAAGAATTTTGGCAAGAAAGGGAAACTCAGTCCTCGATATGTTGGTCCTTACCAAATTCTCAGCCATTTAAAAAAGGTGGCTTATGAGCTTGAGTTACCTTTTGATTTATCTTCACTTCATCCAGTGTTTCATGTCTCCTTGCTAAAGAAATGATAGCTGACCCATCAGTCATAGTCCCTATTGAGGGCATAGATATTCAGAACAACCTCTCTTATGAAGAGATCCCAGTCGAAATCCTTGACTATCAGATTCGCAGACTAAGGAACAAAGATGTTCCTCTAGTCAAAGTTCTTTGGTGGAATTAGTCCGTTGAGGGAGATACTTATGAAGCATAAGCAGACATGCGAACCAAGTATCCTCATCTATTCTCCTCTAATCCAGACTCAGCTCAAGCTTATTCAGTTTCATATTCATATTTTAGATACAAACTTGGCATCAACTACCATTGTATGTTTAGTTATACGTTCATGAGCCAGTTCAGTCATGCATTCATGAATTATGTTCAACTATATCCCTGCATCAGATATGCATGTTCAGTATGATAATTCAGAATAACAGTAATATCAGTCATATAGCCATATTCCAGATGTTCAAGTCTAGTAAGTAAGTTAGTCTCTCAGTATTCTCAGTCTCAGAAGTCTCATTCGAGGATGAATATTCCCAAGGGGGAGATAATGTAAGACCCTGCAAAATCCTAAGCTTAATTCAATCCTTTAGGCTTGTCAAGGGGTCCCAAACTTAGAATAATTTTAGCTAAGTACTCAGACTTAGTGTCATTTTAACCTATGAAGGTTGGCAGTCTTATTTTGTGACCTTTACGTCCATTAAATATTGATATTTAGGTTGATTCATGATCAGGAATGTCCGTAGGTGTTTCCGAAAATGTTTTGGATTTTTTAGACTTCGTTTGAAGCCCCTTTGGAATCTTAAAACAGTGGATCAATGCGATCTTGGTGCGCCGCATCGACTATCGCATTGATTAATATTTTCCCAAGCTACCAGCATTGAATTCAAGTGAATCGCTATGATCATGGCATGACACATTGGCTATCACGTCGGCCTGCGCGTCGGCAACCCATTTTTTAGTCATTAAAAGACAACATTCTTAGGGGTATATAGGTTTTTTTCCCTGGACCCTCAGCCCCCAAAACACGAAATTAGACTTCCTAAAGAGCAAACATAGTCATTCTTTCTCAAATTTGCTAAAGAACAAAACCCTAGAAGATCCAATTTCAAATCATGAAATCAAGATTCGACCATAAACTTTAAGAAATTCTTCAACAAAGGTATGTGAAGTGTTTATACAAGGGTTCCTTCCACCCTTGGAGTTCAAAAATCTCTTGTGAACTTTAAGTAATTGATTTTATAATTTCCATGGTTGGAATTAAAGTGTATCCATGATTTCTATTTGGATTAAATTCCTAATTCATGATTATATATATATATATATCATGTGAAATTAATCATTATGTGTGTAGATTCATGTGAATCTATGATAAACCTTTGACTTGTGAAATTAGAGATGAATTATAATGCTCACTTGTTGTTCAATACTATGTGCATATTCCATGTTCACCAAGTGCTTGATAAATTGTCCATGTGAACAATTAAGAGAATGAAATCATGTCAAGATATCTTATGTGCAAGTTATATCATGCAAGTGTTTGTCCCAAATGAATGAATGATGATCAAGTTCATAGTTTCTATGTTTCATGTTATGCCATGTCTCTTAATTTATGTTATCGAGTCCTGGGGGTACTTATACCCGACAATTTAGCTGATTACCTAGATCCATGGTAAGTCATAGAATAGTATCAGTCATGACACGATCAGTAGTACTCTCAGTTAGTTACACAACTCAGGAAAACTCAGTAGAATCAATATCAGTCCAGTCTAGTTTAGTATCCAGTTTAGACCTCGGTAAATTCAGTCAGTTAACAGAATTCAGTAGTATTTCGTCAGTCAACGAAACTTAGTGAACTCAGTTTAGTTTAGCTAAATAGTAAATCTCAGTAACAATTCAGTCTAGCCTAGTACAGACTAGAAATCAATTAAGTGTCTATTTAGTTGGGAGTAGGATTCAGCACTGAGTTAACCCAGGGATGGAATATTTCTGTCAGCAGAGGGGTTGACCTTTAGCAGCTATCCCTGCATTATAAAACTACGTAACTAGTGTAGGTTGATGTATCTTCCTTCTAGACATTATGAGCATTGATACTTCTCATCCGAGTTAATTTGCCAGCGAGGGTTGACGAAAGAGCTTCCTGTCAGAGAGGGTTAACTTAGAGCTTGTCCTTACTCGTGGAACAATATTGACATCCTTTCAACTGGAGTTATATTTTGGACCTCAAATCCCGTTAGAGAAGGGGCATTTTGGTTAGATGATTACCTTCCACTGTCTGAGTTCTAGTCTTAGTCTCAGAATAGAACACAGTTCAGTTCTACAGATTCAGGACTATCAGACATAGTCACTCAGCTCAGTACGGAAATCAGTATGGTTCCATAGTATTAAAAAATGTCAGATACAATCATTTAGATAATCAGTAATACAGTATTTATAAACTCAGATATCAATTATCAGTATTCCAATTCAGTACTCAGTATTAACATGATCTCAATTACAGTCTATGTATTCATGAATGTACTCTTACTCAGTCATACTCATGTTTCAGTTATTATTATGCTTATATATGAACCCAAGCATATCATCCTACCTTATCGAGCATACCAGTATATTCAAAGTACTAAAATATGCTTTTCTTGTGCTATGAAGTCTTATTTAATAGGTTCATATGTATGGGCTCCAGAGCACCCTTAGCAGTTTTGATTATCATCTTTTAGAGTAGTGGTGAGTCCTCATAGTTCATGGACATGCTTATTATTTAAAGTACATTAGTTTTATTTCAGTAGATGGAGTTAGTTGAGGGCCTGTTCCACCAACTCCATAGTTCAGACAATTAGAGGCTTTTTCAGACTAGAGTATTTTCAGATAGTTGTTCAGTTTTTTAGTATTGATGTTCAGTTTTTGTATTTAGATACCGCATTCAGATTTATTTTATAGATTTAAACCTTATGGCATATGTTTTCACCTATTTTCACAATCATTACAATATCTATTATAGAGTTATTACAGTAGGTACCGATCATGGGTTTGCTTGTGGTCCTTCAGGATTATGAGCACCATGTAGCGTCTAGGGTACAGACTCAGGGCATTACAACTATCCATGTTGTGGTGCTACTAATGCTGGTTATTGCTCTTCTAATAACAGGCTAACACGTTATGACTAAGGAGGCACACTAGGGTGCATATACATACCGATAAGGTGCCTAATTCTAAGGACCCTCATAGTTATTTTCCTTGTTTTCATATATTTTCAGTGTCTAGAGCTTTTTTTAAAATTTCCCCAAGTTATTTATGACTTTCTAGGATTGTCAGTTCCATTTTTGGGTGGTTCATTTGAGAATTTTAGTGATACCAAATAATTGTGGAATATTTAATTTAAATTTGTATTTGGTATGAATACAATTTGTTACTCTTCTAAAATGATTTTGATAAGTATAAAATTCTTTAATTGTGATATATCTATATTATTTTATAAATATTTTTATAACCTTTTAATATTTTAAATGGAGATAGTGAATCTAGGCATGTTGAAATATTATTATTATATAATAGAGGTTTTATTCGAACTAATTTTCTATTAATTACGGTAAATTAAAAAATATTATATTTATTTTACCACAAACCTATGTAGTATCCAATTGTATAATAATATGTTAATTTTTATGGTGATGACACCATAATCTCCATATGGAAGATAAATAACATGGATGTAGCACTTGTAATGAATTTAAAACTTTACATTAACATTTTTGCCACCTATGTTTGAATCAATTATATAAGAGAAAATCTTTATCACTTATCCATTATGTTAAGTGCCTCTTATTTTTGTATATATATATATATATATATATATATATATATATATATATATATATATATATATATATATATATATTTACATAGTAGCCTTTCATTTTAAGCCAAGCTTATTTTGCCGATTTGCCCTATATGTATATGTGTATTTCATTAAAAGGTGCTAGGATAAATTTTTGTGGAAAATTATTTTTTTGATGTTACATTTGGTTCAAAAAATAAAGTAACTATCTACATTAATTTTTTCTAGCTCGGGTTCTAGTGGGGCACTATTCAGAGGCTTTTCGAAGAGGTTTTTAACTTTGGCATCCATGTAGTCTAGGCTTGCCTATATTTAGATTGAGCTTATTTTTAGTAATTGTATTTTATTGTGTTAGTTGTGATAGTTAATTTTAGTTTGTGTATCATTTAATATAGATGTCGTGCCTTATTTATACGGTGAAGACCCTGTATTGTAGATTAGGTTTTGTTATCTTTTAGTATAATGTAGTATTTATGAGCGTAGCATGTGGTATTTATATTGTGAAACCTTTGAATAATCTATTTTTAATTAAGTTACACAAATAATTATTTAAATGTAATTTAACTATAGTTTAGCATTAACATATACTTTATTTCTGTCATTTATTGTGAAATTTGGCACATTATGGCATCAATTATAATATTGTTTGTGTTTTTAATTTTATGGTTATATATTATTACTACAAGTTTCACTTCGAGTATAACATCTGGTTGTGATGAGTTGGGAATTCATGTACTATTTATTATTGTTCTGAGAGTTGTGGATTTTCTGAGTTTCAGTTCAAGTCTGCCATCTGATTATGAGTTCTGCTGTATATAGTGTATATTGCCTCTTGTTAATACCCATTATTTCCAGTTTGAATCTTGTATGTGGACTTTAGTTATTATCTACCACTACCGGTTTGAGTCTGACGCATATTGATGTCTGTTCAAGCTCGATGCACATTTGGGCAACTAATATAGTTTTTTGGGATTGGTTCAGTTATGGATTATTTATGTTTATGTTTTTGTAAATACTTTATGTCCCATCGACTGATGGGGAAATGGGCGGGTTAATTATCTTCTTTAGTGTGCATGACGGGCTTATGGGTTTGGTTTGCCTTTTATTACTGCGTTATTTATCTTTCTTTATCTATTTTAATTATTCCTAATTGCATTTGTATTGCTTGATAGTTTTTACCTTTTAATCCCTATTACCGTTGACTTAGACTGCACCCTTGCATTTTATTTATACTTTTCTTGTGTTGATCTCAATCGGCCGATGATGCATACTACGTACTCAATGCTTTGGTACTTATACTATACTTCTTGATCTTTCCTCTAATGCAGATCTAGTACTAGCAGCCAACGTTGACGTTATTCCTATTTTCCAATACTAATCAAAAGCAAGGTGAGCATACTACTGTCCAAGGCTGATCCTTCTCTATCTGTTATGGTTTTGTATTTTGTATTCAATATTTTTTGTACATATTGTGTATATTTTGGATTCTGTCTAGTACTCAAGTATCTTTTATTAGTGTCTCTAGTACCAACCATACCAGAACTTGGGAGGGATTTTTTTGTATATTTTGGTCCTTTTTCTTCACTCATTTTGATATACTTTAAATGTTTACTTTCTGTCTTTTTTCTTATTATTACTACTATTATCATCATATGTGGTCATTCCTAGTTTCTGCCCGTTATCTCATTCCCTATTATTTTGGGCTATGGCTTGCCTTGCCTACTAGTGGGATAAAGTAGGTGCCATCATGACATTATAAATCGGGTCGTGACAGCTTGGTGTCAGAGCCTAGGTTTTACTAGTATTGTTAGTACCAAAATTGATATTTAGTAAAGTCCTAAAGATCAATATGGAGACGTCTGTATCTTATCTTTGGGAGCTTATATAGCACTTTTACGGAAATATCTTATTTTCCTGATCCATTACTGTGTGTTGGTTCTGAGATGGTTTTTAATCTTTATGGGTTCACTCCTTACGCAAATGGCTATGATGTGAGGTGGGGAGCTAGAGATCAGGACCCTGAGCCTACTTCTAGAGTTATAGTTAGGGTCCAAGGTCAACCTAGAGGTCAACAGAAGGATAAAGAAGTAACCCTAGTTCTATATGAGGCTAGGGATCCATCACCTGATCTTTTCATTGCTCCTGAGACCAAGAGAGATCCAAGTATTCTGCCACTACAGTCGCAGGTAGGCAGGGGGAGCCCAAGATCCACCAGGTTTTACATCTTCTTCAGTTCTTCGGGATATATTGGTACAATTATTGGAGTTAGTTAGTTATCTGCCAATCATGAGAGCTCAACCAACAACACAAGATGGTGTTTATTTAGTGCATAACCTGCAGCAACAACGCCTAGGGTAGAGGTTCCGTCAGTACTAGTAGTCCCACAACCTGTATTATCCAAACAAATTATGTCTTTAGTGAAGCATAAGATGCTGGGCCAATATCTGAGAATGACATCATCCAGGTTTGCCGAGACCCCAGGAAAGGATGCTTATGAGTTCCTATCCAGTTGCAAGAAAAGGCAACAAAATTTTAGTTTGGTCAAGTTACATGGAGTAGACTTTGTTGTGTATCAGTTAGACATGAAACAAAGAGGTGGTGGAGAGGTTATCTTTATTCTGGGCTAGCTAGATCTCTACCGGTGATTTGCACTTAATTCTCTAAGGCTTTCTTGAAGAAGTATATGCCTTGCAACATGCTTGAGAATCTTAGAGATTAGTTTTTTGCATTGATATAGAGTTCGATATCTGTTGCTGAGTATGAGGCGAGATTTCATGAGTTATCCAGGCATGCCACTATGATTGTGCCTACGGAGTATGAGATTCGAAGCTTTATTAGGGGATTGAGATTACCACTTTTTAGGGCTACATAGAGTTTGGTGACTTTAGGAAAGTCCTAATTTAAGATTGCTGAGCATGTTTATTCTATAGCGAAGATGGATCATGAGGCCCAAGGAGACAATGATAACAGACCTCGTTACCAGGGCATTTACAGCGGGAGCACAATTATTCGCAGTTAACAGGCTGATAATTTCATGGTATGTATCCTAGCAGGAGCATTAGGGTCAGCCTAGTCAGCTAATTCATGCATCACTTTAGATATTACATAAGGGTCTACCTGGTTAACGTGGTTCTAGTGGTCAGAGCAGTAGTTATTCGTAGCAGGGTGTTCAGTCAGGATCATCAAATTGGGGTGGTCATTCTAGATCCGTTGGACCTTTTAGAAAAAGCAGGTTGACCAAGGAATTTTGTGACAACGGAGTTGTTGGTCACTTTTCCCGTGATTATCTCATTCTTGGGATAATTAGTTCTTCAATTCAGACTATATAGTCGAGCTATCTAGGGGTGATGCACAAGATCATAGGGGGTAGTCCCTTGGGTTCTAGAGGTACTTTGTGGTGAGGTAGGATAGGTGGTTGGGAAGGTACCTAGTCTAGCAGTGGACTAGGTCATTTGAATGATGTACTAGGAAGACTAAAGGCTGAGGCTTCAGATGTTGTGATCACAGGTACAATTTTCGTATGCCATCAGCCAACTTCTACTTTCTTTGATCCTAATTCAACTTCTTCATATATTTCTATTTATTTTGCATTACGAATGGTTTTATGTTTGGAGTCCTTATCTGTGCCATTTTATATAGCTACCCCATGGGTGATTCTTTAGTAATGGATCAGGTATATAGATCTTGATTGATGATTGTTCGGGAGTTTGATACTCAGACTGATCTCATTTTCCAAGATATGGTAGATTTTTATGTGATTTTAGGTATGGATTATTTATCTCCTTACCATGGGTCTTGGATTGTTTTACTAAGAACGTTACTTTGAACATGTGTGGATTAGCCTTGTGCTGTGGAAGGGTTCTGTTTGCACGTACCGACGGGGATTATTTCTTATATTTAGGCTAGGTGAGTGCCATCATGGGGTTATGAGTAATTTCTTACTTATGTTTGAGATGTCAGTGGTGAGAGTCCATCACTTGATTCCATAACTATTGTATGCTAGTTTCCTAATGTTTCCTGACTGAACTTCCTGGCCTTCCTCGTGAGCGTGATATAGAGTTTTTCTTTGACTTTGATACAAGAACTCGACCTATTTCTAGGGCTCCATATTGTATGTCTCCTGCTGAGCTAAAGGAGTTGAATAGTTAGCTTCAAGATATTATAGGCAAGGGATTTATCAGATCTATTGTATCATCGTGGGGTGCTCTTTTTACGCCCTGATTTATGAGTCATGATGGTACCTACTAAATCCCACCAGTAGGAATGTCAATAATATTAACTGAAGCTAACAAAATGGGTTAATTTGGTAGGGAATTCCCAAAATAGGCCAGATTTAATGAACACAAGTTATAAATAAACAATGTGTTCTAAATAGATAACATAAAAAATACACGATACCAATTCCACGACCTGGTAGAGCAAGTACAAGAGCATCTAATGTCAATAATACAACCAAAAAGACATAGAATATAGCCAATACAACTATCTCAATATAAAATACTGAATAGCAATAAGATAGAAGGAAATAGGCAACTCGGAACTCCAAGAGCTCACCCTATCTCCAAAAGGTCAACTTTGCATGAAAAATGATCAATGGTGACAACTAGTACTTGAATCTTCCCCAAAAGGTACAAAAGTATAGTATGAGTACCAAAATAATGGGTACTCAGTAGGCATATGCATGATAAAATGAGAGATAACATAAACTAAGTCAAGGTACAAAAATGAACACAAATCACCTCCAAAACCGCTATACATAATAAATAATTTAGCCGAACTAACAAAATAACATAAGGCATCAACTCAAGCCAACATCGCTATGCATAATAAACACATAATTCAGAATAATAATAATAACACATCATAAAGCATCAACACAAGCAAACATAATTACAAAGTTGGCTCCTATACGCAAACTAGTGCTAAAAGTAATGAACTCATCATAGCCTCCCATACGACCAGAGAGTACACCCAAGAGACAAATAAAGGAATGAACCGATATTATAACCAACTTACATCATCATTAACTAATTATCATCAATCGGTCGTTATCGACATTTTACAACTTACCAACATTGAACAAGCACCCACATTTTATAATATTACCATCATTAACCACTTTATCACCGCTACTCATTAGTAAAAACTTAATAGCTAACCAACTTTCATTAACTAAGTCATTTGATTACTAGCCATCATATAACCTCCAGTCCTCAATTAGGAAACTATTCACACATATCCATTAAATAGACAACATTTAATAGCTAGCCACAATTTATCAACTAACATCATTTATTAATTATAAAACTATATGCATTTACCAACTAGTCATTATTATCCAATTAAACTATCCACCGCAAATCCTCATTTTACATCAATCATCAACTATACCACTTTTTATGTATTTATCAATAATGATCTATAATCGACACCCCTATTATCAACATCATACCAAAATTATACATAAGGATATATATAGGCATGTATTTGCCAAACATAAGGCCAGTCAGACTCGAGCTGATAGATGTACATATAGGCACATCAATATAATCATCATCTGAATTTATCGGATATCAATGCATCATCATAATCATCCTCTGACCTTAGTGGGTATGATCATAATTGTCCTTCGGCTTTGCCGGGTATCAACATTATCACAATATCCTCCGTCCTTTTTGCGTATCATCATATCATCATAATATCCTCTGTCCTTGCCGGGTATCTTCATATCATCATAATATTCTCTAGCCTTACCAATATCATCATATCATCGTAATATCCTCTGGCCTTGCCGGGTATCATCATATTATCATAACATCCTCTGGCCTTTTCTGGAATAAATATATGAGCATAATCATAATTGGTGGAAAAATCAAACACAGAAGTAACCATAAACGAAATATTATGATTTCAAAAATAATTAATAACTCAACATCCCATAAAATCAATAAACATGACCTCTAACATAATTCATGGCACCATTGAAAATATCATCATAAGGAATGTTTTCAAGTATGATTACTCTTATACTTTCTTAGCATAATCAATATCATAAGAAATATCATGAGAAATCACCTATTAGTAGTGTACTTAATATCCTATAATTCGCAAAAAGATAGTTTACCAATAACTTGAGCAATAGCTAATCCATGGTATCATCCATCTTACTCATAGCATAGTCAATAACATAATTTATGGCTTAGGAAATATGCTAGTCAAGAGCTCATTTAATGGTATATTCGTAAGCCCAAATCAATTGCCAAAAAATAGCATAATCAATGGCCCATCACGAGCTTAGCCAATAATTAATTTACATGGCATAATCTCTAAGGTATTACTTCTAACGTCATTCATCATAACAAACAAGTACCAAGGATTCCTCAACATTGTCCCCAAAAGGACATTATCTAAGTATTTAGCAATGTATAAGGGTTTCAAGGGAAATATATCAGATCTTTATTTAAGGTGGAACAAAGAGCCCACTTCTAAATCTCCAAAATATATTATAAGTTAAGCTATGCTAAGGTATCTAAATCAACTCTTAGATGTGTAGCAAGCTATATTTAGTCCTAAGGTAGAGATTCTACTCAAGAACTATAACTAAATCCATTGGAACTAAGGCAAACTTCACTATAATAAACAACTAAGTCCAATCTCACGTTAAGCATAGGTGGCCTGTCATTCTATCGAACTTGAGAAACCTAAAGTATTCTCATGCTAAACATGATCCATTAAGTCAAATTCAATAAGGTTCAAGGAAACCAACTAAGCATTCAAACACTACGGTCTCAAATAACTTAAATGATCCAACTAATCCTAAGTCTGGCATCTTATCATTCCAGCACCTAAAACCCATCCCAATCTAAAGAAAAATCACAAATATACTATGATATAGCTCAATCTAACAAGGGATAAACGTAGCCTATCTCGACGCCGAAGAAAGCTCAATGAACCACTAAACCCTTACTTTTCCCTTTCGAGAAGGTTCAAGTTGCCAAGCTATCAAAATCATGTTCTAAACATCAATACAAGAATAATAATAACTATATTGTGATATTGTTCTTCAAGTCCAAAAATGACATTATAAACTCTAAGAGGGTCCCATTTATGGAAATCACGTTTCTGAGGTCAACCCAACATTCATACATGATCAAGGAATCATAACCCTAGACAAAGGGTAAAAACCAAGCTAATTTGGGGCTAGAATCAAGCCCTCAAGCTATCGGGGTTTTGGTCAAGAAATCCAATCACCCACAAGTCTTAACTTTGAGCTATAACACTCTTAAGGGTTTTATCTTTCAAGTAGTGGGTGATAAATGGGTACATTCGCGACCTTAGGGGTCTATTTACACCCCTTAGAGGTAATCAGGTGTTGCAATCACACATCCAGGTGTGCAATCACACACCCTGGCCCAAAAAGCAGATTTAGTGATCACCACACCATCTAGTGTTATAACACTACTTACTTTGCACATAATAGTGCGATCGTTGCTAAAGTGGTGCGATCGCAGAGGCACAAGAAACTAACTGAAACATGAATATTTTACTAAGTTTTCGCCAAGGCCTCAGGATTCATTCAGAATCTGATATGTGCAAATGAAATATTTAACCATACTAAATTCAACAATCTGTATGCAATGTCGAAGTTTGATTTTCAATTCAAGGTAGTTTTGACCAAATATAGGTCCGACACCCAAATTTCTAATTTTTAACTTTTGGACCAATAGGTCAAAGTGATCTCGGGTGCTTCGGGACCCAAGCCAAAGGTCTACCTAGCCTAAAATATAAATTCAAAAGCTACTGGGGTAGTCAAAATTTACATCCGAGTTCATTTAACTGACGTTTTATCCCAGTGGTCATTTGGAACCATTGAAGACTTCAAAACAGGGAATTGGCTCTAAAAAACAAACGAACTATCCGGTGATTGAACTGTCAGTACCAACAAGTGACAAATGACTTAGGGAAGCAATGGAAAAGCTCTAATGGCAATAAACAAAATACAAATAATGACTTAAAAGGTCATTAAAATATCCACTTCTAAAGGAACATTTGTCCTTAAAAGTTAAAGACTAAGAAATACCTGAAGTTTCAAATAGGTAGGATACTAGGCTCTCAATTGCTCTTGATCTCCCAAGTGGCCTTATCCCCTGGGTAGTGTCTCCACTAATCCTTAATGATAGGAATGTCTTTAGAGGGAAATAATCTTGCATCACCAGCAAAAATAAGCACGAACTCCTCCATAAAAGTCAAAGGCTTATCTAGCTAGACTGAGTCCTATCTAAGAACATGAAATAGACCAAGAATGTATCATCACAAAATAGAGATATGAAAAACTGGATGAACAACAACAAAATTTGGAAGTAAAGCTAAATCATAGTCTACCTCACCAAAAACAAAAACAATATCAAAAGGTCTAATATACTTTGGACTAAGCTTGCCCTTCCTCTCAAACATCATCACACCCTTCATGGGTGATACACGGGGTAATACATGGTCACCAATTCCAAATCTCTAGGCATGAAGCCTACGGTCTACATAGGCCTTCTGCCTAATCTGAGCCGCTCTAAACCTATCCTTAATCACCCTAAGACTATCCAAGGACTCCTAAAGCAAATCAACATTATAGGGCCTAACATATGAAGTCTCAAACTTTCCAATCGGAGAACGATATCTCTTACCATACAATGCCTCAAAGGGTACCATCTTAATACTCAAATGATAATTGTTGTGTGTGAACTTTACCAAGGCTATTTGCTACTCCCAGTGTCATCCAACATCAAGTACACAGGCTCGGAGCATGTCCTAAAAAACCTGAATAGTCCACTTAGATGGGACACTGATCTGCAGATGAAAGGTTGTACTTAAATCTACCAGAGTACCTAAATCCTACTGAAATGTTTTTCAAAAACTCAAAGTGAACACAAAACCATAGTCTAAAATCATAGAAATAAGCACCCCATGCAAATAAACTATCTCTTGAGCATAGATATGGGCTAACCTCTTAGCACCGAAGAACATCTAAATAGGAATGAAACATGCTGACTCAGTCAAATGATCCATAATAACCTATATACCATCAAAACCATGGGAAGTATGAGGCAAGCCACTAACAAAATCCATAGTAATCTTTTCCCATTTCTATTCGAGAATAGGTAACCTTTAATTCAAACCACCTGGTTATTGATGCTCAGCCTTTACCTATTGACAACATATGAAATGATGTACAATATTTTCCATATTTGTCTTTATACCACTTCACCAATAGTGTTTTCTCAAATCTCCATATATCTTGGTTGTACCGAGGTAAATAGAAAGTCTAGAGCTTTGAGACTCATGCAAAATTACCTAAATCAAGTCATCAGTCTGGAGAAAAAAAATACAACCATCAAACCTTAAAATACCCTTAGAATAAATGGTGTGCCTATTGGACTCACCACTCGATACCTGATCACGAAGGAAGCGAAGATCGCTATCCTTATACTGGCGATCCCAAATCTATTCAAATAGTGATGGACTAATATCTACACTAGCCCAAATCCTCCTATGGTCTAAAATGTAAAGGCAAACTATCAAGTAAGCTAAGTACTGAATGTCATATACTAATGGACTATGAGAAACTAAAATACAAGGCAAGATACCCATACTCACTACATTGCAACTTAAGGCATCTTCTACCACATTTGTCTTGCCCAGATGATATAAGTTAGAAATATCATAGTCCTTGAGCAACTCCATCCATCTATGTTGTCGAGCATTAAGCCCCCGCTGGGTCATAAGATGCTGAAGGTTATGATGATTGGTGTAAATCTCACAATGCACACAATAAAGATAATGCCTCCAAATCTTAAGTGCGAAAACTACTGCCACCATATTCAAATAATGAGTGTGGTAGTAGCACCCATGCACCTTAATATATATAGATGCATAAGTATTAACACAACCCTGTTACATCAAAACTCTACCTAGACCAACAACAGACGCATCACAATACAAGGAGAATTCCTCATCCTCAATAACATGAGTTAAAGTAAGAGCTAAAGTAAGAAAATTCTTGAGCTTCTGAAAGCTCAACTCACACTACTTGGACCTTTGAAAAGAAACGTCTCTCTGAGTCAATTGGGACACAGGGGAGGAAATAGTAGCAAAACCATCGATGAAACATCTTTAATAACCGGCCAAACCAAGGAAGCTACGAAACTCAATCAAAGATGTAGGTCTAGCCCAATAACGAATCCCCTCAATCTTTATTGCATCTACCATAATACCTTACCTTGACACCACATGTTGAAGAATATCACCGACTTGAACAAAAACTCACACTTGGAGAACTTGGTGAAAAGCACATGATCTCTCAAAAACTAGAGTACGATCCTCAAATACTGTGCATGCTCCTCACTACTTCTCAAATATACAAGGATGTCATCAAAGAACATGATCACGAAGGAGTCTAGATAAGGCCTAAATACTCAGTTCATCAAATGCATGAATGTGGCTGGGGAATTAGTCAACCCAAAAGATATAACTAAAACCTCATAATGACCATAACGGGTCAAAAAAGCTATCTTCGGGGCATCCTAAGCCTGAATCCTTAACTGATGGTAACCAAACCTCAAATCAATCTTAGAAAACACTATCGCACCCTGAAGTTGGTCAAACACTTCATCAATGCGAGGCATAGGATAACAGTTCTTCATCGTCACCTTTTTAAGCTGCCTATAATCTATGCACATTCACATGGAACCATCTTTCTTCTTTAAAAACAATAATGGAGCTCCTTAAGGAGACACACTCAGTGTAATAAAACCCTTACCAAGAATGTCTTAAAGTTTAGAATTCACATTCGTAAGCTCGAGTTTAATATAAAACTCAATCTCATAGACAGGGGAAATACCAGGAAAGTCGGTACGAAACATATTAGGAAACTCATAAACAACATGAACAGAGTCAAATGATAAACTGTCAACACTAGTATCATAAATATAAGTTAGATAAGACTAAAAACCCTTTGATATAAGCCTCCAAGCAAGAAAATTAGAAATAATCCTCACCGGCTCATGGCTAATCGCTCCCTACCACATGACTGAGGGTACGCCAAGCATGGCTAAGGTAACGATCTAGGCAAAATAGTCCATGACCTCATGATAGTGGGATAACCAGTCCATGCCCAAAATCACATCAAAATCCACCTTATCCAGAATAATAAGATCAACATAAATATCAATATACTTATGGTTACATCACATAATCAAAATATCCACTAATAAAGAATTACCAATGAGAGTAGATACACATAATGGAACAGATAATAAATCAATAGTCCACTTAAACGGTGGTGCATAATAAGCAAAAATATAAGAATAAGTGGATACAAGATTAAGTAAAGCAAGGGACAAAAGGCGACATGCAAAAATTATACCTATAACAACAACATTCGAAGTCTCAGACTAGGGAAAAGTAGGTATTACATACAACATACCATGCCTTCCCACCGGCTGGGCACCTGACTGACCTTCTTTCCTTTCTATTTGAGAACCTTCTCGAGTACCTTAGGAACCATCTTTGTGACCATGAGAACAACCTCTAATTGAGGGATGAACTTCTCTAATAGGGGAACACTTTGAGTTGAAGCAACAATCTCCCTAAGACTAGGGCAATCTCATGAATAGTGACCAGGAAGTCCACAAGTAAAATAGGAGACATGAGATTAAATACAACTAATAGATTCGACTGACCTAGAATAACTACCATAACTAGAATAACCAGAAGATGAACCGCTCAAAGACTAACAACTTCCCTTACTAAGGAAATCACTAGCACTAGACTAACCTCCATCAGTCATTTTAAGTGCTACCTGAATTGGGCAACTAGGCCGACTCTGAGATTGATAGGATAAATGTAGAGGATACCTAGTCTGATAAATTCCATCTCTGGGTCAAAAACTATGATGAATCCAACTAAATCTACCCAAAAATTGAAGCCTCTTATCATAACCTTCATGAACCTCACGGTGCATCTCCTCCATCACCCTAGCATGGTCCGAAACCTTAGCAAAAGACCTACTTACATCAGCTAAACTCTAAGTAGCCATACGAATAGGGAGTCTCAACCCTCTAACAAAGCAACAAACACTTTTATACTCAGTGTCTAGAATAAAAGTTGTATGCCTAGCCAACCCATAAATGTAACTCTCATACTCTACATTTGCCATAGAGCCCTGCTCCAATATAGATAACTGATCCCTCAAATGATCCTAAGGCTACAAGGCATGTACTTCTCGAAGAACATCTTGGAGAAATAAGTAAAAGTCAAGGAAGAATATCCAATAGGTCTAGAATCCATATAACCTCTCCACCAATGACGAGCAGACCAATCCAAATGAAATATGGAGGAATCCATACCACGAGTCTCAACAAAGCCCAAACCACTAAGCCTATCCTCAAAAGCAATCAAAAACTCATATACATCCTAGCTTGGAGCATTGGAAAACATAGGTAGAGCCAGTCTCAAGAATCTAACAAACATCTTCTGCCCCTCAAAAGTAATAGCAGGATAAACAACCAATAGCTATACAATTACTAGCAGAGAAACCATCGGTGCAGGACGAACCTCAACTCTAGGAGTCACACCTACAAGTTATACCCATCTCCATACCACTCTGATTAGTAGATTATGCACCATAAGATGGCATATTACCAACTATTCGAAAAAGTTAAATCAATGCATCTCTGAGACATGACTAATGAATAAACCCTGGTAGAGCCTGACTAGTCACTGGCCTAGTGCTGGTTGTGGCAGAAGATCCTCTAGCTCAGGTATAGTAATAGTATCTGGGGAAAGCATCCTATCCTGGCCCCTAGTTGCAAACATGTCATGAGACTATCTATAGCCTCTAGGTCATCCACGAATAGGAGTAGGATCCCTAGGCTCGATCTTGGGACCTTTGTCTTTTGTAACATTAGCACATGCCCTGGCCATGTGTGATAGAGTAAAGTCAAAGGAATACTCTACAAACCAACTGAGACTCTTAGAACTAGAAGAGTGAAAGAAGTGATCAACTTCTAAAAATATCCCATAGGCTTCCGAAGATAGGAAACAAACATCAATATTTCAATCCATAGGACTCTACTAGACACTTGTTCTTGTACTAACAATAATAGTGAAATTTAGCCTCTAATACCAATTGTTCATGACATAATTTATGAGTACTGATGACACCTACTAAATCCCACCTGTAGTTAAGTCGATACCTTAACCTAGAGCTAATGCAATGGGTTAATTCGGTATGGAATGTCCAACATAGGACAAATTCAATAATCACAAGTTATAGATGAACAAAGTGTTTGAAATAGATCACATAGACAATAATGATACCAATCCCAACACCTAGTAGAGCTAGTACAAGAACATCTAATGTAAATAATACAACCCAAAAGTCTTAGACTATAGACAATAAATTTCTCTATACAAAAGATTGAATAATAATAAGATAGAAGGAAATGGGAGACTTAGATCTCCAAAAGCTTACTCTATCTTCTAAAGGTCAACTATGCATAAACAACGGTCAACGACCATAGATAGTTCTAGAATCTACACCAAAAGGTACAAAAATGTAGTATGAGTACCAAAACAATGGGTACTCAATAGGCACCATCGGACAACTGAGCTAAATCATAATATAAGAATGATAAAATGCGAGATAATATAAACTAAGTCTAGATACATAAATGAACCCGAATTACCTCCAATAGCACTGTATATAATAAGTAATTAAGCTAAAACAATAGTGTAACATACGACATCAACTCATGCCAACATCCGTGCATAATAAATACATAATTCAAAATAATAATAACATATCATAAAGCATTATCATAAGCAAACATAACTACAATGTTCTCTTCCATACGCCAACTGGTGCAAAAAATAAAGAACTTATCACAACCTTCCATACGACTAGAGAGTACACCCAAGAGAAGAATAAAGGAATTAACCGACAGTATAACCAATATTTCTCATCATTTAACCATCATTCCACAATTATCCTTAATTGGTAGTTACTGATATTTCACAACTTACCAACTTTGAACAAGCAGTCATATTTCATAATATTACCATTTAAACCACTCTATCACCACTACTCATTAACCACCACTTAATAGTTAACCATCGTTCCTTACCTAAGTCATTACATTACTAGCCATCATATAACCTCTAGTCCTTAATTAGACTACTATTTACCATATATTCATTAAATAGAAAACATTTATCAGATATACATCATTTAGTAACTAACATAATTTATTAGCTAAACATCATTATAGAACTAATTCCCAATTACCATTTAGTCATTATTATCCACTTAAACAATATCTACCACTAATCATAATTTAACATCTATCATCAACTATACAACTTTATATGAATTTATAACTAGTGAGCTATAATCGGCACCCTTATATAAACAACTTACCCAAATTAAACATATGGAATATATACAAGCATGTAATTGCCATACCTATGGTTATCCAAACATGAACTGGTAGATGTACACATAGGCACATCAATATAGTCATCCTCTGTCTTTGTCGGGTATCAATGATCACTATAATAATCCTTTGGCCATGTCGAGTATCATCTTAATCATCCTTCAACTTTGTTGGATATCAACATCATCACAATATCCTCCAAATATGCCGAGTATAATTATATCATCATAATATTATCTGGTATTTTTGGGTATCAATATATGAGCATAATCATAATTGGTGGCAACATTAATCACGTAAGCAATCATATAATGAAATATCATGATTTCAAGCATAATTAGTAACACAACTTCCCATAAAATCAATAAACATGACCTTTAATATAATTCAGGGAACCATTACTAACATCATCATAAGGAATCTTTTAGAGAATGATTTCTAGAATACTTTCTTAGAATAATCAATATCATAAGCAATATCATGAGCAATGATCTATTAGTAGTGTAGTCAATGGCATATCATTAGCAAACTATAGTTTATGAATAACTTAAGCAATAGTTAATCCATGGGATAATCCATAACTTACTCATAGCATAGTCAATAAAATAATTTATGGCTTAGACATTATCCTAGTCAATGGTTCATTCAATGGTATATTTTAAAGTCCAAATCAATATCCAAACAATAACATAATCAATTGCTCATCATGATCTTAGCCAATAATTCATATACATGGAACAATTGCTAAGAAATTAATATTAATAGCCAAACAATGGCATAATCATTGGCTCATCATACACTTAGCCAATAATTCATATAGATGGCACAATTTCTAAGGCATTACTTCTAACGTCATTCTTCATAAGGAACAAGTACCAAGGATTCCTCAATATTTCCCCAAAAAGGGCATTCTCTAAGCATTTATCAACGTATAAGGGTTTCAAGGGAACTAGATCAAATATTGACTTAACGCGGGTAAAAGAGCGAATTTCTAAATCCCTGAAGTATCTTCTAAGTCAAACTCTACCCCAGACTAGGCTAAGGTATCTAAATCAACCGTTAGATATGTAGCTATCCGCATTTAGTCCTAAGGTAGAGATTCTACTCAAGCACTATAACTAAGTCCATTAGAACTAAAGCAAACTTCACTATAATAAACAACTAAGGCCAATCTCACGTAAAGTATAAGTGACAAGTCACTATATAAAACTTGAGTCACCTAGACCATTCTCATTCTAAACATGATCCATTAAGTTTTATTCACTAAGGTTAAAGGAAACCAACTAAGCATTCCTACTCTATGGTCTAAAAAACTTAGATGATCCAACTAATTCCAAGTCTTGCATCTCATCATTCCAAAAACTAAAACCTATCCAATATAACAATATATCACAAATATACTATGACATAACTCAATTTAAAAAGGGATAAGCCTACCCTACCTTGACACCAAAGAAAGCTCAACAAATCATTAAAACTTTCCTTTTTTATTTTTGAATAGCCTCCTCAAGATGCCAAACTATCAAAATCACTTTATACATATCAATATAAGTATAAAGATACTCATATTACACTATTGTGCTTTAGGTTGAAAAATGACATCAAAACCCTAAGTGGATACACTTAGGAAAATCACGGATTTGAGGCACACCCAATGTTCAAATATTATTAAGGAATTATAATCCTCAAGAATGGGTAAAAACTAAGCTAATTTGGGGCTAAAATTAAGCCCTCGATCTACTGGAGTTTTGGTCAAGAAATCATTAAAATTCACTAAGAAAAGGTTAAAATATTACCTTATATATGAAGATAATTGAAAAAATAGATGCTGAACAAGCTCCCAAGTCACCTAGAAGTTTCAATTTTGAGCTATCACACTCTTTAGGGTTTTTTTCTCATGGTTTAGGTGAGAAATAGGCAAATTCGCGACTTAAGGGATCTATTTATACCCTTTCCAAGTATTCAGGTACTGCAGTCGCACATTCAGGTGTGCAATTGCACACCCTGGCCTCAAAGTAAGACTTAGAAATTGCCACGACCTATAGTGAGATTCTATACTTACTCTGTACACACTAGTGTGATCCGAGAGTCACTAGAAACCAACTAAAACTTTGAAGTTTTTCCATGTTTTCGCCAAGACCTTAAGATTCACTCAGAATTATATATATGCAAATGAACTATATAACAACAGTAAAATTCAATGTTTGAGATGCAACGACAAATTTAAAATTTTCATCTGAGGTCATTTCGACCAAACGGGGATCTTAGACCAAAATTTCTAATTTTTTAACTTTTCGACCAATAGGTCAAAATGAGCTCGAGGTCTTTGAGACACAAACCAAAGGTCTAACTAGACTAAAATTAATATTCCAAAGCTACTGGAATAGTCAAAACTTACATCCAAAATTGGTTTACTGAGATTTTTTCCTGATGGACATTTGGAACTACTAAAAATATCAAAATAGGGAATTTGCTCTAAAAATCAATTAAACTGCTCGGTAACTAAATTTCCGGTCCCAGCAAGTCATACATGAATTGTGTTAACTATGAAAAAGCATAAACAATGAAAATAAGCGAAAAGATAAAAAATTACCTTAAGGGTTATTATAGCTCCAATTCTACTTGTGAAAAAAAAAGATGTATCTATGAGTATGTGTATCAACAACAGTCACCTGGATAAGATGACCGTGAGGAATAAGTATACTATGCCTATTATAGATGATTTGTTTGACAAGATTCAGGGTGCAACAGTGTTTTCTAAGTTAGATTTAAGGTTTGGTTACCATTAGTTTAGAGTTAGAGTTGTAGACATCCCAATGATAGCCATCAAGACTCTTTATAGTCATTATGAGTTCTTGGTAATGTCTTTTAGGATGACCAATACCCCAGCAGCTTTTATGGATCTGATGAAATATGTGCTTAGTCCATATTTGGACTCCTTCATGATAGTATTTATTGATGACATTCTTATATATTCAAAGAGTAGGAAGAAGAATAAGAAATATTTACGGACTATGTTCCACATATTGAGAGATCATTGACATTATGCCATGTTCTCAAAAAGCACATTCTGGCTTTAGTTTATATCTTTCATAGGGCACGTACTGTCCATGGATAGTATTATGGGGGACCCAACAAAAATTGAGCTATTTATAGTTGTGCTAGGCCTATGTCACCTACTAAGGTTCAAGTTTTTTGGGGTTGGCAGGATACTATAGGTGGTTCTTTGAGGGTTTTTCTTCTATTGTATCCCCTATGACTAGATTGACTAGGAAAGAGGCTTTATTTCAGTGGTCTGCTAGTTGTGAGGTGAACTTTCTGAAGCTCAAGGAATTGCTTACTTCATCTCTTAGTTTGACTTTTCCTATTAACGACAAGGGTAATATTGTCTACTGTGATGTATATAGGGTTGGTATGGGGTGTGTCTTAATGTATAGGGGCTATCTTATTGCAAATACATTGAGGTAGATGATGGTGCATGTGCGCAACTACCTCACTCTTGTCTTGGAGTGGCAGCGGTAGTGCTTGGGCTTAGAATTTGGAGACATTATTTAAATGGGTTATGCTATGAGATTTTTATTGATCACTATAATCTTCAGTATATTATGACCTAGAAAGAGCTTAATTTGAGGTAGCATCAATGGATTCAGTTGTTGAAGGACTCTGATGTCTGATAATGCTCAACTTACTCCATGAATTATAGGCAAGGCAATTGTTGTCAAATATAATAACCCAATATGAGTTGGGGTCGAATCGATGAGGAGATTAACTAGTATTCAAATCCTATGTGTGTTAAGGCTACTAGTGGTTACCTGTAATGTTAACGTGAAGTAAAACATAAATTAAAATTGATGGATATATTGTGTAAGGTTGTTTTAGAAAAGTCTACTCAAACTAACAATTAAGAGAAATAATTGTAAATGAACTTTTAATAGGAGATAAGTCTTGGGATTATGTTTTCTTTGGGAAAAATAGTGCATGGGTACATGAGAATCAAATGCAAACTCTAGTTAATTACTACATGGCTAGTTTGGGGTTTTGATGTTAGTTTTTCTACAAAACACCAAAATATCCGCCATGGATCCTTTCGAATACCTCATGGGTGTAGCAAGTAAAACAACCATAAACCTTAATTGGGCACCCCTATTTCTAGGAAGATGCCGAAGACCTAGCAAATTCTTAATCGATTATTTCTAAGACAATGTAAAGAAATATGCCAAAATCTAATCTATTGTTCACAAACACTATTTACCCACATCCCTATTTCAAGGATGATGTGCACTTTGGGGAAATTGGGGTTTCCACCCAAAAAATTCCAATCTAGCAACCAAGTATTGGTGAAACCCACAATCATCAACTAAGGATTTACACTAATAATCAAAACCCACACACAGTTGCACCCTATTCCAACATAACCCCAAGATATAATATTTAGCTACTCATGAAAATAGGAAAAAAAACATTACTCAAATTTACATTCATTTCCTCAATTCAAAATAAAGAAAGAGTAATCCTAAAATTCCAAGATCCAGTTACAACTAAAAATGTCCTTTTTGAAGATTTAATGCAATTGTTCTCGTCAAACTAATTGGAATTTTTCTCTCTATATGAACTTCAAAGGTAGTTGGAAGATGATGCAAAAGTGAAAAGTTCTTTGCCTTTTGAAAGTTTTGGGACCCGCTGTAGGAAATTACAAATCTGCCCCTGGGTTGATTTCCACTTCACCGCGATCACGATCGAAGAGAACCAATCATGATCGCTAGCTTTGATTGATTTGGGAAAGTTGCAATCGCGACCCTCAGACCACGATTGCAGTACCTGAGGGTCAGTACCTTCTCCAGGTTACCAACTTTTGCAAAACTTCTTCCTTTTTTGATCTCTTTTCAGCTCACTTCACTTCTGTTATTCCCTTGACCTATGTATTTAAAAAACATGGGAATTGGTGCATTCAAATGAAAAATTCATCTCATTAACACCATTTAATCATAGTATTGTCCATGAATTCAGGTTTCAATGGGCGGTAAATTTACCACTCATCAACACCCCCAACTTAAACTTTTTCTTATCATTAAGCAACACTACTTCTCACTCAATAAGACTATGGAAATTTAAGCCAATTAATATGACCAAATGATCACAATGACTTCAAATATGATTAACACCAACAAGTAGCTTTCAAGCATGGGAAAATCTATTCTTACAACTCACCTTAACATGAAGCACAATCTCAAAGATGCAAAAGACTTTAAAGAATAATAATGCAACAATCAATAACTCTATAGATGTGACTCCCCATATATATAGACTTAATTATACTCCTTTGCCTCATTTTTGGAGGATGACGATTTCACCTGCCTTAATTAGTCTACATGCCTCCTCACAGAAAGAAAATCCCACTCACCAAATTATCTATCATGAAACAAGGGATTTAGGTGTAAACACTCACTTTCGAAAGGAATTTCTCAATGC
This sequence comes from Capsicum pubescens, assembly GCA_030864215.1. Classification (NCBI taxonomy): domain Eukaryota; kingdom Viridiplantae; phylum Streptophyta; class Magnoliopsida; order Solanales; family Solanaceae; genus Capsicum; species Capsicum pubescens. The sequence continues at coordinate 152,563,885 of CM061543.1, read as the reverse complement.
AAACGAGTACCATAACATATGGTTGCCCTTATTTTCAATCACAACTATAATGAATACACTTGGTTGATGATCTTGAATGACTTTTTTTAGCTTTTACCATAGGTTCAAGAAAGGGCATGATATCATTTGGGAACACAGTGACTATACCCTCCATGAACACCTACATCACACTATTCACCACAACTTTTGACCATAGACCACTTCATCTGTTTCCACAATTCACATATGCCTACTTTCGCTCCTTGATTCACCCATCTCTTTGAAATCATCTTCTTTTCTCTTATTTCTTTTGCAATTTATGTTTTTCCTTTTTTTGATTATTTCTTTATTTTTACTTTTTCCTTTGCTTTCTTTTCTGTATCATCTTAGGCATCCACTTACATTACCATGGCCAAAGATTACCTTTTCCAAACTTACCACCCCCAAATTAGGCATTTGGCCTCAACTTTCATTTGCAAAGTTCAAGAAGGGTAGGTATCAAAAGAGGGATACAATTCAAATGGTTCGAGGCTTGTAATGTGGTTTCAAAAGAAAGGTTAGAAAGCTTAAAATGGGTGACTAAGGATACTACTCCATGTCAGGGTAGGCTATTTAGGCTAAAGTGGATTCCTATGTTCACAAAAAGGGCCTAAGATCACTTCACTAACCAAACATAATAACAATTAGCATTGAGAGACTAACTGGGCAAGTTCTAGATGATACAAGTATGTGTGAGAGTTAAGCAACTACGCTCATTTCACATGGCATGAAAACTTTTCAAGGAGGCTCAATTGCATTTCCCACTAGAGACTAAAGGTAGTATTTACCATATACTACAAACTAAGAACTTTGGAGTCACAAAAAGAGGTAAAGTATTGTTACAAAATTTTTCACGTCCTTGCCCTTGGTTTTAAAAATCTTAGGAACGGGGGGGGGGGGGGGGTGGAGGGTTGTTTTCTTTGCATTTACTCCACATAAAACTTGCTATTGATGGCACCAAACCAAGCTGCTGTCTCACATTTTGGCTTTTATGAGGGCAAACCATATGGCAACTTATAATTCACCATAGGTATAAGGGCGACTCCAAAGCTCCAATGCTATGAGTACTTAGACATCCCTGCATCTATGGCTCAAAACTGAATCGCAAAAATTTCCCCTTAAGAATGTTGACACTCAATCCATCATTGGGAAAGGCTCATCCGATATCACTCAAAAGAAACACAATAATATCAATGCTTATTGTGAGACATTTAGATTACGATGCCTGAACACAAGGTGACCCCTCACCCCCAACATAAAGGGTTGAAGTGCCCTCACTGCAACATATAAAAGAAGTAGAAAGGTTTCAAAGGGCTCTCTTAAGCAACACCAAAAATTTCTTAGGACTGTTACGACTGTGATAGGGTGTACCAAGATCACAAGATCATGATTGCGACCCTCAGTCCTCGATTGTGGTATTTGATATTAATTTTTCTTCTATTTTGCTCTATTTTCGGCACCGCTGACAACTTTCTAACTCTATTTTCCACTAGTTTTTGGACTTCCAACTTGTGTCAAAACACCTATAAAATATCAAAAAGGCAATAAGTATGTAAAATATGGGTTACCTCCCTTCAAGCACCTAATTTAACATCGTCACACGATGCTCCTTTGTCAATATTATGGATCCTTAAAACATACAAACTCCACCTTGGCTAACCCCTGCCTCCTATATTATAGTGTTTCACCCTTTTCCCATTTATCACAAACCTCTTTTTCTCATGGTCTTATAATTCGATAGCACTACTAGGGTAAACACTTGAAATCACAAAGGGGCCCGACTACTTAGAACAAAGCTTTCCCATAAAAAACTTCAAGTGAGAGTTATAAGAAGTACAATAACACCTACATAAAATTTGTACGTATTTTAACATTATGCCATATCTCTATTTTATCCTTATACAACACAGAACTTTCATAGGCCTTGAGTTGTAAATCCTCTAACTCGTGAGCTTAGTGACCCTTGACTCAGAAGCTTCTTTCCAATTCATATTTAACATTTTTAATGACCACAAGGCTTTATGCTCAAGATCAATGGGCAAGTGTCATGGGTTCCCGAACACTAATTGGTAGGGAGACATACTAATTAGGGTTTTATAGGCTATCCTATATGCACAAAGTGCTCATCAATCTACCTTTGCCAATTAGTTCTGCCTACATTTATGGTCTTCTCAAGTATATCTTTGATATATCGATTGGAAACTTTGACTTGACCACTTGTTTGGGGTGATATGGGGTATCAACCTTGTGCTTTCCCCCATATTTGTCAAGAAGGTCCCCAAATACCCAGTTGTAAAAGTGTGAGCCTCCATCACTAATAAAGGCACATGGTGTTCCTAATCGTATAAAAATATATTTCTTCAAGAAGAAAATAACACTTTTTCTCTCGTTATCCAGAAGTGCCACAAATTCTACTTATTTTGAATCATAATCAAATGTTATCAATATATACTTGTTAATGGTCACACTCATCTATACCGTAGTTTGATATAGGAAGATCATTATCAATAAATCTTAACTCACGTTGAGGTCTAATCCTCAAGGAGTGAGTCTAATATTCAAACCCTATAGGTGTTGATAGCATATAAGTATATGCCTGTAGTGTAAACAAAATAAAATGCATGAATTTAAATAGTGATATTGTCTTGGAAAATTCTTTTATCAAAATCAAATCAAATTACCAACTCAAAGCTATGATTATCGTTAAGATTTCAATATGAGAAAAGTCATGGGGTTATGTCATAATAGGGGCAAATAATGCTTGGGTTAGTGATAATTGAGTGCAAATTCTAGTCATCAACTACATGGTTAGGCTAGGTTAGGAGTTCTTGAGGCTAGTATATATACCAAACCTAAAGATTTTCATCCATGGATCCTTTTAGATTCCTCATGGATGTGGCAAGAAAAATAACGTAATACCTCAATTAGGCATCCTTATTTCTAGGAAGATACCCCATATCTAGTTGATTCTCAACTTACCCTTATTTCTAAGATGATGAAAAAAGCATAAGATAAATCTAACTATTGTTCACTAATGCCTTGTCACCCATAGCCCTCTTTTAAGAATGGTATAGGATCCAAAGGTACACACATCCCTCTTTTAAGGATGATGTGAGAGTTTGAGAATTTTTGGGTTTTCACCCATAAATCTATTTTGCAAATTTGGGGTTTGGTTTTTACCCATAAATCCATTTGGGGAATTTAGGGTTTTCACCCAAAAATCCCAAATAAATAAAGTAAGCACTAGTGAAATCCACAATTAATAACCAAAAATCTACACTAATATATCACAACCATCATATATTAGCACCCTATTTCGACATAACCCCAAGATAATTATTTAGATACTCGTGAAGTTAGGGAGAAAAAATATACAAAAAAGGTCATTCAATGTATCCATGAAAATTGAAAGTAAGAAGATTCTTCAATTAAACTTCAATTTCACTAAACTCAAATTAGAAATTTAAACACAATACTTTCCCAAATTATTAGAGTTTTCAAAGTGTAATACCCCGTATTTTACATGTTCTGGTTCTATTCATATGGAACTTTGTATAGCCTTGTGTATTGGTAATGGATGAGATTTGTTACGTGAGTATTAATGGCATAGATGGAATTCTAGATGCTTTCCGTATGCTTTAATGTGATGAGACCAAGTTAACATTGATACAACTATTTAAACCTGGGATCGTAAGATGGTACGTGTATCTAAAGTTTAAAGTGACCAAGTATATACAAGTTTTAAGTTAGATTAAATGGGTTAAGAACTGAAAATAAAGTATTTTATTGAGGTGCTTGCTTGACTTAATCAAGCTAGTTGGTAAGTCACCTACTTGAGCTATATTGACCAAGTTAATGGACCCAAGGTTAGGGATCATATTTGGTCCTATATTAAGATACTTATTTGGATCTAACTCAAATAAAAAAAGGAAAGGAAGAAATGGCCCAACACTTAAATATTCCAAAGGCCCATGTTAATTGATCCCAACTATGAATTTAAGCAAGTAGGTGCATCACCTACTTTAAAATTTTAAGCAGCCTGACCCTTAAGTAGATTCATCACCTACCTGGATTAATTTGTGGCTGAAAAGGGGTTCAATAAGAGAGGTTCTAAAGGGCTCAATATAATACCAATATAGCTGGTTGTTTTACTAATTTTAAACACAATATTCACCCTTTTAATTTTATCTTTCTCCCTTTCCTAACAAGGATAAAAAACAACCCTAAAATTCCTTCTAGGATTTTTAAAGAAACCCTCATCTTTGCAAGCCAAGGTAAGTAAAAACACTTAAGGTTTAGCTTCTCTATCTCATGGAAGATTAGGAAAACATTCTATAATTTCTTAATTATTAATACATGGAAGAATATAGAACAAGCTACCTGCTCACTTTTCTTTGTTATTAAGAGACATTTCTTTTCATCTTTGGTTTAAAGTATAAAGGATGTTCAAGTTCTCGAAGAGTTCAAGTTAAAAGGATAAATTGCAGAAGATTAAGGTAAGGTGGCTGCTCCATTTTGTCCTCCTTATATATGAATTTGACAAAGGATTATGGATATGTTGTTATTGAGAACTCAACGGATGAGGAGTTCAATATTTGGTTGTTACGACAAAGGTAAATTTATGATTATTTGCGGATTGTTTTGTGTGTGTATGTGGGGGGATGCCAGGTTGATGATGGGGAAAGGTGTAATTAGTTTGTATTGAAATATAGAAGAAGGGTGGGCCGGTACACCACCGAGATAATTATTGTATACATTTATTGCCTATTCTATTTTGTGTATCGTTTTGAGGGTGTAATGAAGTCAAAGTTGTTTCTGGGGATCATATAAGAATTTGTATTGTATGTGGATTTAATTTGTAATACCGCGAACTTTCTTTAAGTCAAATATAGTCTCCAGAAGATTTATTAATGACTTCCTAAATGTTAATATTTAAATCAGATAAAATTTCCCCAATTTTAACTTTTTATTATGTGGGAAATTGAATAAGCTTTCCATCGATACCTATTTCATTAAAATCCTGTATTGAGGTAGAAAGTTATGGCCGAAATAGAGAAAGCAGTTAAAACTGCCCAGGTGCAACAGTGAGAGCCGACGAACCGTTGAGCTAGAGATGGACCATCGCCCAAGCCATCGCACCAGAGACAGTGAGACCATATTTTCCCTAAGGGCGATGGCTCAGGCCAATGGACCGTCGAGCTAGCGATGAAACATCACCCAAGCCATCGTGGGAGAGGTAGTGAACCCCTATTCTGCCCAGATGCGACGGTCAGGACCGGCAGACTGTCAACCCAGCGACGAACAATCGCACCTACCATCGTATATTTCATTAAGTTATTTTAAGTAATTTTAAAAAAGGAATTTTTGGTATTTTACCACCCTTTCTAATACCTAATAATATCAGATCAAGGCTCATAAGTTCATTATCCATCTACAATATCAAATTAGGGTTTTCTCTCAAAGATAATCTCTAACAACAAGATCCAAACCCTTCTTCAAGAAACTAAGAGATTCCAAGTTCTTCAAGTCTAAGAACTTCAAGGAACTCACAACCCAGGTATGTCATGTGTTGATTCATGGGCCCCTTTCACCCATGAAGCTCAATAATCTATTTTCAAAATCCAAGATTTGTGTATTTATGAATGTGCATGATTTAAATTGAATTGACATTCATGTTCATGATGTTGTAGGATTTTGATTCATGTTTGAAATTAGATATTCCAATGATTGGCCCTAGGATGTGGTGATTTGCATAATAATCATGATAAAACCTTAAATTTACACATTGATTGATGTATCCATGATTATTAGATGTGTTGATGATTGTAGTCTCACATTCATGTTATCCAATCAGTTAGTATAGTTCATGCATGTGACCCCTTTTTATTCAGCCTACCTCACATGCATACCAGTACATTCAATTGTACTGGCGTATTTGGGATATGGGGTTTTATACCATAGGTATAGAAGCACGAGCTCCAGAGCATCAGTAGCATTCTAGTCTCGACAGTCAGAGTTAGCAGTGAGCCCTCATCCTTCAAGGACATGACCATTACTTTATTATCTCATTAATTAATTTATTTTAGTAGTTGGAGTTAGTTGGGGACATGTCCCACCAACTCCTTATTCAGATAGTTTAGAGTCTTTTGTACTAGCATGTTCAGACAGTTATTTCAGTTATTTTGGTATTGATATACCATATCTTTCGATGTTATGTTTTATCAGATCTTTGAACCATATGGCATTCAACCTTTATTTTCGTATTTATATAGTAGATTATGTAGTGTTCAGGTACAGATATCAGTCATGGGTTAGCTTGTGGTCCTTCGGGGTCATGAGCACCGTTTAGTGTTCCAGGTACCAGATTCGGGGCATTAAATAATTGGAGGAGAAAAGGGTTAATAACACCCTTGATTGATAAATTAAGGGCTTACTGCCCGGCTACTGTGTTGGTGAAGTTAAGTAACCTAAATATGTTGGTTGGTTTTATATATTAATTTTCCATATAATTTATTATAGCTAAGTAATCTAAAAGTCTGGAAGTAAAGTTGGGTTAGTTTCGGAGTTATACAACCAGGTATGTAAGGCTACTCTATTTCATATTCTTTGGCATAAAATCTAGAAATTTTGGTACAAATTAAGCTTCTAAAGCTTTACCATAGTAAATAATACCAAATAGCAACACATGATCACCCATCTAGCCAACGACCTTTCTCCTACTCCCCAATGTGTTAAAATACCTTGTCAAATGCTTATTATCTAGTCTCCATTTTTACATTCACTAGCAAGTCTCTAGAGTTCACCTTTAAGTCAAATAAGACCCGTATGTTATTTTCAACTCCTAAATATCTCATTCGTGTACAATTTTCCCCATTGATAACACTCAAATCACTCCCATGATTTAGGGGTGAGGTGGTCGTTGTCATGTAACCTAATGTAAATTGGGGTCGAATCTCTAGGAGTGAATGCAATAGACTTCGAACCTATGGGTGCTCAAGTTACTATGAGGTTACCCGAAATGCTAAGGAAAACAACATGTGTAAATAAATGGGGAGATTGTTTGAGAACTTTTCATATGAACTTCAACAAGTAGGCAGGCAATGCTATCTTAGGTTTGAACTTCAAGGTTTGGAGAGATCTTGGGATTATGTATCCTTAGAAGTAAAACATGCGAGGTAATTTTGGTTTAATATGGAATATAGTTGTTAATTATCGGATAGGCTAGGTTGAAGATCATTGAGGCCAATATTTTAAGAAAACCCAAATGATTTCACCCATTGGCTCTTTCGAGAACCTAACAAGTGTGGAGATTATATAGCCACCCAAAACCACAATCAAGCATCCCTATTTCTAGGATGATGCTCTTGACATGATTTACACTCCCTAAACACTTGTTTGTAAGATTGCAAAGGGTAGTAAACCATAGGCTTAGTTGTTCATCATTGCTTTGTCCCCCAATAACCCTCTTTCGAGGATGTCATGGGTTACCTAATATTTGCCTAAATTCCTCTTTTGAGGATGACAAAGGGTTTCTAGACCTTGGAGCTTTCACCCATCAAACCCATTTGGATATTTGGAGTTTTCACCCATCAAATTCCAACATTTAAGCTTAAGCAAGGGTGAGATCCATACTCAACAACTAGACTTCATGCAAACACATCAACACCCACACACAATCACACTCTTGTTCAACATAATCTCAAGATTAAATAAATTAGCTACTCATTAGACAAGGGAAAATAAAGTTACCAAGTAATTTATCCATGGAATTCATACTAAGAGAGGATGAAATAATCTTCAATCCCACAATTCAATTTTTACTAACTTCTTCTTAAAAAAATCACAACAATAGAAAAACTATCTAAAATTCTCCTCTTTTATCTCCCCCCAAAATCTAGCATTTTCTCCCTTACTTTGGGTGTTTTTAAATTCTCCATGTAAATCTTGACTTAGCTATACAATTTACCAAACTTCCCTTCCTTCATTCAGCCCGTTATGTCTCAGTTGTGGGGCTTGACTGCGATCGTATAACCATGATTGGGGTTATTACTTAGCGATCGCGTGATGCTGGTCAGCTTGATTGATTTACGATTAAGTACATCAGACTACGATCGTATTACCAGAGGCTAAATAGGTTCTTTGCTTGGCTGACAGCAATAGTGGTGATCTGGCTGTGAGTGCGACACTCGAGGTCCTTTCGACTGTGACTATTATCTACAATTCTCTTACTCTCTTTTGATCATTTCAAGATTTAATCCATTTTTTTCTATCTTTTCAACTCTATACCTTCAAGAAGTGGATATTAGTGGATTTACTCAAACTTAGGTCTCACAAAATCAGTTAAATCAAGGCTAAGTGTATGAATGTTGGATGTAAATGAGTGGTAAAATCACCACTCATCAACACCCCCAACTTAGAGCATTTACTTGTCCCCAAGCAACACCACCTCTTACCATGAGATATAATTATCTATGCCCATATTTATGCCTTAAAGGCCATATCGACTTCAATTTGAATCACAACCGCAAGTAGCTTATTGCATATGTTCTCACAACACCCCTTATTATAAAATGCAACACTCAAGGAATGCATAAGACTTTAAAGAGAAATAAAGCAACCAAGACCAATACTCTAGAAGTGGCTCGCCTTTTGACAAACACTAAACCATACTCCATTTGCCTCATTGTCCGAGGGGGTGTGTGTGTGTTACTCACTTCAACTTTTTTATATGTCGTCTTCACAAGAAAGAGAATTTTCACGCACCAAACTACCAAATATGCAGCAAAAAAGTTTTAGCTCAAGAACTCTCCCATCACAAAATAAATCTCAATGCAACCAATGTCATTCCATAGGGTTTCCCCTATTTTCAATCATCATTACAAATAAGGTAAATGGTTGGAGATCCCAAAGAACTTTCTAAGCTCGTAATATAGGTTCGAGTTAGGGTAGGATATTATTTAGGGAACTTAGTTATACCCTACCTTGAACATCTATATCACACTTTTCAATCCTTCTTTTTTACTATGGTCCACTCCTCTTTGTTTTCTCTCATTTCATATGCCTACTTTTTGCTTCCATTGTTCACCGATTTTCTTGTATTTCTTTTCCTTGCAATTTCCATGCAATTCTTTTCTTTGTTGAAACCTTTCTTTTTATAGTCATTTGTTTTCAATTGTTAAGAACTTAGGGATTTCACTAACAACTTTGTGCCCCCATACTTAGTTCCATCAATCTTCCCACTCCTAACTTAGGACTTTAGCCTCAAGTTGCATTTTCAATTTCAAGGAGGGTATGGTTCAAAAGAGGGATAAAATGAATAGTTCACAACTTGTAATATGTTGGCCAAAGAAAGGTCTAACCTCTCAAAATAGGCACTAGGGAATGCAATTATGTACGGGTAGAACTTTTAGGATAGACTGGGTTCCAAAATCACAAAGAGGGCCTAAGATCATTTCTCCAATAGAATACAATCAAAATTAGTTTTTAAAGACTAATGAGGCAAGTTTTAGATAACACAAGTATACAAGAGATAATGCAATATTCTCACCACACATGGGATGTGAAATTCGTGAAGGGAGCTCAAATATCCCTCCAGATGGAAACAATCATGGAGTGTCTATTTCATATCTACAAGTCAAAATCTATGAAGCCATAAAAAGAGAAAAAAGTTTTATTGCACATTGCTCACGTCCATGCCCTTGAATTTTCAAAATTTTTTAGGACGGAGGGGGTTTCTTGATTTGCTATAGTACAATGCACAATATTGCTAACTTACGGCTACAACCGAAGCCTTAGTCTCACATCTTTGTTTGAATGGGCGAACTAACCATATGGCTAAGACTTCATCAATGGAGTACAATGCTACAGGTACTCAGACTTCCCTTGTATTTTTATAGAGAATTATCATAGGGAAAAGTTCATAGACAGGAGACCTCATGTCGCCTTACTACTCACACAACCATGAAACACCCCCAACTGAAAAGTCAGAGTTTCCTCACGAAAGCAAATTTAAAATCTAAAAAGTACCAAGGGGTGAGAAAGGCTCCCTTGAATTAGTAGGCATCGAAAGAGTCTGGTTCTGCGAATGCGGCATCATGCCCGCAATTGCCAATGTGATCGTGGTAATGAGAGGGAAATCCCATTTTTTTGCTTTATTTTTCATTTCCTGCACAACTATCAGTTTTCCAGCTCTATTTTTCCCCTGGTTTTCTTAGTATCTTACTTGTGCTAAAAGACCCACAAAACACCAAAACTACACAAAATAAGTTAAGGATGGGTTGCCTCTTATCAAGTGCCTAATTTAACATCACGGCATGACTCTTTCCCGTAACCATGCAGGATCTTTGAAGTTAATGCCTTTAGATTTAGCTAAGATGGGGAATTTTTCAGTGCAGTGCTTCACTCTTTGGTCATTATCTATGAATTTCTTCCCTTCATTATGTTCCAATTCAATTGCACCACTTGGGTAGACTTTAGAGATCATGAATGGTCCCGACCATTTTGAGCGGAGCTTCCCCGCAAAGAGTTTCAAACGAGCATTGTAGAGGAGTAAATTCTCTCTAACATGGAATTCTCACCTTACTATCCGAGCATCATGCTATTTCTTCATTTTCTCTTTATACAATTATAAAACCCCATAAAATTCTCTCCTAGTCTGAGTCTTAGAGCGTGTTTAGTGAAGCGAATATCCGGTTCTAAAAGTTTAAGAGGTGTCTTCCTAAGTGTGAAATACTTTGAACCGTGTATAATTTCCCTAATATCGACTTTTTGTAAGGTAGAACATTGAATAAGCTTTCCGTTGATACCGAATTCGCCCAAATCCGATACTCGAGCAAAGAGTTAGAGCTATTTTAGTGAGACAGTGTGCCACCTGGCACTTCAGCTCATCGCGGAGCTAGCCAAAATGGCAATCGTCAAAATCCAGTGAGCCTCCGCGATTATGGTACGTTGCGCCAAAGCTTAATTTCAGAATTGTCAATTTCTAGTGCACCAACGCGATTCCACCGCGTCGCGGTCCCTTTTTAGTTCCCAACCAAGGTGGCAACGCGATTGCCACCATATTACGTCGTCATGCACTTTCCCAATTATCCAATTTCCAATGAACTGGTGCGCTTATGTTGCGTCGCGCCAACATGTAAAATTGAGATTTTTCAGTTTAATTTCAAGGGCTTTTTGGTCTTTTCCTACTCTTCTTCAGCCCCTATATATACCCGATAAAAGGCACTCAACCTCATTTCCCATCTTTAACATCAAGACTAGGGTTTGACAAAAATCAAAACCCTTATTTCTTCTTTAAGAAAAATCAATAGAGATCAAGAGAAATCAATAGGAATCAAGAATCTCTCTAAGAACTTTCAAGAAAAGAGTTTCCCTAAGGTATGTAGATGTTGATTTTTGGGTCCTTTTCATCCAACAAGCTCAAGAACCCTTTTCTAAAATTCAAAGTTATTGACTTTATGGGTTTTCATGATTCGTGTGAGTTGAAATTGATGTTCCTTCTAGCATTGAGTTGTGATTCTTGTTTGTTTACAAGGCTTTCAAGTTTTGACCCTAGTATGTGAAATTCATGTGATGGTTATGATAAACCCTCTTCAAGTTGCTTTCTATGTGATGTATTCATGATAATTAAGTGTAGAAATGGTTGAATAAGCAAAGCATGCTCCCCATATGTTGGATAAAATGCCTATGTGAAGAATTAGGGCCATTATAATATGTTGATGAGGAGACCCCAATTGTGTGCAAGTTCATGCATGCCAAGTGTTTGTTGAAATAACTTAATGAGTGAATTGTGGTATGATAGCATGAAATCCCCAATTAGGTGTAACCCATGGATGCCTAGTGTTTGATGAATGCCTTAGTGAATGAATTGTGCCATGATAGAATGGAATCCCCAATTAGGTGTAGACCCATGCATGCCTAGTGTTTGTTGAAAGGCCTTAGTGAACAAGTTGAGACATGATAGTAGGAAATTCTACAATTACATGCTCTTTGATGCATGCTAAGCCTTTAATAAATGCCAAGTGCTTAACGAGTTAGTTGTGACATGATAGTTTAAAGTTTCCCCAATCGTGTGCTATCCAATACATGCCAAGCCTAATATACATGCGAAGTATTTGATGCAAGACCTTGTTGAATGGAGTATGATCCTATAGCATGATCCCCCTAAGCTATTACATGTCTATGATTCCTAAAATTCTTGAAGTGATGCCTTGGTGATTGTGATGATGAATAGATGTTTATGATTCCTAAATGCTGGAGGTGATGCCTTAGTGATTGTGGTGGTGAATAAATGCTTATGATTCCTAAAATGCTTAAAGTGATGCCTTAGTGATTGTGATGGTGAATACATGTTATGATTCCTAAATGGTTGAAGTGATACGTTAGTGATTGTGATGATGAATGACCGTGGTTATGACTAATCAAAAATAGTTATGTCTTACTTTTGTGTTATCGAGTCCTAGGGGTATTTATACCTGACAATTTAGCTGCAGTCTAGAGCCTGTGTCAGTTTTCACGATAATCCCAGTCGGGCCATGATTCTCAAAACTCAGTGAATTATATAACTCTGTATCCTCAGACAAATACAAAACTTAAAAAATCTCAGTAATCTTTGTAATCCCCGTATCGCTAGTAATCTAGCCTCAGCGCTGTACTCAGCTCAGATCTAGTTGTATTCAAGTGTTCAGTTCTAACCTCGGTAGTGATTGAGTAATCTATTCAAACTTTGTATCATCAGTCAGATGGCGTGATTCAGTAATATTCTATTAGATATGGAACTATGTGAATTCAGCTTAACTCAGTCAGATCAATTGAGAAATATGATAAGTATCAGATTTAGTTCAGTTTGTTTTCAGTTGAAAATTCAGTTCAGAGTCTTTTAGTTGGGAGTAAGAGCTAGAACCGAGTGAGGGAAGGGATGGCGACTCCCTGTTAGAGAGAGGACAAGTCACTAGAAGCAATCTCTAAACTCCAGAACTGTGTAGCCAGCGCAGGATGCAGGAGTCCCCATTAGTAGAGTCTATCTCTGTTAGAGAGGTTTGACTATTATATTTCCTTAGGTTGACTTCCTACGAGGGTCATTCGTTAGAGAGGCTTGACCAGAGAGGTCTTTACCCGTGGCATGGTATTGACACACTTCCAGCTGGGGTTACAGGTTGGACCCCACCTATGGGAGGTTGGGGCATGTCGATTAAGTAACTACATCCCATAGTTGCAGTTTCAGTATCAATCTTTAGAAATCAGGACTATGAGGTACAGTTGTCTATCTCAGTGAGGAACTCAGATAGTTCCATTGATTCATGACCATCCGTCAGGTAGGCTTGGTCTTATACACAGTTATTTGTTATCAGATCCAGAGATCTCCCGATAGATATGCTTGATCTCAGTCTCAGATTCATTTGAGTATTCTTGTTATTAGATCCAGAGATCTCCCGATAGATAGGTTTAATCTCAGTCTCAGATTCAGTTATGTATTCTTGTTATTAGATCCAGAGATCTCTCGATAGATAGGCTTGATCTCAGTCTCAGATTTAGTTGAGTATTCTTGTTATCAGAAGAGATCTCCTGATAGATAGGCTTGATCTTAGTCTCAGGTTCTGTTGAGTATTTTTGTTGTCAGATTTGGACATGATCTTTTTCTTATTATTGATAATAGATTCCAAAATCATCCGTTAGGGAGGTTGATCTCTGATTCCATCAGTCGAGAGCAGTGAGCTCAAAATTGAATCATTTATGTGAGTATATTCAGTTAATAAGTTATCAGTATTAAATGATTCAGTGATTCAGTATCTTAGTGTTAGTAGTGAGTTCAGATGATAGTAAAGCGGTATTCAAGTTTCAGTATCTAGGGTTGTGATGATTGTGATTATGGTTTGTGCATTCCTGTATGTGTTCTCGTTCGAAACTCTCATGATTATTCAGTTATGTAACTGTTCATGCATGAGCCCTTGCATTTAGCCTTACCTTATCTGCTTACTTAGTACATTCCCGTACTGACGCATTTGTGCTATGGTGTTTTATTTGACACCATAGGTCCAGAGGCACGTGATCCAGAGTTCCCTCAGTAGTTCAGTCCTATTCAGCAGCAGTAGACATAGAAGTGAGTCCTCTTTATTCAAGGATGATCCTTGTATTATTATTGCATCAGACTTTGTTTATTTTCAGTTGACGAAGTTAGTTGGGGACATATCCCATCTACTTCACAGTTCAGACAGTTAGAGGTTTTTAGGACGGATGTATTAGTATTCAGTTTTCAGTTTTGAGTATTTATAGAAGTGTTGAACCTTATGGCTTATTTTTGCCTATTTTCCATATTTGTTATCAGATATTATGCAGTGTTCATGGTACAGATATTAGGAAAGGGTTAGCTTGTGGTCCTTCGGGGTCATGATCACCGTGTAACGACAAGGGGGTAGTCTCGAGTTGTTACAAACTTGGTATCAGATCCTAAGGTTCAACAGTGTCCTAGGGAGTCTGAAAAACCGCATCTAGTAGAGTCTTGTGCACGGGTGTGTTGCGCGCCATATTTATCTGCAAGAGGCTACAAGATGTTTTAGGAGCAGTTTTCCTTCTTTTAGTGTTCATGTCGTGCGAGTGAGCATGAGCTCGAATTGATCCTCATTCTAATCCACTTTTTTCTTCCATTTACAAAGTATGCCTCCTTACAGAGATTATTTCTATGTGGTTGATGACCAGCCCTCTCAGCCAGTAGATCCGGAGAATGAGAGTGTGTCACATATCGAGTTTCGGGCAACTTTTCATGCGCTAGCCCAGGCTGTGACTAATGTTCAGGGAAACCGTCAGGATGTAGCCCCATCTCAGCAAGATAGAGGTTCAACCGCAGCTAGGATTAGAAATTTCAAGAGAATGAACCCACCAGAATTCTTTAGGTCAGTAGTAGGTGAGGACCTACAGTTTTATCTAGAGGAGGTGAGGAAGATTACCTAGATTATGCTTGTTTCTGAGGAGGAGAGTGTTGAGTTAGCATCCCATAGGTTAAAGGATATTGCTCATGATTGGGTAGTGATTTAGAAGAAGGGTAGAGGAGAGGACACAACTCTCGTGACTTGGCCAAAATTTCAAGATGCCTTTCTGGATAAGTTTTTCCCGCTAGAGATGAGAGAGGCTAAGGTAGAGGAGTTTATGAATCTAAGGCAAGGTTTCATGACTGTGAAAGAGTATTGTCTTAAGTTCAACCAGTTAGCTAAGTATGATCCCGACTTGATAGCTGACCCTAGAGCGAGTATAAGTAAGTTTATGACTGGTGTATCCAGGTTAGTATTGAAAAAGTGTAGGGCTTCTATGCTTCATAGAGATAAGGACCTTGCTAGACTGATGATGGACGCTTATTAAATTGAGACAAATAAGATGATGGAAAGAGAGAGAGTGAGCAAGAGGGCTAGAACAAGTAGTCGTGGTTTCTCTCAGGTAGGGTTACAGGATGGTAGCCATTCCTAGCATAGTCGGAGATTTCCTATCCCAGATATATCCTCATCTAGTGTACCTGTATCTGTGTTCGGGGGTGTCAGTTCTGGTGGAGCGCCAGGCTCCAAAGCCCAGAGTAGTACTAATGATGTTCTTACCTATCCACTTTGCGGAGAGTGTGGCAAGAGACACCAAGGTGTGTGTATATATATGGTAGTGATGTGTGCTTCGGGTGTGGTGATCCAGGCCATAGAATGTGAAAATATAGATTTCTAGCTCAGAGAGGTAGACTCCGTGCACTTTAGGCTCTTCTTGATCGGGAAGGATTCCCTAAAATAAACTCGGGTATGATATGAGTCCTTCATCTTAGTGCTATGCATTGTTTGATCCTCTGCTTCTATTTTCGGGCTCATATATTAGCATGAGTCATGCATAAGTTTCAGATCTCAGTCAGTCAATTATGACCCAGTTCGTAGGTGCCCCGTGTACTGCCTCAGTGTTTAAGTGAATTGTGTTTAGAGGGACATAGAGTCCCAAGGGGGAGATACCCTATGGTACTACAATGTTTAGATATACTTAGACTCATTCAATTTTATATTCAGACTCTTCTTACAGGGTTAACGTCAGTTATCATTGCATTGTCAGTCATGCTTTCGAGAGTCAGTTCAGTCAGGCATTAATGCATTAGATATGCACGTTTAGTGGGAAGAGTTCAGCTTGTCAGTGTGTTTAGTTATGCATTCATGAGATCAACCTAGTTATAAGTCCATGCATCAGATATGCATGTGTGTTATGAGAATTCAGCTATGAGTAGCTTCAGTCGAGTATTCCATGCATCAGCTAGTTGTGTAGTCCTGTCTTGATATGTTCTTGTTCCTTGAGTAAGTTCAGTTGATTAGTATTCTTAGCCTATCAATCGATATTCGAGGATGAATGTTTCCAAGGGGGAGATAATGTAACACCTCACAAAATTCTCTCCTAGTTTGAGCCTTAGAGTGTGTTAAGTGAAGAAAAAGTCCGGTCCCAAAAGTTTAAGAGGTGTCTTCCCAAGTGTGAATACTTTGAACCATGTAGAATTTCCCTAATATCGACTTTTTTTCATATAGAGAAATGAATAAGCTTTCCATCGATACAAAATTTGCCTAAATCCGATACTCGGGCAAAGAGTTAGAGCTATTTTAGTGAGACAGTATGCCACCTGGCACTTTAGCGCGTCATGGAGCCAGCCAAAATGGAAATTGTCAAAATCCAGTGAGCCTCAGCAATTATGGCGCGTCACGCCAAGGCTTAATTTTAGAATTGTCAATTTCCAGTGCACCAATACGATTCCACCGCGTCGCGGTGCCTTTCCAGTTCGCAACCAATGAGGCAACGTGATTGCCATTGTGTCGCACCGTCATATAGTTACCCAATTTTCTAATTTCCAGTGAAATGGCATGATTATGGCCTTAGTGAACAACTTTATGATTCCTAAAATTCTTGAAGTGATGCCTTAGTTATTGTGATGATGAATAAATGATTATGATTCCAAAATGCTGGAGGTGATGCCTTAGTGATTGTGGTGGGGAATAGATGCTTATGATTCCTAAAATGCTTGAAGTGATACCTTAGTGATTGTGATAGTGAATATATGTTATGATTCCTAAATGCTTGAAGTGATGCGTTAGTGATTGCGATGATGAATGAATGACCGTGGTTATGACTAACCAAGAATGGTTATGTCTTACTTTTGTGTTATCGAGTTCTGGGGGTATTTATACCTAACAATTTAGCTGTTGTCTAGAGCCTGTGTCAGTTTTCACGATAATCCCAGTCGGTCCATGATTCTCAAAACTCAGTGAATTATAGAACTCTGTATCCTCAGATAGATACAGAACTTAAGAAATCTCAGTAATCTCAGTAATCTCAGTAATCTTTGTAATCCCCATATCGCTAGTAATCTAGCCTCAGTGCTGTACTCAGCTCAGATTTAGTTGTATTCAAGTGTTCTGTTCCAACCTCGGTAGTGACTAAGTAATGTATTCAAACTCTATATCGTCAATCAGATACCGTGATTCAGTAGTATTCTGTCAGATATGGAACCATGTGAATTCAGCTTAACTCAACCAGATCAATTGAGAAACATGATCAGTATCAGATTTTTTTTAGTTTGTGTTCAGTTGAAAATTTAGTTCAGAGTCTTTCAGCTGGGAGTAGGAGATAGCACCGAGTGAGGGAAGGGATGGTGACTCCCTGTTAGAGAGAGGCCGAGTCTCTAGGAGCAATCCCTAAACTCCAGAACTGCATAGCCTGCGCAGGATGCAAGAGTCCTCATCAGTAGAGGCTGTCATCGTTAGAGAGGTTTGACTATTATATTGCCTTAGGTTGACTTCCTGCGAGGGTCATCCGTTAGAGAGGCTTGACCAGAGAGGTATTTACTCGTGGAAGGGTATTGACACCTTTCCAGCTGGGGTTATAGATTGGACCCCACCCATGGGAGGTTGGGTCATGTCGGTTAAATAACTATTTCCCACAGTTGTAGTTTTAGTATCAATCTTTAAAAATCAGGACTGTGAGGTACAATCCTCTATCTAAGTGAGAAACTCAGATAGTTCCATTGATTCATGACTATCTGTCAGATAGGGTTGGTCTCACATACAGTTATTTGTTATCAGATCCAGAGATCTCCCAATAGATAGGCTTGATCTCAGTCTCAGATTCAGTTGAGTATTCTTGTTATCAGATCCATATATCTCTCGATAGATAGGCTTGATCTCAGTCTCTGATTTATTTGAGTATTCTTGTTATGAGATCCAGAGATCTCCCGATAGATAGGCTTGATCTCAGTCTCAGATTCAGTTGAGTATTTTTGTTATCATATCCAGAGATCTCCCGATAGATAGGCTTGATCTCAGTCTCAAATTCTGTTGAGTATTCTTGATGTCAGATTCAGACATGATCATTTTCTTATCATTGATAATAGATTCCGAAATCATCCATTAGAGAGTTTGATCTATGATTTCGTCAGTCGAGAGCAGTGAGCTCAAAATTCAATTATTTATGTGAGTATATTAAGTTAATCAGTTAGCAGTATCAGATGATTCAGTGATTCAGTATCTCAGTGTTAGTAGCGAGTTCAAATGACAGTAAAGCGGTATCCAAGTTTCATTATCTAGGGTTGTGATGATTGTGATGATTGTGATTATGGTTTGTGCATTCCTGTATGTCTTCTTGTTCGGTACTCTCATGATTATTCAGTTATGTAACTATTCATGCATGAGACCTTGCATTTAGCCTTACCTCATCTGCATACTCAGTACATTCCCGTACTGACGCATTTACGCTATGGTGTTTTATTTTACACCATAGGTCAAGAGGCACATGATCCAGAGTTTCCTCAGCAGTTCAGTCCTAGTCAGCAGCAGAAGACGTAGAAGTAAGTCCTCTTCATTCGAGGATAATTCTTGTATTATTATTGTATTAGACTTTGTTTGTTTTCAGTTGACGGAGTTAGTTGGGGACATGTCCCATCAACTCCACAGTTCAGACAGTTAGAGGCTTTTTGGACGGATATATTAGTATTTCGTTTTCAGTTTTGAGTATTTATAGATGTGTTGAACCTTATTGCTTGTTTCTGCCTATTTTTCCGCATTTATTTTTAGATATTATACAGTGTTCATGGTATAGATATCATGAAAGGGTTAGATTTTGGTCCTTTGGGGTCATGAGCACCATGTAATGACTAGGGGGTAGTCTCGGATCATTACAGAAATGCCGCACTCTCATAAGCCTTTAGCCGGAATTCTTCCATCTCATGGAGTTATGTCACCCGTGCCTCAGATGCTTCTCCCCAGTTCATATTCAATATATTTAAAGCCCACAAAGCCTTATGATCAAGTTTAACGGCTAAATGGCATGCCTTACCAAAAACTAATTGATAGGGAAACATACCAATTGGCGTTTTGTAGGCTGTTCTAAAGGTCCAATTGATTTTGCGATTTGATACCTCCACTTGACCACTTGTTTGGGGGTGGAATGGGGTGGACACTTTGTACTTTACTCCATACTTGTCAAGAAGAGCACCAAACATCTGGTTGCAAAAATGTGAGCCATCATCACTAATGATGGCCCGAGGGGTACCAAACCTTGTGAAAATGTTCTTTTTTAGGAAGGAGGTGACATATTTTCTCTCATTAGTGGGGAGTGCGATGGCTTCCAACCATTTTGAAATGTAATCGACTGCCACCAAGATGTAATTATTCCCAAAGAAGGTCACAAAAGGTCCCATAAAATTGATTCCTCATACATCAACGAGTTCTATCTCTACGTTAAGCTTGAAAGGTATCTCATGCCTTCTTGAACTGCCACCATGCATTTGACAATTTTGACAAGATTTCACCCATTCAATGGTGTCCTTATGCATGGAAGGCCAATAGAATCCACATTGGAGAATCTTAGCGGTAGTTCGACTTCCTCCATGTTGACCTCCGTAAGGTGATGAGTGACAAGCCTCTAAGATGTCATTTATTTCAAATTCCATGACACACCGTATAATAACTCTATCGGCACATTCTCGGATAAAAATGGATCATCCCAAAAGTATCGCTTTGCACTAAATAGAAACTATTTCTTTTGATCATAGCTCAGACCCCCAGGGAGTACACCGCTTGTGACATAGTTGGCAAAGTCCGCATACCATGGTTTACCTTACCCCTCGATGACCATAAATAACTCATTGGTAAAAGCATCATCAATATCTATATCCCCATACTTTTTAATGTTGCCTTCTAGATGAGAGAGATGACCGGCCACTTGATTCTCACATTCTTTTCCGTCTTTCACCTCAAAGTTGAACTCTTGTAGAAACAAAATCCACCTAATTAACCACGTATTATCGTCTTTCTTGTCCATGAGATATGTGAGAGGAGAATGATCCATATCTACCACTACCTTTGTGCCTAACAAATAAGCTGAAAACTTCTCAACAGTTATAAACCACCGCCAATAAGTTTGATCAACTTTAGCTTTAGGTCAACTTTAGCTTGATCAACTTCAATTACCTTCCCTAAAATCTTATGGCTTAGGACAATTCTTTCTTTTACTATGAAGTAACATTTCTCCCAATTCAAGATAATTTTTATTTCCACGCACCTTTCAAGAACCTTATTCAAGTGTTAGAGGCATGACTCAAAAGAATTTCCCACTACTGAGAAGTTGTCCATGAATACTTCCATAGAGTCTTCAACCATGTTTGCAAATATGGACAACATGTAACATTGACAGGTTGTCGGGGCATTAAGCAATCCAAATGACATTAGCTTGAATGCGAACGTGCCATATGGGCAAGTGATAGGGGACAAATGGCCATCTTATCTTTGGTTGACATCTTTTGAGGCCAACACATAGAGGCTCAAGACTTGGTCACCTCAAGGATATGAGAACATGCATGGAGGACCCATTTTAAGTCTAGAATTGAGCATACTATACATCAAAGACGTGATTTAAAGATTGCTTGGAACATTGAAGACTTGAGGACTCACGGTTTTGGACACTTAATGGCTCATGGTTTTGGATTCATCTTCATTGAGGACATTTAGATCACTTCACTTTTCCCAAAATGCACTCCATGGCCGCCCCTATCATTAAGGATAGTGTAGTCATTTTGTCTCCATTTGTAATATACTAGAAATAGGACATTTTAGGTCTTCTCTTAATAGTTATTTAATGATGAAGAAATAAGAATTTGAAAATCCTCTCTCTTGAGAATAGACAACCTTAGTGTAGTTCTTAGTTAGTGCTTGGACTAGATATTGTAGTTTAGGGCTTGGAAAAGCCAATATTGTTCTTTGCTTGGAAACGGTGGATCTTGTGATGAGTTGATTGCCTGGATGGTCACCGTAAGAGTGTGGTGTTGTTTTTACGTTCATTAGGGATTTTTGAGTTTAATCTACTCTTTAGTTCCTAATCTTTGTAATAATCTATGTCTCACTATCTATCTTTACCTTTTTTGCAATTGTTTTAGTGTTTGTATCTTGTAATTATTTGTTCTTGTTGAATTTGAATCTTGTGTTCATTGTGTTTATCTTGTTCTTGTTGTATTGTTTCTGTTTCGGTGTTAAAAGACCTTGAAAACTCATGATACTTGTGTTGTTGTTGTTGGCCGAAACTAGCACTCAAAGGGGTCCTAGGGTTGCTCTCAATTTGTGGACTATTTTTGTATTGTTTTTGTGCCTTTCATGATCTTTCTTGTATCATTTGGTATCATATCATGGCTTTATATTGCTCTCACAAAATCAATCTTGGTCTCTTAAACATGAAAATTAAAAAAAGGTGTTAGAAAACTAAAAAATCAAAAAGAAGCAAATCTGTCCATTTTTTGTGTCTTGACCGAAATTGTGTTGTTGTTGTGGTTTTGGAAGAGAATAATGTATATATTTAGGTGTGTTTTTGTTTGTATTAATAGTTTCTTGTGTTATCATATTGTTCACTAACACTTATTGAGTATAAGTCTAAGATTTGAGTTCTTGAAAAGTTGTTGTTGAAAGTTGGGCAGCTAGAAAGTTGTTCTTATTGTTCTTGAAGTGGTGTTCAACAAAAGGTGTTGTTTGATTTTTGAAAGATAAAATATAGATAAGACTTTGTGTTTGTCTTAAAAACACTTTCAAGACAACACTAAAGTGGAAAAAGAAAAAGAGGTGTTCAAAAAGTATAGTTACCAAAAGGGAGTAACAACACTTTTCAAGAATAAACAAATTGATAGAACAATTTTTAACTCTTGAAAAGAGAGTCTAAAATCTTGTACACCTACACCATAGCAGAATTTTATTCATCAAAGAAGTGAGATTGAATAACTAAAGTCTTGAACTATTATTCTTCAACTTCAACAACAATAATCAAAGGCCAATCATTGTAGGCCTCGTCATCAACAAGACTCAAGTTCTTGGAAATTCTAGTTTCTTTCTTTGTCTCCATTAGTTTCATTTTATTTAATCCTATACTAGTTGGCAACTAGTAAGAATCTACTAAGTTGTAAATTAGTTTTTGAATACGTTTCTTCGTTTTAGCGTTATTTGTGTGCTTTTCTCATTTTTAACTCATAGTAACTTCTTTATTTCAGGTTCGTAAGTAAATTTTGTTTTTGTGTCTTGAGTCGATCAAATAAGAACCCATTCTGGCCGCCAAGTAGAATTGACATCCTATTGACTATCGGAGTATAAGCAACTTTCAATATTTGCCTCTCCAATTGTGAGAAACACAAAGATGAGTATGTACGAGTGTTGGTGAGGAGGTTATACTACTAATCTTGTTTGTTCATTGTGTAGGTACAAAGGATATATAAAGGGAACATGTCTCTGATAGTCGGGGATTATTGTGACTACGACATGGGAGACTATGACTGTAATAAGGGTTTTATGGCTATGAAGCTGAGGGAGATTATGAGAACAACTATGATAAAAACTTGGGCAGATTTGAGAGTTACGATTTTGAGGGAGAAAATGAGGTGAATGAAGTGCCTAGTTCTTATGGTGAATTTCTAGATAATGTAGGACCTCGTGATGGATCTTATGATAATATTGGGGTATGTGAGGAGTCTTATACTTCTCGCTCCGAACCTAGATTTGGTGTTAGGTATAACCCTTTCATTTACTAAGCTTATGAGAGGTATGATAAGTGTACATATAAGGAGTGTGAACATTCATATTCTCCACCTTATAGTACTTTTTATGAAGAATGATATAGTGTGAATGGTTATACTAGCTTTAGTGGAGGTTATCCAATAAGAAGAAGAAGGTATGCATCACCAAAACCGAGGGGTACTCGTGTGCCTTACAATGTTGATCCGAGAAGGAGTGTGCACTCCAGAAAGGTGACCATTTGTGGGATACCGGGATGCCTCATTGTGTTAAATGATAGATACTATAGAAACTATATCCTTCCATCCATGGTTGACTACTTGGGGTTGTTTTGTGAGCCTTTACTTGTTCATACTTCTTGGATGGGATTAAGGTTTTTGAGAGGGTCAAAGTTGTCTTCTCCAAATTTGAATACCATGAGGAGGTGTGGTGCGATATTCTTCCATTGACATATAGTCATGTATGCTTAGGTACCGATTGGTTTGGACAACATAGAGTTTAAAATTTGCAAAATTGGCTTAATATTGTAAGAGACCTGTGGGGAAATTACCTCGTAACCTACATGCTTCCTAAGCCACAATGAGAAGTGAATACTTACTCCAATACTAATTCTTATTAAAGACAAAATATTGAGAGGAGTAAGGATGTGCAAGGTGGTGATCCAAGAGTGGAAAAAGGAGAGGTTGTGTGGAGTGAAGTGAGGGGATTGCCACCAAACTGAGCTAACGTTGTTTGTCCTTGTATTTCTAAGGACATTTGTGTAGGTGACGACTTGGCAAGTGAAAAAAAGCAATGCCGAAGGAAAGTTTCTCCCCAAACTTGTGGAGGAATTAACAACACGACAAAGGAGAGTGGATGCAAGAACTTCAAGGTAAATGAGCTAACTCTTACACTTTTGTGATGTGAATGATAATTTTGTAGCCAGTAGCCCATTAAGTGTGAGTGGTACTTAATTACTTGTAAGTCTAATGATTCTTGTCCTCTTGTTGATGATGTACATATTGTGAGTATGGATGCACTATTTGATCATATTGATGACCAAATTGACTCTTCTTATAAGATCAATTTATGTCCACCTAGTTTTGAAGCCTATATGTTGAACGGAAGTACATCGGCTTGTGTAATTGGTGTTGATCAACTTATTTGTGAAAATTGTTCACCACTTGAGTATGTGTGTGATATGATTATAGAACTAAAGTGAGTGAAGTACTTGAATATGTTGGTCAACAAAAGGGGAGTGAACCCGGGAGCTATTGTTGGGACAATCTTGTGCTTGAAATCTCTTTGAAACTTGATATTGATCTTTTAGAGAGTGATGAACGTGTTTGTTCCAAATCTGTCCGTGAAATAGATCATGCTCACTTTAGGTATAATGTCTTGTTTGAAGATGATATAAACACTCCTAATAGGCCTAGTGATGAAAATGATAGTATAGCTTGCCTTGGAAGTTATATCCTATATGCTAACCCACTATGGTGTGACATCATTCCTCCTAAAGATGGAAATCTCTTGTTAGAAGATGAGAGTACTCTTAAGGGAAAGGAATGTGTGGTCGTGGAAACTACTTCTCCTTTTACTTTGTGTGACTTTATTGTTGAGAGCACTCATGGTGATGATTGGGAAACTAGTAGTGAGTACACACATAAGGATACCTTTCTCTACTCTCTATTTGCTTTGGATTACATGTATCCTATTGTAGAGAGTATTCCATTAAGTTTGGGTGAAGACCACGGGAAAGGGGAGTATTGTCTAGACCCATGTCAATGACCATTCTTCCCGTTTGACCCCAGTGCCAAATATAGAAATGGTGATGTTGGTGCACCCAACTTGTTGCTTGGTCTACATGACAAGCAAGGTGTCACTCTTGATGAATCCCATATCCAAATCCTTCGTACATATTTCACTGAGTTTTTAATATTTCATTCAAAGGGTCATTGGTTATATTGCAAATATTTGCAACCTTGGCATGTTGAGATGATTCGTTGTTCTAACTCTAACCCTCATTCCAAGAGGAGTTTTTATTTGTTAGTCCTCTCTTAGGTTTTGCAAGGTTTGGATTTGAGGTCAAATCCTTTTCAAGAAGGGGAAGATGATACGGGATGAATGGCCATCTTATATTTTGATGACATCTTTGGAGGACAATACATAGAAACTCAAGATTTGGTCACCTTGAGGATACGAGAACATGCATGGAGGACCCGTTTTGAGCCTACCATTAAGCATACCAAACATCAAGGTCGTGAGTGGAAGATTTCTTGGAGCATTCAAGACTTGAGGACTCATGGTTTTGGACACTTAATGGCTCATAGTTTTGGAGTCATCTTCATTGAGGACATTTTGGTCACTTCACTTTCCCCAAAATGCACTCCATGGCTGCCCCTATCATTAAAGGTAGTGTAGTCATTTTGTCTCCTTTTGTAATATACTATAAATAAGACATTTTAGGTATTATCTTATTATTTGTTTAATGATAAACATATGAGAAATTGAAAATCCTCTCTATTGAGAGTAGACCACCTTAGTGTAGTTCTTAGTTAGGGATTGGACTAGCCATTGTAGTTTAGGGATTGGAAAAGCCAATATTGTTCTTTTCTTGGAAATGGTGGATCTTGAGGTCAGTTGATTCCCTTTGTGGTAACCGTAAGAGTGTTGTGTTTTTGTTACACTCATTAGGGGTTTTTGAGTTTAATATACTCTTTAGTTCCTAATCTTTGTAATAATCTATGTCTCACTATCTATCTTTACCTTTCTTGCAATAATGTTAGTGTTTGTTCTTGTAATCTTTTGTTCTTGTTGAATCCAAATCTTATGTTCATTGTGTTCATCTTGTTCTTGTTGTATTGTTTCCATTTTGGTGTTAAAATACCTTGAAAACTCATGATACTTGTGTTGTTGTCGTTGGCTGAATCTAGAACTCAAAGGGGTCCTCGGGTTGCTATTAATTTGTGAACTGTTTTTATGTAGTTTTTGTGCATTCCGTGGTCTTTCTTGTATAAGGAAAGAAGTTTGTATTTTCTGGGTCCTCTGGTGCGATATAAATTTTATTGTATCCCAAGTACCCGTCCAATAAGCAATACGAACCTCTTCCAACAAGTCTATCCAATATTTGATCCATAAATGACATTGGAAAATGGTCCTTCTCGATCCATGAGTTCAATTTTTGGTAGTCCATACACACTCGCCATCCGTTGACCATTAGATTGGGATGAAGTTATTTTTTTCATTCTCGACCATTGTGATACCACCCTTTTTCGATACGCATTGCACCGGGCTTAACCACGTGCCATTAGATATATGATAGATCACTCCTGCATCGAGCCACTTTATAATATTCTTTTTCACCATCTCTTGCATGTATTGGTTTAATCTTTTTTGGTGCTCCATACTTTGTATGTGATTTTTCTTGAGTTCAATTTTATGTTAGAATATACTAGGAGCTATATTGATGATGTCCGCTATCGTCCACCCGATGGCCCTAATGGATTTTTTTACCACTAACTTCAATGCTTCTACTTGAGAGGAATTTAGATTGTTGGAAACAATGATCGACAAAGTCTTATCCTCCCCTAAGAACACGTATTTTAGATGAGGTGGCAATGACTTTAGTTCAATATTTGGAGGTTCAAGGATGGATGGTTTGGCGGGTAGACTTTTGCGGTTTTTAAGATCAAGATATAACTTAGTCGGGTTCTTGGTGTGAAACCCAAGGCTAGTGAGAGAAGCTACAACTTCATCTTAATCCTTCACTTATTTACTTTCACAATTTCAAAGCACCCCAACCAAAGGGTCATTCAACATGCTTACATCGACATGGTTAAACACCTCACCATCAACAACATCAATTACCAAGATGACTTGTTGTCCCATTGGTTGTTTTATAGTCTTGCATATGTTGAAGGTTACCAATTCACCATCCAATCTAAACTTCATTTTCCCAGCCTCTACATCTACCAATGCATTCTCAGTAGCCATAAAAGGCCTCCCAAATATAATAGGAATGTCCACATCCATGGTACAATACACAATAACAATGTCGGCCGGGTAAATGAACCAGTCTACTTTTACTAAAATATCATGAAAGATCCCAATAGGTTTCTTAACAGATCAGTCAGCCATAAGCAACTTGATTTTTATGGGTCTTGTCTTACCCAACCCATGTTTTTGAAATAATGCGTAAGGCATGAGGTTCACACTTGCCCCAAGGTCACACAATGCTCTAGCAAATGTGAAAGTGCCAATGGTGCATGATATTGTAAAGGCACTAGGATCCTTCCTCTTTTCAACATAAGCACTTGTAATGATGGCACTACAATGGTGAGGAATCTCTATGGTTTCCTCCTCCACAAGATTTTTTTAGACACTGAATCTTTCATAAATTTACCATACCCTGGCATGTCTTGCAATGCCTCAATAAGAGGGACATTAATAGAGAGGTTGCTAAACTTATCAAAGAGTTTGTTGAGTTTATCATGATTCCCCTTCCTCAATGACAATTTTTTGAAAGGTGGATACATGGGAGTTGGGGGAATAGAAACAATTTGACACTCGTTATTACTAGGCTTCCTTATCAATGAATCTTTTTACTTTGACTCCTCAACATTGGGCCTTTTTCTCTTTGCTTTTGACGCATCCCCATTTTCCATTTCATTACAATGCCTCTCCATTAAATACTTTGATATTTTTCTTACTTTTATCTTGAGTTGTTGAATAGCGGAGGGGTGAGATGCAACCTTTTGGTGAAGCATTGAAAATTCACTTCGTATTTTATTTACCATTTCTCCCATCCTCTCAGGATTACTTAAGATTCATGCCAAAATATCTCTATCAATCTCCTCTTTCTATTAAAGATGTACCATGTTTATTTTTTAGTTCCAACCTTAATTCCCATCTTGACTTTGTGGAGAAAGATGGAAACCCTCTGAGTTCCTTGGTGTCATGCCTAGCTTTTCACCCATCACCTCTTCCTCTTTGTCTCCACAATTCTTAACATCTATTGCGTCTATCACACTTACACTTTCTATTGAGTCTCCTAACATATGATCAAATAGGAGTTCGAGGAATGACATCACCTTGCTCAACTTTTCTTTGGTGTCTTCTTCTTCATCTTTCCCATTATTGCACACAAAGGATGAGGAGGGAACCCCCATGGATACCTCAACATCCTTTATGTCCTAACCCTTACACCAAATTGCTACTTGGTCCAAGACTTTTGAAACAATCCCGTATTACGAGTTCATGAATGATCCACCGGATACATTGTCCACGATATCTTTGTTTTGTTGGTCCAATGCTCGATAGAGGATTTGGATAAGCATCTTCTTCGGTACCTCATGCGCGGAGAAATACAAAAGTATTTCTTTAAACTTTCCCCAAGCGTCGTACCATGATTCCTTGCGGTATTGGCTGAATTTAACAATATCATCCCACAACCTTAACTTCCAAGATTATGGGAAGTATTGGCCTAGAAAGACCTATGTGATACTTGTCAATGAAGTGCCCGATTCGGTGGGAAAATATCTTAGCCACCGTATCGCCTTTCCCATGAGAGATAGCGGAAAAAGGCTTAGCCAAATGGATTCTTGGTATATATCTGTGAATTTGAATGGAGAACAAACTTCTATGAAACCCTTTAAGTGAGCATTTGGGTCTTCATGGGCTTAACCCCTAAAAATTCCCTTTAGTTGGAGCAACGTCATCATCACATTTCTTACATAGAATTGTCCATGCTCTTCCGGGGGGGGGGGGGAATAAGAACTGCACTTTCATGATATCTAGCTCCACAACAAACTGAGTGCCCATAATTCATGATGACTTGGGAACAATTCCCTTTCACCTACTCAAAGATTGAAAATAATAAATAAATTAAATTACCCCACTCCGAGTATTCCCAATTAAGATTAGCACTACAAAAGTGAAATCTATATTTCACTCCCCAGAAATGGCGCCATTTTGATAACTCTCAACTCACTCTTATGATTGAGGGGTGAGGCTGTCATTGTCAAGTAACTTAATGTAAATTAGGATTGAATCTCAAGGAGTGAATGTTATAGACTTCGAACCTATGGGTGTTCAAGTTACCATGAGGTTACCTGGAATGCTAATGAAAACAACATGTGAAATAAATGGGAGAATTATTTGAAAACTTATCACATAAACTTCAACAAGTAGGCAGAAAATGCTATCTTAGGTTTGAACTTCAAGGTTCAGAGAGATCTTGGGATTACGTATACTTAGAAGTAAAGCATCCGGGGTAATGTTGGTTTACTATGGAATTTAGTTTTTAATTACCGAATAGACTAGGTCAAATATCATTGAGTCCAATCTTTCAATAAAACCCTAACAATTTCACCCATTGTCTCTTTCGAGCACCTAACAAGTCTGGAGCTTATGTAGCCACCCAAAACCTCAACCAAGCATCCCTATTTCTAGGGTGATGCTCTTGATATGATTTACACTCCCTAAACACTTATTTCTAAGATTTCAAAGGGTAGTAAATCATAGGCTTAGTTATTCATCATTTCTTTGTCTCCCAATAACCCTCTTTTGAGGATGCCACGGGTTACCTAATATTTTCCTAAATCCCTCTTTCGAGGATGACAAAGGGTTTCTAGAGCTTGGAGCTTTCACCCATCAAACCCATTTTGATATTTTGAGTTTTCACCCATAAAATTCAAACACATAATCTCAAACAATGGTGAAATCCATACTCAACAACTAGACTCCATGCAAACACAATAACGCCCACACACAATCATACTCTAGTTCAACATAATCCCAAGACTAAAGGAATTTGCTATTCATTAGACAAGGGAAAAGAAAGTTACCAAGTAATGCATCCATGGAATTGATACTAAGATAGGATAAAATATTCTTCAATCCAACAATTCAATTTTTACTAACTTCTCCTTAAAAAAATCACAGCAATAGAAAAACTATCTAAAATTCTCTTCTTTCTCTCCCCCTAAAATCTAGGATTTTCTCCCTCACTCTGGGTGTTTTTAAATTCTCCATCTAAATCTTGACTCAGGTGGATAATTTACAAAACTTCCCTTCCTTTATTATCCTGCTATGCTGGGGTCGCAGGGCTTGACTGCGACCTCATAACCACGGTCATGATTATGACAGAGTGATTGCGTCATGCTGGTCAACTTGCTTGATTTACAATTGCGTACATCAGACCGCGATCGTGTTACTAGAGGGTAAATATGTTCTCTACTTGGCTGCTAGCGATCATGGTGATTTGCCCGCAAGTGTAATACCTGAGGTACTTTCGTCTGTGAGTATTCAACTGTATTTCTTCTGCTCTCTTTTTGACATTTCCAGCTTTAATCCACATCTTTCTATCTTTTTAACTCTATACCTGCAAGAAGTGGATATTAGTGCACTTACTCACACTTAGGTCTCACTAAATCAGTTAAATCATGGAAAAGTGTATGAATGTTGGATGTAAATGAGTGGTTAAATCACCACTCATCAACACCCCTAACTTAGAGCATTTGCTTGTCCATAAGAAACACCATCTCTTTCCATAAGATGCAATTATCTATGCCTAAATTTTATACCTTAAAAGACATATCGACTTCAACTTGAATCGCAATCGCAAGTAGCTTATTACACATGTGCTAAACTAATTTCGCAACACCCCTTATTATAAAATAAAATATTCAAGGAATGCATAAGATTTTAAAAAGAAATCAAGGAACCTAGACCAATACTCTAGAAGCGGCTCACCTTTTGACTAACACTAAACCATACTCTAGTTGCATCATTTTCTGTAGGAGGAGGAGGGGAGGGGGGTGGGGGAGTTACTCATATAAACTTGCTTACATACCGTCCTCATAAGTAAGTGAATTTTCACACACCGAACTACCGAATATGCAACATAGAAATTTAAGTGCAAGAACTTTCCCATCACAAAAGAAATCTCCATGAAATTTGTGTCATACCATAGGGAGTATGAGATAATTAAGGCCTCCTCGACAACCATGTAAACAATGTGGAAAGCTCTATTTGGGTGCATATTGGTTTGGGACAAATACTTTTTTTTGATGTGGTTCACCGGGGCATATGATGAGAGAATGCCCTCAATGGGGCACAGGTGGTATGGAACGACCTACTAGATTAGCCATTGCATCATCATCATCAGTTCCTTTTTTAGGTAGGGGTGTACAACCTATAGGTCATGGTAGAGGTGCTAAAGGAGAAGCTAGCTCTAGTGGAGTTCAAAATCGTACATATGCTCTAGCGGATCGACAAAATTTAGAGGCTTGTCTAGATGTGGTTATAGGTATTTTGTCCATATTTTCACATACTATATATGCACTAATTGATTCAGTTTCTACATTATCATATGTCACTCCATTGGTTGTTGGAAAGTTCAAAAGAACATGGGAATTACTAGTTAATCCATTTGAAGTGCCTATGCTAGTAATTGAATCTATTATAGCTAGGAGAGTGTACCAAAATTATATAATAACTATTTGTGGTCGTGATACAATGGCTGATCTTGTTGAGTTAGAGATGGTAGATTTTAATGTTATAATGGGTATGGATTGGTTGGCTTCTTGTTATGTCACCGTAGATTGTCGAACTAAGAGGGTGTATTTCCATTTTCCAAGAGAGGTAGTTCTTGAATGGAGGGGTAATGTTGGTGCACCAAGAGGTAAATTTATTTCTTATTTTAAGGTAAAAAGTATAATTTCCAAAGGTTACATATATCATCTAGTTAGAGTGAAGGATACAAATGCGGAGACACCAACTCTTCAAACTATTTTGATGGTAAATTAATTTCTCAATGTATTTCCTAAAGATCTTCTAGGTTTGCCTCTAGAATGAGAAGTAGAGTTTGGTATTGATGTGATTCTAGGTACTCAACCAATCTAAATTCCTCCAAATAGAATGGCCTTGGCATAATTACAGGAGTCGAAAGAACAACAATTTAAAGACTTGATAGAAAAAGGATTCATAAGGCCTAGTATGTCCCCTTAGGGTGCACTAGCATTATTTGTGCATAAGAAGGATGGATCATTGAGATTGTGTATAGACTATAGACAACTGAATAAGATAACTATTGAGAACAAATATCCCTTTCCGAGAATTCATGATTTATTTGATCAGTTTCAAGGTACCAAATATTTTTCAAAGATTGATTTGAGGTCAGGTTACCAACAAATGTAGGTCAAAGGGAAGGACATACCCAAGACAAAATTTTGAACACGGTACAGTCATTACGAGTTTCTAGTCATGTCTTTTGGGCAAACTAATAAACCCGCAGCTTTTTTAGATTTGATGAATAGGGTGTTCAAGCCATTCTTTGATGTGTTTGTGATAGCTTTTATAGATGATATTATGATTTATTAGAGATCAAATAATGACCATGTCAGTCTCTTATGATAGGTGTTGCAGATTCTTCGTGATTACAAGATATATGTAAAGTTCTCTAAATGTGAGTTTTAGTTAAAATCTCTGGCATTCTTGGGGCATATTGTATCTGATGAGAGAATAAAGGTTGATACTCAAAAGATAGATCCTGTGAAGAACTGACCAAGACCTATAACGCTTATGGAGGTTCATAGTTTCCTTGGGTTGGCAGGTTATTATAGGAGGTTTGTTGAAGAGTTTTTCTTCAATTTTTTCACCTTTAACAAAGCTAACTCACAAAGCATCCAAGTTTCAATGGAATGATGCATGTGAAGAAGTTTCCAAGATCTGAAGAATAAGTTAACTTCTACCCCCGTATTAGTACTTCCAGAAGGCACAGAAGGGTATGCAGTGTATGATGATGCTTTAAGAATTTTATTAGTATGTGTAGTGATGCAGCATGGTAAAGTAATAGCATATTCCTCAAGACAATTATGGCCATATGAGAAAAATTATCCAATTTATGATCTTGATATAGCAGCGGTTATATTTTTAATAAAGATATGGCACCACTACCTATATGGGATTCATGTTGACATAAATACTGACTACAAGATCTTTCAATATATCTTTAGCCTAAAGGATCTAAACTTGAGGTAGCGAAGGTGGATTGAACTATTAAAAGACTATGATGTTGATATCTTGTATCATCCGAGGAAAGCAAATGTGGTAGTTGATGCATTAATTCATAAGGCTATGGTGGGAACTTATGGTCAATCAATGGAAAGATAATGGATGATTAAAGTTCTACACCAACTAGCCAATTTGGGGGTTTGCCTTCTTAAAACTCCAGATAAGGGGCTTATTGTGTGTAAT
This sequence comes from Capsicum pubescens, assembly GCA_030864215.1. Taxonomy (NCBI): domain Eukaryota; kingdom Viridiplantae; phylum Streptophyta; class Magnoliopsida; order Solanales; family Solanaceae; genus Capsicum; species Capsicum pubescens. The sequence continues at coordinate 152,530,595 of CM061543.1, read as the reverse complement.
GTGGTAGAATCTTCATTAGTAGATGGAGTGAAAGAGAAGCAATATACAGATCCAATTCTATTATAGCTTAAGGAAAATGTACAATGTGGTGTGACAAAGGCATTTGAACATACCAAAGAGGGAGTAATTTGGTGCCAAAACAGATTCTGTGTGCCTAATGTAGATGGGCTAATAAATAGGATTACGATAGGGGCACATCATTCAAGGTATTCCATCCATACGGGATCAAATAAAATGTATTAGGATTTGAAAGAAATGTATTGGTAGGGTAACATGAAGAAGAACATTGCAAAATTTATAGCCGAATGTCCAAATTGTCAAAGAGTTAAAGTAGAGCACCAAAAGCTTGGGGTTTACATGCAATATATAGATCTTCTAATCTGGAAGTGGGACATTATCAACATGGATTTTGTCATTGGTTTGCCTTATACATCTCATAGGTTCGATTCCATATGGTTAATAGATCATAGTCTTACCAAATCAGCACATTTCCTGTTGGTTAGGACAACTTACACAGTTGAAGAGTATGCAAAATTGTATATTAAACAGATAGTTTGGCTACATGAAGTGCCAATCTCTATTATATCAAATTTGGGAGCTAAATTTACTAAAAATTTTTAGAAATCTTTTCAGAGAAATTTGGGAATACAAGTGAATTTAAGTACAACTTTCCACCCTTAAACAGATGGACAAGCAGAACGTACCACTCAAACACTTGACGATATGCTACGAGCTTGTGTATTGGATTTTTACCTCTCATCGAGTATGCCTACAATAATATCTATCATTTAAGTATCAAATTTGTACCATATGAAGCTTTTTATGGAAAAAAGTGTAGATCACCAATTGGATGGTTTGAAGTGGGTGAAAATGCCTTGCTCAGGCCAAATATTTTTCATCAAGCTATGGAAAAGGTTAAAGTTATCCAACAGTGGATAGGAACAGCCCAAAGTCCACACAAGTCATATACGAATATCAGAAGAAGGGGGCTAGAGTTTGCTATCAGTGATTTGGTATTCCTGAAGGTGTCACCAATGAAAGGGGTAATGAGATTTTGTAAGAAAGGAAAACTAAGTCCACATTATTAGGACCATATAGGATTATTCAATCTTTTATCCAAGTCGCATATAAGTTACAGCTACCCCAAAGAGCTCTCAATGGTTCACTAGTGTTTCACATCTCAATACTTCGAAAGTGCATCAGAGATCCATCTCATAGTACTTCAACTAAGGATGTACAAGTTATGAAAGATCTCACCTGTGAAGAAATACCTACTTCTATTCTAGATCAACAAATTAGGAAGTTAAGGAATAAAGAAATAGCTTTTGTAAAAGTACTTTGAAGAAATCAACAAGTAGAAGAGATCACATGGAAAGCTAAAGAAACAATGAAATCCAAGTATCCCCATTTGTTTGAATACAAAGAGGAAGTTAAAGATGCTTAATTGGAGAAATAATAAGTAAGTATAATATATAAGTACTACGTGATAATGGGAATATTAATCTTAGGCTTGAAATTGTTTTCATTGGACATTTATGATAACATTCGAGGACAAATGTTCCAAAGGGGGGAAGGATGTAACACCCCATATTTTCCATGTTCTGGTTCAATTCATATGGAACTTTGTATAGCCTTGTGTATATGTAATGGACGAGATTTGTTACATGAGTATTAATAACATAGATGTAATTCTAGATGTTGCCCGTACGTTTTAATATGAAGTGACCAAGTTAACATAAATAAAACTATTTAAACCTGGGACCGTTAGATGGTACTTGAGTATAAAGTTTAAAGTTACCAAGTATATACAAGTTTTAAGTTAGATTAAAGGGGTTAAGAATTGAAAATGGAGTTTTTTATTGAGGTGCTTTCTTGACTTAATTAAACTAGTTGGTGAGTCACCTACTTGGTCTATATGGATCAAGTTAATGGAACCAGTGTTATGGATCGGATTTAGTCCTATGTTAATATACTCATTTGGGCCTAACTGAAGTAAAACAATAAGGAAATGAAAAAATGACCCAAAACATAAATATGCCAAAGGCCCAAGTTAATTGAGCGCAAATAAGAATTTAAGCAAGTAGGTGCATCACCTACTTTGAAATTTTGAGTATCTAGAAACCTTAAGTAGGTGCATCACCTACTTTGACTGATTTGTGGCTGAAAATTAGGTCAATAAGACAAGTCCAAGAGGGCTCAACATAAGACTGTAATACCTCTTATTTCCCTAATTTAAATTAACTCTCAATCCATGAGTTGTCCTATATAAAATTTTTGAAATACTCAGTATTTTATAGTTTAGAGACTGCTAATATGTAGGAAATTTAGTTAGCTTTCAAACGATATAAAGTTTGCCCAAATCCAATACTCGGGTGAAGAGTTAGTAATTTTTGTATGATAGTGTGCCAATTTGGCCATCAATGCATCGCAGAGACCAACCAAATGGAAATGGTCACTTTCCTGTGTTTCATCGCGATATTGGCGCATCGCGCCATGTAGTATTTTCATAATTGTCAATTTCCAGTGTACCAATGTGATCCCATCGCATCGCGATGAGCTTCCAGGTCACATCTAGGGTGGAAACGCGATACCACCGCATCGCGCCACCAGCCACATTCCCAGTTGTCAGTCTCCAGTGGACCGACACGATAGTAGCATATCGCGCCAGGTTCCCAAATTGGGTTTTCCAATGATGAATTTTATATTATTCTTAGGGGTAGTTTAGAATTTTTCCACGGTCCTAATCAGTCCTAAACATGTAATTAAGCCCTAAAAAAGAACTAATTACTTATTATTTCATTATTTCTCAAGATCAAAAAGCATTCTCCCCCAAATAGAAAAAGCCTAGCTCTAAGAAATCAAGAGAAAAATAAAGAATTTCTCCAAGAACTTCAAGATTTAATGACCCAAGGTATGCTAGGTTTTCATCTATGGGTTTCTTTCACCTAGAGAGTCCACGAATTCGTTATTAAAACTACAAGATTGTTGATTATGAATTAAATGCTTAAAATTGAATTGAATTCATGTTCATGTTATTGTTGGGTCTCAGTCTATGATTGAATTATAAGTTTTTATGAAATTTATCATCATATGTGTTGAATTACATGATCTTCATGATAAACTCCTCAATTCGCAAGTTGATTTATGTAACCATGATAATTATATGTGTTTATTATTGTATAACCTAAGCATGCTCCCCATGTGTTTGATAATATGCCAATGTGGATGAAATAATGCCATTATAACATGATAACATGTATTCCCTATTTATGTACAAGTTAATGCCTTTCATGTGTTTGATGAAATGCCTCTATGAATGAATCATGATCAAGTGAACATTGTTATGTTATTCAAAATTATGCTATGCCTTTATTTTATGCTATCGAGTCCTGGGGTTATTTAATACCCCACTATTTAGTTGTGTACCTAGAGCCAGTGCCAGTAACAGAATAGTATCAGTCATTTCATGATCTGTAGAATTAAGTCAGTTATAGAAATCAGTAGAACTTAGTCAGTTACAAAACTCAGGAAAACTTAGTAAAATCAGTATCATTCTAGTCCAGTTCAGTATATTCAGTTCAACGTCTTTCAGTTGTGAGTAGGATTCAGCACCGCGTGAACCCAAGGATGGGGGCTCACCTTCCTGTAGAGGGTATGACCCTTAGAAGCAATCCTTGCATTCCAGAACTATGTATCCAGCATAGGTTGAGACATCAAACCTGTCAGTTGAGGGTTGAAGAGGTATTTTAACCTGCTAGTTAAGGGTTCTACCATTCTCATTAGAGTACCGTCCAGATGAGGGTAACTCTTCAGTATCTTTACCCATAACATGGTACTGACACCCTTATAACTGGGGTCATAGGTTGGACTGCAACTCAGTTATCTTATTTAGGGCATGCCGGTTAGATGATTACCTCCCTCAGTTACAGTTTCAGTATCCAGAATAGAACTTAGCTCAGTTCTCTAGAATAAAGACTGACAGATACAGTCAACCAATATCAGTAACTCAGTTATTAGTAAATTCAGATATCAGTTACTCAGTATCAAAACTTAGGACATAGATTTAGAAAAGCTCACTCACAATATTAATTTATATGTACAGTGGTGCATACTTAGTATTTATAGTAGTATCAATTATCCACGTACTCTTATGTTTAGTTACTCTATATCATTTAGTCAGTTATTTTTCATACATATGAACCCTTGCATTCAGCCTTACCTCATCTAAAATACAAGTACGTTCCACGTACTGATGCATACTATTTCTTTGTGCTATGATGTCTCATATCATAGGTTCGGATGCTCAAGTTCCCGACCTTGCATTGACAGATTCAGATTTATCCAGCATTGTCAGAGTTAATAGTGAGTCCTCATCTATCAAGGATATTTTATTATTTTAGTTTCTTAGTAGAGGTAGTATTTCAGTAGATTGAGTTAGTTGGGGGATTGTCCCATCAACTCCACTTTCAGACAGTTAGTTTAGAGACTTTTTAGACTGGACTTTCAAACAGTATTTTGTTTTATAGATTACTATTATCAATTGATATTCTTTATCAGTAATTATAGATTTTGAACATTATGGCATTTCAACCTATTTTCCATAGTTATTTCAGTATTATTACTTAGTGATCACAACAGATATCAATCATGGGTTATATTGTGGTCCTTTGGGATTATAAGCACCGTATAACATCCGAGGTACAGACTCGGGGTGTTACAAACTTGGTATCAGAGCCTGAGGTTCAATAAAGTCCTACAGGGTCTGAAATCCATATCAAATAGAGTCTTGTGCATGGGTGTGTAGCGCACCACACTTATGGATAAAAGGCTATGACATATTTTAGGAAAAGTTTCCCTTCTTTCAGTATTCATGTCGTGTGAGTGAGCATGAGCTCAAGTAAACTCTTAGTTTAATACATTTCTTTCTTTTATTTACAAAACATGCCTCCCAAAAAGACTAACAAAAGAAGAACCAAAAATCAGTCAACACGCCAGCCCGTTCAGGCAGATCCCCTGGACAAGCATGTCTCTCATGCAGAATTTAGAGCTGTATTCACTACTCTAGCCAATTCTATAACTGCTCAAAATGAATGGCTAGCTACTGTTCACACTAACCTAGTGTCCAATACTGATGCAGCTAAGATTCGGGACTTTACCCTAATGAATCCTCCCCTATTCTCAGGATCTAAGCCAGAAGAGGATTCACAGGAGTTCCTCGATCAGGTTCAGAAAGTCACAGATATTATGGGAGTGACTTCCAGTGAGAGTGCTGATTTAGCTGTCTATCATCTGCAGGATGTATCTCAAACGTGGTTTAAGTAGTGGAAGGTAGACAGGGGAAAAAAAGTAGAGCCCATAGAGTGGGAAGAGTTTTCTACTACTTTTCTAGAGAGATTCTTTCTCCTAGATCTAAGAGAAGCCAAGGTGTTAGAGTTCATAAATCTCAGGTAGGGTATGAGTGTGAAAGAGTATTCCCTCACGTTTACTCAATTAGCCAGGTATACTCCCCATGTAGTAGTAGACAGAAGGTCCAAAATGAGCAAGTTCGTATATGAGGTGTCAGATAGTATGGTCAAAAAGTGAAGAACTGTGATGTTGATTAAGGATATTGACATATATAGGCTCATGGTCTATGCTCAGCAGATAGAAGAGGCTAAGAATAGAGAGAGAGAGGAAAAATAAGAGAGATAGAATAGGTAGCTTTAATTTCAATCACCCTAAGTTTGAGGGCGGTAACCATTCCCAATTTTGCCTAAAATATTTAGTTCCAACTCTGTCCTCAGCCAGTGCTCTAGTACTTTAATACCCCATACTTCTATCTAGCTTAAATTCACCCTGAAGATGTCAAAGGCATGATTTAAAGATGAATCCACTTTTATCCATGTGGAATTTTATATATTTTGACTTTTTTTTGTGTAGTAAATTGAATAAGCTTTCCATCGATACCAAATTCTCCCAAATCTGACACCCGAGCGAAGAGTTAGAGCCATTTTAGTAATACAGTGTACCACTTGAGCTAGCAATGCGTCGCTGAGCATAACAAAAAGGAAATCGTCAAAATCCAATGAGCCTTCACATTTATGGTACATCGCGCCAAGTCTCAAATTCAGAAATGTCCTTTGTATCTCAGCGCGATACCACCGCGTCGCGATGAACTTCTAGGTCCCATCCAATATTGTAACGCGATTTCACCACGTTGCGCCACCACAAAATTTCCCAGTTGTCATTTTCTAGATACACGACACAATAGCGCTACATCGTGCTATCCTGACAAGTTGGGAAATTTTGATGAAAATTAAATATTTTTTCTAGGGATAAATGGGTCTTTTCCCATGCTTTTATTCCACCCAGATGTGGGATTTAAGCCCTAAATATGTCCTTAGCTACTTACTATTCACTTTTCCCCAATATCAAGAATATTCTCTCTCAAGAAAACAAAACCCTAGCCCTTGAGAATCATGTTCAATCTAAATAAATCCATCCACGGACTCCAAGATCCTTCAAGGTTTCCTTTCTCAAGTATGCATAATGTTCATTCATGGATTCCTTTCATCTATGAAGCCCACAAATTATGTTTTAAACTATGAATTATGATATTCATGATATGTGTTGATTATATTCATGTGGTTGTTGTTGTTGTAAGATTCCCAAGTTCGAATCTTTATGTGTTTTATGAAATTACGTTAGTATATGAGTTTAAATCCATGAATTGAGTGGTTTATGATGTTTTAATTGATGATTATACCTATTCCCTATGTGGTGCATGTAAGGTATTTGATTAAATTCCTAGAAGATAAGAAATCATGTAATATAGTTCAATTGTGACTTAAGTGATGGATTCATGTTTTACCCTTATGTTCAAAGAACTCCCATGCTATAAATGTGCCATGTAAATGCTTGTTGGATTGCTCATGAATTAACCTTATGAAATTAGACAATGTTTACATGCAATCCTATTTATGTATAAATTTGTGATAACCATGTACTTCATGAAATCCCCAACCTATTATATTATTGATTGTTGATGTTGTCCATGTATTCAAGAATGTCACGCCTTGTCAGTTTCCTTCTATTGAGTCCTGGGAGTACTTGTACCCGAAAATTTAGATGTGTGCATAGAGTTAAGATCATGATTTTAAGATACTCTTAGTCAAGCCATGATCAATAGAATTCAGTCAGTTATATGACTAAGGACAACACAGTAAATTCAGTGTCTACCAGTCCAGTCCTACACAGTAATCTCAGTAATATTAGTAATCTCTGTAATCTCATTTAGTTATCAGATCACAGTTGTATTTCGTCAATCAATGGAATCCAGTAAGATCAGTTTAGTTTAGTTAAACTGTACCATCAGTAGTAGCTCAGTCATACCTAGTGTGAACTTGGAAAATCAGTTCAGCGTCTATTCAGTTGGGAGTAAGATTCAGCATCAAGTGAACCCAGGGATGAGGGCTCACCTATTATCCAGTAGAGGGTATGATCCTTAGTAGCAATCCCTGCATTCTAGAGCTATGTATCCAGTGTAGGTTGAGATATGCCCCTACGAGTCTAGGGACTATACATCTCATTTGAGTTTTCCATACATGAGGGCTTGACGGAAGAGCTCCCTGTCAGAGAGGTTTTACTCATGGCTTGACCTTACCCGTGGCATGGTACTGACATCCTTCCAGCTGGGATTATAGGTTGGACCCCACCAACTCAGATTTGGTGCATGCCAGTTAGATGATTACCTCCCAGAGTCTCAGTTTCAGATCCAATCTCAGTAATAGAACTCAGTTTAGTTTTACAGATTTTAGGACTGTCAGATACAGTCGCTCCGCTTAATACGGAACCCATCTAGTTCCATCAAAATTAGGACTGTCAAACACAGTCACCAGTTATAGTATATTAATTATACAAAATTCATATTATCAATATTCAGTTTCAGGACTGTCAGATACAGTCAATCAGACCAGTTCTTCATAATCAGAACTGTCAGAAACAGTCATTCCTTTATTTGTAATATGCCATAAGTTCCTCAGTACTCTATAGACTAAGTTACTAAGTATCCCACTATTAGTATCCAGATATCAGTAAATCCACGTTATCAAAATTCATGAGTTAGTGTTATCACGATCTCAATTACAGTTATGTATTCATGCATATATTCTCATGTTCATGTTATTCAATCAGTTAGTATTTTTCATGCATATGAAACCCATGCATTCAGCCTACCTCACTTACTGTAATTCTATAATTTTCTGAATTGGAACACTACACAGTGCTCATGACCCCAAAGGACCACAAGCTAACCCATGACTGATATCTGTAATTGAGCACTGAAAAATATACTGTAAATATGTGAAAAAATAAACTGAATGGACAAAAGGTTCAAAACTGAATGAATATTTGATAAAGAATGTCTGAAAATGGTATAACAATACCAAAGAAAATCTGAAATAACTGTCTAACATGCTATAGTCTGAAAGCCTCTAAACTATTTGAATAAGGAGTTGATGGGCCATGTCCCCAACTAGCTCCATCTACTGAAATAAACTGGAAACTAAAATAGTAATGTAATCATCATGTCCTCGAAAGATGAGGACTCACTTCTAAATCTGACTACTGAGATTAGAATCTACTGCTGATCTAGAGCTCGTGCCTCTAAACCTATGGTATAGGACACCATAGTGCGAATGCGTCAGTACTTTGAATGTACTAGTATGTAAGTGAGGTATGCTAAATACATAGGGTTCATATGTATGAACAAATATAACTGACTGACTGACATGAACGTGAGAATACATGCATGACTACGTAACTATAACTGAGATCATATTGGGACTGAATACTATATTACTGAATACTGAGGGACTGATACTATGTTACTAATACATGGATAACTATGTCTAACAGTTCTGATTATGAAGAACTGTCTGGTTGACTGTATCTGACAGTCCTAAAGTTGAAGACTGATTACATATGTTCTGATAACTGATAACATGAGTGACTGTGTCTGCCAGTCCAGAATCTGATGGAACTAGCTAAGTTATGTACTGTATCTAAGTAACTAAATCTGAGATCAGTCCTATCTAGTAGGGGATCTCTTAGTAGACTGATAATAAAGAAGATTTGACTTAGTCTGAGATCATTCCTACCTAGTGGGTGATCTCTGAATCTGATTATGCTGCTACTGATTGACCATAGTTGAGATCATTCCTATCTAATGGGTGATCTCATAGTCTATTTATAATGACAAGGATTGATTGTATCTGAAAATTCTAAATCTATATTATTGAGCTGAATTGACTGTATCTGATAGTCCTGATTACTGTAACTGAAACTGTGGGATGTATTCATCTAAATGACATACCCCATATTAACTGGGGTCCCACCTGTAACCCCAGCTGGAAGGGTTTTAGTACCGTGCCACTGTTAAAGACAACTGCTGTGGAGTCAGTCCTAATCTAGCGGGTGACCCCTGGGATCAGTCCTATACATTTAAATGCATTAACGGGTGATCCCTGAGTATGTTAGTTCTATCTAACGAGTGACATCTCGTACCTACACTGGCTATGTAGTTCTGAAACTTAGGGATTGCATCTAGGGATCTCAGTCCTGTCTAGCAGGTAAGTCCCCATCCCTAGGCTCGCTCGGTGCTGAATCCTACTCTCATCTGAAAGACACTGAACTGAACTGATTGGCTGAACTGAACTGAGTTGATTAACTAAACTAAACTGATACTAGTGGTATTATCTAGCAGAGCTAAACTAAATTTAGTAAGTTCCGTTGTCTGAAAAAATGTACTGAGTTCTGAGGATTGACTGAGAATACTGAAGTTACTGAGATTGACTGGGAATACTGAGGTTACTGAGCTACTGCAATTACTGAGATTTATGAGATTTCCTGAGTCACATGACTGACTGAGTTCTATAGATCATAGCTTGACTAAGGAGATCATGAAAACATGACATGGCTCTAGGCACACAACTAAATATTTGGGTACAAGTACCCCTAGGACTCGATGAGAAGAAACTGACATAGCATGGCTTACTTGAACACATGACCAACAACACAATTCATAATTCATATATTAAAGCACTTTATCAAACGTGTGATATGCATAAGCTTGTACATACATAGGGATTTCATGATATCATACTAGTTGGGCATTGTTCCTTCATCTATGCATTTAATCATACACATAATAGGCATAGAATGTGTAAACAACATTATACAACAATAAAACATCATGATTCATCTCTAATTTCAACATCCAAGGGTTTTAATCCTAGGTTTACATGAATCTACATCATTACTAATCGATTACATATGCAATTTATCACCAAACATGGATTAGAATGCAATTAGTCATTATCAACATGAACAAGAGCAATCCAATCATGAAATTCATAAAGAAAATCCATAACTTGAATTTATAAAAAAGATTCTTGGACTTCATGGACGAAAGGAGTCCATGAATGAACACTAGGCATATCTTATCTTGTGATTCTATGAAGATTGACGGAGAGATTCTTGAAATTTGATGGTGAATTCCCTTGGAATTGAACCTTCTATGAAAACCCTAGGGCTTGTTCTTGAAAGTTTTTGAGAGTAATTGAGTATAAGCTGCTGAATTATGGACAAATCTCATGTTATAAGTCTTATATAGGGTGGGAAATTGACCCTTTTAACCCTAGTACACGTCTTTAATTTTTGAGAAAATTTCTCGATTTTCATCCTTAGCGCGACATGCCACTATCGCGCCAAGTCACTTGAAAGTGACAATGGGAAATTGCACGGTGGCGCGACACATAGCTATCGCATTTACACCTTGTCTATGACCTGGAAGTTTGGTACGATATGCCACTATCATGGAGTAACACTAGAAATTGACAATTTCCATTTGAGCTATCTCCGCGACGCGCTGAAGGCTCAGGTGATACACTGTCTCACTAAAAAGGCTCTACCTCTTCCCCCAGGTATCGTATTTGGGAAAATTTGGTATTGATGGAAAGCTTATTCGATTCCCCATATGATAAAAGTGAAAATCTTAAAAAAATCACATGTACAAAAGTAGATTCATCTTTCAAAGAAAACTTCTAACATTCTTGGGGAAACTTTTCAAGCTAGGAAAAGTATGGGGTATTACACTTGGGTACCAATACATTTAATCGTACTGATGCATTTGCGCTATGGTGTTTTATACCATTGGTTTAGAAGAATGAGCTCCAAATTATCAGTAGCATTCCAGATTTCAGCAGCTAGATTTAGCAGTGAGTCCTCATCATTCGAGGATGATATGATTATTTATTTCATTATTTCAGCTTAGTTTTCAGTAGATGGAGTTAGTTGGGGACATGTCCATCAAATCCTTATTCAGACAGTCCAATTAGTTATAGGCTTTCAGACTAGATTCAGACTTTAGTATTTTTACACATTGTTTCAGTTTTTGTATTATCATACCACATTATTCAGATATAGTTTAATTAGATTTTTATTAGTTTTGAAACTTATGGCATATTTCAGTCTTCTATTTTCATATTTATACAATATATTATGCAATGTTCAGGTACATATATTAGTCATCGGTTAGCTTGTGGTCCCTTAGGGTTATGAGCATCGTGTAGCATTCTGGGTACAGGATTTGGGATGTTACAAACTTTGTATCTGAGCCTAAGGTTCAATAATGTTCTAGAAAGTCTGAAAAGCCGCATCTAGTAGAGTCTTGTACATGGGTGTGTTGTGCACCACACTTATGTGCAGGAGGCTATGAGATGTTTTAGGAACTGTTTCCCTTCTTTCAGTATTCATTTCGTGCTAGTGATCATAAGCTTGAATTTTTCTCTCAGTCTAATCTGTTCTCCCTTTTGTTTATAGAACATGCCTCCCAAAGGGACTAACGAAAGGAGAATGGGAAATTAGTCAGCACCTCACCCTGTTTAGGTAGATCCTCTGGATGAGCATGTCTCTCATGCAAAATTTTGGACTGTATTTACTACTCTAGCCAATTTAGTGGCAGCTCAGAATAAATGGCCAGCTGCTGTTCCGGCCAACCCAGTGGCCAATTCAACTGCATCCAGGATTTAGGACTTCACCTAAATGAATCCTCTTTTATTCTCAGGTTCTAAGTCTGTAGATAATCCACAGAAATTCCTCGACCAGGTTCAAAAAATCACAGATATCATGGATGTGACTTCCAGTGAGAGTGCAGAGTTAGCCATCTATCAGCTACAAGATATAGCTCATACATGGTTTAAACAGTGAAAGAAAGATAGGGGTATAGATGTAGATCCCATAGGATGAGAATAGTTCACTATGGTTTTCTTAGAAAGATTCTTTCCCCTAGAGCAGACAGAAGACAAAGTTTTAGAATTCATAAACCTCACACAAGGTAACATGAGCGCAAAAGAGTATTCCCTTAAGTTTACTCAGTTAGCCAGGTATGCTCCCCATGTAGTAGTAAACAGTAGATCCAGAATGAGTAAGTTTGTGTCTGGGATATCAGATAGAGTGGTAAAAGAGTACAGAACTACGATGTTGATTAAGGAGAAGGACATATCTGGACTTATGGTCCATGCTCAGCAGATTGAGGAAAAGAAACTTAAGAAGAAGGAGAGGGAAAACAAGAGAGACAGGACTGGTAGTTATAGGTTTTCTTAGCTATGGTGGTAACCGTTCTCAGCATAGAAAATTTTTTTCAGCCCCATTTTCATCTTCAACTAGTGCACCAGCACCAAAGTTCAGAAATAATCATAGAGATAGGGCACCAGTCTCTAAGGCCCAGGGTAGTGAGAGTAGGGTTTTTACTCATCCATTTTCCAAAGAGTGTGGTAAGTATCATAAGGGTGTGTGTAGAAATGAAAGTAATGTGTATTTTGGATGTGGCGAGTTAGGTCACAAGGTTTGAGAGTGTCCTAACCCCGGTCCATAAAGTTAGCACGGTCGTCCTTCAACTCAATTCGGTCGCCCGAATCAGCAAAGTGCTATTTTCAGTGCCGCTAGTGGGCAACGCCCAAACAGACTCTATGCACTTTAGTCCTAACAAGATCAAGAAAGTCCTCCTAAAGCAGCCATTGGTATGTTAAAGATCCCTTATTTAAATGTTCACGCTCCTTCAGATTTAGGAACTTCCTTTTCTTTTGTAACTCCTTGCATATCAGTCAACTTTAAGGTCATACCAAATGTTAACAGGACCTTTTCCAGTCTCTACCCCAGTGAGTCAGGCTGACATAGCCCGACAGGCATACAATAACTGTTTGGTTATGATATCTCAGTAAGTCAGGCCTTCAGGTTCTAGTAGTAATGCCAGTATGTGTAGAAAATCAATAAGGGAAGATGATTCCTAACCTTTTTATACCTCAGTGCAAGGTTTTATACTTCAACCTCCCGATACTTATGCATGCTTTACGATTTAGTCCTATGAATACAACTTATATCCATGTGCTTTTCATAGAATAGAGTATGTTTCAAGTTCCTATTATGAGGAGTCTAAGTTCATCTAGTGTTGCAAATCATGTTCCACAAATTCATAAATTTCAAAATCAGGTCATCCAGCTCATGAATCATACACTCATGTCATGCTTTACATTATGCTCAGCTCACATGACTCAGGCTCAACTCCTAATGATCATCCAAACTCAGACTATGTAACATATATCCTCAGTTTAGATCCCTCGATGAATCTATTGTGATGATGTCCTACCCCTCAAGCCTCAGTTACCATATTAGTTCAGTAATTAATATTCAGTAAAGGACTCAGATAGTCCTACAGGTATAAGTCTTAGTCACAATTACAGTCTTAATTACCATCTTATCTATAATTTCAGTCCCAGTCCTAGTTCAATAATCATATCGGTAACTCAGTTAAGTTTTGGGTTTACTCAACTATAGCATACAGTTATCTATCACTCGGTTGTCAACCTTTCAGTACATCAGTTTACAAGACTATTCCAGAATTGTGTTGTACTCCTGCTGTTGCATTCTCAAATAATACAGTTACCCTTAATTCAAGTTTAGTTATTTCATGTCACTCAGTCAGTCCTTATCTCTTAAGCATAATGCTCTGCAGTTGCAGTCTAGTTAATCAAGACTAAGTACTGTTTCATCATGCAGACCCAGTATTTTCTATCAGTCATTCAGTTAATCACATCAATTAGTATATTTATGTGCATTCATCCTCAACACCATGTAAATCTTTTGAGTAGTCTCAGTTGCAGTGCATAAGGTTTTGTCACTCTATCTTAGATGATGTTTCATAGGCCTTGCCTTATAATAAAAATGCCAGCCATGTAGCGATCTCCCATTCAGATATCCTACTCAGACCAGGAAAAGATTTATTTTTCTCTACAGTCCTTAGAACTCTGTAGAAAGAGTGTCACAAAAATGCTCCAGTCGAGTATACGTTTTCATCATGAGTTAGTCCACAGAGACAGTAGTTCAGTTTAACAGTTAGGCGAACAAGTTTGGATGGCGTGGTTTCTATCTTTCTATCTAGTTGCACTATCCGGAGTCTCATGAATGTGATCATTCTAAGATGGACTAACCAGGTATGTTCATGTTTATCCCAGTTCATACGTTATGTCTTAGTTTCAGATCCTAGTTATACAATTATTATTCAGTTCTAGGTGCCCTGTGCATTGTCCTAATTTTCCTTAGTATCTCAGTCAAGTTAGTATTATTCTAGGGACATAATTTCCCATGGGGGAGATGCTCTATAACCCCCTAGCTATTATGCCCTACACCCTCTAATTTCTCTTTGCATAGCGAATCTAGTTTGGAGTTGTAGAGACCCATAGGTTGACCCTCTAGCTCCAATATCAGTCGTAAGCCATGTACTTAATGGCTCAGTTCAGTTCACAATACCCATTTCATGTCGTATGTTACAGACTCAGCCATGTTCTTATGTTCACATTCATGCATGTTCAGAAAGGATCTCGAGATGAGGTCAGAAAATTTCATGTGTTTTAAAATCTCCCTATGAAGGGAGTGAAGAGGTTTGGCAAGAAGGGAAAGCTTAGTCCCCGATATGTCGGCCCATTCAAAATTCTCAATCACTCTAGCAACGTAGCTTATGATCTCGACTCATCTTCAGATCTAGCTTCAGTGCATTCGATCTTTCATGTCTCCTTTCTTATGAAATGCATAGGTGACCTAGCAGTCATAGTCCCTGATGAAGGCATCGATATTTAGAAAAACCTCTCTTTTCAAGACATTCCAATTGAAATTCTTGACTACCAAATTCGCAGACTGAGGAACAAAGAGGTCCCTCTAGTCAAAATTCTTTGGCGGAACCAGTCCGTTGAGGGAGATACTTGGGAAGCAGATGTAGACATGCAATCCAAGTACCCTCATATCTTCTCCATTAATCTAGACTCAGCCTAAGATTATAGCTTTCCTTAAGCTTATTCAGTTTCATATTAAAATCTCAATACAAACCCGTTTCATGCTCAGATTCCCATCATAAACTTGGTATCAAATACCATTACATAGTCAGTCATGCATTCATGTGTCAGCTTAGCCATGTATTCATGTATCATATATGTATGTTCAGTTTGATGAGAAACTCATCTTATCAGTAATTCATTCATGCAGTCATAAATCAGTTATTCATGCATCAGATATACATATTCAACATAATACACTCAGCTTATCAGTTATATCAGTCATGAAATCATGGTGCAATTGTTCATGTTTAGTATGTACTTTAGTCTATCATTTCTCTCTTCTCAATAAGTTTTTGTTCGAGGAAGAATGTTCCCAAGGGGGAGATATTGTAATACCCCATACTTTTACATAGCTTAAATTCATCCTAAAGATGTCAAAGACATTCTTTAAAGATGAATCCACTTTTATCCATGTGGAATTTTCAAGATTTTGACTTTTTGTTGTGTGGAAAATTGAATAAAATTTCCATCGATACCAAATTCACCCAAATCCGACACCTGGGTGAAGAGTTAGAGCCATTTTAGTAAGACAGTATGCCACATGAGACAGCAACGCATCGCGGAGCATACCAAAATGGAAATCTTCAAAATCCAGTGAGCCTCTGTGATTATGGCGCGTTGCGCCAAGGCTCAAATTCAGAATTATCCTTTTTCCAGTGTCTCAGCACGATACCACCACATCACGGTGAACTTCCAGGTCCCATCCAGTATTGTAACGTGATTTCACTGTGTCACGCCACCACAAAATGTACCAGTTGTCATTTTCCAGAGATCGCATTGCGTCACGCTAGCCTGACAAGTCGAGAAATTGTGATGAAAATTAAATATTTTGTCCAGGGATATATGGGTCTTTTCCCATGCTTTTATTCCACCTAGATGTGGGATTTAAGCCCTAAAAATGTCCTTAGCTACTTATTATTCACTTTTTCCCCAATATCAAGAACATTCTCCCTCAAGAAAAAAAAATCTAGCCCTTGAGAATCAAGGTCAATCTCAAGAAATCCATCCATGGACTCCAAGAACCTTTAAGGTTTTCTTTCTCAGGTATGCATAGTGTTCATTCATGGATTCCTTTCATCTATGAAGCCCAAGAATCAAGTTTTAAACTATGAATTATGATATTCATACTATGTGTTGATTATATTCATGTTGTTATTGTTGTATGATTCCCAAGTTGGAATCTTTATGTGTTTTATGAAATTACATTATTATATGATTTTAAATCCATGAATTGAGTGGTTTATGATGTATTAATTGATGATTCTACCTATACCCTAAGTGGTGCATGTAAGGTGTTCGAGAAAATGCCTAGAAGACTAGAAATCATGTAATATAGTTCAATTGTGACTTAAGTGATGGATTCATGTTTTACCCTTATGTTCAAAGAACTCCCATGCTATAAATGTTCCTTGTAAATGTTTGTTCGATTTCTCGTGAATTAGCCTTAAGTAATTATACCATTTTTACATACAATCCTATTCATGTATAAGTTTGTGATAACCATGTACTTCATGAAATCCCCAACCTATTGTATTATGGATTGTTGATGTTGGCCATGTATTCAAAAATCTCACGCCTTGTCAGTTTCCTTCTATCAAGTCTTAGGGGTAGTTTTAATCGATAATTTAGTTGTGTTCCTAGAGTCAGTGTCATGTTTTCAAGATACTTCCAGTCAATCCATGATCAGTAGAATTCAGTCAGTTATATGACTCAGGAAAACTCTGTAAATTCAGTGTCTACCAGTCCATTCCTAATCAATAATCTTAGTAAATCTCAGTAATCTCTGTAATCTCAGTCAGTTATCAGATCTCAGTTGTATTCCCTCAGTCAACAAAATCCAGTGAACTCAGTTTAGTTCAGTTAAATTGTACCATTAGTAATAGCTCAGTCATGCCTAGTGTGAACTAGGAAAGTTAGTTCAGCGTCTATTCAGTTGGGAATAGGATTCAGCACCGAGTGAACACAGGGATGAGGGCTCACCTATTAACCAGTAGAGGGTGTGATCCTTAGTAGCAATCCCTGCATTCCAGAACTATGTAGTCAGCGTAGGTTGTGATGTGCCCCTATGAGTCTAGGGACTATACATCTCATTTGAGTTTTCCTTACAGGAGGGGTTGATGGAAGAGCACCCTGTCAGAGAGGATTTACTCACAACTTGTCCTTATCAGTGGGACAGTACTTACACCCTTCCAGCTGGGGTTATAGGTTGGACCCCATCATTTCAGATTTGGGGCATGTTAGTTAGATGATTACCTTCCACAATCTCAGTCTTAGATCCAGTCTCTGTAATAGAACTCAGTTCAATTCTATAGATTCAGGACTGTCAGATACAATCACTTAGCTCAATAAATAACTCAGCTATTTCTATCAAAATTAGGACTGTTAGACACAGTCACACAATAAATAGTATATTGATTATATAAAATTCAGTTATCAGTGTTTAGTTTTAGGACTGTCATATGCAATCAAACAGACCAGTTCTTCATAATCAAAACTATTCAAAATAGTTATTTTTTTATTTGGAATATGAGATCAATTCCTCAGTAATCTATAGAATCAGTTACTCAGTAACCCAGTATTAGTATCTAGATATCAGTAAGTCCACATTATCAGAATTCATGAGTCAGTGTTATCACGATCTCAGTTACAGTTATGTATTCATACATGTATTCTCACGTTCATGTTATTCAGTCAGTTAGTATTGTTCATGAATATGAAACCCATGTATTTAGCCTACCTTACTTGCATACTAGTACATTCAATCGTACTGACGCATTTGTGCTATGGTGTTTTATACCATAGGTTCAGAGGCACGAGCTCCAGAGCATCAATAGCATTCCAAATTTCAGCTGCCAGATTTAGCAGTGAGTCCTCATCATTCAAGAATGATATGATTATTTATTTCATTATTTTAGCTATGTTTTAGTAGATGGAGTTAGTTGGGGACATGTCTCATCAACTCCTTATTCAAACAGTTTAGTCAGTTAGAGACTTTCGAACTATATTTAGACTTCAGTAATTTTAGATAATGTTTCAATTTTTGTATTATGGTACCACATTATTTAGATAAGGTTTTATCAGATGTTTATTAGTTTTGAACCTTATGGCATGTTTCAGCCTACTATTTCTACATTTATACAGTATATTATGTAGTGTTTAGGTACAAATATCAGTCATGGGTTAACTTGTGGTCCCTCAGGGTCATGAGCACCGTGTAGAATTCTGGGTACTAGATTTGGCGCGATACAAGTACCTAAGTTCAGGAATGTTAACAAAGATAGGGAGACAAGATCTTAATCTCAAGGTAGTATCACAGTGCTTGAACAAATCCTCTTTGTCAGACATATGGCAAAAACCCTCAGGGTGTCTGCAGAGCAAGCAGTGATGTTTGTTTTGGGTGTGGAAATCTAGTCCATAGAGTCAGAGATTGTCCTCAGTTAGGTCCTTAGGGTTAGTATAATCGTCCTTCAGCTCAGTCAGGTCATCCGAATCAGCAGGGTTCTGCTTTGAGTGCCACTAGTGGGCAATGCCCAAAAAGGATTTATGCACTTCAGTCCAGACAAAATCAGGAAAATTCTCCTGATCTAGTCACTGGTACGTTACAGATCTTCCATTTACATGTTTATGCCTTGTTAGATCCAGGAGCTTCTTTATCTTTTGTAACTCCTTATATAATCGTTAACTTTGGAGTCAGTCCAGAAATCTTAGCAGAGCCTTTCTAAGTTTCTACCCCAGTAGGTAAATCTATCATAGGCTGACGGGTATAAAAGAATTATCTATTTATGATATCTTAAAAGTTACTTCAGTAGACCTTGTAGAGCTATAAATGGCAATTTTTGATATCATTCTTAGCATAGATTAGCTTTATTCATGCTATGCCTCAGTTGATTGTAGAAATGGAATAGTTCATTTTCAGTTTCCAAATAAACCTATCCTTGAATAGAGGTGAAGTACCATAGTGCTTAAGGGTCAGTTGATTTCATACCTTAGAGTAAGAAAAATGATATCCAAGGGATGTGTCTATCATATTGTACGAGTCAAAGACTGTAGTTCACAGACTCCCAGTCTTGAGTTAGTTCTAGTAGTAAATGAATTCTCAGATGTGTTTCCCGAAGATCTTCTTCGAATTCCTCCCGTTAGGGAAATAAACTTCGAAATAGACCTTCTTCCAGACAATCAGTCCATATCTATTCCGCCATATAGAATGGCACCAACAGAACTCAAAGAGTTAAAAGAATTATTAAATGAACTTTTAGATAAATGGTTCATCAGACCCAGCATTTCCCCATGGGGTGCACCAATCTTATTCATGCGTAAGAAAGACAGTTCTCTTAGAATATGTATAGAATACCGTCAGTTGAACAAAGTCATAGTCAATAATAAATATTCATTTCCCAGAATTGATGAATTATTTGACCAACTTCAGGGATCCAATTAATTTTCTAAGATAGACCTCAGATCAGGCTATCATCATCTCAGAGTCAGAGAATGTAACATTCTGAAAACAACTTTCAGGAACCGATATGGTCACTTTGAGTTTCTAGTCATGTCCTTTGGTCTTACTAATGCCCCAGTAGCTTTTATGGACTTAATGAACCGTGTGTTTTAGTAGTACTTAGACATGTTCATTATAGTCTTTATCGATGACATTCTTGTCTATTCTGTAGCGAGAATGATTATGCAGATCACCTCTGAATTGTAGTTCAGACTCTTAGACTCATCAGTTGTTCACCAAATTCAGTAAGTGTGAATTTTGGCTAAGTCTAGTAGCCTTCCTTGGTCATATTATTTCTGGTGATGGCATTGGAGTTGATCCTCAAAAGACTGAGACGGTGAGAAACTGGCCTAGACCTATCTCTCAATTAGATATTAGGATTTTCTTAGGTTTAGATGGCTATTACCATTGGTTTATTGGCGGGTTTTCATCTATTGCATCCCCTATGTCCAGATTGACTCAGAAGAAAGTCCATTTTGAGTGGTTAGATTCTTGCGAGAAGAGTTTTCAGGAGTTGAAGACTCAACTAACCTTAGCCCCAGTTTTGACTCTACCAGATGGTTCAGAAAGGTTTGTTGTGTACTGTGTTGTATCCAGAGTAGGTTTTGGTTGTGTCCTCATGTAAAGAGTTAAGGTCATAGACTATTCCTTCAGACATCTTAATCCCCATGAGAAGAATTACCTGACTCATGATCTCAAGTTAGCAGCTGTAGTGTTTTCCTTAATAATTTGGAGGCATTACTTGTATGGGGTGCATGTTGATGTGTTCATATACCAAAAAAGCCTTCAGTATGTGTTCTCTCAGAAAAATTTAAATTTGCGTTAGAGGAAGTGGTTAGAATTATTAAAAGATTATTATATGAGTGTTATGTATCCGGGCAAGGCCAATATAGTGGCTAATGCTCTCAGTAGATTTTCAATGGGTAGTGTTGATCATGTTGAGAATGATAAGAAGAAGTTAGTTCAGGAAGTCCATCATCTTGCCCGACTAGGTGTCCACTTAGTCGATTTAGTAGAGGGTAGTGTATGGGTACAAAATAGTTCAAAATCATCTCTAGTTTTCAAAATAAAGGAAAAACAGGATAGAGATCCCAGTCTTGTTAAGTTGAAAGAGTTAGTCAGAGATCAGAAAATAGAGGTTTTCTCCTAAGGAAGAGATGGTGTGTTGCGTTGCTAGGGTCATTTATGAGTTCCAGGTGTAGATGACTTAAGGCAATAAATTCTTGCATAAGTGCATGGTGTGCGATACTCTATTCATCCTGGGGCCACTAGGATGTACTGCGATTTGCAAGATATCTATTGGTAGAGTAGGATAAAGAGGGATATTGCAGAGTTTATAGCTAAGTTCACTATGTATCAGCAGGTTAAGATTAAGCACCAGAAGCCTAGTGGGTACATGTAGGAGTTTAGTAATCCCACATAGAAATGGGAAGAAGTGAACATGGACTTTGTGATAGGTTTGCCTTATACTCGTCATTATCATGATTCTATTTGGGTTATCATAGATAGAATGACCAAATCATATCATTTCTTTCCAGTTCATACTTTCTATTCAGCCGAGGACTATGCCAAACTCTATATCAAAGAGTTGGTCAAGTTACATGGAGTCCCAATATCCATCATCTCAAATAGAGGTACCCAATTTACCTCTCATTTCTAGAAAGCATTCCAAAAGGTGCTTGGTACCCAAGTCCACCTCAGTATATCCTTCCACCCTTTGATAGATGGTCAAGAAGAAAGGACCATTCAGACTCTAGAAGATATGCTAAGAGCATGTGTTTTCGATTTTAAGGGTAGTTGGGATGACCACTTGCCTTTGATCGAATTCACATACAATAACAACTATCATTATAGTATTCAGATGGCCCCATTTGAGAATATCTATAGTAGGATACATAGATCTCCAATTGGTTGGTTTGAGGCAGGTGAGGCCGCAGTAGTAGGGCTTGACTTAGTGTTTGATGCCTTAGAGAAGGTTCAGCTGATCAGAGAAAGGCTTAGGGCTGACCACAGCTGTCAGAAATCATATGGAGATGTGAGGAGAAAGGATCTTGAGTTTGAGATCGGTGATTTTATGTTCTTAAAAATATCTCCCATGAAGGAGGTAAAGAGGTTCGGTAAGAAGGGAAAGCTCAGTCCCCAATATGTTGGTCCTTACAGAATTCTCAGTCGTTTAAAAAAGGTAGCTTATGAACTTGAGTTGCCTTTAGATATAGATTTCTTACACCTAGTATTCCACGTCTCCTTTCTAAAGAAATGTATTGGTGACCCACCAGTCATAGTTCCCTTAAAGGGTGTAGAGGTTCAGAACAATCTCTCTTTCGAAGAGGTTCTGGTCCAGATCCTCGATTGTCAGATTTTCAGACTGAGGAACAAAAAAGTTCCCTTAGTCAAAGTTCTTTGGTGGAATCAGTCCATTAAGAGAGATACTTAGGAAGTAGAAGCATATATGCAGACCTAGTATCCTCACCTCTTCTCCGCAACCTTAGATTCAGCTGAAGGTAATAATCTTCCTTGGATTTACTCAGTTCCATCTTCAGTTACTGTTATAATCTTGGTATCAGTTACCATTACATATTCATTCATGCATTTATGAATTACTTTAGTCATGTACTCATGCATCAAATATGCATGTTCTGTAAGAAATTCAGCTTATCAGTAGCATCAGCCATGTATTCAATGCATCAAATATGCATGTTCAGTATGAGAACTATGCTTGTCAATAATTCAGTCAAGTAGTCATGTTTTAGTATGCATGTTCAGTGTGTAAGATGAGTCTATCACTATTTCTCATCTTAATTAGTCTCATTCGATGATGAATGTTCCCAAGGGGGAGATATTGTAATACCTTGTATTCCCTAACTTAAATTAACTCTCAGTCCATGACTTGTCCCATATAAAATTTTTGAAAAACTCAGTATTTTTCAGTTTAGAGCCTGCCAATGCGTAGGAAATTCAGTTAGCTTTCCAATGATATAAAATTTTCTCAAATTCAATACTCGGGTGAAGAGTTAGAGCCATTTTTGTAAGAAAGTGAGCCAATTTGGCCATGAACACATCGCGGAGGCTAGCCAAATGGCAATGGTCACTATCCAGTGTTCCATCATGATAATGGCGCACTGCGCCAAGTAGCCTTTTCATAATTGTTATTTTCTAGTGTACCAACACAATCCCACCGCATCGCGGTGAGCTTGCAAGTCGCATCTAGGGTGCCAACGCGATGCCACCGCATCGAGCCACCAACCACATTCCCAGTGGCCCAAGGCGATAGTGGCACATCGCGCCAGGTGCCCAAATCAGGTTTTTAAGTGAAGAATTTTATATTATTCCCAGGGGTAGTTTGGTATTTTTTCCACATCCCTAATCATTCCTAAATACGTAATTACGCTATAAAAGAGCACTAATTGCTCATTATTTCATTATTTCTTAAGATCAAAAAGCATTCTCTCCTAAATAGCAAAACCCTAGCTCCAAGAAATCAAGATCAAAATCAAGAATTTCTCCAAGAACTTCAAGAATTAATAACCCAAGGTATGTTAGGTGTTCATCTATGGGTTCCTTTCACCCATAGAGTCCACAAATCCATTTTTGAAACTACAAGATTGTTGATTATGAATTACATGCTTCAAATTGAATTGAATTCATGTTCATGTTATTGTTGGGTCTCAATTGATGATTGAATTACATGTTTTATGAAATTTATCATCATATGTGTTGAATTACATGATCTTCTTGATAAAACCTTCAATTTGCAAGTTGATTTATGTAACCATGATAATTATATGTGTTGACTAATGTATAACCTAGCATGCTCCCCATGTGTTTGATAATATTCCTAGGTGGATGAAATAGTGCCATTATAACATCATAGCATGTATTCCCTATTCATGTACAAGTTAATGAATTACAAGTGTTTGATGAAATGCCTCTATGAATGAATTATGATCAAGTGAGCATTGTTAAGTTATTCAAGATTATGCTATGCCTTTTTTTATGCTATCGAGTCCTGGGGTTACTTAATATCCGATAATTTAGCTGTGTAACTAGAGCCAGTGTCAGTAACAAAATAGTATCAGTTATGTCACGATCAGTAGAATCTAGTCAGTTACAAAACTCAGTAGAACTCAGTCAGTTACAGAACTCAGGAAAACTCAGTAAACTTAGTATCACTCCAGTCCAGTTCAGTATACTCAGTTCAGTCTCTTTCAGGTGGGAGTAGGATTCAACACCGAGTGAACCCAATGATGGGACTCACCTGCCAGTAGAGGGTGTGACCCTTAAAAGTAATCCTTGCATTCCAAAACTACATAGCCAGCATAGGTTGTGACATCAAACTTATCATTTGAGGGTTGATGAGGTGTTTTAACCTGCTAATTGAGAGTTCCACCATTCTCATTAGAGTACCTGCTAGATGAGGGTAACTCTTCAGTGTCTTTACCCATGGTATGGTACTGACTCCCTTCCAACTGGGGCACAGGTTGGACCGCAACTCAGTTATATTATTTGGGCATGCCGGTTAGATGATTACCTCTCACAATTGTAGTTTTAGTTTTAGTCTCTAGAATAGAACTCAGTTAAGTTCTACAGAATCAGGACAAACAAATATAGTTAACTAGTATCAGTAACTCAGTTATCAGTAACTTCAGATATTAGTTACTCAATATCAAAACTCAGGACATAGCTTCAGACAAGCTCAATCACAATATTTATTAATATGCACAGTAGTGCATACTCAATATTTACAGTAATATCAATTATCCACATAAGTTCATGCATATGAACCCTTTCATTCAGCCTTACCTCATCTAACATACCTGTATATTCCACGTACTGATTCATACTATTTATTGGCGCTATGATTTATCATATCATATGTTTGAATGCTCAGGGTCCCAACTGCACATAGACAAATTCAGATTTAGTCAGCAGTGTCAGAGTTATTAGTGAGTCCTTATTTATCGAGGATATTTTATTATTTCAGTTTCTCATTAGAAGTAGTATTTTAGTAGACGGGGTTAGTTTGGGGATTGTCCCATCAACTCCATATTCAGACAGTTCAGTTTAGAGTTTTTTCCAACTAGACTTTCAGATAGTATTCAGTTTTATAGATAACTATTATCAGTTGATATTCTTTATCGATATTTACATATTTTGAATCTTATGGCTTTTCAACCTATTTTTTCCATTTATTTCATTATTATTATTCAGCGCTCACAACAAATATCAGTCATAGGTTAGCTTGTGGTCCTCCGGGATTGTAAGCACCGTGTAGTGTTTGGGGTAAAAACTTGGGGCATTACAAAGACCATTATAGATGGTAATTTTACTCATTTTAAACACAATATTCACCTTTTTAATTTCAACTTTCTCCCTTTACTAACAAGGATAAGAACAGAAGCCTTAAAATTCCTTTTAGGGTTCTTGAAGAAACCCTCATCTTTGCAAGCCAAGGTAAGTAAAAACACTTAAGGTTTATCTTGGTTATCTCATGGAAGATTAGGAAAACATGCTATAAGTTCTTAATTATTAATACATGGTAGAATATAGAAAAAGCTACCTGCTCACTTTTCTTTGTTATTAAGAGATTTTTCTTTTCTTCTTTGGTTTAAAGTGTGAAGGAAAGTTCAAGTTCTTGAAGAGTTCAAGTTAAAAGGATAAATTGCAAAAGATTAAGGTAAGGTGACTGCTCCATTTTGTCCTCTTTATATATGAATTTTGGAAAGAATTATGGATCTGTAGTTATTGAGAACTCAATGGATGAGGAGTTCAATATTTCATTCTTACGACATAGGTATATTTAGGGATATTTTGAGGATTATTTTATGTGTGTATGTTGGGGTCTACCAGGTTGATGTTGGGGAAAGGCCTAATTAGTTT
Organism: Capsicum pubescens; assembly: GCA_030864215.1. Lineage (NCBI taxonomy): Eukaryota > Viridiplantae > Streptophyta > Magnoliopsida > Solanales > Solanaceae > Capsicum > Capsicum pubescens. The sequence goes on along the minus strand of CM061543.1, from coordinate 152,504,798 downwards.
GTATTTAAATATAGAAGAAGGGTGGAGTGGTACACCACCGAGCTAATTATTGTATACATTTATTGCCTATTCTATTTTATGTATCATGTGGAGGGAGTAATAAAGCCAAAGTTATTTTAGGGAACCTTATAAGAATTTGTATGTTATGAGTATGTAATTGGAGTATACAAAGGTTAAATTAACAACCTTGATTGATAAATTAAGGGCTTACTGCCCAACTACTATTTTGGTGTAGTTAAGTAGCCCAAATGTGTTGGTTGGTTTCTAATATTAGTTTTCCATATATTTTATCATAGATAAGTAATCTAAAAGGCCGAAAGTCAAGTTGGGTTAGTTTCAGAGTTATACAACCAGGTATGTAAGGATACTCAATGTCGTATTCTTTTGCATGAAATCTAGAACTTTTTGTACAGTGTAAGCTTCTAAAGCTTTCCCATAGTAAATAATACCTAATAGCATCACACGATCTCTCATCTAGCTAATGACCTTGCTCTGTCTCCCCAATGTGTTAAAATACCTCGCTATATTCTTATTATCAAGTCTACATTTTTACATTCACTAGCAAGTCTCTAGAGTTCTCCTTTAAGTCAAATAAGACCCGTATGTTGTTTTTAGCTTCTAAACATCTCATTCATGTACAACATGCCCCTACCTCTTTCGCATTAAATTATTTTTTTATTCATATATTTCTTATTGGTAGATTATTGTTTCAAGGTACCATAATGTTATGACCACCAAGGAAACAATTTCAAAGGCTAAATAAACTAAGTAACACAATCTATTAAATGTGTGGCAGCTTAGGGGCATAAGGCTAGCATGGGCCGATCTAAATAACCTAATATGTGGGTAGAGGCTCAAGGGAAAAATTCTAGCATGGACCGATCCTAATGTTAATATGTGGGTGGCAGCTCAGTGGCATAAGCCTAGCACAGGCCGATCCCAATTTGTCTATTTACCACTAATCAGTTGGTTATTTGCATTATATAGATTACAAAGATTTTGAAGTAAGGAGGGTAAAAATGAAGAAAAGAAGGTAATGTACCTAGTCCCACAAGTATATATAAAGGTGGTCAACCACTACTTATACACTTGTATCTAATTTCTATTGAACTCTTGTATCATGTGTCGTTACCTTCAACCTTATATACTCAGTACATATTTTTGTACTGACATCCCTCATGGGGGTGCTTGAATTTCATGATGTAGGCACAGGTACTTCAACTAATACACCTCGCTAGTAGGAGAACAAGTTATCTAGTGACTATTGGTGAGATCTAGTTCAATTTAGGGCTTTTCGAGTCTGTTTTATATTTTTTGGTATTGTACAGTAACTAAGACTAAGACGGGGGTTTGTCCCAACCTTAACTAAGTTTATATGTATCTTTTAGAGCCTTTGTATACCAATGTGAAATTAATCATAGTAGTGTCTTGTCTCTTAGATGTGGTGGCCCCAACGCTAAGTCTTGTATTTATAATTTTGTGCTTGCTCACCTGATTGTTCTCATCGATGCATTGTATCATATTTGGCAGAACTTTTGGTTAACATACTACACAAGAGATGTACAGGGTTATAAGTTGGTTCTCTCGGGCTTTATGACTATGGGTGCTTGTCTGACCTGAAGGGGATTTGAGGCGTGACACAAAGTCTCCCGTTCAATTCTTAAAGTGATGAATGCCAAATAAGAAAGGGTTTTGACTAATTAGGGATATGGGTTTGGCTACATAAAAGTGTACAATTGACCCTGGGCATACGTAATGCCGCGATCATGCTAGCTTGTCTGCGATTGGAGACACCGCAATTGCCATAAGATTATTGCGATCGCTGGCAGTGGACCAAGATTGACTGGCCAAGATCAAGGCCCTCAGATCACGATCATGGTAATTAAGATCAGTTCCTGCTCAGGGTCTTCCATCTTTTGCACTTCTCTTCTCTTGTTGATCCCTTTTAAGATCAAATCCACTTCTTTCCTTCTCATCATAAGTATATCTGCAAAATGTGGAAATTAGTGCATTCAACTAACAAAGTTGTGTTATTCATACCTTTAAATCATAGTAGTGTGCACAAATCTTGATCTAAATGAGTGGTAAATTTACCACTCATCAATACTCTCAACTTAAAACTTTGCATGTCCTCAAGCAACCCTACTTCTTACTCAATGAAACAATGCAAATTTAAGCCCTTTTATACAACCAAATGATCACACTGACTTCAAACTTGATTAACAACACAAGTAGCTCTCAAACATGGGAAAAGTTATTATCACGGCCCCCTCGACATAAAATACAATATCAAAGGTGTAAATGACTTTAAATAACTATAGTGCAACAATTACTAACTCCATAGAAGTGACTTACTATCAATAGAAACTCCACTATACTTCCTTGACTTAGTTTCTGGAAGATGAAAATTTCACCCTCCTCAATTAGTCTAGATGCCTTCTCATGAGAAGGAAATCCCATACACCAAATTATCTACTATGCAATAAGGAATTTAATTTCAAACACTCACTCTCACAAAGATTCCGTCAATGCTAACAAGTATCATACCATATGCTTGCCCATATTTTCAATCGCCACTACTATGACTACACTTGGTTGGAGATCTTGAAGGATGTTTACACGCTAGTAACATAGGTCCGGTAAATGTTATGATACCACTTGGGTACAAAGTGACTACACCCTTGTTGAATATCTACATCACACTATTTAACCCAAATTTTGATCATGGTCCACTTCATTTATTTTTTTAAAATTCACACATACGTACTTATGCTACCATGATTTACCCAATTCTTTGAAAGCATTTTACTTTGATTATTTTTTTGCACTCCATGATGTTACTTCTTTTTATGATTCCTTTATTTTTCCTTTTTACAGTTTGTCTCTTTGCTTAGCATCATAGGCATAGACTTACATTATCATGGCCCAAGGTCATTTATTCCAAAATCACCACCCCCAACTTAGGTATTTGGCCTTGATCTTCATTTTCTAAGTTCACGGAGGGTAGGATTTAAAATAGCAAAAAAACTTTGAATGGTTCAAGGTTTGTAATGTGGTTGCCAAAGAAAGGCTTGATGGCTCAAAATGGGTAATTAAGGATACTATTCTATGTATGGGTAGGCTGTTTAGGCTAAAGTAGGCTACTAATGTTAACCAAGAAGGCCTAAGATCATATATCCAACCAAGTATAATCACATTTAACCTTGAAAGACTAATGAGGCATATTCTAGATGATACAAGTGTGCATGAGAGTTAGACAGTTATGATCACCGTACATGGCATGCAAACTTTTCAAGGAGGCTCAATTACACTTCCTAATAGAGACAAAAGGGAGTATTTGCCAATTTCTATAAGCTAAAGACTTTGGAGTAACAAAATAAGGTACAATATTATTACAAAATTGTTCATGTCCATGCCCTTGGATTTCAAAAAATGTTTTTGGACGGAGAGGGTGTTTGCTTCGTATTTGCACCATGCATAATTTTCTATTTATGGAACCAAACCAAGCCGTCGTCTCATATTTTGGATTTTTTTAAGGGAAAACCTTATGGCTATTCAGACTTCACCTCAGGTATAAGGACAATCCCAAATTCATAATGCCGCATATATTTTTATTCTCCTTGCATTTATAGCTTCGATGCTACATATACTCAGACTTTACCTGCATTCATGGCTCAAAATACAAACATGATAATTTTCTCTTATGAATGTCGTCACTCAATAATCATAGGTAAAGGCTCATTCAATATAATTATTATCAAGGGAGAGATAAACAAAGAAAAATAAAAAATAAAATAAGCAACTAATTCAGTAAATGTGGGCACCATAAAAGTTCTCAAATATTACAACCCAAAATGCAAATTAAAATCATCCGAAATAACATAAAAACATCAAAAAGTACTCAATAATTCAATCCAAAAGGTTGAATATGGAGACAGGCAGCCCCAACTAAAAATCTAGCAGTGACCTCATTGCATAATCAATATAGCATAGAGAGAGTAAAATGGTGCTCCTTGTAACCACATCAAGAGTTGTTGTTTCTCTCAAAATAAGCATTATCTCGAGAATTATCCAAACCAAACCAATCAGCTGGTTCCTCATCATCACTATTAACTCTGGAAGAAGAAAGTTTATCTCTGGGTTTGAGGACCTTCTAAAGGCCCTTCACCCCCTTTCACATCTTGGTGAAAAATTAGCCTCTCTTCTTCTTGTTCTAATTTATCTTATCACGTGAGTCCTTGAGCTCCATGTAAGACTCTGCCAAAGATTATTGGCCCTCTAAAGCCTAGCAATAGTGTCTTCGTACGTCCTCTAATCCTCCAGGTACCTCTAATAATATGGCCGAGGAACATATAAATTTTGGTTGGTAGAAGGCTCTCTCAACAACTAAGGTAACTTAGACACTAACTCCCTAATTTTCCTCATCTCAATAGAGTACTCATCAATCATCTCTTCTCTGGATGGCCTTTATGACTCTATGTCCTCACATGTCAACTTGACCATGTCGATCTTCCTCTTCTTGATCTTGCCCGATGCTTCCTGACCCTAAATAGTACGAGGATAAATGAGGGTGTTTGGTCGCACCCAAGTTATCCAGGGTACTTATCAACCCCAACTTTCTTGCATAGCTTAGTAATTAAAAAAGGGAATAAGAGAAGCGTACCACCATGGATCTTGAAATGCTTCATGTGTGAGATCACAAGCCGACCAACATTCAAAGAAATATTCTCTAGTATATAAGCAACTATTTAGGCTCTTATATATAGAATAGAAGTAATATGTTTGCATGGAGAAACCAGCTACAAATGATGTTCAACTATATTTTTTCCTCTGTTGTGAAATTATTCATCAATATACCTCTCTTGGTGGCCTCCTAAGGAACTTCCTTACCAGGGCAAAAATTCTCAGCCATCCAACTCGTGGGTTCATACCCTTTTTCCTCAATTAAGCCATATATATATTTGGGAACCCATATAAGTCATTTACATGTTCATCACTAAAGTGTACTTCATTTCCTCCAATACTAATTATTGGGTTTGAGAGAGATACCATGCTAAGGTTAGCATAGAATTCTCTTGCCCATTGCTCAGTTTCTTAGTAAGGTTCCAGGGTAAAGTACCTCCACCTAGTGGCTATGAGTCTGTCATGAAATGTCAGAAGATTTTTTGTCACCTTTTAAAAATGTATTCCCTTCTCTGGAAGCAGCTTTGACTTTGGGAGATCACCATAGTACAGGTTGTGGCATTCTGGTCTATGAAATGGGTTTGGTCTGAATATCCCATGATGTAAACCTGGAAAACCTAAGAAAAACATAACAACACTCATCATTAACATTTCCATGCTCATGGGATGGTTTCTTTGTGAGTTTTGGGAAAGAATTTAAAGTGCGTAATTTTTGGCCAATACTGAAAATCACCCTCAAATAAGGAGATCGCAAGTCACTAAGTCACGATAGCAGTATCTGAGGCAATTTCGAACTTAATTTTTGCAATAATTCAAATAATCCAATTTCAAGGCCAACTCGTATTCCAAAATAGAAATTAACATTGATAATATTTAACAAGGTTCCTAGGTACTCAATCATGCCCTTAGAATGTGAAAACAACTAGCTATGAATTCATTTGGGAATTTGATCAAGCACTTGGTTTGCACACACTATTTCTCAAAATTTTGAATGTAATTTGGGTACTCAAGACTTCCCCAAATGTGTGCACACCATTCACAATATCAAACCACCACACAAGCATAATTAAGCAATGATTTCACAATGAAAATCACAATTCTAGGATATCCCTACTACATGCATTCTAAGGGCTACCTAAAAGCAATTAAAGTGAGAATTCAAAGTAAATACTGGATTCAGTTATAATTTGAGAGAAATTTGAAAGGAGTATAGAGAGATATGGGTGCCTGTTAAGTTCTTAAACTGACTTGATCATAATTGCAGTTTGAATTCCGCAATTACGATCACACGACTATTGCAATCATGGTGACATGTATAATGTGATTGCAGTATTTGAGGCCAAATTTGGTCCTCATTTTTCCCCTATTCAGTCTACTACTCAAATGCACCTCACTTTCCCTTTCCCAAACTCATTCAAAACACTTTATAATACCACAAAGCTATTTTTGTGGCATTGGCGGGTTGCCTCCCACCTAGCACTTAATTTATCATCATGACACGATTCATAATCTTTCATGTTGGATCCTTAAGGGACCCATCATTCACCTCATCATCCACAACATTAATAACTGACACCACTTGAAACTCCATAGGTTATTTTTCTATTTTGCACACCGAAAGGATAATCATTATGAACTCAGAATTTCCTTTTACCTAGCTCTAACTTAATGATATCTCTTCTAGCTGCAAGGTCAAGTCAGCTAAGGATAATAGGTATCACTTGGTCAATTTCACAATAAAGAATAATTAAGTCTGTCGAATGAATGATACAGTACACCTTCACCAAAACATCAAACAAAACTCTAACCGGTCTCTTGATAGACCGGTTTGTCATTAAAAGCCTCATTATTTTTGGTGTAGGAGTGCCCAAATAAAGTCTCTGATATACTGCATATGGAATGAGATTTATGCTTGCATGAAGTTCATATAAAGCTTTTTCAAACTTTTGAGTCCCTATGGTGCATGTAATTGTAAAGGCACCTGAATCCTTTTTCTTCTCTATTATCGCACTAGTCATGATAGCAGTACACCCATGAGTCACTTTAATGGTGTCACCATCAACAAGCCTTTTTTTCGACATCAAATTTTTCATAAGCTTAGAGTACCCTAATATCTCTTAAATTTCCTCTATCAACGGGATATTAATTGATAGATTGCTAAGCTTAGCAAGGAATGTTTTGAATTTAGGACCGTCCTTCTTCTTTTTGAGCCTTTAAGGAAATGGAGGGGGGGACCTTCATTGTAGGTAATGGATCACTTTGAAATTCATCATTCTCAATAAACTTTGGATCTACCTCTTACTCATCCACTTCTTCACTTAGCATCGGTTTATTTTTATTCCCTTCTCGAGACTTTGGATCCTCTTCATTTGAATCATTCACATGCTTCTTATTACTATTTGTTTATTCAATATTGTTCTCTTTTTCAACTTCCACCATAAGATTAATGAGTGGTGATTTTACCACTTATTTGCACCAAATATTTGTGCACACTACCATGCTTTGTATAAGAAAATGTGATATCATCATGATTTAAATGCGATAATAACCACATTTTGTAGGTATATATTTGAGAAGGTGAAAGATATGGATCAAAGCTAAAAAAGTGTCAAATGGAAGAAAAAGAAGTGCAGCTGGAGATGTGGAGCAGTTCAACCTCAGTTACTATGACCGCGGTCCTCAGGCTGAGGTAGTGGCTAGTCAAGATGGTCAGTAGAATGTGATCACGGAGCACAACCACAGTCGCATAGCTACGATTGCGATCAAACCTGAGTAATTGCGGTTTAGTAGGAATGTGACATAGGGAAGTTTTTTAACATTGCATAGACGAATCCCAAATCATATATAGGCAAAACCCATTTTTTATTTAGGTATTACTTACCTCATAGATATTTTTGAATTGAAAGAAAGAAACCCTAATTGGGTAAGTGTGTAACTACTCTTAGAGCCTTAATTTCTTAGTAATTTTGTGAAGAATGAATGTTTTGGATAATATTCATTATATATCTCTTTTTACTTTCTTCATGAGTAGCTTAGTAATTTAGTCTTAGGATTATGTTGAACTAAAGTGTAATTTTGTGTGGGTGTTGTTGTGTTTGCGTGATTTTTAGTTGTTGTGTATGGATTCCACTATTGATTGGGTTAATGAGTTGGAATTTGATGGGTGAAAACACCAAATCTCCAAATTGGTTTGATGGGTGAAAACCCCAAACTCTAAAAATCCTTTATCATCCTTGAAAGAGGGATGAAGGTGAACATAAGGTAACCTATAACATCTTTGAAAGATAGTTATAGGGGGGATAAAGTAATGGTGGAGAATTAATTCTATTGTTTACTAAACTTTTGCAATCTTAGGAATACGTGTGATTAGAGTGTAAGCCATATCAAGAGCATCATCTTAGAAATAGGGATGCTTGATTGAGGTTTTGGGTAATTATGAATTGCACACTTGTTAGGTGCTCGAAAGAGCAAATGGGTGAAATAATTGTAGTTTTATTGAAAGATTGACTACAAGGACTTTCAACCTAGCCTATTATTTGGTCAACAACTAAGATTCATGCTAAAACATCATCAACCCATATGCTTAGCCTTTAGGTAGGCATAATACCAAGATCCTCTCTAATCTTTATTTTAAATTAAAAGTGTCATATTCGTGCATTGGTTGTCAAAAATCATTACAAACCAATCCCCCAATTTTATTTTACATGTCTTGTTTATTATCATTCTGCGTAACTTTTTAGTAATTAGAGCACCCATAAGACTTGAAATTTATAATTTGCTCCTTGTGGATTTGACCCCAACTCTAGTTGGGTTATTGACAATGATTGCCTCACCCCTCAAACATGAGAGTGAGTTGAGCGTTATCAAAGATCACCGAGGGTTTTTCCACTCCTAGTGAAAATAGCAAACACTTTAGAATCATCTTTCAAATTCACAATGGTATAACTTGGAAGACCTCCTTTAGTCTAGCATTAAGTTGAGTGGAGATTTGACCGATCTGAGTCTCCAATTGCTTGATTGAGGCAGAATGTGACACAGACATTTGGTTGATTTGTGAAAAGTTCCCTTTCAATTCTCGAACAATCTAGTGTATCTCCTCTACTTTCATCAAGATTCTTTCCAATGCATCCTTTCTCTTGAATTGATAGGGATTATGGATGATAGGGAGGCACATATCGGTCATAATCTTTTTCTTTGTCTATCCAATAAAGATATATATCCCTATCACAACAATCCTATTCTAACTCATTGTCAGTGTAACTAAGGTTCCCACCTTCCCTTAGGTAGGTCGGAGGGAACCCACAGAATAGTTATCCAACTACTGAATTTCTACATCAAGCTTCTTGGACTAGTCTTCATCATATCCTTTGGGTGCCATGACATTCACCATTTTTTTGGGTGCACCCATCACATGTTTTGTTAGAAACTCTAATTGTGTCGTCATTTTTTTCCATATTTCCTCCCTCTCTTCTTCTCTCTTCCTTCACTCTTTATCAACATAGGAGGTGGTAGGTGACCCTTTAGCTAACTCATTGTCTTGGCTATGGAAACCCCTATTTTTCTTTGTGACTTCCTCAATTAAGTTTGTAGACACATTATAAGACAACTTCACAAGTGAACCCCTAGCCGTATTATCCACCACGGTTTTATTTAGTTGATCCAAAGTTTGATAGAAGATTTAGAGTAGTATATTTTTTGGGACCTCGTGGTTGGGACATTGCATGAGCTTCCCATTAAATTTGTCCCACACATCATATAGAGATTATCCATTTAATTGACAAAAAATAGTGATTACTTCATGCAATTGCAACATCTCTGATGGTGGAATGTATTGGTCTAACAATGCAATGGTAAGTTCATCCCATGATGAGATTGACCCCGCAGGAAGGGATCGTAGCCACAATATCTCCTCAATCATTAAAGAGAATGGAAAGAGAAAAATAGGATGGATTCTTGAGAGATATGAGTAATATCGAATGGTGCAGAACTTCTGCAAAATTCTTCAAATCCAAGTTTGGGTCCTCATGAGCTTGAGCCCCAAAGAAACCCTTCATTTTAAGCATATTCAACATAGCACTCATTACGTGAAATAACTTGTTTTCTTGATTAGGCAGGATACATATAGCACTCAAATGTCCAACATCACAGAGTTGCTCATCATCATTAGGAGGACCATCAAAAGTCCCGTAATTACTTGCATGGTCACTGATGATGTTGTGGACACTATTGAAATCACCTACAAAGAATTAAAAACAACAAACAAAGTAAATCGTAATCACCACAGATATTCCAAAAGAAACAATCAACACTATACAAGTCAAAACTAAGTCTCAATCCCCACAAATGGTGCCATATTGATCAGGCTCACCTATACTGTACTTTGATATAGGATGATCGTTGTCAATAAAGCTCAACTCATGTTGAAGTCGAATCCTCGGGGTATGAGTCTAGTACTTAAACCTTATAGGTGTTGATAGCATCTAAGTTTATGCCCGTAGTGTAAACAAAATTAAATGCATGAATTAATGGGGGATTTATTTGGAAAGTTTATTTATTAAAATTTAAATCAAACTACCAATTCAAAGAAATGATTATGGTTAAGATTTCAATATGAGACAAGTCTTGGGATTATTTCTTCCTGGGGGAAAATAATGCATGGGTTCAGGAAAATTAAGTGCAAATTCTAGTCATCAACTATAGGGGTAGGCTAGGTTATGAGTTCTTGAGGTTAGTATTTCGACCAAAAGTCAAGATTATTACCCATGGATCCTTTTGAATACCTCATAGATGTATCAAGAAAAATCACCTAATACTTCAATTGGACATCCTTATTTTTAGGAAGATGCCCAAGATCTAGCTAATTCTCAAATCACCATTATTTCAAAGATGATTAAAAGAGCATAATCTAAATCTCACTATTGTTCACTAATGCCTTGTCACCCATATCCCTCTTTCAAGGATGATATAGAATCCAAAGATACTCTCACACCCCTCTTTCAAGGATGATGTAAGAGTTTGAGAATTTGGGGTTTTCATCCACAAATCCATTGTTGGAAATTGGGGTTTTCACCCATAAATTCCAACTAAATCAATAAAGCATTAGTGAAATCCACAATCAATGATCAAGAATCTACAATAATAAATCACAACCCACACATAGTTTCTCCTTATTTCAACATAATCCTAAGATAAATTGCTTAACTAATCATGAAGTTAAGGAGAGGAAATATACCAAAAGGGTCATTCAATGCATCCATGGAAATTGAAAGTACGAATAGTCTTCAATGTAACTTCAATTTTGCCAAGCTCAAATTGGAAAATTAAACCTAACAATTTACCAAATTAGTAGGGTTTTCAAAGTCTCCCGATTTAATTCCCAAAGTGATTAATGCCAAATAAGAGAGGGGTTTTTCCTAATAAGGGATTTGGGGTCAACTATATAAAATTATACAATTTCCCTTGGCATAAACCCATAATGTCGTGATTGCAGAAGCTTGCCCGTAATCGTGGCCACCACGACCGTCATAAGATCATTGCAGTCGCTGGTAGATAACCAAGCTTGACTGGCTGCGATTACGGCGCTTATACCGCAATCATGGTAATTGAGATCAATTCTTTCTCAGGGTCTTCTAGCTTTTGCACTTCTCTTCTCTTGTTAATCCCTTGTAAGATTAGTTCTAATTTTTTCCTTTTCATCACCTGTATACCTAAAAAATGTAGAAATTAGTGCATTCAACTAACAAAGTTTTCTTATTGATAACTTTAAGTCATCGTAGTACGCATGAATTTAGATCTAAATGAGTGGTAAATTTACCACTCATTAATTACCATAGGAACTCACAAAAGGGCCCATAAAATCAATTCCCCACACATAAAAAAATTTCAACTTCAAGATTTGGTTTAAGGGGAATTTCATCTCTTCTCTAAATGCCACCTTGCATTTAACATTGATGACATGCTTTTACCCACTCAATGGAATTCTTATGAATGGTGGGCCAATAATAACCATATTGAAGGACTTTGGCAGCGGTTAAAATCCTCCCATGGTGACCACTAAAAGTTGAGGAGTGACATGCTTCAAGGATATCCTTCATTTCAACTTCCATAAGACAACGCCTAATCACATTGTCTGCACATTCTCGAAATAAAAAGTGTTCATCCCTAAAATATTTTTTTACATAAAAAAAGAATCATTTTTTTTATAATGGCTAAGCTCCTCGTGGAGTACACCACTCACCATATAATTTTCATAGTTGGCATACCATGGTGCATCTTTCCCCAAATCCCGAGCAATGACTCTATTTACATAAATCTCAACTTACTGCATGAATTATGGGCAAGGCAATCATTGTCATATATAGTAACCCAAGGTGAGTTGTGTTGAATCCATGATGATTTTAACAAGTATTCGAATCCTATGTATGTTGAAGGCTACTAAATGGTTACCTATAATTTAAACATAAAGTAAAACATAAATTAAACTTGGGAGTATGATTTTTAAGGTTTTTTATAACAAAATTACTCAAACTTCCAATTAAGAGAAATAATCATAGATGAACTTTTAATAGGAAAAAAGTGTTGGGATTATTTTTTCTTAGGGGCAAATAGTGCATGGGTACATGAGAATCAAATGCAAACTCTAGATAATGACTACATGGGTAGGCTAGCTTAGGAGATTTGGTGTTAGTTTTTCTACCAAACATTAATATATCACCCATGGATCCTTTCGGATACCTTATGGGTGTAGAAAATAAACCAACCCAAAACCTAAACTGGGCATCCCTATTTCTAAGAAGTTGCCCAAGACAGAGAAAATTCATAATCCATCCTTATTTCTAAGACAATGTAAAGGAATATGCTAAAGTCTAATATGTTGCTCATAAACACTATTCACCCACATCCCTCTTTCAATGATGATGTGCAATTTTGGGAAATTAGGGTTTCCACCCACAAATCCTAATTTAGCAATCAAGTATTTTTGAAAACCACCATTATCAACTAAGGATTTACACTAATAATCAAAACCCATAGATAGTTGTACCCAATTCCAGAAAACCCCCAAGATAGAATATTTAGCTACTCATGAAAATAGGAAAAAGAGTATTACCGAAATTGACATTCATTTCCTCAATTGAAAATTAATTAAGAGCAATCCCAAAATTCCAAGCTCCAATTACAACTAAATATATCCTTTAGGAAGATTTAATGCAATTGTTCTCCTTATAGTAATTGGAAGGTTTCTCTCTATATAAACTTCAATGGTAGCTGGTAGATGATGCAAAAGTGAAAGAGTTTTTTCCCTTTGAAGGATTTGGGATCATCTATGGGAAATTATTAATTTCCATTTCATTGCGATTACCAAAGCTTAATCAAACCCATCATGATTATTAGCTTTGACTAATTTAGGCTGGTTATAATCGTGACCCTCAGACCGTGATATGGTAATTGAGGGTCAATTTCTGCTCTTAGTTTCCAGGTTTTGCACCACTTCTTTCCGTTTTGTTCTCTTTTAAACTCGTGTCACTTCTTTTCTTCCCTTGACCTATATACCTACAAAACATGCAAATTAGTGCATTCAAATGAGAAATTCATCTCATTAACACCGTTTAATCATAGAAGTGTGCACGAATTTGGGCGTCAATGGGTGGTAAATTTACCACTCATAAATTTCCCTATTCTCTACAATCTGAGCAAGGCTAATATGATAGCAAATTCCTTAAGCTAGAAGTCTGTGAGTATAGGAAACTTATCCTTCATTTCTGTTTCTCAAAAGTTATTGTCTGGACATCTAGTCCTTATCTAACTTGATGGTTTGATTAGATATTTCTAACACTAAGAGGATTATTACTAGTGTTAAGTCCAGATCGACCTTGTTGGAACAAATTTAAGGTCGATAATTTGAACATAGCAGGCTTTATATCTTTTGAGGGCAGGTGTTGAGAGACGAGTATAAGAGGGTGACCTTATATTCTAAGGTCGTTTTGAGGTTTGATGGTCGTATTTATGTTCCATGGGATGAATATTTAATTTAATTGATTCCTTATAAGGCTCATAGTTTTGGACAATCTATTCACCCTAGGACAGTTAAGATGTATAGGGATTTGAGTCATAATTATTGGTGGAGTGGTATGCAGAGATATATAATATAAGGTTTATAGCTTGATGCCATTGTTGTCAGTAGGTAAATGATGAGCACTAAAGGGATGGTGGATTATTTCAGTAGCTACCTATTCTAGAGTGGAAGTGGGAACGAATTACTATGGATTTTATAGGTGAATTGCCTCGCACTTCTCATGTTTTTTATAGTATTTGGGTAATCATGGATCAATTAACCAAGTATGCATATTATATCTAAGTTTGAGTTTCCTACAGTGCTAAGAGAATGCCCTATTTTACATTCAGGAGGTGGTTTGCATACCAGGGGTACCTATGTCTATTATTTCAAATTAAGGCTCTCAGTTCACCTCTATATTTTGGAGGAAATTTTAGGAGGATTTAGGCACCTAGGATGACCTTAGCACTGTATTTTACCCCTAGACTGATAGGAAATCAAAACAGACTATTCAGCTCTTGGAGGACATACTTTACGTTTGTGTGTTGGATTTTAGAGGTCAGTGGGACCTATTTCTACCTTTGGTGGAGTTTGTATATAATAAAAACTTTCATTCAAGTATTTATATGGCCCTATTTAAAGGTCTTTATGGTTGGTAAGGTCTATCTCCTGTTGGTTAGTTTTATACTTTTGAGGCCAGGTCTCGTGGCACATATTGCTTCGTGATTTATTAGACTGAGTTTGAAAGATTCAAGATAGGATACGAAGAGATCAGAGTAGAAAGAGGATTTATGCTGACCATAAATGTTGTCCATTGAGGTTCAGGGTTATTGATAGGGCCTTCCTGCGAATATCGCTCTTGAAGGGTGTGATGAGGTTTGGGAGGAGGGGCAAGCTTAGCACCAAATATATTGGATCCTTTGAGATCCTACAGAAAGTTGGGGAGGTAACATATCTGTTGGAATTGCCTCCTACCTTATTAGCCATCAAACCAGTGTTTTATGTATTTATGTTGCGACAATTTATTCCTAATAAGCCATACCTTCTTTGGTGGAATTCAATTTAGTTAGACGAGAAGTTGGCATTTATAGGAGATCGCGTGTCCATTTTTGCCAGAGAAGGTAGACGGTTGCTCTCTAAGGTCATTCCAGTAGTTAAGGTTCAGTGGTGTCAGTATCTAGTAAGATATTACCTGGGAGACAAAGCGTTATATACTGGCCCAGTATCACTACCTGTTTGAGCCTTCAGGTATTTGTTTATCCTTTACTTTTGCGGACGGAAGTCCTTTTAGTAGTGCATGTTGTAAAGACCCTCAGGGTCATTTTACTTTTTTTTCATACATTTTCGATGTCTAGAGCTTTTTCTATAACTGCCCCAAGTAATTTATGACTAACTAGGACCGAAGGTTTGTTTTTTGGGTAGTTCGATTGAGAATTTTAATGATATTAAATATATTGTGGAATATTTAATATAAATTGGCATTTGGTTGGAATATAATTTACTACTCTTCTATAGTGTTTTTGATATATATAAAATTCTTTAGTTATGGTATATCTATATTATTTTATAAATAGTTTTACAACTTATTAATATTTTAAGAGGAGATAGTGAATCTAGGCATGTTAAAATATTATTATTATTATTATTATTATTATTATTATTATTATATAATAGTGGTTTTATTAGAAAAAAAATTCTATTAATTTTAGTATATTCAAAAATATTATATTTATTTTACCATGAACCTACGTAATATCTGATTGTGTAATAAGATGTTAATTTTTATAGTGATGACACCATAATCTCCACGTGGAGGATAAATAACATGGATGTAGCACTTGTAATGAATTTGAAAATTTTACATCAAACATCTTTGCCACCTATGTTTGAGATAATTATATAAGGGATAATCTTTATGACTTATACATTATTTTTTTAAAAGTGTGTAACGCCCCAAAATCTAGTTCCCGGGATGCCACACAGTGCTCTGAACTACAAGTAGTCTTGAGCTAACCCTAGATGCTTTCTACTAAGTCTGGATCACATAATAGGGGAAATATGAATATAAAATCATAATAATATGGAAAATCTTATCTGAAACATGCTAGAAGTCTGGGTAAAATAATACTGAAAAATCTGAATTCTGAATCAAATGTCTAAAACTGAATCTAGTAGTCCGACAAGCCTCTACTATCTGAATCTAGAGAGTCACTGTGATAGGCCCCCAGCTGACTCAAACTATCTGAAATGAATAAAGGAACATCTACTAATAAACTGAGAGTATGTATAATTAAGTCCCCAAACTATGAGGACTCACCAACATTAGGGATGTAGATGAGATACTCGGGAATCACTCATGCTGCTGAGACTGAGCACCTGAACCTACATTATCAGACAATGTAGCACATAGACATATATGCGGATTAGTACTTTAAGGATGTATTGAGTGTATAGGGGTGCATGCAATAAGTAAACAATGTCATCACAGTTTATAAAATCATGCATGCTAAATGTAAATAACTCACACAGGCTTGAGTAATCTAAAATCTGAAGATCATAAATCATAAATGATAAAACATATAATATAAATCTGGTGAGCCATTACACTTAGTTCTGAAATTTATAAAATACTTTATCTTAAAGCTTAAGAATCTTAAAACTGTAACTTCTAAAACATATGCTTTTATCTTATAGTTTTAAATCAATAGAGTGTTAAAGAGTGGGGGACATCTTGTGGGAGGTTCTTCTAACCGACATACACCATGTGATCATCCATGGTGTCCAACGTCTGTCCCCCGTTAAGTAGGGTTGTTCTAACCTTGCCATCAGAATAGAACTTCTATCTTAGTGATCATTATCTGAGTCATTCACGTAGAAATGGGAATAAATCTGAATCCTATGTTGGGACGTAGTTCTGGTTTTTGAAATCGTAGTAACTTACCCATCCCAGTTCTAAATACTACTCCTATTCTTATGCTTAAAATCTTAAGAAATACATTTCAAAAATAGAACAAGGGTTTACAAGAAAACCAATTATGCTTCTCTTTCTTTAAATCTCAAGTCATATGAACAATGTTGATTCTTTATCTTAGCTTAGGACCAAAAGGTCAAATCTTTGTCAAAATATGTGAATAATCTTATCTGAGGGTGCTCGTGGCACAAATAATCTCGAAAAAATAATCTTAAATTGGGGCATAATGACCCATGCATCAATCTCGTGGTGAAAGATGTAAAAATTCATGTTTGATAATGTAAACACTTATTATTAATCATAAAATTTGGAAATTACTGCATAATGCATAGAAATACGAATATAGTCATGTAATTCAACTTCTAAATCATGGGAATTCTCATAATCTTACAAGTAATGATAATGGGTATAAACCCTAACTTGAATTTCATGGGAAATATCATAAATTGCAGTAAATTTGTAATTAAAGCAAAGTTTTGGGCACAAGAGTGAAACAATAATCCTTGTTCAAACCCCACATACCTTAATTTGATGATCTAGATACTAGAACTTGAATCTTGGATCTCTATTGATATTTTGGAGATGACTTCTTAGAGTTTTTGAATTTGAAATTCTCAATCTTGAATTATCGTGGAGAATTGATGGAGGAAATTTTGGGTTTCTTAGCGAGGAAGTATGAGCCTTAGGTTTTGTTTAAGAGAGAATGATGAATAAAGCATAAAGTTCTCTCAAATATGATTAATCTTTTATTTTTGGACGTATTGGGGGTTGGAGATTTACCAAACTACCCCCTTTAAACTTTGTAACAGAACTGGAAAAATGATTTTTTTACGAACTAGGTGGCCTCCGCGACGCGCCACTATCACGGTGGCTCACTGGAAATGGACGAGCAGGAACTAGGCTTTCACCGGGATGCGCTACAATCTCAGAGCCCTTTAGTTGGTCATTTTTACTACTGGCGTGACGCTCCAATATCGTGAGGTCTAACTGGAAATTGCCAAACGGAAAATTGGGCCTCTCCACGATGCGCCAAAATTGTAGAGTCTCACTAGAAATTGACAATTGTGATTTTACGCTTCTCCGCGATGCGCTAAGGGCCCAAATTACAGTGTTTAATGACTGAAACTTAAAATAGTCATAACTTCTTACTCGGTTATCAGATTTAGGAAAATTTTATATTGTTGGAAAGCTTATTCAATTTCCTACACAATGGGAGGTCTAAATATGAAGGATTCCATATGAAATAAATAGTATTCATTTTGGTAGCTATCCCTTAATATTTTAGGGATGAATTTAAGCTAGGAAAAGTGCGAGGTATTACAATATCTCCCCCTTGGGAACATTCGTCCTCGAATGTGGCTAGTTAAACTGAAATTTCTGAGGAATCTGAAATTCTCTCATCCATTTTATATTTGACCTAAAAAGGTGGGTGGGCCCCGCTACTAACCCCAAAGGTGTATACTAAGACAAGTCTCTACCCGAAACTAATCCAAGTCTCCTATTTTACACTACTAATTATCTAATAATTCAAAACTAAGCTTGAAATAAAAACTTAGCATAAAGGAGGAAGAATAAGCCCAATCTCTACCTAAACAACTATCTAAGTAGCTAAATAATCCAAAGGTGACTAAACATGAAACACAACTGTAAAACCCAACCCATCACGAGCATAAAACTATGCTAATACCATAATGTATCTTAATGTAAGAGAGATGTAAGCCTAGCCTACCTGGACGCTGCTGAAAGCATACTAAAATCCATTAGACTAGAGTTTTTCCATTCCGATAAGCCTTCGTATGATTCCAAGCTACAAAAATAAAATCTAGGTGTCAACATAGGAATAACAATATCCATATTTCATATAAATGCTATGGATCCAAAATTGAGCTTAAACTCAAATATGGACCCTGCTTGTGGAATTACAACATTGAAATTATGAAAACACCCGTCTAAGCTCAAGGATCATTATCATGACCTAAAAACCAAGGTCATGATTGCACTTATCATGGAAACCGTTGAAAGTAACCCTATCACCCAAACTAATATAAAATGAGAAATTAATACCAAAACCTAAGGCAAGACTCCTAGAATGGAGTCGAACCAAACAAACATAATAATAGCATAAATATAATCAAAGTTACCAAACCAAATACTAAAACCTGGTGTCACAATGTAATAATTACTGAATACATTTTGAACTCAAAAATATACATAGGATAACCAAAGGGAACAAACTCTTTCTCTAAATACAATAAGACATAGTCTAAATTACAAAAGATTGTGGCCAACTTCAGATGCATAGATCAAATGCTACCTTTAATAGACTACAAACGTTGCCTGAATCAACTATTCGCGTGGCGCACTCATACCTAGATGTACACCAAAAGGGTGGAGTAGGGATAATTATGGTTCACTCGTACCCAATAGGTATCTTAAGACGACCGAGAAAAGTATAAAATAAATCATATAAACACAAACTATGGGCAGATCACCTGCAATCAGAAAATATCCCAAATTGTAGCCCATATTGTCTCCACAAATAATTCTACTATATACAGATATAACAAATACAGTTAGGGAAAGGAAGCATAAATATAAACGTACACCAAATAGAAGTATAAGAAGATAGAACAAATGGAATTATATTAAGTCAAGGATAGAAATACAATCAAAAAATAAGCACAATATATGTAATTCAATGAAGATGATGATGATACGAGTCAGGAGGTCGTCACACAACCTCCATATACACCTACCAAGATGTGACCGCGAGTTCGGACCCATGGGGGGTTCGATAACCCATATACAACCAATATTCAATACCAATATCTTTAACTACTCTCTGGAACGTACATCAATTGAGGGTTTTAAAGATGCCACATTTATTATAAGATAAAGCCAGTGTTTCCAGTATTTAAACCATGGTAGCAATGTTTCATTAATGAATATGATATGAGGATTTAATGCTCATAACTAACCAAATGAGAATATCCAATATCAAACCAATATATTAATCATGTGATCAAAGAATTTGATCATATCAACTAACCATCTATGATCCAATATAATTCAGTGACCATCAAATAAAACATGTAATAAAATAATATTGTTACAACATAAATCCCAAAATCTACGATTATTCCACCAAAAAAGTGCATACAAACATTCATATATCAAATAAAAGGCTATAATATCATAAAAGTGTTACGACTGGAACCAAGTCTTAGCTGTGCTGGGTATCACAAGACAACCAACGATTGAAGGCAAACCTCTTTGCCTAGCAAAAGAGAGCATAATACAGCTGGCAGCTGAGAAATTCTGAACATATAACAAGATAGAATAAATGAAGGTTCAAAGTAGTCTAAGAAAATCAACAACAATACCCAAGACAAAGTAATCCTCAAAGTCTCTAAACAAAATCGACAATAAATCTAAGCTGGGATATTCCCCCGACAATAGCCAAAAGGAAACCATTGAATTGTCTATGACATAAAAAATGACAAAATCATGAAATGAAGTTCTTCCGAAGAATGGAATATCGCCACTTCAAAAAAATTGCAAATTACCCAAAAACCCTATCACTATGTGTAACACCCCACAAAATTCCCTCATAGTTTGGGCCTTAGAGTGTGTTGATTGAAGGGTATTTTCAGCCTTAAAAAGGTTTGAGAGGTGTCTTCCCAAGTGTGAAATATTTTTAACCGTGTGGAATCTCCCTAATATTGACTTTTTTCATGTAGAGCATTGAATAAGCTTTCCATTGATATAAGATTTGCCCAAATCCAACATTCGGATAAGAAGTTATAACTAATTTAAGTCTTAGTCATAAAATTACATTATTTGAGTGAGTGGCGCATCGCAGAGATGGTTGATTTAGCAATTGTCAATTTCCAGTGGAATCCCGTAATATTGGCACATCGCAGAGTTATTCCAAGTCCCAACCAGTGCGACTCTGCGATAATGGTGCATCACGAATAAGCCCAAATTCCCAATTGTCATTTTCCAGTGAGCCACCGCAATAAGTGGTGCGTCGCGGAGGCCATTGAAATTGGGTTCCAGTTCAGTTTTTCCAGTTTCGTACAGATGTTTAAAAAGGGCATTTTGGACTTCTTCCAACCCTATAAAATCGTGGAAACACTAAATCAAAGCCATTTGCAAGCATCCTATAAGGGTTTTCTCAAGTTTTCTCTCAACATAAACCCTAAGTATCCAAAGCGTCTTCCAAGAATCTCAAGAATCCTCTTTGGATTCTCCACATTGAATCAAGAATCAAAGTCCCCAAGTCAAGGGCCTCAAGAACCCACATTCAAGAGTACGAATAGAGTTCCAAAAGCGAGAGTTCATCCAAAGCTTCTAATTCAAGGTATGTGGGGTTTTGAATGAGGGTAACACTTTCACCCTTGTGCCCAAAAGTCTATTTACATCATGAATTTATTGAAATATATGAGACTTTTACATGAATTTGAATTGGGGGTTTTCACCCATTATTATTGAATGCATTATCTTGATATTTCCCATGAATTATGAGTCAAATGGCATAATTTCTACATGTTTTATTGAGAAATTACGATTGGGTATAAACCCATGATTTTACTCCTTGAGAAGCTAATATTTGAAATGTTTGAGATATTGAAGCATATAACTATATTGAGATTTTGAGGTAAATTGCTGAAATTCCCAGATTTCTACATGATTTATGAACTTATATGATATATATTATGCAATAAGATTTAACTTGAGATTGAACTATGGCTTAGTAATCCCTATTTGAGACTTGTGAAATTATGAACTCTTGTGCTAAAAACACATATTTTTTAGTATTTTAAGATGATTGAGAAACAAATTGACCTAATGGTCCTTGAGCTTTGAAATCTAGTTCACTATATGATATTATCGATTTGATTATTGGGTTCGTGGTGAATCATGTGATTGTTCTAAAAGTGGATTTTTATGAGATGAGCGCAGATAATCTAAAGGTAGTAGTATTTAGCTCCGAGTGGGTAAATTACTATGGTTTCTTACCCCCAAAATTACGTGCCACCGTAGGTTGGGCCTGAGGCCGAGTTTATGATGATTATGATTGGGGCCGAGGATGAGTTTCATTTAGTGATCACTAGACCTAGGTTATACTCCCTGGCAAGAATATGACGCTTCTCCCCAATGTGGGGTCTCTTCCTTAGGAGGATAAAATGTTAGACTCCATGTAGCTCGCATGGTTTATATCAGTTATGAGAACCTCCCTTGCCTTTCGAACATCGAGATCAAATACTTATTTTCCTTCCCTAAAGTCTATTTTCCTAAATGGTTGAATTGCAAAGATGTTCCCTAATTAAGGTATTTTCTTGATGTGAGTTATTTTCCTAAATGAAAGCATCTTCTCTTGTTATAACATTTTTATAAAGCATTGAGATAAGTTGTTTCCATAAACTAGAATATTTTTCCCATTTGAGATAGAATGATTTTCTCTAAAGCTTCAAATGACATATTTTCCTAAAGTGAATGAAATTCCTTCAAGTATGTTTTCAAGCTATATGATTCCGAATTCCAAGTATTTGAGTTCAAAAAGAGTTATGAGATATTTAGCATTGATGAATTTTTACTCTCTATGAGACATATGAATAATTTGAAAGTATCGTGTAAAGTTTCTTTATCCCTTGAGTATTGAGAATAAGAGGAGATTTATGATTTCAAGTTAAAGTATGATGACTCACGAGATCTGTGCTACACGCTTCATCCTACATGATTTATGAGCTTTACATTTTATATTTTTTCAAGCCATGTGAGTCATCCCATATTGTATACATGACTTGATTGAAGAAGATTGACACTGTTTTATACGTATGCATTCACCCTCACATACTCAGTACATCCTCAAAGTATTGATTCACATATACGTCTATGTGCTACATTGTCTCATAATGTAGGTATAAGATTGTAGCGCACGTACTACGTCCAATCAGTTCACAGCTTCCAGTCATCAGGTGATGGGACTTTTTGATTCAGGGCCACGAATCAGTGATATAATAGAAAAGTATTGTATTTTCCTTATTCAGTCGTATTGAGTTTGGGTGGTTGGGAGTCATGACCCAGCTACCCATGGTCAGTACTAGTAGAGGCTTCATAGATAGTCGGTAGGATTTGATGTATTGAGTCTCAATTTTATTGTAAAAGCAGAGTTGTAACCTTGTGACTTTAGTTTTGTATTGAGCAAATTCGTATTAGAGTTCTCTTCCACCTTATTCTTTCAAATTTGAGCATTTTATTCCATTGCTTATGAGTTGTACCAATAGAAGGGCTAACTTGGGGTCACTTGAGACCCTAGGCACCGTGTGACATCCCGAGAGACAAATTTTGGGTCGTTACAAACTTGGTATCAAAGTTCAAGGTTCAAGTGTCCCAGTGTGTCTAGTAGTCTTGCAGAACGTTATGAAAACGTCTGTACTTTTCTCCAAGAGGCTACAAGGCATTTAGGAAATATCGCCATTTTTTCGAGTCTTAGATTGTGCTATAGAGAGATTCTCTATGCGCTTATGCAGATCCTCAACTTCCTGTATTCAAGCCATCTTTGCCTTATTTTCAAGGTATCAGAAATAGTCAAGCTTGAATCCTTACAAATAGTAGTGGGATTGTAATTGAGTTAGAAAGTATCTCACCAGTGCTTTTGAGTTCTGATGATTGAAGTGCATGATTTATGATTCATAAAAAGTCAGGCACTAAGACCAAATCAGAGGTGATTTCAGATTCCTCATCAGAATCTATGATCTGGATCTATGCTTCCTTACCTATGTAACTCTTTAGATATCATTATTTCTGAGTTCTAGTTCCATCCCAGATAACGTTCTCAGATTGGTGAGTAATATGCTTCAGAGGTCTCTCAAAGTGGATTGATAAGGGCCTTTTGGCATGTCATGAGTCCCTCATGTTTAAAGTTATTGCCTTACTCTTATGGGTCTTATAAGTGAGACAGAATGAGACTTGTATTCATAGATCATTGAATGTTTTGTGTCAAGTTTCTATCTCTTCCAATATGTAATCTTGTTATCATTGTGTTTTTGAAAAAAAAATCAAGTCTAGTAAAGCCGTGTAGGGCCCTTTCGATTCACTAGCATAGTTACTTTGTTGTTCATCTTATTTTCTCGTTCAAAGGACAAAACCAAAGTCTAGTGGAGCCGTGTGAGGCCTATTTCGATCCACTAGCAACTTTTTGTGCGTCCTGTTGTTCTTGTGTTTGTGGAAACTAGGGGGTTTAGAGTGGTGGTGACAAGAAATAGACAAGAGAATTTTACTGGAGGATTATTATATTGATGTGCCTATGTGTATATCTACTGGTTTGAGTCTTCCTATGTATGTATTCCAATTATATATATATATATATTTATATATATATTTGCACATAGTTGGATAATGATGACAAGAGGTAATGATGAATAGTGAAATTAATTATTAGTGATAATGATGATTAGTTTACATAATGACTAGTCGATAAAGAGGATTAGTTGGTGAATAATGATTAGCAATTATATGATGAGTAATAATCAAATGCACTTGTTAGTAAGATCTGATTAGCTAATGAATATTGACTAGTATGGTTTGATCATAAGACTATTATATGGTATTAACATTATAGAATATGGGTACATAGTCAAATGATGTAAATTATGATATGTGAGTAAATAACTGATTGATGATAATTTTGGAATGATGGTTAATTGGTAATGAAGGTTGGTTATAATGTTAGTTGATTGCTTTATTCTAACCATGAGAGTACTCTGCAGGTGTATGGGAGTTATTTATGAGTTATTTACTTTTCTATACCAATTGGCGTATGGGAGCCAATTTTGTAGTTTGTGATTAATTGTGTGATGCCTTGTGATGCATTATTGTTATTCTGATTCTTTACTTATATTGAATAATGATTGTTTCATGTGTTGGTGCCTTATGCAATATTATTATTATCCCAATTACATTTCTCATTATGCACAGTGGTATTGGAGATGTTTCAAGTTCGTTTTTGTACCTTGATTTAGTTATGTTATCCTGCATGTTATCATACTTCTGTCATGATTTGGCTCAGTCAGTTGATGATGCCTATTGAGTACCCGTTGTTTTATTACTAATACTTTCTATACCTTTTTGTCATAGACCTGAGTACTAGTTGTCACCATAGATCATTGATTGTGTTATGTTGATATTTCTAGAGATAGGGTGAGCTCTTAGAGTTAAAGTATCCTATTTCCCTCTACCTTTTATATTTAGTATTTAGTGTCGAGATATATTTATTAACTATCTTAGAACTTGAGTTGTATTATTTTTATTTGATGATCTTGTACTGGCTCTACCAGGTTGTGGGATGGTGTCTTTTATTGACTGCTTTATCTACCTAGTACCCCTTGCGTATTTATAAATTTTGTTCTTGAATTTCACCTATGATGGGCATTATTTACCAAATTAACCCATTTCATTAGCTTTAGGTTATGGTTTGGCTTACATACTAACGGGATTTAGTAGGTTTTATCATGACTCATAAATAGGGCCTTGACAAATTGGTATTAGAACCTAGGTTACACTAGTACTTTTGTTATAAGAAAAAGTGTAAAGTAGAGTTCTGCAGAATGAAATAGTGACATCTATTTCCTATCCTTAGTAGGCTATGGGACATTCCTAGGAGTTTTTTACATCTTTCACTCATATCGTGGTAAGAGTCTGAGTTTGTTTGTAGAAGTATTCCTTTGACTTTACTCTTTCATAGATAGATAGGACATATGCGCTATACAAGAATATGGTCCAGAGATCAAGCTTAGAAAGCCTAATCCAATTTGTAGATGACCTAGAGGTCATGGAAAATCGTGTGATATATCCCCATCTAGGGGCCACGATAGGTTACCTCCCAAGGTTCTTTTCTTTCTCCTGGGCCAGAGATTCTTCCACCCCAGCCATCGGTGAGCCAGGGACTAGCCCAGTCTCCACTAGTATTTATTTCTTCTTTAGTGCTCAGAGATACATTGGTTCTGCTTTTGGGTTAAGTTAATGGTGTACCATCTAATAGTGCACACTCTACAGATTTGAGTGATACTCAGGTAAGGGCACAACTTATAGCTGTGGCTCCTATAGTTGAAGTTTCTCTTGCACCGATAGTTGCTTATCTAGTAGTTACTCAGCCAGTGATTGCTTAGCCTGCTATATCTTTTGAGGAGAAGAAGATGTTGGTTATATTCTTAAGATTTGCTCTGCTAGGTTTCTGGTGCTCTGAGCAAGGATGCATATGAGTTCCTAATTGCTTGTGAGGATTGGCCTTATTGAGACTCATGGTGTGGATTACACCACATTTCAGTTAGACTTTGCTTCTCAACATTGGTAGAGAGGTTATATGGATTTTAGACTAGCTGGATCTTCTCCTTTATATTAGACTTAATTTTCAATTTAGTTTTTTGAATTAGTGTCGGGCACTATGACAGTTGTAGAGTATGAGGATTATTTTCACGAGTTATCTTGACATAAAACTTCTATATTCGACATTGAGTCTGAGAGAGTTTGTTGCTTTATTAAAGGGTTGAGACTTCTAATTTATATGTCTACTTAGAGTATAGTTGCAGTGGGTAGGACTTTTTGTAAGGTGTCAAATCATGCTTAAGTTATAGATAAGTGCAACGTGAGGGTCATGAGGGATATGATAAGAGGCATATATTTTAGGGAAGATTAAGTGGGTGCGGTCAAAGTTCCTAACCCAGAGATAGTAGTTCTTTGAGTGGGTATCCTCTGCGTCCATGCTATCAACCTTAGATTCAGCCTAGTTGGCCTAGTGAGATAGTGCTTAGATTGCCAACGGAGGTCAGTCTAGTGGCAGAGCCCTCCTTAGTCAAGTTGATGGTTAGTCTTTGAGGGGTTCATCTTCTTATTATTCTAGATGAAGTGGTTATTTTGGGATATCCAGATCTATTGGTTTTGGTTCAGCTCATGTTTCCTATTTTACATATGGATCTCTTGGTTAATATTCATGAAATTGTCCTAGTCAGGGGGGAGGGAGTGATTAAAGTTTCAGCTCAGAGTGTTTACTCTATTAAGGCAATTCATCCCTCAGTTAGAGATTGTTCTCATGGCCATAGGGGTGGTTCCCAGGTTATTTAAGGAGGTTCTCGGGTAGGCAGGATAGGAGGTCGATTAGTTACCTAGCTAGGTGACGGGCGTGGTCAGTTGTATGTAGTACCTTCTAGGCCCGAGGCTGAGACTTCGAATGTTGTTGTTGTAGGTATGATTATAATTTTCCTCTAGTTAGATCTTACTTTTATTTATTTAGGATCCATTTATTATTATATATTTGCTTATTATGCACCATATTTTGAGTTGTCTTGTAATTTACTACCTATTCCATTACGTGTATCAACTCCTATGGGTTATTCTTTAGTAGTGTATCGATTTTTCATATTCTGTGTTGTGACTGTTAGTGATGCAGGTACTTATGCTGATCTTATGATTCTGGATATGGTGGATTTTGATGTGATTATAGGCATGGACTGGTTAACTCATTATCATGCAATCTTGGGTTGCTTTCCCAAGACTATTACCTTAGCCATGCCCAACTTACCACTAGTCGTGTGATAGGGAGTAGTTATCCATGAGACAATGGGGATTCTTTCTTATGTTAGTGCTAGGAGGATTATTTTGAGAGGTTAAGAGTTTTATCTCACTTATATTTGTTATACTAGTATGAAGAATCCATCGCCTGAGTTAGTTCTTGTTATTTCTGAGTTTCCTAATGTATTCCTTACCGAACTGTCTGGTATTCCCTCTATCCATGAGATGGAGTTTTCTATTGATCTCGAGCTTGGCACTAGACCTATTTCTATGGCACCTTACTATATGGCTTCTATCGAGCTTAAGGAGATAAATTCTCAGCTTCAGTATCTTTTTACTTAGGGTTTTACTAGACTAAGTATGTCCCCTAAGGGAGCCATTGTAGTGTTTGTGAAGTAGAAAAATGGTTCAATGTGTATGTGTACTAATTATAGGTAGCTTAATAAGGTAATGGTGAAGAACAGTTATCCTATGCCTCGCATTGATGACTTATTTTACCAGCTTAAGGGTGCTGTTGTGTTTTCTAATATTAATTTGAGACTGGTTATGATTAGTTAAGGATTCCGGCTGAGGATTTCCCAAAGACAGTTTTTATCACTTGTTATGGTCCTTATGAGTTCTTAGTAATATCATTTGGGTGGACTAATTCCCCAACCACTTTCATGGATTTGATAAATTGACTATTAAGGGCTTACTTGGATTCCTTCATGATTGTGTTCATTGATGACATCCTTATGTATTCGAGAAAAAGAGAGGAGCATGTACAACATTTAAGTTTTGTGCTCCAAACTTTGAGATATCATGTGCTTTTTGCCAAGTTATCTAAGTGTGAATTTTTGCCTAAGTCGGTGACATTCTTTGGACATTTGATGTCTAAGGATGGTATTATGGTAGACCCAACCAAGATTGAGGAAATTCGTGATTGGTTTAGAGCTACATCTCCGATTGAGGTTCGTAGCTTCATTGGTTTGGCTAGTTATAATAGATTCTTTGTTGAGGGTTGTGCTACTATTATATCCCCTATGACCATATTGACTCAGAAGGAGGTTTCATTTTGATAGTCTGAGTCAAGCTTTTTAAAGCTCAAGGACTTTCTTACTTCAGCTCCTATTTTAGTTGTTCCTATTAAGGGTGAGGGATTCACCATATTTTGTGATGCTTCTATTCTTGGTTTAGGTTGTGTATTGATGAAGTAAGGTCGTTCCATTACTTATTCTTCTAGACAACTTAAGGTGCACGAGCGCAACTACCCCACTTATGATTTAGAGTTGGCGGTGGTAGTTTTTATGCTTAATATTTTGAGGCATTATTTTTATGGTGTGCATTGTGAGATTTTCACTAATCATTACAGTCTTTGGTATCTTATGACCCAGAGAGAGCTTAATTCTAGACAGAGTAGATGGATTGAATTGCTTAAGGACTATGATATTTTGATCTTTTATCATCCAGGCAAGGAAAATGTGGTAGCAGATTCCTTGATTTGAAAAGTTGTTAGCATGGACAACGTGGCTTGTATTTCATTTTCTCAGCAACCGTTGGCATAGGATATTTAGTCCTTAGCCAACTTTATGGTTCACCTTGATATTTCAGATGTTAGAAGGATTTTGGCTAGTATGGAGTTGAGGTCCTTGCTATTGGAGCAGATTGTGATTGTCGAGTATACGGATAGTAAGATTTTATTCCTTTATGATCAGGAGTTTAGTGGTGAGTTTAACAGAAAAACCATATATTCTGAGGGTGTTTTGATAATTGATGACCACATTTGTGTTCCACAGATCTATGACTAGATTTAATTAATTTTGCATGAGGTGCACTGCTCTAGATATTCCATTCACCCCGGCACAACCAAGATGTATGGAGATTTGAGGCAGTATTATTGGCGGCGTGGTGTGAATAGAGATATGGTAGACCTTGTAGCTCGTTGCCTATGTTGTTAGCAGGTAAAGACCGAGCATCAGTGACTCGATGGTTTGATTTAAAGGTTAGATTACCATGGATTTTATTAGTGGTTTTCCTCACACATACCATGGTTCCGATAGTATTTCGATCATTGTAGATCACTTTCCCAAGTCATCACACTTTATTCCAATTTAGATGTCTTTCAGTGCTAAAAAGTTAGACCATACCTATGTTTGAGATATAGTTCATTTGCATGTTGTGCCCATTTCTATTATCTTAAACCGTGGTTCTATGTTCACTTCAATAATTTTAGAGAGTGTCTTAGGAGGAGTTGTTCACTCAGGTGGATCTTAGTACAACTTTTCATTCGTAGATCAATCTACAGTCTGAGCAGACTATTCAGGTTCTTGAGGACATGCTCCAAGGTAGTGTTATGGATTTTGGAGGACAGTGGATGCAACACTTAGACTTGGAGAGTTTTTCTTGTAATAACAACTACAATTCTAATATTGAGATAGAGACTTTTGAGGCTTTGTATGGTAGGAGATGTCGTTCTCTGATCGAATAGTTTGGGACTTTCGAGATTAGGCCCCGTACGATTGATTTCCAATTGAAGACTTTGGATAGAGTCAGTGTGATTCATGATAGGTTGAGAGCGATTCTGAGTAGGTAAAAGGCCTATGCAGACGGTAGGCTTCATTTCTTGAGATTAGGATTTGGTGATCATGTATTCCTCTATGTATCCCCATGAAAGGTTTGATAAGGTTCATGAGGAAATGTAAGCTCAGTCCTAGATATATTGGACCTTTTAAGATTCTTCACATTTTTGGTGAGGTTTCTTATGAGTTAGATCTACCCCTAAATTTTGTTTCCAATCATTTGGTTTTCGATGTTTCTATGTTGTGGCTATACATTCCTAATCCATCTCATGTTCTTACGTGGGACTCAATCCAGTTGGATGAGCGTTTGACCTTTGTAGAGGAGATGAAGCTCATTTTGGCTAGTAATGTCAAGCGATTGTGCACCACAAAAATTTCTGTAGTTAAGGTTCAGTGTAGGAACCACCTAGTATAGAAGGTCACTTAGGAGATTGAGAGTGAGATACAGACGCAATATCCGCATATGTTCAAGACATCAGGTATAGCCTAATCCTTAACTTTCAGTGATGGAAGTTACTTTAGTAGTGGATATTGTAATAACCCTTCAGGTCCTTTTCCATAGTTCTACTTATTTTAATTGTTAGCTCCTTTCCTTAGCTACCCTAGTCATTTATCACTTGCTAGAACTGGAAGTTCCATTACAGGGTGGTTGGTTTTGTTTTTAGAGCCAATTATCTATTTTGAAGTCTTTGATGGTTCCAAAAGTCCACGGGGAAAAAACTTAAGTTAAATAACCTCGAATTCAAATTTTGACTACGCTAACAACTCTGGAATGAAGATTCTAGGCTTGGTAGACCTTTCATTTAGGTATCGAGGCCCCAAAGGTCATTTCGACATATTGGTTGGAAAGTTAAGAAAATGAAATATGGGTGTGGGACGCACAGTTTGTCGAAATGACCTCGAATGAAAATTTTGAGTGTGCCATCACGTTCGGAAAATAAATTTTTTCATGGTTACATAGTGTGTTTGCGCATGCAATATTTTAAACTAATTATGTGCACCCGCTAGAAAGTCCATTTTGGACTTGGAAAATTAGGTAATCCAAGTTTTTGGTGCTCCGTGATTGCGACTTTATTGGGCATGATCACAACTTATTCGTGAAGGCCTAGATGCCATAATTGCATATTGATGGATGTGATCATGACTCACATAGAAGCAAATAGATGGTGCAATCGGGAACCTCAAGGTCATGATACCAATTCCCAATTACTTGGATTGGGTATAAATAGACAACAAATGTCGTGAAATCAAATTTTTTTTCATCCATCATCTTAGAGAAAAAACCCTAAAGATTTAGAGATATCAAAACTGAAGCTTGGGATGACTTTCCAACCTGTTTAACATTTATTTTCGCGATTACCATCTGATCTAAGGTTAGAATCCATCCTTTTCTTAGTGAAATTTCATGATTTATTGCTCTAAACCCCAAAAACCTTAGGGTTTTTATTTTAGCCCCAAATAGCTTGGTTTCCACCCATTTTTTAGTGTAATGATTCCTTGAGATTTATATTATGTTGGGTTGATTTTGGAATCATGATTTTCATAAGTGGGACCCACATGGGGTTTTTGGTATGATTTTTTTACCCGAAGCACATTGGTGCAGTATGGGTATCGTTATTAACGTGTCAATGAGTAGAATGTATTTATAATATCTTGGAATCTTGAGGAGGCCTCTCAAAAGGAAAAAATGGTGGTTTAATAGTTCGTTAAACTTTTTTCGGCGTCGAGGTAGCCTATGTTTATCCCTTGTTAGATTGAGCTATATCATAGTATTCTTGTGATATTATGTTGGATATGTGATGGGTCTTAGGTATTGGATAGTTGAAATCTAATATTTGGTTTAGGCTAATATGGAACCATAGAGTTTAAATAATTGACTTATTTCCTTATGCCTTAGGTGCATTAGACTTTTGTACTTATGTTTAGCTTCAGAATGCTTTACATTACTCAAATTAAGTAAGAATGTTTTAGACCCTCATGATGAAGGTAAGTTTGGCCTAAGTTGTGGTAAGTTTGGCCTTAGTTGCTTACACTAATAAAGGTTGCCTTAGTTTCCATTGGACTTAATTAGAATGATTGAGAAGAATCTCTACCTTAGAGCTAATTGTGGCTTGCTATACCTCTAAGAATGGATTTAGATAGCTTATCCTAGTCCGGGATAGAACTTGCCTCAGAATGTGTTTTGGGGATATAGATGTGGGCTCTTTGATCCACCTAAAGTCAAGATTGATTATTAGTTCTCTTGAAACCTTTATACGTTTATTGAATAACTTAGAGAATTCGCCTTGAGGCTATATTTTGGAATCTTTGTACATGATGGCATTAGAAGTAATGCTCATGGATAAACCTTCTATTATGCTAATGGCAAGCTTTTGACTATGCTATAGATAAGTTGTTACCTATGCTATTGCTTATAATTATGACCATGTAAGAATTTATGCTAGTAATTATGCTAGAAAACATTCATAATGATGATGTTAACAATTGTGATGATAATTACGCTAGAAGTCATGCTTATTGATTATATGGCAAGATATGCTATTGATTATGATAAGATTCATGATTTTGATTGTGAGTCCATGTCGAATAATTATGCTAAAGAAAATGCTATTATATATTTTAATGATTATACTATTGTATATGATATATATATATATATATATATAGATATAGATATATATAACTAGTTCAATTTTGAAAGATGGCTATGATGATATATACCTAGAAAGGCTTAAGGATATTGTGATGATATATTGACACTCGGTTATATTGGTTGATGATTATGATATATACCCAACAATGACAAAGGATGATTATGCTTATGTATCCCCAACAAGGCGGCAGGATGATTAAGATATATACTCGGGAAGGCCAGATAATGATTTTATTGATGCATTGATACTCGGCAAGAGTAGAGGATGATTATATCAATGTGCCTATTGTACATATACCAATTTGAGTCCGGCTAAGCCCTTATTATTGTAATTGTATTTATATATATACTTGCACCTAGATGGTTATTATGAGGGACAAAGAAGACTAGAGGTAACTAGGAATAGTGACATTAATGATTAGCAATAATAATGATTAGTTGATATAATGACTAGTTGATAAAATGGATTAGTTGGTAAATGATGATTAGCGGTTTATGATGACTATTAATCAAATGAGCTTGTTAATAAGAGATTATTAACTAATGAATAATGACTAGTGAGGTTTGATAATAAGGCTATTAAATTGTAGTAACATTATTGAATATAGGTACATAGTCAAATGATGGTATTTTGTGAAATATGAGTATATCACCAATTAATGATAATGGTAGGATAATGGTTAAATGATGATGAAGGCTAGTTATAATATTGGTTGATTGCTATATTCTACCCTTCAGTGTACTCTCCAGGTGCATGGGAGTCTGTGATGAATTATTTACTTATTTGCAACAATTGGCATATGAGAGCCAATTTTATAGTTTATGATTTCTTGTATAAAGCATTGGAATGCATTATTATTATTTCTATTATTTAATTTTATTGCATGGTGATGTTGACATGTTATGGCGACTTATACTATTTATTATTATTCTGGATACATTTCTCATTATGTACAACTGTGATGATTGAGCTTCATTTTTGTACCTTGACTTAGTTATGTTATGTTGCATTTTATTGTACTTAATATCATATTTAGATCAGTCGGCCGATGATGCCTACTGAGTGCCCATTGTTTTGGTACTCAAACAACACTTTTGTACCTTTTTGGTGTAGATCTAAGTATTAGCTATGGTTGTTGATTATTTATTGTGTTGTACTGATATTTCTAGAGATAGGGTGAGATTTTGGAGTTAGAGTCACCCATTTTCCTTTATCTTTTAATTCAATCTTTTGTGTAGAGATGGATGTATTGACTATCTTAGAACATGAGTTGTATTATCGACATTTGATGATCTAGTACTGGCTCTACTAAGTCATTTGATGGAATCTTATATTGATTGTTTTATCGATCTAGTATCCTTTGCTTATTTATAAATTGTGTTCTTGAATTTCATCTATGATAAGCATCTCTTACCGAGTAAACCCATTATGTTAGCTCTGGGTTACGGTTTTGCTTACCTACTGGAGGGATTTAGTAGGTGCCATCATGACTCATAAATTGGGTCGTGACATGTAATAACTTAAAAATTTGATGAAATATAAGAATTATATTTTTTGTGTGATTTAACAGTTTTAATTGTCTCCATAGTTGCATTGTGATATTTCAGGGGTGTGCAGGTGATTGACCTAATTCCCGATGCATTTTGGTTCTATTTATGGGATATTATGTTTTTTGGTGGCTTCAAGAGCCTTATTTTGGACTTCTGTAGTTATCTTTTGATCCGTGCAATGGATCACTGATGAGTGATGATTTTACCACTCATTCGCACTAAACATTTGTGCACATTACCTTGTTATGAATTAATGAATGAGACATATTAGTGATAAAATGCACTGACATTCACTCTTTTAAGGCATAGAGTTGAGGAGATCAAAAGATGTAGATTGGAGCTTAAAATAATCAAAGGAGTGCAAGAAAAGTTCAACTGAAGACTTAGAGCAAAAAGGCCTCAGGTACCACGATTGTGGTCTGCTGACCGCAATCGTGGAAGTCAAGAAAAAGTCATTCAGCCATGATCACTGAAGTTACCTGCAGTCACGTAACCACGATCACAGCCAGACCCACACGATCGTAGCTTATCATAAGAATTCAACCCAAGGGCAAAACTAGATATGCACGTTACTGATCCCAATTTTAACAAAAAAACTCAAACCCTAGCATCATGAATCATATTCCATCTTCCCCAATTTTTGGGTTTAGCATTTTGTCGTTGATAAGCCTCCATTTTTGGAGAAGAAAATATTGCATAATTTTTGGGTGAAGAATATATTGGAGACTTTCTAAGTGGAAGATTTTCTCACTTCCATTGTTTATTTCTAGGAGTGCCAAGTTTGAAGTAACATTTTCTTAAGCTTCAATAAATCACTTCAATGGAGATAATGGGTATATCTATGCTTATTTATCTTATGTGTTTCTACATCTCCCTCTTGGGGTTATGTGTGAATAGGGGTTAAAGTTTGTGTGTGTTGTTGTTTATTAGCTTCTATTTAGTAGTTCATGTTTTGGGTTTTATCATTGTTATGCTAACTTGTTGGGTTTTGATTGGTGAAATCCCCAAATACCCACATGGGTATGATAAGTGAAAACTCTATGCTCTAGAAAAGCCAATTCCATCTTCAAACGAAAGGTTTTGGTTGAAGTTTAGGAATCTATATCTTCCTTGAAAGAGGGATGTGGAGACCAATACAATGATAGATAATTATGGGTATAGTTTTCTAAATTTTCACTATATTTGACATAAGAAAATAGGGATGCCTAGATTGAGGTTGTGGTTACCAATTGTTGAACACACCTATTGGGTATTATAAAGAATCAATGGGTGAAAGTTTGGTGTTTTGTTGAAAGACTAGCATCAAAATCTATAGCCAAACCTACCCATATTTGACTTACTAAATTGATGTTGATCATTCACACCCATATATCACTCCCTTAGTAGTGCATATTCCCCAGATCCGTACATACTTGTTAAAACTCTAATTAATTGTAGCCCTAAATTTATTCTTGAAAAATCCAAAAAGAAATATTAGTGTAGATACCAATCTCCCCCATTTTTACCTTTTTGTAACATTGGTTTGGATTTAGCTCATAACTATTATTTCAAAGTAACTTGATTGCCACTCACATTGTTCCTCGTGGATTCGACCCAGACTTTAAAGTTGGGTAAATTTATTGTCAATGACTACCTTGCACTTAAATTGACGTGTAAGTTGAGCATTATCAATTAATTAACGGACAACGCTAGTAGATCTGGAACATCGATTTTAGGGTGTAACATGTATGGTGTAGTTTTGTAATTCTTATTTTGACCTTTATTTTGGAAATTATAATTTTGGGTTTTGGGGTTCAACATTCTGAAAATGATGTCTTTTTAAAAATCCGATCTCTCCATGAAGTCTGGAGCATTGAATTAAGTGTGGTTACATAATTCATTTGCACATATTAGGTTCTGAATGAATCCTGAGGGATGATGGAAACTTGGAAAATTTCCAAGGTTTAGCAAATATCTAGTGTGTCGGCGATCATATTCCTTGACTGTAATCGCGAGTAGTGTGATCATCGTGGCCCTAGTGTAATAACAACTAGCCTGTATAGGTTGGGGATAGTGCGATCGCACACCCCAGGTTTCCATAGCAAAAATTGAGCATCTGGAGGATATAAATTGAGTTATTTTCCATGATTTTAGGCATTATTCATCTTTAGAGTTCAACCTTAAAATAGTGTGAGATCTTAAAAGTGAAGCTTGTGGGTGCTAGATTAACTTCCACTTCTTTATTCTCTTACTGATTTAAGGTAAGAATTCACCCTTTTCTTAGTTAAATTTCTTGATTTATTACTATAAACCCCAAAAACCTTAAGGCTTGATTTTAAACCCCAATTTCACTCTTTTTCACTGGAATAATGTTCCTGATCCTATAATTACTAGTTTTTCCTCAATTTAACCATAAAAAATACATTGATTATTGATTTTAAACTTGATTTTAAAGGTTTTACTCGGTAAAGAATTAAAATGTGTTTTCTTTGATTTAAAACTCATTTGTAACTTGATTTGACTTGGGTTTTAAACTGTAGATTCCTAAGAACACGAAAAACACATTTTTGAAATAAAGTTGTGATTTTCCCTAGTTTTTTTAAAACCTATTTCAGAGGTCCATTTTGACCCTGACTCAAAACTAGGCAATATGGGTGTTGTTTGCTTTATTTTAATGTGTATATTATATATTTATTAGTTTTAATTGATTTCGAGATTGTTCGTGAGAAGTAAGATTGTGGGTTGAAGTGTTACAGACCAATTTTCAACCTTAAGCGAGGTTATGTCTGAACTCTTCAGACTGAGCCGGGTAGTTAATTTGAATACAAAATGTATGTTAAGGGGATAGGAACTAATCATGAATTTGTCTATCTTAATGTGTTTTCCTTATATGGGGGCCTATATGTGATATCATTATTGCTTTAAGATATTATGTTACATATGTGACCATGTGGGATCCTATGTGATGTTAATACCCTGAAATACAAGTGAATAATTGTATTGTGTTGTTGAAATACCTATTGTGGTACCATTTGTGTATTGTGTTATATTATTACTTTATTAGCATATGAATCATGTGGAATTTCATTGATGGTTGAAATAATGAGTGAATATTGGCTCACGTGGTTGTGGAATTTATCATTGTGGATGGTTGTGGAAATATATCATTGTGGTTGGTTATGGAAATCCATAATGTGGTTGGTTGCTGAAATATTCATTGTGATTTGTTATGATCATTACATCCTCATATTATACTCATACATAAAATATTGGTACTACCATGGAAACATTCGAGAAATACTAGTATCACCTTTTTATGACAGAAAATATGACATCTTATAAAATCCTCCCTGAGGGATATGCCAGGGAGGAGATATGGATTGTATATGGGTTGATGAACCTCCCATGAGTCCTACGTCAGGAGGCATTACTCCGTAGGTTTATATGGGGATTGTGCGACGATCTTCGAAGTTGTGCAATGACCTCCTACATCATCATCATCATCCTCATCATTTTATACATTGCACTTGACTGTGTTATGTTGTGAATGAATTACCGTATTGACTTATCTTATATCTACTTGTTCTCTCTCCGTTATTTGTACTTGACGATCTTGTATATATATTTTCTTCCTTGTTTCTACTTGTGTGTGACATGATGTATACTTGTGTTCTACCTTGTGGTGTTGTTACAATATACTTGATTTATATATTAGAACTGTTAGTGCATGCGGTGTGGGCTACCATTATGGAATATTTTTTAATTTCAACGACGTTCCCTTTATGTGTATTTTGTATATTTTATTATCTACTTTTCTCGGTCGGCCTATGATACCTACTTAGTACAAGTGGATCGTACTCAATCCTACTGCGCTCTTTCTTTGAAGGTCCTAGTTTGAGTGCACCCCAACTTGGTTAATTCGGCCAATATTTGGTGCTTTCAACGTAGTGGTTGACTTTCAGGTGTTCAGATGTATTCTACTACCTTTCTTATAGACTATGCCTTTACTTTAATTTCAGAGACAAATTTTCTCTTGTATTTGGCATCTTATGTATTTTATTTGAATTTGAGTTCTACTAGATACATTTCTTATACTATTGACATCAGGTTTTTGGAGTTATGGTTGTATTTTTTATTTTATTCTTTCTGCATTTATTATACTTATATAGTTCCACTTCATTCTAGAAGACCTACCTTAGGGGTATTTCTAATTTCTATCTTTTCCTCTTTTTGTATCAGTTTATGTGATAGGCTTACTTTTCATGCAACGTCGCGATAAGTTTCATCATGACCCTTGGATTTTGGATCATGATAAATTGGTATCAGAGTTTTTAGGTTTCATTGTTCTCAATATTCGAGAGGCTATGGAATGTTTTTAGGAAACTTCCTTTACTTTATTCCTTATCATACGAATTTCTTTCATGTCCTATATTCTGAGTTATGTTTCACTCTATCTCTGTAGATTGTGTTGACTTGGTTTCACGAGAGTAAAGATGTGAAGCCTTCTCCTATAGAGCGAGCCTCGAGTCATGGACAGACTCGAGAGAGTGGACCGGCCTATGGATCAGCCCTGTCTAGGTAGAGTTCTAGGGGACTCTCCTCAGAGACTCAGGTTGAGCATGTTGGAGGCATTAGTTTAAGTCCAGTTCCTCAGAGTTTGTTCACCCCAGTTTTTGAGTGGTAGTTGGTGTGCTTGCTGATCCTCTTAGAGGGTTCTCCTTTTGTTATGCCTAGTGTTTCTCTAGGCCTTAGTGAGGATCCTCGAGTGGAACCTACTCCTTCTTTGATGCTCCTCGGTCCTCGAGTACTATTCCTATTTTAGTGTCAAAATTTGAGTATGGAGTTATGTGATTGACAGTCCATCGTTCATCTATTTACCTTCTCATATGGGATCTTAGTCTTTAAGATTCACTATGTGTTCTCACGCTATGGTTATTATTATGTCTTTTAAGGATTATAAGAGGTTCGAGAGATTTACTCTCTTGGGTTCTCCTAGATTTAGTGGTCCTATGTATGAGGATTCTTATGAGTTCTTTATTGATTATCGAGAGAAGTTACATATTTTGGGTTTGCTCGAGTTGCATGGAGTTTCTTATATCACCTATTAGTTGAGAGATGTAGGTAGAGATTGGTGGAGGTCACTGGTTAGTTGCAGACCTCTTAATTTTCTCGATATGACATGGAATCAGTTTGCCGATGCATTTTTGGAGAGGTTTGTGCCATATAGTTTGAGGGATCGAATGTGTTATGAGTTTGATTGCCTAGAGCAGGGATCCTCGACTATAGCAGAGTATGAGGCACGCTTCCACGCCTTGTTAAGATATTCCAAGGGTAGTATTTCCACCATGTCTTACAAGATTTAGATATTTATGAAGGGTGATGTGTTATAGAAATATAGCACTTTTTTTGCTTAAAGCTATGAAAATATGCATGTAAGGATATTTGGTTGGATTTAAGGTGTTTTTGGAGTGTTATGCAGGAAATCATGTTATTGATGCAAATTTTTTAAAAAGAGGATAAAAGATGTGTTAGCTACTTTTTGGTGCAATTAAGGATGTTCGAGACACTTTTTTTCTTATTCGTGATCAAAGCATATTCGAGAATTAAAGAAGAGAGGAAAAGATTACTTTCAGCACTTACTTAGTCAACCTACGGACTGCAAGTAGGACCTACGAATCACAAGTAGGCAAAGCAAGTACCAAAAGTCCAAAATCCCTAGAGTTAACTCGCTGGATTTTTTCATATGCTACCCACACCCTGTACCTGCACCCAGGGTCAGGACCACATGTAGTACCGGTATCTGGGCCAGACCACAGGTGCAGACCGCATGTGGCCGCTGGTAGTGATTTTCCTGAATTGTTCCAAAATCATTTCCTAGGGTTTTTATGTATCCCAATTACACTCCTATAATGTTTTCAAGTCATATTATGTATGCGTAATTAGGTTTTCCTATTTTATTTAAGATTTGACTTCTAAGGTTTTTTGTAATCTATAAATACCCTTTAGGCTTGGTATTCATTCATTCATTAATTCAGAAATTCATTGAGAAAAATACATTGACATATTCAAGGGTAGGACATTAAACAATATCCTATACTCTCATTGTTCTTTCTTTGTTTTTGGTTTGTTATTTAATTTATAAGTTTGAGATTTCTTCTCTTATTATTGTGAGATTGGTTTTGTAATTTTGTTTGTGGATTCCATGATTGACCTCATAAAAATAAGATTCTAAATCCCTTAGCTAGGATTGTTGGAACCCTGGCAAATTAACAGAGTAAACGAAGTGCCAAATCGTTCTAGAGAGATTGGTTTTGTAATTTTGTTTGTGGATTCCATGATTGACCTCATAAAAATAAGATTCTAAATCCCTTAGCTAGGATTGTTGGAACCCTGGCAAATTAACAGAGTAAACGAAGTGCCAAATCGTTCTAGATAAATATTCTTACATGTATTGGGTTTTCTTCATTCTTATTGATTTCTTAGCAGTGGCCAATGTTTAGATCCCTCCTAGATTATTGCTTCTTACTCCGAAAGAGCAGTAGTGACTAGGAATGAAAGATCACAATAATAATTTGATGATTAACAGTCGTTCCACGCTACTAGGTATTATCTTTATAAGATCGTTAAATATCATCAAATAACTAGAGGCCCAAAAGGTAATAGTTAACTGGGATCCAAGATAAGGGTTAGTAAGGCGACATCCTGAGACTCAAAAGGTAAATGGTGAAATCCTTTTGCTCGTCCAAAACACTGTTGATGGTACATAACATATCAGTTCTAAATGCAAGGTATTGGAATAGTTCCATAGCGCACAATAAGTGTATTGAGTTGAGAATTCTATGGGAACACAAGCCTAGTGTTCATATTTGATTGTTTACAACCAAGAGAAACCGATTCTTTTCCTTTTTCTATTTCAACAAATCACCCCTTTTAATTTTTGGTAGTGCCTGGTAATTTCAACAAGTTTGAGAAGAATTTTCAGCCTGTTCCTGTGGGATCGACCCTAACCTAATTAGGTAATTGTATTTGACAGTGACCCCTTCATCCTTCAATTTGAGGTTTATTTTGGGCGTTATCAAATTTTGGTGTCTTTTTTTTGGGGAATACGGTTTTGGAATTCTCTATTGAAATTGTTAGAGTTATTGGGTTTTATTTTCTTTTCTCTTATTTGTTTTGTTGCCTACTTTTCTTGAGATGATAGCCTGGCCAAAAAAAGTGTGGAGTGATGATGAATGCTTATTAATTGATCCTTTTCCTTTTGATATGGTGTATTACTGCAAGACCGTGATAAATATATTGATAGAACATAATGAATGCATGCTTGACATGTTAGCACTCATGGAAAAAAGAAGACAAGATCATTTTCAAAAGGTTGATAGGTTTGGCTTGTATATCTTCCACTTACAAATAGAGTTTTATGAAAAAGTTACTACGTATAATGCCCAACAACTTAGTTATGGGTAGTATGAGATTGAATGAATTCTAACTAGCCATCTTGAGGACCTAAAATTTGAGGAGTCTAAAATTTCTCATGCTTTAATGGATAGTTTCATGCTTAAGGAAAGCATACTAGAGTTATGTGAGGGTGTAAAAGAAAGTGTAAATCTGTAGTTGGGACATATTGGACCTCATTCAAAGTATTTTTGCACATTGTGTATTGATAATCATATCTTGATTGAGCCATCCAAGCCTAAAGTATTGTGTAAGGAGGAGGAAATATATGTCTATATTCTTGAGTTTGCTAAGACAGAATCAAATAACTATATTCATCAATAAGGGCCAAGAATTACAATATGCCACATCTATTTCTTGGGTCCTTTGTTTTTATACCTCTTCCCCGATGTAAAATTAGAAAAGTAATTAGGGGTGAAATTCATAAGTTCAAATTGGAAAGAGAAATTTTAAGGCCAACTTTTGGGCTACCTTGATGAAGTTTGAGTAATCAAGGTACCCATAGGTTTGTTAGACAAGTTTGAGTACCGAACCAAGTCTTGTCATGCTGCAACGTGAAATCAGGCATTTCTTGGGAGGCAACCCAAGGTATTTGGTTTTTTGTATTCGTGTTACCTTATTGATGTCAGATCTTGGCACCTATGGTGCCACAGGTATGTTCCTAACTCTCTTGTTTTGTAGAGGATTGATGTATTGGGGACAATGCATGATTTTAAGTTAGGGGTGGGGCTACTTGTTGGTCTTAATGACCTCTTGGGATTTTTGTTGTCGTGTCTCTTTCTCCTGGAGTCTTGTACCTAGTAGATAGGGCATGTTTAGGCATATTGTGTTTTGTTTTGTGATGTTTTATGTTTAATTAACAGAAAAATGAGTATCTAGGATAGTTGATATGTTTTTATTAATGATACCCCTTCAATTGCTTGTTTTTCAACGATGATATGTATATATATGTAACTATTGTAAATCTTGTTATGGCATTAGAATTAGGGAAATGATAATCACTTGTTGACAAATGAATTAACCGGATATGTAGTTGTTGGTAATATTACTTCTATGCCAATTGTTAGTGAGATATTGTAATAAACTATACTTCTACCTAGCTTAAAATTATCCCAGAAATGTTAAAGACTTCTTTCAAAGATGAATCCACTTTTATACATATATTTTCAATATTTTCACTTTTTGTCATATGGGAAATTCAATAAGCTTTCCATAGATACCAAATTTTCCCAAATCCGACACCAGGGCGAAGAGTTAGAGCCTTTTTAGTGAGACAGTGTATCACTTGAGCCATCAGCGCATTGCGGAGCCACCTTAAATGGCAATTTTCAATTTCTAGTGTTGCTACGCAAAAGTGGCACGTCGTACCAAACATTCAGGTCGTAAACAAATTGGCAACGTGATAGCTCTGTGTCGCACTGTCAGCCTAGTTCCCAGTTGGCAATTTCCAGTGACACGGCGCGATAGCGCTGCATCGCGCCAGCCTGCCAAATCGGGAAATTTTCTCAAAAATAAAATATGCATCCAAGGGTTAAAAAGGGTCAATTTATCAACCCTATATAAACCTAATAACACGTGATTCAATAATATTTCACCCAAAATATAGGGTTTCTCTCAAGAACAAGCTAGGGTTTTCAATTGGGGATTCAAATCCAAGACTCAAATTCAAGAATCTCTCTGTCAATCTTCATATAATCAAGAACTAATGTATGCACAGTATTTATTCATGTATTTCTTTTATCCATGAAGCTCAAGAATTATCTTTTAAACTATAAATTGTAATATTTATGTTGTTGGTTGATTGAAATCATGATAGCGTTGTTTATGATTCCCAAGTTGTGGTTTTTATGTTTTTGTCTTGATATTACATTAGTATGTAAGATTAAATCCATGAATTGAGTGGTTTATCATGTGTAGTTTGATGAATACACCTATTACCTAAGTGTGCACACATGGTGTTTAATTATATGCCCCAATGAATGAATGATGATCAAGTACTTAGTTTCCATATGTCAAGATTATGTCATGTATCTTAAGTTATGCTATACCTATTTGATTAAGATGCTTCCCATGCAAAACCTATGCATTGTTTGGTGAGATGTTTATAAGATTAGAACATGAAATTATACCACGTTTATATGCATTACTATCCATGTACAACATAATGATGATCATGTGCTTCATGAATTTCCAAACTATGAAATTATGAATTATTGATATTTGTCCTGTGATCAAAAGTTTCAAGCCTTGTCAGTTTCATTCTATCGAGTCCTGGAGGTACTTGTACCCGACAATTTAGCTATGTGTCTTGAGCCATGTCATGTTTTCACGACAATCTCAGTCAAGCCATGATCAGTAGAAGTTAGTCAGTCTCATGACTCAGGAAAACTCAGTAAATTCAGTATCAGTCCAGTCTCATCCAGAAATCTCAAAAATCTCAATAATTTCAGTAGCTCAGTAATCTTAGTGACCTCATCGGTCTCATTAACATCAGTAATCTCTGTAAATCTTAGTACATCTTAGAAATATCTGTGAACTCAGTCAGTTATTAGATATCAGTAGTATTTCTTCAGTCACGGAATTCAGGAAACCCAGTCGTTGTACAGTTTAGTTAATCATGTTCAGAGTCTATTCAGTTAGGAGTAGGAATTAGCACCGAGTGAACCCAAGGATGGGAACACACGCTGTTATATGAGGGTATGATTCTCAGCAGTCATCCTTGCATTCCCGAACTATGTAGCCAGCATAGGTTGAGATATCAGCACTATCAGATAAGGGTTGATGAGGTAGATAAACACTGTCAGATGAGGGTCCCACCATTCTATTTTAGGGGACACTATC
Organism: Capsicum pubescens; assembly: GCA_030864215.1. Classification (NCBI taxonomy): domain Eukaryota; kingdom Viridiplantae; phylum Streptophyta; class Magnoliopsida; order Solanales; family Solanaceae; genus Capsicum; species Capsicum pubescens. Next base: position 152,460,486 of record CM061543.1, on the reverse strand, counting down.
AGATGAGGGTCACCCATAGCTAGTCCTTACCAGTGGCACGGTATTGACACCTTTCCAATTAGGGTTACAAATTGGACCCCAACTCAGCTATAATGGCCTATTAGAATATTTAGGTTAGATAACTACTTCCCACAGTTTCAGTTATAGAATCAAAACTGTCAGATACAGTCATTCAGTCTCAATAATAGAACTTAGTTCAGTTCTACAGAAATTCAGGACTGTCAGATATAGTTAACTCAGTACAGTGCAGAACTCATCTAATTCCATCAGTATCAGGACTATCAGATACAGTCACTCATGTTATCAGAACTCAGACTCAGTAATCATGTTAATACAAACTCAGTTAATAGTATATTAATTATACGAAACTTATGTTATCAGTATTTAGACTTAGGACTATCAGATACAATCAGTCAGTCTAGTTCTTCATAATCAGAACTGTCAGAACTAGTCTTTCCTGTATTAGTGATACAACATCAGTCTCTCACTATTCAGTAGATTCATTCATTCATATTCAGTGTCCCAATATCAGTACTCAGATATCAGTAAACCCATGTTATCAGAATTTATGAATTAGTGTTATCATGATCTTAGTTATAGTTACGTATTCATGCATATATTCTCACGTTCATATTATTCGGTCAGTTGTTATTGTTCATGCATATGAACCATTGCATTCAGCCTATCTCACTTGTATACCAGTATATGCAACGTACTGATGCATTTGCGCTATGGTGTTTTATACCATAGTTTAGAAGTACGAGCTCTCGAGCATCCTTAGTTGATCAGATGTTCAACAGCCAGACTAGCAGTAAGTCCTTATTATTAGAGGATAGCATGATTATTTTATTACTTTATTATTTCAGTAGCCAGGAGTTAGTTGGGGACATGTCCCATCAACTCCACAGATTTCAGACAGTTTAGAAGCTTTGAGACTAGAGTGTTTTCAGACTACAACATGTTTCAGATAGTTCATCTCAGTTTTGGGTATTGTTATACCCCATTACAGATATTGTATTATATTCAGTATTAGTTCAGTTTTGAACCTTATCGCCTTATAACTTATATTCCACATAATTTCAATAGATTATTCAGTGCTCAGTTATAGATATTAGTCATTGGTTAGCTTGTGGTCCTTCGGGGTCATGAGCACTATGTAGCATTTCGGGTACCATATTTGGGGCGTTACAGATACTACCTAGTTCCCTTTGTGTGTTGAATTTTGAACTTTCCTTGTTAGTCTGTCTTAGGTTGAAAGATAATCAGTTAGGACAGGATTATAGGCCATTTTTTTTATTTTAGTCCACTTTTAGCCTATAAGACCTTCTATGTGTGAATTGTATCCCTTGATCCCTGTTTTGAGTCTTGTAGTCTATTTTTCTTCTTCCACATATTCACCTTCCCATTTGTGCTATAATGAACCAGTTTTGGCCCTGGTCCTTCTTAAATATTATACACCTCAACTCGGGCAAAATGCCTAAGTTGATGTTGGCTATCATAGGGGTGCATAATGTAAAATGGGTATATAGAGAGGTAAAATAAGAAGAAAAAGCTAGTAAGGCTGGGTGTGGTAGCAAAAGAACAAAAAAGAAAAAAATAGAAAAGAAGAAAAAGAAAGAATAAAGACCACACCCAACCTGAATGTTCATCAAATAATAAAAAAGGGAGAAATAGGGTGAAATAAAAGAAAATCAGGGAGTAAGTGAAACCCAAAGATTAGTATAGTGACAATGGGGCTTAGTCACTTAATATGTTCATATCTACCATACCATCCCCTAAGCCTACATTACAAGCCGAGAAAATTCCTCTAGTGATCCTAACTTCATATCTGAAACTTAAGGTGAAGAAAGTAAGGGTAAACCTATGGTATTTGACATGCATTGATTGGAATTTTTTTTTTGAGTGTGAGTGTCTCTTGACCGTTCTTGTATTTTCTTTTTTATTTTATATATGAGAGAGTGGGACTTCACTATTGTGAGGGAACATGGGTTGTATTTCTAAATTCTTACTTGTTTGGGTAGTGTAACTTGTATATATGCGTGGTTGTTTGTTGCTAGTGTAATGCCATAGCATGATTCCTTTGTGTCATATTGTTGTTCTTCATTAATACACATAGTTGGCATTAAGTTAGTTAAACTTGGAGAGGGTAATGATCTTGATCTTAAATTTAATGATTGACTGCCATAGGTATCTTTACTTTCTCTTGGTTAAGTATCATCGTATTGTTTTGTTATGTTTTGATGCCTAAGGACATGCAATATTCTAAGATGAGGGTGTTGATGTGTTATAGAAATATAGCACTTTTGATGCTTAAAACTACAAGAATATGCATGTACCTAAGGCTATTTTATTGGATTTAAGGTGTTTTGTGAGTGTTTTGTTGGAAATCAAGTTTTTGATCTTATTTTAGTAAAAAGGTAGGAAAAGGTATTTCTGGCTAATTTTTGGTGCAATTACGAATATTCAGTAAACTTTCTGGCTTGTTCGTGATCAAATCATGTTTGAGAATCCAAGAAGTGATGAAAAGATGACTTCTGATGCTTACTTAGTAAACCTATGGACCGCAAGTAGGACCTATGGACCGCAAGCAGGAAAAGAAAGTGCCAGAAGTCCAAAATCTTGAGAGCTCAACTTCAAGGATTTTTTCATCCGTAACTCGTGCCCTATACCTCCTCCTAGGTTCAAGCCCACAGGTAGTACCTATGCCCAGGACCGGACCACGGGTGCAGACCATATGTTGTAGCCGATAGTGATTATCCCGAATCATTCCAAAATTGTTTCCTAGAATTTCTTTGTATCCCTATTACACTGCTACAATATTTCTAAGTCCTATTATGTATGCGTAATTAGGTTTTCCTATTTTATTTAGGATTTGACTTTTAGGGTTTCTTGTAATCTATAAATACCCTTTCGGCTTGGTATTCATTCATTCATTAATTCAAAAGTTCACTAAGAAAATACATTGACAAATTTAGGGGTAGGACCTTAGGAGCTATCCTATACTGTCATTGTTTTTGTTTTTGGTTTGTTATTCAATTTAAGACTTTGAGATTTCTTCTCTTATTATTGTGAGATTTATTGTGTAATTTTATCTGTGGATTCCATGATTAATCTTAAAACTATGAGTGGCTAATTCCCTTAACTAAGGTTATGGGGACACTGTCAGATTAACAAAGTAGAGGAAGTGCCAAATCATTCTAGATAAAGATTCTTGCCTGAATAGGGTTTTCATCGTTCTTATTGATTTCTTTATGGTGGTCATCATCAATATCCCGCATAGATTATTTCTACTTACTCAAAAAGAGAAGTAGTGACTAGGAAAAAAAAATCACAATAGTAATTAGAAGATTAGTAGTCGATCCACGCTACTAGCTATTATCTAAGTTAGATCGTTAACTATCTTCTAATAATTAGACACCCAAAAGGTAATAGTTATTTGGGATCTAGGATAAGGGTTAGTAAGGTGACATCCTAAGACTCAAGGGGTAAAGGGTGAAATCCATCTGCTCATCCATAAAACTATTGATGGTACATAAATTATTAAATTATACATGCAAGGTATTGGAATATTTTGACAGTGCACGATAAGTTTACTAAGTTGAGAAGCTATGGGTAACACAAGCCTAGTGTTCATCTTATATTGTTTACAACCAAGAGCAACTGATTATTTTCCTTTTTCTATTCAAACAAATCACCCTTTTTTACTTTCCGATATTGCCTGGTAATTTCAATAAGTTTGAGAAGAATTTTTGGTCTATTCTCTGTGGGATTGACCCCAACCTAGTTGGGTTACTATATTTGATAGCGATCGCTTCATTCTTCAATTGGAGGTGTATTTTGGGCATTATCAAAGGGTTTGGATATCTTTCTTCAGTTGGATATGTCTTAGATCGTTGTATTTGGAGCATATTTTTGGAGTCTAGTAGATCATGCTAAGATAACTAAGGGTATTCTGCGAGTATCTCAAGGAGATGCCAAAAATGTGTGGCATGTTTGTAAGTTCAGAGGTTAGGTTTCTCGAGGTAGATATTTTAGAGGTTCTTGTAGATATCAGGGTAGGATGGTAAAGGTGACTATGCGGAGTTTGGGTTGTGGATCTTCTGGTTTAGTTATTTGAGGCGGTTTTCTGAGTCTAGTTATAAATTCTCCTATTGTGTAGGGCTATAGAGCCTAGTCTGTGTGAAATAAGATTGGTCATGTGGCTATGGACTATCCCCATCATTTTTTTGTTTAGAGATAATCCTATTATAGTTGTGAGAGATAGGGGTACTATCAGGGGTGTGAGAGGCATAGGTAGTGGAGCCTGCGATAGTGGTCATGGCACTAGTTAGCCGGTTGGTGGTCATGGACAGTTCTATGCTATACCAGCCAGACTTGAGGCAGAGGCTTCAGATGATATGATCTAAGGTATTTCCCCCATTTGCTTCAGATCTACATCTGTGTTATTTGATCATGGGTTGACTTTCTCCTATATATCTGCATATTTTTCTTTCGATTCTGATTCTGTTTGTGAGCCTCTTGCCTATTCGTGTATCTACCCCAATAGTTGATTCTTTAGTGTTAGATCGGGTGTACCAATCCTGTATTCTGACTTTTATTGGGCCTGAGACACTGATAGATTTACTCGTGTTAGATATGTTTTATTTTGATGTTATTTTTGTGTTATCAATTGCCTATAATAAATACAATCAGCATAGACCCATACTTTTTAGCCATAAATAAGATAGAGCAACCCAAGGCGACATACTAGGTTGGATAAATCCCTTATCTAACAACTCCTGTAACTGATCCTTCAATTCCTTCAATGCGGTTTGGTCAATCATATAAGAAAGAATAGAAATTGGCTTGGTGCCCGACTCAACATCAGTGGGAAAATCAATATAATGCTCTAGAAACATACAAGGAAAATTAGTAGGGAACATATCCATGAACTCATGTACAACACAAATTGAATCTAATGAAGGAGGTGAAGCAACACTTGTATCATGAATATAATAAAACTAAGATAAACATTCCCTCTCAAAAAATCTACAAGCCTCACCATATGATATGATACTTTTATGATCCAAATAAAATACACCCTTCAAATCAATCCTTGGAACACTCAGCGAAGCTAAAGTTATGGTCTTAAAAGCTTTTCTAATTTTACATTTAGCTCCTATCATGACTTTTTCCAAAGAGGGTGTGGTCCTTTCTATATTTTGTGATACTTTAGGTGCTGATTAGGTTCTTTATTAATGTAGGAGAGTAAGGTGATTGCATATTTTTCTCATTAGTTGAAGCCCCATGAGAGAAATTACCCTACCTATGATTTGGAGTTGTGCGCAGTGGGTTTTACTTCAAAGTTGTGAAGGCACTGCTTGTGTAGAGTTTGTTTTGAGATTTTATCAAATCATTATAGCCTTTAGTACTTCTTAACCTAGTGAGATTCAGTGTTATTATCTTTAGTTGATTAAGGATTATTATTTGACTATTCTCTATCATCCAGGCAAGGCTAATGTGGTCGTGGATACCTTGAGATGAAAGTTGACTAGTATAGGTATCTTGGCACATCTTTTGACCCATGAAAGGCCTTTGGTCTTAGAGGTTCAGTCTTTAGCTAACCAGATAGTTGGACTTGATATTTTAAAACTTAAGTGTGTTTTGGAATTTATGGAGGCTAGCTTTTCCTAGATGAAGCAGATTTGAGCTCATCAGTTTGATGATATAAGATTGAGATCGATTGAGATAAGGTGTTGAGTGGCGATGCTTAGGAAAAATCACTTTATTTGGATAGTATTTTAAGGATTAGGGGTCGAGATTATGTGTCAAGGGTGGGTGATTGGATCAAATTGATTTTGGAAGAGGCCCAGTGTTCTAGGTATTCTATCCACCCATGAGTTACTAATATGTATCATGATTTGAAGCAGCATTATCGGTGGGTTGGGATAAGAAAGGATCTAGCGAGCTTTGTAGATCGTTTCCTTTTTTTCCAATAGGTAAAGGACAAGCTTTTGAGGCCTGGTGGATTTCTACAAAGGTTACCCATTCTCGAGTGGAAGAGGGAATAAATTACTATTGATTTTTTGACTGGATTGTCTCACACTTCCTATGATTCTAATAGAGTTTGGGTCATTGTGGATTGATTGAAAAAGTCTGCTTATTTCTTCTGATGCATGTCTGTTTCAGTAGAGGTTAGCCCATATCTACATTCATGAGATTGTGCGACTACAAGGTTTGCCCATTTCTATCATTTTAGATCAAAGTTTTCTCTTCAAATCTCACTTTTTGAAGACTTTTTAGAATGGTTAGGTACTCGAGTAGATCTTAGCACCATATTTTACTTTTATACTGATGGTTAGTCAGAGTGGACTATTCAGGTTTTAGAAGATATGCTCTGTGCTTGTGTGATGGATTTTTGTGGCTAGTGGGAGCAATATTTGGCTTTAGCAGAGTTTTCTTATAATAACACCTACCATTCCAGTTTTGATATGGCTCTTTTTAATGGTTTTCATGGTAGGAGTTGTCGCTCTCCAGTTGGATGTTTGATGTTTTTAAAGTTAGACCTCGAGGTATGGACTTGCTTTGTGAGTCTTTTGATAGAGTTTAGGCCATTCAAGATAGTCATAGGGAGGCTTAGAGTAAGTAGAGATGTTATGCAAATCATAGACTTTGTGCCTTAATATTTGGTATTGGTGAACATGTTTTCCTTTGAGTTTCATCCAAGAAAGGGGTGATGAGGTTTTATAAGAGGGGCAAGCAGAGCCCCAGTATATTGGTCCATTTTAGATTTTTCGGACTGTTGGTGATATGTCTTATAAGTTAGCCTTACCCCCCCCCCCCCGATTTATCAGTTGTTCATCTAATTTTTTATGGTTCTATGTTTTACTGTTACAGTCCTGATGAGTCTCATGTTATTCATTAGGAGTTGGTTCAGTTAGATGAGCGATTGTCTTTCATTGGGGAGTTGATCTCTATTTTGGATAGGGATGTTAGATAGTTGCATACTCGAGTTATCTATGTGGTTAAGGTTCAATTGTGACATCGACCTGTTGATGAGGATACCTGGGAGGTCGAGTTTGATATGTATAGTTCTTATCCCCAACTGTTCGTTGATTTAGTTATTTATTTTCCTTAGTTCAAGGAAGAACACATTTCTTAGTGTTGGATGATGTAACGACTTAAAAATTTGATAAAATATATGAAATATGTGTTTTTATGTGATATAACTGTCTTACCTCTCCCTATAGTTGCATTGTAGTATTTTTTGGGTGGGTGAGGGGTGATTAACACAATTCTCAATACATTTTCATGTAATTTATGCAAAATTATAGTTTTTGATAGCTTCGAGAGCCTTATTATGGACTTCTGTGGTTATCTTTTAATACGTGCTATGAATGTATGAATGGACTATGCCAATAGATCCAAAATGTCGATTTTAGTGTGGTACCATGTTTGGTGTGGTTTTACTGCTTTTAAATATCATTTCGACCATTGGTTTGGAAATTGCAATTTTGGATTTTAAAGGTCAGCTTTGTGAAAACAACATCTTTTATATAATATGATATCCCTAATTAGTCTGAAGCATCGAATTTAGTATGGTTACATAGTTCTTTTGCGTATAACAGATTCCAAATGAATCCTGAGGGTATGACGAAAACTTGGAAAATTTCCAAGTTTCCACCTGATATCTGGTGTGCCAGCGATTGCTAGCCTTGGTCGAGATCACGACTAGTGCAATCGTGGTTGCCCTAGTGCGATTGTGATTGTCCTTTCCAAGCTAGGGTTTGTGAGATCCCACAACTCGGGTCACGATAACGATAGCCAAGAACCTGGACGGGGTATAATTTGAGTCATTTTTCAGGATTTTGGGCATTATTCAACTGGCCTCTTGAGAGCTAAACCCTAAAATAGTGTTAGAGCTTAATAATGAAACTTTTAGGTGCTTGGGAAGCTAGATTAACATCCATTTCTTGATTCTCCTAAGGATTTAAGTTAAGAATTCTCCTTTTTCTTAGTTGAATTTCTTGATTTATTGCTCAAAACTCCAAAAACCTTAAGGCTTGATTTTAAACCCCACTTTTACTCCTTTCCATTGAATAATATTCTCAATACTATTATCACTATTTTTCTCAAATTAACATTCAAAACAACTTCAACTCTTTATTTAAAATGGATTCAAAGGTTTTACCTAGTAATGTTTAAAATTAGTTTTTCTTTGATATGACTTGGGTTTTCATCTGTAGATTCCTAAGAACATGGGAAACTCTCTTTTGAAATAAAGTTTTGATATTTTCTTCTTTTTCAAAAACATGTATCTTGGGTACATTTTTACCCTGACTCAAAACTAGGCAATATTATTATTGTTGGATTCATTTTAATGTGTATATTCTATATTTCTTGATTTTAGTTAATTTTTTAATCATTCGTAAGAAGTAAGGTAGTGGGTTGAAGTATTGCTGACCGATTTAATTCTGCACACAAGGTTGGGTAGTTAATTTGTATTCAAAATGCATGATAAGTAGATGGAAACTAATCATGAATTTTGATATTAAAGTGTTGTGCTCATGTGGGGGGGATATATGTTCTATAATAATTGATTTGAGATATTATGTAATATGTGTGACCTTGTGGGGTCCTATGTGATATTGATAGCATGAACAATTGTATTATGTTGTTGAATGCCTATTATGGCACCATTAGTGTATTTTCTTATATTATTCTTTATTGGCATATGAATCATGTGGAAAATTTTTTGGATGGTGGAAATAGTGAGTGGATATTGGCTCCCGTGGTTCTGGAATACATCATTTTGGATTGTTGGGGAAATATATCATTGTGGTTAGTTGTGGAAACATATTATTTGGTTGGTTGTGGAAATATTCATTGTGATTAGTTGTGAGCTTTACATCCTCATATAATACTCGTTCATGAAACATTGGTACCACCGTGGAAATATTTAAAAAACACTAGTAACACCTTTTTATTACAGAAAATGTAACATCTTATAAAACCCTTCCCAAGGAATGTGCTGGGGAGGAGATATGGAGATATGGATTATCTACGGGTAGACGAACCCCCCATGGGTCCTATGTCATAAGGATTTACTTTGTAGGTGTATACGGGATTGTGCGATGATCCTGAAGGTTGTGCGATGACCTCCTACATCATCATCATCATTATCATCATTTTATACATTGAACTTACTTGATTGTGTTATGTTGTGGGTGAATTTCCATATTGACTTGTGTTATATGTATTTGTTCTATTATCTATTATTTTTACTTGACGATCATGTATATACATGTTCTTCCTTGTTTCTACTTGTATGTGATATGATTTATACTTGTGTTCTACCTTGTTGTGTTGTTACAATGTACTTGATATAAATATATATATATATATATACATATATATATATATATTATTATTGTATGTGAAAATAGTGCGGGCTACCATTGTGGGACATTTCTGATTGCAGGTCACGTGCCCTTTATGTGTATTTTGTATGTTTTATTATCTACTTTGCACGGTCAGCCTATGATACCTACTAAGTACAAGTGGACCGTACTCATGCCTACTGTGACCTTACAGTGTAGGTCATAGTTCGAGTGTGCCATATCTTGGTTGATTCGGGCAATATTTGGTGCTTTAAAGGTAGTGGCTGACTTATAGGCATCTGGATGTATTCTACTATCTTTATTGAAAACTATGGCTTTACTTTCATTTTAGAGACAAAGTTTTCTGTATTTGGACATCTTATTTATTTCATTTGGATTCGAGTTGTACTAGATACATTCTTACACTGTTGACATTAAGGTTTTGGGAATTGTTGTTGTATTGTTGATTTTATTCTTTCCATATTTTTTATGCTTATATGGTTTGATTTTATTCTAGAATCCCTACCTAGGAGGTATTTCTGTTTTTTTTTTCTTTTTGTAACGGTTTGTGAGATAGGTTTACTCGTCAAGGTATGTTGTGATAAGTGCTATATGTCCCTTGGATTTTGGTTCGTGACATGACATTACCAAAGCAATGGGTACTTTGTAGGCATTATCGGCCGACTGAACTAAGTCATAATATAAATACAATAAGATGTAAAATAATAAGCTAAGTCAAGGAAAAGGGAAAACTTGAAATAATGCTCCAAATAAAGTTAAGAATTCACCCTTTTCTTGGCGAATTTTCTTGATTATTTGCTCAAAACCCCAAAACCTTTAGGGATTGATTTTTGCCCCAATTTAGCTGAGTTTGGACCCTATTTTTAGGGTAATTATTCATTAATCTTGTATGAATTTTGGATTGGCCTTGGAAAAGTGATTTCAATACGTGGGACTCACATAAGGTTTTTGATGTCATTTTTGGACCCGAAGCACAATGGTGAAATATGGGTATTTGTTATTCTTGTATTAAAGTTAAGAATGTGATTTTACAGCTTGGCATCTTGATGAGGCTTCTCGAAAGGGAAAAGCAAAGGTTTAGCAATTCGTTGAACTTTCTTCGGCGACAAGGTATGCTAGCTTTAACCCTTGTTAGATTGAGATACTTCATAGTATTTGTATGATATCTTGTTAGATTTGGGATGAGTTTTAGGATTTGATTGATGGAATACAAGACTTGGTGTTAGTTGAGATGTTAGGCTATTGTTACACTGTAAGCTTTAAGAACTTAGCTAATTCCCTTATGCTTTAGGTGAATTAGACTTCATTCCTTATGTATGGCATGAGAACGTCTTAAATTACAATAATTAGGCATAATTGACCTAGTTGCTCATGTTTTAGATGAATTTTCTATCTTAGGGCTAGTGAAGCCTTGTTAATATCTAAAAGTGTATTTAGATATCTTAAACCTATTTCAGGTAGAAATTTGCGTCAAATAAAACTCAAAGATTAGAAATGGACTCTTAACCCACCTTATGATATGGCATATGTTAGCTTTGGTGAACCTTTACGCTTAATAAACTCTTGGGAATGTATATTGAGGTAATATTGATGAATCTTTATACTTGATGGATATGTTGGTAAATATGAGGATTGAAATCTATTGATTATGATATTAGTTATGTTATTGATGATATGACTTATGATAATGATCATATATTTTGATCGGTTTAATTTCAGGAAGTGATTATATTATGACTGGTTCAATTTCAGGTATTCATTATATTATGACCGGCCCAATTCTGGGTATTATATATATTATGACCGGTTCAATTTCAGGTATTGACTGTGAATATATATTATCGGTTCGATTCTGGGCATTTCCTATGACATGATAAAAAATAAAGTGATGAATAATTGGTAAGGAAGGACTAATGAACAAATAATGCCTAGTGGATAAATAGTGACTAGTTGTTACCTTATGTTAGTGATAAACGATGATTAATGTATGACTAGTGGATTATGGAATGATGTTGGTAAATTGCTAAGTGGTGGCATAACGCCGAATGATGGTGAATTGTGGAAGAATGGTAAATTTATGATTAAGGTTAGTTAGAATATCGGATGATTACTTTATTCTTCTCTTGATTGTACACTCCAGTCGTATGGGAGGCTGTGATGAGTTCTTTACTTTTCTGTGCCAATTGGCATACGAGAGATAATTTTGTAGTTATGTTGGCATATGCTTGATTCCTTAATTTATGTTATCGTTCTTATATCAATTTATGTAATATTTATGCACAGAGATGCAGGAGATGATTCAGGTTCGATTCTCTACCCTGACTTATTTATGTTATATTGCATTTATCATTCATAATTCATTATTTAGCTCAGTCAGCGGATGATGACTACTGAGTACCCGTTGTTTTTGTACTCATACTACACTTTTTTACCTTTTTGGTGTAGATCTGAGTAGTGGTTGCTCCGTTAACTCAATTTCTTCCAGTGTTGATATTTCGGAGATAGGATGAGCTCTTGGAGTCCGAGTCGCACATTTTCATCTATCTTATTATTATTCTATCTTTTGTATTGAGACATATATATTGTCTATTTTTTGGCGTTTGGGTTGTATTATTGACATTAAATGCTCTAGTACTGCCTCTACTAGGCTGTGGGATTCGTATCTTATTTCTCCTATTCTATCTATTTAGAACACTTTGTTTATTTGTAAATTGTGTTCATTGAATTTTTTCTATATTGGGCATTTCCTACCTAATTAACCCATTGTGTTAGCTCTGAGTTATTTTTTGTCTTACCTAATTATGGGATTTAGTATGTGCCATCATGACTGGTAAATCAGGTTGTGACAATCATAGTTCATGTGCATTCACAGGATTTTTAATGAATCTCGAAAGGTCGGTTGACACTTGGAAAAATCCAAGTTCTACTGGTGCAACCGCTTAAGTGGTCCTTTGGTCGCTTACGTGGTGGTCTCTTTAGTAGCTAAGATGTCTCAAGGCTAGTCTCGTGTACCATCTCTTTAGCGGATTCCCTATCACTTTAGCGATGCCGCTTAAGTGACATCATGCCCGCTAAATCAGAGGTAGGCTAGGGACGTATGTTGCTTAATTGACTTGATGTCGCTTTTGTGGTGACAGCTTAACTAGTAACCACACGATATTTCTTTCATCCCCACCTGTTATTCTATTATTTTCTCCAAGTTCAAAGAGAACAAAAGACCTAGAGATCTTGTAAAATTAGGAAATTTACTCTTGGGTGATCGTAAGGTGTTGGTAAGCTTGAGAAAGTCATTTCCTCATCATTATCCTTATAAGTTTCTGCTAATTCTAGGTTTAATTCACCGATTAGTCATAAATCCCTAGATATTTGATGGGCTGAATTGAGTATCGTTTGAGCTCAAAATTTACTCATTCTTGATGATAAATGATCCTTGAGAGCGGAGGAACGTGTTGATAGTTTTAAAAGTACAATTTTGCAAGAGATCCTGACAGGAGATTTTGACTTGACTTTGGACTCGAAGCATACAAATGTACTATGGGTATCACTATTCTTGTATTAATGCATAGATCGCTAATTTTAATAGCGTGACATTATGTGAAGAACTCTTAAAAGGGGAAAAGTCTAATTTAGCATACTTTATCGGGCATTCTTTGACCTCCAGATAGGCTACGCTTACTCTTCTCTAGATTGAGCTTAATTGTCGTATCAGTATGATATTATCTAGTTTTGGATTGGTAATTACAACTTGGTTGGACATTTAGCGAAATTTTGATTATTTAGCCGGTTGGTTAGCCGTTTTTAGTAGGATTTGACCTACTTGCCGATATTTAGGTAGAATTGATATCCTAGTACTTAATGAGGCGTATTTAGCTCCTTGTAGTGGGATTTCGGAAACATAGTCTAGTTTGGGGTAGAATTTTCCTTAAAATGGACTTTCAGAGTTAGAAGAAGGTCCCCCAGTCCACCTTAGATTAAGACTAACATTATCTCATCGTAGACTCAATAAGACTTTCTACATTATTTTCTTTAGCACGAGGAGGATTCAGATATATTTTGACTTGTTCTAGGGTTGTGCTTGGGATATATTAAGACTGGTTCAAGTCCTGCAAATTATGATACTAAGAACGATTCAAGTTGGACATCTATGATGATATTACTTCTGGATCGAGTTTGATATTTGTGTTATTATTTTTGGTTCAAGTCTGGTATGTGAGGTACTATTTCCAGTTTGAGTCAAGTATTGAGGGGCTACTTATGATTATAATGGAACTCGTTTGATTTTGATGTTTATGGTATGGAAGGATCCATTATTACAGCTTTGAGGTTTGGATTTTTTGTGTGTTAGATCATTACTTCTTCTTGATAGCATCCGCCGATCTTATGGGAGCTAGTATTGAATTATTTACTTTCATTTGTGCCTCCTCGCTTATGGGGGCCCTGTTATGCCACAAATATTTATGTTCTCTTGATATTATTTATTCAGTTGTTTACTTTTAGTATTTAAAGAATTATTCCAGGTTTGCCCTTTTCCATTGACTTAGCTTATTATTTAACATCTTATTGTTTTTATATTATGACTTAGCTAACTCGGCCGATAAATCCTACCGAGTACCCATTGCTTTGATACTATCATGTCATGACCCAAAATTCAAGGTTTATGATGGCACTTGTAACAACATACCTTGATAAGTAAGCCTATCACACAAACTGATACAAAAAGTGAAAAAGATAGAAATACCCCTAAAGCAGGGCTTCTAGATGTGAAAAGAACAAAATCAACAATACAATCATAATTTCCAAAACCTAATGTCAACAGTATCAGAATGTATCTAGTACAACTCGAATCCATATGAAATACATAATATGTACAAATACAAGAGAAACTCTATCTCTGAAATGAAAGTAAGGATATAGTCTATAATAATGTTAGTAGAATACATACGAATGCCTGAAAGTCAATCGCTATCTTGAAAGCACCAAATATCACCCGAATTAACCAAGATGCGGAGCACTCAAACTAGGACCTACACTGAAAGGGAGAAGTAGGCGTGAGTACGGTTCACTTGTACTCAGTAGGTATATTAGGCTGACCAAGCAAAGTAGATCATAAAAAATACAAAATACACATATATGGCACATCACCTGCAATAAAAAAATGTTCCACAACGGTATCCCACATCGCTTCCACAAATAGTTTATATATATATGTATATATATATATATCACGTATATTATAACAACAAAACAAGGTAGAACAAATGTATCATCATATCACATAAAAGTAGAAACAAGGAAGAACATTTATATACAAGATCCTTAAGTACAAATAACAGTAGATGGAACAAAAATATATAAGACAAGTCAATATGGCAATTCACTCAAAACATAACACAATCACGTAAGTGCAATGTATTAAATGATAATAATGATAATGATGCAAGAGCTCATCGCACAACCTCCAGGATCATCGTACAATCCCCGTATACACCAACAGAATAAAGCCTCTCTACATAGGACCCATAGGGGGTTCGTCAACCCATATACAATCCATATCTCCATATATCTATATATCCTCCCCATCACACATCCCTCAGGGAGGTTTTATAAGATGTCGCATTTTCTATCATAAAAAGTGTTGCCAGTGTTTCTCAGATATTTACACGGTGGTACTACTATTTAATGAATGAGTATAATATGAGGATGTAATTCTCAAAACTAATCACAATTAATATTTCCAAAACAAACCACATGATGTCCACAACCAACCACAATGACATATTTCCACAACCATCCACAATGATATATGTACAAAACCAGACACCAAGATTTAGTTTTAAGAGTTCTCACTCTTTAGGATTTTTTATCGTAAGGTATTGATAAACAATGGGCTAATTCATGACATTAGGGGTCTATTTATATCCCATCCAGGTACTCAAATGTATCTATCTCGACCAAAATGTATGTGATCATACTACTTCCCGACTACAGGGGTTATCACAATTGCAAGAGGCCTTTGGAAATTGCACTACCTCCTCTGTACACCAGATAGTAGCTAAGAACATTAGAAAATTTCCAAGTTTTCCTCATACCCTCGGGATTCAAATGGAATCCCCCTTACATAAACAAACTACATAACCATACGAAATTTGATGTTTCGGATACAACGACGCACTCGAAATTTCTATCCATGGTTGTTTCAACAAATTAAGGGTCCCACACTCATATTTCAAATTCCTCAACTTTTCGACCAATAAGTCAAAATGAGCCCAGGTGCCTCGGGACCCAAACAAAAGGTCTACCTTTCATAAAATCGATATTTCAAAGTTGTTGGTGTAGTCAAAATTTGCATACGAGATAGTTTTGTTGAAGTTTTTCTTGATGGCCATTTGGAACCAGCAAAGACTTCTAAATAGGGAATTGGCTATAAAAACAAATGAACTTCTTGGTAACTGAATTGTAAGTCCTAGCAAGTTATAAATGACTTGGGATAGATATAGAAAAGTACTAACGGTGAAAATAAGTAGAAATATGGAAAATAACCTGGAGGGTTATTACAATGATACCCTATCAAATTGATATTCTAGATAAAATAGTTCCATCAAAATTTCCATCTAGAGTTATTTCGATGAAAAATGGCCCTACACCCGTAGGCTACTTTTACCAAAATCCGTCTAATAGCCCGAAATGAGTTTGGAAGCCCTAGGGCTCAAACCAAAGGTCCCTCTAGCTCAAAATCGACATATCAGAGCTGATGGAACTATTAAAATTCGAAAACAATGTTGTTAACCTAAATTTTATTCCTGATAGCTAATTTTTATCCATAAAGACTTCAAAATAGATAATTGTATCTAAAAATAAAATAAACTCGATAACTAAACTATCAGCTCCAGCAAGTCACAATTGACATGGAAAGCTATAGGAAAGTCTAAATGTCAAAAAAGTATGGTACAACACAAAATGACTAGAAGGATCATTACAGTATTGTAAGTCCCTCAAAGTTTCAATCATTTTAATTTTGACCCTCTTGCATTCAAAATGTCAATTTTTGACTTAAATTAAGTTTATGGATGTTAAAAGGGTAATTTGGGAAAGTTTTGGATTTTTCAAGAAGGGTTTAGGGTCATATTAGGACACTGAGGTAGTTGGGGTCTATGATATAACCGTGCCACAGAGGATAGCCTCCACGATATTGGTATGGCACGGAGGATAACCTCCGCGATATCGGTATTCCACACAAAGGTGTAAATTTTGTGCACTTGTTTTTCACTTGTGGTGAGGGGCTTTTGTTATTTTTACCCATTGTACAACTTTTAAACATAAATTAAGACCTTTTTCATCAATTTTCAAAAATCAAAATCAACACTCTCTTAAAACTCAAAACCCAAGAACATTGAAGGGTTTCACAAAGAATTCATTATCTGGGATATAAACTTCAAATTAACATCAATTTCGTATGTGTTTCAGGTAAGTTTTGCATCCCCAAACTTTAGTTTTACATTTTGGCATGAATTGAATGGATTTTCATGTGATTTAAACTGAGGGTTTTAAAATTAGGTTGAGGGGTTTTGTTTTTTATCAATTGAATTACTTGTCCCATGTTTTTAATAGATAATTCAAGATTTAAATAGATTTTCATGGGACTAAATTGGCAAATTGTTTAAATTGTTGGAATGGGGGATATGGGTTTCCGTAAATTGGATGAATTTTGTCTTGGAATTGCATGAACTTCAACCCATTTTATGAATTTGATTTTTATCATGGATAATTTCATGGTTTAACATGCTTTTGAACCCAATGCATTGCATTAATGGATAAAATAATAGAAAAAATAGATTTTGATGGCCTTGGTGACTGTGGTTTAGTTTTTAATGGAACGTTGGAGTCCAATTTGGTCTTGTAAATTTGTTTGGTATGTTCAATTTATCTTGCAAGTGTATTAGTATGACGATACCAAGTGGAAATTTCCTTAATGCATAACTCCCAGGTTAATTGTTGGAATTATGTGCAAATTATTTTAATTTGGGCTTAAAGGGTGTCGTGTAACTCGCCGTGAAGGTACAAGTCTCGGGGGTGAACACTGGAAACCAACTTTGACAGTATTCGGGATCTATATGACCAGGTTCTTAAGACACATTTGATATATATATTTGGGATGGCTCTTATCCATGGTGGCTTTTGTTTTCCCTCGGTTTTCCTTGGTTTGTGATGCTAACACGCCCTTGGGACCTTCTAGCATGGCGATCCAAACCCATATATCCCATTGGTTCCCTTAGAATGGATAAAGATACACAGTCCAAGTTAATAATTTTGAGCTCTCATATTCATGACACTTTACCTTATCCTGGCATCTTATATATATATATATATATATATATATATGAACGTGTGCATGAGATTTTGACTGATTTTGGTCATGACATTATTTTATGACTTTCTCTGAATTACATGCTAGTGCTTATCAAACTTACGGTCCTAGGATGCTACATCATTTTATGATGTAGGGTCCAACGACACTTCTGTTACCCTTGTGCAAAGTTAGGTAGATTAGCATATTCGTTGAGTAGCCGTGAAGTGGTGAGATCCAATCCTTTGGCAGGCCTTATTATTTCAATATTATTTTAGAATTCACTCAGTTCTTATGGATTTATTTTTGGTCATAATCAGAGACATGTCCCATTTTAGATATTATTCTAGTTTTAGAAGCTATTATGGATAAATGTGGGTGGGTTATTATTTTGACTCTTAGTTTAATTTGAGTTATCTATACAATTTATGGTTATTTTTGTGCTCATGATGTTAGGCGATGGAGGTGGTCTCGGGGCAATGGTGGTCTTGTGAAACCTATCATGGCTAGGCACTGGTTCAAATCATGACAGGTTTGGTATCAGAGCACGGTTTAGAGTCATTGGGTATCCATGAAGCCGTATCAAATAGAGTCCTTTTAATGGGTTTGTAGTGCACCACACTTATATGGAGAAGTCTATAAGGCATTTAGGAATGTTTACCTTTCTTGTGTTTTATTTTGAGCTATATAGTCTAGTCTTATGAAACTTCTCTAACTCCTGGATTTATCGCATTTGAAATCATTTCTCCTAGGATATCTGACATTTTAGAAACTCTTTTAGGAACACTGTCCTACCTGAGGACAATATGGAGGGAACACTCCTTATTTACTGAGTTCAAACCTGATCTATGGACCCTACTCCTAATTGTATTTCTCCACGTGTAGTTTTACTTATCTCATTAGTTCTCCTAGGGATTCTTAAGGTGGTGATGCTTATGATCAACCGCCTCTGGGGGACATCTCTAAAGCGGAGATCTGAAGATCTATTTATTTTCTTACATAGTTGGTGACATCTTAATATCCTTTGTCTAACTGTGTTGGTTCTACTTCTCCTTCATCTGAGGTCACTCAGGTTAGCCAGTACATGAGTTTGAATCCCAAACATTTATAGGTTCTAAGTATAAGAAGGATCTGCAGATGTTTACTAATGAAATAGAGAAGATTCTTATGGTGATGTATGCTACTGATGTAGAGGTCGTGGAGTTTGCTTCTTATTGCTGAAAGGTATATCTTATCAGTGGTATGAGGAATGGGAAGCTATCAGGGGTGATTATGTTGAGCAGGCTTTATGGGATGACTTTTCAAGGGCCTTTCTTGAACATTTCTCTCCTCTGGAGTTAAGGAAAGCTAAGGTCAAAGAGTTAATCATTATGGATTTCATTATAAGTCTTTTGTGGTTGTGCAATCAATATGATTTGATTTTGGTCATTGTGGATAGAATGACTAAGTCTGCTTACTTTTTTCCTTTGAGGACAAACTACACAAGAGAGGATTATGAGAAGTTATTCATTTAGGAGATTGTAAAGTTTCATGGTGCACCAGTGTACATTATTTCTGACTGAGGTACGCAGTTTTTTTCCCACTTCTGCATTTCTTTTAGAAAGGTTTGGGAACTCAAGTGATCCTTAGCACTGTTTTTCTCTCTCAAATAGATGGACAAGTGGAGATCACTACTCAAACTTTGGAGGATATTCTACGGGCATGTGTGATTGATTTTAAGGGTAACTTGATTGATTTTTTACCTTTTATTGAGTTTGGATACAATAATAGTTATCATTTGAGTGTTCAAATGGCTTCTTTTGAGGTTCTTTATCGTAGAAGGTGCAGGTAGTCTATTGGATGGTTTGAGGTTGGTTAGACTAGGTTTTTGGTCCTGACTTGGTTCATCAAACCGTGGAAAAGGTAAAAGTGATTTGAGAAGAAATCGCGGCATCTCAAAGTTGCCAAAAGTATTATGTGGATGTGAGGCAAAGAGAATTGGAGTTTATTGGGGGTTTTGAAAAGTGTCTCCTATTAAAGGCATCATGAGATTCAGTAAGAAGGTAAAGCTCAATGCCTGTTAGGTTGGTCAATATCAGATTATAAGGAGAATTACAATTGTTGCTTATAAGCTAGATTTCTCTGTGTGTTTGGGTTCTATTCATCCCGTGTTTTAAATGTCCATGCTGAAAAAGTGTTTGGGTAATCCTTACTTGGTAGTGACTATTGAGGATATTTGTGTTACGAATTTGTTGTCTTATAAGGAAATCCTGGTTAAGATATTGGAAAGGCCGGTTCGAAGGTTGAGGAAGAAGGATGTAGCTTCAATGAAGGTTCTGTGGAGGAATCAAAAGGAAGAAGAGGCTACATAAGAGTCTAAAAAAGTTAAGAAGGCCAAGTATCCATTCTTGTTCATTGTGTTGGATTAAACTGTGTAAGATATGAATCTCATTTCCCTCTTGTTGAATTTCGAGTTTGATAGTTGATTATGATGTATTCTTTCTATTCGCATGCTAAAGGTTTCTAACTCATCATTCAGGCACGAATGATCCTAACAGGATGGGGGGAGGGGATTATGTAAGACCCTCAAAGTTTTGATTATTTTATTTTTTACCCTCCTGCATTATTAATGTCGATTTTTGACTTTAATTATGTTTACGAATGTTAAAAGGGTAATTTGGGAAAGATTCAAATTTTTTGGAAGGGATTTGCAGTTATTTTAGGAGCTCGAGGCATTGAGGGTCCATGATATCACCGTTCCACAGAGGTTAGCCTCCACGATTCCGGTGTGGAACGGAGGAATAACCTCCGCGATACCGGCGTGCCATGCCAAGGTGTAAATTTTGTGCATTTTTTTTTTCACTTGGGGTGAGGGGCTTTTGGACTTTTTCCCTTGTACAACTTTTAAATAGTCCCTTTCATTTTGTTTTCAAATATCACAATCATCCATTCTCTCTTCAAACTCGAAACCCAAGAACATTCAAGGGTTTCACATAGAATTCATCATCCGAGCTACAAACTTTAAATTGACTTCAATTTTGTGTAAGTTTCAGGAATTTTTCTCTTCCCCAAATATTTATTTTACATTGTGGAATGAATTTAATGGATTTTCATGTGATTTATATTTAGGATTATTGAAATTGGGTTGAGGGGTTTTGTTTTTTATGATTGAATTATCTTTCCCATGTTTTGAAATGATTATTCGTGCTTTAAACTAATGTTTTTGGGACTTAATTTGTACATTATTTTCATCATTGGAATGGGGAACATGGGTTTCCTCAAATTGGATAAATTTTGTCTAGGAATTGCATGAACCTCAACCCACTTTATGAATTTAATTTTTATCATGGATAATTGCATGGTTTAACTTTCTTTTGAACTCAACGCATTGCCTTAATGGATAAATGGATATAAGAATAAACTTGAATGGCCTTGTTGGCCATGGTATGGATTTTAATGGAACTTGGGACTCCAATTTGGTTGTGTGAATTGGTTTTTAATGTTTAATTTTCCATGCAAGCATATTGTATGACGATACCAAGTGGTAATTTTCTTAATGAATGACTCTCGAGTTAATGGTTGTAATTATGTGCAAATTGTTTTAATTTGGGCTTAAAGGGGTTATACAACTCTCCGTGAAGGTGTAAATCCTGGGGAACGAACATTTGAAACCACATTTACTAGTGTTGGAGGTCTATTTGACTATGTTTTTGAGACACACTTGATATATGTATTTGGGATGACTATTGCGTACGAGACTCTAGTTTACCCTTGGTTTTCCTCTGTTGGTGCAGCTAAAACACATGGGGCCCATTCAGCAAAAGGAGCAGAACCAATATAGCTCGTGGGTTCCCTTAGGATAAATTTAGCTACACTATCCAGCTTAATGGTTTTAATCTCCTATGTTCATGACCCTATACCCTATCCCAGCATCTTACATATGTATATATGAATATATGCATATTGTTTTGACTGATCTTGGACTTGCCATTATTTTATCACTTTTCTTGAGTTACATTCTAGTTCTTATCCCACTGACTGGCCAAGAAAGCTACATCATTTCATGATGTAGGGTCCGAAGACACTTTTGTTACCCCTTGCAACGTTAGGTGGATTAGCACGTTCGTCGTTTATCTATTAGTGGTGAGACTACATTGTTCGTAAGGCCTTATAATTTTGTTATTCTTTCATTATTTATTAGTGCTTATGTATTTTTTTTGGTCATAGTTTTGGCATGTCCTGACATAGAAGTTATTCTAGTTTTTGAGGCTATTGTGGACAGATGTCAGTTGGTTATTATTTTGACTCTTAGTTTCATTTTAGTTATCTATACATCTTCTTATTACAGTCTAACTGGCTTCTTCTTTATGTTTATGGTTATTTTTGTGCTCATGAGGTTGGTGATCGGGGTGGTTGCCTGTCCATGGTGGGATTGAGATACCTATCACAGCCAGGCCCTGGTTTGAATTTTTGACATGTGTCCACTACTAAAGGACTTTTGTCAGCAGAAGTAAAGGGTTAGGGTGTACTTGAAGGATCAAACGGGTGGGGATATTTGGCTGCATATCACCCTAAATTTCCCAAGTATCCTCTTTTACTGGTTTCTTTCTATTGAACCTTAGCTACTTGAATCCACGTAGAGCACAACTGCCTGACATCTTTGGCTAATACGAGAACTGGCTCGTCCACGAAGGTCAATCTCTCATCCAATTGAACTGTGTCCTACAAAAGAACATGTGACTCATTGGGATGTAACACCATAACATAAAATCATGAAAAAACTGAAGAAACAACGACAACACCTGGGGTCAAGGCCAACTCTAAGACACCTCTCCAATTGTTAGGAGTATCTCAAAAGGCCTAATATATCTGGGACTGAGCTTTCCCTTTCTATCGAATCTCATTACGCCCTTCATGAGCGTACTCTGAGGAATACCTGGCATTTAACTCCAAACCTCAAGTCACAAAGTCTACGATATGTATAAGTCTTTTTCCTACATTAAGCTGCCCTTAACCTATCCTGAATAACCCTGACTCTATCCAATGACTCCCAAAATAAATTGGTACCATAGGGCCTAATCTCGGAGGTCTCGAACAGTCCTATCAGAGTCCGACAATACCTACTGATAACGCTCAAACTACAGCTCTCGTAAGAGTGTAAGCGGTCGTTGTCAAATATATAACCCAACAGGGTTGGGTAACGATCCCACAAAGAATACTTGGTCACTAAGTAAGCAAAGATTATTAGACTTTTGGTGCAAGTCTCGTAAAAGGAGGGATTTTGTAGCGTGCAATAATGTAAACAAAATAATAGAGTAAAAACAGAAAATAGAAAAGTAAAAAGAAATAATGTTTAACCAATGAGAATTGAGAGTTGGGGTTATGTCCACCTTATGAGTTATACATCTCTATTGGCTATGAGTTATGCGGAATTCAGACATGCATGTGCTTATAGAGAGTTGTATTCTATGGTAAATCCAGGCGTCTTTCGACCATCAAGAATTATTTCACTTTAACTCTTTCGAGCTTAAAGCGTGTCTAACGATACGAACTCTCCAAGAGGTTAATCCAGTTACGGCACTAACTTTTTAACAGGGGTTGGTGCCCTATTACCTTGACATTATCACTTTTCCAGACATATAACTTTTCTTTCGAACAAGTTAATGCTATATTGGAGTATTCTATGTGTTTGCAACCACAAGAATTTGAATTAAGATGAAGAGAGTAATGATATAAGCTGCACACCTGTCACGAATTCACAAACTCATAGCAATAGATAGTATCTCATAAGGCTTCCATAATCCAACAGAGAAGTTTAGCTACGCATGAGTGCAACGGAAAACACAATAGACATTGTCATCATAAAAATCTCACGTGAATTCCTTGCAAATAGCTTTTCTCTTGTTGTAAAAATTAAAAGTCGAATATATGAAAAATAATGTCAACAATGAATTAATGAAGAAAAAGGGGAAGGATAGAATAGGGATGAGGGTGGTGGAGAATTGTTTTGATGGATGGATGGATGGTGGATGGATGGGAATTATAAAAATCTCCAGCAAAATAGGGTATTTATAAGACCCATATCTTATTCCTACTAGGCTACTGCATTACTTATCCTAGTCCTACTAGGTTACTGCATCATTATCCTAATCCTACTAAGTTACTGCTGATCCCCAAAGTCTTTAGAAATGCTGTTTTTGCCCGGGACAGGTTTTCCATGTGTCACTTTTAGTCCCTAGGCGTCCAAGATCTCCTTTCCTTCTTTCGTGAAGCTTCCTTGGGCGTCAAGTTATCCATAAAATGTTGAAATCTTCATCATTTATACCTGAAAACTTGCTAATCACGTTTGTTAGCTCACTTACAGGAAAAAGGACTAAAAGTGCATGAATTATATATTTTGTCCTCAAAACTTAGCTAAAATATGGATAAATTATAGTACTTTAGGCGTGTAAATACGCCTATCATCAACTCCCCACACTTAAAGCTTTTTTCGTCCTCGAATAAAATATTATGTCCATCTAAACATCTACTTAGGGTTTCACAGTAACAACATAAAATATTCATCAAGACAGGAACGACAATCATTAACAAAGAGTAGTTTTCTGATCACTACTAGAAACAATTTAACCTCTAACATAGACTCGTAATGATGGCTAATTCGTATTCAAAAGTTAAGGCACAAAGAATCATACACAACTACCCAAAACTCATCAACCATGTGTGTCTCACAATATATCACCCATAATCACTCACAAGTATTTTCATCTATCGAAGCATGGGTATATGATTATCCTTGCTCTCGCTCTCACAAAGAATTCATATGCTGCAACTAATGACCATAGGCTTTCCCTTAGTGTAATGCTCCACTAAATATCAGAATGCTAAGCTTAGGATCAAATAGGTCTTTTACAGGTTGTAATGTAGGCTAAAGGACGGGTAGGACTATTTTGGCCAGAAATAGTGACTATGT
This sequence comes from Capsicum pubescens, assembly GCA_030864215.1. Lineage (NCBI taxonomy): Eukaryota > Viridiplantae > Streptophyta > Magnoliopsida > Solanales > Solanaceae > Capsicum > Capsicum pubescens. The sequence goes on along the minus strand of CM061543.1, from coordinate 152,435,813 downwards.
TCCTAAGCGCTTTAATACATCACATTATGCCATTTACACTTTCTTTCAATCAACCTTGCTACCTTTCTTTCATCTCTCACCCCTTTTCACCTATTTTTCCATTCAAACATAACTATTTTTTTATTTAATCATAAACACAATTTATCTTTTTATTTTTCTGTTTCTTTTTCTTCTCTATAGATCACCTCTTATGATAGCCACTCTTTTTCATAACAAATTCAAGCACCAATACACTTTAAGGCATCACTCTCACCCAATTTCCTCTTATTTTGTCACATGACTTTTACAATTTAATGCGCTTAGGAATTTGGATCAAATTATGGTCTTGAAAAATAGATTAGGCTACATATGAGGCTGTAAAAGAAAATGGCTAAAGGCTCAAAGGGGTTGACTAGGATAATGTCCACGGGTATGTAAAACGAAGGTAAACAAGTATCGGTTGCCAAAGAAATGCCTAAATCATCTCCTAGACTCACACTCTTTATTTCGCTTTACACACACACCAGGCAAGTTCTAGCATCAACCACAAACACAGAATATACTATCACCTCACACACACAAGGCACATGGTCGACTTTATTGGGAGCAGTACAGACTCTTGACCCAACAGATGAAGGAATTAAAACACACACTTATCACATAATGAGTCATATTTAGAGCCTAAATGTCTCAATATTAATGATTCTAGCACAAACTCTTGTCATAACACCATGCCGCTTATCAAAACAATTTCATGCATCAAAATCTAAAAAAAATCTACGACTAATTAAAAAAAAAAAATATGACCATAAATGTAGGCAAAGAAGTACAACATACGAATACCAGCACCCCACACTTAGACGGTACACACTGCCTTCAGTGGAAAATAAATACGGAAAACCTAATTAGTCGGACTCTTCTTCTATGTCTGGGGTCATTCCCCCTGCATCGAAATCATCATCAGAGTCGTCATCCTTAGAGTTTCCTCAAATTGTACCCACTTGATCCAAAAGTGCCTTGAGGTATTTGTAGTGAGGAGGATTCAACTTGCTCTTTTCTTCCCCTTTTCTGGCCTTTCTGTGAGGTGGTTGCTTTGTCTTTTCCTTGGCGTGCTTTTGGTGCCATTGTACCTGAGATTAAAATGATAGTCATGTTAGCTTCATCTCGGTAGATACAGTTGACAAACAAACAGTAGTGGCACCACCCCACACTTAATTTGTTGGCACAAACTAATAAAGTGAACATTGTCGATTACTCAGACTTCATCGATATACGTTTAGGCGTTATGTTCCAATAATATGTTCAGCACAGTCATACTTTCATGTCGTCTTAACTATCCTTTCCAACTCTATTTCATGTAATCTTGATCATACTTTCATGTTTGGATTAATGCACTTTTTGAACAAGACTACTACATAGAGATCGTATCAAGTTATGGCATAGAAATAATCACAACATCTCATGCTTGTATTCAATCATGATCTTTATCTCGATGAACGAGTCATTCAAACATTCAAGCATTAAATTTTGAAGATTATGCAATTAACTTCACCATGTCGACTCCGCAAAAGTATGACAGTGTATAACAATCAAATACAAGTCGGAACAAAATCAAGAACACCCACACGTATTCTTTCACTCAACGAGATGTATCACAACAAATCAACCACATTCAAATCACCAATACTACTTCAAGATTTAACAATTCATTATAGGCGTAGTAGTGTAGTACTTACGGCATATAAAGGAAGAACAAAGAAGTACTTACTTGGTTGATGGCCTCGGAAGATGTTCTTGCAAAGTAAAAGAGCAAAAGGAATTTTTTTGAGAGATTTTGGAGAGGTAGGCGGCACTTAGGTTGAATATGCAATGCATTTTTGTTCTAAGACTAAGGTTCTATTTATAGGACAAGCTTGGGTTGGGTTTTGACCCATTTGGAATTGGATTTGGAGACCAAAAGTGACCATAGGCGGCGCCTAATGCTTTGCCTATGCTTGGCATAGGCGGCGCCTATGCTATGGCATTGTTGAGCATAGGCGGCGCCTATGCTATGGCACTCTAGAATCCGAGATCTTAGTCCATAGCATAGGCCATGCCTTGTTCGTGGCCTAGATTTATATAGGCCTTGCCTTGTTCTTTGCTTATATTTTCATAGGCAATGCCTAACCCATAGCCTTTTGCTTCTTCATTCCTAACTTACCACCTTCAACATGCAATACTTCCAAATCAAAATTTGAAACCAATATCCTCCTTTATACCTCTTGCACCTACACTTACTCAAAAACAACAAAAACAATTAGAACGATGGGTTGCCTCCCACCAAGCGCCTTAGTTTTGGTCGTGGCTCGACAAAATCTTAAGAAAACAAAACAATTAAAAACGATGGGTTGCCTCCCACCAAGCGCTTGATTTATTATCGCGGCACGACATAGCTATCTCAATTACTTAGACTTCATCGAGATAGATGGGGCATCATTTTCTGAATGGATTCAGACGACTCTGATGCTTACTTGTAGGCATGCAATCTTCTTCGATATGACTCTTATGCATACATATACCAGGAGGGATACCAATTATATCATCAATAGTCCAACCCATAGCTCTCTTGTATCTCTTCAGAGAAGAGATGAGAGCCTCTACGTGCTGTTCACTTAAATCATCTGTCACACTCACCGGAAGTGTATTTCTACTTCCCAAGCATGCATACCTTAGATAATTACAGAGCTCTTTCGATTCTAGCACTAGGGTCTCTTCAATGGAAGTCTTCGCTGTTGGTGACGATTGATTCTTAAGTTCAAGGTTCGGCTGCTTAGGAGTATGAGAATAAGAACCTATTTCTGTTAGAGAAAACATAGTTTCTTCATAATCTTCATCGTCCTCATGCTCAACATTCAGTAGCGCAGCAGACAATGGCTCAACAGTAAGTTGTTTCTCTACAGATAATGCTTTCTTATCCTCATAATAAACATCAGCTACGGAGAACGCATTCATATCGCTGGGCTGCTTCATTGCTTTTCATATATCAAAGCGGACCACTTCGTCATTCAACTGAAATAAAAGATTATTAGCTCTCATGTCAATAAGCACACTTCCTGTTGCAAGGAAAGGATGTCCCAAGATTATGGGAACTTCAGAATCCACCTCGAAATCCAAAATCACAAAGTCTGCAGGAAAGATGAAGGTGGAAACCTTCACCAACACATCATTCAAGATACCCACAGGTCATTTTACCGACCTATCTGCCATCACGAGCCGCATATTGGTTGGTGTAGGGTCGCCCAACCCCAACTTTCTGTAGACGAATAGTGGCATCAAATTGATGCTAGCTCCCAAATCGCACAATGCCTTAGCAAAATTCATAGATCCAACCATGCAAGGAATAGTGAAAGCACCAGGGTCTACCTTCTTCTGTACTAAGGACCTTGTGGCAATTGCTCTGCAATGATGAATATTATCTGCCGGCTCAAAGCTTACTGCCCGCTTCTTTGTTAAAAGATCCTTCATAAATTTTACGTACCCAGGCATTTGCTCTAGCACCTCCACCAAAGGGACATTAATAGTCAGCTGCTTCAACATCATCATGAATTTACTGAACCTTGTATCGTCAATCTCTGAGGAAAAGGTGGTGGTGGAAGGGGAATTGTTTTCTCCACCACTTCCTTTTTATCTTGCTTCCGATTATCAACCTTTTTAGGCTGCAAACTTCATGAACACACTCTTCAGTTTCTTCGGCCTCTTCACATTCTGAATCAATAACATTATCCGCTATATCATCAACCACCTGCTTGTCCTTGGATGGATTTTCCAACACTTTACCACTCCGGGTAGTAATAGCCATGCATGATCCGTCGTTCCTTGGGTTTTGCACCGTATCGCTGGGTAGTGTTCCAGCCTTTCTTTGGTTGAATGCCACAGATAATTGAATCAATTGTTGCTCCAGCTGTTTTGTTGAAGTGGAATGCGAGTCAACCAATTGCTTCATTGAGGACAGATCATTTATTACCTCAGTTACTCCTGTGCTGGTTGCCTCTACTCCTTTCAGCAGCTTAGCCATCATATCTTCCATGGACATATTTCCAGAACCAGATGCAGCGACGTCACGTCTTCCAGGAGGAACATACAAACCACTCCTGTCGGTATTGTTTTTCCAACTACCTTGATCGCGGTCCTTGTATCCAGATTTATCATAATAGATCCGACCTTGGTTTCCTTGGGCATTGCCTCGGAAACCCCCCTGATTATTCAAGTAGTTGGCTTCTTCCTCTAAATCGGATTCGTCTCTTCCTTTTGACGCAACTGCTTTGACTTTTTCGGTCTTCCCTGATAATAGATGCTTTGTAAGAAGATCCATCTGTGTTTTCATGTGCGCCATATCTTGATCACGTTTCTCTTGTCTACGCCTTTGCTCTGCAGTCATGCCAACAGATACGGTAGAGCTTGCTACCTCAGAATCCCTGGTATGCCAAGCAACACTCTGCTTTGTCATACGATCTAGCATATCACTTGCCTCGAGAAAAGTAAGGTCCATGAATGACCCACCTGCAGCATTATCAACCACTGGATTAGTCACTGAGTTTAAAGCCCTGTATAATATCTCCATCAAGTGGACATTGGTCATATGATGGTTTGGGCACCGCATAAGCTTCTTCTTTAATCTCTCCCATGTTTCGTGGAGAGCTTCAGTTGGAAGCTGTCGGAAGTTGCTGATCTCATCTCTCAACTGTGCTCTCTTGGATGGCGGAAAAAATCGTTCTAGGAAAGCGTCTTTCAATTGCCTCTAATTGGTGATAGAATCAGGATTCAACCCATTCAACCATAGAGTTGCCTCCCCAGATAGAGACAATGGAAATAAGCGCAGCCGAATTGCATTCTGTCCAACTCCTGGATTGTCGAATGACTTGCATGTAGAGATGAAGTTGATCAGGTGCATATTCGGATCATCGCCTGCGAGTCCACCAAATAAACATTTGAGATGCAATAGCTGAATCATGGTGCTAGTGATATTAAACTTTGCTCCAGGTGCCAAGGGCGGAGGAATAATAGCTCCTGTAGCACCAGCTCCATCCAGATCGTCATCATCATCATCAAAAGGAGCCTGCACAGCTCGGTGGTCAGGTCTCATTCTAGCTTGACGATCTCTCCTATGCATAGGTGCCGCCACCTCATCAGTACGCCTAGGATTTAGTAGCTCCTCATCACCCAGGTCCTCATCATCAGGATTTGTTGCCCGACCTGGGTTATCAATATTCTGTCGTTGCACTTGAGCAGCTGCCAGCGTAGCTAGTCTAGCCTACTCCTGTTGAGCTGCCCTTCTGTCAATGTCACATTGTGCATCCATTCTGCCAATAAGTTGAGGTTCAGGATTCATGGGTAATAATGGTTGACCTGAACTTTGAGTGCTTGGCATGCACTCAAACAAACCTGAATAAAACAAAAACAACAACTAAAAGTAAAATCTGAGAATCTTTGACCAAAGGGTCTAGTAACTATCACAAACTTAGTTGACAACTGTATTCCCTGGCAACGGCGCCAAAATTTGATAATGCTCAAACTACAGCTCTCGTAAGAGTGTAAGCGGTCATTGTCAAATATATAACCCAACTGGGTTGGTTATCGATCCCACAGAGAATACTTGGTCACTAAGTAAGCAAAGATTATTAGAATTTTGGTGCAAGTCTCGTAAAAGGGGGGATTTTGTAGCGTGCAATAATGTAAACAAAATAATAGAGTAAAAACAAAAAATAGCAAAGTAAAAAGAAAGAATGTTTAACCAATGAGAATTGAGAGTTGGGGTTATGTCCACCTTATGAGTTATACGTCTCTATTGGCTATGAGTTATGCGGAATTCAGACATGCATGTGCTTATAGAGAGTTGTATTCTATGGTAAATCCAGGCGTCTTTCGACCATCAAGAATTATTTCACTTTAACTCTTTCGAGCTTAAAGCGTGTCTAACAGTACGAACTCTCCAAGAGGTTAATCCAGTTACGAAACTAACTTTTTAACAGGGGTTGGTGCCCTATTACCTTGACATTATCTCTTTTCCAAACATATAACTTTTCTTTCGAACAAGTTAATGCTATACTGGCGTAATCTATGTGTTTGCAACCACAAGAATTTGAATTAAGATGAAGAGAGTAATGATATAAGAAGCACACGTGTCACGAATTCACAAACTCATAGCAATAGATAGTATCTCATAAGGCTTCCATAACCCCAACAGAGAAGTTTAGCTATGCATGAGTGCAACGGAAAACACAATAGACATTATCATCATAAAAATCTCACGTGAATTCCTTGCAAATAGCTTTTCTCTTGTTGTAAAAATTAAAAGTCGAATATATGAAAAATAATGTCAACAATCAATTAATGAAGAAAAAGGGGAAGGATAGAATAGGGATGAGGGTGGTGGAGAATTGTTTTGATGGATGGATGGATGGTGGATGGATGGGAATTATAAAAATCTCCAGCAAAATAGGGTATTTATAACACCCATATCCTATTCCTACGAAGCTACTGCATTACTTATCCTAGTCCTACTAGGTTACTGCATCATTATCCTAATCCTACGAAGTTACTGCTGATCTCCAAAGTCTTTAGAAATGCTGTTTTTGCCCGGGATAGGTTTTCCATGCGTCACTTTTAGTCCCTAGGCGTCCAAGCTCTCCTTTCCTTCTTTCGTGAAGCTTCCTTGGGCGTCAAGTTATCCATAAAATGCTGAAATCTTCATCATTTATACCTGAAAACTTGCTAATCACGTTTGTTAGCTCACTTACAGGAAAAAGGACTAAAAGTGCATGAATTATATATTTTGTCCTCAAAACTTAGCTAAAATATGGATAAATTATAGTACTTTAGGCGTGTAAATACGCCTATCATCACCTACCATATACTCCCTAAAATTGTACCATCCCAGTTCTAGAATGATAATTATTATTATATGCAAACTTTTCCAATGCTAAGTGTTGCTCCCACTGACCAACAAAATCCATATCACAAGCTCAGACCTCAAGAATTAGAATAGGCTACTCTAACTACCCGTCAATTTGAGGGTGAAAACTAGTGCTAAGATACACCTAGGTACCCAACTTCTCCTGAAAATCCTTCTTGATGCTAGAAGTAAATATCAAGCCCTAGTCTCAAATAATAGCTATGGGCACTCCAAGCAGGTAGACTATGTCATGAATATAGATATAGGCTAACCTCTTAGCGTTGAGGGGATCTAAAGAGGAAAGAAATGTGCTAATTTGGTCAACTGATCTACAATGACTCAAATATCATCATAAAAATGGAGTTTTCAAGGAAAACCACTAACGAAGTCCCTGGTGATCTACATCCACTTCCACTAGGGAATCAAAAATCTCTAAATCTAGACACCAGGCCTCTGATGTTCGGCCTTCACTCGCTGACAACATAGGAAACAAACGACAACGTCCGCTATATATCTCTTCATGCCATTCCACAAGTAGTGTTTCCTCAAATCCCTATACATCATTGATTTTCCAAGGTAAATAGAGTATCATGAGCTGTGAGCCTCACATAATATCAACTGAATCAAGTCACTGACTCTCAAAACACAAATGCAACCATCATATCTAAAAATACTCTCAGAAATTATGGTAGCCCTCCTAAACTCACCTCTCAGCACCTGGTCATGGATGAGACAAAGTCCCATATCCTTATACTAATGACTGTAAATCTACTCAAATAAGGTAGACCTAGACATAACACTAGAAAAGATCCTCCTAGAGTGCAAAATATCAAGTCGCACCATCAGGTTGGCTAAGGACTGGATGTCCCATGCTAATAGTCTCTCAGAAATTAAAATAGAAGCTAAGCTACCCTTACTCACCGCCTTCCTGGTCAAAGTTTCTAATACCTCATTTTCTTTGCCTAAATGTATAAAATAGAGATGTCACAATCCTTCAGTAACTCCATCTATTTACATTTTCTAGAATTATATTCTCTCTGAGTCATAAGATATTAAGGACAAAGATGATCAATGTAGATCTCACAATAAATACCATATAAGTAATTTCTCTAAATCATAAGTGTAAAACCTATTACCGCTAAGTCCAAATCACGAGTGGGGTAGTTGCACTCATGCACCTTCAACTCCCTCAATGCTTAAGTAATTAATTAACCATGATGTATTAACATGGAACCCAAACCAACATATGACGCATCATAATATATGGCAAACCCTTCACACTCAACAAGAAGAGACAATATAGGAGATAAAGTGAGAAAACCCTTGAGCTTCAAAAAGCTCAACTCACACTCCTCAGACTACTAGAAAGGGACCTCCTTTCGGGTCAATTTAGTTATTGGCGTTGCAGTACTGTTAAACCCCTAACAAACCGCCTGTAGTAACCTAACAAACAAATAAGATATGAACCTTATACAGACATGTAGGTCTGGTCCAATCTCAAATATACTGAATCTTTGCAAGATCCACCATAATCCTATCCTTAGACACCACATGCCCTAGGAATGTAACTGACTTGAGCTAGAACTCGTACTTTGAGAATTTGGTAAAAAGCCTATGATCTCTCAACATCTGAAGCACAATCCTAAAATATTGTGTATGTTCCTCCCTAATCCTCAAGTATGAACACAATAGCGAAGGATTCCAAATAGCATCTAAAACATGGTTCATCAAATTCATGAATACAGTTGGGGCATTGGACAACCCAAAACAAATCACCAAGAACTCATAATGGCCAAAGCGAGTTCTGAAGGCTTTTATGGGATGTTCTCAACCTTAATACTCAACTGGTTATAACCATATCTCAAGCCAATCTTAGAGATGATTGTTGCTCCCTAAAACTTATCAAACAAGTCAATAATTGACGCATAGGATACCTATTCATCAAATCACCTTATTAGGTTGCCTGTAATTAATACACATACACAAGGAACCATCCTTATTTCTTCATGAACAAGACAAAGGCACTCTATAATGACATATTCAGCCTAATTAACCCTTACCATAAAGATACTAAAGTTGAAAATTTTTCTCCTTAAGAATGGCAGGAGCCATACAATAAGGTGCCATAGATATGGTTGGATTCTTGGCTCGAGATTAAAATTAAACTCAATATCATACTAAAGAGGAAGAATAGGTAGATCAGTAGGAAAGACATCAGGAAAATCTAGGAATATAGGAATAGATTCAACCAAAGGACTCTCAATACTAACATCACAAAATAAGAAAGATAAGACTTAAAACCGATTGATATAAGTATCCTAGCCCAAACTTACAAAATAATACCTATGGACATGTGATTAAAAGAGCCCTGCCACACAACTAAGGATATGCTTTGTATGTCTAAGGTAACGATCTTGCCGAAATAATCCAAGGCCATACGATAGAGAGATAACTAGTCTATGCCTAGAATTATTTCAAAATTCACCATTCTAATACGGCTAGTTCAACATGAGTATCAAACTCTCAAAATGTCATAACACATGATCTATAAACCCAATCCATTACTGAAGAAGCACCCAAAGGAGTAGATTCACATAATGGCATATATAAAGAATCCCATGACAACTCTAATTGCAGAGCATAATAAGAAGACGTATATGAATAAGTGAATCGCAGATCAAATAAAGCAATAGTCAGCAAATGGCACACTGAGATTGTACATGTAATAATAGCATCTGAAGACTTTGACTCTGATATATCAGGTATAACATATAAATTACCTTGCCTTCCACTTGGTTGAGATCTGGACAATCACCTATCGTACCTACCTAAGGATATCTACTATAATCCTGGGGAGCACCTCCATGAACCTGCATACTACCTCTACCTAGGGAAAGTCTTGCCGTAATCGGTAGAATAATTTATGTTATAGGTGCAACTGCCCCACACCTGTGAAACTCTCTAGAGAAATGGCTAAAGCCCCCACACTTATAACATGTCCTAGGTACTGCATTGTATCATGAAGATCCAACTAACCAAGAATAGTTGCCTCATTTAAAAACCCAGAATATACCTCTCTGAATGGCTGACCACTACTTTGGCTAGGATGCACTGTAGCTGAGATGACTCACATTAGTAAGCTGAAGTGTGACATGAAAAGGCCTACTAAACTGATATTAATGCTGATAAGACTAGCATAAAGGGTGCCTACCCTAATAACCTCTACCTCTGAACCATGAGATAGAACTAGAGTGATCTCAACTTTGGGCACCATAGCTATAGACTACGCCCCCACCCCAGTACCACTCTAATTTGTTGATTGAGCAACATCAACATTGTACCACCAACCAAACCCAATAACTGGAATAAATCATCTCTAGGTAATGATGAAAAAATAAACCTAAATAGAGCATAGGCTTCCCCTGGCCCACCACTGGCAAGGTGAAAGTATCTTTAGTGCTGGAGAAGGAATAGGGTCTGGTGAAGTCCCCCTATTTGGATCTCTAGCTGGGGATACAAATCATTTCTTCCATCGACATCTATGTCATCCATGCCATCTGGTAGGATCCCTAGTGGAAGAATTAGGGTCCTCATATTACATAGAAGTACCTCACTTCCTAGCCATATACAAAACCGTGAAACCAAGTGAATCTTAGAAATCAATAAAGAGTAATAGCATGAAATGAGTGAAACAAGTGAAAATCTCATAAGAATATCCTATAGCCTCCCAAAGATACAAAATAAATGTCATTGTTCTGATTTGCGGTACTCTGCTAGACACTTGCTCTTGTACCAAGATACTAGTTAACTTAGGCTTTGATACCAATTGTTCAGACTTAATTTTATGAGTCATGATGGCACCTACTTTATCTCACCAGTAGGTAAGCCAAACCATAGTCCAAAATGACAAGTAATGTTATAGTTTGTGGAAAATAGCCTAAATGTTTGAATCACACAAATAATTAGGGTAAAAGCTATGAAATATAAGAGATACAACATAATTGACAAAAATATAGAAAAGAGTAACAAATCCCAAAACCTAGTAATGCTAATAAAGAGCCTCTAGAAAAGAATAAGAGTACTATAAGTAACAATATAAAATAATTTTGAATAGAAAGACCATCCAAAAATAGGACAAAGAGAGAAAGTCAAATCCATCTCCAAGAGCTCACCATATCTCCAAACCCAGCTAGCACTAGCACATCATTAATGGCAATGCTAATACTCAGATCTGTATTAAAAACAAAGTAGAAGTGTCGTATAAGTACCAAAAAAATAGGTACTGAGTAGGCATCATCGATCTACTAAGCTAAATCATAATATATAAACAATTAGATATGACATAATAAGCTAAGTCATGGAAAAAAGGCAAACCTGGAATAATTCTCCAATTATTGAAAGTGTACAACCGAATAAATAATATCTAGAGAAAATAACTATTTATAGCATAACTGGGCCCTTAGAAGCCTAGAGATGCAAAAAAAGTAAATAATCCAACGAGATCCCCTACAAGTCCGGTGGATGCAATCAAGAAGAAGTAGTGACCTACACTTAAAAAATATTTAAACCTAAAAAATATAATAATAGATATTTCCATAGCATAAGAACCAGACTCAAAATAGTTCCATAAACATCATAAGTATCCTCTCAGTACTGAACTTGAACTAGAAATAGTACCTCACATACCAAACATTAAATGTAAATAATATTATGAATACTAGACTCGAACCGAAAGTAATATCATCATAGATGACTGACTTGAACCGGTCTTAGTATCATAATTTTCTGGACTTGAATAAGTCTTAATATACCCCAAGCACAAGCCTAAAATAAGTCATAATATATCTAAATACTACTCGAGCTCAAGAATGTAAACACAACTATGTATAAAGGCCTATTGAGTCTACGAGGAGCTAATAGTAAACTTAACCTAAGGTAGACCAAAGGGGGGCGCTTCTAACCCGAAAAGTCTATTTTAAGGAAAATTCTACCAATAACTAGACGAAGCTTCAAAAATCCCACTACAAGGTGATAAATAGTCCTCATTATGTACCGATGGTTCAAATACTATCTTCATAGATACCAAAGTCATCCCTATATATATATGGCGATGGTTTGGGCACCTAATACAACTGAAGGTGTTTTATTTGATCTAACATGACATTTTTGTGCGACGGTGACACAAACTGTAGCTATATATACATCTATAACGACGGTTATTGTATTGAATAAATGGAGATGGTTTATGAGATGTTAAGACATATAGAGACCATCCTTATATTTGTGTTATAAGACCACTATAAATATGATATTGTGATGGTTATACATCTATTGGGACAACTATCAACCAGCCCTATATATCATATTGGGATGGTTATATATGTGCTATTATGATAATTGAGGTTATGTTGGGACGGATATCAACCATTCCTATATATAGTATTGGGATAGTTATAGATATTCTATTGCAGCGGATTAGAATTCTTTGGGATGGCTACCAACCGTTCCTTTATATTGTATTGGGACAGTTATATATTCTATTGTGATGTTTTAGATTATGTTAGGATGGCTGGCAACATTCTTCAGCCAAAAAACACTGCTATGGATTCTTCATGGATATTTCAATTGTGAAAAAATCCCTTGAAGATACACAAATTTCATTAAATAGGATACATATGAAACAAATGAGTCAGGCCTCCAAGATTAATTCATCTACTAAATAGATAGGTAAATGTGTCATTAATTCAAAAAAGTTTGGCGAAAAAATGTTTTGAAGATCATATTCAATAGCTATAATTTAAGCCTTCATTTTATCAAGATCACTTATTTTTATAACCTTACTATATATTGATATAAAATAATCCCCCAACCTAATCAAGGCCAAAGATACATTCTTGGGTAACACTTTTCTAACTACAACCTGGAGAAAGTGATGCATTATGAAATGAGCATTATGAATTTTGTATCTTGAACTTTCATCTCATCTATTTGCACTTGACTTGATATATTATAGGCAAACCCTTTTTTAATTTGGCATCTTTTAAAACAGTGCAAAATAACATTTTCTCCTCTGGTTTAATAAAGAAACAATATTTAGCCTGATGAAATTTTCCACTATTATCATCTTCTACTGGTTAAAGGTCCTTGCATATCCCCATCTCATGGAATTCATAGAGAGAATTTACATGATGTTTGGAATTTTCAACTATATCCAATAAATTACCAAGTAAACTATCACATAAATTCTTCTTTATGTGCATCGGGTCAAGGTTGTGCCGTAATTTATTTTGCAGCCAATACGATAATTAAAAAATTATGGATCTTTTTTCCAGGGACCATCATTATTTTTCTTTCTTTTTTGGCCCTTTCTAAAAACATTACTTAATTCACGTAGTTCTTCAAGGACTTCTTCAGCTAATAAGGGAGTAGGTGCAACTTTATGCTCCTCTTTACCATTAAATGATCTTTTATCTCATTGATATGGATGATATGAGGGATAAAATGTTTGATGATCGAAGTAACACATTTTATGACTTTGTTTGTGATATTGGAAGCAAGTATTATTATTACAAGTGGAGCATGCCCATCTCTCCTTGGTTCTCCATCTAGAAAGCATTACTAGTGCTGGAAAATCACTAACCATCCACAATAATGTTGCACGCATATTAAATATTTGGTTAGTTTTTGTATAAAATGTTTCCACTCCCACCTTCCATAATTCATTCAACTCTGCAATTAGCTATTGCAAGTATACATCAATATCATTTCAAGAAGATGATGGACTTGGAATAATCATTGATAACATAATATACTCCAGCTTCATGCATATCTACAGTGATAAGTTATAGTTCATTAACATAATCGAATATGTGCTATACGAAATGGTCATTATTCTGAATAGATTAAAACCATCACTTGAAAGACCCAATATAACATTACGAATATCTTTGGAGAACTCGGGGTGCATGGAATAAAAATGTTTCCAAGATTCACCATCGGGAGGATGTCTTAAATTTCCATCTTTGGGTCGTTCGGTAGCATGCCATCTCATAGATACATATGTTTCAGAACACATGAATCCTATGAAGCCTAGCCTTTAAAGGAAAGTACATAATGAACTTTGCAGGAACTTTAGTGGTCTTATTAGTCAACTTATCATGAATATTCTTCCATCCAAAAGACCCACATACAATGAAATTATTTATATTTGCAATGGCATTCCATAACAACATGCAATCATTAGGGAATGCATGAATTTTTTCATAATTGAGATACAAATCTCTTATTACCATTCTTGATTTATGAAAAGACTCAGGAATTTGAGTGAATGGAAAAACCTCTTTTATCAAGTTTAGCAAGTCTGAGAAAACTAAGACCGGATAGTCTCTGTCTTATTACATCATGCCCTTCATTCCTATGGTCATCTTATACATTTCTAAAAGTATCATGAAGTAGTTTATCAATATCATCAAGTTGGTCATCAAATAATCCTTGTCTTACTCTTTTGGGCCCTTCATGGCTTGGATGTGGAATATTTCATCATGAAACTCCTTCTACATGGATAACACATTGAGTGTAATTAGTAGAAAATCCATGATCAAACAAGTGATCCTCCACCATATTTTGATAATGGCAATAGCGATTAAAGCATAATCTACAAGGGCATAGTATTTTATTTTTGAGAGAAGCTCATTCAAATGCCTTATTGCGAAAATCCTAGACTCTATTTTCATACTCATCGCTGGATCATGAGAGATACTTCCAACTTTTATCTCTAATATCTATTAAATAGCCTATGTTAAACATTTAAAATATTGAAGAAAAAATCACGAGTAGAGTGACTATCAAAGTATAAATAGTATCATTAGGAATGTGAAATATTTTGTATAACATATACTTGGTAAACAATTAAGCAAAGATAATTCCCATTGTTTAAATAATTTTCCCTATCCCTCATATATAAGATAATTTCAAAGTGTGTGTTGTTCCAAACTATAAGTTCATAAACACTAGGCACTAGTGATTAATTAAGGTCCATCGACAAATTTCTGAATCCAAAAATGATTTCTTAGCCCCAATATATGTATAATTTCTATTAGTTGGCCTCATAAATATTAGAACTATATAATTTCTCCATCAAAAAAAGACTATTTATTAGTGCAAAATCAATGCACACAAACATATTCCCAAACTCAAAAAGCTAACTTTTACAACTAAGTTAAATTTAAAGGAATGATCAAACAGAACAAACACATAAGAATCAAACCTTAAAACTGATCAAACAGATCACATAAAGTAATATGTAAAAGAATAATAAATATTAAACAAATATAAATATATACAGAGCAGTTACTTCCAATGAAACACAAAACCCAAGGATAAACAACCAAGAATATGAACTCAAAAACCAAAAACCAATTCTTCATTGTGTAGAAGATATATAGGATGAAAATGTTTTCTTTTTTCACAATTTCATGTAATAATTTAAAGTACTAACTAAAGAGTAAAACTAACACGTGAACCAAACATAATAGTTACCTTTGATAATTGCAAGTAGGTAATATTTCAAATAAAAGTAGAAAATAGTTTGAAAATGAGGACTGCAAAGCCAGGGAGAAAACAAATACCTATATTAATCAATACATTACAAATCACCATCACACGAAAATGATATTTGCATGAACCAAATAATCAATCTATAAAAGTTAATGTAAAAGATAAGAGAAAGAAACAATAATTAGGTAGATAATCAACCAAAGGACAAGTATATAACCATTTCTCTTTTTTTAGGCATCAACCCTAAATTGAAGGATGAAAAGGATATAGAAGTAGGAATTTGACAAGACATATGTTTCTCTTTTGGTTCTCTAACAAAAATAAAATTAAAATCTTAGAGAAGTATTACTTTGTAGAAATAAATTTCTTTTTTAGGTTAAAAATGAAATCATTATATATTTAAATGCAAAGATTGAGATTGATCGTGATTACCAGGATGTCAAGAGCTAACGTTCAACTAGATTTCTTTGTTACTCATAGATCCTATTTATGGCATGAAGTTACTTTTACAACATAGATGTAAATAGTGTTGGTTAGTTTGGAAAGTTGGTCAGTATATATCAATAAGCAACTTCATTGATACAACTAACACTATAAGAAAAGCAACATTCAAAGCAAAGAATTTACAATGAACCAAAGTCTTTTTAGCTGGAAGGCTTGAAAGGCATCAGCAAGAATTCCAAGAGTACAAAGTAGAGATGTTGCTGCTACATAGAGACCAATTGTTTGCATTGTATTACTAAATGATTTGCTGCATCATCTTTTATTGCATGCATCAGTGATCATATGGAAAAAATCATTATCACATGATGCCACATTCATTTCACCATGACTCCTATTTTACTTATGCATTATGGAATGAATACCAAAATTTAGGATTATGTTTTAAAGCTATAAAAAAAGGTTATCTTGATTTGTTAGTCATATGAAACCAAAATGGAAGGGTGACTCATCTTTCAATTGAATTAAATGATTGACAATGTCCTATATAGTGAAAATAGACTTTACCACAAGGGGTATGTTCAATGTACTCTCTATGGTTTATTTTGATAAATTTAACCACTATTAAAACTAGAAACCAAATATTTCAACATCTTATGTGACATTCAGTGGGAAATTTCAATATCAAATGGGATACAAAACCTTTAACTATCCATGAAATAGACAACAAATTTTAGTTCCACTTGTGTTATAATTAATATTTCTTTATTTATCTAGTGCATGAGAAAGTGCAAGTTTACCACTTTAAACAGTAAAACTTGTAGGCAATATTTTTTGAGATTTTTGATTAATAAGTTACCACTTTAAAGTATTAGAATTTATTTAATACTAACCTGTAATGAATTTTGTTACGGCTCATTTGAAACACCCTAGATTTTGACCCTTAGAAATTTCCTGGATTTCTTGATTTTGGACACCACACGACTTATGGTTATGAATCGTATGATGGGGTATAATTGGTATGCTCTTGGTCGTATGCTAACCAGTGTTGGTTGGTGGGTTGGATTGGTTTTTGAAATAGGTACGACTTGGTGGATATGAGTCGTATGGTTGGTGATAGGTCATATGGTTTAGGTTTTCCTTTACTTAATCTAAGAGATAGTAACTTAAATTGGATATGAGTATGAGTGGCTCACCATGAGCCGTAAGTTAGTTTACGAGTCATACCATTGACAAGTATGGTAGAAAGTCGTGTTCAAACTTCCTTTGATTCTATTCTGCTAGGGATATGATTTAGGGGTACTAATCGTATGTTTGGGTACCACTTGGTTTGGATATTTCGTATGGTGGACAATGTTGGGTCAAGAGGGAGGCCTAGGGTACAGTAGTGGGTACCACTAGTATTGAAGGGTACGACAGGTATGGGGTAGTCATACCATGTGACAGGAATTTTAAGCAGTTTAAGTTGGTGGTAATCTGGACATTTATCCACTTAACCTCTTAAGGCCCCATGACTTATAACTCTTTTGGGATATCACTTACCATATTATTCTAATCTAAAACATTTAGAATCTCTTTCTTATTCTCTCTAAAGCTCTTAGGCAAAGGAAGGCTAAGGTTTCATCTAGAGAATCAATTTGGGGCTTGTACGGGTGAATTTTCTCCATCATATTCATAATCTAAGGCATTTTCTCATCTCTCATTATTATGTCTAACTAAAGTAATGTTTTATACAATGTTCTCATGGCATGATTATTTTATGGTTTGGGGCTTTCAAATATATGTTGAGGTCTTGGTATTAAATGCTAGGTTATGGTTTTTCTATGTTTTAATTATGTAATTACATGCTTTAATGGTTGTTTGGACAATTGATTGCATGGGAATGGTTAATTGGTAATTAGAACCTATTTTGGAAATACTATGCCACCAACAGTTTGATAAAATGCCTATAGGAATGCTTTTACTATATTATTGGACTTTTAATAGAACTATTGCATGGTATGGTTTGGTAATGGAACTACTATGGGTTGAAATAGGTAGTGTCGATAGTAGTGTCAGCCTTAGTATTTGCATTGGTATTGGTCTTGATACCATTGGACTGAATTTATGATTGTTCCATCCTTTATGTTATGTTATAGATAAGAACTATGTTCTTATATTAGTTTGGTTATGGTTGATGGTTGGTAATTGATGGTTGGACTTGTTTGGGTTGGTCATGGTTATAGACCTATCCCAGAGTCTAGAATCATAATAAATGCTATCTTATTGTATGCTTAGAATTTATCTGACTCAGGGTATGTATATTTGGAGGTCAAGTTGGGTAACAGGAGTAGTCCCTAGTCCTAGATAGACTTGGGATGCTCATTATGACAAGGCTCTAGTTTGGGTCGTGTCAAGTTGGTATCAAAGATTTAGGTTCATGGTTATTTTAGATTTCACAAAGTTGTGTCTAGTAGAGTCTCTTTTAAGGGTATGTAGCACGCCACACTCATAAGGGAGATGTTACAAGGCATTTAGGAATATTTAACTTTGTTGGTATTCTATTTTGAAACTTGGAGTCTAAGTCTTGGGATCTTCTCTAATCCTGGTTTATTTTCTTTTCAGATTATTCCTTGATAATCTGAGATGCAAGGTAACTCTTTTATCTAAATTTAGGACAATGTTGAAGGGACACATACTACTCAGGGGATCCATACTCGGTCTCGGGGTCCAATCCCTGATATTTTTAGAGTTTCACCAGTTGGTACTAATCCTCCTCATGGTAAGGTTATGAATGTAGAATTTCATCGATCGATTCATGTTATTAAGTAATTAGTTGTTTCTCAGGCTGAGCGGGGTGCATATGTTGTTTCATCTACTGAGGCCATAAGTCTTAGAAAATTTATGTAGATGAATCCTTCTACTTTTACTGGTGTAAAGGTGGAGGAGGATCCTCAGGGTTTCTTGGATGAGATGGAGAAAATTTCCAGGGTAATGCAGTCCACGAATATGGAAGGAGTGAATTTTTCTTCTTACCAACTTAAGGATGTGGCATACCAATGGTACGATTAATGAGATAAAAGGTGATGTTGAGGAGTCGACTTTGTGGGAGACTTTCTCTAATATTTTTATAGATAGATTCTTTCCTCAGTAGTTGAGGGAGGTGAAGGAGGAGAAATTTGTTAATTTGAGACAAGGAAAAATACCAGTCAATGAATATGCCTTGAAATTTCTTCAGTTATCTGGTTATGCTCCCAAATTGGTGTTTGACATGAGGGCCAGGATGAGAAAGTTCACTTCTGGACTGTCTCAGGATTTTATCATAAAAATTCTGACTGCATTGTTGATCAAGGTCATGGATATTTCTAGGCTGGTTGTTCATATGTAGTAGGTGGAGGAGGAAAACAAGAAATAGGTTGAGTTTGGGAAAGGCAGGGTAAGAAGTTTAGGTTATCTGAATAGGGTGGTGCTCAATAGCAATATGGTTAGGATGGCAGTAAGTGGATAAAGAAAAGTAGGGGAGTTCTTGTTCCTTCTCTACTGATAGTGCTCATTACTCAAAATAATTAGGTCATAAGCATCAGTAGGGTGGCGTTAATTTCTGGGCATTGGGTTCCTAATCTCAAGTAAGTGTGGCTCAGTCGATCTTATCATGTCCTCTTTATCGGTTTTGTGGTAGGTTGCATAGGGTTTTCTATGATGAAGGGAGGGATAGATGTTTCAAATATGGTCAGCGAAGCCATATATTTAGAAACTATCCAGTTGGTTAGGGTGCTTCAGGGGCTCGTAAAGCTCAGGTTTCTTCATCTTCTGCTCCCGCACAAAAAAGGTGATGCTTCTTCATCTATTTCTGTTTCTGGTAGCAGCGTAGGTTGGAATAGGTTATATGCTCTTACTACTCTGCAGGAATTTGAGGCATCACCTGATGTCGTTAATGGTACATTACAACTCTATTCTTGTGACGTATATTGTTTACTTGATTCAAGGTCCAATTTCTCTTCTGTAAACCCATTTGTGGCTATGTATTTTTAGCTTTGATCCTGTGGTTATTTTGGATCTTTTTTTATTTCTACTCTGGTAGGTGACTCTATGATTACTAAAAGGGTCTATAGGGCCCCCCAAATATCCTGCACGTCCTCAATAGGGATCTCCTCAATAATAAAAAAAATAGTGAATGGCAGACTTTTGTAATTTTTTTTGAACTTGATATGGTGGATTTTAATGTTATTCTGGTGATGGATTTGCTACACTCTTGTTATGCGTGCTTAGATTATGAAAACCATAAGGTTTTCTTTTGGTTCCTTGGTGAACCGATTATTGTGTGGGAGGGTGGTTCCCTATCTCTATGGTGGAGGTTTATTTCAAATCTTAGAGCTCAGAGATTAGTTTCCAAAGGGTGTCTCTATCATTTGGTCTGGATTAAAGATTCTACCTTAGAAGGTACATCTTTGCATTTAATTCCAATGATGAATGAGTTTTCTTAGGTATTTTTGAATGATCCTCCTAGTGTTCCTCTAGATTAGGAGATTGAGTTTGGGATTGATTTGGTTCCGAACACTCTTCCAATATCTATCCTTATGTATATAATTACTATGACTGAGTTGAGGGAACTTAAGGAACAACTTATGGATCTTTTGGATAAGGTTTTCATCTGTCCTAGTGCATCCCTGTAGGGTGCACTGGTGTTATTCATGCATACGAAGGATAGTTCCCTTAGGATGTGCATTGACTGTCGACAATTGAATAAGGTGATGATTAAGAATAACTATCCTCTCCCAAGGATAGATGACTTGTTTGATCAATTGCAAGGTGCCAAATTCTTTTCTAAGATAGATCTTTGGTCTGGGTAGTATCACCTAAATATTAGGGAGGCGGATATCCCTAATACAACTTTTCATACTCGGTATGGGCACTTTGATTTCTTGGTTATGTTATTCGGTTTAGCTAATGCTCCAATGAAATTTAAGGACTTGATGAGCAGGATTTTCAGGTAGTTTCTGGATTCTCTTTTCATTGTGTTCATTGATGACATCCTGGTGTATTCTAAAAGTAAGGTGAATCATGCTAATCACCTCTATGTGGTGTTGTAGACCTTGCGGGAGCAGCAGTTGTATGCCAAGTTCTCTAAGTGTGAATTTTTGTTGAATGCTGTAACTTTTCTTGGTCATATTATTTATAGTGAGGGGACCCTGTTAGATCTATAAAAGGTAGTTATGGTTAAAAGGTGTCCTATACCCACGACTCTAATCGACATTCGGAGATTCTTGGGTTTGGGTGGGTATTATAGGCGGTTCTTGGAAATTTTCTCGGCGATAGCTTCCCCATTGACTAAGTTGACTCAGGAAAAGTCCTAAAGCCCAATAGGACTAAAGCCTAAACATTTAGCAAAGTGTTGAAGACTTAGCCTTATTTTGACTCCTTAACTTTAAAGATTTTTAAGTTGACTTTATTGCCTCCGAGCAAATGGTTTTGGAGTTGATTCATGTTCAGGGGTTTAAGGAGCATGCCTTGGGAAAGTTTCAGAATTTTTTGATGAGGTTTGTCTCGTATTTGGATTTCGATTCCAGCAACTCAACGCGATTCCACCGCATCACGTCGGGAATAGCGATGGGCATGCCATCACGTCGTGCCAAGCCGAAAAGCAGTATTATAGTTCTGACTTTAATCTCTAGAAGGGTAATTTAGTCATTTACCCTCACCCCAAGACATAAAAATAGAAGATAAGATGTCGGTTTAAGAATTATACACTCATTCTTCATCAAATTTCTCTCCAAGAAACCCTAACCTAATTTCAAGAAATCCAAAAATCCATTATATCCTCTTAAAGATGAACAAGAATTCAAGACTTCTAATCTAAGAACTTCAAGAAACAACCTTCAAGAACATCTTTAAGAGTTCAAAGTCAAGCTTCTACATCAAATTAAGCCTAATAAGGTATGTGGGGTTATGAACAAGGGTATCCTTTCACCCTTGTGCCCAAATTACATAATTTTTCAGAATTTATTTACTTGTTTTGATGTAGGGTTCATACCCAAGTTTCTACACTCTTGAAGCATGAGATTTTTATGAGATGTAAAGTTTAAGTTTAACAAGAAGTGCTTATGCTTATGTTTTATCTTATGCGATTTCTATTATGCATGAGATTGCACTATCTTGACTTGATATTGTTGAAGTATTTTAAGATTATTATTGAGCATGAAGTTTTGTTATGAATTGACTTAAGTTTATATCATGGGTTTTTATGCCCTAAGTTTAAGTATTGAGATTTTAAGAAAATCATGCTCTGAAGTTTTATTTGATGTTTTTTTTTACCAAGATTTAAGGAAAGATGGATCTTTTGATCATTAGCTAAGAAATGGAATCTATATTTATTTATTTTGATCAAAATATTGAGCAAAGAGATGCATAATTGGTTTTCATTATAAACCCTTATGCTATTTTGAGGTGGGTTTCCTAAAGATAGAGCATATAAGTAATATGTGAGTAGTATATAGCACCGAGTTGGGTAAGATTCCAGGGTATCATGTCCCAGAACTACGAGCACACGTAGTTTCAGCTTATTCCCAATATAGATGAATTGCATATAGTGATCACTTAGCTCAAGTTCTAGTCCATGGAAAGAGTAACAAGTCTAGCCAAGGTAAGCTTTTCCCTAGAGAGAACAAGACGTTAGACTCCATGATAGCTCACATGGTTTATGTCGGTTAGAAGAACCTTCCAATAGAAAGAGTAAAAGTAAAGTTTTTAGATCTAAGTGTTATGACTCACAAGATTTATACAGGATACTTCATTGTCCATGATTAATGATTATCAGTTTTCAGTTTTATTCAAGATCAAGGTGAGTCATTTACACTTGGCATGCATTATATAAAAAGTTTATACGACTATTGAGTACTTTTTTACTTATGCATTCAACCCCACATACTCAGTACATTCCATAAGTACCGATCTATATATATGTCTATGTGCTACATTATCTTATAATGTAGGTCCTGGTGCTCAGTTCCAGCAGCGTGATTGATTTTGAGCATCTCCACCTACATCCCAGCTTTTGGTGAGTCTTTATAGATTGAGAACCTATTCTATACGATTTGTTATTATAGAGTACTTTAGTTATTTTATTTTAGTTTTAGTTGGGTCAACTGGGGCTTATCCCAGTGGCTCTCAAGTTAGAAGTAGAGGCTTGTCTGAAAGTTTTCTATTATGGATTCAAAGTGTTGCTTTTAAGATTTCCAAGTATTAATAATTTTAGTAAGATATTAATTCATCTTCAGTTAAGACATTTATTCAACATTTTGAGATTTTGCATATCAAGTTTATCTTTACTATGAGTTCCAAAGTTATTAGAAGTCTAAAAGGGTTATCTAGGGACTACTTGAAGTCTGGAGCACCATGTGACGTCTAAGGTGTTTTTTGGGCCATTACAAGCTTGGTATCAGAGCCTAAGATTTAAAGAGTCCTAGAGAGTCAGACAATCCACGTTACATAAAGTATTGATCATACGTGTAAAGAATTCCATATATATGAGCAAGAGACTATGGAATGATTTAGGAAGTCATCCTCTTTCTTTCATGATCTATCATGCTTACAGTTGTCTCTATCTACTTTAACTTATGCCTTACTTGATAGAATATGCCTCCACGCTGAGCCAATGCATGTAGAAAGAGTGACCAACCACCAATGCAAGTCGACCCTCTGAATAAGAATGTGTCTTATGCTAAGTTTCAGGCTGCCTTTTAGGCATTCACCCAAGTTGTGATTGCCAATGTTCAGGGAAACCATCAGGTTGCAGTCTTACTTTAGCAGAATAGTGATTTAACTGCAGCCAAAATTTATGACTTTATAAGAATGAATCCACCTGAGTTTTTTGGGTGAAAAGTTGGTGAGGTCCCATAACTTTTCAATGATGAAGTGAGAAAGATCACTCTGATTATGCATATTACTGAGGAGGAGAGTGTAGAATTGGTATCCTATAGGCTGAAGGATGTTTCTTATGATTAGGTTGTTATGTGGAAGAATGGTAGAGGTGAGGATACAACTCGTATGAGTTGGAAGGTTTTTTAGGATACATTTCTGGAAAAGTTCTTTCTGTATGAGATAAGAGAAGCTAAGATTGAGGACTTCATGAACCTGAGGCAAGGCTCAATGACAGTGAAGGAGTACTGCCTTAATATTATCCAATTGTCTAAGTATGCTCTTGAGTTTATAGATGACCTTAGATCTAGTATGAGTAAGTTTGTTACTGGAGTGTCTGGTTTGGTAGTCAAGGAGTGTAGGACTTCTATACTTATTGGGGATATGGATCTTGCTTGGTTGATGACTCATGCTCAGTAGATTGAGGTAGAGAAGGTAAAGAAGAGAGAGAGGAGAAATAAGAAGTCTAGAATTGTATAGTTTGAGTATGGCCAACTAAGACCTAGATCGGGAAATTGTTTGCAGTTTTAGGGTCACTTACCTATGCTAGCACTATCTTTAGCCAGTGCCCCTGTACCCAATCACGAGCAGTAGGACAGGACTTTTGTTTCTATGTCTCAAAGTAGTGTGGGTGGAAGACCCAGTTATCCATCATATGCTAAGTATGGTAGATACTATCCTGGTGAGTGTTTGATGGGAATGAGGGGTTGCTATAGATGTGGCAAGTTGGGTCATGAAATCAAAGAATGTCCATATGTTAAGAAAGGAAGTAGGGATGTTTTTGCCTAGACTTAGACTACTAGTGCACTCCTCCAGGTTTCCAAATCCCTTCCCAGGGTGCATCATCCAGTACAGGTGGTAGTCCATGCCAGAATTGATTCTATGCTTAACCATTCTAACGGGGGCAGTAGAGTTAAGTAGATATTATTACCTGTATGTTTTGTGTCTTCCATTTTGATGTTTATGTGTTGTTAGACCCTAGATCACATATCTCTTATGTGACTCATTTGGTTGTAGCAAATCTTGGGATAGGTCCTGAAAAGCTCTCCAAGCCTTTCTTAATTTCCACCCCAATAGGTGAGTCAGTTATTACCAGATGAGTCTATAAGAAGTGTCTTATCACTATCCTGTAAAAGATTATACTAGCAGATAGAGTTATAAATGGTAGATTTTGATGTCATTCTAGGAATGGATTGTCTCCATTCGTTCTATGCATCAATAGATTATCGCACCCATTCGTGTCTTATCTTAAGACAAGAAAGTTGATATCCAAAGGTATCATTTAGTTTCAGTCAAAGACACTAAGTCTGAAGCTCCAATAGTTCAGTCAGTCCGTGTAGTCAATGAGTTTCATAAGTTTTTTCTCAAAGATCTGCAAGGGGTACCTCCCAATAGATAAATAAAATTTGGCATTGATATTCTTCTCAATACTAAGAAAGTGTTTCTCCATGAGGCTCTCTAGTCTTCTTCATGTGTAAGAAAGATGGCTCTCTCAGAATGTGCATTGACTACCGCCAGTTGATCAAAGTCACAATCAAGAACAAATATCCTCTTCCTAGGATTGATGACATATTCGACCAGCTTCAGGGTGCAAGTTATTTTTATAAGATAGACCTCAGATACGGCTATCATCATCTTAAAGTAAGGGAGTGTGATATTCCAAAGACAGCCTTATGAACCTGTTATGGTCACTTTGAATTTCTAGTTATGTCCTTCGGGCTAACAAATGCCCCAGTAGCCTTCATGGACATGATGAATAGAGTGTTCAAGTAGTACTTGGATATATTCGTCAAAGTCTTCATTGATGATATTCTTGTCTATTCCTGTAGTGAGGATGACCATGCAGACCATGTCAAAATCGTGTTGCAAACTCTTAGAGATCATCAGTTATTCACAAAATTCAGTAAGTGTGAATTTCGACTAAGGTCAGTGGCTTTACTTGGCCATATTGTTTCTGGTGATGGCATTAGAGTTGATCCTAAAAAACTGAGGCAGTGAGAAACTGGCCTAAACCTATCATTCCATTAGACATCAAGAGTTTTTTAGGTTTGGTTGTCTATTACCGATGATTTGTTGAGGGGTTTTTATATATTTCATCCCCTATGTCTAGGCTAACTCGGATGAAATTTATGTTTCAGTTGTCAGATTCCTGTGAGAAAAGTTTTCAAGAGTTGAAGACTCGACTCACTTTAGCCCTAGTTTTGGCATTACGAGATGGTTCAGATAAATTTATTGTGTACTATGACGCTTCTGGAGTTGGTCTGGGTTGTGTATTAATGCAGAGGGGTAAAGTCATAGCCTATGCCTCTAGACAGCTTAAACCCCATTAAAAGAATTATCCTACTCATGACCTTGAGTTAGCTGCAGTTGTTTTTTTCCTTGAAAATTTGGAGGCATTATCTTTATAGGGTGTATATTGATATACTTACGCATCACAAAAGCTTGCAGTATTTTTTTTATTGAAATATTTAAATCTTTCTTAGAGAAGGTGGTGAGAGTTGCTAAAATTTTATGATATGAGTGTTTTGTATCATCCGGGCAAGACCAATGTAGTGGCAGACGCCCTTAGTAGACTGTTTATGGGTAACATTGCTCATGTAGAGAAAGATAAAAAAAAGATAGGTTAGGAGGTTCATCAGTTGGCTAAATTAGGTGTTCAGTTGGTTGATTCAGCTGAATATAGTGTATGGGTTCAGAAGAGTAAAGTAATGGAGAAATAAGATAAGGATTCCAGTTTTGTTAGGTTCAAAAAGTTAGTTAAAGATCAAAAAGTAGAGGTTTTCTCCCAAGAGGGAGAGGGTGTGTTGTGATACCAGGGTAGATTATGTTTGTCGTGTGTGGATAGGTTGCGGAAGTGGATTTTTATGGAAGCGTATGGTGTGTATTACTCAATTCACCCAGGAGCCACTAAAATGTACCATGATTTGTGGGAAATCTATTTTTTGAATTGATATGAAGAGGGATATTACTGAGTTCATAGCCATGTGTGCTAATTGTCAACAGGTTAAGGTTGAGCACCAAAATCTCGGTGCACCTCTCAGGAGTTTAGTATTCCCACTTGGAAGTGGGAAGAGGTGAATATGGACTTTGTGATGGGGTTTCCCCCTTTGCATCGTCAGCATTATTCAATTGGGGTTATTGTTGACAGAATGACCAAGTTAGCCCATTTCATGCCAGTCCATAGTTCTTATTCAGTCGAGGATTATTCTAAACATTATATTAGAGAGTTGGTTAGGTTGCATGGAGTTCCTTTATCTATTATTTTATATAGGGGTACTCAGTTTACCTCTCACTTTTGGAAAGCCTTTTAGAAAGGTCTTGGTTCCCAAGTTCATCTTAGTTTAGCGCTTCATCCTCGGACAGATGGTTAGGCAGAAAGGGCCATTCAGACACTAGAGGATATGTTGAGGGTGTGTGTTCTTGACTTTAAAGAAAGTTGGGATGAGCATCTGCCTTTGATCAAGTTTGCCTACAACAATAGTTATCATTCCAGTATCCAGATGACTCAGTTTGAGGATCTCTATGGGAGAAGGTATAGATCATCCATTGGTTGGTTTGAAATGGGTAAGGCTATGTTGATAGATCCAAATGTAGTATTTGAAGCTATGGAAAAAGTTCAGTTGATTAGAGAGAGGCTTAAGACAACTCAGAGTCGTCAGAAATCTTATGAAGATATGACAAAAACGGATCTTGAGTTTGAGGTTGGTGACTTAGTTTGTTTAACGATTTCACCCATGAAAGGGGTGAAAATATTTGGCAAAAAAGGAAAGCTTAGTCCCCTATATGTTGGCCTTTACAGAATATTGATTCATGTTGGGAAGGTAGCATATGAGCTAGAGTTACCTGCAGAATTATCATCCATTCATCTAGTGTTTCATGTCTCTTTATTGTAGATGTATTGGTGATCCAACTATTGTAGTTCCTTTGGAAAGAACCAAAATTCAGGATAGCCTTTCTTATGAAGAGATCCCAATTGAGATTCTTGATCAGTAAATTTGTAGGCTAAGGAACAAAGATGTTCCCTTGGTCAAAGTTCTATGGTGTAATCAGTCCGTTGAGGGTGCCACCTGGGAGGCAGAAGCAGATATATGAACCAAATACCCTCATCTTTTCTCCTCAAGTTTTGACTCGGCTTAAGGTAACTATTTTCCTCATATTATATCTTTTCCATTCTCAATTCTATCTTTATATTATCATCTTTATGTCATAATCATGTATTCAAATCCGCTCAATCATGTAGTCATGTTTCCAGTTATGCAAGTTCAATGTGAAATCTCAGTTCCTCAGTATTCTCAGCTTAAATAGTCTAATTCTAGGATGACTGTTCCCAAGAGGGAGATATTGTAATACCCCATATTAGACTTAGCCTAGTTCATCTCCTAGTGCTTGCCTAAGAGGCTTAAAGCCTAAAAATTTAGCTAAGTGTGGAAGACTTATCCTTATTTTTACTACTTAACTTCAAAGATTTTTATGTTGACCTTACGGACTTTGAGATGATGGTTTTTGAGTGGATTCATGTTCAGGGCTGTAAGGAACATATCTCAGGGATATTTTGGAATTTTTGGATGAGGTTCGGGTTGGGTTTGGATTTTGATTCCAGCAGTTCAATGCGATTCCACCGCGTCACACTGAGAATAGTGATGGGCATGCCATCACATCATGCCAATCCCACAAACGACTTTCTACTTGCGACTTTAATCTCCAGAGAGGCAATTTAGTCATTTACCCTCACCCCAAGTCATAAAAATAGAAGATTAGATGTCGTTTTAAGCATTATACATTCATTATTCATCAAATTTCTCTCCAAGAAACCCTAACCTTATTTTAAGAAATCCAAAACTCCATTACATCCTCTTTAAGATAATCAAGAATCCAAGGCTTCTAATCCAAGAACATCAATAAACAACCTTTATGAACATCTTTAAGAGTTCAAAGTCAAGCTTCTACATCAAATAAAGCCTAATAAGGTATGTGGGGTTATGAACAAGGGCATCCTTTCACCCTTGTGCCCAAATTACATAATTTTTGAGAATTTATTTATGTTTTATGAGGTAGGGTTCATACCCAAGTTTCTATATTCTTGAAGCATAAGATTATAATGAGATTCAAAGTTTAAGTTTATCAAGAAGTGCTTATATAATGTTTTATCTTATGAGATTTTTATTATGCATGAGATTGCACTGTCTTGACTTGATATTGTTGAAGTATTTCAAGATTGTTATTGAGCATGAAGTTTTGTTATGAATTGACTTTAGTTTAAAGCATGGGTTTTTAGGCCCTAAGTTTTAAGTATTGAGATTTCTAGAAGACCATGCTCTTAAGTTTTATTTGATGGTTTTATACCATGATTTAAACAAAGATGGATCTTTTGATCCTCAGGTAAGAGATGGAATCCACATTGATTTATTTTGATCATAATTTAGAGCAAAGAGATGCATAACTGGTTTTCATTATAAACCCTTATGCTATTTTGAGGTGGGTTTCTTAAAGATAGAGTATATAAGTAATATAAGAGTAGTATTTTGCACCGAATTGGGTAAGATTCCAAGGTCTCATTCCCCAGAACTACAAGCCAATGTAGGTTTAGGTTATTTCCAATATGGATGAATTACAGATTATAATCACTTAGGTCAGATCCAACTCCATGAAAAAACTAGGACGGCTCTCCCCAACGTGAGATTTTCCCTTGGGGAACAAGTCATTGGACACCATGATAGCTAAAATAGTTTATGTCAATTAGACGAACCTCCCAATAGAAGGAGTAAAAGTAAACCTTTTAGAACTAAGTGTTATGACATAAGATTTATACATGATACTTGATTATCCATGATTTATGATTGTCAGTTTTCAATTTTATTCAAGCTCAATGTAAGTTATTTACACTTGGCATGGATTATTTAAAAAGTTTATATGACTATTGAGTACTGTATTACTTATGCATTCACCCCCACATACTCAGTACATTCCAGAAGTACAGATCCACATATACGTCTATGTGCTACATTGTCTTATAATGTAGGTCCTGGTGCTTATTTCTAGCAGCATGATTCATTTTGAGCATCTCCATCTACATCCCCGCTTTTGGTGAGTCCTCATAGTTCGAGGACCCATTATATTGGATTTTGTATTGTTGAAGTACTTTAGTTATTTAATTTCAATTTGAGTTGGGTCAGCTGGGGCTTATCCCAGTGGATTATTAGTTAGAAGTAGAGGTTTTATTGATGGTTTTCTATTGTGGATTCAATGTTTTGGTTTTAAGATTTCCAAGTATTAAGAATTTTAGTAAGATATTAATTTAGTTTCAGTTAAGACATTTATTCATCATTTCGAGATTTTGCATATCAAGTTTATATTTATTATAAGTTCCAAAGTTGTTAGAAGGCTAAAAAGGTTAGCTTAGGACTACTTGTAGTATTGAGAACTATGTGACGTCTAGGGTATTTTCTGGGGAATTACAGGGAGTTTCAAGAAGCTTAAGGATACGCTAACTTTTGGCTCTGGTCTTGACATTAATAAAAGGTAATAAGGGGTTTATGTTTTATTATGATTCATCCTTGGTGGGACTTGGTTCCATTTTGATGCAATATGGGAATGTTATTGCCTATGCTTCAAGGCTGTTGAAGGTACATGAGAGGAATCATCCTACTCTTTATTTGGAGCTTTAAGCGGTGTTTTTTCCTTTGAAAATTTGGTGACAGTATTTGTATTGAGTGCACGTGGATATTTTTTATAATCATAAGAAGCTACAGTATGTGTTCACTCAAAAGAAGCTAAATCTCAGGCAGAGGAGATTGTCGGAGCTTCTCAAGTACTATGATATGAGTCTTTACAACCACCTAGTTAAAGCTATCATAGTTGTTTATGCTCTTAATAGGTTGTCCATGAGGAGTCTAGCTCATGTGGATAAGGATAAGAGGGAATTGGTGAAGGATATTTACCACTTATCTAATCTTAGAGTTCATCTCTTGCACTTCGAGAAAAGTGGTGTGATGGTACAGAAAGCGGTTCGGTCATCTCTTAGTGCATAGATCAAGGTGAAAAAAATGATATATCCTATATTGAAGAAAATCAAGGGTGATATAGGTGGGAAAAAGGTGATGGTATTCGAGATTAGTGGTGATAGTACCTTGCAGTACCAAGGAAGGTTATCTATTCCTAATGTCGATGGATTAAGATAAAGGATTTTGGTTGAGGCGCATGGATTGCTCTATGTTGTTCATCCCAGTTCGAAAAAATCATATCATGATCTCAAGGAGATGTATTGGTGGAATGGTATGAAAAGGGATGTGGCTAATTTTGAGGCCAAGTGTCGAGTGTGTCAATAAGTGAAATTTGAGCACATGAGGCCCGGTGAGTTGTATCAGGGAATGGAATTCCCGGAATAGAAATGGGAGGTAATTAATATGGATTTCATAACTGGTCTTCCTCAGTCTTTGAATCAATTTCATTCGGTTTGCGTCATTGTGGATAGAATGATAAAGTTTGCTCATTTTTTTCCATTGAGGACTTTCTTTTCGGCGAAGGATTATTCGAAGTTTTATCTTCATGAAATTGTAAAGCTACATGGGGTACCTAGATTGATTATCTCTGATCGTGGTACACAGTTTTCATCTCACTTTTGGCATTCTTTTCAAAAAAGGTTGGGTACTAAGGTTAGTATCAGTACTTCTTTCCACCCGTAAATGGATGGGCAAGATGAGAGGACCATTCAGATATTGGAGGACATGCTTCGTGTGCGTGTGATTGATTATGGTGTAAATTGGATTGAGCATCTACTTTTGGTAGAGATTTCTTACAACAAATAGTAATCATTCTAGGATTGGGATGGCCCCTTTTAAGACATCGTATGGTAAGGAGGTATAGATCTCCTATTGGGTAGTTTGAGCTTGGTCAGGTGGATATGTTCAGTCCAGAATTGGTTTATCAGGCCATAGAGGAGGTTAAGGTGATTCGAGATAGGCTTAAGTCTTCCCAATGTCGCCAAAAGTACTATATGGATGTAAGGTGTAGAGACTTGGAGTTTGAGGTAGGGGATAGGGTATTCCTATAGGTGTCTCCCATGATTGGAGTGATGCGGTTTGGTAAAAAAGGAAATCTTAGTGCATGGTATGTTGGACCTTATGCAATTTTGCGGAGGGCTGGTAATATGGGATATGAAATAGAGTTGTCTTCTAGTTTGAGATCCATTCATCTGGTGTTTTTTGTCTCTAAGTTAAGAAAGTGTTTTGGTGATCCTTCTTCGGTGGTTCCTTTGTAAGTATTGGGTATCTCAAATTATCTTAGGAAGAGGTCTTGGTTAAGATATTAGATCGGCAGGTTTGTCGGTTATGGACTAAAGATATGGCCTTGGTTAAGGTTCTATGGAGGAACCACAAGGTGGAAGAGGCTACATGGGAAGTAGAAGCGGACATGAAGTCCAAATATCTGCATTTGTTTTCTGCTCTGGATATTCATGTGGAGGGTATGTGTTCTTGATCACATATTTTTTTTCTAACTTAGTTGAAGGTTGGATTGATGTTTTATAATGCAAATGACTCGTGCTTTTGCTTGACCTACCTTGTCCGTCATTCGGGGATGAATGATCTTAGTGGGAGAGACTGAAACACCCTGGGTTTGGACTATTAGAAAATTTCTTGGATTTCTTGATTCTGGACATCATACGACGGTTGATATACTTTTGGTCATGTGATAACAAGTGTTGGTTTATGGGTTGGATTAGTTTCTGGAGTGGGTACAAGTGATATGGTTGGTGATGGGTCATATTGTTTGGGTTTTTCCTTAACTTAATCTGTGACTTAGTGATAACGCTCAATCTACAGCTCTCGTTTGAGTGTAAAGCGGTCGTTAGCAAATTTAGAACCCAACCTGGGTTGGGTGTCGATCCCACAGGGAATAGCTTGGCCAACAAGTAAGTAAAATTACTAAACTTTTGGTGCAAGTCTCGTAAGAAGGGGGGATTCTTGTTTTGCAAGTAATGTAAAAAAAAGCTGAAAATAATAAAGTAAAAAGAGAGAGATTGTTACGTTGGTTGTAAACAATGAGAATTGAAGCGTTGGGGTTATGACCACCTTCTGAGGTATACGTCTCTATTGGCTATGAGTGTATAGAATTCTGACATGCAATTGCTTATAGAGGATTGTAGTCGATGGTAAATCCAAGCGTCTCTCGACCTAAAAAGGACTATTTCACTTTAACTCTCTCGAGCTTAAAGCGTGTCTAACGGTACGAATTCTCCAAGAGGTTAGTCCAGTTACGGCACTAGATTTTTAATAGAAAAGGGTGTCCTACTACCTTGACATTATCTCTTTTCCAGACAAATAATTTTTCTCTCGAACAAGTTAAATGTTAGACTGGCGTATTCTTGCGTTTGCAACCGCAAAGAATGTAGATTTAAGATGAAGAGAATAATAATATAAGCAATATACGTGCCTCGAACTCACAAACTCACAGCAATAGATAGTAACTCATTCGGCTTCCATAACCCCAACAGAGAAGTTTAGTTACCCATGAATGCGAAGTAAATCACGATTGACATTGTTATTATATCACGATATTTAGTAATGGCATGTAGATCAAGTGATAGGCGTGAGGCGTGATTCCTTAGCAAGTAACGATTCTCTTGTTGTGGAGTTTAAGAATAGATGAATAGAAGAAGAAAACTAGAATTAATGGAAAGATTAGAAGAGTTGTAGAGTAATAGAATTGAATTGTAAGATGAGAAGTTAAGAAGATGTTCTAAAATCTCTAGCATGATAGGGTATTTATAATACCCATATCCTAATCCTACTAAGCTAATGAAATATCTAACCAAATCCTACTAGGCTAATGGAATATTTAACCCAATTGTACTAGGTTAATGTAACATTATCATAATCCAAATAAACTAATGAAAAACATAACCCAATTGTACTAGGTTAATGTATCATTGTCCATATCCAACTAAGTTACTGCAAGTCCCTAAAGTCTTCAGAAATACTGTTTTAGCCCGGGACAGATTCTCCATGCATCACTTTTGGTCCTTTAGGCGTCCAAACTCCCTTTCCTTCCTTCGTGAGCTTTCTTTAGCGTCAAGTAAGCCATAAAATGCTGAATTATGCATCATTTATACCTGAAACTTTACTAATCATGTTCGTTAGCTCATTTACAGGAAAAAGGACTAAAAGTGCATGAAATATATAATTTGTTCTCAAAACTAGGCTAAAATATGGGCAAAATATATTGATATAGGCGCGTAAATTCTCCTTTCATCAACACCCCACACTTAGAGCTTTGTTCGTCCTCGAATAAACTATCATGTCCTTCTAAACATCAACTTAGGGTTTTACAGCAACAACACAAAATATTCGTCAAGACAAGCACAACAATTATCAACAAAGAGTAGTTTTCCGATCATTAGTAGAAACAGTTTAACCTCTAGCATAGACTCGTGATGGTGGTCAACTCATATTCAAAGGTTAAGGCACAAAGAATCATACCCGACTACCCAAAACTCATCAACCATGTGTGTCTCACAATATATTACCCATAATCACTCACAAGTATAGCATATTTTTCAAACATGGGTATCAAAATATCCTTGCTCTCGCTCTCACAAACAATTCATATGAAGCAACTGATGACCATAGGCTTGCCCTTAATGTAATACTCTACTAAATGTCAGAATGCTAAGCTTAGGATCAAGTAGGTCTTTTGATGGTTGTAATGTAGGCTAAGGGACGGGTAGGACTATTTTGTCCAGGAATAGTGACTAAGTTCCAAAGCGCTTTAATACATCACTTTGTATCATTGACACTTTTTTTTTCTTTCAACCTTTCTTTCTTTTATTCTACCACCCTTGTTCTCCTCTTTTGTTTTTCAATTTTAAGCACAACTCGCTTTTCATCTTTCTTTTCCTTTTTCTTTTCTCAACATACCTCTTATGATAGCACTTTCTTTTTCATAACACATTCAAGCACCATTACAATTTATAGCATCATACTCACCTAATTTCCTCTTATGTTGTCACATGACTTTTTCACTTTAAAGCACTTAGGAGTTTGGATCAAATTACGGTCTTGAAAAAAATGGATTAGGCTTACATACAAGGTTGTCAAAGAAAATAGGCTAAAGGCTCAAAAGGGTTTAACTAGGATGATGTCCATGGGTAGGTAAAACTGAAGGTAAATAAATATAGGTTGTCAAAGAAATGCCTAAATCACCTCCTAAACTTACACTCCTTATTTTCGCTTTGCATACATACCAGGCAAGTTCTAGCATCAGCCACAAACATAGAATATACTATTATCTCATACACACAAGGCACATGGTCGACTTTATTGGAGGTAATATAGACTCTTGACCCAACAAGTGAAGGAATTGAACCACACAATATCACATAATGAGTCACAACTGGAGCCTAAACGTCTCAATAGTCATAATTGTAGCACATACTCTTGTTATAATCTCATGCTGCCTATTAGAATAATCTCATGCGAAGCTAAGTTAAAAAAATATTAACTACTAAAAAAATCTTAACTAAAAAATGAAACAAAAATAAAACAAAAGCAAACAAACATAGATGTGAGTAGAGAAGTATAGCATGCAATACCACCACCCCACACTTAGTCGGTACACTGTCCTCAGTGGAAAATAAATAAGAAGAACCTGGTTAGTCGGACTCATCCTCTATGTCTGGGGTCATACCCCTTGCATTGGAATCATCATCAGAGTCTTCATCCTTAGAAGTTCCTCATAAGTATCCCACTTAATTCCAAGCGTGAGTCGAGGTATTTGCAGCGAGGAGGGTTCTCCTTGCTCCTTGCGGCCTCTTTTCTTGCTCTTTTGGGAAGTGGTAGCCTTTTCTTTGCCTTGTCTTGCTTTGGGTGCCATTGTACCTAAGACTTGAAATAGTGTTAATGGTAGCACAATCCAAATGGATACAATCTATACACAAGCAGTAGGGGTACCACCCCACACTTAGTTTGTTGCTACAAATTAGTGAAGTGAAAGTGGTCGATTACTTAGACTTCATCGACATGCGTTTTAGGAGATATATTCCAACGAGAAAATCAGAGATATATCACTTCTTGCAACCTTTGAAATACTTTCATGTTAGGTATAACAAGACTACTACATAGGGATTACATCATGGTATCGTTTCTATCAATAAACTCAACCTCCTATGTCGGTAGGCAGTTATAAGTCTTATTCCGATGAACGGGATATTCTAACATGTAAGTATTCAAGTGACAAGATTATGCAATGTTCATTACTATAGCAATTTTGCAAGTAGTATAACAATGTATCAAAATCAAATTCAAGTCGGACATAAGTTAAGAGTATCCTAACGCACATGTTCACTCACTTGGTTTTGTATCAACAATTCAAACACGTTCACATCACCAATACTTTTTCAAGATTTAGCAATTCATAATAGGTGTAGTAAAGTAGTACTTACAAAATCTGAATGAAGAATAAAGTAGTACTTACTTGGTTGAAACCTTTGGATGATGTTCTTGAGACGAAAAAGAGCAAAAGGAAACTTTTTGATTGGTTTTGGAGACTATAGGTGGTGCATAAGCTAGGTTTCCAATGTGTTTTTGGTTCAAGACTAAGTCTCATATTTATAAGAAAAGGTTGGGTCGAGTTTTGGCCCATTAAAATCGGATTTAGAGACCAAAAGTGACCATAGGTGGTGCCTAATGCTTTTCCTAGTTGAGCAGAATGCCATAGTATATGCCAAGCATTTATTTAAGAATGCCATAGCATATGCCATGCATTTATTTAAGAATGCCATACACTATGCGGCACATTGTCTATGGCATTTAGGGACATATGCGGCGCATAGTGTATAGCATTTGAGATACTGAGACCTAATGCTATAGCATAGGCGGCGCATAGTGTATAGCACACTTAAGAATGGGCGGCGCATAGTGTATAGCATACTAGATTCCGAGGCCGTAGGCTATAGGATAGGTTTTGCAATGTTCGTGGCCTAGTTTTACCTAGGCCTAGCCTTCCTTGATGCCTATTTTGGCATGAGTAATGCTCAATCCGTAGCCTTATGCATCCTTATGCCTAACTTACCACCTTTACCATTCAATACATCTAAATCGCCAATCTCCTCGTTGAATACCTCTTGCATCTATATTTGCTCAAAACAATAAAAACAATTAGTACGATGGGTTGCCTCCCACCAAGCGTCTTAGTTTTGGTCGTGGCACGACTCTTATTTTTGGATTTTCATTAATTAAAAACAAATCAAGTACTAGAATGAAAGAAAACGATAAACGATAAATGAAAAATGATAAACGATGGGTTGCCTCCCATCTAGCGCCTTATTTATTGTCGTGGCACGACATGGTTACCTCGAGTACTCAGACTTCGTCGAGGTAAATGGTGGATCATTTTCTAAAAGGATTTAGACGACAATGAGGCTTCCCTGTGGGCATGCGATCTTCTTCGAGATGGCTCATACATTTCCCTGGAGAGTTACCAATTATATCATCAATAGTCCAACCCATAGCTCTCTTGTATCTCTTCAGAGCATAGATGAGAGCTTCTACGTGTTGTTCACTTAAATCATCTGCACTCTCTGGAAGTATATTTCTACTTTCAAAGAACATATACCTTAGATAATCGGGGAGCTCTTGCGATTCTAGTATTGGTGTCTCATCAATGGGAGTCCTCGCTGTTGGTTGATTCTTGAGATCACAATCCGGTTGCTTAGGAGTATAAGACTCTATTTCTGTTAGAGCACCCATAAGTTCTTCATAATCTTCATTATCCTCATGCTCAACTTTCAGTGGCGCAGCAGACAATGGCTCAACAGTAGGCTGTTTCTCTATAGATAATGATTTCATATCCTCATGATGAACATCAGCTACAGATAACTCATTCATATCGCTGGGCTGCTTCATGGCTTTGCATATATCAAAGCGGACCACTTCGTCATTAATTCGAAACAAAAGCTCATTATCTTTCATGTCAATAAGCACACTTCCAGTTGCGAGGAAGGGGCGTCCCAAGATTATGGGAACGTCAGAATCCACCTCACAATCCAGAATAATGAAGTCTGCAGGAAAGATAAATGAAGATACCTTCACCAACACATCATTCAAGATACCCACAGGTCGTTTTACCGACCTATCAGCCATCACGAGCCTCATATTGGTTGGTGTTGGATCTCCTAGCCCCAACTTCTTGTAGATGGATAGTGGCATCACATTGATGCTAGCTCCTAGATCGCATAATGCCTTGGAAAAATTCAACGATCCAATTGTGCAGGGAATAGTGAAAGCTCCAGGATCTGCCTTCTTTTGAACTAGCGACCTTGTAGCGATTGCACTACAATGATGAACATTATCCGCTAACTCATAACTTGCTGCCCGCTTCTTTGTCAACAGGTCCTTCATAAATTTCGCATACCCAGGCATTTTTTCAAGTGCCTCCACTAATGGAACATTAATGGTCAGCTGCTTTAACATATTCATAAATTTGCTGAACTTTGTATCATCCTCCACCTTCTTCAATCTTTGGGGAAAAGGTGGTGGTGGGTATGGAAGTGTTCTCTCCACGGTTTTCTTCTCCTCTTGCTTCCGTTTTTCATCTTTTCCAGGTTGCACGTCGTGAGGAGTGACGTTAAGGACATTAGGATCGGTTGCTGCGGCATCTTCCCCTTTCTCCTTATCATCAATTTCCGCCTCTTCGTCAGCCACTTGCTTGCCTTTTTCTGAAGTTTCCAGCACCTTACCACTTCGGATAGTGATGGCCATGCATGACCCATCATTCCTTGGGTTTTGCACAGTATCGCTAGGTAAAGTGCCAGCCTTTCTTTGATTGAGTGCTGCTGAAAGTTGGCTCAATTGCTGCTCTATTTGCTTGATTGAAGTGGAATGAGAATCAACTAGTTGTTTCATGGAGGACAAATCATTAATTACCTCAGTAACTCCCTCGCTTGTTGCTTCCACTCCTTTCAATAATTTAGCCATCATGTCTTCCATACTTCCAGAACTAGATGTGGTGGTGTCACGTCTTCCAAGGGGAACATACACACCACTATTGTCATTCTTGTTCTTCCAACTACCTTGGTCCTTGTTTCCAAATTTCTCATAGTAGTTCCGACCTTGGTTTCCTTGGGCATTGCCTCGGAAACCCCCCTGATTACTCAAGTAGTTGGCTTCTTCCTCCAAATCAGATTTATCTCTTCTATGTGCGACAATGGCTTTAACTTTTTTGGTCTTCCCTGATAATAGATGCTTTGTGAGAAGATCCACTTGTGTTTTCATGTGCGCCATATCTTGGTCGCGTTCCTCTTGTCTACGCCTCTGCTCTGTGGTCATGCCAATAGATAAAGTGGAGCTTGCTACCTCAGAATCCCTGGTATGCCAAGCTCTACTTTGTTTCATCATACGATCTAGCATATTGCTTGCTTGACCAAAGGTGAGATCCATAAATGATCCTCCAGCCGCATTATCCACCACTGGTTTAGTTATTGAATTCAAGGCTCTATACAATATCTCCATGAGGTGAACATTAGTCATGTGATGGTTTGGGCATCTCGCTAGCTTTGTCTTGATCCTCTCCCATGTTTCATGAAGAGCTTCAGTGGGAAGCTGACGAAAGTTGCTGATTTCATCTCTCAATTGTGCCCTTTTGGAAGGCGGAAATAATCTTTCTAGGAAAGTGTCTCTCAATTGCCTCCAATTTGTAATAGAATCAGGAGTCAGCCCATTCAACCATAGTGTTGCCTCCCCAGACAGAGACAATGGAAATAGACGTAATCGAATTGCATTCTGACCAACACCAGGATTGTCAAAAGACTTGCATGTAGAAATAAAGTTGATGAGATGCATATTCGGATCATCGCCTGCTAGTCTACCAAATAATCCCTTGAGTTGCAATAACTGAATCATGGTGCTTGTGATATTGAACTTGGCTCCGGGCGCTAATGGTGGTGGAATTATAGCTCCAGTGGCTCCGGCACCATCAAGATCATCATCATCATCGTCAAAAGCTGGCTGCATAGGTTGGCGATCAAACCTAAACCGAGCTTGTCGACCTCTTCTGTTGGCAGGTGTTACAATTTCAGCATCACGCCTAGGGTTTAGTAACTCGTCATCACCTAAATCCTCATCGTCAGGATTTGGTGCTCGTGCAGGGTTATCAATGTTCTGCTGTTGAACCTGTGCTGCGGCAAGGGCAACCAATCTTGTTTGTTCCTGTTGAGCAGCCATCCTTGCGATTTCAGCTTGTGCTTCCATTCTACCAATGCGTTGTGGTTCAGGATTGATTGGTAATAACGGTTGACCAGAACTTCGAGTATGGGGCATGCACTAAAATAAAAACCTGCAGTAGACAAAAACAAAAACTAAAAGTAAAAGTATGAGAATCTTTGACCAAAAGGTCTAGTAATTTTCACAAACTTAATTGACACTTGTATTCCCCGGCAACGGCGCCAATTTTTGATAACGCTCAACCTACAGCTCTCGTTTGAGTGTAAAGTGGTCATTAGCAAATATAGAACCCAACCTGGGTTGGGTGTCGATCCCACAGGGAATAGCTTGGCCAACAAGTAAGTAAAATTACTAAACTTTTGGTGCAAGTCTCGTAAGAAGGGGGGATTCTTGTTTTGCAAGTAATGTAAACAAAAGCTGAAAATAATAAAGTAAAAAGAGAGAGATTGTTACGTTGGTTGTAAACAATGAGAATTGAAGCGTTGGGGTTATGTCCACCTTCTGAGGTATATGTCTCTATTGGCTATGAGTGTGTAGAATTCTGACATGCAATTGCTTATAGAGGATTGTAATCGATGGTAAATCCAAGCATCTCTCGACCTAAACAAGGACTATTTCACTTTAACTCTCTCGAGCTTAAAGCATGTCTAACGGTACGAATTCTCCAAGAGGTTAGTCCAATTACGGCACTAGATTTTTAATAGGAAAGGGTGTCCTACTACCTTGACATTATCTCTTTTCCAGACAAATAACTTTTCTCTCGAACAAGTTAAATGTTAGACTGGCGTATTCTTGCGTTTGCAACTGCAAAGAATGTAGATTTAAGATGAAGAGAATAAAGATATAAGCAATATACGTGCCTCGAACTCACAAACTCACAGCAATAGATAGTAACTCATTCGGCTTCCATAACCCCAATAGAGAAGTTTAGTTACCCATGAATGCGAAGGAAATCATGATTGACATTGTTATTATATCACGATATTGAGTAATGGCGTGTAGATCAAGTGATAGGTGTGAGGCGTGATTCCTTAGCAAGTAACGATTCTCTTGTTGTGGAGTTTAAGAATAGATGAATAGAAGAAGAAAACTAGAATTAATGGAAAGATTAGAAGAGTTGTAGAGTAATAGAATTGAATTGTAAGATGAGATGTTAAGAAGATGTTCTAAAATCTCTAGCATGATAGGGTATTTATAATACCCATATCCTAAACCTACTAAGCTAATGAAATATCTAACCAAATCCTACTAGGCTAATGGAATATTTAACCCAATTGTACTAGGTTAATGTAACATTATCATAATCCAAATAAACTAATGAAATACATAACCCAATTGTACTAGGTTAATGTATCATTGTCCATATCCAACTAAGTTACTGCAAGTCCCCAAAGTCTTCAGAAATACTGTTTTAGCCCAGGACAGATTCTCCATGCATCACTTTTGGTTCTTTAGGCATCCAAACTCCCTTTCCTTCCTTCGTGAGCTTTCTTTAGCGTCAAGTAAGCCATAAAATGCTGAATTATGCATCATTTATACCTGAAACTTTACTAATCATGTTCGTTAGCTCATTTACGGGAAAAAGGACTAAAAGTGCATGAAATATATAATTTGTTCTCAAAACTAGGCTAAAATATGGGCAAAATATATTGATATAGGCGCGTAAATTCTCCTATCATCACTTAGTAACTTAACTTGGATCTGAGTACAAGTGGCTCACTATGAGCCATAAGTTAGGATATGATTCTCACCATTGACTCGCAAGTTAGACAGTGTTCAAACTTTCTTTGATTCTATTCTCCCTGGGATTGATTGGTTAAGTCATATGGTGAATAGTGTCGGGTTCGAGGGGGAGGTCTAGGGTACGAGTGGTAGGTACCACTCGGATTGAAGGGTACGATTGGTATGGGGTAGTCGAACCATCTGACGGAAATTTTAAGTAGTTTAAGTTGGGGGTAATCTGGACATTTCCCCACTTAACTTCTTAAGGCCACACGACTTATAACTCTTTTGGGACATCATTTACCCTATTATTCTAATCTAAAATATTTAGAAACTCTCTCTAATTCTCTCTAAAGCTCTTGGGTAAAGGAAGGCTAAGGTTTCATCTAGAGGATCAATTTGGGTCTTGTACGGGTGATTTCTCTCCATCATCTTCATAATCTAAGGCATGTACTCCTCTCTCATTGTTAGTTCCAACTAAAGGAATGTTTTATACAATGTTTTCAAGGCATGATTATTATATGGTTTGGGGCTTTCAAATATATGATAGGGTTTTGTATTAAATGCTTAGTAATGGTTTTCCTATGTTTTAATTAT
This sequence comes from Capsicum pubescens, assembly GCA_030864215.1. NCBI lineage: Eukaryota > Viridiplantae > Streptophyta > Magnoliopsida > Solanales > Solanaceae > Capsicum > Capsicum pubescens. Next base: position 152,393,480 of record CM061543.1, on the reverse strand, counting down.
GTAATTATATGCTTTAATAGTGGTTTGGACAATTGGTTGCATGAGAATGGTTAATTGGCAATTGGAATCTATTTTGGAAACACTATTCCCCTATTATGTTTGATAAAATGCCTATAAGAATGCTTTTACTATATTATTGGACTTTCAATGGAACTATTGCATGGCATGGTTTGGTAATGAAACTACTATGGATTGGAATGGGCGGTGTCGGTAGTGGTGTTGGCCTTAATATTGGCATTGATATTGGGGCTGATACAGATGGACTGAATTTATGATTGTTCCATCCTCTTATGTTTTGTTGTGGACAAGAACATGGTTTTTATATTGGTTTGGTTATGGTTGGTGATTGGTAATGGATTGTTGGACATGTTTGAGTTGGTCACGGTTATAGACCTATCCCAGATTCTATAATCGTAATAAATGTTATCTTGTTATACGTTTGAAATTCATTTGACTCGGGCTATGCGTATTTGGAGGCTGGGTTGGGTTATGGGGGTGGTCCCCAATCCTGGATGAACTTAGGATGCCCATTACGACAAGGTCCTGGTCCACGTATCATCATTTATTTAGGGAATTTAGGACAAATCATGTTGTGGTGCAGGTTGTGTTTTTTTAACCTATAAACACTGTGTTGTGACTTTACTTCACTTTATAATTAGCTTATAACTACGAAGAAACATGGATAGTAACTTTTCTCATCAGTTAAACGAAAATCAACCACTGCTAAAATATAACAACAGATAGTAACTACAGGGGTAATATAATGACTACTACAAATATAAATGGGCAGCAAAACAACACTCTCCTAAACTAAAAATTCTAGCTCCACCTCTACCTATATTCACCACGCCTATTACTATTTAGTTAAGAATAACTAAACTAAACAAAACTACACAACAATGATAATGATGCTAACCTTTGTGAGAGAAACATGAAAAACCCGAGAGTCGTTTCGCATAGAAGGGTCCATATATCCCGTTTGTTTACGAAGATCTTCAACATCATCTTCACTAAAGAAAAATAACCCAAGACTTTCTCCACTATTAACACCTGAAACCAACACAAATTCTTGAGAAGCATTGCTAAGTGAATAAACAGGTACTCCCCCCAATCTTTCTTCAATGGTTTCAATAGATAATGGTTACTTTTTAACATCAATTTTAGCCCATTGAGGTGAATTTTGTCAAGTGTTAAGGAGGTTGAGTTTGGGTATAGTGGTTTGAAGGAAATTCGTGAAGTGGTTTTGAAGATTCTTGAAAGTTTGAAAATACAACAACAATCACTATTAGCCTATATCCAAAAAATACAACTGTGTTGTTGAATTACAACGACATACCACAAAATTCGAATGAATCAATCCCCAAAATCCATAAATCAGATAACACAAAATCCACAAATTAGACCACAAAATCCACAAAATTCCCCTAAATTCAGACCACAAAAGCACATGCAAGGCAAAGTAGAGACAATAGGTTCATTAATTCTTACATACAAACTTGTTCAGTGAACAAGACCCACTAAAATCGGAGAAGAGACAAGAGAAGATGACACTAAAATTTATTACTTCCTCAGATGAAAATTATCTTTAAAATAGAAAAACTCAAAAATTATCTCAGAGAAAATAAAAAATAACTCATAGAAGACAACAACAAGACAACAACAGTGATGTTTAGCACAAATCCTTTCTACTGAAACTACAATTGCTCCAACATCTAGTGAAAATGTAGCGACGGTATGAACGGAGAGAGCTATAAATGGTATCGCTAAGCAAATTGACCTAGCATATTGTGAATGACGGTTTGAACGGAGGTCTATCTGAAATCCAATCAACGAGCAAATATGAGGAAAATGGGGAAATTATCTTAGGGTTATGATGAGAAAATGGGGATTATAACCCTAATGGAGCAAATATGAGAGAAATTAATTTTTTGATTTAATTATTAATAAATATAATTTTAAAAAATGGTAAAATAGAGTGTTGGAGGAAATATTTCTGGGTAATGTTATTTTTTAGCAAAAATAACTGTGGCTATAGATATTCTATAATGATGGTTGCCAGAATCATGGCTATAGATGCCTTTATTGGGATGGTTGTATTGATTATACGATGGTTATTTCTATTTATTGTCCTAATATAGACCACATTATGTGATGGTTGTAATCATTGCCAGAGACTATTTTATAGTGATGGTTGTTCAATCATAGCCAACTAGAGTCTCCATAGCCACATTTTCTAGAAGTGATAGCAATTCCACCTAAAGATCGGGTAGTAGGTCAAATCGGCCTATATGTGGCTACATAATCTAAATTTGCTAAATGTCCAACTAAGTCATAATTACCAATCTAAAACTAGAATAATATTATACTGATTCTATAATAAATCTCCATCTAAGAGAAGAGTAAGCCTAGCCTACTGGATGCCGAAGGATTACCAATAAAGTTTGCTAAATTAGAGATTTCTCATTTTGAGAAGCCTCCACATGATGACACCTATTAAAATACTGATCTACACATTAATATGAGAACCATAATACCCATATTTTCATATTTACACTTATAATCCAAAATCGAGTCAAAATGCCATGTGGGGTACCCTTGCAGAATCACACTTTTGAAATCATAAACATGTCCCTCTATGTTCAAGGATTATTTATCCTTAAGAATGAGTAAATTCCAAGATCAAATGATAATCAATAAAACCCACCACGGAACTAGGTACTTATGACTAAATTTGAGAATTCAACTGAGAATTAGATGGAAACTTACAAGGACTATGATGAGAAAACGACTTTCCCAAGCTCACAAACACTCCACGATCACCCAAGAGTAAATCTCCTAATTTCCATGATCTTTAGGGATTTAGTGCTATTTTGACTTGGAAAAAATGGGTAGGGGCTGAAATAAATGCCCTATGGTTACCGCTTAAGCAGTATCAGGTCGCTTAAGAGATATCCACCCCTAGTCAACCTCCGCTTTAGCGGACAACATATCGCTTTAGAGACATCAACTAAAGAGATAGGGAATCTGCCAATATGATGGTGTAAGAGACAAGACTTGGTCACTAAATATGCCACTTGGCTGCTAAAGAGACCACTTCTTAAGCGATTACACCAGTTGAGTCCATGCATTAGCAGAACTTGGATTTTGCAAAGTTTCTGCCGACCACTCGAGATTCATTAGAGTTTATTGAATACAAACAAACTATACTATCCTATCAAATTCAACATTGTAGATTCAATAGCACTGCCAAAATTTCCATCCGATGTCATTTTGATGAAATGTGGGCCTCACACCAAAGGACCACTTTTACCGAAATTGTCCAATAGCTCGAAATGAGTTTGAAAGCTTAGGACCTAAACCAAAGGTCCCCCTAGACTAAAATCGAGGTTTAAAAGTCGATGGAATAGTCAGAATTTGCATACGAGTTTGTTAACCTAAAGTTTATGCCCAATAGCTAAACCTTACCATCGAAGACTTCAAAATAGGGCATTAGCTCTAAAACCAAACTAATTACATAATAATTGATTTGTTATCTCCAGTAAGTCAGAATTGACTTGGGGAAGCTATAACAATGATATAAATGGAAAAAAAGTTTGGAAAAGAAGAAAATAACTTTGACTATTATTACAGTATGCTATAATAATGGGAAGGCTTATTACATATGATACCTATTAAACAACCGATCGACCCCTCATAGACAAGAAAGGAAAAATGGTAAACACTTGACCATGGTAAGAAGTCAAGGAATTTTCTATGCATATTTGCTTCAGTCTCCCAAATGGCCTCCTTAATGGGATGGTTTTTCTACTGAACCTTTACCGGTATAATATTTATTGATCACAACTTGAATATCTCTCTATATATGCAAGTTGCATATTCCTTTTTATATGAGATATTTTTATCTAATAGGACAGAATCCCTACAAATAATGCAATTCCCATTACCTTAATACTTCTTTAACATGGATACATGAAATACAGGGTAAACTGCTAACAAACTTTTAGGAAAATCCTACTTATATGCCACTGACCCCATACACTTCAATATCATAACTGGTGTAATACACCTTTGAATAAGATTACCTCAATTATCAAATACCATAACACCCTTCATGGATGAAACATTGTGCAACACTTGCTCACCTTTCATAAAGTTCATCTCTCACCTTTTGATCCACATATTTCTTCTATATTATTTGAGCCACTAGAAGATTATCTTGTATAAAATTTACCTTATCTAATGATTTCTTTAAATATGTGCACCCTATGGTCAACTCTCAAAAGCATTAAACTAATTAATAGGGGATCTTCACCTCCTACTATATAATACCTCAAATAGAGCCATATAAATACTCAAGTGGTAGCTATTTTTATATTTGATCTCCAACAATGATAGAAACTAGTTCTAGTATCCAACAAAGTCTATATACATGCACCAACCATATCCTCCAATACCTGAGTTATTTTCTAACACTATCCATTGACCTAAGGATGCAATATTGTACTAAGTTCCAACCTCGTACCCAATCATCATGCTATTTCCTCAAAAATTAGAGGTTAATTAAGTAGCTCTATCAACACAATAGAAATAAGAACTTCTTGCAATTGAATAACTCACGAATAAAAATATTAGATAACATTTGTATGTTATAAGTTATCTAAACAAGGTTGAAATATGGATACCTAGTCACAGAATGAAATATATAGACTTAGTCAGCATCTCAGTGATGAAACAATCGAATCAAATTTCCCAAGGACTTTGGGAGACCAACCATAAAATCTATTGCTATTTGTTACCACCTCTATTAAGGAATGGGCATTGAAATATCCCTCCAGGATTCTGGAGATAATACTTTACCTTCTAGTAGTTAGGACATAGGGAAATAATATCACCAATATTATATTTTATCCTACCCCACCAATAGTGATGCCTTAGATCATGGTACATTTTGGTTACATCAATCTGCTCAAAATACCTTGAACTATGAGCATCTAGAAGAATCTTTACAATAAAGTCATTAACACCACAAACACATAGTCATTTATTAATTCTTAGAACACTATTATTATAAATCATAGCCCCCTTAACCTCACCATGCAGTACCTTATGACAAATCCTTCTTAACTTAGAATGCTCAAACTATCAGGCCTTTATCCTATCAAAAACTAAAAACATGGCCTCTACACATGCTAACAATCCACCTCTATCGGATACTTCAGGTAGCATAAAACTCTTAGGTACAATCTAAATCTCTCTATCCAATGAATGTTTGGTTTCCTAAAAATAATCCATGATACCTATACATTCATTCTTTACACTCAAAGCACTAACCACTATGTTGGCCTTACCTGAATAGTATAAATAGATATCATAATCCTTGAGCAGATCCATCCATCTATTTTTTCTCAAATTCAGATCTTTCTACGTGAATACATGTTGGAAACTAAAATAGTCAATGAACACCTCATAACAAACCCTATACAAATAGTACATCCATATTTTAATTACAAACACCATCGCAACTAATTTTAAATTATGTGCAAGATATCTCATCTCATGCATCTTTCACTACCAAATTAAGAGGCATTTTCATTCTTCTCCTACATTAAATCATTACCTAAATAAGAATGTGAGTCATCATAATAAATAATAAAATCCTTACCCTCCATTGGTAAGGTAAGAATAGGAGTAGTAGTCAATAATGTCTTCAGATTCTGGAAGCTTTCCTTACACTTATTAGACCATTAAAATAGTATATTGATCTGAGCTAATTGGGATAAAGAAAAATCACTTCACAAAATTATGATAATTGCTAGTTGATAAGTCATCAATTTGTTGACTTGTTAGCACCTTTCAATCTTTAATTATCATGATTTTCCATTGATTTTGTATTAATATCATGTATAATTCTCATTTGTGTAGGTGAAGGTCAAAATAAAGATGGGCAAGGCATTAAAGTTAATGGAAGGTAAAATATGGAAGAAAAATAGCCCTAAATATTACATGGATATGTCGGAATGCCACCCAAAATAGCTTCGCATGCTCCTAATAAGCTATGGATTTGCTCAAGCAGATCAAGAATGCGGTGACATTTTTGTAATATTTGGAGAACATGAAATTAGGGTAAAAAAAGGGGGTTTCAACTCACTTCCACCATCATTGAACTTATTGGGCTATTTTTGAGCTAAGAAGATATGAGAGTTACTCTTGAGAAAAGAATTGGTAGTTTACATTGAAGATTTATTGAATTTAAATCTTGAATTTAGCATTCTCTTTATTTTATATGGATCAATTTGACAGAAATTTTGGTATATCCTTACTATCTCTCTCTATGAGTAGCTAATTCTTCATAGTGGGCTTATTATTGAATAGGTTGTGATTATTGCATGGTTTTTGTTTATTTGTCCTCCTAATTAGCTATTTGTTATGCGTTTTGCATACATTTCATGTTTTAACTAAGAATTTGGGGTTTTAAACCCCAATTACCTTAGAACTCATATCGTCCTTAACAGATTGTATATGGTTGAGGATGGGTGTAATTAATAACTTGAATTAGTTCATTCAATATTATCTATTATTCATATAGATATTAATTGAGGCCATAGATTGGTAAAATTGGTACATTTATGAGATGTCGATAGAACCCATTTGTGATCTATGATGTTTTAATAAAAAATTAATGCCAAAACACCTAGATTTATCCGACCTATGCCTTCTAGCTAAATTTTGACAAATAATCAAATACTCATGCATGAACCCACACCTAGCAAGGCATAACCCTAAGGTTTATCAACACTTGACTAAACTATATGTATTTCTAGCTTGGAAATTGTACACTCACAATAATGAATTTTTTATGTTTGAAGACATCCAAACAAACCCTCAAAATACTTGTATCTTAGGTTTTAATATAGCAAGTTACCTTTATTTTGAATTTACTCGGTCACCACTCATGTTTTTTCCAATGAATTAGACCCCAAATTTGTCGGTTTACTCTATTAACGATGATTGCTTACATCTTAAGGGTGTAGTTTGAGAATTGTTAAATTTTAGCATTGTTGTTGGGGAGTAAAATATAGTTTTCATTCTTGTAGTGTTTTATTCACTTTGGGATAGCCATAGCATTTTATTTTATATTTTTTGTTATTTGTTCTTTCTCAAGTGAGGATAACAGTATACACAAAACAATGAGACAACACGGTAGTAATATTGATACTTTTGATGGGCATCTTAAGAATGAGAATTACCTCAGAGATGTAGGTCGAGCTAGTGCTATTTGTATTCCACCAATGAACGGAAATGGAGTGTTTTACATTACTAGGGTGATGCTTTATTTTTTTGAAATGAAAGGGTTATTTGGAGTTTAAGCACATGAGGATGGCAATCTACACTTGAAGAATTTCATGGATGTATGTTCTTCATTTGACGTAGCCCACATATCTCAACAATCAATCTGCTTGTATCTTTTTTCATTAACATTGATGGGAGAAGTGGCCTTATAGTTGTGGTCTTTGCATGTGGGATCTATCACTTCATAGGTTGAGCTCACAAAAGTATTTTTGGATAGGTACTTTCCTCCTTCCCTAATGTTTCAACTAAGGGATGAAATTATCAGCTTTTTCTAACTTAACAATGAACCATTATATAAGGCTTGGGAATAATTCAACAACAAGATATTGTAATACCCAAATCATGAGGTAATACTATCCAAATGGCCTCTGAATTGCTAGAGAGGATGCTTTTGGGTCAAGAAACACTTGATGACTTATTGATGGCTAGCAAAAGGAATCTATTGGATGATTATGATTATCAAGGAGGCTCAAGGGACATTATAGAGGCCAAGGAAAGGCAAAATAAGGCTAGAAATCCCCTAAAAGAGGACATGTGTCCCATCCACTTTGGAGATGCACCCAATCTGCTCTAGATCCTCTAGAGCTGGTCAAACTAGCCCACTATGCCCTTAGAATATGCCCCATGTGCACTACAAAATGCTCAATCATGTGCTTAATGGGCTTCTATGTTTTGTCTTTACTAAATGGATCACTTTTGGGCCCATATGATGTAATAACTTTGACTAGATAATAAATAGGACTTTTTTTCATTTAGTAGGTAGTTTTTGAAGAATTGTGAATGTATACTCTATTGAAAGTATGAGTCAAGCATAGAATCGCTTGTGTTTATTTATCATTTAGAAACGTGGGTAGCTCGGGAATGTAATTCCCTTGAGGTCTACGTAGGAGTTAGATTCTTTGTTTGACATTGAATAAAGGGTTAGGGGTTTGACACACCCTTAGTTTTCTATTCATTCATCCATTGTGTTTATTTATTACTTGTTTTCCGTTCTATGTTTATCTTTTATTTTTGTATCGTATTTTATTTTTTAATTTTTTAGATTGTTTGCGTATCATTTGGTATCAGATACAAGCTTGATTTCATTCCTATGAAGTCAATCTTGGGTTTGTTATCTTGAAAATCCACAAAAAAAGAAGAGTCAAATTGAAATCCCAAAAAAAAGTCAGTATTCATGTTTATAGAACTAGGTCAAATTTTGAGTTTTGATTTTTTTTTCTATAGTTAGATTTGTGATCCCTAAAACTATAGGAGTCTAAGTTTCAAATTTGAGCTTAATCGGAGTCAAATTGAGTGAGATACCATTATTAAGAGCTTGAACTTGAAGAAAGTGAAGAGGATCAAAAATCTAGAAAAATTGGTTGATAATTTGGGAAAAATGATGTTGGGAATTAGTGTAGAACGTTGAAAAGTGCTTACGTTCAAAATTTCAACTCATTTCGAGCCCCGGAGAAGAAGTTATTGTTCTTGGTGTTCTTAGACATTCAAATCTTCAAGTTGAATCTTCATCAAAAGTTGTTGTTTGATTAAAAAATAAGAAAGAAAACTGGTAAAAAAAATATTTTTCCTAAAGCATCAAAGAATATTCCAGGTATATTCCAAGAGAGGGTACAAAAAGGAACTACTAGAAGGGCAAAATCGCCCATTCAAAAGAGAGGGGCGACTGACTTGCACTTGATCTACCTTGTAGGTGTTCTTGGTCTACCTTGGACCTGTGGATGCACCTCAAACCAGTAGGGGAGGACCTCCTATGTCCACGGTGTACTGGACATGCACCCCATCTTCTGAAGCATGTCCCCCAACACAGAAAAACATCACCCAAATGTGAGTGAAGCCCACAAACATCCAAACATATTTTCAAAGTCTTTCCAACACTTTAATTGCTCAAGCTTTGATTATTTTGTTTCAATTTAATGATTTTAAATCTCTTATTTTGATTCTTAAACTACTCATCAACTATTAATTTATCTACTAAGTTGATTGATTAGTTCTTGAGTCCTTTTATTTCATCGTCCTATTTATTTCTAGTTTTTCTCATTTTCAATTCATTGTTAGTTTTTCATTAAAGTTCATATACATTTTATTTATTTGAGTCTCTCAAACAAGAGTCTATTCCGACCTCAATCCATAATTGGTACCAATAATTCTCATTGGAGTAAAAACAGTCTATTAATGCTTGGGAAGCCAATTGAAAGATTAACTAAAGTTGTGAACTTTGAGAGCTTGTGAGGTTGATTTCTTAACTTTCTTTTTTGTTGTTTTTGTTTTTGTTTTAGAATTTTTTTTTTAGGTACAATGGCATCAGAAGAATATAACATATGTTTTTTGGGAGGGATAAACTTCAAAGCTATAATGGCGGCTATATTAAGTATGAAACAAGATGTTAATGATATGGATAGTTGATTAAGATCTCTTGAAGGGAGTGTGGCTAATATGGATCAAAGGATGGAGTCATGAATTGGAAAATGGAAGGAATTTAAGCATCACTCTCAAGGAGGATGGATACTATGGAAGTTCGTCCAGATTCCACCCACTGAACTCCTCAAAACTATCATGCTTCCTGTAGTGGACATGCTCTCAAAACCTCCTCTACTATAACTCCGATAACACTTCACCAAAATCTTAATCCTCTGAGGCAAATAAATGGGCCCATCATCCAAGAAAATACTTGCCCAAATAACCAAAATCCCAATCGTCCACTACAACCCCAATTTAGTCACTCACATTAAGGAGCTCCATAAAACCAAGAACCCTAGTTCAAAATACCACAAGAACTACCTAAAACCCCACTTAACAAAAACCAACCACCTGAAATCCTAGCTAACTATAATCAACCAATCCAAATTGAGGATGAGAAAGGTGAGGAACCTTATGGAAGAAGTAAAGAGTTAGATAAAGTAGATCTCTTTGCATAATTTGTACAGAATAGAAGAGTATATCGTAGAGGAGGACATAGAGTACGGGGAGGAAGATTTTTTCCTGTTCCACATGGAAGAGGAAACTTAGAAAACCATCCCAATTTCAAGAATATCATCAATGGTATCAAGGAGGTAACATGGGTCGATACACGAGTCTTAACTAAATCAAGATCACTCTTCATAACTTGAAAGGAACTAGTGATCCATCAATCTTCCTTTATTAGTAAATAAAATACAATAAGATTTTCCAACTCAATGAGTTAACCGGATACAAGGAAGCCACCCATGTAATTGTTTAACTTAAATGGTATGTTTCTACTTATGTAAGACAAAAAGGGTGAAGATACAAAGAAATGGTAATCCTGACCTTCCATATTAGGATGAATTGAAGGTACTCATAAAACAAAGGTATGTTATGAAAAGCTTCAAGAAAGAATAATTAACAAAGATCTACAATTTGAGACAAGGAGATAGAGGTGTGGAAGACTATTATAAGGAATTTGATAACTTGTTCCATCATCTTGTGATTTTAGAACCCTAAAATCAATGTATGGCTTGATTCAAAGTTGAGTTAGATTATGAAGTTGTTTCTCAACTAGTTGTCCACAAGTTTGACCAAATATAAGATCTTGTTGAATCGGCCATTCAAATTAAAAGAAACAATAATGCTATAAAGTACCTCAATAAAGGTTATGATTCTTCTACTTCTTTTGGATGGAACCAGAATAAGTATTCAATAAATTTATATATTAAAAGCTCATTGAGAAGGAAATCCAATATCCACCAAGTAATGAAGGTAATCCATCTTCTAATCCCAATTCTAAAGGTATTGTTTGCATTAAATGTCAAGGTTGTGGTCATAAATCTAGTGAATTTCCCTACCAAAAAAACATAGTTTGGTGGATGGTAATCCTTACTTTGTTGGGGATATGTTGACCCAAAATGATGGTCATGCGGATAACCCTCCAGAGGATGATGACCTTGAAAATGAAGTTAAATTAGAAGAAGTTAAAGGTGACTTTAATGTACCTTGTGATTGATAATGAAAGTTACCCATAAAAATGTTTGGCCCAAAGAAGGAGAGTTCATGAACCTTAAGCTCATGATAAGGAGAGAGATGAATAGTGAAGATGAGGAGATTTGGGATCAAGAAGAAGATCTTAATGACAAACCCAAGCCCTTGTTATTCACTATATTTGGCACTAGCATTGTTCCAAATTCCAAGTTGATGCATAAGAGTACAAGTACACATGGTGCAAGCCTTGAAGAAAAGAGAGCAAGTTCAAGGCCTTTTTCCAAAGGTATATAACTACCGCCTCTTATTCCTAGTGTTTCTTTGATTCATGATGACATTTATCCTAAGGTAGATAATCTTTTAAATATATTTGACTTAAAATCCTACCTATATGGTGTTGATGTATTTTGGAATGACTTGAATGTTCATAAAATGTGTGGCCTCCCCAACCCGAATGGCAAATCTATTTGTTTTTCTAAGAAGATTCTATGGTTTCCATTGATAAAAAACTATTGTTCTTTTTTTTTGGTCACACTTATGTTGATAGACAAGTTGTCTCTTTCTTGGAAGGTTGTCTGAGTGAGAGGGATGTGAGGTGCTTAAGTTGTTTGTTCTTACCTTCATGTGATCTTGTTCTTGGTATACCATTAAGTAATCATAGCTCTTGTGATTCCATTTTCCTTATTTGTGAGTATAACCATGTCGGTGCTAAGTATGTTTTGTGTGTGAACGTGGTTTCTTATGAATGGAAGGGTAATCTACTCCCTAATGACTCATTGATTCTATCCTTAGTTGTTTCAACATGTGATGATTTGTTTGGTAACATTGTTAATGGAACTAGCTTAGGATAATTTGTTGATGCTTATCCAAGCCAACTCCTTTGTACTTTAAATGTTGACTTTTCTTTTATTGTCTTTATAGATATTTGTTTATATGTGAAATAGGTGTCCCTTGGCAAGGATGTTTTGATTTTAACCCTTGTGTGAACCCTCATGCCATGAGAAAATATTGTTTATGTTTTTTTCTCTTGTGTTTGAAGGTTGTAGATTCAAGGACAAATTTTTTTCAAGAAGGAGAGAATGGTACAATCTAAATGGCATCCGAATTGCTAGAGAGGATGATTACATGTCAAGAGACACTTGATGACTTCTTGATGACTAGAAAAAGGCATCCACCGGATGATTATGATGATCAAAGAGGCTCAAGGGATTTTAGAGAGGACAAGGGATGGCAAAACAGGCATAGAAAACCACCGAAAGAGGACATGCTCCCCATCTTCTTTGGAGGTGTGCCTAACCCACTCTAGATCTACTTGAGTGGGTCAAAACAGCCCACTATACCCTTGGGATGCTCCCCATGTGCTCTACAAATGCTCAAGCAAGTGCTTAATGGTTTTTTATGTTTTGTCTTTCCTAAATGGGTCACTTTTGGGCCCATGTGATGTAATAACTTAGCCTAGACTATAAATAGTACATTTATTTAGTAAGTATTTTTTGAATAATTATGAATGTATACTCTATTAAGAGTGTGATGCAAGCGTGGAATCGATTGTAATGATTTATCATTTAGAAATATGGGTTGCTCAAGAATATAATTGTCTTGAAGTCTACATAGGAGTGAGGTTCTTTGTTCGACATTGATTAGAGGGTTAGGGGTTTGTTACACCCTTAGTTTTCTATTCAGTCATCGATTGTGTCTATCTATTACTTGTTTTCTATTTTATTTTTATCTTTCATTTTGTATCGTAGTTTAGTTTTCGATTTCTTAGATTGTTCGTGTTTCATGAGGTCACGAATAAAATACTTTTTCAAATCTTTTGTAGGGAATTAAATCAATTAAACAATGCAATAGTTGATACTATGACCAGAGGATCTATTATAAAGTAATCTAATGGTGTTGCATCCATCTTATTAGATCAAGTAGAGGTTGGCACACAAAAGATACTGAGGTGGCAGTGGGGGATCACTCTACATCTTTTGTAAGCCATGTTCAAAGAAAAAGGATGAGGAAAAAAATGAAAACATGGCTAGAATGATAACTCGACTTTATTTTCTCACCAAGCATGTAATAAGAGCTCCTTCTATGGCATTTAAATCCATTTTCTCTAAGAGTGTTAAAGCTTATGATGTTGAAAAAGCGGATTCCCTTGACGAGGAAATTCGGTTCTTGTCAAACTAAATATGTGTTCTCACCCTACCTATCAAATACAAGGTGGAAATCTAGGTTAGAGGGAAGGGAATAAGATAGAGATTGCGATAAAGATCGAGATTAGACAGATAAAGATAGGGACTATGATTTGTATGTACCTCCATATGATAAGGCCAAGGGTAAGGTGTCAAGATCCATTGACCTGGAGAAGCTCAAAAAATGAAGATGTCCTGGCTCGTATCTTAATAAGTGTTGAGGGGATTGAGAAGATGGTGAGAGAGCTGAAAAGTGATTTCACACAACTCAATAAAATGGTGATATCTCATTCGGCCTCTATCAAGCAACTTGAAACTCAAGTGGGTCAAATATCAGATCATCTCACTACAAGGCTAAAGGGTAGATTTCCTAGTGACATAGTTACTAATCCTAAGAATGATGCTTACATCATAGCCATTTTCACAAAGAGTGGTCGAAATCTTGGTATAGATGTTGTTGATTTTGATGAATACCCTATTGAAATGAGAAATGATGAAAAATCCAATGAAAAAAAAGCATTTAGAGAATCCAAAGGATACGGTTCCAAAGACCAAGGAGAGAATTGTTTAAAAGCAGAAGGTTGTTGAAGAAAGGGTTGAAAGTAAGGAAGCTACAAAAAAATCTGATGGTAATAATCCCAAATCAAATGAAACTCAAGTTGTTGCTTTAGTCACCAATCAAAATTCCTTCCCTATTCCTAAATGGGCTCAAGAATAATGAAGATGATACCAAGTTTAAGAAATTTCATGGAAAATATAGCAATCTATAGGTGAATATTCCATTGTTAGAAGCTTTACCAGAGATGCCTAGGTATGCTAAATTCATAAAGTACATGGTTATAAAGAAATTAGTCGTGGATGTTGAACTATAGAGGTAACCCACAATTGTAGTGCCATAATGTATTGAACAATAATGGAAAAGAAGGAAGATCCCAGTGCATTTACTATTCCTTAAACTATTAGGGTGCACAAGTTGAAAAAATTATTTTGTGATAGTGGGGCATTAATTTGATGCGATTTGCCGTGTTTCAAAAATTAGGTTGTGGTTTCCCCACACAAACCACAATGAGGCTTTTAATGGTCGATTGTTCTATCAAAAATCCCATAGGAGTGTTATGTGATGTTCTTGTGAAAGTGGACCAATTCATCTTTTTGTCCGACTTTGTAGTGTTGGATTGTGAGATAGACCATGAGGTCCCAATCATCCTTGGTAGGCTATTCTTGTCTATTTAATGAGCCTTGTTGATGTTGAATATAGTGAAATAATGTTTTAAGTGAATCATGAAGAGATCTCTTTCAATAGGTGTAAGTCTATAAAGTAACCTAAGTATTTGCAAGTTATTTCGGCGATTGATTTGGTTGATGATGAGGTGACTAACAATATATAAGTGTGGTGGGTGCATTGGGAAACTTAGTAGTGAGAGGATTAGAGAAAAGGATGAGTTGATTGATTTGATGGAGATTCTTGGATCTTACAATAGAAACCCTTATTAGAACAACACCTTTCTAACGATTGTTGTGGATGATCTAATCGCTCGACAAATGGAATCCACAAAATCAATGGTGAAAAAGTTCATTAACGCTATTGGGTGACCCTAAGTTGACATAAAAGGCATTGTTCCTAGAAGTTGTTCAAAGAAGAGGTTGCATGATGTTAATATTTTGAACCAAGAATTTCATGATATATTCTCCTCTTCAACTATAGGTTGAAACATTTTGCAAAAAAGTTTAAATTTAAGTGGTCGAGCCCATTGATGGTCTCAAATGTCTGTTCTAATGAAAGACATAAATTAAAAGACCATGAGAATAAAAAGTTCATGGTGAATGTACAAGGTTTGAGGCATTACCATATGGGTGGATTCGAAGTGGCTATTGTTGTGTTGCTTCGATTCAAGGATCTAAATGTTGATTAAATAATGTTGTGCTCTGACTATCAATAAGACGCTTCTTGGGAGATAAATCAAGGTTTTTTATTGATGTTTTCTAATGTTTTTAATTATTAATTTGAACTTGTTTTTTTTGGGGTTTTTAGGTGATATCATAAGTTAGGATATATGAAGGAGTCTTCGTGGGCTCAAAACTATGCCCCGAGCCAATATTTGATTCAAAATATTTCTAAAAATTCTGATATCACAACTTGGAACTATGTTGGATATTCTTGAGCTATCCAGGCACAGTTGGAACACATGTGTATGAAGGATATACTGCCTGGACCTACGCTGGACTTGCTTGACCTGTCCAGGCCTAGGTCAAGCACAACCTGAATACTGATAGATGTAGCATACTCTATCTGGATTTTCATTAGACATGCTTGAGCACTCCAAGTAGAAGGCTAGACATAGCTGGAATATAGGTACGTTCATACTTAAGCCAAAATTTATGGCATGTTCTATTTTGAACTACGTTGAACCTACTTGAAATTTCCAGGTATAGGTTAAGCAAATATTAAACACACACTTTCCTAGTTTGGTGTCATTTTTCACTCTTCAAAATATAAAAATTTTCTCTGTCTTCATAATTTAAAAATTCTTCAATCTAACTTAAAATTATCACTTCTTATAAAATGAATTAAGCTTCAGATACTTAAATGAATATTTCTGTCATTTTTCTCCTTCCTTCAATCAAGTTAAAGGTATGATATTTTATGGTTTTATCTTTGAATTCTCTTAAAAGTAAAAATGGTGTTTCATATACCATGATGTTTTTTCATTTGAATTTTTTTTTCTTAGCTTATGTGAATGATTTATCCTTGTTGGAGTTTTATTTTAGAATGTGTTCCATGTTTTCACATGCTTAATTGGAATTTCTTGATAACTTAAACTAATGCATCACATGTATTAAATGAAATACCCACTTGAAGTTTGGTTGCTAAATTGAGTGGCGGGTGATCTAATTGTGTTAGTATAGGTTCCAATGGTGTGTTTGGTGATGCATTGGTGGATTGGGCTTGCTCACATTTGATTTTAGTCTATTTTTCTTGGATCATATATTTCATGCACACCATATGTTTGTTAAAACATCAATGAGAGAGAGAGATGTCTTGAATGCTACTAATGAATAATGTATTAATTCATAAGGCATAAAAATGAGTCCAATTGCTCCTTAATGGTAGAAAACCAGTGGTTTTTAATTGAAGTTTTTTATAAATGTTGCTTACATGGCATTGATTTTTAAATGTCCTTATCATGGAATTCATGGGTGAAGTTTGAGTAACCCGAGAGACATGAATGCATGCCTTGCCCTATGATAGATTGGGTGACACCATTCTTAAGGGTACAGGGTCATTTTTGTTTCAATTGGTGCTATAGTTCTTCGAGGAGCTAAATTGGTAAAATGTGATGATAGGGTGGCAATGTGAAGTCTTAATGGTAGATTATTATGATGCAATAGAACCATGAATTATATTGACCATTTTACCTTGAATTCACCATTATTTTACTTTAGCATTATTTTCTTTTATGATATATAAAAATCCCAAAAATATGTTATATCTCTTTCTTTTTTGTTTTGGTTTTATTCCTTTCTTTTACATAGGTATGTATTAAATAAAGACGTTTTCATAGGGTGATAATAAGGGCTTCACTCTTAATAAAGGCAAGGCAAAAGATAAAACCACTAAGGGAAGATAACCGACCTCTAAAGTAGTCCAACAAAGCCTGAAAGTGCAAACCAAGATGAGTTTCCTTTTGTATTAGATTATCTTAAAGGATCCAAGTCTGATAAGGCCTCAAGTAAGACAGTACGACCATCCATTGACGTGAACTCGAGTGCCTAGTGCACCATAGAGAGTCTTTAACCTCCTTTACACTCTTCTTATTTTTGAATTTGGGATAATTTAATGAATTTTAGTGGGGGATGGGCACGGGCATCTTATTCTACATTTGATGGTCTATACCTCTTGATTTCACTTGTTATAATTGGTTGGAGGCATTATGGAGATATACTCTATTTTTTAAAAAAAATTATGCTTATTTTGCCCTTGTGGGGCTTTTTCTTCATAATGGACATTGATTTTGATGTGGCCCTTGGTGAGCATATTAATAATGATATCGGATATTTCCTTTGTCGGGCTTGTTTCGTGCGCTTAATATGAATGTGATACCCAATTTTTACTGTATTAACATTGATGGTGTATTTAAGGTGATACTTATAATATTGATGCATGTTGTTCTCATCTACTTTTGTATATATGTGTCTAATAAATTCCAAGGGTTTCTTCAAAACATTATTCTTTCCTAAGGAGAAAACTTTTGTATTCTCTTTCCTTTGACATTTTGTCTTTATTTTATGTAGTTTCTTTATCTAATGAGTGATAATTCAACCATGATGGCTGATAAGGTCACATCCTTAGGTGAAGTATCTATTCTTTCGAGTTGATTTGGAATAAGGAAAAGTTCAAAAATACTTTTAAAATGTCACTAGCAAGGAATGGAATGAGCTTGAGAAAAAAAATATATAGTTTTTTAAAAAGGAATAAGGATTTTTAAGAGATTTCTTTTGAGTGAGACCATTAAATTTAATTTTTGGATCTCTCATTACAAGGTTGAGTATTTGACACGGAGTAACTTATTAATCTCAAATTTCTCAAATTTCATGGGAGACTAACTTTATACTCTATGAGTATGATGCTCTGAGTGGTGAGATTTTTGAGTAATTATTGTACATATGCGTAGTTTAGAACTTTCCCCAAGTGTATTCAAAGAAAAATCCTAAGCATTCTTGGTTTGGAGGATGACCCTATGCCATTTTTGACCCATCACCTATACAAATTTGCACCTTAACATTTTATATAGTTAACCAATTTGAGCCTCTTACCCATTTTTCATTCTTCTTGTAAGGATAATCATTCTAAAACACCTAAACCTTTTTGAAAATCTTTTTTTGGAAGTTAACCTTCTTTGATGCATCACGTGATTCTAAATAATTAAATATAGGTGAGAGCCTATATTTTGTGGGGTTGTAAAATTGTGAGATTGATGTAAGGGTGGTTCAAACGGCTAGTTTGGGTAAGGAATGTGATATGCTAAGATCAGCTAAGGAAAGTGTATGTGAGGTTATCAAATCATGTACTTAAGAGAAAAGAGATATTCTTGATGATAAAGTTGAATATTCTAGCCCATAAATTGACAAATAAGGGGCTAAGAAGATATTAAAGCTAGAAACTCTCTTGAAAAAGTCAAAGAAGTGAAGAAAGAAAATAGTGGGATGTATTTGTTTGGTAAATGAAAACATAAAGTGTAAGGGAAACATAGGAAATGATCTAAAGGTAGATAATTTGATAAATTTAGGGTAGAAGGAGGTGGTTTGATCCAAATAAAAATGCTTTTGACACCTTTTGTGATGCTTTGTTCATTCGAAAGGTTCATTTGATATAAACTTGCATCCTTGCTTCACAGATAAGTGCTTATTGAAAAAAATTTGGTTACTTGGTACCATGACATGTTTGTGAAGTCTTTGTTGAGATTTTTTAGCCTAGATCTTTATTATATCTTCTTTTGGGTTGATTTGAGTCGTAAATACCCTATCATAGTGGATTATTCTTTGGTGTTTCAGGACAAGCAATAGTTCAAGTTTGGGGAGTTGATAAGTCATCAATTTGATGACTTTTTACCACCTTTTAAACTTAAAATATCATGATTTTCCATTGATTTCCTATTAATCTCATATATAATGCTCATTTGTGCAGGTAAAGGTTGAAAATGAAAATGAGCAAGCCAATCAAGTCAATGGAAGGTCAAATATGAAATAAAAAGAGCCCTAAGGTCACATGGACGTGTGGGAGGCCATCTAAAATATCCCTATTTGCACCCAATATGCTATGGATCTACTTAAGATGATCAAAAGTGCGGTGAAATTTTTGTAATATTTAGAAAACCTGAAATTAGGGTAAAAAAAGGTTTTCAGCTCATTTCCACCATTATTGAACATTACTGTACAACTTTTAAGCTAAGAAGACATTAGAGTGACTCTCAACTAAATAATTGGTAGTTCCCATTGAAGATTTATTGAAATTAAAGCTTGGATTTAACATTCTCTTTATTTTCTATGGATTAATTTGTGGGAATTATTATTATGTCCTTACTATCTCTCTATGAGTAGCTAATTCTTTATCTTGGGGATATTCTTTAATAGGTTGTGATTAGTGAATGGGTTTTGTTTATTTGTCCTCCTAATTAGATCTTTGTTATGGGTTTTGCATTCATTCTATATATTAACTAAGAATATGGGGTTGCATACCCCCAATTACCTTAGAACCCATATCATCCTTGATAGAAAGGATATGGGTAAGGAATGGGTGTAAACAATAACTTGAATTAGTTCATATAATCTCATCTCTTAGACATAAGGATGCTATTTATTTCCATAGATTGTTGAAATTGGTACACTTTGAGATGTTTGATAGAACCCAATTGTGATATTTTTTCTTTAATTGACAAATTAACACCAAAACTTCTATATCTAGCCTACCAATGACTTCTAGCTAAATTTGGACAAATAATCAAATAACCAAGAATAAAACCACACCTAGTATGGCATGATCCCAAGTCCATCAACACTTGTCTAAATTCTAAGTATTTCTAGATTTGAAATTGTATTCTCACAACATCAAAATTGTGAATTTAAGACCTTCAAACAAACCCCCAAAATAGTTGTAACATAGGTTTGAATTTAGAAAGTTACATTTATTTTGAACTTACTCGATCACCACTCACACTATTCCCTGTGGATTAGACCTCAACTCCGTTGGGTTACAATATTAATGACAATTGCTTACATCTTAAGGGTGTAGTTTGAGCATCCTCACTAGTGAACCCCATATAATAGCAAAGCTCAGTCAATGAAGTAGGCCTATCCCAACTCTTAACCAACTTAATCTTTTGCGAGTCCTCCATAACTTACTCCTTCAAACCCATATTTCCCAAAAAGGACATATACGCCGAAAAAAAGTTATACTTAGAGAATCTTACATACAGTTTCTTTGATGTCAAAAAACTCAAAATAGTCGATGAGTGATTCTTATGCTCTTCTTTTGTTAAACCCCAAGAATTTTAAAAATTTAATTCTATATCTCATTCGTGTTTAGTGGAAATTTTCTAGTGGAATTATGGTAAGGGATAATAATGGGATCATTAGGATGTATATCAAAATTTTTGTAACATCCCGTATTTTGCTTGTACTTGTTCTAATTAAATGGAACTTGGTATAGACTTAGGGTATAGGTAACGGATAAGATTTTTCATGCAAGTATTAATGGTGTAGATGGAATTATAGATGCTGCTCGTATAGTTTAATGTGATGCGACCAAGTTAACGTCGATACGACTATTTAAACTTGGGATCATAAGCTAGTATTTGAATCTAAAGTTTAAAGTGACCAAGTGTGTATAAGTTGAAGGTTAGATTAAAGGGATTAGGAGCTAGAAATAGAATAAAAATTGAGGTGCTTGCTTGACTTAATTAAGCTAGTAGGTGAGTCACCTACTTGAGCCATTTGGACCAAATTAATGGATCCATGGCTATGGACCAGATTTAGGCTTATACTAATGTACTCATTTGGGCCCAAATTGAATAGAAGAGGAAGAAAATGGACAAATGGACCAACACATAAATCTGCCAAGGCCCAAATATAATTGAGCCAAACTAAGAAATTAAGTTAGTAGGTGCATCACCTACTTTTGAAATTTTCAGCAGCTTTGACCCTTAAGTAGGTGCATCACCTACTTGGACTAATTTGTGGCTGAAAATGATGTCAATAAGAGAAGTCCTAGAGGGCCCAATATAAGATCAATATTGCTGGCCATTCTACTCATTTTCAACACAATATTCACCCTTTTAAATTTTAGCTTTCTCTCTTTCTTAACAAGGATAAGAACAATAGCCCTAAAATTCCTTCTAGGGTTCTTGATGAAACCCTCACCTATGCAGCCCAAGGTAAGTGAAATCACTTTAGTTTTATTTAATTATCTCATGTAAGATTAGGAAAAGATGTTATAAGTGCTTAATTATTAATATATGGCAAAATATAGAACAAGCAATCTGGTCACTTTTCTTTGATATTAAGGAACTTCTCTTTTCTTCTTTGGTTTAAAGTGTGAAGAAAAGTTCAAGTTCTTGAAGAGTTCAATTAAGAGAATAAGTTGCAGAATTGAGGTAAGGTGACTTCTCCATTTTTGTTCTCCTTGTATGTGAATTTGAAAGAGAATTATGGATGTGTTGTTATTCAGAACTCAAGAGATATGAGTTCAATAATGGATTACTATAACAAAAGGGATTTGGGACTATTTTGTGGACTGTTTTGTATGTATATGTTCTAGACTACCAGGCCGATGTGGGATAAAGGTGAGACTAGTTTTAATTGGGATATAAAAGAAAGGTATGGTGGTACACCACTGAACTAATTATTGCATTTACTTACTGCCCAATTTATTTTGTGTGTTGTTTGGAGGGTGTAATGAAGCTGAGGTAGTTTCGGTGATCTTATAAGGACATGTATGGTATATGGGGATAATTGGAGGAGAAAAGGGTTAAAATAACACCCTTGATTGATAGTTTACGTGTGTACTACCCGATTACTGTTGGTGAAGTTAAGTAGCCCAAATGTGTTGATTAGTTGCTAATACTAGTTTACCATATATTCTATTATAGATAAGTAATCTAAAAGGCGGGAAGTCAATCGGGTTAGTTTCGGAGTTATATAACCAGGTATGTAAGGCATACTCTATTTTGTACTCTTTGCTAATACTAGTTTACTAGGTATGTAAGGCATACTCTATTTATAGACAGTGACCTTGTCCCCATTCTGTAACATGTTAGAACACTTCCATATATTATGATTATTAAACCTGTGCATCTATCTTCACTAGAAAATTTCAGGAGTTCTATATTTGTTTAAATAAGACCCATGTGTTATTTTCAGCTCCTAAACACTTCATTTGTGTGCCAACGGATCCCTACCTCATTGTTGTTGCATTAAGTGTCCATTTATATGTCTCTTATTAGCATATTATTGGTTCAAGGTGCTATAATGTTATGACCACCAAAGTAACAATCTCAAAGGCTAAATAAACTAAGTAACGTAAATCTGTAAAATGAGTGGAAGCTCAGGGGCATAAGCCTATCATGGGCCGATCTAGATACCTTTATATATGGGTGGAAGCTTAGGGTCATAATCCTAGCATGGGTCGATCCCAATCTTTATATGTAGGTGGCATCTCAGGGGTGTAAGCCTAGCATGGGCCGATCCTATTTTATCTATTTATAATTGATCAGCTGGTCATTTGCATTATATATGGCTTACAAAGATTATGAAGTAATAAAGTTAAAAATAAAGAAAGGGACATAATGTATGTAGTCCCACAAGTATATATAAAGGTGGTCTACTAGTACTACTTATACATTTGTATCTGATTTTCTATTGAGCTCTTGTATCATGTGTTGTTACCTTCAGCCTTACATATTCAGTACATATTTTTGTACTGATGTTCCTCACGGGGCACCAATATTTCATGCTTCAGGAACAGTTACTTCAGCTCATACACCTTACTAGTAGGAGCGCAAGCTATTCAGTGACTATTGGTGAGCTCCAGGTTGATTCGGGGCTTTCCGAGTCTGTTTCATATATTTTGGTATTGTGCAGTAAGTCAAGAGTAGGGCGGGGGTTTGTCCCGACCCTAACTAAGTATATGTATCTTTTAGAGGCTTTGTAGACTAATATAAAGTTATGGTAATGTCTTGCCTTTAGACGTGGTGGCCCCAACGGCCAAGTGTTGTATATATAAGTTTGTGCTTGCCTATGTAATTATTCCTATCGATACATACTATCATATTTTTCAGAACCTTTAGTTATCATAGTTACATGCATGAGAAGTACAAGGTTATGAATTGGTTCTCTCGGGCCTTTACGGCTAAGGGTGCCTGTCCGCCCCAATAGGATTTGAGGTGTGACAAAAGTGGTAACTAAGCGGGTCGTCCTAGGGTGTTTACAAAGTCGTGTATATATAGAGTCTTGTTTATAGGTGTATTGTGCACCATATCTATAAACAGGAGGCTATGGGACATTTAGGGGTTATCTATTTTTCTTCATATCTTAGATCGTACAATAGAGCCCATGTTGTAGGTGAAGTCATATTTAACCATTGAACCTATTTTTTTTCCTTTTATTATAGTATAGATGCCGGTTATGAGAAGGAGTAAGAATACAAGTAAGCGAATAGATATGGCTGTCGGAGAATGGACCAGCAAGTCACCACCTAGACAAGCTAATCAAAGCGAGGCTCAAGCTGAGTTTGTATCCCAAACTTCTTCTACTCCTCCATCTCCAGAAGATCTAAGAAGGAGAAGAACCGGATCCTCAAAACCACCTATTAATGCTACTGATCAATAACTAAGGAATGTGGTACAATTATTGGCTCGTATGGTTGTTATACAAGATCAAGGATAAGCCATTCCAACCACAGGTTCTAGTAGTGCAGATAGGGCAGCTAGCCTGCGAACGCAGGATTTTCTTAAATTAGATCCTCCCACATTCACTGGATCAGATCTTAATGAAGACCCACAGGACTTTATTGATCAAATCCAAAGGGATCTAGATGTCATGCATGTGTCGGGTAAAAAGACTGTTGAACTAGCAGCATATAGATTCAAAGAAGAGGCTATATTTTGGTATGAAGTCTAGAAATGATCTAGGGGTGTCGATGCACCTTCAGTTACTTGGAAAGAGTTCAAAGAGTTATTTATTGATCATCACCTTCCATTTTAGATCTGATAAGCCCGTGCAGATTAGTTCTTGAATCTTTGCCAAGGAAATATGAGCGTGTGGGTGTACATTCTCCGGTTTAACTCTTTGGATAGGTATGCTCCTAATGTAGTAGCTACAATATATGATAGAGTTCATCGATATATGTATAGATTGGATACATATCTAGTTAAAGAATTTACTATTGTTTCTTTGAACAAAGACATAGACATAGCAAGGATAGAAGTATTTGCATAAAAAATAGAGGATCAGAGGCAAAGAAAAAGAACACAAGAATTGGAAAGAGGGTATTCCAAGAGGTCTAGATCAATGGGGAAATTTATGGCATCCCAAGGAGCGTTTAGGCCTTGGTTTTCTAATAGACCTCCTAGGCCATTATCTTCTTATTTTGCAGCTAGTGCTCCACCACAGTTTCAGAGGTCTAAAGGCAACCAGTTTGGGCAAAGAAGTGAGAGTCAGAGTTTACGAACAGTGGGGTATCAAGAGCAAGGGAGTATGAGAAAATTAAGGTATCCATGTAAATAATGTGGAAATCTTTATTTTGGTACATATCAGTTCGGGACAAATGCTTGCTTTTGGTGTGGTACGTCAGGACATATGATGAGAGAATGCCCTTAAAGGGGCATATGTGGTATGGCACGACCTACTGGATCAGCCATTGCATCATCATCATCGGTGCCTTATTTAGGTAGAGGTGTACAACCTATGGTTCATGGTAGAGGTGCTAAAGGAGAAGCTAACTCTAGTGGAGTTTGGAATCGTACATATGCTTTAGCGGATCGACAAAATTCAGAGGCTTCTCCAGATGTGGTTACAAGTACATTATCCATATTTTCACATATGTATATATGTTAGTTTATCTGGGTTCTACATAATCATATGTCACTCTATTGGTTGCTGGAAAGTTAAAAAAAACACCAGAATTACTAGTTAAGCCACTTGAAGTATCTACGCCGATTGGTGAATCTATTATAGCTAAGAGAGTGTATCGAAATTATATAATAACTATTTGTGGTCGCGATACAATGGATGACATGGTTGAGTTAGAAATGGTAGATTTTTATGCTATAATGGGTATGGATTAGTTGGATTCTTGTTATGCCATAGTAGATTGCTGAACTAAGAAAGTATATTTCCATTTTTCAAAAGAGGCAATCCTTGAATCGAGGGGTAATATTGATGCACCAAGAGGTAAATTTATTTCTTATTTTAAGGCAAAAGGGATGATTTCCAAGGGTTACATATGTCATCTAGTTAGGGTAAAGAATACAAATGAGGAGCCACCAACTCTTCAAACTATTCCAGTAGTAAATTAATTTCCCGATGTATTTCCTGAAGATCTTCCAGGTTTGCCTCCAGAACGAGAAGTAGAGTTTGGTATTGATGTGATTTTAGGTACTAAACAAATTTTAATTCCTCCGTATAGAATGGCCTCGGCAGAATTATGGAAGTTGAAAGAGAAATTAAAAGACCTGCTAGAAAAAGGATTCATAAGTCCTAGTTTATCCCCTTGGGGTGCAGCAGTGTTATTTGTGCATAAGAAGGATGGCTCATTGAGAATGTGTATTGACTATCGGCAACTGAATAAGGTGACTATGAAGAAAAAATATCCCCTTCAAAGAATTGATGACTTATTTGATCAGTAGAAAGGCACCAAATGGTTTTCAAAGATTGATTTGTGGTCTGGTTACCACCAACTAAGGGTCACATAGAAGGACATACCCAAGAAAGCTTTTCGAACACGGTATGATCATTACGAGTTTTTAGTCATGTCCTTTGGGCTAACTAATGCACCTGCAGCTTTTATGGATTTGATGAATAGGGTGTTCAAGCCATTCTTAGATATGCTTATAATAGTTTTTATATATGATATTCTGGTTTATTCGAGATCATATGAGGACCATGCCAGTTACTTACGACAGGTGTTACAGATTCTTTGTGATCGTAAGCTATATGAAAAGTTCTCCAAATGTGAGTTTTGGTTGAAATCTATGGCATTCTTAGGTCATATTGTATCTGATAAAGGAATAAAGGTTGATACTCAAAAGATAGAAGCTGTGAAGAACTGGCCAAGACCTATAATGCCTATGGAGGTTCGTAGTTTCCTTAGGTTGAAAGGTTATTATAGAAGGTTTGTTGAAGGATTTTCTTCAATTTCTACACCTTTATCAAAGCTAACACACAAAGTATCCAAGTTCCAATGGAATGATGCATGTGAAAGAAGTTTCCAAGATCTGAAGAATAAGTTGACTTCTACACCCGTATTTGTACTTTCAGAAGGCACAAAAGGGTATGTAGTGTATTGTGATGCCTCAAGAATTGGCTTAGGGTGTATATTGATGCATCATGGTAAAGTCATAGCATATGCCTCAAGATAATTATGGCCACATGAGAAAAATTATCCGACGCATGATCTGGAGCTAGCAGCGGTTATATTTACCTTAAAGATATGGCGTCACTACTTGTATGGGATTTATGTTGACATACATACTGACCACAAAAATTTGCAGTATATCTTTAATCAGAATGACCTAAATTTAAGGCAGCAGAGATGGCTTGAGTTATTAAAAGACTATGATGTTGATATCTTGTATCATCCGGGAAAAGCAAATGTGGTAGCTAATGCATTAAGTCGTAAGTCTATGGTGGTCACTTATGGGCAGTCTATAGAATGACAAGGGATGACTAAGGATCTACACCAACTATCCAATTTGGGGGTTCTCCTTTTTGAAACTCCAAATGAGGGGCTTATTATGCATAATGCTACAGAATCTTCACTAGTAGCTGAAGTAAAAGAGAAGCAATATATAGATCCCATTCTATTACAACTTAAGGAGAATGTGCAATATGGTATGACAAAGGCATTTGAGCCTATGCAAGAGGGAGTACTTTGGTGACAAAACAGATTGTGTGTGCCTAATGTAGATGGGCTAAGAAAGAGGATTATGACAGAAGCACACCATTCGAGGTATTCCATCCATCCAGTGTCAACAAAAATGTACCATGATTTGAAAGGAATAGATTGGTGGGATGACATGAAGAAGAACATTGCAGAGTTTGTAGACGAATGTCCAAATTGCCAAAGAGTTAAAGTAGAGCACCAAAACCCCGAGGGTTATATGCAATGTATAGATCTTCCAATCTAGAAGTGGGACATGATCAACATAGATTTCTTCACTGGTTTGCCTCATATATATCGAAGGTTTGATTCCATATGGGTGATAGTTGATAGGCTTACCAAATCAGCACACTTTCTATCGGTTAGGACCCCTTACACAGTTGAAGAATATGCCAAATTATATATTAAAGAGATAGTTCGGCTGCTCGGAGTTCCAATCTCTATTATATTAGATCGAGGAGCTCAATTTACTGTAATTTTTTTGAAGTCTTTCTAGCGAAATTGGGAACACAAGTGAATCTAAGTACAGTTTTTCACCCTCAAACAGATAGACAAGCAAAACGTACCATTCAAACACTTGAAGATACACTACGAGTTTATGTATTGGACTTTAAAGGTAGTTGGGATGATCATTTATCTCTCATCAAGTTTGCCTACAACAATAGCTATCATTTAAGTATCAAAATGGCACTATATGAAGCTTTGTATGGAAGAAAATGTAGATCACCAATTGGATGGTTTGAAGTGGGTGAAACTGCCTTATTCAGACTAGATCTTGTTCATCAAGCTATGGAAAAGGTTAAAGTGATCCAACAGCGGCTAGAAACAGCCCAAAGTCGGTACAAGTCATATGCAGATTTTAGAAGGAGGGGGCTAGAGTTTGCTATAAGTGATTGGGTATTCTTGAAGGTATCACCAATGAAGGGGGTTATGAGATTCGGTAAGAAAGGAAAACTAAGTCCATGTTATATAGGACCATACAAGATTACTTGGAGGTTTGGAAAGTCGCTTATGAATTAGAGCTACCCCAAGAGCTCTCAACAGTTCATCCAGTATTTCACGTCTCAATGCTTCGAAAGTGCATGGGAGATCCATCTCATATCACTCCTACTGAAGATGTACAAGTTACGGAAGATCTTACCTATGAAGAAATACCTATTTCTATCCTAGATCGACAAATTAAGAAGTCAAGGAACAAAGAAATAACTTCTATAAAAGTGCTTTGGAGGAACCAACAAGTAGAAGAGATAACATGGGAAGCTGAAGAAGCGATGAAATCTAAGTAACCCCATTTGCTCAAATACGAAGAGAAAGTCCAAGATGTTGAATTAGAGAAATAACAAGTAAGTGTAATAAATAAGTACTATGTAATAATAGGGATATTAAACTTAGGCTTGAACTTGTTTTGGTTGGATAGTTATGCTAACCTTCAAGGACGAATGTTCCTAAGTGGGGAAGGATGTAACATCTCGTATTTTGCTTGTACTTGTTCTAATTATATGGAACCTGGTATAGCCTTGTGGTATAGGTAATGGATGAGATTTGCTATGCAAGTTTTAATGGTGTAGATGGAATTATAGATGCTACCCGTATAGTTTAATGTGATGCGACCAAGTTAACGTCGATATGGCTATTTAAACTTGGGATCGTAAGCTAGTATTTGAATCTAAAGTTTAAAGTGACCAAATGTGTATAAGTTGAAGGTTAGATTAAAGGGTTTAGGAGCTGGAAATAGAATAAAAATTGAGGTGCTTGCTTGACTTAATTAAGCTAGTAGGTGAGTCACCTACTTTAGCCATTTGGACCAAATTAATGGACCCATGGCTATGGACCAGATTTGGGCCTATACTAATGTACTCATTTGGGCCCAAATTAAATAGAAGAGAAAGAAAATGGATAAATGGACCAATACACAAATCTGCCAAGGACCAAATATAATTGAGCCCAACTAAGAAATTAAGTAATTAGGTGCATCACCTACTTTGAAATTTTCAGCAGCTTGGACCCTTAAGTAGGTGCTTCAACTACTTGGACTAATTTGTGGCTGAAAATGAGGTCCATAAGAGAATTCTAGAGGGACCAATATAAGATCAATATTTCTGGCCATCCTACTCATTTTAAACACAATTTGACCCTTTTAAATTTCAGCTTTCTCTCTTTCTTAACAAGGATAAGAACAACAGCCCTAAAATTCCTTCTAGGGTTCTTGAAGAAACCCTCACCTTTGCAGCCCAAGGTAAGTGAAAACACTTTCGTTTTTGTTTAATTATCTCATGGAAGATTAGGAAAAGATGTTATATGTGCTTAAATATAAATTTATGGCAGAATATATAACAAGCAATCTTCTCACTTTTCTTTGATATTAAGGAACTTCTCCTTTCTTCTTTGGTTTAAAGTGTGAAGGAAAGTTCAAGTTCTTGAAGAGTTCAATTAAAAGAATAAGTTGCAGAATTGAGGTAAGGTGACTTCTACATTTTTTTTCTCCCTGTATGTGAATTTGAAAGAGAATTATAGATGTGTTGTTATTGAGAACTCAAGAGATGATGAGTTCAATAATGGATTACTCTTATAAAAGGGATTTGGGGCTGTTTTGTAGACTGTTTTGTATGTATATGTTCTAGGCTACTAGGCTGATGTTGGAGAAAGGTGAGACTAGTTTGAATTGGAATATAAAAGAAAGGTGTGGTGGTACACCACCGAACTAATTATTGCATTTCTTTACTGCCCAATTTATTTTGTGTGTTATTTGGAGGGTGTAATGAATCTGAGGTGGTTTCGGTGATCTTATAAGGACATGTATGGTATGTGGGTGTAATTAGAGGAGTAAAGGGTTAAAATAACACCCTTAGTTGATAGATTACGTATTTACTGCCCGGTTACTATTTTAGTGAAGTTAAGTAGCCCAAGTGCGTTGATTAGTTACTAATACTAGTTTACCATATATTCTATTATAGATAAGTAATCTAAAAGGCGGGAAGTCAAGTCGTGTTAGTTTCGGAGTTATATAACCAGGTATGTAAGGCATACTCTATTTTGTACTCTTTGGCATGAAATCAAACATTTATAACCAATGACCTTGTCCCTATTGTTTAACATGTTAGAACACCTCCGTACATTCTGATTATTAAACCTGCGCATCTATCCTCACTAGAAAATTTCAGGAGTTCTTCGTTTGTTCAAATAAGACCGATGTGTTATTTTCAGCTCCTAAACACTTCATTTGTGTGCCAACAGCTCCCTACCTCATTGTTATTGCATTAAGTGTCCATTTATATGTCTCTTATTAGCAGATTATTGGTTCAAGGTACCATAATGTTATGACAACCAAAGAAACAATCTCAAAGGCTAAATAAACTAAGTAACATAAATCTGTAAAATGAGTGGCAGCTCAGGTATATAAGCCTAGCATGGGCCGATCTCGATACCTTTATATATCGGTGGCAGCTCAGGGGTATAACTCTAGCATGGGATGATCCTAATTTATCTATTTAATACTAATCAGCTGGTTATTTGCATTATATATGGCTTACTAAGATTATGAAGTAAGAAAGGTAAAAATGAAGAAAGGAACATAATGTATGTAGTCCCACAAGTATATATAAAGGTGGTCTACTAGTACTACTTATACACGGGTATCTGATTTTCTATTAAGCTCTTGTATCATGTGTTGTTACCTTCATCCTTACATATTCAGTACATATTTTTGTACTGATGTCCCTCACGAGGGTCCTGTATTTCATGCTGCAGGCTTAGGTACTTCAGCTCATACACCTCACTAGTAGGAGCGCAAGCTATTCAATGACTATTGGTGAGCTCCAGGTTGATTCAGGGCTTTTCCAGTCTGTTCCATATATTTTGGTATTGTGCAATAAGTCAATAGTAGGGAGGGAGTTTGTCCCGACCCTAACTATGACTATGTATGTTTTAGAGGCTTTGTAGACTAATGTATAGTTATGGTAGTGTCTTGCCTTTAGACGTGGTGGCTCCAACGGCCAAGTGTTGTATATATAAGTTTGTGCTTGCCTATGTAATTATTCTCATCGATACATAATATCATATTTGTCCGAACCTTTAGTTGTCATAGTTACATGCATGAGAAGTACAAGGTTATGAATTGGTTCTCTCGGGTCTTTACGGCTACGGGTGCCTGTCCGCCCCAATAGGATTTGAGGTGTGACAATTTTGTGACTGCTTTTAGGGACATTTGGGAACCCAAAATAATAAAGGTCTACATTAATAGAGTGCCACTATCACGACCGAAAATAGGGCCTAGACATAATGGGCATCCCAAGTTCAACTAGGATGGGGGACCACCCCCTCAACCCAACCCAACCACCTTTCATAGACTTAGATGAGCTGAATTTTGAGCATATAACAAGATTGCATAAATTCTCTCATGAAGACTGTGGATAGGGTCACAATAGTGAATGACCCAACCATGTCTACCTACACCAAACCAACCATCCATACCATACCAAACTAAAGATAATATCAAAATATAATATGACAATCAAACCCAAAATGAAATACGATGGAACAACCAACAATATCGTCCAATGATGTCATCCCCGACACCAATGCCAATGCTAAGGAAAACAAAAATTCTGATCCCGCCCATACCAATCACCAGATATACCACAAAGCCTCTATCCTAAAAAATGCAGATATCTGGTTGGGACATGCCTCAAACCATGGCCAAAACCAATATCCAAAACAAAAGAAGAATGTCTAAGAATGTCCATATCATAAAATGGAGCCTTCTAAAAAAGATGGAAGCTCACCACTTCAATCCAAATTTTTTCCCCGAGTCAATCACTATGTAGGAGGATTCGAATGGTCAGTTCCTGCATAGCGTGGGTATACAACCACCAGTAGATGGGTTAGCGAGTGACCCCTAGCATGTATCTCAAGTTAAGGATAAAGTAATTCCATTTAAACAACCAAGTAAAACCATCCATGATGCATACAGCCGTACATATATATAAGTGCTGGGAAAGGGAATCTGTGTTTAGCATGCATTTAAAACCTTTAACCTGGGCAGTGTAACCTTACCGTTTAACCATACTCATAGGTTGTATGGGTTCAGCTTCCCCTACTGAAAGAGTCCCAGTACATGTAGCCGCACGACCAGGATATATCCCATGGGATGACTGGTATATCCCTTTAATATAAAATGTGACACTCGCACATGGCCATCGAAGACCCCTCATATCGAAAAAATATGAGTTTATAGTTTTGGTTCCCCCGGAACCTCTACCTTCCATGGCTTACTTACACATCCCTCCATTAATGCCCAAATTAAAACCATGTCCAAACAATCCAATTACAATTTATTACCAAGGCCAATTATTAGTAGCATCATCATACCAACCATACCTGTAAGATTTATCCATAGCCAAACTATTTAGGTTAGAGGGACTCTCAAGTGCCCTTTCCGTTTACAATATTAACCTCTTGGGAGAATACCATGATCTCCACAAGCATAACCAATTAGCCTTTAAACTTTGGAAAACATTTAAACAATTTATAGTTTCATATATAAGCTGAAAACAAGCAAGTGTTCCATTTAAAAAAGTCGATGCAATGAACATATCCTTATAACCATTTTATCAAACACCTTGGGGGCATAATGCAACCAAAAAAAAATCCAAATACCATTAAACCAATTGTACAAAACCACCAATAATGCTTATGAAAGCATATTTAAACAATAGGAAACCATAACCAAGCCACTATAAACAAAAACCCCAATTCATAGTTGAAAACCATAAACCATGCAACATTAAAACCACGAAAACATCCATAAAATCCATGCCTTTTTAGAAGTAAGATGATGGGAAGAGAAAAATTCCTTTAACTGAGAAAGATGATGGAAGAAAATCACCAAAGCAAGCCCCAAAGCAATCCATAAGTTGAAACCCTAGCTCTCTTTCCCCAAAAGCTCTTGAGAGAATTATGATATGTTTTAAAATAGTTTTCTAAGTGTTAATAAATAGAAAAATAGGGTAAATAACTTCCTAAGTGTATTAGAAGTCGTGGGTCATAATTAGGGTAAATAATGAAATGTCTAGAATAGCCCCACTTAAGTCTCTTAAGAACCCATCACAGGGATACAACTGACCCTCTTACGAGTCGTGCCCTTCTTTCTGATTGGTTTCCACTTGTTGTACATAGGCCTTAACTTTTGGATCAGAAATTTTCCAGCATACGACTCATCCAACCAAGTCGTAACCTCAGCATACAATCCATACCCATGATCCATAACCCTGGAAGAATGAATTACCAGGAAGATCAAATAGTGCATACCATACGAGTAACCGATACGACTCGTATCAATCCTTAAGACTCGCACCCTTAATTCGTGACCATTCCAGCAATAAAAACTATCCTACCAACTAACAATGGTTAGCTTATGAAAAGAACATACCACTCGTACCCCATCATACTGCTCGTACCCTGGAGTTGTATTGGGTCCAGAGAATGGATTTGAAGGAAAAATTTCTAAGTCCAAAACCCAGGATGTAACATTCTCCTCCACTAGGAACATTCATCCCAGAATGACGGATAAGGTTGGGGTAACCACACACAGAGTCTTTTTCATTATCAAACATCCCTTTAACAAAGTTTAAAAACAAAGAGGCAAGGATGTTAATATTTTCTTTAACAAACTCATAAAATAAAGATATGTTCAGGAACACATACCTTTCGTATGAATACCAAGAGCAGAAAACAAGAATGGATAGTTGGACTTTATATCCTCTTCCGCTTCCCACATAGCTTCTTCTGCCTTATGGTTCTGCCAAAGAACCTTAACCGAAGCCACATCCTTGTCCCACAATCGATGAACGTTTCTATCCAATAACTTAACCGAGATATCTTCATAAGACAGAGAATTTGAGATATCAAAACCTTCCAAAGGAACAACCAAAGAAGGATTACCAATACACTTTCTTAACATGGAAACATGAAAGACCGGATGAACCAAACCCAAAACTAGATGAAAACTCCAACTCATAAGCAACATTACCAACTCTTCACAAAATCACATAAGGACCAATAAACCGAGGACTATGCTTACCCTTTTTTCCAAACCGCACTACTCCCTCTATGAGAGACACCTTTTGGAACACCCTGTCCCTAACCTGAAACTCCAAATCTCTACGCCTAACACCCTTATAAAAATTTTGGCTATTCTAGGAAGCCTTAAGCCTATCCCGAATCACCTTCTCCTTATCGATAGCTTGATAGACCAAATTGGGACAAAACTTATCTGCCTCACAAAGATCAAACCATCCAATAAGAGATCTATACCTCCTACCATACAATGCCTCAAAAGGAGTCATACCGATACTAGAATGATAGCTATTGTTGAAAGAAAACTCTACCAAAGGTAAATGCTCAACCCAACTACGACAATAATCAATCACGCATACCCGAAGCATATCCTCCAATGTATGAATTGTTCTCTCCACTTGCCCATCAGACTGCGGATGAAAAGCCATATTCAGACTAACCTTAGTCCCCACTCCTTTCTGGAAAGACCCACAAAAATGAGACATAAACTATATTCCACGAAAAAAAATAATCGAAATAGGCACCCCAGGTAGCATCAAAATCTCTTGAAGATACAACTTCATATAATCTTCCACTGTAAAGGTAGTCCTTACTAGCAAAAAAATAGTAGACTGAGTCATCCTATCCACGATGACCCAAATCAATTCAAATAAGATCCGAGACCAAGGAAGACCGGTAACAAAATCCATATTGATCATCTCCCATTTCTATTCAGGAAACTCTATTTTTTAATGCAACCCACCAGGCCTCATGTGCCCAACCTGAACCTGTTGACACACCATACACTTGTTCACAAAATCAACCACATATCTCTTCATGCTATTCCACTAATAGATCTTGTTGAGATCATGATACATCTTTGTTGAACCAGGATGGATGACATAGCCAACACATGCGCGTCAGCTAAAATCCTTTATTACAACCCATCGATATTTGGAACACACAACCTCCCATAGTACCGCAAAGTACCATAACCACTAATCTCAAACACCGCCGCCTTTTGCCCACCGACATCACTCTTGATTTTTATCAAGACTAGATCCAACACTTGTTTCTCCTTATTCTTTGTGCTAAGAGATGATCGAACCACTTCTTGCACCATTACACCACCATCTTTGGAATCTAAGAGACGAACTCCAAGATCGGCCAAGCAGTAAATATCCTTCACCAATTCCCACTTTCTTTCCTCCACATGAGACAAATTACTTATAGACAACCTGCTAAGAGCATCAACAACCACATTAGCCCTACCCAGGTGATAGTGAAGACTCATATCATAATCCTTGAGAAGCTCAAGCCATCTTCTTTGCCTGAGATTAATCTCCTTCTACGTGAACATGTACTAAAGAATCTTATGGTCATATTTAATGTCGCCATATTTTCAAAGAAAACACGATCGCTAACAACTCCAAATAATGAGTAGAATAATTCCTCTCATACACCTTCAACTACCTAGAAGAATAGGCAATAACCTTCCCATGTTGCATCAAAACACAACTAAGCCCTACCTGAGATGCATCAAAATAAACCACAAACCCATCATTGCCTTCCGACAAAGTCAAAATCAAAGCCAAAGTCAACCTATTCTTCAATTTTTGAAAACTCCCCTCACAAGCATCCGACCAAGAAAACTTAACATTCTGCTAAGTTAATTTAGTCAAAGCAGCAGATATCGACGAGAAGCTTTCCAAAAACCGTCAATAATACCCTATTAAACCCAAGAAACTCTGAATATCGAATGGAGTCGTGGTCCTAGGCCAACCCTTCACCGCAGTAACCTTTTGAGGGTCAACTATTTTCCCCTCACTATAAATAATGTGACCAAAGAAAGTCATGACATTCAACCAAAACTCACACATAGAGAACTTGGCAAACAACTATTGTTCTTTTAGGGCCTGCAACACCACACAAAGGTGACTATCATGATCCACCTCACTCCTCGAATACACAAGGATGTCATTAATAAACACAATGAGAAAGAGATCCAAATACTACCTGAACACCCTGTTCATCAAATTCATAAATGTTGTCAGAGCATTGGTCAACCCAAATGACATCACCAGGAATACAAAATGCCCATACCAAGTATGAAAAATAGCATTATAGATATACACGTCCCTAATATTATGCTAATGATACCTAGACCGAAGATCTATCTAGGAAAAGAACTTGTCACCCTGTAACTGATCAAACATATTATCTATCTTTAGGAAAGAATACTTTTTCTTGATCATCACCGTGTTTAACTGCCTATAGTAAATGCACATCCAAAGGGAACCATCTTTATTTCGGAAAAACAACACCGGTACACCCCAAGGAGAAACACCAGGATGAATAAACCCCTTCTCCAGAAAATCCTTAATTTGCTCCTAGTGTTCCATCAACTCAATCGGAGCCATTCTATACAGAGGAATAGATATTGGACAAGTTTTTAAAAGCAAATCAATACCAAACTATATTTCCCTATTTAGAGAAACGCCAGGAAAATCATCCAAAAAGACCTCTAGAAACTCATTAACTACTATTACTGACTGCAAAGAAGGACTTTTCAAGTTAGAATCTTTAACCCGAACCAAGTAATAAAGACGCCCTTTAGAGATTAACCTTTGATCTCTAAGATATGAAATGAATCTCCCCTTAGGAGCTAAATAACAACCCTCTCATTCTATTTCTGGCTCACCTAAGAACCTAAAAATGACCCTACAAGCCCGATAGTCTAAAGATGCATAACAGGAATGCAACCAGTCCATACCTAAAATCATATCAAAATCCACTATTCCCAACTCAAATAGATCTACCAAGGTCTACTTGTCACCAAACGATACCACACATCTTTTATAGACCTGTTTAGCAATGACCGAGTCTCATACTATGGTAGAAATAGAAAAAGGATCTAAAATAATTTCTGGATAAAAACCAAAAGACACAACTATATGAGAAGTCACATAAGAAAGAATGGATCCCAGATCAAGCAAATAATATACATCACGGGAAAAGAGCTATAACCTACCAGTAAGAACATCAGGTGATGCCTTGGATTTTTGCCAGGATACCAAAGCATACAACCTAATTCGATTAATACTAGAACCAGGAGTAGTAACAGAAGTAGATTCCACACCACCAGGTGTAGGAGAAAAAGATGAAGCCACTAGAATCTTATTTGCCCCTATAACAACCTTATTGACTGGACAATTCTTGAGTCGATGGCCTATCTGACTACACTTAAAGAATTTATCTCTACATTCCTCACAAAATCCCAAATGAGGACAACCGCATAACTGACAAAGAGGGCATAAAGAAATAGACTGACCTTCACTTGCCTGAGATTGGGCAACCTAAGCCTGAGAACTATCACCACCTTGGTGATGCTTGTCGCTCGAATACTGTGGGTAAGAAGAACTTGCAGCAGAAAAGGAACTATAACTCACCCACTTATTTTTCTTCCACTTGACACCATTTTTACCATCTTAAAACTACGCACCTTTCTGATCATAATATATGCCCTGCTTTTGCAGCCTATCCTTAAATTCTGCCTATTTTCTTTACTCATCCTTAACTTATTGAATATGAATTATCAACCTAGAGATGTCCATATCCCTAATGAGCAAAGAATTCTTGCTCTCAAAAATCAAATCTCTATTTAACCTGGAAGCAAACTTTCTCATTCTCAACCTCATATCAACCAACAAATTATGAGCATACCTTGACAATTAATGAAACTTTAATGCATAGACATCCTTCTTTACCTGAGGTTCACAAACTCCTCCATCTTAGCTTTCCTCAACTCCTGAGGAAAGAAATAATTTATAAAAGCATTAGAAAAAGGCCCCCCACAATCCTTTCTCTTCCATACCACCCTTATCTATATCCCACTCCTCATACCACTGATAAGCAACATATTTGAGCTAATAAGCTATAAAGCTAACTCCCTCCACATCAGAAGCTTGCATAACCTAAAATATTTTCTCTAATTTATCCTAGAAGACTTGTGGGTCTTCCTCCGCCTTTACTCTAGTAAAATTAGGAGGACTCATCTTTATAAATAGATCGACCCTTATGGCCTCAGCATATAAAGAACTATCGTACCCCACTCACCTTGAGCAGCGACCATTTGAGTAATAACATGAATAGACTGACGAAATTCCGCATTTATTATGTTACCCTGAGAGACTTGGGGAGCAGTAGTAGGACCAGGAAGACCTCCAACACAATTGGGAATAGAACCATGATATCAAATATGTACACCATACATAGGAGGTACCCCTTTAACATTATCCCAAATGGGATAGAAGAATTTCCTTGTGTTCCAGATCTAGGAGGCATGATCTAAAAGACAAACAATAAAGTATTAGAGAATATTTTAGGACTAAGAATTTCCAGAAAGAAAAATATTCCTAAATGTCTCAAAACACCTCTTGTCATGACCCGAACTAGGGCCTAGATGTAACGAGTATCCCAAATCAAAACTAGGATTGGGGACCACCCCATAATCCATCCCAACAACCTTTCCTAGCCTTAGATGAGCTGAATTTCAAGCATATAACAAAATTGCGTAAATGCTCTCATAAAAACTCTAGGATAGGGTCATAATAGTGACCGACCCAATCGAGTCTACCAACACAAAACCAACCATCCATACCATACTAAACCAAAGAGAATATTAAAACATAATATGACAATCAAACCCAAAATGTAGTACTATGGAAGAATCGATAAAATTATCTAATGATGTCAGCCCCAACACCAATGCTAATTCTAAAGACGATTCCAATATCGATCCTGCCCATACCAACCTCCAGAAGTACCATAAAGCCTTTATCCAAAAGTGGTTTGGGGGTATATTAGAAGTCCAAGTATGTGTGCCTCGGCAATATCACTGTGCCACAAAGGTTAGCCTTTGTGATATTGGCATGGCATGAAGGATAACCTCCATGATAATGTCATGCCATGCTAGTGTTTTAGTTTTACGACATTTTGTTATTTTTCACTTGGGGTGAGAGGATTTTGGTATATTTACCCCTTGTACGACCTTTAAATAAAAAAACCTCTTTTATTCAATTTTCAAAGATAAAAATAATCCATTCTCTTAAAACTCAAAACCCAAGAACATTCAAGGGTTTGAATGTGCATTCACCACCAGGGCTCTAAACTTTAAATTAACTTAAATTTCTTGTTTGTTTTAGGCATGGTTCCCTTCCCTAATCTTTAATTTTACATTGTGGCATGAATAAAAAATATTTTCATGTGATTTAAATTATGGGTTTTGAAATTGGGTTGAGGGATTTTGGTTGTTATTAATTGAAATACGTGTCCCTTGTTTTGAATTGATTATTCATGTTTTAAATTGATGTTTATGGGACTAAATTGGTAAATTATTTAAATTTTTTAAATGGGGACATGGGTTTCCCCAAATTGGATGAATTATTTGCTTGGAATTGCATGAACCTCAACCTACTTTGTAAATTTGATTTTTATTTTAGATAATTGGATGGTTTAACTTGCTTTTGAACCTAACGTATTTCATAATTGGATAAATGGATATAAAAATTAATTTTGATGGCCTTGGTGGCCATGGTCTATATATTAATGGTACTTAAGAGTCTAGTTTGATCATGTGAAATGGTTTTCCATTTTTGATTTATCTTGCAAGAATATAGGTATGACGATACAAATTGGTAAATTCCTTAATAAATGATTCTTGGGGTAATGGTTGGATTTATGTGCAAAGTAATTTTAATTTAGGCTTAAATAGGGTTTTCTAGCTCACCGTGAAGGTGTAAGTCCAGGAGAGATGAACATTGGAAACTATGTTTTCCAAGGTGGGGTATATATGATTGTGTGCATGGGTCACACTATATATATATATATATATATATATATCTTTTGGAGTTGTTGGAGACTCAGTGGCTTTGGATCTTTCTAGGATTTCCTTGGTTTGCAAGGCTACATACACTGGGGTCATTTTAGAAGGGGGAGATAAATCCATATAGACCATGGATGCCCTTATGATGAATACTTCTACATAGTCTAGGTTAATGGTTTTAAACTATCATGTTCATAATCATATACCATATCCCGCCATTTTATATATGTATTTATGAATGTGTGCATGTGGTTTGACGTATTTTGAACATGGTATTATTTTATCACTTTCCTTGAGTTACATACAAGTGCTTATCTCACTAAATATCGTAGTACACTACAACATTTCATGATGTAGGGTCCAAAGACACTTCTATTACCCTTGTGTAGCGTTAGGTGGATTAGCATATCTATCGAGTTATTATGAAGTACTGAGCCCTCATACTATGAAAGGCCTTATCATTTCATTATTCTTTCCTTGTTGACTCTATACATTTGGATTTTTTTGGTCATTTTGAAGGGCAGGTCCTTACTTAATTACTATTTTTGTTTTAGGGGCTATTGTGGACAGATATGGGTTGGTTAGTTGTTGTTTTGACTCTTAGTTTTATTTGAGTTATTTCTATAGATTATTATTACTATTGATTGGCTTCTACTTTATTATTATTTTATGCTTATGAGGTTAGGCAATAAGGTGGTCTCCATTCTATGGTGGGCTTGAGATTCCCATCACGGCCAGTCCCTGGTTTGGGTTGTGATAATGATCGAGCCTTGGGTTATTATTACTATTCATGGATAGCCCAGAGGTCATGGAAAACTTTGATATATGTCCCCATCTAGGGGATGGGATAGGGGGTCTCCATAAAACCCTATTCCTACTCTTAAGCAGAAGTTCTTCTACCTCAGCCAGTGGTGGGCCACAGAACAGCCTAGGATCCACCATGGTTTATTTCTTCCTCAGTTCTTTGGGATGCATTGGTTCAACTTTTAGGGTTGGTTGGTGGTAGGAGGTCTAATGGTGCATAGTGTATAGATAAAAGTGGTATTGAGGCTCCTAAAGTTGAGGTTGACTCTGCACCAGTAGTAACTCAATTGATAGTTTCTTATCCAATGGTTTCATAACCCACTATTTCTATATAGGAGTAATGATGTTAGGAATATTCTTAATATTGGCTCTGCCAAGATTTTCTGTTGCATGGGGAGAAGATACATATGAGTTTATAATTGCTTGACAAGATAGGCTTTGTAATTTAGACCTCGGTGAGACTTTTGGTGTGATACACTACTTTTCAATTAGATTTGGCAGCTCGACATTGGTAAAGAGGTCAACTTGATTCCAGGTCAGCTGGGTATTCTCTATTTACATGGGCTTAGCTCTCTGAGATTTTCTTAGAGAAGTTCATACCTCATAACTTTAGGGATCATTTAAGGGATCAGTTATTGAGATTAGAGTAGGGATCTATGATAGTTGTGAACTATGAGGCTCATTTTCATGAGTTGTCTATGCATGCTACTTCTGTTATGGATACTCATTATGAGATAGTTTATTTCTTTGTTAGACGATTGATACATTCCCTTTATAAGTCTACTTAGATTTTGATTATGGCGTATAGGTCTTTTGCTAAGGTTTTTATCATGATAGGTGATGGAGGAGATACATTATGAGGACCTCGAAGGTAGCGATAAGAGGCCTAGATATTAGGATAGTTTTAGTGGGTGTCATGGTAGCTCTTGATTTAAAGTTAGTGTTTTAAGGGTAGGTACCCTCTGTACTAACTGTATTAGCCTTAGAGTCATCCTAGTAGACCCATTCATCTAGTTCTCTAGAATACTAATGGAGGTTAGTATTGTTTTAGTGATAGCCTCGGTTAGGGTAGTGGTCAGTCTTTGAGGGATTCATCTTCTATTTATTTTATTCGAGGTTGTTACTATGGTTACCTTGATCTTCTAGTCCTAGTACAACTCAAATAACTTGTTTAGTTGTGGGGGTCGTGGTCATTATTCATGAGAGTTCCCTATTCATGGGGAAAGTATTGTTTTAGCTTAGACTGTTCCCCTTATTATAGTAGCTTATCATACAGTTAAAGGTGGTTTGTATAGTCATAGAAGTGCCCCCAAGGTACTTAAGGAGGTTCTCTAGCAGGTAGGATAGCAAATCGGTTAAGATCCTATCCAAGTGGTGGGCGTTATCAGTTGTATAAAGTACCTTCTATACCCGAGGATGAGTCTTCATATGATATTATCATAGGTTTGATATAGGTGTGTCGGCAGTTGGCCTTTTCTTTAGTTGATTTGGAATCCACTTATTCTTATGTGTCTGCTTATTATGCTCCATGGTTAGAGTTATCAATGGATTTATTATACATTCCATTACATGTATCTACTCATTTTGGGTGATTCTTTAGAAGTGGATTAATGTTTTAGGTCATGTATTATGACTTTTAGAGATGTTTATATGCATAATGATCTAATCATATTGGACATGGTGAATTTTTATATGATTCTAGGCACGAACTGGTTATCCCACTATCATGTTGTCATAGATTATTTATCCAAAGTCGTTACTTAGCTATGCCCAACATACCTAGTCCTGTGATAAGAAGGGAGATATTAGACGTGAGCCGAATAGGATTATTACATATATGTATGGTAGGACACTTATTTTTAGGGGTTGCGAGTCATATCTCATTTATATTTTTATGTTAGTATGGAGAGTCTGTTGATTGACTCTATTTTGATAGTCCATGAGTTTTCTGATATTTTTCATATTGATCTACCTAGTATACCTCTCGCTTGTGAGATTGAGTTTGTTATTGATATTGAGCATAACACTCATCCTATTTCTTTGGGACCTTACCGTATGACTCCTGCCGAGCTTAAGAAGCTATAATCCAAGCTTCAGAATCTTTTAACTAAGGGTTTTATCAGATCGAGTATGTATCCATAGAGATCTCATGTGTTGTTTGTGAAGAAAAAGGATCGCTCTATGCAGATGTGTATCAACTATAGACAGCTTAATAAGATTATGGTGAAAAACTATTATCCTATGCCTTGCATTGATGATATGTTTGACCAACTTTAGAGTTCAATACCATTTTCTAAGATTAATTTGATGTCTAGTTACCATCATATGAGGATTTGGGTCAAGGATATCTCGAAGACAAGCTTTAGGACCCGTTATGGTCATTATGAGTTCCGAGTGATATCTTTTGGGTTGACTAATGCCCCAACCACATTTATGGATTTAATGAAGGGAGTATTCAGACCTTATTTAGGCCAACCGCATTTATGGATTTGATGAACGGAGTATTCAGACCTTATTTAGACTCCTTCATGATTGTGTTCATCGACAACATTCTTATGTATTTAAGGAGTAGAGAGAAGCACGAGAAATACTTATGGATTATGACCCAAACTTTAAGAAATCATGTGTTTTTTTACAA
The DNA here is from genome assembly GCA_030864215.1 of Capsicum pubescens. Classification (NCBI taxonomy): domain Eukaryota; kingdom Viridiplantae; phylum Streptophyta; class Magnoliopsida; order Solanales; family Solanaceae; genus Capsicum; species Capsicum pubescens. The sequence goes on along the minus strand of CM061543.1, from coordinate 152,349,981 downwards.
ATTCTCTAAGTGTGAGTTTTTGTTGTAGTCGCTGACATTCGTTAGGTATGTGGTGTATAAGTAAGGGATTATGGTTGACCCAATAAAGATTAAGGGTATTCCGGATTAGACTAGGCCTATATCTCCTATTAAGGTGTATAGTTAATTGGCTTGGCTGGTTATTATAGTTGATTCATTGAGGGTTTTGCCACTATTTCAACACTTATAACAAGATTAACTCAAAAGAAGGTACATTTCCGATGGTATGAGGAGTGTGAGTCGAGCTTTGGTAAGCTCAAGGAGTTCCTTACTTTGGATCCTACTTTGGTTCATCCTGTTGAGGGTGCGGAAAGTGTATTATAATGCTTCTGGTATTGTCTTGGGTTGTGTATTGATGATATAGTAGTGTTGTGTTATTGCTTATCCTCTGAGGCAACTTAAGGTGCATGAGCACAACTACTCCATTAATGATTTGGAGCTGGCGGCGGTAGTTTTTGCACTTATGATTTTGAGACATTATCTTTACAATGTGCATTGTATGATTTTCACCGATTGTCATAGTCTTCAACATTTTATTACCTAGATAAATCTTAATGCTAGAAAGCATAGATCGATGGAGTTGCTTAAGAATTATGATATCTCTATCTTATGTTATTTGGGCAAGGTAAATGTGGAAGAAGATGCCTTAAGTTGTAAGGTAGTGAGTATAGGTAGTTTGGATTGTATTTTAGTTTCTCAGAGTCCAGTAGCACAGAACATTTAGTCATTATCCAATTTAATGGTGTGACTTATTTTTCAAACCCTGGAAGTATTCTTGCTAGTGCTGAGGTGAGGTCTTCATTATTTGAGTAGATTTAGGATCATCGGTTTGAGGATAATAGAATTTGCAACATTCTTGATCAGGTGTTGAGTTGTGAGTCCAAAAGGGCTAATATATTCTGAGGATGTTCTTTGATTTGATAGTCGCATTTGTGTTCTGAAGATTGATGGCATTATTTAGCAGATTTAGCCTAAGGCTCCCAACTTTGGATATTATATTCATACGGATACAACCAAGATGTATTGAGATTTGAGACAACATTATTGATGGAGTGGCATGAAGGGACATATCACAAATTTTATGGCTCGTTGCCTATGTTGCTAGAAGGTAATAGTCGCGCATCATCGACTATGTGGTTTGATTCAAAAGTTGCCCATTCTCGAGTGGAAATGTAAGAGAATTACTATGGTTTTTGTTAGTGGGTTGCCTCACACTTAACATGGTTCCAACAATATTTTGGTCATTGTAGATTGGTTGACCAAGTCAACATATTTCATTCCTATCCAGATGTTCTTTAGTTCTTGAAGCTTAGCCAATATCTATGTGCGGGAGATAGTCTGTTTGCATGGTGTGCCTAAATCTATTATTTTGTATTGAGTTTCCATGTTAACTTATAGCTTTTAGAGAGATTTTGAAGAGGATTTAGGTACTCATGTGGATCTTAGTACGACCTTTTATTTGCAAACAAATGGTTAGTTCGTAGACTATTTAGGTTCTTGAGAATATACTCCAAGACTGTGTTATGGATTTTGGAGGAAAGTGGGAGAATCACTTATCCTTGGTAGAGTTTGCATATATTAACAGTTATCATTCAAGTATTGAAATGAATCCTTTTGAGGCTTTGTGTGGTGGGAGATGCCATTCTCCAGTTGGATGGTTTAAGACTTCTGAGATTAGATCCTATGGTACTGATTTGCTTCGGGAATTGTTGGATAGGGTTAGGGTGATTCAGGATAGGTTGAGAGCTGCTCAGAGTAGGAAAAAAACTTATATAGGTTGTAGGCTTCATACCTTAATATTTGGAATTGGTGATCGAGTATTCCCTTGTGTATCACCCATGAAGGATGTGATGAGGTTTGGGTGGAAGAGTAAGCTCTCCCCAGATCTATCAAACCTTTTGAGATTATTTGAACAGTTGGTAAGGTGGCTTATAAGTTAGACTTTTCCCCTAATTTTGCTTCTATTCATCCAGTTTTCCTTATTTCTATGTTTCGGTGATATATTCCTGATGCATCTTATATGCTTAGATGGGACTCAGCCCAGTTAGATAAGAAGTTGACCTTTGTAGAGGAAAATGTGCTTATTTTGGGTAGTGATGGCAGTCCATTCCACACTAAGGAGATTTTGATAGCTAAGGTTTAGTGGAGGCATCATCCAATAGATGAGGCTACTTGGGAGATCTAAATCGAGATGCGGACCCAGTATCCTTACCTATTAGAGACTCCAAGTACATCCTAATCGTCTATTCTCGCAGATGTAAGTCCTTTTTAGTAGTTGACATTGTAATGACCCTTTAAGTCATTTTTCAAATTTTCACTTATTTTCATCGTTAGAGCTTTCCTATAGCTTATCCAATTCTTTTACGACTTAAAGAAATTAACTGTTTCATTACCGAGATGTTTGTTTGGTTTTAGAGCCAATTCCCTATTTTGAAGTCTTTACTGGTTCTAATTGTCTACCAGGTGAAAACTTCAATGAAATAGCCTCATATGCCAATTCTGACTGTTCCAAAAGCTATGGAATGTCAATTTAAGGCTAAGAGGACTCTTGGTTTAGGTCCCGAGGCACCCGAGCTCATTTTAACCTATTGCCCAAAGCATTAAGAAAATAAAATATGAGTGTGGAACCCACTTTTAGTCGAAATGACTTCAAATGGAAATTTAAATCATGCCATTGAGTCAGGAATGTCTAATCTGGTATGGTATCATAGTCTATTTGCGAATACGGGATTCTACATGAATCCTGAGGAGTTGGCAGAGAATTGGACATACCAAGTTTCAGCTCTAACTAATGCACTCGCTAATAGCAAGCCAAGAGTCGCGATCGCAATACCCTTGGTAGAAACCAAGTGCCCCGATTTCTCCACCACTGTCACGATAGCACCTCGCAGTGGCTACCACCATATGTGGCGATCGCGATAGCGACTCCTGAGTATATAAAAAGGGTATAAATACCCTACTTCCAGCCCTTTTTTCCCATCTTTATCCTTTCGATTGACACATAAACACTAAGGAATGGAAAAGCTTAGGATTAAGGCTTGTGGGTGAGTTGGGATCTTAGGTAATGATTATTACATGATTTTTCTTTGGATTTGAGGTAAGATTCCTCCATTTTCATGATTGATTTCCCCTTTTCTTCCCTTAAATCCCTAAAACTTTTTGGCTTGAATTTAGTACAAATATAGCTTAAATTTTACCCATTCTTGCGGGTGATTACTCCTTGAGCATGAGGGAATATTGGGTTGGCTCTGGAAATGCTATTTCATAAATAGGACCCACATAGAATTCTGGGTGATTTCAGACTCAAAGCACAATGGTGCAATAAGGGTATCATAATTCTCATATTGTTGAGTAGAATGTGGTTTTTGATAGCGTGGCATCTTATGGAATCTTATCGGAAGGGAAAGTCAGCAATTTAGTGGATTCTTTGAGCTTTCTTCGATGTCCAGGTAGGCTATGTTTTCCCTTTCATAGATTGGGCTATGTCATAGAATGTTTATAATATTATGTTAGATTTGGGATGGGTTATAGGTATCGGTGGTCAAATTGGAATTACATAGGTTAGTTGGACCTTTTAGGCTATTCGAAAGCCGTAATTTAGGTGTTTTGGCTTAGTTACTTAGATCATGAGTCAATTTTTCATCCTATGGGTAATTAATGCTTATTTGACATGTAAAAGTGGGTTTAGATACGTTATCTTTGTTCGAGGTAAAATTAGTGTAATGACCCTCCAAGTTATTTTTGTATTTCTTCTTATTTTTGTCATTAGAGCTTTCCTGTAGCTACCTAAAGTCATTTATGACTTTTTGGGACAAATCGTTTGGTTACAAGATAGTTCATTTGTTTTTTATAGTCAATTCCTTGTTTTGAAGTCTTTGTTGATTCAAAATGGCCACCGGGCAAAAAATTAGTCAAACAACCTCATATGCCAACTTTGACTATTCCACTACCTTTGAAATGTCGATTTTAGGGTAAGAGGACTCTTGCTTTGAGCCTCGAGGCTCTCGATATTATTTCAACCTATTGGTTAAAAAGTTAAGAAAATAAAATATGGGTGTGGAACCCACTTTTAGTCGAAATGACCTCAGATGGAGATTTTGACTATGCCTTAAGTCTGGAACATCGAATTTTCTATGGTAGCATAGTTCATTTGTGTATATGGGATTCCAAATGAATATCGAAGCGTTGATGGATACGTGGAAATTCCAAGTCTCTATTATATCTGGTACAATCACTAATAGCAAGCCTTAGATCGCTAAATAGCAATCTGGCAGCCAGTCGGCAAGTGTCAAGAATGCGACATTGTGAGTCATGAATACGACCCTACACTCAGCTGAGCCAGTATCACAAATGTGTTGTTATGTATCATGATAGTGACTCGGTTGGCATATGAAGATGTGATAATCGCGATAGTTGGGTCATGATTGCAACACCCGGGTACCTGCGAAATGTATCACAAAACCCTTTTAAGCTTGTTTTTTCCATTCCATATCCATTCTCAAGAGACTAAACTCCTAAAAGATAGGAAAATCTTAGGATTTATGATTGTGGGAAATTGTGGAGTTTGGTTAATGATTATTTCATGATTCTACTTCAATTTATAGTAAGATTTCACCATTTTTCATGGTCAATTTTGCCAATTTCTTGTTCAAAACCCCTAAAACTTTGTGTCTTGATTTTAGCCCCAATTCATCTCGAATTTCACCCATTTGTGGGGGTAATTACTCCTTGAGCATGTGTAAATGTTTGACTTGTTTCAAAAATGCATTTTTGTATAAGGGACCCACATAGGGTTTTGATATGATTTTTGGACCCAAAGAACAAGTGTGCAACATGGGTGTCATTATACTCATATTGAAGAGTAGAATGTGATTTTGATTGCATGGCATCTTACGGAAGCTTCTTAGAAAGGAAAGACAATGATTTAGCAAATTCTTCGAGATCTCTTCAGTGACTACGTACGCTAGGTTTTGACACTTGATTGATTGAGATATGTCATAGTATGTTTATGATATTATGTTAGATTCGGGATGGATTTTAGGTGTTGGTGATTAAATTGTCAATACTTTGGTTAGTTGGACCTTCTAGGCCATTTGGAAACCGTAATTTAGGTCCTTCGGCTTAGTTGCTTAGATCATTGGTAGAATTTATATCTTGGGTCTAATTAAGGCTAGTTTGACATCTAAAAGTTTTATTATATACCTTAGCCAAGTCCAGGGTAGAGTTTGACTGATATTTGGGTTTTGGGGATTTAGAAGTGGGCTTCGACCTGCCTTAGGACAAGACTAGAACTAGTAATATTAGACTTTTGTATGCTCACTACTTATCTTGAAATGCTTATTCAAGTCTTGATGAGACTAGATGCACATATATATATATATATATATATTACTGGTTCAAGTACGGATATAGATAATAATATTGATGACATATACCTGGTTCAAGTTCAAAAGATTATTGTATTATTGAATATATGATTATCGGTTTAATTTTAGATATGGCTATTATATTTAACATGAGATTGGTGATATGACATCGATAATATTGATGATTATGATATTTGTTATGGAGAATGACATTGATGATATGTGTATCAATTTCAAGTCTGGAAGTGGGAATGGCTATAGTGTGGCATGATATGGATAGATTATGATTTTACCTTGATAGTTTGTAAATGATGGCGGTTCGGGTTATACTATCTTATTTTGTACCCACCAAGATTATGGGGACCTGTATTAGGTTATTTACTTCTCTATAACTATTGGCTTATGGGGGCCAATTTTGTAGTTATAATCGCATCTGTTTGATCCTTTATGCAATGTTATTATTCTGATTATTACTTATTATGTAAAACGATGTTGGAGTTGGCCTAGGTTTTTCTCTACCTTAACTTAGATATTTTATCTTGCATTTTATCGTATTTGTATCATGATTTATCTCAGTAATACAATGATGCCTACTGAGTTCCCATGGTTTTGGTACTCATACTACACTTCTATATATTTTAGGAGCAGATCCAAGTACCAGTTGCCACCATTGATTTGAGGATCATGTCATGTTAGATTTCGTATATAGGGTGAGCTCTTGGAGTTAGAGTTGCCCAATTTCCTTCTATCTTACTTTTGTCTAGTCTTTACTTTCGAGAAATGATTGTATTGACTTCTTAGACTTTGATTGTACTTATAGTAAATCTTGCACTAGCTCTATCTGGTCGTGGGATGGTTATCTATGTTATGTATATCTATTGACTTTCTCTTTTACTTGTTTTATTATAAGTTGTAATTTTCTATTTTTCCTTCTTTTGGGCATTTTCCACCAAGATAACTATTGCAAATAGCTTCAGGTTTTGGTTCAACTTACCTACTGGTGGGATAAAGTAAGTTCCATCATGACTCATAAATTCGGTAGTGCCAAATTAATATCAAACCTTAGGTTTCACTGGTATTGTTGGTGTAAGAGTAAATGTCTAGTAGAGTCTTGCAGGTCGGAATGATGACGTCTGTTTCCTATCTTCGGGAGGCTATAGGAAAATATTAGGAGTTCTTCACTTGTTTTACTCATTTCGTGCTAAAAGTCTTAGTTGGTTTATAGAACATTCCTTTGACTTCTATTGTTGGGTGTATTTATGCATTCTAGCATTACTATTCTAGCCTTTTTAGCCTTGTTTTGAAGATGGTTCTTATGCTATATGTGTTGATAATAATATAAATGAGAATTCATGTGTCCAAGTATGTGTTTACAATGTTTAATGGTGTTTTGACATGAATTTTGATTCAAATTGACCACTTAGAGCTCAACCGAGAAAACTAGTGTTACTAGCTTGAGCTAGGTGTTTGTCTAGTCTATCGTGTTGGGTTCTAATGTGTTTTAATGAGTTACTAAGGTTGTTATTGTGTATTTATAAGTGGAAAAACTTGCTTATAATGTTCAAGGGTCAATTGTATCAAGCCAAGGGACAAAACAATGAGTTAAAGATCAAAGTGAAATTAGCCTATGCTTAGCTCATGTTTCTAGTTCACCGTTGAGGATGTTGTGCTGTTTTGAGCGCTAAATTTTTTATTTTAATCCTATAGGATTCTTGGTGAATATATTATTATGATATATGAAGGATATAAAAGCTTCAAATCAAGTGTAAACAACACAAAAAATCTCGAAATTGCTCAACGAAAGCACAATACAAAAATTGATGCAATTTGGACCCTTGAAATGCATGAGGTGCGTGTAGACTGTAGGAGAATCCAATGGACGCGTTCAAATCACCGATGGATTCAAAAGAGGACCAAAATAGTGACCCACTAGCGCGTGCACGTGTTAATGGAGTTTAAGGAGGCGCCGCGATGCGGTGAAATTGCGGTGAGATTCTGGAATTTGACAATTGCCAATTAACTTGATACCGCGATGCGGTGACCATCAAAAATGGAAAAAATTGCCCATCTAAAGGATAATGACGTAGAAACCAAATCCTATTCCATTTGCGACATGTTTACTATAAATATAACGTGTTAAATCACATTTTAAACATCTTGAAACCCCTAGATCGCTTGGAAAAACATTGGAGGCTACCACAACTTCTTTTTAGGTTTTTATTTTTTTAATTTATCTTTATTTATGGTTTTAATCTTTCATACAATTATTTGGATGTTGATTATGACTATGAGTGGCTAAAAACCCTCTTTCCGGGGTTAAATCCAAGAACATGAGTACTATTATTTTGAATTAAATTCGTTTGATTTTCTTATCATTATTGGTTGTTTTTTATTCTTGTTGTAACTATTTTAAGGATTCGCGACCCTTAGAATATATCAATTGTCTACCTTTTGATCTCGGGAGAGGGAATAGGGAGATAGAACATGCGAATAAACAAAGTATGGTTTGTATTTTTTTATAAAATAAGGAATTCAAATTAGTATCTAGGACAGAGATGTACTTAGATGACTTTCTTGATTCAAACATAGGATGATATCTTAATGAACTTAAGTGGATCATTACATTCCCTTTCAATGATGTAGTTGTAAGGTTCAACTTAGGTAAAGGATTAGAGGTTGGAAAGCCATAATCATGCAACTAACTCTAACAATCAACAACCAAGATAAGCTAGTTAACTAATGAAGTTCAATAACATAGTATGATTGTTCAAAAATGATTTAATCCTGGGTTTTCTCCTATTGATTGTTTAAAGATCTTTACTTTACATATTGTTTACTTTTCTCAAGTAATAAAGTACAAACTCTCTTTTTGGTTACGCTTGCATCAACTAAATCAAAACTGTGAACTAAAATAGAATTGTTGTTGAATCAAGTATATGTGGGATCAATACTTGGCTTCTTAAAGGCCACTTTACTACTTGATAAGACCATGTACACATGCGTGTGTGTTGTCAAGTTTTTGGCACCATTGTCGGGGATTTGAAATTTAGCAACTGTTTATTTTAGTTTTAATTTTTTATTTCTTTGGTGTATTTAATGCTTGTTCTTGGTTTTGTGATTTCAGGAAATGGGTTTTAAGGTTAAGAAGTAGGCAAGGGATAGGGATTTGGTTGAACCAAGTCCTGAACCCAAGTAATGCTTCCATCAATATAGAAGAGATGTAATCCGTCTCCCCGAATCCCGTAAATAGAAAAAGACCAAGTAGTTCGTGCTCCAATTGTTGAAGAACAAGCAGCCCGCTGGACAATTCGGGAAGTGGCAATCCTACTCCCGACAAATCTGACTTCACCTTTTCAGAAACCACCTACTATAGGGAGATTAGATTTCAAGAATAATATGGTACAACTGTTGATAAGCAGTGGACAGTTCACCGGGCTGGCACATGAAGATCTATAGGTTCACTTGCAAAATTACATTGAGCTCACTGACACATATTCTGGTAGACATTTATGCCGATTATATAAGGATGACACTCTTCCCTTATTCACTTATTGGGGAAGCTAAAAAATGGTTGAATTCTTAGCCAGTGAATTCAATCATATCATGGGATGTCCTGGCTAAAAATTTCCTCATCAAATTTTTCCCCTCCAACAAGACTGCAAAACTTCGCAACGAGATAGTGATCTTTATAAAAAGGCCATACGAGAACCTTTATCATGGTTGGGAATGTTTTACAGCTTTTATTTGAGATTTTCCACATCACCAACAGTCTAATAAGGTACTTTCTCACACTTTTGTAGAAGCACTTGATCACACTACAAAGATTTTGCTAGATTTAGCCGTAGGTGGTCAAGCACTGGAATTGACTTATGATGAACTGTACACATTATTGAATCATATAGCACAAGGAAATCCTAAGTGGCATCGTAATTCTAGAAGTTCTACAAACAAAGCTGCAGGTTTGTTGGAGGTAGAACAATACACTACTTTATCAGCTCAGGTTGCAGCAATGCTAAACATGATAAACACTCAGTTCAGCAGCCTAAACTTAAGAGCTCCACAGCCTACCACAGCAGTCAATGCAGTTCAGTAAACAAGTAATTGGTGTGAGGTATCCAAAAATAGTGACCATTCTGCGGACATGTGTGCTTCAAATACGGAATCTATAATGTATGTGGGCAATGCTCAAAGGCCAAATTATGTCAATGCCTTCAACATAAATTGGCAGACTCAGCCATGGAACGCACAACAATAGCAAATTCAACAGCCACAGGCCCAAACTAATCAGTCAACTAGCAATATGGAAGAAATATTGAAGCATCTTTTAGCTAATCAATTAAAGTTGAATGCGTACATAAAAAATTTACAAGCGGGCAAGAAAAGCTTAGAGTTGCAAATTGGGCAGTTGCAGGAAGCATTAAAATACTAGGCCTCGAGGTGGTCTTCCCGTAGATATAGAAAATCCAAAGAAGGTTATGGTAATCACCTTGAGGAGTGGTAAAGAGCTTCCAGGAGAACCTCCAAGAGGAACTAATGAGGCAGATGCTGATGTGGTAACTGAACAGGTAAATGAAGAAGTTGCTGAAAATTTAAGGAAGTCTGGTTACTTAAAAGAAAAAGTTGTTGCAGAAGAAGTGAAAAAGATACCGCCACTACCCTTCCCTCAGAGGCAAATTAAAGCGAAGGAGGATGTAATGTTTAGTAGTTCTTTGATACATTCAGAGAGTTTCACATTAACTTACCTTTGTTAGGTGTTTTGCAGGGTATGCCTAAGTATGTGAAGTACTTGAGGGATGTGATTTCTAATAAGATGAAGTTTCAAGATGTGGGGGCAATAAAACTCACTGAAGAGTGTAGCTCTATGATGACATAGAAAATTCGTAAGAAATTAAGAGATTCGAGGAAGTTTACTCTACCTATCCAAATTGGGAGTAAAGTGGTCCATACACTGAGTGAGTTAGGGAAAGCATAAATTTGATGCCCATATATTTGTTTGAAACATTAGGATTGGGAAATCCTAAATCAACCAAGGTTGTTTTGCAGCAAGCAGACGGATCCATGGCATATTCATAAGGAATCATTGAGGATTTCCTCATAAAGGTTGGTAAATTTATTATTCCTACTAATATTATTTTTATTGATTTTAAGGTAGATGAATAGGTACCTATCATCTTGGGTCATCCATTCTTAGCCACTGGAAGAGCATTGATTGATGTCAGAGAAGGCACGCTCAAAATCACTATAGAGGATAAAGAGGTGGTATTTGATATTTACAAAGCACCTAAACTAATATCCCACTATAAAGATTTGTGTATGATCAATTTTATGAATGGGACAAGTATGGGGTGGTTAATCCACATAAGACCACTTTAGGCTACCTAATTGAGCAGCCTAAGCCTCTACCGCTTGTGCTTGATTTGATGTAAATTGATAAGCCTGAAAAGACTAAAGTTGAGGAATCTGCTACACTTGAAAGTTGAGGGGTAAAGAGAATAAGAAGTTGGAGGCTAGGTATTTGAAAGAAGAGAAAGTAATATAGTTGAGTTGATTTGGTTCGTGCCGCGATACTAAATCAGGTGCTTCTTGGGAGGCAACCTAAGTTAAGTAGGTATGTTTTCTTTTTAGTTTTTTTCATTTTTTATTTTATGTAATTTTTGTTTTTGATTGAGTCGCAAGTTAATGGAAAGTCTGAGTACCAGAAATCTAAGCTAAGGAGCATGGTAAAAATTGAGTGTGGGGTCCCATGGATCTCATTTATGAGTAAAGATGCTACTATCTAGGTCTAGAGGCCTCAGGGAGTATTTCTATCTCTTGCTTTTAAATTCACTTTGGGGACAAAGTAGATTTTTAAGTTTGGGGTGGGAAAATTCCCAATTTTTGGCTCAATTTAACAAAAAATTAGGTTAGGAATAAGTGAGATATTCTTGTTGGTTCTATTTTTGATTGAATGGTGCAAGTATTTTAAGTGGTAAAAGCATGTGATTTGAAGAATTGCTACTTTGAGACTTCTAGGCTCATTTTTGTTACTCTTGTACTTTTTGGCTTAAATTTGAATTCATGCTATTATTTGGATAAGAGTCTATGATGATCCTATTGAGTTGAGCATATTCCATGTGCGTGTGAGGTTTTGTATATTCCTTGTTGCATGTGATGTCTAGAAATTGCCCGGTGTGTGTGTAAAACAAAATAAAGTGTGTGGGTTTAGGAGATGATTTAGGCATTTCTTTGATAGCCTTGTTTTTTGTCCTACCCTTTGTGCATTATCCTAGTAAATCCCCATTGAGCCTTTAGCCTTTTCTTTGGTAGCCTCATATGTAGCCTAATTCCCTTCTTTGATAGATCATAATTTGATCCAAAAAGCTCCTAAGTGCTTTAATTGAAAAAAATAATTAAGAAAGGAGTTTAAGAAATTGAAGAAGAAAAAGGCAAAATTGACTCCCCAAGGTAAGAGTTATTGGTGTTTATATTTGATGTATGGTGGTTGGGAGTGATATAAATGGTGTTAGAAATATTCCCATGGTTTTGAAAAATGAAAAAAACTTGAATCTTGAAGGAATAGACAATACGCCCACCATGTGTTTTTGAAAATGCTTAAAAGATATGGATGGATGAAAAAGTGTAATTTGGTTGTTGGAGATTGGTTTTAAATGTATAATGTAGTGTATTAAAGCACTTAGAGAGGTTATTCACTATTCCCAAACAACTCCTACCCATCTCTTAGACTATATTACAACCCGAAAAAGTCCTAATTGATCCTAAGTTTTACATTCTAATATTAGTGGAGAACTACACTAACGGAAAGCCTATGGTTCATTATGTGTAATTTGTGAATTCCTTGTGAGAGTGAGCGTAATTTGATTCTTATACCCATCATGTTATGAATTGCTTAATTATGAATGAATATGGGTAACTCTCTTGTTGTGAGGGACACATGTTTGATGAATGTGGGTGATTTGTATGATGTCCTTTATTGATGAATATGCATGAGTTTGCCACTTTTGGACTCCATTCTTCAGGCTAGGATGTTTTGAAGTAGAATTCTTGAGCTTTCAATTATGTATAACATGCTTAGTGTTCTAGACTTGCATTTTATGTAGTCATTGTAGTACTAACTTGAGTCTTGCTCGTAGTAGAATTGTGTAGTTTTTCCATCTCATGGTGTTTATAGTTAAGATTTGTTTGAGGACGAACAAGGCTTTAAGTGTGGGGTGGTGATGTGTATTTATGCATTCTAGCGTTACTATTCTATCCTTTTTAGCCTTGTTTTCAGAATGATTCTTATGCTATATGTGTTAATAATAATATAAATGAGCATTTATGTTTCCATGTATGTGTTTACAATTTTTAATGGTGTTTTCACATGAGTTTTGATTCAAATTGACCACTTAGAGTTCAACTGAGAAAACTAATGTTACTAACTTGAGCTAGGTGTTTGTCTAGTCTATCGTGTTGGGTTCTAATGTGTTTTAATGAGTTTCTAAGGTTGTTATTTTGCATTTATATGTGTTTCTTATAATTTTCAAGGTCAATTGGATCAATCCAAAGGTCAAAACAATGAGTTAAAGATGAAAATGAAATAAGCCTATGCTTATCTCGTGTTTCTAGTTCACCTTTGAGGATGTTGCATTGTTTTGAGCTCTAAATTGTTGTGTTTAATGATATAGGATTCTTGTTAAATGGATTATGATGATATATAAAGGATATAAAAGCTTCAAATCAAGTGGAAACAACTCAAAAAGGCTCTGAATGGCTCAACGAAAGCACAATACAAAAATTAACGCAATTTGGACCCCTGAAATATCTGGGGCATGTGTGGATTGTAGAAGTGTCCAATGGATACGTGAAAATCACCACTGGATTCAAAAGAGGCCCAAAATAATGACCCACCAGCACGTGCATGTGTTAATGGAGTTTAAGGAGGCACCGCAATGAGGTGAAATCGCGGTGAGATTTTGGAATTTGAAAATTTCTGATTGAGTTGACACCGCGACATGGTGACCATCAAAAATAGAAAAACATGCCCAGCTGAAGGATAATGATGTAGAAAATGAATCGTATTCGGTTTATGACAGGTTAACTACAAATATAACGTGTTAAATCACATTTTAAAAATCTTGGAACCCCTAGATCGCTTGGAACAACATTAGAGGCTACCACAACTTCTTTTTAGGTTTTAATTTATTTAATTTAGCTTTATTTACGGTTTTAATCATTCATACAATTATTTGAATGTTGATTATGACTATGAGTTGCTAAAAACCCTCTTTTCGGGGTTAAAGCCAAAAACATGAGTACTATTGTTGTGAATTAAGTTCATTTTATTTGCCTATCCTTATTGGTTATTTTTCTATTCTTGTTATAATTATTTTAAGGATTTACGACCCTTAGAATACATCAATTGTTTATCATTTGATCTCGGAAGAGGGGATAGGGAGATAGAATATGGGAATAAACAAAGTATGGTATGTATTTCTTTATGAAATAAGGAATTTAAATTAGTATCTAGTACAAGGATGTACTTAGATTCCTTACTTGATTCAAACTTAGGACGATAGCTTACTAAACTTAAGTGGACCATTATATCCCCGCTCAATGATGTAGTTGTAAGGTTCAACTTAGTAAAGGATTAGAGGTTGGGAAACCATAATCATGCAACTAACCTTATGAATCATCAACCAAGATAAGCAAGTTAACGGATGAAGTTTAATAACATAGCATGATTTTTCAAAAGTGATTTAACCCTGGGTTTTCTCCTATTGGTTGTTTCAAAATCTTTACTTTACACATTGTTTACTTTTCTTGAGTTATAAATTACACTCTTTTTTCGGTTATGCTTGCATCAACTAAATCAAAATTGTGAATTAAATTAGAATTATAGTTGAATAAAGTATTTGTGGAATCGATACTTGACTTCTTGAAGGCCACTTTACTACTTGATAAGACCACGTACGCTTGCTTGTGTGCTTGGGCACTTTAAACTTCACTCATTCATAAATGGCTAGGACACGTGCTACTGTTATAAGAGACAAGGGTTCCAAGACTGAGACTAAGGATCCAGTTACTGTTCATGGATGAACTAGAGTTCATGGACAACCTAGAGGTTATGGACAACCTTGAGATATGTCTCCAACTAGGGGATACGATAAGGGGCCTTCACCAGCCCTATTTCCACTCCTAAGCTAGAGATTCCTTTGCCTTAGCTAGTAGTGGGCCAGGGCCAACCCAGGCTAGGTTTATTTGTTCTTCAGTTCTCAGAGATGCTTTGGTTTAACTTTTAGTGTTAGTTGGTCATGCACCATATAATGGTGAACAATCTACATATCAAAGTTGTATGGAGGCTTTGAGAGTTGAGGTTTCTCCTTCACAGGTAGTTGCTCAACTGGTAGTTACTCAGCCAGTGGTTGCCCAGCTGACTATTTCTACTGAGGAGAAAAAGTTATTGGGTAGATTCTTGAAATTAGCTTTGCCCAGGTTTTCTGGTGCACTAGGCTAGGATGCATATGAGTTTCTAATTACTTGTGAGGATAGGCTCCATAATTTTAGCGTAGTTGAGACTCGTGGAGTGAACTACACTACTTTTTAGTAAAACTTGGCTACTCAATATTGGTGGAGAGGTCATCTTCATTCCAAGCCAGCTGGATCTTTCTCTTAGACATAGGCTCAGTTCTTTGACATCTTCCTAGAGATGTATCTGCCTTGTAGTCTTAGGGATCATTTAAGGGATCAGTTTTCTAGGGTGGAGTAGGGTTCCATGATGGTTGTGGTGTATGATGCTTATTTTTACGTGTTGGATAGGAATGCTACTTCTATTCTAGACACTGAGCATGAAAGAGTTTGGTGATTTGTTAGAGTATTGAGACTTCTTCTTTGCATGTCTACTCAGAGTTTGGATAATGTGGGTAGGTCTATTGCTAAGGTTTTTTATCATGCTCGGGTGATGGAAGAGATGCATCACGAGGCCCAAGGGGCTGCGATAAGAGGCCTAGATATCAAGGTAGTTTCAGTGGTAGTTGTTGTAGCTCCTGATTTAGAGGTTATGGTTTTAAGTATTTTTATCTTCTGCTTCACCTATATCAACCTTACAGTCATCCTAGTAGACCCATTCAGACTGTGCTTCAGAATACTAACGAAGGCCAGTCTTGTATTAGTGATCATACTAGTCAGGTAGTGCTCAATATTCTAAGGGTTTGTCTTCTAGTTATTCAGGCCATGTAGGCTATTATGGGTCAGTCGGATATTTTGCTTCTGGTTAGCTTAGGTAAGTTGTTATAGTTTTAGGGTTCATGGTCATTATTCATATGAGTGCCCTAGTTGTGGGGAATTTATTGTTTTAGATCAAAGTGTTTAACCTATTAAAATAGCTCATCCCTCGACTAGAGGTGGTTCACATGGTTGTAGGTGATCCCCAGAATGCTCTAGGTGATTCTTATGTAGGTAAGATAGGAGATCGTTCAACAGCCAAACCAGGTGGAGGGTGTGGTCAGTTATATGTAGAACCTTTTAGACCTGAGGTTGAGTCTTCAAATATTATTTTCACTAGTATAATTAGTCGGCTTTTTCTTTATTTAATTTGGGATCCACTTATTCTAATGTGTTTGCTTATTATGCTCCATGTTTGAGTTATCTTGGGATTTATTATCCATTCCATTACATGTATCTGCTCCAATGGGTATTTCTTTAGTAATGGATAAGGTTTTCATATTATGTATTATGACTGTTAGAGATATTAATACTCATGCTGATCTCAATATATTAGACATAGAGGATTTTGATGTGATTCTGGCATAAATTGGTTATCCCACTGCGGTCATGGATTATTTTACTAAGACTGTTACCTTAGCCATGCGTGGAACACCCCCAATAGTATGGCAGAGAGCTGTTAGCTGCGAGCTGACAGAGATTGTTTTTTATATGAGCACTAGGTGGCTTATTTTAAGAGATTGTGAGTCTTATCTCGTCTATATTCATGATGATAGTATGGAGAGTTCATCTCTTGATCCCGTTCCTATAGTTCATAAGTTTCTTGATATTTTTCCTATCAATCTACCCGGTATACCTCATGCCCATGCAATTGAGTTTGTTATTGATCTTGAGCCTAGCACCCGACCTATTTATATGACACCTTACCATATAGCTCTTGTCGAGCTTAGGTAGTTGAATTCTCAGCTTCAGGATCTTTTTGGTTAGAGTTTCATTAGATCAAATGTGTCTTCTTATATGGTTCCTGTGTTTTTGGTGAAGAAGAAAGAGGCTTTATGCTAATGTATTGATTATTGATTGCTTAATAAGGTGATGGCGAAGAAACGTTGTCATATGCCTCACATTGATTATTTGTTTGACCAACTTCAGGGTGCAGTACTGTTTTCTTAGATTGATTTGAGATCTGGTTACCATCAGTTGAGGATTTGAACTGAGGATATCTTGAAGACAACCTTTAGGACCCGTTATGGTTATTATTAATTCCTAGTGATGTCTTTTGGGTTGACAAATGCCCCCTACCATATTTATGGATTTGATGAACCAAGTGTTCAAGCCTTATTTGGATTCCTTCATGATTGTGTTCATCGATGGACACCTTGTGTATTCAAGGAGTAGAGAGGAGCATGCAAAATAATTAAGGATTGTGCTCCAGAATTTGATAGATCATGTACATTTCGCCAAGTTCTTTAAGATTGAGTATTGTCTTGAGTCAGTGACATTGCTTGGTCATGTGGTTTCTATGGATGGGATTATGGTAGACTCGGTGAAGATTGAGGTTATTCATGATTGTGCCAGGCCTACATTTCTGATCAAGGTTCGTTGCTTTATTGGTTTTTCTGATTATTACCGATGATTCATTAAGGGTTTTGCTACTATTTAATCACCTATGTCTAGATTGAATTGAAAGGAGGTTCTTTTTATGGTCTGAGGAGTGTGAGCCTAGCTTTGGTAAGCTCAAGGAGTTTCTTACCTTAGATCTTATTTTGATCTTTCTATTGAGGGTGAGGGATTCACCGTGTATTTGTAAGGCATCTTGTGTTGATTTAGGTTGTGTATTGATGCAATAGGGTTATGTTATTACTTATGCTTTGAGTCATCTTAAGGTGAACAAGTGCAACTACCTCACTCATGATTCTCGCTTAAGATTTATAGATATTTTATGGTGTGCATTGTGATATTTTTACCAATAATCGCAGTCATCAACATCTTATGATCGATAAAGAGCTTAAAGATAGGTAGTTTTGATGGATGGAGTTGCTTAAATACTAGGATATCTATATTTTGTATCATCTAGACAAGGCAAATGTGGTAACAGATGCTTTTCAGTTGGAAGGCAATAAGTATGGATAACTTGGCTTGTATTTCTGGTCCTCAGAGTCTGCTGTCATAGGAAATTTAGTCTTTATCCAACTTAATAGTTTTCCTTGATATTTTAGACCCTAGGAGGATTCTTTCTAGTGTTGAGGCGAGGCCCTCACTTTTTGAGCAGATTCGATATCGATAGTTTCAGGATAGTAGACTTTGTATCCTCCATTATCAAGTGTTAAGTGGTGAGTAAATGAGAGATACTGATGATTCTGAGGATATTTTGAAGTTTGATAGCTATATTTATATTGCTAGAGTTGATGACTTGATTCAATAGATTTTGCATGAGGCCCACAACTCTAGATATTCTATTGATTCGGGTATAGCTATTAGGTATAGAGATTTAAGATAACATTATTGGTGGAGTTGCATAAAGATAGATGTGGCTGAGTTTATGGCTCATTGCTTGTGTTCTCTGCAAGTAAAGGCTGAGCATCAATGACTATGTGGTTTGATTTAGAGATTTCCCATTCTTGAGTGGAAGTAGGAGCGGATTACTATGGATTTTATTAGTGGGTTGCCTCGTACCTCCAGTGCTTCTAATGGTATTTAGGTTATTGTATACCGGTTGACCAAGTTGACACATTTCATTCCTATCTAGATATTCTTTAGTGAAGAGAGATTAGCATGTATCTATGTGCGGGAGATAGTCTATTTGCATGGTGTGACTATATCTATTATTTTAGATCGAGGTTTTATGTCCTCTTCTAGCTTTTAGAGTGCTTTTTGGGAGGAGTTGGGTACTCATGTGGATCTTAGTCCTTCATCTACAAGCAAATGGCCAGTACACGAACAATTTATGTTCTTGAGGATATGCTCTAAGCTTATGTTATGTATTTTGGAGGTTAGTGGGAGGAGTACTTTACCTTGGCAGAGTTTTCATATAATAACAGTTATCATTCGAGTATTGAGATGGTACTTTATGAGGCCTTGTATGGTAGGAGATATTGTTCTATAATTAGATTGTTTAAGACTTCTGAGACTAGATTCCATGGTACTGATTTGCTTCAGGAGTCGTTGGATAGGGTCAAAGTGATTTAGGATAGGTTTGGAGTGGCTCATAGTAGGAAGAAGGAATTTGAAGACCGTAGGCTTCGTTCCTTGAGATTTTGAGTTGGTGATTAATTACTCCTCCATATGTTGCCCATGAAAGGTGTGATGATGTTTGGAGGAAAGGCAAGATCAATCCAAGATATATTAGACCCTTTGAGATTCTCCGTATAGTTGGTGAGGTGGATTATGAGTTACCCTTACCTCTAGATATTGTTGTTATCCATCGAGTTTTCCATGTTTCTATGTTGCATCGATACATTCTTGATCCATCTCGTTTACTTAGATGGGACTCAATCTAGTTGGATTAGCAGTTAACCTCCGTAGAGGAGTCTATGCTTATTTTTGCTATTGATATCATGTGATTGCACACTAGGGAGAATCCAATAGTTAAGGTTTATTGAAGGCACCTCATAGTAGATAAGTCTACTCGGGAGATCGAAAGAGAGATGCGGACTCTGAATTTTCACCTATTCAAGGCTTCGGTACATCCTAACCCTTGACTTTTCCTGAAGAAAGTCCTTTTATTTGGGATATTGTAATGACCCTTTAGGTCATGTTTTGTATTTCCACTTATTTTTTCCATTTGATCTATCCTATAGTTTCCCTAAGTCATTTATGAATTGCTGGGACTGACAGTTTGATTATTGGGAAATTTATTTGGTTTTTATAGCCAATTCCCTATTTTAAAGTCTTCGTTGGTTCCAAATGGCCACCGGAAAAAATCTTCAATGAAACTACATTGTTTGTTAACTCTGACTATTTCAATAGCTTTATAATATTGATTTTAGACTAGGATAACTCTTAGTTCAGGCCCCGATCTCATTTCGACCTATTGGTTGAAAAGTTAAGTAAATTAAATATGGTTGTGGGACCCACTTTTAAGCAAAACTTTCTCCGATAGAAATTTGACTGCAACCTTGAGTTCGGATATTAAATTTGGTATGGTAGCATAGTCCATTTGCATTATGGGATTCTGAATAAATCCTGAGGGGTTGGCGGAGACTTTGAAAATTCCAAATCTTAGATATATCTGATGCAATCAATAATAGTAAGCCTTCAATTGCTAATAGCGATCTGCCAGCCAACCAGCAAGTGTTGCGAGTGCAACATTATGAGTTGCGAATACAACCCTCCAGCCTGCTGAGCTATTATCATGAACGCGGTGTCATATGTTGCTATAGCAACTCGCTTAACAAGCTCAAGATATGGTGATCGTGATAGTCGGGTCGCGAGTGCGACACCCGAGCACCTAGGAAAGGTACAAAAATCCCCTTTTTAGCTTGTTTTTCCCATTCCACATCCATTATCAAGATACTAAAACCCTACAAAGGAGGAAAATCTTGGCATTAAAGCTTGTGGGCGATGTGCGAGTTTGGTTAATGATTATTTCAGGATTCTCCTTTGATTTGCGGTAAGATTTTACCCTTTTTCATGGTTAAACCGATAAAATTGGTTGCTAGATTTTAGCCCCAATTCAGCTTGGATTTCACCCATTTTGAGGATAATTACTCCTTGAGCATGTGGGAACATTGGGTTGGTTTTGGAATTGAGATTTCAATGAACGGGACTCAATGGGGTTTTGGTGTAATTTTTGGTCCTAAAGCACAAGGTTGCAATATGGGTATTGTTATTCTCGTATTGATGAGTAGAATGTGATTTTGATAGCGTGACATCTTTTTAAATTTTCTCAAAAAGAAAAATTGGTGATTTAGTGGATTCTTCGGGCTCTCTTCGGCATCCAAGTAGGCTAGGTTTTCCCCTTCATAGATTAAGCTATATCATAGTATGTTTATGATATTATGTTCCATTCAGTATGTATTTTAGGTGTTGGTGATCAAATTGGCAATACTTTGACCTTCTAGGCCATTCGGAAACTGTAATTTAGGTGCTTGGAATTATTTTCTTAGATCATTAGTAGAATTTATACTTAGGGCTAATTAAGGCTTGTTTGAGATCTAAAAATAGACAGATACCTTAGCCGAGTTTGGGGTAGAGTTTGATTGATAATGGGTGTCGGGGTTTAGAAGTGGGCTTCGATCCACCTTAGGCCAAGACTTGAACTAGTATAGGTAGACTTTTATACGCTCGCTACTTATCTTGAAATGCTTATTTCGGGGCTTGATAAGACTAGATACTTAATAGTCATGATGGTTGGATATTTGAAGTAGATGTTAAATATGGAAGAAGTTGGTTGTTGACTTTTAATTACTATTACTATATTGATTATGATATATATATGCCGATTCGAGTCTAACTAATGATGATGATATGATAATATATGATTACTGGTTTATGTCTTGATATAGATAATGATATTGATGACATATACCTTATTCAAGTCTTCAAGATTATTATGATATTGATTATACGATTATCAATTTGAGTCCGGATATGGCTATTATATTAATCATAATTATGGTTATATCACATCGATGATATTGATGATTATGATGATTATGCTATTGGTTATAGAGAATGATATTGATGATATTTTTATCGGTTTCAAGTTCGAAAGTGGGAATGGTTATAGTGTGAAATGATATGGATAGATAATGATTATACTTGAGAGTTAGAAAATGATGGCGGTTTGGGTTATACTATCTATGTGTGTAACCTTTAGTCTTATAGGGACTTGTGTTAGGTTATTTACTTCTCTGTACCTATTGTCTTATAGGGATCAATTTTTTAACTATAATCGCATGTGTTTAATCCTTTTGCTATGTTATTATTTTGGTTATTTACTTATATTTGTACTTCGATGGTGGAGTTGATTAAGGTTTGTCGCTAACTTGACTTAATTATGTCATCTTGCATTTTATCTTATTTATATCATGATTTAGCTCAGTCGACTTATTTGGTAGTCATACTACACTTCTATAACTTTTTGGTGAAAATCTGAATACGAGTTGTCATCGTTGATTTGAGGATCATATTGTGTTAGATTTTGGAGATAGGGTGAGCTCTTAGAGTCAGAGTTGCCCCATTTTCTTTAATCTTTCTTATGTTTAGTCTCTAGTTTTGAGATAAGTTTGTATGACTATTTAGACTTCAGTTGTACTTATAGTAGCTCTTGTATTGGCTCTACCAGGTCATGGGATGGTTATCTATGTTATGGATATTTTTTGACTATCTTTTTCGCTTGCTTTTGTATAAGTTGTAATTGTATATTTTTTACTCTTTTGGGCATTTTCTACCAAGTTAACCTATTTCAAATAGCTCCAGGTTTTGGTTCGGCTTAACTACTAGTGGGATAAAATAGGTGTCATCATGACTCGTATATTTGGTCATGACAATTTTCCAATTAGTGGATTTTGGAGATTTAAAAGTGGGTCCTTTGACCCACCATAGTCCAATAGATGTGTTATCTATTAAAACCCTTTTATACACTTGTTGTATGTCTTGAGATTGATTATTGAGGTAATATTAAGAAACTTTGGCACTTGATGGGGGTGATGATTTTAATATTGAGAGTTGAGGATTATTGATTATGCTAGTGATTATACTAATAATTGAGCTAGTGATTATGATATGGAATATATGGTTACCGGTTTTAGTTCGGATATTGATTATAATATTGATAATCTACTTACCGGTTCAAGTTGGGCATTTATTATGATATGATGATACATGATTATTGGTTCGATCTCGAATATTAATGATGGCATTGAAGAAATTAGTACCGGTTCGAATCTGGATATGGAGTATGTTATTGATGATCTATGATTATCGGTTTGAGTCTTGATAAGGAGTATGATATTAGTGAGATATTCACCTATTTAAGTCCAAAAGTGGAAAGTGTTGTAATGTTGTGTGATATGGATAGATTCTGGTTGTACCTTAAGGGTTGGTAAATGATGGTGGTTTGGGTTATACTATCTTTCTGTGTACCCTCATGGCTTATGGAGGCCTCCATTAGGTTATTTATATTTCTATACTTATTGGCTTATAGGGGCCAATTTTGTAGTTATACTCGTATGTGTTTGATCCTTTATATTATGTTATTATTTGGATTATTTACTTATCTATATACA
Source organism: Capsicum pubescens (assembly GCA_030864215.1). Classification (NCBI taxonomy): domain Eukaryota; kingdom Viridiplantae; phylum Streptophyta; class Magnoliopsida; order Solanales; family Solanaceae; genus Capsicum; species Capsicum pubescens. The sequence goes on along the minus strand of CM061543.1, from coordinate 152,327,168 downwards.
ATGATATTGGAGTTGATTAGGTTTTTCTCTACCTTGAGATATGTTATAGTGCATTTTATCATATTTAAATCAAGATTTAGCTTAGTAGGCCAATGATGCCTGCTGAATACCCATGGTAATGGTACTCATACTACACCTCTGTATATTTTTGGGGCAGATCCGAGTACGAGTTGCCATCGTTGAGTCGAGGATCATGTTGTGTTAGATTTCGGAGATAGAATGAGTCTTGGAGTCGGAGTTGCTCCATTTCCTTCAATATTACTTATATCTAGTCTCTAGTTTTGTGTAAATCCTCAGGTCTGCACCCCGAACATCACACGGTGCTCATAATCCTGAAGGACCAAAAACTAACCCATGGCTGGTACCTGCTGCAATCACTGAATAATAATACTATAATAACGAGGAAATTTGGCTAAAACTACCATAAGGTTCAAAACTGAATCAAATATTGATATGTAAATACTGAATACTGAACATCTGACAATCATATCTGAAAACTAAATAACTATCTAAAATAATTTAGTCTGAAGAGCCTCTAACTGGACTGTCTGAATTTGGAATTGTTGGGACAAGCCCCCAACTAACTCAGTCTACTAAAGTAATGATAAACTGAAATAATACTCTGTCCTCAAACTTTGAGAACTCACCACTAAATCTGCTGCTGATAATCTGGGCTTCTAAGTACGGTCAGGAGCCCATACGTTTGAACCTATGATATAAGACATCATAGCGCAAAAGAAAGGTATGCGTCAGTACTTTGAATGTACTGGTATGCTAGGTCTGGTAAGGATGAATGCATGGGTTCCGATGCATGAACAAAAACTGACTGAATTACATGAATATAACTGAATGAGAGTATATGTCTATCTAAAACTGTTGTAAATACTAATTATGCAATGCTATGTGCATAACTATGTATACTGTAACTAAGATTTCATTAACACTGGTTAATGAGTTTTAAAAATTGAATGACTGATATCTGAGTTTACTGATACTGTATTACTGTTAACTGAGTGACTGTGTAATACCCCGGACTTCTTCCTAGATTAAATTAATCCCAAAGATGTCAAATACTTGTTTTAAAGATGAATCCACTTGGGAAATTGAATAAGTTTTCCATCGATACCAAATTCGCCCAAATCCGAAACTCGGGCGAAGAGTTAGAGCTTTTTTAGTGAGACAGTGTATCACCTGAGCCATCAGTGCATCGCGGAGCCAGCTTAAATGGAAATTGTCAATTTCTAGTGTTGCTCCGTGATAGTGGCGCTTTGCTCCAAAGGCCCAGTTCACAATTGTATTTTTTCCAGTGAATCTCCGTGATGTCTCCGCGTCACGCCAAACTTCCAGGTCTCAAGAAAAGTGGCAACGCAATAGCTCCACGTCGTGCCACCATGCAGATTCTCAATTTCCCAGTTCCAGTGGCATGGTGTGATAGTGGCGCATCGCACCAAGGATGAAAATCAGGAATTTTCTAGTTTTTGCGATATTATATCACAGGGGTCGTTTGGTCTTTTCCTATGACTCAATTCCTCTCAATCACGGTATTTAACCCTAAGAGTGCATTATTTCTCACTTTTGCATTAGTCTTTTAAATTAAAATCAACTCTACTCAAGAACAAGAACCCTATCTCTCAAATTCAAGGGCCAAATCACAAGAACTCTCCATCAATCCTTCAAAATTCATTAACTCAGGTATGCATAGTGTTCATTCATGGATTCCTTTCATCCATGAAGCCCCAGAATCAAGTTTTAAATCATGTATTATGAATATTATGTTGTGGTTTGATTATGTTTATGTGATTGTTGTTGTATGGTTCCCAAGTTGGAATCTTAATGTGTTTTTATGAAATTACGTTAGTATATGAGTTTAAATCCATGAATTAAGTGGTTTATGATGTGTTAATTTATGATTATACCTATGCCCTAAGTGGTGCATGTAAGGTGTTTGATAAAATGCCTAGAAGACTAGAAATCATGTAATACAGTTCAATTGTGACTTAAGTGATGGATTCATGTTTTACCCTTATGTTCAAAGAACTCCCATGCTATAAATGTGTCTTGTAAATGTTTGATGGATTGCTCATGAATTAGCCTTATGAAATTATACCATGTTTACATGCAATCCTATTCATGTATAAGTTTGTGATAACCATGTACTTTATGAAATCCCCAACTTATTGTATTATGGATTGTTGATGTTGGTCATATATTCAAGAATGTCACGCCTTGTTAGTTTCCTTCTATTGAGTCCTGGGGGTACTTGTACCCGACAATTTTACTGTATGCCTAGAGTTAGTGTCATGTTTTCACGTTATCCTCAGTCAAGCCATGTTCAATAGAATTCGGCCAGTCATATGACTCAGAAAAATTCAGTAAACTTAGTAATCCCAGTAAATCTCAAAAAGCTCAGTAATTCAGTAATCTCATTAGTTTTTTGTCAATCAACGAAACTCCATGAACTCAGTCCAGTTCAGTTCAATAAATCATGTTCAATGTCTATTCAGATAGGAGTAGGAGTTAGCACCGAGTGAGCTCAAGGATGGGAACTCACCTGTTATTAGAGGGTGTGATTCTTAGAAGCAATCTTTGCGCTCCAGAACTACGTAGCTAGCATAGGTTGAGACATCATAACCTGTTATATGAGGGTCGATGAGGTAGTCTAACCTGTTATATAAGGGTCCCACCATTCTCATTAGAGTAACCTATTATATGAGGGTCACTCATAGTTTGTCCTTACCAGTGGCGAGATATTGACACCCTTCCAATTGGAGTTATAAATTGGACCCCAACTCTGCCATAATGGTGTATTAGGGGCATGTCGGTTAGATGACTATTTCCCATAGTTACAGTTTGAGACTCAGTCACAGTAATAGAACTCAGATAGTTCTTCAGATTTTAGGACTGTCAGATACAGTCAACTCAGAATATTATGGAACTCAACTAGTTCCATCAGAACCTAGACTGTTAGATACAGTCTCTCAGTAATAGTTATTTCAGTTATCAGTATCTCATATTATCAGTACTAAGACTCAGTAATCATGTTATCACAAATTCAGTTACAGTCTCTTATTCATGCATGTATTCTCACGTTCATTTCATACAGTCAGTTAGTATAGTTCATGCATATGTACCCTTTGCATTCAGCCTACCTCACATTCATACCAGTACATTCAATCTTACTAATGCATTTACACGATGGTGTTTTACTTTACATCATAGGTTCCAAAGCACGAGCTCCAGAGCATCAGTAGCATTCCAGTACTCAGCAGTCAGTGTCAGCAGTGAGTCCTCATCCTTCGAGGACATGAGCATTATTTTATCATTTCAGTACTTAGTTTATTTCAGTAGTTGGAGTTAGTTGGGGATATGTCCCATCAACTCCTTATTCAGATAGTTAGAGGCTTTTCATACTATCATGATTAGATAGATATTTCAGTTGTTTTGGGTATTTCAAACCCCACCCAGATGTTATATTTGCTCAGATATTATGTCTCAGTTTTGAACCTTATGGCCTTTCAGCCATTATTTCTATATTTATACAGTATGTTATGAAATAATCAGGTACAAATATCAGTAATAGGTTAGCTTGTGGTACTTTGGGGTCATGATCACCATGGAGCATATTGGCTACCAGATTCGGGGCGTTACAGACTGTTTCTGATAGTCTTAATTCTGTAGAACTGAACTGAGTTCTATACTGAGTTGGGTGACTGTATCTGACAGTCCCAATTCTAAAATTGAGCTGAGGTTTTATACTGAGTCTGAAACTAAAATTGTGGGAGTGTACATCTAACCGACATTCCCCGATTGTGAACTGAGTTGGGGTCCAACCTGTGACCCTAGTTGAAAGGGTGTTAGCACCTTGCCAAGGGATACTAACAATGTCTATGAGTTAACCCTCTTGGAAAAGAATCCCTTGCCTCAACCCTCGCTGGAAGGAAAACTCATTCGAGATGTATCAACCCTAGACTGGTAGGAAGACATCTCAACCTACGCTGGCTATGAAGTTCTGTAACGAAGGGATTGCTACTAAGGGTCAAACCCTTCACTGACAGGAATGCCCCCATCCTAAGGTTTACTTGGTGTTGATTCCTACTCCCAATTGAATAGACTCTGAACTGATTTCTAGATTGTACTAGGCTTGACTGAACTGTTACTGATCAATCTATCTAACTGAACTGGATTGAGATCTCTGAGTTCTGATAACTGACTGAATACACTAGGTTCTGTTAACTGGATAAATATACTGAGTTTTGTTAACTGGCGAAATACTACTGGACGTGATATCACTGAAACTATTCTAAAACTACTGTAAATCTGGGTAAACAACTAGATTGTCGGGTATTAGATACCCCCAAGACTCGATTGCATAAATTGTAAAACATAGCACAATCTTGAAAGCATGATAGCTAGACACTATGTCACAATTGACCCATATAGGCATTTTATCATACATTTGCATGGTATAAACTTGTATACATACTAATATGTTATAATTTCACCATTCAACTAATTTGAACATTTTATCAAACACTTGGGGAGCACCATCTATGCACATAGTAATGAACAACATATAGGCATCATGATTACCAATCTCAACTTACAACTTCATGGGGTTTTTGACAGAAATCCACATACTATCACATGCATTTAATTAATTCACATAAAACTTGTATTAAATCATGGATTAGAAACCCAATTAACATCATGATCATGAAGACACTCAAATTCAATATGAAATTCATGAAAATAATCAACTTGTAGTTTAGAAGAGGTTCTTGAACTCCAAGGGTGGAAGGAAACCCTTAGAAGAAAACCTAACATACAGTGGTAAGTGAATTCTTGAAGATTGATGGTGTGTTCTTGAATCTTGGATTTGAAATTGAATACCCTAGGGTTTGTTCTTGAGATTTTTTTAGAAAGAATGAGGGATTTTGCCTTTAGAGAGGCTTAATCTTGTGATTTGGAGCATAATATAAGATGGGGGAAAAAGACCTATTTACCCCTCTGGACACAGAATTAATGACTGAAAATGTGCCCAGTGATGTGCAGACCGACGCGCTGCGTCGATGGCATGAACATGATGACCAACACGCCGCGTCAAGTTCACGTTAGTTCACTAAAATCTGCACCCTGAGGCTGGGAAAATATTTTTCGATGCGGCACATCGAAATCGCGTTGACCCACTATTTCGATCATCCAAACTTGATTTAAACGAGGTCCAAAAAATCCAAAACTCACCCGGAGTGACCTATTGACACACCTGATCATGATTCAATCCAAGTATCAATATTTTAAGGTCATAAGGGTTGTAAAATAGGATCGCCAACTTATGAAGGCTAAAATAAGTTCTAAGTACAAATACTTAGCTAAATTCTCTAAGTCTGGGACCTCTTTTAATCTTTAACGGACTAAGTTAAGCTTAGGATTTTGCGAGGTCTTACAATATCTACCCCTTGGGAGAATTCATCCTCGAATGAGACTGACTAAGCTGAGAATATTGATAGACTAAATTTAAATACTGAACACGCACAACTAGGGTATGACCACATGAATAAAAGTACTGATATACTGAGTTGTCATACTGAACATGCATAACTGAAGCATGACTGAGTTCTAAAAACGTGACACATGACTGAGCTATTTTATGAAGGTATGCATGATATGAGAATGCTATGCAACTGAACCGATACAGAGTTGTAAAGGTAATCTAAGCATGGAACTTAGTAAATTCAAGAAAAATTGATACCTTAAGCTGAGTCTGAGTTTGCAGAGAAGAGGTGAGGATACTTGGTTCGCATATCTACTTTAGCTTCCCAAGTAGATCCCACAATGGACTAATTCCGCCAAAGAACTTTGACTAAAGGAACTTCTTTGTTCCTCGGTCTATAAACTTGATGATCAAGAATTTTGACTGGGACTTTCTCATAAGAGAGACTGTTTTGAACATCTATACCCTCTATTGAGAATACCACTGCTGGGTCACCTATGCACTTATTTAGCAAGGAGACATAAAACATTGGGTGCACTAAAGCTAGGTCTAAAGGCAACTCAAGCTTGTAAGCTACATTTCCAAAATGGCGGACAATTTGGTAAGGACCGATATATCGGGAACTGGGATTATTTACTTATCTATATACAATGATGTTGGAGTTGATTTGGTTTTTCTCTACCTTGAGATATGTTATATTGCATTTTATCATATTTAAATAAAGATTTAGCTTAGTAGGACAATGATGCCTACTGAATACCCATGGTTTTGGTACTCATACTACACTTTGGTATATTTTTAGTGCAGATTCGACTACCAGTTACCGTTGTTGAATCGAGGATCATGCTATGTTAGATTTAGGAGATAGAATAAGTCTTGGAGTTGGAGTTGCCCTATTTCCTTCAATCTTAATTATATCTAGTCTCTAGTTTTGTGTAACTCCCCAGGTCTGCACCCCGAATGTCACACGATGCTCATAATCCCAAAGGACCAAAATCTAACCCATGACAAGTACCTACTACAATCACTAAATAACAATACTGTAATAATGCGGAAATTTGGCTAAAACTGCCATAAGGTTCAAAACTGAATCAACTATTGTTATATAAAAAATGAATATTGAACATCTAATAACCATATCTGAAAACTGAATAATTTTCTGAAATAATCTTATCTGAAAAGCCTTTAACTGGACTTTCTAAATATGGATGTATTGTGACATGCCCCCAACTAACTCTGTCTGCTAAAGTACTGATATATTGAAATAATACTCTGTCCTTAAACTATGTGGACTCACCATTAAATCTTTTGCTGAGAATTTAGGCTACTAAGTACGGTTAGGAGCCCTTGCATCTTAACCTATGATATGAGACATCATAGCACAAAAGAAAGGTATATGACAGCACTTTGATTGTACAAGTAGTCGAGGTATGGTAAGGCTGAATGCATGTGTTCATATGCGTGAACAATAACTGACTTATTGATATGAATATAACTGAATGAGAGTATATGTATTTTTGAAACTGCTATAAATACTGATTATGCAATGCTATGCGCATAACTATGTATATTATAACTGAGATTTCATTAACACAATTTAAAAAGTTTTGAAAATTGAAGGAGTGATATCTGAGTTTACTGATACTGTATTACTGTTAATTGAGTGATTGTTTTTGACAGTACTAATTCTGTAGAACTGAACTGAGTTCTATACTGAGCTGGGTGACTGTATTTGACGGTCCTGATTCTAAAACTGAGATGAGGTTTTATGCTGATTCTGAAACTAAAATTATGGGAGTGTTCATCTAACTGACATACCCCGATTGTGAACTGAGTTGGGGTCCAACCTGTTACCCATGTTGAAACGGTGCCAGTACCTTGTCAAGGGATACTAACAATGGCTATGAGTTAACCCTCTCTAACACGAATCTCTTTCATCAACCCTTGCTGGCAGGAAAACTTGTATGGGATGTATCAACCCTACACTGGAAAGAAGACATCTTAACCTACATTTACTATGTAGTTTTGTAACGTAGGGATTGCTACTAAGGGTCAAACCCTTCACTGACTGGAATTCCCCCATCCCTGGGTTCACTCAATGTTGATTCCTATTCCCAACTGTATAAACTCTGAACTAATTTCTAGACAATACTAAGCTTGACTGAACTATTACTGATCAAGCTGTTTAACTGAAATGGAATGAGGTAACAGAGTTCTGATAACTGACTAAATACACTGGGTTTTGTTAACTAGCCGAATGTACTGAGGTTTGTTAACTGGCGAAATACTACTGGACGTGATATCACTGAGACTATTCTGAAACTACTTTAAATTTGGGTAAACAGCTAGATTATTGGGTATTAGATACCCCCAGGACTCGATTGTATAAATTGTAAAACATAGCACAATCTTGAAAGCATGATTGCTTGACACTTTGTCACAATTCACCCATATAGGCATTTTATCATACACTTGCATGTTATAAACTTGTACACATACTAATATGTTATGATTTCACCATTCAACTAACATGAACATTTTATCAAACACTTGGGGAGCATAATCTATTCATATAGTAATGAAAAACATATAGGCATCATGATTACCAATCTCAACTTACAACTTCATGGGGTTTTTTTACATGAATCCACATACTATCACATTTGTTTAATTAATTCACATGAAACTTGAATTAAATCATGGATTAGAAACCCAATTAACATCATGTTCATGAAGATACTCAAAGTCAACATGAAATTCATGAAAACAATCAACTTGTAGTTTAGAAGAGGCTCTTGAACTCCAAGGTTGGAACGAAACCCTTGGATGAACGCTTAACATACCTTGGTAAGTGAATTCATGAAGACTGATGGTGTGTTCTTGAAGCTTGAATTTGAAAGTGAATCCCCTAAGGTTTTTTCTTGAGATTTTTGTAGAAAGAATGAGGGATTTTGCCTTTAGAGAGGCTTAATCTCGTATTTTGGGGGCTGATATAAGGTGGGAAAAAGACCCATTTACCCCTCTGGATGCGGAATAAATAACTAAAAACATGCCCAGCAATGCGCAGACCGACGTGCCATGTTTATGGCATCAACACAATGACCAACACGCCGCGTCAAGTTCACGTTGGTTTACTAGAATCTGCACCCTGACGCTGGGAAAATATTTGTCGATGCGGCGTATTGAGATCGTGTTGACCCACTATTTCGGTCATCCAAACTTGATTTAAACGAGGTTTAAAAAATCCAAAACTTACCCGGAGTGACCTACTGACACACCTGATCATGATTCAATCCAAGGATCAACATTTTAAGGTCATAAGGGTTGTAAAATAGGATCGCCAACTTATGAAGGCTAAAATAAGTTTTAAGTACAAACACATAGATAAAATTTCTAAGTCTGGGTCTTCTTTTAATCTTTAACGGACTAAGTTAAGCTTAGGATTTTGTGGGTGTCTTACAATATCTCACCCTTGGGAATATTCGTCCTCGAATGAGACTAACTAAGCTAAGAATACTGATAGAGTGAATTTATATACTGAACACGCACAACTGGGGAGTGACTACATGACTGAAATTACTAATATACTAAGTTATCATACTGAACATGCATAACTGAAGCATGACTGAGTTCTAAAAACATGACACATGACTGAGCTATTTCATGAAGGTATGCATGATATGAGAATGCTATGCAACTGAACCGATACAGAGTTTTAAAGGAAATATGAGCATAGAACTGAGTAAATTCTAGGAAAACTGTTACCTTGAGATGAGTCTGAGTTTGTGGAGAAGAGATGAGGATACTTAGTTCACATATCTACTTTAGCTTCCTAAGTAGCTCGCTCAATGGACTGATTCCTCCAAAGAACTTTGACTAAAGGAACTTCTTTGCTCCTCAGTCTGTGAACCTGATGATCAAGAATTTCGACTAGGACTTCCTCATAAGAAAGACTTTTCTAAACATCTATACCCTCTATCGGGACGACCACTGCTGGGTCAGCTATACACTTATTTAGCAAGGAGACATGAAACACTGGGTGCATTGAAGCTAAGTCTAAAGAAAACTCAAGCTCATAAGCTACCTTTCCGAAATGACAGACAATTTGGTAAGGACCGACATATTAGGGACTAAGATTCCCCTTCTTGTCAAACCTCTTCACTCCTTTCATATGAGATATTTTCAAATACACAAAGTCACCAATATCAAACTCGAGATCCTTTCTTCGTATATCGGCATATGATTTTTGTCGACTCTGAGTTGTCTTAAGCCTTTCCCATATCAACTAAAAATTTTCTAAGGTATCAAATACCAAGTTAGGCCCTACCATTGTGCCCTCACCCACTTCAAACCAACCAATGGGAGATCTATATTTCCTCCCATAAAGTGCCTAAAACTGAGCCATCTGGATGTTGGAATGATAACTGTTATTGTATGCAAAATCAATCAAGGGCAATTGGGCATCTCAACTACCTTTAAAGTCAAAGGCACATGCTCTTAACATATCTTACAAAGTATGAATGCTCATTTCTTCTTAACTATCTGTCTGAGGATGAAAGGTTGTACTGACATGAACTTGGGTACCAAGGTCCTTTTGAAATGCTTTCCTGAAGTGAGAGGTAAATTGGGTACCTCTATCTTAGATAATAGATATTGGGACTCCGTGTAACCTGACCAACTCTCTGAAATAGGGTTTGGCATAGTCCTTGGATGATTAGGGATTACAAACTGGAAAGAAGTTAGCTAATTTAGTCTTTCTATCTACAATGACCTAAATAGAATCGTGCTGACGACGAGTACAAGGCAAACCCGTCACAAAGTCCATGTTCACTTCTTCTCATTTTCATATGGGAATACTGAACTCCTGCATGGAGCCACTAGGTTTTTGGTGCTCAATCTTAACCTGCTGACACATAGATAACTTAGCTACAAACTCGTCTATGTCCCTCTTTATACTACTCAACCAATAGATCTCCTAAAAATCATGGTACATCTTAGCGGTCCCTGGATTAATAGAGTAATATGCACCATGTACTTCTGCAAGAATTTATTGCCTCAAGTCATCTACACCTGGCACGCATAACTAACCCTGGTAACACAATATACCATCTCCTTCTTGAGAGAAAATCTCTACTTTCTGATCCCTAACTGACTCTTTCAACTTAACTAGACTTGGATCTCTGTCCTGCTTTTCCTTCACTTCAGAAACCAGAGATGATTCTAAACTATTATGCACCCATACACTACCCTCTGCTGAATCGACTAATCGGACACCTAGTCAGGAAAGCTGATGAACTTCTTGAATTAACTTCTTCTTACCATCCTCCACGTGAGCAACACTACCTATAGACATCCTACTGAGAGCATCATCTACTATATTGTCCTTAGCCGGATAATACAGAACACTCATGTCATAGTCTTTCAACAACTCTAACTAGCTTCTCTAATGTAGGTTCAGATCTTTCTGAGAAAACACATATTGTAGGCTCTTGTAATTTGTGAACATATCTACATATACCCGATATAGATAGTGATTCCAAATCTTTAAGGCATATACAATAGCTGAAACTCAAGATCATGAGTGGGGTAATTCTTTTAATGGGGCTTAAGCTGTCTAGAGGTATAGGCTATGACCTTACCTCTATGCATCAAAACATACCCCAAATCCATTCTGGAAGCATCACAATATACCACAAACCCGTTTGATTCATCTGGTAAATTCAAAACTGGGGTTGTAGTAAGTCGAGTCTTTAGCTACTGAAAACTCTTCTCAGAAGAATCTGACCACTGGAATTTGACTTTCTTTTAAGTCAATCTATACATGGGGGATGTAATGGACAAAAATCCTTCAACAAACCGTCTATAATAGCTAGCCAAACCTAAGAAACTCCTGATCTCTAATGGAGAGATGGGTCTGGGCTAGTTTCTCACTACATCAGTCTTTAGAGGATCAACACTAATGCCATCACCAGAAACTATATAACCAAGAAAAGCTACTGACCTTAGGCAAAATTTGCACTTACTAAATTTGGTGAACAATTGATGGGCTCTGAGAGTTTGTAATGCTATTATCAGATGGTCTTCAAGATCATTTTCACTATAGAAGTAGACAAGAGTGTCATCAATAAAGACTATGACGATCATGTCCAAGTACTGCTAGAACACGTGGTTCATCAAGTCCATAAAGGTTGTTGTAGCATTGGTAAGACCAAATGACATGACTAGAAATTCAAAGTGACCATACCGAGTTCTGAAAGCTATTTTTGGAATGTCACATTCTCTGACTCTAAGTTAATGATATCATGTTTTGTGGTTTATCTAAGAAAAGTAGCTGGCACCCTAAAGTTTGTCAAATAAGTCATTGATTCTGGGAAGTGGATACTTGTTTTTTACTGTGACTTTATTTAGCTGACAGTAGTCAATACATATTCTAAGAGAACCATCTTTTTTATGCACGATTAAAACTGGTGCACCCCAAGGGGATACGCTGGGTCTAATAAATCCCTTATCTAGGACATCTTCTAACTGGTTTTTTAAATCCTTGAGTTCTACTGGGGTGATTCTGTATGGCAAGATAAAGATAGGCTGAGTATCAAGAAGAAGGTCTATACCAAAGTCAATTTCTCGCTTGGGAGGGATTCCAGAAAGATATTCAAGAAATACATCTGGGAATTCACATACTACTGGAACTGACTCCAGATTAAGGTTCTCAGAACTAGCCTTCAACTCAAACAAGATGATATACACACCCCTTACATATTATTTTTCTCACACTTAGGTAGGAAACAAGCTGACCCCTAAGTGCTGAAGTACTACCCATCCACTCAAGGACAGTTTTATTTAGAAACTGAAAATGAACAACTCTGTTTCTACAGTCAACTGAGACATAGCATGAATGAAGCCAATCCATGCCAAGAATGACATCAAAATCGGTCATCTCTAATACTACTAATTCTGCTAAAGTGAATTTCTAAGATACCATAACCATGACAGTTCTTGTATATCCATTTGGTAATGAAAGATTTACCCACTGGGGTAGAGAGTGAGAAGGGCTCTGCTAGGATTTTGGGACTAACTCCAAAGTCAACAGCTATATAAGGAGTTACAACGGACAAAGACGCTCCTAGATCTACCAAAGAATAAATGTGTTAATGATAAACTTGTAACATACCATTGACCATATTAGGAGAACTTTCCTGATCATGTCGGAACTGAAGGGCATAAAGCCTGTTTGGGCGTTAGCCACTGGTGGCACTAGAAGCGGCACCCTACTAATTCGGGCAACTGAACTGCACTGAATGGAGATTATCCTGACTTTTCGAACCCACCTTCGAACTCTCTCAGACCCTGTGGCAAGGTTTGCCACATCCAAAGCATACATCACTGCCTGCCCTGGACACACCCTGATGGTTTTTGCCACTTTTCTGGCAAAGAAGATTTGTTCGGACACTGCTAACAGTACCTTGAGGTTTAGGGCTGGTACCCTATCTTTATTTTCATCTCTGAATTTTAGCACTGGATGAAAATGGAGCTAGAACTGAAGATTTCAGGTGGAACTGAGAATGATTCTGATGTTCTTGCTTCTGACAGAATATTTTACATATTTTTAAGGGATAATTGTATGTTTTCAAGCAACTATTGTTGTATTTACTACTAGATTTTAGTGTTTTTAGGTAAAGGAGTTAGCTGGAGGTGAAACTTGGAAAAATTGCAGAAAAATGTCATTGATGGTCAAACTGGCGACCGTCAGCCATGCGACGGACTACCAGAGTGGTCTTCAGAGTTAAACAAAAGGAAGCAAATAAATAGACTCGGTGACGGTCCAAGTGGTGGACCTTCAACCTTCTGACGGACCGCCAACTTGGTCGTCAGGCATAAACAGAAAACATGATTCTATAAGATCAAAAGACGGCCCATGCGATGGACCATCGGGCTAGAAATGATCTACAAATATGACCATAAACCCTTAACAGAACCTGACAATCTAGTACATTCAGCGACGGTCCAAGCGATGGGCCATCAGTTCAATCGTCAACTTAGACGCAACTTTTTTGAGTTTGAATTTTAAATCCTTTGCACTTGGGAACATATAAATACCCAGTTTAGGTTTTATTTAGGTATCTTTTACCATATTTCAAACTTTGAACATTATTGTAACGCAGTATTCTCTTAGATTCAAGCTAGAATTGTGAATCTAAATATTTTTACTCATAATATTCTCTTCTGAAGATTCAAGAACAAATCATGTGATTATTGTAAGTAATTTATGAATTTATTTATGAGAAACATAATGACTTCTTCTTCTATTAAGATGTGCGGCTAAGCTCCCATAACTAAGGTTATGGGATCCTTGGTATGAATGGTTGATTGGGGTTTTAAAAATAATTGATTTCCATTGTTATTAAAATTGTATAAACCCTTCTTCATATTAATGACTCTTCTTTGTTGCAAAATTTAAGGATGAGCCTAAGAACATCACTTGTTTGAGTAGAAAAGTGTTTGTTAGGAAAAGAAGAGGTTTACATGAAATCTAAGGGCTTTAACCTTTGGGTTATTAGTTAATGCCTTAATAAGATCAATCCACATGAGATAAGAGTTGAATAATAAACCTATTCTTTAAGTTTGAGAGAATTAAAGAATAAACTACTCATTTAGGTTGAGAAACTAATGGGTAACTTATAGAATTCAACAACTCTTGCAATTGAAGTTATTAATTGGAAATTTAAGATAATACACAACCCTTTCTACTTGAACATCTTGGTAATCATTACTCTAGTTTGTTTAATCTAATTGAATTATTATTTGCAATAAAAAAATCATAGTTGGAACCTTTTCTCTTACAAATATTGGGATACATTTCACAGGTCAAAACCCCCCTTTTAACCCAGAACCTTTGATCAACAGTCTAGTAACAACCACAATACTTAGTGAACACAGTGTTCCCTATGGAATTTGACCCCAACCTAGCTGGGTTTTATATTTGACAGTAACTACTTACACTTTCTAACGAGAGTTATAATTTGGGCGTATCAAATTTTGGCACCGTTGTCGTGGAATTTGATTGACAATTAAGTTTGTGATTTTTTATTGACCTTGGTCTAATTTCCCAAATTTTACTTTTATTTGTTGTTTTTGGTTTATTACAGGTTCATTGTTGTTTATGCCATGTGCTAGAAGTTTAGGAGAACCGCTATAACCTTTCAATCCTGAACCGCACAGGTTAATTGGCAAATTAATGGGCAACCAGCTAGTGTCCCTAGTCCTGTTGATAAGAATTTAGGAGATAATGATTTGATTAACCTAGCAAACTGGAGGTGTGCGGAGAATCTAGAGGTGGTTGGCAACAAAAATCGGGCAGCTAGAGGAAGAGAAAACTGCCAACCTACTGTGCAATTTGATCTTTATGAGGAGAAGGATGACTTAAACCAAGCTGGTGCTACAGGAGAAATTATTCCACCTCTACTGGCACCTGGGGTAAAGTTTAACATAACCAGCACCATGATACATCTGATTAATCTTAAGGGGTTGTTCGGAGGACTTCTAGGGGATGACCCAAATATGCACTTGGTGAATTTTATCAACATTTGCAAATCCTTTGATAACCCTGGTGTTGGTTGAAATATAATTCATCTTCGGTTGTTCCCGTTGTCTCTACTTGGGGAGGCAACAATGTGGTTGAATAAGTTGGCCCCCGATTCTATGACAAACTAGAGGCAATTGAAAGTATCTTTCCTAGAAAGTTTTTTTCCGCCCTCTAGGATGTTAAAGTTGAGGGATGAAATCACTAACTTCAGACAATTACCAAATGAGGCACTACATGAAACTTGGATATGATTCAAGAAAAAGTTTACACAGTGCCCCAACCATAATATGAATGATGAACATTTAATGAAGACTTTCTATTGATCCCTAAACTCTACAACCAAACCAATAGTTGACAATGCAGGAGGAGGGGCATTCATGGACCTTACATTCAATGAGGTTGCAGATATATTGGAGTGGTTGACCAAGACAAGTATAGCTTGGAACCCTAGGGATTCTGTAGTAGCAAGCCCTACTATGTCTAGGTGTATGTCAGTAGAGCAACATCGAAAAGAGGAGAAGCGTGACCAAGATATGGCACACATGAAAACACAGATGGATCTGCTTACTAAACACTTATTATCCGGGAAGACTGAGAAGGTAAAAGATGTTAGGTCATAAGGAAGAGTTGATTCTGATTCTAAGGAGGAGGTGAACTATCTAAATAGTTAGGGGGTTTCTGAGGCAATATCCAAGGGAATAAATGTCGGAACTCTTACGACAAGGCTAGTTACAAAGATAGGGACCAAGGGAGTTGGAAGAGTAAAAATGATAGGAGTGGACTGTATGTACCTCCTAGAAATTGGGAAAACGTAGCTACCAATTCAGGCAAGATGTCCATAAGGACATTATGGAGAAACTATTAAAGGGAGTTTAGGCTAAAAATATTGGGGTGACAACGATGAAGAGTGACTTATCTTTTATGATCCAGCTAGTAAATTCGCACTCAACTTCTATTAAGTAGTTGGAGCAGCAGATAAGCCAACTCTTGGCAGCATTTAATTAGAGGAAGAGAGGTACCTTGCCTAGTGATACAGTGCAGAACCCTCAAAATGATAGCTCTTGCATGGAAGTTACCAATCTAAGTGGTAAAATATTACCTGGCCCTTCTGTGGGAAAGGCTGTGATCGACGATGTGATCGATGAAGAGGTAGAAGTTAATGAAACCCATCAAGTAGAGTCTGAAAAGCTGGATGGTAATGTGAGCACATCTACCCATCAGCAAGTTGATGAGTTAGAGAAAGAAAAAAAAATGAAGCAATGGTTACCACTCTCCCAAAACCACCGCCTCCCTTTCCTCATAAATTGGAGAAGAAAACTGATGATACCAGGTTTAGAAAATTCATGGTGATGCTGAAGCAACTAACCATGAATGTCCCTTTAATGGAGGCATTAGATAGGATGAATGGGTATTCTAAGTTTATGAAGGACTTGGTGACAAAAAAGAGAGCAGTGAGCTATGAACCTGTGGATAACCTTCACCACTATGAAGCTATTTCAACAAGGTCTTTGTTGCAATAGAAAGTGAAAACAGGAGCATTCACTATTTCTTGTACTATTGGTTCTCTTCATTTTTCTAAGGCTTTGTGTGATCTGGGAGCGAGTATTAACCTGATGCCGCTTGATGTTTATAAGAAGTTAGATTTGGGGAATCCTACTCCCACAAACATGCGACTAGTGATGGCGAACAGGTCGGTAAAGCATTCATTGGGGATTTTATATGATGTGCTAGTGAAGGTGGCCAGCTTTATATTCCCTGCAGATTTTTTTATTCTGGATTGTGAGGTGGACTTTTAGGTGCCCATAATCTTGGGTTGACCTTTCCTTGCAATTGGAATCATACTTATTGATTTACGAGCTAATGAACTGTTATTCAGGCTTAATGATGAAGTAGTTCGATTTGATTTATGTCAAACTATGAAGCAGCACAAGGAAATGAGTGTGTTCTATACTGTGGATGTTTATTATGAGGATGAGCAAGAAGTACCGATAGAGGAGAACCTTGATGTCGAGTCATTGGTTGCAGTCTTGATGAATTTCGATAGCGAAGGTATCGAAGAGTATGAGGAGACTGTGTGTGCCTTAAATGGAATAAGATCATATTCTTATGCTCCTAAAAATCTAGATATAGATCTTAAAAATTTCCCAACACCACCGGCTAAGCCATCTATTAAAGAGCCACCGATATTGGAGTTGAAGAAATTGCCAGGCCATCTGCGGTATGTGTTTCTAGGTAGCGAAAACACTTTACTTGTGATTATTGCAGTAGATCTGCGTGAGCATCAAGTGGAGGAACTTATCTCAGTACTTTGGAGCTACAAAAGAGCATAGGCT
This sequence comes from Capsicum pubescens, assembly GCA_030864215.1. Classification (NCBI taxonomy): domain Eukaryota; kingdom Viridiplantae; phylum Streptophyta; class Magnoliopsida; order Solanales; family Solanaceae; genus Capsicum; species Capsicum pubescens. Next base: position 152,309,761 of record CM061543.1, on the reverse strand, counting down.
GGACTATTGTGGATATTATTACCATTCTTCCAGGTATTTGCACCCACAAGATTCAGCTTGAGGAGGATTGCACACCAACCATTGAGCATCAATGCCGTCTTAACCCACCAATGCAAGAGGTGGTTAAGAAGTAGATCATCAAATTGCTTGATTCAGGAGTTGTATATTCTATTTTTGATAGTAAGTTTGTAAGCCTTGTCCAATGTGTTCCCAAGAAAGGGAGCAAGACTGTTATAGCAAATGATAATAATGAGTCCATTCCACTCAGACCTGTGATTGGTTGGAGAATTTGTATGGACTATCTTATGCTCAACTCATGGACGTTGAATGACCACTTCCCAATGCCTTTATGGATCAGATACTTGATCAATTGGTGGGAAGATGTTGGTATTATTTCCTAGATGGGTATTCAAGGTATAACTAGATTTTTGTAGCCCCAAAGGATCAGGAGAAGATAACATTTACTTGCCCATATGGTACTTTTTCTTTTAAGTAGATGTCGTTTTCTCTGTGTAATACACCCGCTACTTTTCAATGGTGCATAATGTCTATCTTTTCTGATATAGTTGAAGACACCTTGGAGGTGTTTATGGATGACTTCTCAGTAGTAGGTGATTCTTTTGAGCTTTGTTTGGTGAATCTAAGCAGATCTTTGCAGCGGTGCAAGAAGTTTAATCTTGTTCTTAATTGGGAGAAATTCCACTTCATGGTGAAGGAGGGCATTGTCCTTGGTCACAAAATTTCAGCCAAGGGGATTGAGGTCAAACGATCTAAGGTCGAGGTTATTGAGAAGCTACCACCTCCTATTTCAGTAAAGAGAGTGCTTTGTTTCCTTAGTCATGCGGTCTTCTATCGGCGATTAATAAAATACTTCTCAAAAATTGCAAACCCACTTAGCAAACTTTTGGAGAAGGAGGCCAATTTTATATTTGATGATGATTGCTTAAAGGCGTTTGAATGCCTTAATGGGAAATTAGTTGATGCCCCTATTATTGTTGCTCCGAATTGGTCAAAGTCATTTGAGTATGTGCGATGCAACCAGAGTGGCGCTTAGTGTTGTACTTGGCCAAAAGAGGGATAAGTTGTTTCATCCCATTTATTATGCAAGAAAGGACTTAAATGGATCTCAAAAGAACTACACTATTACTGAATAAGAACTTCTTACAGTTGTCTATGCCTTTGAGAAGTTCCTTACTTACCTATTGGGAACCAAGGTAATGGTTCACACAGACCATGCCTCCTTGAGATATTTGATAGCCGAGAAGGACGCTAATCCGAAAGTAATTATATGGGTATTTCTTCTATAAGAATTTGACTTTGAAGTCAAAGATCAGAAAGGATGCGAGAATCAAGTTACGGACCACTTGTCCAGACTGGAGAGAGGTCAAGCACTTAAGGATGAGCTAGAAATTAATGGTATATTTCCAGATGAGGAAATCTTGATTGTTGTATTAGAAAGAGTGCCTTGGTATGTAGACTTTGCAAACTATATGGTGAGCAAGGTTGTTTCGGAGAACCTTTCTTTTCAACAAAAAAAGAAGTCTCTTCATGATGTGATACACTACTTCTGGGATGAGTCATACTTGTTTCGGCGTTGTGCAGATAATATTATAAGGAGGTGTATCCCAGATGTAGACATGCTGAATATTTTGGAAGCTTGTCATGCTTCTCCAGAGGGTCACCATACAGGTGACCGGACTGCTAGAAAAGTGTTGCAGAGTGGATACTATTGGCCAACTTTATTCAAAGATGCTTATGAGTTCATGTAGGGATGTGACCAATGCCATAGACAAGGGTCAATCCCAAATCACCATGAGATGCCTTTGACAAAAATGATGGAAGTGAAGTTGGTTGACGTTTGGGGCATAGACTTTATAGGACCCTTCGTGAGATCAAATGGGATGAAATACTTTCTGGTTGCCGTTGATTATGTATCTAAATGGGTTGAGGATATTGCCTTGGCCAATAATGAAGGGAAGAGAGTTGATGTGCTCCTTAAAAGGAACATATTCTGTTATTTTGCGGTGCCACGCACCATCATAAGCGATAGTGGATCACATTTTTACAACCGAGTGTTTAGGGATGCCTTGGCAACGTACGGTGTTAAGCAGCATAAGGTGGAAACTCCATACCACCCACAAACTAGTAGGCAAGTGGAGATTTCAAATAGAGAGATCAAAGCCATTCTTGCTAAAACTGTGAATGGAAGCAGACAAGATTGGTCTAGAAAGCTTGATGATGCCTTGTGGGCATATAGAACAGCTTTCAAGACACCTATCGGCATGTCACCGTACCAACTGGTTTATGGCAAGGCATGTCACTTTCCGATAGAATTGGAGCATAAGGCGTTGTGGGCACTTAAGAGGTTGAACATGAATTAGAATGAGGCAGCAGAGTTAAGACTGGGATAGCTGAATGAGATGGATAAGTTCCATTTTGGTGCGTATGAAAGAGCAGATCTATACAAAGAGAAGATAAAGAAGTACCATGATCGGAGGATTGCAAAGAGAGACCTTCAAAAGGGCGATTGGGTACTCCTCTTCAACTCCAGATTAAAGTTGTTTCTAGGTAATCTTAAACCAAACTGGTGGGGCCCATTCAAAGTTAACCAAGTCTACTCGTCTGGAGTAGTTGAACTTACAAATGAGGATGGAAGTGTCTTCAAGGTTAATGGGCAATGACTGAAGTTGTATATCAGTCCAATGGACTCGATAAAGTGCATAGCTACTATCTATCTAGATGAAGTCTGAGTAATCGAGATAACTGAGTCATGCCGCGACAGTAAATTAGGCGCTAGTGGGAGGCAACCCACAAAGTGTTGTTCTAATCATAGTTAGAATTTATTTGTTGTTTTTGTGCAATTTGATATGTTTGTAAACTATGAAGGAATGAGAATGCAGAAGAATAAGAGTTTTACAGTTGAAAAAAGGGGGCGACGGGAAGATTAACAGACCGTCAAAGACTCGACCAGCCGTCACCAGAACCTTCAAAGCCATGATAAAAAAAATGACATTCTGGATAAGGCTTGACGGTTGAGTTGGCGGACCCTCGCTGTCTCGACGAACCGTCACTTCCTCCATCGCACTGAAGCTAAAATTCTAAGATACTGGAACATACTGACGGACAGGTCGACATACCATCGCATCACTGACGGACCATCGATTCAGCCATCGCAACAAGGCATGATTTCCATGTTTTTGGTAAGCCTCGATGATCAACCCGATAGACCGTCGGGAACCTGATGAACCTTTAGGTCAACCGTCAACTAAACCCTAAGTAATGGGTTGGTTTGGGTCAAATATAATGCTTATTTAAGTATCTTTTCCTGACCCAAATATTTTTAGATCGATAAGAAGATGCGGTTACATACGTTTCTACCTTTACAAATCAAATAACTATTTAAATTCCTCTGAATTCAAAGTATTTGGCATTAGTTATATCCTTTTAGAACTCTTTCTCTTTTAGTTCTCTCTTATTTAAACAACCTCATCCTTCTCTCTTTCTCATCATAAAATCAATTTAACAATTTCTAAAAAAGGGTCGTAATTTTTCTTTTGTTCCAAATTTGCAAGTCAAAGTAGCAAAGTACTGCACCATCAAGGAATGATCATAATCTATTCTCTCTTTTTCTCTTTGAATTGCAAAATTTATAATAAATTAGTGTTGTGTGATAGAGAAATTTAACCTTGTTTTCTGTTGCCTTGGTGTTGATTGGTTGATTGTCGAACTCTCATACACTCTGTTCTAGGTGAAGTCTGAGTAACCCATGTGTCCAAAGTAGCAAAATTAATGCTTAAATGCTAAATTGATATCATTGTTATGATAAAAATGAAATGGTGCATATCAGGTGTTCGACCAAATGTCAAAATGAAGTCTGAAATTGAAAACCAAGGCTGAAGGACACCTTGGCGGACCATCAAACCTGCGATAAACCGCCCGGTGGACCGTCGCAAAGACACCAAAATTGATGTTCACTGGATAAGCTGTGACAGATGACATGGCGGGACCTTCAAAAACCTGACTAACCGTCAGGTCAAACATCGCAAGATTCTGAAAAACATGGCACACTGGTTAAGGCCTGACGATGAGTCCGGTGGACCATCGTTGTCTCGACGGACCGTCAAACCTACCGTCAAGCCATATTTTCACTATTTTTGATCTATTTTGACCTGTAAATTGGTTCCTTGTTCCTTTTTCAGGCATTATGGCATACAAACTCCCTTTGACCAGAGGTGGTGGTAGAGTGCGAGGAAGAAGAGAATAGGCAAAGAGAGAGGAGGCACCTACCTTTAACACTCAACAGTGAGACAAGGCAACCCATACACTCTCCCAATCTAAAGAGGAGAGTGAAAGTAACACTAATAGCACCAGTTTGAGACCCAATGAGAAAGGGGTCAATACATCTAACCCCAACCCTGTTGAGGTGGAAACTTTCCCTATTGAGATGGATGATGAGGAGGAAAATATGATTAAGAGCAAGGACCCTCACATGAGGGAGGCACTTAGATGGAAAATTGAGGTATCAAAGGATAAATTCCTTGATGGACTAGAACCGAAGGCAAGCAGGCCAATCTCTAAAGAATACCAGATAGTGACGAGTGAGCTGCATGAATACCCAAAACTGGAGCATCGCTTCAATGAGTATGAGTTAGCCCGGATGAGCAAGCCACTCGGTTCGTATCAGCCGAATTTGGTAAGGAAGTTTTTTGTAAATTATTTGGTATTAGCAGAGAGGATTGTCCAAAGGGCTCAAAGATTTTAGATTTTCCCAATAGGGAGTCAGTCCCGGTCTAAGGATTTAACATTGACATATCCGCTCAAACAATCAACAAGATATTATTTGGTCCCGACTATGAGGCATCGGCTGCGGTTCCTGATTTTTAGTATCATCCGACTTCGGCATCGACTTAAAGGTTTTGGTTATCTTAGCTACTGACTGATGATGGTAACCCCGCCTGGTCAACCAACCCTCGAGAGCATATTACTACGTCCTTTCTTAGCTTCTGGGCTAAGTTCTGGTGGGCCACTATTTGGTTAAGGTTGATGCCAATAGGAGGGGATGCTAATTTGGATAGCCACAGGGTTGTATTAGTAGCTCCTTTGATTGTAGAGATGAAGATTGATTTTGGCTAAATTATTGTTGATGAAATATTCGTAAGGGCATACAAAGTGTCAAGTACACTATCGTTCCCATGTCTAATCACGTAGCTATGAAGGTAGGCTAATGTGCCTCTGATTCGAGGAGTTGATAATGCAGTTTGAGCTACACATAGGCAGGATAGTGAAAAGTCAAAATATGACTCAAAGTTTGAGATGCGAGTCACCAAACCTCCAACCTACCAGACACAGTCAGCGCCAGCCCCAGATACTTTTTTCAGGTATTCCCTTTCCTATCACTACTTATGTTGCCACCTAATTATATGCCACCTAGTACATTTGCAGGATTAGAGTCTATGCCACCAATGGGTGTGATAGATTATTCAGAGTATAGGTTAACGCAGGAAAATTTTGCCAAGTCGGTTAAGCTGCAAAAGAAGTTTAAGAAGCAGTTGGACAAATGGGCTTCGCAATTCAAGCCTTTTGTTGATCAAATTAGGGAAGAAGCAATCCGTTTATTTCAAAACATTCATCTTAGGATGGATCACATGGAAGAGAAAATTAATAAAAGGCTAGATGCGATGTACATTCTAGATCTTGCTAAGTTCATGGTAGAATTTAAACAAGCACAGGCAGACATAGAAGAGTTAAAGAGCAAGCTATTATAATAGCCAGTCTTTGACCCTACTTTGGTGATAAGCGATGAAGATGAAGGTATTTTTGACCTGATGGGGAAGCCGTTAAAAGACAAAGGCAAAAACGTAGATGAAAGTACACGTAAAATCACAGATAGAAAAGCTTCTAGAAGGAGAAGAAGAGAAGCAATGACACCAGAAAAGCAAGAAGATTATGATATGAGAAAAGTTGTAAAAAGATCAAGGAGAGATGAAGAGAAAAGAAGAAAGAAAGCAGAAAATAAAACTACTAGAGTATCTACCAGTTCTGCCCCAGGAAGAGGGCCCAGTTCAGACCCAGCTTGGTAAATGATACCTCTGATTCTGGAGGAAGAGATTTTGAGTACCCCTACCACAATAGGGGTCAACTTTGCAGCAGGTAAGGACACTGGACCCTCACCATATTTCATAGATGCCTCTGATGAATAAGAGTAATTACAAGTATTCCCCTCCTTTGTACTTTAATTTTATTCATTGAGGACAAAGCATATATTATTTTGTTGGGGTAGGTGTACTTGTACCATGGGGGTTTTGTTGCCAATGTTCTTTTCCTCCCGTGTGCTATTTAGTAGAACCAGCATGTCTAGGATTGCATTTTATTTTCCTAAATTATGATGTAAATATCCATATTGTTGTTATTTATGAAGTGTCTTTTCTTTCAGTATCTCCTTGCACATATGAATGATAAATGGATGTGGCATAAGACACTAAACATGTTGTATGGTTATTTCACTTTGTCACTTAGTGTATGTTGAAAAATCAATGGTGATTCTGTAATTGGCATTTACATATAAAATATGTATGATCATGAGATGAAAATCCCAAGAGCAGTAGAATAAGTTAACTCAGTTGTTTGTGTATGCAAGTACTTATGTTAATTCTTGCATAGTGTAATACCTAGAACTTTCCCAGTTCATTTATGTTTCCTTGCAGTTGATTCAATAGGATAGGATAGTAGGCCTCATTGTACATTCAGTCTACTTAGCCAAAATAATTGACCCCACCAAAAAGATTTCTCCATTTTTGAACCCTTTTTGAGCTTGTGTTAGTTTTCTTCATCACCAATAACTCTAATTAACTCTATTTAGGTTGTTAACACAACTCTGGCCCTAGTCCAATAATTGACAATGTGCACCTTAACTTAGGCAAAACACCTAAGTTGAGGGTGGCTATTGTCAAGATTTTAGCCATTTAATGGAAAGTTAGTATAGAGTTTAATTTAGAGAATTTGGCCCTAATTTATTCAAGATATTGTGCACCTTAACTGACTGTATCATCACAAGTTGAGGGTGGCTGATGCTTACTAAAAATAAATAAATAAATAAATAAATAAATAAATAAATAAATAAATAAATAAAAGAGAGAAATGGTGGTAAAGTGTGAGTGAATAATAGGGATTGGAAGTGAGTTGGTAAAATAGTAGCCTTAGTGAGTAAAATTCAAGGGCAATGAGAGTTAAAGTCTGAAAGTTGAGTCACTTTTCCAAAAATTTGTCCTCACCTAACCTCGGAGCCTTATTATAAGCCCAAAAATGACCTGTTTGATCTTTGCGAATCGATCATAAGGGAGTAGTAGATAATAAGGGCAAGCCTATGGGAATGTATGCTATGTTTGTAACTTCTTTGTTGAGTGTGAGAGTCTTAATTTTGTCCACAAGATATAATGAGCAGTGGACTTCATTGACTGTGAGGGAAACTTGAGTTACACTTAGTTTTGCTGGTCTCAGTAGGATATGATGTCTATAATTATGTGTATGTGCTGAATTAAAAATAATGTCGGTTATGGATCCTGATATATTGAGCCCATATGAGTGGGATGACAAGTAAATGGTTGTGTGAAATCTAGTTCAGTTATTGATTGTCTGTTATGGTATTGTTCATGTATGCAATTTGGTACTAAGTTGCTTGAGGATAAGAAATTGCCTTAAGTTGAGAGTGTTGATGTTCCGACTTTTGATGAAACATTTTATATCTTTTTCAAGGGATAATTGTATGTTTTCAAGCAACTATTGTTGTATTTAATACTCGATTTTAGTGTTTTCAGGTTAAGGAGTTAGCTGGAGGAGAAACTTAGAAAAATAGCAGAAAAAGACCAGTGACGGTCAAACTGGCAGACCGTCAGCCATTGGTATGGGACAAACAAGAGATCTTGAGCTTGTTAACTCGAAAATCATTAAAAAAAGGTGTTGAAAAACCAAAAATTCAAAAGAGAAACATTTTGTCCCATTTTTGGTGTCTAGGCCAAAATTTGTATCTTAGATTTAGGAGATTTTTATGTGTTTTGGTTGTTTCTAGTGTTAGCCTCTTCTTCATTAACACTAAAAGAATCAAGATCCGAATTTTGAGCCATTTCTGAGTTGTTCTTGAACTTTGATGGCTGTTGTTTTTTGAGGATTTATGGCTTGAAAGTGTGTTGTTGATGTTTGTTGTTGAGGATGTGGTTTTGAAACATGTTGTTGTGGAGTTCAACGTGAGCTAAAAGAAACAAAAATCATTCAATTTGGAGCTCATTTGGGTTGGTTTCCATTCTTGAATGTTCTTGTTGTTGTTGTTGTTCATGTATTGTTGAGAAAGAACATTCAAAAGGGAGTGGTTTGATCTAAAAGGGTGAATAAAGGAGTGTGATTTTGCGTTTGTCTTGAAAGACACAATCCCAAGACATCCAAAAAGGAAAAGGGATAAAAGGGCTTTCAAAAGTCTTGTTTACCGAAAGGGAGTAAGAGCTTATTCCAAGACTAACAAAAGAGGAAAGACCCAACAACCTTTCAAAAAGGTGTCTTTCCAAAAGGGTGCAAGGAAGTCAAACCTTTTTAAAATTAAAAAAAAAGGCTCCAAGTCTTGTTGTTTCCCTCCCAAAACTGATTTTCACCATTCCAAATTAAAATTTGACCAATCCAAATTGTAAACTGCCACGTCACCAAACTGCCACATCATCAAAGTGCCACGTCGTCACCCTCCAAAAACAACCTTAGGCTCAAAATTTCAGATTTCTAAGTTTCTTTTCTTTGTTTCCTTAGTTTCATTTCTTGAGTCTAGTACTAATTAGCAACTAGTAATCACCTACTAGATTGTGAATTAGTTGTTTGAGTCCGCTTTTTTTTCGTGTTTTCGTTCTTTGTGTGCTTTTCTCATTTTGATTTGCTGAACTTCTTTGTTTCAAGTTCATAAGTAGAATTTTCTATTTTGTGTCTTGAGTTGATCAAACAAGAATCTACTATGGCCGCTAAGTAGAATTGACATCTTATTGACTACCGGAGTATAAGCAACTTTCAATATTCGCCGCTCCAATTGTGAGGATCACAAAAGTGAGTGTCTACGAGTGTTGGTGAGGAGCTTTTACTACTAATCTTGTTTGTTCATTTTGTAGGTTTGTTTCTTTGTTTATTTTAGGTACAATTGCAATGGAACCCAAGGCTTCCACCTCTCAAAACATGGAACAATGTCACCAATGTCATTTTGGCCTACCTTGACACTATTTCTAGAGACATAGATATGGTGAATGAAAGATTGGATCGTATGGTAGGTACAAGGTATGAAGTGGGCTACCCGGACACACGTCAAGATGAACACTATATCTCATGTGATCTACAAGGTAAAATGTCTAACTCTTACACTTTTATGTGTGAAAATGAGAATTGTGTGGCTAGTAGCCCATTGAGTGTGAGTAGTGGCTTACTTACTTGTGAGTCTAATGATTCTTTTCCTCTTTTTGATGATGTACATTTTGTTAGTATGGATACACTAGTTGATCCTATTTATTACCAAATTGACTCTTCTTGTAAGATCAATTTATGTCCACCTAGTATTGAAGCCAATATGTTAAACCAGAGTACATCATCTTGTGTAAATGGTGTTGATTAGCTTATTTGTGAAACCTTCCCACCACTTGAGGTTATGTGTGTTGTAATTAATGGAACTCAAGCGAGTGAAGTATTTGAGAATGTTGGTCAACAAACTAGGAGTGAACCCGTGAGCTATCAACCAAGGTCTAACTATCTATCCGTTTTGATTATTGTAATCTTGTAACTGTTTGTGTATCTTGTAATCTTCAACCCGTGAGTTGTTGTATCTTGTTGTTATTGTTCATATCATATTGTTCATCTTATATTGTGTCTGTTTTGGTGTTGAAAACACACCTCTTTATCTTGTTATTGTGTTGTTGATAGCGAATCCAAGAGCGGTCTTCAAAAGGGTCCTCAAATCCTTAAGATTAGTGGACTGTTTTGGAGTTTTTTTGTGTTCTCTTGTTTGTCCCGTACCATTTTGTATCAAAGCAAATGAGGAAATGATACGGTACAAACAAGAGAACACAATTTTGTCCAAGAACACAAACACGGACAGATTGCTATTTTTTTTCTAGAATTTTCAGTTTTTAACACTTAATTTTTTTTTTAATTTTCTAACAAGCAAGACCAAGATTGATCTTGTAGGAACAAGATCAAGACATGCTCTGATACCAAATGATACGGAAAAGAAATCTAGAAACTGAAATTATAACTAAAGAGAGGAGATGAAGATGATAACAATGACACAAGATGAAACAAGACACGGATTCAACACAAACACAAGGGAAATTGCATAGAAAATAAAGATAGATAGTGAGACCAATATTATTACAAGATTAAGAGCCAAGTGTATTTCAATACTAACCCCTAATGAATGTAATAATCAAAACCACACTCTTACGGTGACCGCCAAGGTAATCGACTCACCTCAAGATCCACCGTTTCCAGCAAAGAACAATATTGTCTTTTCCAAGCCCTATACTAAGGATGACTTTTCCAAGTCCTAACTAAGACTATAGTAAGGTGGTATACTCTCAAGAGAGAGGATTTTCAAGTGTTTCAATCTTTCATCATTCAAAACTAAAGTGAAAAGACCTAAAAGAGACTTTATATAGCCTTATTACATAATGGAACACAAAACGACTCCAATACCCTTAATGAGGTGGAGAGTCCATGGAGTGTTATTTGGACAAGGCTAAGCGACCAAAATTCCCTTAATGAAGGGCCCAAAACCATGAGTCCTCAATCTTCAATGCTCCAAGCAATCTTCCACACGCGGGATTGCTCTTTGGTGTACTCTAATCAGCCCCTCCATGTAGGATCCCATGTCCTAAATATGACCAAAGCTTGATGACCCATGTACTTACTTTGAATGATGTCATCGAAAGCTAAGGAGGCTATATGACTTGTATCAGCCATGCAACGGACCGACAGAGTATTCATCAGAGTTATAAAGAAGAAAACAAATGAATAACCTTTGCGATGGTCCAAGTGGAGGACCTCTAACCTTCTGATGTACCGTCAACATAGCCATTAAGCTTAAACAGAACAAATGATTCCAGAAGATCAATCGACGGCCCATGCGATGGACTACGATGGTCCACCAACTTGACCGTCAACTCTTAATAGAACCTGACATTCTGGGACATTTAGTGACGGTCCAAGCGAGGGACCATCAGGCTTCAGACGGGCCGTTAGTTCGGCCGTCAACTTAGACGCGGCTTTTTTGAGTTTGAATTTTAAATCCTCTGTACCTGGGAACATATAAATACCCAGTTTAGGTTTTATTTAGATATCTTTTATCATATTTCCAACTTTGAACATTAATGTAATGCAGTATTCTCTGAAATTCAAGCTAGAATTGTGGATCTAAACATTTGTATGCATATTCTCTTATGAAGATTCAAGAACAAATCTTTTATTTTAGTAAGTAATTTCTAAATTTATTTATGAGAGACATAATGACTTCTTCTTCTTCTTTTATGGAGATATGTGGCTAAGCTTTCATAACTAGGGTTATGGGAGCCTTGATGTGAATGGCTGATTGGGGTTATGAAAACACTTGATTTCCCTTGTCATTAAAATTATATAGACCCTTCTTCATATTAATGACTCTTCTTGGTTGCAAACTTAAAGGGTGAGCCCATGATCATCACTTGTTTTAGTAGAAAAGTGTTTGTTGGGAAAAGAAGAGGTTTACATGGAATCTAAGGGCTTTAACCTTTGGGTTATTAGTTGATTCCTTAACAAGATCAATCCACGTGATAGAAGAGTTGAATAATTAACCTATTCTTTAAGTTTGAGAGAATTAAAAAATGAATTACTCATTTAGGTTGAGAAACTAATGGGGAACTTATAGAATTCATCAACTCTTGCAATTGAAGTTATTAATTGGAAATTTAAGATAGTTCAAAACCCTAACTGCTTGAACATCTTGGTAACCATAACTCTAGTTTGTTTAATCTCATTGAATTATTATTTTTAATAAAAAAATCATTAGCTAGAACCTTTTCTGTTACAAATATTCGGATACATTTCACAAGTCAAAAACCCCCTTTTAACCTGGAACCTTTGATCAATAGTCTAGTAATAACCACAATACTTAGTGAACACAGTATTCCCTGTGGGATTCGACCCCAACCTAGTTGGGTTCTATATTTGACAGTGACCGCTTACACTTTGTAACGAGAGTTGTAATTTGGGTGTATCAGATTCCTACCCTCTAACTTAGGCTGAGTGAAATTAAAGCTACCTGTTCTATCTCTCTTGTTCTCCCTCTCCTTCTTATTATTCTTAGCCTCTTCTATCTACTAAGAATGGAACATAAGCCTGGATATGTCTATCTCTTTAATCAGCATTGTGGTCCAGCACTCCTTGACCATACTGTTAGACACACTAGACACAAACTTACTCATCATAGATCTGTTATCTTCTACCACATGAGGGGCATATCTAGCTAACTGAGTAAACTTGAGAAAATACTCTTTCACTATCATATTGACCTGCTTTAGATTAATAAACTCCAAAACCTTCACTTTCGTCAACTCCCGTGGGAAGAACCTATCCAGAAAAGAAGTGGCAAACTCCTCCCATTCTACGGGCCCTACATTTGTGGCCCTCTCTGTCTTCCACTACTTGAACCATAAGTGAGACACTTCATTAAACTGATATGCGACCAACTCAACAATCTCACTAGCTATCACCCTCATAATATATGTGACTTTCTGCACCTAATCAAGAAATTCCTTTGGGTCCTTATCTGACTTAGACCCGATAAAGGACGGAGGGTTCATTCGGGTGAAGTCTCGAAATCTAGCTGCAGAAGTATTGGCCATTGGATTGTCCAAAAAAGCAGCTGGGAATTTATTCTGGGCTGCTATAGAATGATCTAGAGTGGTGAAACCTGCTTTGAATTCTGTGTGGGAGACGTGCTCGTCTTGGAGATCTGCCTGAACGGGCGGAGGTGCTTTCTGGTTTCCTGTTCTCCTGTTGTTGTCCTTTTGGGGAGGCATATTCTGTAAAGAGAAGTAAGAAAAGGATTATACTGAGAGGTTAACTTGAGCTCATGCTCACACGCACAATATGAATACTGAAAGAAGGGAAACTTTTCCTAAAATGCCTCGTAGTCTCTTGTCCATAAGTGTGGTGTGCTACACACCAATGCACAAGACTCTACTAGACATGGCTTTCAGACTTTCTAGGACTCTGTTGAATCTTAGGCTCTTATACCAAGTTTGTAACACCCCGGGTCTACACCCTAGACATCACACGGTGCTCATAATCCTAAAGGAACACAAGTTAACCCATGACTGGTACCTACTGCAATCACTGAATAACAATACTATACTAATGCAGAAATTTGGCTAAAACTTCCATAAGGTTCAAAACTAAATCAAATACTGATATGTAAATACTGAATACTAAATATCGGACAATCATATCTGAAAATTAAATAACTTTCTAACATAATCTAATCTTAAAAACCTCTAACTAGACTATCTGAATGCGGAGTTGATGGGATAAGCCCCTATCTAACTCCATCTACTAAAGCACTGATAAACTGAAATAATACTCTATCCTCAAACTATGAGGAATCATCACTAAATCTATTGCTGATAATTTGGGCTACTAAGTATGGTCAGGAGCCCATGCATCTGAACCTATGATATAAGGTATTATAGCGCAAAAGAAAGGTATGTGTCAGTACTTTGAATGTACTGGTATGCTAGGTGAGGTAAGGATGAATGCATGGGTTCATATACATTAACAATAATTACTAAATGATATAAATATAACTGAATGAGAGTACATGTATATCTGAAACTGCTGTAACTACTGATTATGAAATGTTATGTGTATAACTACGTATACAATGAGTGAGATTTCATTAACACTAGTTAATAAGTTCTGAAAACTGAATAACTGATATCTGAGTTTATTGATATTGTATTACTATTAACTAAGTGACTATTTCTGATAGTCCTAATTCTATAGAACTGAATTGAGTTGTATACTGAGTTGGGTGACTGTATGTGACAGTCTTGATTCTGACTGAGCTGAGGTGTTATACTGATTCTAAAACCAAAACTGTAAGAGTGCTCATCTAACTGACATACCCCAATTATGAACTGAGTTGGGGTCCAACCTGTGACCCTAGTTGGAAGGGTGTTAGCACCTTAGCAAGGGATTCTAACAATGGCTATAAGTTAACCCTCTCTAATAGAAAGCCCTTTCATCAACTCTCGCTAGTAGGAAAACTCGTACAAGATGTATCAACTCTAGATTGGAAGGAAGACATCTCAACCTACGCTGGCTACATTGTTCTATAATGTAGGGATTGCTACTAAGGGTAAAACCCTTCACTGATAGGAATGCCCCCATCCCTGGGTTCACTCGGTGTTGATTCCTACTCCCAACTGAATAGACTCTGAACTAATTTCAAGACAGTACTAGGCTTGACTGAACTGTTATTGATCAAGCTTTCTAACTGAATTGGATTGAGCTCACTGAGTTCTGATAACTGACTGAATACACTTGGTTCTATTAACTGGCTGAATATATTGAGTTCTATTAACTGGAAAAATACTATTGGACGTAATATCACTGAGACTATTCTAAAACTACTATAAATTTAGGTAAGCAACTAGATTTTTGGGTATTAGATACCCTAGGACTCGATTGCATAAATTATAAAACATAGCACAATCTTGAAAGCATGATAGCTAGACACTATGTCACAATTCACCCATATAGGCATTTTATCATCCACTTGAATGGTATAAACTTGTATACATACTAATATGTTATGATTTCACCATTCAACTAACATGAACATTTTATCAAACACTTGAGGAGCACAATCTATGCACATAGTAATGAACAACATGTAGGCATAATGATTACCAATCTCAACTTACAACTTCATGGGTTTTTTGACATAAATCCACATACTATCATATGTGTTTAATTAATTCACATGAAACTTAAATTAAATCTTGGATTAGAAACCCAATTAACATCATGATCATAAAGACACTCAAATTCAACATGAAATTCATAAAAACAATCAAATTGTAGTTTATAAGAGATTTTTGAATTCCAAGGGTGGAATAAAACCCTTGGATGAACACCTAAAATACCTCGATAAGTGAATTCGTGTAGATTGATAGTGTGTTTTTGAAGCTTGAATTTGAAATTGAATCCCCTACGGGTTTTTCTTAAGAACTTTTGAGAAAGAATGAGGGTTTTACCTTTAGAGAGGCTTAATCTTGTATTTTGAGGGATGATATAAGGTGGGGAAAATACCCCTATACCCCTTTAGACATGGAATTAATTAATGACTGAAAACGTGCCCAGTGATGCGCTGACTGACGCTCTGCATCGATGTCATTGATGTGATGACCAACACGCCGCATTAAGTTCGTGTTGGTTCACCAATCTGCACCCTAAGGCTGCGAAAATATTTTTCAATGCAATGGACGATGTGGTGCATCGAGATCACGTCGACCCACTATTTTAGTCATCCAAACTTGATTCAAACAAGGTCTAAAAAATCTAAAACTCACCAGAAGTGACCTATTGACACACCTGATCATGAATTAATCCAAGGATCGACATTTTAAGGTCGTAAGGATCATAAAATAGGATCTCCAACTTATGAAGGCTAAAATAATTCTAAGTATAAACACTTAGCTAAAATTTCTAAGTCTGGGACCTCTTTTAAGCTTTAACGGACTGAGTTAAGCTTAGGATTTTGTGGGGTCTTATATTTTGAGATATAATTGTATTAACTATTTTAGACTTAAGTTGTATTTATAGTAGCTCTGGTACTGACTCTACCAGTCGGAGAATGGTTTCCTATATTATAGTTACTTTAGACTATTTCTATTACACTGCTTATTTATGTATTAATTTGCCTATTTAGCCCTTTTTAGGTCATTTCAACCAAGTTAACCCATTGCAAATAGCTATAGGCTAGGGTTACACTTACCTACTAGAGGGATAGAGTAGGTGCTATCATGACTCATAAATCGGGTCATGACAAGTTCATTCGATAGAGTTGGACTCTATGAAAATCTTAACTCATGTTTTTCATATATTTTAGGTAATGCCTCAAAAAAATGAACCTCCATCTGGAGAGCTACAAATAAAGTTGGCATCCCTATTAGGCTAATGCTATAGTTATTCCACCAATTCAAGTCATGAAGACTCAGAATAGACATTGCTCTAAATCTCAAAATGTTGGTCCTGAGGATATACCCAAGCTATCTTTTCTAGAAAGGTTTCCCAATACATCAATTTCTAATCCTCCTTGCACCGATGCTATAAATTCTCAGTTCTAATAATCTTTTTAGATGCTCATATAGCTTGAATTATCTTAGTCCTACCATTTCTATCTCTCATGACCCCTCCGATACTTTTAGAATTTATGAGTTCCTCAAGATAAAATAGCCAGATATAAAAATTTCATTGATGTGATCTAGAAATTTTAAAGGATTATGCATTTCATTTATAGAGGGAGTTGAACCTGTCTCCCATAGTTGAAGGAAGTTGCTAGTATTTGGTATGAGAAATAGAAGATAACTTATGCCTAAAGTGTACTACTTACAGTATAGGATAACTTTAAGGATGCATTTCTTTACCACTTCTTTCCAGGAGAATTCTGGAAGGCTAGAGCAATGAGTTTAAGAGATTACAATAAGAAAAAATGAGTGTGAAGAATTTCAAATTTATGTTTAATCAAGTGTCCCATTATGCTCTAAAGATAATGAATTCTATGTGTGCAATGATAAAAAATTATTTGTTTCAAGATTCTCTTCAATTGTTAATAAAAAATGCAAAGAGGCATTGCTTGTAAATTACATGGATACTTCAAGGTTGATAGTGTACGCCCAATAGTTTGAGGAAGAAAATATAAGAGATGGTATATGAAAAGTTCCATTATATGATTTCTAGACCACCTTATCATGTTATGGGCTATTAGAGAAGATAAGAGTTGTAAGCCTATCTCCAAAAAGAGATTATTAGGGCTTGTTTCTTCTTTTTCTAGTGCACCTACATAAAAAATTAGGATCAATTTGAGTTTCCATAGTAGTCAGTGTTTTAAATTTTAGGGTTCATAGTATCATGGCGGTGTGGATCAGTGGTCTTCAACATATACCTTTGCAACACGTGCAGCGAACTTTATCAAGGGTTATGGTACTTTGGAAAGGATTAATGTTATAAATATGGCTAGTAATGTCACTACAACAAGGGATATCAATCATTAACTAGAAAAAAAGGGTGATACAAGTGCCGATCTACCACTTCTTCTGCTCCAGCAGCAGGGGGTACTATTTCCCGAATATTTAAAGGTCAAAACCACTTGTACTTTCTTAAAAGCCACTAAAATTAAATGTTTATCTAAATCTGATTACTGTTATTTTAAGGTTTTCTCCCATGATGTGTATATGTTGTTAGATCCTAGTAACATATTGTATTTTGTGAATCCTTACGTTGTCATGATATTTTTATATGCCTAGAACAAATTCTTGAGCCTTTTCTCTATTTCTACTTATGTTGGTGAGATTATTACTAGATGAATGTATAGTAATTTTGTCATGATCGTTAGATAATATGATATGATGTTCCATTTCATAGAATTATATATGAACTTTGATGTTATTCTTTATATGGATTGGATATGTTCTTATAATGCTTCCATTGACTATATGACTAGAAATATGACCTTCCAACTTCCTTATGAGTTATTTCTTATGTAGGAGGGTAGCCCAGTAGTTTATAAAGGTAAATACAATCTTATCTTATGTTTTGTAAAAAGATTTACATGGGGTTTATTTTGCACCTAGTTTGGGTCAAAGATTCCAAGGTAGAAGTTCCACTACTATAGTACATTAATGTCATTAACGAATACCTATAAGTATCTTTGTAATGATCTTCTTAGAGTCTATCATATGGAAGAAATAGACATTCAAATTGATGGTCCCCATGAAAAAAAATCTATATCTATTCCACTATGTAGAATAGCTCTTGTAAAGTTGAGATAGTTGAAAGAACAATTGAAGTATCTCGTTGACAAAGGATATCAAAAATATTAAGGCCGTGAATATTTGGATCAGACTAATGACCCGGATTGACATTAGGAGTTTCCTATGATTTGGCAGGTTATTATAGGTGGTTTATGAAAGGATTCTCATCTATTTCCATAGAATTGATAAAGCTGACTCTGTAAAAGGCCAAATTTTAGTAGATAGATGCTTGTGAGAAAAGTATATAGGAATTTAAAACCTGAGGGAATGGATGGTTTTTTAGGTCTTTTATGATACCTTGACAGTCATTCTCAGTAGTGTATTAATGTAGAAAGGTAAGCACATAGATTATGCCTCCAGATAGCTTTAGAACCATTAGAATAATTATCGAACTCATGATCTGGAGTTGGCATATATTATATATGCTTTAAGAATTTAGCGACATCATGTCTAAGGTGTGCATGCTTAAATATTCACAATCACAAAAGCCTAAAATAGGTTTTTATGCAAAAGGAATTAAATCTTAGGCATGTAAGGTGTCTTGAGATTATTAAGGATAATGATATGATAGTGTTTTATCATCTTTGTAAGGGAATGTGAAAGTTGATGCACTCAGTAGATTTTCCATTGGAAGTCTCTCCGTGTGGATAAAGAGAAGACAAGACTCCTAAAAGATACTCATCAACTTGTTAATTTATGAGGTCAACTGCCAAACAAGGGAGATGGTGGTATGGTTATTGAAAATTTCTTACTCATCTTTAGTGTTTGAAGTAGAAGAGATGTAGAATAGTGAACATATCTTATTGAAACTAAATGCGAAAATTCTACTATAGAAATTTATAGTTTTTGAACAATATGGAGATGGTGTCTTGGGTTACCAAGGGAGATAATATGTTTTGATTTTAATAGGATAAAATACTAAATCATGATAGAGGCACACTATTCTAGATATTCCATTCATCAAGGCTCTACAAAAATGTATCATAATTTGAGGGAAATTTATTAGTAGAACAAAATGATGAAGTACATTATTGACTTTGTTGCTAGATGTTAAAATTGTCTTTAGGTTAATGTTGAGCACCAAAGACCCAGTGGTAAGATTAGGATATATCCCTTTTATTGATGAAGTAGGAGATAATAAATATGGATTTCATATCAAGTTTACTATATACTCGTAGTCAGCATGACTCCATTTGGGTGATTATATGTCGAATGACCAAGTATATCATTTCTTTCCTATTAAGATAAAAAATTTCTTGAAGGATAATATTGAATTGTATATTCAAGTAATATCTATATTACATGGATGTGTACATCAATAATTTAAGACAACGGTAACAAATTTATCTCGCACTTTTGGAGATCTTTTCAGAAAGGGTTGTCTACATAGGTGAACCTTAGTACCTCTTTTCATCCTCAAATATGTTGGAAGGTTGAGTGACTATTCATACATATAAGGACATTTATATCACCTGTTCTTTCTTTTAAGGGTAGTTAGTAATACCACCTACCTCATAAAGAGTTTTCTTTTGAAAATAAATATCACTCAAATATACAAATGGAATAGTTTAACCCTCTATAGGTTAAGGTGAAGGTCCCTTCTAGATTGGTACATGATTGGTGAAGCTAAGTTATTGGATCTAGAATTAGTTGATCAGGTTATGGATTATGGTAAGGTTATTAGGGAAAGGTTAAAGATTGCTTCATTATACTAGAAATTGTATTCCGACATAAGACATTGAGACTTAATTTTTGAAGTGAATATTTGTGTGTTTGTTGAACCCAAGAACACACACAAGTGTACGGGGTCTCACCAAGTAATATAGTGACCTTTTACAAGCCAAGTATTGATCTCTTAGAGACTTGTGTTAACAACTATCCCTGACTAGCTCAACTATTAACATTAACTCTGTGCTAACATAACTAAAAGTAATTATAAGTTAAAACTATGAATAAACTAAATAGTGAGATAAAGTAAAGGTTTGAATAATCAATGGGGAAAATCATGGGGCTATGGAACAACTAACAATCATATTAATCTATAAACTTAGTTGGTTAGGTTGATTATCTTGGTAGTTGGCTAACAAGGTTCATACTATAACCATGGCCTTCCGAACCTCTAATCAATTATCTATCTTAGCCCCACAACTATATCATTGATTGGGGATGCAATAACTAAGTTAAATACGTTCATATTTCTTCCTGTACTTAAACCAAATATATAACATATGTATATTCCTATCCTAAATGAAAATTATAACTTCATTCAATTGGAAGATTACAATTCTATTCTACCTATCCCACGTTCTATCCTCGTGTTCCACCTTCCCGATTCACAAGATGATTATGCATATATTCTAAGGGTCGTGAATCCTTAAAATAGTTAAAACAAGGATGAATAAACAACAATAACCTAATCAGTTCATAACAATAATACTTATGTTTTTGGCCTTAACCCTGGAAAAGGGTGTTAAGCATATCATGGATGTAATCGTAATCACAATATCTGAATACATGTTAAAATCCATATAAAAAATCAAATGGAATAAAAACCCTATTTTAACTGTTCTCCATCCTCCCTCAAATTAACAAGGTCACCTAAGTTGTGTAACATAACAACTACGTATCCTATTTATACTTGGACCAAAGCTGTCGATTTTTACATAGGAGCGTGCCACGAAAATATCACAGTTCCTAGGGTTTGTGGAACTCCCTAATCATGGTGAGATACTTTAATTTGTCATTTTAGATTCTCCCAAGGGTGTGGAATGTCCCTAATGGGGTGCATAAGGTTCGTGGCACCCCAATGACTTAAAAACATCAATTTTTGGTCAAGTCTTATCCCATGTGTTCGTCCATCCTTTCAAAACCTTGTGATTTTGTTTTTACTTGATTTACAGCATGTTTATCATCCATATATAATCATTATCAACTAACCAAGCATCCTATAGCATCAAACACCACGAATTAGATCTCAAAACACATACAACTCTTTTTTTTGATAAATAACTCTAAACCCATGTATTTTACACTTGTATTGGTAAGTGAAACTTAGTGATTTTGAAATCAAATGAAAAGGTTTTTGTTGCCTAATGATGAATAATGTTAACTTTTTCTTAGACTTGTGTTTGTACATGTTATTGTTGATGATTTGCATATGTGGGTGCTTATTATATATGGTATAACATGTGGGTCTTGAGTAACCCTAATATTAATGATTTCTACCATGAATTTGGTCTTGATAAAGGTATGCACATAAGGTGTTGGTGAAAATACCTAGTTATATGTTAATGATATTGTGACCTAGGGAAATGGCCCAATGAGTATGAATGGTTGATGAATGATATGTTAAAGATATTGTTAGACATGTTATGTGTTAAAGTATCACCATGTTGGTTTAATGGCTAAGAAAGAGGTCCAAGTCCATAAGCATGAACTTTAATTGTGTATGGAACTAAAGTGTGATATAGAAAGGCTAATGAAGCTTGAATGGCTTGTTAGGGTCTTGATAACTATAATTTGAATTAAATGATAATTTGAATGAAGGCATTGGCCAAATAAAGTGGTTAATCGATAAATACTCCCATAAAAATATTATGGCCTCATATGGTGTTAATGTGGCTAAATGGTTCAAGTCCTTAAATGTGAAATAGATTATATGGATGTTAATACATGAACTAAAAGGGGTTAAGAATTCAAATGTCTTTTAAAAATAGCAATGAAATGAATAGTGGTTTGAGTTACTATTCTGATGAATGGCTTGTAGTTTGAGTCTCTCACTCATGGAAACAACTAGTGGTTTGAGTCCCTAGTCCAATGAATGTCTTGTGGTTCGAGTCCCTTGGCCAATGATATGGCTTGTGGTTCGAGTCTCTCGCCCAATAAAATGACTAGTGGCTTGAGTCCCTAGTCTAATAAATGGTTTGTGGTTCGAGTCCCTTACCTAATGAATTGCTTATGGTTTGATTCCCTTGCATAATGAGAAATATTGAATATATAAGTGTGTAAGGTCAGAGTCATTCACCTCGTGACATGGGAATAAGTAAAATAAGAATACTTACTAAGTTTTGTTTCCATTGTGGTATAATATGAACATGTTGTGTATGTATATATGTGTGATTATATATTTAAGAATATGATTGAAAATGATGTAATAACTTGGCTTTAAATGATAATGTTATTTTATCCTTTTTCTTGAGTTACATATTAGCGCTCCAACAGTTAACCGTCTCTGGATGCTATATCCCCACGTGACATAGGGACTGGAGCATCATCTTCTCTTCTTGTGTAGTGATTAGGTTATCGAAGTGATTTGTGCATTGACTTTGGAGTGGTGAGCTTCCTTACTTTAAAAGACATTCCTTCTTGGTCTCCTATCATTAGACTTAGTCTTATTTTGACTTGGTTTATCTATTGTTAGGGGCTTGTCCCGACATATATATTTCTAAACATTAATTTGTATAGTGGTATTGTGGATGACTGTGGACTTGGGTGTAATGGCTTGTTTGATGAATCTAATGAAGTGTTTAGACATGGTTAATTTATGACTTGTAGTATGTTTTTTGCTTTCTTATCTTTTGGTTGAGATTCGTTCGACCCTTGTGGTTTATATTAATGATTGTGTTGGTTTATCGGGGAGACCTCCTATTCATGTAGTCTTAAGGTTCCCATATGACATGGACCAATTTTGGGTCATGTCAAATATGATGATTGATCCTGATTCAACCATTGTTAGACTGATCATAATACAAGAGGTGTCTTCACCCTAGGTTGTTGATACAATCGTCAGGGAAATTATTACATTATTAAGGGATAAATTAGAATAATTTTCTCGTGTACAGGGAAGGAAATTTTGTGGCAGATTGCCTAGAAAATTATGCCATTGATGAGGAGATTTTTGTCTCTTTTGAGGAGTTCCACCAGTTGGATGCACAAGTTAGAAAGCTTATCAATGTTGATAAAGCTCAAATTCCTTTATTTTAGAGTAAAAATCCTCAATTTATGGATATGCCTCTTGATAGAATCTTTCATATGCAAAATATTATTATCATGGGAGGGATATATGTTCTATCACCCCCTAGAAATAAAGTGAGTAATAGGGAGATACATAAGAGACTTTTCAAAGGGGTTAATACCTGAGCACCCAAAATTCATTATTATGGGAGGTGATGGAGAAGATATAATTCATGCCTTTCGGATCTGCGGTGGAAATAACTAAGAGTTAGTCGACTCTTTAGAGTTTAAAAAGGTTCAAATTAGTGTCTATAGACACTTTATAATGTGTTTTAATTAAAGGTTTTCTTGTTATTTATGGAGATCCACTCCTATGTGTTGTGTATATATCACTAATGTTATTCTCGAATCACAGCAAGAAAGGATAAGCTATATTTTACCTATCTTCGTTGTTGCATTGTGGTATTTCTAGGGTGTGGGGATGGTTGGCACAGTTCCTAATGTATTTTGGTGTGATTTATGAAAGATTGTGGTTATTGTGGTTCTAAAGGCTTCATAGTTGACTTTGGTTAACATTTATCAATCTATGCGCTAGATGGTAAAACAGACTTCACCAGCAGATCCAAAACTTCATTTTAGGGTAGTATCATAGTTATTTTGGGGTTTTATATCTCATTTTGATCCTTGATTTGAAATGTTTGGAAATTGAATTTTGGGAATCAACTTTGTGATAACAATGTTTTTACAAAAAATCTAATACTTTCATTGAGTTTGGAGCGTCAAATTTGATAGGGTAGCATAGTTGTTTACGTTGTTGAGATTCTGAATAAATCTC
Organism: Capsicum pubescens; assembly: GCA_030864215.1. NCBI lineage: Eukaryota > Viridiplantae > Streptophyta > Magnoliopsida > Solanales > Solanaceae > Capsicum > Capsicum pubescens. The sequence continues at coordinate 152,285,890 of CM061543.1, read as the reverse complement.
GAGAGATCCAAAAAGACTTGAAATTTTCCAAGTCTCCAAAACTAGTACACCACTCAGCTGATGCAGCCACTAAAGTGCCATTTTGGCCTCTTTAGTGGTAGGCGCTAAAGCAGCACTTGACCGTTTAGTGACCAACTCCAGCTGGACAAGGGCACTTTAGTGGTGCCTTATAGGCTTTAGAGGTAGGTGCTAAAGCGAACCTTGTCCACTTTAGCATACTGTCACACATTAACTGGTATTTTTTGGCGATTTCTTCCATTTTTAATCTTGGATAAGCTCCAAATCTCTATTTCAAATATATTTCTTCAATTATTATCATTTAAATTTCATTAAAATTTGAAATGGAAAGTGGAATTTGAGAATTTTGGCTTGGAAGGCCTAAATTGGTATTTTCTCAATATAAACCCCAATTTCAACCCATTTTCACTTGGATTTTCTTCTATGAGTTTCTTCAATCAATGGAAATATATTTTTTGACAAAAATTTTGGTTTTACCTTTCTTTTTTGAAAACCCATTTTGGGGGTCCGTTTTGACTCCAACTCAAAAATAGGCAATATGGGTATCATTGGCTTTTTTAATGTATAGATTCTATATCTCTGTATTTTAGTTGATTTTAAGCTCGTTAGTGGGGTGTAAGCCCAGTGTTGAAGGCTTGTTTGTACCGATTTTGATATTTGAGGTAGGTTATAGCGTAACTTTTTGTAGACTAGGCTGGGTAGTTAATATTTGTATGAAAATCATGTTATGGGTGTGGGAACCAATCATGGAAATGCCTAATAATATGGTGTTGTGCCCGTATAGGGGCCAATGTTGTTGTTATTTTATGGTATTGAGACGTTATCTGCTATGTATGACCATGTGGGGTCTTGCATGATGTTGTTGGCCTTATGTATGTATATTTAGTGGTATCTTTCTGGTGAATGGCCTAAATTGGAATTTATGTGGTATCAATGGCATTTTTTTTCTTCGCTCTAATGGCATGTGGTTGCGTTGGATTCATGGATTATTATCATATTAAGTGGATTTTGGCTCAAATAGTTGGTGTATTTGTTGACTTTGGCAATTCTCATTATGGTTAGTTGTAAGCATTACATCCTCATATTATATGCACTTGTGAAACATTAGTACGACTATGGAAATATTGGAAACACTGACTTGTGACATCTTTAGAGGCCCTCTGTCAAGGGATGTGCTAAAGAGGAGTCATGTATATTGGTATTAGATATTAGATCGTATATTGATAGAGAACCCCCAATAGGTCCTACCTGGAAGCACAAATTGGAACGAGTATACAAAGGTTGTGCGACAACCTTGAGCATCACTTCATCATCACATCATCTTCATCATCTTTATCTTCATTCCATTTCATACATTTGTGCTCATTCTGTGTTGTATTATTGTCCTTGATGTGATATTTTTCTATTTGTAATACTTTCATATACTTATATTTGGTATACGTATATATGTGTGATTTTTTCTCAAACTTATTTATATTATATATGTATACTGTAGAACTGTTAGTGGAGATGGTGTGGGATACCATTTGGGATATTTCTGATTGTAGGTGACGTGCCCATAGTATGTATTTTATATGTTTTATTTTCTACTTAGCTCAGTTGACTCCAGAGACGTCACATAGTGCTCAAGACTTTGAGCAGCCTCAAGCTAACCTTGTAAGACTTCTACTAAATCTGAAACTCATAATGGAGAAAATATAAATATAAAATCAATGCGGAAGTTTGTCTGATCTAAGCTGAAATTATCTGAACATAGTATCTAAAAGTATTAGACTCAAAAGTCTAGACAATCAATACTGGAAATATGAATTATATCTACTAGTCTGACAAGCCTCTACAACTAACATGTAGAGAGCTATTAGGACAAACCCCCTAGCTGACTCGAACTGACTGAAAATACTGAATCAACTAATCTAATAAGCTGAAAACTGAATAACTGGGTCCCCAAACTATGAGGACTCACCAACTATTGGGATGTAGATGAAGGTACTCGAAATCACTCACGCTGCTGAAATTGAGCACCTGAACATACATTATTAAACTATGTAGCACATAGACATATATGTGGATTAGTACTTATGGAATGTACTGAGTATGTGGGGGTGAATGCATACGTAAAACAATATCTCAACATTATTACAAATTTATAAAAGAATGCATGCTAATGGTAGATGACTCACATTAGCTTGAATATCTGAAAATGGAGAATCATAATCATGAGTAGTAAAGCTTGTTGTATAAATCTAGTGAGTCATAACACTTAGTTTTAAAAGTTGTATTTGTGTTCTATCTTTAAATCATATGGCCTAAGTGTAGAAAGGACTCACTTTTATATCTATAAACTGAAAACTAAACACTAGTACCTAATGTCTTATGTGAAGCAATATCTGAATAAAGCTGTAAGCCTTTACACTTAGTTTCTAAAAGCTTTTCTGTTATAATTACTCTTTTCTGTAGGGAGGTTCTTCTAACCGACTTACACTATATGAGCTATTATAGTTTCCAACATCTAGTTTCCTTATGAGAAAACCTCATACTGGGGAAAGGTATCATACTCTTGCCACAGAGTATAACATAAGCTAAGTGATCACATCTGTAACTTTCATTCATATTGAAATGGGAATAATCTGATAATCTAAACCTATGTTGGCTCGTAGTTTTGGGGCATATAAACATACCCAATTTGGAGCTAAATACTACTCCCTTTAGTCTGTATGCTCATTCTGTAGGAAATCCTCTTTTAAAACTAGTATAAGGGTTTATAATGAAAATAACTTGTGTATCTGTTTACTGTAAACTGTAATTAAAACTATAAAGTAGATTCCATATCTTAGCTAAGGATCAAAAAGATCAAATCTTGATTCAAAATATAAATAGAAACTAATAATATGATGCTTAAAACATAGTACATCTTGAAATATCAACATTCAAACTAGGGCTTAATAACCCATGCATCAAGTTCATGCCAAATCATCATAAAGTTCATGCTTAATAATGAAAATCTTGAAAATTCAATTCTAAATATGGAAAATAATGTCACACGCATAAAAATACGAAAGTAGACATGCAATTCAACTTCTATATCACTTGTAATATCATAATCTTCAAATAGTGATGAATGGGTATAAACCCTAAACTGAAATTCATATAATTTCATGTAAAAATCAACTTTAAAACTAATTTTGGGCACAACGATGAAAGGATTATCCTTGTTCATAACCCCGCATACCTTAATTGATGAATAGATGAACAAGCTTGAGCTTTGAATTCCTATTTATGCTCTTGAAGATAGTTTCTTGAAGATCATGAATTCGAAATCTTGAATTTTGGGTTATCTTACAAAAAGAATGGTGGAATTTGGATTTCTTGAGGTTTGAAATTTGAAGTTCTAGGGTTTCTTGGAGAGGAATTTTGATGAAAATCAACGTATTAAGCTTAGAATAGGTTTAATCTCTTATTTTACACGATTTAGGGGCTTGGGAAAAGATTAAATTGCCCTTTTGAAAATCAAGTTCGGAACTGGAATCCGGATTTTGAGCCTCAGAGAGATGCGGCACATTCGCAATGGCTCACTGGAAAAGGATGAGTTCCATTTTGGGCTCTGGCGCGATGTGGTTCTATCACATTGCATCACTGGAAAAGGGACGAGTGCAAAATTGTACTCCAACGTGATGAGGTGTCTGATCCATTGAGATTTTTGCCGTGACACTAGCCAATTGCGGTGGGCTACTGTAAAGGGACGAACGGTATTTAGGACTTCACCGTGACACGGCGTAATCTCGGTGCTTCACTGGAAAGAGGACGATTGCAAATTTGCCCTCCACTGCAACTCGGTGCTATCGCGTTAGCCTACTGTTTCTCACTAAAAGTGTTATAACTTCCCACCTAATTATTAGATTAAGACGAAATTAATATCATTGGAAAGCTAATTCAATTATCTATAATTTGATGGGTCTAGAGCTGGAAAATTCTACTTGTATCAAGAGTTATACACTTTTAAATTTGATCATGGACAAACGGAGCTAAACGAAACTAAGAAAAGTGTGGGGTATTACAATATCTCCCCCTTCGGAAAATTCATCCTCGAATGAGACTAGTTAAACTAAGGATACTAAGGAACTGAGACTAGATACAAACATGCACAACTGAAACAAAACTATATGACTGGATCTAAAACGTATTGAGCGTCTGTACTAATCTGTGAATGCCTGAATTGACATGAAGATAATCACATGACTGAAACTGGGACTGGAAAAGAATTTAATTAAGGAAGACTGTTACCTTAGGCTGAATCTGAGTTTGTGGAGAATAGGTAAGGATACTTGGTTCGCATATCCGCTTCTATTTCCCAAGTAGTACCCTCAACAGACTGATTTCGCCACAGAATTTTGACCAAGGAAACTTCTTTGTTCCTTAGGCTACGGATCTAATAATCAAGAATCTCTACTGGAAGTTCTTTATATGAAAGGTTATTCTGAATATATGTTCATTCTAGAGGGACTACAACAGTTGAATTGTCCATACACTTTTTCAATAAATAAACATGGAACACAAGGTGAACTGATGATAAGTTTACAGGTAGCTCAAGCTCATACTCTACCTTCCCCAAATGACTCAAAATTCTGTAGGGACCCATATATCGAGGACAAATCTTCCTTTTTATTCCAAATCTCTTCACCCCATTCATGGGTGAAACCTTCAAATATACAAGATCATTTACTTCAAACTCAAGATCTCTCCTACTTACGTCTGCATAAGATTTTTATCGACTCTCAGCTACTTTTAATCACTCTCGAATCAAATGAACTTTCTCCATAGCTTCAAACACCATATCTGGCCCAATCAAAGTGGCCTCACCCACTTCAAACCAATCAACTGGTGATCTACATCTCTGCCCATAAAGAGCTTTAAATTAGGCCATCTGAATACTAGAATGGTAACTGTTATTATAGGCAAACTCGGTCAATGGCAAGTGGTCATCCCAATTTTCTTTGAAATCAAGAACACATGCTCTCAACATATCCTCTAAGGTCTGAATGGTCCTTTCTACCTGAACATCTGTCTGCGGGTAAAAAGATGAACTGAGATGAACTTGGGTACCAAGACCCTTCTGAAAGGCTTTCTAAAATTAAGAGGTAAACTGAGTACCCCTCTCTGAAATAATGTACAAGGGAACTCCGTGTAATCTAACCAACTCTCTGATATATAGCTTATCATAATCTTTAGCTATGTAGGATGTGTGAACTGGCAAGAAATAGGCTGATTTGATCAATCTATCTACAATAACCCAAATCGAATCATGTTGTCAATGCGAATGGGGTAACCCTATCACATAGTCCATGTTCACCTCTTCCCACTTCCAAGTGGAACTACCAAACTCATGTAACGTGCCACCAGGTCTTTGGTGCTCTACCTTAACCTACTGACAAGTTGCATACTTAGCTACAAATTCTGTGATATCTCTCTTCAGACCACTCCACCAATAGACTTCCCGCAAATCACGATACATCTTGGTGGCTCCTGGGTAAATAGAGTAACGTACACCATACACTGTTACCATAATCTTCTGCCTCAAATCGTCAACACATGGCACACACAATCTACTCTGGTATCTCAACACACCATCTCCCCCTTGAGAGAAAACCTCTACCTTTTGGTCTTTAACTAAACCCTTCAGTTTGACCAAACTGGAGTCCTTAGCATGCTTCTCTTTTACTTCAGAAACTAGAGAAGACTCTGAACTACTCTGAACCCAAATGTTCCCTTCAGTCAACCAACCTCACACCCAATCTAGCTAACCTGTGAACTTCTCGAACTAATTCTCTCTTATCATTCTCTACATGAGCAACACTTCCCATAGACAGTCTACTATGGGTGTCTACCACTACATTGGCCTTGCCCGGATGATATAACACACTCATGTCATAATCCTTCAATAATTCTTACCACCTTCTCTAACGAAGGTTTAACTTTCTCTAAGTAAACACATATTGCAAGCTTTTGTGATCTATGAATACATCGACATACACCCTATAAAGATAGTGCCTCCAAATTTTCAATGCAAATATCACAGTAGCTAGCTCAAGGTCATGGGTAGGGTAGTTCTTTTTGTGAGTCTTAAGTTGTCTAAAGGCATAGGCTATAAAATTACCTCTCTGTATCAAAACACAACCTTGACCAATTCTAGAAGCATCACAATAGATGGCGAATCCATCTATACCATCAGGTAGCGCTAAAACTGGGGCTGAAGTGAGTCGAGTTCTCACAGAAATCTGACCAATAAAACTGAACTTTCTTCTGAGTTAATCTAAATGTAGGGGATACAATAGTTGAAAAACCCTCAACAAAACATCTATAATAGCCAACTAAACCCAAGAAACTTCTGATGTCTGATGGAGAGATAGGTCTAGGCCAATTTCTTACTACTGTTATATTTTGGGGATAAACTCTAATGTCATCAGTGGAAATAATAAGACCGAGGAAAGATACTGATGTTATCCAAAATTCACATTTACGGAATTTGGCAAATAACTAGTGATCCCTAAGAGTTTGCAACACAATTCTAAGATATTCTGAATGATCATCCTCACTACGAGAATAGATAAAAATATCATTGATAAAGACTATGACAAATATGTCCAAAAACTATTTGAACACTCTGTTCATCAAGTCCATGAAGGTTGCTGGGGCATTTGTCAGCCAGAAAGACATGACTAGAAACTCAAAATGGCCATAACGAGCTCTGAAAGTTGTCTTTGGAATATCATATTCCCTTACTCTAAGCTTATGATAGCTGAATCTTAGGTCTATCTTTGAGAAGTAACTTGCACCTTGGAGTTGGTCGAATAATTCATCAATCCTAGGAAGAGGATATTTGTTTTTTAAGGTGACTTTATTCATCTGACAATAGTCAATGCACATTTACAAAGAATCATCTTTATTTCGCACGAATAGGATGGGAGCGAACCATGAAGAGACACTGGCCTTATGAAACCTTTATCTAGGAGGTCTTTAAGTTTCCCTTTTAACTCCTTAAGCTTAATTAGAGACATACGATATAGAAGAAAGGATATGGACTGAGTATCTAGAAGAAGGTTAATACCGAATTCTATTTCCCTATTAGGAGATACCCCTGGAAAATTTTTGGGAAAACTTTAGGAAACTCATTGACTAAAGGAACTGACTAAACTGTTGGAGCCTCAAACTTAGTGTCATTGACTCGAACTAGATGATAGATGCACTCTTTTGTTATCAACTTTTTGGATTTAAGATAGGATATGAATGACTCTTGGGATACACTGAATTACCTTCCCACTCAAAGACTGGCTCATCTGGAAACTAAAAATTTACCACTCGAGTGCGACAATCTATAGATGCATAACAAGAATGGAGCCAATCCCTTCCCAGAATAAGGTCAAAGTCGACCATATCTAACTCTTTTAAGTTTGCTAACATGACCTTATAAAGGACAATGATAGGACACTTTCTATAGATCTATTTGGCAACAACTGACTCACCCACTCGGGTAGAAACTAAGAAGGTCTTAAAAATCTTTGCAGGACCTACTTCAAAATTTACCACAACTAGTGGGGTCACATGGGGTCTAACAACACATAAACATTAATATGAAAGACACAAAGCATACCAGTAACAACATCTGGAGAACTCTTCTGCTCCTAACAAAATGGTAAAGCATAAAACCAATTCTGGCACTGGTCGCCATTGGTACTAGATGATGCATCCTAAGGAGGGACGGGGTAATCTAGAAGAGCTGGTGCGCTAGTAGCCTAAGTCTGGGGATGAAAATCCCTATTTCTCTGCTTAGCATGTGGACACTCTTTGATTCCATGACCCAACTTACCACAACCATAACAACCTTTCTATCCCAACAAGCACTCACCAAGATGAGTTTTACCACACTTAGCACATGAAGGATAACTAGGTGTTACACTCATATTATTTTAAGATTTATACATAGAAGTCTTACCCCACTGTTCTTGCCTAGCTCTGGGGGAAGAAGAACTGGCTAAAGATGGTAATGGCATAGACGAGCGACTTTGAAACTATAAATGATTTCCCATCTAAACTTAGTCTGGCCATATTCAAACTACCCGGTTCTAGCCTTCTTATTTCCCTTCTCTTTCCCCTTCAACTTTTCTACCTCAATCTGCTGAGCATGAATCATTAGCCTAGCAAGATACATATCCCCAATAAGCATTGTAATCCTAAAATACTTGACTACCAAACCAGATATTCCAGTAACAAACTTACTCATACTCGACCTAGGGTCAGCCATCGTGTCAAGGGCATACTTAGACAACTAGTTGAACTTAAAAAAGTACTCTTTTACTATCATCGAGCCCTGCCTCAGGTTCACAAACTCCTCTACCTTAGCTTTTCTCATCTCATAAGAAAAGAACCTATCTAGAAATGTGTCCTGAAACACCTACCAACTCATAGGATATGCATTCTCACCACTACTATTCTTCCACATAACCACCCAATCATACGCCATATCCTTCAGCCTATAAGATTCCAACTCTATACTCTCTTCTCAGTAACATACATAATCTGGGTGATCTTTCTCACCTCATCTAAGTAAAGTTGTGGGTCGTCACCTGCTTTTGACCTAAATAACTCAGGTGGATTCATTCTCATAAAGTCACGAATTCTGGATGCTACTAAATCCCTATTCTTCTAAAGTGGGACCATCGCCTAATGGTTTCCCTGAACATTGGCAGTCACAGCTTAGGCCAATGCCTAAAAGTCAGCCTAAAATTCATCATAGGATACATTCTTATTCAAAGAGTCAGCAGGCTGGGGTGGTTGGTTATCATTTCTGCATGCATTAGCTCGGCGAGGAGGCATATTCAACTCTCATATAAGAGCACAAGTCAAAAGAATATAAAGACACTGTAACCATGATAGATCATGAAAGAAAAGTATGATTTCTTAAAAACGTCCAGTAGCCTCTTGCTCATAAACGTGGCGCGCTTCACACCCATGATCAAGAATATATGTAACAGGGCTTTTCTGACTCCCTAGGACTCTTATAACCTTAGGCTCTGATACCAAGTTTCTAACAACCCATAAATGGGTCCTATGATGTCACACGGTTCTCAAGACTATGAGTAGCCTCAAGCTAATCCGGTAAGCCTTATACTAAATCTGAAACTCATAAAGGAGAAATATATAAATAAAATCAATATGGAAGTCTATCTGATCTAAGCTAAAATTATCTTAACATACTATCTGAATATATTAGACTCAAAAGTTTGGACAATTAATATTGGAAATCTAAATTATATCTAGCAGTCTGACAAGCTTCTACTACTAACAACTAGAGAGTCATTGAGACAAACCCCCAGTTGACTCGAACTGGCTGAAAATACTGAATTAACTACTCGAATAAGATGAAAATTGAATAAATAGGTCCCCAAACTATGAGGACTTACCAAATATCGGGATGTATATAGAGATGATCGAAATCATTCACGTTGCTGAAATTAAGCACCTAAACCTACATTATTAAATAATGTAGCACATAGACATATATATGGATCAGTACTTATGGAATATACTTAGCATGTGGGGGTGAATGCATACATAAAATAATATCTCAACATTATTACAAATTTATAAAAAAAATGCTAAGTGTAGATGACTCACATTAGCTTGAATATCTGAATACTGAGAATGATAATCATGAGTAGTAAAGCTTGCTGTATAAATCTAGTGAGTCATAACACTTAATTCTAAAAGGTGTACTTGTGTTCTATCTTTAAATCATGCGGCCTAAGTGTAGAAAGGACTCACTTTTATATCTGTAAACTGAAAGTTGAACTCTAGTAGCTAATGTATTATGTAAAGCAATATCTGAATAAAGATGTGAGCCTTTACACTTAGTTTCTAAAAGATTTTCCATTATGATTACTATTGTTTGTAGGGAGGTTCTTCTAACCGATATACACTATATGAGCTATCATAGTGTCCAATGTCTAGTTGCCTTATGGTTAAACCTCATGTTGGGGATAGGTTTCATACTCTTGCCATGGAGTATAACCTATGCTAAGTGATCATATCTGTAATTTCATCCACATAGAAATGGGAATAATCTGATAATTTGAACCTACATTGGCTCATAGTTTTGGGTCATGTAAACATACCCAACTCGATACTAAATACTACTCCCTTTAATATGTATGCTCATTATGCAGGAAATCTACTTTTAAAACTAGTATAAGGGTTAATAATGAAAACCATTTGTGTAACCATTTACTGTAAACTATAATTAAAACTGTAAAGTGGATTCCATATCTTAACTGAGGATCAAAAGATCAAATATTGACTCAAAATCTGAATATAAACTAATCGCAAGATGCTTATAGCATAGTAAATCTTAAAATATCAACATTCAAACTAGGGATTAGTAACTCATGCATCAAGTTCATGTCAAATCATCATAAATTTCATGCTTGACAATGAAAGTCTTGAAAATTTAATTCTAAATCTGGAAAATAATGTCACACGTATAAAAATACAAAAATAGACATGAAATTCAATATCTAAATCACTTGTAACATCATTATCTTAAAATAGTGATGAGTGGGTATAAATCCTAAATAGAAATTCATATAATTTCATGTAAAAATTAACTTTAAAACTAATTTTGGGTGCAAGGGTGAAAGGATTATCCTTGTTTATAACCCCCACATACCTTAATGATGAATTGATGAAGAAGCTTGAACTTTGAGATCCTTATTGTGCTCTTGAAGATTGTTTCTTGAAGATCTTGAATTGGTAACCTTGAATGGATTATCTTGGAAAAAGAATGGTGAAATTTGTATTTCTTGAGGTTTGAAATTTGAATTTCTAGGGTTTCTTGGAGAGTATTTTTTATGAAAATCAACGTATTATGCTTATAATAGATTTAATCTCCTATTTTACACGATTTAGGGGCTTGGGAAAAGACTAAATTACCCTTTTGAAAATTAAGTTTGAAACTGGAATCTTGATTTTAGGCCTCAGCGTGATACGATCCAATTGTGGTTGCTCACTAGAAAAGGAAGAGTGACTCTTTAGGCTCTAGTGCGATGCAGTGTTATCGAGTTGCATCACCAGAAAAGGGACGAGTGCAAAATTGCACTTCAATGCGATACGGCATCTGCTCCATCGCAATTTCTGGCGCGACACTGGCCAATCGTGGTGGGATATTGGAAAGGGATGAATGAGATTTAGGTCTTCACCGCGATGCGGTGTAATCACGGTGCTATCGTGTTGACCTACTATTTCTCACTAAAGGTGTCGTAAATTCCCACCTGAGTATCAGATTAAGATGAAATTGGTATCATTGAAAAGATAATTCAATTATCTATAATTTGATGGGTCATGAGTTTGAAAATTATACACGTATTAAAATCTATACACTTTTAAAGTTGACCCTTGACACACTAGGAGCTAAGAAGAACTAAGAAAAATGTGGGGTATTGCATCAGTCGACCTGTGATACCTACTGAGTATAAGTGGAACATACTCACCCCTACTACACCCTTTTGGTGCAGATCCAGATTTGAGTGTGTTGCGTGATAGTTGATTCAGGCATTATGTAGAGTATATTCTATGTAGAGGATGATTCTATGCTTCCAGAGTTGATCTACTACCCCTTCCTATATATTTCATGCCCTATTTTGTACTCAAAGATAAATTATGATTTTTTGGTCTATTATTGTATCTTTGACATTCGAGATGTATTTAGTAGTTCTTACACTGTGATACTAGGTTTGGAATATTGTATGGTATTTTTGATTTGGTATTTACGCTGTTATCATATTTTTGTAGTTCAACTTCATTTCAGAAGTCTTACCTTAGGTTTTGGTATTGATTTCTCATGTCATATCAGTTTGAGTGATTGGCTTACTTGTCAAGGCTTTCTGCGACAAGTTCCATCATGACCCTTGATTTTTGGATCTTGACACTTCAAATCACTAACAAAATACATATAAATAAACTTAAATTCATACTTTATGATAGTAATAGAAGTAGAGAGTGTTCAACCTCTTTGACGGAGACGAATCGAGTAAACCCTGAATTCTTAGCCCTGGAGCTTAAACCCTAGTTGATTTGCCTCTTAGTGCTTTGGGAAGAGTAGAATGTGTTTTTGGGGAATAAAGTTCATAATTATGGGTTTGGGTTGTTGATAATAGGTAGGGGATTGTTTAAACCATAGAAAAGACCAAAAGGCCTTTAAGATAATAAAAGAAAATGAAATCTCATTAGACAGAGGGGATTGTACCCCCCTCTACTAAAGCCCTCCATAGATCCATGGCTATTTGTGTGGAACGGGTCCTATAGTGGAGATCATATAGTGATCTCTCTCAACTTGAAGCACGGCGCGAGGACTAGGTACCAACCTCTCCCAATGCATTTTGAAGCCTTTCTTTAGTAGTAAACCATTCCTTGACATTTACAAACCATACCAAACTATTTCTACTTTATATATGGGTCATATTGGTTTATTTTTAGGATCTAAAAAGGCATGCAAACACACTGGACATTACAGCTGCTCTCTACAACTTTTATCCAAGGGGCAAACGACCTCATACTTCTCCTAATCTGCAAATGCAATCAAAACAAAATAACAAGGTGACACTATAAAAATAAAAAATTACCTCTATTACTACTTAGGCTGCCTCTCAACTAACGCCTAATAACGTTATGGTACAACTCATGTAACAACCCAACTCGAAACTCTCTAACTCGATTTTATTCCTTTTTTAAATCTAAAATAATCATCATTAATATTTTACCTCTTTCTTATTTTCACATCCCCTTCAAGATCACATGCAATATTTTCCAATATATGGTCAGGTTCTATGACTAGCTTATGAATTTCCACTTTCTGTACCTTAGACAATTCGATAACGTGTTTGAATGATGATAATTAGTAAGCTTACACTCTTCCACCCCATAATTATCGTATTTAACATCCATAATCATCATAAATCTTTGTAATGTGAAGGCGTCTTAAGTGCTTTATATACTCTAAAAGTGACATCTTCATCATTCACTCTGATTTTCATGTTTCTTTCTCTCACATTATTGAGTGCTTCACCAATGGCTAAAATGGTCCTCCCGATATTACGGGAACCCTATAATTAGTAGGGATTACAAACTTAGTACCTTTGATGAGAACATCTTCAATAATCTATTTTGGACTACTCTCGATTGATCTGCTAGTTGTAAAACTATGGTGGAGAGAGTTATTAAAAATAGACAGGGGTATCAGATTTATACTTTCCCCAAAGTCACACAAAGCCTGAACAACAACATTTTCACCAATTTCTATGCAGAGGGTGAAACTCCTTGGATCCTTAAGATTTTTCAGAAGCTTACTCATCACCCTTGAACTACACTTTTCATAAGTTCCACAGTTTTATAATCTTCAAGTTGTGTTTTATTTGCCATAATATTTCTTAGATAATTTTCATATTTTGGTGTCCCTTCCAAAACATCAATTAAAGAAATATTTATATGTAGTTCTCTGAAGATTTCAAAGAACTTCTTGAAGAATGCATCCTCGTTGTTTTTCTAGAATTTTGTAGGAATGAGGTGGAGGCCTCTTGACTGTCTTCTTTACCAATTTAGCAACATTCTCTATAACTCTCTTGTCTAGAACTTTTTCGGCAATAGGGCTTGTTCTAGTCAATTCTGCTTGTATCACATGGCTTTTTAATTTTTTAGGTACTTCATCTAGTTCTCTCCCACTTCTTATGGTGATTTTCATTACCTACCTAGGATTTAAATCTTTATCACTTGGCAAACCCCCTTGATTCCTTGTGTTTGATCTTTAACTAACTGGCCTACTTGCCTCTTTAAATTCTTCGATTACACGTTGCTGATTCTTTATGTCTCCAACCATTTGTTCTTGGTCATCCATAATTTTCTTTATTATCTCTTTAATATTTTTTGACTGAATATTAGAGTGATTTCCCCGTGACTTTGCTAAGAGTTCTAACTCTACCCTTGGTTGCCACCTCATGAAAAGTTAGGTTGACTTTGCTAATTACGATTGTAGATGTTATCAAAAAATTTAGTTTTTCCTCTTTGTGCATTACCCACAAAATTAACTGACTTTTGGATGCGCTCCACATAATTCATCTGAATAATTTCTACCTCTACAGGCTTTGCACAAATTAGGAATTGGTTGTAATTCATTCATATGTGCCTACGGTTGAGCGAATTTCAATTTATTGAACTGAGTGATCATCTGGTTCTAAAACGCAGCTAATTATATGGAAAATATCATGATGCTATCAAATTCTAGCATACATGCATCATTATTTACCATACCCCTAGAAGAATCTTCACTCCATTCTAAGTTGCCCAATGTAATATGATTAGAAGTATGTACAACAACACTATAAGTCTTCTCTGGTGCTTGACCACCAACTAATGAATCTAACAATATATTTATGTCCAGGTCAAGACTTTCTACAAAGGTGTGAGCTTGAACATTATTTGTCTGATGGTGGGAGGGAAATCTCTAAGACGAGATTGGAATCTCTCCCATGCTTGATATAATTTTCACCTATTTTCTTCTTAAAACTTAAAATCTCACTTCTCAACTTTGTAGTTTTTCAAGATAGGAGGAATTGGATCAGAAACATTCTCGCAAGGTCATCCTATATTATGATGAAATTGAGTGTTTTTGCCTTCAACAACCTTTTTTCCTTCTCCTAAAGAGAAAATTGGAAAAGTGTGAGCCTCACATAGGTAGTTGAGATTCATGTGGGTATGTATGTGTCACTGATCTCCAAAGAAATCTGAAAGTGTTGTTGTGGATCATCATATGAAAAACCTCTGAACTGCCCATTAGTGTGCAACAGTTTGATACAAGACAAAAATACAAAAATGGAAATGACACAAAAACAAAGGATAACACAAATACGAAGACACAAAACAAGGAAACAAACAAAAGGATAGATAAATTGACACAAAGAGATAAAGAGAGGGAAACTAAAGGGTATATTAAACCCTAAAACCTTCCTATAAAATACCACAAGCACCAACCTCTTATGAGGACCTCACAGTAATAGAATCCAAAGCAGCCCAGGTTTCTCAACAATCCATAAGGCTCCCAACAAACTTTAATAAAACACCCTCAAGTGTATACATTCATCATTAAAGGGTCCTGACTATTTCTAGGCCATAAGGTTATTTATTACAACTTGGTCCCAAAAGTGACCCTAAATGCTAATTGGGCCCAAAAGTGACCCAAAGACAAACACAATGCTATCTAGTGGCTCCTATGCTCTCCCTAGGCTCAAGCTATCATCCAAATACGATGTTGCTCATTATTTACTCAAGAGATATCATTAAGTGTATCTTCTTCACAAGCTATCCTTCGATCATGTATTTGATCCCCTAGAATGACCAAGTATTTGATCCATAGATGTGATCCTTGAAGCATATATCTCAAAGGAGTGGAGCCAATTTGGCTTGTATCATCCTCCCTTTCTTAAAGAGGATTCGTCCTCAAATCCAACTCTTTTATCAATTTTTCGTGGCACATTTCATGTTTGGAATCCTTTAGTAAGAACTTTGTTAGACCTTTAAGATTTTTTTCATAAGGTATACTCCTTGTATTCTCCTTTGAGATTGTTTGTTAATGAACCTGCACAAATGAAGGAGTAATTCAAGGCAAAATGCTAGTATCATGGTTAGGGAGTAACAAAGTCTCAATATTGGAATAGCCCATGTCAAATTGGATTTAGAGTTACTGGACTACTATTTGTGGAGCTTAAGGTATAGTGGACTAGGGTGAGGGAACATACTCTTGAGGTTTTGGGCCACAATTTTGATGGCTTTCCCTCTTATCTTCAATAAGTGTCATGGTTCTGCTTGCTCTATCGATACTTTATTGTAATCCCATGATAGCTTCCCAAAAAATATTAAATTGGGCCCGGCTTAGGATAGGTTGAACCTTAACTCCCGATGCCATGGTACCTACCAACAAGACACTTAACACGACTAACAAGCAAGTTTGATATTAGTAAAATCAATCTTCTCCATCCAAGTGTTTGGATTGGTTCAGAATTTAGCTCAACTTATTGGCCTTGGTTGCTTGTAGTTGGTCTAGTTGAGAGAGGAATGGATGGCTCAAATAACAAATAAGGACTTGAATTCAAGAGTTAAACTAAGAAACAAAAGTTAAAATAAAGAAAATCACAAGGAATTAAAACACAAAAAGAAGAACGGACAAGAACTAATTAAACAACTAAGTAGATTACAGTTTAGTTGTTAATTAGTATCAAGAATTAAAGAAATGAAAGGAGGAATTAAGAGATGAAATTAATGGATGAACCTGATTTAATGGAGTTTTTGAAGTGTTGAGATGTGTTTTAGAACTTGAATTGATGTTGGAGAAGTGTTGAAATGTGTTTGGGGGCGTTTAGGGTTTTTTTGGCATTCAATTGCGCGACCTGAATTGTGGGCTGCGATTGGGAGCTTCTGCAGCATGTGGGACACAAACTTGGCCGTGCCAACTGTCTTGGGTGTGTTTGGGATATGGACACAGCTTAGGCGTACCTCCAAGGCACTTTCAAAGCAAGTTGGCCACCCCTTGGTCCTTGAATGGACTAAAATGCCCTCCAAATAGTCCCCCTTTGTACTCTCTTTTGGAATATCCTTAGGATCTTCTTAGATGCCTTGGTCCTTGAATGGAAGAAAATGTCCTCCAAATGGTCCCCCTTTATACTCTCTTTTGAAATATCCTTAGGATCTTCTTAGATGCCTTTGGAAAAATATTTTTTCACCACTTTTCTTCCTTATTTTTGGATTAAACATCCTCTTTTTGTATAAATTTCAGATTGAAGATTTGAATGTCTTCAAGAACACGAAGAACACTAAATTCTTCACCCAAGCTCGGAATAAGTTAAAATTTTAAACGTAAGCACTTTTCAACGATCTAAACTCATTCCCAACAACATTTTCCCCAAATTTTCCAGATTTTAAACCCTCTTTACTTCCTTTAAGTTCAAGCTCTCAACAATGGTAGAACACTTAAAATGACTATGATTAAGCTCAAATTTGAAACCTGCACTCCTATAGTGTTAGAAAACACAAATCTAACACTAGATACACAAGAAAAATGCAAAATCAAAGACTCAAAATTTGACCTTGCATCAAAAACGTGAATAGTGAATTTTTTTGTGATTTTTTTATTTTACAACACAACGAGACCAAAGATTGACTTCATGGGAAAAAATCAAATTCGGCTATGATACCAAATGATACATGACGAAACTACAAAAAAATGAAAACAACACAAAAAAAAGAAAACAATGAAATGAAACAAGTAAGGATAAAAATAAAGATAGATAGATTGACACAAAGAGATAAAGAGAGGACAACCAAAGGGTATATTAAACCCTAAGACCTTCCTATCAATTACCACAAGCACCAACGTCTTACGAAGATGTCACGATAATGGAATTCCGAGCAACCCACATTTCTCAACAATCCATAAAGCTCCCAACAAGCTTCAATAAAACACTCTCAAATGTATACATTCATCATTATTCATCAACTACCTAAAAATTAAAAGGGTCATAGCTATTTATAGGCCACGAGGATATTTATTACAACCTGGGCCCAAAAATAATCCTAAATGCTAATTGGGCAAAAAGTGACTCAAAGACAAATATAATGATATCTATTGGTGTCTATGCTCTCCCTAGACCCAAGGTTTCATCCAAATGAGAATTTGCTCATTATTTACTTAGGAGATCTCATCAAGTGTAGGTTCTTTCTAATCTATCCCCCAGTCATGTATTTTCTCCCCTAGAATGACCAAGTCTTGGATTCACGATGTAATCCTTGAAGCATAGATCCCAAAGGAGTGGAGCCAATTTGGCTTGTATCATAGTTTCACCATTTTCTGATCAACCCCCTAGTTTCAATCTACAGATTCTAGAGGTGACATGGTAGCGAATGATATTTCCACTTCACAAACTATTCTTTCTGCCATATTTGTCAAAACAACTTCATCCTGTTGAACCTACTTGATTGGGTAGAGAAGATCAACCTTCTCTCCAGCTGATGTAAGTGTCATTCAGGTTCATGATATGGGTCAAATAAATTCCTACCCCTTTCCAACTTCTTATAAGGACAAGCCTAAACCCGCAAAAATCAATAACTAAGACCAAGTTATTAGAACTTGTACAATAGAACAATAAAACTAAAATTAGAAATTTGCTAATTTCTCTTTGGCAGTGGCTCCAAAAACTTTTTGCAACAAAATGGACTAGGTCTCCTCCATGGCACGAATTTGACTACAAACACCATTTTTCCCAACTGATGTCCCATGATCTAACCTTTGACATTCATCTTCAAAAGTTTCTAATCCAAATCCATTTCCCACATACAAAGATACTAATCATGTATGTTACTTCATAGATTCTATTTTATCAAAATACATGAAAATTTAAAGAAAACTATTCTAGAACTAAGCTAATATATGGGTAGAAAATGGCACCTGGATGTATAAATATGGCCAGGATCACTCACTGAATGGAGAAATACTATGGGTAGAAAATGACACTTGGATGTATAAATATGTAATGCCATACATTTTTCAAGCCTTAGGACCTTCATGGGATAGTCCACTAAGATAGTTTTCCAACGCATCAAACCTCATCTTGATCCGAGGTCATGGCAAGAAGTTATGAAAGATTTCCCTTCAGATCTTGACACATTTCCATAGCTAAGACTCAAGGTAATAAGTCGTTACCACTCGTGATGATTCATTTGAGTGAGTCTTAGTCAGTCCAGTAAATCTCTCAGTTGTAGTCTAGTGACTATGACTCCTTACGATGACCCATAATCAGTGGCTACGAGTTGTATAGAGGTGCATGTAATCACTATAGTGTGCTCCTAAAGATCCACTCTAGTGGTTATGAGTCTAGCATGTACTCAAAGTCTGACATTACAAGTCGTATAGTGGATCCATAACCTGACCAGTGTGTGACCCAGGAACCCACCCTCAAACTATAATTCCTCCTAATGAATCATAGTCAATCCCCACAAGTCGTAGAGTAGTGAATCATAGTCAAGACAGTGAAGGTCCCAACATACGACTCATAACCAATCGTAGGATGAGTCACAATGAATGGAGATCAAAAATCTCAACATAATTTTACAAATTTTTTTTGGGTAATTTCCACCCTTTCATCACCTACACCCACATTATAAGAGCTTCTAAAATGTCAGTTATCAAGGGTAAACACTAGCCTAATCCATTAGAACATCAAAATAACTTTTCCTACAAAAAGAAAAAGTGATTTTCTTCAACCTCAAGGGCAAACTAGGATTTCTCAAGAACAAGATCAACTCTAAGAAATTAACTAAAGCTTCTACTTTAGGTATGTGGGATATTCATCAATGGGTTCCGTCCACCAATTGAGTCCCAAGAAACTCTCTAAACTTTAAAGTGTAAAACACTTTTCTCTTTTAAGGGGTTCCAAGTTAACCATGCATTTTATTCATCAGTAGAGACAAACTAATTCTTCAGCAGCATCAATAGGTTGCCCTATTCAGCAGGGTGCCACTTCTAGTACAACCAATGGATAATGCCAGAATCAACTCAATACCGTTCTAACTCGATAGGATTAGAAGGATCTTCCTAATATGGTTATAGGTACATTTCCACCTTCATGTTTATTCATTATTAGATCCTAGAGCCACACTATCCTTTGTGACTCATTACATAGTCGTAGACTTCGACATCAGCCTAGAAAGTCTTGTAGAACCTTTATTATTGTCTACCCCAATTGATAATTCTATCCTAACCAGGCAGGTATACAAAAACTGCTAGGTCATCGTATCTTAGAAAATCACATCAATTGATCTTGTCAATTTTGATGTCATCCTTGGCATGGATTGGCTCCAATCTTTCTATGCCTCTATTGACTATGGAAAAAATATAGTTCAGTTTCAGTTCTCTAATAATCTGTTCTTATAATAGAAGGGTAGTACCTCAGTTTCAATATGTCCATTCGTATCATTCCTTAAGGTGAGAAAAATAAATTCTAAGGGGTGTATCTATCATCTCATCTGAGTCAAGGACTCAAGTTCTAAACTCTTTAGCCTTGAGTCAGTTCTAGTAGAGAATGAGTTTCTAGATGTGTTTGTTGAAGATCTTCCTAGAGTTTCTCCCGAGATGAAAATCAATTTCTGAATAGATCTTCTTCTAGATACCTAGCCTATTTCAATCTCACCTTACCGAATGGCTCCAACTGAGCTTAAAGAATTCAAAAAATAATTGAAATATCTCTTAGATAAGGGTTTTATTTGACCTAGTGTCTCTCCATAGGGCACTCCAATTCTCTTTGTGTGTAAGAAATACAATTCTCTCAGAATGTCCATCGACTACCATTAGTTGAATAAAGTCACAATCAAGAATAAGTATCCTCTCCCAAGGATTAATGACTTGTTCGACCAACTTTAAAGAGTAAATTATTTCTCTAAGATAGACCTCATATGTGGCTATCATCATCTCAAAGTTTAAGAATGTGACATTCCAAAGACAGCCTTCAGAACTCGGTATGGTCACTTCAAATTTATAGTTATGCCTTTTGGACTAAGGAATACTCTTGTAGATTTTATGGACTTAATAAAAAAGAGTGTTCAAGAAATACTTTGACATATTTGTCATAGTCTTTATATATACATCCTCGTCCATTCTTGTTGTGAAAGTGATCATACAGACTATTTGAGGATAGTTTTACAGACCCTTAAGGATCATCAATTATTTGCTAAGTTCGGTAAGTGTGAATTCTAGTTGAGATAGGTAGATTTTCTTGGTCACATCAAATTTGGTAATGGCATTAGTGTTGATCTTCACAATACTAAAGCAGTGAGAAACTGTCCCAAGCCTATCTCTACATCAGATATGAGGATTTTCTTAGGCTAAGTCAATTACTACAGATGATTTGTTGAAGGATTTTCTTCTATTTCTTCTCCCATGTCTCAACTGACTCAGAAGAAACTCAAGTTTTAGTGGTTAGATTCTTGTGAGAAAAGTTTTCAGGAGTTGAAGCCTCAACTCACTTCTGCTCCAGTATTGACTCTACTCGAGGGTTCGGACAAGTTTTAGTTTATTGTAATTCTTTAAGGGTTGGTATTTGTTGTGTTTTGATGCAGTGAGGTAAGGTTATAGCCTATGCCTCTAGATAGCTTAAACTTTATGAGAAGAATTACCCAACTCATGAACTCAAGTTGGCAGCAGTTGTCTTTACCTAAAGATTTGGAGGTATTACCTCTATGGTGTTCATGTTGATGTGTTTACTAATCACAAGAGTTTACAGTATATGTTCACACAGCAATACCTAAATCTTTGTCAAAGAAGGTGGCTTGAATTTTTGAAATACTATGATATGAATGTATTATATCACTAGGGTAAAGCCAATACTATGGTCGATGCCCTTAGCATGTTGTCTATAGAAAGTGTTGCCCATGTTGAGGATTATAAAAAAGAGTTAGTTTGCAAGGTCCATCAACTGGCTAGATTAGGTGTTTGGTTGGTTAATTCAGGTGAAGGTGGCATCTGGGTTAAGGATAGTTCAGAATCTTCCTTGGTTTCAAAGGTAAAGGAAAGTCAAGATAAAGATCCTATTCTAGTTAAGTTAAAAGAAACAGATCGAGATCAAAAGGTGGAGGTTTTCTCCTAAGGAGGAGATGGTGTGCTTCGTTGTCAGGGAAGGTTGTGCGTTCTAAATGTGGATTGGTTTGAGGCAACGAATGTTAGAAGAAGCGCATGGTTTGTGATATTCTATTCATTTAGGAGCCACTAAGATGTACCATAATTTGATGGAAGTCTATTGGTGGAATGGTATGAAAAAGGACATCGCAGAATTCGTGGCTAAGTGTTCGAATTGTCAGTAGGTCAACGTTGAGATACAGAGACCTAGTGGTACACTTCAGGAGTTCAACATTCTTACTTAGAAGTGGGAAGTGATGAATATGGATTTTGTTACAGGGTTACCCCATACGCGTTGTCAGTATGATTCTATTTAAGTCATTATTCATAGAATAACCAAGTCAACCTAATTTTTACCAATCCATACATCATATTCAGTCGAGGATTATGCTAGAATCTATCTTAGAGAGTTAGTGAGGTTACATAGAGTCCTGTTGACCATTATTTCAGATAGAGGTACTCAGTTTACCTCTCATTTATGAAAGGCTTTTCAAAAGGGTCTTGGTACCCAAGTTTATCTTAGTACAACTTTTCACCCGCAGATGGATGGTCAGGAAGAAAGGACTATACAAACCTTAGAGGACATATTGAGGGATTGTGTTATCGATTTCAAGGTAGTTAGTGTGATCACTTTCCTTTGATTGAATTTGCCTACAATAACTTCTATCACTCCAGTATTTAGATGGTGTTATTTGAGGCTCTCTATAGTATGAGGTGTAGATCTCCTATTAGTTGGTTTGAATTTGGTGAGGCTACTTTGATAAGTCCAGATTTGGTATATGAGGCGATAGAGAAAATTCAATTAATCTAAAAAATGCTAAAAATAGCCCAAAGTTGTCAAAAATCCTATGCAGATGTGAGGAGAAGAGATCTTGAGTTTGATGTTGGTGATTTGGTGTATCTAAAAATTTCACCCATGAAAGGGGTGAAGATATTTGGTAAGAAGGGGAAGCCCAGTCCCTGCTATATTGGCCCGTATAAGATTTTAAGCCTTTTTGGGAAGGTAGCCTATGAGTTAGAGTTGCCTGCAGAGTTAGCATCAGTACATCTAGTGTTCCATGTCTCTTTACTAAAGACATGCATTGGTGATCTAACTTCAGTCGTTTCATTAGATAGTGTGGGTGTTGAAGATAGCCTCTCCTATAAAGAAGTCCCAGTTGAGATCCTTAGCCATCAGATTTGTAGGTTGAGGAATAAAAAAGTTACCTTAGTTAAGGTTCTATGGATAAATCAGTTCATTGACGGAGATACTTGGGAAACAGAAGCCGATATGTAAGCCAAGTATCCCCATCTTTTCTCTATGAATTCAGATTTAGCTTGAGGTAATGGTTTTCTTGAATTAATCATTGCATTTTCTATCTCAGCTATCCAACTATCCTTATGTCATAGCATGCATTCATGACTTCAGTTCAGTTTATGCATTATGTTTCAAAATAAAATCTTTAGTCATGATTTAACTCATAAGTATTCAGTGCATGATCTCAATTTTCCTAATATCCCAGCTCAGCTTATTTTATTCCAGGACGAATGATCCCAAGAGGGATATATTGTAATGCCCCGCATTTTTCAAGCTTTAAAACCCTCATGGTATAAGCCACTAAGATAGCTTTCCAATGCATCAAACCTCATCTTAATCCAAGGTCATGGCAAGAAGTTATGAAAGACCTCCCTTAAGAGCCTGACACACTCCATAGCTACGAATCAAGGTAACGAGTCATTACCACTCATGACGAGTCATCACGAATGAGTTGTACTCACCCCTATGGATCCCTCATCTATAGTCCAGTAACAACGACTCTTCTACGACCCGTAATCAGTGGCTACAAATCGTATGGAGGGACTCGGTAGTCACAACAATATGCTACCCAAGATCCACTTTAGTGGTTACATGTCCAGCATGTGACTCGTAGTCTGATATTATGAGTTATATAGTGGACTTGTAACCTAACCAGTGAGTAACCCAGGAACCCAACCTCAGACTATGACTCCACCTAACGAATCTTAGTCAGTCCCCACGAGTCGTAGAGTAGTGAGTCATAGTCAAGAAGTGAAGGTCCCAGCCATAGAGTCCCAGCCTACTACTCAGACTACGACTTGTAACCATTCATAGGATGAGTCATAATGACTGGAGAACTAGAATCTTAGGACGTTTTTACAGGGTTTTTTTAGTAATTTCCATCCCTTCATAACCCACACCCACGTCGTATGAGCTCCCAAAATGCTAGTTATCAAGGGAAAACACTGCCCTAATCCCTTAGAACATCAAAATCACTTTTCCTACACAAAAGAAAACCGATCCTCTTCTTCCTCAGGAGAAAACTAGGGTTTCTCAAATACAAGATCAACTCCAAGGAATTCACCAAAGCTTCTACTTCATGTTTGTGGGATATTTATTAGTGGGTTCCTTCCACCCATTGAGTCCTAAGAAACTCTCTAAACTTTCAAGTGTAAAATTTTTTTCTCTTTTATGGGTTCCAAGTTAACCATGCATTTTATGAATCTCATCTCAATTGTTTTGATTCTAAAACCATGAAAATATATTCCGTCATGATAATTGTGTTTCCATATGTTTGATAATGCAAATGTCTACATCATGATTAGTTATTGAAATATGGGTGTTATTTATGATTTTTCCCATACCATGCTTGTATTGTCAAATTCATAACATTACCATAATGAGCATTTATCTATACTAGACCATGTTTAATGAATAATAATACAAGTGTCTTTCAGGTGGAATTAGTACTTAGCACCGAGGGAATGCAGGGATGGTGGCTCCCCCATCAATTAGGAATAAGTTGTTAATAGCAATCCCTAAGTTCCAGAACTACGGCACCATCGTAGATTTTGAGAGTTCCCCCATCAATAGATGCATGACACCCTCGTCCTTTAGGACATCAGATTAGTGGATCCACACTAGCCAGTGTTGGTACTCCTAGCAAGGTACCGACACTCTTCCAACTAGGGTTACAACTTGGACCCTGATTATCTCAAATTAGGGCATGTTGATTATAGTTAGCTTCTACAGTCTCAATCCAGTATTCATATTATACCAGTTTAGGTTTGCATAAGCAAGTTTTCAGTCTATGAAATAGTCAGCTAATCAGTTTTACAGATTATTTCAGCACATGCTTTACTTGGTCTTGCATTCTATGTCCATGTATATGCATTTATGTTCGGTATCATTACATACATATACATATCAGCTAGTCCTTATCTCGCATACTAGTACTTTCAAAGTACTAACTACATACTCTCTTTTGAAAGCGAGTATAATATATCCTTGGTCCATTTGTATAGTCTAGTTATAAGCTATAAAAGGTTTTGGGTTCAATACTATTTAACCTTAATTTTAAGAATTTTCTGCAAAAGAAAAAAAGTTAAATTTGCAAAAATAGCATAAGCTAAGGTTCATAGGCCTAACCTCATAGAAGCAAAGTGAGCATTGTACCATCACACAATAGTGATATTTGTCAAGCAATCTCATTTCTTTATATCTATTTATACTACCTTAAAAGCACCAACTCGAAAAAAAATCTAAAGTGAAATTAGGTAAATACCGTTCTCTTAACTTTTAAATCTAATTGCCTTATTTATTAAATAAGAAAAGAAAAGAAATTATTGCCGAAACAGCACCAACATGCCTTTCTATATATACCACTGACCTACTCTCTTTGAGAAACACTACTTCAGATCTTCCATTTACATTGTATCTTTGTCGTTCATACTCTTTACACCATGTATATCTATGCACAAAACTTTCATAGAGCCTTCTCTTCTTCCCCGGATAGTCTTTCGTGCATCGTCATACCAATCTGGGTTGAAGTCGTGTTGTCCACTGAAGGTATTTTCTATTTATTTGAAGATTTTGCATTTAATAACTTCAAATCAACTTCTACTCCACTGCCATTTATGATAACTTCCGCCAATTCTTGTGGCATGGGTTGAAAGGATTTTGTCCCTTTTATTTCTTTACAAATAGTGTATGGCGTATCTATTTAAATAAGGAAGGTTGATATATGAAACTAAGAAACCAAACAAGCAACTAAGATTCAACTTATTAATAGAATCCATAATCTCTTACCGGCTAACGGGGTATATCAGATTCAAATTCAAAAAAGTTAATAACATCGTCTTTCTCCTACTTATATGATTCTACTATTATGTTGTGGGATTTATATTTTCTTTTGGGACTGATTTTATAATATTTTTATTTTTCATTTAGTATGATTTGGGTATGTTGGGGTGTAATTGTATATTTGTTTGTGATTTTTACTGCATTTTTTTATTGTAACTTGAAATAGAGTTTCAAATTTCTGTTTGTTGTTCTCTGTAAACTGATAAAACCATGGATGTGTTGTTTGATAAAAGATACTTTTTCTATTTTCTTTGTATTGTTATTAGAAATAAGTAAATTGTTAGCCTTGCAACTATTAATTATTGCAAGGACTTTTGCAATCAGTCTATCTTTTATGTAATAAAAGATTACGATGGTTGATATATATTGTTTTGGACATGGCATATTTGTAGAATCTCCAATTTTCGAAGAAGTCTTTTGTATTTCAACCAAGAATATTTCTTATTGATTATTTGGATTGGTAGGATGATTCATTGGTTGCATAATGATCGGGTAAGTATGTTCATCATCATAACTGGTTCAAATTTTGATTAAGGAAAAAAATGATTCTCTATTTTTCTACAATAGATGCATAAGTTTTGATATGGATACTTTGAAAGCTAGGTATTGACTGATAGTGCAGTGATGGTGTTAACGTGTTCATTGTAGAAAATTATTATTGACAAGAAATTGCACTATTTACGATTCTTCTATAAGAGAGAATATGATTAGATATTCTTTGTAAGCTAGGTGTTGACTTGTGGAGTGGTGATGGTATTAGTGTGTTCATTGTAGAAATTGGTTTGAAACTTTTCATCAAGACAAGAAATGACTTTATGCCCACTTCTTCTAGGTATTGTTGATCGTTACCACTAAAAATAAAAGATCGAAAACGTGATTCTAAAAAATAACTTAAACACATGAAAAGCTAAAGAATGTTCAAAAGCTGATCACAAAAAAACATATGAAAGAGAATGGATCCAAAAAGACTCGCAAAAATGAGGTAATTTGTAGCGTATCAAGTAGTTCATGAAAATGGTACTATAATAATTTATATAGTTATGTGTTAGTGCTTTTGTGCCTTTGGAAATGCAAGAAAGTGGACTATGTCCCTTCCAATGCATCCGATGAACTTGAAATTACACAAGAGTGAGAGTGATTCTTTTTTTGTTCCCTACATTGTGTTCTTTTCATGTAAAATTATGTCCTACTCAGCTTCAACGATTAGTCATCAGATTAGTTCCGCTATTAGAACTGTTAGTTTCCTCCATTTGAAAGATAAATATGGACTAAAGAAATTGGAGAAAGCAATTTATCTAAGAGAATAATCTTACTTGCAAATAATTAATCACCTTTCTGATTATATCATGATGCTCTTTTTGTTGGCTTACTTGAAGTAAAAAAATGTTTGTCTTTCTGCACATGTTAATTAGTTTTGGGATTGTCTTCTAAGAACCTATGTTGGATATTTCTATTAATACAGCACTTCATGGAGTATCTTTTTATTGATTTCTCCTAGATGGGAAGTTAGTTCATCTTAGTTAGAGATAGTCTTTGTTAAGGCATGAAGGAGTTTTGATGATAGACATGAGAATGAAACAATTTGAAGAAGTTGGTCCATTCAAGTGAAATACTCTTGCTGGCATAAGAGTCTGAATGATATGATTCTGCGTACAAGACAAGCATAGCTAACATAAATCACATCAGAAGCTGAGTCAAACAAGGAGTCTTGAAGAAGTCAAGTTGATCAAGTAGTCCAGCAAGGAGAGGATTTGAAGAAAAAGAATCCTATCAAATCTAGGACAAGTGAGGCGACAGCAAAGGGAAAAGAGTTAACTGATAGATTTCTACTGGAGAACAAATTATATACGAAAAAGGACTCTATCACAGGTTGGCTTAAATACAACAAATGTGACACAAAGCCTGATACTCACTCAAGTGCTAAAAAGTCAATCAACAATCAGCACATCAGTTCATATACTTGAAGAAGAACCTATTCTGTTACTTAGCAGGTCATAACCAGTGTAGTCATTAGGTTCTTGTATTGTAATGAGTTATTGATTCTAATCTCAGTAATCTATAAACTGAGTTAGGAGTTGTTGTCTTCAAGTTTGGGAAATCGAAGACTTGGGAAGATTAGTGTTTTTGTAGTGATAGGAGTTAAAAGTTTTAATTCCTAGGTTACAAGAAGTCTTGTAATTTCGTTGATTGTTAAGGCTCAAGTAATTTAGTGAAGTTGTGGGTTAAATCCTGTAAAGGTACAGGTCATGGTTTTTTACACCTTTCTTGAGCCGGGTGTTTTCCACGTAAAAACACTGTGTTCAGTTTTACTTTTGTGAACCACGTTTACTTACCTGTTCCACATATAGGCAATTAGTAGGACGCGTACTCTAACAGTCTTAGACTAATGAACATAGTGCAGAAGATCTAAATTTTAATTAACCAGGGATTTATTGAGTTGTATGTGGTTAAGATGCATTGGCTTTGAGTTAAATGTTAAAAGGGTCCCTACAGGGGTGCTAAGAATAATGAGATGGGCCTTGGGATTTGTTCAAGAAGCAGTAATGTAGTGGAACCTCTTACAAAGCCCCAATAGTTTAAAAAATTATGGCCAAGCAGGCTTTGGATGCTGGATAGACGATGACAATCGAAAACTAGAGATCATCCCAAAGCATTATGCTGCTAAATGAAAAAGGTCATTTTGGATCTGCACCCGCTCCCCCAAACACCCCTCCCCCCCCCAAAAAAAAAGCTTTGATTTAGGTTGATTATGAAATAAATGCTAGCTTTATATGAGATACAGCTTTGTGCTCTGACACTTTGATGGGTCTATTGACTGTGTTAGGTTCTATTCTCTATGTTTTCTTTTGTTCATTGCAGAATGAGTACTCTATCATTTACTTTTGTGCAAATATCTCATTAGATATAGATACATATATGCAAAAAACTTGGTTGTGATCTTTGTTATGGATTTTAAAGATAAAACTTTATACTGGATACTTTCTTCAAAAAATTTGATACAAGATGTTTTGTCTCATCTTTCTTATTTCCTAATACCTCACCTGCTTAAAAGTCTGTTTCCCTCGACGTCATGAATACTTGTCTGGTAAGCAAAAAGATGGCATGAGAACATTCGTGATTAGTGAATCTCCAGACACCTTTAGTGGGGTCATCATATTCCTGTTTGGTATATGACGTTGTTTGATGATGAACAGAAGAATTTGTTGTCTGTGATGATCACTGGGTTGTTGGTAGAAATGAAGAAGAAGCTCGATATTTGGCTGGTAGAAATCCAGAAGGGGATTGTTGAGCTTTGCCAAGATCCAGATGTGCTGGCTAATTGATTTTCATCTGGTATATTTTCGCTATATGTATTGGTGTATCCAGATAACAATGCAAAATTTCAGCTCTTGAAACCGAATATGACTCTTCTTCTGGGTTGCACGTGTGGTGATGTTGGGAATAAAGCTGGGAGGTGCTGTACCATTTTCAAAGTTTAGAAAATATTGAAAAAATAATTTTTCTTATTGATCTTTATGCTATAAGTTTAGTTTGATTCTTTGAATCTATTTTAGGAGCAGTTGATATTATTTTCACCTAGATAGTTCTATTTCCATGGTTTGTGACTTTTCCAGTGCTCAAAATTGATTTTAAGTAGTGTGTGGTTATGAAAGTTATATTTAGCAATTCATATTTTATCTACATTAAGTAGTTATATAACTTGATCTTTCTGCTGTCATCTCAACAAGTTCTTAGTCATTTTAAAATGTACAGAATTGTTTGCATCCAATGATCTGTGAGCACTTGGGCGTAAGATGTCGAAGTGGAATGTTGTTGTTCATCTTGAAGTTATTAATGAAATTACACTTGGCATCCTTCATAAGATATTAAAGGAAGGTAACCTAGAGGACAAAGAACTTGAGAGTTGAGAAGGCAAAAGAGGGACTGATAGAGGACTTCCCTAATGGTATTGGCGAATGTGGTGCAAATGATCTTCGATTTACCCTTGTCTTATACACTATTCAGGTTTTTCACATTTGTATTTTAGGATGTAATAAGTTGTTTCTTTTGACTTTCTTTGGATGTTGTTAATTTTATTAATTTGTCCTCTCACTCCGATAAGATCAATCTACATATCAAGAGAGTGGTTGGATATCATTAATGGTGTAACAAACTGTGGAATGCTTTTAGTTTTCCATGAGTAAACTGGGAGACAATTACACCCCTCCAACAAAGAAAATTTGCTGTGAAATGCCTTTTAGCTGCCAGTGGATGCTATCAACACTTAACAAAGCCATAGTGAGAAATATCTCATCCCTGATGTATAGTTGTATAGTTGTATGATGTGTTTATAGAAGTAATCAAAGCGTACTTTGGTAGTGATAATCCAGAATTTGTATCTTCAAGAAGAATTGCTCAGGACACCTTGTGGCTTTTCTTAGCTAACAGATTGAGATTACTCGGTCCATTTAAGTTATTTGTCATCGAAGAATTCTGGGATTCTGCTACCGATGATTCTATAAAGAAAAAAATCTATAGTGACAAGTAATTCTTCAACTGTAGAGGTATTATTAGAGGACAAATTTTAAGGTCCAGAACTAGCAAATTCACATTACCTCTATTGGTGTCTTTATGTAATTTTTTATTGGGTACTCTATTAATTTGACTGTGGTTAAAGTCTTGTTTCTTTTCCATCTTTTACTCTTTCTTTTTGCAGTTTATTTTAGGGTGATAGCGTAGTGTTTTAATGGATACTCTGAACTTAAGTATATGATATTTCTAAAAGAACAATTTAGAATCATGCATGTACATTGTTAAACTTCTCATCAACTACCATTTATTATATGTTCATGTGGTGCTCTGTGGGTTGGGCCTTGCTTGAAGATTTTACTTTTTTTAAAAAAATAGTTATAGCCAATTCTTTTTTCGAAAAAGTTTATTGAAAATAACATCTTTCCATAATTTGTATAATTTTTTCAGTGACAATGGAAAGAAGAAAGGTGCTTCACTATAATATTCATGTCTTCTAATTTTCAGTTTGAGAAGTTTGTGCATTTGAAATTCATATGGAATGTTTTGTGTTGTTGACTATCAGTTTTTGTGAAGACTGGTCTTAAGTGTTGGTTGTTATATGGACAAATTAAGATGTTGTGAGATCACTTCAATTTCTATTTCATATCTTGTCTGCGTAACATTTGTTGAAGAAGTCTCCTTGGAATCATAATGGGTGAGGATTATTTCCCGTGTTTAACTCAATCAAAACTATTTATAATCTTCATATAGTAAACTGTAATGAGATGGAATAAGAAAGATTTTTTCTAGCACTGGTAGCTATTATTGTACGGTTCATGTATTCGTCCAAACTATATGAATGAAAAATATTGAATTGAGGAGATATGTTTGATCAAAATTCTTAAGAAAAAAGCTTCTTATATTTTCTAATCCGGAGAGAAATTGAAATGGATGAGAGGGAGACACATTATAACATATTATGTGAGATACAATTTATTATACTTTTACAAGCTGATTTATAAATATTATTTTGATAACCTTGATATAATAAATTGTAATGAGATTGAATAAGAAAGATTTTTTTCTAGCACTGGTAGCTATTATTGTACGGTTCATGTATTCATCCAAACTATATGAATGAAAAATATTGAATTGAGGAGATTTTTTCGATCAAAATTCTCTAGAAAAAAGTTTCTTATATTTTCTAATCTGGAGAGAAATTGAAATGGATGAGACGGAGACACATTATAACATAGAGAAAATAGTCTATTACCCCCCAACCTTTACCCCAAATTCTAACTACACACTCAATCTTTAAAGATGACCTATTACCCCCCTGAACTATTTTAAAGTGGAATTATGACCCTCCCAAAAACTGATAACCAGTCATTTGAAAATGCGGTGTGATGCACGCGATGCCACGTCATGCCACGTCATTGCCACGTCATGTCACGTCATTGCCACATCATGCAAAATAATGATGTGTCAATCAGCTGACGCGCTCATGGGCGATGTAGTCATGCCCGTTGACACGTCAGCAACTAGGGGGGGTAATAAATTCGGTAAAAATAAGTTTAGGGGGTAATAGGTCACCTTTAAAGGTTGAGTGTGAAGTTGAGATTTGGGGTAAAGGTTGGGGGGTAATAGACTATTTTCTGTATAACATATTATGTGAGATACAATTTATTATACTTTTACAAGCTGATTTATAAATATTATTTTGATAACCTTGATATAATAAATTGTAATGAGATGGACTAAGAAATATTTTTTTCTAGCACCAGTAGCTATTATTGTACGGTTCATGTATTCATCCAAACTATATGAATGAAAAATGTTGAATTGAGGAGATTTTTTCGATCAAAATTCTCTAGAAAAAAGTTTCTTATATTTTCTAATCTGGAGAGAATTGAAATGAATGAGAGGGAGACACATTATAAAATATTATGTGAGATACAGTTTATCATACTTTTACAAGCTGATTTATAAATATTATTTAGATAAGGAAAAAGGACACTCTATAACGCTTTTTAAAACAAATAGCCCAAATTTAAAAAAAATTCAAAAAGAGACCTGTCGGATATACTATTTTCGCTTTATAGCCATTTCCTAATTTTGGTCATTTCGGTCTATGTAGTCCATATACAGTCCATATACAATGCTGATACAGTCTATATACAATACTGATATAGTATTCAACTTGGACAATTCGGCCCTTTTAAAACTATTTTAATTTTTTTTTGCCATATTTTTTTAACTAATCAAATATTCTTCTTTTTTTATTGTCAAGAAATAATAATTAAATTATATAAAAATGATATAAGTGTTAAATAAAATATGTATCTATATAAGATATATGTATAAAAATTGTATAGTTCTATAAAATATGTATATGTATAAAATATATATAAAAAATATATAGAAAGTGCATGAAAATTATATAATTATTGAATAAAACGTGTAAAAAAAATGTACAATTATTATACAAATTGTATATCAAAACTGTATAATTTTTGCATAGAATATTTATATGTGTAAGATTTGTATAGAAACTGTATAGAAGGTGTGTAGAAATGATATAGAACAAGCCAGTAAATTGAAATGACTAGAAAGTCTAATTTAAATTTCATGGTAATTTTTCATGAAAATAGTTTAATTTGAAATGTCATTTTTGTCCTTTCCCCTTTAGATAACCTTGAATTTCAGTCCTTGTCGCATAGTTTATTTATAAAAGCTTTATATTACTCCCTCCGTTTAAAAAAGAATGACATACTTTTCTTTTTAGTCTGTTTAAAAAAGAATGACCCCTTTTCTTTTTTAGCAATACTTTAATTTTAACTTTCCATATGACATGTTTAGGACCACAAGATTAAAGAGTAATTTGGTACATTTGACACAACTTTAATTTAAGATCACAAGATTCAAAAGTCTTCTTTATTTTCTTAAACTTTGTGTCAAGTCAAAGTAGATCATTCTTTTTTAAACGGAGGGATTAATAATATTCATATTATTTGACAAAATGATGCACATCATGATTTGGTATACACGTGCAACGCACGTGCCGAATAACTAGTATATATATATGTATGTATATTTGTATATATAATTACAAGAAATAACAGATAGTTACAGAACAATACCATAATAAAATAATATGATAGTCGAAGTTTAAGAAATAATAAATAGTAGTAATAAAAATCAAACGACATAAAATTAGAAGAAAATTACTACCCACTTTTTCAGCTCCCCCCCCCCCTCCCTAAACAGTTTAGGCATAGTATTAATACTGATTTTGTAAAAAAAAAATTGATGAAGCGGTGTCGCATGAAGCCCGTTAGCTCAACGTGGGTCCGATCCTTCCCTGTCACCATGGTTTTTTAGAAAGCGCATAAACGCGAATTGTAACAAATAAATGCCCTAAAGAGGAAAAAGTTCAAAAGATACAGAATACATGAAATACAAAAGGGATGAATGATCAACTCATAACATGCAGGGGCGACAACATAATTGATGGCCTAAAGAGAAATTTTAAAATGAGGTTTTGAATTATTTTTTTACAAATCTATATTTATAACTTTTTGAGGTGTAAAATTATAAATAAAATTGTTTTGTTATTGATTCATCTAAATAATCCCTTTTCAATTAATAGTATGCTTAATTCATTTGATATGTCTTGAAATATTTTTTTTAAGCTTAAGTAATATTTTTGAAATTTTATTTTTAAAAAAGTTGTTTCAACTAAGACAATTATATAGGATCAAGAAAAATATGCATTCATAAAATAGTAAAATCTTTTTATTTGACCGAAATACATCTTATCTTTCAACTTCTTTGATTCACTATAATTGTTGTTTTGATTCTTTTCGCCCCATTAATCAAAATAATAAATAGAAGGTATGGTTTTCTGAGTTACCTCTATTTATTAGATGTTCTTTTTAGATTTGAGAGTATTAAAAAAAAATAAAAAATTTAATGTTGATTGTCAATTTTAATCTTAAATTTCTAAAGTGATATTTTTATTTGAGCTTAAAAGAAATTAAAATGTGGTGAAGAAAATATTAAGAAATATTTGATATTTTCTAAAGAAAAAAATCTAAAAAACACTACAAACCTATAATGTTTTAAAAAAAAAAAATGAAGCCTCCAAAATCCGGAGGCCTAAAGCGCTTGCTTCGGTGGCTTCACGTTGAAGCCGGCCCTGAACACATAAATAATTCACCCGACAGTTACCTAAGGTGAAATTTTACAATTTATGTCCTTGAACTATACAGACGTGACCCCGCATAAACCCATGGGTTAAATCCAGTAACACAAACATAATTAACTAGGTGTTATAAAATGTCTACAAAATGTATATTCCATTACATATTATAGAGAAACTTAGATCTTAGTTCACTATGATTCTGCAAGGAAGGAGAACTCCTGGTATATCCGCTTCTTGGGAATAGCTCTCGCATGCCTTAAGTTTCACTACAGATCGAGCACTTAAACTATATCTTTCTTGAGCTTCTACAAATCCCCTGCTAAGAACATGTTGAATCCAATCTTCTATTTTCTTGCTGTCACTCAAAAATGCAGCTGCCATAATTTGTTCCAACACTTTTGTGTCAATCTCTAGCAAACATTCTGGACCGACAATTTTGTGGAAGCATAGTCTGATCTCCTTCAAGAGTTTCTCAGCAAGAGAGTCTAAATCAAATGGCCTGAAAATCACGGTCTCATCAAATTGTGTAAACAATTGTTTCAACCACGTTATCGTGTTTTCATTGGAGAAGTCACAGCCAGAATCTCCAATAAAGTTGTCAGAAGTTTTAATCTCTTCAGCTGGAAGATTCAAATCTAGGCATAAGTTTGATGTCTTGTGGGCTCGCCTGGCCATCTCAGAGCTTCCAAATGGCTGATCTACACTTTCGATTGGGTCAGTAGTTAGCTTTCTATTATTCACAAAGATTTGGCTAGAGGATCTTTTTCTAGTTGTTATCGATGCAGTTGAGTTGGAACCTTTGATATCAGCTGCAAGATCAAATGCTATAAGTATCTGGATTTGGCATCCTTTAGCTGTCAGTATATTTTCTTCAGAATAATCAACTATTTCTTTGGTAGAAGGAAGAGTTCTTTCTTCAGCTAATCTTGATGATGTTGTCACAAAGATTGCATTAGCTATGCTAACTTCTTTGCCATGAGAGTCCGAAAATCTACCAGTCTTAACAGCCTGGGACAAGCTTTTCTGAACGAGTATATCAGCTTTATCCACATTTTCAAGGAAAACAACAGATAAGGGGCTGTTCCTCAGTTTATCGGCAACATAGTCAACAACATGCTTCCCTCTGAATCTCACGTCATATTGATTCAATACCTGGAGATAAAACAACCCCGCTTCATCCTGTAGACTTAGGTCCACAAAGATTAAGTTGTTTGTGCTTCCAAATAGGATCTCAGCCAATGCAATCGCAATTTTCTTCTTACCAAGCTTATCAGGTCCAAGAAAGCTGAGCCATATATCTCCTCTACTTGGCCAATTGTTTCTTTCATTTCTACTTCTGCACTGAGCTATTGTTTGGCTAATGGCTTTTACAGCCTCCTCTTGCCAATTTACCTTTTCCATAAGAGCCGCATATAGCATTTTGAAATCTTTTGGATCCAACTGCTGCTGAAGAGATTTTGATGGTGATGATAGAGGAAGTGGGTTAATGAAACTCCTCGAGAGAACCTTAGCACTTGCTGATATATAGCATAATATGTCATGTGCTTGATTGATGCGACTGTGGTTTTTCAGCTGCTCTTGTTCTTTGCTTGGAGAAGTAGATGCCGTGCACAAACCTAATTCTGTTATTGAAGTTACAGAGACTGGAGAGTTGAAGACATGCTCATCATCACCTCGTGAGGGCGTTTCACTAAACTTGGAGAGTAAATTGCTGCTTTCATTTGATGAAGAAATTGTGGAAGTCATTTTCTTCCTTACAGTTTCTGCTGAAGATGCATTCTGGTGGCCAATTTTTTTGTTATTTACGCTCTCTTTTTGGTCCTTATCAAATTGAAAGCCCACTACCGATGGGATTCCAGAACTCATCCGAAATTTGCTTGTCTTGGGTAATGGTTGATTGTAGTGTAAACGCTGGCAAAGATCGTCCCATTTTCTCTGCAAACCAGCAACTTTAGCACCCAATACCATTTTATCATCTTTGGCCTGCACTGGAGCCATATAAAGAAGTTAACCACACCAATGTTAAGATTTATTCTGCTGTACTTGAGTAATTTTTAAAATTTTTTTGGCATACAGGAAAGAATGCAAGACTCAGATTAGTTAAGGTGTTGAGAACAGAACTACTGGATCTAAACAAAAGGAAATATTCCCTCCCTCCCATTTATGTTAAGGTATTTCACTGGGTAGGGATTTTAACAAATTTACATACCACTTTTGATAAGTAAGCTAAATATATGCAAGTATCAAACATATCCTTTTAAATGAGTGGTGTTGAGAGTTTCACGTATGTTTTCACATTCACTTTTCTTAAAAAGAATGAGCTCTTACATCATGTATCATGTGAGTTGCAACAAATCATGTCTGATGTCTTTAAGGAAAGAACATGGATGATGAGATTAAGTAGTTTCCAAGAGAGAAGTGTGCCATTCTTTTTGGTAAACTACAAAGGAAAGTCTCTATGATATAGGAAGAAGGGAGTAATTGCTAATAGTACCAGGAAAATAGCCTATACCATTAGAGGCCGAATCCAAAATCTAAAGATTCAAAATACAAAGAAAAAAATCCGAAGTCTATGGTCAATAGGGTTCCTAATGTGTATAATCTTTATGCATACATTTTCAAATATCTTTTTCATAGGTATACCGTATACGTAATTAGAGTGAAACGCAACATGCTAAGTTAAACCCATATAAAAGGTGCCATAAATCCGTCTGTCTAATATATGCTAGTACAAGGAAAATAGAGAGCTGAAGAGTGGAATTGTGAGAAACACAGACCTTCATAGACTCCAGTCCTCCATTAGTTTTGAGTTCAGTCATTTGCAACCAAGAAGGCAAGCTTGATTGGTAGTGATCTGCAACTGAAACACTACTAACTAATCCACACTTTGAGAGTGAGTTTACTTCTTGTTTGCAATACTCATTGCATAGGTCACAGCGGGAGGCAGTGTGGTATGAACAGCCTAACGAGCTTTCAATATCAGCAGCTGGGGCAGAAAAGAATCCTCCCAATGGAACAAAAGATTCCATCAAGCTGTTAGGAATAAATAGGAGATCAGATTAAACATGTCAATCACATGGTAATAAAAAGAGATGCGCATGAACTCTCCGTAACACCAAAAACACTCGGTAGTGTACCTGTTCAGATGTGTAGAAAAAATCAACAACGACGACGACAACAACATACCCAGTATATTCCCACAAAGTGGGGTCTGGGGAGGATACAGTGTACGCAGTCCATACCACTACCACAGATAAAGTAGAGAGGTTGTTTCCGATAGACCCCCGCCAGGACAAATAACAAGTTTCAAAGATATAAAAACAACAAACAAAATGGGATAAAACACCAATAGATAATAAAAGGAATAAGACACCCACAGAGTAATACTACACACAATCTATCCGAAAATCACAAACATCACCAAAATACCACGAACAAGAAACTATACGATACACGCATGACACTATGACTACAGGCACAACTACAAAGTACTACTTTCTACTAACAAAGACGTACTCCTATCCACTAACTCGCTATCCTAATTTGCATCCTCCACACCTTCTTATCTAGATTCATGTCCTTAGTAAG
Source organism: Capsicum pubescens (assembly GCA_030864215.1). Taxonomy (NCBI): domain Eukaryota; kingdom Viridiplantae; phylum Streptophyta; class Magnoliopsida; order Solanales; family Solanaceae; genus Capsicum; species Capsicum pubescens. The sequence goes on along the minus strand of CM061543.1, from coordinate 152,247,694 downwards.
TTGTAAACTTGTAACTGCTCCATGTCCTGTCTAATCACCTCCTCCATAACTAACCTCTCACGTATCAGTACTAGGGCATCTCTGCCCCTCCTCATCACCGGCACGAACCATCTCAATCTCACTTTCCGCATCTTGTCTTCAACCAAAACCACTCTCACCTTCTCTTGGATAATCTCATTTCTACCCCTATCTTTCCTAGTAAGTCCACACATCTATCGTAGCATTCTCATCTCCACCACCTTCAACTTTTGAAAATAGGAGTTCTTGGCTGGTCAACACTCCACTCTATACAACATAGTCGGTCGGACTGTCACTCTATAGAACTTGCCTATAAACTTAGAAGGCATCTTCTTATTACACAAGACTCCTGAAGCAAGCCTCCATTTCAACCATCTTCTTATCACCTTCTTTATGTTAAAGCTATATTAACCAATTGAAAAAGGGGAAAATTATAGAGATTTATCCTTGTATTATTCGAAATTTTTCCTCCTCCATTAATTAAACCACAAAAAAGTAGAATAAAAAAGCTAAGATACTTATGTTGCATATCTAAAGTACATCTTACTCGGTTCCACTTCATTGTACAATAATTACTAAAAAGCTCAGTGAAATAATTGAAGAAAACTGCATATCTACTGGAATATTTCAGTTTACCTGGATCTGGGAAATGTTTCTTCCTTTGTAGTTCCAGAAGAAGTGATTGTCAAAAGCTGCAAGTCCCAATCTTTTTCTATGTAAGGAAATCTATTCAAAACTTTCAAATATATCTCATACCTCTCCAGCCACCCAATCAACCACAGTTTCCCACGATAAACCTCTAGCAAATTTGTCAATTTGTTAACTATATGCCTGCAAGAATCAATAGAAGTATCATCTCTTGCTAAGATTTCTAAATCTCCATAATTGACAACATGACTAGGCCCTAAACTATGCATCACCATAGTTCCAATCTCCTCAAACTTCAACTTCACTAATTCCTCATCCCATTCCCCTGTAACAAACCTTGTGATGTCAGTCTCTATACAAATCACACTCAATCCACATACCTCAACAGGCAGAATTCCTCCTCCTCTATTCCTATGTATCATTTCCAAGAAACTGTTCATAGCACCCTGTGCACAAGTACCAAGAATAAGTGGATTTTTTCCTCTGGTGTTGACGAAAACCTCCCCAATTCTCCTGTAATCATCTTTTCCCTCGGATAAGCCCAAGAATGGAAAGCTAAAAGAGCGATGATACAAATCCATTTGATTGCTTAAATTACACAAAAACAAGGGTGGTCCTCTGAATCTGGAATATCTGAAGAGTTTATGAACAGGCCTAAGAATAGCAAGCTTAATATCACAACTCCTGAAACCAGCTTCCCCAAATACTCTGCTCAAAACAGGGTCATCAAGGACGGAAATTATGAGATTCCGCAACTCAACCTTGACTCCAGGGACTGAAGAAGAAGCTGACTGATTCTGAAGCTGTTGTTGATAATTATAGAAATTCTCAGGCTGCCGTCTCTGGTTCGCGTGCGATCTCTTTATGGCAGCCATGAGAGAATTCGAAACAGGTGGATCGTCGACCCTGCTGGGCGATGAAGGCAACCGATCCATTGACACCCCTAAGCAGAGCTCTAAAGCTTTGAATTGGACACGAACAGAGTATGCATTGTTCCGGGTACGAGAACATGCCTCACGTAAGCATGAAGAAGGAATAGACAGTAAGGAAGACACGTAATGAAGAGAAGTAGTTTGAGCATGGCCACGACGGCCTGCCATGGCCACAGCATCGTCCAGAGTTATGGAAGCTTCCTGCGTCAAGCATTGCCTAGCAGTACTAACTGGCGTTGGCATCTCCGGGAGGGAGGGAAAAAAGAAAGTACTCTGTTGTTGTGTTCTAGTAAACGTGCACAGAGTACGGAATTCTTGATATGTAATTTACTAATATCAAGAAAACTTAAAATAAAAGCTACTACCAAAGAGCTGACAACAAAGTACTAACAATATATAATGTTAGTAGCATCAAATTCAGAAACCTCATGTTGGTTATATTGTTAGTAGCATCAAATTCAGAAACCTCATGTTGGTATTAGTAACGGTACGGAGTAGCAATAAATAATACTCCACTACTATAAGAAAGAAAGAATGAAACTTGAGAATTAGAGTGGCAGAGCCTCATAATAGAAACAACAAGTGTATCCATCACATGGGGACTTTCGGTTATTTATGGGGGGTTTTGGACGGAAAGGGAGATCCTAGGAGATGGTGCGGGTTAGATGTTTATTGATGGTTGGTGGTGCTTCACACTTCTGGTGGCTGCTGCTGGCGGTGGGGGGGACTTGTGAGGGCTACGAGTGGGGACATCGTTTTCTTAGAGTGAAAAAGGCAGGTGTAGGTGGTAACTGAGTATTGATTCTTTTATATTTATTTGAGATCTTATTAAAGTTGCTTATAATTCTTGTTTATAAGGGTTACCAATACTCGGTGCATCATGACTGTAAGACTCAGAAAGATATGCTCAGTCCACTTATTAAGTAATGGTCCAAACAGGATTCTAAGGTCACTTTCTACTTGTAGAATGTCCTATTTCGAGTGCAGCATACAACCGCAGTTTTGCATCCAAATGTATGTGAAAAGTAATGAACGGTATGTTCGTGTTTACTCAACATCGATTATTCTCTCTCTTATAGTAACTATAATATAATATAGGAAAAAAGGGTCAAAAATACACATTTACTTTGAAAAATTGGCTAACTTTACCCTCAGTCATACTTTGGAGTCATATATACCCCTACCGTTACAAAAGTTTATATGTGTGCCCTTCAACTAACAGAATGGCCCAAATAAGACTAATAGACCCGTTTTTTTTAAAAAAAAAAAACCGACCCGACCCATCAAAAAAACCCAAGCATTATACACAGAGTACGCGATTTTCTCACACACCTGATTTCAAAATTAGGACTTTTCTCCCGAACTTTTGTAAGTTGAATTTTCCTAACAAAATTCTTATTCTTTCACTAATCATCCCCAATGAAGTGTAGTTGTAGTCGATTGTTAATCTTTACTAATTTCTTTAGGAATAGAAAATGTCACTAAATTGTTACTTTTTTCCGATGAAGTGCTGGTTGCGTTGTCGTGGTCGTTTTGATTTGGTGAATTAATAGTAAAAAACAAATGAAAGACAAACAATCAAAGAAGGGCAATCAATCAATGAAGAGGCAAAGAACATTAATTGATGACAGTGCATCAACTTAACATCGTCAATCCTTCTTTGACAAGTCCTTTGGTCAGTCCATCTTTGGTTCATCTCCAAGTTATCCTGAGTTTGAGTATCGTGGTCTTGAGTTGAAGAAGATACCTTGGAAGCCAAGAGGTTTTTTAGAATTCAAGTTTAGAATCTTACAAGGACAAAAACAACCAAAACCAGTCGGATTAAGACAAATCAAGTTTCTTTATGGTGGTATAGGTTCGACAAAACCAAGTGACTTGTATGCACCAAAAAGGCTCTCATGGAATGGTAATGCATCTATTACCGAAAAACAGTTGCAACAATTAAGAGTGGATAAACTTAAGACAAAAAAGAGTAATGACAAGGCACAACAGTGAAAATTGGGTATTGGCATGTTTTGTATTAAGACAAAGGATGGTGACAATAAATGTTCTATCTTTTTGTAAAAATTATTGAACTTGTATTTTTGTTGCAACTTTTTGGGATTATAAGATGGCATCCCTAATGTAATGAACAAATTTGTGGTTCAATTTTTATATATTTTAAAGCTTGTTTATTGCTATAGCTTGTGTTTTTTTCTATTTTTGCTCAGTTTGTGGTTCTGTTTATTGGTCGTATTTTTCCCCTTTTATGAATACAAAATGCAGGTCAACACCAGAGAATTGTCTAATATCCATGAGAATCGATCAAATTGATATAGATGGTGCAAAAGATACAGAAAAGTGAGAGTTTATATAACTTCTAACACCTGGGTACAAAAATGATGTCTAAAGTTTACAGAGCAAAGTGCTCAACACAATATGCTGGTTGGGAGCTTGTAACTAATTAACATGGGGTAATGTTGTGTAGCCACTTGACATGGCTTGTTTTACTATTTTTCACTAATTAGTTGGTCCTTTAACAATTAAATAGAACTCTTTTGTTGGACTTGGCTGTGAAACAAATAAGAGGGTCCTTGTGTTGGTGCTAGGCTACTTGATATCATATCTAAAGAAAAAAGTTTCAAGTAGCAGAATATTTTTAATGCCCCCATAGAATAGTAAAAAAAAATTAGCAGCAGCCCGATGCACAAAGCATCGCATGTTAGAAGGGCCACACCCCAAAGGGTGTGATGTAGACCGTTTACCCTAATGCAAGCATTAGTGGCTGTAGATCAAACCCATGACATATGCATCCCATGGAGAAAACTTTAATAAAGAAGCATGTCACTTGTCAATTTATTTTTTTACTACAGAAGCATGCCAACCTGATCCGAGTTACCATTGTTTGCTAGAGCATAATACCGAAGCAGAAAATATTGGTCAACTTCTATACAACATACCCACTATAGCTCCTGAACAAAATAATTATTTTGTGGCACCCGAGGGGTAGAGTAACTTTCTTCAGAGCAAACATCTTGATTTTCTTTCTGACAACATTTATGGTGGGATAAGTTATCGCATGTATATGTTGGGATAACTAATATCGGGATAGCTAATTTCTAGATTAATTATTTTGAGATAACTTCTCTCCAATTCTTGATAATTTTCTTTAAGATGTTGAATATATTTTTATTGTGTTTCTTCAGGGGGTGTCATAAATCTTCATAGCATTAACCAATTATGGCGGTCTTGTTGACGGGTGCCAAGGAAAAAATTATGATCGAGTCTATGTGCAGCAACCTTGAGTACTTTTTTTGGGTTCAATCTAGGACACATTGTGATACTACTAAGTTGCAACATGTATTTCTATATATGTGCGTACTTTTTACACGTAGCATATGGCATTGAGATAATAGACAGGTTCTTGTTTACCTGCCGGATGCAGAGGTTTTAGTTAGAGCATTGGCTTTTAGCTTCTGCTTTGTATTATGTTTGTGTAGATATATGATGTGTTCTGCTCCTGTATTATCTGCTCGTTGTAAAAAGAAGTTGGAGGAACTGCCTTTTCAGTTTAATAACAAGGTAGTTTCAATTTAATGAGGCAACAAAACTTGAGGCAACAACCTCTGCTGCTAGGCATAGTGTTGTTGCATAGGCTTCTGAAGATTTAAAAACGATATGAATCACTATCCTACTCCATGTTGGTAAATCCTGATCCGCCAAAAACTAGGTTCTCATATTATGATATTTTTGATAAACTCTCTGTTTTCTTGCAAGTTCCATCTATATAGTTTCATCAGCTTAAGTAACTCGCCGAGTCATTTTCTTAGAAGAGAATTTTGGAGAAAATTTGAATAATCATTTATTACGTGCATTATCTGATGCATATTTTCTTTTGCCATCCGACATATTTAGAACCCCAACACTTTTGTTCTTGATATCATGTTGGGAAGGACCAAAAGGCACTTCTCCAAAATTGAATTCATCCACCTTAAAACATCTATTGTTCTTATGCAATTTTTAGTTTCTTCTCCAGAATGCAACTGAAATATTTTTCTGTTTCATCCCTACCATTGCACCTAGTCTTTTTAGAGGTTCTTTGAACTTTTCAGTCAAGATAATATTTATAGGAACTGAAAACTTTGAACTGCTATACTTATCTTGAGTTATTATTGTGTTGGTAAAGTCAATCTCATTAAGTATCATATTTTTCTCATTATAGAACCCCACATGCTTATTCTGGATCCTGCCAAATTACAATTATTTGTCATGATCAACAAGGGCATAAATTTGGATTAAATAGAATATGATGTATCGTATGTTCTAAATTTTTCAATGAAGTGACTCCAACAAGCATAAGCTATTAGATTTTGATAAAAACTTAAGAACATGGATTGTAATGAACCAAAAGACATGTATGTTTCTACTAATGAAAACAACTACCAAGCGTGAATCAAATGTTCCATTTTCTTAATCATCTTTCTCTTTTTCATATATTTAAAGTAAGTTATTCCTACCTTGGCAAGTAGAAAGGTTATTTTTGATAGACCCTCAACTAAAAACAATGTACAGGAAACTATCTAAGCTGTTGATATAAAGTTATCCCGGGATAAACTCACATATAAAGTGCATACTTCTTTGTAATTATACATGTTAATGTAACTGTCAAAGTTCAGCTATTAAGCAAGAACCATCATAAGAGAATAAAACTGATATAACCTAAAAAAGGGATTGAGCCACAAACTATAACCTGAAACAACAGTCTCAACTCTCAAGTACCACAAATGACTAACATAATTTGCAAACGCTATAACAATCTCCAGTTGGTAGTTCAAAAAGTTAACTAAAGAAACCAGCAAAGATCTAAAAGCATCTTCCCAAACTAACAATTTATTAACCTGAGACGAGATATCACAAAATACTAACCAACCAAATAACCATAATAAAGTCATTAGAGAGGTGTTAACAAACATATCCTCTTACCTTAAGACTTTTAGGCACTCCAATTGTTGGTTGTCCGTGATGCAAGTAGTAATGAGTTACATCATACATAACATAGCCCAATAAAGCACCTCCAAACAAAGCAGGAGCAGTAATGGGAGTTGCCAGGAATTTGACCAAGTTCCACAATGCAATTACAAAGTACAATATCAAAAGTTGTGGGAAAAACAAATAGTTATTGTTCTTCAGCGTACTCGCACGATTCAACATTAAGTATAATCATGATCAATGTCACTTGCAAAAAGCAAATAATAAGAACTAATGATTTTCAACTTGCAACATTTTGAACATAAACTACTAACTTCAATATAGTTACATTGTAAGGGGAATCATCACAAATTACACAAATTGGCACCCTCTATAATACAAAAACTCCCACCAGGGATTTCAAGATTTTATACAGGCGACCTCAAGTCCTATTTTATCATAAACAAAAATAATACACCTAAACAAAGAAAAATCTATTTATCAACATCGACGAAAAAGTGCAATAAACAAAACAAATCCCAACACTATGAACCCTTGATAACAAGGAAGACTCTAATTCCATCTACCTGGCCATGGCTTAATTTACAAAGGGAAACTCTAAACCCCAACTGCTTTATTAAGATGAACAGGTGCGCTTGCAACCTGTTTAATCCAATCTTGCTCTGTCTAAAGCTTGTCCATTCTGTCGAAGATCCCCAGGGCCTCAAATTGTCATCTCTACAAGAAGATATCTAAAAAAACTTATTCCAGGATTAGATAGAGTATTCGAAATGAGATTTTTGACTAGTAATTCACCAAATCAAAACGACAATGACAACGCAACGAACACTTCATTAAAAAAGAGTAACAATTTAGTAACATTTTCTATTCCTAAGAAAATTAGTAAACATTAACAATCGACCACAACTACACTTCATTGGGGATGATTGGTGAAAGAATAATAATTTTGTTGGGAAAATTCAACTTACAAAAGTGAGGGAGAAAAACTCTAATTTTGAAATCAAGTATATGAGAAAACCGTGTATTGTGTGTATAATGCTTGAGTTCTTTTGATGGGTCAGGTTTGATTTTTTTAAAAAATGGGTCAATTAGTCTTATTTGGGCCATTTTGTTAGTTGAAGGGCACACATATAAACTTTGGTAACGACGGGGGTATATATGACTCCACAGTATAACTGAGGGTAAAGTTGGCTAATTTTTCAAAGTAGAGGGGTATTTTTGACCCTTTTCCCTAGAATATAATGTTCCATAGGGTTGAGAATAGGTTGTTGTAGCTAAATTTTGAACCTTTTTAGTTATATTTTAGGTTCGTCGCTGGAAAGTTTTATTAATCATCAAAAGCAAAAAGCAAAAGCCCAGTTTGTCCAAAAAGCGGGTACAGACCCAAACACAAAACTCCGTCCAATAACAAGGAATATGAAAATTTTCTAAAAGACTTACAAATATTTGATTGTTGTCCAAGAGTACTCAGTACCTTTCACTTCTACACATTGTCGCCTATGAAAAATGTTCCCTTTGAGTTGAAATCGGCCCTTCATCTTTTTTCTTCTTTGGGTTATCTTCAAGATCGATCCTTGGATGTTTAAAAATCACGCTTTTTTTATCATCTTCACTTGCATCTGGTAAGCTATCGATAATCTCTTTCTTTTTTCTGTTGATTTGCAGATTTGAACATTTTCTCTTCTTTTTAGGTGGTCAGTGTTTATTAACAAAGGACTAAAGTAACAGGATGCCAGTGTTCAGATTCTTGAGGCTTCGTAAGTCCTCCTTTCCTGCATTTTTCTTGTTTATCTCTTTCATTCTTCCTTTTTTTTGATATTCTGAATGACTTTCTCCGGATGTTGGTGCTTCTTCTCCGTGCTTTTTCATGTAGCTGTCAGATCTAGATTTAGCTGTCGATCTACCCCTATTTTTGGTAAAGATTTTTCACAGCTAGAGTATCTAACTAGTGTTTAGCTAGAGTTCTTGTAAGAAGTCTTATTTATGTGCTTGTGATTTCTTTATATCCCCCATGGGCTTGTAATTATTGAGTCCTATTTTAGGATTTTTATGTTATGTGATTGATGCTTCTTGCTTTCCATGATTCTCTTTATCATCATTTAATGTTTATTTTTAAAGTCTGGATCCTCGAATTAGAGATCTGTGACTTGTCCATGTTGATATGTTTCCCTATTATTGTTGGTGGTTCATTAAAATTATGGTAATCCCTTGTATTTTGTGTGTCAGTTACTTTGTTAGCTAATGCATCTGCCACTGTATTTTCTTTCCTGAATATATGAATCATTTGTGCTTGTACGTCATAATCTGATTTACGAGTCATGATGGCACCTATTTTATCCCATTAGTAGGTAAGACAAACAATAGTCTAGAATTATAGGCAATGGACTAACTTGGGGGAAAATGACCTAAAAGTCGAAAATCAACATTTAAAGAATTAAAACAACAATAAAGAAATCATAATGGTGATAGATAAAAAGCAAAAACCATCCTAAGACACAGTAATGTTGGTATAAGAGCTACTATAAATGAACTATAAGTACTGAATAGTCAAATAGAATCTGTCTCGAAAATAAAAGACTGAAATAGATAAATAGAAGGAAAAAGGGTAACTCCAACTCCAAAAGCTCACCCATCTATGAAATCAATGCTGCATGAGTGTCATGTCAACAACGACAACTAGTACTCGAATTTGCACCAAAAGAATACAGAAGTGTAGTATGAGTACCAAAACTATGGGTACTCAATAGACATCATTGGTCGACTGAGATAAATCATGATATAAGTACGATAAGATACAAGATAAAATAGCTAAGTCAAGGCAAAAGGGTAAACTTGAAAATAAGCTCCAACATCACTATTGTCACAAAGCAAATCGAGGCCCTGGCTGTGACGGACATCCCGAACCATAAAATCCCGAGAGACCCCTTAGCATGTAATCATAAGTATAACTCATATGATATAAATGTGCGGAAGATAAACTGAAAATTTAAGGAAACTTATGACACAAACTGTGTCAGTAAAATATAACAATACAATACTCCAAATTCTGCCTACCCCGGTCTACAAAGCCTCTACTAAACTGAAAAGACACGTCTGACTAAGCCTAGATAAGGCCCCCGGCCAGACCATAAAATAACTAAAACTGATATCTGGATAAGTTGCCTTCTGAAGAAAGGGAAGCTCACCAACTCTGAACGTCTGAGGAAAAATCTACTGGTTTGCAGGACCACGGGATTGGGCCTCAGAACATAAAATATAAGGGGTCAATACTCAAAAGTATTGGTATGCAAAACAATCCAAAAATAACATATATTTTTATAAAACATAAGTGAGAGAATTTCATAAAGCAATTTAGCATAAGGTAAATCATAACACATAGGAATAATTTAATGAGCTTCAAACATTTTCGTGTAATCATGACTCAACTCTTTACTTTACTTCTAATCTAAATGGTACACCATAAAATTCCATAATTCCACGAGCTATATGGAATCTGCCCTTGACTCGGCGGCCAAGCCCCCAATCCAAGTTTGCCGCAAGGATTGGAGTATCAATAAGTGAGACCTACAATATCACAAAGCAGGGTTTCATAATCCCCAATTAAATCAACATGTCATGGTAGTGCACAAGATCACAAAGTAGGGCTCCTAATTGTAGTCCCAAATTGGGATAGCATGAATCAAGGTACAGAAGATCACAAAGCAGGGTACCATAATCCCACGTCGATAAATCACGGTTTCCAACATTAAGTCTTTCAACTCGTGTTTTCTTTGGGTAATCATCTAACTCTCTTCAAGCCCAATTTTAGCCTCTTAAAAACACATTTCATGCTTATAAACAAATCTTTCTCATTCTGTTAAAGGCATATCACAACAGGGTATCATCATACCTAGATCTGCAAGTCATTTATTCCACATCACATCATATCCATAACCCTTTTTTATTCAAAAGCATGTTAATGACAACCCAAAAATATTTTAACATCACATGAGGGAGTTCTTGTTTAAAAACACATGAAAACTTATGCAAACTACTCCCTTTCAATACTTTCTCATATGATGGTCATCTCTTTTATCAATCACATGCAAATTCTATATTAAGAAACACGAGCATTTGTAAATCAAGGAAAAACTCCTCCCATTCGTTCATAAAATAAAAACAATCCATAAAAATTAGAAAAATGCTTAAACTCAAACTTTTAACCATACGCGTAAACAATCTACAACATTATTAAGACAACGGGTTTCATAGAAAGAGAGGTAATCATGCAAATCATGCTCTCATATAACTTGTCAGACTAATAACACATGTACACATGAAAACAATTCAAGTTTAGGAAAACAACCTCATAGTTTATACAAGATTTCATCATAAAATGAGGTTTACAATGCATGCTCTTCAATAATTTCAAAACCCATCTCATGTACGGAATTATATACCTTAAAATCTTGTTTAATTGATAAATTTATGCCCATGGAGTTTAGGATAGTCCCATATACCTTATGTTTCTTGATTTGTGAAGAAAGCTTGAATCTTTGGGGACTTGAATCCTTGATTTCTTGAGAGAAAAAACTTAAACTTTGTTCTTGGAGAAAGGAGGAGGGTTTCTAGTGAGTAATTTTGAGGAATATGGGAAAATAATGCCCTTTTTGGTGTTATAAATTGTATTTTGGATGATTGGGGTCGATGGGAAAGGACCAAATTACCCCTTGGTCCTTAGAAAGCTGAAACTGTAGGGGAATAAGCTCCGCATCGCATCCCTTATTCTGGGGGAGAGAGCTTTGCATTGCGTCCTTTATTCCGAGGGAGAGACTGATACCAAATGGTATCTAAATGAGAACAAAACAGTCCACAATCTTTGCAAAACAGCCCACACGACAAGACACTAAATGGAAACAACAAACACAAACTTAAACAAAAAAGAAGATAGGTAGCTTGACACAAAAAGAACACATAATGTAGCAACTAAAGAGTATATTAAACTCTAAAACCTCTACAAAATACGTTAACAAGCACCAAGTTCTTACGGTGACCGCCAAGGGAATTAACTGTAATACCCCATATATTTCTAAGCTAGAAAATGAACCATTGTTCCTACGTATCAAACCTCCTATCCTGTGATTCATGTTTGAGTACATGAATTAAGATAAGTATCCTAGTGATAATAGAGCTTATGATGTATTAAGCATGTTCATAAAATTCACTTAGAGTAAGCCAAGCTAAGAACTTTTGAATCCACCAAATTTTCGTGTGTGATTTCACATAGGTCATGTTTGAACAAGCATAATTTTCTTTATAGGTGGTATTTTGTCAGATTTATACCCTCCAAATTGTATAGAATTGAATAAGACTTCCGTCGATACCAAATTCGCCTAAAACGGACACCCGGTGAAGAAGTTATGGCAATTTAAAGTTTCAGCAGTGTCATTTTGGTCAGTGGCATGTCGGGCCATAAGCAAAAATGACGATTGTCAATTTCCAGTGTCTCTCTGCGATTCCATAGAGTCACGGTGAGTTTCCAGGTCATAAACTAGTGGCAACGCGATGTTTCTGCGTCACGCCGGGGGCCCAAATCTGGTAATTTTCACAGAAATTAAAAGACGCATCTAGAGGGGTATTTGGGGGTCATCTTCCCACCCCTATATATATTCCATAAACATGGAATTAATCCATTATTTCACCAAAACATACTCTTTTTCATCAAAATCCTCTTAAGAAAACATTAGGGTTTCTATTGGGGAATTCAAGTTCAAGCAAATTCTACCATCAAATTTCAAGAATCTCTACGTCAATCTTCACTAAATCTAGAACTAAGGTATGCGTAGTGTTGATTTATGGATTCTTTTCATCCATAAAGTTCAAGAAACCTCTTTTAAATTATGAATTATGAAGTCATGTTGTGGGTTGATTATGTTGTGTTATTGATTGGTATACACTACCAAGTTAGAGACTTTATGTGATTCTAGGAAACTAAGATGACATGCAAATTGAAATACATGGATTTTAGGTAGTTTGAATTGTTAAAAGTAGTGAATATGGATATGTCATAAAGTGTGAATGCAAGGTATTTGATAAAATACCTAAGAGACTAGAATTCATGTATTGTAGCTCAATAGAACTTAAGTGACAAGACCATGCTCTTTTCTTTATGACTCAACATGAATTCCATGCTAATTGTTGTGTATTGTTGTTATGATATGGAATGTTCATGAAGTTAGAATCATGCAAGAATGTATATATTATATGCATTATCTTCCATGTTAAAGAATATGATAATCATGTGCGGTGTGAAATCCCCTTTCTATGGTATTATGAATTGTAAATATTGTTGGATTGTTTATGAACTAGTCTTATGAGATCATGCTACGCTTTATGGCAAGTCCTACTATTGTATAAGATATATGGAAACCATGTACTTCATGAATTTCTCCAAGTTATGATATTATGGATTGTTGGTGTTGGCCATGTATTCACGTCAGTCATGTGCGTCAGTTTCCTTCCATCGAGTCCTAGGGGTACTCGTACCCGAAAAATATAGTTGTGTTCCTAGAGCTATGTCATGTTATCATGATACTCTCAGTAAAGCCATGATCTATAGAATTTAGTCAGTCTTGTGACTCAGGAAAACCCAGAAACCTCAGCAGACTCAGTAGTTCAGAAATCATAGTACGCAGTAATCTCAATAATCTCAGTAACAATAGTATTTCTAGAAATCTCAGTAATTTCAGTACTTTCAGTCAGTCCTCAGAACTCAGTACGTTCCTTTAGACAAGGGAACTCAGTCAACTTAGTTTAGCTCCGATAAAAAATTCCACTAGTATCAATTCAGTTAATCAGTAGTAGTTCAGCTAATCAGTTTAACTCAGTTATTCAGTTTAGTGTCTTTTAGTTGGAAGTAGGATTCGGCACCGAGTGAGCCTAGGGATGGGGATTCACCCGCTAGAAAGGACTGAGATCCTTAGAAAAAATCCCTAAGTTCCAATACTACGTAGCCAGCGTAGGTACAAGATATCACCCGTTAGATAGGACTGACATACTCAGGGGTCATCCATTAGCACATTTATATGTATTGGACTGATCCCAGGAGTCACCCGCTAGATTAGGACTGACTCCGCAGTAGTTGTTTTTACTGGTGGTGCGGTACTGACACCCTTCTAGTCAGGGAAGAGATTGGACCCCAGTCATCTTAGCATGGGGCATGTCGGTTAAATGAATACATCCCATAGTTTTAATTATATATTCAGGACTGTCAGACACAGTCAGCTCAGCTCAGTAGTATAGATTCAGTACTGTTAAATACAGTTAATACTTATCGTTATAAGTAAACTTCAAGATCACCCACTAGATAGGACTGATATTAACTATGGTCAATCAGTATCAGAATCATTAGAATTAAAGATCACCCTCTAGAGAGGATTGATCTCAGATTTAGTCACTCAGCTCAGAAAGGAACTCAGATAGTTCCATCAGAACTTAGACGGTCTGATACAGTCGCTCAGTATCAGTTACATCGGCTACATCGATCATAACAGTTATATCAGTCATCATAGCTTACGTTATCAGTATCCAATTTCAAGACTGTTAGACACAGTCAATCAGACTAGTTCTTCATAATTCGAGCTGTCAGAAATAGTCATCCATCTATTCAGTATTCAGTATTAATAAAGTCATGTCGTCAGTATTCAAACTCAGTAGTCAGTATCACCACGAGTTCAGTTATGGTTTCTTATGCATGTATGTATTCCCACATTCATATTAGTCAGCATTTTTCACGCATATAACCCTTTGTATTTAGCTTACCTCACTCATATATTCTGTACATTCAGTCGTACTGACATATTTGCGCTGTGGTGCTTTCTCTTATGTTACACCATAGGTTCAGAGGCACGAGCTCCAGATCAGCAGTAGCATTCCAGTGTTCAGAGTTTCAGTGAGTCCTCATCCATTCAAGGATAATATTATTTTATTTCATTCATTATTTCAGTTCAGTTTTGCTAGACGGAGTTAGTTGGAGACATGTTCCTTCAACTCCTTATTCAGACAGTATTTAGAGGCTTTCAGATTTAGTTCAGATTTAATTCAATCTTTCTGTTGTTTTGGGTATTTCATACCCCACTCAAATGTTATGTTTTTATCAAATTTGAACCTTATGGCCTTACAGCCTTTATTTCTGCATTTATTCAGTATATTATGCAGTGTATAGGTACAGATATCAGTCATGGGTTAGATTGTGGTCCTTCGGGGTCATGAGCACCTTGTAGCATTCCAGTTCAGAAAATCGGGGTGTTACAAACTTGGTATCAGAGCCTAAGGTTCAACAGTGTCCTAGGAAGTCTAAAAACCCGCATCTAGTAGAGTCTTGTACATGCGTGTGTTGTGCACCACACTTATGTGCAGGAGGCTATGAGATGTTTTAGAAACAGTTTCCCTTCTTTCATGTCTCAGATCGTGCTATAGAAAAGTTTTCTAAGAAAACTCATATAGATTCTTGTCATGCTCCACGCATGTTAAATCTACCTTACTTTCAAGGTAACAGAAATAGTAAAGCTAAAAGTTCTAGAGATAGAGTTTCCTCAACCAGTCCCAGCATACAGTTATAGGATTGCCCACAGACTCAGAAATACCCCATCAATCCCGTTATGTTCCAAGTCGTACAGATTTTATTCATGACCATGAGAACTCATTCACAAACCCAATTTTAGATATGCCATCAGATCTTTTCTCAGAATCTTATAACAGCGTAGGCCTATAATTTTTAAGCATGAACTCAGGAGTTAACAATGGTAGAGTTGGGATAGTATTATCCAGTTTGATCAGATTATGTATTCATGGGGATAGTTGTACTAGAGTAAATCAGTAGGCTTGAACAGTGCAAGCTAAAATTTAAGTTTATTAACTTGAAATTAAGCATGAAGGTGTGAATGTGATATTAGTAGTGTGTAAGGGAACAGAGGCAGATAATGGGCTTAGTAAGGTAAGCATGTGTTTGATAGAGTGTAAGTATGTGATTAAGATTACAGTTCAGTTTAGATATTAGTTTAGTGTTCCCAAGCTTATGATGATGGCTTTAAGCTAAGGGCAAGATGATAGATCAAGTAACCCAGTCAGTCTCTCAGATTCCAGTAGTAGCGTCACTATGTACAAAAAAGAAGTTAGGGAAGATGATTCCCGACCCATCCTCATCTCAACGTAAAGCTTCGTACTTCTGTCAGCATAATGCCTATGCATGCTTCATGTCTTAGATTCCATGGATATAGCTTATGTTCACACGTATTCCATAGAATTGTGTGTGCTTTCAGTTCCCACTATAGGAAGTTCAGTTCTAGATCACTCAGTGTTACTAATCATGTTCCATGAACTCAGGAATTCCAGACTCAGGTCATGCAACTCATGACTCATGTACACGTATCATGCTCCCCAGTATACTCAGTTTCCATGACTCATGCTACGCCCTCACTGATCAGATAAGTCTAAACTATGTCATGTATATCCTCAGTCCAGACCTTTTTGGTAAATTTATTCCACACACATTCCATTCCTCAAGTTTCAGTCATGTGTCAAATTCAGTCAGTATCCATTCATGCTTCAGGTCCTCTTGATTTAATCCTTCAGTAAGCTCTCCTTGTGGAATAGTATAGCGGTGAGCAGTCATTTAGATAAGAGAGAGTTAATGTTTCATGTTAAGAGCAGACTGTTGCATGCATGTTTTATACGAGGGTGTAGATATGAAGATAGTCTTGAATATCCTATTAGTATGCAAGCAAAGGGCTAGCAAGAGGTAGTAATTAGAGATAGAGAAAGTTCAGTTTATCAGTATTTTCAGTCATGCATTTGTGTATCATGTCAGTCATATAATCATGCATCAGATATACATGGATTCAACTTATCAATCTCTGCATCAGATATGCATTCTCATTCTGAGAAACTTAATTCATCAGAACACTCAGTCCTTCATCTCGTAAGTCAGTTACCCATGCATCAGATATGCATGTTCAGTATGAATCAGTTCAATTGTCACATCAATCATGAGATCATATTTCAGTCATTCACTAGGTTTATATTCAGCTTATTATTTCCCCTCTCTGTCATTCTCATTCGAGGACGAATGTTCCCAAGGGGGAGATATTGTAATACCATGTATATTTCTAAGCTAGAAAATGAACCATTGTTCCTACGCATGAAACCTACTATCCTATGATTCATGTTTGAGTACATGAATTAGGAAGAGTATCCTAGTGATAATAGAGCTTATGATGTGTTAAGAATGTTCATAAGAGTCACTTAGAGTAAGCGAAGCTAAGAACTTTTGAATCCACCAAATTTTCGTGTGTGATTTCACATAGGTCATATTTGAACAATTATAACTTGCTTTATAGGTGGTATTTTGTCAGATTTATACCCTCAAAATTTTACATAATTGAATAAGCTTTCCTTCGATACCAAATTTTCCTAAAACGGACACCCGGTGAAGAAGTTATGGCGATTTAAAGTTTCAGCAGTGTCATTTTGGTCAGTGGCGGGCGCGCCGTAAGAAAAAATGACGACTGTCAATTTACAGTGTCTCTCCGCGATTACAGCGTGTCATGGTGAGTTTCTAGGTCATAAAATAGTGGCAACACGATGTCACCGCGTCGCGCCGGGGGCCCAAATCGAGTAATTTTCACAGAAATTAAAACATGCATCTAGAGGGGTATTTGGGGGTCATCTTCCCACCCCTATATATATTCCATAAACACGAAATTAAGCCATTATTTCACCAAAACATACTCTTTTTCATCAAAATCCTCACAATAAAACATTAGGATTTCTATTGGGGAATTCAAGTTCAAGCAAATTCTACCATCAAATTCCAAGAATCTCTCCGTCAATCTTTACTAAATCAAGAACTAAGGTATGTGTAGTGTTGATTTATGGATTCCTTTCATCCATAAAGTTCAAGAACCCTATTTTAAATTATGAATTATGAAGTCATGTTGTGGGTTGATTATGATTGTGTGATTGATTGGCATACAATACCAAGTTAGAGACTTAATGTGATTCTAGGAAACTAGGATGACATGCAAATTGAAATACATTAATTTTGGGTAGTTTGAATTGTTAAAGTAGTGAATATGCCTATGTCATAAAGTGTGCATGCAAGGTGTTTTATAAAATACCTAAGAGACTATAATTCATGTATTGTAGCTCAATAGAACTTAAGTGACAAGACCATGCTCTTTTCTTTATGACTCAACATGAATTCCATGCTAATTGTTGTGTATTGTTGTTGTGATATGGAATGTTCATGAAGTTAGAATCATGAAAGAATGTACATGTTATATGAATTATCTTCCATGTTAAAGAATATGATAATCATGTGTGGTGTGAAATCCCCTATCTATGGTATTATGAATTGTAAATATTGTTGGATTGTTCATGAACTAGTCTTATGAGATCATGCTACGCTTTCTGGCAAGTCCTACTATTGTATAAGATATATGGCAACCATATACTTCATGAATTTCTCCAAGTTATGATATTATGGATTGTTGGTGTTGGCTATGTATTCACGTCAGTCATTTGTGTCAGTTTCCTTCCATCGAGTCCTGGGGGTACTCGTACCGAAAAAATATAGCTATGTACCTAGAGCCATGTTATGTTATCACGATACTCTCAGTCAAGCCATGATCTATAGAATTTAGTCAGTCATGTGTCTCAGGAAAACTCAGAAACCTCAGCAGACTCAGTAGTTCAGAAATCTTAGTACTCAGTAATCTCAGTAATCTCAGTAACAACAGTATTCCTAGCAATCTCAACAATTTCAGTACTCTCAGTCAGTCCTCAGAACTCAGTACGTTCCTTCAGACAAGGGAACTTAGTCAACTAAGTTTAGCTCCGCTAAGGAATACCACTAGTATCAGTTCAGTTAATCACTAGCAGTTCAGCTCTATTATTTAGTTCAGTGTCTTTTAGTTGGGAGTAGGATTCAGCACCGAGTGAGCCTAAGGATGGGGATTTGCCCTCTTGATCCCTAAGTTCCAAAACTACATAGCCAGCGTAGGTACGAGATGTCACCCGTTAGATAGGACTGACATACTCAAGGGTCACCCGTTAGCACATTTATATGTATAAGACTGATCCTAGGAGTCACCCGCTAGATTAGGAACGAATCCACCATAATTGTCTTTACTGGTGGCACGATACTGATACCCTTCCAGTAAGGGCAGAGATTGGACCCCAGTCTGCTTAGCATGGGGCATGTCGGTTAAATGATTATATCCCACAGTTTTAGTTATAGATTCAGGACTGTCAGACACAGTCAACTCAGCTCAGTAATATAGATTCAGTACTGTTAAATACAGTCAATGCTTATCATTATAAATAGACTTCAAGATCACCCACTAGATAGGACTGATCTTAACTATGGTCAATCAGTATCAGAATAATCAGAATTAAAGATCACCCGCTAGATATGATTGATCTCATATTTAGTCACTCAGTTCAGTAAGGAACTCAGATAGTTCCATCAGAACTTAGATGGTCCGATACAATCGCTCAGTATCAGTTACATCAGCTACGCCGATCATCACAGTTATATCAGTTATATCAGTCATCATAGCTTACATTATCAGTATCTAGTTTCAAGACTGTTAGACACAGTCAATCAGACCAGTTCTTCATAATTTGAGCTTTCAGAAATAGTCATCCATCTATTCAGTACTTCAGTATCAGTAAAGTCATGTCTATTCAGACTCAGTAGTCAGTATCACCACGAGTTCAGTTATGGTTTCTTATGCATGTATGTATTCCCACGTTCATATTAGTCAGCATTGTTCACGCATATAACCCTTTGCATTTAGCCTACCTCACTCATATACTTAGTACATTCAGTCGTACTGACTCATTTACACTATGGTGCTTTCTCTTATATTACACTATAGGTTCAGGGCATGAGCTCCAGATCAGCAGTAGCATTCTAGTGTTCAGAGTTGCAGTGAGTCCTCATCCATCTGAGGATAATATTTTTTTATTTCATTCATTATTTCAGTTCAGTTTTTCTAGACGGAGTTAGTTGGAGGCATCTTCCTTCAACTCCTTATTCAGACAATATTTAGAGGCTTTCAGATTTAGTTCTGATTTGATTCAGTCTTTCAGTTGTTTTGGGTATTTCATACCCCACTCAGATGTTACATCAGATTTGAACCTTATGGCCTTACAACCTTTATTTTCGCATTTATTTGTTATATTATGCAGTGTACAGGTGAAAATATCAATCATAGGTTAGATTGTGGTCCTTCGGGGTCATGAGCACCGTGTAGCATTCCGGTTCAGAAAATTGGGGTGTTACATTAACTCACCTCAAGATCCACCGTTTCTAAGCAAAGAATAATATTGGCTTTTCCAAGCCCTAAGCTACAATAGCTAGTACAAGCCCTAACTAAGAACTACACTAAGGTGGCCTACTCTCAAGAGAGAGGATTTTCAATGTCTCATATTTTCATGATCAAACAACTAATAAGAGAAGACATAAAATGTCCTATTTATAGTGTATTACAAAAGGAGACAAAATGACTACACCACATTTAATGATATGGGGGCCATGGAGTGCATTTTTGGCAAAGTGAAGTGACTGAAATGTCCTCAATAAAGATGACTCTAAAACCGTGAGCCTTTAAGGGTCCAAAGACGTGAGTCCTCACGTCTTCAATGCTCTAAGCAATCTTTCACTCTCGACCCTTATGTATGGTATGCTCAATGGTAGGCTGAAAACGGGTCCTCCATGCATGTTCTCGTATCCTCAAGGTAACCAAGTCTTGAGCCTCTATGTCTTGGCCTCCAAAGATGTCATCAAAAGATAAGATGTCCCTTTGTCCCTTATCAGAGACCAACACATCGCGGGACTATCGCGGAGGCTTACTGTCTTTCACAAAAATGGACATAACTTTTTTCTCGGGTATCAGATTAAGGCAAAATTTGTATTGTTGGAAAGATAATTCAAATATCTATAATTTGGTGGGTCTTGAGTTGGAAAATATTATTATTATTATTATTATTTAACTTTTTTCTCGGGTATCAGATTAAGGCAAAATTTGTATTGTTGGGAAGATAATTCAAATATCTATAATTTGGTGGGTCTTGAGTTGGTAAATTAAACCTATGTCAAAAGTTATACTCGTTAAAAGTTGACCCTTCTAGAGTCTAATACAAAAACTTGGCCGAATCGAAGACTCTTAGCTCGACTTTTCTCTAAGTGATTTCTATGAACATTTTTCACCTCATAAGAACTTCACACATTAGGATAAATATCATGACACATGTTTTCAAATATAAATTATGATATTAGAGTTTACACACGTAGGAATAACAGTTCAATGTTTAGCTAAAAAATGCGAGGTGTTACATTTTCTCCCCCTTGGGATCATCCTCCCCGAATGATGGGAAGGAACTTGTTGAAGGTTTAAAGGTATGGAATAAAGAACTTAACCTTGCATTGAATATTTTTTCTCAACAAAATTTTCGAAGGCATCAAAAGAGCTTCATAATAACCTATAGTGAAATGTGTAAGCACGAAGGGTGAGATAATAAGAATTGACATAGAGATGACCTTGCACATGAGTTCTAGGGATCATAATCATCACAACATAAGGTATGAGTTTATTTAGTGATAATAGCCATGATTTACATCGGTACAATCATGAAATGAGATTTTGCGGGAGATAGGAGTAGATGCATTCTCTTCATTACAAGATACAACGAATAGACCTAAACTTAGAGACACAACTCGTCTATGCCCCAAACTATAAATAACATACTTCATCAGTTCAAATTACAATTATCCCATCACACATACAACCACAAGAGTTTGAGTCCTACTGCATAGTACTTCTATGTTAAAGCCTAACTCGGAGAAAAGAGGTTCTAGCTTAAGCTATGGGATCCCATGCTCTACATCTTTTTAAGAATATTACTTCACCTTATCACTACCATCAAACATGCTCTGGTTTTTTTAAAGGGAGCACTAACCACATAGTACATATGTTTGTGTTTTCATCAATCACAACATTCAAGCCTATCACTACTACACCCACTTCATGGATCTCCCTACTAAGACCAACAAATTCAATCACTCTCACAAAGATTTTTGCCACATATCTCCTTTATAACTATTTCACATAATGAAAGTTCATCTCTTTCTTTCCCCATTCACCTATAACCTTAGCTAAAGAAACCACATCAAAATTTCCACATCCAAGAACATCTAGTTCCCCTACCTAAGTCACTACTACTCTTCCATAACTGCTATCATACTTTCATTCATAGGGACATTGAGGGACCCGAGCATAAGCATCATGAATGGGAGTAACACTGTTTGATTATAACTTATACTTATTGCACTACTCAAGGTGGGGCATGAGGTGAAGATAAAATACAATAGACATGAAGTGCTTCATATATCAAGTGTCTGGATCATAAGTAGAGAGTCGTTCCTATATAAACATAACATAACATGAGTTCTTAAGACTGGGCACAGTGAGAAACATGAGCGCATACATCATGAGTCGTATAACCTAAAGTCGGAATTTATAAATTCAACAATTGAGACAAGGATCGATACTTGAAGCTATTGTTTTTCATTTTAAGAGATGAGATAGTCATGAGTTTGCATGAACCTTATCACTTTGGCTAATCCCGAAGTAAAATGAATCGGTAATATATAGAAAGAACAGTTTCTTAGAACTAAGCATGATACAAGACATGGATTTCTATGGATCATGAGCAGCATAACATAGATCTTGAATACTTGAAAGACTGGATTTACTTAGACATTATTGCTTCTAGTTTGGAAGTCGGAACATGACATGCCTTACATGGAGAACTCAGGCCTTAGACATAGGCAGGACTTGAGTACATGATACATTGGTCGAATGACCTCTTAAATTGAAGTAGGAGGAGTTTGCTTGAATAGTAATATATTTATCATGACTCTTCCCTAAAACTTTCCACCATTTCTACTTCAACACTAGACCTCATGCATATATAACAATTACACACTCCGATATTTTATAAGTCATCAACCTAAGATCTTTCACACATCACATCAAGCCTACTAATTCATTCCCAACAAACATGCATCATTAATCTTAAGCTACTATTCTTACCACCAAATTCCAAGTCTAAAGTTCAAGCCTATTATCTATCATCAATCATGTAACGCTGATGAAGCACGCCGCACATTATACTAGTTTGTCAAATTATAAAATCAATCTGAGTTTTTTATTTCATACAACTACGGCCCATAAGTTTATTCTCTACAAAACACTACTACTATACCTTAGAATCAACTACACACCTTCTCACGTGCAGTACTAGTTGAAAACTACTACAGAAAAGACAACTAGAGGGGGGGGGGGGTAAAGTCACATAATAGGGATAGTCGATCTTAATCTTATCATATAACACATTACGATCTTATCAACATGTTCTAATTTCTCATATCATATTTACTTACCCATTCATACGTACCCCACTACCTTCAAACTCCATATACACCAATGAGTCTCTATCCATAACTTATTGACTAATCTACCCCTTTCCATTCACAACCTATAAATGATTTCTATAACCACCATAACTATCGGGGCTCCTTCCCTATTTTGAATAAATAACATTCATAGCCAATCACTTCCTTCACAGACTACCCTACAATCTATAAATCTTGCTACAACATTAGTCTATCACTATAAAATAGCAACCCATCCCTCAATCAATGGCTATACAACTAAAACTAGCTCTTTTATGCAAAAATCACCCTTACTCTGACTTTTAGACTTGTGACTTTGTATCACTAACTTCGAGATTATCTTACTACCAATAGGTTATGAAACCTTAACATATACTTCTACTCAGGTGGACATACTATTCCAACATTCTACCACATGTCTCTGCCCTTAAGTATGACATCTGGAACAAGGATTTTGAAAGGAGTTGAATATACTTCATACCTTAAGCTGAAAAGCTCAATTTCACTAACATAGAGGTATACACTCAAATTAATACACTTTGAAGCACTAATGGACTCCTCTCAAGTCCTTGTGATATCTCATAACTTCATGGATAACTAAACCAGAAAGGACCACATTTTTAGGAAATCTAAAATCTTGAACTTGTATCACCTCGACAATGAGTCATGGCCATAAAATTAAACCAAGGAAGGAATTTGGATAACTTTTGTATGGACGATGCTATAGCACGAACTAGAGTATGAAAGAAAGAGAATCAACTCCTAAATTCCCGGTAGCCTCCTGATTATAAATGTCGTGCACAACACACCCATGAGAAAGACTCTATTAGACACGACTTTGTAGACACCCTGGGACCATGAACCATGCTCTGATACCAAGCTTTTCACAACCCGAATCAAGTCCCTAGCCGCGACGGTCATCCCAAACTATGAAGGTCGAGAGACCCCTTAGCATGTAATCATAAGCATAACTCATATCATATAAATGTGTGGAAGATAAACTAAAAATTTAAGGAAACTTATGACACAAACTGTGTCAACAAAAATGACAATACAATACCCCAAATTCTGCCTACCCCAGTCAACGAAGCCTCTACTGAACTGAAAATACACATCTGATTAAGCCGGGACATGCCCCTGGCCAGACCATAAAATAACTAAAACTAACATCTGGATAAGTTTTCTTCTGAAGAAAGGGAAGCTCACCAACTCTGAACGTCTGAGGAAAAATCTACTGGTTTGTAGGACCACGGGACTGGGCCTCAAAACCTGATATATAGGGGGTCAATACTCAAAAGTACTGGTATGTAGAACAATCCAAAAATAGCATATAGTCTTATAAAACATAAGTGAGAGCATTTCATAAAGCAATTTAGCATAAGGTAAATCATAACACATGGGCATAATTTGATGAGCTTCAAAATATTTTCTTGTAATCATGACTCAACTCTTTACTTTACTTTTGAGCTAAATGGTACACCCTATAATTCCATAATTCCACAGGCTATATGGACTTCACCTTTGACTCAGCGGCTAAACCCCCAATCTAAGTTTGCCATAAGGATTGGAGTATCAGTAAGGGAGACACACAATCACAAAGCAGGGTGCCATAATCCCCAATCAAATCAATATGTCATGGTAGTGCACAGGATAAGAAAGTAGGGCTCCTAACCATAGTCTCAAATTGGGATGACATGAATCAAGGTACATAGGATCACAAAGAAAGGTACCATAATCCTGCGTTGGTAAATCACGATTTCCAGCATTGAGTCTTTCAACTCGTGCTTTCTTTGGGTAATATTGGTATGTTTAGCCTCTTAAAAACATACTTCATGCTTATAAACAAATCTTTACCATTCTGTTAAGGGCATATCCCACATGGTATTGTCATACCCAGACCTACAAGTCATTCATTCCATGCCACATCATATTCATAGCCCCTTTTATTCAAAAGCATGTTAATGACCACCCAAGAATATTTAAACATCACATGAGGGAGTTCTTATTTCAAAACATATGAAAAATTATGCAAACTACTCCCTTTTTAATACTTTATTATACAGTGGTCATATCTTTCATCAATCACATGAAAATTCTTTATTAGGAACATGAGCATTTGTAAATCAAGGAAAAACCCCTCTCATTCATTCATGAAACAATAACAACAAATAAATATTAGCAAAAAGCTTATACTCAAACTTTTAACCATGCATGTAAATAATCCACAACATTGTTAAGATAATGGGTTTTATAACAAGAGAGGTATCCACACAAATCATGCTCTCATATAACTTTTCAAACTAATAACATATGTACACATGAAAACAATTCAAGTTTAGGAAAACAACCTCATAGTTTATACAAGATTTCATCATAAAATAGGGTTTACAATGCATGCTCTTCAACAATTTCAAAACCCATCTCATGTAAGAAATTATATACCGTAAAAGCTTGTTTAATTAATAAATTAATGACACGGAGTTTAGGATAGCCCCATATACCTTAAGCTTCTTAATTTGTGAAGAAAGATTGAATTTTTGAGGACTTGAATCCTTGAGTTCTTGAGAAGAAAAGCTTGAACTTTGTTTTAAGTGAAAAGAGGAGATTTTCTAGAGAGTAATTTTGAGGAAGATGGGCAAATAATTCCCTTTTTCGTGTTATAAATCATGTTTTGAACGATTGGGGTAGAGGGAAAAGGACTAAATTACCCATTGGCCCTTAGGAAAGTGAAACTGTGGGGGAATAAGCACTGTGTCGTGTCCCTTATTCTGGGGGAGAGAGCTCTGCATCGCACCCCTTATTTCGAGGGAGAGACCAATGCGCTGCCGGACTATCGCGGAGGCTTACTGTTTCTCACAAAAATGGACATAACTTTTGCTTGGGTATCTGATTTAGGCAAAATTGGTATTGTTGGAAAGATGAATCAATTATATATCATTTGGTGGGTCTTGATCTGAAATATTAAAACTATGTGAAAATTTATACTCGTTTAATGTTGACCCTTTTATAGTCGAATACCAAAACTTGGTTGAATCGAAAGCTCTTAGATCAACTTTTCTCTAAGTAATTTCTATGAACATTTTTCACCTCATAAGCACTTAACATACTAGGATAAAGATCATGACACATGTATTCAAATATAAATCATGGGAGTAGAGTTTACACACATAGCAACAACAATTCAATGTCTAGCCCAAAAATGCGGGGTGTTATAACTGTGCATAAGTAAATAACTAAATACAGAAAGTAACGTAAAAATCACACCAATAAGTGTGGAAAAGTAAATAATCACAACGCAGGCCCCCATAAACCTGGAGGTTACAATCAAGAAGAGTAAATAATCCAATTGCCATAAATTACCAATTATCACACCATCTCCACGAATTTATCCAAACCATAACATAAAAACTCCCAAAATACTAGACTTGAACTAAAACTCAACAATGTCATCATCATTACCTTCATTTGCTGGACTTGAACTGAAACTCATATTATCAACATCCTCATCACATATCGGACTTAAATCGGAACTCATAAATATCATTATCATCATCAATTGCTAGACTCAAATTGGAACTTATTTCTATTAGACCATATCAATAGACCATGTAAATAAATCATAGTCATAAGTCATATCACTAAATCCCAATAATTATCCCCTAAAACTTACCCAAAATTAGCATCAACTCCAATACAAAACTAGTATACTCATTAAGTATTCAATATCATCAAAGTCCCAAAACAACAACTAATAAGGGTATATCATGCGTAAATAAGTCTACAAAGCTAACACAAGTCTAGACTAAGGTGAGCTGGAGGGGCTTATTTCTAGTTTACAAAATTCATTTTAGGCAAATCTCCGGACTAGGCTAAGGTATTTGAATTCATTTCTAGATGCTAAATAATCCCTAATTAGCCCTAAGATAGCAATTTATCCTAAAACATGAGCAACTAAGTCAATTTTTCTTAAACTATGATTTCATGATAACCTAGATAGTCCAACTAGCCTATATATTTTTAATCATACCTCTGACACCTAAATTCCACCCTATATCTAGCATAATATCATAATCATACTAAAAAATACCTTAATCTATGAAGAGGGTAAACCTAGCCTACTTGGATGTCGAAGAAATGCTTGAAGAATTTGTTAAACCATTAATTTCTCTTTCTGAGAAGCTTCTACAAGATACCACTCTATAAAAATCGTAATCTACTCATCCAACTAAGAAAAATGATACCTATGTTGCACTATTGTGCTTTGGATCCAACTTTACTTAAAAATTCCATGTGGGGCCTATTTACGGAATCGCACTTTCAAAACCTGCATAACGTCCCTTTATGCTCAAGGAACATTTATCCTTAAGAATGTATTAATTTTGAGCTCTAATGGTTCTATAATCAAGCCACAAAGATTCTAGGAATTCTAGAAAAAGATGGAGAAACCAACCATGAAAATAATGAAAGCTTACCTCAAATTTGAAGAAGAAACGCGAAAATTAACTTTACCCAAGATCTAAAATCACCCACAAATAATTCTTCCAAGTTTTTTCACCTTTTAAGGATCAATATTCTAGAGATTGAATGAAGAATGGTGAAAATTAGGCTTAGTGGGGTATTTATACTCTTCCCAGGTATTCGGATACCACTTAAGAAGACACTTGGCCTTTCTAATGGTAGCCACAAAAGCGCCGAGCTGAACGCTAAAACGGTACCTCACTGACCTGTCAGACCGCTAAGGTGGCCAGTTGGCATTAAAGCGACTAGTGCTTTAGTATCCAACCAGCTCCTAAAGTGGCACTTGCCGATTTGGTGAAGGTCGCTAAAGTGCCAAAGGTCCGCTTTAACAGTCGTACCATATTTTCTTACATCGGCTGGAGACTTAGAATATTTTCTAATCTCCAACTCATCCAGATTCATCCAGAATCTTTTTTATGCAAACAAACTATGCTACCCTATCAAATTCAATGTTTCGAATACAATGGCACAATCAAAATTTCCATCCAAAGTTATTTCAATGAAAAGTGAATCCCACACCCACTTGCCATTATTTTTAACTTTCGGTCAATAGCCTAAAATGAGTCTAGGAGCCTCGAGACCCAAACCAAGGGCCTACATAACCTAAAATAGGTGTTACAAAGCTATTGGGACTATTATAATTGGCATATAAGGTCGTTTGACTAAAGATTTTTCCAAATAGACAATTTGAACCAACGAAGGTGTCAAAATAGGGAATTGTATCTAAAGACCAAATAAACTGCTCGATAACCGAACTATCAGTTCTAGTAAGTCATAAATGACTTGAGGCAGCTATAGAAAATCTCTAAATCGCAAAAAATAAGCAAAAATACAAAACATAACCTGGAGGGTAATATCCACTATTAAAAGAACTTTCGTCTGCCAAAGTAAAGGATTAGAATGTACTTAAAGCCTTGAACAGGTAAGGATATTGGCTTCGCATCTCACTCTCGATCTCCCTAGTAGCCTCTTATATTGGGTGGTGCCTCCACCAAACCTTAACAACTAGAATCTCTCTAGTGCACAACCGCCTAACATTACTAGCCAATATGAGCACAGGATCCTCTACTAATGTTAACCACTCATCCAACCGAACTGATTGCCATATGAGAACATGATATGGATTGTGATAGTATCGCTGCAACACAGAAACCCAGAAAATCGTATGGACAATAGCAAAATCTGGCAGTAAGGCTAACTCATAAGCTACCCTACTAATTGTGCAAAAAATCTTAAAGGGTCCAACATATCTGGGGCTTGCTTTTCCTCCCAAACCCATCACACCCTTCATGGCCGATACGTGGAGAAATACCTAATCACCAACTCCAAATATCAAAGAACAAAGTCTACAATCTGTATAAGACTTCTTCCTACTCTGAGCTGACCTTAACCTATCCTGTATCACCTTGACTCTATCAATGGTTCCTGAAGCAAGTCGGTACCACGGGGCCTAATCTTGGAAGTCTTAAAATATCCAATTGAGGAATGACATTTCCTACCATCTAAAGCCTCAAAAGGTGACATCTCAATACTTAAATGGTAGCTATTATTATAAACGAACTCTACCAAGGCCATGTGTAGCTCCCATTGACCTCCAAAATCCATAACACAGTCTTAGAGCATATACTTGAGAAACTCAATAGTCTGCTTTGATTGACCATCGGTCTAGTGGTGGAAGGTTATACTAAGATCAACCTAAGTGTCCAACTCCTCCTGAAAAGTTCTCCAAAATCTTGAAGTGGACACTAATACCCAGTCTAAAATGATAGATATAGGCACACTATGCAAATAGACTATCTTACTAACATAGATACGAGCTAATCTCTCAATACTAAAGGACATCTGAATAGGAATAAAATGTGCTGACTTGATCAACCGATCCACAATGACCCAAATACCATCAAAACCATAGGAAGTACGAGAAATATCACTAACAAAGTCCATGGTAATCTTCCCCCTTTTCCATTTGGGAATGAAAAATCTCTAAATCAAGCCACTAGGTCTCTTATGATCGGCCTTCACCTGTTGACAACATAGGCAATGAGCTACAAAGTCCCCCACATATCTCTTCATACTAGTCCACCAATAATATTATCTCAATTCTCTATACAACTTAGTTTTACTTGGGTGAATATATCATCTTGAGTTGTGAGTCTTATGAAAAATCAACTGAATTAAGTCATCAACCTTCGAAATACAAATACTACTATCAAATATCTAGACACCCTTAGAATCGATAATAGCCCTCTTGGACTCACCATGCAACACCTGGTCACAGATGATGCAAAGTCTCTTATCCTTAGATTAACGACCCCAAATCTACTCAAATAGTGAAGACCTCACCTCAACACTAGCAAGATTCATCCTAGGGTCTAAAATATCAAGTCATACCATCAGGTTGGATAAGGACTGAATGTACCATGCCAATGGCCTCTGAGAAATTGAAATGCAAGCCAAGCTACCCATACTCAACGTATTCCGACTCAAGGCATCCGCTACTACATTAACCTTGCCCAGAGGATACAAGATAGAGATGTCATATTCCTTAAGAAACTCCATCCATCTACGCTGCCTAGAATTAAGCTCTCTTTTGGTCATAAGAAGCTGAAGATTATGATGATCCGTGAAGATCTCATAATGTACGCCATAAAGATAATGCCTTCAACTTAAGTGTAAAAACTATCACCGCCAACTCTAAATCATTAGTGGGGTAGTTACGTTCATGCACCTTCAACCGCCTCGATGTATAAGCAATAGTACGACCTGACTGCATCAACATACAACCTAAATCAACATAAGAAGTATCACAATACATAGTGAATCATTCACTCTTAATAGGATGGGAAAAAATAAGAGTTTAAATAAAAATCCCTTAAGTTTTCCAAAGCTCGACTCACACTCCTCATACCATCAGAAAGGAACCTCCTTTTGAGTCAATCTAGTCATTGGCACTGCAATAGTCGCAAAACTCTAAACGAACCGTCTATAGTAATCAACCAAACCAATAAAGCTACGAACCTCAAATAGAGATGTATGTCTAGCTTAATCACGAATAGCCTTAATCTTTGTCTGGTCTAGCATAATCCTATCCTTAGACACCATATGCCCAAGGAATGTCATTGTCTCAAGCTAAAACTCACACTTAGATAATTTGGCAAAAAACATATGATCTCTCAAGGTCTGGAGCACAATCCTCAAATTATGCATATTCTCCTCTCTACTCCTCGAATACACAAGGATATCATCGATGAACATAATCACGAGGGGATCTAAATAAGGTTTGAACATGAGGTTCATTAAATCCATAAACTCGGTTGGGGTGTTAGTCAAACCAAAAGACATCACTAGGAACTCATAATGACCATAACGGGTCCTAAAGGCTATCTTCATAAATCTTCAGCTCGAATCTTCAATTGGTGGTGATCAGATGCGAGGTCAACCAAATCATTAATGCGAGGCATAGGATACCAGTTCTTTACTATCACCTTATTAATCAATACACATACACATGGAATCATATTTCTTCTTCACAAACAACAAAGGATCTCCTTAATGAGACACACTCGGTCTAATAAAACCTTTACCAAGAAGATCCTGCAACTGAGAATTTAGCTCCTTAAGCTCAACGGGAGCCATATGGTTAGGTGTCATAGAAATAGGTCAGGTGCCCAACTCAAGATTAATAACAATCTCAAAACACACTCAGGAAGAAGTCCAGGAAGATTGGTAGGGAAAATATCAAGAAACTCACGAACTATAGAAATAGAGTTATGTCCACAATAACATCATGAATATAGTGAGATAAGACTCGCAAACCCATAAAATAAGCCTCCTAGCATGAATATTAGAAATAATCCCCATCGGCTCACCTAACCGCTCTCTATTACACAATCGGGGTATGTAGGACATAGCAAAAGTAATAGTCTTGGCAAAACAATCCTAGACCGTAGGATAGTGGATTATTAGTCCATGCCAAAAATTATATCAAAATCCACCATGCCTAATATAATAAGATCAACATGAGTATCAAGCTCTCAAACAATCACAACACATGATCTGAAAACTCGATCCATTACTAAAGAGTCACCCATTGGAGTAG
Organism: Capsicum pubescens; assembly: GCA_030864215.1. NCBI lineage: Eukaryota > Viridiplantae > Streptophyta > Magnoliopsida > Solanales > Solanaceae > Capsicum > Capsicum pubescens. The sequence goes on along the minus strand of CM061543.1, from coordinate 152,216,010 downwards.
ATACATATATTGGAATAGATAGTGAATTCCAAGATAACTATAATCGTGGGGCATAATAAGCAGATACATAAGAATAAGTAGATATCGGATAAAGCAAAAGCCAACTGACGGCACACCAATATTATACTTGTGATAACGTCATTTGAAAACTCAGTCTTGAGTCTAGCAGGTACTACATATAACTGACAATACCTACCACCTAGCTAGGATCCTGACCGATCTCTTATCCTACCTTTCTGAGAACCTCTATGAGCACCCTGGGGACTACCTTTATGACTATGCATACCACCTCTAGCTGGGGGCAAAACTGCTCAAATCAGTGAAACACTATGAACTAAGGAATCATCACTCCACGACTGGGGCATTCTCTCAAGAAATGACTAAAAGCTCTATAACAATAACATGCCTCAAGAGTTATGCCAAAACTAAAAGATCTGTCTGACCCAGAGCAAGAAACATGACTTGAATAATTGAAAGATGAACCTCTCAAAGACAGACCACTACCCTATCCAGTATGATCACTGCAACTAGACTGGCCCCTTTAGTAATCTGAAGTACAACCTGAACTGGCCTACTAGACTGACCCTGATATTGATATGGCTGGCGCAGAGGGTACCTATCCTGAGAACCAATTCCTTTGAACGCGAGCCACTATGAATCTCGCTAAAACTACCTTAACACCATGGCCTCTTATCTCTTCCTCATTAGGCCTCACGATGCATCTCCTTCATAACCTGAGCATGATCAGAAACCTTAACAAAATACCTACCCACAATAACTAAACTTTGTGTATACATACAAAGAGGAAGTCTTAATCCCTGAACAAAGCAACAAACCCTTTATACTCGGTAGTCAAAATAGATATAGCATGCCTAGCTAATTTATGGAATCAAGCCTCATATTCCACAACAGTCATGGAACTTTAATCCAACCTCGAGAATTGATCCCTAAGACTTCTAGGCATATACTTCTCCAAGAAGATCTCAGAGAATTAAGTCTATGTCAAAGGGAAAGATCCAGTTGGCCTGGAATCATGATAACCTCTCCAGTAATATCAAGATGCCAAGTCTAACTAAAAAGTAGTGTAATCCATACTATGAGTCTCAACTAGTCCTAAATCACAGAGCCTATCCTCCCAAACAATCAAGAACTCATATGTATTTTCTCTCGGTGCACCAAAAAACCTAGGCAGAGCCTATATCAAGAACCCACCCAATATCTTTTGCTCTTCGACAGACATAGAAGTCTAGACAACCATTAGTTGAGCAACTATCAATTTAGAAGAGACCTCAACTCTGGGAACCGCAACTACAGCCCGTGCCCCTACCTCAATGCTAGACTTATCTATAGACTGTACACTATCAGATGGTGAACCACCAACCAATCCTATAAGCTAAACCAAATATCTCTGAGCATTAAAGAAAAAATTAACGTTGATGGAGCCTCGGCTAGTCCATGGCCCATCGCTGGCTGAGGTGGAAGAATCTGTGGCTCGAAGGTAGAGATAGGGTCTGGTGAAGGCCCTATACCTGGTCCCCTAGCTAAAGACACATCCCTAGGCTGTCCATGATCTATAGGTCATCTATGAATAGTGATAGGATCCCTAGGCTTGGTTTTGAGACCCTCATCTCGTGTAGCAGCAACATGTGTCCTGGCCATCTATGAAAGAATGAAACCAAAGAAATGATTTTAGAAACTAACTCAGACTCATAGCACAAAATAAATGAAAGAAGAGAAGAACTCCTAAGAATATCCTATTACCTCCCAAAGATAAGAAATAGACGTCATTATTTTGATCTGTAGGACTCTACTAGACACTTGTTCTTATACGAACAAACTAGTAAAGCCTACACTCTGATACCAATTTATCACGACCCAATTTACGAATCATGATGGCACCAACTTTATCCCACCAGTAGGTAGGCCAAACCATAGCCTGAAGCTATAGGCAATGGTCTAACTTAGGGAAAAATGGCCTAAAAGCCAAAAATCAACATTTAAACAGTTAAAACAATAATAAAGCAGTTATAATAGCCTAGTAGATAAATAAAGATCAATAACCATCCCACAAACCAGTAATATCCATATAAGAGCTACTAAAAATAAACTATAAGTACCAAATAGTCAAATATAATTTGTCTAAAAAATTAAAGACTGGACATTGATAAATGGAAGGAAGAAGGGTAACTCTAATTCCAAGAGCTCACCCAATCTTTGAAATCAACCCTGCACGAGCGTCAAATTAATGGTGGCAACTATTACTCGTATCAATACCAAAAAGGTACAAAAGTATAGTATGAGTACCAAAACCATGGGTACAATAGGCATCATCCGTCGACTGTGCCAAATCATGATATAAGTACAATAAGATACAAGATAAAATAACTATGTCAAGGAAAAAGGTCAAACTTGGAAATAAGCATCAACGCCACTGTGCATAAGTACACAAATAAATACAGAAAGTAATTTAAAGATCGTGCCATTATAACTACTAAATTGTCCCCCATAAGACAATAAGTGTGGAAACGTAAATAATCCCAATGCAGGGCCCCATAAGCCTGGAGGGTACAATCAAAGAAAGTAAATAACTCAATAACCATAAATTACCAATTATTATACCATCGATAAGAGTTTGTCCAAATCATATCATATCATAAATAACTCCTAAAATGCCAGACTTGAACATAAACTCAATAGTGTCACATCATTACCATCATTTGACGAACGTGAATCAAAACTCATATTGTCAACATCATCATCAAATATTAAATTTAAACTAGGACTTATATATATATATCTATCATCAATTTCCAAACTCAAACCAAAACTCATTTATCATTAGACCATATCAATAAACTATGTAAATAAACCATAATCATAAGCCATATTACTAAATCACAATAATTATCCATCAGAACTTACCCGAAATTAACATCAACTCCCAATATCAAACTAGTATACTCATTAAGTATTCAATCTCATCAAATTCCCAAAATAACCACTAATAAGGGTATCTTATGGGTAAATAAGTCTACAAAACCTAACACAAGTCTTGGCCTAAGGTGGGCCAAAAGGGAGAATTTATAATCCTCAAAATCCATTTAATAAAAATTGAATCTCAAACTAGGATAAGGTACCTTGATTCATTTCTAGATGCTAAATAAGTCCTAATTATCCCTAATATAGCAATTTATCCTAACATGAGAAACTAAGTCATTTTTTTCTAAATTATGGTTTCAAGATAGCCTAAACAGTCTAATTTACCCTAAATATTTTCAATTATACCTCTAATACCTAAATCTCACTCTATATCTAGCATAATATCATAATCATATAATGAAATATCTCAATCTATAAAGAAGGTAAACCTAGCCTGCCTAGACGCCAAAAAAAAGAATAAAGAATCTGCTAAACCATTGATTTCCCTTCCCAAGAAGCTTCTGCAAGATGCCATACTATCAAAATAACAATCTACTCATCAAAATTAGAATAATGATACCCATAGTGTACTATTATTCTTTGGGTCCAAAATTACGTAAAAATCCTATATGGGGCCCATTTATAGAATCACACTTTCAAAGCCAACACAATGTCCTTCTATGATCAAGGAACATTTACTGTAAAAATTAGGTAACTTCTGAGCTCTAATGGTGATACAATTAAGCCACCAAGATTCTAGGGCTTCTAGAAAAAGATGGAGAAATAACCATGGAAATAATGAATGCATACCACTAATTTGAATAAGAACTATAAAAATTAACTTTACCCAAGCTAAAAAAATCACCCACAAATGATTCTTCCTAGATTTCCCACTTTTTAGGGACCATTATTATAGAGACTGGTTGAACAATGGCAAAAATTGGGCTAACTAAGGTATTTATACCCTTCCCAAGTATGCGAATGCCATTTAAGAAGATACTGGGACACTTTAGAGGTAGCCGCTAAAGCGGTACCTCACTAATATAGCAGGTCAATTGGCGCTAAAGCAACTAGCACTTTAGCGGCCAACTAGCTGCTATAGCAACACTTGCCAATTTAGTCAGGGTCAGTAAGCGCCCTCTAATAAAGCACCAAAAGGCTACTTTAGTAGTTGCACCAGATTTCCTTGCATAAGTTGGAGATTTGGAATATTTTTGAGTCTCCACCAACCCCTCAGGATTAATTCAAAATCCTGTATAGGCAAACGAACTATGCTACCCTATCAAGTTTGACGTTCGGATTCAATGGCACAGTTAAAATTTCCATCAAAAATCATTTAGGTGAAAAATGGGTCCCGCACCCACTTGCCATTTTTTTTATCTTTCGACCAATAACTCAAAATTAGTTCGGTAGCCCCAGGACCCAAAAAAGGGTCCACCTAACCTAAAATTGATATTCCAGAGATATTTGGACTGTCAGAATAGGTATACGAAGATGTTTGATTGATATTTATTCCTAGTAGTCAATTTGAACTAACGAAGGTTTCAAAATAGGGAATTAGCTCTAAAGACAAAATAAATTACCCGTTAACCAAACTGTTAGTTCCAGCAAGTTAGAAATGACTTTGGGCAGCTATAGGAAATCTCTAAGTGTAAAAAATGAGAAAAAATACAGAAAATGACCTAAAAGGTCATTACATTATATTAGCTATAGTTTGTACCTTATATCTTTTATCTGCTCTATCAATCCCCTGGAAATTTTCACTGTCTCTTAATCATATTTTTAAGTGTGAGTGGGTCTGTTTCAGTTGTCACTCCCTTTAGATCATTATCCTGATAAAATCCTAAAGCCTCTTAAATTGACTAAGTTTTTTTCTGCTTCTATGTTTGTGGATTGCCTCATCATGCTTATGTCTATCTGGGAACTTCCAAGTACCACTATAATGGTGTAATCTTGGTTTGGTTTCTTTAGTTTAGTCACATGTTAGGCCAATAATCCTCCCCTATTTTTACCCATGGATATAACATTTTGATTAGTTTCCTAACCATAGCTTGTACTTGCCAAACCATCTCTAAGAAAGTCCTTTTTCCTATATGCTTTATCCCATTCCTTCTATTCCATATGGTTCTGTCATTATCCAGTTTCTCAGGTTAAGATGGAACCAACTATAACCCACTAGCAGGTAAGCCAACCCATAATCTAAAACAGTTAGTAACGGACTATCAAGAGAAAAGAAAGAACACAACGAAATAAATATAATAAAGAGACCAATATAATGAATATGTTAAAGATACTAATGAACAACCAACCCCAAGACATGGTGATGTTAGTTTAAGAGTTTCTAATACAATTGGAGTACAAAGTGAAATACAGAATCAATATATGTACAAATATGTATCTAAATTCAAAATATAGATTAGTTTAATTAATACGAGGGAGAGAAGGAATATAACAAATGCCAGGAGCTCACCCCAAATCTTTAATCCATAGTTTCTCCGCACGATGCACACATTAACGACAAAAACTCATACAATGATTTGCAGGATGTAGATATGTAGTATGAGTACCAAATATATGGTACTCAGTTGGCATCGGCTGACTGAGCTTTAAAGATAATGCAAGCATAAATAACATGTAAAGAAGAAATATAACCTTCAGGCAACTATCCAAGAAACTAAACATAATAAGGCTAATGGAGCAATATGGGTAAACTATCCTATTCTAATATTATTTGGGAACTAAAGTGTAATATCGTATACGACTAGCCAATATACAAATGAAGAATGAAAGGAGGATATGCAGTAGTAATACAAGGCCAAAGAATACATATACAATATGAATAGATAAGGATAGAGAGGGATATATATATATTTTGGTAACAACCTAAGGTAGCTAACCAAATATCTCAAGGAACCTAAACCAAGTAGGAAAGCTAATGCTTACATAATTAGGGTCTCTATCCTTTGGATGACTAAACATGATTCGGACTAACCATAATGTAATTTATTGTAATAGATAAAAGCGATCAGAAAATATACTTATAATGTTAGGTACCAGTCCATAATTATCCTACCATGAACTAACCATAATAATCAACAATAAGGTAATCGACTAGTACAGAAAAACAATAACCTAGCTTAGCCCCCATAGGCCCATGAGGTTGAAGAAAATACTCAACAAAAAAAAGCATAGAATATACCAATACAACCCCCCATAGATCCAATAGATGTAAGCACCAAACAATCATGTTGGTGATAGGCAATGCATATGAATAAATGAATGCAACATAACTATAAATACCATGTTCAATCTAAGATCCATAAAGTAATAAGTGTAAACACCTCCTCCGGTAATATGAGATCAAAGTACGAAAGACAAAAGAAATCACTAAAGAGATGGTAGAATCGGAAGATAAAAAGTAATGGATAAAGGGCAGAGATAGATATCTAGACATAAATTGATAAGAAAAAGGACAAATATACATATATAAAATCCTAAAACCTTCCTTAAGATTACCACAAGCACCTTAAACTATTACAAAGATCTAAAGGGTAATCAAACACCCAATCAACTAATATTTCTAACAAGCAATCAACAATGGCTTTTCCAAGCACTCATGCTCCATAAGGAATCACACTCCAATGTCCAATATAATCCAAAAGGTAAGGAAATAACCTAAGCTATCTATTATTTATAGCCTTGAGCTATTTAATACATAAGTGAGCCCAAAAGTGACCAACATAAACTAAAAACACATTTCATCCCGCTTAGGCATCTACTTAAGCAGATGGGCCACACCTTAGGTGCATGTGGCACACATATGGCACTATTTTGAACTTATCAAGAAGTTCAGGCTCACCTTGGGCACAGATGGGGTGCAGGTCCTCTCTAAGGGACTTTTTAGCCCCATTTTGCACGCCTTTGACCTCTCCAACGGCCCTTTGTCCTTCTTATATGCATTGGGAACTATATAACACTTTTTAAATAGTATAAAGATGGCGTAGAATAGATCTAAATTCTTTAATAATCATTAGGTTAGTTTTAGTCCTTGGGTTACTTCCTTGTTGAAGTTTAGAGATGAATTATGCTCTCATCTTAAAGTTATTCTCCACACATGGTGTTGAGCTCTTGGGAGCTTGAAAATTGTTCCCCAAACATATCATTTCCTCCCATAGCTAACCATGTATTGGGTACCTTTGTGTCGGCCTTGGATTATAGTCCTTGAAAGTTTAATACAAATTTGGCTTGTATCATCCCCCTTCTAAAAAAGGATTCGAACTTGAATTCAAACCTTGCAAAACTATAAGGGTAACAAGAAATGATGAATCATGGGGGGTGCACCACCTTATAAGGTACCAGGTCACTTAGAGTCAAATACAAGCAATAAAGCAGTAAGGAAATAAAACTTTGCAGGAAAGTAAAGAACACAATAATTTAACGTGGAAACCTCCTCGCTCAATGGAGGAAAAATCCACAGCTTTCCCTCACAAGCACTCAAGAATCCAATATAATCAAACTCATGATTAAATACTCCATTGGAAATTAACTCTAAGATCTACTAATTTGTAATAAATCTATTACAAACTCTACTTGTCAACTCTGTCAAGATATCTTCTCAGTATTGATGAACTCTAACCAATATCAACTCAAGTTACTCTACCTAAGAACTCTACAGACACAATAAAAGATTTACTTTTATAAGATGAGTAATTTGATTAAAAAACAAGACTTGACTCAAGAACAATTACTCTTTAAGCACACAAAAACTTGGAACTTGAGCAATATTGAGTTTTCGCCTTTTTCTCCTTGAATAATCAAATTCCAAAAACTATTGAATTGAGAAGAATTTTTTTATATTTATAGTAGGATAATGATTAAGGTAGAATTTTAATTAGGCCAGGTGTCCTGTCTAGTACACAACAAATAGGCACAGTTGTTACATTAATAGACAAAACTACGCAAAGATGTGATAGCTTTATGTTTTCATGAGGACCTAGTTGTCAACTGATAATCATCAAAATAAGATATATCAATTTTCCCCCTTTTTGATGATGAAATACCACTGATTTTGGAGCATCAAAATTCATTCACCTCCATCAATAAGAGTGATCACCACTACTATTAGTAAATGTTTCTTTATCACTATGCACCATGCTTTCTTTTGTCAATAACAAACATGATTCCCCCTGTTAATATACATGCACTCTAACACATCATTCAACACATTTGTCATACCTGGTACTTAGTCCCTACCATATGAATTCAATATTCCCTATTTTGGCATCATTAAAAAGTAAGAATAGTAAACAAAGAGTAAAATAAGCACAAGTTAGTTAAATCTTTACCACTAGGGCAACACTAACATAAAGAACAACTTTTAAAGTAAAGAAGAGACGGATGAAATGCACAAACAAAGATTCATTCATATATAAAAGTTAATTATCATTGTAGTGCAAGATTTAAATTTTTTGTTCCATGAAAAAATCCATAGGAATCAAGAAACTAAATAGGTGAAGGACTTGGGAAGAGGGTTTGGAGAAGTAGAGCCATCTTATTATTTTTTGCAGTATGATAATGTACCAATTCCTTGGTTAACAACTTTATCCTGCATTCAATCTAAGAACCTCATTAGTTGGAGTTAAAACTCGCTTATTTAGTTCAACATTCTCAGTTCTAAGCTCTTCCAAGACACTTGGTTCCTCATTAGAAAGTTGTTGAATTATTATTTGCAATTTGCTGATCTCTGTGTCCTTAACAACTATTTTGATCTTCAATTCCTCTATTTCTTTGCTTAGCTCTTAATGAGAGATGGTCCCTGATTTCTTTTCCATACACTCAATTTTGATCAGAGTTTTTAGACCAAATAGTTATTTCACAATTCCAGGAGTTCCATTTTCACAGACAATTCCAAAATAATAAATACTCTATTCAACCAATATCCATAAGGCATGCCATGTATTTTATTTTTCTCATGAATAACTTTATCTATGTGATCCATCATTAGAGCAGGCAAACTGATAAACTCAAAACTGCTGAGACACTCCATTATATACAATTCAACACCTGAAGGAATGTTCCTCTTTTGTGATCTAGGAAGAATCACTTTGTTAACAAAATCAAAGATTAATTGCAACTCACTTTTGAATGATATCTTATTTACTACAACAATAGATTTTACTTTAACCTTTGATGTACTTGCCATAAAATCTATTGAGGGATGTTGTTTTGAAACAAATCTCACATCGCTGATGGGAACATCCAAAATTCTCCCAAGTAGTATGGCATCAAGATTTAGCTTCTTTCCTTGAACCACAACAGTCATCTTCAATCTGTCTTTAGAAAAGTCCAATGTGGAGTAAAATTTCCTGGCTACCTCATCAAAGACAGAAGGAATGGGTCCTTGTAAGATAGAGCCATCTTTAATAGTTAACAAGCTCAACTAATTCCATCATGCCTTGTTTTGTTAAATACTTTAGTCAATAACCCTTCCAATCAGTACTTTTTGATTTCTCAAGAACATATTTCTAAATTCCTTAGGCACAAGTTTTATTTCTTCCTCCAAATTTCTTCTTTTAGAAGCACTTATAGGTTATCTTTCAGCCATTTTCCACTTTTTTGGGACCAGGTCCCTCTAAAGTCTGTTTCTTCTTAGTAGGACTTCTTGATTTCACTGCAGAACTTCTTGTTTTCATACTGACATCTTGTTTCTTAGGACCAAACACACTCCCTTTTGGGTTATTTGATATAAAAATAAGATTTTCAAAAATCCAATCATCACCTGTCATTACTCTACTAGATAGATTAGATGCTTTCAGGGATAAATCTCTATCAACGAGTTGAGTGAAGATGGAGTCTATTTTTGAAGGGATATGATAACTTTACTTGGTTAATTCTTTGGAGGAAAGGAGATTTTTAGACAACATGACTTCAGGAAGGCGATCAACCTTTTTACTGTCCTCTACTTTAGAAGCAAGCTCATAAAAAGACTATATTTTCTTAGGGATTTCATTCATTTGAGGTTCATATGGGGAGATGGTTGTGTAGACTGGTTCAGTCAAGTGTTCTAATAGGGATGTTATGGAGAGCTTGGTGCACTGAAGGAGGTTTGAGAGTGGATTTTTATCTACACTAATTTTTTTGGTCATGACTATTTCAATAAAGGAATTTTGCTGAAAGGATTGGAGAATTTTTAGGGGAATTCTGATTTCTTTGTGGGGTTTTAGGATGAGGAATTGTCAAACATTTAAAGACCTTTTTAAAAAAAACTTTATCACACTTGGGCTATTTGACATTAGGTGCTTGTTTAAAAGAAAATAGAACATAGATCATGAAAAGAACTTACGAGAACAAATACGCACAAGGATGAACTTTTTGAAAGAATGAGATGTCATTGCTTTTAATTTTGGGGCAATCATATTTCTTTTTAGTGGAAGACAATTTCTGGCACAAATAAAGAAGACACATTTTTTTTCTGACTGACCAAAAAAATATAAATTCACGATACTAACCTTAGAGATGGGACCAGGTCTCTCTCTTTCTTGAGTGAATCCTCAAATTTGTGTCTGTCTCAACTATTTTTTTTTCAAGTTATTCCCATGTGTGTATACCTGTAAAGGCATGGTATTTAGTTAGACCAACAAGTACATACTTTATCAAGGATACGTGTCTTCTGATCATAGCCAATTTTATGGAGAAAAAATGATTAATCTTAGTAGGTTAGGTTATTTTGATCAAACCCAGCCTCAACCTATTCTTCACAAATTATTTCTTGTAAAGAGCCTTAGTAAAGATGTTTGCTATCTGATCCTCAGTCTTGTAAAACTTTATGCAGATAACTCCCTTCTCAACATTATCTCTTAGAAAATTATGCCTTACATCAATATGCTTTGTCCTTTTATGCTGTATTAGATTGTTAGTCATGTTAAGAGCACTTGTATTGTTACACATCAGAAGGATAGTGTCTGAGACAATTGTAAAATCCTTCAATTATTGTTTAATCCATACCCATTTAGCACAACAAGAAGCTGCAATAATATACTCAGCTTCAGTAGTAGATAAAGCAACTGAATTCTGCATCTTATAATCCTAGGATATTAAGGAAGAACCCAGAAAATAAGACATTCCTGAAGTGCTTTTTCTATCCACCAAATATCCTGTATAATCAGCATTAACATATCCTATCAGATCAAAACTATCTCCAGATGGATAGTACAGGACCAGGTCCTCTATCTCTTTTAGATACCTAAGAATTCTTTTTGTGGCTTTCAAATGAGATTCCTTTAGGCAAGCCTAAAAATTGGCATACATTCCCATACTGAATATAATTTTTGGCTGGCTTGTAGCGAGATATAGTAAGGATCCAATAATCCTTCTATACATGATCTCATTAATTATAGGACCAGGTTCATCATTATCCATCTTTGAACTGGTTCCAATTAGAGTTTCAATTGGCTTGGCATCTTCCATATTGTATTTCTTCAGTAGATCATTGATGTACTTTTCTTGATAAATTATTGTCCCTTGAGAAGTTTGCTTGATCTGCAGGCCTAGAAAGAAACTCAATTTACCCATCATGCTCATTTCAAATACACTCCCCATTATCTTTGCAAACTCTTCACATAATGATTTAGAAGTAGCTCCAAAGATGATCTCATCAATATATATCTGAACAATTTGTAAGATGTTACTCTGTACTTTAGAAAGAGAGTATTGTTAATTTTCCCTCTTTAAATCCATTTCCAGAAGAAACTTTGAATGTCTCTCATACCAAGAACTTGGTCCTTGCTTCAAACCATAAAGAGCTTTGTCCAATTTAATCATAGTCAATTTCTTTCTCCTAGTTATAAACTTGAACAACCAGCCTTGTTTTTTTTTCTATTGATAGATCCATGCTCATCCTGCTTGTTTTTGTACACCTATTTGGTCCTAATAATTAATCTATTAATAGGTCAGGGGACTAGGTGCCAGACTTTACTTTTTTCAAATTGCTAAGCTCCTCTTATATTAAATTGATCTAGATAGTATCTTTTAGAGATTCTTTCATATTTTTGGGCTCAATTTGGGATAAGAAAACTGAGAATGCAATAAAATTTCTGGCTTGAGCACTTTTTTGCACTACAAATTCTAAAGGTGAAGTTAGATTCTCAAGCGGGTAAGAAGATTTATGCCTCCAGTTTGGCCTTTTGAGATGAGTTCCACTGGGACCAGGTCCTTGAAGATTTTGACTAGACCCTTCTTGATGCTCTTCAACTGGAGCAAGAGTCTATAACTAAGATCCTGGATCACCATCACCTTCATCATTCCCAACTACATTATTTAGTACTTCACCATCATCTTCCGCAATATCATCCCTTTGAACAGGAATGAATTCTTCAATATCAGAATCTTCATCATTACCTGGATTCACTAGCTTTCCTAACTTATCAAAGACCACATGCATAGTTTTTTCCACATAAAAAGTTCTTTTATTGAAAACTCTTTATTCTTTGTTTGTTAAGGAGTAGCCCATAAATGTTGCTTCATCACTTTTGGATTCAAACTTTCCTAGTTCATTTTTCTCATTATTTAGAACAAAGCACTTGCACCCAAAAGGTTTGAAGTAGTCAAGCTTAGGCTTTCTATTGAACACAAGCTCATACGGGGTCTTGTTTAGGAGAGATCTGATCAAACACCTATTTGTCACATAACAAGAATTATTAACAGCTTTATCCCAAAAGATTTTTAGAAGCCCACTATCAATTAACATGGTATTTGTAATCTCTAAGAGGGTTCTGTTCTTTCTTCCAACAACTCTATTTTGCTGATGAGTCCTGGGAGCAGAGAAGTTGTGACTGATTCCATATTTAGCACAAAATCCTGCAACTTGGGAGTTCTCAAATTTAGTTACATGATCAGATCTAAATTGAGCAATCTTACAATTCAGCTTTATTTGAATTTTCTTGGCAAAAGTTACCAGAATCACATAGGTTTCATCCTTGGATCTCAAGAACATTATTCAGGTAAACCTAGAGTAGTCATCCTCAATGATAAATATATACTTCTTTACTCCTCTACTTTGGACTTTAACATGTCCACATAGATCCGTGTGCATTGACTTAAGAGGTCTAGAAGTACTCACCTAATTCTTCTGCTTAAAGGAAGACCTAGTTTTTTTACCCTTAACACAGACATCACAAACCTTGTTGTCTGGAAATTTCAGCTTTGGCTTGCCACGAACTAGTTTCTTTGAAATCAATTTGTTTAGCAAAGAGGAACTTACATGTCCCAGCCTTCTGTGCCATAGATTAGCATCTTCACTTTGAATACTTTTGCAGGTTAATTCCCCATAAGCTACAGACTCTAAATCATCCACATACATATGTTAAAACCTTTTGGCATTGAAAATAACTCTCCAAGACTTCAAGCTTGACATAATACATCCATCAGATGATAACTTCACCTTATTACCTGTATCACAGATTTGAGAAACACTTAGAAGATAGTACTTGAGGCCATTCACATAGTACAAATATTCTATTACTTGATTAGTGATTTTCCAATCTTTCCCACACCATGGATATAACCTTTTTTACTATTTCCAAATGAGACACTTCTACGTTGAATTGTATTGAGAGAAAGAAAATAGTTAGTACTCTAATTCATGTGCTTTGAGCATCCACTATCCACAAACTAGTTTTGACTGTATTCCATTTCTCATACCTACAATCAAAGTTATTTGTTCAATTTAGGAGCCCACTTGAGTTTGAGTTCCCAGAAGAAAGGTAAAAGTGTGATCAAATATTTATTGGCCCATATAGATAGAGAGTTCTTTTTCATTTTTTTCAAGGGTATGGAACCCTTAGGGTAACAATTATCCTTCTAGATATATCTAGCATTGCTTATTCTAGCTCCAAGCCAACATTAACATTTTTTCTTTAAGTGCCCATCTCTTCCACAATGAGTGCATAAAGTTTTGTGGACCTTTGTGTCTAACACCATGAACAGCTCTCTCTTGAAAACCAAGTGATTGGGTCTTGTACTGATATCCAAGTCTTTTACTATTATTGACACCCTGACCAGTTAAATTAGAAAGGATTTGTGAGGATGTGGTCCATTTTGTGATTTGTTAAGTTCTTCTCTTATATGGAGAATGTCCTTTTCTAGTACCTCATTCTTATTGAGAGAAGTCATGAGATGCTTTTGAGACTCCCTAAATTTTTCTTCAAGCTCAATTTGAAGCCTAGAGGCTTCTTTCTTCCTTTACCATCAGAATCTTCCACTTTCTTCAGTTGATTCATTAAACTCAAATTTTCAGATTTCAACTTAGTGAATTGTTCCTCTATTTCAGATAACTTGATAGTTAAGGCAATTAATTCAAGCTCTTGATTTTCTACTTTCTATTTTAACATATTTTTCTCATCAGTCAGTTCACTTGCAGAATCAATTAATGCATTTGCAAGATTCTTTATCTATCTAGCAAAGTAGTTATCTAAATTTTCCTTAATGTTAGAAGAGTTACCTTATTTTCTTCTTCATGTTTAGTGTTTTCCATAAGAGCAATCAAGGAGCAAAAGGTAAAATTGTCATCCTCCGCTGCCAGCATAGAAACATCTTCAAGCTTTTTATTCTTCTCAAATTCACTGGAGGAATCTCCCTAGATAGCTAAAGCCTATTTCATTGTGGATATATAAAATCCTAAACCTTCCTTAATATTACCACAAACACCTAAAACTATTACGAAGATTGAAAAGGTAATCAAATACCCAATCAACCAATATTTCTAACAAACAATCAACAATGGCTTTTCCAAGCACTCATGCTCTATAAGGAGTCACACTCCAATGTCAAATATCATCCAAAACTAAGGAAAAAACCTAGTCTAGATATTATTTATAGCCTTGGGAAATTTAGTACATAGGTGAGCCAAAAGTGACCCAAATAAACCAAAAACACATTTCAGCTAGCTATGGCATCTGCTTAAGCAGATGGGCACACCTTAGGCGCATGTGGCATGTATATGGCACTATTTTGACCTGCGCAAGAAGGTCAGGAATACCTTGGGTGTAGATGGTTTGCAGATACCCTCCAAGGGTCTTTTTAGGACCATTTTGCACTCATTTGACCTCTCTAATGGACCTTGGTCGTTCTTATATGAATTGGACACTATATAACACTCCTTAAATAGTATAAATATGGATTGGAACACATCAAACTTACTTAATAATCATTAGGGTGTTTGTAGTACTTGGGTTAATTCCTTGTTAAAGTTTGGAGATGAATTCTACTCTCAGTTCCAAGTTATTCTCCACATATGGTGTTGAGCTCTTGGGAGCTTGAAAATAGTTCCCCAAGCATATCCTTACCTCCCACGACCATGTCTTGGGTACCTTTGTGTTGGCCTTGGATTATAGTCCTTGAAAGTTCAATGCAAATTTGGCTTGTATCACCCTCCTCTTCTTAAAAAGATTCAACCTCGAATCCAAGCCTATTAAAACCTTAAGGGTAACAAGCAATGATGAATCGTGGGGGGTGAACCACCTTATAAGGGACCAGGTCTCTTAGAGTCAGATACTGGCAATAAAGAAGTAAAGTAGTAAGGAAATAAAACTTTACAGAAAAGTAAAGAACACAATGTTTAACTTGGAAACCTCATTGCTCAAGGGAGGAAAAACCACGACTTGCCCTCACAAGCACTTAAGAATCCACTATAATCAAACTCATGATTACAGACTCCATTGGAACTTAATTCTAAGATCCACTAATTTGTAATAACTCCATTACAAACTCTCCTTAACAACTCTATCTAGATCTCTTCTCAGTATTGATTAACTCTAACCAATATCAACTCAGGTAACTCTGCCTAAGCACTCTATAGAAAGAAGAAAAGCATTTCTCTTATAAGATAAGTAATTCGATTACAGACCGAGACTTGACTCAAGAATAATTCTTATTTAAGCACACAGAAACTTGGAAGTTAAGCAATATTGAGTTCTTGCCATTTTCTTCTCGAATAATCAAATTGAAAAAACTATTGAATTTAGAAGCATTCTTTTCTATTTATAGTACTATAATGATTAGGGTAGAATCTTGATTGGTCTAGGTGTCCTTTATAGTACATATCTCACCTTCACACTTTTTACATTAACAGAAAAAACTGGATAGAGATGTGACAACTGTATGTTTTCATGAAGACCCAGGGACCTGGTCCCTTGTTGTCAACTAATCATCATCTAAACAAGATATAACAAGCAAAAACAATAATCTCATGGCATGAGGGTTAGGATTAGCAATAGAAAATTCTTCACCAAGCTAAGGAGGAAAACATTTAACATATAACCAAGTATCAAAATATTGAATTAAAGGCATGTAACCACACAAAGTGAGTACTATTTTTTCACTCTTTGGACAATGGGCAATGTTGAAGGAACCATGGTAATTAATCAACCACTCATGAAGACTAATATTGGTTCCATGTCTCAATAAGCACAACCCAGTTAAAACATAGTCTTTGTTGGAGATCCTTCCCTTACAAAACTTTGGTTCCTCAAGTAGATTAGAAATCTTCAAGAAATACTCTCCATCATAGGGATAAGTACCAATAACTTCAACCAAATTTTGCTTGTCATCTTGACCAAGCACTAAGTGGGGTGTATAAGAACCAACACATTCTATATGGTCACCAGGGTCAAGTGGGTAGAGTGTCCATAGACATAGGTCTAGGAAACACTCCTCTCCCCTAAGGGTACCATCAATACAAAGAGTTATATCCTCTACACTAACATAAGTATTATCAAAGGCAAATAGAGGGTAGAGAAAAGTGTCATGCAAGTTGATTTCATCTAGGGTTCCCTTTAGTGCATGCTCCAAGAACATTTTTAAGAGCATCCATAAGAGTTGGAACACTCAAAGAAGAGTAAACAATTAAAACACAAACACCACCTTTCACTTCTTCAAATCCTTTCCAATAAGAGTAATATCATCTTCCAAGAAGAGATTTCCATCTTTTGGAGAAAAGTGATCACACCATAGTGGGTTGCTATATAGAATATAGTCCTCAAAAAGAGCTGCATCATCAATATGATCTACACCACTAAGTAATTCACTAAGAGTGATTTTATTATCTTAAAATAAGATATTATACTTAAAGAGAGAAGGATCAATCAAAGGGAGAATTAGAACAAGTAAATACACTCTTAAAAAGAATTACCAAGTTGAAAAGAGATTTCAAACACATGATCATCCTATGATCAAAGAAAACAATAGGATCCTCATCAAGAGGTATGCTCAAAGGGTCACTCCTATTTAATTGACCAATATTTTCAACATTATCACTCACTTGAGGTTCATTAACCATATCACAAACATCCTAAAGTGATGGACTAGGTTCACACACAAGTTGGTCCATATAATTTCCACAAGACAATGTACTATCATTCAACACAATGGCTTCAACACTAGGTGGAGACAAATTGATCTCACAAGAAAGGTCAATTTGTTCGTCAATAGGATCAACTAGAGTATCTATGCTCTCAAATTGTAAATTATCATTGCAAGGCAAAAAATTATTAGGCTCATACAAGGATAAGATATCACTAACACTTAATAGGATATTAGACACATAATGATCATTCATATTTATTAAAGTGAAAGAGTTAGCTATTTTACCTTGACACTCATGAGAAGATTCTTATTTACCTTAGGGTGAAATTCCCTTGCAAACTTTGGAAACATCTAAGATTTCCCTCATCAAAGTTTTAATGGTAATGTCCTTTTTTAGGGCTTATTTTCCTCCACTTTCCATATTTGTATCTACACACATGTCCTTACTAAGAGAAGGGCAAACAAGGTTAGATTGGGTTTGTGGAAACCCCCTCACTTAACTCCTCTTAACCTTTCCTTTTTCTACTCTTGGGTTACCACTTTGTACTCCCTTACTCCTCTTATTTTTTGTCTCTCATCATTAAACTACTTAGAGAAAATGGCTTCATTCCTTTGCGGTTTGGGAAGGGTAGGTGGAAAGAGATGGTTTCCCCATTGGTCCATAACAATTTGAGGCCAATTTTGCTTATTCGAAACTCCGTGTCACACAAACTAATTAGCGCCCAAGAATAAGTGTCCAAATTCCAAGGGTAATATATCACACTAAACCTCCTCATAGTACCCATCTCGGATGAAGAAAATCTTCATGCTCTCAAAAACTCTATAGCCTTTGGAGAAGTAAGGGAAATAATTAGATACTCGAGGTATGTCTAATTAGTCAAACATCGAAGGATTGATGTAGTTTGCGTATCACCAATCATCAAGTACAAGAATGCATCCTAGAACTCCATAAATATCCATCTTTCTTGCACAAACTTGTCTTGTTGGGTAAACCTTATAAATATTCATATATCCCTTTTGTACATAGATTAACTTTCATGAACTCTTTTAAGGTAATCCATGCTTGATTGGGCCTTTTTCAAAGTTTCCACCATCTCAATATCGAACCTTGAATGTACTTAAGGGGGCATATATGGCTTGTTCGATTTTTCTCATGATATAGTCCTTGAAGAACCTTTTGTATAACTATTCCCAATCAAGATAAACCTTGGGATCCTGTGCTTCTTTGAAGATAAAAAGGATAGAAAGATCGTGATTCCGACTATACCCTTCATATCCATCTTGATTCCCATTTCTAGATGTTTGAGCACTAGAGTAAGAAGGATAAGAGGTAGTAGCCCTAGTCACTGGAGATGCATAATATTTTCTTCCCATAGGGAAACCTTTACTAAAGGTAGTATAACCAATCACAACAATTTGACTTTGATAAGAAGTACCTCAAGGTGAGGAATACAAATCTTCACACTTCTAAAGTACATTCTCACTATGAATCTTATATGGTGTATATGAGAAAGGGTTATACCTTACATCACCTTCATAATATGCGCCATCATCCTCATAAGAACTATCACAAGGCTCTTCATCATCCCCATACTCTCCATGAGAACTACACTCACCATTTTCTTCATATTCTCCCCCAAAATAGTAGCTCTCATTCCCATATGGCTCCCGATCATGGCTATATTTATAGCCTTTATAATCTCTCTCTTCATTATAGCCTTAACTTTCTTAACCACAATCATAGTCTCTTATATTATAGTTACGAGTATATGAGTCTACTAATGAGATACTTCATTATAACTCCACTTACTTACAAAATGAACAAACAAGATTAGTACTAAAATCTCCTCACTAAGATTCTCACCATTGTAGACATCATAACTGAGCGACTAATATTGAAGGCTTATTATAATCCTTTGATAGATAAAGTGTTGATTGCTACTTTTGGTTGAAATAGACTTTTATTTATTAGAAGGATGGATAGCTCAAAAACAAATAAGGACTTGAAAGAAGAAACAACAACAAAATCAAAGAGAAAAGTACACAAAGAAATTGACTGTCATGACCTGAACCAGGGCCTGGCAGTGATGAGTGTCTCAAGTCCCACGTGGACTGGAGATCACCCCCTACACCTAACCAAACCAAACACAATATCCCTAACATTGGATGTATTCTAAACATATAACAAAATAGCATACGACAAGCTTAAGGAAACTCAAAACATATCTATAACCGATGACTAATAACCAACCAAACAACCTACTATCATCACCCAATAACCACATTAATCCAACAAGCCTTCTAACAAGAACCAAAAACCAGTCTCAGTTAGGACATGTCCCCAAATATGTTAGATGACAATGACAACGACAATGTTAATGATAGGAAAACTTTCAACTCTAATCTATTATAAGAACGATGAAATTTCTAAGCCTTTTGAAGTATGGAAGCTCACCACTTCACCACAACAAATCGAAGAATTGAGTCGATCCACCTAACTCTGTACAGGAAAAGTAGACTTTCCTTCATACCCTGCATCGCGTAGGGATACAACTTTCGAAAATGGTTAGTACTGTGAACACTAGCATAAAAATTAGTGATACTGACACTACCCAACTTGAGGCCTAATCGTAATGGCATCCCAAGTCCAACAAGGACTGGGGACCACCCTCGATACCCAACCCACCACCCAAATGCGTACCCTATGTTGGATGGATTCTAAAAGAGTAACAAGATAATGTGTAATAATAACCTAAGATCTGGTATAGGTCTAAAACTGTAACCAACCCAAATATATCCAACCTTCTGTTACCAACCAGTAACCATAACCACACTAATATAGAAACCAAGTTTATGTCCATAACATAACATAAAAGGATAAAAAAATCATAAATTCAGTCCAACGCTAATACCAATGCCAATACTAAGGCTGACACCAATACCAATCCTGTCTATTCCAACCCATAGTAGTCACACAAGCTCTAACCAAAAGAAAAACAATATATGGTTGGGATATGCCCCCAACTATAGACAAAAGAAATATCTATAAAATAAACCAAGTATGTAAAGACATCCATGATATGAAATGGAGCCTTGCATAATATGGAAGCTCGCCACTTTAATCCAATAGTTGATCCTGAATTCGATCACTTAATAGGGGAGTCTGGTTTCTGCATTGCATGGGGATACAACCGCCCGAAGATGGGTTAGCGGGTGAATTCTAGCATGAACTTAGGATAAGGATAAAATAATGTCATCCAGTAAAACCAAGCAAACCAACCATATGCACGCAACCATATATATATATGCCGGGAAAGGGAGATGGGTTTATCATGTATTTAAAACCCATTACCTGGGTAGGTATAGCTTAACCATCCTAGAACCACCCATAGGATATATAGGTCCAGTGTAGCCCCCTAAATGGGCCATGATGCGTGTAGCCACACGAAGAAGAGATACCATAAAAGTAGGAGATTCCTAAGTACACTTCCCTCTTCATGATACATATGTATAGTGTACTTAGAGGATTCTCATGTACCTTATAGTATCATATATGGTCGCTATGACTGTAAGACCCCACAAAATTTCTCTGTTTGATTTAGTCCTTTAAGCTTATCAAGGGGTCCCAGACTTAGTTTAATTTTTTAGCCTTCAAAAGATGGCAATCTCATTTTATGACCTTAATGTCCTTTAATGGTCTATATTTTTGTTAATTCATGATCAGGAAGGTCAATAGGTATTCCCAGACAAGTTTTGGATTTTTCGAACCTCGTTTAGAACATATTTGGAAGTCCAAAACAATGGACCAACGCGATCTTGGTGCGCCACATCGCCTATTGTGTTGGTTAATATTGTTACCAGACTACCAGTTAAAAGCTTGAGACATGGTGTAATCATGGCGTGACGCGTCGAGTATCGCATCGATTCCATCGATGCGCTGTATCGCCAAACGCATTAATGCCCAGTTTCAGTCATTAATTGACTACGTCCTTAAGGGTAATTAGGTCATTTTTCCCCGACCTTCAGCCCTCATAACACAAAATTTAGCCCTCTTTTGGCTAAATATATTCATTATTTCACAAGTGCTCAAGAATAAGAAACCCTAGATGATTAATTTCAATTCAAGAACACAAGCTTTCTTCCATCAATCTTCAAAAAATTGTCAACTAAGGTATGTAAAGTGTTCATCCAAGGGTCCCTTCCACCCTTGGAGCTCAAGAAACCCATTTCAAACTATGAATTTTGAATTTCATGTTGTTGGGTTTGATTGTAAACATGTTTACGTTGTGAAATGATTCCCTAAGTTGAATCATTATTAAATTCTTATGATTTAATGTTAGTAGGTGGATTGAAAGCCTTAAATTTTAAGTGCTTGATATAGCCATGATGTATTAGTTTTTGATTCATGCCCTAGAAAAGGTTATACCTTCCATGTGTTTGTTAAAATGCCTAAGTGAATATGAATTGTGCATTATGACCTATTTGTGAGCTATATGATGAACTTATGATGTACCCACATATGTAAAATGACTCCCATACTAAAGCTATGTCATGTAATGATTTGGTGGAATGATCATAAGTAAGGATTTGTGAAATTATATTACGTTAGTATGTATTCCCATTCATGTGTAAGCTTATGACTTGGGAATGTTTCATGAAATCCCTCAATGATAGTATTATGAATTATTGACTATATCATGTGTTCAAGTAGTGTCATGTCTAATTTATTTTAAAGCTATCGAGTCATGGAGGTATTTAATACCCAACAATTTAGCTGTGTGTCGAGTGTCAATGTCAGTTTTCAAGATAACCTCAGTCAATCCATGATTAGTAGAATTCATCCAGCTTCAGAACTGAGGAAAACTCAGTAGTATTAAGTTTAGTCCTCAGTAACTCAGTCAGTTAATAAAATTCAGTAATATTCTGTCAGTCAATGGAATTCAATGAACTCAGTCCAGTTCATTCCAGTATACTCAATTCAGTGTCTATTAAGTTGGGAGTAGGATTCAGCACCAAATGAACCCAAGGATAGGAACTTATCTACCAGCAGAAGGTGTGATTCTTAGAAGCAGTTCTTTCATTCCAAAACTACGTAGCCAGCGTAGGCTGAGACATCAAAACTTGTCAGATAAGGGTTGATGATGTGGCTTAACCTGTTAGATGAGGGTTCCACCATTCTCATTATAGTACCTGATAGATGAGGGTCATTCACAGTTTATCCTTACCAGTGGCACGGTATGGACACCCTTTTAATTGGGGTTACAGATTGGACCCCAACTCAATTATAATATCTTATTTGGGGCATATCGGTTAGATGACTACTTCCAACAGTCTCAATCTCAGTCTTCAGTAAAGAACTCAGATAGTTCTACAAATTTTAGGACTATCAGATACAGTCAATCAGTTCAGTACAGAACTCAGCTAGTTCCATTAGAATCAGGACTGTTAGATACAGTCACCCAGTTATCAATTATATCAGTTATCAGTAATCCATGTTATCAGTAAACTCATTATTTAGAATCCTTATGATTTCATTTACAGTTATGTATTTATGCATGTATCCTCATGTAGTCATGTTCATATTATCCAGTCACTTTAGTTCATGCATATGAACCCTTGCATTCAGCCTTACCTTACTTTGCATACCAGTACATTTACACATACTGACACATACTTTTGTTTTGAGCTATGGTGTTTTATACCATAGGTTCGGACGCCCAGATTCCCGATCGTGCTTAGCAGCTCAGATATCAGCAGTCGGAGCCAGTGGTGAGTCCTCATATTTCAAGGACATGATTATGTCATTCTTTTAGTATATCAGTAATTAGTTATTTTCAGTAGATGGAGTTAGTTGGGGACATGTTCCATCAACTCCTTATTCATACAGTTTAGAGGTTTTCAAACTATAGCATGTTCAGACAGTTATTTCAATCTTGGTGTTATCATACCTTGTTCAGACATTGTTTTATTCAGTATTATTTAGTATTTGAACCTTATGACAATTTTTCCGCCAAATTTCTGCATTTATTTTAGTTATATTATTATTATAATATTACTATCATCCAGTGCTCGGTTATAGATATCAGTCATGGGCTAGCTAGTGGTCCTTCGGGATTATTAGCACCGTGTAGCATCCGAGGTACCATACTCGGGGCATTACAAACTTGGTATCAGTGCCTAAGGTTCAATAGAGTCCTAGGAAGTCTGAAAGCCGTATCTAGTAAAGTCTTATGCATGGGTGTGTGGCGCGCCACATTTATGTGCAGGAGGCCATGAGATGTTTTATGAATAGTTTCCCTTCTTTTAGTATTTATGTAGTGAGAGTGAGCATGAGATCTAGTTAAACTCTTAGTATAATCCTTCTTTCTCTTCCATCTACTGAAAAATGCCTCCAAAGAGCACTCATGGAAGAGGAATAGGAGATCAGCCATCCCCTCAGCCCGATCAGCCTAATCATTTAGGAAAACATGTCTCCCATGCAGAATTCAGAGCTACATTCACTACTCTTAATGATTTAGTTGCTGCCCAGAACGAACGTCAAGCTGTCATTCCAGCCAACCCAGTGGCTAATTCTTGTGTAGCTAGTATTTGGGACATCACCCAAATGAATTCTCCTTCTTTTATCAGGTCAAAGTCAGATGAAGACCCTCAGGAGTATCTTGATCAGGTGCAGAAGATTACTAAAATTATGGGATTGACTGCTATCCAGAGTGCTGAGCTAGCTTCATATCAGTTGCAGGATGTGGCTCACACTTGGTTCAAATAATGGAAATCAGAGAGGGCTATAGATATAGGGCCTATGGATTGGGAGGAGTTTGCCACCGCATTTCTAGATAGATTCTTTCCCCTAGAGCTGATAGAACTAATGTGTTAGAATTTTTCAACCTCAGGCAGGGGAACATGATAGTGAAAGTGTATTCTCTCAAGTTTGCTTAACTAGCTAGATATGCTCCTCATATGGTGGTAGATAGCAGATCCTGAATGGGTAAGTTTAAGTCTGGAGTGAATGATAGCGGGGTCAAAGAGTGTAGGTACATGTTTATGCTTTGCTAAATCCAGGAGTTTCATTGTCTTTTGTTACTCGTTATATAGAAGTTGATTTCAGAGTCAGTCTCGAAATTCTAGTAGAGCCCTTCTCAGTCTCTACCACAGTGGGTAAAATTATCATAGCCCGGCGGGTATACAGGAACTGTCCGGTTATGATATTCTAGAAAATCACTTTAGTAGACTTAGTCGAATTAGAGATGACTGATTTTGATGTTATTCTCAGCATGGATTGGCTTCATTCTTGCTATGCCACAGTCGACTACAGAAACTAAATTGTCCAGTTTCAATTTTTGAATGAATCCTTCCTAGAGTAGAGGGGTAATACTTCAGCCTTTGGGGGTCAGCTTATTTCCTACCTAAGGGCAAGGAAAATGATTTCCATGTGTCTATCATCTTGTTCGGGTTAAGGACTCTAGTTCTAAAACTTCCAATCTTGAATCAGTACCAGTAATGAATGAATATTCAGATGTGTTCCCAGATGATCTTCTTAAAATTTCTCGCGAAAGGGAAATAGACTTCAGCTTAAACCTTCTCCCAGATACTCAGCCCATATCTATTCTGCCATACAAAATAGCATCAGAAAAACTCAGAGAACTAAAATAACAGTTGAAGGATCTCCTAGACAAGGGGTTTATCAGACTTAGTGTGTCCCCATGGGGTGCACCAGTTCTATTCATGCAAAAAAGGATGGTTCTCTCAGAATGTGCATAGACTACCATCAACTCAATAAAGTCATAGTCAAGAACAAGTGTCCACTTCCCAGAGTTGATGACTTGTTTGACCAACTCCATGGTGCCAGTTACTTCTCTAAGATAGACCTCAGATCAGGCTATAATCAGCTTAGAGTCAGAGAATGTGAGATTCCAAAAATAGCCTACCATACTCAGTATGGTCACTTCGAATTCTTAGTCATGTCATTTGGTCTTACCAATGCCCCAACAACTTTCGTGGACTTGATGAACCATGTGTTCAAGAAGTACTTGGACATGCTCATCATTGTCTTCATAGATGACATTCTTGTCTATTCCTGCAGTGATGATCATGCAGACCATCTCAGAACAGTATTACAGATTCTCAGAAATCATCAGTTATTCGCTAAACTCATTAAGTGAAAATTTTGGCTAAGGTCAGTAGAATTCCTTGGTTATATCATTTTTGATGATGGCATTAGAGTTGATCCTCAAAAAATTGAGGAAGTGAGAAACTGGCCTAGACCCATCACTCCATCAAATATCAGGAGTTTCTTGGGTTTGGCTGGCTATTACAGATGGTTTGTTGAGGGATTTTCATTTATTGCCTCCCCTATGTCTAGATTGACTTAGAAGAAACTCAAATTTCAGTGGTCATATTCATGTGAGAAGAGTTTTCAGGAGTTAAAGACTCGACTCACCTCAGCTCCAGTTTTGACTCTTCCAGATGGTCCAGATGGGTATGTTGTGTATGCCAATGCATCCAGGGTAGGTTTGGGTTGTGTCCTTATGCATCATGGTAAGTTCATAGACTACGCCTCTAGATAACTTAAGCCCCATGAGAAGAATTATCTGACTCAAGATCTTGAGTTAGCAGCAACAGTCTTTGAATTAAAGATTTGGTGGCACTACTTATATAGGGTGCATATAGATGTGTTCACAGATCACAAAATCCTCCAGTACATATTCTCACAGAAATATCTTAATCTCCGTCAGAGAAGGTGGTTAGAGCTCTCAAAGGATTATGACATGAGTGTTCTTTATCATCCGGGCAAGGCCAATGTAGTGGTTGATGCTCTGTAACAACCCGAAATCGCCTCTCGGGGCGTCACACGGTGCTTAAGGCTACAAGTATCCCCAAGCAAACCCTTTGAGCCTGTTTCTACTAATAACACTCATTTAAGGATAAAATAATTCAAACACTAGCATAATCATATCATATGAAGGGAGATACAGAGAAAATACTCGGTCCAAATGACCACAATACTAGAATTGTCAACACAATCACAATCTGATAACTAGTCTGACAAAGCTTCTACTAATACATGAACTAGAGAGCCATTGGGACAGGTCCCCAACTGACTCAAAATGAATTGAAAGTAAAAAATACATAGTCTCTCAAATACGGAAATGTCTAAAGATAGGTTCTCGAACCATGAGGACTCACCATAGTAGGAATGTAGGGAGAGGTACTCGAAAGTCACTGACGAGGCTGGGAATGAGCACCTGAACCTACATTATGAGACAATGTAGCACATAGATGTATATGTGGATCAACACTTTGGAATGTACTAAGTATGTGGGGGTGCACACATTTATATAAAACAACATCAATACTTTTTAATCAAATCATGCATGCAATAAGTAATGACTCTCACGGCTCGAATATGTATAAAATGTAAGGCTCATAAATCATGTAAAATGGAACATGTAACACAATCTCGTGAGTTATTGTACTTTTATCTTTGAAATTTGTACTTTTCTCTTATTCTCATTACTCAAGGCTAAAGGAAACTTTAAGCAATACTTTCAACTCATGCATATGTCTCATGGAGAGTAAAACTTCTTCAATGCTCAAGAACTCATAACTCTTTTAAACTCAAATACTTGGAATTTGAAATCATAACTTTGGAACATACTTGAAGGCATTTCATCCATGTTAGGAAAATATCTCATTTCAAGCTTTAGGAAAAAAATACTCATATCAAAGGAAAGTATTTTAGTTTTAAAGGAAAATATCTTATCTCAATGGAAAATACTTTAGTTTAGGGAGTTTCTCTTAATCGACATAAACCATGCGAGCTACATGGATTCCAACGTTTTTTCCTCCTTAGGAAGAGACCTCACGTTAGGGAGAGGCGTCATACTATTTCCGAGGAGTATAACCTCAATTCAGTGATCACTTATCTCAGCCTCGGGCGAAATATCTCGGCCTTAAGCCCAACAATCATCTCGTCCTTAGGCCCAACCTACGGTGGCACGTAGTTATGGGGTAAGAAATCATGGTAACTTACCAACTAGATGCTAAATACTACTCCATTTAGTTTAACTCGCTCATCTCATGAAAATCCACTTTAGAATAATCTCATGGTACAATAAGAATCTAATAATCAAATCTATAATCTCATGTAGTAGAGTGGATTTCAAAACTCAATGACCATTTTGTCAAAACATTTCTCAACAATCTCAGAATACTCAAATCATGGGTGCTTATAGCACAAGAGTTCATAAAATCTCAAGTATCAAGAAGGGCTTAGTAACCCATAATTTAATCTCAAGTTAAAACTTATCAACATCATAATAGATAGCATATAGATTCATAACTCATGTAGAAATATGGAAATTTCAGCAATTTATCTCAAAATCTCAACATACTCATATACTTCAAAATCTCAAACATTTCAACTATTAACTTCTCAAGGATTAATATCATGGGGTATACACCCGGCTGCAATTTCTCAAGAAAACATGTAAAAATCATGCCATTAGACTTTCAATTCAAGGGAAACATCAAAAGCTTGCAACCAATAACAATGGGTGAAAACCCCCAATTCAATTTCCTGTAAAATCTCATAAATTGCAGACAATTGTAGTTTAAATAAGCTTTTGGGCACAAGGGTGAAAGGATTACCCTTGTTCAAAACCCCACATACCTTAGATTATGAAATTGGATGAACGAGCTTGCTTTAAACCCTTCTCCTTACTCTTGAGAGAGAGTTCTTGTAACCTTTGAACTTGGGGAACTCAAATCCCAACTCAATTTGTAGAATCCATGGTGTGTTCTTGGATTTCTTGGACAAAGGTTTTAGATTTGCTTTTGTGGGAGAAACCCTAACCTCTCTTGTGTTTTGGATGATGAATAAAGCCACTTTCTTTGCTTGGAATATATCTGGTTGATAAAAGAGTGGAAAGACCGAAAAGACCCTTGTTAAAATGAGTTAAAAACACTGAACGGGGGATGCAACGGTCGAAGCGACGGTCTGTCGCAAGTCTGACGGTTCGTTAAACGTTCATCGTACGTTGGCCAGAAAATGAACACACTGCTTCTATGCGACAGTCATAGCGATGGTCCATCGCATACCCGATGGTCCGTCGGATCGTCCATCCCACGTTGTCCAGGATGAGGCCACAGTGCCTGAGCGCGACGGTCCCAACGATGGTCCGTGGTATCCTTGACGGTCCATAATTTTGGCTATCACACTTGGGCCTGAAAAGGGAGTTACTGCCTTGGTTGCGACGTGCTGAGCAACGGTCCATCGTAGACTCGACGGTCCGTCGGATCATCCGTCGCACCTTGGCTATTCCGACAACTCTCAGTAAAATGGCCATAACTTCTCACCTCGATACCAAATTTGGACGAAATTGGTATCGTTGGAAAGCTAATTCAATTCTCTACATGATAAAAAGTCAAATTTAAGAAAATTCTATATAGTTTAAACACCAATCACTTGGCAAGTCTCTTCTTAATCCTTTAGGGCCGGAATTACATTTCACTTGACACGCTCTAAGTCTTGGCTACGAGGGAACTTTGCAGGGTCTTACAATATCATCCCCTTGGAAACATTCGTCCTCGAATGTTGCTAGTTAGACTAGGAACACAGGAAAATAGAGTACACATAGCTGAAGCAATTTTCTAAACGACTTAAAATCTTTCTAAACTCTTGAATACCTCAGAAATTGCAAGAACTCATGCAAGAATAGATACATAGCTGAACTTTATATTAGAAGGGCTGAATTAAGGAAGAATAATACCTTTAGATTTATCTAAACTCGCGGAAAAGAGGTGCAGGGACTTGTCTCGCATGTCTGCTTCTGCTTCCCAAGTAGCACCCTCAACAGATTGGTTCCACCATAAAACTTTAACCAAGGGAACTTCTTTGTTCCTTAGTTTAAAGATCTGAAAATCTAGGATCTCAACAGGAATCTCATCGAAGGAAAGACTGTTCTGAATATCGGCATTCTCTAAAGGATCTACTACAACGGAATCAACGATATGCTTCTTAAGCATGGAAAAATGAAAAATAGGATGAAGATCTGACAACTCTGCAGGCAACTCAATCATTGGCCACCTTACCAACACGACTCAAGACTCTATATGGGCCAACATAATGGGGAATAAGCTTTCCCTTTTTACCACACCTTTTCACCCCTTTCATGGGTGCTATCTTCAAGTATACCAAATCACCCACTTCAAACTCAAGATCTTTTCTCCTCATATCGGCATAAGAATTTTAACGACTCTGGGAAGTCTTTAACCTCTCTCTAATCAACTTAACTTTCTCCACAGCTTCAAACACTGCATCAGCCCTAGTTATGGAAGTTTTACCCACTTCAAACCAACCTATGGGAGATCTACATCCCCTACCATACAAGGCCTTGCCATCCCAATGCTAGAATGGTAACTATTGTTATAGGAAAATTCTATCAATGGCAAATGCTTATCCCAACTACCCTTGAAATCAAGAGCACACACCCTCAACTTGTCTTCCAGGGTCTGAATGGTCCTCCCATCCTGACCATCTTTCTGTGAATGAAAAGCGGAGCTCAAAAGAACTTGGGTGCCAAGACCCTGCTGAAATGCCCTCCAAAATTGAGAAGTAAATTGAATGCCCCTATCCGAAATGATGGATGAGGAAACTCTATGCATCCTGACTAACTCCCGAATATACAATCTAGCATAATCCTCATTTGTATAAGATGTGTACATGGACAAGAAATACGCGGACTTAGTTAGCCTATCCACAACAACCCAAATAGAATCATGATGACGACGCGAAAGAGGTAATCCGGTTACGAAGTCCACATTCACCACCTCCCACTTCCAAGTGGGTATACCAAACTCTTGCATCACACCACCAGGTCTTTGGTGCTCTACCTTAACCTGTTGGCATGTTGCACACTTTGCTACAAATTCAGATATATCCTTCTTCATACCATACCACCAATAGATTTCCTGTAAGTCACGGTACATCTTGGTAGTGCTGGGATGAATAGAATACCGCACGCCATGCGCTTCGGCCATAAGCCTCTTCCTTAGATCATCAACACACGAAACACACAATCTACCTTGCAATCTCAACATACTATCTCCCCCTTGGGAGATAACCTCTACCTCTTTGGTCATTAACTTCCTCCTTCAGTCTGACCAAACTAGGATCTCTATCTTACTTCTCCTTCACTTCCGATACTAAAAAGGATTCTGAACTACTTTGCACCAAATTACTCCCCTCGGCTGAATCAAGAAACCTAACACCCAATCTAGCTAGGCAATGCACATCGCGAGCTAACTCTTTTTTACCTTCCTATATATGAGCAACACTACCCATAGACAATATGCTAAGGGCATCCGCCACTATGTTGTCCTTGCTCGGGTGATACAACACACTCATATCATAGTCTTTTAAAAAATCCATCAACACCCACTGAGTAAACACATACTGCAAGCTTTTATGATCAGTAAACACATCAACATGAACACCATAAAGATAGTGTCTCCATATTTTCAAAGAAAAGACCACAACTACTAACTCAAGATCATGGGTTGGGTAATTCTTCTCATGCGACTTTAACTATCTAGAAGCATACAACCCAAACAATTTCTGGAGGCATCACAATACATCACAAAACCATCTGTACCATCAGGCAAAGTCAACACAGGGGCTGAAGTAAGTCGAGTCTTTAACTCCTGAAAACTCTTCTCACAAGAATCTAACCACTGGAACTTAACTTTCTTTTGAGTCAACCGGGTCATAGGAGATGCAATAGAAGAGAAACCTTCAACAAAATGATGGTAGTAGCCCACTAGACCCAGGAAACATCTAATGTTAGATGGAGAGATAGGTCTAGGCCAATTTCTTATGGCTTCTGTCTTTTGGGGATCAACTCTAATACCTTCGGCTGAAACAATATGACCCAGAAAGGCTACAGACCTTAGCAAAAATTCACACTTACTAAATTTAGTGAATAACTTGTGTCCTCTAAGAGTTTACAAGACCATTCTAAGGTGATGTGCATGATCATGCTCACTGCGGGAGTATACAAGGATGTCATCTATGAAGACAATAACAAACATATTAAGATATTGCTTGAACACTTGATTTATGAGGTCCATGAAGGCTGTTGGGGCATTGGTTAACCCGAAAGACATGACTAGAAATTCAAAGTGACCATAGCGGGTTTGGAAGGCTGTCTTTGGAATATCATATTCCCTCACTTTAATATGATGATAGCTGGATCTAAGGTCTATCTTGGAGAAATAACTTGCACCTTGCAACAGATGAAATAAGTCATCAATTCTCGGAAGAGGATATTTATTTTTTACTGTGACCTTGTTAAGATGATGATAGTCAATGCACATATGCAATAAACCGTCTTTCTTTCACACAAATAAGACAGGTGCACCCCAAGGAGAAATACTGGGCCTTATGAAACCTTTGTCTAATAGATCTTTGAATTTCTCTTTCAACTACTTAAGCTCAGCAAGTGACATATGGTATAGAAGAATAGAAATAGGCTGAGTATTGGGAAGAAGGTCAATAATAGAAATAGGCTAAGTATTGGGAAGAAGGTCAATCTTGAATTCTATCTCTCTATCGGGAGGTACCTCTGGAGATCTTCTAGAAAAATATCTGGAAACTCATTAACAATATCGACTGACTAAATAGTTGGAGCCTCGGACTTAGTGTCTTTGACTCTAACTAGGGGATAGATCCAACCCTTGGATATTAGCTTTCTGGCTTTGAGATAGGAGATAAAATGACTCTTGGGAGATACCAAACTCCCGAACCACTCAAAAGCTGGTTCGTTAGGAAACTGAAACCTGACCACATAGGTATGATAGTCTATAGATACATAACAAGAATAAAGCTAATCCATACCCAGAATAAGGTTAAATCCACCATGTCTAACTCTATCAAATCCACAAGTAAGACTCTATGATGAACAGTAACAGGACAATCTCTATATACTTATTTAGCAACAACTGACTCCCCTATTGGTGTAGAAACTAGGAAAGTATCAGAAATCTTTTTGGGACTCATTTTAAAATTCACAGCTACAAGTGGGGTCACATAAGAGAGACTTGACCCGGGGTCCAACAACATATAAATATCAAGGAAAAACACACGCAACCTACCATTAACAACATCAGGAGAGTCCTCATACTCCTGATGGGATGGTAAGGCATAGCATCTATTTTGGCACTGACCGCCAGCAATGCTAGATGAAGCACCTTGAGCAGGGGAGGGATAGGGTATAGTTGCTGGTGCACTCGTAGCCTGTGCCTGAGGTAGGGTATCTCTGTTCCCCTATCTAGCATGAGGAAAATTTCTAAGTCTATGGCCCTACTTTCCACAACCAAAATAGCCCCTCAAATCTATGAATCATTCACCGAGATGATCCCTACCACACTTAGCACAAAGAGGATAACGGGGCCTGTTACCAATAATGTTCTGCGACCAAGACATAAATGACCTGCCCTCTTTCTCCTGCCTACCTCTAGGTGTGGGAGCACTAGCTGATGAAGGCGCTGGCATAGACGAACATCTCTAAAACTGAGGGCAGTTCCCTCCATGGAACCTAGGCTGGATAAACTCATGCTGCTCAGATATATCCCTCTTGTTACCCCTTACTCTCTCTCTCTAATCTTATTTTCCTCTATCTGCTGGGCATGCATCATTAACCTAGCCAGATCCATATCCCTATACAGCATCGCAGTCCTACACTTCTTCAGTACTAACCCAGAAACACCGATCATGAACTTACTTATAGTATCCCGGGTATAAGAAATCAAATCAGGAGCATACTTGGCCAACTGGTTGAACTTCAAGCATTACTCCTTATCAGTTATGGAGCCCTACCTCAAGTTCATAAAATCCTCAATCTTTGCTTCCCTCATTCAAGCGGAAAGAACTTGTCCAAGAATGCATCTTGGAACACCTGCCAAGTCATAGGAGCAACATCCTCACCTCTACCCTTCCTCCACAATACAACCCAGTCATAAGCTATGTCCTTCAACCTGTAAGATGCCAACTCAACACTATCTTTTTCAGAAATATACATCACCTGCGTGATCTTTCTTATTTCCTCAAGGTACAACTGTGGGTCCTCTCCTCCCTTAGACCTATAAAACTCTGGTGGATTCATCCACATGAAATCACAGATTCTAGCCGTAGTTACATCCTCTCCCTACTGATTAGCAACTGCGGCCTGGTTATTGGCCCGAACATTGGCGGTGATTGCTTCGGCTAACGCCTGAAAGGCCACCAAAACTCAGCATAAGACACAGTCTCATTCAAAGAATCAATAGGTGGGGGTTGTTCATCAGCATTCCTGCAGGCATTCACTCTTCAGAGAGGCATTTTCGGAAATAGGAGAGTACAAATTATTAGATGAGAGGGACAACTGCAGGCACGATGGAATCTAAAATAAAGAAAAAACTATTTCCTAAAATGTCTTGTAGCCTTTTACTGATAGATGTGGCATACTACACATCGATGGTTAAGACTCTACTCAATGCGGCTTGTCAGACTCCTTAGGATTCCTTAAAAACCTTAAGCTTTGATACCAAGTTTATAATGACCTGAAATCTCCTTCCGGGGTATCACACGGTGCTTAAGGCTACAAGTATCCCCAAGCTAACCCTTTGAGCCTATTTCTACAAATAACACTCATTTCAAGATAAAATAATTCAAACACTAGCATAGTTATATCATATGAAGGGAGATACAAATAAAATACTTGATCTAAACGACCACAATACTGGAATTGTCAACACAATCACAATCTGATAACTAGTCTGACAAAGCCTATACTAATCCATGAACTAGAGAGACATTGGGACAGGTCCCCAACTAACTCGAAATGAACTGAAAGTAAAAAAACATAGTATCTCAAATGCGGAAATGTCTGAAGATAGGTCCTCATACCATGAGGACTCACCGCTGTAGGAATGTAGGCAGAGGTACTCAAAAGTCACTGTCGAGGCTGGGAATGAGCCCCTAAACCTACATTATGAGATAATGTAGCACATAGATATATATGTGGATCAACACTTGGGAATGTACTGAGTACATGGGGGTGCATGCATTTATATAAAAAAATATTAGTACTTTTTAATAAAATCATGCATGCAATAAGTAATGACTCTCACAACTTGAATAAGTATAAAATGTAAAGCTCTTGAATCATGTAAAATGGAACATGTAACACAATCTCGTGAGTCATTGTACTTTCATCTTTGAAATATTTACTTTTCTCTTATTCTCATTACTCAAAGCTAAAGGAAACTTCAAGCAATACTTTCAACTCATGCATATGTCTCATGGAGAGTAAAACTTCTTCAATACTCAATAACTCATAACTCTTTTGATCTCAAATACTTGGAACTCGAAATCATATAACTTTGGAACATACTTGAAGGCATCTCATCCACGTTAGGAAAATATCTCATTTCAAGCTTTAGGAAAAAAATACTCATATCAAAGGAAAGTATTTTAGTTTTAAAGGAAAATATCTTATCTCAATAGAAAATACTTTAGTTTAGGGAGTTTCTCTTAATGAACATAAACCATGCGAGCTACATGGAGACCAATGTTTTGTCCTACTAAAGAAGAGACCTCACGTTGGGGAGAGGCGTCATACTCTTGCTGAGGAGTATAACCTCAATTCAGTGATCACTTATCTCGGCCTCGGGCCCAATATCTCGGCCTTAGGCCCAATAATCATCTTAGCCTTAGTCCCAACCTATGGTGGCACGTAGTTATGGAGTAAGAAACCATGGTAAATTACCCAACTCGGTGCTATATACTACTCCCTTTAGTTTATCTTGCTCATCTCATGAAAATCCACTTTAGAATAATCTCATGGTTCAATAAGAACCCAATAATCAAATCTTTAATCTCATGTAGTAGAGTGGATTTCAAAACTCAATGTCCATTAGGTCAAAACATATCTCAAAAATCTCAGAATACTCAAATCATGGGTGCTTATAGCACAAGAGTTCATAAAATCTCAAGTCTCAAGTAGGGCTTAATAACCCATAATTCAATCTCAAGTTAAAACTCATCAAAAGCATAATAGATAGCATATAGATTCATAACTCATGTAGAAATCTGGAAATTTCAGCAATTTGTCTCAAAATCTCAACATACTCATATACTTCAAAATCTCAATCATTTCAACTATTAACTTCTCAAGGATTAAAATCATGGGGCATAGTCCCAACTGGAATTTCTCAAGAAAACATGTAAAAATCATGCCACTAGACTCTCAATTCAAGGGAAACATCAAAAGCTTGCAACCAATAACAATGGGTCAAAAACACCAATTCAATTTCATGTAAAATCTCAAAATTGTAGAGAATTGTAGTTTAAATAAGCTTTTGGGCACAAGGGTGAAAGGATTACCCTTGTTCAAAACCCCACATACCTTAGATTATGAAACTGGATGAACGAGCTTGCTCTAAACCCTTCTTCTTACTCTTGAGAGAGAGTTCTTGCAACTTTTGAATTTAGGGAACTCAAATCTCAACTCAATTTGTAGAATCCATGGTGAGTTCTTAGATTTATTGGAGAAGGGTTTTAGATTTGCTCTTGTGGGAGAAATCCTAGCCTCTCTTGTGTTTTGGATGATGAATGAAGTTATTTGCTTATCTTGGAATATATCTAGTTGATAAAAGAGTGGAAAGAACATAAATCCCCTTGTTAAAATGAGTTAAGAACACTTAATGGGGGTTGCAATGGTCGAAGCAACGGTCCGTCGCAAGTCTGACGGTCCGTCGAATCGACCGTCACACATTGGCCATCAAATTAACTTACTACTTTGATGCGACAGTCTCAGCGATGGTCCGTTGCATACCCGACGGTCTGTCGTATCTTCCATCACACGTTTGCCAGGATAAGACCACACTGCCTGAGCGCGACGGTCCCAGCGATGATCCATTGCATCCTTGATGACTCTAGGCGGTCTTCAACTTCTCTCTAATCAACTTAACTTTCTCCATAGATTCAAACACTGCATAAGACCCAGACACAGGAGCTTCATCCACTTCAAACCAACCTATGGGTGTTCTACATCTCCTACCATACAAGGCCTCAAATGGTGCCATCAAGATGCTAGCATGGTAACTATTGTTATAGTTAATTCTGTCAATGGCAAATGCTTATCCCAACTACCATTGAAATCAAGAGCACATGCCCTCAACAGGTCTTCCAGGGTCTGAATGGTCCTCTCAGCCTGACCATCTGTCTGTGGATGAAAAACAGAACTCAAAAGAACTTAGGTACCAAGACCCTACTAAAATGCCCTCCAAAACAGAGAAGTAAATTGAGTTCCCCTATCCGAAATGATGGACGAGGGAACTCCATGCAGCCTGACTAATTCCTGGATATACAATCTAGCATAATCCTTAGCTGTATAAGATGTGTGCATGGGAAAGAAATGTGCGGCCTTAGTCAGCCTATCCACAATAACCCAAATAGAATCATGATGACAACGCGAAAGAGGCAACCCAGTTACGAAGTCTATATTCACCAACTCCCACTTCCAAGTGGGTATACCAAACTCTTGCATCACACCACCAGGTCTTTAGTGCTCTACCTTAACCAGTTTGCGTGTTGCAAACTTATCTACGAATTCGGCTATATCCTTCTTCATACCATACCACCAATAGATTTCCTGTAAGTTGCGGTACATCTTGGTAGTTCCAGGATGCATAGAATACCGCACGCCATACACTTCTACCATAATCCTCTACCTCAGATCATCAACACACAGAACATAGGGGCTGAAGTAAGTCGAGTCTTCAAATCCTGAAAACTCTTCTCACAGGAATCTAACTCTATCAAATCCGCCAGTAAGACTCTATGATGAACAGTAACATGACAATCTCTGTACACTTGTTTAGCAACAACTGACTCCCCTACTAGTGTAGAAACTAGGAAGGGCTCAAAAATCTTTTCGGGACTCATTTTGAAATTCGCAGCTATAAATGGGGTCACATTTGAGAGACTTGACCCGGGGTATAACAACACATAAACAATAAGGAAATACACACATAACAACATCAGGAGAGTCCTCCTGCTCCTGATGGGATGGTAAGGCATAGAATCTATTCTTGCACTGACCGCCAGCAGTGCTAGAAAATGCGCCCCGAGCAGGGGCAGAACGGGGTACAGGAACTGGTGCACTTGTAGACTGTACCTGAGGTTAGGTATCTCTGTTCCCCTCTCTAGAATGAGGGCAATATTAAATTCTATAGACCTTCTTACCACAACCAAAACAACCCCTTAAATCTATGAAACACTCAACGGGATGATCCCTACCATACTTAGCACAAGGAGGATAACAGGGCCTGTTACCAACATTGTTGTGTGACCTAGACATAAAATACCTTCCCCTTTGCTACTGCCTGCCTATAGGCATGGGAACACAAGCTGATAAAAGCACTAGCAAAGCTAGACGTCTCTAAAACTGAGGGCGGTTCCCTCTATGGAACCTAGGCTGGCTAAATTCTTGCTGCTCAGATCTATCCCTCTTGTTACCCCTCACTCTATCTCTCTCTCTAATTTTATCTACCTCTATCTACTGGGCATGCATCATCAACCTATTCATATCCATATCCATATCCCTATGCAGCATCACAGTCCTACACTCTTTCTGTACTAACCCAGAAACACCGGTCACGAACTTTCTCATACTAGCCCAGGTATCAGAAATAAAATTAGGAGCATACTTGGCCAACTGGTTGAACTTCAAGTAGTACTCCTTAATAGTCATGGAGCCCTACCTCAAGTTCATAAACCTCTTCAATCTTTGTTTCCCTCATCTTAAGCGGAAAGAACTTGTCCAAAAATGCATCTTGGAACACCTGCCAAGTCATAAGAGCAACATCCTCATCTCTACCCTTCCTCAATAATACAACCCAGTCATAAGCTATGTCCTTCAACCTATAAGATGCCAATTCAACACTTTCTTCCTCAGAAACATGCATCACCTGCGTAGTCTTTCTCACCTCCTCAAGGTACAACTGTGGGTCCTCACCTGCCTTGGACCCATAAAACTCTGGTGGATTCTTCTGTATGAAATCACAGATTCTAGCCACATCTACATCCCCTCCCTACTGATTAGCAACTGTGGCCTAGTTTTTGGCCCTATCATTGGCGGTGACTGCTTGGGCTAATGCCTGAAAGGCCGTCCGAAACTCGGCATGAGACACAGTCTCATTCAAAGAATCAAGAAGTGGGGGTTTCTCATCATCGTTCCTGCAGGCATTCGCTCTTCGGAGAGGCATTTTATGAAATAGGAGAGCACAAATTATTAGATGAGAGGGACAACTGCAAGCATGATAGAATCTGAAAGAAAGAAACAACTTTTTCCTAAAACGTCTTGTAGCCTCTTGCTTATAGATGTGGCAAACTACATAGTGATGGTCAAGAATCTACTCAACGCGGCTTTTTAGACTCCCTAGGACTCCTTAAAAACCTTAGGCATTGATACCAAGTTTGTAACGACCCGAAATTGCCTCCCGGGGTGTCACATGGTGCTTAAGGATACAAGTAGCCCCAAGCTAACCCTTTGAGCCTGTTTCTACTAATAACACTCATTTCAAGATAAAATAATTCAAACACTAGCATAGTCATATCATATGAAGGGAGATACGGAGAAAATACTCGGTCCAAACAACCACAATACCGGAATTCTCAACAAATTCACAATCTGATAACTAGTCTGACAAAGTCTCTACTAATCCATAAACTAGAGAGTTATTGGGATAGGTCCCCAAATGACTTGAAATGAATCTTTTAAAATGGAACATGTAACGCAATCTCGTGAGTCATTGTACTTTCAACTTTGAAATTTGTACTCTTCTCTTATTCTTTCTACTCAAGGCTAAAGGAAACTTTAAGAAATACTTTCAACTCATGCATATGTCTCATGGAGAGTAAAACATCTTCAATGCTCAAGAACTCATAACTCTTTTAAACTCAAATACTTGGAATTCGAAATCATATAACTTTGGAACATACTTGAAGGCATTTCATCCATATTAGGAAAATATCTCATTTCAAGTTTTAGGAAAAAATACTCATATCAAAGGAAATTATTTTAGTTTTAAAGGAAAATATCTTATCTCAATGGAAAATACTTTAGTTTAGGGAGTTTCTCTTAAACGACATAAACCATGCGAGCTACATGGAGACTAATGTTTTGTCCTCCCAAGGAAGAGACCTCACGTTGGGGAGAGGCATCATACTCTTGCCAAAGAGTATAACCTCAATTTAGTGATCACTTATCTCAGCCTTGGGCCCAATATCTCAGCCTTAGGACCAACAATCATCTCGGCCTTAGGCCCAACTTACGGTGGCACGTAGTTCTAGGGTAAGAAACTGTGGTAACTTACCCAACTCGGTGCTAAATACTACTCTCTTTAATTTATCTAGCTCATCTCATGAAAATCAACATTAGAATAATCTCATGATTCTATAAGAATCCAATAATCAAATCTGTAATCTCATGTAGTAGAGTGGATATCAAAACTCAATGACCATTAGGTCAAAACATTTCTCAACAATCTCAGAATACTCAAATCATGGGTGCTTATAGAACAAGAGTTCATAAAATCTCAAGTCTCAAGTAGGGCTTAATAAACCATAATTCAATCTCAAGTTAAAACTCATCAAAAGCATAATAGATAGCATATAGATTCATAACTCATGTAGAAATCTAGAAATTTCAGAAATTTGTCTAAAAATTTAAACATACTCATATACTTCAAATTCTCAAACATTTCAACTATTAACTTCTCAAGGATTAAAATCATGGGGTATAGACCCAGCAGCAATTTCTCAAGAAAACATGTAAAAATCATGCCATTAGACTCTCAATTTAAGGGAAACATCAAAAACTTGCAACCAATAACAATGGATGAAACCCCCCAATTCAATTTCAGGTAAAGTCTCATAAATTTCAGAGTATTGTTGTTTAAATAAGCTTTTGGGAACAAGGGTGAAATGATTACCCTTGTTCAAAACCCCACATACCTTAGATTATGAAATTGGATGAACGAGCTTTCTCTAAATCCTTCTTCTTACTCTTGAGAGAGAGTTCTTGCAACCTTTGAATTTGGGGAACTCAAATCTCAATTCAATTTGTAGAATCCATGGTGAGTTCTTGGATTTCTTGGAGAAGGGTTTTAGATTTTCTCTTATGGGAGAAACCCTAGCCTCTCTTGTGTTTGGGATGATGAATGAAGCTATTTTGTTCGTTTGAAATATTTCTGATTGATAAAAGAGTGGAAAGACCAAAATCCCCCTTGTAAAAATGAGTTAAAAACACTGAACGGGGGCTGCGACGGTCAAAGCGAGGGTCCGTCGCATGTTTGATGGTCTGTCGAATCGTCTATCACACATTATCCAGAAAATAAACACACTGCTTTGATGCGATGGTCCGTCGGATCTTCCATCGAATGTTGGCCTGGATGAGGCCACACTGCCTGAGCGCAATGGTCCTAGCGACAATCCGTCGCATCCTTGACGGTCTATCATTTTACTCGTCGCACTTAGGCCAGAAAAGGGAGTTAATTCTTTGGTTGTGACGGGCTGAGATGGTCCATTGCAGACTCGACGGTCCGTCGGATCATCCGTTGCACCTAGGTGGTTCTGACAACTCTCAGTAAAATGGCCATAACTTCTCACCCCGATTTTGGATTTGGATGAAATTGGTATCATTGGAAAGCTAATTTCTATATGGTTTAAACACCAGTCACTTAGGAAGTCTCTTCTCAATCTTTTAGTGCTGGAATTATACTTCACTTGACATGCTTTAAGGCTCGGACTATGAGGGAACTTTGTGGGGTCTTACAGGCTCTCAGTAGACTATCTATAAGTAGTGTTGCTAATGTTGAGAATAGTAATAAGAAGTTAGCCCAAGAAGTTCATCAGTTAGCCAAACTAGGTGTCCGCTTAGGTTATTCACATGAAAGTAGTGTGTGGGTTCAAAATAGTTCAAAATTATCTCTAGTTTCTGAAGTTAAGGAAAAGAAGGATAGAGATCCCAGTCTAGTCAAGATGAAAGAGTCAGTCAAAGATCAGAAGGTAGAGGTTTTCTCCCAAGGGGGAGATGGTGTTTTGTGTTGTAAAGGTCGCCTGTGTGTGCCAGGTGTTGATGACTTAAGGCAACAAATTTTGCAGAAGCGCATGGTGAACGTTACTCTATTTATCCAGGGGCTATTAAAATGTAGAGTGATTTGTAAGAGATCTATTAGTGGAGTAGGATGAAGAGAGATGTTGCAGAGTTTGTGTCTAAGTGTTCAATACATCAGCAAGTAAAGATTAACCATTAGAAGCCTAGTGGGTCCATGCAGGAGCTTAGTATTCCTACTTAAAAGTGGGAAGAAGTGAACATGGACTTTGTGATGGGTTTCCTTCGTACTCGCCGTCTGCATGATTCAGTTTGGGTCATTATAGATAGAATAACCAAATCAGCTCATTTTCTTTTAGTCCATACCACTTATTCAGCCGAGATTACGCCAAACTCTACATGAAAGAGTTGGTCAGATTACATGGTGTTCCATTATCTATTGTATAAGATAGAGGTATCCAGTTTACCTCTTATTTTTGGAAAGTATTCCAAAAGGGTCTTGGTACCCGAGTTTACCTTCGTACAACCTTTTATCCTCAGACCGATGGTCAAGAAGAAAGGACCATCCATACTTTAGAAGTTATGCTGCGAGCATATGAAATTGACTTTAAGGGTAATTGGGATGACCACTTGCCTTTGATTGAGTTTGCATACAATAACAGTTATCATTCTAGTATTCTAATGGCTCCATTTGAAGCTTTATATGGCAAAAGATGTAGATCTCTAATCGGTTGGTTTGAAGTCGGTGAGGCCATAGTGTTAGGGCATGACTTAGTCTTTGATACCTTAGAGAAAGTTTAGTTGATCAAAGAGAGGATTAGGACAGCTTAAAGCCGACAAAATAGTACACAGAAGTGTGCAGGAAGGATCTCAAGTTCAAGATTGGTGATTATGTGTACTTGAAAATCTCTCCCATAATGGGAGTGAAGAGGTTCGGTAAGAAGGGAAAACTCAGTCCCCGATATTTCTTTCCCTTCAAAATTCACAGTTGCTTTGACAAAGTAGCTTATGAGCTTGAGTTGCCTTCAGATCTAGCTTCAGTCCATCCAGTGTTTCATGTCTCCTTTCTTAGGAAGTGCATAGGTGGCCCAGTAGTTGTAGTCCCTGTTGAGGGCATAGATATTTAGAACAGTCTCTCTTACGAGGAAATACCAGTCAAAATCCATGACTATCAAATTCACAGACTGAGGAAAAAAAAAGCCCCTCTAGTTAAGTTCTTTGGCGGAATCAGTCCATTGAGTGAGCTACTTGAGAAGAAGATGAAGACATGCGGACCAAGTATCCTCACCTCTTCTTCTATAATTCAGACTCAACCCAAGGTAATGGCTTTCCTTAAGCTTATTCCATTTCATGTTCAGATTTCAGTTACAAACTTGTTATTCAGTTTCATGCTCAGTTTTCCATTTCAAACTTGGTATCCAATACCATTGCATGTTCAGTTGCATGTTCATGAGTCAGTTTAGTCATTTATTCATGCATTAGATATTCATGATTAGCTTATTAGTACTCCCAGTCATGCATTCATGTATCAGCTCAGTCATGAAATCATGCATCAGATATGCTTGCTCAGTATGAATTTCAGTAAATAAAAAATGTCAGTCATGTAATCATGTTTCAGTTGTTCACGTTTAGTATG
The DNA here is from genome assembly GCA_030864215.1 of Capsicum pubescens. Classification (NCBI taxonomy): domain Eukaryota; kingdom Viridiplantae; phylum Streptophyta; class Magnoliopsida; order Solanales; family Solanaceae; genus Capsicum; species Capsicum pubescens. The sequence continues at coordinate 152,172,942 of CM061543.1, read as the reverse complement.
TACATCAGCTTACCATTTCTCCTATATCAGTCAGTCTCATTTGAGGATGAATATTCACAAGGGGGATATATTGTAAGACCCCGCAAAATTTCTAAGATTGATTTAGTCCTTTAAGCTTGTCAAGGGGTCCCAGACATAGAAAATTCTAGCTAAGGTCAATAGGTCTATATTTTTGCTAATTCATGATCAGGAAGGTCAATAGGTGTTCCCGAACAAGTTTTGGATTTTTTGGACCTCATTTAGACCATGTTTGGAAGTCTAAAATAGTGGACCAACTCGATCTTAGCGCACCGGGTCACCTATCGCATTGGTTAATATTGTTACCAGACTGCCAGTCAAAAGACCTGAAACACAGTGCGATCATGGTGTGATGTGTCGAGTATCGCATCGATTCCATCGATGCACCACGTCGCCAAACATGTTAGTGCCCAGTTTTAGTCATTAAATGACCACATCCTAAAGGGTAATTTGGTCATTTTCCCCCAACCTTTAACCCTCATAACATGAAATTTAGTCCTCTTTTGGATAAATACATTCATTATTTCATAAGTTCTCAAGAACAAGAAACCCTAGGTGATTAAATTCAATTCAAGAACTCAAACTTTCTTCCATCAATATCCAAAAAATTGTCAACTAAGGTATGTAAAGTGTTCATCCAAGGGTCCCTTCCACCCTTGGAGCTCAAGAAACCCTTTTCAAACTATGAATTTTGAATTTCATGTTGTGTGTTTGATTGTACACATGTTTATGTTGTGATATGATTCCCAAGGTTGAATCTTTATTAAATTCTTATGATTTCATGTTAGTATGTGGATTGAAATACTTAAATTTAAAGTGCTTGATATAGACATTATGTATTAGTTGTTGATTCATGCACTAGAAAAGGTCATGCCTTCCATGTGTTTGTTAAAATGTCTAAGTGAATAAGAATTGTGCATTATGACCTATTTGTGAGCTATATGATGAACTTATGATGTACCCACATGTTCAAAATGACTCCCATGCTAAAGCTATGTCTTGTAATGATTTGGTGGAATGCTCATAAGTAAAGATTTGTGAAATTATATTACGTTAGCATGTATTCCCATTCATGTGCAAGCTTATGACTTGCGAATGCTTCATGAAATCCCTCAATGATAGTATTATGAATTGATGGCTATGGTCATGTGTTCAAGTAGTGTCATGTATCATTTATTTTCATGCTATTGAGTCCTGGGGGTATTTAATACCCGATAATTTTGTTGTGTGCCTAGAGCCAATGTCAGTTTTCAAGATAACCTCAGTCAAGCCACGATCAGTAGAATTCAGTCAGTCTCAGAACTTAGGAAAACTCAGTAGTATTCAGTTCAGTCCTCAGTAACTAAGTGAGTTTACAGAATTTAGTAATATTTTGTTAGTCAACAAAATTTAGTTAACTCAATCCAGTTTATTCCAGTATACTCAGTTCAATGTCTATTTACTTGGGAGTAGAATTTAGCACTGAGTGAACCCAAGGATGGGAACTCACCTTCCAGCAGAGGGTGCGATTCTTAGAAGTAGTCCCTGAGTTCAAGAACTATGTAGCCAGCGTAGGTTGAGACATCAAAACCTGTTAGATGAGGGTTCATGAGGTGTCTTAACCGGTTAGATGAGGGTCCCACCATTCTCATTAGAGTACCTAATAGATGAGGTTCACTCATAGCTTGTCCTTATCAGTGGCGCAGTATGGACACCCTTCTAATTGGGGTTACAGATTAGATCCCAACTCAGTTATAATATCTTATTTTGGGCATGTCGGTTGGATGACTACCTCCCATAATCTCAGTCTCAGTCTTCAGTAAAGAACTCAGATAGTTCTACAAATTTAATAATTGTTAGCTACAGTCACTCAGTTAAGTACAGAACTCAGCTCGTTCTATTAGAATCAGGACTATCAAATACAGTCACCCAGTTATCAAGTATATCAGTTATCAGTAATCTATGTTATCAGTAAACTCGTTATTTAGAATCCTTATGATTTCAGTTACAGTTATGTATTCATGCATGTATCCTCACGTAGTCTTGTTCATGTTATCCAGTAAGTTTAGTTCATGCATATGAACCCTTGTATTCTACCTTACCTCACTTTGCATACCAGTACATTTACATACACTGACGCATACTTTTCTTTTATGCTATGGTGTTTTATACCATAGGTTCGAACGCTCTGGTTACCGATCGTGCTTAGCATCTCAGATATCAACAGTCAGAGTCAGTGGTGAGTCCTCATATTTCAAGGACATGTTTGTTTCATTCATTTAGTATTTCACTACTTAGTTATTTTCAGTAGATGGGGTTAGTTGGGGACATGTACCATCAACTTCTTATTCAGACAGTATAGAGGCTTTCAGACTATAGCATGTTCAGACAGTTATTTCAATCTTGGTATTATCATACCTTGTTCAAACATTGTTTTATTTAGTATTGTTTAGTTTTTGAACCTTATGACAAGTTTTCCGCCAGATTTCCATATTTATTTTAGTTATATTGTTATTGCAATATTATTATCATCCAGTGCTCAGTTATAGATATCAGTCATGGGTTAGCTAGTGGTCCTTCGAGATTTTTTGCACCATGTAGCATCTGGGATACCAGACTCAGGGTGTTACAAACTTGGTATCAGTGCCTAAGGTTCAATAGAGTCCTAGGAAGTCTGAAAACCATATCTAGTAGAGTCTTATGCATGGGTGTATAGAGCGCCATATTTATATGCAGGAGGATATTAGATGTTTTAGGAATAGTTTCCCTTCTTTCAGTATTCATGTAGTTTGAGTGAGAATGAGCTCCAGTTAAACTCTCACTCTAATCCTTCTTTCTCTTCCATCTACAGAAAAATGACTCCAAAGAGGACTTAGGGAAGAGGAACAGGAGATCAGCCAGCCCCTCAGCCCTATCAACATAATCCTTTAAGTGAACATGTCTCCTATGCAGAATTCAGAGTTACATTCACTACTCTTGCTTATTTAGTTGCTTCCCAGAACGAACGTCCAACTATCGTTCTGGCCAACCCAGTGGCTAATTCTGCTGCATCTAGAATTTGGGACTTCACCAGAATGAATCGTCCTTCTTTTACTGGGTCTAAGTTAGATGAGGACTCTCAGGAGTATCTTGATCTGGTGCATAAGATTACTGATATTATGGGAGTGAATGCTATCCAGAGTGCTGAGCCAGATGTATATCAGTTGCAGGATGTGGCTCATACTTGGTTCAAACAGTGGAAAGCAAAGAGGGCTATAAATGCAGGGCCTATTGATTGGGAGGAGTTTGACACCTCTTCTCTAGATAGATTCTTTTCCCTAGAGATGAGAGATGCTAAGGTGTTAGAATATTTCAACCTTAGGTAGGGAAACATGAAAGTGAAAGATTATTCTCTCAAATTTACTCAACTATCTAGATATGCTCCCTATGTGGTGGTAGAGAGCAGATCCCGAATAAGTAAGTTTGTGTTTGGAGTCAATGATAGCGTGGTCAAGGAATGTAGGACCTCCATGTTGATTAGTGAGATGGACTTAGCTAGGATAATGATCCATTCTCAGTAGATAGAGGATCATAAGAATAAAGAGAGAGAAAAGTAGAATACGAGAGCTAGAACAGGTAGCTTCAATTTCAGTCAACCTAAGTCAGAGGGTGGGAATCATTATTAGTTTTCCCTAAAGTCCTTAGTTCCAGCTCCTTCCTCAGCCAGTGCTCCAGTTTCTAAGTTCAGGAATGGTAACAAAGATAGGGCTCCAGGCTCTAAGTCTCAGAGCAGTGTTAGCAGTGCCCGAACTCATCCTCTTTGTTAGACTTGTGGCAAGCACCATTAGGGTATTTGCAGAGTTGGGAGTGATGTTTGTTTTGGATGTGGACAGCCAGGACACAGAGTCAAAGATTGTCCCCAATCAAGTTTTCAGGGTCAGCCGAACCGTTCCTCAGCTCAGTCCGATCACCCAAATCAGCAGGGTGCCACTAACAGCACCACCAGTGGGTAACACCCAAATAGAATTTATTCTCTTCAGTCTTGAAAGGACCAGGAGAATTCTCCTGATGTGGTCACTAGTATGTTACAGATATTTCATATACATGTTTATGCTTTCCTAAATCTAGGAGCTTCCTTGTCTTTTGTTACTCCTTATATAGAAGTTGATTTTGGAGTCAGTCTCAAAATTCTAGCAAAGCCCTTCTCAGTCTCTACCCCAGTGGGTAAAATTATCATAGCCCAGCGGGTATACAGGAACTGTCCGGTTATGGTATTCTAGAAAATTACTTCAACAGACTTAGTCGAATTAAAGATGACTGATTTTGATGTCATTCTCGGTATGGATTGGCTTCATTCTTGCTATGCCACAGTCAACTGCAGAAATAGAATTGTCCAGTTTTAATTTCCAAATGAATCCATCCTAGAGTGGAGGGGTAATAATTCAGCCTTCAGGGGTCAGCTTATTTCCTACCTAAGGGTAAGGAAAATAATATCCATGGGATGTGTCTATTATCTTATTCGAATTAATTACTCTAGTTCCAAAACTCCAGTCTTGAATCAGTCCCAGTAGTGAATGAATATTCAGATGTGTTCCCAAAAGAACTTCTCAGAATTCTTCCCAAAAGGGAAGTAGACTTCAGCATAGACCTTCTCCTAGATACTTAGCCTATATCTATTTCGCCATACAAAATGGCACCAACAGAACCCATAGAACTAAAAGAACAGTTGAAGGATCTCCTAAAAAAGGGGTTCATCAGACCCAGTGTGTCCCCATGGGGTGCACCAGTTCTATTCATGCGAAAGAAAGACGGTTCTCTCAGAGTATGCATAGAATACCGTTAACTCAATAAGGTCACAGTCAAGAACAAGTATCCACTTCCCAGAGTTGATGACTTGTTTGACCAACTCCAGGGTACCAATTACTTCTCTAAGATAGACCTCAGATCAGGCTATCATCATCTTAGAGTCAGAGAATGTGAGATTCCAAAAATAGCCTACCATACTCGGTATTGTCACTTCGAATTCTTAGTCACGTCATTTGGTCTTACCAATTCCCCAACAACTTTTATGGACTTGATGAACCATGTGTTCAAGATGTACTTGAGCATGTTCATCATAGTCTTCATAGATGACATTCTTGTCTATTCCCGCAGTGAGCATGATCATGCAAACCATCTCAGAAAAATATTACAGACTCTCAAAAATCATCAATTATTTTCTAAATTCAGCAAGTGCAAATTTTTTCTAAGGTCAGTAGCATTCCTTGGTTATATCATTTTCGATGGTGGAATTAGAGTTGATCCTCAAAAGACCAAGGCAGTGAAAAACTGGCCTAGACCCATCACTCCATCAGGAGTTTCTTGGGTTTAGCTGGCTATTACAGATGGTTTGTTGAGGGATTTTCATGTATTGCCTCCCCTATGTCTAGATTGACTTAGAAGAAAGTCAAATTTCAGTGGTCAGATTTATGTGAGAAGAGTTTTCAGGAGTTGAAGACTCGACTTACCTCAGCTCCAGTTTTGACTCTTCCAGATGGTCCAGATGGGTATGTCGTGTACTCCGACGCATCCAGGGTAGGTTTGGGTTGTGTCCTTATGTAGCATGGTAAGTTCATAGCCTATACCTCTAGACAACTTAAGCCCCATGAGAAGAATTATCTGACTCATGATCTAAAGTTAGCAACAATAGTCTTTGCCTTAAAGATTTGGAGGCACTACTTATATGGGGAGCATGTAGATGTGTTAACAGATCAGAAAATCCTCCAGTACATGTTCTCACAGAAAGATCTTAATCTCCGTCAGATAAGGTGGTTAGAGCTCTTGAAGGATTATGACATGAGTGTTATTTATTATCCGGGAAAGGCCAATGTAGTGGCTGATGCTCTCAGTAGACTATCTATAAGTAGTGTTGCTCATGTTGAGGACAGTAATAAGAAGTAGCCCAGGAAGTTCATCAGTTAGCCCGACTAAGTGTCCACTTAGTCGATTCAGCTGAAGGTAGTGTGTGGGTTAAGAATAGTTCAGAATCATCTCTAGTTTCTAAATTTAAGGACAAGCAGGATATACATCCCAGTTTAGTCAAGATGAAAGAGTCATTCAAAGATCAAAAGGTAGAGGTTTTCTCCCATGGGGGAGATGGTGTTTTATGTTGTCAAGGTCGTCTGTGTGTGCTAGGTGTTGATGACTTAAGGCAGCGAATTCTTGTAGAAGCGCATGGTGAGCGTTACTCTATTTATCCAGAGGCCACTAAGATGTACCGCAATTTTCAAGAGATCTATTAGTGGAGTGGGATAAAGAGAGATATTGTAGAGTTTCTGGCTAAGTGCTCAGCATGTCAGCAAGTTAAGATTGAGCATCAGAAGCCTAGTGTATCCATGCAGGAGTTTAGTATTCCTACTTTGAAGTGGGAAGAAGTGAACATGGACTTTGTCATGGGTTTGCCTCGTACTCATCGTCAACATGATTCAGTCTGGGTAATTGTAGACAGAATGACCAAATCAGCTCATTTCCTTCCAATTCATACCTCTTATTTAGCCGAGGATTACGCCAAACTCTACATCAAAGATTTGTTTATATTACATGGTTTTCCATTGTCTATTGTCTGAGATAGAGGTACCCAGTTCACCTCTTATTTTTGGAAAGCATTCCAAAAGGGTCTTGGTACCCGAGTTTACCTCAGTATAACCTTTTATCCTCAGACCGATGGTCAAGAAGAAAGGACCATCCAGAATTTAGAAGATATGCTGCGAGCATGTACAATTGACTTTAAGGGTAATTGGGATGACCACTTGCCTTTGATTGAGTTTGCATACAACAACATTTATCATTCCAGTATTTTAATGGCTTCATTCGATGCTTTCTATGGCAGAAGATGTAGATCTCCAATCAGTTGGTTTGAAGTCGGTGAGGCCGTAGTGGTAGGTCCTGACTTATTCTTCGATATCATAGATAAAGTTTCATTTATCAGAGAGAGGCTCAGGATAGCTCAGAGCCTACAAAAATTATATGCAGATGTGCACAGAAAGGATCTCAAGTTCAAGACTGGTGATTATGTGTACTTTAAAATCTCTCCCATAAAGGGAGGAAAGAGGTTTGGCAAGAAGGGAAATCTCAGTCCCCAATATTTCGGTCCCTTTAAAATTCTCAGTTGCTTCGGCAAAGTAGCTTATGAGTTCGAGTTGCCTTCTGATCTAGCTTCAGTCCATCTAGTGTTTCATGTCTCCTTGCTTAGAAAGTGCATAGGTGACCCAGTAGTTGTAGTCCCTGTTGAGGGGATGGATATTTAGAACAGTCTCTCTTAAAAGGAAATTCCAGTCAAAATCCTTGACTATCAGATTCACAGACTGAGGAACAAAGTAGTCCCTCTAGTCAAAGATCTTTGGGGGAATCAGTCCGTTGAGGGAGATACTTGGGAAGAAGAATCATACATGCGGACCAAGTATCCTCACCTCTTCTTCGCTAATTCAGACTTATCCCAAGGTAATGTCTTTCCTTAAGCTTATTCGATTTCATGTTCAAACTTCAGTTACAAACTTGTTATTCAGTTTCATGCTCAGTTTTCCATTTCAAACTTGGTATCCTTTACCATTGCATATTCAGTCACATGTTCATGATTCAGTTCAGTCATGTATTCATGCATTAGATGTGCATGATCATCTTATCAGTACTCCCAGTCATGCATTTATGTATTAGCTCAGTCATGAAATCATGCGTCAGATATGCATGCTCAGTACTAATATCAGTAAATCAGAAATGTCAGTCATGTAATCATGTTTCAGTCCTCATGTTCAGTATGTATATCATCTTACCATTTCTCCCATCTCAGTCAGTCTTATTCGAGGATGAATGTTCCCAAGGGGGAGATTTTGTAAGACCCCACAAAATTTCTAAGTTTGATTTAGTCCTTTAAGATTGTCAAGGGGTCCAAGACTTAGAAAATTCTAGCTAAGTTTCCAGACTTGGTTTATTTTTTTAGCCTTCAAAAGTTAACAATCTCATTTCGCGACCTTAATTTCCTTTAATGATCTATATTTTTATTAATTCATGATCAGGAAGGTCAATAGGTGTTCCCGGACAAGTTTTAGATTTTTTGGACCTCGTTTAGACCATGTTTGGAAGTCCTAAATAGTGGACCAATGCGATCTTGGTGCACCGGGTCGCCTATCGCGTTGGTTAATATTGTTGCCAGACTTGCAGTCAAAAGACCTGAGACACGGTGCGATTATGGTGCGATGCATTGAGTATCGCATCGATGCCATTGATGCGTCGCGTCGTCAAATGCGTTAGTGCCTAGTTTCAGTCCTTAAATGACCGCGTCCTTAAGGGTAATTTGTTCATTTCCCCCCGACCTTCAGCCTTCATAACACGAAATTTAGCCCTCTTTTGTCTAAATACATTTATTATTTCACAAGTTCTCAAGAACAAGAAACCCTAGGTGATTAATTTCAATTTAAGATCTCAAGCTTTCTTCCATTAATCTTCAAGAAATTGTCAACTAATGTATGTAAAGTGTTCATCCAAGTGTCCCTTCCACCCCTGTAGCTCAAGAAACCCTTTTCAAACTATGAATTTTGAATTCCATGTTGTGGGTTTTATTGTAGACATGTTTACGTTGTGATATGATTCCCAAGGTTGAATCTTTATTAAATTCTTATGATTTCATGTTAGTATGTGGATTAAAATCCTTAAATTTGAAGTGCTTGATATAGACATGATGTATTAGTTGTTGATTCATCCCCTAGAAAAGGTTATGCCTTCCATGTGTTTGTTAAAATGCCTAAGTGAATAAGAATTATGCATTATGACCTATTTGTGAGCTATACGATGAACTTATGATGTACCCACATGTTCAAAATGACTCCCATGCTAAAGCTATGTCTTGTAATGATTTGGTGGAATGCTCATAAGTGGATTTGGGAAATTATAATACGTTAGCATGTATTCCCATTCATGTGTAAGCTTATGACTTGCAAATGCTTCATGAAATCCCTCAATGATAGTATTATGAATTGTTGACTATGGTCATGTGTTCAAGTAGTGTCATGTCTCATTTATTTTCATGCTATCGAGTCCTGGGGTATTTAATACCTGAAAATTTAGCTGTGTGCCTAGAGCTAATGTTAGTTTTCAAGATAACCTCAGTCAGGCCACGATCAGTAGAATTCATTCAGTCTCAGAACTCAAGAAAACTCAGTAGTATTTAGTTCAGTCCTCAGTAACTCAGTCACCTAAAAGAATTCAGTTATATTCCATTAGTCAACGAAATTCAGTGAACTCAATCAAGTTCAGTCCAGTATACTCAGTTTAGTGTCTATTTAGTTGGGAGTTGGATTCAGCACCGAGTGAACCCAAGGATGGGAACTCACCTGCCAGCAGAGGGTGTGATTCTTAGAAGCAGTCCTTGCATTCCAGAACTACGTAGCCAACGTAGGTTGAGACATCAAAACCTGTCAGATGAGGGTCCCACCATTCTCATTAGAGTACCTGACAGATGAGGGTCACTCACAGCTTGTCCTTATCAGTGGCGCGGTATGGACACCCTTCCAATTGGGGTTACAGATTGGACCCCAACTCAGTTATAATATCTTCTTTGGGGCATATCGGTTGGATGACTACCTCCCACAGTCTCAGTCTCAGTCTCAGTCTTCAGTAAAGAACTCAGATAGTTCGACAAATTTCAGGAATGTCAGATACAATCACTCAGTTCATTATGGAACTCAGCTAGTTCCATTAGAATCAGGACTGTCAGATACAGTCACCCAGTTATCAAATATATCAGTTATCAGTAATCCATGTTATCAGTAAACTCAGTATTCAGAATCCTTATGATTTCAGTTACAGTTATGTATTCATGCATGCATCCTCACGTAGTCATGTTCATGTTATCCAGTCAGTTTAGTTCACGCATATTAACCCTTGCATTCATCCTTACCTCACTTTGTGTACCAGTACATTTACACGTACTGACACATACTTTTTTTTGCGCTATATGTTTTATACCATAGGTTCGGATGCTCAGGTTCCCGATCGCACTTAGCAACTCAGATATCAGCAGTCAGAGTCAGTGGTGAGTCCTCATATTTTGAGGACATGATTATTTCATTCTTTGTGTATTCCGGTACTTAATCATTTTTAGTAGATGGAGTTAGTTGAGGACATGTCCCATCAACTCCTTATTCAGACAGTTTAGAGGCTTTCAAACTATAGCATGTTCAGACAATTATTTTAGTCTTGGTATTATCATACCTTGTTCAGCCATTATTTTATTCAGTATTGTTTAGTATTTGAACCTTATGGCAATTTTTCCGCCATATTTCTGCATTTATTTTAGTTATATTGTTATTACATATTACTATTATCTAGTGCTCAGTTACAGATATCAATCATAGGTTAGCTAGTTGTCCTTCGGGATTGTTAGCACCATGTAGCATCTAGGGTACCAAACTCGGGGTGTTACAATGACCAACCCTCATGTCGGTAAACATGAGTTTCCTGTGTCCATTCATTGGACTTGTACCTTCACGGTTAGATATCACACCCCACCATTATTGCCCAATTAAAACCATTTCCAACCAACCAAACCCATTATTCCATTATTATTAACCAAGGCAATAAGTAGTGGTATCGTCATATCGACTATAGCTTGCAAGCAATGTCCTTAGCCAACCTTTTTATGTAAAGTGATTACCATGTTTCCATATATTATATTATCAAGTTAACTTGGAGGAATCCCGTGTACTCCACAAGTGTTCCATTATTAGGTTTGCTTGGGTGAATACCATGTACCCCACATGATACTCATTACCATTTTACTTGGGAGATTCCATTGTACCACACAAGGAAGTTTAGTTAACCATAACCATGACCACCAAACCTTACCATTTAACCATTTAAACTATTTAGGGTTCCATTACCAAACCACACCATGCAATAGTTCCATTAAAAGTCCAATAATATAGTAAAAGCATTATCATAGGCATTTTATCAAACATGTTGGGGGCATAGAGTTTCCAAAACCAATTCCAATTACCTATTAACCATTCCTATGCAACCAATTTTCTAAACCACCAGTAAAGCATGTGAAAACACAATTAAAACATGGGAAAACCATAACAAGGCATTTAATACCAAAACCCAACATATATTTGAAAACCTAAAAACCATACGATAATCATGCCATGAAAAGATTGTATAAAACATGCCTTTAGTTGGAACTAAAAATGAGGGAGGAGTACATGCCTTAGATTATGAAGATAATGGAGAGAAATCACCCAAACAAGCCCCAAATTGCTCCTCTAGATGAAACCTTAGCCTTCGTTTACCCAAGAGCCTTAGAGAGAATTAGAGTGAGTTTTTAAGTGTTTAATATTAAAATAATAGGGTAATTAATTTCCCAATATAGTTATAAGTCTGGGGCCTTAAGTGGTTAAGTATGGAAATGTCTTACCCCCACTTAAACTACACAAAATCCTTGCCATAGGGTACGACCATCCCATACCAGCCATATCCACCAATACGAGTGGTACCCACTACTCATACTCTAGGCCTCCCCCTTAGACCCAACACTGTCCAACATATGACTTATCCAACATAGGTCGTATTCAAGCATACGACCTGTACCCCTAAACCATATCCCTGACAGAATATAATCAAAGAAAGTTTGAACACTAACTACCATAAGAGTCCATGGTACGACTTGTACCCAACCATACGACTTGTACCACTAAGTCATACCCATTCCAGAAACCAATCCAACCCACCAACCAATATTGGTTAGCATATGACTAATCCATACCAACCGTACCCACCATATGACTAGTACCCACAAGTCGTACCTTGTCCAAAAACCAAAAATTCAAGAAATTTTATAAGGTTCCAAAACCCAGGGTGTTTTAGTCTTCCCCACTAGGATCATTCGTCCCTGAGTGACGGACTAGGTAGGTCAAATACAAGAATGATTCATTTGCATTATCAAATATCAATCCAACCTTTAACCAAGTTAGAAAGAAAAGATGTGATCAAGATCACATATCTTTTACACAAATATCCAGAGCAGAAAACAAATGTAGATATTTGGATTTCATGTCTGCTTCCACTTTCCATGTATCCTCCTCCGCCTTGTGGTTCCATCATAGAACCCTAATTGAGGCCATATCGTTGGTCTATAACCAATGAACCTGCCAATCTAGTCCATCAACCAGGACCTCTTCATAAGACAGAGAATCTAAGATACCCAATCCTTCTAAAGGAACCACCAAACAAGGATCTCCAAGACACTTTCTCAACATAGAGATATAAAATACCAAATGAATGGAGTTCAAACTAGAGAGCAACTCCTATTCATATGCCATATTTCCAACTCTCCACAAAATTGCATAAGGACCAACATACCAGGGAATGCGCTTCCACTTTTAACCAAACTGCATCACTCCCTTCATGGGAGATACCCTTAGAAATACCTTATCCCCAACCTCAAACTCCAAGTCTCTATGCCTTACATAGGTATAGGACTTTTGGCAAATTTAGGCAGCCTTAAGCCTATCCTAAATCACCTTTACCTTCTCCATATCCTGATAAATCAAATCTGAACCAAACATACCCACCTCGCCAAGATCAAACCATCCAATAGAAGACCTACACCTCCTATCATACAATGCCTCAAAAGGGGCCATACCAATGTTAGAATGATAGCTATTGTTGTAAGTAAACTCTACCAAAGGTAGATCGTCAAACCAAGTGCCACCGTAATCAATAATACATGCACAAAGCATGTCCTCCAATGTCTAAATAGTCCTCTCTGCTTGCCTATCTATTTTTGGTTGAAAAGAAATACTCATACTAATCTTAGTACCCAACCCCTTCTGAAAAGACTGCCAGAAGTGAGATAAAAATTCCATACCACTATCAGAGATAATCAAAATAGGTACCCCATGAAACTTTATAATCTCTCAAAGATACAACCTCGCATAGTCCTCAGCCGAAATATTAGTCCATACCAGCAAGAATGAGCAGATTTTTTCATCCTATCCATGATGACCCAAATCAAATCAAATTGATTCTAAAATCGAGGAAGACTGTTAATGAAATCCATATAGATTACTTCCCATTTCCATTCAGGAAACTCAATTTCCTGATACAACTCTCCAGACCCTATGTTCTCAACTTTGACTTGTTGGTACACCATGCATTTGGCTACAAAATCAGCCACATCCCACTTTATACCATTCCGCTAATACATCTCCTTGAAATTATGATACATTTTTGTCGAACTGGGATGAACAACATAGCACGATTCATGCGCCTTAGCCAAAATCCTTTGTTGCAAACCATTGATGTCAGGAACACATAACCTCCCTTGATACTGCAAAGTACCATCACCACTGATCTCAAATACCATTACCTTTTGCCTACCAATATCATTCTCTATTTTCATCAAGATAGGATCTAGCATTATTTTTCCTTGATTTCTGTACCAAGAGATGACCGAACCACTTATTGTACCATCACACCACCATCATTGGAGTCCAAGATAAAAAGTCTAAGATTATCCAAGCGGTGAATATCCTTGACCAATTCCCATTTATCCTAATCCATATGAGCCAAACTTCCCATGGATAACCTGCTAAGAGCATTAGAAACCACATTAGCTTTACCTGGTTGGTAGTGATAACTCATATCATAGTCCTTGAGAATCTCCAACCATCTTCTCTGCCTAAGATTTAGCTCCTTATGAGTGAACACATATTGTAGACTCTTATGATTATAAAAGATTCCACGTGAACTCCATACAAATAATGTCGCCAGATTTTCAAAGCAAAAACCACTGCTAAAAGCTCTAAATAATGAGTAGGATAATTCCTCTCATGTACCTTCAACTGCCTTGATGCATAGGAAATCACCTTCTCATGCTGTATCATAACACAACCAAGTCCCACCTGGGATGTATCACAATAAACCACAAACCTCTTATTACCTTCATGCAATGTCAAAACCGGAGCCAAAGTTTTCTTATTCTCCAGCTTCTCAAAACTCCCCTCAAGGCATTCGATCAAGAAAACATTACCTTCTTCTGAGTCAACTTGGTAAATGGGTCAGCTATCGTCGAGAAATTTTCTGCGAGCAACCTATTATACCCAGCCAAACCAAAAAAGCTCTGAATGTCGATTGGATTTGTGGGTCTAGGCCACTTTTAAATCACAACCACCTTTTTTTGATCCACCATGATCCCCTTACAAGAAATAATATGACCAAGAAAACACATAATATTGAACCAAAACTCACACTTGGAGAATTTGTCATATAACTACTGCTTCTTCAAGGTCTACAACACCATATGCAGGTGATCGGCATGATCCACCTCACTTCAAGAATACACCAGAATTTCATCAATGAATATAATGGAAAAATGATCAAGAAACTCCCTGAAAACCCTGTTCATCAAATCCATAAATATCGCTGGAGCATTAGTAAAACCAAATGACATAACCAGGAATTCAAAGTACCCATACTGAGTATGAAAAGCCATCTTAAGGATATCCTCCTCCCTATTCTTAAGCTGATGATACCCAAACCAAAGATCTATCTTAGTAAAAAATTTGGCACCTTGCAACTGATTAAACAAGTCATAAATCCTTGGAAGAGGATTCTTGTTCTTAACCATTACCTTATTCAATTGTCGATAGTCAATGCACATATAAATGGAACAATGATTCTTTCGCATGAATAATGCCAGTGCACCCAATGGGGACACACTAAGATGAATGAAACCCTTATCCAAAAGATCCTTAAGTGGCTCCTTGAGTTCTCTTAACTCAGCCAGAGCAATTCTACAAGGAGGAATAGATATTGGATGAGTGTACAAAACCAAATCAATACCAAACTCAATCTTCCTATACGGAGGAACATCAGGAAAATCATCCTGAAAGACCTCAAGAAACTCATTTACCACCAGAACTGAATGTAGAGAAGGACCTTTCAAGTTAGAATCCTTAACCCAGACCAGATAATAGAGAAACCCTTTGGAAATCAATCTCCTAGATCTAAGATAAGAAATAAACCTCCCCCTAGGAGCTAGGAAACAACCCTCCCACTCAATAATTGGTTCACTAGGGAACCTAAAGAAAACCTTACAGGTTTAATAATCTAAGGACACATAACAAGAGTGTAACCAATCCATCCCAAGAATACCATCAAAATCCACCATATTAATTTCTAAAAAATCCACCAAAGTTTGCTTACTACCAACAGATACCGCACACCCCCTATAGACTATTTTAGCAACCACAGAGTCAACAACCGGGGTAGAAATAGAAAAAGGATCCAAAATAACCTCAAGATCAAAAACAAAACACACAGGCACAAATAGGGTCACATAAGAGAGAGTGGACCCCAGATCAAGAAAATAATACACGTCACGAGAAAAGAGTTGAAATATACCAGTCACGACATCAGGTGATGCCTCAGATTCCTGTCGAGTAGCAAGAGCATATAAACTATTCTTACCAGCACCTATACCAGAAGTAAAAACAGATATAGAAGGAGCACCCTTTGGTGTAGGAGAAAAAAATAAAGCATTCGAAGCCTTACTCGCTCCCGAAGCACCCTCACTAACCAGATAATTTCTGAGCATATGGCTCGACTGACCATATTTGAAACACCTATCACTTCCTTCATCACATAAGCCCCTATGTAACCTACCACAGAATTGACAAAGAGGACACAATGAAGAAAACTATGCTCTACTTGCCTGAGATTGGGCACCCTATGCCTGGAAATTATTGCCACCCTATTAAAGCCTACCACTTGACTACTTTGGGTAAGGACAACTAGATGTAGAGAAGAAATCAGAACTCCCCCACTTCTTCTTTGGCCACTTACCTCTATCCTAACCACCTTGCTATTGCCCACCACCTTGTTCAGAAGATCCGAACTTCTTACCCTGACTTTCCCCAAATTCAGCCAGCTTCCTGTTTTCCTCCTGGACTTGTTACATATGAACCACCAACTTAGAAATATCCATAACCTTAACCAACAATGCAATCTTGCTTTCAAGGATCATATTCCAAAATAGTCTAGAAGTGAACTTTCTCATCCTTTCCCTCATATCAGACACCAATTCAAAAGTATACCTAGACAGCTAATGAAATTTTAAGGTATATTCCTTGACAGACATTTTCCCTTATCTTAGATTGAAAAATTCCTCTGCCTTCGCTTTCATCAAATCATGAGGAAAGAAGCAATCTAGAAAAGCATTAGAGAAAGTATCCTATAAAGTCAACTCCTCAATATCACCTCTTTCCCTATCCCACTCCTCGTACCATTAATACGCCATATCTTTAAGCTAGTAAGCAGAAAAATTCACCCTTTCCATATTCGTGGCCTGCATTGCCCTAAAAATTTTCTCCATTTCATCCAAGAAACCCTAAGGATCAGTTTCCTCCTTCACATTAGTAAAAGTATGAGAATTCATCTTCATAAACTAGCCAACCCTTATGGCCGTAGTAGACAATACACCAGATGCATCCTACTCAGCCCGAGCAGTAATAACTGAGCAATAACACCAATCGATTGACAAAATTCCACATTAGTCACCTCATCTTAAAGAGAACTAGTGGCGATAGGTGGAACTCTAGAAATACTAGGGACTGGACCCGTAGACCGAGTACGGATCCCCTGAGTAGTACATCTCCCTTCAACATCATCCCCAGTTGGAATAGAGGAGTTTCCTTGCATCTTAGATCATCGAGGCATGATCTAAAAAGTGAACAAACCAGGATTAGAGAAAATTCCAGGACTTAGACTCCAAGATTGAAAATAGAATACCAAGAGAGTGAAATATTCCCAAATGCCTTGTAACCTCTCCCTAATGAGTGTGGCGCGCTACATACCCTTAAAAGAGACTCTACTCAACATGGCTTTATGGAATCCCAATTGAACATAAACCTAAAGATCTGATGATAACTTGACACGAAATGACCTGGGGCCTTGTCGTAACGAAATCCCAAGTCCAACCAGGATCGAGTACTATTCTTGATACCCAAGCCAACTGCCCAAATGCATACCCTATGTTGGATGGATTTCAAATATATGATAAAATAGCATGTAAGCATAACCTAAGACTATTAGAAAGGTCTACAACCGTGACCAACCCAAACAAGTCCAACCATCTATTACCAACCAACAACCATAACCAAACCAATATAGAAACCAAGTTCTTATCCATAATATAACATAAAAGGATGAAACAATCATAAATTCCTTCCAACAATATTAGACCCTAACACCAATGCCAATACTAAGGCTGACACCAATACTGATCCCCTCTATTCTAACCTATAGTAGTCAGACAAGACTCTAACCAAATGAAAAACAATATCTGGTTGGGACATGCCCCCAACTATAGCCTACACCAATATCCACAAAATAAAATAAGTATGTAAAGACATCCCTAATATGATATGGAGCCTTCTAAAATATAGAAGCTTACCACTTCAATCCAATACCTGATCCCAAATTTGATCACTAAGCGGGAAGAGTAAAATGGCCGATTCCTGCATCTCGTAGGGATACGACCTCTTAAGGATAGGTTATTGGGTGAACGCTAGCATGAACTCAGGATAAGGGTAAAATAATGCCACCCAGTAAAACTAAGTAAACCAACCGTATGCATATAACCATACATATATAAATATAACCATACTGGGAAAGGAAGTTGGGTTTATCATGTATTTAAAATCATTAACCGGGGTATCTATAGCTTAACTATCCTAGAACCACCAACGTGTTATATGGGTCCAGTGTAACCCCTTGAATAGGCCGTGATACTTGTAACCACATGAACCGAAGATACCATAAGAGTAGGGGATTCCCAAGTACCCTTCGCCATGATACATATGTACAGTGTACTTAGAGGATTCCCATGTACCTCATAGTATCATATATGGTGTCTATGACCAACCCTTATGTCAGAAAACATGAGTTTTCAGTGTCCATCCATTGGACTTTCACCTTCACGATTGGCTATCACACCCTACCATTATTGCTTAATTAAAACCATTTCCAACCAATCAAACCATAATTATGTATTATTAACCAAGGCTATGAGTAATGGTATCATCATACCAACAAAAACTTTCAAGAAATGTCCTTATCCAACCTTTTTATGTAAAGGGATTCCCATGTACCCATAGATTACATTATCAAGTTAACTTGGGGAAATTTGTGTACCCCATAACTGTTCCATTATTAGGTTTTCTTGGGGGAATCCTATGTACCCCACAAGATATTCATTACCATATTTACTTGGGGGATTCCATTGTACCCCACAAGGAAGTTTAGTTAACCATAACTATGACCACCAAACCTTACCATTTAACCATTCCAAACCATTTAAACCATTTATACCATTTATGGTTCCATTACCAAACCATACCATGCAATAGTTCAATTAAAAGTCCAATAATATAGTAAAAGAATTATCATAGGCATTTTATCAAACATGTTGGGGGCATAGTGTTTCCAAAAGTAATTCCAATTACAATTAACTATTCATATGCAACTAATTGTCCAAACCACCATTAAAGCATGTAAAAATATAATTAAATCATCAAAAGACCATAACAAAGTATTTAATACCAAAACCCCAACATATATTTAAAAACCCAAGAACTATACGATAATTATGCGATGAAAACATTATATAAAACATGCCTTTATTTGGAACTAACAATGAGGAAGGAGTACATGCCTTAGATTATGAAGATGATGGAGAGAAATCACCTAAACAAGCCCCAAATTACTCCTCTAGATGAAACCCTATCCTTCTTTTCCAAGAGCCTTAGAGAGAATTAGATAGAGTTTATAAGTGTTTAAGATAAGAATAATAGGTTAAACGATGTCCCAATACAGTTATAAGTCATGGGGCCTTAAATGGTTAAGTAGGGAAATGTCTATATTACCCCACTTAAACTGCACAAAATCCACGCCAAGTGTACGACCATCCCATTCCAGTCGTATCCACCAATACGAGCGGTACCTACCACTAGTACTCTAGGCCTCCCTGTTGGACCTAACACTATCCAATATACGACTTACCCAACCCAGGTCGTATTCAAACATACAACTAGTACCCTTAAATTGTATCCCTAACAGAATATAATCAAAGAAAGTTTGAACACTGCCTACCATACAAGTCCATGGTAAGACTCGTACCTAATAATACGACTTGTACCACCAAGTCAAACCCATTTCAGAAACCAATCTAACCCATCAACCAACACTAGTTAGCATATGACCAACCCATACCAATCATACCCCACCATATGAATAGTACCTACAAGTCGTATCTTGTCCAAACAATAGAAATCCAGGAAATTTTCTAAGGTTCCAAAATCCAGGGTGTTTTAGCTATGGAAGCAAAATAATGTCATGGTCAACACTTCAAAATCAGCCAATATCCAATGCACATAACCATATGTATATATATACATACATTTATATATATCACATGACGGGGTAGGGAATAAGGCTTAACATGCACTTTAAAACTTTATCCAAGATTGTGTAGCTCAACCGTCATAACATACGAAGGCACCCATAGGCTATATGAGACCAGCTCTCCCCCAGCTAGTAGGGCCCTAGTGCATGTGGCCATATGAACCAAAGGGTATACATATACACTATAGGGGACTCAAACCTCCCGACCGATCAAGGTGAAATAAGCACCAAATCATATAATATAATTTGGGGGACTCAAACTTCCTAATAAATGATATTAATAAGGGGGACTCAAACCATCCAATCAATGCTATTAATAAGGGGGACTCAAACCACTCGGTTATATAGACCCCCGCATCGGTAAATGCAATCTCAAGTATTGGTCCTTCAGGACCTCCACTTTCACGACTCAGCCATACAACCCTCATTAAAGCCCGATTAAAACAATTAGCACTTACATTATCATTCATTAAACCATGATACATATTTAGGCATACACTACTAGTATCGTCATACCAACTGCACTTGCAAGGTAAAATCAATATGCCACACCAATTATCATCACTTGGGGAATTCACAACACCCTTGGTTCTATTTAAAATCATTATGCTTAATTAATTTTTCACTTTATGCAATAGTTCGATATGCATACTTTTCAAATTTAAATCCAATTCCATAATATGGGATTAGGGCCATAATCACTTTAAAAGGCACAAGTTTAGGAAATCACAATCCCTAGTTCATCCACCATTCCCATGCATTAAATTGATTTATAAAACCACCATTTAAACATAACCCATGAAGGGACATATATGAAACATCACATAAATAATAGTTATTCAAAATCTCCAACCCTTGATTTCAAACAAACATCAATACCATATGAGAAACACTTTAAAACTTATGCTTTTAATAAATTAGCAATTAAGGAAGAGTAATATTTCTGAAATACCATGGTTCATGGATAGAATTCAACCCTTGAGCCCTTGGATGACCTATTTCTTAGAAACCCTAAGCATGGTTTCTTGAGAAACTTGAGAGAGCTTTGGAAGTGTTTGAGTACATTATGAATGAGAAATAACCCCCTTAAGTGCTTTATGAACATGGGGTCTTAATTGTGTGAGAAGGGAATTGTCCAAAGTGCCCTCAATTTAAAAACTAAAATTTAGTCGTCAGTGACTATGGGTCACTATACGACTCATAGGGACTCATTATGACTCGCTACCACGAGTCGTAGCCAAGACAGTTTCCAGGGCACCCACACACTGTTGGCCCTATAACTCAACTGATGTAACTCGTAATGGGACCCTACAACTAATAGGGTTCAGTCGTAATTAACACGGAAATCATTTGATGTAGACACTGGATACCCTACAATTTTCACCCCAAGACTCGTAACGAGTCCTTACAACTCATAGTGAGATATTCATACTCAAAGCAGAACTTAGCCACATATTCATTGATTTTGTTATAATTTGGGTCCTTGGGACCCTTCAATACTCCTTACAACTCGTACTTGGAGTCATTGTTAGAAAAGTGAGGATAAAATTTCAAAAAAAATTCAAGGACCAAAAACTTAGGGTGTTACATGGACAAGGAAAAAATGAACTCTAAAACAAATTAACCAACTAATAAATTAATTAACAGTCATTTATTAGCTTTTAAGAATCAAGAAAATGAAAGCACACATCAAGGAATGAAACTATAATGGTTGAACCTGAGAAAATGTAATTTTGGAAAGCTTGAAATACATTTTGGAGCCGGTGGACGCAGATTGGGTACATGCCCTTGATCTTCCCTTGATCGCCCTTGACCTATGTGAGAAGATAGAGAGGAGATAGTGCATATATAGAGAGAAAATAGTTCATAGATAAAGATCAGATGGGGCACAGATGACACACAGGCCAATTGGAAAATGGCCGAATTTAGCCTCTCTATTGACCCCCTTTAGCTCTCTTTGGAATATTCTTTGGGCCCTTTGGATTTCTTTATACCAACACTTTTCTTGCATTTTTCTTGATATTTCTTGGATTAAATAATAGATTTTTGTTGAATAATCAACTTGAAGATATGAATCCTCTCAAGAACATTACAATTTACAACTACTTCATTTTAACTCAGAACCACATGGAATTTTAACTGTTGGCCCTTTCATAATGAAGAACACTTTACAACCACCATTGGACTTCAAATAATCACCAAAAATTTCATATTTTTTATCCCATTTACATCTTCAAGATTCAAGAACTCAAACATGGTGAAATTTCAAAATTTCTCCGATTAGCACCAACTTTTAACCCTAAGTTCCTCTCAAACGTAGGAAACACCTTTTCAATAATTTAACCCTTAAATCCAAACCAAGAATCATAGATCTAAGAACCTGTTTCTTCTTTTCTTCAAGCTTAAGAACAAAAATGGTGAGTTCTTCTTCTAACACCATCACACCACATTTTAAACTCAAGTTTCAACTTAAGGTACTAGAAGAAACTAAATCTAGTACTAAAACATCGAGAATGACTCAAAACTCAAACTATTTTTGGGATTTATTTTTGGATTTCAATTTTATTGATATCAAACCTAAGATTAAATTCATTAGAATGACTCTAAGCCTTAATATGATACCTAATGATATCAGATCAAAGTATGAAAGAAGAAAACAAACACTAAACAAAAGATATGATAGAATTAAAACACAAAAAGTAATAAATAAAGGGTAAAGATAGATAGCTTGACACAAATTGATAATAAATAGGATAACCATGGATATATCAAATCCTATGACCTTCCATAAGTTTACCACAAGTACCTAAAACTAGTACAAAGATCGAAAGGGTAATCAAACACCCTATCAACCAACATTTCTAACAATCAATGAATAGAGGTTTTTTCAAGAACTTATGCTCCATAAGGAGTCACACTCCAATGTCAAATATCATCCAAATACTAAGAAAATAACCTAAGCTATCTTGTATTTATAGTCCTTGGCTTTATAGTACATAAAGTGGCAAGGGCAGGAGAAAGGGTTTTTAATTCGATGATTCCCGCTTCTGAAAATAGGTATTAAAAAAAGGACTGAGCCCAAAAGTGATCCAAATCAACGAAAAAACACATTTCAGCTTATTTTAGCATCTGTTCAAGCAGATAAGGTGCACCTTAGGCATATGTGGTATATTTATACCTTTATTTTGACTTGATTAAGTAGGTCAAGCACACCTTTGGTGCAGATGGGGCATTGGTCCCCTCTAAGGGGATTTTTAGCCCCACTCACATACCTTTGACCTCTCCAATAGACCTTGGTAATTATTGTATGAATTGTGCATTCTAGAACACTCCTTAAATGGTATAAATATGGTTTGGAATACATCTAACTTGTTCAATAATCATCATAGTGTTTTTAGTCCTCGGGCTTACTTTCTTGTTGAAATTTATAGATGAATTCCTCTCTCAGTTCCAAGTTATCCTTCACACATAATGTTGAGATCTTGGGAGCTTAAAAATAATTCCCCAAATAAATATTAGGCTCCTATATATGACCATGTTGTAGTACCTTAAATTTTTCCTAAGCTTAATTTCTCATTGATAAGGTTAAGGAGCGAATTCCTAAGTGAGTATCGCATTAACCATAAAGAATTTCCCTAATTTTGACTTTTTATCACATGGAAAATTTGATAAGCTTTCTGTCAATATAAGATTCACCCAAATTCGATACCCGATCAAGAAGTTATGGCTAATTTATGTCTTAGTCATAAAACAGTGTCATTTTACTGCTTGGCACGTTGCGAAGAGGGTCTATTTGACAATTTTCAAATTCCAGTGGAACTCCGAGATACTGAAGCATCCCGAGAGGACCTCAATTTCCCAATAGTCAATTTCCAGTGGCCTAGCACGATTATGATGCATCGCGCTAAAGTTCCAGGTCCCAACCAGTGGGATAACGTGATGGCCCTGCGTCGTGATGACTCCAGATTCCCATTTGTCAATTTCCAGTGAGCCACCGTGATAGTGGCGCATCGCGGTGACCCATGAAATTAGGTTCCCAGTTTAATTTTCCAGGTTCGTACAGAAGTTAAAAAAAGGCACTTTGGACTTTTTCCAAGCCTCTTAAATTGTACAAACACCAAATTAAAGTCATTTACAAGCATTCTATGAAATTTTTCTCAAGTTTTGTCTCAACAAAAAACCCTAAGTATCCAAAACCTCTTCCAAGGATCTAAAGAATCCATCATAGATTTTCTAAATTGAGTAAAGATTCAAGGTTCCCAAGTCAAGGGCTTCAAGAACCCTCATTCAAGAGTACAAATAGAGTCCCAAAAGCGAGAGTTCATCCAAAGCTTCTAATTCAAAGTATATGGGGTTTTGAACAAGGGTAATACTTTCACCCTTGTGCCCAAAGGCTTATTTAAACTAAATTTTTTTGAAATTTATGAGATTTTACATAAAATTAAATTGGGGGTTTTCACCCATTATTATTGGTTGCAAGCTTTTGATATCACCCATGCATTGAGAGTCTAATGGCATAATTTTTACATGTTTTCTTGAGAAATTGAAGCTGGGTTTATAACCATGACTTTAATCCTTGAGAAGTTAATAGTTGAAATATTTGAAATATTGAAGTATATGAGTATGTTGATATTTTGAGACAAATTGCTGTAACTTCCAGATTTCTGCATGAATTATGAATCTATATGCTATCTATTATGCATTATGATGAGTTTTAACTTGAGATTGAATTATGGGTCATTAAGCCTACTTGAGACTTGCAATTTTATGAACTATTGTGCTATAAGTACCCATGATTTGAGTATTTTGAGATTATTGAGAAATGTTTTGAACTAATGGTCATAGAGTTTTGAAATCCACTCTACCACATGAGATTACAGATTTGATTATTGGGTTCTTATGAACCATAAGATTATTTTGAAAGTGGATTTTCATGAGATGAGCGAGATAAACTAAAGGGAGTAGTATTTAGCACCGAGTTGGGTAAGTTACTACGGTTCCTTACCCTAAAACTACGTGACACCATGGGTTTGAGATTTTAGGCCTGAGGCCAAGATGATTGGGCTCGAGGCCGAGATAAGTGATCACTGAGTTGAGGTTATACTCCTTGGCAAGAGTATGATGCCTCTCCCCAATGTGAGTTTTCTTCGTTAGGAGGACAAGATGTTGGACTCCATGTAGCTCACATAGTTTATGTCGATTAAGAGAACCTCCCTAAACTAAACTATTTTCCATTGAGAGAGAATATTTTCCCTAAAGCTTTGGGATGAGATATTTTCTAAAATGAGTGAACTGCTTTGAGTATTTTCCAAAGAAGGAAGTAGTTTTCTCTACTAATACGAGTTGATCACCGATTTTCAAACCAAAGTTATATGATTCTGATTTCCAAGTATTTGATTTCAAAAGAGTTATAAGTTCTTGAGCATTAAAGAAGTTTTACTCCCCATGAGATATATGCATAAGTTGAAATTATTGTTTAAAGTCTCCTTCAGCCTATGAGTAATGACAATAAGAGAAGAGTACTGATTTTAAAGCCAAAGTATAATGACTCACAAGATTTGTGTTACATGCTTCATTCTACATGATTTATGAGCTTTACAATTTAGACTTATTCAAGACATGCGAGTCATTCCTATTTATATTCATGATTTTATTAAAGAGTATTGACATTGTTTTATGTAAATGCATACACCCCCACATACTCAGTACATTCCCAAGTGTTGATCCAAATATATGTCTATGTGCTACATTGTCTTATAATATAGGTTCAGGTGCTCAGTCCCAGTCTCATCAGTGATTCCCGAATACGTTTGTCTATATTTCTCCAATGGTGAGTCCTCATGGTTCGAGGGCCTATCTTTAGATATTTCAGTATTTGAGTGGTTATGTTATTACTTTCATTCCAGTTTAAGTTAGTTGGGGACCTGTCCCAATGGCTCTCTATTTCATGAAGTAGTAGAGGCTTTGTCAGACTAGTTATCATATTATGGTTGTATTGAGATTTCCAGTATTGTGGTCATTTGAATTGAGTATTATCTTCGTACTTCCTTTCAGTTGATATGACAGTGTTTAGTATATTCCTTCTTGAATGAGTTATTATAAGTAGTGATAGGCTCAAAGGGTTAGCTTGGGGCTACTTGTAGCCTTAAGCATTGTGTGACATCTTGGGAACCATTTTTGGGTGGTTTCAAACTTAGTATCAAAGCCTGAGGTTTTAAAGGAGTCCAAGGGAGTCAGACAAGCCATGTTGGGTAGAGTCGTGATCATCGGTGTGTAGCACGCCACATCATGAGCAAGAGGCTACAAGATATTTTAGGAAAAGTTGCTTCTTTTTTTCAGATTATCGTGCCTACAGTTGTCCCTATGATCTAATAATTCATGCTCCCCTATTTTAGAAAATGCCTCTATGAAGAACAAATCTCCACGAAAATGATAATGAGCAACCCCCACCTATTGATCTTTTGAATGAGACTGTGTCTCATGCTGAGTTTTGGGTGGCCTTTTAGGTGTTAGCCCAAGCAGTCACCACTAATGTTCGGGCTAATAACTAGGCCACAGTTTCAAATCAGTAGGGAGGTGATGTAGCTACTTCTAGGATCTGTGATTTCATGAGGATGAATCTGCCAGAGTTTTATGGGTCCAAGGTAAGTGAGGACCCACAGTTGTACCTCGGGGAGGTGAGAAAGATCACACAGGTGATGTATGTTTCTGAGGAAGAAAGTCTTGATTTGGCATCTTATAGGTTGAAGGACATAGCTTATGACTGGGTTGTATCATAGAGGAAGGGTAGAGGTGAGGATGCTACTCCTATGACTTGGTAGGTGTTCCAAGATGCATTCTTGGACAAGTTCTTTCCTCTTGAGATGAGGGAAGCAAAGATTGAGGAGTTTATGAACTTAAGACAGGGCTCCATGACTGTTAAGGAGTATTTCTTAACGTTCAACCAGTCGGCCAAGTATACTCTAGATTTGATTTCTAATACCCAAGAAAGTATGAGAAAGTCCGTGATAGGTATTTCTGGTTTGGTACTAAAAGAGTGTAGGACTGCTATGTTGCATAAGAATATAGATTTTTCTAGGTTGATAACATATGCACATCAGATAGAGGTGGATAATATTAGAGAGAGAGAGAGTAAGGGGTAACAAGAGGGATAGATCTGAGCAGTAATAGTATAGTCAGCCTAGGTTCCGTGGAGGAAACCGCCCTCAGTTTCATAGACGTCCATCTATTCTAGTGCCTTCAACAACTAGTGCTCCCTTGCCTAGAGGTAGGCAGGAGCAAGGGAGAAGGTCTATTATGTCTAGGTCGCAGAACAATTTTAGTAATAGGCCCCGTTATCCTTCTTGTACTAAGTGTGGTAAGGATTATCGCAGTGAATGTTTCACAGATTTGAGGGATTATTTTGGTTGTGGCAAGAAGGGCCATAGACTTAGAGATTGTCTGCATGCTAAGGATGGGACCAGATATGCCCGACCTCAGGCATAGACTACTAGTACACCAGCTCTTGTCCCTTATCCCACCCCTATTTAGAGCACTTTATCTAGCACTACTGGCAGTCAGCGCCAGAACAGATTCTATGCCTTACCATCTCGTCAGGAGCAGGAGGACTCTCCCAGTGTTGTTACTGGTATTCTCTGCATCTTTTGTTTTGATGTTTATGTGTTGTTAGAACCCGGGTCAAGTCTCTCCTAAATGACCCCACCTGTGGCTATGAATTTCAAAATGAGTCCCAAAATGATTCCTGAGACTTTCCTAGTCTCTAAACCCGTAGGGGAGTAAGTTATTCCTAAACAAGTGTATAGAGATTTTCCTATTACTGTTCTTCATAGATTCATACTTGTTGATTTGATAGAGTTAGACATGGTGGATTTTGACCTTATTCTGGGTATGGATTGGCTTTATTCTTGTTATGTATCTATAGACTGTCGTACCCATGTGGTCAAGTTTTAGTTTCCTGATGAGCTAATTTTTGAGTGGTCCGGGAGTTTTCTATCTCCCAAGAGTCATTTTATCTCCTATCTTAATTCCAAAAAGCTACTATCCAAAGGTTGCATCTATCACCTAGTTAGAGTCAAAGACACTAAATTCGAGGCTCTAACTATTCAGTCAATCGATATTATTAATGATTTTCCAGATGTTTTTGGAAGATCTCGCAGGGGTAAAGATAACGCTCAAACTACAGCTCTCGTAAGAGTGTAAGCGGTCGTTGTCAAATATAGAACCCAACTAGGTTAGGTGTCGAATCCCACAGGGAATACTTGGTCACTAAGTATGCAACGATTAGTAGACTGTTGATCAAAAATTCTACGAAAAAGGGGGGATTTAATTGTAGTGTGAATTAAGAGTATCAAAGTAACAAAGAAAAACGGAATGTTTAGTAGGTTTTAATCAATGAGAATTGTAAGTTAGGGTTATGTCCACCTTATGAGTTTTACGTATCTATTGTCTATGAGTTATGCGGAATTCAGACATGCATGCGCTTATAGAGATTCGTATTCTATGGTAAATCCTAGTGTCTTTCGACCATCAAGGATTATATCACTTTAACTCTTTCGAGCTTAAAGCGTATACTAATGGTACGAATTCTCCAAGAGGTTAATCCAGTTACGGCACTAACTTTTAAACAGGGGTTGGTAGCCCTATTTCCTTGTCATTCTCTCTTTTCCAGACATGTAACTTTTCTTTCGAACAAGTTAATGCTATACTGGCGTATTCTATATGTTTGCAACCACAAGAATTCAATTAAGATGAAGAGAGTAATGATATAAGCAGCATACGTATCAAGAATTCACAAACTCATAGCAATAGATAGTATATCATAAGGCTTCCATAACCCTAATAGAGAAGTTTAGCTACTCATGAGTGCAACGGAAATCACAATAGATATAATCATCATACCACAACCTAGAATAATCTTGGCGATTGAAGTGATATGGCATCAAAAGCTCTCAAACGTTTTGCCCTAGCCGTTCTTCTCAAGAGAGCCGAGTTTTCTGTGTTATACTTACAGAATATTGTAACGTGAATTAGGAGCAAAAGTCGAATGAAAAGGACTTGAATTAATGAATGAGTGAATAATAAAAAGCTTGCTGAAAAATTCAGCAAATAGGGTTTTTATAACATCCTTCTCCTAGTCCTACTGAAATAGGGTTTTTATCCTTGTCCTAGTCCTACTGGGTTACTGCATACTTGTCCTAATCCTACTAAGTTACTGCTGATCCCCCAAGTCTTTAGAAATGCTGTTTTTGCCCGGGACAAGTTCTCCATGCATCACTTTCAGTCCACAAACTTCCAGAAGCTGCCTTCCTTCTTACGTGAAGTTTTCTTTGGCATCCAACAGTCCATAAAATGCTGAAATCTTCATCATTTATTCCTGAAAACTTGCTAATCACGTTGGTTAGCTCACTTACAGGAAAAAGGACTAAAAGTACAGGAATTATATACTTTGTCCTTTAAAACTTAGCTAAAATATGGGTAAATTAAGGTGCTTTAGGCGTGTAAATACGCCTAACATCAGGTACCTCTGGATAGATAGATAGAGTTTGGGATTGACCTTCTTTTCAAAACTCATCCCATTTCTATTCCGCCATACCGTATGGCACCTGCTGAGCTTAAGGAGTTGAAAGAGCAACTCAAAGATCTTTTAGACAAAGGTTTCATAAGGCCATGTATTTCTCCTTGGAGCGTACCTGTTCTATTCGTGCATAAGAAAGTTAATTCTTTGTGTATGTGCATTGACTATCATCAGCTTAACAAGGTCACAGTCAAAAATCAGTATTCTCTTCCAAGAATTGATGGCTTGTTTGATCAGTTCCAAAGTGCAAGTTATTTCTCCAAGATAGACCTTAGATCAGGCTATCATCAACTTAAAGTGAGGGAATGTGATATTCTAAAGACAGCCTTCCGAACCCACTATGGTCACTTTGAGTTTCTAGTCATGTCTTTCAGGCTAACCAATGCCCCAACAACTTTTATGGACATCATAAATTGAGTGTTCAAGAAATATCTTGATATGTTTGTCATAGTGTTCATAGATGACATCTTTGTCTACTCCCGCAGTGAGCATGATCATGCAGATCACCTTAGAATTATCTTGCAAAATCTTAGAGGTTACCAGTTTTTTTCCAAATTCAGTAAGTGTGAATTTTGGCTAAGGTTTGTAGCCTTTCTGGGTCATGTTGTTTCAGCCGAAGGTATTTGAGTTGATCCCCAAAAGATAAAAGCTGTAAGAAATTGACCTAGACCTATCTCTCCATCTGATATTTGAAGTTTCTTGGGTCTAGTGGGCTACTACTGCCGTTTTGTTAAATATTTCTTCTCTATTGTATCTCCCATGATCTGGTTGACCCAAAAGAAAGTTAAGTTCCAGTGGTCAGATTCCTGTAAGAAGAGTTTTTAGGAGTTGAAGACTTGACTTACTTCAGCCCCTGTGTTGACTTTGCCTGATGGTATAGATGTTTTTGTAGTGTATTATGATGACTCTAGAATTGGTTTGGGTTGTGTATTGATACAAAGAGGTAAGGTTATAGACTATGCCTCTAGACAGTTAAATCTGCATGTGAAAAATTACCCAACCCATGATCTTGAGTTAGCTGTTGTGGTCTTTGCTTTGAAAACCTGGAGACACTATCTTTATGGTGGTCATGTTGATGTGTTTACTGATCATAAGATCCTGCAGTATGTGTTTACTCAGAGAGAGTTGAATCTTAGGTAGATAAGGTGGTAAGAGTTGTTAAAAGACTATGATATGAGTGTGTTGTATCACCCGAGCAAGGCCAATGTAGTGACGGATGCCCTTAGCAGATTGTCTATGGGTAGTGTTGCTCATGTAGAAGAAGGTAAGAAAGAGTTAGCTCATAATGTGCATTTTCTGGCTATATTGGGTGTTAGGTTGCTTGATTCAGCTGAGGGAAGTACTTTGGTACAAAGCAGTTCCGAATCCTCTTTAGTTTTGGAAGTGAAAGAGAAGCAAGATAGAGATCCTAGTTTGGTCAGACTGAAGGAATCAGTTAAGGACCAAAAGGTAGAGGTCTTCTCCCAAGAAGGAGATGGTTTGCTATGATTACAGGTTAGATTGTGTGTTCCTTGTGTTGATGATCTAAGGCAGAGAATTATGGCTGAAGTGCATAGTTCATGATATTCTATTCATCCTGGTGCTACCAAGATATACCGTGACTTGCGGGAAATCTATTGGTGGAGTGGTATGAAGAAGGATATAGCTGGGTTTGTATCAAAGCGTCCAATATGCCAACAAGTTAAGATAGAGCACCAAAGACCTGGTGGTGTGATGCAAGAGTTTGGTATTCCCACTTGGAAGTGGGAGGAGGTGAATATGGATTTTGTGAATGGTTTACCTCTTTCGTGATGTCATTATGATTCTATTTGGGTTGTTGTAGACATATTGACTAAGTTAGCGTATTTCCTACCTGTGCATACATCTTATACAATTGAGGATTATGCTAGATTGTATATTTGGGAGTTGTTCAGGTTGCATAGAGTCCCCTTGTCTATAATTTTGGATAGGTGTACTTAGTTCACTTCTCAGTTTTGGAGAGCATTCCAGAGGGGTCTTGGCACCCAAGTTCATTTGAGTTTCACGTTTCATCCGCAGACTGATAGTCAGGCTGAGAGGACCATCCAAACTTTTGAGGATATGTTGAAGGCATGTACTCTAGATTTCAAAGGTAGTTGGGATGAGCATTTTCCACTGATCGAGTTTGCATATAACAATTGTTACCATGCTTGTATCGATATGGCACCATTTGAGGCTTTGTATGGTAGGAGATATAGATCACCCATAGGTTGGTTTGAAGTGGGTAAAGCTGTTTTGGTTGGACATGATGCAGTATTTGAGGCTATAGAGAAGGTGAAGTTGATTAGAGAAAAGGTTGAAGATAGCTCAAAGTCATCAAAAGTCATACGCCGATGTAAGGAGAAAGGATCTTGAGTTTGAGGCGGGTGATTTGGTGTACTTGAAGATTTCACCAATGAAAAGGGTGAAGAAGTTTTGTAGAAAGGGGAAGCTTAACCCCCGTTATGTTGGCCCCTATAGAGTCTTGATCCATGTTGGTAAAGTAGCCTATGAAGTTGAGTTGCCCACAGAGTTGTCAATCGTTCATCCTGTGTTTCAAGTCTCTATGCTTAAGAAGCACATTGGTGATTCCGTGGTAGTAGATCTTTCAGAGAGTGTTGATATTCAGAACAGTCTTTCATTCGATGAGATTCCTGTTGAGATTCTAGACTTTCAGATCCGTAGACTGAGGAACAAAGAGGTTACCTTGGTCAAAGTTTTGTGGTAGAACCAGTCGGTTGAGAGCGCTACTTGGGAAGCAGAAGTAGATATGCGAGCCAAGTACCCGCACCTCTTTTCCATGAGTTCAGATCAAGCTGAAGGTATTATTCTTCCTTAATTCAGCCCTTCTAATCTAAAGTTCAGCTATATATCTATTCTTGCATGAGTTTTTGCAATTTTCGGAGTATTCGAGAGTTTAGAAAGACATAGAGTCAGTTTAATGAGCTCTTCAAGGTTTACGTACTCAATTTCCTCCATGCTCTTAGCTTAACTAGCGACATTCGTGGACGAATGTTTCCAAGGGGGAGATATTATAATACCCCGAATTTTTCCTAAGCTTAATTTCTCCTCAATAAGGTTAAGAAGTTACTTCCTAAGTGATTATCATGATAACCATATAGAATTTCCCTAATTTTGACTTCTTATCACATGGCAAATTTGATAAGCTTTCAATCGATATAAGATTCGCCCAAATTCGATACCCGGGCAAGAAGTTATGGCTAATTTAAGTCCTAGTCATAAAACAACATCATTTTAGTGCTTGGCGCATCGCGGAGAGGGTCTACTTGACAATTGTCAAATTTCAGTGGAACTCCGCGATAGTGATGCATCACAGAAGACCCCAATTTCCCAATAGTCAACATCCAGTGGCCTAGAGCGATTGTGACGCGTCGCGCTGAAGTTCCAGGTCCTAACCAGTGGGACAATGCGATGGCTCTGCATCACGGTGACTCCCAGATTACCATTTGTCAATTTCTAGTGAACCACCACGATAGTGGCGCGTCTCGGTGGCCCATAAAATTGGGTTGCCAGTTTAATTTTCCAGCTTCGTACAGAAGTTAAAAGGGGCACTTTGGACTTTTTCCAAGCCTCTTAAACTGTACAAACACTAAATTAAAGTCATTTACAAGCATTCTATGAAATTTTTCTCAATTTTTATCTCAACAAAAAACCCTAAGTATCCAAAACCTCTTCCAAGGATCTCAAGAATCCACCATAGATTTTCTAAATTGAGTAAAGATTCAAGGTTCCCAAGTCAAGGGCTTCAAGAACCCTCATTCAAGAGTACAAATAGAGTCCCAAAAGCGAGAGTTCATCCAAAGCTTCTAATTCAAAGTATGTGGGGTTTTGAACAAGGGTAATACTTTCACCCTTGTGCCCAAAGGCTTATTTAAACTATAATTTTTTGAAATTTATGAGATTTTACATAAAATTGAATTGGGGGTTTTCACCCATTATTATTGGTTGCAAGCTTTTGATGTAACCCATGAATTGAGAATCTAATGGCATGATTTTTACATGTTTTCTTAAGAAATTGAAGTTGGGTTTATCCCCCATGATTTTAATCCTTGAGAAGTTAATAGTTGCAATATTTGAAATATTGAAGTATTTGAGTATGTTGATATTTTGAGACAAATTGCTGTAACTTCCAGATTTCTACATGAATTATGAATCTATATGCTATCTATTATGCATTATGATGAGTTTTAACTTGAGATTGAATTATGGGTCATTAAGCCTGATACACTACTAACTTGGAGCGTATCAAATCTGCCACAAAATCAGTCCAAACACACTACAATTCCGAGAGCTTGAAGATAACAACTCCAATATGTGAAGACAACAACAATCACGAAATTTTGAAGAAACACCAACACCAAAACAGTAGCTACACAAGGAGAACAAGAAGATAACAATAACATTAAACAATGGTTCAACAACACAAGATGATATATTACAAGAGTACAATGTTAACAACAAGAACAACAAATGGTAGTAACTATAGTGAATCGAAAATCAGCCCCACACGGCTTCACTAAGTTACTACAAAGTTTCAAGAGTACAAAATGAAAGATAGTAACTTGACACAAAGATATCTTAGAATCTATGAACCCTAACTTGAAGATAGGACCCTAAGACCAAAAGATTTCAGTACCAAGTTCTTACTTAGACCAAGAGGAACTCATGAACCTCAAGATCTCAAGTTTCTAGCCAAGAAACAACACAAGTGTAACTACACTTGTTGGACAGATTTCAGGTTCTACTCTCAAGAACAAGAGAGAGAGAACTATTCAATGTTACAAGACTTGTTGTTGTGAAATATGAAGAATGAACTAAGTGCTGAAAATAACCCTAATAGCATCTATTTATATTACACACAAAATGAAGGAAAAATGACCTTCCTACCCTTCAGTCATGGGGTGCCCTTAGAGTGTAGTTTATTATACTTCAAGGTTCATTTTCACACTTAAAAACGTTGAAGCTCTTTGGCGGATCAAGTACCAACTCACACGCAGCCATTTGCATGAATATGGCTTGTAGTTTTTGTAACTCCCGAGCTTGGCTTCGTGTGAATGATCGAGAACGTGTTGGACAGCTTTGTACACCCGTATCATCCTCTCCATCTTGAGAGGAATTTGACCTCAAATTCAGCATTTGGTCATCCTCAACCGCATCCACTAGAGAAAGATCACACACGTTGAAAGTGTTGTGCACTTGGTATTCTGGGGGAAGGTCAATCTTGTAGGCATTATCATTGATCCGCTCAAGTACTTGGAATGGACCATCGCCTCTTGGCATCAATTTGGACTTTCTTTTAGACGGAAACCTATCCTTTCTAAGGTGAACCCACACCCAATCTCCCGGTTGAAGAATGAGTTTCTTTCTCCCCTTGTTGACTCTCCTTGCAATGTCTTGATTTTTCTTCTCAAGTCGAAGCCGCACCTTCTCATGTAACTTTTTCATCGAATCAGCCCACTTGCTTCCATCTAAGCTAATCATAACATCACTAGGCAAAGGAGTTAAATCCAAAGGGGTAAGGAGGTTGAGGCCATATATGCACTCAAAGGGAGTCATTCCCGTACTTGAGTGTATGACACGGTTATATGCAAACTCAATCAATGGTAAGTGTTCCTCCCAAGAAGTCAATTTTCCTTTTACCATGGAACGTAGCATAGCACCCAAAGTCCTATTTACTACTTCCGTTTGACCATCAGTTTGTGGGTGGCAAGATGTAGAGAATAACAACTTGGTTCCAAGCCTACCCCACATGGATTTCCAAAAGTGACTTAGGAACTTAGAGTCCCTATCACTCACAATGGTCCTCGGAACACCATGCAACTTGACAACATTATCAACAAACAAAGAGGCCAAACTAGGTGCATCATCACATTTAAAGCAAGGAATAAAGTGTGCCATCTTAGAAAACCGATCGACCACAACAAAGATACTGTCCCGACCTCGTCTAGTCCTAGGCAACCCTAACACGAAATCCATAGATATGTCAAGCCAAGGGCGTAAAGGAGTGGGCAGCGGGGTGTACAACCCATGAGGTAGGAGCCGCGATTTGGCTCCTTTGCAATCTATGCATTGGCCACAAATCTTGGCCACATCCTTGTGCATTTTTGGCCAATAGAATTGCTCCTCCAATATTCCAAAGGTCTTTTCGATCCCAAAGTGACCCATTAGACCGCCATTGTGTGCTTCCCTCACAAATAACTCTCTCCAAGAACTGGAGGGTACACACAATCGTCTACCTTTAAACAAGTATCCATCAAACTTGGCATAAGGATTTGAACCCCTAGACGAATCCCACTTGTCCCTACCCATTTCTTCGCATTCCCTAAAGATAGGAGCAAAGTGAGGGTCCTCGGGATACAATTCTTTCAAACTCTCAAAACCAATTAATTTAGAAGATAATGTTGACACAAGAACATGTTTTCTAGACAAAGCATCGGCTACTACGTTGTCCTTACCCTTTTTGTATTGAATAACATAAGGGAAGGTTTCAAGAAACTCAATCCATTTTGCATGCCGCTTGTTAAGCTTGTCTTGTGCCCGAAGATGCTTCAAGGATTCATGGTCCGTTCGGATCACGAACTCCTTGGGCCACAAATAGTGCTGCCAAGTGGCCAAAGCTCGAATCAAGGCATACAACTCTAGATCGTACGTGGAGTAGTTTAGAGTTGCTCCTTTGAGCTTCTCACTAAAATAAGCAATGGGTTTTAAATCTTGCATCAAAACAGCCCCTATGCCCACTTTACTAGCATCGCACTCAACTTCGAATATCTTATAAAAGTTGGGCAATTGTAATAAAGGCGCGGAAACGAGCATAGCTTTCAAGGTTTCAAAAGCCTTAGCTTGCTCTTCACCCCACTTGAAGGGTTGGTCTTTTCGAATGACCGCGGTTAAAGGAGTGGCTATGGTGCTGAATCCTTTGACAAACCTTCTATAAAAACTAGCTAACCCGTGGAAGCTTCTTACTTCACTAATGGTTTGTGGGGTTGGCCAATTTTTGATAGCATCTATCTTGGATTCATCCACTTCAACCCCTCTTGAACTAACAACAAAACACAAGAAAATAACTTCATTAACACCAAAAGAGCACTTCTCCAGATTTGCATACAACCTTTCCTTTCTAAGGACATCAAACACACATTGTAAATGCATCACATGCTCATCAATTGACTTACAATAGACCAAGACATCATCAAAGTAAACAACAACAAACTTTCCAATAAATGGCTTCATCACATGATTCATTAGCCTTATGAAAGTACTTGGAGCATTTGTTAGGCCGAATGGCATAACCATCCATTCATAGAGACCAAATTTAGTCTTGAAGGCGGTTTTCCATTCATCACCGGGTTGCATTCTTATTTGGTGATAGCCACTCCTTAAATCAATCTTGGAAAATAAACACGCACCATTCAATTCATCAAGCATATCATCTAACCTAGGGATAGGGTGACGATATTTTACCGTAATTTTATTGATGGCTCGACAGTCCACACACATACGCCATGTTCCATCTTTCTTAGGCACCAGTAGCACAGGAACCGCGCACGGACTCATGCTCTCCTTGATATACCCTTTGTTGAGGAGTTCCTCAACTTGACGCTGCAATTCTTTGGTGTCTGTAGGGTTGTTTCTGTAAGCCAGCTTATTTGGCAATTGTGAGCCCGGCACAAAGTCAATTTGATGCTCAATTCCCCGAAGCGGGGGCAATCCTTGCGGGAGTTCTTTGGGAAATACATCTTCATAATCCTGCAACACACAAGAAATCAAAGGAGAAATAGAAGAATTAGTGGGGTTAGTATTAAAACAATGAGCCAAAAGAAGCATCGGCATGTCCACATCATAATCCAAGAAGAGTTCCTTCTTTCTAGCCAACATCACCATGTTTTCTTGCCCATTTGATGTTGAGGCAGTCCCGGAAATCCCTACTGCCCCACCCACGGTTTTCCCCTCCTTTTCACCACTTTCGGGTTTCTTTCCCTTCTCCTTCAACTCCCTCATCTTTTGATGTAATTCATTCACTTGTGATGGCAAAAGAGGATAAAGAGTGACCTTTCGACCATCCTTCTCAAGTGAATATCGGTTGGTCCTCCCATCATGTTTGGTAGACCTATCATATTGCCAAGGTCTACCTAACAACAAATGACATGCTTGCATTGGTATCACATCACAAAGCACTTCGTCTTGGTAGTTCCCTGCCTTAAACCGTATCACACATTGCCTCATGACCTTCAATTCACCGCATTCGTTCAACCATTGCAACTTGTAAGGGCTAGTATGAAGTGTAGTTGGTAATTTCAGAAAGTTCACCATAGCGACACTAACGACATTAGCACAACTACCACTATCAATCACCAAAGTGCACACATTCCCCTTTACAAGGCATTTAGTATGGAATAGATTTTCCCTTTGGCTAGGGTCGTCTATTGCCTTACTAATCATAGCGCGTCTAACTACAAAGTTTGGAATAACACACTCCCCTTCTTGTGGGTAAATAACTTCACCATCATCATCATCAAGTGGCCTATTTCCAGTTTCCTCTCCATCTTGAGGCTCGGCCTCATCCTCCTCTTTTTCAAGACCCACCTCCTCGCCAAGGTAATACAATTTCCCTTCCCGTAGTATCACGTTGCGTCGATTTGGACATTCATTGGATTTATGTCCCCAACCTTGGCACTTGAAACATTGGAATTCTTTTGGGTTTGGATACTTGTGAACTTCTTGTTTTAGAGGAATTTTGTGGACTGTTTTGGGCTCGGGCAGCCTTGTAGTCGCGGGTTGGTCCTTGTTTTTGGGCCAACCAGAAGAGGATTGAACCACATCCTTGCTTCTAGGCCAACCCGAGATGGATTGTCCCCTTGCCTTGAGCGACGACCTCTCTTTAAGCTCCCTTTCAATCTCAAGAGCCGCTTGGAAAATACCTTCAACGGTATCAAATTTTTGAAGCATCAAATGAGTGGAGATCTCTTTGTTCAACCCACACTTGAACCGGATGATGTCATGACTGATTTGTTCCCCACGATGATCAAGCTTCAACATGAGTTGTTGAAACTCATCATAATATGCCGTCACACTTTTATTGCCTTGACGTAAGTTGTATAATCTAGCAAGTAATTCATGGCGATAACTCTCGGGAAGGTACCGTTGCCTCATCAAGTACCTTAACCGAAACCAAGGTGGTGGCTGCCCATCAACTAATTCATCACCAAAACGCTTGACGTACTCCCACCAAGTGTTGGCATAACCCTCAAAATGAGCTATGGCATAACAACTTTTCTTTTCTTCCGAGATATCATTAACTTAAAAAACTTTGTTACAAGCTGATTCCCATGCTAAGTAGGCCTTGGGGTCACTTTCACCTTTAAAGATAGGTAAGCTCAACTTGATGGTATTTATGCCTACGTCTCTTTCTTGGTGTCGATTTCCCCTTTCTCCATACCCTCGGTACCTCCTTGGATCAACATGGCCCCTTATTAACTCCTCCTCTCTCATGTAAGCATCATCAAAGGCTCCATATCCATCATACTCCTCTCTACCATGTTCCTCAAAGTGAGCTGGTCGGTTTTGGTGATTTGGAATCTGATTTGGAGGCATTGGGAGTTGTGGAGGTGGTGGTCTTTGATTTGGTGGAGTTTGGTAAGGTACATTCAGATTTTGTGGAGGTAATGGATGGCTACATCCTTCTTGTCGAATTGGAGGAGTTTGGGAATGGCGTGGTCTATTCACTTCTTGGTTTGGAGGGAAAGTAGTGGTATGATTTGTGGCATTTAGTGGGGCTAGAGGTGGATTCATTATTTGGTGCAATGTTTCTGGTGAGATAGTTGTGGATGAAGTTCTTTCATGCCCACTTGAAGGAATATGATGAGGAGTGGATGGACGAGAGTTCCTTTGACTCTCCACTTTCTCCAATCTCCCACTTATCGTAGTCAAATCTCCCCTCATTGCCCCAACTTCCGTGTTCAACCTCTCTAAACTTCTGGTAATGGCCTCAAGTGTGGCCTTCATAGTGTCTTGTTCAGTAGTACCCCCACTTTCGGATGTTCTTCCTTCCATGTCAAGGTGTTACCTACACAATCAGCAAACAAGTTAGCGTTAAACCTCTCCTCACTCACACTTGAGCTCCACAAATGTTGTAGATTGGCTAGTAACCGTGAATCCTTAAGATATGAGTAAAGCTCTTGTCCGGAGTGGATTCTTGTTTGAAACTCAAAGAATTCTTGACGGACTGGAGTTAAGAAGTTACAACGTATTCAAACGAATAAAAGCACCCAACTAAACGTGGACACGAACAAGAGAATTCAAAAGGACTAATTGACAACCTAGTAGGAGTGTACTAGCATGTTAATTAGTTCTAGAACCAAGTAATGAAACTAAGAATCAACAATTAGAAACTAGAAAACCTAAATTTGAGCCTATTAATGACGTGAACAGTAGCCAATGGGTGACGTGAACAGTAGCAAATGGGTGATGTGGCAGCATGCAATTGGTCTTGGCCCCACACAATTTAAGCACCAATTCTGAAATTTAAATCTTTACACAATTTGGAAAGGATGACAATTGGTCTTGGAGGGAAAACATAAATCTTGAAATAAGAAAAGTACTTTGTCCCACAACACTAGGTTCTTGAAATAAGAAAAAAAGTTGCTGAAAAGTAGAAGCCTAGTCTAAGAAATGATGGGTTCAAGGCTTCTCACAACATGCTTTACAATTTTCAGCTTCAACTCTTGAATTTATATCACACTTTTTGGTTGTCTAAAGTTGTAAGAAAAGATGAAGAACTTGATGAACACCACAACAACCTTCAAGAACTCAAGAACAACTTCTTCAAAACACAACACAACACCACCAATTGTCAACAACAAGTAACAACAAACAGCCAGCCACAAGGCACCACAACTATGGTCAATATTATAAGCTCAATCTTTAGATCTTGACACCTTTAGTGTTGGTGAGAAAGAAACCAACACTAGAAACACTCTATACAAGAAAAATACTACAAGATCTAGCCAAAAAAAACAAGAAAATCTCGGCCCATACAACAACATATCACAATTTTTGGCCAAGAACACAAAGGTAGCAGATTTGACTATTTCTGAAATTTTCAGATTTCAGTTTTTTTTTTTTTGTAGTTTTCAAGTCTCAAGCCCAAGATTGATCTTGTTAGAACAAAATCAAAGATGGCTTTGATACCAAATGATACACTACTAACTTGGAGCGTATCAAATCTGCCACAAAATCAGTCCAAACACACTACAATTCCGAGAGCTTGAAGATAACAGCTCCAATATGTGAAGACAACAACAATCACGAAATTTTGAAGAAATACCAACACCAAAACAGTAGCTACACAAGGAGAACAAGAAGATAACAATAACATTAAACAATGGTTCAACAACACAAGATGATAGATTACAAGAGTACAATGTTAACAACAAGAACAACAAATGGTAGTAACTATAGTGAATCGAAAATCAGCCCCACACGGCTTCACTAAGTTACTACAAAGTTTCAAGAGTACAAAATGAAAGATAGTAACTTGACACAAAGATATCTTAGAATCTATGAACCCTAACTTGAAGATAGGACCCTAAGACCAAAAGATTTCAGTACCAAGTTCTTACTTAGACCAAGAGGAACTCATGAACCTCAAGATCTCAATTTTCTAGCCAAGAAACAACACAAGTGTAACTACACTTGTTGGACAGATTTCAGGTTCTACTCTCAAGAACAAGAGAGAGAGAACTATTCAATGTTACAAGACTTGTTGTTGTGAAATATGAAGAATGAACTAAGTGCTGAAAATAACCCTAATAGCATCTATTTATATTACACACAAAATGAAGGAAAAATGACCTTCCTACCCTTCAGTCATGGGGTGCCCTTAGAGTGTAGTTTATTATACTTCAAGGTTCATTTTCACACTTAAAAACGTTGAAGCTCTTTGGCGGATCAAGTACCAACTCACACGCAGCCATTTGCATGAATATGGCTTGTAGTTTTTGTAACTCCCGAGCTTGGCTTCGTGTGAATGGTCGAGAACGTATTGGACAGCTTTGTACACCCGTATCAAAGCCTACTTGAGACTTGCAATTTTATGAACTATTGTGATGATCTACATATACGTCTATGTTCTATATTATCTTATAATATAGGTTCAGGTTCTCAGTCCCAGTCTCGTCAGTGATTCTCGAGTACCTTTGTCTCTATTTCTCCAGTGGTAAGTCCTCATGGTTCGAGGGCCTATCTTCAGGTATTTCAGTATTTAAGTGGTTATGTTATTACTTTTAGTCCATTTTGAGTCAGTTGGGTACCTGTCACAACGCCTCTCTAGTTCATGGAGTAGTAGAGGCTTTGTCAGACTAGTTATCAGATTGTGGTTGTGTTGAGATTTCCAGTATTGTGGTCGTTTGGACTGAGTATTATCTTCGTATTTCCTTTTATTTTATATGACAGTGCCAGTGTTTTGTATATTCCTTCTTGAATGAGTTATTATATGTAGTGATAGGCTCAAAGGGTTAGCTTGGGGCTACACATGTCTTGAGTACCTTTGTGTTATCCTTAGATTATAGTCCTTGAAAGTTTGATGCCAATTTGACTTGTATCATCCAACTCAGTAGCTTGTAAAGTAGGACCTATAACGACTATCCTTCTCTGGCACTATGGATAATAGATCAAGGGGAAATAAGGGACTCAAGAAATCTATTTACACTGCTTGATCTCGAACCAAGACTTCCAATAACCATCATAATCAATTTTTTTCATCCAGGATATATATATGTGCCCAAACTCAAAGCAGGACTAAGAGAGTGTAAGTCTATAAATCCATTGCCCAAGATTGACCTCAGGACTAAATATGTGTAAATAGCATAGAAAGGGTTAGAATCTCTCTCGACCGAAGTAAATAGTAGTGGTTAAAGAGTGGAATGGTAATGGACCAGAACCAATATCAGTCTAGTTTCTAGAATATCACATCTAGTTTCAAAGCTCATAATTCATTAAATAAAATAGTACTATTCCCATTATAAAAGAATCTATTTTAAAAGTGAAAGTGGGAATATATATAGTGGTTAAAGAGTGGAATTGTAATGGACCAGAATTAATATCGGTCTAGTTTTAAAAGTATCACATTTAGTTTCAAAGTTCATAATTCATTAAATAAGGTAGTACGATTCCAATTGTAAAAGAATCTATTTTAAATGTGAAAGTGGGTATAAATCTGTTTTTAGAAAATAGTAGTAAAATCAAAGATTTGGCAGAAATTGAACCACTAAGTAAATACAAATGAGCCTAAAGTATGCATGTCATCACTAATATCCAAACAATATGACCATGGGTGTTTATGCATCCATAACTATAACCACATCCTTTTTAAGGATGAAGTACAAACCTGTTGTATAACTGGCATCATAACCATCATCTCGAACCCAAAAATACATAATCTACATCATAAAGCCTCATAACTAGAAACTATAATAAATGAGGGGTAAAGCCACTAAAGGATGTCCAATGAACCAAGTCAAATGGTAAATCTTATACTAAAGGATCCTTAACTTCAAACTATGGTTAACATGCCTATAATCAATGGTAATATGATTCTATGGTCATAACGAAAATCCTAAGCTAAAGTTTGGGTCACCTTTCTATTCCAAATTATCTAAATAGGATAAGTCATGGTATACTAGTCATCAACCCATCATATAATCCATACCAAGCATGCAATCTATACTATATATAATCTCATAGAGAAAAGTAGACCAAAGCCTACCTCATTGTTGAAGTGCATTCTTGAATCATCAAAAAATCACTTTTCTTTGCTCAGAGACCACAAAATGATGTTGCGCTATCAAAATCATAATCTACACATGAGTAGGGGTAAAATGATACCATATTGCTATATAAAAGCTCGATGAAAAATTCAGGTCAAGAACGAGACTCTGAAGCCTGCAAATGAAATTCAAAATTGAATTTGTCACAAGGTCCCTCAAAGGACAAAGAATGTGTGCTCAAAGGTTGGGCACAAATGGAGTACAAATTTGGGCCCAAATCAGACCCTAAAGATGATGGAAAAGGAAGGAAAAATAAGAATTAAATAAAGGATTTACGCCATAAACTTATGAAGAAATTGGGGAAAATGATCACTTTCTCATCCACTACACATCCCTAGGTCCAATCAATTATTTCCCATAAGCTTATTGAGCTCCTAGGGCCAAAACAAGTGGAAATGGGTGAGAAAATTATGAATAAATCAGGAAGAGGGGATTATATACTGTCAGGCAATTAGCTTTCACAGTCGTAGAGGCCAAGTGTCGTGATTGCAAAGCCTAGTAAGGTTAGCCTTTGTGAACGTAGCCAAATGGTTTGTGCTCCTAAAGGCAAATGAGTTAGAGGAACACGAACGCGACATAAGGTGGTTCCGTATGCAAAGAGAAGAGGCGAATCGAGTTAGGCAACCCTCATCTCAAATACAAAGGAGAAGGCTCGCGAATGGTCAATGTCTTAACCTTTATGATTGTGTCCTACCCATCTCAAATGCAAAGGGTAAATGGCCCCTGCACTAGAAGCTAGAAAACCATTAAAATCTTAAGACCTCACGGACTCCAATCGGGTGCTCAAAATTTATTTAGAACCCCGTGTGTACAAACAAATTATGCTACCATACCAAATTCGACATTCTAGACTCAGCAGAACAATCTAAACTTTCATCCAAGATTATTTTAATTAAATGTGGCTCCCATACCTATAGTTCTATTTTAATTATATTCAATCCAATAGCCTAAAATGAATTTGAAAGCCTCAGGACGTGAACAAAGGGTCCCCTAGCCTAAAATCTATATTCCAGAATTGATGGCGTCATTGGAATTTCCATCTCAAGCCATTTACTAGGATTTTTGGTTCAAGACCAATTCCTTAATAGCTAAAGCTCTAAAATAAGGAAATGATCCTAAAACTCAAATGAATTATCTGATAACCAAACCGATAGTTTTGGGAAGTCATAAATGACCTGTAACCACTGTGGGAAGACTTGAAATACTGGAAACACATAGAAATTAAGAAAATAATATGGAGGGTCATTATAATATCCATTACTAAAAGGA
The DNA here is from genome assembly GCA_030864215.1 of Capsicum pubescens. Classification (NCBI taxonomy): domain Eukaryota; kingdom Viridiplantae; phylum Streptophyta; class Magnoliopsida; order Solanales; family Solanaceae; genus Capsicum; species Capsicum pubescens. The sequence goes on along the minus strand of CM061543.1, from coordinate 152,128,788 downwards.
CTTACATCTACAAAAATTAATGGATAGGAAGAGCCTAAAAGTTTAAAGGATGATGTAATAGGCCCACATGCTATAAGCAAGACTTTATAAATAACCTTTAAGAAGAAACAACACTTTCAAGGGATTTCACCAAAGGTATCCCTTTTTCAGCAACTACCTTAATTCACTTTCCAAATACCAAAAGTCTTAACCTCAACAACCAATTGGCTGCTAACTAAACTGAGAATGATTGATGCACGCAAACCAAAACCATAATACATTAATATCATGCTGATATGAACACAACTATGTAGAAACTCAACCAAGCTAAGTACAATCCAATGCATGAACTATGCAGCCAACTCCAACTTTTGAATCCGACATTCCTTTGTCATTCCAAACCTGCTATCTACTCTAAAGCACGCAAAATATCATCCCAGTCCTTCCCGTGCAATCATATCAATCTGACTTCAAAGAACTAAAGCTGATCTACCAAAAATCCATACTAGCAAGCATAAAAATAAGTCCATAAAGGGCTACCTAAACACACAAATGAAGATGATCAAAGACTGCAATCTCTTACCAAAGCTACAACTGGTACGAATGACCCTTAAAACCGATAGTTAGAAATACAAAGAAGAAATTCTCAAAACTAAATGATCCATTCTAGAATGTATCACCAATAGAGAATGAAATCATGTTAATTCCAAATTGAGAACACTTCTCCTACTGAGCCAGCAATCCAAAATTCCAACAAAAATAAAGAATCAGGGTCAAGGGTTGTAAAAGCCAATATTGTATGCCAACGGACTATCCCTCGAGCATCTATCAACTATAATTAATTTGAACTGAGGAAAGATGAGATGATAGGCAACAATTAGGCCTAGTCAACCTATAAATGAATGCCCAATTGAATCAATACCCCAATATAGTACTGCAACCAAGTTACGCAATCCATTACTATAATCTCAATATTGAAGTTAAACTAGTCGATGTCAACTATCAAAACCAGTCTTATTGATGCATATTCCAAAATCTATCATAACCTTTAAGCTGTCATTCCAAGGTTCAAAATCCAAAATCGAGCCAACAAGTCTGAACTACAACAAAATACCCAAATCAACATCACTATAAAAAATCAAGATTTATCCTAAATGGTTCTCGCAGGAGTCAAAACTAAAATATTGTCAAAGAACATAACTACAACTGAAGAAAACTTCATGATGAAGATACGAGTAGTCAAATCCTAATTTGCCAAGGTCATAATACCTCAAGGCATAACCAAGAACTCACCAAGGCTTTAAAGTATACTAATGATAGTCAAATCGTGAGTAACTTAGAAAAGTTATTGTATTAGCCTAAATTTTGTCAACCCAATACTAATTGTACAACCACAAATAACCATATCCACTCCATGAAGTCACATTAGGCCGAAAAACTATAAAAAAAATAAGAATTTCCTAAATACAACCATTTACACTAACTCTAGCTCAACTAAATCATGAACTATATCACAAAATAAATAGAGTATCAGACTTACTATCAATATTAAGGTAAAGACCTAAATTGGGTAATGAACTACCCAAATTAGAAGGACAAATCTCAAATTTATCAACCTCAGGAATGGGCTATAGAAAAATATATCTAATGTTAGAATCTCAACAAACCAAAAAATCAAGTCTTAGACTTTTCCACATCAGAAATGGGAAATTAAATCAAATCGCCAACTCTAAAACCACCATAAAGACCTGGAAGGTCAAACCTACCTCATTGTCACAAACCACTCAACAACTAACCCAACCTCACTGATAGGAGAGAAAAACTAACCCATCAAGCCATCTAAGTAAAACAAATATGAATTGCAAGGAATGGGATTCTAACTAGATATCGCTAGTCAAGATGTCTCTCATACAGGACTCAATCAACACTAACAGCAACATTGGTAACAATAGCAATAGTGATACCAGTACTAGGTACAAGTGTTAACAAAAATGGAAATCAACAACAAGTACCACTCTAGGGCCATAAAAGGATAATATACCAAAGTAAATGGGACTTTAACCCAAGTGCTACACCCCATGGAAATTACCATACTGATCCACTCAATCCACTACTTCTCCATAATCCATATATGCCTTTGGGTCTCTCTGATATACTATTCTTGTTGATCTTGAATGGATGTCATGGATTGAAGACCTATACTAGATAAATGTCTTATGAGAATTCTGCCTACTGTGACCAGCATGACTGATCTAAGAGCCACCTATAGTTTAAGATGTTACCTACATAGAGTTGATAGGATGTTGGTGATGTTTATCCCAGTTGGAGGATCCCTACTCCTGGACAGAATACAAATAACACTATATTGATGACATATGATCTTATCACCACTTCTATTTGTCTTAATATATGCCCTCTTTGTGGTCCTCAAGTGATCAACAACCTAAAAAAGATGATCCAACTACTATCAAATGCTCTAATACCAAGAAGAGTGGCAAAGTTATTCCTCTAAAAATTCTACACACTATCTCATGCTCTGAAGGATACAACATAAGTGTATGTCTAGACATTTAAGAAACCAGATATGATACTCTGAAACCAATAAGAAGCATTATTAAGCACCAACAAACCCTACTCTGGTCTGAGAACTACCCGATGTACTAGACATCATATCTGGCTAGAAATTATCCACTAAAATACTCAGAATCCCTAACACAGGATCCTAAAGATCTGAAGTAGTCAAAACCTCAATCGAAGCCTATGTTGGCCTAAATTATCTGGCTGACACTAAAGAAATTCGTTATTAATATCTAACTCCCTAGCCTGATTATAAGCTAAAACTCTAGAATTATGTCCAAGAGTCTCATCTACATGTATCGATACCTTGTGTCATTCATTTGGGAAAGAATGGAGTCAAAGAAAGTAATTGATGTTCATAGAAGTACAAAAACACGACAAGGAGTTAAGATTAAAAAAATTTAAGAATGCCCTATAGCCTCTCAAAGATATGATACAGACGTCTCTGTATCTATCTATAAGACTCTACTAGACACTTAGCTCTTGTACCAACACATCAAGAAACCTGTACATAACACTAATTTTTCATGACCTAATTTCTCAGGTCATGATGACACTATTATAACCCACTAGTAGGTAAGACAACCCATAATTTGAAATAGTTTTTAATAAACTATTAAAAGAAATGAAAGAACATAACAAAATGAATATGATAAAGAGATTAATATATACAAGGAACCCTACGATTTGGTGATATTAGTATAAGAGTTTCTAATACAATTAGAGTACAAAGTGAACTATAGAATAAATACATACAAAGATGTCTCTGAATTTAAAATAGAGACCAGTCTAATCAGGTTGAGAGAGATCTGGAATACTCTAAACACTAAGAGCTTACCCCAAATATCTGATCCATAGTTACTCCATATAATGCACACGTCAATGATAAGAACTAATTTATGATTTATAGGCTATAGAAGTATAGTATGATTGCCAAACATATGGTACTCAGTAGGCATCGACTGACTACGCTCCAAAGATAATGAAAGCATAAATAACTTGTAAAGCAAGAATATAAACTACAAGCATCCAAGAAGCTTAATATAATAATTCTAATGGAGCAATTATGGTAAACTATCCTATTCTAACAATATTTGAGAGTTAAGGTCCAATATCATATATCACTAGCCAATATATAAAAGAAGAGTGAATGAAGGATATATGGTAGCAATACAAGGCCAAAAGATATATATTCACTATTAATAGATAAGGAAAGAGAGAGATATAAGGTATTGCCATATATATATATATACATACATACATATATATACATATATATATATAAAGGACTAACTCAAAGGTAATATCCTAAGGTAGCCAACCTAACATCTGAAGGAATCTCAAACAAGTAGTAAAGCTAATGCTAGTATAGTAAGGGTATTTATCAAGAGGATGACTAAACATGATTCAAACTAACCATAATTTACCATAATAGAGAAAAAAATCTAAAAGCATACCGACAATCTCGGATACCAATCCATAGTCATCCTGCCACAAACTAACCATAATAATCAATAACAAAGTAACTGGCTAATCTAGAAAAACAATAACCTAATCAAGCCCCCATAAGCATAGAAGTTACCAGAGAACACTCAACAAATAACAATCATAGCTTATACCTATACAATCCCCACAAGCCCGAAAGATATAAGCACCTAACAATCATACTGGTCATAGGCAATGCATATGAATGAATGAATCAAACATAACCATATATACCTTTTCCAATCAAAAAGACATAATGTAACAAGTATATATAGTTCCTCCATCTTAGTAGCTTGTAAAAGAAGAATCTATGTGATCATCCTTCTCTAGCACTATGTATGGATAAAGAGGCTCATAGACAAATTGAGATATTTGTATACACGTCCTTGTCCAAAATTAGAACTTCCAATTACCATTATAATCAATCTATAATGTATAGTAACAAAGATATATATATATATATATATATGTGTGTGTGTGTGTGTGCCCAAACTCAAACTAGGACTGCGGAAGTGTAAGATTGGAAATCCATTACTCGAGATTAACTTCAAAACTAAATTTGCATAATATCATAGAAAGGGTCCAAATATCTCTCAGTCAAAGTAAATAGTTGTGGTAAAAGAGTGAAATGAAAATGGACCAGAATCAATCTCAGCTTAGTTTCTAAAATATCATATTTAGTTTCAAAGTTCATAATTCATTAAATAAAGAAGTAGGATTCCCATTGTAAAAGAATCCATTTTAAAAATGAAAGTGGAAGTATATTTTTTAGAAAATAATAGTTAAATCAAAGATTTGGTAGGAATCATACCACTAAGTAAAACTAACTATGCCCAAAATATGCATGTCATCATCAGTATATAAATAATATGGTCATAGGCATCTAGGCATCCATAACTAAAACCATGTCTCTTATAAGGATAAAGTACTAATTGGTGTCTAACTAGCAGTGTAACCATGGCCTCAGTCCCAATAATACCTAATCAACATCATAAAGACTCATAACTCGAGAAGCTATGGTAAATGAGGGCACACATCACTAAAGGATCTAATCATAGAAATACCATCCAATTCACTAAGTCAAATGGAAAATCTTCTTCTAAAGGATCCTTAACATCAAACTATGGTTAACATGCTTATAATCAAGGGTAATAGGATTTTATGGCCATAACAAATATTCTATACTAAGGTTTGGGTCACCTTTCTATCCAAAATTTCCTAAATAGGCTAAGTCATAATATACTTGTAATCAACCCATCCTATTATCACTACCTAGCATGCAATCTATATTATATGTAATCTCATAGAGAAAAGTAGATAGAAAGCTACCTTAATATCAAACCTCATTCTTGAATCATCCATAAATCAGCCATCATTGCTATATGATCCCGTAATAATATCGCACTATCAAAATCATAATAAACACGTTAGTAGGAGTAAAATGAGACCCACATTTCTATATAAATTCTCAGCTCAAAATTCAGGTCAAAATCCAAAACTAAATTCATCAAAAGGCCCTTCAAAGGACAAGGAATAAGTGCTAAAAGGTTGAGCACAAATAAAGTATGAATCGAGGCCCAAATCAGTCACTAAAGATATGGGAAATAAGAATTAAATGGGGGATAAAGCCAAAACTTACAAAGAAATTAGTGGTAAATGACCATTTCATCATTCTCTACATATCCCTAGATCCAATAAATGATTTCCCACTAGTTTCTTGAGCTCCTAGGGCTAAATATGTTGGAAATTAGTAAGAAAATGATAAAGAAATTGGGAAGAAGGGACTATATACTATCAAGCAATTGACCTTCATAGTCATAAAGGCTAAGGCTTGTGATCCTAATACCTAGTAAGTTACCCTTAACAATGCATCCAAATAGTTTGTGATTGTAAAGGAAAAAGAGGTAGAGAACCGCATACCCAACACAAAGTGGTTGCGAATTCAAAGAGAAAAGGTGAATTGGGTTGGACAACTTTCATCATGAAAGCAATGAAGAAGGATCGAAATGCAATGGCAATATCTTAACCTTTTGAAATTGTGGCCTAACCCTCACAAATGCAAAAGGTAAATGGAACCTGCACCAAAAGCTAGAAAACTAACAAAAACATAAGTCCTCATAGACTTTGATCAGGTGATTGGGATTCGTTTGGTATCCCATGCCCATAAACAAACTATGAATACCATACTAAATTTGATATTTGGACTTAATGGAACCATCAAAACTTTCATCTGAGATTATTTCAATTAAATATGGGTCCCACACCTATAATTTTATTTTAACCAAATTCTATCCAATAGACCAAATGAGTTTGAAAGCCTCGAGGCCTAAGCCAAGGGTCTTTCTATCCTAAAATAAACATTCCAAAGTTGATGGGGCTATTAGAATTTTCATCTAAGGCCATTTACTAAGAGATTTGGTCTGAGACTAATTTCTTAATAGCTAAAGCTTAAAAATAAGGAAATGATCCTAAAATTAAAATGAACAATTCATAAATGAACCGACAGTTTCAACAAGTCATAAATGACCTATAGCTATTGTGGAAAGGCTCAAAATTCTAGAAACACATAGAAATTAAGAAAATATCCTGGAGGGTCATAATATGTCCATATTATAATTGTTGGGATTGCTCTATATATAATCTCTAGCTTTAGTGATGACTGTATTGTCCATCATGTGGTGATGATTTGATGCAAGTGCATATCTTTTATATCTATCACTGCAAATATAGCAAACTATCTCCATAACCTAGTTGTTATGGGTGTTCTTAGAAATAAATGAGACACTGTGTATTCCTTCTTCTCCTTACAACACCAACATCTAGAAATAATACTACTTTTCATTCTTTTAAAATTATCATCAGCGGAAATTCTTCTCTTCCAGGCTTTCCACATGAAAAATTTCACCATATGTCACGATCTGATTTCTCAAGTCATGATGGCACCTACTATAACCCATTAATAGGTAAGTCAACCCATTGTATGAAATAACTAGTAATGGACTACCAAGAGAAAAAAGAAAGCAGTAGAGAATGAGTCCAATGAAAAGACTAATATAGATAAGCAACCCCATAACCTAGTGAAGTTAGTATAAGAGCTTCTAACAAATCAAAAGTACAAGAATAGCTTAATATATATATTTATATGTATATATTTATGTATGTATATTTATCTATAAATACACATAATTGTTTCCAAAACATAATATAAAATTAGTCTAGCAATTGAGAGAGAGTAAAAATAACTCAAAACGCCAGGAGATCACCCCAAATCTTCTATTTGTGGCAACTTTGCATGATACATATGCCAGTAGCGAGAACTCGTACTATGATTTGCAGGGTGCAAAAGTGTAGTATGACTACAAAACATGAGGCACTTAGTAGGCATCGACCAACTGAGATCAAGGATAATACAAGTATACATAACATGTAAAGTGGGAATATAAGCTATATGCAACTATTTGAGAAATGAAACATGAGTATGCCAATGAAGGGGTAAGGATAACTATCAAATACTACAAGTTATAAGAGATACAAGAATAATACCATAAATAACTAGTCAATGTACTTTAGTAGGGTGAAGAACGAGATAAATATAATATACAATAATAGTAGGAAGGAAAGACATGATATACAAAGAATAGCTAGAGAAGAATGGATATACAATAATTCTATACATAAACCAACTTGAAGGTACTACTCTGGGGGAGCTAATCTAACATTTTGAGAATCATAAACAATAAGGGAGGTAACTCTATAGTATAGCCTCTAACACAATAAGGAAATCATAATGTAGTATACTAATAATAAAGCTCAATATAATGAAGAGGCAAGGAACTCATGAACGTATGTATCATCTCGGTAGCAACCCACAATTAGCCTTTCATGAACTACAGAATGATGACCAAAAAATAAGATAATTGGCTAGTTTAGTCAAATAATAACATAATTTGCCCTTATAAGATCAAAAGTCACAAGCAAGCACTCAACAAAAAATAAATTGTAAGGAGACCCCAAGCAATAACTATAATCAGTACCTATACAGCCCCTCATAAGACCAATAGATATAGGATCCAACTAATCATACTGGTGATATGTAATATATATAAATGAACAAATACAACATAAATCAATACTATTATACAAACTAATTACCAAATTGTACAAAGTATATACACCTTTTTTGACTTAACAGATTGCAAGGCAGGACGTATGGACATCACCACTTTTGGAATATGGTCCTAGATAGAGGAATCCATAGGGGACTTGAGATATTGTGTATATTGCCTGGTCCCAAACTAGGACTTCCCATAACAATCAGAACAAATCTACTTTATCCAGTATCAAAGAGAAAAAAGTATAATAAGGTTCTAGACCCAAATAGATGCTAAATAAGTATAAATCTATAAAACCATTACCCAATATCAAGTATAGGACTAAAATTAGATAATAATATAGAAAGGGTTAAATTCATTCTTGATCAAACTAAATACATAGTAGTAAAGGAGTGGATAAAAAATGGACCAGAATATTCCTCAGTAAAAATTTCCAAAGTAATAAGTTTAATTTAAAAGCTTAAAATCATTAATAAAGGTGGCATGACTTCTATTTAAAGAATCAGTTTTAAAGTTAAAAAAAAGGGAAGAAATCCTTACTTTTAAAGAATCAATTTTAAATTTAAAAAATGTGAATAAATATTTATTAATAAAATAGTTGTAAAACAAAGGTATTAGTTGGAATCATGCCACTAATAACTGTAAATGCATCTAAATGTGTGCATACCATCACAAATATCAAGACAATACAATCATAAGAGTCTATTCATCCGTAAGCTATAACACATCCTTTCAAATGATAGAATACTAAGTTGGTGTCCCTGACATCATAACCACGGACTCAAGCCCAATAATATATAAACTAATAAGATATCAACACCATAACTCAGGAAACTATGATAAACAAAGGTATAAAGCTACTAGAATGATCTATCATGGGATATCATCTAAGTCACTTGTCATTATTCATCTTATAATAAGGGATTCTTAACATCAACCTAAGGTTATGTAAGTAAAGAATCAGTTAAAGCACAATCCTCTAGCTATAGAGGGTATTCTAAGCTAAGGCTCAATTTACAATTCTATTCTTAATTCCTAAAATAGGTCAAATCAAGATACAATGGTTATAAACCTATCCTAGAACCCCCACTTAGAATGCAATTTATATAGTGCATATTATTATAGAGAAGTGTAGAGCATAGGCTACCTTATTGTCGAATCATAGTCTCCAACCATTAATGAACTACTCATCTTAACTCCAAGATCTTAAAATGAAATTACACTATCAAATTCACAATTTGGATGTTAATTCTCATTGAGGATTAGATGATACTCTTATAAGAAGCCTATATTGACAGTAAATATATTGTTTTATAAATTCCTAAAATCTAATAATCTCATTTTCATGCCACTAAGTAGATATCAAACATAGTTTCACAAAAATGGAGCAGTAAAGTTTTTTTATGAAAACAAAAAATGGTTTAATCCACAACTTATAAAAAAATAATCAACTCTAAATACAATATATCTTGAGACACTTTGTTTTTTTTCAAATTATTAACATTGTGTAATGACCCTCAAGGTCATTTTTATCTCTTCCACTTATTTTCTAAATTTAGAGATTTCTTATAGCTACCCAAGTCATTTATAACTTTTTGGGAGTGATAGTTTGATTTTTGGATAGTTCATTTGATTTTTATGCCATTTTACCTATTTTGGAGCTTTTGACATTGAGAAATAGGTCTATGGCCTAAACTTTAAGTAAATGACCTCAGATGAGAATTCGGATAGTTTAGTAGCTTTGGAATGTGGATTTAGGCTAGGAAAACCTTTGATTTGATTCCCAAGCCTCTTGGCCTTGATTTGGGCTATTGGCTATAATTGGTAAAAATAAAAATAGCTGGTTTGGGGCCTATATTTAATCAAAATACCCTCTACTAGAAATTTTAATTATTAAGTTGAGTTTCAAATATTGTTTCTGTTAGGGTAGCACAATTCATTAGTGTGCACATGGTTCTGAACAAATATTGAGCACTTAATCACAATACTTTTGGACTTAGAAAAATTATTGGTGCAATAACACCTTTTATAGAACAAAATGGTCTAAACGTTCTTGAGGAATTGGTCTCATTTGTGAGGGTCAAGGTTTTGTGACCTTCACATTTACTAGTTGGTCATTACAAATGTAAAAAAGGATCGAAAGACCCAGTCTAATTTTTTCTTAACATTCAAAAAAGACCCAGGGTTTTGCATTCGTGATAGGGGTCCTGCATTAGTGAGGAAGGGAGCAATAGTAGTACACATTGTTGTACTCTCTATTTTTAAGTCTTATTTTAATTCCTAAAACAACATAGAAGCTACTTCAAGCTTAGGAAAATATGAACTATCATTTGGTTGAGCTGAGGGATATTTCTACATAGCATTTGATCAATTCTCTATGCCTTGTTCTTATAGTAACCCTCCAGGTCATTGTCTTTATTTTCATAATTTTTTGATATTAAGAGCTTTCAATACTGGCTTAGGTCATTTATGACTTTCTTGTATTGATTTTTTAGTTACTAAACAATCTATTTATTTTTAGAGACATTTTCTTATTTAGGAGCTTTTGATATTGAGAAATGGGTTTCTGGCCAAAGTCATAGGTAAATGGACTTATATGTCATTTATGACATTCTAAAAACCTATGGAACATTGAATTTAGGGTAGGAAGACCTTTGGCTTGGGCCTTGAGGCTTTCAGACTCATTTTTGGCTATTGAGTGGAATTTGGTTAAAACAACCCTTGGGGGTGAGGACCCACCTTTTTGTCAAATGAGTTTGGATGGAAATTTTGATGTGTCATTGAGTTTGGAATGTCAAATTTGGAAGGGTAGCATAGATAATTTGTATCTATTTGATTTTGAATGAATCTCGAGGGTCATGTCAGGATATTTGCAACTGGCTAAATTTACAGTGCATCATCACCTGGTGGAGGCCAAAAATGGCCTTTGAATTTATGGGGGTTAAGAATTTGGGCCTCTATATTTATAGGATAGCCTTCGCATTCATGAATGGGAGGCTGACCATGCCAGTCCAGCCTTTTTCTTTTCAATTATGGTGGACCAGTCACATTGGCGATGGTTTTTTTGGGTTGATACCTGTATTTATGGTAGGGGTTTAGTGATCATGTAAGGACCCCTGGCAGTATATATACTTTCTTCTCCAATTTTCTTTCATATTTTTCTAAGTACCAATACCATTGTAGAGTAAATAAGTTTGTAAATTAAGGCAGAATCATATAGTAGAGCTGGAAATAGCTTGGAAACATACTTGTAGGTCCTATATCTTTAAATTCTCATGTCCACTTAATTTATCAATTAATTCTCAAATTTAATAATTTATTTTAGACTGGCTCATGACTATTTTGAGCTAGGAATTGGCTATATTTGTGTGGTAAATAATCCTTGAGCTACGTAGAACTTTGTGATAGTTAAAATTTTGCCATTCTACAAATAGGACCATAAGGGATTTTTATTTTGAATTCTAACCAAGAGAATTTATATGTAAAATTGGCATCATTATTATTGTATTAATAATTATATTTTCTTTGTGGTGTGGCATCTTCCAGAGGCTTCTTTGAAGAAGAAAGCTTTGATTTAAAAGATTCAGCGAGCGTTTGACGGTGTCAGGCAGGCTGGGCTTACCCTACTTCTAGATAAAGCTTATTTATGGTATTTATTTACTATTATGCTAGTTTAGGGTATGAAGTTTTAGCTCAGGCATTATTTAGTATTTTTATATCTTATTTAGCTGGTTAAGGTCCCGTTTCAGTAGATTTTGGGCCCATTTTCCCCCTATATGGTGTAGTATCATCCTTTAGGGCTGGGATTAGTGTTATTCATACTTGAAAATGGGAGTGGGAAGCCTTAGAATAGACTCAGCTAGGTTTTAACTGAGGTTTCGCTATCTAGACCCCGTAGTGGTCTCCACTACATTTTTTAGCTAGTGTACTCAGCATTGAGTTCCATTAGGCTTAGTTAGATTAATGTATACTAGTATAGGTTATTACCTTGGGTTGAGGTTTATTTAAACTTGACTTCTGGACTATTTTATCTCCTTTTCCCTTGTAGAGTATCAACTGATCCTGGACGATAGTTTCTTGACTTAGCAGTCGAGACCCGCCTTGCCTTAGTGGACTTATCAACTTGATATTAATATTTATGACTTTATGATTTGGAGATAGGCTTAAAACCCTTAGCTTCTTCCTGTTAGCTAGTTAAGATTATACTTATGGAAATGTATTTAAATTTCATGTCGAGTTCGACATATGCTTTATTACTATTACTCTTATGAGTTTTGGTATGATATTAGTAACAGTTACATTATACGGGCTTGACTATGAAGGTCAATATGTGTGCAAGTGTTACACGAGATTGTCCAAGGAAGTGTGTTTTTAAGTGTGAGAAGGACCAAAACACACTAGAAGCCGCCCCTATTCTTACACTAGAGAGACGCCCCCTTTCATTTAGGGTCTTTTGGACAATTCACTTTTATTGTGTAATAGACTATATATAGTTTAGTATTAGTGTTTTTACTCTATATTTGATTATTTTTGAAAGTCTTGAAACATTGAAACACTAAGTCCTCTCTAGCTTGAGAGTGTATTCCATCCGTAACTAGGACAACAAGTGCGGGTATCACTTGTGTTGCAATCGTTGGCTTGAAACGTTAGTGATAGATGAGGTAACGTCCCTTTTATGTCGACGTAGAAGTTAGGTGATTATCGTATGTAGGTGTTAAGGGTCCTTATATTTGATATATCTTAGGGTTCTTAGGATTTATACCTTTATTTGTCTATCTATCCTTTAATTTCTATTTGTGTTCTTGTAGCCGTTTGTGGTCTTCTTGTTGTGTAACGTTTTGTGGACTGTTTTGGTGCTTTTTTGGGATGTTTGGTATCATTTGGTATCAGATATAAGGTTGGTTTTATTCCCACAAGACCAATCTTGGGCTTGGTTAGTTGAAAAATAAAAAAAAGGGTGCCTATGTGTTAGAGTTCTTGGCCGAGAAGTGTTCTTGTTGTTATGGTCTTGGCCAAATATTGTGTGTCTAGATCTAGGCGTGTTTTGTTTGTCTTAGTTGTTTCTAGTGTTGGTTTTCTTTCTCTCTAACACTTCTTGAGTCTAAATCCAAGTTCTTGAGCTAATTTTCAAGTTGTTGTTAAAGGTTGTGGATGACTCTTATTGTTATTGTTCTTGATATTCATCTTGTTGTGTTGAAGAAGTAGCTTCCAAGGGGTTGTTTGATCTTGAAAACAAGAGAAATAAGATTAGACTTCTTGTTTGTCTTGTAAACATTTCCAAGGCATCACCAAAGTAGTCAAAGAACAAAGGACTTCCAAAAAGTATAGTTACCAAAAAGGAGTAAGACCACCTTTCAAGATTGTCCAAAAAAGGAAAGGAGACAAGACTACCAAAGAGGTTGTCTTTCCAAAAAAGTAAAAGTAGGTCAAGACCTTTTTGAACCCTTGAAAAGGGAGTCTAAGTTCTTATTTTTCTACCCTATAGCCGAAACTTCTTCTCCCACTTGTAGAATTGAACAACTAAGTTTAGGAACAAAAAATTTTAAACTTCAACAACATTCCAACAACCAATAGTTTAGTGCCACATCATCCAAGGCTCAAATCTTGGAATTACTAGTTTCCTTTCTTTGTTTCCATTGGTTTCCACCTTATTAACTCTTATATTAATTGACAACTAGTAAATACCTACTAAGTTGTAAGTTAGTTTTTGAGTATGTTCTTCGCGTTAACGTTATTTTTGTACTTTTCTCATTTATTTGAATCGTAGTATTTCTTGGTTCAAGTTCGGAGATTACTTCTTTGAGTCTTCAAACAAAGAATCCATTCTGACCAAGGAGTAGATTTACTTCTCAACTCATCATGAACTACAAGCCGACTTTCAACACTTGTGAAACCAAGTGTGAGACGATCAAGGTGTGTGAGAGTGTGGTGAGAAGTTTGTGAACTAATTGTTTATTGTTTTGTAGGTTTGTTTTTGGGTACATTGCAATGGAACCAGAGGCTTCAACCTCTCAAACAACGGTGGAAAACAATGCTACAAACACCATTTTGGATCACCTTGAGACCATTACCCATAGCATGGACAAAATGCAAGTGGAATTGTCTTCATTGAGTGGGAGATTAGAATGTGTGGAAAGCCAATGAATCCAACCTTCTATCCCTCAAAACACTTAACCAACCATTACTCCAAAAATCTTGCATCAAGTTTTCCATCCACCAAGATAATCACCCAATGCCATAAATCCAACCACCCTTTATCCCCAATGACAAGACCATGAGAGGCCAATCCACCCTTCACCTCACCAAGTCCAACAAGAAGGACTTGGAACCCAAATACTACCCCTAAACCCGAGCCCTCCAATCTAAAATACACTTGAAAAAATACCTCACTACCAACAAAATCCAATCCCTCCACTATGATAACGGAATCAACCCACAACACGAAAACAAGAGGATTTGGAGCCTTTTCAATTCTTGTCTTTAATATGGATTTGTCAATTCACTTTGGAAGAGAGGAGTTTAGGTTTTGGGAGGAAAACAAGAGGATTTGGAGCCTTTTCAAATTCAAAAGGGCTTTGACTTTCCTTGCACCCTTTTGGTAAAACACCTTTTTGAAAGCTTTTTTGGATCTTTCCTGTTTTGTTAGTCCTGGAAAGTGCCCTTTCTCCCTTTTGGTAACAAGACTTTTTGAAAGTCTTTTGGTGCCTTTCCTTTATTGTAAGAGTCTTGGAACTTGTTTCAAGATAAAAAAGAAGACTACACTCTTCCACTTGGTCTTAAGATCAAACACTACTTATTGAAGGTTCTTCTTGTCTCAAGACATGAAGATTGGCCAAGAACACCAAGAACCTTCAATAAGATTTGAAGACCAAGGTTAAAGTTGAACCTCCCAACAACAACAACACCTCTTTCAACACAAATCCACAACCACAATACCAACAACACACCTTTAAATGTTCAAATTTTTAATCCACCACAACAACAACAACAACAATTTGGCCCAACTTTTGAATCTGCACAACAACAACACAAGTAGGAGTTCAACTTATATCTTGACTCTATTAGTGTTAGGGAAGAACAAACCAACACTAATAACACTCAATACTCACGAAATATACCTAGATATAAACTCAAAGAACAAATCTCGGCCAAGACAAGAACAAGAACAACAACTTTCTCGGCAAAGAACACCAAACTCAAGAACACAACTCTTTTTGAGAGATTTTTGACCTTAGACACCTCTTCTAGTGTTAGGAAAAAAATATCTAACACTATAACACATAAAACACACAAAAATCACAAGAAAACTAGGCACAAATCTCGTCCAAAACAACAACAAGACACAATTTTGGCCAAGACAACAAGAATGGACAGATTTGCTTGTTTTTGGAATTTTCAGCTTTTCAACACCTCTTTTTTTTTTTTACTTAGAGAGACCAAGATTGGTAGTGTAGGAACACAACAAGACTTATATATGATACCAAATTATAACGTAATCAACCCACAACATGGAAACAAGACACAAAACACAAGACAAACCGAGGACCAAAAGGGGAACAAGTCTCGGCCAACAATAATACCACAAGAACGAGATGATACAAGGTGCATTTTACACCAAAAACAGCCAACAACAATATGAAAATGAGATGATAAAATAACAATAACAAGATAACAACAATACACGGCTTTACTAGAACAAGAACACAAACACGATTACAAGAAGTGTAAGGATAGGAAGTGAGACATCAACTCTCACAAGAACTAAGAACCTAAGTGTATGTCACACACTAAGACCCTTAATACTTGTAATAGGCAACACCAACACTCTTACAATTACACAAGAGGGCATCAACCACTCAAGCACCAAGGTTTCTAACAATGTTTGGCAATACTAGCGATTTCACCCTAGCATCACCCTCATTTCAGATTTGGTGGCTTTTCCAAGCCCTAAACTAAGGTGGTACACTCCTCAGACTAGAGAGAGTTTGGTTCAAGTGTTACAACTTTCAATATCAATAAACAACTAATGAAATAAAGACCTAATACTAGCCTATTTATAGACTTATTACAACATAAGTGAAATCCAACAAGCCATTAATGAAGGAAAGAAAAAAGGCGCCTATGGAGTGTAGTCCAAGTGTAGTGTATGGACGGTTTTTGGTGCATAATTAAGTCGTCTTTGTCTATTCAATTTCACACACCAAGTCTCGGGTCCAACGCGTACTCTCATAAGCCCATATCCGTGATTATTCTTGTATCACACTACAAGCTCCACTTAACCTATATAGACCCATCCATGTAGAGACATATAGTAGGGGATATCAACATGAGGGATATGGGTTGTATGATTATTCATACATGAGGGGGGAAGATATGAGGGGAAAGCATGATAATCCAAGGAAAGTTTATGTACAAGAGGGAAGAGTTGATCATTGGAACCAACAAGGGAATCAAAACCATGATATAGGCCTAAATACCATCAAGATGGGGCTTCCAATATTCAAGGGTGAGAGTGATCCCAAATAGTTTCTTGCTTGGGAGTCCACATGTGAGAGGGTCTTCCAAGTTAATGATTTTGCTGAGGAGAAAAAAAGTTGCTATGCAATCGTTCACTTTGAAGGTTATGCTACTATGTGGTGGGAGTATGTTAAATGGTTCGGTAATGTTTTTATTGAGGGGCATCCTCCTCCTTGGTTTTGGTTAAGGTACCTTATGAGGCAAAGGTACTTACTCGAGAGTTACCAATAAGATCTATTTTCCAAGTTGTATAACTTGAGGTAAGGAAACAAGAGCGTCATGGATTACTACAATAGTTCCAACAACTCATTTTGAAACTTTATCACAGAGGGGAGAAAGTGAGACATGACATTGTTCGATTCAAGGTTTTATTGAATACGGATATCTCCTCAGTCTTGACACTCCACAAGTTTGACACTATTGATTCCATCTTTTAAGCGGCATTAGAGGTTGAAAGAGAGCTTAAGGAGAGGTCGATGTACAAGTCCAAGGGACAATCTCCCTTGAGTTGGCACAAGGACAAGGAGCACTCATTTAGTGATGAACAACTCTATGTTAATGTTATTTAAACTGAACACAAGGCTGCCCAAAAGTTACCTCTAATGAATGAAGGTAAACCACAACTAACCTCTTATTCTAAGGGTTTTCAATATTTTAAATGCCAAGGTTTAGGGTACAATTTTAGTGAGTGTCCAAATAGGAGAAATATGGTCCTTAGGGAGAGAAAATTATACTTTCTTGGAGTAGAGGTGGGACTTGAACCGGATGAGATTGATGACAAATCTCAAGATGGAGAGAAAGAGAAAACTGAGGTGACAAAGAATGATGTTTGGTCATGTGATAGTGAGGTTGAAGTGCCTAGTTTTGTGGTGATAAGATCCATGATTAGTAAGGCTTTGGTTGATCTTTGTCAAAGGGATAACCTTTTTAACACCAAATGCCTTATTAAGGGAGTTATGTTCTCTATGATCATTGATGGAGCTAGTTATGTCAATATTGTTAGTAGTACTATGGTTGACATCTTGAAGCTTCCCACAATCCCTCATGCTAGTCCATACAAGCTTCAATGGTTGAATGAGTGTAGGGAATTAAAGGTAACCCGACAAGTGATGATTTGGCTCAAGGTAGAAAACTACCAAGGTGAGGTATTTTGTGATGTAATACCTATGTAAGCATGTCACATACTGTTGGGGAGAACATGGCAATATGATAGGGCTACCATGCATGATGGAAGAACAAATAAGTACACATTTGAGCTCCATGGATGAAGGTATACACTCCACCATCTCTCACCATTACAAGTGTCTAAAGTTTATAAATAAGTGAGGGACTTGGAGGAAAAGAGGAATAAAGAAAGAAAAGGGAAATCAAAGAGTGGAAGTTTTAAAGAATATAGGGATACAATGGTACAGAGAGGACGAAAGTCCTTACTTTTGGGACTTGCCCACAAAAATCCCTTATATCTCACTAACTTAGGTACTAGCACTTTTCCTTGTATTAACTTTTCTTATATGTAGGTTCTAGATTGTGTGCTTCTGAAAAAGGATACAAAGAGGACTACGTACCAACACATGGTTGATGATCACAAGTATCCCTTGTCTAAGCCTCCTAACTTTCCGATAGAAAATGAAGGAATGATTTAAAGAAAGAGTCTTAGGGTCATGACTATGAAGATCAACGTGTATGCAAGTGTGACAAGAGATCATCTAAGAAAATGTATTGTTGAAGAGTGAGAAGGACCAAAACACACTATAAGCCGCCCCTATTCATACACTAGAGAGGCATCCCTTTTTATTAAGGGTCTTTTGGACAATTCACTTTTGTTATGTAATAGACAATATACATAGTTTAGTATTAGGGTTTTTACTCTTTAGTTGATTATTGTTGTAAGTCTTAAAACATTGAAACACCAAGTCCTTTCTAGCTTGAGATTTTATTCCATCCGTAACTAGGGCAATAAGTGTGGATATCACTTATATTGCAAACGTCATCTTGAAATATTGGAGCTAGAGGGGTAACGCCCCACTTGTGTCTATATAGGAGTTAGGTGATTATAGTGTGTAGGTGTTAAGGGTCCTTAGATTTGATATATATTCAGGTTCTTAGGATTTATACCTTCATTTTCATATCTATCTAGACTTTAATTTCTTGCAAATCATGTTCTTGTTGTGTTTGTGTTTGTAAGACCCCGCAAAATTCCTAGCTTAGTTCAGTCCTTTAAGCTTGTTAAGGGGTCCCAGACTTAGAAAATTCTAGCTAAGTATTCAAACTTAGTTTATTTTAGTCCTTCAAAAGTTGTCAATCTCATTTTGTGACCTTAAAGTCCTTTAAATGTCTATATTTTAGTTAATTCATGATCAGGAAGGTCAATAGGTGTTTCCGGACAAGTTTTGGATTTTTTGGACTTCATTTAAAGCTCCTTTGGAATCCCAAAATAGTGTACCAATGTAATCTTGGCACACCACATGGCCTATCGCATTGGTTAATACTTTCCCCAGCTACCACCACCAAATTCTAGTGAGTCGGTGCGATCTTGGTGTGACGCATTAGATATCGCGTTGGTGCCATCAACACGCCGTGTCGACCTGTGCATCGGCAATCCAGTTTTCACTCATTAAAAGACCGCATTCTTAGGGGTATTTGGGTCTTTTTTCCCCGACTCTCAACCCCCAAAACATGAAATTTAATACCCTAGGAAGCAAATAAACCCATTCTTTCTCAATTTCTCTCAAGAACAAGCCTTAGGGTTTTTAAATTTCAAATCAAGAAGTCAAGATTCCACCATTAATTTCCATAAATTCTTCAACAAGGTATGTAAAGTGTTCATCAAAGGGTCATTTCCACCCTTGGAGTTCAAGAAACTTCTTTCAAAAACATGAATTGTTATTTCCATGTGGTGGGTTTGAATTTAATAATGTGGATGTTGTGGAATGTGTTCCAAGTTGAAATCTTTATGTGTTTCTTGATATTATGATAGCAAGTAAGTTGAATTTTGATTCTCTTATATTAAAACCCTAGAATTATGAAGTCATGATGTATTAGCATTTTTTATCATACCCAAGTATAAATCTACTCCTACCATGTGTTTGATAAAATGCTAAATTGAGACTATGGTACTTTTGTGATCCTTTGGTGGTCTAAACGATGAACTTATGCTATACCCACATATTCACAATGTCTTACATGTAAAAGCTATACCTTGTATGTGTTTGATGGAATGCTCATGAGATTGGTTTAATGAAATTATGACGTGTTAGTATGCATTCCTATTCATGTGCAAGTTCATGGCTTTTAAGTGATTGATGAAATGCCTCATAGATCGATTGTGAGTTGTTGACTAATGTCAAGTATTCAAGAATTTTCATGTCTTATTATTTTCATGCCATCGAGTCCTGGGGGTATTTAATACCCAATAATTTAGTTGTGTGCCTAGAGCCAGTGTCAGTTACAGAATAGTCTCAATCATGTCACGATCAGTAGTACTCTAGTTCAGTTATAGAACTCTAGAAAACTTAGTAACCTCAGTATCAATCCAATCCCATTCAGTATTTAGTTTAGTCCTCAGTAAACTCAGTCAGATAAAAGAACTCGGTAGTATTCCATCAATCAACGGAACTCAGTAAACTCAGCTCAGTTCAGTTAATCAGTAAAATCAGTAACAGATTAGTCTAGCATAGTATGAACTAGGAAATCAGTTCATTATCTAGTCAGTTAGGAGTAGGATTCAGCACCGAGTGAACCCAAGGATGGGGACTCACCTACCAGTAGAGGGTGTAATCCTTAGAAGTAGTCCTTTCATTCTAAAACTACATAGCCAGCGTAGGTTGAGACATCAAAACCTGCTAGTTGAGGGTTGATGAGGTGGATTAACCTGATAGTTGAGGGTCTCACCATTCTTATTTGAGAACCTACCAGATAAGGTTATCTCTTCAGTGTCTTTACCCGTGGCATAGTACTGACACCCTTCCAACTAGGGTTACAGGTTGGACGCCGAATTTATTCAGAAAAGTGGCATATTGGTTAGATGATTACATCCCACAGTACCAGTCTCAGTCTTCAGTAAAGAACTCACATAGTTCTATAGATTTTAGGACTGTCAGATATAGTCACTCAGCTCATTACGGAACTCAGCTAGTTCAATAAAAAATAGGACTGTCAGACACAGTCACTCAGTAAACAGTATATTAGTTATCAGCTATATCAGTTATCAGTAATCCATGTTATCAGTAAACTCAGTATTTAGAATCCTTATGACTTCAGTTACAATTATGTATTCATGCATGTATTCTTACGTAGTCATGTTTATGTTATTAAGTCAATTATAGTTCATGTATATGAACCCTTGCATTCAGCCTTACCTCACTTTGCATACCAGTACATTTACACATACTGATTGCGTACTTTTATTTATGTAATGGTGTTTTATACCATAGGTTCAGACGTACAGACCCTAGAGCATTCTTAGCAGTTTAGACATTTATCCAGCAGCAGTAGACTAGCAGTGAGTCATCATTATTTGAGGATATCCTTTTATTTCATTGTCTCATTAGATTCAGCATTTCAGTAGATGGAGTTAGTTGGGAGATTGTCCTATTAACTCCTTATTTAAACAGTTTAGTTTAGAGGCTATTCAGACAGATGTTCAGATAATATTTAGTATTTCAGATTCTACAGTATCTATTATTCCATATTATACAGTGTTATTACTCAATTATTACAGCAGGTACTAGTCATGGATTAGCATGTGGTCCTTCAGGATTATAAGTACCGCATAGTATCCGGGGTACAGACTCGAGACATTACAAACTTGGTATCAAAGCCTAAGGTTCAACAGTGTCCTATGAAGTCTAAAAGTTGCATCTAGTAAAGTCTTGTGCATGGGTGTGTAGTGTACCATACTTATGGACAGGAGGCTACGAGATGTTTTAGGAACAGTTTCTTTTTTTAGTATTCATATCGTGCGAGTGAGCATGAGCTCTAGATAAACTCTCTTTTTAATACAAGTTTCTCTTCCATCTATAGAAAATGCCTCTAAAGAGGACTCAGGGAAGAGGAATGGGAGATCATCCAGCACCTCAGCTCGACCCGCCTAATCCTTTGGGCGAACATTTCTCTCACGTGGAGTTTAGAGCAGTATTCACCACCCTAGCTCATTTTATGGTAGCCCAGAATAAACGCCTAGCTACTATTTTGACCAACCCAGTGGCCAATACTTTTGTTGCCAGGATTCGAGACTTCACCCGAATGAACCCTCCATTTTTTTCCTGGTCTAATTTAGAAGAGGAACCTTATGAGTATCTTGATCAGGTGTAAAACATTACTAATATTATGGGGGTGACTGTTAGTAAGAGTCCTGAGCTAGCTGTATATTAGTTTCAGAATGTGGCTCACAGTTGGTTAAAATAGTGGAAAGCAAAGAGGGCCATAGGTGCAGGGCCTATTGAATGGGAGGAGTTTTCCATTGCTTTTCTAGATAGATTCTTTCCCCTAGAGCTAAGAGAATATAAGGTGTTAGAGTTTATTAATCTGAAGCAGGGAAATATGACAGTGAAAGAGTATTCTCTCAAGTTTACTCAATTAGATAGATACGCTCCTCATGTGGTGGTAGATAGTAGATCTCGATTGAGTAAGTTTGAGTCTGGTGAATGATAGTGTGGTCAAAGAATATAGGACCGCAATGTTGATTAGTGAGATGGACTTGGCTAGGCTGATGATCCATGCTCAGTAGATAGAGGAGCAGAAGAATAGGGAGAGAGAAAAACAGAATAAGAGAGCTAGAATAGGTAGTTTCAACTTTGCTCAGCCTAAGTCAGAGGGTGGGAATCATTCTCAGTTCTACCCGAAATCATCAGCTTCAGTTCCATTATCAATTAGTGCTCCAGTGCCAAAATTTAGAGATGGCAATAGAGATAAGGCACCAGGTTCTAAGTCTCAGGGTAGTGTCAGCAGTGCCCGAACTAATACTTTTTGTTAGAATTATGGAAAGAACCATTAGGGTATTTACAGAGCTGGCAATGATGTTTGTTTTGGATGTGTAAAGCCAGGTCATAGAGTCAGAGATTATCCCTAGTCACATTCTCAAGGTCAGCGAAACCGTCCTCCAGCTCAATTCGGATGCCCGAATCAGCAGGGTGCCTCATCTAGTGCCATCAGCGGGCAATGTCCAAATAGAATCTATGTTCTTTAGTCCCTACAAGATCAGGAAATTTCTCCTGATGTGGTCACTAGTATGTTACAAGTTTATCACTTACATGTTTATGCTTTGCTAGATCCAGGAGCTTTCTTATCCTTTGTTACTCCTTATATAGAAGTTAATTTTGGAGTCAATCCCAAAATTCTAGTAGAGCCTTTCTCAGTTTTTTCCCCAGTGGGCAAATCCATCACAGCCCAACGGGTATACAGGAACTGTCTGATTATGGTATCTCAGAAAATAACTTCAGCAGACTTAGTTAAATTAGAGATGACTAAGTTTGATGTCATTCTTGGCATGGATTGGCTTCATTCCTGCTATGCCTCAATCGACTGCAGAAACAAAATTGTCTAGTTCCAGTTCTAGTTCCCTAATGAACCCGTCCTAGAGTGGAGGGGTAGTACTTCATCATTTAAGGGTTATCTTATTTCTTACCTTCGAGCGATAAAAATGATATCTAAGGGATATGTTTATCACCTTGTGTGAGTCAAGGGCTCCAGTTCAGAAACCCCTACCCTTGAATCAGTGTCAGTAGCATGTGAATTCCCCGATGTATTTCCCGAAGTTCTTCCTAGAATTCCTCCCGAAAGAGAAATTGATTTTGAAATTGATCTTCTCCCAGATACTCAGCCCATATCTATTCTGCCATACAGAATGGCACCTTCAGAACTTAGAGAATTAAAAAAATAGTTGAAGGATCTCCTACAGGCCCAGTGTGTCCCCGTGGGGTGCACCAATTTTATTCGTGCATAAGAAAGATGGTTCTCTCAGGATGTACATTGACTACCGCCAATTAAATAAAGTCATAGTAAAAAATAAGTATCCCCTTCCCCAAATCGATAATTGATTTGACCAAGTTTAAGGCGCTAGTTATTTTTATAATTAGACCTTAGATCAGGCTATCATCAGGTCAGAGTCAAAGAATGTGACATCCCGAAGACAGCTTTCAAAACTCTATATGGTCACTTCGAATTCATAGTCATGTTCTTTGGTCTTACCAATGCCCCAGCAGCTTTCATAGACTTGATGAACGATGTGTTCAAGCAGTACTTGGACATGTTCATCATAGTTTTCATAGATGACATCCTGGTTTACTCCCGCAGTGAACATGATCATGCAGACCATCTCAGAATAGTATTGCAGACTCTCAGAAATCATCAGTTATTCACCAAATTCAATAAGTATGAATATTGGCTAAGGTCAGTAGCATTCCTTGGCCATATCATTTTTGGCGATGGCATTAGAATGGATTCCTAGAAGACTGAAGCGGTGAGAAACTTGCCTAGACCCATCTCTCCATCAGATATTAGGAGTTTCTTGGGTTTGGCTGGCTATTATAGGTGGTTTGATGAGGGATTTTCATCTATTGAATCCCCTATGTCCAGATTGACTCATAAGAAAGTCAAATTTTAGTGGTTAGATTCATGCGAGAAGAGTTTTCATTAGTTGAAGACTCGACTCACCTCAGCTCTAATTTTGACTCTTCCAGATGGTTCAGATGGGTTTCTAGTATACTATGATGCATCAAGAGTAGGTTTGGGTTGTGTCCTCATGCAGCATGGTAAGGTTATATTCTACGCATCCAGACAACTTAAACCCTAAGAGAAGAATAATCTGACTCATGATCTCGAGTTAGAAGCAGTAGTGTTTGCCTTAAAGATTTAGAGGCACTACTTGTATGGGATGCATGTAGATGTGTTCATAGATCACAAAAGCCTTCAGTATGTATTTTCTCAGAAATACTTAAACCTCCGTCAGATAAGGTGGTTGGAGTTGTTGAAATACTATGACATAAGCATTTTGTATCACCTGGGCAAGGACAATGTAGTGGTTGATGCTCTCTTGAGGTTAGTAAGAAGAAGTTAATTCAGGAAGTTCATCAGCTTGCCCGACTAGGTGTCTGCTTAGTCGATTCTGCAGATGGTAGTGTGTGGGTTCAGAACAGTTCAGAATCATATCTAGTTTCTGAAGCAAAGGAAAAGCAGGATAAAGATCCCAGTTTAGTCAAGTTGAAAAAGTCAGTCAGAGATCAGAAGGTGGAGGTTTTCTCCCAATGGGGAGATGGTGTTTTGCATTGTCAGGGTCGTCTATGTATACCAGGTATGGATGACTTGATGCAGCAAATTATAGTAGAGACGCATGGTGCATGTTACTCTATTCATCCAGGGGCCACTATGATGTACCATGATTTGTGGGAGATCCATTGGTAGAGTGGGATGAAGAGAGACATTGCAGAATTCATGGCTAAGCTCTCAACATATCATCAGGTTAAGATTGAGCATCAAAATCCAAGTGGGTCCATGCAAGAGTTCGGTATCCCTACTAGGAAGTAGTAAGAAGTAAACATGGACTCTTTGATGGGTGTGCCTCGTACTCGTTGTTAGCACGATTCAGTTTGGGTCATCATAGATAGAGTGACCAAATCAGCTCACTTTCTTCCAATACATACCTCATATTCTGCCAAGGATTACGCCAAACTCTACATCAAAGAGTTGGTCAGATTACATGGTATTCTATTTTTCATTGTCTCAGATAGAGGTACTCAGTTCACCTCTTATTTCTGGAAAGCATTCCAAAATGATCTTGGTACCCGAGTTCACCTCAGTACATCCTTTTATCCCTAGACAAATGGTCAAGAAGAAAGGACCATTCAGACTTTGGAAGATATGCTGCGATCGTGTTCGATAGATTTTAAAGGTAGTTGGGATGACCATTTGCCTTTGATTGAGTTTGCATCTAACAAAAGCTATCATTCCAACATTTAGATGGCTCCGTTTGAAGCTCTTTATAGTAGGAGATGCATATCTCCAATCGCTTGGTTTGAGGTGCGTGAGGCCGCAGTTGTAGGGTCTGACCTAGTATTCGATACCTTAGAGAAAGTTTAGTTGATTAGAGAGAGGCTCAAGATAGATCAGAGCTGACATAAATCATACACTAATGTACGCAAAAAGGATCTCGAGTTTGATATTAGAAATTATGTGTATTTAAAAATTTCTCCCATGAAAGGAGTGAAGAGGTTCAACAAGAATTTAAAGCTCAGTCCCTGATATGTCGGTCCCTTTAAAATTCTCAGTCGCTTTGGCAAAGTAGCTTACAAGCTCGAATTACCTTCAGATTTATCTTCAGTTCATCCAGTGTTCTATGTCTCCTTGCTAAAGAACTGCGTAGGTGACCCAGCAGTTGTCGTCCCTATAGAGGGCATAGATGTTCAGAATAACCTCTCTTTCGAAGAGATTCCATTCGAAATCCTTGACTATCAGACTCGCAGATTGAGGAACAAAGAAGTCCCTCTAGTCAAAGTTCTTTGGTGGAATCAGTCCGTTGAGGGAGCTACTTAGGAAGTAGAAGAATACATGCGGACCAAGTATCCTTACCTCTTCTCCACTAATCTAGACTCAGCCCAAGGTAATGGCTTTTATTAAGCTTATTCAGTTTCATGCTCAAATTTACATTACAAACTTGGTATCATTTACCTTTGAATATCAAGTTATATGTTCATGAGTCAGTTTAGTCATGTATTCATGTATCAAATATGTATGAGCAGTATAAGAAACTTAGCTTATCAGTACTCCCAGTCATGTATTCATGAATTAGCTCAGCAATGTACTCATGCATCAGATATGCATGTTCAATTTGATTATTTAGTATATAAGTAATATCAGTCCTATAGTCATGCCCCGGATGTTCATGTCCAGTAAGTAGATTCAGTCTACTAGTACTCTCAGTTCAGTCAGTCTCATTCAAGGACGAATGTTCCCAAGGGGGATATATTATAAAACCCTAAAAAATTCCAAGCTTAATTTAGTCCTTTAAGCTTGTTAAGGGGTCCCATACTTAGAAAATTCTAGCTAAGTATTTAGATTTAGTTTATTTTAGGCCTTCAAAAGTTGGCAATCTCATTTTACGACCTTAAATTCCTTTAAATGCCTAAATTTTAGTTAATTCATGATCAGGAAGGTCAATAGGTGTTCCCAGATAAGTTTCGAATTTTTTGGACTTTGTTTGAAGATCCTTTGGAATTCCAAAATAGTGTACCAATGCAATCTTGGTGTACCGCATGGCCTATCGCATTGGATAATATTTTCTCCAGCTACCAGCGCCAAATTCCATGGAGTCGGCGCGATCTTGGCACGACACATTGGATATCGCATTGGTGCCATCGACTCGCCGCTTTGACCTGTGTGTCACCAATCTAGTTTTCACTCATTAAAAGACCACGTTCTTGGGGGTATTTGGGTCTTTTTACCACGACTCTCAGACCCAAAAACACAAAATTTAATATCTTAGGAAGCAAATAAACCTATTCTTTATCAATTTCTCTCAAGAAGAAACCTTGGGGGTTTTAAATTTCAAATCAATAACTCAACATTCCCATATTAATTTCAGACATTCTTCAACAAGGTATGTAAAATGTTCATCCAAGGGTCCCTTCCACCCTTAGAGTTCAAGAAACTTCTTTCAAAAACATGAATTGTGATTTTCATGTGGTAGGTTTAAATGTTATCATGTGGATGTTGTAGAATGTGTTCCAAGTTGAAATATTTTTGTGTTTCTTGATATTATGATAGCATGTAAGTTGAATTTTGATTCTCTTATATTGAAACCCTTGAATTATAAAGTCATGATGTATTAGCATTGTTGATCATACCCAAGTATAAAACTACGACTACCATGTGTTTGATAAAATGCTAAATTGAGACTATGGTGCTTTTGTGATCCTTGGGTGTTCTAAACAATGAACTTATGCTATACCCACATGTTCACAATTTCTTTCATGTTAAAGCTATACCCTGTATGTGTTTGACGGAATGCTTATGAGATTGGTTTAATGAAATTACGATGTGTGAGTATGCATTCCTATTCATGTGCAAGTTCATGACTTTCAAGTGATTAATGAGATGCCTCATAGATCATATTGTGAGTTGTTAACTATTGTCAAGTATTCAATAATTGTCATGTCTTATTATTTTCATGCTATAGAGTCCTGGGGGTGTTTAATATCGGACAAATTTAGTTGTGTTCCCAGAGACAGTGTTAGTTACAGAATAGTCTCAATCATGTCACAATCAGTAGTACTCTAGTTCAGTTACAGAACACAGGAAAACTCAATAACCTCAATATTAATCCAGTCCCATTCAGTATTCAGTTTAGTCCTCAGTAAACTCAGTCAGATAACAAAACTAAGTAGTATTTCGTCAGTCAGTGAAACTCAGTAAACTCAGCTCAATTCAGTAAATCAGTACAATTAGTAACAAATCAGTCCAGCCTAGTATGAACCAGGAAATCAGTTAAGTGTCTATTCAGTTGAGAGTACGATTCATCACCGAGTGAACCCAAGGATGAGAACTTACCTTCCAGCAGAGGGTGTGATCCTTAGAAGTAGTCCTTGCATTCAAAAACTATATATCCAGTGTAGGTTGAGATATCAAAACCTACTAGTTGAGGGTTGATGAGGTGGATTAAACTGATAGTTGAGAGTCCCACCGTTCTTATTTGAGAACCTGCCAGATGAGGGTATCTCTTCAGTGTCTTTACTCGTGGCACGGTACTGACACCCTTCCAACTGAGGTTACAGGTATGATCCTGAATCTATTTAGAAAAGGGGCATTTCGGTTATATGATTACCTCCTACAGTCTCAGTCTCAATCTTCAGTAAAGAACTTAGATTGTTCTACAGATTTCTGGACTGTCAGATACAGTCACTTAGCTCAGTATGAAACTCAGCTAGTTCCATCAAAAACAAGACTGTCAGACACATTCACTTTGTAAATAGTGTATATTAGTCATCAGTAATCCATGTTATCAGTAAACTCAGTATTCAGAATCCTTATGACTTCAATTACAGTTATGTATTCATGCAGGTATTCTCACACAGTCATGTTTATGTTATTCAATCAGTTATAGTTCATACATATAAACCCTTACATTCAGCCTTACCTCATTTTTTGTGCCAGTACATTCACACATACTGACGCATACTTTTCTTTCTGCTATGGTGTTTTATACCATAGGTTCAGACGTATGGTCCCCAGAGCATTCTTAGTGGTTCAGACATTTTTCCAACAGCAGAAGACTAGCAGTGAGTCCACATCATTTGAGGATATTCTTTTATTTTATTATCTCATTAGATTCAGCATTTCAGTAGATGGAGTTAGTTGGGGGATTGTCCCATCAACTCCTTATCCAGACAGTTTAGTTTAGAGTCTATTCAGACTACATGTTCAGACAGTATTTAGTATTTTAGATTCTGATGTTTTATCAGACTTTATCATGATCTTTTCATTAGTATTACAATTTTTAACCTTATGGCATTTCAGCCCATTATTCGGCATTATACAGTGTTATTACTTAGTTATTGTAGCAGGTACCAGTCATGGGTTAGCTTGTGGTCCTTTGGGATTATGAGCATCGTGTAGCGTCTGGGGTACAGACTCGGGGCGCTATAGTGTTCTTGTAGCCATTTGTGTTCTTCTTTTGTATGATATTTTATGGTCTATTTTGGTGCTTTGTTGGGCTATTTGGTATCATTACAGCTATGGTTTTGTTACTATTTATATGTTTAGGTATAAGTTGATATTATTTAAGGTTGAAGCTTTCTACTTATGGGATCACTTGTTTCTGGACATGGTGAGGTTACTATGAGTATCAATTTGGGTTTGACATTTTTTATAATTATGGTTGGGATGATCTAGTATTAATCACAATTTTTACTAGGAGTTTGATAGTTGTGCTGAGTTATGTCGTGAATGATTTATATTGGGCCTCTTATTATTACCCACTATTTTCGATTCAAATTTGGTGTATGGCCTCTTGTTATTACCCATTAATTTAGGTTCAAGCCTAATATGAATATGGATATTTCATTATGGATTTAGGATTGGAAGGCTACTTGGGATGGGTTCAGTTAATGGATATTTATTTTTTATATCTTAGTTTCTTATGTTTGTACCCACTGGCTTATGGGGGGCTTGATAGGGTTAATTGAGTATGTCTTTCATCTTCAAGATATTCTAGGTAATGGTTTCATCTAACCTAGTGTATCACCTTGGGGTGCTCAAGTTATGTTTGTAAAGAAAAGGGATGGTTCTATGTGTATATGCATCAAGTACGGACAATTGAATAAGGTGACAGTAAATAATAAGTATCTTGTGCCTCATACTAATACTTTGTTTGACCAGCGTCCAGGTGCAGCAGTGTTTTCTAAGATTGATTTAAGGTCAGGTTACCATCAGCTGAGTATCGGGGCTAAGGACATCTCTAAGACAATCTTCAGGACTCGTTATAGCCATTATGAGTTCCTAGTCATGTCTTTTGGGTTGACTAATGCCCCAACAATATTTATGGATTTGAAAAATTATACTTTTATGAAATATTTGGACTCCTTTATAAAAGTTTTCATTGATGACATTCTAATATATTTTAGGGGAGGAGCACAAGCAACATTTAAGGGTTGTGCTCCATACTTTGAGAGATCATAGGCTTTATGCCAAATTCTCAAAGTGTGAGTTTTATCTTGAGTTGGTAGATTTCTTGGGGTACATAATATCTAAGTTAGGCCCACATCTCTTATCGAGGATTGTAGTTTTATTATGTTAGCATGCTACTATAAGCATTTTGTAGAGAGTTTTGCTACTATTGCAGCCCCTAAAACTAGATTGACTAGGAAGAAAGTTCTATTTTAGTGGTCTGTGACTTATGAGGTGAGCTTTATGAAGCTCAAGGACTTTGCTTACTTCATCTCCTAATTTGACTCTTCAAGTTGAAGGCTAGGGGTTCACCATCAATTATGATTCTTTTAGTGTTTTTTTTGGGGTGTGTTCTAATATAGTAGGGTCGTATTATTGTATATAAATTGAGGCATTTGAATGTGCATGAGAGAAACTACCCCAATCATGATTTGAGTTTGTTCTGGTACTTTTTGCGCTTAAGATTTTGAGGCATTACTTTTATGGTGTT
This sequence comes from Capsicum pubescens, assembly GCA_030864215.1. Classification (NCBI taxonomy): domain Eukaryota; kingdom Viridiplantae; phylum Streptophyta; class Magnoliopsida; order Solanales; family Solanaceae; genus Capsicum; species Capsicum pubescens. Next base: position 152,097,972 of record CM061543.1, on the reverse strand, counting down.
CGTTGTGAGATTTTCACTAACCATTGCAGTCTTCAACATCTTATGACCCAAAAGGAGATTAATTCAAGGTAATCCAGATAGATTGTGTTGCTGAATGACTATGATGTCTCTACTCTATCCATCTAGGCAAGGTAAATTTAGTAATGGATTCCCGGAGCCAAAGAGAAGTGAGTATGGTTAGCTTGGTCTTTATTTCAGTTTTAGTGCATCCATTTGCTTTGTGCATCCATTCCTTAGCTAACTTTATGGTTCGACTTGATATTTTTGACTCCGAAAGTATACTTTCTAGTGTTGAGCCTAGATCTACCTTGTTAGATTAGATTCGAGGTCATTAGTTTAAGGATGGAAGGCTCTCTAGAATTCGAGATCAGTTGCTGAGAGGTGAGTCTAGAAGGGCTACCTTAGATTCAGAGGATATTCTGAGGTTTGACAGTCGTATATATGTTTCAAGGTTTGGAGATTTGATACAATTGATTCTTAGAGAGACTTATTATTCCAGGTATTCTATTCACCCTATGACAGCTAAGATGTATAGGGATTTGAGGAAGCATTACTAGTGGAGTGATATGCAGAGGGATATAGTGGAATTTATGGCTTTATGCCTATGTTGTTAGTAGGTAATGGCCCAACAGCTGAGATCTAGCGGATTTCTTTCTAGACTACCCATTCCCAAATGGAAATAGAAACGGGTCAATATGAATTTTGTAGGTGATTTGTGTAACTCCCCTGAGTACCCCTAGACATCACACAGTGCCTAGGACCACGAATAGTACCTTAACATCTTGTATAATCTAAAACTCATGAAAAGTGAACTAACACATACATATAAACACGGTTGGAAACAACTTAAAGTTGTGTTCTCAACTTGAAATCTTGAAGTCACAAACTAACTTTTTAAATTGAAAGGTACGTGGTTTGATGAGCCTCTACTACTAACTACAGAGACACTGGCATAGACCCCAGCTGACTCAGATGGAATTCTAAATCAAGTAACTAAAGTAACTTTCATCAACGGCTAAGGATCTGATGAATTGGATCCTCAGACTTTGAGAACTCAATAAATATCGAGATACAGAAAGTGATGCTTGTGATCAATCGTGTTGTTGTAAACGAGACCAGAACCTACATTATTAGACAATGTAGTACATAGACAAATATGTGTGGGTTAGTTTTATGGAATATACTGAGAATATGGGGGTGAATGCACAAATAAAATAGAAACTAAATATATAAGAAAATTACTTTCAAACAAATGTATGCTAAGTGTAGAGGACTTATATTGGACATGAGTAAACCTAAAAGTTGTATGATCATAAAACATGAGTAATAAAGCAAACTGAATAAACTTAGTGAGTCGTTATACTTAGTTTCTAAAATCTTTGTTTTTTAGTATTTCTTGTGGGAGATTCTTTAAACCAACATAAACTATGTGAGGTGTCATAGAGTCAATGTCTTACCCACATTGGGGAGAGTTGTCCTATCCTTTCCATCAGAATAGAACATTAACTTATAGTGACCACTAACTTAACCCATATTGGGACTTAGACCTTCGGTGGCTCATAGTTTCTTAGAATTTAGGATACGCTCATCCACATTCCCTTCTCGATGCTAAATACTACTCCCAATATATATAAATATATGATCATACGTAAGAAATCCACCTCAAAATAGAATATGTGTTTGTAACTTTAAACAAATTATGCATCTCTTGCTTAAATCATACCCAATGGGTGAAATTTGGGATTTCAAATCTTGAATGTGATCATAAGATCAAAACTAAACTCTTATCAAATTGCCATAATTGAAAATTGAACTTATAAGCGTAAACTTCTTGTACTCAATAACTTATTTAAATCCTTAAATTCATGCATCATGTCTTAAAAACTTCATATCAAAATATCATGCTCAAAACTTAAGTTAGAATCTTTCATCAATTCATCAAACTTCAAGCCAATATAATGAGAATCACATTATAATAGTAATAATGCAAGTCAAAACATGACCAAAGGTTATCTCCTGTACAATTCAATCTGTAAATCAAATGATCAAGTCATAAATTCAAGAATATGGGAATTTGGGTATGAATCCTAATTTAAATTACATCAATTCGATTTTAAATTCATGTTTTTGGGCACAAGGATAAAATAGTACCCTTGTTCAAAACCCCATATACTTGGAATTTCTTAACTTATGAAGAGAACTTGAACTTTGAGACTTGAGATATGATTTAATAAGAGAAACCCTAATCTTGTTATTCTTGAAGATACAAGGAGAAGGAGTATTGTTATTCGACTAAAGGTAGAGAAAAATAATGTTTCTTTTGGGTTATAAGTCATGGGTTGAAAGTTTTAAGAGGAGAAAGACCAAAAGGTCCCTCAACTGAACTTATAGAAATTTGACCGTTATTTATCACGAGTCATCTTACAACTCTTAAGATGAGGTTACAAGTTAGCGAAGTGACTCAAACATTGGCAGTGACAAAGATAGCACGTTTTGGTCAATATACGAGTCATATCTTACGACTCGTCATATCTTCATACGACTTGTATCATTCTCTCATAACTTGGACAGAGACTTGGGGGACCTATACTGCTAATCTTATGACTTTACTTATAATACTTGTAAAAATAAGTGATGACTCTTAGGATCGAGTCATAACCTAAATAGAACTCTAATTTTGTACACTGCCTTGGCTACGACCTCCATATCATGACTCGTCAGGAGTTGATACGACTTGAGAAAGTGAGTTGTAAGTTGAACCGTGACTTAAAAACATGGGGAATTACAGTTTTCCTTTCACTTATCATGTTTTTGATAGAATATGGGTCATTGTGGACTGACTGACTAAATCTACTCAATTTTTCTTTTAGACTTTATATAGTGCCAAGTGTTTATCTCATATCTATATTCGAGAGATGGTTCGCCTTTATGGGGTACCCATGTCCATTATATTAGATTGAGTTCTCAGTTCACTTCCATCTTATGAAGGATATTTCAGGAGGATTTGGGTAACTAGATTAACCTTAGCACCCCTTTTCATCCCCAGATTGATGGGTAGTTAAAGTGGACTATTCAAGTTTTGCAGGATATGCTTTGTGCTTGTGTTTTTTATTTTGGAGGGCAGTGGGACCATTTTTAATCCTTGGCAGAGTTTTTGTTTAATAACAACTTTTATTCAAGTATACAGAAGGGCCTATTTGAGTCATTATATAGTAAGTGATGTCGGTCTCCGATTGGTTGGTTCGAGGCATTTGAGGTTAGGCCCCGTGGTATAAATTTGCTTTAAGAGTTATTGGACTGATTTTTCCATGATTCGGGATAGACTTCAAACAGCTTAGAGCAGCCAAAAAATTTATGCTCATCATAGACTTTGTGGCTTGAAGTTTAGTATTAGTGACTGGGTCTCTTCCAAGTATCTCCCATGAAGGGCTTGATGAAGTTCGAGGGGAGGGGAAAACTTAGATCCAAATATATTAGACCATTTGAGATCTTTCAGACAGTTGTGGAGGTAGCGTATATTTCCTCTAGCTTTCTCACCTATCCACCCAATGTTTTATGTGTCTATGCTACTATGGTTTATCCCAGATGAGTCTCACATTCTTTGATAGTACTCGATTCAGTTAGATGAGAGGTTGATAATCGTAGAGGAGTGTGTGTCTATTTTTTCAAGAGATTTCTGGTGGTTATGCTCTAGGGACATTTCTATAGTTAAGGTATAGCTAGTCACCATCCAATTGAGGAGGCTACTTGGGAGATCGAGTATGATATGCGGACCCAGTATCCCGACCTATTCAAACCTTTAGGTACTTTTTGATCCTTTACTTTTGTAGAGAAAAGCCCTTTTAGTAGTGGATCCTTTAATGACCCTGTAGGTCATTTCCTTCATTTTTATGTTTTCTCTAAATTTAAAGATTTCCAATAGCTACCTTAAATCATTTATAACATGTTGGAAATAAAAGCTTGGGTATTGAGTAGTGTATTTGGTTTTTAGAGTCATTTTCCTATTTAGGAGCTAGATAAATTTAAGAAATGGGTCTTGGCTAAAACCTTAGGCAAATGGTCTCAGATAGCATTTTTGGCAGTCTTAACAGCTACAAAACATTGATTTTAGGCCAGGGTGACCCTTAGTCCGGGTCTTGAGGCTTTCAAACACGTTTTGGGTTATAGGGTGTAATTTGGTTAAAATGGACCTTAGGAGTGCGGGACCTACTATTTATCTAAACAACCTCGAATAAAAATTTTGATGGTGTCATTGAGTCTGGGATATCGAATTTGGTAGAGTAGCATAGTTCATTTCCATTCATGGGATTCCAAATGAATCTTGAGGGCCCGATCTGGATATTTGTAACTTGCCAAAGTTGCTGGTGCAAGGCAAAAAGGGCCTTTGCATTCTTGAGTCCTTGGTACATTTGCGAGGTTCAAGATTTTGGACCTCATCATCCATGTTCTAGCTTTGCATTCGCAAAATAAAAATTTGGCCAAGTCGGTTTAGTCTTCTTTTTTGCTATCGTGGTAGACCGATCACGTTCGTAAAGGTATGACTAGGCCAACACCCGCGTTTGTAGTAGGGGACCCATATTTGCAAAAAAGGAACCCTTGGCAATATATATACTTCATTCTTCATTTTTCCTTTATATTTTTCTAATTACCAATACCATTATAGTGTAAATTAGCTTGTAAATTGTAAAATAATCATATAGTTGAGCTGGGAATAGCTTGGAAATGTACTTGTGGGCCCTATATCTTTGAATTCCCATAAGCTTCCACTTAATTTCTCTATTAATTCTTGATTTTACTTATTTATTTTGGACTATTGTTGGGATTGATTTGGGACTCTATTGAGCTCAAAATTGGCTATATTTTTATGGCAATTGATCTGTAAGCCATAAGGGATGTTGTGAGTGATTCTGCAAATAGACCCCACATGGAATTTTAAGTCTGATTTTTTACCCAAAGCATTTATCACAATATGGGTTTTTTTCTCATCTTGACATTTAGATTGTTATTTTGATAGCATGAAAGATCTCGAAGTCCTCTTAGAAGGTGAGAGCCATGGTTTAGAGGATTTGGTGAGCATGTAGGCTAGGTTAACCCTACCTTTGGATTGAGCTTATTTATGGTATTTTTGTACTTTTATGCTTGATTTAGGCAGGTAGGCTTAGCTCGGGCATTGTTTTAGTATTTTTATGCCTTATTATCTAGTTAGGGCCCCATTTTGGTAGATTTTGGGCCCGTTCTACCCTAGTATGGTGTAGTATTATCCTTTAGGACTAGGATTAGTGCTATTAGTACCCTGAAATGAAAGTCGAAATCCTTATAATAGACTTGGCTAGGTTCTGATCAAGGTTAGGCTATCGGGACCTCGTAGTGGACCCCACGACCCTTTTTAGCTAGTATACTTGGCAGTAAGTTCCTTTAGGCTTAGGTAGATACCTAGCTATTTGTATAGGTTGTTACCTTTCATAGGGTCTAACTTAGGATTGTTTTCTGGCATATTTTAGCTCCTTTTCTCGACTAAAATAACAATTAATCGTGGATCGCACCTCATTGACCTAGCATTCAAAACCCTTGCCTTGTGGACTTATCCTTCGGGATTCATATTTATAACACTATGATTAAGAGGCTGGCTTAGAACCCTTGAGATTCTTCCTGTTAGTTGGTTACGCTTATACTTATGTAAATGCATTTTACTTTTAGTTCGAGTCAAGAATATGCTTTATTGTTGTTATTATTATGATTTTTGGCATGATACTAGCATCAGTTATAGCTATGGTTTGGTTATTATATACTAATAGTGTCTAATTTCAATGTCTGACAACTTGCAGGAAAAACATCCAGTGGACAAAAAAAAGGAGGAATCCTAAAGCCACAAAAAAAGGCATCTCAAAGCCTCTAAACAAGGAAAAGATCTATTATAAGAATATAGAAGGAAAAGGAGTGTAACTATATCTTTAGCATTTAATGCATCATCTCTTATTAAAGAAAACAAGGCTAAATCAGAGTGGTAGAATCTTTAGATTAGGGCTAAACTAGCACGGGCTTTTTCCCCATCTAATAAAGAGCATTTATGGTCCAACCTTATTCTTGGAAAGAGGATATTTTCATCCAATTTCCAAGAATCAAATCCCTTGGATTGCCTTTTATTTTAAATCTTCCAATGACTAGTAGTTGTCCAATCACTACAATTTAAAGGGACGGAAGATAAAGGAAGAGACATACTTTTGTCTCAACCTTCTCTAGTTCTTTGCTCTACTTTATTCAAGCATTGTATTCTCTTAAGGTTTATTGTGTATTGAAACAGATAGGAGAGGAAAACATAGTTAGTGAGTCATTGTATCAAAGTGAAAAAAAGAGTAAGTCATAGACAAAAGGCTTGACTCAATCCTTGTACTATGCTTGATTTTACAAAGAACTAGTAGAATCCCTTACAACCCAACGAGACTGGATTAAGACATATTGGTGGTCCCAACTAATATAAAATAGCTGGTGTCATTTTGTTTTAGCTCTTTCTTCCTCGAACTTTAATTTTTTGTATAATAGTCGGTTGTCTATCTAAGCGAGTCGACTGCCAATTAAAAAAAGAGTAATTCACCCCAACTCTTACTACTTTTAATTGTTATCAGAATTTGGATTCGCAGTTATTTGTTTAACAGCAACAACAACAACAACAACATACCTAGTGTATTCCCACCTATTTGTTTAACAGCAAATGAGAAAAATATCATGGCTCAAACAGGTGTTGGATCTTTATTCTCATATAACCCTCTCAAATTAGACCTCTTTATTTTAATGAAAAACATTTTCCTCATTGGAATATAAGGATGGAAACTTTCATTAAGTCATATGAAGTCAAAGTATGGAAAGTGATCAAACATGGTGATATGCCACTTGTTACTTCCAACAAAGACGAGGATGGAATAAAATTGAGAATGGTGAAACTTTTACTGACAGCCTTCATACTCTGGAGAACTATCTGATGAATAGATGAAAATTATTAAGATCAACTCAAAGGCCAAAATATGTTTTATAATGCTATCGTGGTGAAGAATATAAAAGGATCTCATGTTGTGAAACTGCTAAGGAGATATGGAATAAATTAAAAGTGACCTATGAAGGAACTGGAAAGTTCAAACAAACTCTTATAAGTTTATTGTTCTATGACTATGAACTTTTCAAGATGAAAGATGGGGAGTCCATTAAAGAAATATTTTCCAGATTTGGCAAAATTGTTGGAGAACTCAAGGTTGTAGGAAAAACTTATCCTATAGTAGATCAGATCACTAGGATCCTCAAAAGTTTTCCTCCTTAATGGATCTCTAAGGCTGTGGCTATTGAAAGTATGAACTTAAATAAAATGACATATGATGAAGTCTGAGGAGATATCATTGCTTTTGAAAAATCTCAAATAAATAAGAATGATCAACTACATGATGAAAATAAGAAAATTGTGGCCTTTAAAGCTAAAGATGAAGAATAAGATCATGCCTTGGATATAGATAAACTTTCTCTCATCATAAGGATAGTTGTTGAAAACTACAAGTAATCCAGAAATAAAGAAGGGAATAAACAAATTACTCAAAGGGAAAATAAAATGTTGACTACAACTTGAATAAAGGTAAGTGCTATAACTGTGGTAGATATGGTCGTATTACTTATGATTTTCCATAAGATAAAAGACCCTCCAAAGGAAGTCAAAAGGCTTTCAGTTGTTGGGGTGATGAAGAATAATCAGATCATGAAAATGACAATATTAGATATTATTACGTAATGCGAATTGGAGTATCTAGTCAGGTAAGAACCCATTCTTGTAATGAATGATCGAAATTACAAAATCTGCTAGATCTTTCCATAGCCGATATTAACAAAGCTCATAATGAAAAAGGGGCTTTATTAAGAGAAAAAAAGATTGGAACTTAAAATTGAAGTTTGTGGAAGTGAAAAAGATTTTTTGTAAGAAGAAGTTTATGAATTAAAAGTCAAAATTAATAGCTTTGAAAAATCTTCTAGTCATAGTATTGTCATATTAAATCAGTCGACTAATACAATTAAGTCAACTGATAAATTTGATAGAGGTATGTAGATAATATATATTATAGTTATGATAGATATTAATGGTTAACTAACTTTAGTAAGTCGACCAAAGGGAGCAATCACAGTCATAATACCTATCATAATAGAAATTATAGTTGTGATAGATCTTAACAACTAACTCAAGTCAGTCTTTTAAAAGAACCAGTCACAGTCATAATACCTATTATACAAACACTAAACAACAACCCTGACAAGTATGTTTGGAGACCCAAAACTGAGTCAACAAATCTAAGAACTAACCATAAGGGACCCAAGAATACTTAGGTACCAAGAAATAAGGGATATATCTAGTTTGAAAGAACTCTAATCAAAATCTAAAGGGAAATGGTATCTTATCAATGGATGTTCAATTCTCATGACAGAGAACAAAGGCCTTTTCAAAACAATAGTTGATTGTGATGGAGAAGATATAAGTTTTAGAGATAGTTCTAAAGTCAAAGTAATAGGCATTGGTACTATCTCATTCAATGTATGGTCAAAAACTTAAAGTACAATCTATTAAGCATAATTCAGCTATGTGATGTTGGACTGGAGGTAGATTTGAAGGGGATGGATGTATAATTGAAAGGTATAAAAGGCAATATCTAGCTGGAAATAGACATAAGAATATATATTTCCTAGACTCCATCAAAATATTAGAAGGACATATATGTTTTCCCTCTATCTCTGAAGATTTTTAGGTTTGGTGTAGAAAATTTGGCCATGCAAGAATAAGATTAATTGAAAAGTTAGCCAAGCATGAATTTGTGACTGTACTTCTAAATCTTGATTAAAATAGACCAACATCTGTGATGCCTATCAACTTGGTGAGCAAACTATAAATGTTTTTCATGTTAGAGATATTGTCTATACAACTAAACCATTGCAGCTACTTCATATGGATCTATTTGGTCCAACTAGAACTACTAACATTGGTGGTAAAAGGTATGTTTTTTTAATTATTGATGATTATTCTTAACTTGCATGGGTTATGTGCCTTTCTAACAAAGATGATTAAAAAAGTACTAGTGGCACTTGCAAACTCATGGGTAGTTCTCCCATCTCATGGAATAGTAAGAAGCAAAATTGTGTCTTTATCCACCAATGAATCTGAATACATATCCATTGGGTTATGTTGTGTACAAATTTTATGAACGATTCATCAACTCAGTGATTATGATATTTTTGTTAATCCTACTAAAAAAATTTATGATAATTCAAGTGTTATCTCTTTATCCAAGAATCTTTTGCATCATTCTAGAGATAAACACATAGATATAAAGTATAATTTTATTAGAGATCATGTTTTAAAAGGCGATGTTGAGATATTTTTTGTTAGTAATGAATTTTAGTTAGCAAATATTTTTATAAAACCCTTATGGGAAGAAAGACTTTATTTTCTCAAAAAATTATTAGGAATTATTCCACAATCTTTGTAAAATGTTTTTCTTTCCTTATTTGATGACTATAATTAAGGTTAAGTATAGGTTCATTTAAGTGTTTTTTGTTGATGCACTTGCCTTTATGAACTCTTGAATGTGATTCGATAGTTTAAACTTGCCTTGTCCTTTCCCCTTTTTCCACTGACATACAGTTGTTGCCTTAATATTAACACTTTTTCCCATTATCTATACATCCCTTCATATTTCTCTTTGCCTTATATCTTTTATTTCTCTTCTCATTCGTTTCAAACTCTCCCTCTTTCTATTTTATGGATAAAAATCGTAAAAACTCTTTCTTCCTGGGCAATAGGAAAAGTTCATGCTTTAAAGAAAAAGGAAAAGCCTCCTCTCCTGTTCCTTTTAACTCATACTTTTTTTATTAACACCACCCTCAAGATTTCTCACACTCTTCTCACTCACTTCTTTCCATACGGTCTTTGAATCGTGATGACTCTATAAATTCTAAGAAGAAGGTAAAATTCTATTTTGATAATTCATTAAATATAAAAACTGATTTTTGGAGACCTTCCAATGAATCCCTATTTCATTCTCTCAAGGAACGATCCATAGTGAATGGTTGATTATGGATTTTTACCTCTTGAAATCTTTGCATTGTCCCATTAAACACCTAATTGATGTCTAGGGCTGACAAAATACTTTTCATCTACTCTTAAAATTACCTATGAACCTCTTATTCATCTATTTTATGCCAACTTGCACTCTATTCATGTTGATGAATTGAAAACGTTAGTCTTGGTAAGCGTATCTTCTTAAATTATAGTATGTTTGACTCTCTTTTTGGTATCTCATGCTCTGGGTTTTTTACTTTCTTGAAAACTTTGTATCTAGTTAATTTTGATATCCCTTTTCAGCGTGCATAGAAATCCATTGCTTTGGAATCTTCTGAGCCTCTTCCCTCTTCTCTTGGTCCAAAAAATATGTCCTTTGAGGCTAGAGTCATTGCCCATATAGTGGAAACCATTCTTCTTCCTCATGTAGGATCTCTGTTTACTTTCACTTAGTGTGACACCTTATTTACTTATTGTCTTCTTACTTTGTGAAAAAATAAAATCTCCTCATTCATTATTAATTTCATTATAAAAGACTCTCTTGATCCTTCCAGTCTTCCATTTGGGTTGATTATCACTCGTATTCTCAAGGCAACCAATATCTCTCTTAAGGACATTCCCTCTATTTCAATCAAGCAATGTTACAACTCTAAGGCATTCATCAATATGGGTTATGCTCGTGTTGATAATAATTGGGTTCCAAAGACTAAAACTAGCATGGTAAATACACCTCTATCTCCTAAAGCCAGGCCTTCTTCTCCAGATAATGTTTGTCCTTCCTATGTATCCTGATCGTTCTCAATCACATCTTTGAATTAGGAGTAAAGCTGGATTATCTTAAGGATCTTCTTCTCGCATCTCACTTTTAGATGGATAAAATTTATGCCAAGGGTAAGGAAACTTATTCAGATATTGCTAAGATTTGTCTTTAGTTAGATCAAGTTAACAAGGAAGTTATCAAAGTCACTGACTAGATTCACACTTTTACCGATGCTATCTCCACCACCATTGTGGATCATTTCACCACCTTGAAAGATTCAACTACTCAAACTTGGCCTACTTTCTTGGTTGATTTGATCCTCCACCTACCCCCTGCCCGATAAATATTCATGAACAATTTGTGTTTATTTTTTGGTGGACTTTGGTCTGTAGTCGTCTATAAACCTTTGTTTTGGTATTACTTCTTCCTTTTTGACTGATGTTAAAGGGGGAGAAATTGTATATAACTATCTTTATAGGCTCATAGTCGACCATGTACTCTTATAGAACCATTCAGGGGGAGTAGTAATCATACAGGTCAACCATTCAGGGGAGATAAATAGAGAAGTCGACTACCTATATTTTTAAATTATCATCCATCAAAAAGGGGGAGATTGATAGTGTATAATTTTATTTTATGACAACTTGCAGAAAAAATAAGCAATGGACGAAAAAGGAAGAACGAATCTCAAAGCCGCAAAAAATGAAGATGGCATCTCAAAGCATCTAAATAAGGAAAAAATCTGTCACATGAATATTGAAGGAAAAGGAGTATAACTTCATCTTCAGCATTTAATGCAAAACCTCTTATCAAAGGAAACAAGGCTAAATCAAATTGGCAAAATCTTTAGAGTAGGGCTAAATAAATGCAAGCTTTTTCCCCTTTAATAGATATTTATAGTCCAACTTTATTCTTGGAAAGAGGATATTTCTAGTCCAATTTCGAAGAATCAAATCTCTTGGGTTGCCTTTTATTTTAAATCTTCCAATGGCTAGTAGTAGTCCAATCACAACTATTTAAGCATACTTTTCTCTACTTTATTCAAGTATTGTGTTCTCTTGAGACGTACTTTTGTATCAACCTTCTTTAGTTCTTTTTTAAAATTTATTCAAGCATTGTATTCTCTTGAGGTTTACTGTGTATTCAAAATAAAGGACAGAAACACTTCATTGGTGATGCGTTGTATCAAAGTGAACAAAAAAGTGTGAGTCATAGCCAAAAAGCTTGACCTAATCCTTGTACTTTCATTGGATTTTGCAAAGAACTAGTAGAATTCCTTACAACCCAAGGGGACTGGAGTAAGAACTATTAGAGGTTCCAACCAATATAAAATATTTGGTGTCATTGTGTTTCAGCACTTTCTTCCCTGAACTTCACTTTACTATCTTAATAGTCGACTATCTATCTAGGCGAGTTGATTGTAAATTCAAAAAGGAGTAATTCACCCCCTACTACTTTCATATATGAGCTATGGTATAAGTTTGATATCAGTTATGGTTAAAGTTGTCTACTAATGGGATCACTATTTTTTGGAAATGGTGAGGTTATTATGAGTTTCGATTTGAGTCTGAATTTTATTTATGATTATGGTTGGGATGCTCTAGTATTGATCATTGCTATTACTGGGAGTTTGAAAGTGGTGCTAAGTTTTGTTGTGCATTATTTATATGATGTCTCTTGTTATTACCCATTATTTTCAATTTAAATTTGGCATCTGGCTTTTCATTAAACCTATTTGTCCTGATTTAAGATTGATACATATATCTAGGTATGGTAGGGTTAATTATTTTTGTATGTATGTATTTTGGGCTTATGGGGGCTTAGTAGGGTTAATTTCTTTCTTATATATGCCTTCTGGGCTTATGGGGCTCGATGGGGTTAATTTGTTTCTTGTGTGTCCCTTCAGAGATTATGGGGGCCTAGTTAGGTTGTTATTAGGGAACTTCACTCTATATCTATGCTCTTACTATATTTCACCTCAGTCAGTTGATAATGCCTATAGAGTACCCATTGTTATGGTATTGATAATGCTCAGATTACACTCTTGAATAGGTTAGTGGAAATTGTTAATATATTTTACATAATGAGGAGTCAGGGTCGAATCTAAAGGGAACAATGTGAGTGGTAATCAAGTTTGAAATAAAAGTAACTTGGTAAATTCAAACCTAAGATACAAGTATTTTAGGGGTTTGTTTAAAGGATTTTAGATTTCACGATTTTATTGTTTTAAGACTACTATTTCAAAGGTAGAAACAATTAAAGATTAATCAAATGTTGGCCTTAGGTAACCTGAAGATGCTCTATGTCATGTCTAATTAACTCTCTCCAATATTTATTTGGTGTACCTCTACCTTTCTTGAAACCATCCTTAGCCAACCTCTCACACCTCTGCACCAGGACCTCCATGATCCTCTTCATCACATGACCAAACCATCTCAACCTCGCTTTTCTCATCTTGGCTTCCACTAAATCCACTCCCACCCTATCTCGAATAACCTCATTTCTAATCCTATCTTTCCTAGTATACCCACACATCCCCCAAAGCATTCTCATCTCTGCCACCTTCATCTTCTGGATGTGGGTATTCTTAACAGGCCAACACTCCACCCCATACAACAAAGTTGGTCTAAACACTACTCTGTAGAAATTTTCTTTAAGTTTGGGAGGTATCTTTTTGTCACACAAGATTCCAGATGCGAGCCTCCATTTCATCCACCCTACCCCAATCCGATGAGTGACTTACTAGGTATGTTGTTGTTGTTATTGATGATGGAACTTGGGGTTATGACTTCCTAGGAGTGGGTTCATGCATGGGTATTTGATTATTTGTCCTTATTTAAGTAGAAGTCATGGGTAGGCTAGATCTAGAAGTTTTGGTGTCAATTTATCAATAAAACACCAAGGATCACAAATGGGTTCTGTTGAAAACCTCATAAGTGTAACAATTTCACCAATCTATGACCTCAATTAACATCCTTAAGTCTAACATATGCTATTAAATAAACTAATTCAATTTATTACTTACATTCATTCCTCACTTATATCTGTTTTGTTTATAATGATATGGGTTCTAAGGTAATTAGGGTTTGCAAACTTCAATTCTCAATTAAAACATAGAATGAATGCAAAACCCATATCAATTAGCTAATTAGGAAGACAAATAAACAAAACTCATGCACTAATCACAGTCTATTCAAGCATAGTCCCAAGATAAAGAATTAGTTACTCATAGAGAGAGAAAGAAAAGATATACCTAAATTTTCATCAAATTGATCCCTCGAAAATAAAGAGAATGCAACTTACTTCACCTGTTCACCCAAACTGAGAGTAAGATATCTCCCTCTATCCCAAAGTTTTAATGTCTTTCTCATGCAAGAGTTAGCTCCACACACAAGACATTTCAATTTTTAAAGGAGCTCAACTCATGAAAGAATTTACACTCACTCTTGCAAAGAAATTCAAGTACTATTTGTAAACCATAGGCTTTCCTTTTGTGTTTTTGGCCACTAATGTACACTTACCTAGTTTGAAATCGCCAAGGTTTTGCGGGTTTATATGTAGGTTTAATATGCGGGAAGGAATAGATGGAGCAAGTGACCAAAAACCTCCTTCAATGTAGTCTCTCATCCCCTTCTACCCAAAATTTTTTAGATTATCCACCTTATTTTTCTTCAAATTATATCCCTTGCTTCCCTTAATCTTTAGATTAGCATTTACCAAACAAATCCAATCCACTATTTTTTTTCACTTCCATGGATTTCTCAAGAGATTTTCTAACTTTAAGCTCTTCTTCGTCCCTCATTTTTCTAATTTATCTTCAAGTTCTATAGGATAGGCTATTCAACATTATCATCAAGATATCCCTTGTCTCTTAATAACATGATTTAGCAACCTTACATACATATTTCTTGGTTTATTTTTGCATATCACATTCCTCCCCCAAACTTAGGCTTTCGCCTAAATTTATTATTTTTAATATGAGATGCGTCAAAAGAGTTTAAGTGGAAAAAGGAAGATTTTTAAAATGGTTTAGGTTTTTTAGCATGGTTATCATTACAAAAAGAAAGAAAAATGGGCAAAAGGCTCAAAGGGGTTAGGGAATAATGTTAAGGTAGGACTTTGGCTATCTGATGGGTCAAAAAGGCCTCAGGTCATACTCCAAACCAATCTTGCCTGGGATTTTTCTTGTAATACACTTGGTTCAAGTTCTAGACTACACGTAATTCAAAAATCTCACCACACATGGCATCGTACTCATTGAGAAAAAAGTTAGTCTCCCAACCGATTTGAGAAATTAGAACTTAATAAGTTACTTCGAGTCAAAGATTCATTCTTGTAAAGAGAGAGACAAAAATTGAATTTAATGGTCTCACTAAAGAGAGATCTCAAAAATATCCTTGTTCTTTTTCAAAAAGAGAACTATATTTTGGTTTTTCACAAAATCATTTCATTCCTTCCTAATGACATTTTGAAAGTATTTTTGAACTTTTGCCTATTTCAAATCAACTCATAAGACTATATACTTTACCTAAGGATGTAGCCTTATCATACATCATGGGTGAACTATCACTCTATTTGAAAAAGAAACTAAACTAAAATAACAACAAAAGATCAAAAGAAACGGAGAATAAATTTTGCTCCTTAGGAAAGAATCGAGTTTTGAAGAAAACTCTAGGAGTTTATTGGGCATGTATATACAATAGGCGATGAGAAAAATATGCATCAATCTTATAAGAATCACCCAAAATACACTCTCAATAACAATACAATCACAACAGATATCACATTAATATTAAGTGCCTGAAATAGGCCTAAAAGGGGTAATATCTGACATCATTATCCATATGCCCAACAAGGGCCACATCCAAAGCAATATCGATCATGAAGAACAAACATCACAAGGTCTAAATAAGCTTCAAAATATAAAAACAAAGTAGAGTATATCACCATAATCCATCCCACCAATGCCATCAAGTGAAATTAATAACCATGAAAGTGAAACATCTTTTCAATTTAAAGAAAATTCAAAGAGAAAATAACAAATAATCTTACTATAAGTTTACTTAAGAGATGTAAAAAATGAAATAAAATCCTAGTATAATAATTTGGAGTTGAACTCTTGAGATGAGAAATGAGAACTTTTGAATTGGGATTGAAGGAGTGAAAAATGTGAAGAAATCCACTTTTGGCATGGGTTTCAAGGCTAATTTGCGCCCAGTCTTCTCTGTATATACTTGGGATCTTCTTGAGAAGATTCAGAGCAGGTCAAGGTAGTGTAACCTGATTTCAATCTACGTCTAACCTGTGACTGTTCTGCTCAAGCAGATCTAGAGTAGGTCAAGGAAGTAAAGTGCAGATTTTGGGCTCAAAAATTGGGTCAAGGCATAGTTTTGAGCTCTCAAACCTTCCTTCATGCATTCCAACTTATGATCTTACCTAAAAACATTAGAATGAAGTTAAAATTAGTATCCAAACATTGAAGCACCTTATTTAGAGTCATGGCATGACATCACATATTCATCATTTATGTCTCTACTTAGAGGATTTGCAACTTTATCCCAACTTTAGATCAGCATCTCTTTGGGGTACTTAGGGAAAAGGTAAGGGAGCAACAGGACTAACTCTATCTTTCCCCTTTTAATATAATCCAAATTGCCACCGGATCTTTTCATGGGATACTTATGATACTAGAAATGCTTTAACACATTTTATTTCCATCAAAAGGGTGTCATGTGATAATGATTTCACCTACCTTTGATTAAGGTTCCTTGGAGAAGTCGAGGGAATATGAGAAGGTGCTAAAAGTCCCCTTAGAAGTTACATGCTCCCAATGTGCCTTGGAGGTGCACCAAACCTGCTCTAGCAGATCAAGACCAAGTCAAAATAGTTTCATCCACTCTATAAATTCCCTTGACATGTTGCACATCTGCCCCAAAGATTCTAGAATGGGTTACCTTATTTTATTAATGCATCACTTTTGAGTCCATTGTAATAAGTTAACCCTAGACTATAAGTAGAATAACTTAGATCATTATTTTAGAAGTTTGGTTTTGATAATGAAAATATGAGAACTCATTAGAGAGTTGAGTGATAGCTTGGAAAAGCTTTTGATGCATCTTGTATAGAAATGGTGCTTGTAAGGGCTTTTATGGTCAATGTAAGAGATTAGGTGCTTGTTGATAGTTGATTTGGAGTTTTTTTATTTTAATATACTCATTAGTTTCTATTTTTTTTCTATTTTCTTGTATCAATCTATCTATCATTATCATCTATCCTTTTATATCTAAACTTTCCATATTTCAAATTCATCGGTTCTTTATTTTTGTGTTTGTTTCTTAACTTTTGTAGTCTGACCTTTATCATTTGGTATCAAATTCAATCATGATTTTGTTCCCACAAAGTCAATCTTGGGTATAGTTGTCTTGAAAAATCAAAACCATAAGAAAATTTACTATTTTGGTTTTTAGGCTTAGGTCAAAATTTAAGCCTTTGATTTTGGTATTTTTCTTGTGTTCTTAGTATTATATATGTATTCTCTAACACTAATAGAGTCTAAATATCGAATTTGAGCTTAATCGGAGCCATATTGAAGCTTCTACCATTTATGAAAGCTTAAGCTTAAAGAAAAAGAAAGTGGGTTGAGAAATCTAAAAATTTTAGTGTAGAATTTGAGATTAATGATTCTTGGAATATGTTTAGAAGGTTAAAAAGTGCTTGGATTGAAAATTTTATCACATTCTGAACAAGGGTTAAAGATTTGGAAACTTTTGTGCTCTTGATGTTCTTGGAGAAATTGATATCTTCAAGATAAATTTTTAGATAAAAGTGGTTGTTTGATCCTAAAAATAGAAATAAAAGGAGTATAAAAATGGTATTACAAAGGCACCTTTGGATATCCAAAGAATATTCCAAGAGAAGATGTCAAAGGGGGACCACAACAAGTACATTTTGGCACCTTGTGCAAGATGGCCGGCTGATCTATGTTTGATCTACTTTAGAGGTGCATTTTGGATGCTCCAGACGTTCTAGAGTAGGTCAAACCAATGCCTAATGTACCTGGTCTATCCCTGAGATGTGTTGGACCTTCTCAAGCGTGTCAAAACAGCCCCTTTAGCGTATGACATGCGTTTGACGTGCGCCAAACTGCTTTAGCTAGTCCAAAAAAACATTTCAAAGCTTCTTAATTACCTTTAGGCTCAGGTTTGATTCCTCTAGTTTCACATCTTGATTCATAAATTCATATTATGATTCTTAAATTACTCAACAACTAGTAATGAACCTACTAAGTTGGTTGATTAGTCTTTGAGTTAAAATTCAAGAGGGGGTGAATTGAATTTTCTTTTGTGAGTCGACTACTGACTCCTCACAGTCGACTCACCTGCATATAAAAACACTTCACAAATTAATTAAACTTAAATAGTTAAGCACGTAAATAATAAAGCATAAAATAAAAAACACAAAGATTTATCCTGGTTTGGCACACCAATCTAGTGCCTACGTCCGGTCCCCTTGCATTTTAAGTTTCCTTTAGATCGTTGAAGGTTTGGTTCAAGTACAATGATAGAAAACAAGTTTTGAAGACTTATTTTGCTCTTTAGATCTTGTGACACAACTTCAATTGATGTTAAAAAGTTGACTCGATCCTACTATTTATATAACAATTGTAAACTAACGTTACATAGATTTGAAAGAATAAGAATGAGACATTTTAAATTTTCTCCTTAAAGTTGCGTGAGAAGTGTCTGTCTTCGGTCTTCTTCTTTTATAGTCTTTAGTGTTTGCTCTTCATAAGGAAACCCAAGAGATTTCTTCTCTAACAAGGATATGAATTAATTCCTTGAATGAGGAAAGTAGCTGTGTATAATCTCCAAATTAGATATGTCTATATATGGCTTAAAATCACGTCCCTATCAGATATATCCTTGATCTATATTTCCTTTTTTATTTTGATGCCCTGTTAATGTACTTGTGATCTTCTCTTCCTGATTGATTCGATCTGCTATGAATTTGGGGATTGCAACCATGATTATGGGAAGGTTGATCCTTCTTCTATTTCCGTGATGCTTTATTTGTCTGCTTACCATACCGAGGTCCTCTATATTGTTGGTGAGATATTGTGATTTGATTTTCCATAATATTTGGGACTATGATGCTCCTTCTATTTGTCTTCTCATGATTGATTTTTCTTGGATACTACTTGGATACCGCAGATGTCTTTCCATTCTTGATGTCCTTCTATTTCTGGAGTCGGCTTCTATTTTCTTTCCATTATACCAACTGCAGAGATATACTTGTGAATTTTTCATTATTAAAGCATAAACTTAGGAGGCCAACATAAGTCTGTTTCTTTCTTCATCCTATTTCTTTTGAGATTTTCTAGTTTTAATTCATCATAGCTTCTTGACTCAAGTCCTTACATATTGTCTTTGTGTCGCTCAACCAAAAACCCATTCCGGACACAAGTAGCAATTCACACCTTATGAACTACCAAAGTCTAAGCAATTTTCAACATTAGCCTGTTCAATTGTGAGGTAACAAAAGGTGTTTCAAATTTATCTTTTTCCACCAATGCTTGTGGTTTTGGTGGGATGACCAAACAGATCTATATGGATTATTTAGAGATACCTGGTAGTAGAGATAATGTCCTTGGCTTTGAAATATGTTCTAGTCTGTTCACCTAGTTGGCAGGCATTGTAGATGTGATCCTTTTCAAACTTGAGTTTTGGCCGACCTTTCACCAAATCAAGCCTGGAAAATTTCTCAAGAATGTGCATGCTGGCATGCCCGGGCTTGTTGTTCCATAACCAAGTATCATTGGCTTGCACAGTGAGGCAGGTCAGGGTGGCAAAGTTAGGACTATTAAAAACATAAAAGTTATCAACGTGTTCACTGATAAGGGAGATAATTTTTTGTCATATTTAATCGAGCAACTTTCATCTTTGAAGAGCACTCCAAACCTAGCGTCACATAGTTGATTAATGCTAAGAAGGTTGTGTTTGTGACTGTCTACTAGGTATACATTGGTGAATTCTCATAATGAGTTGAGTCTTACTGAGCCAACTCCAATGACGTTGCCTCTGGCATTGTCACCGAATCTGACTGATCCCTCATCTACTTTTATTAGGCAAGAAAAGTTCTCCTTCTTTCCATTCATATGTCTGGAACATCCGCTATCAATGATCGACATTCCTTTTCTGTAGCTCTTACAGATCTGTTCCTTCAAAACAAGAAGATTAATTTTGTTTAGGTACCCAAGTGGTCTTAGGTCCTTACGAGTTAGATGTACTTTTCTTGAGCTTCCAAAACAACACACTTTTAGGCTTATGCCTGCAGTTGCAGGATTTATGCCCTCTCTGTCCACAAGTAAAGAAGATGGGTCCTTAAAAAGAAAAGAAGGTCTTAGCTGATTTAAACGACCTTGAGAAGAAACTCGGATTCCTTTTGAAGGAGTTTGTTCCTATAAAATTGTGTCTTGGGGACCTTTTAAGATTGTTTAAATTGGTTTTTGTGTCACCAAGCTCTTCAAGAATCAATTCATTTTCAACTTGACATGCCTCAATTTCTATTTTCCAGTTCATCGTTCCTCTAGGAGTTTTTATTTAAAACAAACTTCAAAACTTTTCTTTTCTTGAGCAAGCTTATTACATTTATTTACGATTTTTTAGAGTTCATCGGTTAGCATTCTAGATTACACTCAAGAGTATTACAGTTATGTGGACTTACCTCACTAGGTCCACCTGTTGCCATAAAGCACATGCTTGCAGCTTTTATTTCTTCTTCAGTTTGATCTTCATCGCTCCATGCCCCAAAAATTGAATTTTTTTAGACGATCATCAACTAAAATCTGGAAAGTTTTGTTTGAAATGTCTAAGCCTTCCACAGTAGTAACAGGGATTATTATTCTGATGGAGTCATTGTTCTTGCCTCCCTAGGATCTTTGTTGTCTCTGTCTCATGATCTGTTTTACCCCACGATTGATGAGGACCATTCGTTCGCTATCAGCATTTTCCAGAATGTCCTCCTCTCCGATTGGAGTATAATTGAAGGCTACTATTTTCTTTTTTTCATCCTTGTGAAACCTATTGATATAATTTTTCTTATATGCAAGAAGGTTACCTCGCAGTTCATCATATGTCATGTTGTGAAGGTCTCCATCTTCCAAAATAGTAGCCTTCATTTCCCAAGTCTTTAGGAGACTTTCGACCAGCTTCTCGACTTGCAGGCATGAGGATATATCATCCCCAGTGACTTCAGTTCGCACACAATTTTGTTGAATCTGGCGAACATAGTTTTAATATCCTCATTTTCCTCCATTTTGAATAACTCATATTCATTCACAAGAGCAACAACTTTTGACTTCTTGACTTTGGTGGTTCCTTTATAGGTTACCTCCAGTTTGTCCCATATTTCTTTTGTTGTCTCACACATTAAGATCTTGTCATATTTTTCTCCGCTAACTACACACAAAAGTAAACTGATAGCATGTGCGTTAGTTTGGATTGCCTCCTACTGTTCTTTGGTAATCATAAAATTTTCAACACCTTCCATATCAGTGCTACTGTATTCTTTATCCTTATCCTTTTGTTTTTCCTTGAGCCCTGGAATTGGCTTAGGACTCTTTTTTATAACAACCCAGGCTTGGTAGCCATTTGACTGGATGAAGATAGTGAACCTATTTTTCCAGTAAAAGTAGCATTGTCCATTTAAGTATGGTGGTCTTGTAGAGGAGTGACCATCCTGCAGAAGAGCACTGGGAATTTGGTAATTGGTAATTTGATCTTTGCTCACTTGCGGTTATGCTATCTGTGAGACCTGCTCTGATACCAATTGAAATTCAAGAGGGGGTGAATTGAAATTTTCTTCTTTGAGTCGACTACTGACTCCTCACAGTCGACTTGCCTACAAATCAAAACACTTCACAAATAGATTAAACAAAAACAGTTAAGCACGTAAATAATAAAGCATAAGGTAAACAACACAAAGATTTATCCTGGTTCGGCACACTAATCCAATGCCTACATCCAGTCCCCTTGGGTTTTAAGTTTCCTTTAGATCATTGAAGGTTTGGTTTGAGTACAATGATAGGAAAAAAGTTTTGAAGACTTATTTTTCTCTTCAGCTCTTGTGACATGGCTTCAGTTGATGTTACAAAGTTGACTCGATCCTACTCTTTATATAAAAATTATAAACTAACTTTACAGAGAATTTTAAGACTAAGAATAAGTCACTTTGAATTTCCTCCTTAAAGTTATGAGAAAAGTGTCTATCTTCGATGTTTTCCTTTTATAGTCATTGGTTTCTACTCTTCATAAGGGAATCCATCGTATTTATTCTCAATTAAGGATATGAATTTATTCCTTGATTGAGGAATGTAGTCGTGTATGATGTCCATATCAGATATGTCCATATTGATTTTGAATCACGTCCATATCAGATATGTTATTTTGATGCCTTGCCAATGTACTTGTGATCTTCTCTACTTGATTGATTTGGTCTGTCGTGAATCTGAGGATTGCAACCATGATTGTAGGAAGGTTGATCCTATCTCCATGATGCTTGATGGATCTTCTTGCCATGTCGAGGTCCTCCATATTATTTGCAAGATATTGTGATTCGATTTTCCATAATATTTGGGACTATGATCTCCTTCCATTTGTCTTCTTATGATTGATTTTACTTGGATACTACTTGGATACCGTGGATGTTTTTCTATTCTTGATGTCCTTCTATTTCTGGAACCCGCTTTCTTTATCTTTCCATTATTACCAGTTGCAGAGATACACTTGTGAGTTTCTAATTATTAAAACATAAACTTGGGAGGCCAACATGAGACTATTTCTTTTGAGATTTTCTTGATTTAATTCATCATAGATTCTTGACTCAATTCCGTACATATTGTCTTTGAGTTGCTCAACCAAAAACCCATTCTGGCCACAAGTAGCAATTGTCACCTATGAACTACCAAAGTATAAACAATTTTCAACATTAGTCTATCCAATTATGAGTCAATAAAAGGTGTGTACACAAGAGTTATTTTGATCTTTAATTTTTCTAATGCTAACATTGTTGTTGTCTTTGTTGAGTGTTTAATTGATAGGTACAGTAGCTATGGATAAGGATACTCAATATCGCATGAGCAGAGACATATTAAAAGCTTTATTAGAAAAGATTGAGGGCATGAAATGAACATTAGGAAGGATAGAAGTTCATCTAACTTCCATAAAAGGTCGTCCAACCTCCATTGAAGGTAGTGTATCAAACATGAAAATACCCTATAAGAAATGGAAGGTAAATTGACAAGCATGGAAGAATCCTTTGACTCTATGGAGAAAATCAAGATGTCCCAACCCATAGGTCAAACTTGATGATCTTAGAAGAGGATGATAAGTAAGTGAGTAGTGACTATGAGACATGAGAGGATTTTGGGAAGTAATAAAGAAGGAGGTTGTTGAGAGGAGGGAAAGGGAACTATCCCTTAAACAAGAAAAGAAAGACATGGATCAAAGACAAAAGTTGTGTAAGATTGATAAGCCAAGTGATTGTTTGAAAGGTGTGGAAAAGGAATACTTAATTGTGGGATTTGTCAACACAAATCCCTTGTTACCCACTAACCATTATACTAGTATTTTACCTAGTATCAATCCTTCTTTTATGCAGGCTCAAGAACATATACTTCCAAAGGAGGATCTAAGAAGAGTTCCTTATGAACTGCTCCTTGATGATCTAATGGATTTCTTAGCTAAGAATTATAACTTTGGGAAGAGTGATGAAAAGATGACTCAAGGAAATTTACCTAACAAACTCCCTTGTAATGAGAGATTCCCAAAAGAGCAAATGAGCTCCTATTATGAAAACCAAGGTAAGGACCATATTTCTTGTGAGATACAAGGTAACATTGATATGTCTTACACTTATCTAAACCTTGAATGTCATGATCTGGCTAATATCTAAATGAGTGTAGTTAGTGATTTGCCTTAAGAGGATTTGCATAAGTCTTCCATTGTTATACTCTTTATATTGCTAAGTTGCATGATGATCAAGTTCTTCTAAGCACCAAAGTACTAGTTGATCATATAGATGAAAAAATTGATCCTTCTAGTAAGATGGATTTATTTCCACCTAGTACTATCACTTATGGCTTAAATGAGCTCCCATCTCCAAGTGATAAGAGTAGTAACACACTAGTTTACCCTTGTGAAGACCAAGGTGAGTCTAAGTTGGCATGTGAGTTTCCAACAACTAGTGAAGGTGTGTATAATGATCAACTTACTAGTGAATATATTCCACTACTTGAGCATGTGTGGGGTATGCTTGATAAGTTTCAAGTTAGTGATGGTGTTGATAGACTTGATAATGTGAATGAAAATATTGTGAACAATGACATATATTATTTTAAGAGTGAACTTGCATGCTTTAACTCTTACCTTTGAATATTGATCCTCTCTCAAAGAAAGATGTCTTGTGTGAAAATAGTGAGATCACTCCTTACATGACACCTAGTGATGTGCAATATGACTATTTATAAGGAAAGATGGTATGTTTAAGATTCACATGTTATCCTATTTCTTAAAATCAATTAAGAATATAGGATTGAGTGAAGATTTTTCGAACTATCCAATCCTTGAAAGTGATCTCTTGCTTTTGAAAAAGAATTATCAATTAGGTGATAATAACTTTGACTTACTTGAATGATTAAGAAACCCAACTAGTGATTATTCTTATGAAAATGATTTTGGTTGTGACCCTTTATATGACACCTACCCTTATTTGATAAATATAGGGATGAATTGCTTGATTCTTGTGGCAACTTGAGTCATGATCCCTTTGATGTTAGTAGTGGTTTATGTCTACTTGAGTATTATTCCCTTGAAAGAGAAAGTGTTAATTATTTGGAAATTGATTCTTCTTCTACTTTGGGTGCCTCTATTATGAGAGTACTCATGGTGATGATCTTGAATCTAATAGTGAGTATATGCATGAGGAAACCTTACTTGAATTTAATTTGAGTGATACCTTTCTCTACCCTCTCTTTGCATATGAAATTATCAATGGTCATATAGAGGGTAAGTCTAATTGTTAAGATGGAATCTTTGAGGAAAGTGAGTTTTCCTTGACATGTTCTTGGCTACTTCTCCCATTTGACCCCGATGACCTATTGGAATGTGGTGATATTTATACACCTAACATGGTGTTTGGTCAAGATGGCTAGAAAAGTTTGATTGAGGATGTTGGTATCCTTCCCTATGATGGAAGTCTTTCTTGGGTACTTATAATCTATTTGATATATACAAGTTTTGCATGGGAAGAATTTCCAACAAAGGTAGAATGCTCTTTAAAGAAGAGGAGCAAAGAAAAGATCTAAGAGAGTTCACCATTGTGTGTTTCCATTTTTGACAAAAGTTTAATTACTTGTAGGTCAAAGAGAATGTCTTCTCTTGAAAACACTTAAGCTGAATTCCATATATATGGTACCCTTCTTTATGACTTTCTTTCCATTGCTGACCCCTTTCTCAAAGGTGGTTTTATTCTTGATGACCCATGGGCAAATGTGTCATTGCCTCTTTGGGGTGTTGCTTATATACTTGCATCCTTGTTTGACATACTTGTGCTTAAGTTGTGTGGATGATAACTTGTGGATGCTAAGTTGATTATTTGATTATGGAAGAGCCCATGGATTTTCAATATTCTTTCCACCTTCATAGGGTCGGGCAAGTTAAAGTATCCTATGGGTCTATTGGGAGCATGTATACCACTATAAATAGGGAAAACCCAACTCCTTGGAAGAACCAATTATTTTGGTTTGGTATGGTTTTTATTAGGGTCCCCATTATTCCGAGTAGTATAACTCCATGGATGAAATCCTTCTCCTTGGAGAGTTATTCGAAAGGGAAAGGTTACATGTTCTTAAATTTTTTAATTATATCCTTGTTTGCATTATGTGCTAAATTTTTTGAGCCAAATGGCATTCTTATAGATAATATCACCTTAGATGATGATTTTAAGCTTGATTCTTTTTCATATTGCCTATTTGCCTATGATGATGTCCATGTTAGTCTTGGAATTATTTGATTGGGAGATAGAAAATGTGTTGGTTGGTCTACTTGATTTAATGATAATGCTATGTGGGTCATTCACCTCTTTGGCTCCGTAAAACAATTGTGGATTTTTTGAACCATTGGTAGTGCCACTTTTGGTGTGATCTCTTAAAGAGATGATAGAACAATTATGTCTTATGGCTCCTAAGGTGAAAATAGTCTTTCCTTTGGTGTTTGTTGGTGCCATTATGACCTTTATGGTTTCTTTATCACTGATGATTCCCATACCCAGTTCCTTTGTAACCTTTCGATAAACTTTTCATGATTAAAACAAAGGATCCTTGGTTATTTCTTAAGTGTGTGCAACTGTGGCATGATACTATGATAATTTATGAGAATCCTAACCCTCACACTATGAGGATGTTGTGTTTGTTTGTTCTTCTATTGATTTTGCAAGGTGTGGATTCGATGTCAAATCCTTTTCAAGAAGGGAAGGATGATACAATCCAAATTTTCTCTGAATCTTTAGATGGATACTTAGGATGCTAGAGGTGCTTGAATATATCTTATTGTCATCAAAAGAGTGTCATGTGATGGAGATTGCACCTACATATGATCAAGGGTCCTTGAGAAGTCGAAGGAATGTGAGAAGGGGCTAAAAGGCCCCTTGGAAGGGACATATGCCCAATCTTCCTTGGAGGTATGCCAGACCTTCTCTAGCAGATCAAGAGCCAGTTAAAACAATTTCGTCCACTCTAGAAATGCCCTTGACATGCTCCACATCTTCCCCAAGGATACTAGAGTGGGTTGCCTCATTTTATTAATGCAAATGAAACACTTTGGGGCCCATTATAATGAGTTAACCTAAGACTATAGTTAGAATAGCTTAGGTATTTATTTCAAAAGTTTTTCTTTGATAATAAAAAACATGAGAACTCTTGAGAGAGTGAGTGATATCTTGGGAAAAAACTTTTGTTGCATCTTATTTAGAAACGGTAGTTGTAAGAGTGTTTCGATTCCTTTGCGGTCAATGTAAGAGATTAGGTACTTGTTGATAATTGATTTAGGGGTTTTTTAGTTTAATATACTCATTAGTTCCTATTTCTTTCTATCTTCTTGTGTCAATCTATCTATTCTTTTATCCCATTACTTTTTGTATTTCAATTTTTTGGATTCTTTAGTTTTTGTGTTTGTTTCTTAGCTTCCATTGTTTGACCTTTATCAACTTTGAAGACTTGAACTTTTTACCCAACTCCACATCAAACTTCCATGTAGGCTCATTCGGCATTGATGAGAACATCAATGAACCACTAGTTAGACATTGTATTTTGCACTTCTTGGCCTTCAAGTGAGGGACGTCGTTTCACCTACTTTGAATGAAAATTTCCAAAATGTAGGGATTTTGTCCCTCATATTCAAAATTCTTCATTTGCTTGGGTGGTTCGACTTTCATCACATCCACCAAACATAATGTTTTATGTTGGGTGTATTTATGCATTCTAGTGTCACTATTCTAGTCGTATTAGCCTTGTTTTGAGGATGATTCTAGGCTATATGGGTTGATACTGACATAAATATGTATCAAAGTGTTAAAGCATGTGTTTACAATGGTTACAAGTGTTTTCTAAAAATTATGTACTTCAAAGAGTCAATTAGAACTCAAGGGAGAAAACTAGTCTTTCTAGCTTGAGCTAGTTGCTTGTCTAATCTATCTTGATGAACTCTATTGTGTTTTATGTGTAACTTATGGTTTAAATTATGTTATTCTATGTGTAAAAACTTGATAGAAGTGTACAAATTTCAATTGAGTCAAGGAAAGAGTCAAAACATTGAGTGGAAGATCATGGAAATTTGCCTAGTCTAACCTCTTGTTTTTTATTTGTCGTGATGGATGTTTTGTGTTTGTAACTCTAATTCGTGTGGTTTTTTCTTGTATTATCCTTTGTGAGCTTAATATTATGATATATGGATGATTTAAAGGCTGGAAAATCATTTGAAATACACCACAAGACAAAGGATGAAAGGAGGAAGGAGCAACACTTAACCAAAATTCGGAGGACAACTTCCAGTAGCACCATGCAATTTGCGTGTGTCACATGCTCTATTCATATGGAATGAAGAGTGAATAGCATTATCCATTCCATATTAATATAGGTTTTGATTCATGGTATACTCAACCCCTGGGCGTTACAAGATAAATCAACTACTACATGGACTTGGCTTACCCTTATGCTATAAATACATGTTGTATCACGTTTTTACATATGTTTTGACATATTTTGGAGATCAAGGGGATTATAAAACTTCATAATTAGGTTTTTTTTATTTATTTCATTCAGTCTTTTAGTCTTTAATTACAACATTGTTAATACAATTATGACCATGTGTGGCTAAATGTCCTTTTTCGGGGTTGAAGCCAAGAACATGAGTATTTTAATTTTGAATTGAATTCGTTTAACTTTTCTTATCATTATTGGCTGTGTGTTCATCTTTAATTTAACTATTTTAAGGATTTGCGACCCTTAGAATATATCAATTGTCTACCTTTTGATCTTGGGAGAGGGAATAGGGGATAGAATAAGGAGATGAACAAAGTTTGAGTTTTTATTCTTTTATGAAATAAAGAATTGAACTTAGATCCTAGGACAGGGATGTACTTAGGAGACAAACTTTATTCAAACATAGGATGATAGCTTAAATAACCAAATTGGATCATTACATCCTCGCTCAATGATGTAGCTGTAAGGTTCAACTTAGGTAAAGGATTAGAGATTGGGAAACCATAATCATGGAAATAACCCTAGGAATCTACAACCAAGATAAGTGAGCTAACGAAGGAAATTTAATAACACAGTATGAATGTGAAACATACTTTAACCCTGGGTTTTCTCCTATTGATTGTTTAAGATCGTTAATTTCCGCATTGTTTACTTTTCTACAATTTACAAATTCCAAACTCTCTTTTTGGTTACGCTCGCACTAAATTAATCTAAACTGTGAACTAAAATTAAATCATTGCTGAATTAAGTCTCCGTGGGATCAATACTTGTATTCTTTAAGGCCACTATATTACTTGATAAGACCACGTACACTTGCGTGTGCGATTAGGAACTGTCAAGTTTTTGGCGCCGTTACCGGGGACATGAAATTTTGGCAATTGTTTATTTTAGTTTTACTTTTAGATTTATTTGGTGTTTTTACGCTTGGTCTTGGTTTTGTATTGCAGGAAACAGGTTTTTAGGGTGATAAGATGGCAAGGGATCAGCAGTTGGTAGAACCAAGCCATGAACCTGAGCAAGACTTTTACCAATGCAGGAGAGAAGTAATCCTTCTCCCTAAAATTCATCAAATCCAAGAAGACCAAGAGAATGTTGTTCCAATGGTTGAACAACAAGAAGCAGAAGGACAGTTAGGGAAGTGGAAGTCCCATTTTCGATAAAATTGACTTCCCCAATTCAAAGAATGGCTGCTCTGGGGAATTTTGAATTAAATCAAAACATATTACAGCTTTTAATTAGCAGTGGACAATTTACAGGGCTGTCACACGAGGATATACAAGTCCACTTGCAGACTTTCATTGGGCTTACTGACATATTCATTTCGGCTGGGGTGAGTACAGATCTGGTGAGGCTGACACTTTTTCCCCATTCATTATTTGGGGAAGCTAAAAGGTGATTGAATACAGAGCCAGCCAATTCAATCACATCATGGGATGACTTAGCCAAAAAGTTCCTAATTAGATTCTTTCCATTAGGCAAGACTGCGAGACATCGCAGTGAGATAGTAAGCTTCAAATAGAAGCCTGATGAAAATCTATATCACGCTTGGGAATGCTTCAAGGCCCTTTTTCAGGATTGTCCACACTACCAACAATCCAATGAGGCACTTGCTCATACTTTTGTGGAAGCTCTTGATCATAATACAAAGATTTTCCTAGATTCAGCTGCAGGTGATCAAGTGTTGGAGTTGACTTATGATGAGTTGTACACATTGTTGAACCATATAGCAAAAGGAAATCCCGAATTGCATTCAGATTCTAGAAGTGCCACGAAAAGAATTATAGGTGTATTGGAAGTGGACCAATTCACAGCCTTATCAGCACAGGTATCTATATTACAAAATTTGATCACCACTCAGTTCAGCAGCATAAAATTAAGAGCAGAACAACTTGCAGATACAGTGAATGCTATCCAATAAGATACAGGTTAGTGTGAAGTATATGGAATAATGTCCATTTAGAGGATATGTGTGCTTCCAATCCAGAATCAGTGATGTATGTGGGAAATGCTCAAAGGCCAAATTATGGTAATGCCAACAACATGAAGTGGCAGACCCAGTAGTGGAATGCCTAACAACAACAAATTAAGCAACCACAGGCACATGGGAATCATTCAACAAGCAACATGGAAAAGATGATGAAAAAACTCTTAGCTAATCAGACACAGTTTTCTACAAACTTAAAAAATTTGAAAGCATCCCAGAGAAGTTTAGAGTTGAAAATTGGGCAGTTACAGCAAGCATGGAATACTAGGCCTCAAGGTGGTCTGCCAGCAGATACTAAAAATCCAGAGCAAGTTATGGCAATCACCTTGAGGAGTGTTAAAGAGATGCAAGGTAAACCTCCAAAGGCAACTAAGGAGGTAGATGCTGATGTGGTGACCCAACAGGTAAATGAAAAAGTTGCTGAAAAATTAAGGAAGTCTGAGTACTTGAAAGAAAAAGATGTTGAACCAGAAGTGAAGAAGACACTGCCACTACTCTCCCTCAGAGGCAAATAAAAGCGAAGGAGGATGTTATGTTCAAGAAGTTCTTTGAAACATTCAAAGAGCTCCACATTAATTTACCTTTGTTAGATATTTTGCAGAGTATGCCTAAGTACGCAAAGTAATTAAGGGATGTGGTTGTGAATAAGGTAAAATTGCAGGATGTGGGAGCAATAACACTTACTGAAGAGTGTAGCACTGTGATGACATAAAAAATCTTGAAGAAATAGAGAAATTAGGGGAGGTTTGCTATCCCTATTCAAATATAGAACAAAGTGGTCCATGAACTGAGTGACTTAGAGGCAAGCCTAAATTTGATGACCCTATCGTTGTTTAAAACATTGGTCTTAGGAAAGCCTAGATCGACCACCGTGGTATTGCAGCTGGCAGATAGGTTATTTACATATCCGGATGGAATAATTGAGGATGTCCTCATAAAAGTTGGTAAATTTATTATACCTGTTGACTTTATTATTCTTGATTTTGAGGCAGATGAACAGGTACCAATCATCTTGGGGCGCCCATTCTTAGCAATTGAAGGGGCCTTGATTGATGTTAGAGAAGGCATGCTCAAAATAAGAATAGATGGTGAAAAGGTAGTATTTGTTGTTTACAAAGAACCCATTGTAAATTCTCAATATAAAGACTTATATGTGATCAATGTTATTGAAGGGGAAAAGTGTGGGGTGGTTAATCACCCAAAGACCTCTTCGGATTATCTGATTGAGTGGCCCAAGTGAAATCAACTATTTCTAAACATGATGAAGGTTGAATTTGAAAAAAGATGTTGACTTTAAGAGTGCAAACTCAAGAGGTCAAAAATGAATGAGAAAATGGCTCCCAAAGGGGAATAAAAAGGTGAAGAAATATGGTTAAGCTATAATTGGGTCATGCCACGACACTAAATCAGGTGCTGCGAGGCAAACTAAGTTAGTTAGGTATGTTTTCTTTTTAGTTTTAGTTTTTATTTCACGTAGTTTTTATTTTTGGTTGAGTCACAGGTTAATCAAAAATTAGAGTACCGAAAACCTAAGCTAAGAAGCATGGAAAAAATTGAGTGTGTGGTCCTATGAATCCTATAAATGAAAAAGATGCTACTAGATAATCCTAGAGGCCTCAAGGAGTATTTTTTTCTCTTACCTTTAAATTCACTTTGGGAACAAAGTAGATTTTTAAGTGTGGGATGGGGAAATTTTCAAATTTTAGCTCAATTTAAAAAATTTCTATAACATTTTCTTGTTGGTGCTATTTTTTATTACATGATGCAAAAGGGTTTGTTTGTAAAAGCATGTTGATTGAGTGAATTGCTACTTTTGAGATACCTAGGCTGAAGTTTTTGACTCTTGTACTTGTTGGCTTAAAACTAAATTCATGCTATTGTTTGGTTGGGGGTCTATGATAATCCTATATGAGTGGAACATGTGCCATGTTAGTGTGAGATTTTTGTATATTCCTTGTTGCATATGATGTCTAGAACCGATGTGTGAGTGAAGCGAAATAAAGAATGTGAGTTTAGGAGATGATATAGGTATTTCCTTGATAGCCTTATTTTATACCTTCTATTTTTCCTACCCTTTTAAATTATCCTAGTTAACCCCCTTTGAGCCTTTAGCCTTTTCATTAATACCCCTATATTTTGCCTAATCCCTTCTTTGATAGACCATAATTTGATCCAAAAAGCTTCTAGGTGCTTTAATGAAAAATTAATTAAGGAGTTTGAGAAATAAGAGGAAAAAGGTGAATTTAAAGCCCTAAGGTAATAGTTATTGGAGTTTATAACTAATTTTGGTGGATGGGTATGATTTAATTTATGCTAAAAATATTGTCATGTTTGTGAAAAAAGAGAAAAAATGATTCATGGGGTAGTAAACTATACGTCCACCAAGTGTTTGTGAAAATGCTTAAAAGATATGGGGCAAAAAAAAAGGTATGGGTGGATGAAAAAGTGTAAATTGGTTGTTGAAGATTGGTTTTAAATGTATAATGTAGTGTATTAAAGAACTTAGAGAGGTTATTCACTATTCCCAAATAGTTCCTGCCCGTCCCTTAGCCTACGTTACAACCCAAAAAAGTCCTAACTAATCCTAAGATTTACATTACGATATTAGTGGAGAATTACACTAAGGGAAAGCATATGGATCATTGTGTGAAACTTGTGAATTCCTTGTGAGAGTGAGCATAATTTAATTCTTGTACCCATCATGTTATATATGCTTAATTATGAGTGATTATGGGTAACTCTTTTGTTGTGAAAGGCACATGTTTGATGAATATGGGTGATTTTTATGACTTCCTTGATTGATCAATATGAATGAGTTTTCCACTAGGTGAGCCAATTCTTGTGGCTAGGTTGTTTCGAAGTAGTGTTCATAAGCTTTCAATTGTGTAAATAACATGCTTAGCGTAGTAACTTGCATATACGTGTAGTCATTATAGTACTAGCTTGAGTGTCTTGCATTTAGTATAAGTGTAGAGTCTTCTTAGTTGATAATGATTATAGTTAAGAGTTTTTTGAGGATGAAAAAGGTTTCATGTGTGGGGTGGTGATGTTGGGTGTATTTATGCATTCTAGTATCATTGTTCTAGTCATTTTAGCCTTGTTCTAAGGATGATTCTAAGATTTATGGGTTGATAATGATATAAATATGTATCAAAGTAGTATAGAATGTTTTTACAATGGTTACAAGTGTTTTCTAACAAGTTTGTACTTCAAAGATTCAATTAGAGTTCAAGGTAGAAAATTAGTCTTTCTAGCTTGAGCTAGTTGCTTGTCTAGTCTATCTTGATGAACTCTATTGTTTTTTATGTGTTCATTATGGTTTAAATTGTGTTATTGTATGTGTAACAACCTTTTAGAAGTGTACAAAGTTCAATTGAGTCAAGGAAAGAGTCAAACATTGAGTGAAAGATCATGGAAATTTGCCTTGTCTAAGCTCTTGTTTTATATTTATTGTGATGGATGTTGTGTGTTTGTACCTCTAATTCGTGAGGTGTTTTATTTTAGGATCAATTTTTAGCTTAATATTATGATATATGGATGATATATAGTCTGTAAAATCATTGGTAAGACACCACAAGACAAGGAATAAAAGGAGGAAGGACGAACACTTAACCAAAATTCAGTGGACAACTTCTAGTAGCACCATCCGATTTGCGTGCATCGCATTATCTATTCCTATGGAATAGAGGGTGTGTCGCATGTTCCATTATATATTAATAGAGGGTGTGATGCATGGTCTACTCCACCCCTAGGAATTTCAAGCTAAATCAACTTCTACACGGACATAGCATACCTTTATGTTATAAATACATGTTGTATCACGTTTTTACATATCTTTTGACTTATTTTGGAGATTAAGGGGCTGATAAAACTTAATAATTAGGTTTTTATTATTTTTATTTAGTTCATTCATGTTTTTAGTCATTAATTACAATATTTTTATTACGATTATGACCATATGTGGCTAAACGCCCTTTTCCGGGGTTGAAGCCAAGAACATGAGTACTTTAGTTTTGAATTGAATTCGTTTAACTTTCCTTATCATTATTGGTTGTGCGTTCATCTTTGATTTAACTATTTTAAGGATTTGTGACCCTTAAAATAAATCAATTGTCTACCTTTTGATCTCGGGAGAGAGAATAGGGGATAGAATAATGAGATTAACAAAGTTTGGGTTATTATTCTTTTATGAAATAAAGAATTGAACTCAGCACCTAGGACAGGGATGTACTTAGGATCCAAACTTGATTCAAATGTAAGATGATAGCTTAAATAACCTAATTGGATCATTACATCCCCGCTCAACGATGTAGTTGTAACGTTCAACTTAGGTAAAGGATTGAGGTTGGGAAACCATAATCATACAAATAACCCTACAAATCTACAACCAAGATAAGGGAGTTAATGAAGGAAATTCAATAACATAGTATGAATGTTCAAAGTGGTTCATCCCTAGGTTTTCTCCTATTGATTGTTCTAAATCATTAATTTCCGCATTGTTTACTTTTCTACAATTTACAAATTCCAAACTCTTTTTTTGGTTATGCTCGCACTAAATTAATCTAAACTGTGAACTGAAATTGAATCGTTGCTGAATCAAGCCTTTGTGGGATCGATACTTGTCTTCTTTAAGGCTACTATATTACTTGAGAAGACCACGTACACTTGCATTTGCACTTGGGCGTTGTTAAATTTTTAGCACCATTGTCGGGGATTTGAAATTTTGGCAAATGTTTCTTTTAGATTTACTTTTAGATTTATTTGGTGTTTTTATGCTTGGTCTTGGTTTTGTTATTACAGGAAATAGGTTTTTAGGGTGATAAGCTAGCTAGGGATCGAGAATTGGTAGAACCAAGCCCTGAACCCGTGCAAGGCTTTCACCAATGCAGGAGAGAAGCAATCCTTCTCCCCAGAATTCCTCAAATCCAAGAAGACAAAGAGAATACTATTCCAATGGCTGAATAATAAGCAGCACAAAGGACAGTTAGGGAAGTGGTAGTCCCACTTTTGATGAACTTGACTTCCCTAATTCAAAGACCGGTTGTTGGGGGGAATTTTGAGTTAAAACACAATATGGTGCAGCTTCTAATTAGCAGTGGATAATTTGCAAGGCCTTCACACGAGGATCTATGAGTCCACTTGTGGACTTTCATTGAGCTTACTGACACATTCATTCTAGCTGGGGTGAGTACAAATTATGTGAGGTGGACACTTTTTCCCCATTCACTGTTGGGGGAAGCTAAAAGGTGGTTAAATGCGGAGCTGGCCAATTCAATGACATCATGGGATGACTTACCCAGAAAGTTCCTTATTAGATTCTTCCTATCGCGAGACTTCGCAGTGATATAGTGAGCTTCAAACAGAAGCCTGATGAAAATCTATATCATGTTTGGGAACACTTTAAGGCCCTTCTTTGGGATTTTCAACACCACCAACACTCCAATGAGGTACTTGCCCATACTTTGTGGAAGCTCTTGATCACAATACAAAGATTTTGCTAGAATCAGCCACAGGTGTCCAAGCACTGGAGTTGTCTTATGATGAGCCATACACATTGTTGAACCGTATAGAATCAGGTAATCTTGAATGGCATTCAGATTTTAGAAGTTCCACAAAAAGAATTGTTGGTGTATTGGAAGTGGACCAATTCACAGCCTTATCAGCATAGGTTTTTGCATTACAGAATTTGATCAACACTAAATTCAATAGAATGAAATTGGGAGCAGCACAACCTACAGCCACAGTGAATGCTATCCAACAAGATGCGGGTTGGAGTGAAGTATGTGGAAATAATGGCCATTTAGCGGCTATGTGTGCTTCCAATCTAGAATCAGTGATGTATGTGGGCAATGCTCAAAGGCCAAATTATGGTAATGCCTACAACATGAAGTGGAAGATTCAGTCTTGGAACGCCCAACAACAACAAATTCAGCAACCACAGGCACACGAGAATCAGTCAACAAGCAACATGAAAGAGATAACGAAACAACTCTTAGCTAATTAGACACAGTTTGCTATAGACTTAAAAAATTCACAAGCATCCCAGAGAAGCTTAGAGTTGTAAATTGAGTAGTTACAGCAAGCATGGAATACTAGGCCTCAAGGTGGTCTGCCAGCAAATACAAAAATCTAAAGAAGGTTATGGTAATCACCTTGAGAAGTGGTAAAGAGCTGCAATGAGAACCTCCAAAGGCAACTAAGGAGGTCGATGTTGATGTGGTGACCCAAAGGGTAAATGATGAAGTTAATGAAAAATCAAGGAAGTCTAAGTACTTGAAAGAAAAATTTGTTGAACCAGAAGTGATGATGACACTGCCACTACCCTTCCCTCAAAGAAAAATAAAAGTGAAGAAGGATGTTATGTTCAAGAATTCTTTGATACATTCAAAGAGATCCACATTAACGTACCTTTATTAGATGTTTTGCAAAGTATGCCTAAGTACACAAAGTACTTAAGGGATGTGGTTGTGAATAAGGTAAAATTGCAGGTTGTGGAAGCAATAACACTTACTGAAGAGTGTAGCGCTATGATGACATAAAAAATCCCAAAGAAATTGAGAGATCAGGGAAGGTTTTCTATCCCTATTCAAATTGTGAACAAAGTGGTCCATGCGCTGAGTGATTTAGGGGAAAGCATAAATTTGATGCCTTTATTGTTATTTAAAATATTGGGCTTGGGAAAGTCTAAATCGACCACCGTGGTATTGCAACTAGCAAATGGTTCATTAACACATTCGGATGGAATGATTGGGGATGTTCTTATAAAGGTTGGTAAATTCATTATACCTACTAACTTTACTATTCTTGATTTTGAGGCAGATGAACAGGGTACCAATCATATTGGGGTTCCCATTCTTACAACTTAAGGGGCCTTGATTGATGTTAGAGAAGGCATGCTCCAAATGAGGATAGATAATGAAGAGGTGGTATTTGATGTTTACAAAGAACCTATTATAAATTCCCAATATAAATATTTGTAAGTTATTTATGTTATTGAAGGGGAAATGTGTGCGGTGGTTAATTACCCAAAGTCCTTTCGAATTACCTGATTGAGCGGCCCAAGTAGAATCAATTGTTTCCCAACATGATGGAGGTTATATTTGAAAAAGATGTTGACTTTAAGAGTAAGAACTCAAGAGGTCAGACATAAATGAGAAAATAGTTGCCAAAAGGGAGTAAAGGGTGAAGGAATATAGTTAAGCCGTAGTAGGGTCATGCCGTGACACTAAATCATGCGCTGCTTAGGAGGCAACCCAAGTTAGTTAGGTATGTTTTCTTTTTAGTTTTAGTTTTTATTTCACTTAGTTTTTGTTTTTGGTTGAGTCACAGGTTAATCGAAAGTCTTAGTACCAGAAACCTGCTAAGAAGCATGGCAAAAATTTAGTGTGGGGTCCTATGGATTCTATAAATGCAAAAGATGCTACTATCAAGGCCTAGCGGCCTCAAGGAGTATTTATTTCTCTTACCTTTAAATTTTCTTTGGGGACAAAGTAGATTTTTAAGTATGGGATGGGGAAATTCCCAAATTTTGCCTCAATTTAAAATTTTTCTGTAAGATATTCTTGTTGGTACTATTTTTGATTACATGATGCAAGTGGGTTTGTTTGTAAAAGCATGTTAATTGAGTGAATTGCTACTTTTGAACGCCTAGGCTCCAGTTTTTTACTCTTGTACTTGTTGGCTTAAACTTGAATTCATTCTATTATTTGGTTGGTAGTGTATGATGATCCTATATGAGTGGAATATGTGCCATGTGAGTGTGAGATTTTTGTATATTCCTTGTTGCATGTGATGTCTATAACTTGCCCGATGTGTGTGAGAAGCGAAATAAAGAATGTGAGTTTAGGAGATTATATAGGTATTTGTTTGATATCCTTGTTTTATACCTTCTATTTGTCCTACCCTTTTGCATTATCCTAGTTAACCCTCATTGAGCCATTAGCCTTTTCTTTGGTAGCCCTATATCTAGCCTAATCCCTTCTTTGATAGACCATAATTTTATCCAAAAAACTTCTAGGTGCTTTAATGAAAAATTAATTAAGGAGTTTGAGAAATAAGAGGAAAAGGTGAATTTAAAGCCCCAAGGTAATATTTATTGGCATTTGTAACTAATTTGTGGTGGATGGGTGTGATTTAATTTATGCTAAAAATATTGCCATGTTTGTGAAAAAGGAGAAAAATTGATTCATGGGGTAGTAAACTATACGTCCTCCAAGTGTTTATGAAAATACTTAAAAGAGATGGGGCAAAAACAAAAGTTATGAGTGGATTAAAAAGTGTAAATTGGTTGTTGAAGATTGGTTTTCAATGTATAATGTAGTATATTAAAGCGCTTAGAGAGGTTATTCACTATTCCCAAATAGTTCCTACCCGTCCCTTAGCCTACATTACAACCGAAAAAAGTCTTAGTTGATCCTAAGATTTACATTATGATATTAGTGTATCATTTCACTAAGGGTAAGCCTATGGTTCATTGTGTGAAACTTTTGAATTCCTTGTGAGAGTGAGCATAATTTGATTCTTGTATGCATCATGTTATAAATTGCTTAATTATGAGTGATTATGGGTAACTCTCTTATTTTGAGGGGCACATGTTTGATAGATATGGGTGATTTGTATGATTTCCTTGATTGATTAATATGCATGA
The DNA here is from genome assembly GCA_030864215.1 of Capsicum pubescens. Lineage (NCBI taxonomy): Eukaryota > Viridiplantae > Streptophyta > Magnoliopsida > Solanales > Solanaceae > Capsicum > Capsicum pubescens. The sequence continues at coordinate 152,059,186 of CM061543.1, read as the reverse complement.
TTTTTCCACTAGGTGAGTCAATTCTTGAGGCTAGGATGTTTTGAAGTAGTGTTCATAAGCTTTCAATTGTGTAAATAACATGCTTAGCGTAGTAACTTGCATATACAAGTAGTCATTGTAGTACTATCTTGAGTGCCTTGAATTTATTAGAAGTGTAGAGTCTCCATAGTTGATGATGATTATAGTTAAAAGTTGTTAGAGGACGAACAAGGCTTTAAGTGTTGGGTGGTGATGTAGGGTGTATTTATGCATTCTAGTGTCACTATTATAGTCGTTTTAACCTTGTTTTGGGTTTGATTCTAGTATATATGGGTTAATAATTAGATAAATATGTATAAAAGTGTTAAATCACGTGTTTACAATGGTTACAAGTGTTTTCTAACAAGTTTGTACTTCAAAGAGTCAATTAGAGTTCAAGGGAGAAAACTAGTCTTTCTAGCTTGAGGTAGTTGCTTGTCTAGTCTATCTTGATGAATTCTATTGTGTTTTATGTGTAAATTATGGTTTAAATGATGTTATTATGTGTGTAACAACTTGTTATAAGTGTACAAAGTTCAATTGATTCAACGAAAGAGTCAAAACATTGAGTGGAAGATCATGGAAATTTGCCTAGTCTAACCTCTTATTTTTTATTCGTCGTGATGGATGTTGTGTGTTTGTACCTTTAATTCGAGTTTTTTTTTGTTTTAGTATCCTTTGTGAGATTAATATGATTATATATGGATTATATAGAGGCTGGAAAATCATTGAAAAGACACCACAAGACAAGGGATGAAAGGAGGAAGGACCAACACTTAACCAAAATTCAGAGGACAACTTCCAATAGCACCATGCGATTTGTGTGTGTCGCATGATCTATTCCTATGTAATATAGGGTATGTATAATTATCCGTTCCATATGAATAGAGTGTGTGATGCATGGTCTACTCTACCCCTGGGCGTTTCAAGCTAAATCAACTTCTACACGAACTTAGCTTACCTTTATGCTATAAATGCATGTTGTATCACGTTTTTACATATATTTTGACATATTTTGGAGATAAAGGGGATGATACAACTTCATAATTAGGTTTTTATTTTTTTATTTTGTTAATTCATGTTTTAGTCATTAATTACAATATTGTGATTACGATCACGATCATGTGTGGCTAAACGCCCTTTTCTGGGGTTGAAGCCAAGAACATGAGTACTTTAGTTTTGAATTGAATTCATTTAACTTTGTGTATCATTATTGGTTGTGTGTTTATCTTTGATTTAACTATTTTAAGGATTCGTGACCCTTAGAATACATGAATTTTCTACCTTTTGATCTCGAGAGAGGGAATAGGGGATAGAATAAGGAGATGAACAAAGTTTGGGTTTTGATTCTTTTATGAAATAAAGAATCGAACTTAGCGTCTAGGACAGGGATGTACTTAGGAGCCAAACTTGATTCAAGCATAGGATGATAGCTTAAATAACCTAATTGGATCATTACATCCCCGCACAACGATGTAGTTGTAAGGTTCAACTTAGGTAAAGGATTAGAGGTTGGGAAACCATAATCATGCAAATAACCCTATGAATCTACAACCAAGATAAGCAAGTTAATGATGGAAATTCAATAACACAGTATGAAAGTTCAAAGTGCTTCAACCCTGGGTTTTCTCCTACTGATTGTTTTAAGATCGTTAATTTCCGCATTGTTTATATTTCTACAAATTCCAAACTCTCTTTTTTGTTACACTCACACTAAATTAATCTAAACTGTGAACCAAAATTGAACCGTTGCTGAATCAAGACTCTGTGGGATTGATACTTGGCTTCTTAAAGGCCACTATATTAATTAGTAAGACCTGATACACTTGTGTGTGCTCTTGGGAGCTGTCAATGTTTAAAAATGATTGGAATAAGGTTGCCTTCCCATTTACAGATTTTATTATTTTTGAAATTTTTAGCTTGAAAAGAACTAGAGCCTTCACATAGGATTTTCTTGGCTTTTTTCTTACAACTCTAGTATCAATTCTTCAATTTTGGCATCCTTCATTGTTTTTTATTCTGTTGGTTGGTAAATCACAATTAATTCTTCAACATCAATCTCACTCTCATCTTCACTAGAAACCTCTTTAACATAATCATGCATATTCATTTGATTTTGATCACCATATGCTTCAATTCTTGCATTCAATTTAGTTTCAATTTCTAATTGGCCATTTCAAATTTAATCCACACTTGACATTGCTTAACATGAAATTTGAGGGATTCATCCACAATTAGTATCATACTATCAAGTTGAACCTCATGAACTTCAAGCTGTTGAGTTTGATTCATTAACCATTCTTGGCTCACAATTTTTTCTTGTCAAATTTTTCTTCATTTGGAGACTCAATTATCTATTGAAGGAGTCTTTCAATGGAAAACTCAATATTTTCAAAAGCTTTATCATCACCATATTAGACAAGGTCCCACCATTTAGCCAAGATTTATCCACATTTGTCATTATTCTCCATTGTGTCATTCGACATTTCCTCTATTTGCTTTCTTAGAGAGTTTAGGGTTTCTTCTTCTTTTGATTGAGATATTTCTTCATTTTGGTAACTTTCATTTGAGTCATCACACATTTTTGGCACAACCACATGGATTGAAATTTCTTTTCCATCAACTTTATTTTGAGAATTGAGAATATTCATGGCACTTGAAAGATTGGCATCCTCACCCACTTCTTCTTCATTTTCTCTTTCCTTTCCAAATGCCACCATGGATTGATACAAGATATGCATATCCTCTCCCAATGTAGTTATCCAGTCCAAGATAGTTTGAAGTATTGCTTCAATGCCTTTGTGTTTGGCATGTCTTTCTTTGTTTGTCACATCCTGAGACCTATCAAACTCATAAAAAGAACCAGCATTTTCGTTAGCATAACTAGGGGAGGGGCACAGTAATTTGGAAAATCACTCCAATATACATCTTGACCACCACATAAAGAACAGTCATATTCCCAATAGGATTGAGATGATGGACATATCTCTTTCTGGGGAGAGTTTTTTTAATTTTCCAAAATTGGGATCCACCATAATACGACATAGATCATCAATATAAGATTTGTAACCTTCAAACTCATTTTCATTCCATGATGCTATAGTGATAAGTAGAAAAAAACAAAAATTTACCTAATACAAGAAACAAAAGAAAATCACAAACATATATTCACAGGTTTGAATCAAAGTAAGTAAGCTAAAATCTCAAACTAACTCAATACATCAAATTATTCTCCGGCAACGGCTCCCTTTTTTATAATGCTCAAGTTACTATTGAATAGGTGTAGCGGACATAGTCAATATATTTTACCCAACAAGGAGTCATGGTCGAATCCACAGGAAATAATGTGAATGGTAATCGAGTAAGCTCAAAATAAAAGTAATATACTAAATTCAAACCTAAGATACAAGTATTTTGGGGGTTTGTTTGAAGGATTTCAAATTTCATAATTTTGTTATTTTAAGACTACTATTTTAAGGGTAGAAACAATTAAAGATTAATCAACTCTTGATGGGACTAGGGGTTATGCCTTCCTAGGTGTGGGTTCATGTAGGGGTATTTGATTATTTGTCCAAATTTAGCTAGAATTCATGGGTAGCCTAGATCTAGAGGTTTTGGTGTCAATTCTTCAATAAAACACCAAATATCACAAATAGGTTCTACCGAAGATCTCATAAGTGTAACAATTTCACCAATCGATAGCCTCAATTAACATCCTTATGTCTAAAAGATTCTATTAAATGAACTAATTAAAGTTATTGTTTACATTAATTCCTCACCCATATCTCCTCTGTCAAGGATGATATGGTTTCTAAGGTAATTTGGGTTTGCAACCCCTAATTCTTAGTTAAAACATGGAATTAATGCAAAATCCATATCAATTAGCTAATTAAAAAGACAAAGAAATAAAATCTATGCACTAATCACAACCCATTCAAGCATAACCACAAGATGAAGAATTAGCTACTCATAGAGAGAAAAAGTAAAAGTATACCCAAATTTCCATCAAATTAATCCATAGAAAAAATAAAGATAATGCAAAATATTAGCTTTAATTTTAATAAATCTTCAATAGAAATCACTAATTCTTTACTTGAGAGTCGCTCTAGTGTTAGCTCAAGGGTAGTACAATATTGCTCAATGATCGTCGAAAATGAGTTGAAAACCCTCCTTTTGACCCCAATTTCATATTTTCCAAATATTACAAAAAATGTCACCACACTTTTGATCTTCTTGAGCAGATCTAGAGTATATCCAGAGCATATCCATAGAAAATTGGGTGCAAATGGGGATGTTTTGTCCATTTTGCATGGTTGGACTCCCAACATATCCATGTGATTTTCAGATTTTTTTTCTTTTACATTTGACCTCCCATTGACTTGAATGGCTTGCTCTTCTTCAATTTCAATCTTTATCTACACAAATGAGCATTATACATGAGATTAACACCAAATTAATGGAAAAGTATGATAATTTAAGCTTAAAAGGTGTTAACAAGTCGTCAAATTGACGACTTATTAGGTACTCATACTGAACTTCTGCATTTCTTTCCCTAATGCAGACCTGAGTATGAGCCCCCAATGTTAATTCTATTCTCAATCCTTGATTTTAATCTAGATACGAGGTGAGCTTTCTAGAGTTTGGGGTTGATACTCCTCCATCTGCTTCAATTATAGTCTTTTGTATTTTGAGACTACTACATATATGTATATTTTGTATACAACACTCTTATTTTAGTTGTGGTGGCTCTAGTACCAACCTTATCAAGTCTTGAAATAAATTTTTTATTTATTTTGTCCTCTCCCTCTCTTGTATAATATGTTATATATATATATATAATATATATATATATATATCCCTGCTACCTCTTTTATTACTATTGTTATTAATTTCTTTCCTATTCTCCTTACTTTCTGATTGTTAACCCATTACTTGTCATTTTAGGCTATGGCTTGGCTTACCTACTAGCAAAAAAAAGGTAAGAGCCACCATGACCTAAGAAATTGGGTCATGACAGTTCGTCTCTTTATGTGGTAAAGTCCGTTAAATTCTTTTTGGGGGGGATTTGATTTCTTTGAAATTTTAGACTGATTTTTGGTCTGTTTTGAGGCTTAGATCATGCTAAATTTTTGAGCACATGATCCTTGAGTTAGAAGGGACCTAGTGACTGACTTAATTTTTTATTATAGCGGCAGATTCTACAAACTTATTTTAGCTAAATTTTTTACTCGGAACATAAATTTGCTATATGGATATTGTTATTTTTATATAATGCCTAGATTTGTATATTTATAGTGTGGCAACAGTTAGAGGCCTCTCATATGTAAAAACTTTAATTTATTGGATTACAAGCGAGTTCGTTGATGCCCAGATAGGCTAGGCTTACCTAACTTTAGACTTGGCTCATTTATTGTATTATCACTATAAATTGCTAATTATTGGTGGGGAATTATGGTTTGACTAATATTTTAGGCAATTCTTATAATAGGTTAAGGGTATTCAGGGTAAATTTCTACCATGAATTCCTTAGGCCTGATAGTTTCTCTTATTTAGGACTTGGCAAAGCATACCTACGGCCCTTGGATTTGAATTTAGATGCCTTAGTATAAGTTTGGGTAGTTTCTTGGGATTTTTGGAGTTTGTAGTTTGCATGATCGTTCTTTTTAAGATAAAGTACCTTAGGATAATGTCATTTCATGTTGTAATAACTTTAAAATACTTAGATGGGTTGGTTGTTGGAATTGGATTGGTTTGCCACTACGTTGTGTTTATTTGACTCAATATCTTTGTCATTTTAGCATCTTGGTCTTAAAATATTATTTTCAACTCGATAAGTATGATTTTGAAGATCTTTTAAGGAATTTGGGTTTCTAAAAAGGAAAATAGACTATTTAGCCCCCGTTCAAGTTTGGGCACTTGAGTCCATATTACATATTGTAGTTTGATTCTAACACCCAATTTTACTACTTATTATATGCTTAGTCCATGTTTGATTCTGGGATGTATTATTATTGATTTTTGGTTGAGAATCTGATTCGAGTCTAGTATGGTATATTGATATGGATGGATAAGGAGTACACAGAATGTTCTTTGCACATAATGGTTTATTTTCATATTTTTTACAATTTAACAGGGTTTAGTCTATATATCCCAATCATCCTAGCATAACTAATATGTATAGATACTTGAGACATTATTATTGGTGATGCAGATGAAGATGGATATAGTGGACTTTGTATCTCACTATTTTAGTTGTCGGCAGGTGAAGGCCGAGCATTTGAGACTTGGTGACTTGATTTATAGGCTACCTATTTCTAAGTGGAAATAGGAGTGGATTACTATGGATTTCATTATGGGTTTTCCATGTACTTCTCAAGTTTTTTATAGTATTTGGGTCATAGTTGATCTATTGACTAGATCTGCTCATTTTCTACCTATTTAGATATCCTATAGAGCATAAAGGTTGGCTCAGATTTATGTTTGCAAGATAGTCTATTTGCATGGGGTACCTGTATCCATTATCTCTAAAAATAGGTTCTTATTTCACCTTCAACTTTTGAAGGGCATTTATGGAGGAATTAGGTACCTAAGTTAATCTTAGAATAATATTTCACCCTCAGACTAATGGCCAGTTTGAGTAGACTATTCAGATCCTAGAGGATATTTTGTGGGTCTATGTTATTGATTTTGGAAATCAGTGGGATCAATTTCTTCATTGGGCAGATCTTTTGTATAATAATAGCTACCATTCAAATATCCGGATAACTCTATTTGAGGCATTATATGGTAGGCAGTGCAGATCTCTGATATGGTGGTTCAAAGCTTTCTAGGATAGGCCTTAGGGTATAAACTTGTTTTGTGATTCCCTGAATAGAGTTTGATTGATTTGGGATAGGCTTTGGGAAGCTCAGAGTAGGTAAAAAATCTATACGAACTATAGACTTTGAGTGTTAGAGTTTGGAGTTAGTGACTATGTCTTTCTTTGAGTGTTTATGATGAATGGCATCATGAAGTTAGGGAGGAGGGGAAAGCTCAGTTGTAGATATATCAGGTTGTTTGAGATTATATAGAAAAATGGGGATGTTGATTATGATTTAACCATGACTCTAGCATTCTCTGCCATTCACCCTGTTTTCCATATGTTGATGCTACTACGTTATATTCCAAATGAGTCCCATGTACTCTAGTGGATTCAGTTTAGTTGGATAATAGGTTTGTCTTCAAATGGGAGCCAGTTTCTATTCTAGTAGAAATTTCAGATGGAAGTGTTCCAAGGAGATTCCGATGGTAAGGTTTAGTGGAGGCACTATCCAGTCGAGGAGGCTACCTAGGAGACTAAGCATGACATACAGTTATAGTATCCTTGCATGTCCAACTCTTCATGTACTTCTTGACTTTTAAAATTCACGGATAAAAGTCCTTTTAGTAGTGGATGTTGTAATGACTCTCAGGTTATTTTTCTCCTTTTCGTGTATTTTCTACATTTAGTGTTTTCTTATAGATGCACCAACTCATTTATGACTTGCTGGGACTGATAGTTTAATCTTTGGGTAGTTCATTTGGTTTATGTAGCTTCTCTATCTTGGATCTTTTAAAGTTGAGAAATAAGTCTTTAGTCTACAATTTAAGTAAACGGACACATATGAGGATTTTGAAAATTTCGTTAGCTCCAGAATATGGATTTTAGGCTGGGGGACCTTTGGTTTAGTTCCTGAGGTTTTCAGAGTTATTTTGGACAATGGAACAGTAAGTGTGGGACCTATATTTTGTTAAAACAACTTCTGGTGGAAATTTTAATGGTTTTGTTGAGTCCAGAATATCTTTTCTAGTAGGTTATCATAGTTTATTTGCATGCACAGGGTTCCAATCCCATGCACTTAGTTGGCATTCTTTTGGACTTAAGAAAATTACTGGTGCAATAACACTTGGTGCAGGACAAAATGGTCTTCGCATTTGTGAGCTATTGGTCACGTTCGTGTGGGTCAAGGATTCTTGAATTTTGAGTTTGTGAAGAAGGACTGAACTGATCTCGTCTAGCTTTCTTCTTCGCATTAATGAAGGGTTAAGATGTTAGGATCCTACATTCACGACAGTCATTTCACGTTCATGAATAAGGGTCCCTGGCAGTATAAACCGATGTCTTCTATGTTTTTAAGTCTAATTTTAAGTCCAAAACACTATAAAATCTACTTGGAGCTTAGGGAAAACATGAGTTATCATTTGGTTGAGCTGAGAGGAGATTTTCTATTCCCATTTAATTATTTCTCTGCCCCTTATTCATCAATTTACGTGGTAAAGTTCATTAAACTCTTGTTTTAGGGAATTTGATTTCTTGAAAGTTTACGACTTATTTTGGATTTTTTTTAGTCTTGGATAATTCTCAATTTCTGAGTATGTGATTCTTGAGTAAAGAGTGACCTATTGATGGACTCAACTTTTGATTTTGTTGGCATGTCTCACGAATTGGATTTTAATTTAATTTTTTACCTGGATTATGAATTTAAAATATGAGAATAGTTATTCTCAACTTAATACTTAAATTACTATTTTGATAGCATGTTAGCAATCATAGGCTTCTCAAAAGGAAAAAAATATTATTTAGTGGATTGCGAGCGCGTTCGCCGACGATCAGGTAAGCTAGGCTTACCTAACCTTAGACTTTGCTCATTTATTTATTGGCATGGTAAATTGCTGATTATTTATGGGGAATTATGATTTGAATAATATTTCAGGCAATTCGTTATTCTTATAGCCGGTTAGGGGGCTTTAGGATAGATTGTTTCCTTGAATTCTATAGGCCCGGTAGTTGCTCTCCTTTAGGACTTGGCTTAGCATACCTAGAACCCTTGGATTTGAATTTAGATGCCTTAGTCTAATTTTAGATAGTCTCTGACATTAGGTTAGATTTTTTGGGTTTGTAGTTAGCATGATTGTTGTTTTTAAGATAAAGTAACTTAGGATAATGTCCTTTCTTGTTGTAAATAATTATATAATACTTAGGTGGGTTGGTTGTTAGAATTGGATTGGTTTTCTTGTTATGTTGTGTTGTTCGACTCAGTTTCCCTGACATTTTAGTTTTTTGGCCTTACAATACTATCTTTAACTCGATAAGTGGGATTTTGAAATATGTTAAGGAATTTGGCTTTCTAAAATGGAAAATGGACTATTAGTCCCGATTTAAGTCCAGGAACTTGAGTTACCCCTTATTACATATTAAATTTTGGTTTGAGTCCGGCACTCAATTTTAGTGTTTATCATATTCTTAGTCTCGATTTGAGACCGACATCCATTGTTATTGATTTCTAGCTAGGAGTTTGGTTCGAGTCTAATATGGTATATGGATATGGCTTGAAGAGGAGTACACGACATGCTCCTTGCACATCATGATTTATTTTCATATTCTTTACAATTGTAATGGGTTTATATTAGAATTTTATTATTTGAATCTATCGTGCTTATGTGGGCTCGTTTGGGTTTGTTTTCATTGTGTGTACCTTCTAGACTTTTGGGGGTCCAATTGTAGTAAGCTACTTATTTATGCTTTACGAGTTATTTTCTTGCATTTCTCGTGGTTTCCAAGTTTATACTATTATTTCTTTATTGCCTCTAGCTTATATTCGTCTTTTATTATGCTTTTACTTTATTTGAGCTCAGTAAGCCTATGATGCCTACTGAGTACCGCATGTTTTGGTACTTATACTATACTTTCACATCTTTTTCCTATTGCAGATCCTAGTACAACTTATCATCATTGACGATGCCCTCTAGATGAGCTATTAATCGCAGATTAGGGTGAGTTGTCAACTCCGGAGCTTATCCAACTCCTTCTGTTTTAAAATTAGTATTATTTTGTATCTTTCATAAACTAATTTGTACTAGCTTTATCAGGACTTGGGAGACTCATTTTTTATATTTTTCCTTTCCCCTCGATTTGTATGCATGCTTGTATTTTCCCTATTAGTCACTTTAATTGATGTTTTGGCCTTGTTCTTCTCTTTTTCGTATGTTAGTTTGTTACTCACTATTCAGAACAATGATTTTAACTTACCTACTAACAGATTTAGTAGGTGCCATCATGACCTGAGTTTTTGGATCATGACATGTTTTCTTTCAATAAACTATTCATTTCATATAATGCATATTTAATAAAATTTGGGTCATTTATCTGAGTAACTTATATCATCACATTTTTTATCCCATAAAACAAGACAATTAGTATCTTTTATTCATAATTGTTTTTTTATTAAAGATTTAATTCATAATTTTATACTATATAAATATTATAAAAAATATTAGGGGTCCTTAAAGAATTTCTTTACGTTTGCGGGAAGGAATTGACAATTTTTTACGGATGAAAATCATTTACACCTCTTATATTTACTTTAAAACTCAAACACCTTCCTTAACTTTGAACTATAATCATTGCCCCCCTCTGTATCATATTCAATATATATTTAATATTTTCAATGTTCTAATTATGTAATATCTTTTTATATTATATATATTTATTTTCTTAACCTAGGTACTTACCATTTTTATTTAAATTCATTAACATTATTAGTAAATAATTCTTCTATAAATTAAGCCAGAGGCCCCCTCCTAAAGTTCTGACCCTTGCTTCAAGCTCTGATCTGGGAGAATGGCCTCACTCGATGTGATCGACGTTGCATCTCGACCTGTTCGTGCTGCGGAGCGAACACCTACTTTGAGAATAAAGAAATCTTTTCCTAAAGTGAAAGTGAATTCAAGCCAGTACATCATAAATAAAAAGAGAGGCTTCAGTGTCTTGCTTATCTATGGAATATTGCATTGTTACTGGCCTTTCCAAAAATGCATTTTATTGTTAGGAAATAAGACAAATTGAGATTTATCCGTAGAAGGATTGAATTGTATCCGAAGAACAGGGGGATACAAAAAAGTAATAAGAGAGGCGCATACATAATTAAATGTTATTTTTTATAATTAATATTTTTGTATTATATGTATAAGAATGTGTGTGTATATGTACTCACAGAAAATTTGTTATATATATATCTAAGCAGATAAAATTTGTCACAATAAATTTTCGTAGTGCTGACAATTAACTGCAAGCAAAAATAAAATAAACAAAAAGAACAATTTTACTTAAATGAATCTTGTGAGTGTAATTCTGTTGTTCCCTTGATTCTTCTCTCCTAAACTTATATATCATCTGAGGGCCTTCAGTAGTGTGTTTCTCGAATCGTTGGATGATTTGGACTCCTAGAGACGTATTTCAATCGTCGGAAATGTCGAAAAGTGTTCTGTCGCTTTGGAATAATCTCCGGGAAGAACTTCGTTGATTTCTCCTTGCAAGAACTTGATAGTCAATGTTGATGTTGTCAACTTGTCAAAGTCCTCTTTTCCGAGTCCCTCTTTTTTTCCTCTTTTTAGAATGTTATGTTACCCCCTATTTATAATTGTAGGGGGTAAGCCTAGTTGCTAGTGATTGGCCGAAATATGTCACTTTGACACTTGGCGCCTTTTGACTGGTTGTTGAATTTGAATGAGATTTCCACATTTTTTTTACATGTGGTAGCGTCTAATTGGTCTTGGATTTGACTGGGATGCCACGTCACTTAATGAGTTTGGGCTTCAAGGTGAGATGGACCTTGATGAGGAATAAAATAGGTTTATTATTTTTTAAGACCAAAATAATTTTAAACCCAATAAAATATGGATCAAATTCAAATTTTATATGAATTTGATCCAATAAATTTTATGTGTCTATAGATGCCCCCTACTTCAAGGTTGGTCGACGTGCTGGCTTGCCGAAACTTGGCGGCGAGACTTGAAGTACTCATGAATGTGTTTTCATTCTCGTGACTTCAAAGGTATTTGTTTCTCATCGGTGCATCCTAGTTAGACCAATACTTGCGAGTGGTCTAACTAAAGTTTCCACCATGAACTTTCATATCGTGAAAGTCTTCGTTAAAGCAACCAACGATTTGTTTGTGGTGATCCTCATTTTTCGTCTACAATCGAGTACAAAAACTCAATATTATTTCAAGAGTATTAAAAAAAATTACCAACTTAATTTTTTTTTACTCTTTTTTGGATAAGTATGAACATGAGAAATCACCACCTTATTATTTATTTAAGTAGTTTTTACTTGCACAACAATGTGACCCTCTCAATGTATTTGAATTAAAAGGATCAACACGACCCTCTCACTTGACATATTGCACGTATAAAGTAAAAAAGTTGACTTGATTTTTTGTACCAAAGTAAAAAATATTAACTTTCCTTTTGATTTCATGTACCAAAGAAAAATAGCAACTTCCCTTTTGGTTTTATACACCAAAGGAAAAAAATATTAACTTTTCCTTTGATTTCAAGAAAGAATTAAAGTCACCTCTGATGTGTGCACAATTGCTAACACATTTAAGGCCTTTAACCTAGAATAATTGCGAGGCCTTAAGCAACTTTTGTTTTTTTTTATGTGTTTATGTTAATTTTACAGATTAATCTAATGGATAGAGAACTAACAAGAATGGAGGCAAAGAAGTTGAAATCTAGAGAAATCTGAAAAAAGGTGTGGCTGACGACATCTGTGATAAGTCGTCAGCCCCGTGATAGGCTATCACAGTTGCCATCAAACGTAACCAGGGAGTTGGCATGAAGTAAATGTTGTGATGACATCTTCTGATAAGATGTCAAAAGTGTGATAAGCCGTCAGGGATACCATCAACCTTAACCAGAGAATGGGAATTGCTGTAAAGCTGTGACGGCGTATCGTGATAAGGCGTCAGAGTTGTGACAAGCCGTCAGAATTACCATCAACCTTAGGTAGAAATTATCAAAATAGAAGAGGAACTGACGACATCCATGACACGCCGTCAGACTCCTGATAGGTCGTCATGATCGTCGTCAGCCTGACGACATTCGTGATAGGCCGTCACGGGCGCCGTCGTCTATTTTGAGGAAAATCTGAAACTTTTAATTTTATTTCCTTATTTAGGGTTTACTATTTAAAGCCTTCAGGAAATAAACCTTTTGGTTCTAAATGGATCTTCAAAAGGAAAATGAAAGTGGATGGTACTATTGACAAATACAAGGCAAGACTTGTAGTAAAAGGCTTCAAATAGAAAGAAGGCCTTGATTACTTTGATACATACTCATCTGTAACAAGGATAACGTTAATTCAGATGTTAATTGACTTGGCAGCGGTATATGATCTTGAAATCCATCAAATGGATGTGAAAACAACATTCCTAAATAAAGAATTTGAGAAAGAAATTTACATGGAACAGCCTGAGGGTTTTGTGGTTCCAAAAAAAGAAAATAAGGTGTGTAAACTTGTTAAGTCACTTTATGGACTTAAACAAGTACCTAAACAGTGGCATGCAGACCAAAACATGTTGGAAAATGGGTTCAAGATAACTGAATATGATAAATATATTTACATTAAAGACACTCCAAATCACCAAGTCATTGTTTGACTATATGTGGATGATATATTGATCATCAGTAGAGACATTTCTGACATAAATGCTACAAAATGAATGCTCGAGAGAAATTTTGACTTAAAAGGCCTTGGAGTTGCGGATGTGATCTTAGGAATAAGAATCCATAGAACTCCACAAGGGTTGGCATTTTCACAGTCTCATTACATTGAAAAGGTACTTGACAAATTCAAGTATTTGGAATTTGGTATTGCCAAGACTCCATTGGACGTGATCTTCGCACTTTAAAAGAATGAAGGTGAAAGTGACTCACAGTTGTAATACGCAAGAATATTGGGATATTTAATGTATATCATGAATTGTACACGGCCAGACATAGCATGTGTTATTAGTAAGTTGAGTCGGTACACGAGTAATCCCAATAAAACTCATTGGATGGAAATGAAAAGAGTTTTAGGGTATCTTAAATACACTCAAGACTATGCTTTGCATTATAGTAAATATCCAGTGGTACTTGAAGGATATAGTGATGCAAATTAGATCACCGGATCAAATGAAGTAAAATCCACGAGTGGATACGTATTTACTGTAGGTGGAGCAGTCTCTTGATAATCATCCAAACAGATATGTATTACTCGCTCTATAATGGAATTAGAATTTATCGCATTAGATAAAGTCGGTGAAGAAGCTGAATGGCTCTAAAATTTCTTAGAAGATATTCTTTATTAGCCCAAACCATTGGCACCAGTATGTATACACTGTGATAGTCAAGCTGCAATAGGTAGGGCAGGGAACATAATACACAATGATAAATCTCTTCATATAAGACGGAGATATAATACTATTAGAGAACTTCCCTCTAGTGGAATTATCACTGTTGACTATGTGAAGTCGAAGGATAATGTGTCAGATCCACTTACAAAAGGCCTATCTAGAGAAGGAGTTAAGAAGACATCCAAGGGAATGGGTTTACGACCTAGGACAAGTTAGCATGATGGTAAATCTACCTAACAGACTGGAGATCCCAAGAGCTAGGTTCAAGGAGATTAAACAAAGTTGTATCTGACAGGTTCAACATTGTCAATATACCCAACATGTAATACCCCATATTTCCCTAGCATCTTTTGAATCCCTGTACGTGAGTATTCATATATAAAATTTTAAAAATATGCATTGTTTCTCATATTAGAGCCAGCCAAGTATTGGAAAATTGAATTAGATTTCCAAAAATATAAATTTACCCCAAATTCGATACCCGGGCGAAGAGTTAGAGCCATTTTAGTAAGATAGTGTACCATTTGGTACATCAGCGCGTCGTGCCAAGGGCCCAAATGGCAATTGTCTGAAACCAGTGAGCCAACGCAATGTAACCTTGTCATGGTGAACTTCCAGTTCCTAACCAGTAGGATATCTCGATTCCACCGCAATGCGCCAGTGGCAAAAATGGCATTCGTCAATTTCTAGTCGCCCGACGCGATTGCACCACATCGCACCGGAGCCAAAAATCAGGATTTTCAATTTTCCAATTCCGAGTTTAATTTTTTCCAAGGGTCTGTTTGGTCATTTTTCTAAGCCCTAAAGTCATCCTAAACACGAAATTAAAGCCTAATAGGGCATTATATGCCCATTATTCTCAAATCACTCTTAAAGAAATCCATTCTCTTCAAGAACAAGAAACCCTAACCTTCAAAATTCAAGGCCAAATCTCAAGACCTCACCATCAATCCTCTCAAATTCATTACCCAGGTATGTTAAATATTCATCCATAGGTTTATTTCACCCATGGAGTCTAAGTATCCATTTTAACTTGCAAAATTATGATCTTTTCAAGTTATTTTGATTTTAAATTATGCTTTCAACATGAATCTCCATGAACTACGATTTTACACCATGTATAAATGAAATTATTATTGTCATTCAATTCTCCATATTTTAATGATATCATTCTTTGAAATAAATCATGATTTAGTGTTATTCATGTTGAATCCATGCTATTACTATAAGTTCTATAACATTCCTATGATTGGATTAAACCATGAACTACAAGTGTTTGATAAAATGCCTACAAGAATGGAGATTTGATAAAGGCTTGTATGTTATGTCCTCTAAGCTTAAGTATTCATGTTAATATGATTTTTTTGAGTCCTGGGGTATTGAATACCCAAAAAACCATAGTTGTTTACTTAGTCTTATCTCAGTATCTTTAGAATAACTTCAGAACATATTATGAGCATTACTAGATCAGTCAGCTAAACTCGGAAATAGTTAATAACTCATTGTCATTCAGTTGGGAGTAGGATTTATCATCGAGCGAGTGTAGGGATGGAGGCTTCCCCATCAGATAGGCAGAGTCGCTAGTAGCAGTCCCTAAGCTCTAGAACTATGTAACCAGCGTAGGATATGAGATGTCACCCGTCAGTTTAGGCTTGACTTTCTCACTGGGGTCACCCGTCAGATCAGGCTTAACACCCTTAGTCCTTCGGGATAGTACTTCAGTATAGTAGAACCACACAGCTAGGTCAGTACCCATGGAACGGTACTACACCCTTCCAACTGGGGTTACAGGTTGGACCCCGATTAGCTCAGATTGGGGCATGTTGGTTAGATGATACCTCCTACAATCTCAGTTGCAGTTCTAGTCTAGTAATTAGTTCAGACATTCAGTCTCAGTGTTGTTTGACCAAAGCATACAGATATCAGTTATTTCAGTATTTTAATTTACAGATTTTATGCATTTCAAATTATATGTTTGGTCATGCATCCCCTATATCTATAGATTTCACGTACCTTCAGTATTTACAGACTTTCATACATACATAGTATTTATAGATTTTTCATATTTTATGCATCTCCAGTATTTATGGATTTCATGCACTCTATTCGGTACTCCATGTTTACATGTATATACAGACAGTTATTATTCCTGTTTATGAAACCATGCATATTATCCTACCTTATTTGGCATACCAGTATATTCAAAGTACTGATTGCATACCTTTTTCTTTCTCTATGATGTATTATATCATAGGTTCTGACGCCCAGTTCCCAGATCACGCCTAGACTTCTTATACTCTCAGTAGTAGAAGTGGTGAGTCCTCATACTTCGAGGACAGATTATTTTACTTCATGTCTCTAGTTCAATAGTTAGTGAAGTTAGTTGTGGCATGTCCCATGAACTCACAGTTAGTTATTTTAGAGGCTTTAAGACATTAAAATTAGTTATTCAGACTTCAGTTGACATGTTAGCTAGTTATTCAGTTATTTTTATCAGTATTTTTATCAGATTTAAATAGTTATTTCTTTAGATTTATAATTCATTATTTGTTTTAGATATTAAAACCTTATAGAATATCAATTATTCTTTTGAATTTATGATTATGTTATTCAGTGCTCACAGTAGGTACCAGCTCCTGAGTTAGCTTGTGGTCCCTCGGGACTATAAGCACTGTGTGATGCTCAGGGTGTACTCTCGGGGAATTACAAACTTGGTATCAGATCCTAAGGTTTTAAAGTGTCCTAGGAAGTCTAAAAGTTGCGTAAAGGATAGTCTTGTGCATGGGTGTGTAGCGCACCACACTTATGGACAAGAGACTATGAGGCGTTTTAGGAAAGTTTCCTTATTTCAGTATTCATGTCATATAAGTGAGCATGAGCTCAAGTTAAACTCTTAGTCTAATCCATTTTTTCCTTCCGTTTACAGAACATGCCTCCCAAAAAGAATAACAGAAGAGGAGCAGAAAACCAGCCAGCACCTCCGCTCATCTAGGCAGATACTCTGGATGAGCATGTCTCTCATGCAGAATTTAGAGCTGCGTTCCCCACTCTAGTGAATTCTGTAGCAGATCAAAATAAATTACCAGCTGCTTTTCAGCTAACCCAGTGGCCAATACTGCTGCAACCAGGATTTAGGACTTCACCCGAATGAACCCTCCTTTCTTCACGAGATCCAAGTCTGAAGAGGATCTACAGGAATTCTTAGATATGGTTAAGAAGGTAATAGATATTATGGGGGTGACATCTAGTGAGAGTGCTGAGTTAGCTTCATATCAATTGCAGAATATAGCCCATACATGGTTTAATCAGTGGAAGGTAGATAGGGGTGTTGATGCAGGGCCTGTAGAATAGGAAGAGTTTGCCACAGCTTTCTTAGACAGATTCTTCCCTTTGGAGTTGAGAGAGGCCAAGATGTTAAAGTTTATTAACTTGATTCAGGGCAACATGAGCGAGAAGGAGTATTCCTTTAAGTTTACTTAGTTTTCTAGGTATGCTCCTCATGTAGTAGCTGATAACAGATCCAAGATGAGAAAGTTTGTATTTGGTGTGTCTGACAATGTGGTCAAAAAGTGTAGGACCACAATGCTGATTAGAGAGATGGACTTGTCCAAGTTGATGGTCTATGCTAAACAAATTGAGGAATAAAAGACCAAAGAGAGAGAGGGAGAGCAACAGGACTAGAATGAGTAGTTTTAATTTCAGTCAGCCAAGGTCGGAAGGTGGTAACCGCCCTTAGTTTTGACAGAGATCTTCAGCTCCAGCACCCTCTTCAGCCAGTGCCCCAATGCCTAAATTCAGAGATGACAATAGGGGCAGGGAACCAGGCTCAAAGTCCCAAGGCAGTGTTAACAGTGCCCGTACAAATCCTCTGTGTCGTAAATATAGTAGACACCATCAGGGTGAGTGTAGAGCTGGCAGTGATATGTGTTTTGGGTATGGCAAGCTAGTCTATCGAATTCATGAGTGTTGGGTAGTCACTCAGAAAGGTAGGGAGTTGCTTCAACAGGGCCTTCCCATCAGTCATCAGTTCCAGTCGGTTGCCCGACTCAGCAGGGTGCCGCTTCTAGTGCTACCAGTGGTCAACGTCCAAAAAGGCTATATGCTCTTCATTCCGACCAAGATCAGGAGAATTCTCCTGACATAGTTACTGGTATGTTTGTAACGCCCCGAGTCCTATCCCGAGATGGCTGAGCTGACTTTCAAAAACATGACTGACAATATAAGAACAACTGATGTTAACTTCATAAAGAAAATCTGAACATACATCTGGATGAATCAAATGACATGCAAACATCGTAATACTATAGGGTATATCCCCCTTGAGAATCTATGTCCCTCTAAACACACTTCGCTGAAATACTAGGCACTGCACGGGGCACCTACAGACTAGGTCATAATTGACCGACTGAGATCTGAAACTCATGCATGACTCGTGATAGCATATAAACTTGAAATGAAAGCAAAGGATCTAAAAATGCATATCATAAAGATGAAGGGCTCATAACATACCCAGGTTTATTTCCGGGAATCCTTCCCGATCAAGGCGAGCCTGAAGCGCATGGAGTCTACCCTTTGAGTCAGCACTCTACATTCTCAAATTCTATGGCCCGGCTCACCACACCCGAAGCACACATCGCTACCAACTCTACACACGCCTTTATGGCACTTGCCATACTCTCCACAACGCGGATAGGTACGAACACCACTAGCGCTACTATGGGCTTTGGAGCCTGATGTTCCCTCAGATTTGACACCCCCGAACACAGGTGCGGGCACGCTAGCTGAAGATGGAGCTGGGACTATAAATCTCCGACCATGCCGAGAATGACTACCACTCTGGGACCCTGCCTGAAGAAACCACGACTACTTGTCTTCGCTCTCTTGCTCACTCTCTCTCTCTCTTTTATCTTATTTACCTCAATCTGTTGTGCATGCATCATTAACCTAGAAAGATCCATATCTCTATTGAGCATAGCAGCTCTACACTCTTTCAACACATAACTTGATACCCCAGACAAAAACTTACTCATACTCTCTCTAGGGTCATCTACTAGGTCGGGAGCACACTTAGCTAATTGGTTAAACTTAAGACAATACTCTTTCACGGTCATTGAACCTTTCCTTAGATTCATGAACTCTTCTACCTTAGGCTTTCTCATCTCTAGCGGAAATAATCTATCTAGAAAGGAACTCTGAAACTCCAGCCAAGTCATGAGAGCTGCATTCTCCCCTCTACTCTTCTCCCACATCACTACCCAAACATGAGTAACATCCTTCAACCTATAAGATGCTAACTCAACACTCTCCTCCTCAGAAATATGCATAATCTGGGTAATCTTCTTCACCTCCTCTAGATAAAGTTGCGGTTCTTCACCTACCACTGACCCAAAGAATTCTGGCGGGTTAATTTTCATAAAATTTTTAACCCTGGCTGCAGAAAAATTCCCATCTTGCTGAGGTAGGACTGCAGCCTGACGGTTACCCTGAACATTAGTCACAGCTTGGGCTAGCACCTGGAAAGCTGCCCAAAACTCTGCATGTGACACATTCTCATTCTCGGAATCTACTGGCTGTGGGGGCTGGTCATCAACCCCATGGACAAAATCTCTGCGAGGAGGCATACTCTGTAAATAGAAGAAAGAAGTGGATTAGACTGAGAATCAACTTGATATCATGCTCATTCGCACGATCTGAATACTAAAAGAATGGAAACTGTTCCTAAAACATCCCGTAGCCTCTTGTACATAAATATGGCACGCAATACACCCATGCACAAGACTCTACTAGATGCGGTTTTTCAGACTCCCTAGGACACTCTTGAACCTTAGGCTCTGATACCAAGTTTGTAACGCCCCGAGATCCCATCCCGAGATATCACACTATGCTTATGACCTCGAAGGACCACAAGCTAACCCTTTACTGATATTTGTACCTGTGAACTACATAATATCTGAAATAATTGTGTAAACTAGCCATAAGGTTCAACACATCTATGAATACACAAAACTGAAAATTGAATACTAATACATCCGTCTGAAAAGCCTCTAAACTGTCTGAACTGTAGAGTTGATGGGACAGGTCCCCAACTAACTCCGTCAACTGAAAGTAAACAAAATCTGATGCAATAATAGCAAACTAAGATTTGTCCTCGAAAGAAGAGGACTCACGACTATGGCTACTGCTGCAGGCTGGGACTGAACTATCGAGGAAACTCTGGGTTTCGTGCCTCTGAACCTATGGTGCCAAATAAAATACTATAGCGCAAATGCGTCAGTACAGGGATGTACTGAGTATGTAGATGCGGTAAGGTTAAATGCAAGGCCTAATGTATGCATAACATCTAAACTGAATAATCATAAAAATTCCACACAAGAACACATACACATACACATACATGAATGCATAGACCATAGTCACAATCATCACAACTCTAGAGATTGAAACTCGGATACTGCCTTACTGCAAACTGAACTCACTACTGACACTGAGATACTGAGACACTGACTTATCTGATACTGATGACTGAGAAACTGGATTTTGTTATATCGATGACTAAATTCTGATCTTACTGTTCTCGAATGATAAGATTAAAGATCAACCTCTCTAATGGATGATTAAAGAAACTATTATCAATAGTAAGGAAATAATCATATATGAATCTGACAATAAGAATACTCAATAGAATATGAGATTGTGATCAAGCCTGTCTGGCGGTATATCTCTAAATATGATATCAAATAACTGTATATAAGACCAAGCCTATCTGAAGGGATGGTCCATGAATCAATGGAACTATCTGAGTTCCTCATAAAGATAGATAATTGTATCTGACAACCCTAATTTCTGAAGATTAATACTGAAACTGAAACTGTAACTGAAACTGTGGGAAGTAGTTACTTAACCGACATGCCCCAACCTACCATAGGTGGGGTCCAACCTGCAACCCTAGTTGGAAGGGTGTCAATATCGTGCCATGGGTAAAGACCTCTTTCTGGTCAATCCTCTCTAGCGGATGACCCTTAGAAGGCAATCGACCTAAGGTAATATAATAGTCAAATACTCTCTCTCTGGAGGTAAAAACCTTTTCCTGATGGTGACTCCTATATCCTTCACTGGCTACATAGTTCTGGAGGTCAAACTTGCTACTAACGACTCTGACCTCTCTCTCTCTGACGGGAGGAGCCGTCATCCCTTCCCTCGCTCAGTGCTATTTTTTTCTCCAACTAAAAGACTCTAACTAAATTCTTAACTGAACACAACTGAACTGAATCTAATATTGATCATGTTTATCAAAAGATCTAACTGAGCTACGCTGATATCACTTAGTTCTGTATCTGATGGAAATGGTATTGAATCACGATATCTGACTGACGATACAGATCTTGAATAGATTATTCGAATCACTTTTGAGATTAGAATTAAACACTTGAATACTATTGGATCTGAGTTGATTACTGGACTGAGGCCAGATTACTAGCAATACGGAAATTACAGAGATAACTGAGATTACTGAGATTTCTTAAGTTCTGTAACTGTCTGAGGATATAGTGTTCTATAATTCACTGAGTTCTGAGAGTCATGGATCGATTGGAATTATCGTGAAACTGACAAGGGCTCTAGACAGTAGCTAAATTGTCGGGTATAAATACCCCTAGGACTCGGTAACATAAAATAAAGCATAATCATTCCTCCATCATCACAACCATTCATTTATCATCATCATCACAATCATTCATTCATCATCACAGTCATTCATTCATCATCATTATTATTAAAGCATCTCTTGAAGTATTTAGGAAACATAACATACCTTCACCTTTACAATCATTAAGGCATCGCGTTAAGCATTTAGGAAACATCAACATATACTAGCGTAGGGAAACATGCTACTAGATTATACTTCCTTCAACAAG
Organism: Capsicum pubescens; assembly: GCA_030864215.1. NCBI lineage: Eukaryota > Viridiplantae > Streptophyta > Magnoliopsida > Solanales > Solanaceae > Capsicum > Capsicum pubescens. The sequence continues at coordinate 152,037,057 of CM061543.1, read as the reverse complement.
GTCTTACCTCAAGTACTTCACACCTAAATCAGTCATGACAAGTATTTAGACATCACATGATTTGGGGAAAACTTCATACTATCATGTCTCAACTTACTTGCTAACCACTTGGCATGTATTAAAAGCTTAACATATATTAGAGAGCACATAATTGGGGGATTTACAACCATTATATCTCGACTTGTTCACTAAGGTCTTTCAACAACACTAAGCAAGTACAGGTTTACACCTACTTGGGGATTTCATACTATCATGGCATATTTCACTCACTAAGGCATTTTATCAAACACTAGGCATGCATGGACTAGCTCCCAATTTGGGGGTTTCCTATTCAAGGTACTATAACGGCCCTTATGCTAAACCTAAGCTCTTTATCAAACTTATGGGGGGACATGCTTCGCTTATTCAACCATTTCTACTCTTATTTAACATGAACACTTCATCTAGGAAGCATCATTAAGAAAGTTCATCACCACCCTCACAAGAATTCCATATACTAGGGTTCAAGTTCATAAATCTTGTAGACAAACATGAATCAAAACTCAACAACACATGGAACATCAATTTCAACTCACATGAATCATTAACAACTCATAAACATAAAATCTTTGAGTTTTAGAAAAGGGTACTTGAGCTTCTTGGATGAAAGGGATCCAAGAATCAACATCTACATACCTGGGGAAACTCTTTTCTTGAAGGTTCTTGGAAAGATTTCTTGATTTCCCTTGACTCTTGATATCTCTCTTGATTTTTTTGTTGAAGAAGAAGAGAGGATTTAATTTTTTGGAAACCCTAGTTTTTTTGGAGTGGAAGAGAAAAATGGGGCTGAGATCCTTTGGCCGGGTATTTATAGAGGCTGGGGAAAAGTGGAAAAGACTGAAAAGCCCTTGGAATTAAACTGAAAAAAATCTCGATTTTACATGATGGCACACTGTGCCATAAATGCACCAGTTCACTGGAAATTGGACAATTGAGAAACTATATGACGGCGCGACGCGGTGGAAATCATATTTCCCCCTGGGTTGCGAACTGTAACTATACCACGACGCGGTAGAATTGCGGAGGTTCACTAAAAATTGACAAATTATGAAATTAAGCCTTGGCGCAACACGCCATAATAGTGGAGGCTCACTGGATTTTGACGATTGCCATTTTGGCTGGCTCCGCGACGCGCTAAAGTGCCAGGTGGCACACTGTCACACTAAAATGGCTCTAACTCTTCACTCGAGTGTTGGATTTGGGCGAATTTGGTATCGATGGAAATCTTATTCAATGCTCTACATGGAAAAAAGTATAAATTATGGAAATTACACATGATTAAAAGTATTTAATACTTAGGAAGATATTTCTGAAACTTTTAGACTCGGATTTCCACTTTACCGAATACGTTCTAAGGCTCAGACAGGAAGAGGACCTTGCGGGGTATTACAATGTTTTAGGTCTTCCACTTACATATATATTCTTTACTATACCCTAGAGCTTCTCTTTCTTTTGTAATTCCATATATAGACATCAATTTCAGAGTCAATCCTGAAACTCTAGCAGAGCCCTTGTAGTATCTACCACAATAGGTGTTTCTATCATAGCCAGGAAGGTATACAGGAACTGTCAAGCTATAATATCTTATAAAGTTACTTCCATTGATCTCGTGGAGTTAAAGATGATGAATTTTAACGTCATTCTCAGCATGGATTGGCTCCACTCATGTTATGCCTTAATTGATTATAGAAATAGAACAGTTTATTTTTAGTTCCCAAATGAACCAGTCCTTGAATGGAGGGGTAGTACTACAACTCTTAGGGGTCAGCTTGTTTCGTACCTTAGAGTGAGAAGGATGATATACAAGGGTTGTGTCTATCATCTTGTACGAGTCAAGGACTTTAATTTGGTGACTCCAACCCTTGAATCAGTTTTAGTAGTCAAGGAATTTCTAGATGTGTTCCCTGAAGATCTTCCTGGAGTTCCTCCTAAAAGGAAAATTGACTTCAGAATAGACCTTCTCCTAGACACTCAGCCTATCTCTATTTCAACATATAGAATAGCTCCAGATAAACTTAGAGAGTTAAAAGAACATTTGAAGAATCTCCTAAATAAGGGATTTATCAGACCCAGCATTTACCCGTGGGGTGTACCTCTCCTATTCATGCAAAAGAAAGATAGTTCTCTCAGAATATGTATTAACTACCGTCAGTTGAACAAAGTCACCATCAAGAATAAATATCTACTTCCTAGAATCGATGACTTGTTTGACCAACTTTAGGGTGCCATCTACTTTTTGAAGATAGACCTCAGATCAGGCTATCATGAACTTAGAGTTATAGAATATGACATTCCAAAAATGGCTTTTCGAACCCGTATGGTCACTTCAAATTTCTAGTCATGCCCTTTAGTCTTATAAATGCCCCAGCAGCCTTCATAGACTTGATGAATTGAGTGTTCCAGCAATACTTAGACATGTTTGTAATAGTCTTCATCGATGACATTCTTGTCTATTCCCATAGTGAGAATGATCATGCAGAACACCTCAGAATTGTACTCTAGACACTCAGAACTCATCAGTTGTTCGCCAAATTCAATAAGTGCAAATTTTGGATAAGGTAAGTAGCATTCCTTGGTCATATTATTTTTGGTTATGGCATTAGAGTTGATCCTCAAAAGACCAAAGTAGTAAGAAACTGGCCTAAACCCATCTCTCCATCAGATATCAGGAGTTTCTTGGGTTTAGCTGGCTATTACCGTTGGTTTATTGAAGGGCTTTCATCTATTGCATCCCTCATTTCTAGATTGACTCAGAAGAAAGTCAAGTTCCAGTGGTCAGATTCCTGCAAGAAGATTTTCAGGAGTTGAAGAATCGACTCACCTCAGCCCCAGTTATCACTTTGTCAGATAGTTTAGATGGGTTTGTTGTGTACTGTGATGCATCCAAAGTAGGTTTGGGTTGTGTCCTCATGCAGAGAGTTAAGGCCATAGCCTATTCCTCTAGACAGCTTAATCTCGATGAGAAGAATTACCCTACCCATGATCTTGAGCTAGCGGCTGCAGTGTTTGCCTTAGAGATTTTGACGCATTACTTGTATGGGGTTTATGTTGATGTGTTCATAGATCAAAAAAGCTTGCAGTATGCATTCTCTCAGAAAGATTTGAATTTGCATCATAGAAGGTGGTTAGAGTTATTGAAATATTATGATATGAGTGTTATGTATCATCCAGGCAAGGCCAATGTAGTGGCTGATGCTCTCAGTAGACTGTCTATGGGTAGTGTTGCTCATGTTGAGGATGATAAGAAGAAGTTAGTTTGGGAAGTTCATCAGCTTGCCCAACTAGGTATCCGCTTAGTCGATTCAGCAGAGGGTAGTATGTAGGTACAGAGTAGTGTCGTATCATCCCTAGTTTCTGAGGTAAAGGAAAAATAGGATAGAGATCCTAGTTTAGTGAAGTTGAATAAGTCAGTCAAAGATCAGAAGGTATAGGTTTTCTCCCAAGGGGAAGATGGTATGTTGCATTATCAAGGTAGATTGTTTGTGTCGTATATTGATGAGTTAAGACAGCAAATTCTTGCAGAAGCACATGGCGTGCGCTACTCTATTCATCCAGGGGCCACTAAGATGCACCTGATTTATGGGAGATCTATTGGTGGAGTAGGATGAAGAGGGATATTGCAAAGTTTGTAGCTAAGTGCTCTACATATCAGTAGGTTAAGATTGAGCACCAGAAGCCTAGTGGGTCCATGTAGAAGTTTAGTATTCCCACGTGGAAATGGAAAGAAGTGAACATGGACTTTGTGACAGATTTGCCTCATACTCATCATCAGCATGATTCTATATGGGTTACGTAGACAGAATGACCAAGTCAGCTCATTTTTTTCCAGTCCATACCTCATATTCAGCCGAGGACTACACCAAACTCTATATCATGGAGTTGGTCAGGTTACATGAAGTCCCTGTATCCATTATCTCGTATAGAGGTACCCAGTTTACCTCTCACTTCTGGAAAGTATTCCAAAAAGGTCTTAGTACCCAGGTTCACCTCAGTACAGCCTTTCATCCTTAGACAGACGGTCAAGCGGAAAGGACCATTCAGACTCTTGAGGATATACTGAAATCATGCGTAGTTAATTTTAAAGGTAGTTGGGATGACGACTTGCCTTTGGTTGAGTTCTCATATAATAACAGTTATCATTCCAGTATCCAGATGGATCCGTTTGAGGATCTTTATGGTAGAATATGTAGATCTTCGATTAGTCGGTTTAAAGTAGGTGAAGCCACAATAGTAGGGCCTGACTTAGTGTTTGATGCCTTATAGAAGGTTTAGCTGATCAGAGAAAGACTTAGGGCAGCCCAGAGCCGACAAAAATTATATGCAGATATGAGGAGAAAATATCTCGAGTTTGAGGTTGGTGATTTTGTGTACTTAAAAATCTCTCCCATGAAAGGAGTGAAGAGATTTGGAAAGAAAGGGAAACTCATTCCTCGATATGTCAGTCCTTACAGAATTCTTAGCCGTTTCGAAAAAGTAGCTTACGATATTGAGTTGCCTTCAGATCTAGCTTCAGTACACCTTGTGTTCCATGTCTCATTGTTGAAGAAGTGTATTGGTGACCCAACTGTAGTTGTTCCCTTAGAAAATGTAGATATTCAGAATAGTCTCTCCTATGAGGAGGTTCCAGTCAAAATTCTTAATCATCAAGTTCACAGACTAAGGAATAAAGAAGTTCCACTAGTCAAAGTTCTGTGAGGGAATCAGTCCATTGAGGGAGCCACTTGGGACGCAGAAGCAGATGTGTGGACCAAGTACCCTCACTTTTTCTCCACGAATTCAGATTCGATTTAAGGTATTAATCGTCTTAAGAAGTCTCTTTATTATGTTCAGTTTCAGTTGCACATCGTGTTCATGTCAGTCGTGCATTTATGAACCAGTTCAGTCATGTATCCATGCATCAAATATTCATGTTAATTATATAAGACCAGTCCATCAGTTTTCTCAGCCTAACCAGTCTCATCCGAGGACAAATGATCCCAAGGGGGAGATATTATAATACCCCGTATTTCCCTAGCATACTTTGAATCTCTATCATATATAAAAAAATTAAAATACTTATTGTTTCTGAGTTTAGAGCCCACTAGGTAGTGGAAAATTGAATTATCTTTCCAATAGTATAAAGTTTGCCCAAATCCGATACCCGGGCGAAGAGTTAGAGCCATTTTAGTAAGACAGTGAACCATTTGGTACATCAGCATATCGCGCCAAGGGTCTGAATAGCAATTGTCTGAAACCAGTGAGCCAACGCAATGTCACTGCATCGTGGTGAACTTTAAATTCCCAACCAGTAGGAGATCGTGATTCCACCGCGACGCGCTAGTGGCCAAAATGGCACTCGTCAATTTCCAGTGGCCTAACGCGATTGCACCACGTGGCATCGGAGCCAAAAATTGGGGTTTTCAATTTTCCAGTTTTGAGTTTAATTTTTTCCAAGGGGCTGTTTGATCATTTCCCAAATCCTTAAAGACGTCCTAAACACGAAATTAAAGCCTAATAGGGCATTATATGCCCATTATTCTCAAACCACTCTTAAAGAAATCCATTCTTTTCAAGAACAAGAAACCCTAACCTTCAAAATTCAAGGTCAAAACTCAAGAACTCACCATCAATCCTCTCAAATTCTTTAATCTAGATATGTTAAATGTTCATCCATGGGTTCCTTTCACCCATGGAGTCTATGTATCCGTTTTAACTTGCAAAAGATGATCTTTTCAAGTTATTTTGATTTTAAGTTATGCTTTCAACTATAAATCTCCATGAACTATGATTTTACACCATGTATAAATGAAATTATTATTGTCATTCAATTCTCCTTGTTTTAATGTTATCATTCATTGAAGTAAAGCATGATTTGGTGCTATTCATGTTGAATCCATGCTATTACTACAAGTTTCATAACATTCCTATGATTTGATTAAACCATGAACTATAAGTGTTTGATAAAATGCCTACAAGAATGAAGATTTAATAAAGGCTTGCATGTATGTCCTCTAACCTTAAGTATTCATGTTACTATGATTGTTTTGAGTCCTGTGGGTGTTGAAGACCCGAAAACCATAGATGTTTACTTAGTATCGTCTTAGTATCTTCAGAATAACTTCAGAACATATTACGAGCATTACTAGATCAGTCAGTCAAACTCAGAAATAGTCAATAACTTAGTGTCATTTAGTTGGAATTATGATTTAGCATCGAGCGAGTGTAGGGATGGAGGCTTCCCCATCAAATAGGTAGCGTCACTAGTAGCAGTCCCAAAGCTCCAGAACTACATAGACAACGTAGGATATGAGAAGTCACCCATCAGTTTAGGCTTGACTATCTCACTGGGTTCACCCGTCAGATCAGAATTGACACCCTTAATCCTTCGGGACAGTACTTTAATATAGTAGATCCATACAGCCAGCGTTAGTACCCGTGGTACGGTACTGACACCCTTTCAACTGGGGTTACAGGTTGGACCCCAATTAGCTCAGATTGGAGCATATCGATTAGATGATACCTCCCACAGTATCAGTTACAGTTCTAATCCAGTAATCAGTACAGACATTCAGTCTCAGTGTTGTTTTACCAAAGCATACAGATATTAGTTATTTTAGTTTATAGATTTTATGCAGTTTAGATTATATGTTTGGTCATGTATCCCCTGTATCTACAGATTTTACGTGCCTTCAGTATTTACAGACTTTCATGCATGCACAGTATTTACAAATGTTTCATATTTTATGCATCTCCAGTATCTACGGATTTTATGCACTCTATTCAGTACTCCATGTTTACATGTATATCCAAACAGTTATTATTCCTGTTTATGAAATCATGCATATCAGCCTACCTCATTTGGCATACCAGTACATTTAAAGTACTGATCGCATACCTTTTTCTTTCTCTATGATATATTATATCATAGGTTCTGATGCCCAGTTTTCGGATCGTGCCTTGACTTCTCAGACTCTCAGCAGTAGTAGTGGTGAGTCCTCATATTTTTAGGACAGATTATTTTACTTCATGTCTCTAGTTCAGTAGTTAGTGGAGTTAGTTGGGGCATGTCCCATCAACTCATAGTTAGTCAGTTTAGAGGCTTTAGGATATTACAGTTAGTTATTCAGTATGCAGACTTCAGTTGACATGTTAGCTAGTTATTCGGTTATTACTATCAGTATTTTTATTAGATTCAGATAGTTATTTCTTTAGATTCATAATTTAGTATTTGTTTCAGATATTAAAACCTTATGGCATAGCAATTATTCTTCCATATTTATGATTATGTTATTCAGTGCTCACAGCAGGTACCAGCTCATGGGTCAGCTTATGGTCCCTCGGGACTGTAAGCACTGTATGATGCCCAGGGTGTATTCTCGGGGCATTACACAACCCATTGTCATGATGTAGACAATGTTTAGTAAACAAGGATAAGACTTATGGAATGAAGTCTTTTAATTATTATCTAAGTTTGGCATATTTGACCAAATTGTTTAATCTATAGGATTGAACGTTTAGAAATCACCTATGTGGGGGCGAAGTCAAAGTCGCTTTAAAGAGAATGTTAGCAAAGGCCTATTTTCTAAGCTCTTATGAGACTAGGACGTGCTCATGGCTGAAACAAACAAAACGGTGAGAATCATAAACAGTAAAAGGTTGGTTGTGTGACATGCATTATTTAGGTGTGTATTAAAGCTCGATGATTCAAATATATCAATCTACCAATTGACCGAGTGCATCCGATACATGTTCACTACGAAAGTTCAAGGAAAAACTCACTTATCCAGATTCAATCAGTCTTTTTTGATGATCACATACTTTTCCGTAAAGTTTTACGAAAAAAAATAGTCATTCCCTATTCATGTGGAGGATTGTTGGGTTCTAGATCAAAAGTGTGAATGGAAAATGGAGGGAAAAATTGAGATAACACTAAAAAAAATAAAAAAGTGTACTCAAAAATGGAAAGTTTACTAATTCTCCCACATTGGTGGAAGAAGGAAACTTTCAAGTGTTTATAATAAGGAACACTTACTCCACCTGGTAAGTGAGACAAGAACCAAGAGGTGCCTTGCGCCATCGTCGTCATCGCTCATTCACTTCGACTTTGGTTTTGGTTTTGGCTTCGGCTTCAGATTGGATTTGGATTTGGAAAATGATTGATCAATGAGATCTATCCTTTTGTACAAAATTTATTTAAACAGTTTGAAAAAAAACAAAGGAAAAATGTGACTAGTTTTGTTTGAAGTTTTGAACCTCCATTAACGTACATGCATGCAGTGTAGAAATAACTGCAGAATGCAAAATGATGCTTCGGAAGGGATGCAGCCTTTCAATGAAATGACACACTGATTCAGAAAAGGAAATGTCTATTCGGATGGTTGTGATTGTCCAGAAAAAGACACAATGATTGCCACCTTTCGGAAGGGGCACCTAATGGCTATATAAACCTGCATTTTTTCACAGGTTTAGACACAAAAATTTTCTGCATTAAAAACACTTCTTACTTTCTAAAATACTCGCTCGGCTCGCTCAGCTCGACTTCGGCTTCGGCTTCGAATTCAGATTCAGATTTGGATTTGTATTTGGATTTGGATTTGGATTTATCAAATGATCGATCGATGAGATCTATCTTTTTGGACTAAATTTATCTGAACAGTCAAAAAAAAACAAAGAAAAAACGCAACCAGTTTTTTTTGTAGTTTTGAACCTCCATTAACGTGTATGCATGCAGTGTAAAAATAACTGCAGATTACGAAATGATGCTTCGGAAGAGATGCAGCCCTTCGACGAACCGACACACTAATTCAGGAAAGGAAATATCTGTTCGGATGGTTGTGACTGTCCAGAAAAAGACACAATGATTGCCACCTTTTGGAAGGGGCATCTATTGGCTATATAAACCTACATTTTTTACTGGTTTAGACACGAAAATTTCCTTCATTAAAACACTTCTTGCTTTCTGAAATACTCCATGTGATCATCTAATCGTTGAGTGAGTTCAAAGAGAATCCGATCTTTTGAGGTACCACTACAGTCGGATTTTTAGACCATTTTATACTGAAGGAAAATTCCGTAACCTCGGGTACTTGAGGGGAATTATTGCCTTAAGGACACTCTGTGAAGTCGGGGGACTTGGGCTTTTTTGTTTCATCTAATTTTCTGAAAAACACACTTCTTTGAAAGGTTTTTTGATCTTGTGTTGAGGGTGTTACATAACTTCATAAGTGTTCTTGTTTTATACTTGAACTTGTGTTGAACTTGTTATGCTGAAATACAGATTTTTGTGTACCCGTAAAACAACAAATCATTCACTTGCAAGAATTATATTTTTTGGTTATCTTTTCTTTATTTGTTCATCATTTGTTTGTTGTTTCCACTTTGTGGTATTTTTAAGTTGGAGGGAGGTACGTGTAACTTTTGAATGAGATAATAAAATCATTAATAACATAAAATTATGTTCCATAAAGTGTTAAAGCTAAGTAAAAATATTATTTTTATTTGTGAATATCCTATTTAAAAAATTAAAGCTTGTGTACAATCATGCAATTTGTATTCAAATTTTGACCAATAAGTATTTTTTTTAAGTTAATGGAGTAGTTTTTTATGACTAAAATTATTTGGAGGGATATTATTATCTTGATAACTTGAAAAGACGTAACTCGCATTGAATAATTGAAAAAGATTTAGAAAAAATATTAAAGAAATTTGAGGGCATTTTTGTCTTTACTCATGTTTATCCATGGATTACTAATCCTACCAAATTGGATGTATTAGTTATACACCCTATAATACCATGTAGGATGTATAACTAATCCATTTATTAGTTATAAATTGCTTCAACTGTGCTATCAAACGATGTATTAAATAATCCCACCATTAATTTCATGAATTATCCAAATAATACACCCTACCAAACGGCTCCTAAGAGTTCTAAAACTTTTATCGGCATTAGTTAATCAGTGGTGGAGCAGAATTTTCAATAAAGGGGTTCACAATCGAAAGAAGTAAGCAACACGAATTGACCGAATGGGGGTTCAACATTAACTATATATACATAAAAAATAATTTGAACTAGGTATAAATAATAAAATTTTCCATCGAAGTCCATAATTCATAAGGTGGCTCCGCCCCTATAGTTAATTGTTATTGGATCTAATGTCTCTATAGACTTTAAAAATATTTACAAAAAGTATTAAAATATAATTATCATTAATAATTACCTCTAAAAATATAATTTAGCGATAAGTAAATTATTCGCGCTAAATATTTTTTTATGTAGTGTTAATGCAATATAATCAATAGTGTTCAATCGTGCATTCTTGAATGTGTTGGTTATTTTTTACTATTATTTTTTCTTTTGCTAATTCCATGAACTAATTACTACTATATATATATATATATAGCAGCCAGTTGACGGTTGTCATGTCTATTTTCAGTTGTCTACTTTTGGTTGAAGGCATTTTTATAATTTCATATTTTGATTTTAATTTAATTATTTCATTTTTAATTTTAATTTTTTATATATTTGAAAATTGTGTAAATACTATTATAAATTATAATAATTAATTTAAATTATTTGGAGACATATAACAAATTTTAATTAATTCAAAATTCTATCAATGAACCATAAATTGGGATATATTATATAAAAATTTCGTGAAAAGTAATACAAATCACAATAATGGAACATAATTCAGGATACATTATTTGAAAAATTCATGAAAAATAATATAAATCACAACAATTATCAAACAAAAATATTTGAAAGATGTATAAAAAATTTGCTTGACTTTTCAAATTCTATCAATGTCATATAAATTGGGATAGAGAGAATTACGTAGAAAGTCATATGAATCATATATAATTAACAACTTAAAATATCGTAAACTATATAACAAATTTAATTGAAAAAAATAATAATTTTTTTATATATTTTTAAATATTTTACGTTATTAGTCATTAATTTATAGTTCTTTTATATAATTTTTAGATACTATGTGCTATTCTTTTGTTTCAATTTATGTGATATTAAAATATCTAAAATTATATAACAAATTTAATTAACTTTCTCAAATATTCATCAATATCACATAAATTGAAACTAAAGAATAGCATATAGGATCTAAAAATTATATAAAAGAACTATAAATTAATGACTAATAACGTAAAATATTTAAAAATATAAAAAAATTTATTATTTTTTAAATTTTATTTATATCACATAAATTGAGATATAAAGTCACATGCATTAGGCTTGTGCTCACATAGATTCCACTATCTAGTTATACCATAAAGGTCAGAGGTGGAATGATTTGACAACAAAAAGAAAGAAGTGAACAAAGTCGTCAACCATAGACTAACTTGTCTTTCCATTTGCACAAAAAGTATTTGATTCGGATTTCCTTACACTTTCTATTAGCACATGATGAGCACTTATGCGAAAGAACGTAAGAAACCTATTGACTTTCTCTAGAGCACTTAGAGATTTCTTGTTAGTTAAAATGATCCTTTTTTTAAATTAACCATATAATTCGATTATCCTAATTTAGTTAAGGAAGAATAATCTATATCTATATATATTATAAAGCAGAGTATTAAGCACCACAATTAGCTAAGTGACAAGTTATTGAGAAGTCACTTAGCATTTTTTAGGACAAAATTTAATAGTATTGTAATAAAAATTTGAATTAAAGAATTAAAAATATTTTAATTTAAAAATATATTATCCTTTATCAAACTATTTTTTTCATTAACTTAAAAATAAAAATTCATGGTTGAAGAATTCTAAATAGACTTCTACTCTTTCATAAACTTATCTTTTTTAAAACTTAATATAATATATTTGAATATAATTTATTTAAATATTAAATTAAAGATTAAACTATAATAATAATGATAATAATTAAAAAAAATAATAACAATAATAATAATAATAGTAATATAATAATAATGATAATAATTAAAAAAATAATAACAATAATAATAATAATAATAATAATAGTAATAATAATAATAATGAAGGTGATGATAATAACAAGAATATTAATAATAACTAATAGTAGTAGTACGTAATATGTGTAGTAGTAGCAATAATAATAATAACAATAATAATAATAATAACAATAATAATAATAATAATAATAATAATAATAATAATTTAAAAAAAGTAGTCGTGGTAGTAATAGTAGTAATAATAATTTTCAATTATTTCATATAGCTAAATAATTTGTAATTCAAAAATCCTCATTAATTCTATATGTAATTATTTTTAAAATTTTAAAAATAATGTGTATATTTAAAATCGTTATTATTTCTATAAAATAAAATAATTTCTTAGGCAAACAAAAGCAAGAAAATAAGATAACAAAAAAAATATAGGAAAAGGTGAAGCAGTAAGGATAGTGAAGAGTAACAAACTGATTATATATATATATATATATATATATATATATATATATATATACTTTTTTAAAAAAAATAGATATGATACTTAAATTTAAATTTAAATGAAAGTTGATTTGAAATAAAGTTCTATAGCTTCATAATCTCTCTTATATATATTCCTACAATAATACATAATACACAATTTTAAACTTCTCTTTTTCTTCTTTTGGTTCTATTGATAATTAGCTTTATTTGTAAATTAATATATTCATTGCATTCTTTATGTTCTTTATGTTTTAGAAACTTTATTTTGATTTAATGTTTTTGTTTTTATATGCAGATGATGATCGTTTTATAGATATCTTTTCATATTATATTCAAACCTGAATTCAAGTAAGTAATAATTTGCATTATGATGTTGTTCTTTGATTTTGCTAAAGTGAATATACTCAATTATGTAAATAAAAAATTTCTACATAAAATTTTAGTCAGATTGATATTTTTAAGAGATAAATTTTATCAATATTTTGACATTATATATAAATTCATTAAAATCTTTTAAGTTATAAATAATACTATAAAGAAAAATATGAAACATAATTTTTTTTTACAATTACATGATTATTTTTACTCAGATAGATTTAGTTAGAATTGGGAAGGGAAGGAGGAGGGGTGGAGGTGGAGAGATATTAACAGTCTAATAGATTTAAAGAATGAATAATATTATAAAAAAATATGAAATATATTTTTTTTACAACAACGTTATTATTTTTTTCCTGTAGATTTGGTTAGAGATGGAGAATTGGGTGGGGGTGGGGGTAGATGACACGGCCCGAACCAGGGCCTAGTCGTGTCGGGTGTCTCAAGCTCAAGCAAGATCGGAATCCACACCCAATACCCATCCATAACCGTCCTACACCATATGTTGGATAAATTTCAATTTTATATAACATAAGAAAATAGAACAATCATAAATCAAATATAGTCAAACGGTGCCAGCCCCAATACCAATACCAATACCAATGCCAAGGCTAACGCCAATCCCGACACCGCCCATACCAACCCAAAATAGTCTCACAAAGACTCTAATCGGAATCAAAACAACATCCGGTCGGGACATGCCAAAACCAAAGTCTAAGAAATGAACAAAAGTATGTAGGGAAGACCATAATATAAAATGGAGCCTTCCAAAGTATGGAAACTCACCACTTCAATCCAACACCAAACTGTCCCTAAATCTAATCACTGAGCAGGAGGAGTAGTATGACTAGTTCCTGCATCGCGTGGGGATACAGTCGCCCGAAGATGGATTAGTGGGTGAACGCTTGCATGTACTCAGGATTAAGGATAAAATAATGTCAATATTTAAAATCAAGTAAATAACCATATGCAATCACATCCATACATACATATATATCATGTTGGGAAGAAAATCAGGTTTAGCATGTATTTAAAAATTTTAACCTAGGTTGTGTAGCTCGGTCGTTCTAAAACCACACATGGGCTATTGTAAGACCCCACAAAATCCTAAGCTTAATTCAGTCCATTAATGTTTGCCAAGGGGTCCTAGACATAGAAAATTCTAGCTAAGTTTTCAGACTTAGTTTATTTTTAGCCTTCAAAAGTTGGCAATCTCATTTCGCGACCTTAAAGTCCTTTAAATGTATATATCTTTGTTATTTCATGATCAAGGATATCAAAAGAGATTCCCGGATGAGTTTTGGATTTTTTGGACCCCATTTAGACCAAGTTCTAGTGTACAAAATAGTGAGTCGATGCGATGTTGGCGTGTCACGTCGTCCATTGCATCGACAGATAAAATGTTCCTCAGTTCAAGGTAATTTCCAGTGAGCCAACGCGATGTCGACACAATGCGTTGGCTATCGCATCGGTGCCAACGATGTGGCGCATCGACCAGCGCGTCGGTACCCAGTTTTCAGTCATTAAAATAGTCACGACCCCAGAATTATTTCAGTCTTTTTCCCACCCCTATATAGACCTAAAACATGAGATTCAACCATTATTCACAAAAATACACTTGTTTTCTCTCAAATTCTCTCAAGAACAAGCATTAGAGTTCTTAGTTCAAGACTCGAAACTTAAGAATTTCACCGTCAATCTTCTTAAAGTCAAGTATTAAGGTATGTTAGATGTTGATTCATGGGTCCATTCCACCCATGAAGTTCAAGAATCCTTTTTCTAAATTTAAAGATTATATATTTATGAGTTTTTATGAATTATGTGAATTGATATTCATGTTCATATTGTTGTTGGGTGTTGATTCATGTCTTAGATTACAAGTTTCAAGATTAGATCCTAGTATATGATGACTTACATAATTTTCATGATAAACCCTTAAATTTGCAAGTGAGTTGATGTAGCCATGATGATTTAGATGTATTGATTGTTGTATGGCCAAAGCATGCTCCCTATATGTTTGGTAAAAGGCCTATGTGAATGACATAGAGTCGTTATAACATATTGACAAGAAATCCTCAAGTATGTATAAGTTAATGCATGTCAAGTATTTGATGAAAGACCTTATTGAATGAATCATGAGACATTAATATGCTTCTCTATACATTTAAAAGTTTATGATTTTCAAGTGCTAGATGAAATACCTCATTGATTGTACTATGAATGATAGACCATTGCCATGTTATTCAAATATTTTCATGCTTTATATTATCCATGCTATCGAGCCTTGGGGGTATTTAATATCCGATAATTTAGTTGTGCGCCTAGAGCCAGTGTCAGTTTCAAGACAATCTTAGTCGTGCCATAATCAGTAGAACTCAGTCAGTTACAGAACTTAGAATAACTCGGTAACCTCAGTAGCAGTCCAGCTCAGTAAATTAATTCAGAACTCAATAGCATTTAGTCGGTTAACAGAATTCTGTATTATTCCATCAGTCAATGAAACTCAATTCAGTTCAGTTAAACAGTATGATCAGTAACATCTCGGTCAAGCCTAGTATAAACTAGGAAATCAGTTCAGTGTCTTTCAGTTGGAGTAGGATTCAGCACCGAGTGAGCCTAGGGATAGGGGTACACCCGTTAGTGAGTACTGGGTCCCTAGAAGAAATCCCTAAGTTCCATAACTACATAGCCATCGTAGGTATGAAATGTCACCCGTTAGATAGGACTGACATACTCAGAGATCACCCACTAGTTTAGGACTGATCTTAGGGGTCATCGATTAGATTAGGAATGACTCCATAGCAGTTGTATTTACCCGTGGCACGATACTGACACCCTTCCAACTGGGGTTACAAGTTAGACCCCAATTAGTTCAGAAAGGGGCATGTCAGTTAGATGACTACCTCCCACAGTTTCAGTCTCAGTTTTCAGAATAGAACTCAGATCAGTATTACGAAAATCAGGACTGTTAAACACAGTCACTCTGCTCAGTAAAGAAGTTAGATAGTTATATAGATTCATAGATCTCCCTCTAAATAGGATTGATCTTAGATTCAGTCAATCATTTTCATTATTAGTAGATTCAGAGATCATCCTCTAGATAGGCCTGATCTTAGTTTCAGTCAATCAGATATCAGTATCAGTAGACTCAGTTATTAGAAATCCAGTTATTAGAATTTAGTATTCTGTAATACTATGATTTCAGTTATAGTTTATGTACTCATGCTTGCATTCTCACTCAGTCATGTTCACGTTACGTAGTCAGTTACAGTTTATGCATATGAACCCTTTCATTTAGTCTTACCTCATCTAGCATACCAGTACATTCTCACATACTGATGCATACTTTTCTCTTGCGCTATGGTGTCTTATACCATAGGTTCAGAAGCACAGAATACCGAGCACCCTTAGCAATTCATATTCAGCCAACAGTAGTAGACTTAACAGTGAGTCCTCATCATTCGAGGATGTTTCTTATTTTATTATTGCATTAGATTTAGCATTTTAGTAGATGGAGTTAGTTGGGGGATTGTCCCATCAACTCCTTATTCAGACAGTTTAGAGGGTTTTTTAGACTAGAGTACTTTCAGACAGTTGTTTTAGTTTTGGTATTGTTATACTTTATTCAGTTTTATTTTAGTATTGAACCTTATGGATGGTTTTCCACCAGTTTTCCGCATTTTACAGTATATTATTCAGTGCTCAGTTACATACATCAAACATGGGTTAGCTTGTGGTCCTTCAGGGTCATAAGCACTGTGTAGCATTCGGGGTTTAGAATTCGGGGCGTTACAAACTTGGTATCAAAGCCTTAGGTTCAACAGTGTCCTAGGAAGTTTGAAAAGTCGCATCTAGTAGAGTCTTGTGCATGGGTGTGTTGCGCGCCACATTTATATACAGGAGGCTATGAGATGTTTTAGGAATAGATTTCCTTCTTTCAGTATTCATGTCATGCGAGTAAGCATGAGCTCCAGTAAAACCCTCAGTCTAATCTGTTTCTTCCTTTTGTTTATAGAATATGCCTCCTCGTAAAGCTATTGCCCATAGAAATGATAACCATCCACCTCAGGCCGCAGATTCTTTGAATGAGAATGTGTCATATGCAGAGTTTTGGGCATCTTTTCAGGCGCTAGCCCAAGCTATGACAATAAATATTTAGGGTAACCGTCAGGATGCAGCCCCACCTCAGTAAGATGGGGATTTAGCCACAGCTAGAATCAAATATTTTATGAGAATGAACCCGCCAGAATTCTTTGGGTCAAAGGTAGGTGAGGACCCACAACTTTATCTTGATGAGGTGAAGAAGATCACCTAAATTATGCATGTGTCTGAAGAGGAGAGTGTAGAGTTGGCATCCTAGAGGCTGAAGGATGTTACTTATGATTGGGTAGTGATGTGAAAGAAGAATTGAGGGGAGGATGCAGCTCTCATGACTTGGTAGATATTTCAGGATGCGTTCTTAGACAAGTTTTTCCCACTTGAGGTGAGGGAAGCTAAGATAGAAGAGTTCGTGAACCTGAGGCAGGTCTCTATAACAGTGAAGGAGTATTGCCTCAAGTTTAACCAGTTGTCTAAGTATGCCCCTGATCAGATGACTGACCCTAGAGAAAGCATGAGTATGTTTGTGACTGGTGTGTCTGCGTTGGTGGTTAAGGAGTGTAGGACCTCTATTCTCAATAGAGACATGGATCTTTCTATATTGATGATGCGCGCTCATCATATTGAGGCAGAGAAAGCCAAGGAAAAAGAGAGAGTAAATAAGAGAGCAAGAACAGGTAGTTTTATTTTTTCTCAACTAGGGTCACAGGGTAGTAACCGTTCTCAGCATAGTTAGAAGTTTTCAATCCCAGCTCCATCTTCAACTAGTGCACCAGTACCAAAGTTCAGGAATGACAGTCATGATGGGACGCCAGGCTCCAAAACCTAGGGTAGTATGAGAAGTGATCATACCTATTCGCTTTGTGAAGAGTGTGGTAGAAATCACCTAGGTGCATGTAAAGCAGGAAGCGAGGTATGTTTTGGATGTGGTAAGCCAGGCCACAGGCTGTGAGAGTGTAGAGTTTTCTCTCAAAGGGGTAAAGATTTATGTCAGCAGGGCGCCACTTCCAGTACCACTAGTGGTCAGTGTCAGAATATATTTTATGCACTTCAGGCTCACCATGATCATAAAAGTTCCTCTAACATAGATTCGGGTACATTATGAGTCTTTCATATTCATGATATGCTTTGTTAGATCCTTTTCTCCCATTTGAGCTGAAGTTTTTAGCATGAGTCAGCCAGTAAATCCGTAATTCAGTTTAGCAGTCAAGCAGTCAAATTCGTAAGGTTTGTTTTTCCCATCTTTCCATCTAGTCATATTATTAGAAACCTCAGGAATGTAACTATTCCTAGATAGAATATCCTAGTAGTTACGAGTTCAGCTCAGTCCATGAATCATGCATTAGTTTCATATTCTAGATATTCAGTCACGATTCATTTCGTAGGTGTCCTGTGCATCACCCCAGTATCTCAGTAAAGTGAGCATTCTTAGAGGGGCATAGTGTCCCAAGGGGGAGATACCCTATGATTTCTCTGATGCTTTCATGTCCTTAAACCTATCTAGTTTCATGCTCAGATTTTCCTTACAAACTCGATATCAGTTGCCATTGCATATTCAGTCATGCATTAATGATTCAGGTATCCATGCATTAGATATGCATGTCCAGTATGAAATTTTAGTAAATTAGTAATGTCGGTTATATAGTCATGCTTCAGGTGGTCATGTCCAGTAAATAAGTTCAGTCTATTAGAAATATCAGCTTAGTCAGTCTCATTCGAGGATGAATGTTCCCAAGGGGGATATATTGTAAGACCCCGCAAAATCCTAAGCTTAATTCAGTCCATTAATGCTTGTCAAGGGGTCCCAGACTTAGAAAATTCTAGCTAAGTTTTCAGACTTAGTTTATTTTTAGCCTTCGAAAGTTGGCAATCTCATTTCGCGACCTTAAAGTCCTTTAAATGTCTATATATTAGTTAATTCATGATCAAGGATGTCAATAGGAATTTTTGAATGAGTTTTAGATTTTTCGAACCTCGTTTAGACCAAGTTTAAGTGTCCAAACTAGTGAGTCGACACGATGTTGGCGCATCTTGTCATCAATCTCATCGACAGATAAAATGTTCCTCAGCTCAAGGCAATTTCCAGTGATCAAAAGAAATGTTGATGCGGTACATTGTCTATTGCGTCGGTGCCAACGATGCGGTATGTCAACCAGCGCATCTGTACCTAGTTTTCAGTCATTAAAACAGTCGCGACCCCAGGGTTATTTTAGTCTTTTTCCCAACCCTATATAGCCCTAAACATGAGATTTCACCAAAGTACACTTGTTTTCTCTCAAATTCTCTCAAGAACAAGCATTAGGATTCTTAGTTCAAGACTCGAAACTCAAAAATTTCACTGCCAATCTTCTTAAAGTCAAGTATTAAGGTATGTTAGATGTTGATTCATGGGTCCCTTCCTCCCATGAAGTTTAAGAATCCTTTTTCTAAATTTAAAGATTATATATTTATGAGTTTTCATGAATTATGTGAATTGATATTCATGTTCATGTTTTTGTTGGGTGTTGATTCATATCTTAGATTACAAGTTTCAAGATTTGATCCTAGTATGTGATGACTTACATAATGTTCATGATAAAACCTTAAATTTGCAAGTGAGTTGATGTAGCCATGATGATTTAGATGTATTGATTGTTGTATGACCAAAGCATGCTCCCTATATGTTTGATAAAAGGCCTATGTGAATGAGATAGAGTCATTAGAGCATGTTGACAAAAAATCCCCAAGTATGTATAAGTTAATGCATGCCAAGTATTTGATGAAAGACCTTATTGAATGAATCATGAGACATTAATATGTTTCTCTATACATTTACAAGTTTATGATTTTCAAGTGCTAGATGAAATGCCTCATTGATTGTATTGTGAATGATAGACCATTGTCATGTTATTCAAGAATTATCATGCTTTATATTATCCATGCTATCGAGTCCTGGGGGTATTTAATACCCGATAATTTAGTTGTGTGCCTAGATCCAATGTCAGTTTCAAGACAATCTCAGTCATGCCAAAATCAGTAGAACTCAGTCAGTTGAAGAACTTAGGATAACTCAGTAACCTCAGTATCAGTCCCATCCAGCTCAGTAAATTAATTCAGAACTCAGTAGCATTCAGTCAGTTAACAGAATTTAGTAGTATTCCGTCAGTCAACGGAACTCAGTAACTCAGTTCAATTCAGTAAATAGTACAATCAGTAACAACTTAGTCAGGCCTAGTATGAACTAGGAAATCAGTTCAGTGTCTTTCAGTTGGGAGTAGGATTCAGCACCGAGTGAGCCTAGGGATGGGGGAACACCCGTTAGTGAGGACTGGGTCCCTAGAAAAAATCCCTAAGTTCCAGAACTACGTAGCCTGCGTAGGTATGAGAAGTCATCCGTTAGATAGGACTGACATACTCAGATATCATCCGCTAGTTTAGGACTGATCTCAGGGGTCACCGATTAGATTAGGACTGACTCCATAGCAGTTATCTTTACACGTGGCATGGTACTGACATCCTTCCAGCTGGGGTTACAGGTTGGACCCCAATTAGTTTAGAAAGGGGCATGTCAGTTAGATGACTACCTCCCACAGTTTCAGTCTCAGTCTTCAAAATAGAACTCATATTAGTATTACGGAAATCAGGACTGTTAGACACAATCACTCAGCTTAGTAAAGAACTTAGATAGTTCTATAGATTTAGAGATCACCCGCTAGATAGGCTTGATCTTAGATTTTGTCAATCATTTTCATAATCAGTAAATTCATAGATCACCCACTAGATAGGCTTGATCTCAGTTTCAGTCAATTAGATATCAGTATCAGTAGACTCAGTTATCAGAAATCCAATTATTAGAATTCAGTATTCAGTGATACTATAATTTCAGTTATAGTTTATGCACTCATGCTTGCATTCTCACTCAGTCATGTTCACGTTACATAGTCAGTTATAGTTCATACATATAAACCTTTGCATTCGGCCTTACCTCATCTAGCATACCAGTACATTCTCACGTACTGACGCATACTTTTCTCTTGTGCTATGGTGTCTTATACCATAGGTTCAGAAGCACTGGATCTTGAGTACCCTTAGCAGTTTAGATTCAGCCAGCAGCAGTAAACTTAGCAGTGAGTCCTCATTATTCGAGGATGTTCCTTATTTTATTATTGCATTAGATTTAGCATTTTAGTAGATGGAGTTAGTTGGGGGATTGTCCCATTAAATCCTTATTCAGACTGTTTAGAGGTTTTTTTATGACTAGAGTACTTTCAAACAGTTGTTTTAGTTTTGGTATAGTTATACTTTATTCAGTTTTATTTCAGTATTGAAGCTTATGGCATGTTTTCCGTTAGTTTTCTGCATTTTACAGTATATTATTCAGTGTTTGGTTACATATATCAATCATGGGTTAGCTTGTGGTCCTTCGGGGTCATAAGCACTATGTAGTGTCTGGGGTTTAGAATCTGGGGCGTTACATCCATATGGGTTCAACTCCCCCTGCTAAAAGGGCCCCTGTGCATGTCAGCTGCACAACTGGAGAATAGAAACCTGAGATGACTAGTACATCACCCAAAATATAAAGTGTGACATAATGCACATGGTTACCAAGACCACCCTTACATCAGCAAACGTGAGTTTCCAATAGCGATCCCCCCATAACCCCCACCTTCCATGGGTTTGCTACTCAACCCCCTTTAAGCCCAATTAAAACTTTTTCACATAACCAAACCATTTAACAAGGAGTTTTTTCATTAGGCATTAACTGTTGGTATCGTCATACCAAAATTATAACTTGCAAGTCTATCCTTTTATGCCATACCAAAACCATTAAACCAAGTTGACTCCCAAACCTTCAATTAAACCAAAATCATGGCCATCAATGCCTTTCCAAACCACTTAAAACCAACCAAATCAATTTAAGTTCCATTACCGTATTATGCAATGCAAAGTTTTCAATAATAGTCAAACTATGTGACAAAATCATTCTCTTAGGTATTTTAACAAACATGTTGAGGGTATATACTTTACAAACCAAAACCAAGTACCAATTTACCATTCACATACCTTCACATATTCAAAACCACAAATATAACATGAAAACCATAGTTAAAACATGGGAAAGCATTATTCAACCAAGAACAACTAAAAACCCCAACTTACAATTCAAAACCAAACAATACCCACAATTAAATCATGAAAACCATCCATTAAAACATGAATCTAGTTGAACTAACAATAAGAGAAGAGTAACATGCCTTAGATATGAAGGAAGACGGAGAGATTTGCTATTGAAAGCCCGAATTGATAGTATTGAAGAAACCCTAGCCTCTTTCTTGAACTAAAAGTTTAAGAGAGAATTTAGAGTGTTTCTAATGTTTTTTATTTATAATAATAGGGTAAATGATGTCCCAAAAATATTTTTAAGTCGTGGAGTCATAAGGGGTTAAAAGGGAAAATATCCAGAATACCCTTAACTTAAACTGTACAAATTCCTAAAGGAGGGTATGACCACCCTCCTACAAACCGCACCCACAACATATGAGTGATACCCACCACTTGTACCCTAGATAGGATATTGGACATTACACATTGTCTCTTATACGACCCCTTACCCAAATCGTACCTTCACCATAACACAAGTATGGTGAGTCATACCATAAGCAGATCCAAAAGGATTGACACTGTACAACATACGACCATACCTTACCACTCGTACCCTATCCTTACGACTCCTAGTGAGCCACTCGTACTTAGAGCCAAGTCAAGTTACTATGTTTTAGATTAAGTGATAGACCAATTTGTTACCAACCATACGACCCATACCCACCAAACCATATCCACACTAGAAACCCCACCAACATACACTGGTCAACTTACAAGTTGAGGACCCTAAAAATGTACCCACGTTATACGACAAGTATCCTCAAGTCGTATAATGTCCAGAGAGTTCAAAACTCAGAAACTTTCTTAAGACCAGAACCTAGGGTGTTTCAACTCTCCCCTACTTGGATCATTCATCCTCGAATTATGGAACGAGGCAGTACTAGTATAATTTAATCCCTCATACATCTTTACCCTTACCTTTACGACATAAAAAAAATACCAAGGAATCAATCCTTTCTTTAACAAAGTTTGAAAACAAAAACGTTATGAAGAACACATACCTTCCGTACGAACTTCCAGAGCAGAAAATAGGAATGGATGCATGGACTTCATATCCTCTTCAGCTTCCCATGTATCCTCTTCCACCTTGTGGTTCCTCCATAGAACCTTTACCAAAGCTGCATCCTTGGTTCACAGCCAACGAACCAAATGACCAAAATCTCAATTAAGATCTCTTCATAAGATAGGGAATCCGAAATACCAATATCCTTGATTGGTACAATCTACGATGGATCACCAATACATTTTTTCAACATAGAAACATAAAATATCGATTGAATGGAGCTCAAACTAGAAGGAAATTCCAAATCATACACAGCATTGCCAACCCTCCTCAAAATCATGTAAGAACCCACATATCGAGGACTGAGCTTCCCTTTCTTTCCAAACAGCATCGCTTCCTTCATGGAAAACACCTTCAGGAACACCCTATCCCTAACCTCAAACTCTAATTCTCTTTGCCTCACGTCTGCATAGGACTTTTAGCGACTTTGGGTAGCCTTAAGTCTATCCTGAATCACTTTAACCTTTTACATAGCCTGGTCAACCATGTCCGGGCCAAACATCGCTGCCTCACTGACCTCAAACCACAACAATGCTTCAAACGAAGCCATCCTAATACTAGAGTGGTAGCTATTGTTGTAAGAAAACTCTAGAAGAGGTAAGTGCTCAACCCAATTACTACCATAGTCAATCACATAAGTACAAAGCACGTACTTCAATGTCTGGATAGTCTTTTATGCTTATCCATTCAACTACGGGTGAAAAGCAGTACATAGACTTACCCTAGTCCCCAAATCTTTCTAGAATAACCGCCAAAAGTGAGATGTAAATTGCGTACCATAATCTAAGATGATAGAAATAGGTACCCCATGCAACTGTGTAATCTCATGGAGGTACAACCTCACATAATCCTCAGCCAAGATATTAGTCCTCACTAGCAAAAAGTGAGCCGACTTTGTCATCCTATCCATGATGACCCAAATCGAACCGAATTGGTTTTGAGACCGAGGAAGACTGGTAACAAAATTCATATTGATTACTTTTCACTTCCATTCAGGTAAATCAATTTCTTGATACAAACCCCCCAAGCCTCATGTGCTCAACTTTCATTTGTTGATACCCCATGAATTTGGCCACAAAATTAGCCGTATCCCTCTTCATATTATTCCACCAATACGTCTCCTTAAGGTCATGATATATTTTTGTCAAACCAGGATGAACAACATAGCGTGACTCGTGTGCTTCATCCAAGATCCTCTCACGAAAACCATCGACGTTGGGAACATATAGCCTCTTCTGGTACCGCAAAGTACCATCATAACTAATCTTGAAAGCCATCACCTTCTGTCGGCCTATATCACCCTTGATCTTCATCAAGATAGGATCTAACATTTACTTCTCCTTGATTTTGGCACCAAGAGATGACCGCGCCACTTTCTTCACCAACACACCACCATCCTCGAAGTCCAAGAGATAAACTCTAAGGTTAGCCAAATGGTGAATGTCCTTTACCAACTCTCTCTTCTCCTTAGCCACATGAGCTAGACTCCCCATAGATAACCTTCTAAGAGTATCAGCAACCACATTAGCTTTACTTGGATGGTAGTGAAGACTCATATCATAATATTTGAGCAACTCAAGCCATCTACTTTTCCAAAGACACTCCGAATATCGATTGAAGTCGTGGGACTAAGCCACTTCTTCACTACTGTTGTTTTCTGTGGATCCACCATGATCCCTTCACTAGAAATGATATGACCTAGAAAAGTGACAACGTTCAACCAGAATTCATATTTTAAAAAATTTGCATACAAATGATGCTCCTTCAAGGCTTGCAACCAATGCAAAGGTGTTTTGCATGATCCACCTTGCTCTTAGAGTACACCAAAATATCATCTATAAACACAATGACGAACAGATCCAAAAACTGGTGAAAGACCCTATTCATCAAATCCATGAATATCGTTGGGATATTTGTCAACCCAAAAGACATAACCAGAAACTCAAAATGATTGTACCAGGTTTTGAAGGCAGATTAAAGGATATCCACCTCCCTAATCCGTAACTGATCATACACGGATTGAAGATCAATCCTGGAGAAAAACTTAGAACCCTTCAACTGATCAAACAGATCATTTATGCTTGGAAAAGGATACTTATTCTTTACTGTCACCTTATTCAACTATCGATAATTAATGCACATCCTAAGGGAACCATCTTTTTTTGCACGAATAACAGGGACACACTAGGATAGATGAAACCTTTATCTAAAAGATCCTTTAGTTTCTGCTTAAGCTCCTCAATTCAGCTGGAGCCATTTTATACGGAGGAATAAAAATTAGACAAGTGTCCGAAATAAGATCAATCCCAAACTTAATCTCCCTATCAGGAGGAACACCAAGAAGGTCATCAGGGAATACCTCAGGAAATTCATTTACCACCGGGACGGACTGCAAAGAAGGACCCTCCGAGTTAGAATCTTTAACCTAGACCAAATGATAGAGACACCATTTGGAGATTAATCTCCGAGCTCTAAGATATGAGATAAAATTCCCCTTAGGAGCTATGGAACCACTCTCCCACTTAGTAACTAGCTTATTAGGGAATTTAAAGACAACTTTACAGGTCCGACAATCTAGAAAAGTATACACGAGTCAACCAATTTATCCCCAATATGACATCAAAATCCACCAAGTCTAATTCAACAAATCCACCAAAGTTTCTTTGCTACCAAAGATACCACACACCCTCTATAGACTCTTCTAGCAATCACAGAGTCACCTATAAGGCTAGAAACAAAGAAGGGTTTGAAACATATTTGGGACCAAATCCAAAATACACAGCCATAAATGGGGTCACATAAAAGAGAGTGGACCCCAGATCAAGTAAACAATATACATCACAAGAAAAGAGTTTTCAACGTACCAGTTACAAAATTAGGTGATGCCTCAAACTCCTATTGGGTAGTGAGAGCATATAGGCGGTTCTGACCAGTGTCAGAACTAGAAGATGCCCTATTCGATGTAGGAGATAAAGAAGAGTTAATAGGAACTTTATTTTCCCCAGAAGAAACCTTACCAACAAGATAGTTTCTAACCATGTTCCCTGGTTGACCGCAGCTGAAGCACTTTTCCTTTCCTTCATCACAGTAACCCCGATGCAATCTACCATAAAACCTTCAAGGAGGATATGATAGAGCTGACTGGGCCCTACTAGCCTAAGATTGGGCACCCTATTCCCTAAAGTTGTCTCCACTATAGAAATATCTATTACCCAACGATTTTGTGTAGGGAGCACTAGCTGTCAAATATGACCCAAAATTGCCCCACTTCTTCTTAGGACATTTACCACCATCCCTACCACTCTGCAGTTGGACACCACCCTGCACAAAGAACCTAAACTTCTTGTCCTGCCTCTTTCCTATTTCAGCCTACTTTTTTTTCTCTTCTTCTACCTGTTGCATGTACACAACCAAACTAAAAATATCTACATCCTTACTCAACAAGGCATCCTTACTCTCCAATATCAACTCTCTGGACAACCCAAGAGTGAACTTCTTTATTCTATCCCTCATACTATAAACCATTTTGGAGCATACCGAGATAATTGGTGAAACTTCAAAGCTACTCTTTAACAGATATCTTACCTTGCTTTAGATTAACAAACCCCTCCACCTTAGCTTCCCTCAACTTGTGAGAAAAAAATGGTCTAGGAATGATTAGAAAAATCCTCCCATAGAGCTAACTCATCACTGTCACCCCTGGCCTGATCCCATTCATCTTACCATTGGTACGCCACATCCTTCAACTAGTAGACTGTAGACTCCACACCCTCCACATTCGTGGCATACATAACACAAAATATCTTTTCCATCTAATCCATAAAACCTTGAGGATCCTCCTCCACCATAACACTAGTAAAGGTCAGAGGGTTCAACCTAATGAACTAGCCATCCCCTATGGCCTCAGAAGATGAAGTAATAGGAATACAACGCTCAGACAGAGTAGCTACTAATTGTGCCAACATTTGAATAGATTGACAAAACTCAACATTCATCACTTCAGCCTGAGAAGTCTGAGAAGGAGTAGAGATAATCGGTGAAACTCCAGGACAGTTCGGGACTGGACCCCTAGATAGGGTATGGATCTCCTGAGCAGAACGTGTCCCGTCAACATTATCCCAGTTGGGATAGAAGAGTTCTATTTATCTTTAAATCATCGAGGAGGCATGACATAAAAGCAGAATAAATAGGAATTAGAGAGGAATTCAGGACTTAGACTCTAAGGCTTTAAAACAGAACATAAGAAAGAGAAATATTCCTAAATGCCTTGTAGCCTCTCCCTTATGAGTGTGACGCACTACACACTCTTAAAAGAGACTCTACTCGACATAACTTTGTGGACTCCTGAGTGACCATGAACATAGTGCTTCGATACCAATATGACATGACCCAAACCAGGGCCTAGTCGTATCGGGTGCCTCAAACCCAACCGGGATCAGAGACTACCCCCAATACCCATCCATAACTGGCCTCACTATATGTTGGATAAATTCCAATTTTATATAACATAATAAAAAGGAATAATCATAAATCAAATACAGTCAAACGGTGTCATCCCCAATACCAATACCAATGCCAAGGCTGACACCAATATCGAGATCGCCCATACCAACCAAAAGTAGTCTCACAAAGTCTCTAACCAAAATCAAAACAATATCCAATCAGGATATGCCCCCGATCATAGCCAAAACCAAAGTCTAAAAAATGAACAAAAGTATGTAGAAAAGATCATAACATGAAATAGAGTCTTTTGAAGTATGGAATCTCACCACTTCAATCCAACACCAATTTGTCCACGAATCCAATCACTAAGCAGGGGGAGTAGTATGGCCAGTTCCTGTATTATGTAGGGATATAACCTCTCGGAGATGGGTTAGCGGGTGGACGTTAGCATATACTTAGGAGTAAGGATAAAATAATGCCAATATATAAAACCAAGTAAATAAACATATGAAATCACATTCATATATATATATATATATAATGCAAGGAAGGGAACCGGGTTTAGCATGCATTTAAAAACTTTAACCTAGGTTGCGTAGCTCGGCCATCCTAAAACCACCCACGGGCTATATGGGTTCAGATCCCCTACTAAAAGAGCCCTAGTGCGTGTTAGCTACATGACCGAAGAATAGAAACCTGGGATGACTAGTACATCTCCTAAAATATAAAGTGTGACATAATGCACCCGATCACCAAGACCACACTCAAATCGACAAACGTGAGTTTCCAATAGTGATCTCCCCAGGACCCTTACCTTTCACGACTTTACTACTCAACCCCATTTAAGCCCAATATTTTCTCTTGAAAGCCCCTAATTGATTGTATTAAAGAAACCCCACTACTACACATTGGACAACTTACGAGTTGAGGACCCTAAAACTATACCTATATTATATGACAAGTATCCTCAAGTCATATGATGTCTAGAGAGTTCAAAACTCAAGAAATTTCTAAGGACCAAAACACAGGGTGTTTCAGTAGATGGTTTAAAAATTAATGTAGTATGTATGGGGTCATATGGAGGTAGAGGTAAAGGTGGGTGGGGGTAGGGATGGGAGGTGAAGGAGGGAGATATTAAAAATCTAATTTATTAAAATTAATAATAGTATAATAAGAAAATAAAAAACATAAATTTATTTTTACAATTACATAATTATTTTTTAAAATAAATTTGTTAGAGGTTTGGGATTGTGATACAAGATAAATAGGCATCAACGTTTTTTATCACACAACTCGAGGCTGATACAAGGAGGTCCAAGCCATGATCACCTGAAGGATTTAAGAATATTCTTGGAGGACCTTCTTTGAGCTCCTAATTAAACAATGTCATATTGGAAAGACAGCTTGGAGCTGAAGAAAGCCATGAAATATGGAATAAAGAGAACCCTTATGGGTTATTTCCAAAATAACCACTTTTGGGATATTTTTGTAATAGATTATTTGTACAAAGGCAAATATTGTATATAGGTGCCTTAGACATTTCATTTCCTTAGTTATTGATGAATTATGAATGATTACTCCTTTGTGAGTGAGTGGAAAGCTTGGATTAGCTTATGTTGATCTTTCATTTAGAAACGTTGGTTGCTTGGAAATCTGATTCCCTTGTGGTCTGGGTTATACTCAGTCGGTAAGATAGTTGTAACATGTCTGGATAAGTCAAGGAATTGAGACTCATACTCCAGGACGGTCATAGAACCCTGCTATAATCCATAGAATATATCTCTCAGACATACTGTAAGGCTATGAGTCATATACTTCTCCAAGAAATCTTCAAAGAACTGAGTCCATGTTAAAGGAGGACATCCAGCTATACAGGAGTCAAGATAAACTCTCCACTAATATCTAGTTGTTAAATCTATCTGAAAGGTAGTGTAGTCGATGTGGGGAGTTTCAACTAATCCCAAATTATGGACCTTATCCTCACTATCAGTTAAGAACTTAATGCATTTTTGCTCGATGCCCTAAAAGCCTTAGCAGAGTCAATCTTAGAAATCTACCCAACATCTTCTACGCCTCAATAGACATAGCGGATTACGCGGCTACTGGATGAGCAATTACCGATGTTGGAGGGATCTCAACTTTGTGGGTCACAACTATAGTTTATGACCTTAGATTTGTACCACACTAATCCACAGACTAAGCAACATTAGATGGTGCACCACCAACAAAACCCAGAAACTAAACTAAAGCATCTTTGAGAAGAAATAAAG
Organism: Capsicum pubescens; assembly: GCA_030864215.1. Classification (NCBI taxonomy): domain Eukaryota; kingdom Viridiplantae; phylum Streptophyta; class Magnoliopsida; order Solanales; family Solanaceae; genus Capsicum; species Capsicum pubescens. Next base: position 152,007,219 of record CM061543.1, on the reverse strand, counting down.
AAATAAACATTGATAGGTCCTAGTATTCCCCTTGACCTAACACGGGCTTGGTTAGAGTAATCCTTACTGTAGGAATAATAATAGGATCTAGAAAAGGCTCCCTATCTAGACCTCTAGTTAGGGTTATATCTCTTGTCTTCCTGTAATACTCTTAATTTTTTGCCTTTGAAAATTTCTAAAATTTTATGCTCATTGTCCTGACTACGACTCCCCTTATGATTCATAGGGTGTATTGATGAGTCGTAAGGACACCTGTAACGACTGACGGTTTATTTTCAAGATTTTTAATGAGGGTATTTTGGATATTTCCCTCTTATTAAATAATATCCCATGACTTATAAGCATACTTTGGACCCTATTTTCATCCATAATATACACAAAATATACTTTTTTCTCTCTTAAATTTCTTTAAGCATCAATACATTGGGTTTTCAAGAAGTGGGTCAAGTAAAACTTCAAGGGTTGAATTCTCTCTATAATCTTGAGTATTTAAGGCATGTTACTCTTCCCTAATTATTAATTTGTTAAAAGCATGTGTTTAGAACTTAGGAGTGAGGAGAATGATGAACTCAAGAAAAAGGTTATAATTCTAACCAATAAGGTTCTACGCTAGAATACAGATATCAGAATGCTAACTAAAGAGTTGTTACACTGTCTTATGATGGCCTTACTTCTCCTAGCCTTTTCCCTAAATCCTTCACTTTTTTTAATTCCTCCAACTTATGTGGCTTTTTCTATGGAACAGGAAATGTAAATCTTGCACTACAATGATACCTAAACTGTTAAAAATGAACGAGTTCTTATTTTTGTGCTCTTTATCTGGTTCTAATGTATTTCTAAAGTTGTTCTTCATGTTAGTGTTTCCCTAGTGTCTATGAGTTAACTAACCTGTGCTTATTTTACTCTTGGTTTACTGTTATTCCTTTTCAATGATGCCATAAAGGGGAATACTGAGTTCATATGTTAAGGACCAGGTGTATATACTGATGATGTGTATGTGTTGAATTGCAAATATAAATATGATGGAATTTTGACTGGAGTAAGTATGTAAAATATTAAGAGAGAAGGTATGAAGGCAATGATAGGGAGAGAATGAATAATTTGATATCAATTGACAACAAGGGACCAAATTCCTATGTTGGATGATAGCGCATTGATGCTCAAAACTCTGTGGTTGGTTTGTCATCATAAAAAGGGAGAAAATTGTTGTATCTTGTTTTGATGATGAGCAGATAACTACAAGGGACCAGGTCCCTGGATGTTCAAGGCTACAATACAGTTGGCACGCGTCTACACAGTTTTGTCCTCTTGTGTAACAAACTGTTCAGGTGTTTCTTGTACTACTTACGACACCAGGTCCAATTATATTTCAACCCTAATCATCACTCCACTAAAAAGGAAAAAGGATGTTTCTTCATCAGGGGGTTTTTGGAAATTCAAAAGAGTGTTGAAGAGAGAAAAAGGCAAAAGCTCAATGTTCAAAATTGCTCAAGTATTGCTCATGGTCTTATTTCTTTTATTAGATAAAAGAGTGAGTAATCTTGATTTGAGTCCTAAATTGTACTTGAATTACTCATTCTATAAGAATAATGCCTTTTTCTTCTTATTTTGAGAGAACTTAAGTAGAGTTACCTAAGGTTGATATTGGTTAGAGTTCATCAATATCAAGGTGTGTTCTTAGAAGAGTTGCTTTGATAGGCTTGTAATAGAGTTATTACAAGCAGGAGGAACCTAGAGTTAGGTTCATTGAAGACTATAATCAAGAGTTTGATTATAGTGAAGTTTAGAGAGCTTGTGAGGGCGAACCGTGGTTTTTCCTCCTGGAGTAAGGGGGTTTCACGTTAAATCAGTGTGTTCCTTTATTTTCAGCAAAGTTTTACCTTCATTAGTCCTTTACTGATTCATTGCATGTGACTGGTTTTGAGGGATCTGGTCCCTCACTGTGTGGTACGACCTCCAAGGTTCCAACACTACATAAGGCAAGTGATAAGCTATTAAAAATCAATATTAACGAGTTAATAAATTTAAATAGTGACAATATAATAAATAAAATATAACATAAAATTTTTCAATATTTTATGATGCATTGTCACTATCTATATAGATTTGGATATGGAATTGTGGGGGGTTGAGAAGGATTTTTGAGTGGGGGTTTATTTCATTGAGGAACAATATGATAATTGGTTTTTATTAATTTATTTTGAGGAACAATGTGATAATTGGATTCTATTTAAGGTAATATGATTTAAAATGCTTGAACATCACAATATAAAAAAGATTAGAAATAATATTTGTATTCGCGCATCGCACAGATACAAATACTAATTTACTATATATAGGACACTTTTGATTTCTAACTTAGAACTCAAAATCAATAATGGAAAAATTACAAAAAGTAGCATACTTAAAATTATAATTACAATAAATAGCAACACTTTTGTAAAATTACAGTTTATAGCAAGAGTAGCATTATTTTACTCATTAACTAGACAAGTGCATGTTTTACTCTCACTACTTTATATTTTTCTGTTTTCACTCCACTATTTTACCTCCCCCAAATATAGCCATATATTTTACCTCTTTTTTTCATCTTATTTTTTTTTTATCTTTTTTATTTTTTTACTTCCACTTTATTTTCTCTCTTCTATTTCTCTTCTTTTTTTTCCTTTTTCGTTTTTTAAATTTTTTTATTTTTTGTTTTTTTTTTCATATTTGAAGATAATTATCTCCATGATCTTCAAGATTTCAAAATAAAACATCATTACTGTCTTTCACTCTCTTATACCTCTATATTTTTTTTCTTGTTAGTTTTTTTCATCTTATTTTTTTATCATTTTATTATTTATTTTGATTTCTTTTTCTTTTTCATTTCTTTCCACTTTATTTTCTCTCTTCTATTTCTCTTTTTTTTCATTTTTCATTTTTTTCCTTTCTCATATCTTTTTTTTTCTTTTTCTATTTTCATTTTCTTCTTATTTTTTCTATTTTATTTTGTTTCTTTTTATTTTTACACTTCTATTTCTCTTTCTTCCTTTTTTTTTCTTGTTTACTTCTCTTTTTTTGTTTTTTTTAATCTTCTATCTCTAATTTTTATTTTGAAAAGACAAATATGTATATCACATACACATATTCAAAAAACATATAAAATACATAGACATACAGATCTGGATATGTATTTACAGTATAAAACATACATATGTAGCTGCATATGTATATCACATACATATGTATCTGCATATGTATATCTCTAACTTTTATTTTGAAAAGACAAATATATATATATCACATACACATATTCAAAAAAACATACAAAATACATAGTCATACAGATCTGGATATGTATTTACACTACAAAACATACATTTGTATGTGCATATGCATTTACAGAAGGGGATCTTTCAAAAATAGCATCACTTTGCTATAAAACTTCCCTTCCATAGCCACATTTACATAATTACCGTTCATAGCCATTGTATTCAATTCTCAGTCATTGTATTCACTTCTACTCATTGGTCTGTATTCATAAAAAACATAAATACACTACATATTTAGTTTCGCAGAAAACACTATCATTATTTTTATATTTTTTTTCGTGTTTTCCCTGTTTTTTCTTCTTCTTTTTTCTATTTTTTCGTTTCTTTCTTTTTCTTTTTTCTTTTATTTTCTCTCTTTTCTCTCTAGCTTCTATTTCTCTTTCTTCTTTTCTTTTCTTCTTTGATTTTTTTGTTTTCCCTTTTGTACTTATTTTCTTTATCATTTTTTTGTTCTATTTTATATTTTTTATACTTTCAAAAAATATGACTAGCCGAGCACAAATCATGAATGATAACATAAATACCATAATTATTTAGCGTATTTTCAGTCATACCGTATTTATATTTTTGTATTCATTGATAAAACTATATTTGTATTTTAAAGTTCGTGCTTATATTTATATTTTATAATTCACATTTGTATTTATATTTTATAGTTCATACTTGTATTTGTATTTGTTAGTTTGCACCGTCATTGATATTTTATATAATTCATACTTGTATATTAAAGAACTGTTTTGTATTTGTATTTTATAATTGACTGCATATTATATTGGATTATATTTATATTATGATTTTATTGTGTTTGTATATTTAGATTATATTTTGATTATACTTGTATTTGTATTCTATTTTCTTCGATAGCTTTTCATTAATTTTGTATTGTATTTGTAAGTTGATTGCATATTGTATTTAGCCGTGACTATATACAATTTATCATTTGTATTTGTATACAAACAAATAAATGCATTAATTATATTTTCTTAATTCTAAAATATATAAATATGCAATGTATCATTTGATACAAATGTACCATTTTGTATTTGTACATCAAAATTATCATTCAAATTTGTAAATAAACAAATATCACTTGATACAAATACAATTACAAACAAATGAAACAAATGATTTTACAAATCCAAATACCTATTGTATTTGTATAAAAATTTGAATTGTATTTATTTGTATCAATAAATATAACTCATATCAATAAATACAAATAATTATTCGTAGAAAGAAAATCAATCGTTCCCTTTCAATAATTAAAAAATACAAATGATAGTTCGTACTTGTATTTGTATTTGCATTTTATAATTCTCACTTGTATTTGTATGTTATAGTTCTCATTTGTATTTGTATTTTATAATTTGCACTTATATTTGTATGTTATAGTTTGCATTTATATTTGTATTTTATAGTTCGCACTTATATTTGTGTTTGCTAGTTCGCACAAATGAAAAGGAGAAAAAATAAAAAGAAAAAAGAAAAAAAAATGAGAGAAAAAGAAGAAGAAAAAAATACAAAAACGGAGAGTAATAGAAAATAGAGAAAAATACAAAAAAAGAAGAAAAAAGGGAGAATAAATGAAAAGGAAAAAAATAAAAAAATAAAAAAGAAAGAGAAAACAACAAAAAAGGAAAAGAAAAAAAGGAGAATAATAGAAAAATGAAAAGGAAAAAAAAAAAAGAAAATGAAAAACAAACAAAAAATAAGCAACAAAAAAAAGGAAAAGAAAAAAAACTGAACAGGTATATTTTCTATTAACACATACCTACTTGTACATTTTCTAAATAACGTAGCTCTGATACCATTTGGAGGGAGATGCGGATGATTCGGATAACTTAAATAGATCTATTATAACTCTAATAGATCTATTTTTATTTGTGCGTGGATATTTCTTAACTTCTCTAAACATTTCTATTTTTATTTTTATTTTTATTGATGTTCATATCTTAGGGGTGATTAGATGGTATTTGATTAAAAGCTTTACTGTAATATTCAGTAGTTTTTTCTCTTAGTCTTTGTAATTCTTGTATATTATTTTGAAGGTATTCTAAATATTATATATCTTTTGTTCTAAAATATTCAATTAAATTCTCTTTCATAAGTACTTCTGTTAATCTTATTTCTTCCATATCTTATCTCTAATATTTTAAATATTCATAGTTTATCATTTTATCCTAAAGTAGTTGTAATACTGCAATTTTCTTTGTAATAATTTATTCTAATTGTACTATATCTGATATTAAATTCTAGGTTATCTATTTCGTTAATTATCCTGTCTTTTTCTTCTATGAATAATTCTATGTCTAAATCATATTCTAAACTGTCTTTTAATTCTAGTTGTTTCATGATTTTATTTATCCAAATTAATCTTTCTTTTAATTGTTCTCTTCCTCGTCTAAGCTGGTTTCTATAATTAATTTCTTCGTATAGCCAACTTTATTTTTCTCTAGCTCTTTTAATATATTCTAACATTTTTAATTTGTATAATATCCATCTGAATAATAACTATTATTATCTGAGTAATAACTATCTGAATAATATAAGTTAAGATCATGCATATCTTCTAACCATTCTAGACTTAATGATTCTTCATTAAATATTTTTTCCCATATTATTTTCTTTATGTCTTCTATTTCTAAGTCTTTAATGATATATAAAACAAGTATCTTAATTTCGTCAGATATATAGCTTGTCATATTGTTCATATGATGCTTAGATTTTATGGGTTATTAAATGTTTTATCATAATATTTACTGGTTGTTTGTTTTAATCTTAATAATTCTTGTATGTTTTCATTAAGAAATTCTATATATTTTATATCTTTAGTTCTCATATATTTTTCTAGATTTGTTTTCATTAGTTTTTCTATTAATTGTATATTTTTCATATCTATTTTCCAATATTCTAAATATACGTTATTTATCATGGTTGATGTGTAGGTTTGGTATGTAGGTATTTGTAAGAGTAGTTAGGTAGGTGTGCTATATAATTTATTCTAGTCAAAAAATAATTGTCAAATATTTTTTCCCATATGATTTTTCTTATATCTACAATTTCTATATCCTTAAGTACATACAAAACAAGTATTTTAAATTTATCTATCATTTCATCGGATAAGTAGGTAGTCATTCTTTTTCATATGATGCTATTTCAAAATATTACTTCCAATCATATACATAACAAAATATGATCATCTTAGATAACTATGTACTAGATTATTCTTAAATAACTATGTTACTCTGTCACTATTAGCATGATAATCTGGATACTTTTCCCTTAAATAGCGCCTCTATACTGGTTACTCCCCTGTCACGGCTTTCTTACCTCTCCGGTTTCACCTTTAGGATGGCATAGTTCTTAGAGATTTTTCTCCTTTTCCTCTTTGCTAATAAATTTTGTAACAGATTATTCTTTGAATAATTCTACTAAATAGTAACTAATATGAACTTATTTTATCATATTATGATTGTTAGGAATTTATGAATTTAGCTATTCATAATCATAAATGAAAATACCTGTTCTGGTAGGTTTGATAATTCTGGGCTTTGTTCATCCATAGTTTTTTCTTTGAAATATACCTATTTTTATTAAATATTCAAAAGTTGTTTGTGTACAAGAGGAGGCTTGCTTCAACTCATGAAGTCATGCCTTTATCTTGCCGAATGGCTTACATATTTATAGCCTAAAAGAAAATGCGTATACTATTTTCTACTTTACGCGTATCCTAAAGTAATAATTTACTTATTCTAAAAATGACAAGAACAAATAATACTATACATGTTAAAAGTCAAAAAACCTATACAATAGGTCCTAAAAAGTTAAGGCTAATAATGACCTTCTATACAATAACTTACGTAAATAAGTCAAGAAAAGTTATTTAATCTTCCCTATGTCGCTTTCTTTACTTTAATGTTTTTGTCTTCTTATCTTTCAATTATGGCTCCGTGTCTTTCTATCTTTTGTCGTGTATCTTTCAGCTGTCGCCATTCTCTTCTTCTATTCCAGTTGAACTTCTGGGATAATATTATCTTCTCCATTACATCTCGAACATAAATGGTCTGGATATTTGTGTCCAATTAACTTGCAATATCTTGTTAATAATTTTTCTGAAATAAATCTCTTCCTAATTGCTCTTGCAGTTGGTTGTTTTTCTGGATTAAGTAGTGTCAAAATCCATTGTCTAGCTTCTTCCATATCTGACTGTCGTAGTTCCCTTGAATTTGAATAAATCATTTGATGGTCTCTTAAATAATAGCTCCATATAGGGTTTTCATTGATATAATTATTTGCTAATTCCTGAACAATTGTAGATATTCCAATAATTCGTTTATTTGCATAAAAATCAGGTATCTCAACTTTAAGTATTTCTGGATGTTGAACAATATCTTCCGGTATAATCATATCACTGGTTAATCCTATTTTTACAACTTCTATGACTGGTTTAATTTCGTCATATAATATCTCCGTTGGTGCAGTATAAAACTTTATAAAAAATAGATTTTCTTTGGTTATTTTTTTATAGGTGGCGAATGCTCTATATAATTCTGGTATAGTTGTTAGTTCATCTCCATCTTGAGTATATACGGTATTTAATAATCTATAACTGAAACAAGTTTTAACTAAGCTTGGGTTGGTTTTCGGTAATACGATTAACTTGTTGTACTCTTGTAATTTTTGGGTTATAAAGTTTGTGTTTGGTTCTTGGATATTTGTAGCTCTGGGGTTAAATTTTAGATAAGTCTGTATTTTGTGGATATTTTCTATGTATGCTCGAGTTATATAGTTATAGGTTTTTCTATCTTGGTTTAAACTTTCTCGATATGTGGTAGTTTGTGGGGGTATGAACAAGCGGTCTTTTTGTGTTTTTGGTATAAATGGTTTTTCAAATATCTTATTCATGTTCTGATATCTTTGTCCACTAACTCTTTTGCTTGTACCTGCAATTGTAGACTGATAAACGTTATGAGTTTTATAGAGTGTCCCAACGTCTCCTTTTAGCTCTGGAATTTTGATGTCTTCCGATCGACATAGCTCTGCACACTGCTGAGTTATCTGGTTCATAGCTTTAGACTTCAGTTTAACTTCATTAATATTTAGCTTTTCTATTTCATTACCCATACTGTCCACTTTCATTGAAAGCGTAGTTAGGTATTTAGTATCTTTTCTAAAGCATCATCTTCTATTATATCAGTCTGTGTAGCTTTGTCTTGATATGTAATCTGCAATGACATTCTTGTTAGTTTTGATTACTTCAATTGTAAATGTAAAATTTAATATATTTAATACTAGTCTCTGAATCTCTTTCGTTGTAACTGAATTTTGTATTTTCTTTGTTAACCACCAACGTACCTGTGTATAATCTGTTCGTACAATAAACTTGTTATATACAATATATGGCTTAAATGCTAATAAACATTTATATAATGAACATAATTTTTTTCTATTTATTTCCCATTTTTTTTTGTTTCATTAAACGTACCTGAATAGTATCTACAATGATGTTCTAATTTTTCTTCTTCATATCTATATTCAAGTATTCCTCCATAACTATATTCGCTTGCGTCTGCTTCAACTATATATGTAAAAAAATTATTTTCGTCTGAGAATTGTAATTTTGGTAATTTTTTACAAAGTATTTTATTTTCTGAACTTGTTTTTTATCTTCTTCGTTGTAATTATACTCTACATCCTTTTTTTAATTTTTTCTGTAATGGCTTTAGGTTTTCTGCTAATTTTGGTATATATTCTCTTACTTGGTTTACTAATCCTAAAAATGATTGTAATTTCTTTCTTGTATCTAATTCTTCTTTTGAATTTATTATTTTTTGTGCTATATGTTGTAGCATTTTTACTCCGCTTTTATCTATTTGTATTCCAAAAAATTCTATCTGATTTTTCATAATTTCAGCTTTCTTTTCACTTAAACTTATTCCCGATTTTTCTATTATATTTGTAAATTGTTCTAATAGTTTTAAATGTTCCTCTTTAGTTTTTGTATATAATAGTATATCATCTATATATACTATACAATTAGGTAGTTGTTTAAAATAACTATCCATAAAGTGTTGGTATCTACCTGGTGCATTTTTATATCCAAATAGTAACACATTCCATTCATAAAATTCTTGTGGTACTGTAAATGCAGTTAACTTTTTAGATTTTTCTTCTAACTTTAAATGATACAATTCTGATTTACAATCAAATTTACTAAAGTAATTATATCCTTGTATTTGTCTTATTTTTAATATTTTATTTGGTATTGGATAATTATATGTCATAGTTTTTACATTTAGGTTTCTACAATCAATAACCATTCTACTTTTTCCTCTTTTTTGTTCACTATATTTATTTACTATAAATGTTGGACTATTGTGTTTACTATTACGTTTTTGTATATATTGTTTTTCTAATAATTAATCTATATGCATTTAAAATTCTTTTAAATCATCAAAGTTGTATGTTAATGATTTCTAGGTTATTATGTTATTTTTATCTATTAGCTCAATTTTTACAATAGTTTTATGTTTTTTCCATCCTTTTAATGGATCTTCACTGTATAATTGTCTTAATTTTTTCTTTATTATTTCTACCTTATCTATTGAAAATATAGTCATTTCTTCTTTATTTATTAAAAATATAACTAGTTCTATTGTGTCTTCAGTATTTTTTATATTTTCTAATTTTTGTGTGATTTTTTCACTTCCTTTTATCCAATCAGTTTTCTTTCTTATTTTATTAATAACTCTTTTTGCTCTTACCTTTTGTTTACATAATGTTGTAAACCACTAGTGTGTTCTAGTTATTATATGTGGGTATAGTTTATCTAAAAATGGTATTCCTAAAAGCATATTTTTTTATGTTAGTTCATAATTATAGATCTCTTCTATTATTAATATCTTATCTCATACTTGTATTTTTACATTTCTAGCTTTATAGGTAATTAAACTTCCTTCATTATTAAATCCTCTAACTACTATTGGTGTTTTTAGTTTATCTCATTTACTATTTGGTAAACAATTACATCTACATAAATTGGCTTCTTCTCCTGTATCTATCATAGGCGTATAATATCTGTTGTAATATCCTTCTACTATTATAATTATTAATACATATCTCTTCATATCATGTCAAAGTTCTTTTTATTAATAATTTTTCTTTATTATAGGTTATGGTTAATTGTGTATGTTCTATATTGTATGGTTTTACTTGTTCTAATCATTTTATTCCTAATATTATGTTTGCTTTCTTCATATCTTCTTTTATTTCAAATTCTATTTTTATTTTTCTAACTCCTATTATTATTTTCTTTTCTGTTGTATCTTTAGTAGCTATTAAACTTCTTGGTAGATCTGGGCATATATTACTATTAAATTTTATTTCTTCATTTTTTACTAGATATTTTGCTATATAGTTTTCTTCTTGTCCTGTATTTAGAAGTATTAAATATTCTTTTTCATTTATTGTTTTCGTTATATAATATTGAGTTAAATTAACTGTTGATGTTATTTCATTTATTGTTTCCGTTATATAATATTGTTTCCGTTATATAATATTGAGTTAAATTAACTGTTGTATGATCCTGATGATTCTGGTTTTTCAAAAGCTATTCTTTTTGTTGTACTTATTCTATCATTTATTATTTCTAAATCTTCTTCTATATCTATGTCTTTGTAACTATAATCATTGTTATCAATTGATTTTACAAATTGTTCAAAAGGACTTTCTATTTGTATTTTATTAATTTTATTTTTTCCCGTTATTTTAAGTTTTGTTGTTAATACATATAGATTTTTACATCTTGCTGTAAATATTTTAATTCCTGGGGTTAGTTCTATTCCTGATATTTTCCAATATAATACTAATGATTTATCTATGTTTTTATCTGTTATTGCCACTGAATAATTCACACTTATTATGAATTTAAATTTTTGGTATATTAAATTTCCTCTTATAGCAGTTATTATATTTTTTTCTATAGGTTTTATAATTCTATCATCTGCTAAATATAATTCTATTGGTGTATCTATTCCTTCTCTAAAATATGCTTTTATTAATATCTCCGTTCCTCTAAGGTGTACGTATTTTATTGGGTCTTTACTTTTTATATCGTTTATTTCTTTATTAATTATTCTTTTTTTTACTAGTGGTATACTAGCTCTTCCTTTTGCATATCTACAGTCTATTACATGTTCTTTTTAGCTTACTACCTAATATTCTTCTTTTTATCTACTCAATATGTTTTTTATTGTTGGTATTTTAAATATTTTTTATACACTTAAATCTAATTCTTTTCCTTTTATTTAGTCAAATATATTGTTATCAAATATTATTTTTTGATTTGTTCCTTCTTCATTTAAATATTTTTCCTTTGTTATTATTTTTATATCTTCTTCAGTTATTTGATTCATTTTTATATTTTCTTCAGTCATTTGATTCATCTGATTTACCATCTATTTCATTATCTGTTTCATTCTCCGAAATTTCATATATACTATCGTCACTTTCTAATTCATAATCTATAAAATCTATTTGCATATATTCTGTATTTTCTATCTTTATTTCTGATATTTGTTTCTTTTTGGGGTTTTTAGGCATTTTACAATCTCTAGGTAAATGTCCTAGTACAATTATAACAAGTACATTCTTTTATAGATTTCTTTTTCCTATATGGTCTTTTATGTTTATAATTTTTTTACGTAATATCATTTTCTTGGTTTCTTATATTTATATTTTGATTTTTTGTATTTCTCATATTTCTTATGTCTTTTTCTTTTCTTATAGTATCTTTCTTCACATCCAAATTGAGGTGCTATTTTATCTTTGCAACATGCTAAATTTTTTATTAATATTTTTTCCATTTTTATTTCTTCTCTATATTTTTCACATAAATTTCTCTACCATTATTGTAAAAATTTTATTCTTGCTTCTAGGGTATCTACTATTTTTTCTTCATCCCAACTCTTTATTATTTTTGAACTAAATGGTTCAGGTAATTTACTAAAATATAATCTTCTTACTTCTTTACTTTCTTCTGTATTATATGTTCCTTTATAGTAGTATTCTTTAAATGTGCACGTATACTCATCCATATAGCACATATTACATATTGCTAGTTTTAACATTAAATTTATATTTATATCTTTTTTTCTATTTTGTTCTTCTTCTGCTGTTGTCATACTGCTAAATTCATCTCTTATAGCTACTTCATATTTTTTCAATATGTCTATAGGTGTTAGTTTAGTTACTGTTGTTCCTTTCATTTTTTATCATCTCTTAATACCTTTTTACTTTCTTCAGTTAAATTTAAAAACCAAAATTTTGTTGTTCCTATTAGTGTTCTTTCTATATATTCTGGTGTATCTATTGCGTTTATACCATTATCTAATAATTGTTTTGCTATATATCTTATCCATAATTGTATCATTTTATCTACATCTATTACACAGTCTAAGTCTAAGAAGTTATAATTTTTATTAATTATCTGTTTTGGTGTCCATTTGTTATATTCATTTTTAGGTTAAATTTTTTAAACTTATCTTTATAATGATATGTAGGTTTTCTTATTTCTGATATACTAGGTATTATATTTTCATCGTCCTCTTTATCAAGAATATTTATTTTCGTGTTTATATTTTCTAAGTTTTCTTTATTAATTATTTCTTATTTTTCATTGATTTCTAACTTTTCTATATTTGTTAAGATTTCTGTATATTTTTCACTATCTTCCGAATCATAATTATTTGTTTCTTCAACATCTATTGTATTTATTTCTATTTCATTAGTTTCTAATTTTTTATTTTCTTCTTCTAATTTTTCTTTAAATTGATTTATATCAATTAATAATTTTTGTTCTTTATCTTTTTTCTTCTTTTTCTTTTTGTCTTTTTTCATACAGATCTTTTAGCATTTGCAATTCTTTTTCTAATTCAATAATTCTACTATTTTTAGTTTCTTCTATTTTTCGTATTTCTTCTGTAGTTTGTTGTTTTATTTGATCTATTTCTTTTTTCCTATCTGTTTCTTTGTTTTCTTTTGCTATTCTTACCATAACTGTTAATTTATCTTCTAATTTTAATTCTTCTTTTTCTAACATTAAATATAAATGTTCACCTATTTTCTTATATCTTCTTCCTAAATTGGAAAATACTATTCTTATTTTTAATCCTTCATGGTTTTCATATATTTTTTCATCTATTATAAATTCTTCTTTGTTCATTTTATCTACTTGATGGTGTATAGATCATGTTGATATATGTATTCTAGACTTTCTATTTGTGATTCTAAATATGATATTTCTTTTTTTGTGCTTTTATTGATTTTTTACATACTCCTACAATCATGTTATATTGTCGTCTTTCTTTTCTTATTTTTAATTCTCTCCGTTTTCCAGATATTATTTATTTTAGTTCTTTATATTTTTGGAATTTTGTTATATTATTCATCTTTACAATATTTAAAATATTTTGGTGGATACCAAAATTTAATTTTATCATAATTAGGTGGTATATATCTCATTTTTCTAGATTTTAAATGAATTATTAATATTGCCTCATTGGTAGATATTAAAGTAATTAAATAAGCTAATTTGTAGGGGGTTTCTTTTGTTTTATTTACCTTCATATATTCTGTGTAGTAACTAGTTAAAGTTTCTTTATTTTTTCTAAAAGCTTCTATATTTTTAAATGGTCTTCTCATTTTTAACAAATAAATAACAACATAAATAATAATAGTTTTACGAATTAAATTAAAATTTCTCATAACTAAATTAACACATCTCATAACTAAATTAACACATACCTACTTGTACATTTTCTAAATAACGTAGCTTTGATACCATTTTGAGGGGGGTGCGGATAACTCGGATAACTAAAATATATCTATTATAAATGTGCGCGTATACTCATCTATATAGCACATATTACATATTGCTAGTTTTAACATTAAATTTCTATTTATATCTTTTTCTTTATTTTGTTCTTCTTCTGCTGTTGTCATACTGCTAAATTCATCTCTTATAGCTATTTCATATTTTTTCAATATGTCTATAGGTGTTAGTTTAGTTACTGTTGTTCCTTCCATTTTTTATCATCTCTTAATACCTTTTTACTTTCTTCAGTCAAATTTAAAAACCATAATTTTGTTGTTTCTATTAGTGTTCTTTCTATATATTCTAGTGTATCTAGTGCATTTATATCATTATCTAATAATTGTTTTGCTATATATTATATCCATAATTGTATCATTTTATCTACATCTATTACACAATCTAAGTCTAAGAAGTTAAAAGCTTTACTGTAATATTCTTTAGTTTTTTCTCTTAGTCTTTGTAATTCTTGTATATGATATTGAAGGTATTCTAAATATTCTATATCTTTTGTTCTAAATATTCAATTAAATTCTCTTTCATAAGTACTTCTGTTAATCTTATTTCTTCCATATCTTGTCTCCAATATTTTAAATATTCGTAGTTTATCATTTTATCCAAAAGTAGTTGTAATACTGAAATTTTCTTTGTAATAATTTATTCTAATTGAACTATATCTAATATTAAATTCTAGGTTATCTATTTCGTTAATTATCCTGTCTTTTTCTTCTATGAATAATTATATATCTAAATCATATTCTAAACTGTCTTTTAATTCTAGTTGTTTCATGATTTTATTTATCCAAATTAATCTTTCTTTTAATTGTTTTCTTCCTCTTCTAAGCTAGTTTCTATAATTAATTTCTTCGTATAACCAACTTTGTTTTTCTCTAACTCTGTTAATAGATTCTAACATTTTTAATATGTATAATATCCATCTGAATAATAACTATTATTATTTGAGTAATAACTATTTGAATAATATAAGCTAAGATCATGCATATCTTCTAACCATTCTAGACTTAATGATTCTTCATTAAATATTTTTCCCATATTATTTTCTTTATGTCTTCTAATTTTAAGTCTTTAATGATATATAAAACAAGTATCTTAATTTCATCAGATATATAGCTTGCCATATTGTTCATATGATGCTTAGGTTTTATGGGTTATTAAATGCTTTATCATAATATTTACTGATTGTTTGTTTTAATCTTAATAATTCTTGTATGTTTTCATTAAGGAATTCTATATATTTTATATCTTTAGTTCTCATATATTTTTCTAGATTTGTTTTCATTAGTTTTTTTATTAATTGTATATTTTTCATATTCATTTTCCAATATTCTAAATATACGTTATTTATCATGGTTGATGTGTAGGTTTGGTATGTAGGTATTTGTAAGAGTAGTTAGGTAGGTGTGGTATATAATTTATTCTAGTCAAAAAATATTTGTCAAATATTTTTTCCCATATTATTTTTCTTATATCTACAATTTCTATATCCTTAAGTACATACAAAACAAGTGTTTTAAATTTATCTACCATTTCATCGGATAAGTAGGTAGTCATTCTTTTTCATATGATGCTATTTCAAAATATTACTTCCAAAATATGATCATCTTAGATTACTATGTACTAGATTATTCTTAAATAATTATGTTACTCTGTCACTATTAGCATGGTAATCTATATTCTTTTCCATTAAACAGCGCCTCCACACTGGTTACTCCCCTACCACGGCTTTCTTGCCTCACCAGTTTCACCTTTAGGATGACATAGTTCTTAGGAATTTTTCTCCTTTTCCTCTTTGCTAATAAACTTTGTAACATATTATTCTTCAAATAATTCTACTATATAGTAACTAATATGAACTTATTTTATCATATTATGATTGTTAGGAATTTATGAATTTAGCTATTCATAATCATCAATGAAAATACCTGTCATGGTAGGTTTGATAATTCTGGGTTTTGTTCATCCATAGCTTTTCCTTTGAAATATACCTGTTTTTATTAAAGATTCAAAAGTTGGTTTTATCCGCACCCCCCCTCCAAATGGTATCAGAGCTACGTTATTTAGAAAATGTACAAGTAGGTATGTGTTAATTTAGTTATGAGAAATATTAATTTAATTCGTAAAGCTATTATTATTTATGTTGTTGTTTATTTGTTAAAAATGAGAAGATCATTTAAAAATAAAGAAGTTTTTAGAAAAAATAAAGAAACTTTAACTAGTTACTACCCAGAATAGATGAAGGTAAATAAAACAAAAGAAAATCCCTATTTAATTACTTTAAAATCTAGCATTGAGGCAAAATTACTAATTCATTTAAAATCTAGAAGAATGAGATATATACCACCTAATTATGATAAAACTAGATTTCGGTATCCACCAAAATATTTTAAATATTGTAAAGATGAATAATATAACAAAACTCCAAAAATATAAAGAACTAAAACAAATAATATCTGAAAAATGAAGAGAATTAAAAATAAGAAAAAAAAGACTACAATATAACATGATTGTAGGAGTATGTCAAAAATCAATAAAAGCACAAAAAGAAGAAATATCATATTTAGAATCACAAATAGATTTAAAAAATGTACAAGTAGTTAAGAAAATATGTTATAATAGATCTATTTAAGTTATCCGAGTTATCCGCACCCTCTCCAAATGGTATCAAAGCTATGTTATTTAGAAAATGTACAAGTAGGTATGTGTTAATTTAGTTATGAGATGTGTTAATTTAGTTATGAGAAATGTTAATTTAATTCGTAAAACTATTATTATTTATGTTATTATTTATTTGTTAAAAATGAGAAGACCATTTAAAAATATAGAAGCTTTTAGAAAAATTAAAGAAACTTTAACTAGTTACTACACAGAATATATGAAGGTAAATAAAACAAAAGAAACCCCCTACAGATTAGCTTATTTAATTACTTTAATATCTAGCAATGAGGCAAAATTAATAATTCATTTAAAATCTAGAAGAATGAGATATATACCACCTAATTATGATAAAATTAGATTTCGGTATCCACCAAAATATTTTAAATATTGTAAAGATGAATAATATAACAAAATTCCAAAAATATAAAGAACTAAAACAAATAATATCTGAAAAACGGAGAGAATTAAAAATAAGAAAAGAAAGACTACAATATAACATGATTGTAGGAGTATGTCAAAAATCAATAAAAGCACGAAAAAAGAAATATCATATTTAGAATCACAAATAGATAGTCTAGAATACATATATCAACATGATCAATACACCATCAAGTAGATAAAATGAACAAAGAAGATAGCAAAAGAAAATTAAGAAATAGATCAAATAAAACAACAAACTACAGAAGAAATACGAAAAGTAGAAGAAACTAAAAATAGTAGGATTATTGAATTAGAAAAAGAATTGCAAATGCTAAAAGATCTGTATGAAAAAAGACAAAAAGAAAAAGAAGAAAAAAGTTATAGAACAAAAATTATTAATTGAGATAAATCAATTTAAAGAAAAATTAGAAGAAGAAAATAAAAAATTAGAAACTAATGAAATAGAAATAAATACAATAGATGCTGAAGAAACAAATAATTATGATTCGGAAGATAGTGAAAAATATACAGAAATCTTAACAAATATAGAAAAGTTAGAAATCAATGAAAAACAAGAAGTAATTAATCAAGAAAACTTAGAAAATATAAACACGAAAATAAATACTCTTGATAAAGAGGACGATGAAAATATAATACCTAGTATATCAGAAATAAGAAAACCTACATATCATTATAAAGATAAGTTTAAAAAATTTAACCTAAAAAATGAATATAACAAATGGACACCAAAACAGATAATTAATAAAAATTATAACTTCTTAGACTTAGACTGTGTAATAGATGTAGATAAAATGATACAATTATGGATAGGATATATAGCAAAACAATTATTAGATAATGATATAAATGCAATAGATACACCAGAATATATAGAAAGAACACTAATAGGAACAACAAAATTTTGGTTTTTAAATTTAACTGAAGAAAGTAAAAAGGTATTAAGAGATGATAAAAAAATGGAAGGAACAACAGTAACTAAACTAACACCAATAGACATATTGAAAAAATATGAAATAGCTATAAGAGATGAATTTAGCATTATGACAACTGCAGAAGAAGAACAAAATAGAGAAAAAGATATAAATAGAAATTTAATGTTAAAACTAGCAATATGTAATATGTGCTATATAGATGAGTATATGTGCACATTTAAAGAATACTACTATAAAGGAACATATAATACAGAAGAAAGTAAAGAAGTAAGAATATTATATTTTAGTAAATTACCTGAACCATTTAGTTCAAAAATAATAAAGAGTTGGGATGAAACAAAAATAGTAGATACCCTAGGAGCAAGAATAAAATTTTTACAACAATGGTATAGAAATCTATGTGAAAAATATAGAGAAGAAATAAAAATGGAAAAAACATTAATAAAAAATTTAGCATGTTGCAAAGATAAAATAGCACCTCAATTTGGATGTGAAGAAAGATATTATAAGAAAAGAAAAAGACATAAGAAATATGAGAAATACAAAAAATCAAAATATAAATATAAGAAACCAAGAAAATGATATTACGTAAAAAAATTATAAACATAAAAGACCATATAGGAAAAAGAAATCTATAAAAGAATGTACTTGTTATAATTGTGGAAAACTAGGACATTTACCTAGAGATTGTAAAATGCCTAAAAACCCCAAAAAGAAACAAATATCAGAAATAAAGATAGAAAATACAGAATATATGCAAATAGATTATATAGATTATGAATTAGAAAGTGACGATAGTATATATGAAATTTCGGAGAATGAAACAAATAATGAAATAGATGGTAAATCAGATGAATCAAATGACTGAAGAAAATATAAAAATGAATCAAATAACTGAAGAAAATATAAAAATAATAACAAAGGAAGAATATTTAAATGAAGAAGGAACAAATCAAAAAATAATATTTGATAACAATATGTTTGACGAAATAAAAGGAAAAGAATTAGATTTAAGTGTAGAAAAAATATTTAAAATACCAACAATAAAAATATATTTAGTAGACGAAAAGAAGAATACTACGTAGTAAGCCAAAAAGAACATGTAATAGACTGTAGATATGCAAAAGGAAGAGCTAGTATACCCACTAGTAACAAAAAGAATAATTAATAAAGAAATGAACGATATAAAAAGTAAAGACCCAATAAAATACGTACACCTTGGAGGAACAGAGATATTAATAAAAGCATTTTTTAGTGAAGGAATAGATACACCAATAGAATTATATTTAACAGATGGTAGAATTATAAAACCTATAGAAAAAAGCATAATAACTGCTATAAGAGGAAATTTAATATACCAAAAATTAAAATTCATAATAAGTGCGAATTATTCAGTGGCAATAACAGATAAAAACATAGATAAATCATTAGTATTTTATTGGAAAATATCAGGAATAGAACTAACCCCAGGAATTAAAATATTTACATCAAGATGTAAAAATCTATATGTATTAACAACAAAACATAAAATAACAGGAAAAAATAAAATAAATAAAGTACAAATAGAAAGTCCTTTTGAACAATTTGTAAAAATAATTGATAACAATGATTATAGTTACAAAGACATAGATATAGAAGAAGATTTAGAAATAATAAATGATAGAATAAGTATAACAAAAAGAATAGCTTTTGAAAAAATAGAATCATCAGGATCATCGAAAAGAACAAATTATGAAATAACATCAACAGTTAATTTAACTCAATATTATATAACGGGAACAATAAATGAAAAAGAATATTTAATACTTCTAAATACAGGACAAGAAGAAAATTATATAACAAAATATCTAGTAAAAAATGAAGAAATAAAATTTAATAGTAATATATGCCCAGATCTATCAAGAAGTTTAATAACTACTAAAGATACAACAGAAAAGAAAATAATAATAGGAGTTAGAAAAATTAAAATAGAATTTGAAATAAAAGAAGATATGCAGAAATCAAACATAATATTAGGAATAAAATAATTAGAACAAGTAAAACTATACAATATAGAACATACACAATTAACCATAACCTATAATAAAGAAAAATTATTAATAAAAAGAACTTTGACATGATATGAAAATATATGTATTAATAAAGATAATAGTAGAAGAATATTACAACAGATATTATACGCCTATGATAGATAAAGGAGCAGAAGCCAATTTATGTAGATATAATTATTTACCAAATAGTAAATGGGATAAATTAAAAACACCAATAGTAGTTAGAGGATTTAATAACGAAGGAAGCTTAATTACCTATAAAGCTAGAAATGTAAAAATAAAAGTATGGGATAAGATATTAGCAATAGAAGAGATCTATAATTATGAACTAACATCAAAAGATATGCTTTTAGAAATGCCATTTTTAGATAAACTATACCCACATATAATAACTAGAACACACTGGTGGTTTACAACACCATGTAAACAAAAGGTAAGAGCAAAATGAGTTATTAATAAAATAAGAAAGAAAACTGATTGGTTAAAAGGAAGTGAAAAAATCACACAAAAATTAAAAAATATAAAAAATACTGAAGACACAATAGAACTAGTTATATTTTCAATAAATAAAGAAGAAATGACTATATTTTCAATAGATAAGGTAGAAATAATAAAGAAAAAATTAAGACAATTATACAGTGAAGATCCATTAAAAGGATGGGAAAAACATAAAACTACTGTAAAAATTGAGCTAATAGATAAAAATAACATAATAACCCAGAAATCATTAACATATAACTTTGATGATTTAAAAGAATTTAAAATGCATATAGATGAACTATTAGAAAAATAATATATACAAAAACGTAATAGTAAACACAATAGTCCAGCATTTATAGTAAATAAACATAGTGAACAAAAAAGAGGAAAAAGTAGAATGGTTATTGATTATAGAAACCTAAATGCAAAAACTATGACATATAATTATCCAATACCAAATAAAATATTAAAAATAAGACAAATACAAGGATATAATTACTTTAGTAAATTTGATTGTAAATCAGGATTTTATCATTTAAAGTTAGAAGAAGAATCTAAAAAGTTAACTGCATTTACCATACCACAAGGATTTTATGAATGGAATGTGTTACCATTTGGATATAAAAATACACCAGGTAGATACCAACACTTTATGGATAGTTATTTTAAACAACTACCTAATTGTATAGTATACATAGATGTTATACTGTTATATACAAAAACTAAAGAGGAACATTTAAAACTATTAGAACAATTTACAGATATAATAGAAAAATCGGGAATAAGTTTAATGAAAAGAAAGCTGAAATTATGAAAAACCAGATAGAATTTTTAGGAATACAAATAGATAAAAGCGGAGTAAAAATGCAACAACATATAGTACAAAAAATAATAAATTCAAAAGAAGAATTAGATACAAAAAAGAAATTTCAATCATTTTTAGGATTAGTAAACCAAGTAAGAGAATATATACCAAAATTAGCAGAAAACCTAAAGCCATTACAGAAAGAATTTAAAAAGGATGTGAAGTATAATTACAATGAAGAAGATAAAAAACAAGTTCAGAAAATAAAAATACTTTGTAAAAAATACCAAAATTACAATTCCCAGACGAAAATAAATTTTTTACATATATAGTAGAAGCAGACGCAAGCGAATATAGTTATGGAGGAGTACTTAAATATAGATATGAAGAAGAAAAATTAGAACATCATTGTAGATACTACTCAAGTACATTTAATGAAACATAAATAAAATGGGAAATAAATAGAAAAGAATTATGTTCATTATATAAATGTTTATTAGCATTTGAGCCATATATTGTATATAACAAGTTTATTGTACGAACAAATAATACACAGGTACGTTGGTGGTTAACAAAGAAAATACAAAATTCAATTACAACGAAAGAGATTCGAAGACTAGTATTAAATATATTAAATTTTGCATTTACAATTGAAGTAATCAAAACTAACAAGAATGTCATTGCAGATTACATATCAAGACAAAGCTACACAGACAGATATAATAGAAGATGATGCTTTAGAAAATATACTCAAAACCCTAGCTACGCTTTCAATGAAAGTGGACAGTATGGGTAATGAAATAGAAAAGCTAAAGACTAATGAAGTTAAACTAAAGTCTAAAGCTATGAACCAGATAACTCAGCAGTGTGCAGAGCTATGTCGATCGGAAGACATCAAAATTCCAGAGCTAAAAGGAGACGTTGGGACACTCCATAAAACCCATAATGTTTATCAATCTACAATTGCAGGTACAAGCAAAGGAGTTAGTGGACAAAGATATCAAAACATGAACATGAATAAGATATTTGAAAAACCATTTATACCAAAAACACAAAAAGACCCCTTGTTCATACCCCCACAAACTACCACATATCGAGAAAGTTTAAACCAAGATAGAAAAGCCTATAACCATATAACTCGAGCATACATAGAAAATATCCACAAAATACAGACTTATCTAAACCTTAACCCTAGAGCTACAAATATCCAAGAACCAAACACAAACTATATAACCCAAAAATTACAAGAGTACAACAAGTTAATCGCATTACCGAAAACCGACCCTAGCTTAGTTAAAACTTGTTTCAGTTATGGATTATTAAATGTCGTATACACCCATGAAGGAAATGAACTTACAGATATACCAGAATTATATAGTGCATTCACCACTTATAAAAAAATAACCAAAGGGAATCTATTTTTTATAAAGTTTTATACTGCACCAGCAGAGATATTATATGACGAGATCAAACTAGTTATACAAATTGTAAAAATAGGATTAACCAGAGATATGATTATACTGGAAGATATTGTTCAACAGCCAGAGATACCTAAAGTTGAGATACCTAATTTTAATTCAAATAAATGAATTATTGGAATATCTATAATTGTTCAAGAATTAGCAAATAATTATATCAATGGAAACCCTATATGGAGCTATTATTCAAGAGATCATCAAATGATTTATTCAAATTCAAGGGAACTACGACAGTCAGATATGGAAGAAGCTAGACAATGAATTTTGACACTACTTAATCCAGAAAAACAACCAACTGCAAGAGCAATTAGGAAGAGATTTATTTCAGAAGAATTATTAACAAGATATTGCAAGTTAATTGGACACAAATATCCAAACCATTTATGTTCGAGATGTAATAGAGAAGATAATATTATCCCAGAAGTTCAACTGGAATAGAAGAAGATAAGGACGACAGTTGGAAGATACACGACAAAAGATAGAAAGACACGGAGCAATAATAGAAAGATAAGAAGACAAAAACATTAAAGTAAAGAAAGCGACATATGGAAGATTAAATAACTTTTCTGGACTTATTTACGTAAGTTATTGTATAGAAGGCCATTATTAGCCTTAACTTTTTAGGACCTATTGTATAGGTTTTTTGACTTTTAGCATGTATAGTATTATTAGTTATTTTCATTTTTAGGATGAGTAAATTATTACTTTAGGATACGTGTAACGTAGAAAATAGTTTACGCGTTTTGTTTTAGGCTATAAATATGTAAGCCATTCGGCAAGATAAATGCAAGACTTCATGAGTTGAAGTAAGCCTCCTCTTGTACACAAACAACTTTTGAATATTTAATAAAATCAGGTATATTTCAAAGGAAAAGCTATGGATGGACACAACCCAGTATTATCAAACCTACCAGAACAGGTATTTTCATTTATGATTATGAATAGCTAAATTCATAAATTCCTAACAATCATAATATGATAAAATAAGTTCATATTAGTTACTATATAGTAGAATTATTCAAAGAATAATATGTTACAAAGTTTATTAGCAAAGAGGAAAAGGAGAAAAATCCCTAAGAACTATGCCATCCTAAAGGTAAAATGGGTGAGGCAAGAAAGCCGTGATAGGGGAGTAACCAGTGTAGAGGCGCTGTTTAAGGAAAAAATATCCAGATTACCATGCTAATAGTGACAGAGTAACATAATTATTTAAGAATAATCTAGTACATAGTAATCTAAGATGATCATATTTTGTTATGTATATGATTGGAATGAATATTTTAAAATAACATCATATTTAAAAGAATGACTACCTACTTATCTGATGAAATGGTAGATAAATTTAAAACACTTGTTTTGTATGTACTTAAGGATATAGAAATTGTAGATATAAGAAAAATCATATGGAAAAAAATATTTGACAAATATTTTTTGACTAGAATAAATTATATACCACACCTACCTAACTACTCTTACAAATACCTACATACCAAACCTACACATCAACCATGATAAATAATGTATATTTAGAATATTGGAAAATGGATATGAAAAATATACAATTAAGAGAAAAACTAATGAAAACAAATCTAGAAAAATATATGAGAACTAAAGATATAAAATATATAGAATTCCTTAATGAAAACATACAAGAATTATTAAGATTAAAACAAACAACCAGTAAATATTATGATAAAACATTTAATAACCCATAAAACCTAAGTATCATATGAACAATATGGCAAGCTATATATCTGATGAAATCAAGATACTTGTCTTATATATCATTAAAGACTTAGAAATAGAAGACATAAAGAAAATAATATGGGAAAAAATATTTAATGAAGAATCATTAAGTCTAGAATGGTTAGAAGATATGCATGATCTTAACTTATATTATTCAGATAGTTATTACTCAGATAATAATAGTTATTATTCAGATGGATATTATACAGATTAAAAATGTTAGAATATATTAAAAGAGTTAGAGAAAAATAAAGTTGGCTATACAAAGAAATTAATTATAGAAACCAGCTTAGAAGGGCAAGAAAACAATTAAAAGAAAGATTAATTTGGATAAATAAAATCATGAAACAACTAGAATTAAAAGACAGTTTAGAATATGATTTAGACATAGAATTATTCATAGAAGAAAAAGACAGGATAATTAACGAAATAGATAACCTAGAATTTAATATCAGATATAGTATAATTAGAATAAATTATTACAAAGAAAATTACAGTATTACAACTACTTTAGGATAAAATGATAAACTATGAATATTTAAAATATTGGAGACAAGATATGGAAGAAATAAGATTAACAGAAGTACTTATGAAAGAGAATTTAATTGAATATTTTAGAACAAAAGATATAGAATATTTAGAATACCTTCAAAATAATATACAAGAATTACAAAGACTACGAGAAAAAACTAAAGAATATTACAATAAAGCTTTTAATCAAATACCATCTAATCAACCCCCAAGATATGAACATCATTAAAAATTAAAATTAAAATAAAAATGTTTAGAGAATTTAAAAAATATCCACGCATAAATAAAAATAGATCCATTAGAGTTATAATAGATCCATTAGAGTTATAATAGATCTATTTAAGTTATCCGAGTTATCCGCACCCCCTCCACTACAATGATGTTCTAATTTTTCTTCTTCATATCTATATTTAAGTACTCCTCCATAACTATATTCACTTGCGTCTGCTTCTACTATATATGTAAATTTTATATTTTCGTCTGGGAATTGTAATTTTGGTAATTTTTTACAAAGTATTTTTATTTTCTGAATTTTTTTTTTATCTTCTTCGTTGTAATTATACTCTACATCCTTTTTTATTTTTTTTCTGTAATGGCTTTAGGTTTTCTGCTTATTTTGGTATATATTCTCTTACTTAGTTTACTAATGGGATAATGCCCACGAAAATACCTAAAGTTTAACCAAATTTCTAGTGGAGCATATTAAACTTTGTGGGGGTCCTATTATTCCCTTATACTTTTTTAATTGAAATTAATTCCCCCCCAGACTTTTTTAAAGTGGAATTAATCCCCCCTCAAAACGTATACCCAGTTTTTTCCGTGGAAAGTGTAGTACACGCGCTGTTTCTTCTCCATTTTATCACTTTTCAACATTTTTTTACAATTACAACCATATTAAATATTCCAAATGATTCCATTAAATTTATGAAGAAAGTTTTTTCAAATAATTGAATGGAATCTTCCATTAATTTTCCATTGAAACTCGAAAGATTCAATTAGCGAGTTCCATTAATGAAAGATTCAATGAAACTCGCTAATTGAAAACTCAATGGAAGATTCAATTTCCATTAATGGAACTCGGAAGATTCGGAAAATTCATTAATGGAACTCGAAAGAATCGGAAAATTTAATTTCATGATTCAATTTCTATTAATGGAACTCGGAAGATTCGAAAAATTCATTAATGAAACTCACAATATTCAAAAAAATTAATTTCATGTATGAAGCTATTCAATCTTCCGTTAATGGAACTCGGAAGATTCAATTTCCATGAAACTATTCAATCTTCCGTTAATGGAACTCGGAAGATTCAATTTCCATTAATGGAACTCAGAATTAAATTAGCGAGTTTTCGAGTTTGAATCTTCCAAATCATTCATTGAGTTTCAATTAGCGAGTTCCATTAAATTATAACCATTAAGGAATTTTCCGAGTTCCATACATGAAATTTAATTCGGAATCTTTCCATTAATTATAACCATTAATCTTTCCGAATTATAATTCTGAGTTCGAATTCATTTATAATTCCGAGTTCAAATTATAAATGGAACTCGAAAGATTCGGAAAAATCTTTCCATTAATTATAACCATTAATCTTTCCATTAATTCTAAAAGATTTCGAGTTCCATACATGAATTTTTTTCATGATTTTTCGAGTTCCATTAAGAAGAAAGAAGAATGAAAAAATAAATAAAAATATAAAACTTTAAATAATTATAAAATTAAGGGGCTGTTTGGCAAAAAAAAAGAGTTTTAAAACATTTTTAACATTGTTCACGCGCTCAATGCGCGTGAATCACACGCAGTGTGCCAAGTGGAAGATATATGCCATTAAAATACGGAAAAAAAAAGTCTGGGGGGTAATAGGACCCCCGCAAAGTTCAGTATGCTCAACTGGTAATCCAGTCAAACTTCAGGTATTTTCGTGGGTATTATCCTAAAAATGATTGTAGTTTTTTTTTTTATATCTAATTCTTCTTTTGAATTTATTATTTTTTGTACAATATGTTTTTGCATTTTTACTCCGCTTTTATCTATTTGTATTCCTAAAAATTCTATCTGGTTTTTCATAATTTCAGCTTTCTTTTCACTTAAACTTATTCCTAATTTTTTTATTATATCTGTAAATTGTTCTAATAGTTTTAAATGTTCCTCTTTAGTTTTTGTATATAATAGTATATCATCTATGCATACTATACAATTAGGTAGTTGTTTAAAATAACTATCCATAAAGTGTTGGTATCTACCTGGTGTATTTTTATATCCAAATGGTAACACATTCCATTCATAAAATTCTTGTGGTACCGTAAATGCAGTTAACTTTTTAGATTCTTCTTCTAACTTTAAATGGTAAAATCCTGTATAATATCTGTTGTAATATCCTTCTACTATTATCTTTATTAATACATATATTTTCATATCACGTCAAAGTTTTTTTTATTAATAATTTTTCTTAATTATATGTTATGGTTAATTGTGTATGTTCTATATTGT
The DNA here is from genome assembly GCA_030864215.1 of Capsicum pubescens. Classification (NCBI taxonomy): domain Eukaryota; kingdom Viridiplantae; phylum Streptophyta; class Magnoliopsida; order Solanales; family Solanaceae; genus Capsicum; species Capsicum pubescens. The sequence continues at coordinate 151,979,402 of CM061543.1, read as the reverse complement.
ATGGTTTCACTTGTTCTAGCCATTTTATTCCTAATATTATGTCTGCTTTCTGCATATCTTCTTTTATTTCAAATTCTATTTTTATTTTTCTAACTCTTGTTATTATTTCCTTTTCTGCTGTATCTTTAGTAGTTATTAAACTTCTTGGTAGATCTGGGCATATATTACTATTAAATTTTATTTCTTCATTTTTTACTAGATATTTTGCTCTATAATTTTCTTCTTGTCCTGTATTTAGAAGTATTAAATATTCTTTTTCATTTATTGTTCCCGTTGTATAATATTGAATTAAATTAACTGTTGATGTTATTTCATAATTTATTCTTTTCGATGATCATGACGATTCTGGTTTTTCAAAAGCTATTCTTTTTATTGTACTTATTCTATCATTTATTATTTCTAAATCTTCTTCTATATCTATATCTTTGTAAGTATTATCATTGTTATCAATTGTTTTTACAAATTGTTCAAAAGGACTTTCTATTTGTATTTTATTAATTTTATTTTTCCCGTTATTTTATGTTTTGTTGTTAATAGATATAGATTTTTACATCTTGCTGTAAATATTTTACTTCCTGGGGTTAGTTCTATTCCTGATATTTTCTAATATAATACTAATGATTTATCTATGTTTTTATCTGTTATTGCCATTGAATAATTCACACTTATTATGAATTTAAATTTTTGGTATATTAAATTTTCTCTTGAGCAGAAGCCAATTTATGTAGATATAATTGTTTATCAAATAGTAAATGAGATAAATTAAAAACGCCAATAGTAGTTAGAGGATTTAATAACGAAGGAAGCTTAATTTCCGATCTATTATACCTCTAATGGATCTATTTTTATTTGTGCGTGGATATTTCTTAACTTCTCTAAACATTTCTATTTTTGTTTTAATTTTTATTGATGTTCATATCTTGGGGGGTGATTAGATGATATTTGATTAAAAGCTTTACTGTAATATTCTTTAATTTTTTCTCTTAGTCTTTGTAATTCTTGTATATTATTTTGAAGGTATTCTAAATATTCTATATCTTTTTATTTGTGCGTGGATATTTCTTAACTTCTCTAAACATTTCTATTTTTATTTTAATTTTTATTGATGTTCATATCTTGGGGGTGATTAGATGATATTAGATTAAAAACTTTACTGTAATATTCTTTAGTTTTTTTCTCTTAGTCTTTGTAATTCTTGTATATTATTTTGAAGGTATTCTAAATATTCTATATCTTTTATTCTAAAATATTCAATTAAATTCTCTTTCATAAGTACTTCTGTTAATCTTATTTCTTCCATATCTTGTCTCTAATATTTTAAATATTCATAGTTTATCATTTTATCCTAAAGTAGTTGTAATACTGCAATTTTCTTTGTAATAATTTATTCTAATTGTACTATATCTGATATTAAATTCTAGGTTATCTATTTCGTTAATTATCCTGTCTTTTTCTTCTATGAATAATTCTGTCTAAATCATATTCTAAACTGTCTTTTAATTCTAGTTGTTTCATGATTTTATTTATCCAAATTAATCTTTGGAGTATCAATATCATTTTGTATTTCCATTACTAACTGCTATATAAACTGTAACAAATATCTTGTATATTTCATTGTAAAACCCAAAAATATGCTATGAAAATGATAAATCAAGAATTGAATGATAAAAAACGAATGATGAAGAATTTATATAAATAAATTAAGGCATACCAGAGATCAAAGAAATGAAGTTAAACAAAACCTACTTCCAATTGAACTCCAGTTGTCAAATGTCTTCCTCTTAAATCCAACAACATCCATAAGGGTGTCAAATTTTTGTTATTTTTCTAAATCTGTATTCAAAATTATAGGAACAGCAAAACAAAATTTAAACTATTTCAAAAAAAAAAATAGTAGTAAAGTTAATAGAAAATATAAAAATTGAGCCCACTGAATTCAGAAGTGTCCTTAAGAAAATTATTCCTGTCAAGTATTCGGGTTTAATAGAATATATTCTCCTAGAACAGAACAACTTACATCAGCAGAAAAGCGATATCTCAAATTCTAATGAACAATAAACTCACTTAATCGAAGTAAATCACACAAGAAGATTTTAAAGTGCAGGAAGAAATAGAGTAGAAATTTCAAATATTCGTAAGGAAAATCTGAGGATTCAACAAGTATATATAGCCATTATAGTGTTGCTTCAGAAGAGAAGCAATGATTCAGAAAGATGCACTTCTTCAAAAGGGTGCAACTCGTGCTACTTTTCAAAAAAGATGTAACTCTTCAACAAAGTCACAACCCATTGATCACAATTATCCAAAGTTAAAAGCTGTCTATTCAAATTGTATCCTTTCTCCTGGGGTCTTTTCGAAAAAAATACCTATTCATTTTCCATTCACACCTCTTAAAGATCTAACAATCCCCTACATGAATGGAGAATGACTATAAGATAAATAAATATATAGACAATTATGTGATTTATAAGTAAAGACTAATTGCATCTGAATAAGTAGGTTTCTCTTTGAATTTTTCGTAGTAAACTTATATCGGATGCACTCAATCTATCATAAGCGATATCTTTGAACCGTTGAACTTTATTATACACCTAGATCATACAAATCATGCAACTAGCCTTTTGTTTCTCAAAATTTTGATTGCTTCAAACCATGAACACTACTTGATTTCATGAAAGCTTAGAGAATTAATTTTTACCATCATTCTCCCTGAAAACGGATTTCATTTCAGACTCATATAGATGATTCCTAAATGATTAATCCTATAGATAAATTTTTTGGTCATATCTAACAAACTTAGAAACGATTAAGGGCCTTTTAAACCACAAGTTTTGTCCTTGTTTCTGAATATTATCTTCATCATGAAAAGTGTTGTGAGGCCAAATTATATTTGTAGTCATTATTTTCCTCACATTTAGTATTTTTATTCACTACTAAAAATTTGGTTATTAGCTTGCCAATGTTAGCGAGGGACAAAATATATGTCGCTATTGCAAGGGACTTTGCGAGGTGGTCCCTCACGCAAGTCAAATATTTTAATTTTTAACCCTTTTAGAAGGTAAAGAGGGATATCTCTCACTAAATTATGGTGATGATAAAAAATTAATATTAAATTTACTATAGCGAGGGACTCTGTAACGACCCAAAATCACCTCCCGGGACGTCACACGGTACTTTGGGCTACAAGTAGTCTCAAGTTAACCCTTTGAGCCTATCACTTCTCATAATAACTCATTCAAGAAGGAATATACAAATCAGTGGCAATGTCATATCAAATAAACGGAAATACCAAGGTAATACTCGGTTCAAACGACCATAATACTGAAAATCTCAACACAACCACAGTCTGATAACTAGTCTGACAAAGCCTTTACTACTCCATGAACTCGAGAGCCATTGGGATAGGTCCCCAACTGACTCAAACTGAACTGAAAGTAATAACATAAAAACTTGAATACTGAAATGTCTGAAGATAGGTCCTCGAACCATGAGGACTCACCACTGTAGAAATATAGAAGAAGGTACTCAGGAATCACTGACGAGGCTGGGACTGAGCACCTGAACCTACATTATAAGACAATGTAGCACATAAACGTATATATGGATCAACACGTGGGAATGTACTGAGTATATGGGGTGTATGTATTTACATAAAACAATATCAATACTCTTTAATCAAATCATGTATGCAAATAGAATGAAGCATGTAATACAAATCTCGTGAGTCATTATACTCTATCTTTAAAATCTATGCTCTCCTCTTATTCTCATTACTCATAGGATGAAGGAAACTTTAAACAGTACTTTCAACTGATGCATATATCTCATTAAGAGTAAAACTTCTTTATTGTTCAAGAACTTATAACTCTTTTGAACTCAAACACATGGAACTCGAAATTATATGACTTTGGTTTAAAAACTGATGATCAACTCTTATTAGTAGAGAAAACTACTTCCTTCTTTGGAAAATACTCAAAAGCAATTCGTTCACTTTAGAAAATATCTCATCTCAAAGCTTTAGGGAAAATATTCTAACTCAATGGAAAATACTTTAGTTTAGGAAGGTTCTCTTAACTGACATAAACCATGCGAGCCACATGGAGTCCAACGTCTTGTCCTCCTAAGGAAGAAACCTCACGTTGGGGAGAGGCGTCATACTCTTGCCAAGGAGTATAACCTCAACTCAGTGATCACTTATCTCGGCCTCAGGCCTAATCATCTTGGCCTCAGGCCTAAAATCTCAAACCTACGGTGACACGTAGTTTTAGGTAAGAAACCATGATAACTTACCCAACTCGGTGCTAAATACTACTTCCTTTAGTTTATCTCGCTCATCTCATGGAAATCCACTTTCAAAATAATCTCATGGTTCATAAGAACCCAAATATCAAATCTGTAATCTTATGTGGTAGAGTGGATAAAATTGTAAAATAGTTAGAGTGGATAAAATACTTATAGCACAATAGTTCATAAAATTTTAAGTCTCAAGTAGGGCTTATTGACCCATAATTCGATCTCAAGTTAAAACTCATCATAATGCATAATAGATAGCATATAGATTCATAATTCATGTAGAAATCTGAAAGTTACAACAATTTGTCTCAAAATATCAACATACTGATATACTTCAATTTCTAAAACATTGAAACTCTTAAATTCTCAAGGAGTAACAACATAGGGTATAAACCCAGCTTCAATTTCTTAAGAAAACATGCAAAATCATGCTATTTGACTTTCAATTCACGGGAAACATCGAGATATTGCAATCAATAACAATGGGTGAAAAACCCTAATTCAATATAATGTAATATCTCATAGATTGCAGAAAATTATAGTTTAAATAAGCCTTTGGGCACAAGGGTGAAAGAATTACCTTTGTTAAAACCCCCACATACCTTAGATTATGAAATTGGAAGAACAAACTTGCTTTAAACTCTTCTTCTTACTCTTGAGAGAGGGTTCTTGCAATCCTTGAACTTGGGGAACTTAAATCTCAACTCAATTTGTAGAATCTATGGTGAGTTTTGGGTTTCTTGGAGAAGGGTTTTAGATTTGATCTTGAGGGAGAAACCTAGATCTTTTGTGTTTTGGATGATGAATGAAGTCATTTGCTTTGTTTGGAATATATCTGGTTGATAAAAGAGTGGAAAGACCGAAGAGTCCCTTTTAAAAATGACTTAAAATACTGAACGGGGGCTGCGACGATCGAAGCGATGGTCCGTCGCTAGCCTGACGGTCCGTCGGATCATCCGACGTACGTCGGTCAGAAAAAGAACACACTGCCTCGATATGACGGTCTCAGCAATAGTCCATTGCAAACCCGAAGGTCCATCGGATCGTCCGTTGCACATCGGCCAGGATGAGGCCACACTGCCTCAGCGGCGACGGTCTCAGCGACGGTCCATCGCAGTCTTGACGGTCTGTCGCAGTCTTGATGTTCTGTCGCACTTGGGCCAGAAAAGGGAGTTAATGCCTTAGTTGTGATGGTCCAGGATATGGTTTGTCGCACACTCGATGGTCCGTTGCACCCGGGCGGTTCCGACAGCTCTCGGTAAAACGGCCATAACTTCCCACCCCGATGCCGAATTTGGACGAAATTGGTATCGTTGGAAAGCTAATTCAATTCTCTACACTATAGGAGGTCATTTTTAGTAAAATTCAACAAGATTAAAAAACTAATCACTTGGGAAGTCTCTTATTATTCTTTTAGGGTCGGAATTACACTTCACTTGACACGCTCAAGGCTCAAACTACAAGGGAACTTTGCGAGGTCTTACAATATCTCTCCATTGGAAACATTCGTCCTTGAATATCGCTAGTTAGACTAGGAACTCAGGAAAAACAGAGTACACATAGCTAAAGCAATTTGCTAAATTGGCTCAAAATCTTTCTAAACTCCTGAATACCTCAGAAATTGCACAAACTCATGCAAGAATAGATATATAGCTGAACTTTAGATTAGAAGGGCTGAATTAAGGAAGAATAATACCTTCGGATCGATCTGAACTCGCGGAAAAGAGGTGCGGGTACTTGGCTCGCATGTCTACTTTTGCCTCCCAAGTAGCGCCCTCAACTGACTAGTTCCGCCATAACACTTTGACCAAGGGAACCTCTTTGTTCCTCAGTCTACGGATCTAAAAATCTAGGATCTCAACAGGAATCTCATCGAATAAAAGACTGTTCTGAGTATCAGCACTCTCTGAAGGATCTACTACAACGGAATCACCAATATGCTTCTTAAGCATGGAGATATGAAAAATAGGATGGACGACTGACAACTCTGCAGTCAACTTAACCTCTTAGGCTACTTTCCAACACAGCTTAAAACTCTATACGGGCCAATATAACGGGGACTAAGCTTTCCCTTTTTACCAAACCTCTTCACCTCTTTCATGGGTGAAATTTTCAAGTACACCAAATCACCCACTTCAAACTCAAGATCTCTTCTCCTCATATCGGCATATGACTTTTGATGACTCTGAGCTGTCTTTAACCTCTCACTAATCAACTTAACTTTCTCTATAGCTTTAAACACTACATCAGGCCCAATCATGACAGCTTCACCCACTTCAAACCAACCTATGGGTGATCTACATCTTCTACCATACAAGGCCTCAAATGTTCTATCCCGACGCTAGCATGGTAACTATTGTTATAGGCGAACTCTATTAATGCAAAATGCTCATCCCAACTACCTTTGAAATTAAGAACACATGCCCTCAACATGTCATCTAGGGTGTGAATAGTTCTCTCAGCCTGACCATCTGTCTGTGGATAAAAAATAAAACTCAAAAGAACTTGGGTACCAAGACCTTGCTGAAACGTCCTCCAAAACTGAGAAGTAAATTGAGTACCCCTATTCAAAATGATAGACGAGGGAACTCTGTGCATCCTAACTCCTGGATATATAATCTAGCATAATCCTCCGCTATATAAGATGTATGCATGTGCAAGAAGTGTGCGAACTTAGTCAGCCTGTCTACAACAACCCAAATAGAATCATGATGACGATGCGAAAGAGGTAACCTGGTCACGAAGTCCATATTTACCACCTCCCACTTCCAAGTAGGTATACCAAACTCTTGCATCACACCACCAGTTCTTTGGTGCTCTACCTTAACCTGTTGGCACGTTGCACAGTTTGCTACAAACTCAGCTATATCCTTCTTCATACCATTCCACCAATAGATTTCCCACAAGTCGCGGTACATCTTGTAGTGTTGGGATGAATAGAATACCGCACGCCATGCGGTTCAGCCATAATCCTCTGCCTTAGATCATCAACACATAAAACGCATAATCTACCCTGCAATATTAACACGCCATCTCTCCCTTGGGAGAAAACCTCTACCTTTTGGTCCTTAACTGCCTCCTTCAGTCTGACCAAACTAGGATCTCTATCTTGCTTCTCCTTCACTTTTGAAACTAAAAAGGATTCGGAACTACTTTGCACCAAAGTACTTCCCTCAGCTGAATCAAGCAACCTAACATCCAATCTAGCCAGACAATGTACATCATGAGATAACTCTTTCTTACCTTCTTCTACATGAACAACACTACCCATAGACAATCTGCTAAGGGCATCCGCCACTACATTGGCCTTGCACGGGTGATACAACACACTCATATCATAGTCTTTTAACAACTCTAACCACCTCCTCTGCCTAAGATTCAACTCCCTCCGAGTAAATACATACTGAAGGCTCTTATGATCAGTAAACACATCAACATAAACATCATAAACATAGTGTCTCCAGATTTTCAAAGCAAAGACCACAACGGCTAACTCAAGATCATGAGTTGGGTAATTCTTTTCATGCGACTTTAACTGTCTAGAGGCATAGGCTATAACCTTACCTCTTTGCATCAACACAAAACCCAAACCAATTCTAGAAGCATCACAATACACCACAAAACCATCTGTACCATCAGGCAAAGTCAACACAGGGGCTTAAGTAAGTCGAGTCTTCAACTCCTGAAAACTCTTCTCACAGGAATTCGACCACTGGAACTTAACTTTCTTTTGGGTCAACCAGGTCATGGGAGATGTAATAGAAGAGAAACCTTCAACAAAATAATAGTAGTAGCCCGCTAGACCCAAGAAACTTCTAACGTCAGACGGAGAGATAGGTCTAGGATAATTTCTTACAACTTCTGTCTTTTGGGGATCAACTCTAATACCTTCGGCTGAAATAATATGACCCAGAAAGGCTACAGACCTTAGCCAAAATTCACACTTACTGAATTTAGCGAACAACTGGCGACCTCTAAGAGTTTGCAAGACAATTCTAAGGTGATCTGCATGATCATGCTCACTGCGGGAGTAGACAAGGATGTCATCTATGAACTCTATGATAAACATATCAAGATATTGGTTGAACACTCGATTCATGAGGTCCATAAAAGCTGCTGGGGAATTGGTTAGCCCAAAAGACATGACTAGAAACTCAAAGTGACCATAGCGGATTCGAAAGGCTGTCTTTGGAATATCACATTCCCTCACTTTAAGTTAATGATAGCCAGATCTAAGGTCTATCTTGGAGAAATAACTTGCACCTTGCAACTAATCGAACAGGTCATCAATTCTTAAAAGAGGATACTTATTTTTTACTGTGACCTTGTTAAGATGACGATAGTCAATGCACATACGCAAAGAACCATCTTTCTTCTGCACGAATAGAACAGGTTTGCCCTAAGGAGAAATACTGGGCCTTATGAAACCTTTGTCTAAAAGATCTTTGAGTTGATCTTTCAACTCCTTAAGCTCAGCAGGGTCCATACGGTACGTCAGAATAGAAATAGGACGAGTGTCGGGAAGAAGGCCAATCCCGAATTCTATCTCTCTATCGGGAGGTACCCCTGGGAGATCTTCCAAAAAAATATCTGGAAACTCATTAACAATATCGACTGACTGAATAGTTGGAGCCTCAGACTTAGTGTCTTTGACTCTAACTAGGTGATAGATGCAACCCTTGGATATTAGTTTTTTGTCTTTGAGATAGGAGATAAAATGACTCTTAGGAGATACCAAACTCTCGGACCACTTAAAAATTGGATCATCAGGGAACTGAAACTTAACCACATGGGTGCGACAGTCTATAGATGCATAACAAGAATGAAGCCAATTCATACCCAGAATAAGGTCAAAATCCACCATGTCTAACTCTATCAAATCAGCAAGTATGACTCTATGAAGAGCAGTAACAGGACAATCTCTATACACTTGTTTAGTAATAACTGACCCCCTATTGGTGTGGAGACTAGGAAATGCTTAGGAATCTTTTTGGGACTCATTTTAAAATTCACAACCACAAGTGAGGTCACATAGGAGAGACTTGACCCGGGGTCCACCAACACATAAACATAAAAAAAAAGACGTGGAGCATACCAGTAACAACATCGGGAGAGTCCTCCTACTCCTGATGGGATGGTAAGGAATAGAATCTGTTCTGGCGCTGACCACCAGCAGTGCTAGATGAAGCGCTCTGAACAGGGGTAGGACGAGGGATAAGAGCTAATGTACTAGTAGTCTATGCCTGAGGTTGGGCATCTCTGGTCCCCTGCCTAGCATACGGACAATCTTTAATTCTGTGGCCCTGCTTGCCATAACCAAAACAACCTTTCAAATCTGTGAAACACTTACCGGGATGATCCCTACCACACTTAACACAAGAAGGAAAACGGGGCCTGTTACCAACACTGTTCTGCGACCTAGACATAAAAGACCCGCTCCATTGCTCCTGCCTGTCTCTAGATGTGGGAGCACTAGCTGATGAAGGCGCTGGAATAAAAGGACGTCTCTGAAACTGAGGGCGATTTCCTCCATGGAACCTAGGCTGACTATACTCATTCTTCTCAGATCTAGTCTTTTTTTTACCCCTCACTCTCTCTCTCTCTCTAATCTTATCTACCTCTATCTATTGCGCATGTGTCATTAACCTAGATAGATCCATATCTCTATGCAGCATCGCAGTTCTACACTCTTTCAGCACCAAACCAGAAACCCTATCACGAACTTGCTCATACTAGCTCGGGTGTCAGAAATCAAATCAGGAGCATACTTGGCCAACTGGTTAAACTTCAAGCAATACTCCTTAACAGTCATGGAGCCCTGCCTCAAGTTCATAAACTCCTCAATCTTTGCTTCCCTTATCTAAAGCGGAAAGAACTTATCCAAGAATGCATCTTGGAACACCTGCCAAGTCATAGGAGCAGTATCCTCACCTCTACCCTTCCTCCATAATACAACCCAGTCATAAGCTATGTCCTTCAACCTGTAAGACGCCAACTCAACACTTTCTTCCTCAGAAACATGCATCACCTACGTGATCTTTCTCACCCCCTCAAGGTACAACTGTGGGTCCTCACCTACCTTGGACTCATCCAACTCTGGCTAATTCATCCGTATAAAATCATAGATCCTAGAAACAGCTACATCACCTCCTTAATGATTTGCAACAACGGCCTAGTTATTGGTTTGAACATTAGCGGTGACTGCTTGGGCTAATGCCTGAAAGGCCTCCTGAAACTCAACATAAGACACAGTTTTATTTAAAGGATCAACAGGTGAGGGTTGCTCACCATCATTTCCGCAAGCATTCGATCTTCGAAGAGGCATTTTTTGAAATAAGAGAGCACAAATTATTAGATGAGAGGTACAATTGTAGGCATAATGGAATCTGAAAGAAAGAAACAACTTTTTCCTAAAATGTCTTAGCCTCTTGCTCATAGATATGGCGCGCTACACACTGATGATCAAGACTCTACTCAACACAGCTTGTCAGACTCTCTAAGACTCCTTTAAAACCTTAGGCTCTGATACCAAGTTTGTAACGACCCAAAATTACCTCCCGAGACGTCACATGGTACTTAGGGCTACAAGTAGCCACAAGCTAACCCTTTGAGCCTATCACTTCTCTTAATAACTCATTCAAGAAGGAATATACAAAACATTGGCACAGTAATATCAAATGAAAGGAAATATGAAGGTAATACTCGGTCCAAACAACCACAATACTGGAAATTTCAACACAACCACAATCTGATAACTAGTCTGACAAAGCCTCTACTACTCTATGAACTCGAGAGCCATTGGGACAGGTCCCCAACTGACTTAAACTGAACTGAAAGTAATAACATAAACACTCGAATACTGACATATCTGAATATAGGCCCTCAAAACATGAGGACTCTTCACTTTAGAAATATAGACGAAGGTACTCGGGAATCACTGACGAGGCTGGGATTGAGCACCTGAACCTACATTATAAGATAATGTAGCACATAGACGTATATATGGATCAACACTTGGGAATGTACTGAGTATATGGGGGTGTATTACATAAAACAATATCAATACTCTTTAATTAAATCATGCATGCAAATAGGAATGACTCACATGGATTGAATAAGTCTAAAATATAATGCTCATAAATCATGTAGAATGTAGCATGTAACACAAATCTCACGAGTCATTATACTTTGGCTTTAAAATCTGTGCTCTTCTCTTATTCTCATTACTCATAGGATGAAGGATACTTTAAACAATACTTTTAACTCATGCATATAACTCATGGAGAGTAAAACTTCTTTATTTCTCAAGAACTTATAGCTCTTTTGAACTCAAAACTTGGAACTCAGAATCATATGACTTTGGTTTAAAAACTGATGATCAACTCTTATTAGTAGAGAAAACTACTTCCTTCTTTGGAAAATACTCAAAAGCAATTCGTTCACTTTAGAAAATATCTCATCTCAAAGCTTTAGGGAAAATATTCTATCTCAATGGAAAATACTTTAGTTTAGGGAGGTTCTCTTAACCGACATAAACCATGCGAGCTACATGGAATCCAACGTCTTGTCCTCCCAAGGAAGAAACCTCATGTTGGGGAGAGGCGTCATACTCTTGCCAAGGAGTATAACCTCAACTCAATGATCACTTATCTCTGCCTCGGGCCCAATCATCTCGGCCTCAGGCCTAAAATCTCAAACCTACGGTGGCACGTAGTTCTGGGTAAGAAACCGTGATAACTTACCCAACTCGGTGCTAAATACTACTCCTTTTAGTTTATCTCGCTCATCTCATGGAAATCCACTTTCAAAATAATCTCATGGTTCATAAGAACCCAAATATCAAATCTGTAATCTTATGTGGTAGAGTGGATTTCAAAACTCTATGACCATTAGGTCAAAACATTTCTGAATAATCTCAAAATACTCAGTCATAGGTGCTTATAGCACAATAGTTCATAAAATTTTAAGTCTCAAGTAGGGTTTATTGACCCATAATACAATCTCAAGTTAAAACTCATCATAATGCATAATAGATAGTATATAGATTCATAATTCATGTAGAAATCTGGAAGTTACAGCAATTTGTCTCAAAATATCAACATACTGATATACTTCAATTTCTAAAACATTGAAGCTCTTAAATTCTCAAGGAGTAACAATATAGGGTATAAACCCAACTTCAATTTCTTAAGAAAACATGCAAAATCATGCTATTTGACTTTCAATTCCCGGGAAACATCAAGATATTGCAATCATTAACAATGGGTGAAAAACCTTAATTCAATATAATGTAATATCTCATAGATAGCAGAAAATTATAGTTTAAATAAGCCTTTGGGCACAAGGGTGAAAGAATTATCCTTGTTCAAAACCCCACATACCTTAGATTATGAAATTGGATGAACAAGCTTGCTTCAAAGTCTTCTTCTTACTCTTGAGAGAGGGTTCTTGCAATCCTTGAACTTGGGGAACTTAAATCTCAACTCAATTTGTAGAATCTATGGTGAGTTCTTGGATTTCTTGGAGAAGGGTTTTAGATTTGATCTTGAGGGAGAAACCTTAGCTCTCTTGTGTTTTGGATGATGAATGAAGTCATTTGCTTCATTTGGAATATATATGGTTGATAAAAGAGTGGAAAGACCGAAAAGTCCCTTTAAAAATGACTTAAAATACTGAATGGGGGCTACGACGGTCGAAGCAATGATCCGTCGCTAGCCTGATGGTCCATCGGATCGTCCGTCGCACTTCGGTCAGAAAAAAAATACACTGCCTTGATATGACGGTCTCAGCGATGGTCCGTTCCAAACTAGACGGTCCGTTGGATCGTCCATCACACGTTGGCCAGAATAAGGCCACACTACCTCAGCGACAACGGTCTCAGTGACGGTCCATCGCAGTCTTGACGGTCCATCGTCCTGGCAAAGGGAGTTACTATCTTGGTTGCGACGGTTCGGGTGACGGTCCGTCGCATACTCGACGGTCCATCGCACGTCGCACCTGGACGGTTCCGAAAACTCTCGATAAAATGACCATAAATTTCCACCTTGATGCTGGATTTGGACGAAATTGGTATCGTTGGAAAGCTAATTCAATTCTCTACACTATAGGATGCCGTTTTCAGGAAAATTCAACAAGATTAAAACACTAATCACTTGGGAAGTCTCTTCTCATTCTTTTAGGGCCAGAATTACACTTCACTTGACACGCTTAAGGCTCAAACTACAAGGGAACTTTGCGGGGTCTTACAAACTCTCTCTCGCTAAATAATAAGAAATAAATTAATACTTCAAAGAAATTTAAATATAATAATTATTATTTTTTTGGCTAGTACCCAATGATTTATTAATAAGAAAATAAATAACAATGAAATATAAGTTATTGAAAGAGTCCCTCGATACGATACATTTTATTATTTTATAATTTTTTTCCCAATGTTGCGCGGGAAGTCTCTCACTAAATTAAATATGTAAAATTAAGTATTTAATAAATAATAACTATATTATGTACTCCCTCCGTCCCATTTTACTTGTCCCAAATATTCTAATTTGATTTCTCATTTTACTTGTCATTTTTCACAAATCAAGAAGAGGCAATTTTTATTTTTCATGTTTCACCCTTTCCATTAATTACTTTTTTTTCAAATTAAAATATAAACATCATTTAATAGGGGTAATATGATAAACTAGCCACATTATTAATTATTTTTCTTAATCAATGTGCCAAGTTAATTTGGGACAAGTAAAATGGGACGGAGGAAGTATTTAAAGAAGAACAATAATAGTAATATCCAATTGTTTGATCCCTCAATAATTATTTTAATTTTTTTTTCTTTTTTATACTTTGATATTACATCACTTTATATATATACCATACACTTTAAAAATATCATAATTGAATGAGTATCTTAGAAAGTGATAGTTAAAATAAGTAGAAATGTTTTAGTGGTATTCTTAATATAAGATGATGATTTATTAGCTTATAATTTGATGATAAAAATAGAGGTGTATTAGTGGTTTAAGTAATGGTATTATTAATTGATTAGTTAAGTAATGTTATTGATTGGTTGTCCTATAACTTGATAATTACACTAAGTATCTATGCACTACCAAATATCACTGATTGATTAATTTATATGTCAACAATTAAAATAAAATAGAAGTGTATCTTTAATATCATTATTAAAGTAATATTGATTTATTAACTTATACGATAGTTAAACTAAGTAAAGTTTATTAGTAATTTATTTTAAAATATTATTCACTGGCTAACTTATACATTGACAAATATTTTAACGGTAAGTATATTAGTGATATCATTTAGAAATATTAGCGAATGATATATTAACATATATTTAAATAACTACATTAATACTACTCAAAAAACAATTCTCACGACCACGGTTGGTGGTCGAAAAAAGCAACCACTTGTGGTCTTTTTTTTTTCTAAGAAGAATAATTAATTTAAAACCAATCACATGTGGTCGCTTTAATATTTTAAAATTGTAAAATAACCATTTCAAAATTCATCTTAATTTTTATATTAATTATTGTGTTTTTTTTAAAACAAAAAGCTACCACTTGTGGTCGGTTTTAGATTAAAAAAATTTAAAAAGAAAATATTTCTGAAAAAACGGCCACAAGTAGTCGGTTTTATTAAAAATAAATTAAAATATTATACAAAAACCGACAACTTGTAGTCACTTATTGATTTTAAAAATTTTTAAAAAATATTTACAAAAGGTTAATTTTTTTTTTGAAAAAGCGGCCACAAGTGGTCGCTTTTATTTTAAAAAAATTAAAAATATTATGAAAATACCCACCACTTGTGATCGATTTTTGATTTAAAAAAATTATTTACACAAAGCGACCACTTGTGGCCGGTTTTTGATAAAAAAATTTAAAACAAAATATTTTTGAAAAAACGACCACAAGTGGTCGATGTTTATTAAAAAAATAAAGTAAAAATATTATGTTGAAAACGATCACTTGTGGTCATTTTTTGATGAAAAAAACTACAGTATAAATATTTACAAAAAGCGACCAGAAGTGGTCGGTTTCATTTGAAAAATATATATTTTTGAACAATGACCACAAGTGATCAATTTTATTTAAAAAAATTTAAAAATATTATGCAAAAAGAAATCATTTGTGGTCACTTTTTGATTAAAAATTTTAAAAAATATTTTTGAAAAAGCGACCACAAGTGGTCGATTTTCATTAAAAAATAATTTAAAAATAATATGCAAAAAACTACCACTTGTGGTCGCTTGTAGATTAAAAAATAAAAAAAATATTTATAAAAAGCGAACACAAGTGGTCGATTTTATTAAAAAAAATTAATTTTTTTTTTGAAAAAACGATCATAAGTGGTCGGTTTTCATTAAAAATATAAATTAAAAATATTATGCAAAAAACATCGCTTTTTGATTAAAAAGAATAAAAAATAAAATGTTTACAAAAAACGACCACAAGTTGTAGATTTTTATTAAAAAATAAATTAAAAATACTATGCAAAAAACAACCATTTGTGGTCGTTTTTTAATTTTAAAAAATAAAAAAGAAAACATTCACAAAAAGCGACCACAAGTGGTTGGTTTTCATTAAAAAATAAATTTTAAAAATAAAAAATAAAAAATTGTAATTATTATATGTAAAATCAAGTATATTCTTAATAAATATATCTTTATTATTTAGACAATAAAAATAAAAATTAAATAATATTTAAAATTTATAAAAAATTGTATTAAAAGATAAACTAAGAAATAAATAATGTTACACACAATCTTTATTTTTGGCTTATGTTTCAATAAAATAAATATATTTTTTATCGAGATATATTACTACTATGTAGAAATGCGGTAAAGCAGGAAACTCTTCGTCGACGTACCTGCTTGCTCCATGATTTTACTATATCACCCTTAATTAATTTACTAGTATTGAGAAATGTGGTAAAGCAGACACCTCTTCGGTGACGTGCCTGCTTGCTCTGTGATTTTACTGTATCACTTTTAATTAATTATTATATGTTATTTACGTATTAAAAAATTAATAATATTTAATAAATAAATTAAAATAAATATTTATGATATGTCCACTTCGGCTGTTTCAACTATGTGTTTGTCAACATGTCTGCTTATTACGTGATTTTATTATATCACCTCTAATTAATTATTACATGTCATTTACGTATTAGAAAAATAATAATATTTAATTTAAAAAGTAAAATAAATATTTATGACATGTCTGCTTCAATTGTTTCAACCGTACGTGTTCGTCAACATACCTGCTTGCTCTGTGATTTTACTATATCACTCCTAATTAATTATCATATGCCATTTATGTATTAGAATAATAATAATATTTAATAAAAAAAGTAAAATAGACATTTATGACATGTCTGCTTCAGCTGTTTCAATTGTAATTTTACTATATCCCCCTAATTTATTATTATAAGTCATCTAACTACTAAAAAAATTAATAATATTTAATAAAAAAAGTAAAATAGACATAAAATAATAAATTAGCTTTTAGTGTTTTAAATTAACTTGACATCTTATGTGAGGTCCACTTAAACTTTTTTCACAAGTATTTTTTTATAGCAATTTTGCTATATCACTTCTAGTTAGTTATTATGAGTTATTTAAGACAGGTTTGTTTTGCTACTTCAATTGTGTTATTTGGTTGACTCTTACGTGTTGAAAAATTAATCATGTTTAATAAAAAAAAATAGACATTTATGACATGTCTATTTTAGTTTTTTCAATTGGAATTTTATTATATCACCTCTAATTAATTATTATAAGTCATCTAATTATTAAAAAACTAATAATATTTTAAAAAAATAAAATGGACAGAAAATGGTAAATGAACTCTTGATGTTTAAAATTAACTTGACATCTTATATGAGGCCCAATTTTTTTTTTCACAAGTATTTTTCTTATAGAAGTTTTGTTATATCACTCCTAATTAGTTATTATAAATTATTTAAGACATATCTGTTTCACTACTTCAATAGTGATATTATATTGACTCTCGAAATTATATTAGTGTCACTTAAATTAAAATAGAAGAAAAGATATTATAAATCACAATAATTTAAAACTTAAATTATTTTAAAAATATAATTGACTATCAATGTCGCAAAAGTTTGGACAAGGAGAGTATTATAAATTATGATAGCTAATAACTTAAAATAGTAAATTACAATGCAAAAAAGTATTATAAATTACAATAGCTAACCATATAAAAAATATAATTAGTTACCTAAATTTTATTTATGTCACATGAATTAAGACAAAAAAATAACACACACACACACACACACATATATATATATATATATCGTGTCGTATTTACGTAGTAATCAAAAGCTAAATGAATGTATACAAGTAAATTGAATATGTTGATATCTTACAGTCGATGTTGACACACAATTTTGACTTTTCGATACTCCTCTTAGGCTGCTATTTTTGAGAAAAATTATTAATTTCAAATATTAATATTTTTTACACATTATTTTGGTATCAAATAGATATTGGCGCGTCACATTCATGATTTGAAAATATAGAAATTGGTTTATTACTTTTTATTATCATTTTTTACAAATTATTAATTTAAATATAATATTTTAAAGTATTTTTTTAATATTTATTAAAATCATTTTAATATTCACACCCATAATTTAAAAACACCTAGTTTTTAGTATTATTATTATAATTATTATTTCTATTATTATTATATTAAAATAACAATCAATTTTATTTAATTTTCCCTATACGTTTGATATTTAGACCTTTTTATACTCCAATGATGTCAGTTTTAATCAAAATTGATATTAATTTTGACCCCTAATTAAAATTCAATTTGTGAACTATTTTTAAATCACTATTATTTCATTTTTAATCTCAGCCGTCGATCAATCTTGATCAATAGTTGATATCGAATCTTCCATTCCTTTTCTTTTTAAACCTAATTATCCTAAACCCTAATACATTAATAAAAAAACCACACAACGACCTCACAACTTTTCTCTGTTCTTTGCTTCCTCTAAACCGCCACCGCTGCTGCCCAGCCACCGATGAACCGCACCACTCCGCCGTCCCTCCTCCCTTCTACGTATCTTCTCCGACCACTAAAATGACAATAATGATGAGCCAACATCACAACGCCGCCGCTGATGAGCCAACTAGCCGGCGAAACCGGCGTTCTCCCCATTGTCGCCGCCCCTCCTCTTCTCTAGCACCGCTAGTTGCGATTGCACTTAGAAATACTGTAGCAGTAATGTTTGCAACCTACTACTATTATTTTTGTTATTTGTTGTTCATTTAATTTTATTCTATTAAATTGTTGACATATATGGTTGTGTTTGCACTTACATATGTTTGAATGAAAATCGAAACACGAGGCGAACATTTCAATTTAGTGTTCTTCCTAAACTTATTTTATATTGGCTTTATATAGATCTTTATGTATTTAGTCTTCGAATAGGTAAATTTGAATTCATTTAATTTCTTTACAATCGATGGAATTGGTTGGAGAAAAACAATTTTATAGAAATTATTTACTCTAAATTTTCGGCTGGTGAAAACGGCCAGTGCTGTCGCCGCCTGCTCCTGTCCACCCCGTCAAAAATATATAATGGAAAATATCATATTTATAGGTTCAATTTATTGTTCAAAATTTATATTTATATTTAGTTTCTCTTGTCTCATTTTTTAATTGATTCCATGATCTGAAATAGTTAAAGTTCGGTTGTGAGTTTCTTCAAATTTTCCTGTGACTTGGTTATTTGAAAGTGGTTAAGTATAGTTCTTCAATTTTTCTTGCGAATTAGTTATTTGAAAGTGTTTTTTGAAAGTGGTTAAGTATAGTGACTTGAAATATGAATTAGTTATTTGAAAATGGCTAAGGATAGTGAATTGAAATGTAAATTAAGGACTTGAAAATAGTTAAGCGTAGTTACTTGAAATGTTTACTACTGAGTTGAAAATAATTGTGTAGTGACACGAAATGTGAATTACTCACTTGAAAGTGGTTGAGTATAGTGACTTGAAATGTGACTTAGTTACTTGAAAATAGCTAAGGATAGTGACTTGAAATGGTGAGTTAGTGACTTGAAAATGGTTAAGCGTAGTAACTTGAAATGTGAATTAGTGATTAGAAGATGATTAGGTCTAGTTACTTGAAATGTGAATTAGTTTCTTGAGAATGGCTAAGGATGGTGACTTGAAATGTGAATTAGTGACGTGAAAACGGTTAAACATAGTTACTTGAAATGTGAATTAGTGACTAGAAAATGATTAAGTCTAGTTACTTGAAATGTGAATTAGTTACTCCAGAATGGATAAGATTAGTGACTTGAAATGTGAATTAGTGACTTCAAATGGTTAAGCATAGTTACTTGAAATGTGAATTAGTGACTAGAAAATGGTTAAGTCTAGTTATTTGAAATGTGAATTAGTTACTTGAGAATGGATAAGGATAGTGACTTGAAATGTGAATTAGTAACATGAAAATGGTTAAGCACATTTACTTGAAATGTGAATTAGAGACTGGAAAATGATCAAATCTAGTTACTTGAAATGTGAATTAGTTGCTTGAGAATGGCTAAGAATAATGACTTGAAAATGGTTAAGTATAGTTACTTGAAATGTGAATTCGTGACTAGAGAATGGTTAAGTCTAGTTACTTGAGATGTGTATTAGTGAGTTGAAAATGATTAAGTATAGAGACCTAAAAATGTGAATTAGTTACTTGAAATGTGTGCTAGTGAGTTGAAAATGATTTAAGTGTAGTGACTTAAAATTGAATTGATTACTTGAAATGTGTACTCGTGAATTGAAAATGATTAAGTGTAGTGACTTGAAATATGAATTACTTACTTGAAAGTGGTTAAGTATAGTGACTTGAAATGTGAATTAGTTACTAGAAAATGGTAAAGTGTAGTAACTTGAAAATATGTACTTATGTTTTAAAAATGGTTAAGTGTAGTCACTGGAAATGTGAATTTGGGACTTGAAAATGGTTAAGTATAGTCACTTGAAATGTGTATTAGTGAGTTGAAAATGCTTAAGTATAGTGAGTTGAAATGTGAATTAGATACTTGAAAGTTGTTAAGTATAGCATTTTGAAATGTGAATTTGTGACTTGAAAATGTGAACTCTTGTTTTGAAAATGATTAAGTGTGGTCACTTGAAGTAGTGAACTAATTACTTGAGAATGTAAATTAGTGAATTGAAAATGGTTAAGTATA
Source organism: Capsicum pubescens (assembly GCA_030864215.1). Taxonomy (NCBI): domain Eukaryota; kingdom Viridiplantae; phylum Streptophyta; class Magnoliopsida; order Solanales; family Solanaceae; genus Capsicum; species Capsicum pubescens. The sequence continues at coordinate 151,958,858 of CM061543.1, read as the reverse complement.
GTTACTTGAAATGTGTGTTGGTGAGTTGAAAATGGTTAAGTATAGTGACTTGAAATTTGAATTACTTACTTGAATTGTGTATTAGTGAGTTAAAAATGGTTGAGTGTAGTGACTTGAAATGTGAATTACTTACTTGAAATATGTATTAGTGAGTTGAAAATGATTAAGTGTAGTGACTTGAAATATGAATTAGTGACTAAAAAGTGATTAAGTCTAGTTACTTGAAATGTGAATTAGTTATTAGAAAATGGTAAAGTGTAGTAACTTGAAAATGTGTACTTGTGTTTTGAAAATGGTTAAGTGGAGTCAGTTAAAATGTGAATTTGTGACTTGAAAATGGTTAAATTTTGTCACTTGAAATGTGTATTAGTGAGTTGAAAATGGTTAAGTATAGTGAGTTGAAATATGAATTAGTTACTTAAAAGTGGTTAAGTATAGTGTTTGAAATGTGAATTTGACTTGAAAATGTGAACTTGTGTTTTAAAAATGGTTAAGTGTGGTAGTGAACTAATGACTTGAGAATGTGAATTAGTAACTTGAAAATAGTTAAGTATAGTTATTTGAAATGTGTATTAGTGAGTTGAAAATGGTTAAGTGTAGTGACTTGAAATGTGAATTAGTTACTTGAATTGTGTATCAGTGAGTTAAAAATGGCCAAGTGTAGTGACTTGAAATGTGAATTACTTACTTGATACGTGTACTAGTAAGTTGAAAATGATTAAGTATAGTGACTTGAAATGTGAATTAGTGACTAGAAAATGATTAAGTCTAGTTACGTGAAATGTGAATTAGTTACTAGAAAATGGTAAAGTGTAATAACTTGAAAATGTGAACTTGTGTTTTGAAAATGATTAAGTATAGTTCAAATCATACTTAGAATTTATTTTATTCCATTATTATATACTAATTTTACTTTTAATGTAGAATCGATATGTTCAAGCAATTAAAAATCTCAAAAGGAGTCAACTGATAGATGATTAAGTCAGTCCAATCATGCCATCAGATGAAGAAACTCTCTCATGCTGGCTGGATATAATTGGAGACGTGTACAAGGTAAGGGCATACAGTCTTTGAGTAACTATTGTAAATCATAATATATTTCTTTTTATTAATGTTTTTTTAGAATTATTTTAATATAATATTATATAGGACTATTGGCAAGAATAAATAGAGTATCAAGCAATAACATAGAATTGAAGGCTCAATATGAAAAGCCTATCATGCTAAGAAAACAACCAATTTTTGTTTGTATTACTTTGCAAGTGATGTTCCAAGTTCACAAAATAGGAACAACCATCACCGATGATGGTGGTGAGGTTGCTAGAGAGCCATTATCAATCTTTAATTAGCCAGGCTAAAGTTTAAAAAATCGTACAAGAAGGCATCTTAGTTTAATAAAGTTTAAGTCTGCGTCAATACATCTCTTGTTGAATTTCCCTCAAGTTAAAAACATTTCTTGAGTAAGTTGTTGTTATTTTTCATTATATATGCAATTATAATACAAAGCAACTGACTCAATTTCCATCCTTTTTGACAACTACTTTGAGCAATGGTATGGAAATAATAAAGTGTTTGACTATTTTTCAACATGGTTTAAAGATTATGTAAGTGTTGAAATTTTTTCATAATGCTATAACTATTAGAAAGTCCACATTAGATTATTGCTAATTTTCTATTCTCAACTATTTATACGTTCATGATATAAGAAATAGTCAATTTGACCAATTTTTGAAGGATTTATCTTGGGAGCCCATTAAGGTCTATTCTATGGACAAATATACAGTGAATGGTTTTAAATTCAATATTGAAGAATGATCCAAATATAAAAAAACTAATAATAACAGAGTTTAGGTAAAAGGTGATGATAGAGGTCAGAATGCAATTGATTATTATGGGGTACTTTAAGGAGATTTTAGAATGGAGTATTCTGGTTGGACAGAAAAAAGAATTGTATTATTTAGATGCAAGTGGTTTGACCCTACCCCAAATAGAGGAACGAGGGAAATCAAACAATACAATATCATCGAAGTAAGGCACACAAGAAAGTATGGGGGCATACAATCCTTTCACTATTGCACATAATGGTAAGCAAGTGTATTATGCTCCTTATCCCTTACATCTAGATAAATTAGATTGGTGGACAATAATTAAAATAAATTCCGTGGATTGAGTGGAAATTAAAAATGTATTCAATATTGCATACCAGGCTGATGACATATCATGTTTTCACCAACTAGTTGATGCTGAATTAGAAGATAACTTAGAGCATCCTGAACACATATTAAAAGATGTTTATATAGAAGAAGTAGAATTAGCAGAAAATAAAGAGGTGGATGAATCAAATGATAAAAATTAAACAACAGATGAGGAATAATGGTTAGAAGAGAAACAAGGTCAGAAGAGAAAGCATAGTCAGAAGAGGAAAGAGGGTCAGAAGAGGAGGATGATGAGAAGGAGGAATAATAATTTGAAATAACACATCTGCATTTTTTTGTTATAAAACTTTGCATTTTTTTTCTATGTTTGATTTAGTTGATTCTTTTTTATTTCTCTAATTTGATCGATGCAATTTTTTACTTTATTTCAATTTTTGGTGATCCATTAATGTGTTTTTAGCTGAGAATTATTGGTTTGAATTAATATTATTCTCACTTTAATGTTTTGTTTGGATTTGTTGAAGTGGAACTTCCAACTTTAGTCTCTGATTTGTATGTTTCTCAAAATATATTATTGTGTCTACGTCGTCTGCGCATAGATAGTTTTTCAGGTTTGTTTTTTCTCTTAGTAAATTTCTATTGATTGAATATTTTTCCATTTGCCTTATCCTTATGTTTAAGTGCTAATGGTGTCTCTAAACTATGATTACTTGAATATATTATATGATAATTTATGTAGATGGCTGCCAGTGATAAGGATAAGGGTACTGCAAATGCTCTTAAAAATAAATTAAAGAAGGCTAGTATGATCAACAGATGACTGACGTGTATACATATTAGATCAGACTCCACACCATCTCATCCATTACGAGTTGCACCAATACATTGACATTCTAGACAAACTGATCAGTCTTATATCCAACTATTTACATTAATCCATCCTCCGTCATCCTATATGGATCCACCACTAGCATATACTCAACAACCTTTAAATACGTCTATGATGAGGCCCACATCAGATCATGCTACCTTACATGCATACATTCAATTGCCTCTCGAGATGCAGCAACAGACATCTAGTTCCTCTCATACAATTACTCACAACCTTGCTGACTTACAACCTTTATCAGTACCTACTCCACAGATTAGGAAATCAAGTCTTCCCTTTTGAGGCAATATCTATGAGTCTGGAATTCCTACCATAGACCAGTATATTACTCATGATCAGGTTCATCTACAAGATGGCATGAGGGACATGCACAACAAACTCATCATAGATCCTGACGGCTATGTGTATGGTTTATTTGTTTTAAGAAAATATATTTATGAATATCTCATAATTGTCTTAGCTTTAACTTGTAAATTTTTAAATTTTGGAGTACAATTTTAATTTGGATCCTGCTGTGAATTTTGGAATACAATTTTAATCTAGATCCTACTATGTGGATCTTTTCTTAAATCACCCGATATCTTTATAGGGCTGTTGTCACTAGTTGGGGCAACATACCAGGCAATCTCAGGAACTAAACATTGTTAGAATTTAGGGTATATTATTTTCTACATTTTTATTTTACTTATTGATTTATAAAAAAAGTTCAAAAACAAAAGAAATTAAATGTGCTGATTTTGTTGAAAGTGCTTTAGAAGGAAGAGAGGGAGAGGATAGAAGAGAGAGGAAAAAAATCAATTCTAAGTTAAAATAATACTGCATATATACTTATATGGATTTCTACCAAAATTTGGATATCCAGTGTGTCATGATTTTATTCATAGGGTATCTAAATTAACACTCCTGATATACCCATCTAATCACTACTTGAGGCTTAAGCATTTTGGATATCTATAATGCTATGTTCTTTGCTTTCCAAATAAAATATACCAATGTTGTTAGATGTAACACCCCAGATTCAGCCTCTGAAAATTTATTGAATTTTGTGCTCACTTCCCAGGTAATGACTCACCTAACGAGTCATGAAAACTCATTACGAGTCGTAGGGCTCAAGTCATAGGCAAGCTAGTGAGGAATGCCCTAGTTTCTATTAATTTCACGACTGGACCCTTATGAGTTGTAAGGTGAGATCACAAGCCATAGGGTGTGACTCATGACCAAACCAGTGAAGGGGGTCTAAGAATCTACCCAAACTACGAGTGCAGGCTAAGACTCGTAGCCAGTCATCATTAGTCATGACGTAACCCGTAATGACTGGGCGACATTTTCCTGCACTTTAAAGTAAGGGTACTTTGGTCATTTCCCACTTTCCCCAATTATTACCCGCGACATAAAACACCCTAAGGGACCCTATAACTTCTCATACCCAATCAATTACCCTTCTTTCTTCTCTCAAATTCCCAAGTTAAGAATAGAGCTACGGTTTTAATGATTAATTATCTAGGGCTTAAATTTATGGTTTCTCTCTATAACTCTTGATATCTCAGACATATATCTCTTTCCTAAATCTTGCTTTTTTAAAAACATGTATTTAGGATTATTACCCATGTGATTTAATTATTGATTTGGAAATTAGGTTGAGGGCTATGGGTACTATTAATGGAATTGCTTTTCCCATGGCTTTTGTGAATCATTTATGTTTTGAATTGATATCTTTTGAAATAATTAGTTGCATAGGCATGTTAAATGAGAATAGGGGGTCATCGATTCCCCTAAATTGATTTGATAAACTATGGGGGTCATGGATTCCCCAAAATAAATGGATTTTGGCTTTGGAATTGGTAATAACCTTAACCCACCTTATGAAATTTCCTTTAAAACATGGATATATGCATATTGAAACCAAATTTGAACTATTGCATTGCAGAAAAGTTTAATGGGATACAAATGGCTTTGAAATGCCTTTATGGCCATGAATTAATTTTAAATTGGACCATGGGGATCGTGGATTCCCCAAAGTAAATGGATAATTAGACCATAGGAGTCGTGGATTGCCCCAAGTTGATGGTCAATGGAAATGACATAACAATAATAGCTTGCAAACATATTTGATATGACGATACCAACAGTTTATGCCTTAATGGATGGTCCTTGGTTCAATGAAAGGGAATGTGTAAATGTTTTAATTGGGATTAAATGAGGTTGTGTAGCTTGCTATAAAGGTGGAGATTCTGAGGTACCGTTACTGGAAACCCACCCTTATTGGAGTGGGGGTCGGTCTTAACGACCGTATGTTTGTGTCACACCTTATATATATTTATCATGGATTGGTGAAGGTCCATGGATTCCCCGGCCTTCCTTGATACCTCTGGTTTGTGCTGGTAATATGTACTAGGGACCTTCTGATGGGGGAAGCCGAAACCATATAACTCATAGGTGCCTTTATGATGGTTGAAGCTATATGGTCTAAGCTAATGTTTTAAATCTCATGTTAAACCCCGTTTCCCTATCCCGTTATTAATATATATGTATGTACACTATGTGTATATAATTTTACTATGTTTTGGACTTGGCATTATTTTACCCTTCCCTGAGTTACATGCTATTGCTTACCTCACTAGACATTCTCAAATGTTGTATCCCTACACAATATAAGGTCCAAAAATACTTCTGTTTCCTTATGTAGTGGTAGGTGATTTCTGGATTGTCCGTGAGTCAACTTTGAAGTGGTAAGCTTTCATTCTCCGAAAGTCCCTCACTTCATGTTCTTGTCTTTACTTATGTCTTAGACTATTTCTACGGTTTTTTTTGGCTATGGACGGGGGCATGTCACGACTTAGGTTGATGTTCGGTTTCTTAGAGGCTTTTGTGGATAAAGTGTAGATGGATTGTGTTTTGGATTCTTACACACTGCTTGTTATTGATTTATCTATCTTGTTATATGTTCGAAACTTATCTGCTACTAGTTATATTATGTACTAGTTAGCTAGGCTAATGGGAATGGTCTCCGATCCTTGGCGGACTTGATATACCCATCAAGAATAGACCCTAGTTGGATCATGAAAAGTTTGGTATCAGAGCTATAGGTTCATGGTCATTGGGTCTCCACAAAGCTGTGTCAAATAGAGTCTCTTTTATGGGTGTGTAGCGTGCCACACTTATAAGAGAGAGTCTATAAGGCATTTAGGAACGTTTCTTTTTTTGTGATCTATTGTTTGGGCTATAGACATTAAGGTCTTGAAAATTCCTCTAATCTCTATTTTCTTGCATTTTAGATCATGCCTCCTTAAAGATCTGATGCTCATGAAAACTCCTTTGTCCTACTTGAGGAAAATATGGATGGAACTCGCTTTGTTTATGGTGTTCAGACACGCTCTAGGGTCCCTTCTCCTGACTATACTGCCTCTTGTGGAGTTCCACCAGTCCCTACTAATCCTCCTCAGGATTTTTAGGCTAATGATGTTTATTCCCCACCGCCACAAGGAGACATTTATAATGTTGAGCTTCATTGATCTATTCATCTATTAACTCAATTGTTGACTTCTCAGCTTAATCGTGCTGGTTTTATTGCTCCATCTTCTAAGGTCAATAGAGTTGGCCAGTTCATGACTTAAATCCCCCAACTTTTACAGGCTCTAAGGTTGAGGAGGATCCTTAAGGGTTTGTGGATAAAATAGAAAAGATATTCCAGGTGATGCACGCTTCTGATTCTGAGGGTGTGGAGTTTACTATGTACCAGTTGAAAGATGTAGCTTATTTGTGGTATGAGTATTGAGAGAAGACGAGGGGTGATGATATCGAGCTTGCTATATGGGATGAGTTTTTTGGTGCCTTTCTTGATCATTTTTGTTTTTAGGAGTTGAGGGAAGCTAAGACAGAGGGATTTGTGAATTTGAAGTAGAGAAAGCTGACTGTGAAGAAGTATGCTTTGAAGTTTCAATAGTTGTCTCATTATGTTCCCGGGTTAGTGTCTAGCAGAGGTCTAAGATAAGAAAGTTTGCTTTGGGTTTGTCTCGGGACTTAGTGCTGGAGTGCAAGGCGACGATGTTGAATAATGACGTGGACATTTCAAGACTTGTGGTATATATCCAACAGGTTCAGGATGAGAATAAAAAACAAGCATAGATTGGGGAAAGGTAGAACAAGAATTTCTGATACTTAGAGCATAGTGGAGGTCAGCAAAATAGTAATAGAGATGGTAGACAGTAGATCAAGAGAAAGAGATGAGGACGTTCTAGTTCATATTCTATGTCTAGTTCCCCATACCTAAGACATCTAGTGATTGTCACTTTCAGACTAAAATTAGGTTTAAGCACAAGGTGACCAGTCTCAAACTAGTGGAGCTCAGTCAACCCCACCTTATCCTCCTTGTAGATTTTGTAGACAGATGGACTATAATTAGTGAGATGAGAGGAGGAATAGGTGCTATAATTGTGGTCATCTGGGGTATTTGTAGTGACACTGTCCAGCTAAGGTTGTTTCTGGACCTAATAAGGTTTTGATTGCTAATTCTTAGACTCCTGCATTAAAATGTGCTACCTCCGATATCGATATTGGCCGAAATTGTCTTTATGCTCTTTCCACCCGTCAGGAATCTGAGGCCTTTCCTAATGTCGTTACTTATATATTAACTTTTATTTTGTGATGTATATTGTCTTCTTGATCTAGGTTGTACCCTTTTTATGTGACCCCTTATGTGACTGTTCATTTTGGTTTTGATCCAGAGAGTATTTCTAAGCCTTTCTCTGTGTCTACCCTAGTGGGTGATTCTTTCATGGCTAGAAAAGTCTATAGGGGCTATCTGGTGTCTATCTTTCTTAGGGAGACATTAGTGGATTTGATAGAGTTGGATATATAGGATTGTGATATGATCTTGGGGATAGATTGTCTCCATTCGTGCTACGCTTCTCTAGATTATCAAACCCATAAGGTCAGTTTCCAATTCCTTAATGAATTAATAATAAAATAGGAGGAAATCTTCCCAGTAGCTAAAGGGAGGTTCATCTCTTATCTGAGAGCCCGAATATTAATCTCCAAAGGGTTCCTATATCATCTATTTTGAGTTAAGGATTCTGAACCTGAAAGTCCTTCCTTGCAGTCTATCCCCGTGATTAAGAAATTTCTGCAAGTGTTTCCCGATGATCTACCTAGTATTCCTCCTGATAGGGAAATAAACATTGGGATTGTTCTTCAGTGATTGTATGCCAAGATTTCTAAGTGTGAGTTATGGTTGAATGCTGTGACCTTTTTGGGTCATGTTGTCTCCAGTGAGGGGATCATGGTAAATCCACAAAAAGTTGAGGCGGTTAAGAAGTGACCTAGACCCACGACTCCAATCGATACTTGGAGCTTCTTGGGTTTAGCCAAGTATTATAGGAGGTTTATAGAGAACTTTTCTTCTATTTCTACTCTGTTAAAAAGATTAACCCAGAAAAAGGTGAAGTTCTTGTAGTCTGATGCTTTCGAGGGTAGTTTAGAGAATTTAAAGGATAAGTTATCTTCTGCGCCAGTTTTGACCCTGCCCGAGGGTACTAATGGTTTTTTTGTATATTATGATGCGTCCTACATGGGAGTGGGTTGTGTGTTGATGCAGCACGGTAAGGCTGGGGCTTATACTTCCAGGCAACTAAAGGTCCATGAAAGAAATTATCTCACTCATAACTTAGAGTTAGCAGTTGTGGTGTTTGAGTTAAAAATTTGGCATTATATTCTGTATGGGGTGCATGTTGATATATATTCCGATCGTAAGATCTTGAAGTACGTGTTCACTCATAAGGAGTTGAATATCATATAGTGGAGGTGGCTTTAATTGCTTAAGGACTATGATATGAGTCTTTATTATTACCCAGGTAAAGCTAATGTGGTTGCTGATGCTCTTAGCAGGTTGTCCATGGGAAGCTTATCTCATTTGGATGAGGAGAAAAGAGGATTGGTGAAGGATATTCACCAGTTGGATAACTTGGGAGTTCATCTTTCAGACTTTGAAGATGGAGGGGTGACTGTCAAAGAAGTTATTAAATAATCTCGTGGTGCTAAGGTGAAGGAGAAACAACTTTTGGATCCTACTCTTATACAAATTAAGGCTGATGTAGGTCAGAAAAAGGTTATAAATTTTGTGATTGGTGGTGATGGTATCTTGAGGTACAAAGGTAGATTGTGTATTCTTGATGTTGATGGGTGCGAGAAAGGATTTTGGCAGAGGCTCATGAGTCAAGGTAAACAACTCATCCGGGTTTGACAAAGACGTATCATGACTTAAAGGGAATCTATTGGTTGAACAATATGAAGAGGGATATGGAAAATTTTGTTGCCAAGTGTATGGATTGTCAGCAGGTGAAGGTTGAGAATTTGAGGCCCGGTGGATTGTCTCAGAAGATAGAGTTACCTGTGTGGAGGTTGGAGATGATCAATATGGATTTCGTTACTGGTCTTCCGCGGACACGAAATCAGCAGGATTCAATTTGTGTCATCATGGATAGGATGATTAAGTCTTCTCACTTTGCTCACTTTTTACCTATGAGGACTACTTACTTTGGAGAAGATTAAGCTAAGTTGTTTATTCAGGAGATTATCAAATTACATGGTTCTCCAGTGTAATACCCCGGAAAATCCAAACCACTATTAGAGCCATGTACTAAGCTCATACATAGTACATCATGGTTCTTTTATAGTTTTATGAGAAATTTAGATGTATATTAAGGCTTTAAATAACTCCCATCTACCAGACGAATCAAAACATTCCATATTGATTGAATTCTTGAGAAGGATATTGGTATAGTCAATTTCAAACGAGCATAACTCTCATTATACTTGGAATTTTTGAGCTCATGACCTATCATAAGATAGATAATTGAATTATCTTTTCAACGATACCAATTTTTCCTAAATTTGATATTGGAGCAAAGATTTATTCCTATTTTACTCCAGCATGTCAGGCTGGAAACAGTGTGATGACATTCGTGGTAGCTTACCACATTTGTAACGCCCTATCACGCAGGTCGTCAGCCTTAGACCAAAACCAGATCCTAAGTGATGAAATTCGTGGTATCTTACCATATTTTTTACTCCATGTCACAAAGGTCGTCAGCCTTAGGCAGAATCCAGCTTCTGTGCGACGACATTTTTGACGGCTTACCACATTTTTGACACCATGTCACAAATATCGTCAGTCTTAGGAAGAATCCAGCTTCATTGTGATGACATTTTTGACGACTTGTCACAAATGTCGTCAGCTATTATTTTCAGCAACTGAGAATTTATTTCATAAGGGTATTTTGGTTTTTCCCCTTCACTTCCCATGACATATTACCCTAAAGAGGCGTAATTTTTCCCATTTTTCTTCAGTTAAGCATCTCAAAAACCCTCTCTTACGCTCTCAAACACAAGATTAGGGTTTTTATCAAACTCATCTCTCAAAAGCAAGATTCAAGTCTTTTTCCAAGATAATCAAGAATTAAGTTTCCCAATCCAAGAACTCTCCAGCAAATCATCAAGGTTTCCTTTCTAAGGTATGCGTAGTGTTCATCTATGGATCCATCTCGTTCATAGAGCTCAAGAATCATGCTTTTAAATGTTATTTTGTAAATTTTTTGTGGTGATATGAGCATGTACATGTTGATGATTGTTGTTTAAGTTTAGAGATGATATCTAAAGGTGTTTTCATGGAATACATGTGTTTGTTAGTTGAAAAACATGAAATTTAGATTATTTGATATGATGCAAGTATGAAATCCACCTATGCCTTAAAGAATGCATGCAAAGTGTTTGATGAAATGCCTAGGATGCTAGAAGTTCATGTTTACATGTTTCCATGATATCTAAATGACAAGTCCATGTTAGCTATATACTTCAATATAAATTCCATGCTATTGATGTGTTGCTATTGTTGTGGTATGAAATATGTATGATAATGGAGATATACTATATGTACATGAAATATATCCATGCACTCCCTACCATGCTTAAGATGTTGAAGAACTACATGAAGTATAATATCCCCTACTTATGACAATGTATAAGAACTACATGACTCCCTATAGATACAGTGAATGCTTATCATTGTAAATAGACTTCAAGATCACCCATTAGCTAGGACTGATCTCAATTATGATTAATCAGTATCAAAATCATTAGATTTAAACATCACTACTAGATAGGACTGATCTCAGACTAAGTCCAATCATTCTTATTATCAGTATACTCATGATCACCCTCTAAATAGGACTAATCTCAGATTTAGTTACTCCAAGTAGAACAGAACTTAGATAGTTCCATCAGAACTTAGACTGTCAGATACAGTCGCTCAGTATCGGCTATATCGATTAGTCCAATCATTACAGTTATATTAGCAATATCAGTTGTCATAGCTCATGTTACCAATATTCAGTTTTAGGACTGTTAGACACAGTCATTCAAACCAGTTCTTCATAATTTGAACTGTCAGAAATAGTCAATAATCTATTCAGTACCTCAGTAACAGTAAAGTCATGTCGTCAGCATTCAGACTCAGTAGTCAGCATCATCACGAGTTCAGTTATAGTTGTTTATCCATGTATGTATTCTCACATTCATATTAGTTAGCATTGTTCATGCATATAGCCTACCTCACTCGTATACTCAGTATATTCAGACGTACTAACATATTTGTACTATGGTGCTTTCTCTTATTTTACACCATAGGTTCAGAGGCACGAGCTCTAGATCAGCAGTAACATTCCAGTGTTTAGAGTTTGCAGTGAGTCATTGTTATTCGAGGACGATATGATTATTGCTATATTTACTATTCAGTTGCTAGATGGAGTTAGTTGGAGACATGTTCCTTCAACTCCATATTAAGTTCAGTTAGAGGCTTTCAGACTAGATGTCAGATTATATATTCAGATCTCATTATTTTTAGTATTTATGACTTGTTTTGGTATTGTTATACCTTTTTCAGACATTTTGTTATCAAACGTTTATTCAGTTCGAACCTTATGACCTTTCATGTTCATGTTTTTGCATTTTATGATATATTATGCAGCATACAGGTACAGATATCAGTCATGGGTTAGCTTGTGGTCCTTCGGGGTCATGAGCACCGTGTAACATTTTGGTTCAGAAAATCGGTGTGTTACAAACTTGGTCTCAAAGCCTAAGGTTCAATAGAGTCCTAGGAAGTCTGAAAGCCACATCTAGTAGATTCTTAAACATGTGTGTGTTTTGCACCACACTTATGTGCAGGAGGCTATGAGATATTTTGAGAACAGTTTCCCGTCTTTCATGTATCAGATCGTGCTATAGAAGGGTTCTCTAAGAAAACTCATGTAGATTCTCATCATGCTTTAGTCATGTCAACTTTACCTTACTTTCAAGGTAACAGAAGTAGTGAAGCTCAAGTCCTACAGATAGGGCTTTCTTAAATAGTCCCTACAGATAGCTATGGCATTTCCCTCATGCTCAACAGTATTCCATCAGTTCAGTTATATCCCAAATTTGTACGTATCTCATTCATGATCATGAGAACTCGTTCTCAAACCCAGATGTAGATATGCCAATAGATCACTTCTCAAAATCCTATGATAGCATATGACTAGAGTTAGAAGAATGAACCCAGGAGTTTAGCAGTAGTAGAGTTGGGATAATGATATCCATATTGAACAGACTATGTATTCATGGGGATAGTTGTGCCAGAATGAATCAGTAGGCTTGAACAGTGTGAGTTAGAAATTTAAGTTTATTGACTAAAAATTAAGCATGGAGGTGTGAATATGATACTAGTATTATGTGAGGGAAACAGGGGTAGATGATGTGTTTAGTAAGGCGAGCATGTGTTAATCAGAGTGTAAGTATGTGATGATGATTGAAGTTCAGTTCAGAGATTACTTTAGTGTTCACAGACGTATGATGATGGCTTAAAGCTAAGGGAGAGATAATATATCAAGTAACCAAGTCAGGTTCTCAGATTCTAGTAGTAGTTCTAGTATGTACAGAAAAACAGTTAGGGAAGGCGATTCCCGACCCATCCTTATCTCAGCGTAAAGCTTCGTACTTCAGTCAACATAGTGCCTATGTATGCTTTATGTCTCAGATTCCATGAATACAACTTATGTTTACAAGCATTCCGTAGAATCGTGTGCGCTTTCAGTTCCCAGTATAGGGAGTTCAGTTCTAGATCACTCAGTGTTGCAAATCATCTTCCATGAAATCAGAAATTCTAGACTCAAGTCATGCAGCTCATGACTCATGTACACGTATCATGCTCCCCAGTATACTCAGTTTGCATGACTCATGCTACGCCCTCACTGATCAGATAAATTCAGACTATATCATGTATATACTCAGTTCAGACCTTTTTGGTAAATCCATGTTGTTGATATTCTATTCCTCAGGTTTCAGTCATGTGTCAAGTTCAGTCAGTATCCATTCATGTTTCAAGTTTTCCTAATTTAACCCTTTATGAGCTCTCTTTATGAGAATAGTGTAGTGTTGAGAAATTGCTTAGATGGGAGAGAGTTAATATTTCATGTTAAGAGCAGATTATTGCATGCATGTTTTATACGAGGGTGTAGATACGAAGATATGCTTGAATATCCTGTTAGTATGCAAGCAAAGGGCTAGCAAGAGGTAATATTTAGAAATTGGAAAGTTCAGAGTGTAAATGTATATTCATACCCTTGACTTATGTCAGCCTTCATTGTGCAACTATCACAACTCAGTTTTTAACTCAGTTACAGTTCCTTACCGATTGAATTCTTGAGAAGGATATTTGTATAGTCAATTTCAAATGAGCATATATCTCATTATACTTGGAATTTTTTATATCATAACCTATCTACATATAGATAATTGAATTATCTTTTCAATGATACCAATTTTGCCTAAATCCGATATTAGAGCAAAGAGTTATTCCTATTTTACTCCAGCATGTTAGGCTGGAAACAGTGTGACGACATTCGTGGTAGCTTACCACATTTGTGACGCCCTATCACGAAGGTCATCAGCCTTAGGAAAAAACCAGCTCCTAAGTGACGAGATTCGTGGTAGATTACCAAATTTTTGACGCCATGTCACAAAGGTCGTCAGCCTTAGGCAGAATCCAGCTTCTGTGTGACGACATTTTTGATGGCTTACCACATTTTTGACGCCATGTCACAAATGTCGTCATCCTTAGGCAGAATCCAGCTTCTGTGTGATGAAATTTTTGATGGCTTACCACATTTTTGATGCCTTGTCACAAATGTCGTCAGCTATTATTTTTAGCGACTGGGAATTTATTTCATAAGATTATTTTGGTCTTTTCCCTTGATTTCCCACGACTTATAACCCTAAAAAGGCGTAATTTTTCCCTTTTTTGTCAGTTAAGCATCTCAAAAACCCTCTCTTAAGCTCTCAACCACAGGATTAGGGTTTCCATCAAACTCATCTCTCAAATGCAAGATTCAAGCCTTTTTCCAAGATATTCTAGAATTAAGTTTCCCAATCCAAGAACTCCCCAGCAAATCATCAAGGTTTCCTTTCTAAGGTATGCGTAGTGTTCATCTATGGATACAATTCATTCATAGAGCTCAAGAATCATGCTTTTAAATGTTATTTTGTAAAATTTTTGTGGTGATATGAGCATGTACATGTTGATGATTGTTGTTTAAGTTTCAAGATGATATTTAAAGGTGTTTTCTTGGAATATATGTGGTTGTTAGTCAAATCATCCTTATTATCAGTATACTCATGATCACCCGGTAGTTAGGACAAATCTCAGATTTAGTTACTCCAAGTAGAAAGGAACTCAGATAGTTCCATCAGAACTTAGACTGTCAGATACAGTCGCTCAGTATTGGTTATATCAATTAGTCCGATCATTACAGTTATATGAGCAATATCAGTTTTCATAGATCACGTTACCAATATTCAGTTTTAAGACTGTTAGACACAGTCATTCAAACCAGTTCTTCATAATTTGAACTGTCAGAAATAGTCAATAATCTATTCAGTACCTCAGTAACAGTAAAGTCATGTCGTCATCATTCAGAATTAGTAGTAAGAATCACGAGTTTAGTTATGGTTTTTTATGCATGTATGTATTCTCACGTTCATATAAGTTAGCATTGTTCATGAATATAACCCTTTGCATTTAGCCTGCCTCACTCTTATACTCAGTACATTCAGACGTACTGGCACATTTGCGCTATGGTGCTTTCTCTTATGTTACACCATAGGTTCAGAGGCACGAGCTCCTGATCAGTAGTAGTATTCTAGTGTTCAGAGTTTGCAGTGAGTCCTTCTTATTCTAGGAAGATATGATTATTGCTACATTTACTATTCAGTTGCTAGATGGAGTTAGTTAGAGACATGTTCCTTCAACTCCTTATTCAGTTCAGTTAGAGGCTTTCTGACTAGATGACAGATTACATATTCAGATCTCATTATTTTTAGTATTTATGACATGTTTTGGTATTGTTATACCTTTTTCAGATATTTTGTCATCAGACATTTACTCAGTTCGAACCTTATGGCCTTTAATGTTCATGTTTCCGCATTTTATGATATATTATGCAGTATACAGGTACAGATATCAGTCACGGGTTAGCTTGTGGTCCTTCGGGGTCATGAGCACCGTGTAGCATTCCGGTTCAGAAAATCAAGGTGTTATATCCAGTTTTCATTATTTTGGATCGAGGTACTCAATTCTCTTCTCACTTTTGGCATTTTTTTCAGAAAAGATTGGGCACACGAGTGAAACTCAACACCACATTCCATCCTCAGACGTATGGACAATATTCAAACTTTGGAAGCTATGCTAAGGGCCTGTGTGATTGATTTTGTAGGTAGTTGGGTGGATTATTTTCCTCTCATCAAGTGAACTTACAATAACAGTTATCACTCTAGTATTGGGATGTCTCCTTTTGAGGATATTTATGGTAGGGGTGTAGATCTACTATTGGGTGGTTTAAGACTGTGAGACTAGATTATTTGGTCTGAACTTGGTTCACCAACCCACGGAGAAGGTGAAGGTGATCAGGGATAGGCTTAAGACTGCTCAGAGTCGCCAAAAGTACTATGCAGATATGAGGCGGAGAGAGTTGGAATTTAAGGCTGGTGATTGGGTGTTCTTAAAGATATCTCCTATGAATGGAGTGATGAGATTTTGGAAGAAAGGGAAGCTCAGTCCCCATTATGTTGGTCTATACTTGATTTTGAGGAGATTGGGCAAAGTTGGTTGAAGATACCCCCTGGATGTCACACGATGCTTAATACGACGAATAGCCTAAGCTAACCCATGATATCTACTCAACTCTAAACTCTCATAAACGTAAACGTAAATCATAAATGAATACTAAAGAAGACTTAAAAATGGAATTTAATAATATGAATAATCCAGACTAAAACTCTATAACATAATATCCTTCAAATTTGTGGAAAACAGAAAGAAACATAATCCGACTAGTAGTCTTGACAAACCTATAATCTAATGACTAAAAATCCACTGGGATAGACCTCAGCTGACCCATACTGAAAGTTATGATACTGGAATAACTGCATTTAACATCTAGAATTATCATAAGCTTGGACCTTGAATTATGAGGACTCACCAACGCTCTGAACAAAGGAAATAGTGCCTGCGATTAATCGTGCTGATAGGAACAAACACCAGAACCTACATTATAAAATAATGTAGCACATAGACATATATATAGGTCAGTACTTCTGGAATATACTGAGTATGTAGGGGTGAATGAAATAAGTAAAACATAAACATAATATACTTTCAAAACATGCATGCTAAGTGTAAAGGAACTCACCTTGATCATGTATAATACTGAAAGCTAAAACATCATAAAGCATGAATAAT
Source organism: Capsicum pubescens (assembly GCA_030864215.1). Taxonomy (NCBI): domain Eukaryota; kingdom Viridiplantae; phylum Streptophyta; class Magnoliopsida; order Solanales; family Solanaceae; genus Capsicum; species Capsicum pubescens. The sequence goes on along the minus strand of CM061543.1, from coordinate 151,941,988 downwards.
AAAGCATAATCTGATAATCTTAGTGAGTCACTACATTTAGTTTCTAAAATCTTAACTTTTGTGGGAGATTCTTATTACCACCATAAACCATGTGAGCTATCATGGGGTCCAATGTCTTACCCGCATTGGGGAGAGCTATTCTACCCTTGCCATCAGAATTGACCTTAACTTAGAGTGATCACTATACTTAGTATCACGACCTAAACTAGGGCCTGGCCATGAAGGGTATCTCAAGTAGGTCGAGGAACGGAGACCACCCCCATTCCCTAGTCAACATAACACCCTCTTTTAAGCCCAATTAAAATATTTATCACATATTCCCAATTTATTGAATCGATTATGAATTTAGGCATCCCATTGGTATCATCATACCAACCCCACTTGCAAGTTCATTATTATTCCACAATCTATTGACCATCACACGGGAGATATTGATGACCCCTTAGGTTAAATTAACATTCACACGGGGAATTAACATACACCAAAGTTCAATAAAATCATACCATGGTTCATTAACCTTTATTGGAAATGCATTAGTTTAAGTGAGCAAGTCAAAACAAGCGACAAAGACATGTATCATTATCAATTTCACATTTAGGTTGAGGGAACTCAATTTCCTAAACCATATGTTAAAACAAAATTCATCACAATTGGGGAAAACATAACCCCTTTGATTAATAACTAATCCCATGCACCCCACATGTTCAAAACCGTTAACAAAGCATGAATAATGCATAATAAACTAGGGGAAATCCATTTATGAACTGTTCATGTCAAATCCCTCAACCATATCAAAACCCTTATTTCAAATCCACATAATTAACTATTTAAATTTATGTTCTAGATAAAACGAGTTTAAGGGTAGAGTCATATGCCTAAAATACCCAAAATTATGGAGAGAATTCTACCCTTGAAGCTCTACTGACCCACTTCTTGAAAACCCTAAGTATTGATGCTTGATAGAATTTGAGATAGAAGAGAGTGTATTTGATGTGTATTATATATGAAAATAAGGCACCAAGTATGTTTAAAGGTCGTGGGTTATTATTGGAATAACAGGGAAATGTCTAAAATAACCTTATTAAAAGGATGGAAAAGAAACCTCCAGTCGTTACGGGTGACCTTACAACTCGTAGGGTCACCTTATAACTAGTTTCCCCTCAGTCATAGTCTGGGCAATGTCCTAGACCTCCAATACTATTTCGGTTACGAAAAGGACCTTACCACTCGTAATGAACCCATACGACTTACATCCTAGTCATACTCAGGATAGAATACTTTAGGCATCACACTAGTTCCCTTACGGAAAAAACTATACAAGTCATTTAGAGTCCTTACGTCTTGTAACATGATAGTCGTAGTCAAAATAGTGACTTAGAAAAATCTCACTAGGCATATTACGACTGGATCCTATGACCCATAATGACTCTCTATGACATGCAATGCGAGTCAGTTAGGATACTAAGCTTAGAACTCAATCTTTTAGGGACCAACTAACACCTGGGGTTTTTCATTCTCCCCCTTTTAGGATCATTCGTCCTCGAATGATAGGTCAAGGCATACATTAGAAAAATTGAATATAGAAACATACTCACTCTTACCTTCAACAATGATAGAAAACATAGATGTTAAAAATACCACATACCTTAAGCATGATTCATTGGAAGGGGGAGCAAGAACGGATACTTGGAATTCATGTCCTCATCTGCTTCCTAAGTAGCCTCATCAACCTTATGCTTCCTCCATAGAACCTTTACCAAATCCACATTCTTAGTCCGCAACTGACGGACTTTCCGATCCAAGATCTCCACCGAAACTTCCTCATAGGACAAGGAATCCGAAATACCCACATTTTCCAAAGAAACAACCAATGAAGGATCACCTACACACTTCCTTAACATCAAGACATGGAAGACCACATGAATAGGTTCGAAGCTAGAAGGAAACTATAATTCATATGCAACATTACCAACCCTTCTAAAAAACAAATACGAACCAACATAACGAAGACTGAGCTTCCCCTTTTTCCTAAACTGTCTCACTCCCTTCATGAGAGACACCTTTAAGAAAACCCAATCAGTACCATTAAATTCCAACTCCCTTTATCTCACATCCGAATAGGACTTTTGGCGCTTTGGGCATTCTTAAGACTATATTGAATTACCTTCACCTTCTCCATGGCTTGGTGAACCAAATAAGGACCAAATAACTTAACCTCACCAACTTCGAATTACCCAATAAGAGAATGACATCTTCTACCATACAATGCCTCAAACGAAGCCATAACAATGATAGAGTGATATCTATTGTTGTAGGAAAATTTTATGAGAGACAAGTGGTCAACACAATTGCCACCAAAGTCAATCACATAAGATATGAACATATCTTTCAATGTTTGAATGGTTTTCTCCGCTTGCCTATCTGATTGTGGGTGAAAAGTGGTACTAAGTCTCACCTTAGTCTGCAAACCTCTCTAAAATGAGCGCCAAAAATGCAATAAGAACTGAGTACCTCGCTCAGAGATAATAAAACTAGTCGCACCATGCAACTTCATGATTTCTTGAATAAGTTACTTTGCATAGTCCTTAACAGAGTAATTAATTCTCACGGCAATAAGTGAGCAGACTTAGTCATCCTATCTATGATGACCCAAATAGAATCAAACTGATTTTGAGACCATGGAAGACAAATAAAAAATCCATATTAATTATTTCCCATTTCCACACAGACAACTTAATTTCTTAAAATAATCCACTGGGCCTAGTGTTCTCCACCTTCACTTGCTGACACACCAATCATCTAGCCATAAAATTTCCAATATCCCTCTTTATGTTATTCCACCTATCAATCATAGAATAGTTTAGACGTAAATACCTCTTTTACCCTTGAAAAACTAAAGAGAAATGCAGGTTTAAAATTTTTTGAAAAAGTTCTGTGCCACTCTGAAAATCACTGAGCACAAGGTCCATGCCACGTTGAAATCGCGCACCCTCACTGGTTCCACATGAAAATGTTCATAATTTTTCACTCGGGTATCTGGTTAAGCCCAATTAATGTTTATCACATAGGAACGGAGGCCACCCGTTTGAGTATCTTAAAAGAGGTCCGGTTCAAGGTCGATGGATGTATTCATTTGAGTAACTATTGTAAATCATAATATATTTCTTTTTATTAATGTTTTTTTAGAATTATTTTAATATAATATTATATAGGACTATTGGCAAGAATAAATAATGTATCAAGCAATAACATAAAATGGAAGGCTCAATATGAAAAGCCTATCATGCTAAGAAAACAACCAATTTTTATTTGTATTACTTTGCAAGTGATGTTCCATGTTCACGAAATAGGAACAACCATCACCGATGATGGTGGTGAGGTTGATAGAGAGCCATTATCAATCTTTAATTAGACAAGCTAAAGTTCAAAAAATCGTACAAGAAGGCATCTTAGTTTAATAGAGTTTAAGTCTGCATCAATACATCTCTTGTTGAATTTCCCTTAAGTTAAAAATATTTCTTGAGTAAGTTGTTATTTTTCATTATATATGCAATTATAATACAAAGCAACTGACTCAATTTCCATCCTTTTTGACAACTACTTTGAGCAATGGTATGGAAATAATAAAGTGTTTGACTATTTTTCAACATGGTTTAAAGATTATGTAAGTGTTGCAATTTTTTCATAATGCTATAACTATTAGAAAGTCCACATTAGATTATTGCTAATTTTCTATTCTCAACTATTTATACGTTCATGATATAAGAAATAGTCAATTTGACCAATTTTTGAAGGATTTATCTTGGGAGCCCATTAAGGTCTATTCTATGGACAAATATACAGTGAATGGTTTTAAATTCAATATTAAAGAGTGATCCAAATATAAAAAAACTAATAATAGCAGAGTTTAGGTAAAAGGTGATGATAGAGGTCAGAATGCAATTGATTATTATGGGGTACTTAAGGAGATTTTAGAATGGAGTATTCTGGTTGGCCAGAAAAAAGAATTGTATTATTTAGATGCAAGTGGTTTGACCCTACCCCAAATAGAGGAACGAGGGAAATCAAACAATACAATATCATCGAAGTAAGGCACACAAGAAAGTATGGGGGCATACAATCCTTTCACTATTGCATATAATGGTAAGCAAGTGTATTATGCTCCTTATCCCTTACATCTAGATAAATTAGATTGGTGGACAATAATTAAAATAAATCCCGTGGATCGAGTGGAAATTAAAAATGTATTCAATATTGCATACCAGGCTGATGACATATCATGTTTTCACCAACTAGTTGATGCTGAATTAGAAGATAACTTAGAGCATCCTGAACACATATTAAAAGATGTTTATATAGAAGAAGTAGAATTAGCAGAAAATAAAGAGGTGGATGAATCAAATGATAAAAATTAAATAACAGATGAGGAATAATGGTTAGAAGAGAAACAAGGTCAAAAGATAAAGCATGGTCAGAAGAGGAAAGAGGGTCAGAAGAGGAGGATGACGAGAAGGAGGAATAATAATTTGAAATAACACATCTGCATTTTTTTGTTATAAAACTTTGAATTTTTTTTTCTTTGTTTGATTTAGTTGATTCTTTTTTATTTCTCTAATTTGATCGATGCAATTTTTTACTTTATTTCAATTTTTGGTGATCCATTAATGTGTTTTTAGCTGAGAATTATTGTTTTGAATTAATATTATTCTCACTTTAATGTTTTGTTTGGATTTGTTGAAGCGGAACTTCCAACTTTAGTCTTTGATTTGTATGTTTCTCAAAATATATTATTGTGTCTACGTCGTCTGCGCATTGATAGTTTTCAGGTTTGTTTTTTCTCTTAGTAAATTTCTATTGATTGAATATTTTTCCATTTGCCATAGCCTTATGTTTAAGTGCTAATGGTGTCTCTAAACTATGATTACTTAAATATATTATATGATAATTTATGTAGATGGCTGCCAGTGATAAGGATAAGGGTACTGCAAATGCTCCTAAAAATAAATTAAAGAAGGCTAGTATGATCAACAGATGACTGACGTGTATACATACTAGATCAGACTCCACACCATCTCATCCATTACGAGATGCACCAATACATTGACATTCTAGACCAACTGATCAGTCTTATATCCAACTATTTACAACTGAAAGTCCTTCCTTGCAGTCTATCCCCGTGATTATGAAATTTCTGCAAGTGTTTCCCGATGATCTACCTAGTATTCCTCCCGATAGGGAAATAAACTTTGGGATTGTTCTTCTATCGAATAACCATCCTATCTCTATCCCTCCTTATAGAATGGCTTTGGCTGAGTTGAAAAAACGTAAGGAGTAGTTAAAAGATCTTTTGATAAGGGTTTCATAGGTCCTAGTGTCTCTATGTACGGTGCTTCTATGCTTTTCATGCATAAGAAAGATGAGTCTCTTCAGATGTGCATTGATTATCATCTGCTAAATAAGGCTATAGTGAAGAATAAATATCCTCTTCTTAGGATTGATGATCTCTTTGACCAACTTCAGGGTGCTAGATACTTCCCTAAGATTGATCTTCGCTCGGGTCATCCTCAGTTGAAGATTAGGGAGAATGATATCCCTAAGATTGCTTTCTAAACCCGATATGGTCATTATGAGTTTATGGTTATGTCTTTTGGGTTGACTAATGCTCTCGCTATATTTATGGATCTCATAAACTGGGTATTCAAGCAGTTTTTGAATTTGTTTGTGATAATGTTTATTGATGATATCTTGGTGTATTCTAAGAGTAAGGAGGATTAAGCCAATCACCTCCGAGCAGTGTATCAGACTCTTAAGGATCAGTGATTGTATGCCAAGATTTCTAAGTGTGAGTTATGGTTGAATGCTGTGACCTTTTTGGGTCATATTGTCTCCAGTGAGGGGATCATGGTAAATCCACAAAAAGTTGAGGCGGTTAAGAAGTGACCTAGATCCACGACTCCAATCGATACTTGGAGCTTCTTGAGTTTAGCCAAGTATTATAGGAGGTTTGTAGAGAACTTTTCTTCTATTTCTACTTTGTTAAAAAGATTAACCCAGAAAGAGGTGAAGTTCTTGCAGTCTGATGCTTTCGAGGGTAGTTTTGAGAATTTGAAAGATAAGTTATCTTCTGCGCCAGTTTTGATCCTGCCCGAGGGTACTAATGGTTTTTTTGTATATTATGATGCGTCCTGCATGGGAGTGGGTTGTGTGTTGATGCAGCACGGTAAGACTGTGGCTTATACTTCCAGGCAACTAAATGTCCATAAAAGAAATTATCTGACTCATAACTTAGAGTTAGCAGTTGTGGTGTTTGAGTTAAAAATTTGGCATTATATTCTGTATGGGGTGCATGTTGATATATATTCTGATCGTAAGATCTTGAAGTACGTGTTCACTCATAAGGAGTTGAATATCATATAGTGGAGGTGGCTTTAATTGCTCAAGGACTATGATATGAGTCTTTATTATTACCCAGGTAAAGCTAATATGGTTGCTGATGCTCTTAGTAGGTTGCCCATGGGAAGCTTATCTCATTTGGATGAGGAGAAAAGAGAATTGGTGAAGGATATTCACCTGTTGGATAACTTGGGAGTTCATCTTTCGGACTTTGAAGATGGAGAGGTGACTGTCAAAGAAGTGATTAAATAATCTCGTGGTGCTAAGGTGAAGGAGAAATAACTTTTGGATCCTACTCTTATACAGATTAAGGCTGATATAGGTCAGAAAAAGGTTATAAATTTTGTGATTGGTGGTGATGGTATCTTGAGGTACAAAGGTAGATTGTGTATTCTTGATGTTGATGGGTGCGAGAAAGGGTTTTGGCTGAGGCTCATGAGTCAAGGTATACAACTCATCCGGGTTTGACAAAGACGTATCATGACTTGTAGGGGATCTATTGGTTGAACAATATGAAGAGGGATATGGAAAATTTTGTTGCCAAGTGTATGGATTGTCAGTAGGTGAAGGTTGAGAATTTGAGGCCCGATCGATTGTCTCAGAAGATAGAGTTACCTGTGTGGAGGTTGGAGATGATCAATATGGATTTCATTACTGGTCTTCCGCGGACACGAAATCAACAGGATTCAATTTGTGTCATCATGGATAGGATGATTAAGTCTTCTCACTTTTCTCACTTTTTACCTATGAGGACTACTTACTTTGGAGAAGATTAAGCTAAGTTGTTTATTAAGGAGATTTTCAAATTACATGGTGCTCCAGTGTAATACCCCGAAAAATCCAAACCAATATTAGAGCCATGTACCAAGCTCATTAATAGTACATCATGGTTCTTTTTTAGTTTTATAAGAAAGTTAGATGTATATTAAGGCTTCAAATAACTCCCATCTACCAGCTAAATCAAAATATTCCTTACCGATTGAATTCTTGAGAATGATATTGGTATAGTCAATTTCAAATGAGCATAACTCTCATTATACTTGGAATTTTTTAGCTCATGACCTATCATAAGATAGATAATTGAATTATCTTTTCAACGATACCAATTTTTCCTAAATCTGATATTGGAGAAAAGATTTATTCCTATTTTACTCCAGCATGTCAGGCTGGAAACAGTGTGACGACATTCGTGGTAGCTTATCACATTTGTGACGCCCTATCACGAAGGTCGTCAACCTTAGGCAAAAACCAGATCCTAAGTGATGAAATTCGTGGTATCTTACCATATTTTTTACTCCATGTCACAAAGGTCGTCAGCCTTAGGCAGAATCCATCTTCTGTGCGACGACATTTTTGACGGCTTACCATATTTTTGACACCATGTCACAAATGTCGTCAGCCTTAGGCAGAATCCAGATTCTGTGTGATGACATTTTTGACGGCTTACCACATTTTTGATGCCATGTCACAAATGTCGTCAGTCTTAGGTAGAATCCAGCTTCTGTGTGACGACATTTTTACGGCTTACCATATTTTTGACGCCTTGTCACAAATGTCGTCAGCTATTATTTTCAGCAACTGAGAATTTATTTCATAAGGGTATTTTGGTATTTTACCTTCACTTCCCATGACTTATAACCCTAAAGAGGCGTAATTTTTCCCATTTTTCTTCAGTTAAGCATCTCAAAAACCCTCTCTTATGCTCTCAAACACAAGATTAGGGTTTTTATCAAACTCATCTCTCAAAAGCAAGATTCAAGACTTTTTCCAAGATAATCAAGAATTAAGTTTCCCAATCCAATAACTCTCCAGCAAATCATCAAGGTTTCCTTTCTAAGGTATGCGTAGTGTTCATCTATGGATCCAATTCGTTCATAGAGCTCAAGAATCATGCTTTTAAATGTTATTTTGTAAATTTTTTGTGGTGATATGAGCATGTACATGTTGATGATTGTTGTTTAAGTTTCAAGATGATATCTAAAGGTGTTTTCATGGAATATATGTGGTTGTTAGTTGAAAAACATGAAATTTAGGTTATTTGATATGATGCAAGTATGAAATCCACCTATGCCTTAATGAATGCATGCAAGGTGTTTGATAAAATGCCTAGGATGATAGAAGTTCATGTTTACATGGTTCCATGATATCTAAATGACAAGTCCATGTTAGCTATATACTTCAATATAAATTCTATGCTATTGATGTGTTGCTATTGTTGTGGTATGAAACATGTATGATAATGGAGATATACTATATGTACATGAAATATATCCATGCACTCCCTACAATGCTTAAGATGTTGAAGAACTACATGAAGTATAATATCCCCTACTTATGAAAATGTTGAAGAACTACATGACTCCCTATAGATACAGTCAATGCTTATCATTGTAAATAGACTTCAAGATCACCCATTAGCTAGGACTGATCTCAATTATGATTAATCAGTATCAAAATCATTAGATTTAAACTTCACCGCTAGATAGGACTGATCTTAGACTAAGTTAAATCATTCTTATTATCAATATACTCATGATCACCCTCTAAATAGGACTGATCTCAGATTTAGTTACTCCAAGTAGAACGGAACTCAGATAGTTCCATCAGAACTTAGACTGTCAGATACAGTCGCTCAGTATTGGCTATATCGATTAGTCCAATCATTACAGTTATATTAGCAATATCAGTTGTCATAGCTCATGTTACCAATATTCAGTTTTAGGACTGTTAGACACAGTCATTCAAACCAGTTCTTCATAATTTGAACTGTCAGAAATAGTCAATAATCTATTCAGTACCTCAGTAACAGTAAAGTCATGTCGTCAGCATTCAGACTCAGTAGTCATCATCATCACGAGTTCAGTTATAGTTGTTTAGGTATCTATGTATTCTCACGTTCATATTAGTTAGCATTGTTCATGCATATAGCCCTTTGCATTTCACCTACCTCACTCGTATACTCAGTACATTCAGATGTACTGACATATTTGCACTATGGTGCTTTCTCTTATTTTACACCATAGGTTCAGAGGCACGAGCTCTAGATCATCTGTAGCATTCCAGTGTTTAGAGTTTGCAGTGAGTCCTTTTTATTCGAGGACGATATGATTATTGCTACATTTGCTATTCAGTTGCTAGATGGAGTTAGTTGGAGACATGTTCCTTCAACTCCTTATTCAGTTCAGTTAGAGGCTTTCAGACTAGATGTCAGATTAGATATTCAGATCTCATTATTTTTAGTATTTATGACTTATTTTGGTATTGTTATACCTTTTTCAGACATTTTGTTATCAGACGTTTATTCAGTTAGAACCTTATGATCTTTCATGTTCATGTTTCCGCATTTTATGATATATTATGCAGTATACAGGTACAGATATCAGTCATGGGTTAGCTTGTGGTCCTTCGGGGTCATGAGCACCGTGTAACATTTCGGTTCTAAAAATCGGTGTGTTACAAACTTGGTATCAGAGCCTAAGGTTCAATAGAGTCCAAGGAAGTCTGAAAGCTGCATCTAGTAGATTCTTATACATGTGTGTGTTTTGCACCACACATATGTGCAGGAGGCTATGAGGTGTTTTGAGAACAGTTTCCCGTCTTTCATGTATCAGATTGTGCTATAGAAAGGTTCTCTAAGAAAACTCATGTAGATTCTCATCATGCTTTAGTCATGTCAACTTTACCTTACTTTCAAGGTAACAGAAGTAGTGAAGCTCAAGTCCTACAGATAGGGCTTTCTTAAATAGTCCCTACAGATAGCTATTCATTTCCCTCATGCTCAACAGTATCCCATCAGTTTAGTTATATCCCAAATTTGTACGTATCTCATTCATGATCATGAGAACTCGTTCTGAAACCCAGATTTAGATATGCCAGTAGATCACTTCTGAAAATCCTATGATAGCATATGACTAGAGTTAGAAGCATAAACCCAGGAGTTTAGCAGTAGTAGAGTTGGGATAATGATATCCATATTGAACAGACTATGTATTCATGGGGATAGTTTTGCCAGAATGAATCAGTAGGCTTGAACAGTGTGAGTTAGAAATTTAAGTTTATTGACTCAACATTAAGCATGAAGGTGTGAATATGATACTAGTATTATGTGAGGGAAACAGGGGTAGATGATGTGTTTAGTAAGGAGAGCATGTATTAATCAGAGTGTAAGTATGTGATGATGATTGAAGTTCAGTTCAGAGATTAGTTTAGTGTTCACAGACGTATGATGATGGCTTAAAGCTAAGGGAGAGATAATATATCAAGTAACCAAGTCAGGTTCTCAGATTCTAGTAGTAGTTCTAGTATGTACAAAAAAGTAGTTAGGGAAGGCGATTTCCGACCCATCCTTATCTCAGCGTAAAGCTTCGTACTTCAGTCAACATAGTGACTATGTATGCTTTATGTCTCAGATTCCATGAATACAACTTATGTTTACACGCATTCCATAGAATCGTGTGCGCTTTCAGTTCCCAGTATAGGGAGTTCAGTTCTAGATCACTCAGTGTTGCAAATCATCTTCCATGAAATCAGAAATTCTAGACTCAAGTCATGCAGCTCATGACTCATGTACACGTATCATGCTCCCCAGTATACTCAGTTTGCATGACTCATGCTACGCCCTCACTGATCAGATAAATTCAGACTATATCATGTATATACTCAGTTCAGACCTTTTTGGTAAATCCATGTTGTTGATATTCTATTCCTCAGGTTTCAGTCATATGTCAAGTTCAGTCAGTATCCATTCATGTTTCAGGTTTTCCTAATTTAACCCTTTATGAGCTCTCTTTATGAGAATAGTGTAGTGTTGAGAAATTGCTTAGATGGGAGAGAGTTAATATTTCATGTTAAGAGCAGATTATTGCATGCATGTTTTATATGAGGGTGTAGATGCGAAGATATGCTTGAATATCCTGTTAGTATGCAAGCAAAGGGCTAGCAAGAGGTAATATTTAGAAATTGGAAAGTTCAGAGTGTAAATGTATATTTAGACCCTTGACTTATGTCAGCCTTCATTGTGCAACTATCACAACTCAGTTTTTAACTCAGTTACAGTTCAGTACTCAGTAATTAGTGTTCAGTCTCAGAATTAAGCACTTCAGTATCAGTTTAAACCTCAGTTTCAGTATTCAGTTATCAGGACCCAACATTTAGATCTAGTATGGATCCCCGTTACAGTCTTAAGTTATAGTGTCAGCTTTAGGTCAGTATTCAGCTCAGAAATTCAGTTCAGTTTTAGACTTGCTTGACCATAGTGTATAGTTATCAGCTACTCAGTTATAGGTATTTCAATACCTCAGTCTATGGAATGTTTCCAAATCATGTAATACGTTTGGTCCTGCATTTTCAGACAGTACAGCTTTCATGAAATCCATGATCAGTTACCTCATGTTACCCAATTAGTCCCTTATCATATGAATAATACTTTATGGCCTCAACCCAGCTACTCAGATTAAGTGCAATTCAGTCTTGCATACCTAGCGTTCAGTTACCAGTTACTCAGTTAATTAGATAAGTCAGTATGTCTATGCATTCATGCATCACGCTTCAGTTTTAGATCTCAGATAATCAATCACGATTTCATACCTAGGTTCCTTGTGCATCACCTCAACTTCCTCAATAGCTCAGAAATGTCAGTCCAGCATCCTTCAAGGGATATAGCGTCCCAAGGGGGAGATACCCCACTTTCTCTTAATGCTCTCATGCCTTAGATCCTTCAATTTCTCCTTGCATAACGAATCCAGTCTAGAATAGAGGGTACTCATAAGTTGACCTTCAAGTTAGACCTCAGCTGTAGGTCAAGTATTCAGAGGTTCAGTTCAGTTCATGATGTTCAGTCCATATGTCACGTAGTAGAATCAGTCATGTTCTCATGTTTCAGTTCAATCTTAGTGCCTTTACCATTGCATGTTTAGTCGCATATTTGTGAGTCTGTTCAGTCATGTATTCACGCATCAGATATGTGTGGTCAGCTTATCAGTACTTTCTGTCATGCATTCACGTATCATGTTAGTCATATAATCATGCATCATATATGCATGGATTCAACTTATCATTTAAGCATCAGATATGCATTCTCAGTTTGAGAAACTCAGTTTATCGGAATACTCAGTCATACATTCATAAATCAGCTACCCATGCATCAGATATGCATGTACAATATGATATGCTCAATTTTCAGTCATGTCAGCCATCAAATCATGATCAGTTATTCATGATATATATGCATCATTTTATCTTTTCTCCCCTTTCAAGCAGTCATCATTCGAGGATGAATGTTTCCAAGGGGGAGTTATTGTAATACCCTGAAAAATCCAAACCAATATTAGATCCATGTACCAAGCTCATGCATAGTACTTAATGGTTCTTTTATAGTTTTATGAGTAAGTTATATGTATATTAAGGCTTCAAATAACTTCCAGCTATCAGACGAATTAAAACATTCCTTACCGATTGAATTCTTGAGAAGGATATTGGTATAGTCAATTTCAAATGAGCATATATCTCATTATACTTGGAATTTTTGATCTCATAACCTATCAACATATAGATAATTGAATTATCTTTTCAACTATACCAATTTTTCCTAAATCCGATATTGGAGCAAAGAGTTATTCCTATTTTACTCCAGCATGTTAGGCTAGAAACAGTGTGACGACATTCGTGGTAGCTTACCACATTTGTGACGCCCTATCACGAAGGTCATCAGCCTTAGGCAAAAACCATCTCCTAAGTGACAAAATTCGTGGTAGATTACCAAATTTTTGACAATATGTCACAAAGGTCGTCAGCCTTAGGCAGAATCCAGCTTCTGTGTGACGACATTTTTGACGGCTTACCACATTTTTGACGCCATGTCACAAATGTCGTCATCGTTAGGCAGAATCCAGCTTCTGTGTGATGAAATTTTTGATGGATTACTACATTTTTGACTCCATGTCACAAATGTCGTCAGCCTTAGGCAGAATCCAGCTTCTGTGTGACGACATTTTTGACGGCTTACCACATTTTTGACACCTTGTCACAAATGTCGTCAGCTATTATTTTCAGCAACTGAGAATTTATTTCATAAGAGTATTTTGGTCTTTTCCCTTCATTTCCCACGACTTATAACCCTAAAGAGGCGTAATTTTTCCATTTTTTCTTCAGTTAAGCATCTCAAAAACCCTCTCAACCACAAGATTAGGGTTTCCATCAAACTCATCTCTCAAAAGCAAGATTCAAGCCCTTTTCCAAGATAATCAAGAATTAAGTTTCCCAATCCAAGAACTCTCCAGCAAATCATCAAGGTTTCCTTTCTAAGGTATGCATAGTGTTCATCTATGGATCCAATTCATTCATAGAGCTCAAGAATCATGCTTTTAAATGTTATTTTGTAAAATTTTTGTGGTGATATGAGCATGTACATGTTGATGATTGTTGTTTAAGTTTCAAGATGATATTTAAAGGTGTTTTCATGGAATATATGTGGTTGTTAGTCAAATCATCCTTATTATCAGTATACTCATGATCACCCGCTAGATAGGAAAAATCACAGATTTTGTTACTCCAAGTAGAACGGAACTCAGATAGTTCCATCAGAACTTAGACTGTCTGATACAGTCTCTCAGTATTGGTTATATCAATTAGTCCGATCATTACATTTATATGAGCAATATCAGTTGTCATAGCTCACGTTACCAGTATTCAGTTTTAAGACTGTTAGACACAGTCATTCAAACCAGTTCTTCATAATTTGAACTGTCAGAAATAGTCAATAATCTATTCAGTACCTCAGTAACAGTAAAGTCATGTCGTCATCATTCAGAATTAGTAGTAAGCATCATCACGAGTTTAGTTATGGTTGTTTATTCATGTATGTATTCTCATGTTCATATTAGTTAGCATTGTTCATGAATATAACCCTTTGCATTTATCCTACCTCACTCCTATACTCAGTACATTCAGACGTACTGGCACATTTGAGCTATGGTGCTTTCTCTTATGTTATACCATAGGTTCAGAGGAACGAGCTCCTGATCAGTAGTAGCATTCCAGTGTTCAAAGTTTGCAGTGAGTCCTTCTTATTCTAGGAAGATATGATTATTGCTACATTTACTATTCAGTTGCTAGATGGAGTTAGTTGGAGACATGTTCCTTCAACTCCTTATTCAGTTCAGTTAGAGGCTTTCAGACTAGATGTCAGATTAGATATTCAGATCTCATTATTTTTAGTATTTATGATATGTTTTTGTATTGTTATACCTTTTTCAGACATTTTGTCATCAGACGTTTACTCAGTTCGTACCTTATGGCCTTTAGTGTTCATGTTTCCGCATTTTATGATATATTATGCAGTATACAGGTACAGATATCAGTCATGGGTTAGCTTGTGGTCCTTCGGGGTCATGAGCACCGTGTAGCATTCCGGTTCAGAAAATCAAGGTTTTATATCCAGTTTTCCTTATTTTGGATCGAGGTACGCAATTCTCTTCCCACTTTTGGCATTCGTTTCAGAAAAGATTGGGCACACGAGTGAAACTTAACACCACATTCCATCCTCAGACGTATGGACAATATTCAAACTTTGGAGGCTATGCTAAGGGCCTGTGTGATTGATTTTGTAGGTAGTTGGGTGGATTATTTTCCTCTCATCAAGTGAACTTACAATAACAGTTATCACTCTAGTATTGGGATGACTCCTTTTGAGGATATTTATGGTAGGGGTGTAGATCTACTATTGGGTGGTTTAAGATTGTGAGACTAGATTATTTGGTCTGAACTTGGTTCACCAACCCACGGAGAAGGTGAAGGTGATCAGGGATAGGCTTAAGACTGCTCAGAGTCTCCAAAAGTACTATGCATATATGAGACGGAGAGAGTTAGAATTTAAGGTTGGTGATTGGGTGTTCTTGAGGATATCTCCTATGAAGGGAGTGATGAGATTTTGGAAGAAAGGGAAGCTCAGTCCCCATTATGTTGGTCTGTACTTGATTTTGAGGAGATTGGGAAATGTTGGTTGAAGATACCCCCTGGATGTCACACGATGCTTAATACGACGAATAGCCTAAGCTAACCCATGATATCTACTCAACTCTAAATTCTCATAAACGTAAACTGAAATCATAAATGAATACTAAAGAAGACTTAAAAATGGAATTTAATAATATGAATAATCCCAACTAAAACTCTATAACTTAATATCCTTCAAATTTGTGGAAAATGGAAAGAAACATAATCCGACTAGTCTTGACAAACCTATAATCTAATGACTAAAAATCCACTGGGATAAACCTCAGCTGACCCATACTGAAAGCTATGTTACTGGGATAACTGCATTTAACATCTAGAATTATCATAAGCTTGGCCCTTGAACTATGAGGACTCACCAACTCTCTGAACAAAGGAAATGGTGCCTGCGATTAATCGTGCTGATAGGAACAAACACCAGAACCTACATTATAAAATAATGTAGCACATAGACATATATGTAGGTCAGTACTTCTGGAATATACTGAGTATGTAGGGGTGAATGAAATAAGTAAAACATAAACTGAATATACTTTCAAAACATGCATGCTAAGTGTAAAGAAACTCACCTTGATCATGTATAATACTAAAAGCTAAAACATCATAAAGCATGAATAATAAAGCATAATCTGATAATCTTAGTGAGTCACTACATTTAGTTTCTAAAATCTTAACTTTTGTGGGAGATTCTTATTACCACCATAAACCATGTGAGCTATCATGGAGTCCAATGTCTTACCTGCATTGGGGAGAGCTGTTCTACCCTTGCCATCAGAATAGAACCTTAACTTAGAGTGATCACTATACATAGTATCACGACCTAAACTAGGGCCTGGCCGTGAAGGGTATCTCAAGTACGTCGAGGAACGGAGACCGCCCCCATTCCCTAGTCAACATAACACAACACACTGAAACATGTACTGAAGACCAAACATATAACAAGATAGAGAAATATATGTTCAAAGATTCTAAGTTATATTAATAACCACCAACCGATAAAGATAACCAATACCAACTACCAACACAACACCCAAGTCCATAGTACCCACAAAGTCCATAACAAAATAAAAAAACAATGAAGTATCGGGACATGCCCCTGACCATATCCAAAACAAATCTAAAACAAAGTCTAAAACATAGGAAACCAAAATATGAAATGAAGTCTTTCGAAGGGTGGAAGCTCACCACTTCAAGTCAACTCACGAACTATCCATGAAAACATGATAACTGTGCAGGAAAGGTAGAAGAATTTCTAGCGCCTGCATCGCATGGGGATACAATGTACAGAAACGAATAGTGATTAGAGAGCTAGCATGTAACTCAGGGATAAGGGATAAAGTAAGCGCATGAGTAATAATTCAAAAATAATAAAATCTAATGCACATTATCAAATACATACATACATATATATCACATGTATGGGTAGGGAATAATGTTTAGCATGTACTTTTAAAATCTTAACCTCGATTGTGTAGAAGAACCGTCATAATCATGGCACCCACGGGATACATAGGACCAACTCTCCTTTAACTGATAGGGCCCCAGTGCATGTAGTCGGACGAACCAGAGGATAATCATACATCATATGCCTGATGGGGGGACTCGAACCTCCCGACATAAATCAAAGGTGACTTAAGCAAAAATTTATATAACATGGGTAACTTAAATCTCCCAATCATATAATAATAATAAGCGGGACTCAAAACTCCTAGTCATTTAAACCCCAACGCCAGCTAGCATGGTTTTTAGTGTTGGTCCCTCGGGAGCTCCACTTTCACGGCTCGGCCAAACAACCCTCTTTTAAGCCCAATTAAAATATTTATCACATATTAACAATTTATTGAATCGATTATGAATTTAGGCATCCCATTGGTATCGACATACCAACCCCTCTTGCAAGTTCATTATTATGACACAATCTATTGACCATCACACGGGGGATATTGATGACCCCTTAGGTTAAATTAACATTCACACGGGGAATTAACATACCCCAAAGTTCAGTAAAATCATACCATGGTTCAGTAACCTTTTTTGGCAATGCATTAGTTTAAGTGATCAAGTCAAAGCAAGCGACAAAGACATGTATCATTATCAATTTTCCTAAACCATATGTTAAAACAAAATTCATCACAATTGGGGAAAACATAACCCCTTTGATTACTCACTAATCTCATGCACCCCATATGTTCAAAACCATTAACAAAGCATGAATAATGCATAATAAACTAGGGGAAATCCATTTAAGAACTGTTCATGTCAAATCCCTCAACCATATCAAAACCCTTATTTCAAATCCACATAATTAACTATGTAAATTTATGTACTAGATAAAATGAGTTTAAGGGTAGAGTCATATGCCTAAAATATCCAAAATTATGGAGAGAATTCTACCCTTGAAGCTCTACTGACCCACTTCTTGAAAACCCTAAGTATTGATGCTTGAGAGAATTTGAGATAGAATAGAGTGTATTTGATGTGTATTATAGATAAAAATAGGGCCCCAAGTATGTTTATAGGTCGTGGGTTATTATTGGAATAAGAGGGAAATGTCTAAAATAACCTTATTAAAAGGATGGAAAAGAAACCTCCAGTTGTTACGGGTGACCTTACAACTCGTAGGGTCACCTTATAACTCGTTTCCCCTCAGTCATAGTCTGGGCAATATCCTAGACCACCAATACTATTTCGGTTACGAAAAGGACCTTACCACTTGTAATGAGTCCATACAACTTACATCCTAGTCATACTCAGGATAGAATACTTTAGGCATCACACTAGTTCCCTTACGGAAAAAACTATACAAGTCATTTAGAGTCCTTACGTCTTGTAACATGATAGTCGTAGTCAAAATAGTGACTTAGAAAAATCTCACTAGGCATATTACGACTGGATCCTACGACCCATAATGACTCTCTATGACTTGCAATGCGAGTCAGTTAGGATAGTAAGCTTAGAACTCAATTTTCTAAGGACCAACAAACACCTGGGGTGTTTTATTCTCCCCCTCTTAGGATCATTCATCCTCGAATGATAGGTCAAGGTATACATTAGAAAAATTTAATATAGAAATATACTCACTCTTACCTTCAACAATGATAGAAAACAAAGATGTTAAGAATACCACATACCTTAAGCATGATTCACTGGAAGGGGGAGAAAGAACGGATACTTGGAATTCATGTCCTCATCTGCTTCCTAAGTAGCCTCATCAACCTTATGCTTCCTCCATAGAACCTTTACCAAATCCACATTCTTAGTCCGCAACTGACGGACTTTCCAATCCAAGATCTCCACCGAAACTTCGTCATAGGACAAGGAATCCGAAATACCCACATTTTCCAAAGAAACAACCAATGAAGGATCACCTACACACTTCCTTAACATCAAGACATGGAAGACCACATGAATAGGTCCGAAGCTAGAAGGAAACTATAATTCATATGCAACATTACCAACCCCTCTAAAAAACAAATACGAACCAACATAACGAAGACTGAGCTTTCCCTTCTTCCCAAACTGTATCACTCCCTTCATGAGAGACACCTTTAAGAAAATCCAATCAGTACCATTAAATTCCAAATCCCTTTATCTCACATCCGAATAGGACTTTTGGCACTTTGGGCGTTCTTAAGCCTATATTGAATTACCTTCACCTTCTTCATGGCTTGGTGAACCAAATAAGGACCAAATAACTTAACCTCACCAATTTCGAATTACCCAATAAGAGAATGACATCTTCTACCATACAATGCCTCAAACAAAGACATAACAATGATAGAGTGATAGCTATTGTTGTAGGAAAATTCTATGAGAGACAAGTGGTCAACACAATTGCCACCAAAGTCAATCACACAAGATATGAGCATATCTTTCAATATTTGAATGGTTCTCTCCACTTGCCTATCCGATTGTGGGTGAAAAGTGGTACTAAGTCTCACCTTAGTCTACAAACCTCTTTAAAATGAGCACCAAAATTGCAATGAGAACTGAGTACCTTGATCAGAGATAATAAAACCAGTCGCACCATGCAACTTCATGATTTCTTGAATAAATTACTTTGCATAGTTCTTAACAGAGTAATTAATTCTCATGGAAAGAAGTGAGCAGACTTAGTCATCCTATCCATGATGACCCAAATAAAATCAAACTGATTTTGAGACCATGGAAGACCGATAAAAAATCCATATTAATTATTTCTCATTTCCA
Organism: Capsicum pubescens; assembly: GCA_030864215.1. Classification (NCBI taxonomy): domain Eukaryota; kingdom Viridiplantae; phylum Streptophyta; class Magnoliopsida; order Solanales; family Solanaceae; genus Capsicum; species Capsicum pubescens. The sequence continues at coordinate 151,922,377 of CM061543.1, read as the reverse complement.
CACAGACAACTTAATTTCTTGAAATAATCCACTGGGCCTAGTGTGCTCCACTTTCACTTGCTAACACACCATACATCTAGCCATAAAATTGCCAATATCCCTCTTTATGTTATTCCACCTATCAATCATAGGATAGTTTAGAGGTAAATACCTTGTTTACCCTTGACAAACTAAAGAGAAACACAGGTTTAAAATTTTTTGAAAAAGGTCTGTGCCACACTGAAAATCACTAAGCACAAGGTCCATGCCACGTTGAAATCGCGCACCCTCACTGGTTCCTCATGAAAATGTTCATAATTTTTCACTCGGGTATCTGATTAAGCCTAAATCAAATGTGTTGGAAATAGGACATATTTATATACAATTTGGTGGATCTTGATCTCTAAAATTCCATATATTAAAGAAGTTATACACATTCAAAATTTACCCTTGTATGATCGAATTCCTAAATTTGGTCGAATCAAAAGCTCTTTCACTCAACTTTGCTCTAAGTGTTTCCTATGAATATTTTTCACCTCAAAAACACTCTTAACACTAGGCTAATTATAATTAAACATATATTCATATAAAAATCATGGGATTAGTGTTTTTACACGTAGGAACGTTGGTTTATATTCTAGCTAAAAAATGTGCGGTGTTACCACAACCATCAATAAGCATAGTTTTGGTAATATTAACTAATGTCCTACTTTAACAACCCCAATTTTTGAGGTGTTATGGGAGCTAAAAAATTATGAATTGTTCCATTGCTTGTAGAGAATCCTCAACTCTTACATTTTCAAACTCTGTCCCATGATCTAATCTGATCCTTGCTATTTTCCTGTCCAATTTCACTTGGATTTGCTTGGGAAAGATCCCCAACACTTCAATAGTTTCATCCTTGTATCTCAAAAACATGGACCATTTGTACCAAGAGAAGTCATTCACAATAGCTAAGACATATTTTCCCCTCCTCTAATTTAAACCTTTACAAGTCCACATAAGTCTTTTGAAGAAACTTAAATGGTCTAGTAGTTCTAACTTTCTTATGTTGCTTGAATGAGGACTTGTTTTTTTCCCCTATGACATAGTTATTACATACCTCAGTGTCTGAGAATTGCAACTTGGAAACACCATGGACTAGGTCCTTTAAAACCAATTTGTTAAGAAGTGAGAAACTGACATGACCAAGTCTGCTATGCCACAAGTCAACATTTTCACTTTGAGAACTTAGACAAGTGAGATCACTTCTTGGGTCTGAAGATTAACAACATACATTTTCTTGCACCTTTTGGCTCCAAGAATGACTTCACCAGGATGAAGACTAGAAAAAACATAAATTTGACTTCATATCCCTTATCATAGATTTTAGAGACACTGAGTAGGATATACTCTATGCCATTCACATAATACATATTTTCAATAGCTTTATTTAGTAATTTCCTATTTTTTCTAAAACCTAGGATATAACCCTTCTTACCATCTCCAAATGAGACACCTCCACCTTGAAGTGCCTTGAGTGAGACAAATTAATCAGTTCTTCAATTCATATGCCTGGAACATCCACTACCCATGAACTAAATATGATTGCTTACTCTCTCTTACTTTCACAAAATGATCATTCATTAGATTTGGAAACCCATTTAAGTTTAAGTTCCAAAAAAAGGGACACAGGAGTAACCAAGGCTTTCTTTGTCCAAATATGCAACCTAGATTTTGGATTTTTATAAGGGACCATGTTCAACAAGACATGCACGACAAGATATTACCCATGATCACTCACAGTTTTGCAATTTTCGAAACATGGGTATAAGTCTCTCCTTGCTCTCCCTTCTCACAAATTGATAAGCCCAAATTACAACTCTCTGTAAACGGATAGCGGCATCAAATTGATGCTAACCCCCAAATCGCATAATGCCATAGCAAAATCCATAGATCCAACCGTGCAAGGAATAGTGAAAGCACCAGGATCTCCCCTCTTCTGTACTAAAGACCTCATGGCAATTGCACTGCAATGATGAAGATTATCTGCCAGCTCGTAGCTTGCTACCCGCTTCTTTGTCAAAAGGTCCTTCATGAATTTGGCTTACCCAGGCATCTGTTCCAGTGCCTCCACGAAAGGCACATAAATAGTCAGCTGCTTCAACATAGTCATGAATTTACTGAACCTGGTGTCATCAGCTTTCTTCTTTAGTCTCTGAGGAAAAGGTGGTGGTGGAAGGGGAAGAGTTTTCTCCACCACTTTCTTTTTATCTTGCTTCCGATTATCTATATGTTCATGCTGGTGACGTCTAGGTGTAGTTTCATGAATGTTCTCATTCTGATTTCCAGCTTCTACAGAATCATCACAATCTGCCTCAATAACATTCTTTTCTGTATTGTCAACCACTTGCTTGCCTTTTGATAGATTTTCCAACACCTTACCACTCCTGTTAGTAATAGCCATACATGATCCATCATTCCGTGGATTTTGCACAGTGTTACTAGGTAAAGAGCCAGCTTTTCTTTGATTGAATGCCGCTGATAGTTGACTCATTTGTTGTACCAGCTGTTTTATTGCAGTGGAATGCGAGTCAACCAATTGATTTATTGAGGACAAATCATTTTTTACCTCAGCTAGTCCCGTGTTGGTTGACTCTACTCCTTTCAAAATCTTGGCCATCATGTCCTCCATGGACATCTTCCCTGAACTAGTTGCAACAGCTTCACGATTTCCAGGAGGGACATACAAACCGCTCCTGTCATTCTTATTCTTCCAATTCCCTTGGTCTCGGTCCTTGTATCCATATTTTTCATAATAGTTCTGACCTTGATTTCCTTGGGCATTGCCTCGAAAACCCCTCTGATTGCTCAAATAATTCGCTTCCTTCTCAGAATCGGATTCATCTCTACCCTGTGATACAACAGCCTTGAACTTTTCTGTCTTCCCTGATAATAAATGCTTGGTAAGAAGGTCCATCTGCGTTTTCATATGAGCTATATCTTGGTCACGTTCCCCTTCTCTTCGCCTCTGTTCTGCTGTCATGCTAGTACATACAGTAGAGCTTGCTACCTCAGAATCCCTGGTATGCCAAGCTCTACTCTGTTTTGTCATACGATCCAGCATATCACCAGCCTCAATAAAAGTAAGGTCCATGAATGACCCACCTGCAGCATTATCAACCACTGGCTTAGTCACCGAGTTCAACGCCCTGTACAATATTTCCATCAAGTGGATGTTGGTCATCTGATGATTTGGGCACCGCATAACCTTCTTCTTGAACCTCTTCCATGTTTCGTGGAGAGCTTCAGTTGGAAGCTGTCGAAAATTGCTGATCTCATCTCGTAACTATGCTCTCTTGGATGGTGAAAAGAATCTTTCTAGGAAAGCGTCTTTCAGTTGCCTCCAATTAGTAATAAAGTCAGGAGTCAGCCCGTTCAACCATAGAGTTGCCTCTCTAGATAGAGACAATGGAAATAAGCGCAGTCAAATTGCATTCTATCCAACTCCTGGATTGTAAAATGACTTGCATGTTGAGATAAAGTTGATCAGATGCATATTTAGATCATCGCCTGCAAGTCCACCAAATAACCCTTTGAGTTGTAATAGCTGGATCATGGTGCTAGTGATATTGAACATGGCTCCGGGTGCCAAGGGAGGAGGAATAATAGCCCCTGTGGCACCAGCCCCATCCAAGTCGTCATCATAATCATCAAAAGCGATTTGCACAGCTCGGCGTTCAGGTCTCATTCTCGCTTGACGATCTCTGTTGACATTCCTGTTCACTGGTGCAGCCACATCATCTGCACGTCTTTGATTTAATAACTCATCATCACCCAGGTCCTCTTCATCAAGATTTGTTGCCCGACCTGGGTTATCAATATTCTGTTGATGCACTTGAGCAGCTGCCAATGCAGCTAATCTTTCCTGCTCCTATTGAGCAGCCATCCGTTCAAGGTTTCGTTGCGCATCCATTCTGCCAATAAGATGTGGTTCAGGATTTATAGGTAATAACGGTTGACCAAAACTTCGTGTATTTGGCATGCACTCCAATAAACCTGAACAAAACAAAAACAACAAACAAAAAGTAAAATTCAAAAATCTTTGACCAAAGGGTCTATTAACTATCACAAACCTAGTTGACAACCGTATTCCCCGACAACGACGCCAAAATTTGATACGCCTAAATTACAACTCTCGTTAGAAAGTGTAAGCAGTCGCTGTCAAATTTAGAACCCAACTGGGTTGGGTGTCGAATCCCACAGGGAATACTCTGGTCACTAAGTGTTGTAATTATAAGTAGACTGTTGGTCGAAAATTCCAAGAACAAAAGGGGGGTTTGGTTTTAGGCGTGAACTAATATTATTAAAGTAATGATGGAACGATTTGTGTAGTAAGATTTAATCACAAATATTGGTAAGTTAGGGTTATGTCCACCTTGTAGTTTCTACTTCTCTATTAACTATGAGTAACGCGGAATTTAGACATGCATGCACTTATAGAGAATCGTATTCTAGTTCTAAATCCAAGTGTTTCCCAACCATCAAGGATTTATTTCACTTTATCTCTCCCGAGCCTAAAGTGTATAACAAATGGTACAAATTCTCCAAGAAGTTAATCCGGTTAAGGCATTAACCTGTAAATAGAGGTTGGAAACCCTGTTTCCTTGTCACACTCTCTTTTCCAAACATGTAACTTTTCTCTCGAACAAGTTAATGCTATAATGGCGTATTCTCTATGTTTGCAACCATAAGAATTCAATCAAAATGAAGAGAGTAATGATATAAGTAGCATAACACATCAAGAATTCACAAACTCATAGTAATAGATAGTATCTTACAAGGTTTCCATAACCCTAACAGAGAAGTTTAGCTACTCATGAGTACAACTGAAATCAAAGAAGACATCATCATCATACCAAAGTTAGAATAATCTTACGATGGGGATGAGTTTGGCGTCAAATAAGAGGTTGACGTTTTTCTTCCCTTTAGCCGTTCGTGTAGCCTTAGCGTTTTTCTCTGTCTTAAACATACAGAATCTGTAAACTAAATAATGAAAAGTGCTCAATAATAATGATCGAATGAATGCTGAAAAATTCAGCAAATAAGGTTTTTATAACATCCTTGTCCTACTAAGTTACTACTGCATCCCTAAGTATTTAGAAATACTGATTTTTCCCGGGACAAGTTCTCCATGCATCACATTCAGTCCACAAGCTTCCAAAAGCTGCCTTCCCTCTTATGTGAATTTTCCCTTTGCTGCCCAAAGGTCCACAAAGTGCTGAAATCGTCATCATTAATACCTGAAAAACATGCTAATCACATAGGTTAGCTCACTTAAAGGAAAATGGACTAAAAGTGCAGGAATTATATATTTTATCTTCCAAACTTAGCTAAAATATGGGTAAATTATGGTTCTTAGGGGTATAAATACGGCCAACATCACCACCCCACACTTAAAGCTTTGTTCGTCCTCGAACAAAATATTACGTCCATGCAAACACCTAACTAGAATTTCACAATAGCAACACAAAATGTTCAACAAGACATACACGACAATTATTAACAGAGAGTAGGTTTCTTGAGCACTACTAGAAACAATTCAACCTCCAACATAGACTCGTGAGGATGGTTAATTTGTATCCACAAGTTAAGCCACAAAGAATCATATGACACTACCCAAAAATCATCAACCATGTGATGGCGGCATCAAATTGATGCTAGCCCCCAAATCGCATAATGCCTTAGCAAAATCCATAGATCCAACCGTGTAAGGAATAGTGAAAGCACCAGGATCTGCCTTCTTCTGTACTAAAGACCTCGTGGCAATTAAACTGCAATGATGAAGATTATCTGCCAGCTCGTAGCTTGCTGCCCGCTTCTTTGTCAAAAGGTCCTTCATGAATTTGGCGTACCCAGGCATCTGTTCCAGTGCTTCAACCAAAGGCACATTAATAGTCAGTTGCTTCAACATAGACATGAATTTACTGAATCTCGTGTCATCAGCTTTCTTCTTCAGTCTCTGAGGAAAAAGTGGTGGTGGAAGGGGAAGAGTTTTCTCCACCACTTTCTTTTTATCTTGCTTCCGATTATCAATCTTTTTAGGCTGGTGACGTCTAGGTTTAGTGTCATGAACGTTCTCATTTTGATTTTCAGCTTCTATAGAATCATCACAATCTGCTTCAATAACATTCTTGTCTGTATTATCAACCACTTGCTTGCCTTAGGATGGATTTTCCAACACCTTACCACTCCTGGTAGTAATAGCCATACATGATCCATCATTCCGTGGATTTTGCACAGTGTTACTAGGTAAAGTGCCAGCTTTTCTTTGATTGAATGCCGTTGATAGTTGACTCATTTGTTGTTCCATCTGTTTTATTGCAGTGGAATGCGAGTCAACTAATTAATTTATTGAGGACAAATCATTTTTTACATCAGCTAGTCCCGTGTTGGTTGCCTCCACTCCTTTCAAAAGCTTGTCCATCATGTCCTCTATGGACATCTTCCCTGAACTAGTTGCAACAGCTTCACGTTTTCCAGAAGGGACATACAAACCGCTCCTGTCACTCTTATTCTTCCAATCCCCTTGGTCTCGGTCCTTGTATCCAGATTTTTCATAATAGTTCCGACCTTGGTTTCCTTAGGCATTGCCTCGGAAACCCCTCTGATTGCTCAAATAATTCGCTTCCTCCTCAGAATCGGATTCATCTCTACCCTATGATACAACAACCTTGAACTTTTCTGTCTTCCCTGATAATAAATGCTTGGTAAGAAGGTCCATCTGCGTTTTCATATGAGCTATATCTTGGTCACGTTCCTCTTCTCTTCACCTCTGTTCTGCTGTCATGCCAGTAGATACAGTAGAGCTTGCTACCTCAGAATCCCTGGTATGCCAAGCCCTACTCTGTTTTGTCATACGATCCAGCATATCACCAGCCTCAATAAAAGTAAGGTCCATGAATGACCCACCTGCAGCATTATCAACCACTGGCTTAGTCACCGAGTTCAAAACCCTGTACAATATTTCCATCAAGTGGATGTTGGTCATCTGATGATTTGGGCACTGCATAAGCTTCTTCTTGAACCTCTCCCATGTTTCGTGGAGAGCTTCAGTTGGAAGCTGTCGATAATTGCTGATCTTATCTCGTAACTGTGCTCTCTTGGATGGTGAAAAGAATCTTTCTAGGAAAGCGTCTTTCAGTTGCCTCCAATTAGTAATAGAGTCAGGAGTCAGCCCGTTCAACCATAGAGTTGCCTCTCCAGATAGAGACAATGGAAATACGCGCAGTCGAATTGCATTCTGTCAAACTCCTGGATTGTCAAACGACTTGCATGTTGAGATAAAGTTGATCAGATGCATATTCAGATCATCGCCTGCAAGTCCACCAAATAACCCTTTGAGTTATAATAGCTGGATCATGGTGCTAGTGATATTGAACTTGGCTCCGGGTGCCAAGGGCGGAGGAATAATAGCCCCTGTGGCACCAGCCCCATCCAAGTCATCATCATCATCACCAAAAATAATTTGCACAGCTCGGCGTTCAGGTCTCATTCTCGCTTGAAGATCTCTGTTGACATTCTGTTCATTGGTGCAGCCACATCATCTGCACTCCTTGGATTTAATAACTCATCATCACCCAGGTCCTCTTCATCAAGAATTGTTGCCCGACCTGGGTTATCAATATTCTGTTGATGCACTTGAGCAGCTGCCAATGCAGCTAATCTTTCCTGCTCCTGTTGAGCAGCCATCCGTTCAAGGTTTCGTTGCGCATCCATTCTCCCAATAAGATGTGGTTCAGGATTTATAGGTAATAACGGTTGACCAGAACTTCGTGTATTTGGCATGCACTCCAATAAACCTGAACAAAACAAAAACAACAAACAAAAAGTAAAATTCAAGAATCTTTGACCAAAGGGTCTATTAACTATCACAAACTTAGTTGACAACCGTACTCTCCGGCAACGACGCCAAAATTTGATACGCCTAAATTACAACTCTCGTTAGAAAGTGTAAGCAGTCGCTGTCAAATTTAGAACCCAACTGGGTTGGGTGTCTAATCCCACAGGGAATACTCTGGTCACTAAGTGTTGCAATTATTAGTAGACTGTTGGTCGAAAATTCCAAGAACAAAAGGGGGGTTTGGTTTTAGGCGTGAACTAATATTATTAAAGTATCGATGGAACGATTTGTGTAGTAAGATTTAATCACAAATATTGGTAAGTTAGGGTTATGTCCACCTTGTAGTTTCTACTTCTCTATTAACTATGAGTAACGCGGAATTTAGACATGCATGCACTTATAGAGAATCGTATTCTAGTTCTAAATCCAAGTGTTTCCCAACCATCAAGGATTTATTTCACTTTATCTCTCCCGAGCCTAAAGTGTATAACAAATGGTACAAATTCTCCAAGAAGTTAATCCGGTTAAGGCATTAACCTGTAAATAGAGGTTAGAAACCCTATTTCCTTGTCACACTCTCTTTTCCAATCATGTAACTTTTCTCTCGAACAAGTTAATGCTATAATGGCGTATTCTCTATGTTTGCAACCATAAGAATTCAATCAAAACGAAGAGAGTAATGATATAAGTAGCATAACACATCAAGAATTCACAAACTCATAGTAATAGATAGTATCTTACAAGGATTCCATAACCCTAACAGAGAAGTTTAGCTACTCATGAGTACAACTGAAATCAAAGAAGACATCATCATCATACCAAAGTTAGAATAATCTCACGATGGGGATGAGTTTGGCGTCAAATAAGAGGTTGACGTTTTTCTTCCCTTTAGCCGTTCGTGTAGCCTTAGCGTTTTTCTCTGTCTTAAACTTACAGAATCTGTAAACTAAATAATGAAAAGTGCTCAATAATAATGATCGAATGAATGCTGAAAAATTCAGCAAATAAGGTTTTTATAACATCCTTGTCCTACTAAGTTACTGCTGCATCCCTAAGTATTTAGAAATACTGATTTTTCTCGGGACAAGTTCTCCATGCATCACATTCAGTCCACAAGCTTCCAAAAGCTGCCTTCCCTCTTATGTGAATTTTCCCTTTGCTGCCCAAAGGTCCATAAAGTGTTGAAATCGTCATCATTAATACCTGAAAAACATGCTAATCACATAGGTTAGCTCACTTAAAGGAAAATGGACTAAAAGTGCAGGAATTATATATTTTATCTTCCAAACTTAGCTAAAATATGGGTAAATTATGGTTCTTAGGGGTATAAATATGCCCAACATCACCACCCCACACTTCAAGCTTTGTTCGTCCTCGAACAAAATATTACGTCCATGCAAATACCTAACTAGAATTTCACAATAGCAACACAAAATTTTCAACAAGACATACACGACAATTATGACATGAGTGTCCTCTATCATCTGGGCAAGGCCAATGTAGTGGCCGACGCTCTCAGTAGACTGTCTATGGATAGTGTTGCTCATATGGATGACAGTAAGAAGAATTTAGCTCAGGAAGTACATCAACTTTCCAGACTAGGCAATCGCTTTGTCGATACAGATGAGGGTGATATATGGGTTCAGAGTAGTTTAGAATCATCTCTAGTTTCTAAGATGAAAGAAAAGAAAGACAGAGATCCCAACCTTGTCAAGTTGAAAGAGTCAGTTCAGGATAAAAAAGTAGAGGTTTTCTCCCAAAGGGGAGATGGTGTTTTGCGTTGTCAGGGTCATCTCTATGTTCCAGGTGTAGATGTCTTAAGGCAGTGAAATCTTGCAGAAGCGCAGGGTACACACTACTCTATTCATCCAAGGGACACAAAGATGTACCACAACTTGCGGGAAGTTTATTGGTGGAGTGGTATGAGGAGAGATATTGTAGAGTTTGTGGCTAAGTGCTCTACCTATCAGCAGGTTAAGATAGAGCATCAGAATCCTAGTGGTCCTATACAGGAGTTCATTATTCCTCCTTAGAAGTGGGAAGAAGTGAACGTGGACTTCATGTTAGGTTTGCCTCAAACTCATCATCAGCATGATTTAGTTTGGGTCATTGTAGACAGGATGACCAAATCAGCCCATTTTCTTCCAGTTCATACCTCTTATTCGGTCGAGGATTACGCCAGACTCTACATTAGGGAGTTGGTCAGATTACACGACATTCAGTTATCTATTATCTCAGACAGAGGTACCCAGTTCACCTCTTATTTCTGGAAAGCGTTCCAAAAGGGACTTGGTACCCAAGTTTATCTCAATACAACCTTTCATCCTCAGACAGATGGTCAAGCAGAAAGGACCATTCAAACTTTAGAAGATATGCTATGGGCGTGTGAAATTGATTTCAAGGGTAGTTGGGATGACCACTTGCCTTTGATTGAGTTTGTATACAACAACAGCTATCATTACAGTATTCAGATGTCTCCATTCAAAGCTCTCTATGGTAGGAGATGTAGATCTCCGATCGGTTGGTTCAAAGTTACTGAGGCCTCAATCATAGGGCCTGACTTAGTATTTGATGCCTTAGAAAAAGTAAAGTTGATTAGAGAAAGACTCCAGGATGCTCAGAGCCAATAGAAGTCTTATGCAGATGTTCGTAGAAAAGATCTCAAGTTAGAAATTGGTGACTATGTCTATCTAAAGATCTCTTCCATGAAGGGAGTGAAGCAATTTGGCAAGAAAGGGAAACTCAGTCCCTTCAAGATTCCCTGTCAATTCGACAAGGTAGCTTATGATCTCAAATTGCCTTTAGATCTAGCCTCAGTTCATCCAGTCTTCCATGTCTCTTTTCTCAAGAAGTGCATAGGTGACCCAACAGTTGTAGTCCCTATTCAGATCATTGATGTTCAGAACAGTCTCTCTTATGAGGAGATTCCAGTCAAAATCCTAGACTATCAGAATCGTAGACTGAGACTCCATCTTTTGGAAATCCCCGCCATTTTATTATATTTTTTCTAGATCTTTGGAATTGTGAACTCTCCTTTGTGATGGTTTAGGGAATGTATTGACCTAGTATTGTATTTTAGTTTAGAGGCTTTGCGGACATGGTGGGTTGGATGTTTGTTTGATTCATAGAGCTTACATTTGATTATCTATCCTTCTTATTGCTATTTTGTTGGCTTCTTCTATATTCTTTTATTATGTTCTGGATGTTTGGCTAGGAGAGTGGTCTCCGGCTCATAATAGAGCATGAGTTACTTATCACGACTAAGCCTTGGTTCTTCTTGTGACATGATTGGGCCCATTTTTATTCTTTCTTAGGATTACCCAATAAAGATGTGTCATATTCAGTGATCACAAGTTCTATTATTGTTTATGAAATGAAGGCTATGATTTTATTTGATATGGTTCTACTTACTTAAGTGTCTACATATTTTTAATGGAATTGGATATATGGTGTGATTTTTATGATGCTCCTATTCAAATGACCTGTAATACCCCGAGTCTAGTACCCAAAATTCCACACGGTGCTCATGACCTTGAAGGACCATAAGCTAACCCATGACTGATATCTGTACCAGTACACTGCATAATATACTCTATAAAGGCAGAAATAAAGGCTGGAAGGCCATAAGATTCAAAGATCTGATAAAACATAACATCTGAAGATATGGTATATCAATACCAAAAAAATTGAAATAACTGTCTGAACATGCTAGTCTGAAAGACTTTAAACTATCTGAATTAGGAGTTGATGGGACATGTCTCCAACTAACTCTAACTACTGAAATAAATTAATTAATGAGATAATAAAGTAATAGTCATTTCCTCGAAGGATGAGGACTCACTGCTAACTCCGACTGCTGAGACTGGAATGTTACTTATGATCTAGAGGTCGTGCTTTCTGAACCTATGGTATAAAACACCATAGCACAAATGTGTCAGTATATTTGAATGTACTGGTATGCATGTGAGGTAGGCTGAATGCAAAGGGTTCACATACACGAACTATACTAACTGACTGAATAACATGAATGTGAGAATACATGCATGAATACATAATAACTATAATTGAGTTCGTGATAACATGATTAATGATCCTGAGTACTGATAACATGAGATACTAGTAACTGTATAACTGAAATAACACATACTGAGCGACTGTATCTGACAGTCTAGTTTCTGATGGAACTAGTTAAGTTTTGTACTATTTTGAGTTGACTGTATCTGATAGTCATAAAATTCTAAAGAACTATCTGAGTTCTATTACTGAGACTGAATGACTGTATCTGACAGTCCTGATCTGTAACTAAAACTATGGGAAGTAGATCTAACCAACATGCCCTAGATAATGCAGTATAACCGAGTTAGGGTCCAATCTGTAACCCCAATTGGAAGGGTATCAATACCGCACCACTAGTAAGGAAAATCTGTGAGTAACCCTCTTATAATAGGTAACTCTATTGATAATGGTGGGAACCCTCATATAATAGTTTAATCCACCTCATCTACCCTTATATAAAAGGCTATCATGTCTTAACCTACGCTGGCTACGTAGTTCTGAAATGCAGAGATTGCTTCTAAGAATCACACCCTCATATAACAGGTGGGTTCCCATCCTTGGGTTCGCTCAGTGCTAATTTCTACTCCCATATGAATAGACACTGAACATGATTAACTGAACTAACTAGAATGAGTTAACTAAATTTCCTTGGACTGATGAAATGCTATTGAGATCTGATAACTGTCTGAGATTTCTCAGATTACTGAATTTTTGAGCTTTCCTGAGTCACATGACTGACTGAGTTCTATGGATCATGGGAGGATATCATGAAAACATGACACTTTCTCTGGGTACACAACTATATTTTTTTAGGTACAAGTACCCCCAGGACTCGATGGGAAGAAACTGACAAAGCATGACTTTCTTGAATACATGACCAACATCACAATCCATAATACAATAAGTTGGAGATTTTATGTAGTACAACTTCTAAAGCACCACAATGGCTACAAATATATCCATAATTCATTCACTAAGACATTTCATCAAACATTTGACATGCATAAACTTGTACATGAACGGGGATTTCATATTATTATACTACTATAACACTTTTCCTTCACATAGGCATTTAATCAAACACATGGGGAGCATGCTTTGGTTATACAATTATCAACATATCTAATAATCATAGATACATCAATCAATTTGTAAATTGAAGGGGGTTTATCATGATTATTATGCGAATCACCATATTCTAGGGTCAATAATTTGAATATGTAATTTAAAACGTGAATCAAAACCCCACAACATCATGAACATGAATTTCAATTCAATTTAAATCATGAACATTCATAAATACACAAATCTTGGATTTTGAAAAGAGATTCTTGAGCTTCATGGGTGAAAGGGACCCATGAATCAACACATGCATACCTGGGAGGATGATTTCTTGAAAATTAATAGAGGAAAACTTAAATTCTTGACTTGGAATTAAACACCTAGGGTTTCTTGTTCTTGGGGATTGATCTTTGAGAGAAACCCTAATTTGATGTTATAGATGAATAATAAAGTTATGGGCTATGGTTTGGTATAATTAGGGGTTAAAACGGGTGGAAAAATACCAAAATACCTTTTTAAAAACAACTTTAAATTGCTAGAAGGGATCTGCGATGGCTCGTTCGATGGTCCATCGCTGTCTCAACGGTCCATCGTTCTGACCGTTGCACGTGGACTAGAATAGAGACTCACTACCTTAGTAGCGACGGCTTGGGTGACTTTCCATCGCAAGTTCGACGGTCCGTCAACTTGTCCGTCGCACCTTAGCCAGAAGATTAACTTACTACCTTAGATGCAACAGTCCAGGCGATGGTCCATCGCTAGATCGACGTTCCATCAACCTGCCCGTTGCACCTGGGCGGTTCTGACAGCTCTCGGTAAAACATCCATAACTTTCTACTCTGATACCGGATTTGGAAGAAATTGGTATCGTTGGAAAGACAATTAAATTTCCCACTCAATAAAAGTGATAATCTTAAAAATTCCATGTGTACAAAATAGATTCATCTTTCAAAGTAAGTTTCTAACATTCTTGGGACTATTTCAAACTAGGTAGAAGTACATGGTATTACAATATCTCCCCCTTGAGACATTCATCCTCGAATGAGACTGAGTGAGAGGGAAGAAGATAAACTGAAGTACATAATGAATATGAACAACTGGAACATGATCTCATGACTTACATGATGGATAAATGAATATATCATACCCAACATGCATATCTAATGCATGTGTAACTGATTCATGAATGCATGAATGAGTGTTCTGATGAACTAAGGTTCTCATAATGAGAATGCATGTTAGATGCATGATTATATAACTGAACTGACATATGAATGCATGAATGAATATGCAATGTCATTTAATACCAAGTTTATAATGGAATTCAGAACATGAAATGGATACCAAGCTTGTCACTGAAATCTGAACATGAAACTGAAAAGCTTAAGGAGAACTGTTACCTTGAGCTAGATCTGAGTTTTCAAAGAAGAGGTAAGGATACTTGTTCCGCATGTCTACTTTTGCTTCACAAGTATCTCCCTCAGCGAACTAATTTCGCCAAAGAACTTTGACTAGAGGGACTTTTTTGTTCCCCAGTCTACGAGTCTGATAGTCTAGGATTTTGACTAGAATCTCTTCATAAGAGAGGCTGTTCTGAACATCTATGCTCTGAATAAGGACTACAAGTACTAGGTCACCTATGCACTTCTTGAGAAAATAGACATGGAAGACTGGATGAACTGAGGCTAGATCTAAAGGTAATTCGATCTTATAAGCTACGTTGCCAAATCAATTGAGAATCTTGAAATGAATGACATATCGAGGATTGAGATTTCCCTTCTTATCGAATCTCTTTACTCCCTTATGGGAGAGATTTTCAAAATACTATATTTGATTTGATCTCAACTCGAGATCCTTTACTGAACATGCATGAACAGGAATATGAGAACATGACTAAGTCTGCAACGTGTTACATGGACTGACTATCATGAACTGAACTGAGCCATTGAGTTCATGGATTACGGCTGAGATTAGAGATAGAGGGTCAACCTATGGGTATGCACTACTCCAAAATGGGTCCATTAAGTAGATAGAGAGTGGCATGTTTATGCTATGAAAGTTTGGGGAATTATAGTGTATCTCCCTCTTGGGACACTATGTCCCTTGAAGAATGCTGGGCTGATTTTTTTCTTTTTTCGAGCTATGAGGAAACTGAGGTGATGCACAAGGAAAGTAAGAACTGAATCATGACTGAATATTTGGATTTTGAAACTATGGCATGATACGTGAACTGAGCTGGACACACAACTACCTGGTTGATCCATCTTTGAATAGTTACATTCATAAGACTTTGGATAGTATGACTAGATGGAAAAATGGGAAGCCACACTATACGAACTTATTCGTCTGACTGTTAAACTGAATCAATGGCTTTGTGGACTAACTTATACTGAAAACTTATAATCGACTGAAGTATTTCTATGACACTATTTCTATAGTGTTCTAGTGACTGTAGGGAGAAAGGAAATCTTATCCTGGTCTGAGCAGGACATCTGAATAGGGGATCACCACGTGGCTGGGATTCTTGTACTAGGAGGCAATGCCTATGAAACATCATCTTAAATAGAGTGACTAAGCCTTATGCACTGCATCTAAAATTTTCAGGATTAAACATATCCCTCCAATACTCCTTCCACTATAATCTCTGCCTTAGTACATCACATCACTCGAGGCTATTGAAAATATTCACATGGGTGCTGAGCATGAATGCATAAACATACTAAATTATCTGATTAACTGCATGGTTGATAGCTGAATACTGGGCAGGTAAGACTGAACTGTACTTAGTCTGAATAACTATACTGAAACTATAGAGCATTATGCATAGAAGGTAATGACTGACTGGGTAACATGAGATAATTGTGCACGAATAAGTGAAAACTGTATTATCTTAAGGATGCAAGACCAAGCATATAACATGATTTGGAAATATTCTGTAAACTGAGGTACTGAAATACTAATAACTGAATAACTAATAACTGTATGCTATGGTCAAGAGAACTTGAATCTGGACTGAGTTTCTGATCTGATTACTGAACTAGAGCTGGCACTGTAACTAAGACTGCAATTGGACTCATACTGGAACTAAATATTGGGTTCTTATAGCCAAATACCGATAATTGCGGTTTAGACTGATACTAAATTCTGATGGCTAAGTAACTGATAGCTGAAAGCCATGGTTCTGTAGGACTATTTGAGTCTTTTACTAAATATTGATTATAGAACTAACACTGTAACTGAGGCCTGAGGGATAAGCATCAACACTATAGATTTCACCGAGGGATCTAAACTGAGGGTATACGTGACATAATATGAGTTTTTTTCTAATCATTCAAAGTGGAGCATGAGTCATGTAGGCTGAGCATACTGTAAAGCATGACATATGTGCATGAGTCATGAGCTGCATTACTTGAGTTTGAAGTCTCTGTACTCATAAGACATAATTCGTAAGACGGAGTGAACTGGAACTCCTTATACTAGGAACTATGAGTGTACATGATTCTCACTAACGTGCACGAATATGACCGATGATAATAGAGATGACATGTAGGACATGAATATATATCATGATAACTGATGGGTTTTGAGGATCTGTAACACTTTTCTAAGATGGTCTGCATTATCACGCTCACTGCAGGAGTAGATAAGAATGTCATCTATGAAGACTATGAAAAATATGTCCAAGTACTGGTTTAATACACGGTTCATCAAGTCCATGAAAGCTTTTGGGGAATTGGTAAGACCAAAGGACATGACTAAGAATTTGAAATGATCATACCGAGTTCTGAAAGCTATTTTTGGAATATCACATTCGTCGAGTTCTGCTGATGCCATTCTGTATGGCAAAATTGATATAGGCTGAGTATCTGGAAGAAGATCGATGCTGAAATCTATTTCCCTTTCAGGAGAAATTCCTGGATAATCTTCGAAAAAGAAATCTGAATATTCATTCCCGACTAGGACTGAATCAAGACTGGGAGTTTCAGAACTAGTGTCCTTAACTTGAACAAGATGATAGACACATTCTCTAGATATAATTTTCCTTGCCCGAAGGTAGGAAATAAGCTGACCTCTGAAAGCTAAAGTACTACCCCTCTACTCTAGGACAGGTTCATTTAGAAATTGGAACTAGACTATTCTGTTTCTGCAGTCGACTGTGGCATAGCAGGAATGAAGACAATCTATGCCGAGAATGATATCAAAATCAGCCATCTCTAATTTGACTAAGTCTGTTAAAGTGATTTTCTGAGATACCATAACCGGAAAGTTCCTGTATACCCGTCGGGCTATGATAATTTTACCCATTGGGGTAGATACTGAGAAGGGCTTTGCTAGAATTTTGGGAATGACTCTAAAATCAACTACTATATAGGAAGTTGCAAAAGACAAAGAATCTCCTGGATCTAGCAAAGCGTAAACATGCACATGAAAGATCTGTAACATACCAATAACCACATCAGGAGAATTTTCCTGATCTTTTCGGGACTGGAGAGCATAAATTCAATTTGGGCGTTTCCTACTAGTTAGTCATGACGAGCTATCCTGTGACTCATCCAAAGCACCCCTTATCCAAGTCTTAAAATTTGAAAAATTTGCCTAGTGTGATAACTCTAAACAATAGGTCATTGTCACCTTAGATGCCTCATGGGGTCACTGGTCTAGGTGAGGACCCGAAGATTGATAGTTTGGGTCCTATGGAAATGAGTCCACTCAATGACTCATTATCTGTGATAATGATTCATTGTGTCCCAGTCATCCGCATACCCAAAAAATCATACCTAGTCATAATGAGTATAATAAAAGAGTCACTGTCAAACATGACAACTCATCTTGTGACCTTTGAAGGTTAGGTATAACTGAAAGAGTTATATTTTAATTGGGATATTTTAGTAGTTTCCTGCTTCCAAGACCCCTATTACATTAATTTAAGTGCATTTTAGGAGGTATTAAGATGGAATAGTCAACTCATACCCTCATTATACCCCAAAAAAGTAAAAAAATAACATAAAATGATTCTTTTATCTCAAGTCCTAAGAAGCTAGGTTTCTTCTCCAAAATCTCTAAGTCCAAGTTATAAGCATTCATTATTCAAATTTTGGGTACGTGGGATATCAATGAGGGTATGGTTTCACCCTCATGCCCAAAAGATGTTTTGAAGTTTAGTTTTTATTAAATCCATGAATTAGTGCTAGATCTCAATTATATCTATTTTATAATTTCTTTCAATACATATTATTTTAAATAAAGCTTTTGACTATGTTAGCATGTTACAAACAAAAAATCCAAAATTCTTGAATAAATAGCATGCAAAATCTAATTGAAGCATAATTTTAGACAACTATTCACCATACCATGATTATTATGATTTTCAGAAATAATAAATTGCATAAAACTAGTTCTATGATTTCAGTTATCTTTGGTTATAATAAATTGAACTAATTTATGAATTTTACTAATATTTCAATATAAATATTAGCATATGCATATGATTCTGTGAGTAATACTTAGAACTGAAAGGACATGAGTTCATATAATACAAGTCCTAAATTACGTGCCACCAAAGGTTAAAGGGGTCCTCTCTAGTTGATAATGTCTCCCTTAGCCCGAATAGGAACGTCAGTCATAGTTCGTACACTTGTCAAGGTATTGATGATTTTTGAAAATTTGTTTATGTAACACCCCCAAAATGGGTCCCGAGACATCACGGTTCTTAGGACCACAAGTGATCCCAAACTAACCCATGAGCTGGCATAGTAATAAGCAACTGATTAAACATGTATAAGTGATAGAGTTTAGTGTGCAGAAACAAAACAATGATAGAATCTGGGAAAATACTATACTAGTACACTTGTACATTGTGATAAAATCTAAAAAGAGAGACTAAAATTACATAACTAACTCTAACTGACATCTGTAAAGCCTCTACTATACTGACTATAGATAGATGGGATACGAATCCAGCTACCACTAATTAATACATATGAGTGAGAAAGCAAAGTACATAAAAAGCATCTAACTAAAGTCCCCAAAGTAGGAGGACTCATAATCTGCTGGCTGGAATCTGCAACTGTCTGATCCTGACTGCACATGCTACAACTTGTACCTACATTATGAGACAATGTAGCACATAGACATAAATATGGATCAGTATTTTGAGGATGTACTGAGTATATAGGGGGTGAAATACATAAGTAAAACATCATCTCATCATCATAATTTGTAAAACAATGCATGCTAAATGTAAATGACTCCCATAAGCTGGAATATCTGAAATATTAAAATCTATAATCATGATTAATAAATCATCATAACATTTAATTCTGAAAACTGTGCTTGTATTCTCTCTTTAAATCATACTGTCTAAGTGGAGAAAGGACTCACCCTTAAATCCTGAAATCTAAAAGCTAAAATCTATAACTAATATCTTTCTGTAAAGCATAATCTAAAATGAAGTTGTGAACCTTTACACTTAGTTTTCTAAAAGCTTTTTTGTCGTTCTGTCTTAGGAATTGGGAACTTTGGGAGGTACTTCTAACCAACATAAACCATGTGAGCTGTCATGGAGTTCATCTTCTTACCCACGATGGGGAGAACTATTCTACCCTTTCCAAAGTTATATGTGTTATGCCACTCATGGAGTGTCAAGAAGGACTTTATAAGAGAGTTGTGTAGTATATAGACATGAGTAAAGGAAAAAGGGAGGAAAAAACACCGTGATGTGAAAATTTATAGGTTACTACATGGATACTCTTTGGTGAGGTTAAGAAGCCTAAATGTATTGGTTGGATACTAATACTAGTTTTAATACTTACTCTACTATAGAATAATATTTGAAGGGGAAGAAGTAAATTTGGCATTGTATCGGAGTCGTAAAACAATGTATATAAGGCTTCGTAATCCTATACTCTTTGGCATGAATCTAACTCTTGTGTTACAAAGTGATCTTCCTAAGTGCTTACAACCTCTAATGTGGTTAACAACTTTGTTCCTAATACTCTAAAATGTTTTTGTGACTAGATCTTCCCCTTTTGCTCTTCTAAGTACTAGTATGAAAAAGGTACTTCAAATAACAAGATTTATGAGTTCTTCTCTTAGTCAGACAAGGTCCATTGTGCTATTTAAGCACCTAACTCTTAGTCAGAGAAGGTACATTATGCTATTTAAGCACCCAAGTGTTATATCATTATTATTGTTGCTTCCTAAATCATTGTTACTATATCAATTGCATCTATGTCTTTTACTACTTCTCCAAAGTTATAACTCAACAATGTCATGACCACAAAATAACAACCTTATAGATAAAAATAATATAGTTAGAAATCTATTTATTAATGGGAGGTAACCCTAGGGTAAAAGAAATACCTAGAAAGGGTCGATCCTAATTTTATGGGTGGGTATCCTAGAGGTGAAGAGAAAGGATAGCATGGGTCGATCCTTATTTCTATATATAGAATGACTGTATTAGGGGTTAAAATACCCAACATGGGTCTTCCTATTTTACCACTGATTAGCTGGTCATTTCTATAATGTCTTAAAAAGATGATAAACACAAGAAAAGTAAAGAAATATTGTAATGTATGTGATCCCACAAGTGCAAGCAAAGGTGATCGTTTATCCTGATCAATATAGTTGTTATTGAAACCTTATGTCATTGAGCTTCTATTTTTCCTGTGGTTTCTTTATGACCTACATACCCAGTACATTATTTTGTACTAACACATCCCTCATAGGGGAAGCTATATTTTGAGCCACAGGTACAAGTACTACAAGTACTAGACCTCTTCAGTAATAGCACGGGATACTGAACAGTGGTTAGTGAGATTTAGGTTAATTTAGGTATTTACCAATTCTTTGGTATATATTTAGGCATTTTATAGTAGTTAAGGATAAGTCAAGACTTGTCTTGACCTAACCAAGTTTGTCAATCTTGTTTTGTGGCTTTGTAGACTAATGTATAAAGTGTAGTTATTTTTGGTTCATAAACAGTTGTGGCCTCAACGACAATATCATGTATATATATTTTAGGCCTATCTCTATGATGGTAACTTATCATCTCTATAGCTTTTATACATGTCATATTTTAATTACTATCATAGATACCACATGGAAAATAATGCTGTAAGTTGGTTCTGTCGAGTATTTAAGGTATCAGAAGCTTGTTGATCTCAATGAGATTTGCAATATGAAAAAAATTTCATCAGAGAAGGTCATCCTAGGGAGTATATAAAGATGAGTTTATCTAGAGTGTTTCTTATGTCTATGTTGTACACCACATCTAAAAACAAGAGGTTATGAGTAATTTAGGATTTGCCTTTTTTTCTTCATGCAATAGATCATGTGATGAATCCAATATTGTAGATGGGATTGTAAACCATTGAATTATTTTTGTCAATATAATTATAACACACTGGGTTTTTGGCCATTAGTAAATTTCTTGGATTTCTGGTTTCTATACAAGTTAGGACTAGGAGAAATGAGTCATACACTAGGGTACGAGTGGTATGGGTTTGTCATGTAATGACCAGTGTTGGTTGATGGGTTGAATTTGGTTTCAAGAATGGATACAACTTAAATGGTATGCGTCGTATTAGTGGATATGAGTTGTTAGGTTTGTTCCTTTCCTTTACTTAATCTTACACTTGAAAACTTAAGTTGGATCTGAGTACGAGTGGCTCACTATGAGCCGTAAGCCAGAGTACTAGTCGTACCATGGACTAGTATGGTGGACAGTGTTTAATCTTCTTTTGATTCTATTCTGCCATGGGTATGGGTCAGAGGTAAGGGTTGTAAGCTTATACAATTTGGTTTGGGTAAGTCATACCTTGGACAGTGCTGGGTCCAAGAGATAGACGTAGGGTACAAGTGGTAGGTACTACTTGTATTGGAGGGTACGACTGGTATGGTTAATCATACCCCTTAATGGGAATTTTTTATAGTTTAATTGAGGGCAATCTGGACATTTTCACACTTAACCTAATAAGTCCCCATGACTTTTAACTCACTTGGGATGTTATTGTCTTATTATTCTATTCATTAATACTTAGAAAATACCCTCTAATCCTCTCTAAAGTTCCTGGGCAAAGGAAGCTAGGGTTTCATCTTAAGGATTTATTTAGGGCTTTAGTTGGTGATTACTCTCCATTATCTTCTCAATTAAGGCATGTATATGTCACGACTTAAGGCTACACCCTAGTCGCGACAACGGTGCTTATGGTTACAAGTGACCACAAGCTAACCCATGAGTTGGTGCCTGCTGTGAGCACTGAGTAAACTGATACTAAACAACATATGTGGAAGAACAAATGATAATTCCATAAGGGTTTAAATACTAAAACATAATTAAATCATAGATCTACAATGTATGAAGACCTACTAAAAAGTCTGATAAAACAACTGATAAATGACTAACTATCTGAATGTCTGAAATACCTCTTACTAACTGACTGTGGAGTTGATGGGACAAATTCCTAACTAACTCCGACCTAATAGAAATTTTAAACTACTAAGATAAACTAAAATGAAACAATAATGTCCTCGATAGATCAGGACTCACTACGACTATTGCTACTGATCAGCTGAACTGTCTAAGCGCAGTCAGGAAACTATGCATCCGAACCTATGATATAAGATATCATAGCACAAAGAAAAGTATTCAGTCAGTACTCTGAATGTACTCGTATATGAGATGAGTTTAGGCTGTAATACAAGGGTTAAATATGTGTGAAATAATCACTAGCTGAAAAGCATGAGATAACAGTATACATGCATGAAAATTAATCAACTGAGAATCAAAGACCAACCATATATTATTTCTGAAATAATCTGTAAATTGAATTATAGAAATCTGATAACTGAATAACTAGAACTTTGTATGCTATGGTCAAGTAAAGCTAAACTAAATTCTATACTGAATACTAAACTGAGACTACGGGAGGTATCAACATCACACATAGCTTAAACCCTTAAGCTTGAAAGAGAAAGACAATCTTGATGCTTTTCTTGAAAGTTCTTCGATTGGAAAACTTAAATTCTTGGTTTTCTTGGAGAGGAGGTAATTGAATTTTATGTTCTTGGGAGATGGTTATGGTTTCTTTGAGAGGAGAATAGGGGAAAATAGGCATATAATTCCCTAACCGATGCTTTAATTTATGTTTTTATGAATTAGATTAGGGGAAAAGACTCAATTTACCCTCAAAGAATTTAATTCACAACGGGAATGCAGTTTAATAGGTCACCGCCATGTGATGAGGCATCCACCACTATAACCACTTTGATGCGCCACTATCGCGGTGAGTTGCTGGAATAGAAATCCAAACATGACCCAATCACTATTGTAAAAATCTAAAACTTCCCCGAGACATGCTCCTTACACTCTTGAACATGAATTAAATCAAAAACCAACACCTCGGAGTCGGGAAGACCCATTTAAAAATCCTTGAAATTAAGAGGCCAAAAATAAGACTAAGTTCCCAACACTTAGTGAAATTTCCAGGATTTAAGCCTCTTATGCATGCAACTAGGAGCTGAACAAAGATAAGTATAATACAAGGTATTACAATATCTCCCCCTTGGTAACATTCGTCCTCAAATGAGACTGATTAAGCTAAGAGTTCTGAACTAAGTCAACTGAGATCACATATTGAACATGCATGACTTAGAACATGAGTGCATAACTGAGTCTGTGCATGGTACATGAACTAAACTAATTTCATGAATGCATTCAATGTCATGAGAATGGTTATAAGGATTAGATGAAAATGAGAGAATAAAATTATAAGTAACCATTACCTCAAGCTGGATTTGGTTCCGTGAAGAAACGTTTAGAGGTTAAGACATGAAAACTCAGGATATTACAGTATCTCCCCCTTGGGATCATTCTCCCCCCTACATGATACTGACTTGTCTAAAATACTAAGAGAAGACTGATATGATGCACGAAACACTTACGGACTTAATCATGACGGAATATCTGGAATTTGAGACTGGTGCATGATGCATAAATTGAGTTGAATTCCCACATTACTTGGATGCAAACATTTTTGCCTCTTAAAATAGCCATATTCATGAGACTTTGGATAGTATGACTAAATGGGAAGATGGAAAACCATAGGAACTTATCTGTCTGACTGCCATACTAAATTGTTAGCTTTACGGGCTAACTCATACTGAAAGCTTATACTCAACTGGAGCATTTCTTCAACGCTCTTTCTAAGAAGTTCTAATAACATTATAGAGAAGAGAATCTTGGGCATCATCTAAGCAAAACATCTGTATAAGGAAATCACAACATGACCATAATTTTGTAACATGGATCACATGCCTATTAAACATAAGCTAGGATAGAATTGCTATGCCATAGACAATGCAACTGCTACTTTTAATCTTAGACATACTCCTCAATACTTCCTCAACTATAAGCTCCCCATCAATACTGCACTCTATTTAAGGCTATTTATATTCTCCACATGGGCACTGATAACTCTATCTATGGAAGTCCTAGCTAACCTTAATTCTTCCACAATGCTCAAGACTACTCGAATCTACAAGGTTCACACATATGAATATTAAAATTGTAACACCCCATATTTTTTGAGCTAGAATTCAAACCATCATTCCTATGCGTATAGTCCCAAACATAATAATTCCTTTTTAATCTATGTGTGATGATAATTTTAATAGTGTGGGAATAACTCTAAAAATGAATTGAGGTCACAAATATCTCCTAACTCAAAGACGAGTTTAGAATGTTTCTATCGATTAAGTTTTAGTGAATGCTACAACTTATGCAACATCAAACAACCATTACTCCATATACATAATGAGTTACGTGGCCTACTTTATACCAAAAGAAAAATCTTTGAGTCCTCTTTCCAATGTAACTAGTTTAACCTTAATCCGATATCGGTGTAGAAAGTTATGCTTATTTTACATCAAAGTATCTATCTGTCAACTAAGTGACAACTACGCTGATAATCCATCACTTAGGTGATGACTAAGCTGATGACCCATTAACTAAGTGAGAACCCATCAACTCTAGTCATTAGCCTAGGACAATAAGGGGAAAATTCTAGCCTGAAAGTGATAACTTAGGTGATGAGCCATCACCTAAGTGACGGACCATAAATCTTGGTCATGAACTGAAGAATTAATGCAATATTCTTTGGTTTCTTTAGGGTTATTTTGTCCTTTTACTCACTCCAACCCCCCTCAAGTTTAAATCATACCCTAAGTATTATAATTTATTTTCTATCTATTTTTAACATCTCAAATCCTCTGACTCACACGAATAAAGAGAAATTAGGGTTTCGTTCAAGGCAAGAATTCAAGTATTTCAATCCAAGATTTCCCAAGAAAAGTGTCAAGGTTAGGGTTCTATTCTTCAACTAAGGAACATAAGGTACGTGGGGCTGTCCTAAAAAATCTATCGGCATAAGTTATGGTTTTATTAAGATTTTGAAAGCATGTTATGATGTTTATAACAAGGGTTTGAACAATCATTTTGAACAACCAAATCATGAAACCCTTTTGAATGATATATATATATATATATATATATTATCTTGGTCTTGAGGCCTCTCCTCAAAATTTATTTTAACTCGTGTATATATAAGTATGCATTTTAAGTTTTACAAAGGTTAAATCGAGAGCATGAATGAAGAAACCCTTCTTATGTTATGATGCCTCTTGATTTCACAAGTTGTAGGTTATTTAATTGCATGTTTTGAAGCCTGAGATAAGTGTTTTACTATTGTTTTGAACTTGATATTTATTATGAATCAAAGAGAGGGTGTTTTCTTATTTATAAATGTTCAAGGTGATAATGGAAAGAGTTACATGGATTGTTATAAAGGAACTGACCATCATATGTTAAAATATTGAAAAAGGAGAATCTTTGAATAAGTTTTGCACATGTTTTGAAATAAGTACCCCCTTGCATTATTAAAATATTTTTGGTGGTCAATGACGGAGTTGATGAAAAATCTAAAATTGACCATTGTATAGCTTTGACATACGACTTGCACATCTTGGTATGACAATACCAAATAGATGAATGCCATAATCGATTCAGAACAGAATAAAATATAGATTTTACTCAAATTTTGAACTAAAAAATATGTATGTTTAGAAATGGTTAAAAATAGGCTTAAAGAGAGTTAGATGATTACCTGAAGAAAGTACGAGTTGAAAGACTCAACGCTAGAAATTGTGATTTGCCGACACAGGATTATGGTACCTTGCTTTATGATCTTGTGTACCTTGATTCATATCACCCCAAATTGTTACTATGGTTAGGAGCCCTTTTTTGTGATCTTTTTCACTACCATGACATATTGATTTGATTGGGAATTTTGGCACCCTATTGTGTGATCTTGCGTGTCCTCCTTATACATACTTCAATCCTTGCGGCAAACTTGGATTGAGGGCTTGGATGATTCATCAAGGGTGGATTCCATATAGACCATGGAATACAGATTGTAGGGTGTACCATCTAGTTCAAAAGAATAACAAAGAGTAGAGTCATGATTTCAAGAAAGTGTTCTGAAATTTATCAAATTATGCCCTTGTGTTTTCAAATGTTTAAGATGATATGCTTTATGAAATTCTCTTACCTATGTTGTATAGAAATGTATTTTGTTTTTTTATTATTCTACGTACCAGTACATTTGCTTTGACCCCCTATATTTTTTTATCTGAGGATCAACCTCGTGGTCCCGCTAAGCAGTAGATCATTGATAGATGATTAGAGTTGGTGAGCCTCTATTATTTTAGAAGGCCTTGTATTACATGACGAGTTCATTATTTTTAGTTTACGGTCCGACCGGGGGCCTTATCCTAATTTTAAACAGATGTTGCTTTCAGTTGTCAGTAGAGATTTCACAAATTTGTATAAATCATTTTGAGTCTTGTTGAATTTATATTATGTTTTTAGTTTATATAATCAAATGACCATATTTCTGCATTTTATTATTTCTGAATTATGCATATAATTTCCAGTTAGAGGGGCTCTCGACCTTCAAGGTTTTGGATGCTCTTCATGGCCAGGGCCTCAATTCGGGTCGTGACAAACTTTGTATCAAAGCATGGTTCATTGTCCTAGAGTATCTACAAAGTCATATCTAGTAGAGTCTTGCTTATAGGTGTGTTATGCATCACACTTATAATGAGGAGGCTACAAAGCATTTAGGAGTTATTTTTTATTCTTTCATACTCTAGTTTGTGCTGTAGCGTCGTCTATAAGAAATTTATCCAAGTTCCTTCCTTGTTCTAATTTCATGGGCCATGCCTTATTGCCGAGCTGATACAAGTTTAAGAGTCTAGCTACCCTAGTGATATGGTTCTCTCTGATTGAATTACCCATAAAGTTATGAGATAGCATAAGTACTTAAGAGGAGTCCATTAGTGCTTCAAGTTGTATTGATTTGAGTGTATACCTTTATCTTGATAAAATCATGCTTTTCAGCCTAAGGTACGAAGTATATTTAGTCCCACTTTCAAAATTCTTATTGCAGATGTCATGCATAAAGGTAATGATGTGTAGCAGAATATTTGAACTGTATTTCCACCAGAGTAGTAGTATATGTTAAAGTGTCATGACCTATTGGTAGTGAGATGGTCTAGACGTTGGTGACATGAAGTCATAAGGTTAGCGGTCAGAGTGATGGTGACTTTTTGGTACATAAGTAGTTTTAGTTAAATAACCCTTTGATTGATGGGCAGTTTTTCTTTTTATGGTGGTTGGCTAATGTTATAGCAAGATTATAAATTGTATGGTAGTTTGTGAAGAAAGTGTTTGGCTATGATTATTATTGATTAAAATTAGGGAAGGACCCTAGAGTGGATAGTTATGGTAGTTATAGAAATCAGTTATGGGTTATGAATAGAAAGGGGTAGACTTGTAAATATGTTAAGGGTAGAGACTCATTGGTGATTAAGAAATTTAGTGATAGTGAGAATGTATGCATGGGTAAGTAGACTTAATGTGAGAAGGTATCTAGTGGATTTTGAGGTGTAGTAGTAATATCATGGAGAGGATGTGATTGTGGGTAGTAGTTAAGTGAAATTCCCCAACTTGATGGACTAGTATAGTATGGGGCATGCTTTATCAGTGGTACATGATTGATTGTAGACTGTAATCTTGAAATTTAGATGAGGGTTGTGGTGAAAAGGATATTAGCTTAAGATTAATGACGTATATTTTGTGGAAAAGAATTAGTAGGCTTGATATGATTTGTGAAAGAGCCTAGGTTGATAATTTATGAAAATTTTAAGTGGTAATTATGAGGTATATGTGTGTATGAGGACTGTGTAAAAATAATGAATTGTGGTTGAATCATTATGTGGATAAGAGCGTGGTTATATAAGAATAAGTTGAACCCCTAGGTAGCATGTTGTTAGATAAGGTTTATATATGTATAAGTGTCTTGTGTGCCTAGTTTGTGCTCTTGAATTTTATAGTATAGAGAAGTATGGGGAGGTGTTGTATAGTGTTCTTTAAAGTTGAATTGAGGGAATATAGGTAGGCAATATATGCCTTTGGTACAATTTTATGAATTTTGTTAAGTTATAAGTTATGTTATTAGAGGTGTAATGCTAGTATTCTAAGGAGTTGAAGATGGAGTGTTAAGTGTTTAGAAGCATGGATGACCATACCCATTATAATATTAGTCATAAGTCGATGACTTTGGGGGTTGGAGAAAGTTATGATTAGTGTCCTTGAAAGGGGATGTCCTTGAAAGAAATTAGTGTGTTTTTATTAAAATTATTAAGGGGAGTTTGTGTTCATGTGTATACTGACCCCCCTTTGTGTGGGAGTTGTGGTTATAGATTTAATGAGGGGATCTGTAGGTAATTCTAGGATTTTGACTTTGATCTAAGGGGGAGATGGTGAATTAAGGTAGTTTCCAAATTTTCTCAGCATGGAAAATTGTGGGGAGGAGTCATGATAAACCTACTCCTATTCAAGAAAGCTCCTTCTACTTTAATTTCAATGGACATCTACCAATGTCTTATGTATTCAAGTCCTACCTATGTCTAAGGTTTGAGCTCTATATGTAACTCATGTCATCTCCTGACCTCCAAACTAGAAGTAATAATGTCCCTCATTGATCTAGTATTTCAAATATCCAATCTCTATGTTATGTGGCTCAGGAACCATAAATCTGTGTCCCAAATCATGCTTGGTTCTAAGGAACTATGTTTTTGTATGTTACTAATTTATTTTAGGTTGGGATTAGCCAAAATGATAAAGTTCTGCAAACTCATGACTATTTCAACTCTAAAAATGAGAAGCGATAGCTTCGAGTAGAAGTCTCTGTCTCAATCGTTGACTTCATGAATTCCAAACTTATGTTATATGACTCGTGATGTAAGAACTCATGTTTCTCACTATGGTCTGTCTTAAGAACTCATGCTATGTTGCATTTTTCTAGAGCGTCTCTCTGCTTATGATCCAGACACTTGATATATGAAGCACTTCGTGATTGTATCGTATCTTTACCTCATGTCCCACTGCGAGTAGATCAACAAATATGGGTTATAATTGAGTAGTGTTTCTCTCATTCATGATGCTTATGCTTGGGTCCCTCAATGACCCTCCGTATGTTAGTATAATAGTGGTTGTGGAAGTGTAGTAATGTTTTAGGTAGATATATAGATGTTCTTGAAGGTAAAAAATTTGATGTGATTTCTTTAGCTAAGGTTATAGGAGAAGGGGGAAGAAGGAGATGAACAATCATTATGTGAAATAGTTAGGAAGAAAATATGTGGCAAAAATATTTGCGAGAGTGATTGAATTTATTGGTCTTAGTGGAGAGATCCATGAAGTGAGTGTAGTAATGATAGGCTTGGATGTTGTGATTGATGAAAATGAAAAACAATGCACTATGTGGTTAGTACTCCTCGATTTAAAGTATGAGGTTGTTCGATTATACTGATAGGATAGAAAAGTATTCTTGATGGGATGTAGAATATGGGGGTCCCTTAGCTTAAGCTAGCATATTTTTACTCTGGGTTAGGCTTCAATATGGAAGTACGATAAAACTAGACTCAAGATCTTGTAGTTATGTATTTATCAGGGAAATTATAAGACTGAGATTTTGAAATGTGGTATTCATAGTAGAAATCATAGCGGAGAAGCATCACAAAAATTTAAAGGCTATTAGACGTATCATTTGAGGTAGAGAATGTTTCTAATCTATTCTTATGTCCTGCGGGAACCTCATCTCATGTCTTGTACTAATCTTAAGCAGGACGATGATTCTTAGGTAAATTCATGCCTTACAAAGTTATGATTATGTGCCATAGAACACATGCCAAGATCATGTCTTTGTCAAGTCTAGTTATCTTATGATTTGTGCTTACACAATTTACCTGATGATGCCATGAAAATCTTCTTGAATACCTTTGTATGTTTTGTTGTGGAAAATAGAATTCCTAATGTGAGGTTACGTCCTTTATTCCATACTTATGTAGCTTTAACAAGTTCCTACCCATCATTCGAGGATGAATAATTTCAAGGGGGAGATAATGTAAGACCTCACATTTTTTGGGCTAGAATTCAAACTGTCATTCCTATGCGTATGTACCTGAACCAAATGATTACTTGTTAATATATATGTGATGATAAATTCAATAGTGTGGGAATACCTTTGAATGTGAATTGAGGTAAAAAATATCTCCTAACTCAAAGACAAGTATAGAACGTTTCAATCGATTAAGTTTTAGTGAATGGTTCATCTTGTGTCAAATTTAATTGAACATTACTACATGTATATAATGAGTTACGCATACTACTTTATAACAAAAGAATGATCTTTGAGTTCTCTTTCCAACGTAACTGGTTTCACCTTAATCCAATATCGAAGTAGAAAATTATGCTTATTTTACTTTGAAGTATTTGTCTGTCAACTAAGTGACGACTACCCTAATAAGCCATCTCTTAGGTGACAACTAAGCTAATGAGCCATCAACTAAGTGATGACCCATCAGCTCTAGTCATCAACCTAGGATAGTAAGGGGGAAATTACAGCCTGAAAGTGACGACTTAGGTTATGAGCCGTCACCTAAGTGACGGGCTATCAACCTTAGTCGTCAGCTAAAAAATTTATGCAATTTTCTTTGGTTTCTTTAGGGGTATTTTGGTCTTTTCCTCACTCCAAAAACCTCCCCCACGATTTTAAATGATACCCTAAGACTTATAATCCATCGTCTATCAGTTTTTGACATCTCAAATCCTCTACTCACTCAAGAACAAGGAGAAATTAGGTTTTCCTTCAAGGCAAGAATTTAAGCCTTTCAATCCAAGATTTCCCAAGAAAAATGTCAAGATTAAGGTTCTATTCTTCAACTAAGGAACATAAGGTACGTGGATCTGTCCTAAAAAACTCTATGGGCATAAGTTTTGGTTTTATTAAGATTTTGAAAGCATGTAATGATGTTTTTATAACAAAGGTTTGAACAATTGTTTTTAATAGCCAAATCATGAAACCCTTTTCAATGAAATATATATATATTTATATATATTATTTTGGTCTTGAGGACTCCGCTTAAAATTTATTTTTACTCATGTATATGTAAGTATGCGTTTTGAGTTTTGCAAAGATTAAATCGAGAGCATGAATGAAACAATTCCTCTCATGTTATGATGCCTCTTAATTTCACATGTTATAGGTTATTCAATCGCATGTTTTGAAGCAAGAGATAAGTGTTTTCCTATTATTTTGAACTTGATATTGATTATTAATTGAAGAGTGGATGTTTTCTTATTTATAAATGTTCATGGTGATAATGGAAAGAGTTGCATGGATTGTTATAAAGAAATTGACCATTATATGTTGAAATATTGAAAAGGGAGAATCTTTGAATAAGTTTTGCACATGTTTTGAAATAAGGAATTCCTTGTATTTTTTAAATATTTTTGGTGGTCAAATGACTGAGTTGATTGAAAAATCTAAAGAAGAACCTTATTTGGCTTAGACATACAATTGGCAATTCTTGGTATGACTATACCAAACAAATAAATGTCTAGAAGGTTCAGAACAGACTAAAATACAAATTTTACTTGAATTTTGAATTAAGAAAGATGCATGTTTTAAGAAGGTTAAAAATAGCTGTAAAGAGAGTTAGATGGTTACCGAAGAAAGTACGAGTTGAAGGACTTATCGTAAGAAATTGTAATTTGCCGACACGGGATTATGGTACCTTGCTTTGTGATTTTGCGTACCTTGATTTATGTCATCCCAAATTAGGACTATGGTTAGAAGCCCTGCTTTGTGATGTAGTACATTACAATGTCATGTTGATTTGATTGGGGATTCTGGCACCCTGCTGTGTGATCTTACGTGTCCCCCTTATAGATACTCCAATCCCTGCGGCAAACTTAGATTGGGAGATTGGCCGCCGATTCAAGGTCGAATTCCATATAGCCCATTGAATTACAGATTGTAGGGTTTACCACATAGCTCAGAAGAATAACAAATAGTAGAGTCATGATTTCAAGAAAGTGTTCTGAAATTTATAAAATTATGCCCATGTGTTTTCAAATGTTTTAAGGTGATATGTTTTATGAAATGCTCTCACCTATGTTGTAGAAAAAATTGTTTTGTTTTTGGATTGTTCTACATACCAGTACATTTTTATTGACCCTCTATATTTCAGGATTCGAGGATCAGTCTCGGGGTTTTGCTAAGCAGTATATCATTGTCAGACGATTGGAGTTTGTGATCCTCCTTTATTTCTAAAAGCCTTGTATTACGTGATGATTTTATTCTTTTTAGTTCATGGTCCGACTGGGGGCCTTGTCTCGATTTCAAAAAGATGTTGCTTTCAGTCGTCAGTAGAGTTTTCGCAAACTTGTATAGATGGTTTTGAGTCTTGTTGAATTTATGTCATATTGTTACTTGATATAATCAAATGACCATGTTTCTGTTTGTTTTATTCCTGGATTTTAAAGTTTCTGAATTATGCATATGATTTCTAGTTAGAAGGGAGCTTGGGCCTTCATAGTTCGGGATGCTTGTCACGGCCAGGGCCTCAGTTCGGGTCATGACATAAATAAATACCCATAAATGCATGTTCCTCACATTTTTCTACCCTCTATCATTAACAACTTGCATAAACTACTCCCATAAATCACACATAGAATTCTCAACCTACCATGACGTCTACAAAAAGCTTAACCTCAATCTTCTTTCAACCTTATAGCCTTAGATAAAAGAAACATATAACAACCATTTCTTTACAAGTAACATTTAACTCCCATCTAATCAATTACTCATCACCACTATCATTACATAAGAAGAGATCACTGATAGGTTAGAATATGAGGACTTGAAACATGAAAGGATACTATGAATAACTTGGACCCTTAACTGAAGTCTGAGGAATACAGTATTAACGTCATGCATTCATCAATGAGGTCTAAACTAAGGATATAGTTGACATAATCTGAATTTCAATGATAATTAGGAGTGTACTATAAGTACCTGGAATTGAACATACAGTGTAACATGGGTACCTGAGTCATGGGCTGCATGACCTGAGTTTGGAGTTCATGATTTCATGAAACATGATTCGTACTGCTGAGTGAACTGAAACTCGTTATACTAGGAACTGGAAGCGCAAATGATTCTCTATGATGTGGATGAATGTGAACTATGATCATGGAGTTGACATGTAAGGCATGAGTAGATTTTGTGATAACTGAAGTACAAATACTGAAATAAGCATGGTCCAGACATCTTCTTCCCTAGTATTGTTCTATAACTCACTAGCATCACTACTATAATCTGAGAGCCTGACTTGGTTACTGGTCCTATCATCTTCCACTTAACGTCAATCCATCCTCCTAAGTCGGTGGTACAATAACACGCATAAGAATAAACTCACCCGGAAAGACTATGCCTATTAATGTAAGACCCACTGCGAGTAATTCCGTTTGATACACAACTCTTAGCTTTCTATAGCCCCAACAATCATCATACAATAACTTAAACAATTACTACCTTAGAATTTCTAGGAGTATCACCATACAATCACACCATCTAGTGCTTCAACTCTATATTTTACTGAAGAATAGTATGAGTGGAGCCAATCCATTCCGAGAATGACATCAAAATTAGTCATTTCTAACTCTAAAAGACCTATTGAAGTGATTTTCTGGGATACTGTAACTGGGAAATTTTTGTACATCCATCTGGCTGTGATAGATTTACCCACTGGAATAGACACTAAGAAAGGCTCTACTAAAGTTTTGGGACTAACACCGAA
Organism: Capsicum pubescens; assembly: GCA_030864215.1. Classification (NCBI taxonomy): domain Eukaryota; kingdom Viridiplantae; phylum Streptophyta; class Magnoliopsida; order Solanales; family Solanaceae; genus Capsicum; species Capsicum pubescens. Next base: position 151,888,131 of record CM061543.1, on the reverse strand, counting down.
ATTAACAACTATATAGGGGGTTACAAAAGAAAGTAAAGCCCCGAGATCTTACAAAGCATACACATAAAGATAAAAGACCTGTAACGTTCCTGTAACCACACCAGGAGAGCTTTCCTGATCTTGACGGGAATGGACTACATATAATCTGTTCTAGTGCTGACCATTGATTGCGCTGAAAGTGGAACCCTGCTGAGTTGGGTGACTGGATGGAACTGAAGGACGGTTGTACTGACTCTGCTGACCACTCTTTCATTAGTCTCTAAGTCTGTGGCTTGGCTTGCCACACCCAAAACACACCTCACTGTCGGCTCTACACATGCCTTTATGATTCCTGCCATATTTTCTACAAAGCGGATTGGTATGACACTGTTCACACTACCCTGGCTCTTGGAGCCTGGCGCCCTATCCTGACTGTCATTCTTGAACTTTGGTACTAGTGCTCTAGATAAAGATGGAGCTAGGGAAGAAAAATTTAACAAGACTGAGAATATTTACCACCCTCTGACTTTGGCTGAGAAAATTAAAGCTACCTATTTTGGCCGTATTATTCTCCCTCTCTCTCTCCTTAAGTTTTTATTCCTCAATATGTTGAGCATAAAACATAAGCCTATATAGGTTCATCTCCTTAATCAACATAGCTTCCCTACACTATTTTACCACACTATTAAATATACCATAAATGAACTTACTCAGTCTAGAACTATTGTCTGCAACCACAATAGGAACATACCTTGCCAACTAAGTAAACTTAAGCGAGTATTCCTTCACACTCAATTACCTTGCATCAAATTAATAAAATCCAGTACCTTAGCTTCCCTCAACTCCAAAGGAAAGAACCTATCTAAAATGGCTGTGTCAATCTCCTCCCACTCTACAGCCCCTGAATCTGTGCCCCTATCCCCCTTCCACTGCTTATACCACGTATAAGATACATCCTACAACTTGTAAGAAGACAACTCTACACTATCACTCGAAGTGACACCCATGATATCAGTCACCTTCTGAACCATATAAAGAAACTCTTGCGAATCCTCCTCAGACATGGAACCCAAAAATAAATAGGGATTTATTCGGGTGAAGTCCTAAATCCTAGATGTAGTTGTATTTTCTACTTGATTAGATGTGGAAATAGTTTGATGATTATTCTGAGCAGCTACTGAATGATATAAGGTAGTGACTGTAGCTTTGAACTTGGAATGAGATACGTGCTCAGTCAGGGGATCTTTCTGAACAGGCAGAGGTACGGGCTAATTTCTATTTCTTCTTTTGTTATTTTTTTTGGGAGAAACTGGCTGCAAACAAAAGGAAGAATGAGTCAGAAAGAGATTTTTAAATAGAGATTATGCTCATTCGCATGAAATGATTATTGAAAGAAGGGAAACTTTTCCTAAAATGTCTTGTAGCCTCCTGTCCATAAGTGTGGTGCACTTCACACCCATGTACAAGACACTACTCAATGCAAATTTTCAGATACCCTAGGACACTATAAAACCTTAGGCTCTGATAACAAGTTTTGTCATGAACCGAGGCTACCCCTAGTCGCAACAACGGTGCTTAAGGTCACAAGTGACCACAAGCTAATCCATTAGCTGGTACCTGCTATGAGCACTAATTAAACTAATAATAAAAAATATGTGGAAGAACAACTGATAATGCCATAAGGTTTTAAGTGCTAAAAAATAATTAAATCATAGATATGTGATGTATGAAGACCTACTAAAAAGATTGATAAAATAACTGATAAACCGACTAACTATCTGAATGTCTGAAAATCCTCTAACTGACTGACTGTAGAGTTGATAGAACAAACCCCCCACTAAATCTGACTAAATAGAAATAATAAACAACTGAGATAAAATAAAATGAAACAATCATGTCCTTGATAAATGAGGATTCACCATGACTATTGCAGCTGATAAGATGAACTAAGTTCGGTCAGGAAACTGTGCATCCGAAACTGTGATATAAGACATCATAGCATGAATAAAAGTATGTGGTAAGCACTTTAAATATACTGGTATATTAGATGAGGTTAGGCTGTAATGCAAGGGCTAACTGTGCGTGAAACAATGACTTTTTGAATAACATGAGATAATTAAGTATGCATGCATGAAAACTGATATACTAAGAATGCAAGACAAAGTATATAATGTTTTTGAAATAATCTGTAAATTGAATTCCTAAAATCTGATAACTGAATAACTGGAAGTTTGTATACTATAGTCAAGCAAACTTGAGCCAATTCTGTATTGAATACTGAACTAGTACTATGAGAGGTATCATCTTACCAACATAGCCTAATTTAAGCTAATCAGGGTCCAACCTGTACCCCAGTTGGAAGAGTGTCACTACCATGCCACAGGTACTAATACTGGCTATGTGGATCCACTAAACTAATGTCCCAAAATACTAATGTATCACCCTCAACTGGAAGTTTCTCTAATGATATATGTGTTACCCTCAACTGGCAGGTAAACATCTTGTCAACCCTTAACTGTCAGGTTGATATCTCTAACCTACATTGGCTACGTATTTTCAGAACGGTCACATCCTCTACTGGTAGGTAAGCCTCCATCTCTGCATTCACTCAGTGCTAAATCCTTCTCCCAATTAAACTGACACTGATTACTGGACTAAACTAAGCTTAACTGAACAATCAACTGATCATAATAACTGACTGAATGATAATGCTTATAGTATATCTGAAATCATTCTAATGATACTGAAATTGTGTAAACAGATAAGTATCGGGTGTTCATAACCCTACAACAATGAATGGAAATAACAATCCGACATATAAAAGCTTTGAAACCATAGTAGGGGATCATTGTTCAAAATACAACACTTAGGCATTTCATCAAACACATGAGAGTCATGAACTTAAGCATAGGAATGGGTAAATAATTTGATAATAACATAATTACAATACTAAAACCAAGAATTAGGGTTTTAATATGAAAATTTCATCATTTAAATATGTAAAGGCTCATTCAATCAAAACACTAGTAATTACAATACATAAATTGTAATTCATAAGAGCTTCATGGAAATAATTCATCCTAAACATGTAAAATTTATCATTTAAAACATAAAAATAGTATCTTAGACTCCATGGGTGAAAAAGGCCTATGGATGAACATCACACATACCTTAAACCCTTAAGATTAAAAGAGAAACACAATCTTGATGCTTTTCTTGAAAGTTTTTGGATTGGAAAACTTATATTCTTAGTTTTCTTAGGGAGGGGGTAATTGAATTTGATGTTTTTGGGAGATGGTTAGTGTTTTTTTTGAGAGGAGAATTAGGGAAAATGGGCATATAATGCCCTAATCGATGCTTTAATTTGTGTTTTTTATGAATTAGATTGAGGAAAAAGACTCAATTGCTCCTCAGAGAATTAAATTCACAATTGGAATGCGCTTTAAGATGTCACCGCGATGCAATGAGTCCTCCACTACTATAAACACTGTGACGCTCCACTATTGCAGTAAGCTGTTGTAATTGAAATTAAAACATGACCCAATCCCTTGCAGAAAGAACTAAATCTTCCTTGAGATATGCTCCTTACACCCTTAAACCTTAATTAACTCAAAAACCAACACCTCGGAGTCGGGAAGACCCATTTAGAAATCCTCAAATTTATGAGGCAAAAAATAAGACCATGTTCCCAATACTTAGTGAAATTTTTAGTCTTTAAGCCTCTTATGCATGCAATTAGGAATTGAAACTTTTCTCTCATGATGTGTATTATTTTCTTGACTCTGGGTCTACTCTTTCTTATGTGACCCCAAATATGACTATGCACCTTAGTTTTGGTCACAAGAGTCTGTCGATTCTTTTTCTATTTCTAATCTGGTAGAAGGCCCTGTGTTTAATAAGAGGGTCTATGGGGGGTGAGAGGGTGGTATTTTTTGGTAGTGGTAAGACTCTTGTAGACTTAATATAGTTGAATGTGATTTATTTTAGAGTAATTCAGGGGGTTGGGTTGGTTTCACTCTTGCTATGCTTCCTTAGATTCTCGAACCCGTTGGGTCATGTTCTGATTCCCTAGTGAGCTGTTCATTATATGGAAAGGTGGTTCTTTAGTTCTAAAAGAAAGATTCATTTCTTATATTAAAGCCCCAAAATCTGATCTCAAATGGGTGTTTGTATCATTTGGTACGAGTTAAGGATTCTACCGCAGAAGAGCCTTCTTTAAAATTCATTCCCATGGCTTATCAGTTTGTTGATGATTTTTTCGATGTTTCTCTAGGATAGGGAAATTGATTTTTGGGATTGATCTTGTTATGGGTACTAATTCGATCTCTATCCTTCCTTATAGGATGACTCCAACGCAGATAAAAGAGCTTAAGGAAAAATTGAAAAACCTTTTAGATAAAGGTTTCATCTATCCTAGTGTATCTCTATTTGGGTATGCCCACATTATTTGTGCGCAAGAGGGATGGTTCCTTTCGTATATGAATTGATTATCATCAGTTGAACATAGTGACTATAAGGAATAAGTGTCCTCTCCCTAGAACCGATGCTTTTTTTGATCAACTTTAGGGTATGAAGTGTATCTCTAAGATTAATCTTAGATCGGTTTATAATCAACCTAAGGTTAGGGATGTGGATATCCCTAAGAATGCCTTTAGAACCCAGTATAGTACCTATGTGTTTCTTGTATTGTCTTTTCGGTTGACTAATGTCTCAGAGGTATTCATGGACTTGATAAATATGGTCTTCCATCCATTCTTGGACATTTTTTTCATTGTCATCATTGATGACATCTTAGGCTACTCTAAGTGTGAGGTGGATCCATGTAGATCACTTTCTTTCCATGTTGCAAACTTTGAATTATCATCATTTGTATGCCAAGTTCACCAAGTTTGAGTTTTGGTTAAAAGATGTAGCTTTTATTGGTCCTGTTATCTATCTCTAGTAGATAGATCATGGTAGACCCTCCAAAAGGTATGCGGTAGGGTATCTTATAGTGACTGGACCTAAGGACTCCTTCCTTGGTATGTTGTGTCGGGATGGGTCTCATTTATGACCTAGGTGGTTTCTAAGATGCACTTCGTACCTATAGTGTTGTGTCTTTGTGGAAGGTCTTTCCTTGAGTGCCGTGAGTGGTTCTTCTTCATTAGTTCCTCCATGACCCATCTTGTGTTGGATAGTGTCTCGGGAAGCATGGTGATGTTTTAAAGTGGGAAATATAGAAGTCCCTAAACTTTAAGGGAGCCAAGTGGCTTTGATAAGTGGTGGGTTGAATCCTAAGGATCAATAAAATAAAATGGTGGATTGATAATGATCATGATATGTGGTGATGTATTCTTGTTGTGTGCTTTGTTTTAATTAGTTTGAGGGTTATTTTTATGTGTACTAACATGTTAACTTATGTTTCCTCTTTCCTTACCTATCATTCTAGGATAGATGATGCTAAGTGAGGGAGAATTAAACACCCAATATCTTGTCCTTGCAATTGTTTTTGTTTTGAGCATGATGACCAAGATACGATTGGACAAACCAATCGTACCCTTTTGATATGGGTCGTATACAAGATCACCTTCCTCTCTTATACCATAAAAAGCCTAGGAAGGATAGTATACTGTCCCCTATACGACTGTCCCTCCCCTCAATCGTACCCTAACTATATGATTCGTACCCAACATGATCATATGGAGTGAACTCTCAACTTGAGTGGATTGTTTTGTATATGGTTGGTGTATACGAGTTAGGGGCTGAGTCGTATTCTTTGGATATGACTCAAAGGTGTGCAGTCGTACCCTTAATAGTGTGTGAGACCTAGGAGAAGCCTAGGATACGAGTTAGGGTACCACTCGTAACCTAGAGTATGATTCCCTTAATGAGTCGTATGGTGAGTCATACCCCTGGACGGGTCCAATTTTCATCTTTTAACCAAGGGCTTTGTGTTCATTTCCTACACCCTAAACCCTAAGACCTCTTACTATATAAGTGTATATGGCCTCCTTGAGCATATTTTGAGTGGATCTAACATCCTAAACTCTCTCTTAAATACTCTCAAAGTTCTTGGAACAAGATTGGAGGCTAGGTTTGGAGGGTTCTCATTTAGAAGATAAAGAGTATTCAAGTTCTTGATGAATGATCTTACTAACGACATGTAACTCTTTCCCTTGTTAAATAAATTTAAACCCATGTATGTCATATTTGGATTAGTAAGTGTACATGGTGGTTAAAAAATCAAATTAAAAGGGTTTTGTTGCCTAATGATGAATAATTTTGATTCTTTCTTAGACTTGTGTTTATACTTGTTATTAATGATGATTTACCTATGTGGGTTCTTGTTGTATGTGGCTTAATATGAAGGTCTGAGTAACCCTTATTTTGAAGATTTCTACCATGAAAATAGCTTTGTTAAAGGTATGTACATAAGGTGTTTGTGAAAATGTCTAATTGAATTGTCTAGTCACATATTGGTGATGTTTCAAACTAGGAAAATGGCCCAATAAGCATGAATTATTGATAAATAATATTGTAAAGGTATTGTGAGCCATGTTTTGTATAATTGAATAACTTTTTTGAGCTAATAACTAATAAGGGGTTGAATACTTTAAATATGAAATCGAGTTTTGTATTGATTCGGTTCTGGACACTCGTCCAATATCTATTCCTCCTTATAGAATGGCTCTAGCTGAGTTGAGGAAACTCAAGAAGCAACTTAAGAATCTTCTAGATAAAGGGTATATTCATCCTAGTGTATCCCCGTGGTGTGCACCGGCATTGTTCGTGCGCAAGAAGGATGGTTCCCTTCGGATGTGCATTGACTATCAATAGTTGAATAAAGTAACGGTCAAGAATAAGTACCCTCTTCCAAATATAGATAACTTGTTTGATTAGTTGCAAGGTACCAAGTTTTTTTCTAAGATAGATCTTTGATCTAGGTATCATCAACTTAATATTAGGGAGGAGGACATCCCTAAGATAACTTTTCATACTCGTTATGGGCACTTTGAATTCTTGGTGATGTAATTTGGCTTGACTAATGCTCCGATGGCATTTATGGATTTGATGAGCAGGGTTTTCATATAGTTCTTAGATTATTTTGTCATTGTGTTAATTGATGACATCTTGTTGTATTCTAAGAGTGAGGTGGGTTATGTCAATTACCCCCGTGTGGTGTTACAGACCTTGAAGGAACAACAGTTATATGTAAAGTTCTCTAAGTGTGAGTTTTTGTTGAATGATGTGACATTCTTGGGTCATATTATTTCTAGTGAGGGGATCATGGTGTATCCATAAAAGGTGGTTGTGGTTAAGAAGTGTCCTATACCTACGACTCTAACTGACATTCAGAGCTTCTTGGGTTTGGATGGTTATTATAGTCAGTTTGTGAAAAGCTTTTCAATGATAGCTACCCCATTGACTAAGTTGACTTAGAAGAAGCTTTTCAATTTTTCTGTGTGTCATTTCTTGGATTTCGACCCACCATTTCGTAGAGCATCAAATAAGCTTTCCAACGATATGTGGATCACCCAAAACGGACACTCGAGCGATGAGTTATGAACATTCCGACCGAACGGTGAATAGTGAAGAACAGTAAAACGTGCAGGAAAAAGTACTGAGGCCAAGCGTATTTTTGCTAAAACTTTAAACGATCATAACTCCTTGTACATAATGAACTGTGTGAGATTCTATATATCAACGGAAAGCCCTGAAGATCTTCTTTCCAATGAAATTGGTTTCATCCAATTTGTACATCGGAGTAAAAATTTAAGGCTAATTTACTTCAGCCTATCGGATAGATCACTGAAGGGAAGATTTGACATTGATTGATTTTTAAAGGTATATTGGTCATTTTCCATTATTGTAACCCTCTCTATATACCCCCTTTGAGCTGAGAATTATCATTTATTTTCTCTCATTTCTCTTATATCTCTCTCTCAAAATATATGCATATATATATATATAGAAGAAGAGGAGTTAGGATTAGGGTTCCAATTGGGGGAAAATCGATTCAAGGCTTCGCGTCGCTAATTGCTTCCGTCAATCTCTTCGGCTATGAAATTTAAGGTATGCAAGTGTTTATCTATGGGATCCTTTAGTCCATAGAGCCCACAAATCCTTTTTCAAAGGCTCAAGATACATGTGTATATATATATATATATATGATTATACTTTTTAAATTTTCATTGTGTATGTGTATAGTATTCAGATGATGGTTGAGATATATGTGTGGGATGATTATGTGTGTTGGTTGAAGTATATGTGTGTGGTATTTGTGTGATGGTTGGTGATTATGTTGTTGAAGTTGATGATATCCAAGAAGGGATCTTTGTAAGTTTCTGGAAACTATGGTGGTGTGTGATGTATAAATATAAGAAATGGGTGATTGAATACTTGTAATCTTGATGAACCCACCTATGCCTAAGAAGTGCATGTAAGGTGTTTGTGAAAATACCAAAGAGACTAGATATTTTGTTTTTATAACATAATAGGTCCAAAATTAATTAATTATGAATATATGATGATTTAAATTGTTAAGCCTTGATTTATACTATTATTCCATTATTTTCTTTTTATGACTTGATAATTTTTATTGGGAATTATATATCCCTACTATTTATTGATATGTCAAATATTTTCTAAATGTGAGTTGGATTATGAATTGAGAAATGTGGATGTTGAAGTTGAAGGATGATGGTGTTGTGGTGCATGAAGTTGAGCATTAAACCTATGCCCTAAATGGTGCATGTAAGGTGATTGTTAAAATGCCTATGTGAAGAAGAATTAAGTATTTGACATGTTTGTTATCCAAATTATGATTTCATGCCATATCCATATGCTTAACTTATGTCTTCCATATGTTTGACAAAATATTTAAGAGAATAGGAAACTATGCATTGTGGTTCATTAGGTCTTAAAAGATAAATTCATGCTTTGTTCCTATGGATAGTTGATTTCCTTGAATTTATGGTGCGTTGTGGGTGTATAATGGAATGCCATGATGAATTGTTGGGGTAACAATGATGTTTGTGCATAGTATTTGCTGTGGACCCAAAGCATGCTCCCCATGTGTTCGATTGGATTCTTATATGAAGAAATGAGGCCATTTGATTTGCTAAGTATGAAGTCTTACATTATGTGTTGTGTATGATGGCCTATGGGCATGTTGTGTATGAGTTATCTATCTTGTGTTACTTTATGCTATTGTGTTCTAGGGGTACATATGCCCGAAATAGTCTGCTGGTCTAGAGCCGAGTCAGTTTCACGGTAATCTCAATCGAGCGATGAACAATGAACTCCTGCTTAGTTTCAAAACTTGGGGAAAACTCAGTAATCTCAGAAATCATTCTTTATCGAATACTCGGGCCATGAAGCTCTAAAATCTTACATATCAATTCACTCTGTTACAGACCTCTGTACATTTTGTGAGATAGTAAGCTTATCTTAAATGTAAGTGGCATTTAGAAATACTCCGTCAGAGAACGGAATCAAGTGAACTCTATCATATTGATAAAGTATCTTAATGTAAGAACAAATTTAGTTCAGTTGAGTACAGTTAACAATTGGTTAAGTGTCTTTCAGTTGGGAGTAGGATTCAGCACTGAACGAGCTAAGGATGAGAACATTCCTGCGAGTAGAGGGTTTGATTCCTGGTAGCAATCCTTATGCTCCAGAACTACGTCGCTAGCATATGTTGATACATCTATCCTGCGAATAGAGGGTTAGATGAGGTGGTTGTCCTGTGAGTAGAGGGTCCTACCATTCTTGTTTGAGGTCCTGATAGTAGAGGCTCCTATGCAGTTGTCTTTACTGGTGGCGCGGTATTGACACCCTTTCAGCTGGGGTACAGGTTGGATCCCACTTGTGGTAAGTGGGGCATGTTGGTTAAATGATCACTCCCACAGTTTCAGTAATAGTCTCAGAAAAAAACTCAGTTAATGTGCAAAAGTTGAGGCTGTCAGATACAGGCCTCCCAATATTGCTTTCATTATCATTGAGTAGAGAGACTTCCTGCGAGATGAGGGTTGCTCTCGAACTTATTTACCCATTATCATTATCATTGAGTATAGAGGCTTTCTGCTAGATGAGGGTTGATCTCAGATTCAGTTGTTTAGTGTTCCAGAGTTGGTGAATTTGAATATCAAATATCAGTAATATCAGTTATCCGATTTCTCAGTATGGATAAGTACAGATGTCAGCTCTAGTAGCTTCAGATACTCAGTATCTTATTATCAGTATTATTATTTTTGGCTGTCAGTCTTCAAAATGTAACATTCGGTGTCATGATGATTTTAGTTGTACTTTATGCATCCATGTATGTATTGTTGATCAGATATGTTTCAAAATTGGTAACTGCAGAGTTTCTACATATGTTTATTCCAGCAAATACATATTATTCAGATTGTTATGTTTATGCATAAGCCTTATATTTCACCTTACCCAATACTTGCATACTCGGTACATTCTTTGTACTGACGCATTCGCGCTATGGTGTTTTCCCTACCATAGGTTCAGAAGAGCGAGATTCAGAGTATATTTAGCTGTCAGATCTTGTAGCAGTGGGTGCAGCAGTGAGTCCTCATCATCCGAGGCTATTCAATTTTAGTGTTTTGATGATTTTAGTAGACGGAGTTAGTTGGGGAATTGTCCCTTCAACTCCACAGTTCAGACAGTGTAGAGGCTTTTTAGACAGATGTATTGATATTTAGTTTTCAGTACTGTATATTTAAATGTTTGAACCTTATGGCCAGATTTAGCCAGTTTCCGCATTTATCGTATTATAATATGCAGTAAACAGATACGGATATTAGTGAAGGGTTAGCTTATGGTTCCTTGGGGTCACGAGCACCGTGTGGAATTCCGGTTAAAGGGAATCGGGGCGTTACAAACTTGGTATTAGAGCCTAAGGTTCACAAGTGTTTTAGGGAGTCTGAAAAGCCGCATCTAGTATAGTCTTGTACAAGAGTGTGTTGCGCGCCACATTCATGTACAGGAGGCTATGGGATGTTTAGAAGAGTTTCCGTTCTTTCATGATCCAGATCGTGCTATAGAAAGATTTTCCAAGAGAGTTATGTAGACTCTTGTAATGATCTACTTATATCAGATTTTCCTTACTCTTAAGGTAACAGAAGTAGTGAAGCCAAAGTCTTTCAGATAGAACTTTGTCTGACAGTCCTCGCAGATAGTTTCGGGATAGTGTTCTCTAAAGTGAGCAGAGTATGCCTTATGGGGTTAGCTGTTTATATGGTGAATGAATAGGCTTGAAATTATATATGTAAGAATCTAAGTGTGGAAGATGGGAATTATATGTGTTGATTGATAGAGATATAGCTGCGATTCTCATGGTGTGGAGAAGTATAAGTTTAAGAGACGTGACATTTGAAGGCTAGAATGAGAATAGTATGTTTATTAAAGATTTGTGGATATTCATGTTATGTTTTAGAAGCTAAGCTTGAATCTTTGAAGAATGTAAGTTTGTGGACTCCAAACTAAGTATTAAGATGTGAATGTGGTATTAGTAGCCTATGAAGAAATCGAAGCAGATAATGTGTTTAGTGAGACAAGTAGGTGTTGAAAAGAGTGTATATATATGATGATGATTGTAGAGACTAAGGAAAGATAAGAGTTGTATTCCAAGAAGTAGCATTGGTATTGAATTTATGTTTTCAGGTGTAGTCTTTCTGGATGAATTAAGTTATCATTTTGTGCACCGTTGTGCCTCAGACTCTAGAGTATATTGGTTGTAGTTCATTTTAGGGTTTAGCCAAGTGTTCAAAAGTTTCTGACGATGACTTAAAGTTGAGAGGAGGATGATAGGGAAAGTGACAAGTCAGGCCCTCAGAATCTGGTAGTGGTGCCAGTAGGTATGGAAAAGCAGTAAAGGGAGACAGTTCCCGACCCATTCTTATTTCAGTGAAATATGTCTAGAGAGACCTTGGGTCCCAAGGAGGAGATACCCCATAATGTTATAATAATTGCATGTCCATGCTCTTTCTATGATGTTAACCTCATCGTTCGTTGTATTTCTAGTTATGCTTTCGAGAATTTGGTTTATTAGGTATATTCGTATTTAATATGCACGTTCAATAGAAAGGAACTCGAATTGTGGGCATGTTTGAACATGTATTAAAGAGATTGGTTGGGTTATGATTCTGTGCATTTGAGATGCATGTGTGTTGTGAAAATTTACCCATGAGTGGGTTGTTGAATGTTTTATGCGATAGATGTGCATGACTAGTGAAAGTACGCAGAGTATTGGTTGCTTCAGTTGTGTGGTTATGTTTTGAGATGTGTTGCTGTCTTGAATAAACCCAGTCGATTAGTGTTCTTGATCTAGACTTCACATTCGAGGACGAATGTTTCCAAGGGGGAGATGATGTAATACCCTGGAAAATTTTTCGTCAAAATTTTGTGCGTAAACGTATTGGGTCCTATCTTCTAGAATGATTTATAATTTTTCTGAGTGTCATTTCTTGGATTTTGACCCACAATTTCGTTGAGCATCGAATAAGATTTCCAATGATATGTGGATCACCCAAAACGGACACCCGAGCGATGAGTTACGAACATTCCGATCAAACGGTGAATAGTGATGAACAATAAAACGTGTAGGAAAAAGTACTGAGGCCAGGCGTATTTTTTCTCCAACTTTAAATGATCATAACTCCTTGTACATAATGAACCGTGTGAGCTGTTATAAATAAACAAAAAACCCTGAGAGTCTTCTTTCCAATGAAATTGGTTTCATCATATTTGGACATCGGAGTAAAAATTTATGGCCAATTTACTTCAGCCTAACGGATAGATCACTGAAGGGCAGATTTGAGATTGATTGATTTTTAAAGGTATTTTGGTCATTTCCCATTATTGTAACCCTCTATATATACCCCCTTTGAGATGAGAATTTTCATTCATTTTCTCTCATTTCTCTTATCTCTCTCTCTCTCAAAATATATGCATATATATATATATATAGAAGAAGAGGAGTTAGGGTTAGGGTTCCAATTGGGGGAAAATCGATTCATGGCTTCGCTTCGCGAATTGCTTCAATCAATCTCTTCGGCTACAAAATCTAAGGTATGTAAGTGATTATCTATGGGCTCCTTTCGTCCATAGAGCCCACAAATCCTTTTTCAAAGGCTCAAGATACGTGTGTATATATATATATGATTATACTTTTTAAATTTTCATTGTGTATGTGTGTAGTATTCACATGATGGTTGAGATATATGTGTGGGATGATTATGTGTGTTGGTTGAAGTATATGTGTGTGGTATTTGTGTGATGGTTGGTGATTATGTTGTTGAAGTTGATGATATCCAAGAAGGGATATTTGTATGTTTGTGGAAACTATGGTGGTGGGTGATGTATAAATATATGAAATGGGTGATTGAATACTTGTAATCTTGATGAATCCACCTATGCCTAAGAAGTGCATGTAAGGTGTTTGTGAAAATACCTAAGAGACTAGAGATTTTATTTTAATAACATAATAGGTCCAAAATTAATTGATTATGAATATATGATGATTTAAATTGTTAAGCCTTGATTTATACTATTATTCCATTATTTCCTTGTTATGACTTGATAATTGTTATTGGGAATTATATATCCCTACTATTGATTGATATGTCAAATATTTTCTAAATGTGAGTTGGTTTGTGAATTGAGAAATGTGGATGTTGAAGTTGAAGGATGATGGTGTTGTGGTGCATGAAATTGAGCATTAAACCTATGCCCTAAATGGTGCATGTAAGATGATTGGTAAAATGCCTGTGTGAAGAAGAATTAAGTATTTGACATGTTTGTTATCCAAATTATGATTTCATGCCATATCCATAAGCTTAACTTATGTCTACCATATGTTTGACAAAATATTTAAGAGAATAGGAAACTATGCATTGCGGTTCATTAGGTCTTAAAAGATAAATTCATGCTTTGTTCCTATGGATAGTTGATTTCCTTGAATTTGTGGTGCGTTGTGGGTGTATGATGGAATGCCATGATGAATTGTTGGGGTAACTATGATGTTTGTGCGTAGTACTTGCTGTGGACCCAAAGCATGCTCCCCACGTGTTCGATTAGATGCTTATATGAAGAAATGAGGCCATTTGATTTGCTAAGTGTGAAGTCCTCAATTATGTGTTGCGTATGATGGCCTATGGGCAAGTTGTGTATGAGTTATCTATCTTGTGTTACTTTATGCTATTGTGTGCTGGGGGTACATATGCCCGAAATAGTCTGCTGGTCTAGAGCCGAGTCAGTTTCACGGTAATCTCAATCGAGCGATGAACAATGAACTCCCGGTTAGTTTCAAAACTTGGGAAAACTCAGTAATCTCGGAAATCATTCTTTATCGAATACTCGGGCCATGAAGCTCTAAAGCCTTACATATCAATTCACTCTATTACAGACCGCTATACATTTTGTGAGATAGTAAGCTTATCTTAAAAGTAAGTGGCATTTAGAAATACTCCGTCACAGAACGGAATCAAGCGAACTCTGTCATATTGATAAAGTATCTTAATGTGAGAACAGATTCAGTTCAGTTGAGTACAGTTAAGTACTGGTTAAGTGTCTTTCAGTTGGGAGTAGGATTCAGCACCGAGCGAGCTAAGGATGGGAACATTCCTGCAAGTAGAGGGTTTGATTCCTGGTAGCAATCCTTATGCTCCAGAACTACGTCGCCAGCGTAGGTTGAGACATCTATCCTACGAGTAGAGGTTTAGATGAGCTGGTTGTCCATCGAGTAGAGGGTCCCACCATTCTTGTTTGAGGTCCTAATAGCAGAGGGTCCTATGCAGTTGTCTTTACTGGTGGCGCAGTATTGACACCCTTCTAGCTGGGGTACAGGGTGGATCCCACTTGTAGTAAGTGGGGCATGTCGCTTAAATGATCACTCCCACAGTTTCAGTAATAGTCTCAGAAAAGAACTCAGTTAATGTGCAGAAGTTGAGGCTGTCAGATACAAGCCTCCCAGTATTGTTATCATTATCATTGAGTAGAGAGACTTCCTGCGAGATGAGGGTTTCTCTCAAACTTATTTACCCATTATCGTTATCATTGAGTATAGAGACTTTCTGCTAGATGAGGGTTGATCTCAGATTCAGTTGTTCAGTGTTCCAGAGTTGGTGAATTTGAATATCAAATATCAGTAATATCAGTTATCCGATTTCTCAGTATGGATAAGTACAGATGTCAGCTCTAGTAGCTTCAGATACTCAGTATCTTATTGTCAGTATTATTATTTTTGGGTGTCAGTGTTCAAAATATAACATTCGGTGTCATGATGATTTCAATTGTACTTTATGCATCCATGTGTGTATTGTTGATCAGACATGTTTCAAAATTGGTAACTGCAGAGTTTCTATATATGTTTATTCCAGCGAATACATATTATTCAGATTGTTATGATTATGCATAAGCCTTATATTTCACCTTACCCTATCCTTGCATACTCGGTACATTCTTTGTACTGACGCATTCGCGCTATGGTGTTTTTCCCACCATAGGTTCAGAAGAGCGAGATTCAGAGTATATTTAGCTGTCAGATCTTGTAGCAGTGGGTGCAACAGTGAGTCCTCATCATTCGAGGATATTCAATTTTAGTGTTTTGATGATTTTAGTAGACAGAGTTAGTTGGGGAATTGTCCCTTTAACTCCACAGTTCAGACAGTGTAGAGGCTTTTCAGACAGATGTATTGATATTTAGTTTTCTGTACTATATATTTAGATGTTTGAACCTTATGGCCAGATTTAGCCAGTTTTCGCATTTATCATATTATAATATGCAGTGAACAACTACGGATATCAGTGACGGGTTAGCTTGTGGTCCCTCGCGGTCACGATCACCGTGCGGCGTTTGAGTTCATGGGAATCGGGGTGTTATAGGTGCATGAATCGTGCTATGTTGTTCATCCCAATTTACAAAAATGTATCATGTTCTCAAGGAGATATTTTGGTGGAATGGTATGAAAGGTATGTGGCTGATTTTGTAGCCAAGTGCATGGTGTACCAACAAGTCAAAATTGAGCACATGAGAGAGTTGTATCAAGAAATTAATTTGGCCAAATGGACATGGGAGGTAATCAATTGGATTTTGTTATCGGTCTTCCTCGGTCGTAGAATAAATTTGATTTGATTTGGGTCATCGTGGATTGGATAACGAAGTCTACTCACTTTCTTCTAGTAAGGACAACCTTTCCGGTGGAGGATTATGTGAAGTTGTATCTTCAGGAGATTGTGAAGATGTATGGGGTACCTGTTTAGATTATATCTGATGATGGTATGCAGTTTTTATCTCATTTTGGCAGTCTTTTCAGAAAGGATTGGGGACTAATGTTAGTCTGAGTACTGCTTTTCATCGTCACATGGATGGACAAAAAGAGTAGACTATTCAGATGTTGGAGGATATGCTTCGAGCGTGTGTGATTGATTATGATGGTAACTGTGTTGAGCATCT
This sequence comes from Capsicum pubescens, assembly GCA_030864215.1. Lineage (NCBI taxonomy): Eukaryota > Viridiplantae > Streptophyta > Magnoliopsida > Solanales > Solanaceae > Capsicum > Capsicum pubescens. Next base: position 151,871,705 of record CM061543.1, on the reverse strand, counting down.
ACCTTTGGTAGAATTTGCTTAAAACAATAACTATCATTCTAGCATTGGTATGGCCCTTTTTGAGGCATTGTATGGTAGGAGGTATAGATCTCCTATTAGTTGGTTTAAACTTGGTGAGGCGGATATGTTTGGTCTTGATTTGTTTCACCAGGCCATGGAAAAATTGAAGGTGATTCAGGATAGGATTAAGGTTTCCCAAAGTCTCCTAAATTCCTATATGGATATAAAGCATAAAGACTTGGAGTTTGAGGTTTGGGATCAAGTATTCCTAAAGGTATGTCCCTTGAAGGGAGTAATGAGGTTTGGTAAACAGGAAAAGCTTAGTCCCCAGTTTGTTTGTCCTTATGCGGTTTCGCAGAGGGTTGGTAATGTGTCTTATGAATTGTAGTTGCCTTCTAGTTTGAGCTCCGTTCATCCGGTATTTCACATCTCTATGTTGAGGAAGTGCATTGGTGATCCTTCTTCAATTGTTTTTTGGATGAATTGGGTATCTTGGATTCTCTATCTTATGAAGAGGTCCCGATTGAGTATCGGGTCGGCAGGTTCATCAGTTACGGACCAAGGGTTTGGACTCGATTAAGGTTCTATGGTGGAACCACAAGTTGGAAGAGGCTACATGGGAGGCGGAAGAGGACATAAAGTCCAAGTATCCATATTTATTTTTTTCTCCTGGGATTCATGCAGAAGGTATGTATTCTTCAACACACTTTTGTTTCAAACTTTGTTAAAGTAAAGATTAATATCTTTGCATCTTTATTTTCTAACTTTGTTAAAGGTTTGTTTGATATTCAATAATACGAATGAATCATGCTTGTGGTTACCCTACCTTGTCCGTTATTCGGGGCCAAATGTTCCTAGTAGGGGAGACTATAAAACCTTGAGTTTTTGACCCTTTGAAAATTCCCTGGATGTCTTATTTCTAGACAAGTTATGATTCGGCAAAACGAGCCGTACACTGTGGTACAAGTGTTATGGGTTAGTCGTATGCTGACCAATGTAAGTTGATGTGTTCGATTTGGTATTTGGAATAGATATGACTTGATTGGTATGAGTCGTATTGTTGGATACGGGTTGTTGGATTTGGTCCTTTCTTTCACTTTATTGTAGACTTGGAAACTTAAGTTGGATCTGAGTACGAGTGGAACACCATGAGCCGTAAGCCAGGGTACGAGTAATACCATGGACATGTATGGTGGACAGTGTTTAATTCTTTTTTGATTGTATTTTTCCAGGTGTACGAGTCAGAGGTTCTGGTTGTATGCTTTGGGTATGATTTGGTAAGGGTAAGTTATACCTTGGATAGTGTTGGGTCTAAGGGGGAGGCTTTGGGTACGAGTAGTGCATACCACTCGTATTGGAGGGTACTACTAGTATGGTTAGTCGTACCCCCTGATGGTAATTTTATGCAGTTTAAGTGAGGGCAATCGTGACATTTTTGCACTTAACGTTATAAGGACCAACGACTTTTAAATAACTTGGGAGGTTATATGCCTTACTATTTTATTCATTAACACCTAGAAAACACTCTCTAATCCCTTCTAATGTTCTTGGGCAAAGGAAGCTAAGGTTTCATATTAAGTATTAATTAAGAGATTGTATTGGTGATTTCTCTCCATTAACTTCTCAATAAAGGCGTATACTCTTCCCTCATTGTTAGTTCCAGCTAAAGGCATGGTTTTATACAATGTTTTCATGGTATGATTTATTGTATGTTTTTGGGTTTTTCAAATATGCGTTGGGGTTTTTCTTTTAATGGCTTGGTTATGGTTTTCCCATATTTTATTTATGTTATTACATATTTTAATGGTGGTTTTGGATAATTTATTGTATGGGAATGGTCACATGGTAATTGGTTTTGGAAAAACTATGGCCCCAACATGTTTGATAAAATGCCTATGATAAAGATTTCACTATATTATTGGATATTTTATGGATCTATTGCATGGTATGGTTTTGTAATGGAACTCTAAATGGTTTAAATGGTTTGATGGTTATGTCTATGGTTAATCGAACAACTTATGGGGTACAATGGAATCCCCCAAGTAACCATGTTAATGAAAAACTTGTGGGGTACAATGGAATCCCCTAAGTAAACATAATGGAAGACTTGTGGGGTACATGGGAATCACCCAAGTTAACTTGGTAATTGGGTACACGGGAAACCCTTTAATTTAAAAAGTTTGGCTAAGGTTAATACTTGCAAGTTATATTCGGTTGATGACACCACTTTTAATAGCTTTGGTTAATAATAAATGGAATAATGGATTGGTTGGTTGGAAATGGTTTTAATTAGGCAATAATGGAAGGGTGTGATAACTAACCGTGAAGGTGGGAGTTCAATGAAAAAACACTGGAAACTCATGTTTGCTGACATGAGGGGTTGGTCATAGAGACCATATATGATACTATGAGCTATGCGGGAATCCTCTAAGTAAATTGTGCATAAGTATCATGGAGAGATAAAAGTACTTGGGAATCCCCTACTCTTGTGGTATCTCCAGTTCATACGGCTACACGCATCGGGGCCCATTCAGGGGGTTATATTGGAACCATATATCCCATGGGAGGTTAAGGACAGTTAAGCTACACATACCCAGGTTAAAGTTTTTAAATTCATGCTAAACTCGATTCCCTTTCCCAGCATGGCTATATATATGTATGGTTTGTATGAATATGGTTGGTTTACTTTGTTTTACTGGATGACATTATTTTATCCTTATCTTGAGCTCATGCTATAGTTCACGTGCTAAACTTTCCTCTGGCGACTGTCTCCCCATGCGATATAAGAACCGACCGTTCTACTCCTTTTGCATAGTGATCAGACTTTGGAATAAACTTTTGAATTGAAGTGGTGCGCTTTCATCTTTATGGAAGCCTCCATTTCAAGATATGGAAATTTTTACATACTATGGTTATTTTATAGATATTAGTTTTTGCTATGGTTGGGGATATGTTCCAACTAGATATTGGTTTTCTTTTGGTTAGAGGCTTTCGTGGAACTACTATGGGTTGGAATAGGTGGGATCGGTATTGGTGTTAGCCTTAGTATTAGTATTGGTATTGGGGCTGATACCGGTTGATTGTATTAATGGTTGTTCCATCCTCTTTTATTTTGGTATTATATATAATTATTATGGAACTCATATGTTTATGGTTCTGCATTAAGGTTTAGTTGGTATTGGTTATCAGTTAGGTATCGGACTGTTGGACTCATTTAGGTGTTTACGGATATAGACCAATCCTAGAGTCTTAGATTATACAATAACACTATCTTGTTATATATGCATAATTCTTGGTCGGTTGGGTTGGGTCACAGGAATGCTCTCCTATCCTGGTTGGACTTGGGATGCCTATTACGACAAGGCCCTTGTTTGGATCGTGTCAATAGTAAACATACCAATTGCAATTTGGAATAAGAATACACGTAAGTAAGTAGATATGGCTGCCATAGAAGTGACCAAAAAGGCACCACCTATTCAACCTAATCAAAGAATATTCAAGCTAAGTTTACATCACAAATTTCTTCTGCTCCTAAATCTCTAGAGGAGATAAGAGAAAAAATAGTACCCCCAAAACAATCCATTAATGTTATTTGCAGGATTTAAAGGATAAGGTGCAATTATTGACTCCTATAGTTGCTGGAAAAGGTCAAGGACAAGTTAGTCCAACTACAGGTACTAGTGGTATGGATAAGTCAGTTAGTCTACAAACATAGGATTTCCTTAAATTGGACACTCCCATATTCATCGGGTCAGATCATAATGAAAATCCACAAGACTTTGTTGATCAAAACAAATAAATTTGGATATCATGCATATATGTAGTAAAAATAAAATTGAGTTAGTAGCATATAGATTATAAGGGGAGGCTATATAATCTAGAGGTACATGTGCACCTTCAGCTTATTGGAAAGAGTTCAAGAGGCAATCTTGATCATTACCTTCCATATGTGATATGAGAGGCCCATGCAGATTAGTTCTTATATCTTTGCAAAGGGAATATAAGTGTGAGGGAGTACATTCTTCAGTTTAACTCTTTGGCCAGCTATGCATACATTCTTCAGTTTAACTCTTTGGCCAGGTATGCGCCTAATGTAGTAGCTACTATGGAAGATAGAGTTCATCAATATATGGATAGATTGGATACATATTTTGTTAGAGATTGTACTATAGATTCTTTGAATAAAGACATGGATTTAGTATGGATACAAGACACAAAAAAAGAGGACAAAGGCAAATAAGGACACAAAATCTGGAAAGAGCACATTCCAAGAGAGCTAGATCTATGGGGAACTTTATTCCATCCCAAAGTAAGTTCTATCCTCAATCTCTTAAAAAAGGTCTAGGCGACCATTTTTATACTCTATATCAAATTCTCCACAATATTTTTAAAGGTTTCGGGGCAATTAATTTAGGCAAAACAGTGAGATCAAAGGTTTAGTAGTAGGGAACTTAGAACATGGGAGCATGATCTAGTGAAGACCTCCAACATAGACTTGTAAACAATATGAGAGAAATCATTTAGGTGCATGATAGTTTGGGACAGATGCTTTTTATTGGTGTGGAACACCGGGCCATAGTATAGAAAATTTACTGAAAGGGGAATGGGTGGTATGGAACAAAATACTATATCATCTACTATATCATCAATAGTGCCTCTCTTAGAAAGGTTTAAATAGATTCCTATCATTTATTGTAGAGATGGTAGAGGATTAGCTAGTCTTAGCAGAGTATAGAATCATACATATGCTCTAGCGGGGTGAAAAAATTTAGAGGTTTTTCCTGATGTGGTTATATGTACATTATCCATATCTCCAGATAATGTATATGCATTAATTGAACCCATATCTATGCTATAATATGTCACTACATTTATTGCTGGTAAAATAAAAGAATACCAAAATCACTGGTTAAGCCATTTAAAGTGTATACATAGGTTGGTGCATCTAGTATTGCTAGAAGAGTTTATCAAAATTGCAAAGTAACTATTTGTGATCGTGATATATTGGCTGACCTTGTTGAGATAGACATGGAAGATTTTGATGATATAATGGTTATGGATTGGTTGGCTTATTGTTATGCCATAATAGATTGTCAAGCTAAAAGGGTGCATTTCTATTTTACAAGGGAGGTATTCCTTGAATTGAGGGTTAATATTAGGGAACCAAGGGGTAAGTTTATTTCTTATGTCTAGGCAAAGAAAAGGATGTCCAAAGGGTACATATGTCAGATAGTTAGGGTAAAATATATAGATGCGGAGCCACCGACTTTTCAATTTGTTTGAGTGGTAAATGAATTTCCTTATGTATTTCCTAAAGATCTTTTGGGTTTTCCTCCACAAAGAGAATTAGATTTTTCTGTTAATATGATCCCAGGTACTCAATCTATCTCTATTCCTTCATATAAATGGCCCCAATAAATTACAAGTGTTGAACTAGCAATTAAATGAATTGTTAGAAAAAGGATTTATAAGACATAGTATGTCTTCTTGGGGTGTATATGTGTTATTTATATGTAAGAAAGATCACACATTGATAATCTGTATTGACTACATTTCAACTAATAAGGTTAAATTTAAGAAAAAATATCCCCTCCATAGAATAGATGATTTGTTTGATCAGTTAGAAGGTGCTAAGTATTTCTCAAAGATTGACTTGAGATCAGGTTATCACCAAGTGAAGGTGAAGGAGAAGGATATACCCAAAACAACTTTCCAATTGATGTATGGTCATTTAAAGTTGTTATTTATGTCATTCGACCCAACTAATGCACCAACAACTTTTATGGATTTAATGAATAGGGTGTTTAGTTGTTCATGGATGTTTTCGTAATAGTATTTGTCGATAATACTTTGGTATATTAAAGATCATACAAGACTATGCAAGTCACTTGCGACAAGTTTTACAAGTTCTTCATGATCGTAAGTTGTATGCCAAGTTCTCCAAATACGAGTTTTGGTTAAAATATATTGCATTCTTGGGTCATATTGTATCTGATAAAAGAACAAGGGTTGATTCTCAATAGATACAAGCCATGAAGATCTAGCCAAGACCCATAATGTCTACGGAGGTTCATATTTCCTAGACTTAGCATATTATTATAGAAGGTTCGTTGAAGGGTTTTCTTCCACTTCCGCAACACTAACTAAGACAACACATAAAGTAGATATTTTTTAATGGAATGATGCCTATGAAGGAAGTTTCCAAAAAGTGAAGAACAAGTTAATTTCCATTTCTATACCGGTACTTCCAAAAGTTATAGAGGGGTATGTAGTGTATTATGATTCTTTGGGAGTGGGTCTAGAATGTTTGTTGATGTAGCATGGTATGGAAATAGCCAATTATTTAATGCAGTTGAGATGACATGAGAAGAATAATTCAACACATGATCTTGAACTAGAAACAATTGTATTTTTTTAAAATATATGGTGTTACTATTTTTATGGGGTTCATGTTGACATATATACTGACTATAAGAGTTTACAATTTATCTTTCATTAAAAGGATTTGAACCTAAGTCAACAAAGATGGATTGAGCGGTTAAAGAACTATATGTTGATATCTTATATCATCTAGGGAAATCAAATATGTTAGCCAAGGCTTTAAGTTGTAAGATAGTGATAAGCACTAACGGACAATCAATGGAAACACAAAGAATAACTAATTTTCTACACCAACTAGATAATTTAGAGGTTTTCCTTCTTGAAACTCTGAATAAGGGGGTCATTATGCATAATATGATAGAATCTTAATACATAGTTTAAGTAAATGATAAGCAATATAAGGGTCCTGTTCTATTACAGGTTAAGGAAAATGTAAAGCAAGGTATGAAAAAAGTATTTGAGATTACACAAGGTAGAGTAATCCATTGTCAAAATAGATTCTACATACCTAATATTGATGGTCTAATAAAGAGGATTTGGAAGAAGTACACCATTCAAGATATTTTATTCATACAGGATTAACCAAAATGTATCAAGACTTACAAGAATTTTATTAGCCTTGGGGGGTGAGACATGATGAGAAACATTGCAGAATTTATGTCCCAATCTCCCCATTTCCAACAAGTTAAAGTGGAGTACCAAAAGTTTGGAGGTTATATGAAGCATATGTAGCTCCCAATTAAGAAGTAGGACATGATCAACATGTATCTTATTAATGGTTTACCTTGATCATCTCAAAAGTATGATTCTATATGGGTAATAGTTGATAGAATAACCAAATCAACACACTTCCTTCCTGTTTAGACAACTTACACAACTGAAAGGTATGAAAAATTATATATTAAAGAGATAGTTCATCCATATGGAGTCCAAATATCTATTATATATTATAGGGAAGCTCAATTTACCATAAATTTTTGGACGTCATTTTAGAAAACTTAGAAATGCAAGTGAATTTAGGTATAGCTTTTCACCATAAAAGGAGGATAAGGCAGAATATACAATCGAAACACTTAAGAATATGATGCACTCTTATGTATTGCACTTAAAAGGTGGTTAGAATGATCATTTGTCACTTATTGAGTTTACCTACAATGATAGTTATCACTCAAGTATCAAAATGGCACATTATAAAGCTTTATATAAGAGAAATTGTAGATCACCAATTTGGTGGTTTAAAGTGGCTAAAACTACCTTATTTTTCTAGATATTTTTCATAAATCTATGGAAAAATTCAATGTGATAAAACAACGGCTATAAACCACACAAATTTGATACAAATAATATATACATGTTAGTAGAAGAAGGCTAGATTTTTCTCTAGGTGACTGGATATTCTTGAAGGTGTCTAAAATGAAAGGGGTAATGAGATTTTGTAAGAAAGGAATACTAAGTCCACGTTATATAGTTCCCTATCATATTATTTAAATGTTTGTCCAAGTAACGTTAGTTAGAGCTACCATAGAAGCTCTCAAGAGTTCATCCGGTGTTTTACATATCAATGCTTTAAAAGAGCATAGGATATCCATCTTAGATTATGTCAACTAAAGATGGTGAAGTTACAAAATATCTCACATATGAAGAAATACTATTTTTTATTCTAGATTATCAAGTTAAGAAGATAAGAAACAAATAAATAGCTTCTATAAATGTACTTTCAAGAAACCAGCAAGAAGATATTATGGAATGATGAGAAAGTGATGAAATCCTAGTGCCCTCATTTATTCGAATCAAAAGAGAAAGTCCAAGATGATGAATTGGAGAAATAAAATGTAAGAATAAATATAAAAGTGTCATGTGAAACAAGAAGATTAAACATAAACTTGAGCTTATTTAGGGTGGCTAAATATGTTAACACTCATGGATGAATGTTCCTAAGGGTGTGGACGATATAGCCTTATGATATAGGTAATGAACTAGATTTTTTATGCTAGTATTGATGGTATAAGTAGGCTTGAAAATAATTTCCATACATTTTAATGTGAAATGACCAAGTTAACATCGATGCAACTATTTAAGGTGGTATTTGAGTCTAAAGTCAAAGGGACTAAGTGTATATAATTTGTAAGTTAAAATAAAGGTATTCAAAAATAAAATGGAATAAACAATTGAGTCCTTGTTTGACTTAATCAAGATAGGAATTGAGTCACCTACTTGAGCTATATGGATCAAATTTTGGCTTATATTAATGGACTCATTTAAGGCCCAAATTGACTATAAGAATAAAGAAAATTAAAAAGAGTCTAGAACCCAAATTTACTAAGGCCCAATGTAATTAAGAGCAAACAAGAATAAAGGAAGTCGGTACATCAACTACTTTAACCTTTTGAGGATCTTGATATAACTAGGTAAGTGCATCACCTAATTTGACTATTTGACCAACTTAAAGAACCAAGTAGGCGAATCAACTACTAAGAATTTTTTACCATGTTATTGGTTCAGGTACACAATTACCTATTTGAAACTTCAAGATCAAACTAAATATAATTGAAAAGGGAAAGATTGGACAGTCAAAGCCTAATAAGTTCATGTCCACAAAGGCCTACGTTATATGGTAAAGTAGGTGCATCACCTACATGAAAAATTATGGACCAAAATGGAAAAGATAGTCTGCCAAGATAAGAACCATTTAAAACGGTTTAAATTGACTAATTTTAAATTACGAACAAAATTATAATTTCTAAAGCTTTCCCTTATTCACTCTTATCTATTACGACAACCCTAGAATTCCTATTAGGCTTCTTGGTATATTCTTTCCTTCCAAGCTAATGGTAAGCATATTTTATGAGCGTATCTTAGGGGAAGTATGGGAATTATACTCTCGATGTATAAATCATAGGACTACACTCTACAAGTTTGACAATCCTATTTTTATAATTATTAAGATATTTTTTCTCTTCTCTTTGGTTTGCACGTCAAGGAATAAAGATTTTAAAGAGATATAATTTAAGAGAATAAACTATTACAAAAATCAAGGAAAAGATACTACCTATTTTTTCCCCATTCCTATATTCATGCTTTGGGTGAAGAATTGTATTTATGTTATTTTCAAGAACTCCTGGAATAGTGATTGGAATATTCTCTTATAATTCTAAAGTATATTGGATTTGATTATATGTATTGTTGTTGGGATGCAGTAGCTAATTTTATTTAATAGTTATGTATAGTTTTATAGAAGCATCAACGAAGGATGTAGTGACACCCTACTTAAGAAAGTGTTACATGAGATTACTATTGATTCTATATTTTATATTAAGTTATATGTGTTATGCAGCTCATAGAGGGTTAGGAATGACTTTATAAGAGTGTTGTGTAGTAAATAGAAATGCAAAATGAAATGGAAAGAACACCTTGATGTGATAAATTATAGGTCACTGTCTGTCTACTGCTTTTGTGAGGTTAAGAAACCCAAATGTGTTGTTTGGTTAATAATACTAGCTTTACTACTTACTCTATTTTAGAATAATAATCTTAATGGGAAGAGGTTAATTTTTCATGCTATAGAAGTCATACAACAAGGTATGTAAGGCTTTTTAATCCCACACTATTTAAAATAAATCTAAATTTGTGTTACAAAGTGAGCTTCCAAAGTGATTTTCCTTTCAAAAGAGAAGTAATGCAAGTGTACAACCTTTAATGTGGTTAAAAACTTTGTTCCCATTCCTTAGTATGTTAGAGTACTCCAAAAATATGTTTGTGACTAGACCTGCATCTTTACCCTTCTAAGTACTAGTATGAAAATGGTACTTCCAACAACAAGATTTGTGAGTTCTTGTCTTAGTCAGACAAAGTTCATTGTGCTATTAATGTTCCTAAGTGTTATATTATTGTTATTATTTCTTCCTGTATCATTACTACTACATCAAATACATGTTTGTATGTCTTTTTCTACTCGTCCAAAATTCTACACTCAAAAAAGTTGTGACCACTAAAGTAACAAAAAAAGTAAAATCAATCAATATATTGATGAGTGGTTTCTTATGGGTTTAAGGAACACCTAGAATGGGTCAATCATAATATTACACGTGGTTTCCCATTGGCAAAAGGAAATCGTTTCATGGGTCTATCCTTATTTGTATATTTATGAGGATCGTGTCCCAGGGTCAAAATATCTAGCATGAATCATACTCTTTTACCACTGATTAGCTGGTCATTTGTATCATATTTCTTACAAAGTTTATAAAGTAAAGAAAATAAAATAAAATAAAAGAATTTAATGTATGAGATCCCATAAGTGTAAGTAAAGGTGGTCTTTTATCATTATCTATATAGTTGTTTTTTGAAACCTGATCTCAGTGAGCTCTTATTTTCCCTATGGTTACTTTATGCCTTACATACTTAATACTTTCTTTGATATAACTCCTTTCAAGTGGGATTGCGTGTTTCATGCCACAGGTGTATGTATTCTAGCTAGTAGACCTCCCCAATAAGAGCACTGGACCAACCATTGTGGTTTATGAGCTCTAGCTTGACTTGGGGTTTTACAGAGTCTGGAATATTTTTTGGTATGTATAGTATTTAAGGATAAGGCATGTCTTCTCTTAACCGAGACAAAGTTTCTAGATGTTGTAGAAGTTTTTTAAGATAATGTATAAAGTAAAGTTATGTTTGGTTCTTTAACTGTTGTGGCCTAAATGACCAAGTCATGTATATACGTTTTGGGCCTATCTCTATATTTGTTACTTATCATCACTATTACTTATATATTTGTTATATTTTTATTACTATCATAGTTAGCACATAGAAAGTAATGCTATTAGTTTGTTTTCTCCAGTCTTTAGGGCATCGGGTGCCTTTCCATATCACTGGGATTTAATATGTGACAATTATACTTCAGTTCAGTTTTATATCCCAACATAGTATTTTTGTATTTATCTGCATGATTAATACTTTCATAGATCACATGTTTAGTACAGTCAAAGTACTAACTATATACCTTTTCTTATGTTGTATCATATCATTATATTGGTTTGGATGCTCATTATTAGTTTCCCAGTCGATGCATTCTAGTGCCTTTCCAGTGGCTGATATTGTTGAGTCCTTATCATCCAAGGGTGATAGTCTATGTTTTTTCAAGGATTTCTTATACTTTTTAGATATTCAAGTGTTAGTTATGGACTTTTCCCTACAACTCATCTTTAACATAGACTTTCAAATAGACAGTAGATTTTTCAGCTTTATGAGTTGTGATAGAGATTTTGTTCTCTACTTCAATATTATTATTGGTTTTAACTAATAACATTCATATTTAGCTATAGCTTTCACTCAATATATTACAATACTCTTAGTGTCATGCTAGGCCATGGGTTATCTTAGAGTCGCTTATTTCTTTAATCATTATGTTATGACTAAGTGTAGTATTAGATCATGAAAAACTTAGTATCAGAACATCATTTTAAAGTTTCCTAATGTTATTAAAATCCGCATTTAGTAGATTCTTAATTATGCGTGTAAAGAATGCCACACTTATGAGAGAGAGGCTATGTGTTATTTTAAGAAATACTCACTTCTTTTATTTTCATATCATGTGATAGAGTGTGAATTCTATTTAATCTACTTCAAATTCATTCTCTATGAAATTACAGAGAATGCCTCCTAGAAGAGCCAAGATGAAGGAACAAAAATGGTAACTAGCAAGCTCCACCAGCTTCAACAGATCCTATGTATGAGCAAGTCTCTCAAATTGAGTTTAGGGCTACTTTTTAGGTGCTTACTCAGCTATGACAATCTAGGTTAATTAGAAAGTTGTTGAACCAGCTAATCAAAATTGAAATACATCTGGTATGAGAATATAAGACTTCATCATATAGATCCCTTAGAGTTTTATGGTTCGAAGGTGGATGAGAATCCCCAAATTTAATGACCTTTCATGTTATTTTCCATGTTTCTCTTATTTTTTCCATTAGAGCTTTTTTATAGTTTTCCCAAGTCATTTATGACTTACTGGAACTAAAAATATGATTACTGGGCTGTTTGTTTGTTTTTTAGATACAATTCTCTATTTTGTAGTCTTCACTGGTTCCAAATGGCCATGGTGCAAAATGTTTAGTTAAATGACCTCGAATACAAATTATGACTATTCTTTTAGCTTTGAATGTCAATTTTAGGCTAGGAGGACTCTTGATTTGGTTCCCATGATCCAAATTGGTTGCGGGCCCCATATTTCATCAAAATAACTCTTGCATATAATTTTATGACTCTTGAATGGCACCCGAGATCATTTTAACCTATTAATGGAAATTCGATGCGGGCCCCATATTTCATCAAAATAACCTCAGATAGAAATTTTTACTGCATTGAGTTTGAAATGTCCAATTTGATATGGTTTCATAGTTTATTTGCATATAAGGTATTTTGGATGAATCTCGAGGGCTAGGCGGAGACTTGGAATATTTCCAAGTCCTAACTGTATCTGATGGTTTTGGTGTATCGTAATTGTCTTTTATTTTTCCACGATCATGACTCCTTGAGTAAGGTAGAAAGTGTTACGATTGCAACACCTAAAGTCATAAATATGGATCCTTTCACAGTCCACCAATGCCGTGATCACAAAGGGAAAATGCCACAATTGAGACTCTTACATCTGATGCCTTGTATCGTGATCACGAAGGTCAAGTCATGATAGTGAGACTCGAGCACCTAGTAAGGGTATAAATACACCATCTTGGCCCGACTGTGAACATTCTTCATCCATTTTCCTAAGAGATAAAAGCCTAAATAGAGATATAGCTTGGAATTAAAGCTTGTGGGTGGTTCGAGGAGCTTGGTTAATGATTATTACTTGATACCCTTTGGATTTGAGGTAAGATTTCTCTAATTTCATGGTAGAAATTTCCATTTCTTATTCAAAACTCCCAAAACCTTGGTGGCTTTATTTTATCCCCTAATTAGATTGAATTTCACTAATGTTTTGAGGTTAATGATCCCTTGAACACATCAGAACATTGGGTTGGTGTCGGGAACATGTTTTTCTGTAAATAGGACCCACATGAGATTGTGGAGTGATTTTGAACCCAAAGTATAATGGTGCAATATGGGCATCTTTATTCTTGTATTGATAGTAGAATGTGATTTTGATAGCTTGGCATCTTGAAAAATCTTCTCAGAAGGAAAAATGATGATTTAGCGGACCTTTTATGCTTTTTTAGCATCCAGGTAAGCTAGGTTTTACCCCTTGTTAGATTGATCAAGTTCTTAGTATTTTTATGATATTGTGTTAGATTTGGAATGGGTTTTAGGTGTTGCTACGATGAGCTGCAATGCTTGGGTTAGCTAGATCATTTAGGTTAATCAAAAACCATAAATTAGGCATAAATTACCTTGTTTCTTATATTTTAGGTGAATTTCATGTCTTATGTCTAAATAAGGCTTGTTTAATATCTATGAGTGGATTTAGATACCTTAAGTCTATTTTAGGTAGAATTTTCCTAAACTAAAATTTTGAGGATTAAAAGTGGGCCCTTGAACCACCTTAGGCTAAGACATGTATTAGCTTTAGTAAACCTTGATACACTTGTTAGACTCATAGAAATGCTTATTTAGGTAATATTGAGAAACTTTGGCACTTGATAGTTATGTTGGTTGATGCCTATTGATTGTTCTATTACCTATGCTACTAATGATACTATTTATTATTTTTATATTTACTAGTTTGACTCCGGAGGATCGCCATGATATTGATGATATTTACTCATTTTGAGTCCTGAGGATAATTATGACTTTGATGATATAATTACTAGTTTAAGTCCAATTATTGATTATATCTATCGGTTCAAGTTCAACTGTTGATTATATTTATCGATTTGAGTATGAATATACATATTATCCTATGATGATACCTTATTATGATATGACAATATTCGTATCACAATATTGGGGTGTGAAATTGAAATTTGTAATTTGGTTAAGTCTGAAAATGAGAAAACAACTATATGTGCCATGATGTGAGTGGCTTCTAGTTGAATATTAAAAATTGGAAAATCACGGTTGCAGGGTATATTACCTTGTGTGTACCTTCCAGACTTATGGGGGCTTGTGATGGGTTATTTACTTTTATGCACTAACTGATGTATGGAGCCAATTTTGTAGTTATGATTGCGTGTGTTAATAGTTTATATTATGTTATGCTATTATTTTGGTTTATTTACTTATTTATGTACAATGACGTTGGCATTGATTCAGGTTCATTTCTAACTTGAATTAGTAATTTTTCTTGCATTATATCATATTTATATCATGATTTAGCTAAGTCGGACGATAATGCCTACTGCGTACCCATGGTTTTGGTACTCATACTACACTTTTGTACCTTTTTGGTGCAGATCTGAGTACTTATTGTCACTGTTGATTGACATTTGTGCGGTGTTAATATTTAGAGATAGGATAAGATCTCAGAGTCAGAGTCATCTAAATCCTTCCATCATCCTATGTTCAGTCATTTGTTTTAAGACAAATATTATTAACTATTTGTTATGACTCTTACGTCATTTTCCATATTTCTAATTATTTTCACCATTAGAGCTTCTCAATAGCTTTCTCAAGGCATTTATGACTTTCTGGAATAGACAATTCAATTACTAGGCAATTTGTTTGGTTCTTAGAGCCAATTCTCTATTTTGAATTCTTCCCTGGTTCCAAATGTCCACCGGGTTTAAACTTTAGTAAAACAAACTTGTATGAAAATTCTGACTGCTCCAACACTTTCAAAATGTTGATTTTAATCTAGGTGGACCTCAGGATCGAGTCTCGAGACACTCAAGCTCAATTTGACCTACTGGTTGGAAAATTAAGATAATGAAATATGGGTGTCGGAGCCATATTTGGTCGAATAACCTCAGATGAAAATCCTATTGTGCCATTGAGTATGGAATATTTAATTTGGTATAGTTACATAGTTCTTTTGTGTATACCGGGTTTCAAATGAATCCCTAGTGATTAGTGGAAACTTGGAAGATTTTCTAAGTTTCAGTTGTTATTTAGTGCAACAGTTATCGCAAGCGATCGAGGTACCCTTGGAAGGCAAAGTAGTGAAATCTAATGGCATGAGTTATGATTGCAACTCATGTGTGCAACCGCTAAATGTTGTTATAGCTTGTCTGGCTCCACGATAATGGGAGACGACTACCTGGTATAGGTATAATAGACCCTTATGTCACAAATTCAGCCATTTCTCAATAATTTTTTGAGAGTATAAACCCTAAATGGTGAGATGGAGCAGGATTGAAGCTTGTGGGTGATTGGAAAGCTTGATTAACACTTATTTTTGCGATTATCTTCCGATTTGCAGTAAGAATTAACCCTTTTCTTGGTGGATTTTCTTGATTACTTGTCTCAAAATCCCAAAAGCTTGAGCTCTTGATTTAATCCCTAATTAAGCTTGTATTTTACCCATATTTAAGGGTAATCATTCCTTAATCATTTAATAATATCGGGTTAGTTTTAGAAATGCAATTTTTATAACTGGGATCCCTATGGGATTTTGATGTGATTTTTGGACCCAAAGCACAGTGGTGCAATATGGGTATCATTATTCTTGTATTGATAAGTAAAATGTGTTTAGGATATCTTGGCATCTTGAGGAGGTTTCTCGAAAGGAAAAAATGTTAGTTTATCAGATCTTGAGATTTTTTGGCATCGAGGTAGGCTAGGTTTATCCCTTGTTAGATTGATATACTTCATAGTATGTTTATGATATTGTGTTGGATTTGATATGGGTTTAAGGTGTTGCATTGATGAAATAGAAGACTTAGGTTAGTTAGATTATTTAGGCTTACTTGAAATCGTAGAGTTGAAACACTTAGCTTGTTTTCCTTATGACTTATGTGAATTAGACTTCACTTCTCATGTATCGCATGAGAATGATCAAGATTACGCTAGTTAGCTGGGAGTGACTTAGTCACTCATGCTTAGGGTAAGATTGGCCTTAGTAGCTTACACTTCTGAAGGTTAACTTAGTTTCCTTTTGATTAAGTTGTTGTGTTTGGGAAGAACCTCTACCTGAGGGCCAATTGTGGCTTACTTAAAATCTAAGAGTGGTTTTAGAAACCTTATCCTAGTCCAGGGTAGAACATTCCTTAAGAGTATATTTTGGGGATTTAGAAGTGGACTTTTTGACCAACCTTAAATAAAGATTGATATAGTTCTCTTGAAACCATTATACGTTGTTAAATACCTAGAGAATGACCCTTTGAGACTACATTAAGGAACCTTGGTACTTGATGGTTATGGTGATAATGGCATTAGAAATTATGCTCATGGACTAATGGTTTTGATTGTCGATTATGCTATGGTAAGATATGGATCATGTTGCGATAAGTGATTCATTGTGTTGTGTATATGCTATCTATTATGCCAATAATAAGCCTTTGACCATGTTTCAACTTATTGCCTGTGCTATAACTTATGACTGTGATCTTGCTAAACAATTATGCTAGTAATCATGCTAGAAAACATTCTTATTGATTACGTTAGTAATTGCGCCAGAAGTCATGCTTATTAATTACATGGGAACATATGCTATTAATTATGCTAGAAATCATGAAGCTTCACTATATTAGCACTTATGTTATTTATTATGCCCGGTTCAATTATGAAAGATGAATATGACATTGATTATACCCAATTTAATTCCATAAGATTATGATGATATTTATTATACCCAATTCAATTTTGAAATATGATATTGATATTGATTATAGTCGGTTCAATTTTAAAAGATGATGATTATGTTATACCAAGTTTAATTTCAGAGGATAATTATGGTAATTTTATATTCGATTTAATTTTGGAAGATGATGTTGCTATTAATTATACCCAGTTCAATTTCAAAAGATAATGTTGATATTTATTACATTAGATTTGATTTCGAGAGATGATTATGATGTTGATATACTCGACAGGGTCGGAGGATGATTATGATGATATATACCCAACAAGGTCATAGGATGATTATGCTATTATATCTATATGTTGATCTACCTGTTTGATCCGGCAATTTATTATGATTTGATTATTATATATCTATATATGTATGTATGTATATACATAAATGCATATACAAAGTTGGATTTGATGTAGACATTAGATATACCGGTTATAACCAGAAAGTGGTAAAGGATTAAAAGATGGTATAATTAATGATTAGTGATAGTTAATATTGTTTAAGTTATAAATAATGAATAGTTGGTAAACGAGGATTATTTGGTAAATGATGATTAGTGGATATGTGGTAAGTAGTTGTTAAATGATGACTAAAGGTTATATAATGACTAGTATTTAAATGAATTAGTTAATAAAAGATGGTTAGCTAACAAGTGATGACTAGTGAGTATTGATGATAATGTTGTTAATGAAGGTAATATTATTGAATGTGGGTGAATTTTCAAATGTTTGTAAATTATGGAATTATGTTTAAATAATGAGTTGGTTATTTGAAAGCGATGAGTGATTTCTTTGTTCTTTATTTGAGTGTACTCTCCAGGCATATGGGAGTCTGTGATATGTTATTTACTTTCCGTACCAATTGACATATGGGAACCATTTTTGTTATTTGTGATTGCTTGCATGATGCCTTGTGATGTTTTTTTTTGCTTATTATGCACGAAAAGGTTGGAATGTGTTGATGTCTTATGTTATATTGTTATCCCAGTTTAATTACTCAATATGAATAGGGATTTTGGAGTCCATTCAAGTTCATTTTTGTACCTTGACTTAGTTATGATATCTTATATTTTATCATAGTTAAATCATGATTTAGCTCAGTCGACCGATGATGCCGACTTAGCACCCATTTTTTTAGAACTCATACTACACTATTGTAACTCTTTGGTATAGATCTGAGTATTAGCTGTCACCATTGATCATTGATCATGTTGCATTGATAACCTGAGATAGGGTGTGCTCTTGGAGTCGGAGTCACCTATTTTCCTTTATCTTTTGAGATTCAGTCTTTAGTTATTAAGACAAATATTGTTGACTATTCCAAGTCTTTGAGTTGGATTATTGTTAGATGCTCTTATACTGGCTTTACTAGGTCGTGGGATGGTATCTTGTGTTTACTATCTTTATCTACTTTGGATAATTTTTATATTTTTCATTGGTGTTGTTGTTTTCCCCCTAATTGGGATTACCTACTAGTGGGATAGAGTAGGTGCCATTATTACTCATAATTCAGGTCCTGACAAATTGGTATAAGAGTCTAGATTTCACTGGTATTGTTGGTACAAGAGAAAATGTGTAGTAGAATCATGTGGATCAAAACGATGACGTTCCTTTCCTATCTTTGGGAGGCTATATGTCATTCTTAGGAGTTCTTCACTTCTTTACTAATATTGTTCTAAGAGTCTGAGTTTGTTTATAGGTCATTCCTTTAACTTCACTCTTTCGCAGATGGCCAGGATACATGCTACCACTACATATAATGAGGGTTCTAAGACTGAGCCTAGGGATCCTACTCCTATTCATGGATGACCTAGAGGTCTTGTACAATCTAGAGATTTGTCCCCAGCTAGGGGCTAGGAGAGGATACCTTTAACAGATCTTATTCCACTACTAAGCTAGAGATTCTTTCGCCCAACTTGTAATGGGCCAGGTACCAACTCGTGCTCCATAAAGTTTATTTCTTCTTCAATACTCAGAGATTCTTTAGTTTAGATTTTAGGGTTAGTTGGTGGTGCAATGTCTAATAGTGCATAATCTATAAATTACAGTGGTACTGAGGCAGGGGCGCAACCTATAGCTATGACTCCCAATGTTAAAGTTCCTTTTGCGATGGTGATTGCTCAGTCGGTAGTTACTCAGCTAGTGGTAGCCCAACTTGCTATGTCTGCTGATAAGTAGAAGATGTTGGGTAGATGCTTAAGATTGGCTCTTCCTACGTGTTTTCCTGCATTGGGCGAGAATACATATGAGTTTTTGATTTCTTGTAAGGATAGAATCTATAATTTGGGCCTAGTAAAGACTCATGGTGTGGATTACACCATATTTCAGTTTGACCCTATTACTCAACATTGATGGATAGGTTATATGGATTCTAGACCAATTGGATCTTCTATTTTAATATGGACTCAGTTCTCCAAGAAATACTTAGAGAAGTATGTCTCGTAGTCTTAGGGATTGTTTGAGGGAACAGTCTCAATATTGGAGAAGGACCCCATGAGAAGCTTTTTTTCATAAATTGGATAGGCATGTGACTTCTATTATGGATACTAAGTATGAGAGAGTTTGTTGCTTTGTGAAAGAGTTGAGACTTCACCTTCGTATGTCTATTCATAGTTTGGTTATTGTAGGTAGGTCTTTTATTGAGGTTTTAGATCATACTTAACTTATGGAAGAGATGCATCATGAGGCCCGTGGGAGTAGCGATAAGAAGCCTAGACATTAGGGTAGTTTCGGTAGGAGACATAGTTGTTCCTTATTTAGAGGTAGCCATTTTCATGGTAGATATCCTTCATATATATCCTATAAGTTATAGAGTCAGCCTAGTCAACCTATTTAGGCAGTGCTTCAAATTACTGACAGAGGTCAATCTAGCGGTAGTGATCGCCCTAGTAAGGGAAGTGTTCAGTCTTCGAGGGGTGCATCTTCTGGTCATTCTAGTCGTGGTGGTTATTTTGGACCAGCCTAATCTATTTGTTCTGGTCCAACACTGGTATCATGTTTTATTTGTGGGGGTCTTAGTCACTATGCTTGTGAATGCCCTCTTCGTGGGGCGATTGTTGGTTCAACTCAGAGTATTCCATCTATTGGAAAAATTCATCCCTCAGCTAGATATGGTCCTCATGTTTATGGGATAGTTCCCAAGGTAATCGAGGAGGTTCTCAGGAAGGCAGGACAAGAGGTTGATTAGGTTCCCAACTAGGTGGTGGGCGTGGTCAGTTGTATATAGTACCTGCTAGGCTCGAGGCTGAGACTTTAAATATTGTTGTTGTAGGTAAAATTTTTGTGTGCCGCCATTTGGCCTTTGCTTTATTATATCTAAGATCCACTTATTCTTATATATCTACTTATTTTGCACCATGGTTGGAGTTATCTTGGGATTTATTATCCGTACCATTGTGCGTATCCACTCCCATGGGTTATTTTTTAGTAGTGGATCGAGTTTTTCGATAATGTGTCATGACTGTTAGTGTGTTTATACTTATGATGACCTTATTATTCTGGATAAGATAGATTTTGATGTGATTCTAGGCATAGATTGGTCATCTCACTATCATGCAGTCATGGATTATTTTGGCAAGACCATTACCTTATCCATGCCTGGTAAACCCCCAGTAGTGTGGCAGCTAGCGGTTAGCCTTGAGACGATGGGGATTATTTCTTATATACTTGCTAGGAGGATTATTATGAGGGGTTATGAGTCTTACCTCATTTATATTTGTGATACTAGTGTGAGGAGTCTATCACTAGACTCTTTTTCTATTATTTGTGAGTTTCCTGATGTGTTCCCTACTGAACTGCCTGGTATTCCCCCTATCCGTGAGACTGAGTTTGCTATTGATCTCGAGCCTAACATCCTATCTATTTCTAAGAATCCTTACCATCTGGCTCCTACCTAGATTGAAGAGCTAATTTCTCAGTAATAACACCTTCTTGGAAATGGTTTTATTAGATTATGTGTGTCCTCTTGGGGAGATCGTATATTTTTGCAAAGAAGAAAGATGGATCCACGTATAAGTGTATTGATTATAGGAATCTTAATAAGGTAACTACGAATATCCGTTATCCCATGACTTTCATTGATGATTTTTTCGACTAGCTTCAGGGTATGACAATGTTTTCTAAGATTGATTTAACATTTTATTACCATCAATTGAGGATTCAGGCTAAGTATATCCCAAAGACAGTTTTCAGGACCCATTATGGTCATTATGAGTTCTTAGTGATGTCATTTGGGTTGACTAATGCCCCACCTGCATTCATGGATTTGATGAATCGAGTGTTTATACCTTATTTAGATTTCTTCATGATTATGTTCATCGATGAAATCCTTTTGTATTCAAAGAGTAGAGAGGAGCCTGTGTAACATTTAAGGATTGTGCTCCAGTCATTGAGAGATCATATTTTTTTTGCTAAGTTTTCTAAGTGTATGTTTTGTCTTTAGTCAATGATATTTATTGGACATGTGGTGTCTAAGGATGGTATTATGGTAGACCCATCTAAGATTAAGGAGATTCGCGATTAGGCTAGACCTAAATCTTTGACTGAGGTTCGTAGCTTTATTAGTTTGGCAGGTTATTTTAGATGATTTGTCAGGGGGTTTTGCTACTATTTTAGTGCCAGTGACTATATTGACTCATAAGGAGATTCCTTTTCGATGGTCCGAGGAGTGTGTGTTGAGTTTTTGAAATCTCAAGGATTTCCTTACTTCAATCCCTATTTTAGCTCATCCTTTTGAGGGTGAGGGATTCACCATGTTTTGTGATGGTTCTGCTATTGATTTTGGTTGTGTATTGATGTATTAGTTTCATGTCATTACTTATTTTTCTAGATAGATTAAGGTGCACGAGCGCATCTACCACTAAAGATTTGGAGTTGGCGGCGGTTTTTTTCGCAATTAAGATTCGGAAGCATTATCCTTGTGGTTTGCATTGTGAGATTTTCAACGTCCATCACAGTCTTCAGCATCTTATGAACTATAGGTAGCTTAATATTAGACAACATAGATGGATAAAGTTGCTTAAGTATTATAATATTTCCATTTTGTTTCATCCGAGCAAGGTAAATATGGTAGCAGATGCCTTAAGTTGGAGGGTAGTGAGTATGGGTATCTTGGATTGTATGTTAGTTTCTGAAAGGTCATTGGCATGTGACATTCATTCCTTAGAAAACTTGATGTTTGCCTTGATGTTTTAGATCCTAAGAGTATTTTGGCTTGTGTGGAGGAGAGTTCATCGCTAATTGAGAAGATTCGACATCGTCAGTTTGAGGATAGTAAGCTTTGCTTACTTCGTGACCAGATGTTGAGTGGTGAGTATGAGAGGAACATAATAGATTCTTTTGTGTTTTGAGATTTGATGGCTGCATTTGTGTTTCGAGTATCAATAACTTGATTCAATTGATTTTACACAAGGCTCACGGCTCTACATATTCTATTCACCTTAGCACAACTAAGATGTATAGAGATTTGAGACAACATTATGGGTGGAGTGGTATGAAGAGAGATGTGGTAGACTTTCTAGCTCATTGCCTATGTTGTCAACATGTAAAGGCCGAGCATCAGCAACCAGGTTGTTTAATTCAGAGATTGCCCATTCCAGAATGCAAATAAGAGTGGATCACCATGTATTTTGGTAGTGGTTTACCTGACACCTCCCATGGGTTTGATGGTATTTGGGTCATTATGGATCGATTGACCAAGTCAGCATATTTCCTTCCTTTTCAGATGTCCTTCCATGCTGAGTGGTTAGCCCATATCTATATTAAGAAGATAGTCTATTTGCATAGTATGCCTATATTTGTATCATGGTTTTGTGTTCACTTTAAGGTTTTGGAGAACATTTCAGGAAGAGTTGGGTACTCAGGTGGATCTTAGTATAGCCTTTCATTTGCAGATAGATGGTTTGTCCGAGCAGACTATTTAGGTTCTTAAGGATATGCTCCAAGCCTATGTTATGGATTTTAGAGGCTAGTGGATGTAGCACAACCTTGGAAGAGTTCACTTATAATAACAACTATCATTCCAATATTGAGATGGTTCCTTTTGAGGCTTTGTATGGTAGGAGATGTCGTTCTCCTGTTGGAAGGTTTGAGACTTCTGAGGTTAGACCTCATGGAATGGATTGACTTCAGGAGTCGTTGGATAGAGTTAGGGTTATCTAGGATATGTTGAGAGTAGTAGAACGCCTATACAGATAGTAGACTTCATACCTTGAGATTTGGAGTTGGTATCGTGTATTCCTCCATGTATCGCCCATAAAGGGTGCGATGAGGTTCAGGAGGAAAAGCAAGCTTTGTCTCTGGTATATTGGACCTTTTGAGATTCTTTGCATGGTTGGTGATTGTCATAATTTGAAACTTGTCCCTAGCCATAACACGGTGCCTAGAGTCACAAGTGACCCAAAGATAACCCATGGTTTGGTACCTGATATGAATACTGAATAAAATAACAAAATACTAAATAGAAGCTGAAACTGAAAAGTCTAATAAAACATGGTGATGGAAACAATAACAATAATATCAAACAATGTCAAAACATCCAACAAAATAGAAAATATATCTGAAGGTTTGAAATCCTCTAAATATGGGGAGTTGATAGTACAAACCCCATCTACTCCATTGAACTAAAATAAACAAGAATACTGAAATGACTGACTAGAAGCTAGTCCTTTAATGATGAGGACTCGCTAAAACTATCGTTGAGCGGTACTGGAGTGAGTTTTACATGGTTTGGGTACTGAGTGTTCAAACCTATATTATGAGATAATATAGCACAAAAGAAATTATGCGATCAACACTTTGAATGTACTGAGTATGCAAGATGGAAAAAGGTAACTGGTAGAGCAAAGTATGAATGCATGAACATATAAAATGAATGCATGGCAAAATATAAACATGTGCTAAATAAGATGAATAACTGGATAACTGAATACAGGTTCATGCATACCTGAGCTGAAACATAAACTGAGGAATGTGGGAGCTAACTACAACTGACATACCCCTATCTGAGAAAAACCGGGGTCCAACCTGTAACCCCAGTTGGATGGGTGCAAGTACCTTGCAAAGGGTACCAACATTGGCTGGCGTAGATCTACTAAAATGATGCTCTAAAGGACTAGGATGACAAGCATAAATTAATGGGTGACCCCTTATAACTTATGGTGGAAATGTTGTTCTAGAACTCAGGGACTGCTACTAACGGTCTTAAGCCTAACTGACGGGTAAGACGACATCCCTGTATTCACTCGGTGCTAAGTGCTACTCCTAACTAAATGAAACGAAAGTATAACATGATATATGGAATGATAACTGACATTCTCAAGTCATGATATTCTAAAAATAACAATGCATGCACAATATGAAATGCTCAACGACATGTAAGGTGATACATGTATGAGTTTCTAGGTATCGGGTGGTCATAATCCACCATCACAGACTAATGCAACTGAATATGAAAATACTAAAACTGACCATGGTATGGAAAATCATGAATAAGACTCAATGTTCCAATAAATTATCATGGTGTGGACAATCTAAATTATCAAACCTATGGAAACACCATTCTCATGGGGGAAACATAATTTCATGGTTCATAACCAAACACCTGAGTGTAGGAGAAAAAAAGTATGTGCTTGTAAATTGAGGAAGTTCTTAGGACTCAATGGGTGAAAGGGACCCAATTATGAAATACCACATACTTGAAGGAAAATTTCTTGCATAATTTCTTGGCATTGAGCTTGAACTTGAAGAACCGTAGTTTCCTTGGCGAGAAGAAAAAAATTGCTCCTTTTGGTTTCCTTGGGTGGAATTACGACTAAATCATGGATTTGGGAGATTTTGGTCATTTATACCACTCTTTGGGAAGACTAAACGACACGGGTTTGACTTTTAAAAGAGTTGGAAAAGATTAAAAAATCCTTGAGAAATCATGTAGGAAATTTCTTTCCCGGTCATTAGAACTCACCCCACGACTCGTTACGACTGGTCACTAGTCATGTTCTGAGTTGTAACTTGAAACCCTGAGGTATTGGGTAATTTTTTTATGACTATGACTCCCCTAGTAATGACTCTTCATGACTAATCATGAGTGGCTAGTTATAGTCGTAGTCTAATATTAGGTTTTTGGCTATACACTGTTGTGATAATGAGTCCCTCCTAATGACTGGTTGTCACTGGTGATGGGTCATAGGGAGGGGTCATTATCACTAAGCTAAAACATAGGATCCTAACTATTTTGATGAAGACTCTATGTAATGACTCGTTACATCTAGTAATGGTTTATCACCTTAATTGTTATCACTGGCAGCTAATTGACACTTAAGGAAAAAATTTCATAACTTTTTCCATGATATCAAATTAAGGGTATACTTATGGCATTGGAAAATTAAATTAACGGCCTATTTCTTGAGGGGTATAGATATTGAAAACTTTGGGGTATTACAATATCTCCCCTTGGAGTCATTCATCCCAAATTAAAACTAACTAAGCTAAAACCTGATCTAATATATGAATCTGAGACTAAGGCATGGACTGAACTGAATGCATGAATACATGATATGTCATGAGGATATAGCTGGGTGGATTGGGATAGAAATGAAAGAATTAATTAATAAAAGAATCTATTACCTTAAGCTCAAAGTGGGTTCGAAGAGAAAAGATAGGGGTACCTGGATCACACATCAGTCTTTGCTTCCCAAGTAGCTCTCTCAACTGACTAATTTCTCCACATGACCTTTACTAAAGCGACCTCTTTATTTCTCAACCTACAAATCTGATGAAGAAGGATCTAAAGTGGGAATTCTTCTTAAGAGAGGCAATTTTCCTTGCTCACCCTTTCTAAAGAAACTATGGGTGTAGGCTCACTAATGTATTTCTTCAATAATGAGCCATGGAAAACAGGATGCACTGATACTAAATCCGCAGGCAAGTCCAACTCATAGGCCACTTTGTCATACCGACTCAAAATCTTATATGGGCCAACATAGTGGGGAATGATCTTCCCTGTCTTACCAAATCTTTTCACTCCCTTCATGTGTGAAATTTTCAAGTAAATAAAATCTCTAACATCAAGTCAAGATCCCTCCTTCTCGTACCTGCATAGGATTTCTAATGACTCTGAGTAATTTTTTATCTCTCTCTAATTAGCTGAAACTTATACATTGCCTCATGCACTGAATCTAGCCTTATCAATGCAACCTCACCAACCTCAAACTAACCAAAAGGTGACCTACACCTTCTACAATAAAGAGCCTCAAAAGGAGCCATCTAACTACTGGAGTGATAACTGTTATTAAAGCAAACTTGATCAAAGGCAAATGGTCATCCCAACTACCCTTAAAATCAAGTACACATGATCTCAAAATGTCCTCTAAGGTATGAATGGTACTTTCTGATTTCCCATCGGCCTGTGGGTGAAAAGCTGTACTAAGATAAACTTTGGTACCAAGACCCTTCTGAAAAGCCTTCCAAAAATAGGAGGTAAATTTGGTACCTCTATCTAAGATAATGGTCAACGGGAATCCAAGCAACTTCACAAATTCCATAAGATAGAGTCTAGTGTAATACTCGACTAAATCCTAAGTGTAAAATGGTAAGAAATGACCTGACTTAGTCATTCAGTCCATAATGACCCAAATCGAATCATGCTGCCAACGAGTACAAGGAACCCTATAACAAAATCCATATTCACCACTTTCCACTTCCAAGTGGGGATACTTAATTATTCAAGAATAGAACTAGGTCTCTGGTGTTCAACCTTAACCCACTGGCAATTTGAACACTTAGCTACAACTTTTTTAATATCTCTCTTCATGCCATTCTGCTAGTAGACTTCCCACAAGTCAAGGTACATCTTAGTCGCTCCTGGATGAATAGAATATCAAGAACCATGAGCTTCTTCTAACATCCACTGCCTTAAATCACCCACATTTTGAACATAAAATCTACCCTGATAACTAAGAACGCCATCTCCTTCTTTGGTGAAAACCTCAACCTTTTGATCCGGAACTACCTCCTTCAAATTAAATAAAGTTGGGTCCCTATCATTGTTTTCCTTAACTTCAGGAACCAAAGAAGATTTTGAACCATTCTAAATCCGTACCCTACCTTCAGTCGAATCAACCAACCAAACTCCCAACCTAGATGGCCAATGAACATCCCGAACTAACTCTTTCTTTTCATCCTCAGCATAAGAAACACTCTTCATAGATAGTCTGTTAAAGGAGTTAACCACCATATTGGCCTTACAAGGGTGATACAAGACACTCATATCATAATATTGCAACAACTCTAACTACCTTCTTTGATGACGATTTAGATCTTTCTGGGTGAACACATATTGTAAGCTCTTGTGATCATTGAACACATCAACATGTACCCCATAAAGGTAAGGCCTCCAAATAATTAAGGTCAAAACAACCTCTACTAAATCAAGATCATGAGTTGGGCAGTTCTTTCCATGGGGTTTGAGTTGTCTAGAGGCATATACTATAACCTTGCCTCGCTGCATTAACACATAACCAATAAAAACTCTAGAAACATCGCAATAAACTATGAAACCATCTAAACCCTCTATTATAGTCAAAACTAGAGCAGAAGTGAGTCTAGTCTTTAGCTTCTAAAAACTTTTCTCACAAGAATTGAACCACTTAAACTTGACCTTATTTTGAGTCATTCTTAACATTGAAAAGGTAATAGAATAAAATTCATCAACAAACCATCTATAGTAACTAGATAAACCTAAGAAACTCTAATATCTGATGGAGCGATAGATCTAGACCAGTCCTCACTGCTTCGGTCTTTTGAGGATCAAATCAAATACCTTCACCAAAAATAATGTGACCAAGAAAAGATACTAAGTGCAAAAACAATTTGAACTTGTTGAACTTTGGAAATAACTAATTTTCTCTGGGAGTCCGCAAAACAATCCTTAAATGGTTACGTGCTTACCTATTTTATGAGATTAGAAGAGAATATGATCTATGAAGACTATGAAAAACATGTCCAAGTACTACTTGAACACCCTATTCATTAAGTCGATAAAATCTATAGGATCATTCGTTAGTCCAAAAAACATAACTACAAATTTAAAGTGGCCATACCAGGATATGAAGGCTATTTTAAGGATGTCACAATTTTTGAATCTGAGATGATGATAGACAGATCTGAGGTCTATGTTAGAAAAAAAATTTGAACCCTAAAGTTGGTCGAACAAGTTATCAATCCTAGGGATGGGATACTTTGTGACTTTGGTCAACTGACGGTAATCGATGCACATTCTAATAGAACCATCATTCTTGCGCATAAAAAGAACTGGAGCATTCCATAAAGAGATGCTAAACCTAATAAAAATCTTATATAGAAGATCCTTTTACTTTTCTTTCAATTTCTTAAGTTCAACAAGAGCCATTCTGTAAGGTGGAATTGAAATAGGCTGGGTATCTGTAAAGAGATCTTTTTCAAAGTGTATTTCTCGTTCGAGAGGGACTCTGGGAAGATCTTCAAGAAACACCTCTAGAAATTCATTCACTGCTGGAACTTAATCAAAATTCAAGATTTCAGAACTTGAGTCCTTGACTCAGACGGGATGATAAATGCACCCTTTAGAAATAATTTTCCTTGATTTAAGGAAAGAGACAAATTGGCCTATAGGAACTGACGCACTACCCTTCCATTCTAAGACCGGCCCATTTAAATATTGAAATTAAACTATTCTATTTCTATAGTTGACTAAGGCAAAGTAGGGTGGAGCCAATCTATACTGAGAATGATATCAAAATCAGTCATCTATAATTCGACAAGATCAACTGAGGTGACTTTCTGGGATATTGTGATTAGGCAATTTCTATATACCCATCTGGATAAGATTGAACTACCGATTGAAGTAGACATTGATAATGGTTCTATAAGAATTTTGGGGAAAACGCCAAAATATACTACTATATAGGGGTCACAAAGAAAAGTGGTTCCGATATCTAATAATGCATACACATGAAGGTGAAAGACTTGTAAGGTACCATTAACCATATCAGGAGATCCTTTCTAATCTTATCAAGTTTGAAGGGCATAAGGTCGACTGATGCAGTCCACTAGTTGTTCTAGAAGTAGAACCCTATTGAGTAGGGTGACCTGTTATTACAACTAAAGAGTTTATTTGATTCTACGGATGATTATTTCTATTTGTATGATTCTACGGATGTTTATTTCTACCCTTTTGTGTGACCGCTAGACCTTATCTTATGACCAGACTTGTCACACCCAAAATAGGCATTGCTACCAGCCATGCACTCATCCTTGTGGTTCCTACAACATCTCTTATAAACTGGGTTGGTGCATTCACGCTACCCTGGGACTTAAAGCCCTACCTGCTATCACGAGTATCTGATGAGTGGTGATTTTACCACTTATTCACACTTATTATTTGTGCACCTTACCTTGTTTTGGATGAATAAGTGAGACATAATTGTGATTAAATGCACTAATATCCACATTATGAAGGCACAAAGGTTAAGATATAAAAAGATATGGATTGGAACTACAAAAGGAACAAAAGGAAGAAAAGAAGTGCAGTTGAAAACCTGGAGCAGAACGTGGCCTCAGTTATCGCGATTATGGGTGTCAGCCCGCGATCGCACCGAGTAAAACAGGTCAAAGTGCTTCAATCGCATGGAATTACCTACTTTCGCTGTACCAAAATCACATTAAAATACTACAATCAAGGACTAGCGTGACTTCAGCCCAAGGGAAATACTTTAAATACACGAAGTTGTCCCAAATTTGCCTAACAAAAAGAAGACTCAAACCCTAATCTAGGGGATTATTCAATTATTCTACAACCGCACCTCCCATTTTTAGTTTAGGGTTTTGTAATTTCTTGGAGCTTGGAGCTTGAATTTACACTAATGTGAGACAAGATTCAATTAAAGGAGCTTGAAGTGTAGATTTTACTCTATCTATTAAAGATTCATTTGAGTCTAAAGTGTGGTTTGTCCTCTCTTTATTTTCTTATGAATAACTTTGATGGACATATTGGTATATTTTTTTTAATTACCTTATAATATTCTAGATCTACCTTTTGGGATTATGCATAAATTAGGGTGTAAATATGTATGTGATGTGATTTTTTTTGTGTATTTACTAGTTTGTTGATGAGGGTTCTATTATTGCTTGATTAAATTAGTTGGGATGTATGGGTGAAAGCCCTAAATACTCACATGGATTTGATGGGTGAAAACTTCAATCTCAAGAAAGCTCATAGCCATCTTCGAAAGTAGGATTTTGGGGGAACTTTAGGAATCCACATCATCCTTGAAAGAGGGATGTGGAAACCAAAGCTATAGTAGAAAATTATGTGTGTAATTTTCTAATTTATAACTATCATAGATATAAGGGTGGTTGAGAATTTAAATATACCATGAATATCATCTTAGAAATAGGGATACCCAATTGAGTTATTGGGTGATTTTAACTGACACACTCATTAGGTACTCGAAAGTGTCAACACGTGACATCTTTGAGTTTTTTTTGAAAAAATAGCCTCAAAGACCTTAAACCTAGCCTGACATATCATCAACGATTAGAATTTGCATCGAATTATCACGTTCCCATACATATCGTACCCCTAGGAAAGCATTGTACCAAGATCTAATTTTAATTTATTATACTCTAATTATTCTTAGTCTCGAATTAGTCGCTTAGAAGCCCAAGAATTATTTTCACATCCCCAAAGATTGAGAATCCCCCAAACTATTTTGTACCATAGGTTTGAATTTAGCAAACACCTATTATTTCGGACTTACTCAATCATCACTCACATTTTTCCTCGTGGATTCAACCATGTATCCTAGTTGGGTATATATAATGACAACGACTGCCTTGCTCTGAAATTAATGCATAAGTTGAGTGTTATCAAAAATAGCACATATGTCGGGGAATAATTTGGCATATTGAGTTAGTTTGTAGTTTTAGCTTGCTTGTTTGGTTCAAACTTATAAATATTTGTTTGTTATTTTCTTTTATTTCTTGTCTTAGGTAGATTTTTATTTTTGTTCATTTGTTACTATGGCATCTTGGAATGAATGTGAGTTTGGTGGTTAGAAATCCTATCTTGACAATACATGTCCTATTGTAATGGACCCCACTTTTGGCTAGATTATAGATATCCTCCCATTAAAGAGATTTGTGCACCATCTACATCCTATGGGGAGTACAATTGTTCTCTACATGGTGGTCGAAATGGACATTGGAGCAATTGCTCAAATATCCCCTACCCCCGTTATGCTAACCTAGTTTCTAGTTCTTCTTAAAATTCTGATAGGTCTTATCAGAAAGGAAGGGAAGAACAAACCACATAAAATATTGGTGTCGAAGCAATGCTTCAATGTATCTTGGAATGGGTGACATCAACGGAGAATGACTTACGATATTGAAGTGATTATCCAAATACCCCCTCCCCTTGTTATGCTAACCTAAATGCTAGCTCTTCTTGTGGATTTGATAAGCCTTATGACTATGAAAGGGAAAAACTAATCATGGAAAATGGTGGCATTGAAGCAATGCTTCAACGTATCTTGGAGTTGATAACAACGGTAGGGGAGGAAAACACTCTTATACTCCAATCCATGAGGGCATGTAACAAGGAAAACAAGAAGATAGAAGACATGGGAATAGAGGTCAATCATTCTAAGATTACGATCACGTCCACACTTCTAAATGAGATTGACATTAAAGAATCCTTGGTTATTTCCCCCAAAAAAGCTCAATCTTGTTGAAGATGCTGGAATAAAGGAAATGGTGCTAGAGTCGATAGAAGAAATCAAGAAAATTCCTTATGAATACTCTAGACCATTTAAGGGTTAAGATAACCGATGGAATGCAACTTCAAAATTAAAGAAAAAGCCCCATTCTATCCTTTTTCAACATTATGTTTGGTGGATTTAATGAAAGTCAATCCACCCAAGCACGTGATGAATATTGGAGAGAAGGAGAAATTTCCTTATATTTTGGAGTTTGACCTTCCGAATGGACATACTAAAACCCCAATGTTGAAGTCCAAGAAGCTTAAAGACTAATTTCCAATTAACGGCCTTCCAACTCTATCACCGTTACCCAATGAACCCATATTGAAGCTTGATGTAAAATTGGGAAAATAGTTCAAGTCTTTGAAGTGGTGTGATAGAACATGTGTCTTCATGCCCTTACTTTTATCCAAATAGCCTCAAAGATGGAATAATCAAAAGTTGGGCAAAAAGTTCAATTCCTCTAAGTGGAGGCATAAATGAGGATTATAAAAGGCGTCATGCCGCGACAAAAAATAAGGCTCTTGATGGGAGGCAACCCATCATTTTCATATTTTTATTTATATTTTTTTGGAATAATTCACATAATTTTCATGTTCTGTAGGTTCTTTGGACAGGTTGGAAGCCAAAAACAGGGGATAACCAAGTTTAGAAGTGTGGCAGCCATGCAGAAAAATAGGGCAAAAAATAGGAGAAGATGTCCTCAATTACCGCGATTGTGGGTTACGAGCCATGATCACGGTAATGCGATCACACTTATTAGGCCGTGATCATGCCTCTGTGTCCAGCCTTCCACATGGTTATCAGTGCATTTTTAGGGAGCCCTTTTACCCTATTTATGCTTTTGTTTTATGTAGTAAGGTCATTACAAATGTCTTTAGTTGGGGGTGTATCCCTACCCTTGTGTGTACTCATTAGTTTGAAATACTTGAACTTAGTATATTTGAAGCATGGAAATTTTATGAATTGTTTGTTTTCATTTTTGTTTTTCCATTTTTTTTAATAATGATGTGGACGAGCTTTTTCCAATGATAGATTGAGTGACGATATTCTTAAGGGAAAAGCATCGTGTTTGGATTTTGAGGCATATATGGAACAAAATTTTTAGTACCCGTAGCATAATTTTAAAAAATGCAAGGGAAGTATAAGTACCTGTAGCATGGTAAGTTGTAAGTTTGGGATTACATTTTACACCATTGGAGAAGTCTGAGTAGCCATATGGTTGGTTAGCTTATTTTTACGCCAAAATGTGAGACAAAGGATTTGGGTGTTGCCATGATTAGAAAATTATGCATGGTGCAGATACAAAACAAACAACCCCCTTCGTCCAAAAAATTTCAAAAATCGAGGGCATGGATGCGACCAATTTTGTAACAAATCTTTTTCTCTTTCTCTGGCTCCATAAGTTGTTGACTTGTAAATAATGATAGATACGCCAATTTTGTTTAACGGGAGAGGGGGGGAGGACAATTGAGCCTCCTTGGTGAGTTTTTTCATGCCATGTGTGGTGAGATTTTTGCATTCATCTCTTGTATATTTGTGTTATCTAGAACTTACCCTGTTAGTCTTTCGTAGCTAATGTTGATTGTATTTGATTGGTTAAATGATCTTAGGATACTTTTGTGATTTTGGAAGCCCACTCTAGCCTAAAAATCCTAGCCAATCATGAATATAATCCCTAGTTACCCACTTTGAGATTTTGGACCTTTCTTTGGCATACACATTACAATCGGTAAACCATTCTTTTTATCCCTCTTTTGAACTATACCCTCCTCAAACTTAAAAATGCAATTTGAGCCTAAAATATTAATTTAGGGGAGGTAAAGATTGATGGAAGTAACTTGGGGGCTATGAAGTTGTAAGTAAAATGTCTAATGTTCTTAATCTTTGAAAACGAATGAATAGATAAAGAAAGAGTTCAACAAAGGAAAGACATACATGAGAGTTGCAAGAAAAAAGAATGAAAGAAAAGTGGAAAACAAAGAAAGCAAATAGAAGGCATGATAAAAAATTTAAAAGAAAGAAGAAGTAGCCGATAGTAAAAAAGGATAGTTGAAAAAGTCTGATGTAGATGTTCATGAAAGGGTGTAGTCATGTTGTTCCCAAAATGATATCCTACCCTATCCCGAATTCATGTTGCGATCTTAGAAAGTCCTTCGAGATATCCGACCACTTACTTTCTTTGTAGTGGCGATCAAAAATAGGGGCAAGCCTATGGTATGAAGTTTGTTGCATGGAGATTTATTTTGTGAGTGAGAGAGTTTTCTACTTAAAATTCTTTGTTGCATATTTTATAGCATTGTGTGAGGAATTCTTTTTATTGTGAGGTTGGCATTTGAAACAAGTTGAGGTGGGTGATTTTGTCACCTTCCGACAATGAGGCAAAAGGAGTATAGCTTAGTTGTGGTCAAAAGGGAGTCACTTCTAGAGTATTGATTCGTTATTGCTTGGTCGCTCTTTAAAGTCTTATGCATCCTTGGATATTACATTATATGATGAGGGGAGTAGTGGAAATAGCTTATCCTATGTGCAATGAGTTACCTAAGGTAGTGACTAAGGTTGAAGTCATTATGATCTTTACAACATGAAGTTTGGGCATAGATAATTGTGTCTCTCAAACTTAAAGAATGCATTGGTTACTCAACTGTTCTCTTATGTAGGCCAATCTGGTTAAGGAATTTGTAATTAATCTAAAGATTAAAGTCCTTAGAGTCCATGTAAATCCTTTCTTTTGCCAACAAGCACTTTCCTCTAGGACAGGTGATGTTCTTAGACTCACTTTTCAAGTTTGCAACCAAGAAAATTCATTAAAGTGAAGAAAGGTTTATACAATATCAATTACTCATGGAATTTTTGACATCAAGGGTCCCATAACCCTAGTTATGGGAGCTTAGCCACAACTTTTCATAGAAGAAATAGAAAGCATCTTTGTATTATTCATAAATAAATTCAAGATTTACTTACAAAGGTTACAAGAATTTGTTCTTGAATCTTCAATAGAGATGGAATGATTAGATCCACAAGATTTTCTTAATTCCCCAAATCACTAGGTTACAAAGAGTTTCTAGAGATGGAAAAATTGATAAAGGATAAAATAAAATAAAAAGAAAGATAAATTTGAAGATATAAGATCTGGATCTCAACTCCCCCATATGATACTTAATAAAACTTAAAAATGGTATTTACAAGTTCCCAGGTAAAAAGATTTAAAATTAGAATTCAAATAAAAAAATATGTCCAACTTGGTGGTCAAATTGGTGGTCCACCACAAAACTGGTGGTCCACCATTTTGACCTTCCCTAGGAATTCTGAAATCCTAGATTCTGTTTGGGTCTGGTGGTCAGTTTAGTGGTCCACCACAAACTGGTGGTTCACCATTTTAACCACCACTAGGTCTTCTGAAATCCTGAATCTGGTGGTTAAATTGGTGGTCCACCACAAAACTGGTAGGTCAAAATTTTGACCTTCACTAAGTGTACTGAAGTTCTGGATTCTACTTGGACTTGGTGATCGAATTGGTGGTCGACCATTTTGACCACCACCGGGTCTTCTAAAACTGGTGGTCGAACTGGTGGTGAATCAAAAAATTAGTGGTCCACCAAATGTTACACGCGCCTATGGGTCTCAAAATTTTGCATATTATGAATCCAATGAAATTTTGTACAAGTCCATTGGACCTTTATACACCTAACACACGCCATGGACATTTCGGAACTCCAAATGGAGTCAATTTTTGCATTGTGCTTTCGTAGCTCCATTCCGAGTCTTTGTGAGTTGTTTCCACTATATTTAAAGCTTGTATATCCTTAATATATCATAATTATCCATTAAAAAATAATAATAAAGCAATAAAAACCACATATTAGAGATCAAAACAACACAACATCCAAGACGGTGAACTCAAAACACAAGCTAAACATAGGCTAAATGCACTTTAAGCTTAGGCTCATTGTTTTGACTCTTGTTTTGATCCAATCGACCTTTGAAGATTATAACTAAGGTTTTTTTATATATAAATACATAATAACAACCTTATTAACTTATTAAGACACATTAGAACCCAACACAATAGACTAGACAAACACCTAGCTCAAGCTAGTCACACTAGTTTTCTTGGTTGAACTTTAAATGCTCAAATTGAATCAAAACTCATGTGAAAACACCATTAAACATTGTAAACACATATTTGGACACATGAATGCTCATTTATGTCATTATAAATATATATATCTTAATAATCATCCTAAAAAAAGGCTAAAAAGGTCTAGAATTATAATGCTAGAATGCATAAATACACCCAACATCAACACCCCACACTTAAAGCCTTGTTCGTCCTCGAACAACTCTTCACTCTAAATATCATGAGCTGGGAAATATACTCTTCTACTATATGAAAGAAATTAAATATAGTACTACAATATCTACACAGAATGTAAGTGTCTACACTAAGTATGTTATTTACACCATTAAAAACTCATGATTACTACTCCAAAATACCCTAGCCTCAAGAATTTACTCACCTTGTTGGAAAACTCATGCTTATTATTCAGTCAAAGACATCTTACAAATCACCCATATTTATAAAACATGTACCCCTCACAACAAAGAGTTACCCATAAACACTCACAATAATGCAATTTATAGCAATGGGTACAAGAATCAAATTGTGCTCACTCTCACAAGGAATTCACAAGTTACACATAATGAATCATTGGCTTGCCCTTAGTTTAATGCTCTGCTAATAGTCGAATGTAAATCTTATGATCAATTAGGTCTTTTCCAGGTTGTAATGTAGGTTAAGGAATGGGTAGAAACTATTTTGGCCAAGAATAGTGACTATCTTCCCTAAGCGCTTTAATACAACACTTTTGACAATTGAGAACAATCTCTAACAACACATGTACACCACTTTCACCTACCACATCTTCTGTTTTGTCCCATCTCATTAAGGTCATTCCCATACATTATGGTGGGAGTATATTATGTACATATAATTCAATTTTGCCATTTTCACACTCATTTGACATTATGCACCCCTATAATAGCCACCCTCAGCTTAAGCGATTTGCCTTAATTGAGGTGCGAAATATCTAAGGAGGACCAGGGACAAACAGGTTCATTGTAACACAATTGGGATAAAAATGGGAACCTTTGAAACACAAATTTCTCTAATTCCCAACCCCAACACATAATGATAGTTTAAACACCCATAGCTATTACTTAGGGGCTTCAATTTCAACTTTTCCTTCTTGAATCTCCAACTCCTTAACTCAATTAGTTTTACACTAAAATGCTTAGGAGTTTTGGATCAAATTAAGGTCAATCAAGGAAGGGGATTAGGCCATACATGAGGCTTTCAAAGAAAAGGCTAAAGGCTCAATGGCGTTAACTAAGATAATGCACAAGGTTAGGTGAAAAGAAGGTATAAATAAGGCTATTAAAGAAATGCCTATATCATCTACTAAACCCACATTCTTTATTTTTCTTCACATTCACAACAGGCAAGTTCTAGACATCATATACAACAAGGAATATACAAAAATCTCCCATGCACATGGCACTTGGTCAATTCATAAAGGGTCATCATAGACTCTCAACCAAATAATAGAATAAATTCAAATTTAGCCAACAAGTGCAAGAGTCATAAACATGATCCTAAGCGTCTTAAAAATAGCAATTCACACAATTCAACATGTTTCTACAAACAAATCCACTTGCATCATGTAATCACAAATATCACCGACAAGAATATCTCACTTATTACTTACTAGCCTAAATTTTTTTAAATTGAGCCAAAATTTGGGAATTTCCCCAGCCCACACTTAAAAATCTACTTTGTCCCCAAAGTGAATTATTAAACAAAGCGATAGAAATACTCACCGAGTCCTCTAACCTAGCTAGATGTATCTTCACATAGAGGAGATCCTTTGGACTCCACACTTATTTTATCCCATGCTCCTTAGCATATGCTCATGGTACTCAGACTTCCCATTGACCTAAGACTCAACCAAAAACAAAGCTACTTGAAATAAAAACTAAAAACTGAAAATTAAAAAGAAAACATACCTTTGCTTTGGTTGCCTCCCAAGAAGCGCCTGATTTAACGTCGCAACACGATATCTTTTGACAATTATTTATTTCTCTACTTGGAGGATTTGAAACATCTACCCAACTTTTAATCAATATATTTTTAGGCACATTGGGAAAGGGTAAGGATACAACGATACTTCCTTTATCTCGCCACCTTGACAACTTGAATCTGTTACACAACTTCATATCCAATTTTCGAATAGGCTCATTGGGTATTGATGAGAAAATCAACAACCCTCTTGTTGCACATTAAATTTTTACTTTATTGGCCTTCAAGTGGGGAGCTTCATTTTGCTTTTTTTGAATGAAAAACTCCAAAATATAAGGATTTTGTTCCTCATCTTCAAAACACATAATTTTCTTGGGTAGGTGGATTTTCATCACATCAGCCAAGCACAATGTTGCAAAATTATTCGAATGAGGTCTTCTCCCTACTTTTGGAGTAGCATCCTTCTCAAAATCTTCACCCTGAATTAGGCTAGAGTCTTCATAAGAGATTGTCTTGGTTTCTTCTTTTACCTCTAGCACCATTTCCTCAATCTTGGTATCATCCGTCATGGTTGGTTCGTTTGGTAGGGAAATCACCGAGGGCTGCTCAACATCCAGCTCAACATCAATATAGGATTCTTGCTCCTCATCTTCACACTTTTCCATTATTTTAAATGATTTCATAGACAAGATATCATCTAAACATAATATAGAAAAATGTTTTGAATGATTGACCTCTACAACCATCTCCTTTATCCTTTTTATTTTCTAATTA
The DNA here is from genome assembly GCA_030864215.1 of Capsicum pubescens. Classification (NCBI taxonomy): domain Eukaryota; kingdom Viridiplantae; phylum Streptophyta; class Magnoliopsida; order Solanales; family Solanaceae; genus Capsicum; species Capsicum pubescens. The sequence goes on along the minus strand of CM061543.1, from coordinate 151,832,960 downwards.
AATTCCCTCATGTCTTGATGAATATCACATAAGATATCATGTATTTCTTCCTGGAGATCCAACATTCATCGAAACATAACTTCAATGCCACTCTTTTCGGTGCTTCGTTCTTCATTTTCTTGACCATAAGACCTATCAAAATTATAAAAAGAACTAGAATTTGGGTTAGCACAATGGGGGAAGGGGGCATTTGGGCAATCACTCCAATGTCCATCTTGACTACCATATAAAGAACAATCATACTCCTGATAGGAGTGACATGGTACACACATCTCTCTCTGGGGAGCATAGCTACAATCTTGAAAAAAGTGAGGTCCATCACAATATGGACATGGATCATCAAGATAAGATTTCCAACCATCAAACTCAAATTCATTCTAAGATGCCATAGTAATAAGTAAGATAAAATAAAAATCTACCTAACAAGAGTAATAAAAGTTAAATTACAAAAAAATATTTACAAGTTTGAATTCAAGCAAGTAAGCTAAAATTCTAAACCAACTCAATACACCAAATTGTTCCCCGACAATGGCACTATTTTTTATAACGCTCAACTTACACGTTACTTTAGTGCAAGGCGGTCGTTGTCAATATATTTACCCAACTTTGGAGTCGGGATCAAATCCACGAGGAACAATGTGAGTGGCGATTAAACTAATTTGAAACTATAGATACACGTTAAATTCAAACAAATGATATGAAAAAATAAAATGGGGGTTTTTAAATTTGTTAATTTTGTTCTAACTAATTGTAACAGAGTTATTCCATCTAATGATTCTTTTTGTATGTAGTAATTCAATTATATTATACAAACCAGGGTCATGGTTACGACGATGCTTGAACAACTAGGGTTGTGAATTAATTTAGTGTTCCAATTGCCAACTTCAATTGCAAGAGTAGCTGAATCCTATTATTTGCCCATTCGTTTCTCAACCTCAGTGGGAAGCCTATCCTTTAATTCTCTCAAACTTAAAGAATGCATTGGTTATCCAACTATTCTCTCATGTAGGATAATCCGGTTAAGGAATTTTCCATTAATCTAAAGATTAAAGTCCTTAGAGTCCATCTAAACCCTTTCTTTTGCCAACAAACACTTTTCTCTAAGACAAGTGATATTCTTAGGCTCACTTTTAAAGTTTGCAACCAAGAAAATTCATTAATGTGAAGAAAGGTTTATACAACATCAATTACTCATGCAACTCAAATAGATTCATAACCCAAATCATTTTTTCACATTAAGGCTCACACAACCCTCGTTATGGGTGCTTAGTCAAAAAATTTCATAGAAGAAATAGAAATCATCTTTGTATTATTGATAAATAAATTCAAGATTTACTTACAAAGGTTACAAGAATTTGTTCTTGAATATTTAATATAGATGGAATGATTAGATCCACAAGATTTACTTAATTCCCCAAATTACTAGGTTACAAAGAGTTTCTAGAGATGGGAAAATTGATAAAGGATAAAAGAAAATAAAAAGAAAGATAGATTTGAAGATATGAGATCTGGAACTCAAATCCCCTAGATGATACTTAATAAAACCTAAAAATGGTATTTATAAGTTCCCAGGTAAAAATATTTAAAAATAAATTTAGAAAAAATGTGTCTAACTTGGTGGTCAAATTGGTGGTCCACCACAAAACTGGTGGTCCACCATTTTGACCTTCCCTGGGTATTCTGAAATCCTAGAATTTTTTTGGGTCTGGTGGTCAGTTTGGTGGTCCACCACAAAACTGGTGGTTCCACATTTTTACCTCCAGTGGGTCTTTTGAAATCCTGAATCTGGTGGTCAAATTAGTGGTCCACTGCAAAACTGGTGGTCTACCATTTTACCTTCGCTGAGTGTTCTAAAGTATTGGATTCTATTGGAACTTAGTGGTCGAACTGGTGGTCAGTCGCAAGACTGGTGGTCTACCATTTTGACCACCACCGAGTCTTCTAAAATTGGTGGTCGAACTGGTGGTCAGTCACAAAACTGTTGGTTTACCAAATATTACACGTGCATATTGGTATCAATTTTTTTCTTATTATGAATCCAATGGGGGTTTTTTAACAAGTACATTGGACATTTCTACAGCCTACACGCGCCCTGGACATTTCGAGACTCCAAATGGACTCAATTTTTGAATTGTGCTTTCGTTGATCCATTCTGAGTCCTTGTGAGTAGTTTCCACTTTATTTGAAGCTTGTATATACTTAATATATCATCTTGATCCATTAAAAAAGTATCATAAATCATTAATAACCACAAATTAGATCTCAAAACAACACAACATCCAAGACGGTGAACTAAAAACACGAGCTAAACATAGGCTAAATGTACTCTGAGCTTAGGCTCATTGTTTGGACTCTTGTTTTGATCCAATTGACCATTGAAGATTATAAATAATTTTTTTTATATATAAATACATAATAACAACCTTATTAACTAATTAATACACATTAGAACCCAACACAATAGACTAGACAAACACCTAGCTCAAGCTAGTTACACTAGTTTTCTCGGTTGAACTCTAAATACTCAAATTGAATCAAAAATCATGTAAAAACACCATTAAACATTGTAAACACATATTTTTATACATTAATTCTCATTTATGTCATTATAAACATATATAGCTTAAGAATCATCCTCAAAACAAGGCTAAAAATGGCTAGAATAGTAATGCTAGAATGCATAAATATACCCAACATCATTATTAAATTATTCTACAACCCTACCTCCTATACTTAATTTAGGGTTTTTGTAATTTCTTGGTTCTTGGAGATTGAGTTTACACTAATTTTAGACAAGATTCAATTAGAGGGGCTTGAAGTGTGGATTTTGCTTTGTCTATTAAAAATTCATTTGAGTCTAACGTGTGGTTTGTCCTCTCTTTATTTTCTTATGAGTAACTTATATGGAGATCTTGATATATTTTTTTTCATTATCTTTATGATGTGATAGATCTGCCTCTTGGGATTATGCATAGATTAGGGTTTAAATATGGGTGGGGTGTGATTTGTTTCTGCATTTACTAGTTTGTTCATGATCTGTTCAATTATTGCTTGATTAAATTGGTTAGAATTTGTGGGTTAAAGACCCAAATACCCACATTGTTTTGATGGGTGAAAGCTCTAAGCTCTAGATAGCTCATATCCATTTTTGAAAGTAGGGTTTTGGGTGAACTTTAGGAATCCATATCATCCTTGAAAGAGGGATGTGGAAAACAAAGTAGTGGTAGACAATGATGTGTATAGTTTGCTAATTTATCACTATCTTAGATATAAGGTTGGATGAGAATTTAACTATACCATGGGTATCATCCTAGAAATAGGGATTCCCAATTGACGTATTGGGTGGTTTTAACTGATACACTCATTAGGTACTCTAAAGGGTCAAGGAGTGACATCATTGTAGTTTTTTAAAAAAACTAGCCTCAAATACCCTAAACCTAGCCTATCACATCATTAATGATTAGAATTTTCATTGAATTATCATGTTACCATGCATATCTTGACCCCAGGAAAGCATTGTCCCAAGATCCAATTTTAATTGATTATACTCTAATTATTCTTAGTCTTAAATTAGTCGCTTAAAATCCCAAAAATTACTTTTAGATCCCTAAAGATTGAGAATCCCCCAAACCATTTTGTACCATAGGTTTGAATTTAGCAAGCACTTATTATTATGAACTTACTCAATCGCCACTCACATTGTTCCTCGTGGATTCGACCCCAACTCCTAGTTGGGTAAATATATTGACAACGACTGCCTTGCACTTAAATTAACGTGTAAGTTGAGCATTATCAGTATCCTTCTACAACTTAGGTTCTAGAATAGTGGCAAAAGATAGGGCTGGGTATGAAGACTTATGATGAAGCTGAGAACGATTCCCATAATCTGATCTTGACTAAGAGAAATTAAAACTTCCAGTCCTGGCCCACTTATTCTCCTTTTATTTATACTTAACCTTATCTAACTCAATCTGTTGAGAATAAAACATCAATCTAGAGATGTCCATCTCCTTAATCAACAAAGTCATTCTTCACTCCTTCACCATATCCTCTAAAACTCTAGACACAAACTCACTTATTTGGGATCTAGAATCAGCCACTATATTTAGAGCATACCTCACCAATTGCATAAAATTAAGTGAATACTCCTTATCACTCATATTACCCTACTTCATGTTGATAAAATCCTGTACCTTAGCTTCCCTCAACTACAACAGGAAAAACATATCTAGAAAAGTAGCAGAAAAATCATCCCACTCTACAGGACCTTCATCGACATCTCTATTCTCCTTCCACTACTGAACCTAGGTGTGATCTATCCCTTGCAATTGGTAAGAAGCTATTTCAACACTTTCTCTCAGAGTAACACCCATAATATAAGTAACCTTCTATACGCAATCAAAAAACTCCTATGGATCCTACTCAAACTTGGATCCAAAGAACACTAGGGGATTCATTTGAGTGAAATAAAAAATTCTAGCTACTACCATATTCACTACTAAGTTTATTGGGGCAACGACCTGCTGATTATTTAGGAAAGTCACATATTAGGCTAATGTTAGGAAAGCAGCCTTGAATTAAGCATGAGAGACCTGCTCATTTAGACGATCTTTCTAAAAAGGCCGTGGTGCTGGGTGATCCCCATTCCTCCTTCTATTGGACCTTCTAGGAGGCATTTTTTATAAATGGGTAGATGATGAGTTCGACTGAGAAGTTTAATAGAGATTACACTCTATCACATAAAAATAAACTATGAAAGAAGGAAAAATTTCCAAAAACATCTTGAAACCTCTCACCCATAAGTGTGGAATGCTTCACACCCATGTACAACACTATACTTAACACGACTTTCAAACTCCTTAGGAAACTTTAAACCTCATGCTCTGATACAAATTTTATTATGACCCAAGACTAGTCCCTAGCCGTAACACGGTGCCTATATTCACAAGTTACCCTAAGCTATCTGGTACCTTATATGAGCATTAAAGAAAATAATAAAATATTATATGGAAGCTGAATTGAAAAGTCTAATAACACATGGTGATGGAAACAATACAAACAATGTCAAAACATCTAGCAAAATTAAAAACATGTCTAACTGTCTAAATTTCTCTATGGAGAGTTAATGGGACAAACCCCCAACTAACTCCACTAAATTGAAATAAATAAAAATACTAAAATAACTAACTAGAAGCTAGTACTCGAATGATGAGGACTCACTATGACTGTTGTTGTTGGATAGTAGAGTAAACTATGCATTGTTTTGGTACTAAGATTCCGAACCTATATTTTGAGACAATAAAGTGTAAAAGAAATTATGCGATTAGAACTTTGAATGTACTGAGTATGTAACATGGAAAAAATTAACAAGTATAACTAAGCATGTATGCATGAACATGTAAACTGAACACATGACCAATTATAAACATGTGTTAAATAAGCTGAATAACAAGATAACAGAATACAAGGTCATGCATACCTGACCTGAAACATAAAATAAGGGTTGTGGGAGCTAACTACAAATGACATACCCCAATATGAGGAAAAACAAGTTCAAACCTATACCCCAGTTGGATGGGTGGTAGTACCTTGCAAAGGGTACCAACACTGGCTGGCATGGATCCACTAAACTGACGCCCCAAATGTACTAGGGTGTAAAGCCTAAACTGATGGGTGCTAGTACTTTATAACCTATGGTGTCGACATAGTTTTTGAACTTAGGGGAAGCTACTGATGATTTTATACATAACCGATGGGTGATTCTCCATCCCTGCATTCACTCAGTGCTAAGTACTACTCCCTACTAAATGACACTGCAGTATAAAATTATATATGAACTGATAACTGACATGCTCAAGTCATGATATTTTGAAAATAATAATACATGTATGATCTGAAAGATTAATGAACTGTAAGATGATATATGCATGATTTTCTATGTATCGGGTGTTCATAACCAACCACCATAGACTAATGCAACTGAACAAGACTATAATAAAACTGACCATGGTATGGAAAATCATGAAAAGTACTCAACATTCTAATAACTGATCATGGTGCAAACAATCTTAATTATAAAACATATGGAAACACCAATATCACGGGGGAAACATAATTTCTTGGTTCATAACCAAAATAACAAAGAGAGGGTTGATAAATCTCATATTTTACTTGGAACCTAATAAAAAGGAGAAAAAGGATTTGTGCTTATAAATTGAGAAAGTTCTTGGGAATAAGTTGGTGGAAGGGACCCATAATAAAATCCCACATACCTAAAGGAAAATTTCTTAGATAATTTCTTAGAATTGAGCTTGAACTTGAAAAACCCTTCTTCCTTGGACAGAAGAGAAAAATCTCCCCTTTTGTTTTTTTCTGGGTGGAATTATGAATAAATCATGGATTTGGGGGATTTTAGTCTTTTATAACACTCATTGGGAAGCCCAAAAATGTGGGTTTGTCTTCTAAAATACTGGGAAAAGACTTTAAATCCTTGAGATATCGTTCAAGAAATTTTGCTCTCAGTTGGTATGACTCACCCCATGGCTCGTTATGACTGGCATGAGTCTTGGTTTGAGTCATAACCTTATACATAAGGTCTTGGGTACTTCTTGTTATGACAATGACTTCCCTCCTAACGACTCATCACGACTAATCATGAGTTGTTAGGTAAAGTTATAGTCTAATATTAGGTTTTTGACTATACATTATTATGATAACGACTCCCTCCTAGTGACTAATTATCACTAGTGAGAGTCATAAGGTGGGGTCATTATTACTAAGCTAAAATTAAAGATCCTTACTATTGTGATAATGACTATACATAACGACTAGTTACGTATGATAATGGCTCATTACCTAAATTGTCATTATTGGCAGCTGACTGACACTTAAGGAGAAATTTGCATAAATTTTTGCCACGATATTGGATTAAGGCGAGCCTTGTCTCATTATGAAACAAAATTACTGGCCTATCTATTAAGGGACCTACAACTTAAAAGCCTAGGGGTATTACATTGAGGTAGCTTATAAGTTAGCTTTGCCTCTAAATTTGTTGGCAGTCGATCTAGTTTTTCATGTTTCTATCATTCAGTGATATATTCCTAATTCTTTTTATGTTCTCAGATAGGATTCGATCCAGTTGGATGAGATTTTGACCTTTGTAGATGAGCCTATGCTCATTTTGGATAGTTATATCTTGTGATTGCATGCTAGGGAGATTATTGTAGTTAAGGTTTAGTGGATGCACCACCCAGTAGAGAAGGCTAGTTGGGAGATCAAAAGCATCATACAGACCCAATATCATTACCTGTTTGAGATTCTATACATTCTAATCCTTAACTTTTGTAGATGAAGGGTCATTTTCCATATTTACACTTATTTTCACCATTCGAGCTTCTCTATAGATACACTAGTCATTTATGACTTGCTAGAACTGAAAATTCACTTACTGGGCAGTTTGTTTGGTTATTTGAGACCATTTCCTATTTGAAAGTCATCACTGGTTCCAAATGGCCATTAAGAAAAAACTTCAATAACATGACCTCATATGCAAATTTTAATATGCCCACAGCTTTGCTATGTTGATTTTAGGCTAAGTGGAGCTTTAGTTTGGGTCCCAACATACTGAAGCTCATTTTAACCTATTGGTTGAAAAGTTAAGAAAATAAAATATGAGTGTGGGACCCATAATTATTGAAACAAACTCAGAGAAAACTTTGATTGCTCCATTGAGTTCGAAACATTTAATTTGGTATAGTTACATGGTTTGTTTCTATATGCATGGTTCCGGGTGAGTCCTGAGAGATTAGCAGAAACTTGGAATATTTTACAAGTTTCAGCTGCTATCGCAAGCCAAGTGCCGCAATCGCGGTACCATTAGAAGGAAAAGTAGTTCGATCACAGGGTATGAGTTACAATTGCAACTCGCATGTGCAACCACTAAATATTGTGATAGCAAGTTTGGGTCCGTGATTGTGGGACCCTAGTACATAGTATAGGTATAAATAGGCCCTTATGTTGCGAATTCAACCATTTCTCACCTATTTCTTAAGAGCATAAACCTTAAATAGTGAGCTAGAGTAGGATTGAAGCTTGTAGGTAATTGGGAAGCTTGATTAACACTTATTTTTTAGATTATCTTCCGATTTAAGGTAAAAATTCACCCTTTTCTTGGAGTTTTTTTATTTCTTGTCTTAAAACCCTTAAAGCTTGAGGGCTTGATTTTATCCCTAATTTAGCTTGGATTTCACCCATATTTTAGGGTAATAATTTCTTAAGCATGTAATAGTATTGTGTTTTCAGAAATGAGATTTCCATATGTGGAACCCACATGGTATTTTGTTGTGATATTTGGACCCAAAGCATAATATTGCATTATGGGTATCATTATTCTTGTATTGATGAGTAGAATGTATTTATGATATCTTAGTATCATGAGGAGGCTTCTCAAAAGGAAAAAGCCATAGTTTAGCAGATCGTGAGATTTTTTCAAAGTCGAGGTAGAATAGGTTTATCCCTTGTTAGATTGAGACACTTCATAGTATGTTTATGATATTATGTTGAATTTGGGATGGGTTTTAGGTGTTGGATGAGTGAAATTCAAGACTTTGGTTAGTTTAACCGTTTAGGCTAATTTGATATCGTTGAGTTGAAACCCTTAGCTTGTCTTTCTTGTTCCTTAGGTGAATTAGACTTCTCTTCTCATGTTTAGCATAAGAAATCTCTAGATTACTGTAGTTAGGTAGGAGTGATTTAGTTACTCATTCTTAGGGTAATATTGGCCTTAGTTGCTTGCACTAATGAAGGTTGCCTTAGTTTCCTTTTGTTTAGTTGTTGTGTTTGGGAATAACCTCTACCTTAGGGATAATTATGGCTTGCATCACATCTAAGAGTGGATTTAGATACCTTTTCCAAGTCTGAGGTAGAACTTTCCTTAGGGTATATTTTGGGGATTTAGAAGTAGGCTCTTCAACCCACCTTAAGTCAAAATTTATGATAGTTCTCTTGAAACTCATATACATTGTTAAATACCTAGAGAATGCCCTATTGAGGCTTCATTGATTGTTATGGTGATGATGGAATTAGTCTTAATTCTCATGGACTAATTGGTTAGATTGTCGATTATGCTACGATGAGAGTTAGATCATGTTCTGATAAGCTATGGGTTATTTTATGTATAAGGTATCTATTATGCCAATGATAAGCCTTTGACCATGCTATTAATAAGTTATTTCCTATGATATTACTTATGATTGTGATCATGCTTAACAATTATGCTAGTAATCATGCTAGAAAACCTTCATATTGATGATGTTAGTAATTTTGTTAATAATTGTGATAGAAGTCATTCTTATTAATTACATGGGAAAAGATTCTATTAATTATGCTAAAAATCATGAAGATTGACTATATTAGCACTTGTGGTATATACTATACTTGGTTCAATTTTGGAAGATGATTATGACATTGATTAAAAAAAGTTCAATTTCGAAAGATGATGATGATGTAGATTATACCAGGTTTATCTTTGGAAGATGATGTTGATATTTATTATACTCAGTTCAATTCCAAAAGATCATGATTATGTTGATTATACCTAGTTTGATTTTTGAATATGATTGTGATGATTATATATCCGATTCAATTCTGTAAGATGATGTTTTGATTATATCTGATTCAATTTTGAAAGATGATGTTGATATTGATTACACTAGGTTTGATTCATAAAGATGATTATGATATTGATATACCCGGCAGGGCCCAAGAATGATTATGATGATATATACTTGGAAAGGTTGGAGGATAATTATGCTGATGTACCTAGGTGTACATCTACTTGTTTGAGTTCAACTATTTATCATTATATGATTATATATATATATATAAATGCATAATAAAGTTGGGTTTCATGTTGACATTAGGGATGTCATTTATAGACCAAAAGTGGTAAATGATTAGAAGAAGGTTTAATTGATGATTAATGATAATTAATGTTTTTAAAGTGATAAATAATGACTTGTTGGCAACTAAGGATTAGTTGTTAAATGGTGATTAGTGGATATGTGGTAAATAGTTTTTAAATGAAGACTAAAAGTTATATGATGACTCGTAATTAAATGAATTAGTTGGTCTTGACAAGGCATATGAAAAAGTCCCCAAGGAAATATATTGGAGGTGCTTGGAGGCTAGGGGTGCCATGGCGTACACTAGGTCAATTTAGTAAATGTACTATAGGGAGAAGACCCATGTGAGGATGGTAGGAGGTGATTTAGAGCACCTTATTGTTTTGATACGGTTGCACCAGGGATTGAATCCTTAGCCTATTTTTATTTTACTTGGTTATGGATGTTATGACACATCATATTCAAGGAGAGGTACCTTGGTGTATATTATTTATTGAAGATGTTATTTTGATTAATGAGACTCGTGGGGAGTTAATGATAAGATGGAGGTTTGGAGATAGACCCTCAAGTCTAAAGGATTTACATGGAGAAAAACCAAGATGGAGTACTTGGAATATGAGTTTAGTGATTTATCGCCTGAGGATGATGTGGTTGTGAATTTCAGGTATCATGGGTCTATGATTCAAGGAAATAGTGAGATTTACGAGGATTTCACACATCTTATTAGAGTAATGTGGTTTAAATAGAGTCTTTCCTTGAGTGTCTTGTGTGATAAGAAGGTGCCTCCTAAGGTTAGAGGTAAATTCTACAAAGTGGAAGTTCGACGGACTATGTTGTATAGAGTGGAGTGCTGGCCAGTTAAGAACTTCCACATTCAAAAGTTAAAGGTAGCATAGATGAGAATGTTATGATGGATGTATGGAATTACTAGGATGGATTGGGTTGGAAATGAGATTATTCAGGAGAAGGTGAGAGTGGCTTCAATGGAGGACAAACTATGAGAAGTGAGGTTGCATTAGTTCAATGATGTGATGAGGAGGGACATGAATACACTAGTTCAAAGGTATGAGAGGATGTGCATGGATGGTTTTAGGCAGGACAGAGTTAGGCAGAAGAAATATTAGAAAAGGGTAATTAGGAAAGACATGGGGTAATTAAAACTTATGAAGCACATGACCCTTGGTAGAAAGGTGCAGAGGACACGGATTAGGGTAGAGGGGTAGTAGGTAGGATTACATTCTTAATAGTAGGGAAGAGTGCTCTATTTTTATATGTGCCTATAGTGTCTTGTAGCCTTTTTTTTCGTGGTGTTTTGGTGATTTTTTCGTATAGTTAGTCTACAATATCACTTTATGGGTGTTTTGTTTTCTTTACTATAAAGTGGTGTGATATTTGAAACACCCTAAACATTGTCCATTGTAAATTTATCGTGTCTTAAACTTTTTGTTCGTCATATGACTCACACCACTAGTTATATAGTATGGTGCAACGATACGCACTGAGGCCCTTCCAACAATAGGAGAGCTGGGCTAATATAGCCCGTGGGTACCTTGTTTATGAAAGTTATGCTATGAAACCCAGGTTAAGATTTTTTCAAATGCATGTTAAACCCAATTCCCTATCCCGACATGATTTATATACACACATATATATATATATAAATATATGTGATTGCATATTATGATTTGACAGGGTTTTGACTGATGGCATTATTTTATTTCTCTATCCTTGAGTTAAATGCTAGCGCTCTAACCTCTAACCATCTCCGGACACTATATCCCCATGCGATGCAGGTGCCAGAACTTCTTCTACTTTTCCTGCATAGTGATCAGGTGTCCGAGTGGTTAGTGAGTTGATATTGAAGTAGTGAGCTTCCATACTCTAGAAGGCTTCATTTCATAATCTTTATATTCTATGTCTCATACTTTATTTCGACTTTGTTTTTTGCTACTATTGGGGGCATGTCCCGATATTTTATTGACTTCAAGTTTATAAAGGCTTTATTAGATTATTGCAAACTTGAGTGTGTTGTTTTGGTGGATTTGTTCGGTGATGGATGGTTGTCTGGTAACTGGTGATTAGTTTAGATATTTCATGAATGAATAATTAGTTTTAGTTTACACAATCTTGTCATATGTTCATAATTCATCCGACACTTGTGGTTGTTGAGCTGACTATATTAGGTGAAGGGGGTAATCTCCGATCCATGTGGAAATTGAGATTCCCGTCATGGCCAGGCTGTGGTCTAGGTCATGACAAATTTTGTATCATAGCCCTAGGTTCATGGTTAATGGGATGTCCACAAAGCCATGTAAAGTAAAGTATTTTATATGGGTGTGTAGTATGCCACACTTGTAAGAGAGAGTCTACAAGAAATTTCGGAATGTTTCCCTTTCTTGTTGTATTACTTCAAACTTTAGAGTATAAGGTGTTCGATTCCTTTAATTCCCATTTGCTTTCTTTTCAGATCATGCCTCCCAGATGATCGAAAGCTCATGGGGACTCTTCTTTTCCACTTGGGGACACTATTTATAGGACACGACCTGCTTGTGAGGTTTAAAACTGATCTAGGGGTCCAGTTCCCGATTGCTATCTTAGAGTTCCATCGGTTTCCTCTAGCCCTCCTCAAGGTCCTTAGGATGATGTGACAAATGCTGAAGTTCATTAGTCTATTCATATGTTGTCTTAGTTTATTGCTTCTCAGTTTGATCGTGGTGCTTTTGTTGCACCATCTTCTGAGGCCACAAGGGTTTTCCAATTCATGAGGTTGAGTCCTCCAACTTTTACTGATGTTATGGTTGGGAAGATCTTCAAGCTTTTATTGATAAGATGGAGAAGATATTCCAGATTATGCATGCATCAGATGTTGAAGGTGTGGAGTTTTCTAACTATAAATTGAATCATGTGGCATACCAGTGGTACAAAGAATAGGAACTATCTAGGGGAGGTGATATTGACTCTGCATCGTGTGATGAGTTTTTTAGTGCCTTTTTGGACTGCTACTTTCTTCAGGAGTTGAAGGACACGAAAATAGAGGAATTTATGAATCTGAGGCAAGGTAGGATGATGGTCCATGAGTATGCTTTGAAATTCCATCAGTTATCCAGGTATGCTCCTGAGTTGGTGTTTAGCATAAGATCTAGAATGTGTAAGTTTTCTTCTGGGTTACCCATAGGTTGATTCTAGAGAGCGAGGCTACCTTGTTGAACAAGGATATGGATATTTCTCGACTTGTGGTTTCTATGCAATAAGTTGAGAAAGAAAAGAAGAAGCTGGTAGAGATTGGTGACAAATAGAGTTATAAGTTTAGATTTTTTTATCAGGGTATAGGCTGGTAGCAGAGTGGTAGAGATGGGGGAAGTGGCCTGAGAAGAAGTGGGGGAGTTTTGTTTCCTTCTCTACGACTAGTACTCCTTACCTGAAGCCATCGGGTGATCATTTTTATTAGCATGATGGAGGGTATATGTCATAGGGTGCCTAATCTCAGGCTGATGGGGCTCAGTCTGCTCCCTTATATCCTCCTTGAAGATTCTGTGCTCATCCACACCATGGTCAATGTGATAAGGGGAGAAATCGATGATTTAGTTATAGTCTGATTAGTCGTATGCAACTTGATTGTCCTTATAAGGTTTCTTTTGGGGACAATAAGTTTCCTTTTTCCTCTTTATCATCTCCTGCACCAAAGGGTCCTGCTTCTACTTCTAGTACCAGCACTGGTGCCCAAATTTCTTATATTCTCTTCCTCTTCGTCAGGACTTAGAGGCATCTCTCGATATCATTACTAGTATGTTGAAACTCTTTTCTCGTAATGTGTATTATTTACTTGATCTGGGGTCTACTCTTTCTCATATGACCCTATTTATAGATGTGCATTTTGGTTTTAGTCCCGAGTTCATTTCAAACCTTTTTTTCTGTGTCCATGTGCATTTTGGTTTTGGTCCTGAGTGCATTTCAAACCCTTTTTTATGTGTCCACCCCAGTGGGTGACTCTATGATTGCTATAAGAGTCTATAGGGGTTGTGTGGTATCTGTTGGTGGTTGGGAAACATTGGTGGATCTGTTTGAATTAAACATGGTTGATTTTGATATCATATTGGGGATGGATTGGCTGCACTCGTGTTATGCTTTTTTAGACTGTTGGACCCGTAAGGTAATCTTTAAATTCCATAATGAGTGGATTATTGAGTGGGAGGGTGGTTCCTTAGCTCCTAAAGTATGGTTTATATCATATCTTATAGCTCAAAGATTGTTCTCCAAGTGACGTCTCTATCATCTGTCCGGGTTAAAGATTCTAACTCAGAGGGTCCTTCTATAAATTCTGTCCCAGAGGTGAATGAATTTCCTAAGGTTTTCCCTGATGACCTCCCTAGTATTCCTCCTGATAGGGAAATTGATTTTGGGATAGATCTTGTTCCGTAACTCGTCCTATATTTATTCCCCCATATAGAATGGCTCCGGTTGATTTAAAAGAGCATAAGGAGAATTAAGGAATCTTTTAGAAAAGGGTTTCATCAAATCCTATTGTTTCTCCGTGGAGTGCTGACGCAACCAGATCTGAGGCCTTGTCGTAATGGGCATCCCAAGTCCGACTGGGATCAGAGAGTACCCCCATTACCCAACCCAACCTCCAACTGCCTGCCCTGAGTTTGCTTAATTTCCGAGCATGTAACAAGATAGAATAACAGCTGACATGAAGACTTTGGGATAGGATTACAACCGTGACCAACCCAATCGAGTACAACCATCCCATACCAACAATCTAACCATACCATATTGATACCGAAACAAGGCCATAAAACAGTCCATAACCAAAGATGTTCCAAAATATAATATAATTAATCTCAAAATGAAATATGATGGAACAGTGAGAAATTATGTCCGATGATGCCAACATTAATACCAATACTAATGCTAAGGCTGACACCAATAATGATCTGGCCCATTCCAACACGTAGAAGTAACACAAACCCTCTCACCAAAAGAGTAATAAAATCTGGATGGGACATGTACCCAACCATGCCAAAAACCAATATCAAAAATAAAATCAAAGTATCAAGAAATATCCATAACATGAAATGAAGCCTTTTGAAAGGATTGAATCTCACCACTTCAGTCCAAATGCTGATCCCCGAGTCAATCACAATGTAGGAGGACTAGAACGACCAATTCTTGCATTGCGTGGGTGTACAACCGCCAGTATACAGGTTAGTGGATGAACACTAGCATGATCTCAAGATAAGGATAAAATGATTACATTAATAAAACCAAGTAAAACCATCCATATACACACAACCATACACACATATATATAACCATGCTGAGAAAGGACACCAGGTATAGCATGCCTTTAAAACCCTTACTTGGGTTATGTAGCTTTCCTGTCCTAAACCAACCACGAGATATATGGGTTAATCTCCTTATACAGAAAGGTACTAGTGGGTGTAACCGCATGACCCGAGAAGAAAACCTAGGATGACTAGTACATCCCCCAAAATATAGTGTGACATTATGCACACGGTCACCAAGACAACCTCACATCGGCAAATATGAATTTCCAGTTTTGATGACCTCAGGACCTCCACCTTCCATGACTTTACTACATATCCCGCCATTATTACCTAATTAAAACCATTATCATAAAACCAACCAATCCATTTACCATATATCAACGAAGGCCAATTAGTGGTGTTATCGTCATACCGACCATACTTGCAAGTACTATCCATAGCCAACCACATATAGGTATATGGGGACTTTCAAGTGTCCTTCCATTTACCATATTGAACCACTCGGGGGATTCTATATACGCCACAAGCATAACCAATTAGCCATTTACCTTTCCAAGCCAATTAAAACATGCATAATTCCTTTACAAAGTTTTAAAACAAGTAAGAGTTCCATTAAAATTACTTAGTGTAATGAAAACATGCTTATAGGCATTTTGTCAAACATATTTGGGGCATAATATAACCAAAAACTAATTCCAATTACCGTTAACCATTCCCATGCAATCCAATTATCCAAAACCACCATAAATGCATCTAAAGCATTATTAAATCCATGGAAAACCACAACCAACCATTTAATATCAAAAACCCCAATTCATATTTGAAAACTAAAATCATACAATCAATGAAATCATGAAAACATTCATAAAACCATGCTTTTAGATAGAATTAACAATGACGGAAGATAACATGCCTTAAACCAAGATAATGAGGGAAAGAAATCAACAAGACAAGCCCCAAATCAATCCTCTAGTTGAAACCATAACTTTCCTTGCCCGAAAGCTTTTGGGAGAATTATAGTGTTTAAAAGAGTTTCTATGTGTTAATGAATGGAATAATAGGGTAAATAACCTCCCAATTAGGTTATAAGTTATGGAAACTTATTATAATAAGTGGGAAAATATACAAAATACCCCCACTTAAGTTGCACCAAAAATTCATCCCAGGGGTACGACTTACCCTCATGAGTCGTATCTTCCAATATGAGAGGTACCATTAACTCATATCATAGCCTTAACCTTTTGATCCAACATTTTCTAGCATGCAACTCATCCAACCAAGTCATATCCATAGCATACGTTCCATACCCTTCATCCGTACCCTTGACAGATTAAACCCAAGGAACATTTAAACACCGTCCATCATATGAGTACTGGGTATGACTCATACCCTGGATTATATCTTATGGTGATCCAATCATACTTAGATTCAACCAAAGTAACCAAGTCTAAGTTTATGTTAAGGAACCAGATGATCCGTAACCACCAATACGACTCGTACCCCTAAGTCATATCCATTTCAGTAACCAAAATCCATCCCACCAACCAACACTAGTCAGAATATGACTGGACCATACTATCCGTACCCAACATACATCTCATACCATCGAATCATATTCAGTCTAGAGACCATAATTTTAGGAAATTTTCTAAGGTCCAGAAACTAAGGTTTTTTAGTCTCCCCCACTAAGAACATTCATCCCCGAATGATGGAAAAGGTAGGGTTAAAAACATGCATGAGTCATTTGCATTATAAAATATATTCCCAATCTTTAA
Source organism: Capsicum pubescens (assembly GCA_030864215.1). Taxonomy (NCBI): domain Eukaryota; kingdom Viridiplantae; phylum Streptophyta; class Magnoliopsida; order Solanales; family Solanaceae; genus Capsicum; species Capsicum pubescens. The sequence goes on along the minus strand of CM061543.1, from coordinate 151,815,995 downwards.
CAAAGTGGCAAAAATATTGCAATGCCCCTTATTATTCTTAGCACAGTTCAACTTCTAGTTTCTTTCATAAGGGGCTTAAGGCCTCATCATTTCACTAAGTGTTAGGGACTTAGTCATTTTTAAGGATTCTAAACAAAGAGTATTTTTGACTTGGTCTTCCCAACCCCGAGATGTTGGTTTTTGAGTTAATTCATGTTTAGGGATGTAAGGAATATATCTCGAAAAAGTTTCAGATTTTTTGGTTGGGGTTTGGGTCTTATTTGGATCATGAAACCCAAGGATTATTGCGATAACACCATAACGCGGTGTTATTCCCATCATCATACTGACCATATCTCGGTGAGGGAAATGAACTACATCGATAGAGTCATGTCGCGGTAAACGTGTTTCGTCCAATTTCATATTTAAATGCCTGAGGGGTAGTTGGGTCTTTTCCCCCTCAATCCATTAATCATAACACAAATTGGGACATCATTTAGGATATTATTTTCCCTTCTTCTCCAAATTTCTCTCAAAGTAACCTTCCTCTCTTCCCAAGAACATAAATTCAATTCCTTTCTCCCTAAGAAATAATGAATTCAAGTTTTTCAAGTTCAAGAACCTTCAAGAAAGCATCAAGATTGGTGTTTCTCTTTCATGTTAAAGGTTTAAGGTATGTGGGTTGTTCATTCATGGATTTTCTTTCACCCATAGAGCCAAAAAACCCTCTTTTTAATTAAATATTGAATTTTTCTATAATTATTGTATTTTGTAATGCTTAAGATGGGTTTATTTCATGTTTTCGTGGTAATTTAAATGAAATTTAGTCCATGTATGATCCCATGCATGATTTTAAATTCCTGATGCTATGAATTTAAGTTTTCCATGCTTTATTCAAGTGAATTTCATGATGAATCCTAAATTTATGATTCTTAGCAAGCATTCCCATGTTAAAATCATAATCCCCACATATTTGATTAAATGTCAATGCTTATGGGTTTTGAATCGTGATCCTTTACTACAATTTTACGCTTGTTGTTACATTAAGTGATTATTCAGTGCTAGTGGGTTATGAACACCCGATAACTATGTGTTTTACATGGTTTTTATATTTTCTAGTATGATTCAGTTAAACCATGATTATTCCTATTTATTCAGTTATTATGATCATAATGAGCATTATCAGTCATGGAATAATGTCTAGGTTCCAGTTTCAGTTCAGTGTCTATTCAGTTGGGAGTAGGATTTACCACCAAGCAAATATAGGGGTTGTGGCTTCTCGATAATCTTTAGTATCAATCCCTGCATTCCAGAACTATGTAGCCAGTGTAGGATATGAGGAGTCACCCATCAGTTTAGGCTTTACTTTTTCTCAGGGGTCACCCATAAGTTTAGGCTTGAAAATCTAGTCCTTTGAGACACTAGATTAGTGGATCCACATAACTAGTATTAGTACCCGTGGAACAGTACTGACACCCTTCTAACTAGGTTTATAGGTTTGACCCCAATTAGCTCAGATTGGGTCATGTCGGATAGATGATACCTTTCATAGTCTTAGTATAGTATTCAATGTATGTTTAGTTTAGGTTTTCTTGACAAAGTATATAGACTTTCAGAAGTTTAGTTGTACAACTTTCAATCTTTCAAATTACTGATTTATCTCAGTAATATAGCAGACATACACTTAGTCTTGGATTCTCAGATATTACATTTTTTATGCATTCATGTTCAGTTATCCATGCTATTCAGTTAGTTCTTATTTCATATGAACATTACCCCATGCATATAAGCCTATCCTCATTTCATATATCAGTACACTTAAAGTACTCACCACATACTCTTCTTTGCGCTATAGTGTCTTATATCATAGGTTTGGTTACACAGTTTCCTGACCGTAATTAGATAGCTCAGCATTATCCAGTAGCCATAGTAGTGAGTCTTCATCCATTGAGGTAGTGTAATAATTTTTTAGTGATTTCAGTATTTCATTTTATTCAGTCAGGAAAAGTTAGTTGAGGGTCTGTCCCATTAACCCCTCTGTCAGTTTAGGGGCTTTCAGATATTCAGACAGTCAGCTAGACAGTTAGTCAGTTTTATCAGTCATATCAAATGTTTCAGGCTTTTGACTCATTCATATTTTTTAGTATTTAGACTTTATGTATTTATCAGTTTTTCCCGCACATGTCCAATATTATTATTTTTTCAGTGCTCTCAGTAGGCACTAGCACATGGGTTAACTTTTGGTCACTTGTGACCATAACAATCATTATCGTGACTAGGGGGTAGCCTTGGGTCGTGACAAAACATGTTATCATAGACTAAGGTTTTTAAGTGTTCTTGTGAATCTGAAATCCATATTGAGTAGTATCTTATACATGGGTGTGCAGCGCGCCACACTAATGGACAAGAGGCTACGAGATATTTCAGGAAAAAGTTCCCTTCCTTCAGTATTAATATCATGAGAATGAGCATGATCTCTATTTAAACTCTCTTTATAAATCATCCTTTAATCCATTTACAAATAATTCCTCCTATAAGAATCAATAGAATAAGGAACAGAAACCAACCCGCACCATCCCTTGTTTAGGAAGATCCCCTAAATAATCATGTCTCTCACGCTGAATTCAGAGCTACTTTCACTACCTTAGCTTACTGAGTAGCTGGTTAGAATAATCAGTAGGTTATTTCCCCAGCTAATCCAGTGGCAAATACAACTACAACTAGGATTTGGGATTTCACTAAAATGAATCTCCCTTTGTTTTTGGGATCCAAGTCTGAGGAGGATCCACATAACTTTCTTGATATGGTTCATAAAGTGAAAAATATCATTGGTGTTACTTCAAGTGAGAGTGAAGAGTTAGTTGTATACCAGTTGCATGTGTAAGTAGTGGAAGGGGGATATGGGTATTGAGGCAGGGCCTATAGAGTGGGAGGAGTTTTCCATGACTTTCTTAGACAGGTTCTTTACTTTATAGTTGAGGGAAGCTAAGGTACAGGAGTTCATCAATTTGAAGAAAGGTAATATAAGTGTGAAGGAATATTGACTTATGTTCACAAAGTAGGTGAGGTATGCTCCTTCGCTGGTGGCTAATAATAGGTCTAGAACGAGTAAGTTTGTTTCTAGTGTATCTGATAGTGTGGTCAAAAAGTGTTTAATTGCTATGTTGATTAAGGATAAGAGGGCTAGAATAGGTAGTTTTAACTTTTCTCAGCCGAGGTCAGAGTGTGGAAACTATTCTCAGTTTTGTCAGAAGTTCTTAGTTCCATCTCCATCTTTAGCTAGTGCATCAGTGCCAAAGATCAGGAATGATAGTAGAGATAGAGTGCCAGGATCTAAGTCCCAGGGTAGTATGAATTTTAGTTGTACTAATCTGCTCAGCGATAAGTGTGGTAGAAATCACCAAGGCGTGTGTTTTGGATATAGAGAGCCAAGCCACAAGATCCGAGTATGTGTGATGGTGGCGTAGAGGGGCAAAAATGATTGCCAACAGAGCTAAAATACTTCTTCAGCAGCACCAACAGGTCATCCAACCCAATAGGGTTCTCCTTCCAGTGCCATCAACGGGCAGCGCCCACCAGAACAGACTTTATGTACTCCAGTCCCAACATGATCAGGAATGTTCTCTTGATGTTGTTTTGGGGATGTTACAGGTTTTTCATCTTTACATGTATATTTTATTAGACCCTGAAGCTTAACTTTCTTTTTTAATCCCCTATATATCTTTCAATTTCAATTTTAGTTTATAAATATTAGCAGAGCCTTTCTCAGTGTCTACTAAGTGGGTAAATCTATTATAGCCAGATGAATATAAAGAAATTTCCCAGTTACAATATATCAGAAATCACTTCAGTAGATCTTGTAGAGTTAGGGATGACTGATTTTGATGACATCCTCTGCATGGATTAGATCTATTCATGTTATGACTTAGTAGATTGCAGAAATAGAGTAGTTCAATTTTAGTTTCCCAATAAACCAGTTATTGAATGAAGGGGTAGTACTTTAGTGCTTATGGGTCAAATTGTTTCATATCTTAAGGAAAGAAAAATGATATCTAAGGGGTACATGTACAATCTTGTTTGAGTCAAAGACTCTAGTTCTAAGACTCTCAGTCTCAAGTAAGTTTTTGTAGTAAGGGAATTTCTTAATGTGCTCCTTGAAGACCACCCTAGAGTTCCTCCAAAAAGGGAAATTGACTTTGGAGTAGATCTCCATCTAGATACCCAACCTATTTCTATTTTGCCTTACAGAATGTCTCCAACTGAGCTTAGGGAATTGAAAGATCAATTGAAAGATCTCTTAGAAAAGGGATTCGGCAGGCCCATTACTTCCCCATAGGGATCTCCATTCTTGTTCGTGCGTAAGAATGACGGTTAGCTCAGAATGTTCATTGATTACCGTCAGTTGAATAAAGTCAGAATCAAGAATAAATATCCACTTCCCAGGATTGATGACTTGTTTGACCAACTTTAGGCTGCCAATTATTTCTCTAAGATAGACCTCAGATCCGGCTATCATGAACTTAGAGTCAGAGAATGTGACATTCTGAAGAAAACCTTCTAAACTCGATATGGTCACTTCTAATTCCTAGTTATGTCTTTTGGTCTAACAAATTCCCCTGCATCTTTGATGCACATGATAAATAGAGTTATCAAACAGTACTTAGACATGATCATCATATTCTTCATTGATGATATCCCTGTCTATTCTCGTAGTGAGAATGATTATATATACTATCTGAGAATTATGTTACAGACCCTTAGAGCTCATCAGTTTTTCGCCAAATTCAGTAAGTGTAAATTTTAGCTAAGATCAGTATCTTTTCTTCGACATATTGTTTTTTTGTGATGGCATTAGAGATGACCTCAAAATACCCAAAGTAGTGAGAAACTGGCCTAGATCTATCTCTCCATTAGATATTAGGAGTTTCTTAGATTTGGATGGCTATTCCAGATGGTTTGTTGAAGAGTTCTATTCTATTGAATCCTCATGTCTTAATTGGCTTAGAAGAAAGTTAAATTCCAGTGGTCAGATTTATGTGAGAAAAGTTTTCAGGAGTTGAAGACTCAACTCACCTCATCCCTAGACCTAACCTTGCCAGATCGTTCAGAGGGATTTTTCATTTACTATGATGATTCCAGAGTTGGTATTGGTTTTTTATTGATGCAAAGAGGCAGGGTTATAGCCTACGCCTCTAGACATCTTAAACCCTATGAAAAAAATTATCCTACCCATGATCTTGAATTGGCAGCTGTTATTTTTGCCTTAAAAATTTGGAGGCACTATCTTTATGGGGTTCATATTGATGTGTTCATGGATCAAAAAAGTTTTCTATATATGTTCTCAAGGAATGATTTAAATCTCCGCCAGAGAAGGTGGCTTTATTTGGTAAAAGATTATGATACAAGTGTATTGTATAATTTAGGAAAGGCCAATGTAGTGGTATATGCCATTAGTAGATTATCTATGGGTATTGTTGCTCTTGTTGATGAGGATAAGATGAAGTTAGTCCAAGAGGTTCATCAGCTTGCTAGATTAGGTGTTTAGTTGGTTGATTCAGTTGATGGTAGTATATGGGTTCAGAATGGTTTGGAATCTCCTTTGGTTACCGAAGTAAAGAAAAGCAAGGTAGAGATCGTAGTTTGGTTAGGTTGAAGGAAACAGTTAGATATTAGAAAGTAGAGGTTTTCTCCCAAGAGGGAGATACTGTTGTTTGTTGTCAAGGCATGTTATGTATTTCATGAGTTGATAGTTTGAGGAAGAAAATTTTGGTGGAGGCAAAGAAATGAGTGAAGATAGAACCTTCAAACTTTATCACTACATGGGATGATCTGGAAAATAAGTTCCTCATCCGATTCTTCCCATATAGCATGAATCTAGGTTAAGAAGTGATCTTTTGAGTTTTAAGTAGAATCTAGATGAAAACTCATGTCATGTATTAGAGAGGCTCAAATCCCTTCTCAGGACTATCCATCATCAATAGACGAATGAGGAATTGACTCATACTTTTGTTGAATCTCTTGACCATAACACAAAACTTTTGCTTGATTCAATTGTAGGTTGTCAAACTTTAGATAAGACTTATTATGAGTTATTCTCTTTATTGAATAAAATTCCACAAGGTAATCCTGAATGACATGAAGTGAAAAAGCTTGTAGGTATGATTGAGGTAGATGGTGTCACTTCTTTTGTTGCTTAGTTTTCTGCCATGAAGAATCAATGATGACATAGTTTAGCAATTTGGGTGTGAACCAACCTTAGGCATAGTAAATTTTTCCCAACAAACCACGTTTTGGTTTGAAATTTATGGAATTAGTGGTCACTCTACACACTCATGTACAACAAATCCAGAGTTGGTAAATTTTATGGTCAATACATAAAAGGGAAATTGTTGTACAGACTATAATTACAAGTAGCAGAATTATCCCAACTATTCATAGGGTAATAATCAGGTTTAGACTCAACAATATCAGTAGCAGCAAAACATACAGGCAAGTAATAGTAAAGAAACCTTGAAAAAGATTTTGGCCAATCAAGAGAAAATGTTGTAAAAATTTAAAATAAGAAAATTGCTAAAAAAATCTACAGACATAGTTGGGGAAGTTAGCTCAGAATTAGAATACCAGACCTCAAGGGGGTTTTCCAATTCACACAGAGAATCCAAAGCAGGTAATTAAAATTACCTTGATGAGTGGGAGAGACTTTATTGATGACCTCCAAAGAAAATCAGGATGTACAAGAAGAGTTAGTCCCAAAGTAGGCAGAGGAGAAATAAGTAGCAACCAAAAATGCTAAAAATTCAAGAAAGTTTGAGCACCCAAAAACTAAAGTAGGTGATCTTGTACATGAAATAAAACCTCCACCATTCTCTCAAAAGTTCAAAAAGTGTAAGCAGGTTGCATAATTCAAGAAACTCGTCCACACTTATAAAGAACTTTATATTAACCTCCCATTGTTAGATGTTTTGTAGGGCATGCCTAAGTATGCAAAGTACTTGAAGGAGTAGTATAAGATAAAGTTGAATCACATTGAGATGGTGAAACTGATGGAGGAATGTAACTTAGTTATGATGAGTAAGATGCAAATGAAGTTGATGGACCCAGGAAGTTTCACCCTCTCCATACAAATTGGTGATAAAGATGTGGTCCATGATTTGAGTGACTTAGGGTCAATCTTAAACTTGATTCCCTTATCTAATTTTAATAAAATTGATTTGGGTAAGCCGAGTAAATGTTTTGCGGTGCTCCAAGTGACGGATAGAACCAGAGTTTTGCACAAGACAATCATTGAACACATCTTTATTAAGGTTTGTATGTTAATTATTCTTACTGAATTTATTTTTATTTATTATGATGTAGATTATAGGGTACCAATCATATTTAGATGTCCATTTTTGGTGATCATAGGGTCACTAATTGATGTTGGAGAGGACACTCTAGAAATGAGAATAGATGATGAAGATGTGGTCTTCAATGTTATAAATAACTTAATCTACCTTTGAGCTATAAGTATTTATGCATGATCATGGTTATTGAATTGAACAATTATGGGGTAGGATGTAAACCATCAATAACCTCTCTAGACTATCTCATAGAGTTGCCTGAGCCACCACTTAAGCCTTAGATAAGAATCTGAAAGAAGAGTTTGGAAAGGCTCTTAATGAAAAAGATGCAGACCTTGAGAGTACATACTCAAGAGTAAGATTATAGTCTCCATGTAGGATGAAGAGGATAAAGGAATATGGTTGACGTAGTGATGTGGGTCGTGCCGCGACTTTAAATTAGGATCTACTTGGGAGGCAAACACAATTTAGGTAGATATTAGATTTTTGTATTTTAATTTTTATTTCACATTTGTTTTTATTTTTGTTGAGTCATGAAATTATGGAAAGTTTGATTACAGAAAACTCGAGTTAGGGACCATGGAAAAGACTGGGTGTGGGTCCACCAAACCTAATTGATGATTATGATGATATTATATAGGCCTAAATACCTCAGTTAATATTTCTATCCTTCTTTTTTAATTATACTATAGGGACAAAATGTGTTTTTAAGTGTAGGGTGGATAATCTTCCCATGATTTATTGTGAAGTATTGCTATAGGAATTTTATTTTCATTTGTTCTTCTAGTTTTTGAATAAATTTAAAAAATTTAGAAAAATATTCTCTCTATATTTGTTTAGTTTTTGTTGGTGTCAGTCTAGTAAGGGCAAACTTGAAATACCTTGGGTTTAGGACCCTGAGAAAATTTTCTAGATTTTTAGTTTCTGGACAACATATGACTAGTGGGTACCAATCGTATAATGGGGAATGAGTAGTATGCCTTGGTCGTATGCTGACAAGTGTTGGTTGGTTGGTTGGATTGATTTCTGGAATGGGTAAAACGGATTGGTATGAGTCGTATTGTGGGATACTCGTTGTTTGGTTTGGTTTTTCCTTCACTTAATATTAGACTTAGTAAAATAACTTGGATCTAAGTATGAGTATCTCACTATGAACCGTAAGCCAAGGTTTGAGCCATACCATGGACTCGTGTAGTGGACAGTATTCAAACCTCTTGTGACTCTATTCTGCCAGGGGTACTAGTCGTATGCTTGGGTACGAATTGGTTTGGTTAAATCATATATTGGAAAATATTGGGTCCAAGGAGGAAACCTAGGGTACGAGTGATGGGTACCACTCATATTGGAGGGTATGATCAGTATAGTATAGTTGTACCCTATGACGGGATTATTATCCAATTTCAGTGAGGACAATCTGGATATTTCCCCACTTAACCTATTAAGGCCCACAACTTCTACACTACTTGGAGGGTTATTTACCCTATTATCCTATCATTAAACACTTAGAAAACTCTCGTAAACACTCTACAATTCTGTCTAAGGATTTTGAATAAAGTAAGGCTAGGATTTCACTAAGGTGATTAATTTAGGGATTTTGTTGGTGATTTCTCTTCTTCATCTTCTCAATTTAAGGCAAGATACTTTCACCTCATTGTTAGTTCAAACTAAAGTCATGATTTCTACAAAGTTTTTATGGCATGATTACTGTATGGTTTTGGTGTTTTCAAATATATGATGGGGTTTTTTTGTACTAAATGCTTCGTTATGGTTTTCCCATATTTTTATTATTTTTTTACATTCTTTAATGGTGGTTTGGATAATTGGTTGCATGGGATTGGTTAATTAGTAATTATATTTGGTTTTGGAAACACTATGTCCCCAACATGTTTGATAAAATGCCTATGATAATGCTTTTACTATATTATTGGAATTTTAATGAAATTATTGCATGGTATGATTTGGTGATGGAACCCAAAATGGTATAAGTGGTTTAAATGGTTTGGAATGGTTAAATGGAATATTTTGGTGGCCATGGTTGTGTTTAATTGAACTCCTTATGGGGTGCAATAAAATCCCCCAAGTAAACATATTAAAGAAAAACTCGCGGGGTACATGGGACTCCCCCAAGAAAACATAATAATGGAACACTTGTGGGGTGCATGGTACCCTCCCAAGTTAACATGGTAAATAGGTACATCTAAATCTCTTAACCTCTTAAGGTTTGGCTAAGGACAACACTTTCAAGTTATAGTCTATATGACAATACCATTATAAATAGCCTTAGTTAATAATAAATAGAATAATGGATTGGTTGGTTGGAAATGGTTTTAATTGGGAAATAATGGCCGAGTGTGATAGCTAACCTTGAAGGTGAAAGACCAATACACGAACACTGAAAACTCATATTTGCCGATATGAGGGGTTGGTCATGATGACCATATATGATACCATTGAGGTACACGGGAATCCTCTAAGTATATTGTACATATTTATCATGGAGAGCGAAGGGTACTTTTGAATCCCCTACTCTTATGGTATCTCCAGTTTGTGCATCTACACGCATCGAGGCCCATTCAGGTGGTTACACTCGACCCACATAGCTAGTGGGTGGTTTTAGGATGGTTAAGCTTCACATACTAAGATTAATGGTTTTAAAGGCATGCTAAACTTGGTTTTCTTTTTTAGCATAGTTATATATATTATATGTATGGTTTGTATGCAAGTGGTTGGTTTACTTGGTTTTACTGGATTACATTATTTTATCCTTATCCTGAGTACTTGCTAGCATTCACCCTCTAACCCATCCTCAAGCGACTATATACCGACGCGATGCAGGGACCAACCATTCCACTCCTCATGCATAGTGATCGAACTTGGGAAATAACTTTTGGATTTAAGTGGTGAGCTTTCATATTCCGGAAGGCTCTTTCATATTCATGGATGTTCATACATACTTTGGATATTTTATGGATATTGATTTTGTCTATGGTTGGTGGAATGTCCCAACTAGATATTGGTTTCATTTTTGTTAGAGGCTTTTGAGGAACTACTATGGGTTGGTATGGGTAGGATCGGTATTATTGTCAACCTTAGTATTGACATTAGTATTTGGGCTGATACCATTGGACTAAATATCTCATTTTTCCATCATTTTATATTATGTTATGAAACTTGGTTTGGTTATTGTTACGGTTTTGTTTGGTTATGGTTTTTGATTTATATCGGACGGTTGGACACATTGTGTTGGTAACGGTCATAGACCTATCCAAGAGTCTTGGATTACTCAATAACGCTATCTTGTTATACGTTTGAAATTCATCATAGATAGGATGAAAATAGGTTTTTTAGGGCGGGTATTGGGGGTAGTCTACGATCTTGGTTGGACTTGAGATGCCCATTACGACAAGTCCCTAGGTTGGGTCGGTTCAACACTACACCCACCCCTTGCTTTTTCTTTTTGATTCTTTTTTGAGGGGGCGCATTTTTCACCTAATATCTATTTTTCCATTTCAGCATGTTGATTGTGTTGAATGAATACTTTTTAGAAACCTAGGCTTATTTTTATTACTCTGGTGCAATGTTGGCTTAATTTTGAATTTGTGATAATACTTGGTTGAGAGTCTATAGGATCCTACTTTACTTGAGAATGTGCTATGTGTGATGTTAACTTTCTTGTATATTCCTTATTGTAATATTAATGTATAGAACTTGCATGGTGTGTGTGCAAAGTAAAATAAAGAATTTTAAGTTTAAGAGATAATATAAGCAATTCCTTGATTTCCATGTTCAGCCCCCCCCTTTTATCTACCCTTGGTGTACGATCTTTATTAGACCCATTGAGCCTTTAGCCTATTCTTTGATAGCCTCATATGTGGCCTATTCCCTTTCTTTGATTGACCTGAATTTGATCCAAAGCTCCAAATTGCTTTAGTTGAACAATAAATAAGGTTAAGAAGAGTAAAATTAAAGAAGAAAAAGGTGAAATTGAAGCCCCAAAATAGTAGCTATTGGTGTGAACAAGTATAAGTATTATGGTTTGCAGTGGTGTAATGAAAAGAAAGAAAGTGATCAAAATTAAATCATGTAGTGATAGAGAATACCTCCACTTTAATATATGTTAACTAGCTTTAAAAGATGGGGAAAATAATAGAGATGTGGGAAGACAGAAGTGGTGAGAATTTGGTGGTTGGGGAAAGAGTTCAATGTATAATGTGATGTACTAAATTACTTAGGAAAGATAGTAACTATTACTGTCCAAAATAATTCCTACCCATCCCTTAATCTATATTACAACCGTTACAGTCCTACTTGATCCTGAACCTCAATATTCTGATATAAGTGGTGTACTATACTAAGGGAAAGATTATGGTTCATATTATGTGACATGTGAATTCCTTGTGAAAGTGAGAGAAATTTGATTCATATATCTATTCTTGTGATGAACTTCATGTTTGTGAGTACATGTCGATGACTCTCTTATGGTGAGGGCACATATTTGATGATAGTTATGTGACTTGTATGATATCACTGATTTAGTTATATGCATGAGTTTTCCAAATTGATGGAGTGAATTCTTGAAGCTGGGATGTTTTGAAGTAGTGTTTATGAGTTTTCAGATGTATATGACATGATTGTTGTTGAACTTGCTATTCATGTAGTCGTTGTAGATTTAGATTGAGTTTCTTTATTTTAATAGTTTTTTATGATTCTTTCTAGATGATTCTTGATGTAAAAGATTTGTTCAAGGACAACCAAAGCATTAAGTGCGGGGTCATTTAGGGATATTTATACTCCTATGTGTCATAATCTATTTGCATTTAGCTTAGTTTTGAGGACTTCTTTGTGATCTTAATGAGTGATGAAGGTGTAATTACATATTTATGTTCTTAAGAACATGTTTATATTGTTTAAGGTTAACTTTAAATAATTTTAGAATCAAAAAGATCAAATAGAGTTTAGACAAGGAAATTAGCTATGCTAGCTCGAGCTATGCTTGGTTCTAGTGTACTTTATTGTATTGTATTGTGTTGTGTGAACTAATGATTATTAATTGATGTGTCAATGAACATTGGAGGTTTTTCTAGAAGCTAAGTTTATCCCACAAACAAGTCTTGAGAATTTTCGAAACAAGGAGCCAACGCACGACAAAATCGAAGCCTAAACAAGCAAAATTGGGCACCTTGGGCAACCCCTTGCGCCACACACATCAAAAAAATAAAAATAATTTATTTTAAAAAGGTAGTACGGGAGAGAGGGGGTGTTTTTTGTGACCCCTATAATGGACTCTCACTCATTTGGTCTCACCTTGGGTGTACTTCACGAGCCAAAACACGAATTTGAGGCCTCGGGGTGCGGAGCAGCCTCCAGACGTCCAAACCTCTATTTTAAGCCTCTGAAGTGAGGGTCAATGATGTCATTTTATATATTGTGTTGGGGAACTCAATGAAAACCTAAAAAACTAAAAAATAATAATATTTTCAAAATTTTAAGACACTATTTGAGCATTACACGAATTGGAGAAAAGGCAAACATGCAAGGGACCCAAACTAGGGTTTTCTGTTCTCAAACTTTATATTTAGTAGTTTTACTTTATGAACTCATCTATGGTGATTCTTTGTAATACTATGAGTGTATAAAAACCCTTATTCTAAGGTTTAGGATACTAACATTACTTTTAAATTATTGTTTAAAGTTGGTTTTTATGCTTATCAAGTACGAGATTGTTCTAATGTTCCTTCTATACTATTCTAAAGTGTCATGAACTTTAGGATAAATCTAAGTCCCAAAATGAATTGACCATAGGATTTAAGGGATGGAATGAAGAATGTAATGAGTGTGGATCATTTATTTAATTATTAGAATCTTATTGTTAAAGAATGATTTGTGTTTAGGATAGAGTTATACATAAACACACTTGGTTAACGAAATGAGAAGATAGTTTAACGCACCCAAGTTAAAGACTCACATCTCTTCTCAATGATGTAGGTGTGAGATTAATTTGGGTAGGTGTCTTAGAGTATGACCAATCTCAATTTATTATATCAACATCGTATATCAACAATCTGGATAAACGCCAACACTGGCTAGTTACACACGAATGTGTAGTAGATGCCTCGACCCTTAAATCTCTCCATTTATTGTTTATAATCCAAAGTTCATAATGTTTTTTTTTTTGCCTAGTTATAATTACAATACTTAAACTCTCAATTGATTATTCTCGTAGTTATCAAATCTCATTAGTAATACTTAAATTGGATAGTTGTTAATCACCAAGTCCCTGTGGGATCGATACTTGGCTTTCAATGTCCACTATACTACTTAGGTAACCATGTAAACTTATGTATACACTTGGATGCAATAGTGTATGAGTGTTTTGATGTAGTCCCTACACTTACAAGCATTATTATACTGTTAGAGTTGGGACTTCCTTACAATAAGGGTACTTGGGCATTACCATATACTCTAAGTGTCCCTACTAAGTACGAAATACAGTCTTAGGGATATATACCTCCCTAATCTTTAGATGATGGTACCCAGACCAAAGATCTATCTTAGAAAAGAACTTGGTACCTTAAAACTAGTCGAACAAATTATCTATCCTTGGAAGAGGATACTTGTTGTTAACCATCACCTCATTCAATAGCCTTTAGTCAATAGACATCAGAAGGGAACCATTCTTCTTGCATATAAACAACAACGATGCAACCTATGAAGATACACTAGGAAGAATAAACACCTTATCCAGAATATCCTTATGTTGCTTCTTGAGTTTCCTCAACTCAGCCAAAGCCATTCTATACAGAGGGATAGAAATTTGATGAGTGTCTGGAACTATATCAATACCAAACTTGATTTCCCTATCTAGAGAAACACCAAGCAGATCATCCAAAAAGACATCTGGAAACTCAGTAACCACTGGAACTGACTGAAAAGGACCTTTTGATTAAAATCTTTAACTCGAAACAAGTGATAAAGACAACCTTTATAGATTAATCTCTGATCTCAAAGATAAGAAATAAATCTCCCCCTAGGAGCTAAAGAACCATCCTCCCATTCTACAATTGGCTTACCAGGGAACCTAAACATAAACTCTACAGATCCAAGGATGTGTAACAAGAGTGCAACCAATCCATACCCAGAATGACATCAAAATCCATAATACCTAATTCAAATAGATCTACCAAGGTCTCCTTTCCACCAATAGATACCACACACACACCCTATGGCTCTATTAGTAATAATTGAGTCACTTAATAAGGTAGAAATAGAAAAAGGATCCAAAATAACTTTCGAATCAAAACCAAAAAATACAGCCACATAAGGAGTCACATAGGGGAGAGTGGATCCCAGATCAAGCAAACAACATGTGTCACGAGATAAAAGCTATAATGTACCAATAACGATATCAGGTGATGCCTCAGATTACTATCGGGACACTAAAGCATACAACCTATTACAAAAAACACTAGAACTAGGAGCGGTAACAAAAGTAGATGCAACACCTCCAGGTGTAGGCGAAGAAGATGAAGCCATAAGAATCTTATTTTCCCTCGTAGTAACCTTATTAACGTACAATCCTTAAGTTGATGGCCTTTCTGTACGCACTTGAAATATTTGTACCTTCTTTCATTGAAATAACCCCGATGAGGATGACCATAGAATCGAAAAGAAGGTTATGAAGAGACTGACTGAACTCCACTTTCCTGATATTGGGCACCCAGTGCTAAAAAATTGTCACTACCATGATGACGTTTGTCACTCGAATAGTAAGGGTCACTAGTAGAAGTGTAGGAATAAAAAATCCTCTACTTCTTTATCTACCATTTTCCACCATCCCAACCACCCTGAGAATGAGAACCTCCCTGGTTAGAAAGCCTGCTCATCTTACCCTGTCTATCCCCAAACTTTGCATGATTTCTTTTTTCATTCTCCACTTGTTGTATATGAAAAGTTAACCTAGAGATGTCCATATCATTAATCAGCAAGTCAGTCTTGCTCTCTAAAATCAGATCCTAATTTAACCCAGAAGCGAACTTTCTGATTTTTGCCCACATGTTAGCCATTTAATCAGGAGCATACCTTGACAATTGGTGAAACTTCAAGGCATATTCCTTGATAGACATCCTCTCATGCTAGATCTTCAAAAACTCTTCCATCTTTGCATCCATCAACTCTTAATGAAAGAACCAATCTAAGAAGGACTTAGAAACAGTATCCCATAAGAATGATTCTTCCACATCACCCCTATCCCAGTCCCACTCTTCATACCACTAATATGAAATCTCTTTAAGCAGATAAGTTGAAAAGTTTACCCCATCCACATTGGTAGCCTACATAACCTAAAATATCTTTTCTATTTCATCCAAGAAGACCTATGGATTATTTTCCACCTTCAATCCAAAAAAAGTGGGAGGACCCATCTTTATATAATTGGTTAACCCCTGTGGCCTCAGCTGATAAAGCACCTATTGTACCTCGCTCAGCTTGAGCTATGACTATTTGAGCAATAACATAAATAGACTGATGGAATTCCACATTAGTCACCTCACTTTGAGAAGGACTAGTAGCAAGTGGTGAAACTCTAGAACTATTAGGGATAGAACTATAAGATCAAAGATGAATCCAAAAAGTAGGATGCACTCCTTCAATATTACCCCAGATAAGATAGAAGAATTTTCTTGTGTTCCAGATTTACGAGGCATGATCTGTATGATGAACAAATAAGTATTTGATACGCCCAAATTACAACTCTCGTTAGAAAGTGTAAGCGGTCGCTGTCAAATATAGAACCCAACTGGGTTGGGTGTCGAATCCCACAGGGAAAACTATGATCACTAAGTATTGCGATTATTATTAGACTGTTGGTCGAAGGTTCCAAGATAAGGGGGGTTTAGTTTAAGTGCACAGTAATATTATCAGTGTAACAATGAAATGATATATGTAATTATATTTGGTCACAGAGAATGACAAGTTAGGGTTATGTCCACCTTGTAGCTTCTACTTCTCTATTAACTATGAGTAACAAGGATTTATACATGCATGCACTTATAGAGAGATGTATTCTAATTCTAAATCCAAGTGTTTCTCAACCATCAAGGATTTATTCACCTTAGTTCTCTCGAATCCAAAGTGTACAACCAATCATACGAACTCTCCAAGTAGTTAATCCTGCTAAGGCATTAACATGTAAAATAGAGGTTGGAAACCCTATTTTCTTGTCACACTCTCTTTTCCAAATAGTAACTTTTCTATCTAACAAGTTATTGCTATAATGGCACATTCCCTATGTTTGCAACTACGAGAATTCAATCATAACAAAGAGAGTAATCATATAAGTGGATTAACACATCATAAATTCACGAACCATAGCAATAGAGAGTATACTACAAGGTTTCCATAACCCTAACAAATAAACTTAGCTACTCATGAATAAAAAGAAAATCACAATAGAAATATTCATCATACCAAAACTTAGAACGATCTTGGTGGAGAAGATGAATAGCAAAAATAAGAGAGAAAAACGTTTCTCTCTCTCTTTCCTCAAGCTAAGTCGCTTTCTCTTGTTTTCAAAAAAATACAGAATGTGAATTATCCCTAAAAATTCAGCAATAAGGCTTTTAATAACATCCTTCTGTAATAAATTGCTACTGCATCCTTAACTATTTAAAAATATTGTGTTTGCCCGGGAAAAAGTTCCCATACATCACATTCAGTCCAAAAGCTTCTTTCCTTTTTATGTGAAGTTTTTTTTGCTGTCCACAGGTCCCCAAAGTACTGTAATCTCCCTCATTAGTACCTGAAAAGCATGCTAATCACATAGGTCATCTCACTTAACTAAAAATAGACTAAAAGTGCAAGAATTATGTATTTTATCCTCAAAACTTAGCTAAAACATGGGTAAGTTATGGTGCTTAGACGTATAAATACGCCCAACATCAGTATTAGAAAGAATTCCAGGACTAAGACTCCAAGCTTGAAAATAGAATACTAAGAAAGTAAAATATTCCTAAATGCCTTGTAGCCTCTCCCTTATAAGTATGGCACAGTACTCACCCCTGAAAGAGACTCTTTTAGACACGACTTTGTCGACTCCTAATTAACCATAAAACTAGTCTCTGATAGCAACATGATACAACCCTCTTGAGGGTTTTATCATAATGGACATCCCATATTCAATCAATATTGGAGACCACCCTCGTTACCCAACCCAATATCCAGCTGCCTGCCTTGAGTTATGAATTTTTGAGCATGTAACAAGATAGAGTAATAACTCATACAAAGACTCTAGGATAGGATCACAACTTTGATCGACCCAAATGAGTCCAACCATCCCATACCAATAATTCAACCATACCAAACCGATATCGAAATATGGCCATAAACCAAGCCATAACCAAAAATATTCCAAAACATAATATAATTAATCCTAAAATGAAATATGATGGAATAGTGAGAAATTATGTTCAATGATGCCTGCCTCAATACTAATACCAATGCTAAGGCTAACACCTGTACCGATCCCGCCCATTCCATCCTATAGAAGTACCACAAATCCTATAACCTAAAGAGTAAAAAAATCTAGTTTAGTCATGCCCCCAACCATGGAAAAAACCAATATCCAAAATAAAATTAAAGTGTTTAACAATATCCATAACATGAAAAGGATCCTTCCAAAAGGATGGAAGTTCACCTTTTTAGTCTAAATGCTGATCCCCAAGTCAATCACTATGTAAGAAGAGTAGAACGGTTGGTTCCTATATAGCATGGGTATACAATGGTAAGTAGATGGGTTAGCGAGTGAATGCTATCATGATGTCGGGATAAGGATAAAATAGTGTCATTTATAAAACCAAGTAAAACCATCCATATGCACAGAACCATTCATATATATATATATAACCATGCCAGGAACAGAACCATTCATATATATATATATAACCATGCCAGGAAAGGGGATTAGGTTTAGAATGCATACGGTCACCAAGACCAACCTCACATATCCTAACCTCAATATTTGGATCCAACACTGTCTAGGATATGACTTATCCAGCCAAGTCTGAGCCAAAGTATATGATTTATACCCTTCATCCATACTCTTGGCAGATTAAACCCAAGAAAGATTTAGAAGTTGTCCACCATACGAATCCTAGGTATGAATCCTACCCTGGTTATAGCTCATTGTGATCCACTCATACTTAGATTCAACCTAATTAACCAAGACTAAGATAAGGTTAAGAAAATAGATGATCCGTATACATCGATTCAACTTGTACCCCTAAGTCGTATCCATTCCAGTAACCAAAATCCACCCCATCAACCAATAATAGTAGCATACCACTGGACCATACCATCTGTACCCTAACAAACAGATCATACCCTTGAGTCTTATTGGGGATAGAGACTAGAATTCTAGGAAATTTTCTAAGGTCCAGAAACTAAGGTGTTTTAAGTGTACTTGTTTTATTCTTGCATAAGAAGGATGGTTACCTTTGGATATATATTGATTATCGATAGCTGAATAAGGTAACGATAAAGAATAAGTACCATCTTCCAAGGATTGATTCTTTGTTTGATCAACTTCAAGGTGATAAGTTCTTCTCTACTACTGTTCTTTGTTCTAGGTATCATCAGTTAAAGATTAGGGAGTGGATATCCCTAAGATAGATTTTCATATCTGGTATGGGTATTTTGAGTTCTTGGTAATGTCGTTTGGCTTGACTAATGTCATTTGTCTTGACTAATATGTAGCCTGACCATTAAAGTGGACTCCAAAGGACTAACATTGAAAACCACGCTAGCCGGTACAGGTATCTATATGACCGGGAGGTTTGAGTACCCTAAATGAATATATGAATGGGAAGTTTGAGACCCCCATATTTTATACATTGGTGCTTAAGTCACCTTGATTGTGCTGGGAGGTTCGAACCCCCCATAAAGTCATATACAAATATGGATATTCTCTGGTTTGGGTGGCTACATACATAAGGGCCCTTCTATCTAGGGGAGAGATGGTCCTATATAGCCTGTGGGTGCCTTTATTATGATGATTATGCTACACAACCCAGGTTAATTTTTTTTAAATGCATGTTAAACCTGATTCCCTATCCCGGCATAATTTTTATATATATAAATATATATGATTACATATAATGATTTGACTTGGTTTTGAATGATGACATTATTTTATTCCTCTATCCCTGAGTTACATACTAGTGCTCCAACCATTAATAATCTCCAAACCTTGTATCCCCACATAATGTAGGTACCAGAATTTCTTCTACTTTTCTTTCACAGTGATCAGGTGTCTGAGTGGTTCATGTGTTTATATAAAAGTAGTGATCTTCCAAACTTTAAAAGGCTTTATTTTATGGTCTTTATATTCTATGTCTCAGACTTTGATTTTGTCTACTGTCGAGGGCATGTCCCGATATATTATTGACTTTGGATTTATAGAGGCTTTGTTAGATTACTGTGGACTTAGATATGTTGTTATTGTTGGCTGGTTCGGTGACGAATAGTTGTCAGGTTACTAGTGATTGGTTTAGACATTTCATAAATGAATAATTAGTCTTAGTTTATACTATCTTTTCATATGTTCGTAATTCAGCCAACACTTATAGTTGTGAGATGACTAGGTAAGCTAAAAGGGGGGATCTCCAATCCATATGGGATTTGAGATTCCCACCATGGCAAGGCCGTGGTTCTATTCATGATGATATCTTTTTTTTGTTGGTTACTTTTATGATATTTTTTTTATCATATTCGTTATCTATCCTGAGTTGGGGGTCTATCAAAAATAACCTCTCTACTTTAGATGAGATAGTGGTATAGACAACATATATTTACCCTCCCCAGACCATACTTAATAGAAATGCACTGGGTTTGTTGTTGTTGTTGTTGTTGTTGTTATTTAATAAAAGATGGTTATCTAACAAGTGTTGACTAGTGAGTATTGATGATAAGGTTGTTAAATGATGGTAATATTATGAAATGAAGGTACATTGCCAAATATTTGTAAATTGTGGAATGATGGTCAAATAACATGTTGATTAATTATAAGTGATGGATGGTTGCTTTATTCTATCTTTGAGTGTACTCTCTAGGAATATGGAAGTCTGTGATAAGTTATTTACTTTCCTTACCAATTGGCGTATTGGAGCTAATTTTGTAGTTTGTGACTGCTTGCACGATAATTTGTTACACATTATTATTCAAATTTATTTACTTATTATGAACGATGAGGTTGAAATGTATTGATGCCTTCTATTATATTGTTATCCTTATTAAATTACTCATTATATACAGTGATATTGGAGTGGATGCAGGTTTGTTTCTGTACTTTGACTTAGTTATGATATCTTGCATTTTATTATACTTATATCATGATTAAGCTTAGTCAGCCGATGATGCCTAATGATTACCCATTCTTTAGGTACTCCTACTACACTTTTGTACCTTTTTGGTGTAGATCCAAATACTAGATATCACTATTGATCATTAATCATGTTGTGTTGATATTCGAAGATAGGGTAAGCACTTGGAGTCAAAGTCACCTATTTTCTTCAATTTTTTGATTTTCTATCTTTAGTTATTGAGTTAAATTATTGTTGACTATTCTATGTCTTTGAGTTGTATTATTGTTAGATACTCTTGTACTGGTTCAATCAGGTCATGGAATGGTATCTTGCATTGACAATCTTTGTCAATGTTGAATGCATTTCCTATTTATCACTGCTGTTGGTGTTTTTCCTATGATTGGGCATTTTCCCACAAAGGTAACCTATTATGTTTAACTCTAGATTATAGTTTGTCTTACCTACTGGTGGGATAGAGTAGATAAAATCATGAATCATATTTTGAATCCTACAAATTTGTATTAGAGGCTAGGTTTCACCAGTAATATTTGTCTATGAACCTGCGTCTAGTAGAGTCCCACATATTGGAATGATGACATTCGTTTCCTATCTTTAAGAGGCTATGGAACATTCTTAGGAGTTCTTTACTTCTTTAAATCATATCATGCTAAGTGTATGAGATTGTTTATAGGACATTCATTTAACTTTAGTCTTTCATAGATACCAAGGACACAAGCTAGTGCTACACACGACAAGGGTACCGAGACCAAGCCTAGGGATCCTACACTTATTCGTAGATGAACTAGAGGTCATGGACATCCTAGAGATGTGTCCCTAGGTAGGGAACTAGAATGGAGCCTTCGACAAGCCCTATTCCCGCTCCTGAGCTAGAGATTCTACCGCCCTAGCCAATGGTGGGCCTGGGACTAGCTCGGGATCCATAGGGCTTATTTTTTCTTTTGTGCTGTGAGATACTTTAGATCAACTTTTGGGGTTAGTTGGTGGTTTACAGGCTGATGCGGCACAATCTATAGATGTAACACCCCGATTCTGGTAATCAGAATGCTACACGGTGCCCATGACCCCGAAGGACCACAAGCTAACCCATGACTGATATCTGTACCTGAGCACTGAATAACCATACTTTAAAATATGTGGAAACATAATACTATAAGGTCATAAGGTTCAAATATTAATAAACATCTGATAAAATAATGTTTGAAAATGGTATAATAATACCAACACAAATCTGAAATAACTGTCTGACATGCTGTAGTCTGAAAGCCTCTAGCTGTACTGAATAAGGAGTTGAAGAAACATGTCTCCAACTAACTCATCAACTGAAAACTAAATTGAAATGATAAATAAAGTAATAATAATATCATCCTCGAATGAAGAGGACTCACTGCTGATACTGACTGCTAAAATCTGCAATGCTACTGCTGCTCTGAAACTCATGCCTCTGAACCTATGGTGTAACATTAAAAGAAAACACCATAGCACAAATACATCAGTACGTCTGAATGTACTGGGTATATGAGTGAGGTAGGCTATATGCAAAGGGTTTATATGCATGAACAATGCTGAATGATATGAACGTGAGAATACATACTTGCACAAATAACTGTAACTGAACTCGTAGTGATACTGAATACTGAGTCTGAATACTGACACATGATTTTACTGATACTGAGATACTAAATGATTTAGTTTACTGATATTGATATTTGGGTCACTAATAAGTGAGGAATTGATATTGTATTATGGAATATTGAAAGACTGATATTATATTACTGAAAAGTGAAAGGTAATTTCTGATAGTTTTGATTATGAAGAACAGGTCTTATAGACTGTATCTGACAGTCCTGAAACTAAATACTGATAACATGGTTTATCGATATCTAGCATGACTGATAAGTGAGTTCTGATAACTGATATAACTGATAATATGATTGAATATATCTAATAGTCCTGAATCTGATGGAACGATCTAAGTTCTGTATTGTATCTGAGTTGACTGTATCTAACAGTCCTGAAAACTAAAGAACTATGTGAATTCTATTAGTGAGCCTGAATGACTGTATCTGATAGTCCTGATTCTGTAACTAAAACTGTGGGAGAATTCATCTAACCGATATGCCCCAAATGTGCTTCAATAGCTAAATCAGGCTCTTATATGTACCCTAATTGGAAGGGTGCCAATACTGTACCATAGGTAAAGATAAGTTGTGAGTGACCCTCAAATATGGCAGTGTCCCCATAAGAGAACGACGGGTATCCGCCTCATCAACTCTAAAGTTAGTAGTGTTGATGTCTCAACCTATGCTGGCTACATAGTTTTGGAACACAAGGATTTCTTCTATGAATATCACCCTCAATCTGGCAGTGTGGATTCCCATCCTTGGGTTCGCTCGGTGCTGAATACTACTCCAATCTGAATAGACACTAAACATGAATACTGAGATGAGTTACTCAGTTCCATTGACTGACGGAATACTACTTATGACTGACTGAGTTCATGAGATTTTTGAGAATACTGAGTTACTACATTTTTCCTGAGTCACATGACTGACTGAGTTCTATGGAACATGTCTTGACTGTAGATATCGTGAAAACATGACATGGCTCTAGGCACATAGCTATATTTATTGGGTACAAGTACCCCCAGGGTTCGATGGAAGGAAACTGACACAACATGATAATTCTTGATCATTGGACTAAAGTCCACATTTCATAACATCATAACTTGAAGATTTCTTACTATACATGGTTCTTGCAAATCCTATACATGAGAGGGATTTCATAGAATAAACATGCCATGAGTTCATTAATCTATTTTCATGATCATACCATCAACATTCACAACCATATCATGAGCATCTCATACAACATCTTCAATTCAAGACAATAGCATGGAAATTATGTTGAACATGAGCATGGAGCATGGACTAGTCATTTAGGACCTATTATGTCATAAAAGCATGATTTCTAGTCTCTTAGGTATTTTCAAAAACACGTTACATGCACATCTTATGCATAGGTGGATTCATCAAGATTACAGGTATTCGACCACCAATTTCACATATTTATACATCATATACCACCATGGTTTCACACAAACATACAAAGATCCCATATTGGGCATCATTTAACTTCAATAACATAACTTCATGGTTCTTAATTTAAAAGAGCGTTCTTGAAATTTATGGATGAAAGGGATCCATAAATCAACACTACGCATACCTTAGATTAAGAATCAATGGAAATTTACGGTGATGTTGGCTTGAATCTTGAAACCCCCAGTTGAACCCTTACTTGTTCTCGATAATCTTGGAGATAAATTGAGCAAAATAAGTAAATTATGGTCTCAAATTTCATTAATTCTGTGTTATGGAGTATATATAGGGGTGGAAGGTGACCAAAATGCCCCTAAAGAAAGAGAGAAAGACGTAGTTCTCCCTCTGTTGACTGTCTGATTGGCTGAAGTAAATTTATCATAACTTCTTACTCCGATATTCAAATTGCATGAAACCAATTTCATTGGAAATAGGACTCAAAGATATTTCCATTGATATATAATATATCTCACATTTCATTATATACAGGAAGTTATGATCGTTTAAAGTTGACTAAAATTTTGACCTGAAATGCACCCGAAATGCTGGAGCATTTCAAACCAGTGAGTTAGCCACTAAAATAAGCCCAAAATGTGCCCAGAATGTGCCCAATGCATACTAGGGGATTTCCCCATCGCAACGCAACTTGAAAATCCAAAAACGGAGGCCGGGAAGGTTGTCAAATAAATTCCCAAAGTTAGGAGGTCTAAAATGAGATTATGTGTTGAACTTGAATACTTAGCATAATTTTTATAAGTGTTGGAATCTCTCATGGAGATTTACGAGCGGAATTTGACATGCGATTTTTATAGGGTCTTACAATATCTCCCCCTTGGGAGCTTTCATCCTCGAATGAGACTAACTGAGAGGGAAAATAATAAGCTGAACATGAGATGAACATGAATGAGTAAAACGTGATTTCATGACTGACATAACTGATAAGATGAATTTATATCATACTTGACATACATATCTGATGCATGATTATACAACTGATCTGATACATGAATGCATAATTGAATATGAAATGGTACTTAGTGCCAAGCTTGTAATGGGAACGTGATCATGAATTTGAATACCAAGTTTGGTACTGAAATCTGAACATGAAACTAAATGAGTTCAAGGAAGACTGTTTCCCTGAACTGAACATGTTGATGAGCCTGAGATTTATTACTAATTATGCCTAAGTAAAAATATGAGAACGTAACTGAGCCTGGAACGTGATGCATGAATTGAATATCATGATCTTAACTGAGTCTGTAACGTGTGACATGGACTGAGTATCGTGAACTAAACTGAGCCATTGAGTATATGGCTTATGACTGAGATTTCGGAGCTAGAGAATCAACTTATGAGTAACCTTTTCTCAAAACTAGACCCACTAAAAGAAAGAGAGTGACATATTTATGTCATACAGGTTCAGGGAATTAGAGCGTATCTCCCCCTTGGGACACTATGTCCCTTGAAGAAGGCTGGACTGAGTTTGCTGAAATATTGAGAAAAACTGAGGCGATGAACAAGGCACCTTGGAACTGAATCATGACTGATTATCTAGGTTATGAAACTGAGGCATGATACATGAACTAGGCTGAGTTTGCATCTACATGTTTGGTTCATCTGAGAATGGTTTCATTAATGAGATTTCAGATAGTGTGAATAGATGGAAAGATAGGAAATCAAACTGCATGAACTTGTTTGTTTGAGACTAACACATGCTAAAAACTTATACAGGGAGAAAACGAATCTTGTCCTTATTTGAGCAGGACATCAGAATAGAAGATCGCTACATGACGGGGATTCTTGTATTAGGAGGCAAGGCCTATGAATCATCATTTAAGATGAAGTGGCTAAGCCCCCTGCACTACAACTGAGACTACTGAAAAGATTCATATAGGTGCTGAGCATGAATGTATAGACATATTGACTTATCTGATTAGTTGAATAACTAGTAGCTGAATAATGGATTTATAAAACTGAACTGTACTTATTCTGGAAAGATGGACTGAGACTATAGAGTATTACACATAAGAGGTAAGGGCTAACTGAGTAGCATGAGGTGAATGAACATTAATTTCATAAAAACTGTAGTATTTGAAAATGCAAGACCAAGAGTATCACATGATTTGGAAATATTCCATAGTCTGAGGTATTGAAATACCTATAACTGAATAACTGATAATTGTATGCTATGGTCAAGCAAGTCTGAAACTGAACTGAGTTTCTAAGCTGAATACTGATCTGAAGCTGAACTATAATTAAGACTGTAACTGGGACTATTTCTGGAACTGAATACTACTTTCTAGATACTGGAAAAATGTTGATTACTGATACTGGAATATTGAAATACTAAACTCTAGGACTGAAACTGATTACTGAGTACTGAATGATGAAACTATAACTGAGATGGTAACTGAGTTTTGATGGCCACGAGATGGGGACTGATATAAGTCAAGGATTTGAATGTACACTTACACTCGGTACTTTCCCAGCTTCTAAATACAATCTCTCGCTAGCCTTTTACTTGCACACTAACCTGACATTAAAGCCTATTTTCATAATTGCACCTTTTTTTAACATGAGCAAGCAACAATCTTCTTTAACATGAAACATTTACTCTCACCCATCTAAGAACTTCTTATTAGTACACTAATTTCACAAGGAGAGCTCACTGAAGGGTTAAAATCAGAAGGACCTGAAGCAAAAATGGATACAAACTGAACTTGACATATGACTGAAACTTTGCAGAATAAAATATCAGTAGTATAGATTTAACAATAAGGTCTGAACTGACGATATACATGATGTAGTCTGAATGTATCTGAGTTGTAGGGGAATATCTTTATTCATGGAAGCTGAGTATACTATAAAGCGTGACATGTGTACATAATTCATGAGTTGCATGACCAGAGTTTGGAGTTTCTATGTTCATGAGACATGATTTGTAACACTGAGTGAACTAGAAGTGCACACGATTCTATGGAAAATGTGCGAATATAAACTGTGTTCATGAAACTAAAATGTGAAGCATGCATAAGCATCAGGCTGACTGAAGTACAAAACTTTGTACTGAGATAAGGATGGGTCGGAAATCATCTTCCCTCACTACTTTTCTATACATACTGGTGCTACTACTGGAATCTTAGGGCCTGACTTTGTCACTTTCTCTATCCACTATTTGTAGGACTGTGAGATTCAATGCTTCTGTTACCTTAAAAGTAAGGTGGAGTTGACATAAGTGAAGCATGATTAAAATCTATGTGAATTTCTTAAGGAACCTTTCTATAGCACGATCTAAGAAATGAAAGAGGGGAAACCGTTCCTAAAACATCTCATAGCCTCCTGCACATAAGTGTGGTGCACAACATACCCATGCCCAAGACTCTACTAGATGCGGCTTTCAGACTTCATAGGATACTATTAAACCTTTGGCTCTGATACCAAGTTTGTAACTCCCCGATTCTGGTAATCGGAATGCTACACGGTACCCATGATCCCAAAGGACCACAAACTAACCCATGACTGATATCTTTACCTGAGAACTGAATAACCATACTATAAAATATATGGAAACATAATACTGTAAGGTCATAAGGTTCAAATATGAATAAACATCTGATAAAATAATGTTTGAAAATGGTATAACAATACCAACACAAATCTGAAATAACTATCTGACATACTGTAGTTTGAAAGACTCTAACTGTACTGAATAAGGAGTTGAAGAAACATGTCTACAACTAACTCCATCAACTAAAAACTAAACTGAAATAATAAATAAAGTAATAATCATATCATCCTTGAATAAAGAGGACTCACTGCTGATACTGACTGCTGAAATTTGCAATGCTACTGCTGCTTTGAAACTCATTCCTCTGAACCTATGGTGTAACGTTAAAAGAAAATACCATAGTGTAAATGCGTCATTACGATTGAATGTACTGAGTATACGAGTGAGGTAGGCTATATGAAAAGGGTTTATATGCATGAACAATGCTGACTGATATGAACATGAAAATATAAACATGCACAGATAACTTTAACTACTATGTCTGAAAGCTGACACATGAGTTTACTGATATTGAGATACTGAATGATTGAGTTTACTGATATTGATATTTTGGTCACTAATAAGTGAGGAACTAATACTGTATTATGGAATACTGAGAGAATGATATTATATTACTGATACGTGAATTATCGTTTCTGACAGTTCTGATTATGAAGAACTGGTCTGATTGATTGTATCTGACAGTTCTAAAATTAAATACTGATAACATGGTTTACCGATATCTAGCATAACTGATAAGTGAGTTCTGAGAACTGATATAACTGATAACATGAATGACTGTATCTAACAGTCCTAAATTTGATGGAACTATCTGAGTTCCATAATATATCCGAGTTGACTGTATCTGACAGTCCTAAAAACCAAAGAACGATTTGAGTTCTATTACTGAGCCTGAATAATTGGATCTGATAGTCCTGATTTTGTAACTGAAATTATGGGAGAATTAATCTAACCGACATGCCCCGAATGTTCTTCAATAGCTAAATTGGGGTCCAATCTATACCCTAATTGGAAGGGTGCCAATATCGTGCCACGGGTAAAGACAAGCTGTGAGTGACCCTCAAATCTAGCAGTGTCCCTATAAGAGAACGGCGGGTATCCTCCTCATCAACTCTAAAGTTAGTAGTGTTGATGTCTCAACCTATGCTGGCTATATAGTTTTGGAACACAAGGATTGCTTTTAGAAATCTCACCCTCAATCTGGCAGTGCGGATTCCCATCCTTGGGTTCGCTCGATGCTAAATCCTACACCCATCTGAATATACACTGGACATGAATACTAATCTGAGTTACTAAGTTTCGTTGACTGACAGAATACTACTTACGACTGACTGAGTTCATAAGATTTCTGAGAATACTGAGTTACTTCATTTTTCCTGAGTCACATGACTGACTGAGTTCTATGTAACATGGTTTGACTGTGGATATCATGAATGAATGACATGTCTCTAGGCAAATAACTATATTTTTTGGGTACAAGTACCCCCAGGACTCGATGGTAGGAAACTGACACAACATGACAATTCTTGATCATTGGACTAAATTCCACATTTCATTACATCATAACTTAAAGATTTCATACTATACATGGTTCTTGTAAATCCTATACATAAGCGGGATTTCATATAATTAACATGCCATGAGTTCATCAATCTAGTTTCATGATCATCCCATCAACATTCACAACCATATCATGAGCATCTCATACAATATCTTCAATTCGAGATAATAGCATGGAAATTATGTTGAACATGAGCATGGAGCATGGACTAGTCATTTAGGACCTATTATGTCATAAAAGCATGATTTCTAGTCTCTTAGGTACTTTCACAAACACCTTACATGCACATCTTAGGCATAGGTGGATTCATCAAGATTACAAGTATTCAACCACCAATTTCACATAATTATACATCATATACGACCATGGTTTCATACTAACATACAAAGATCCTATCTTGGGCACCATCCAACTTCAACAACATAAATTCATGGTTCTTAATTTAATAGAGGGTTCTTGAGCTTTATGGATGAAAGGGATCCATAAATCAACACTATGCATACCTTAGATTAATAATTCATGGAAATTTACGGTGATCTTGGCTTTAATCTTGAAACCCCCAATTGATCCCTTACTTGTTCTTGATAATATTGGAGAGAAATTGAGAAAAAAGAGTATATTATGGTCTCAAATGTCATTAATCCCGTGTTATGGAGTATATATAGGGGTGGAAGGTGACCAAAATGCCCCTAAAGAAAGAGAGAAAGACGCAACTGTCCCTCTGTTGACTGTTTGATAGGCTAAAGTAAATTGATCATAAATTTTTACTCTGATGTTAAAATTGGATGAAATCAATTTCATTGGAAATAGGACTCAAAGATATTTTCACTGAGATATAGCATCTCTCACAGTTCATTATATACAGGAAGTTATGATCGTTTGAAGTTGACTAAAATTTTAACCTGAAATGCACCCGGAATGGGGGACCATTTCAAACCAGTGAGTTAGCCACTAAAATGAGCCAAAAATTCACCCGGAATGTTTCCATTGCTTACTAGGGGATTTCCCCATCACAACGCAACTTGAAAATCCAAAGATAGAGGTCGGGAAGGTCGTCAAATAAATTCCCAAAGTTAGGAGGTCTAAAATGAGATTAAGTGTTGAACTTGAATACTTAGAAAATTTTTAATAAGTGTTGCAATCTCTCATGGAGCTTTACGAGCTGAATTTGACATGTGATTTTTATGGGGTCTTACAATAGATTAGAGAGGTACTGAGGTAGGGGTGCAACCTGTTGCTGCGGCTCCCAGAGTTGAGGTTCCTACTATATTAGTGGTTGCTCAGTTAGTTGTCTAGTTGTTATGTCTGCTGAGAAGTAGAAGATATTGGGTAGATTCTTAAGATTGGCTCTATATAGGTTTTCTGGTGCACCGAGTGAGGATGCATATGAGTTTCTAATTACTTGTGAGGATAAGCATCATAATTTGGGCCTAGTTGAGACTCGTGGTGTGTATTATACCATATTTTTGTTTTACATGGTGTTCGACATTGGTAGAGAGGTTATATGGATTGTAGACCAGATAGATCTTTTTTGTTTACATGGACTCAATTCTTTTAGTTGTTCTTGGAAAAGTATATGCCTCGCTACCTTTGGGATCAATTGAGGGATCAGTTCTCTAGATTGGAGCAGGGCTCCATGATAGTTTCAGAGTATGAGGATTTTTTTCATGAGTTGGATATGCATATAATTTTTATTTTTGATACTAAGTATGAGAGAGTTTTTTTACTTTGGTAGAGGGTTGAGACTTATAGCTCATATGTTTATTAAGAGTTTGGTTGTTGCAGGTAGATCTTTTGCTGAGGTTTCTGATCATGCTTAACTTATGGAGAAGATGCATCAGAAGGACCGTAGGGGCAGCGATAAGAGGCCTAGACATCAGGGAAATTTTAGTAGGAGCCATAGTATTTCCCAGTTTAGAGGTATCCATTTGCATAGTACATATCCTCTACACCCATCCTATTAGTTTCAGAGTTTAACTAGTCGGCCTATTAATATAATACTTTAAATTACCGATGGAGGTCAGTCTAGTTCTAGTGATTGCCCTGGTGATAACGCTCAAACTACAGCTCTCGTAAGAGTGTAAGCGATCGTTGTCAAATATAGAACCCAACTGGGTTGGGTGTCGAATCCCACAGAGAATACTTGGTCACTAAGTAAGCAAAGATTAATAGACTTTTGGTGAAAGTTTCGTAAAAGGGGGGATTGTAACGTGCAATAATGTAACAAAGTGAAAACGGAAAATAGCAAAGTAAAAAGAAAGAATGTTTAGTAAGATATTTAACCAATGAGAATTGAGAGTTGGGGTTATATCCACCTTATGAGTTATACGTCTCTATTGGCTATGAGTTATGCGGAATTCAGAAATGCATATGCTTATAGAGAATTGTATTCTATGGTAAATTTAGGCGTCTTTCGACCATCAAGGATTATTTCACTTTAACTCTTTCGAGCTTAAAGTGTATCTAACGGTACAAATTCTCCAAGAGGTTAATCCAGTTACGGCACTAACTTTTTAACAGGGGTTGGTGCCCTATTACCTTGACATTATCTCTTTTCCAGATATATAACTTTTCTTTCGGACAAGTTAATGCTATACTGGCGTATTCTATGTGTTTGCAACCACAAGAATTTAGATTAAGATGAAGAGAGTAATGATATAAGAAGCATACGTGTCAA
The DNA here is from genome assembly GCA_030864215.1 of Capsicum pubescens. Lineage (NCBI taxonomy): Eukaryota > Viridiplantae > Streptophyta > Magnoliopsida > Solanales > Solanaceae > Capsicum > Capsicum pubescens. The sequence continues at coordinate 151,784,399 of CM061543.1, read as the reverse complement.
GAATTCACAAAATCATAGCAATAGATAGTATCTCATAAGGCTTCCATAACCTCAACAGAGAAGTTTAGCTACGCATGAGTGCAACGGAAAACACAATAGACATTATCATCATAAAAATCTCACATGAATTCCTTGCAAATAGCTTTTCTCTTGTTGTAAAAATTAAATGTCGAATATATGAAAACTAATGTCAACAATGAATTAATGAAGAAAAAGGGGAAGGATAGAATAGGGATGAGGGTGGTGGAGAATTGTTTTGATGGATGGATGGATGGTGGATGGATGGGAATAATAAAAATCTCCAGCAAAATAGGGTATTTATAACACCCATATCCTATTCCTACTAAGCTACTGCATTACTTATCCTAGTCCTACTAGGTTACTGCATCATTATCCTAATCCTACTAAGTTACTGCTGATCCCCAAAGTCTTTAGAAATGCTGTTTTTGCCCGAGACAGGTTTTCCATGCGTCACTTTTAGTCCCTAGGCGTCCAAGCTCTCCTTTCCTTCTTTCGTGAAGCTTCCTTGGGCGTCAAGTTATCCATAAAATGCTGAAATCTTCATAATTTATACCTGAAAACTTGCTAATCACGTTTGTTAGCTCACTTACAGGAAAAAGGATTAAAAGTGCATGAATTATATATTTTGTCCTCAAACTTAGCTAAAATATGGGTAAATTATAGTACTTTAGGCGTGTAAATACGCCTATCATCAACACCCCACACTTAAAACTTTGTTTGTCCTCGAACAAAATATCATGTCCATCTAAACATCTAATTAGGGTTTCACAGTAACAGCACAAAATATTCATCAAGACAGGCACGACAATCATTAACAAAGAGTAGTTTTCTGATCACTACTAGAAACGATTTAACCTCTAACATAGACTCGTGATGATGGCTAATTCGTATTCAAAATTTAAGGCACAAAGAATCATACGCAACTACCCAAAACTCATCAACCATGTGTGTCTCACAATATATCACCCATAATCACTCACAAGTATTTTGATCTATCGAAGCATGGGTATGTGATTATCCTTGCTCTCCCTCTCACAAAGAATTCATATGCTGCAACTGATGACCATAGGCTTTCCCTTAGTGTAATTCTCCACTAAATATCAGAATGCTAATCTTAGGATCAAATATGTCTTCTACAGGTTGTAATGTAGGCTAAGGGACGGGTAGGACTATTTTGGCCAGAAATAGTGACTATGTTCCGAAGCGCTTTAATACATCACATTATGCCGTTTAACACTCTCTTTTGAACAACCTTTCTACTTTCTTTTAATCTACCACCCCTTCTCACCTCTTTTGTTTTTCAATTTTAAACATAACTAACTTTTTAGTTTTCTTTTCATTTTTCTTTTCATAATACACCTCTATGATAGCAATTCTTTTTCATAACGAATTCAAGAACCAATACTTTCTAAGGCATCACACTCATCCAATTTCCTCTTATTTTGTCACATGACTTTACAATTTAAAGCGCTTAGGAATTTGGATCAAATTATGGTCTTGAAAAAAATGGATTAGGCTTACATATGAGGCTGTCAAAGAAAATAGGCTTAAAGGCTCAAAAGGGTTGACTAGGATAATGTCCACGGGTAGGTAAAACGAAGGTAAACAATTACAGGTTGCCAAAGAAATGCCTAAATCATCTCCTAAACTCACACTCTTTATTTCACTTCACACACAAACCACGCAAGTTCTAGCATCAGCCACAAACACAGAATATACTATATCCTCACACACACAAGGCACATGGTCGACTTTATTGGGAGTAGTATAGACTCTTGACCCAACAGATGAAGGAACTGAACCACACAATTATCACATAGTGAGTCACAATTAGAGCCTAAACATCTCAATAGTAATGATTTTAGCACAAACTCTTGTTATAATACCATGCTGCCCCTCAGAACAATTTCATGCAAAGTTAAAATTTTTTTAAAAAATTTAACTACTAACAAACAAAACAAACAAACATAGATAGATGCAAATGCAGATAAAGAAGTAAAGCATACAAATACCAGCACCCCACACTTAGAAGGGACACACTGCCCTCAGTGGAAAATAAATAAGAAGAACCTGGTTAGTCGGACTCCTCCTCTATGTCTGGGGTCATACCCCCTGCGTCGGAATCATCATCAGAGTCGTCATCCTCAGAAGTTCCTCATAAGTACCCCACTTGATTCCAAGAGTGTGTCGAGGTATTTGCAGCACATAGGATTCACCTTGCTCTTTTCGTCCCCTTTTCTGTCCTTTTTGTGAAGTGGTTTCTTTTTCTTTTCCTTGTCGTCCTTTTTGTGTCATTCTACCTGAGATCTCAATAAAGTCATGTTAGCTTTATCTCGGAATATTCAATCGACAAACAGACAATAGTGGCACCACCCCACTCTTAATTTGTTGACACAAACTAATTAAGTGAATGATGTCGATTACTCAGACTTCATCGACATACATTTAGGTGATATGTTCCAACAATATGTTCAGCACAGTCATACTTTCATGTCCTCTTAACGTTATGCAATCTTGACAATGCTTTCGTGTTTGGACTAATGCATCTTTTGAACAAAACTACTACATAGATATAGTATCAATTTATGGCATATAAATAATCACAACATCGCATGTTTGTAGTCACCCATGGTTTTCATCTCAATGAACAAGTCATTTCAACATATAAGCTTTCAAGTTACAAGATTATGCAATTATCTTGACCATGTCGATTTCGCAAAAGTATGACAGTGTATCAAAATCAAATACAAGTTGGAAACAACTCAAGATCATCCATACTTATTCTTTCACTCACTTAGTTGTATCAACCACATTCAAATCACCAACACTACTTCACGATTTAACAACTTATTATAGGCGTGGTATTGTAATACTTACGTAATATAAAAGAAGAGCAAAGAAGTACTTACTTGGTTGATGGCCTCAAAATATGTTCTTGCAAAGTTAAAAGAGAAAAAATAAAAGTTTTGAGAGTTTTGGGAGGCAAAGGCAGCGCCTTTAGCTTTGCCTAGTTGAGCAGAAGGCCATAGCATAGGCCATGCCTAATGCTTTGCCTAGTTGAGCAGAAGGCTTTTGCATAGGCGGCGCCTATGCTATGGCATTGTTGAGAATAGGCAGCGCCTATGCTATGGCATTGTTGAGCATAGGCGGCGCCTATGCTATGGCACTCTAGAATCCGAGAGCTTATGCCATAGCATAGGCCTTGCCTTGTTCGTGGCCTAGATTTACATAGGCCTTGCCTTGTTCTTTGCCTATGTTTTCATAAGCAATGCCTAACCCATAGCCTTTTGATTCTTCATTCCTAAATTACCACCATAAACATGCAATACTTCCAAATCAAAATTTGAAACCAATCTCCTCCTTTACACCTCTTGCACCTACATTTACTCAAAAACATCAAAAACGATTAGAACGATGGGTTGCCTCCCATCAAGCGCCTTAGTTTTGGCCGTGGCTCAATAAAATCCTAAGAAAACAAAAACAACAAAAACAATTAAAAACGATGGGTTGCCTCCCACCAAGCGCTTGATTTATTGTCGCGGCACGACATAGTTATCTCGATTACTTAGACTTCACCGAGATATTTGGTGCATCGTTTTCTGAATAGATTCAGACGACGCTGATGCTTCATTATGGGCACCCAATCTTCTTTGAGATGCATCTTGTGCATACATATCCCAGGTGGGATACCAATTATATCATCAATAGACCAACCAATGGCTCTCTTGTACTTCTTTAGAGCAGAGATGAGAGCCTCTATGTGCTGTTCACTTAAATCATCTGCAACACTCACCGGAAGTGTATTTTCACTTCCCAAGAACGCATACCTGGGGAGATCTTTCGATTCTGGCACTGGTGGCTCTTCAATGGAAGTCTTCGCTGTTGGTGATGGTTGATTCTTAAGATCAAGGTCCGGCTGCTTAGGAGTATGAGAATAGGACCCTATTTCTGTTAGAGCACACATAGTTTCTTTATAATCTTCATCATCCTCATGCTCAACATTCAGCAGCGCAGCAGACAATGGCTCAACAGTAAGCTGTTTCTCTACAGATAATGCTTTCTTATCCTCATAATGAACATCAGCTACGGAGAACACATTCATATCGCTGGGCTGCTTCATTGCTTTGCATATATCAAAGCGGACCACTTCGTCATTCAACCAAAATAAAAGATCATTAGCTCTCATGTCAATAAGCACACTTCATGTTGCAAGGAAAGGACGTCCCAAGATAATGGGAACTTCAAAATCCACCTCGCAATCCAAAATCACAAAGTCTGCAGGAAAGATGAAGGTAGAAACCTTCACCAACACTAATCATTCAAGATACCCACAGGTCATTTTACCGACCTATCTGCCATCACGAGCCGCATATTGGTTGGTGTAGGGTCGCCCAACCCTAACTTTCTATAGATAGATAGTGGCATCAAATTGATACTAGCTCCCAAATCGCACAATGCCTTAGCAAAATTCATAGATCCAACCGTGCAAGGAATAGTGAAAGTACCAGGGTCTGCCTTCTTCTGTACTAAGGACCTTGTGGAAATTGCACTGCAATGATGAATATTATCTTCCGGCTCATAGCCTAATGCCCGCTTCTTTGTTAAAAGGTCCTTCATGAATTTAGCGTATTCGGGTATCTGCTCTAGCGCTTCCACCAAAGGAACATTAATAGTCAGCTGCTTCAACATAGTCATGAATTTACTGAACCTGGTATCATCAGCTTTTTTCTTCATTCTCTGCGGAAAAGGTGGTAGTGGAAGGGGAATTGTTTTCTCCACCACTTCCTTTTTATCTTGCTTTCGATTATCAACCTTTTCATGAGTGTCGTTAGCCTTTTTCTTCAGTCTCTGAGGAAAAGGTGGTGGTGGAAGAGGAGTAGTTTTCTCCACCACTTTCTTTTTACCTTGCTTCCAACTATGAATCTTTTTAGGCTGCAAACGTCTAGGGGTGACGTCATGAACACACTCTTCAGCTTCTTCGGCCTCTTCACATTCTGCATCAATAACATTATCCGCTATATCATCAACTACCTGCTTGTCCTTGGATGGATTTTCCAACACTTTACCACTCTGGGTAGTAATAGCCATGCATGATCCGTCGTTCCTTGGGTTTTGCACCGTATCACTGGTTAGTGTTCCAGCCTTTCTTTGGTTGAATGCCGCAGATAATTGACTCAATTATTGATCCAGCTATTTTATTGAAGTTGAAGGCGAGTCAACCAATTGCTTCATTGAGGACAGATTATTTATTACCTCTGTTACTCCTGTGCTGGTTGCCTCTACTCCTTTCAGCAGCTTAGCCATCATATCTTCCAAGGACATATTTCCAGAACTAGATGCAGCGGCGTCACGTCCTCCAGGAGGAACATACAAACCACTCCTATCGGTATTGTTTTTCCAACTACCTTGATCACGGTCCTTGTATCCAGATTTATCATAATAGATCCGACCTTGGTTTCCTTTGTCATTGCCTCGGAAACCCCCCTGATTATTCAAGTAGTTTGCTTCTTCCTCATAGTTGGATTCATCTCTTCCCTGTGATACAACAACCTTATCCTTTTCAGTCTTCCCTGATAATAAGTGCTTGGTAAGAAGATCTATCTGCATTTTCATATAAGCCATATCTTGGTCACGTTCCTCTTGTCTACGCCTCTGCTCTGTAGTCAAGCCAATAGATATAGTAGAGCTTGCTACCTCAGAATCCCTAGTATGCCAAGCTCTGCTCTGCTTTGTCATATGATCTAGCATATCACTTGCCTCAATAAAATTAAGGTCCATGAATGATCCTCCAGCCGCATTATCCACCACTGGCTTAGTCACTGAGTTCAAAGCCCTATATAATATCTCCATCAAGTGGACATTGGTCATATGATGGTTTGGGCACCGCATAAGCTTCTTCTTGAATCTCTCCCATGTTTCGTGGAGAGCTTCAGTTGGAAGCTGTCCGAAGTTGCTGATCTCATCTCTCAACTGTACTCTCTTGGATGGCGGAAAGAATCTTTCTAGGAAAGCATCTTTCAATTGCCTCCAATTGGTGATAAAATCAGGAGTCAACCCATTCAACCATAGAGTTACCTCCCCAGATAGAGACAATGGAAATAAACGCAGCCGAATTGCATTCTTTCCAACTCCTGGATTGTCAAATGACTTGTATGTTGAAATAAAGTTGATCAGATGCATATTCGGATCATCGCCTGCGAGTCCACCAAATAACCCCTTGAGCTACAATAACTGAATCATGGTGCTAGTGATATTGAACTTAGCTCTAGGTGCCAAGAGAGGAGGAATAATAGCTCCTGTAGCACCAGCTCCATCCAGATCGTCATTATCATCATCAAAAGAAGCCTGCACAGCTCGGCGGTCAGGTCTCATTCTAGCTTGATGATCTCTCCTATGCATAGGTGTTGCCACTTCATCTGCATGCCTAGGATTCAGTAACTCATCATCACCCAGGTCCTCATCATCAGGATTTGTTGCCCGACCTGGGTTATCAATATTCTATTGATGCACTTGAGCAGCTGCCAGTGCAGCTAATCTAGCCTGCTCCTGTTGAGCCGCCCTTCTGTCAATGTCACGTTGTGCATCCATCCTGCCAATAGAACCTGAATAGAACAAAAACAACAGCTAAAAGTAAAATCTGAGAACTTTTGACCAAAGGGTCTAGTAACTATCACAAACATAGTTGATGATCGTATTCCCCGGCAATGGCGCCAATTTTTGATAACGCTCAAACAACAACTCTCGTAAGAGTGAAAGCGGTCGTTGTCAAATATAGAACCCAACTGGGTTGGGTTTCGAATCCCACAGAGAATACTTGGTCACTAAGTAAGCAAAGATTAATAGACTTTTGGTGAAAGTTTCGTAAAAGGGGGGATTGTAACGTGCAATAATGTAACAAAGTGAAAACGGAAAATAGCAAAGTAAAAAGAAAGAATGTTTAGTAAGATATTTAACCAATGAGAATTAAGAGTTGGGGTTATATCCACCTTATGAGTTATACATCTCTATTGGCTATGAGTTATGCGGAATTCAGACATGCATATGCTTATAGAGAATTGTATTATATGATAAATTCAGGCGTCTTTCAACCATCAAGGATTATTTCACTTTAACTCTTTCGACGGTACAAATTCTCCAAGAGGTTAATCCAGTTACGGCACTAACTTTTTAACAGGGGTTGGTGCCCTATTACCTTGACATTATCTCTTTTCCAGACATATAACTTTTCTTTCGAACAAGTTAATGCTATACTGGCATATTCTATGTGTTTGCAACAATAATAATTTAGATTAAGATGAAAAGAGTAATTATATAAGCAGCATACGTGTCAAGAATTCACAAAATCATAGCAATAGATAGTATCTCATAAGGCTTCCATAACCCCAACAGAGAAGTTTAGCTACGCATGAGTGCAACGGAAAACACAATAGACATTATCATCATAAAAATCTCACGTGAATTCCTTGCAAATAGCTTCTCTTGTTGTAAAAATTAAAAGTCGAATATATGAAAAATAATGTCAACAATGAATTAATGAAGAAAAAGGGGAAGGATAGAATAGGGATGAGGGTGGTGGAGAATTGTTTTGATGGATGGATGGATGGTGGATGGATGGGAATAATAAAAATCTCCCGCAAAATAGGGTATTTATAACACCCATATCCTTTTCCTACTAAGCTACTGCATTACTTATCCTAGTCCTACTAGGTTACTGCATCATTATCCTAATCCTACTAAGTTACTGCTGATCCCTAAAGTCTTTAGAAATGTTGTTTTTACCCGGGACAGGTTTTCCATGCGTCACTTTTAGTCCCTAGGCGTCCAAGCTCTCCTTTCCTTCTTTCGTGAAGCTTCCTTGGGCGTTAAGTTATCCATAAAATGCTAAAATCTTCATCATTTATACCTAAAAACTTGCTAATCACATTTGTTAGCTCACTTACAGGAAAAGGACTAAAAGTGCATGAATTATATATTTTGTCCTCAAAACTTAGCTAAAATATAGGTAAATTATAGTACTTTAGGCGTGTAAATACGCCTATCATCACCTGGTAAGGGCAATAATTAGTATTTGAGGGGTCCATATTCTTGTCATTCTAGTCGTGGTGGTTATTCTAAGTGAGCTAAATATGTGTGTTTTGGTTCAGCTCAAGTGTTATGTTTTAGTTATAAGGGTCTTGGTCACTATGCTCGAGAGTGTCGTCTTCGTAGGGCGATTGTTGCTTTATCTCAGAGTGTGCCCCTATTAGAGATGTTCATCCTTCAGCTAGAGGCAGTCCTCATGGTAGTAGGGGTGGTTCCCTTGGTACTCAAGGAGGTTCTCAAGTAGGAAGGACAGTAGGTAGGTCAGGTCCCCTGTCAGGTGGCGGGTGTGGTTAGTTGTATGTAGTACCTACTAGGATTGAGGATGAGACTTTAGATATTGTTATTATATGTATGATATAGGTATGTCTCTAGTCGACCCTTGCTTTATTTGATATGGAATCTACTTATTCTTATATATCTGCTTATTATGCACCACAGTTAGAGTTGTCTTGGGATTTATTATTTGAGCCATTGCATGTGTCTACTCTTGTGGGTGATTCTTTTGTAGTTGATCTAGTTTTAAAAACATGTGTTGTGACTGTTAGGGATGTTGATACTTATGCTAAGCTTATAGTTCTAGATATGGTGGATTTTTATGCGATTTTGGGTATGAACTTGTTATCCCACTATCATGCATTTATGGTTTGTTTTGCCAAGACTATTACCTTAGCCATACCCGATGTACCCCCAGTCTTGTGGTAAGGAATGGTTAGCTGTGAGCCAATGGGGTTTATTTCTTATGTTCATGGTAAGAGGCTTATTTCGAGGGGTTATGAGTCTTACCTCACTTGTATTTTTTATTGTAGTGTGGAGAGTCTGTTGGTTGACATGATTCTTGTTGTTTGTAAGTTTCCTTATATGTGTCCTACCGACCATCCTGGTATTTCTCCTGTCCGTGAGTTTTATTTTTCTATTGATCTCGAGCCTGGCTCCCAAAACTATTTCTATGGCACTTTACCATATGGCTCCTGTCGATCTTAAGAAGAAAAATACTCAGCTTCAGGATCTTCTTGGTAAGGGTTTTATTATACCAAATGTGTTCCCTTGGAGAGATCCTATATTGTTTGTAAAGAAAAAAGATGTATCCATGTGTATGTGTATTGATTATTGGTATCTTAATAAGGTGACAATAAAGAACTATTATCCTATGCCTCACATTGATGACTTTTTTACCAGCTTTAGGGTGCGGCAGTGTTTTCTATGATTGATTTGAGATCTAGTAACCATCAATTGAGTATTTGGGATGAGGATATCCCGAAGATAGCTTTCATGACCCGTAATAGTCATTATGAGTTCTTAGTAATGTCATTTGGGTAGGCTAATTCTCCATCCGCATTCATGGATTTGATGAATCTAGTGTTCATACCTTATTTGGATTCCTACATGATTGTGTTTAATGATGACATCCTTGTGTATTTGAGGAGTAGAGAGGACCATGCGTAACATTAAATAATCATGCTCCACACCTTGAGAGATCATGCATTTTTTGCTCTGTTTTCTAAGTGTAAGTTTTATCTTTAGTCAATGATATTCCTTGGACATGTGGTATCTAAGGATGATATTATAGTAGACCCAACTAAGATTAAGGAGATTCGTGATTGGGATAGACCTACATCTTCGACTGAGGTTTGTTGCTTTATTGTTTTAGTCGATTATTATAGGTGCTGATATTTTAGCACCTATGACCAGATTTACTCAGAAGGACGTTCCTTTTCGATGGTTCGAGGAGTGTGAGTTGAGTTTTGGGAATCTCAAGGATTTCCATACTTTATTCCATATTTTAGATCTTTCTGTTTAGGGTGATGGATTCATTGTGTTTTGTGATGCTTCCAATGTTAGTTTGTGTTGTGTATTGATGCATCAGGATCATATAATTCCTTATGCGTCTAGACATCTTAATGTATACGGGTACAACTATCCCACTCATGATTTTGATTTGGCGGCGATAGTTTTCACGCATAAGATTTTGAGGCATTATCTTTATGGTGTGCATTATGAGATTTTCACTGATTATCACAATATTTAGCATCTTATGACCCAGAAGGAGCTTAATGCTATACGCCGTGGATGGATGGAGTTTCTTAAGGATTATGATATTTCCATGTTATATCATTTGTGCAAGGAAAATGTGGTAGCAGATGCCTTGAGTCAAAGGGTAGTGAGTATGGATAGCTTGGCTTGTATTTTAGTTACTAAGAGGCCGTTGGCATGGGACATTCAGTCCTTAGCCAACTTGATGGTTAGCCTTGATATTTCAGATCCTATTAGGATTCTTTCTAGTGAGGTGAGATCATCACTTTTTGAGCTAATTTGTGATTATCAGTTTGAGGATAGTAAGCTTTGCTTCCTTCATGATTAGGTATTGAGTGGTGAGTTCGAGAGGAACACCATAGATTCTAAGGGAGTTTTGTGATTTGATAGTTGCATCTGTGTTTTAAAGATTGATGATTTTATTTAGTTAATTCCGTATTAGGCTCACAGCTCTAGATATTCTATTCACACCGACACAACTAAAATGTATAGATATTTGAGACAACATTATTGATGGAGTATCTTTAAGATAGATATGGAAGACTTTGTACTTTATTTCCTTTGATATCAGCAGGTAAAGGACGAGCATTAGAAACCAGGTGGTTTGTTTCAGATATTGTCCATTTTGGAGTGGAAATAGGAGAGGATTACCATGGATTTCGTCAGTGGTTTGCCTCTCACTTCTATGGTTTTGATGGTATTTGGGACATCATGGATCGGTTGACCAAGGCAGCATATTTCCTTCCTATTTAGATGTCCTTCCGCACAGAGTGGTTGGCTTGTATCTATGTGCATGATATAGTCCAGTTTCATGGTGTACCCATAATCATTTGGGATCGAGGTTCCATGTTCACTTCTAGTTTTTTGAGAGCTTTTAAGGAGGAGTTGGGTACTTAGGTGGATCAGAGTATATCCTTCCATCGTCAGATTGATGGCCCGTCCGAGCAGACTATTGAGGTGTTTAAAATTATGCTCTGAGCATGTGTTATGGATTTTGATGGCCATTAGTTAACCATCTCAACTACTTTTCATCCTTTTTTCTCATTTTTATCTCCAAACCGTGTTTTAATGAAAGATCAAAACAAAAGCGTATCACATCTAACAAAACTACCTAAGTACTTGAAAAATTTCCTAGTTTTAAGCATTGGAAGTTTGCATGAAACCATGGAACATCAATATCCTCAACTTAGAACGTTTATATGTACTCAGGAAACTAACTCATAACAAAAAAGACAATGTTTAACAAAAAGAAACCTAAGGCACCTACGACAATCAACCCATTTTAGCTCAAATTTCTTACCCCTCCTATTCGCACTTTCAATACCACTGTATAGATCCATGTAGCACAATAGTATGATATGAAGCGATCAAGTGATAGAATAAGATTCTGAAAAATCAACCAAGCATATACACAATTGACACAACATAAACAAATAAGTAGTTACCAATACAACCCATGTACCCTTATTGTAAGGAAGTCCCAACTCTAACAGTATAATAATGCTTGTAAGTGTAGAGACTACATCAAAACACTCATACACTATTGCATCCAAGTGTATACACAAGTTTACATGGTTACCTAAGTAGTAAAGTGGACATTGAAAGCCAAGTATCGATCCCACAGGGACTTGGTGATTAACAACTATCCAATTTAAGTATTACTAATGAGATTAGATAACTACGAGAATAATCAATTGAGAGTTTAAGTATTGTAATTATAACTAGGCAAAAAAATTTTTTTTATGAACTTTGGATTATAAACAATATATGGAGAGATTTAAGGGTCGAGGCATCTACTACACATTCGTGTATAACTAGCCAGTGTTGGCGTTTATCCAGATTGTTGATCTACGATGTTGATATAATAAATTGAGATTGGTCATACTCTAAGTCACCTACCCAAATTAATCTCACACCTACATCATTGAGAAGAGATGTGAGTCTTTAACTTGGGTGCGTTAAACTATCTTCTCATTTCGTTAACCAAGTGTGTTTATGTATAACTCTATCCTAAACACAAATCTTTCTTTAACAATAAGATTCTAATGATTAATTAAATGATCCACACTCATTACATTCCTAATTCCATCCCTTAAATCCTATGGTCAATTCATTTTGGGACTTAGATTTATCCTAAAGTTCATGACACTTTAGAATAGTATAGAAGGAACATTAGAACAATCTCGTACTTGATAAACATAAAAACAAACTTTAAACAATAATTTTAAAATTATGTTAGTATCCTAAACCTTAGAATAAGGGTGTTTAGACACTCATAGTATTACAAAGAATCACCATAGATGAGTTCATAAAGTAAAACTACAAAATATAAAGTTTGAGAACAGAAAACCCTAGTTTGGGTCCCTTGCTTGTTTTCCTTTTCTCCAATTCGTGTAATGCTCAAATAGTGTCTTAAAATTTTGAAAATATTATTATTTTTTAGTTTTTTAGGTTTTCATTGAGTTACCCAGCACAATATATAAAATGACATCATTGACCCTCACTTTAGCGGCTTAAAACAGAGGTTTGGACATCTGGAGGCTGCTCCGCACCCCGAGGCCTCAAATTCGTGTTTGGGCTCGTGAAGTACACCCAAGGTGAGACCAAATGAGTGAGAGTCCATTATAGAGGTCACAAAAAACACCCCCTCTCTCCCGTACTACCTTTTAAAAAAAATTTATTTTTATTTTTTTGATGTGTGTGGCGCAAGGGGTTGCCCAAGGTGCCCGATTTTGCTTGCTTAGGCTTCAATTTTGTCGTGCGTTGGCTCCTTGTTTCGAAAATTCAAAAATTCTCAAGACTTGTTTATGGGATTAAATTAGCTTCCAGAAAAACCTCCAATGGTTATTGACACATCAAGTAATAATCATTAGTTCACACAACACAATACAGTACAATAAAGTACACTAGAACCAAGCATAGCTCGAGCTAGCATAGCTAATTTCCTTGTCTAAACTCTATTTGATCTTTTTGATTCTAAAATTATTTAAAGTTAACCTTAAACAATATAAACATGTTCTTAAGAACATAAATATGTAATTACACCTTCATCACTCATTAAGATCACAAAGAAGTCCTCAAAACTAAGCTAAATGCACATAGATTATGACACTTAGGAGTATAAATATCCCTAAATGACCCCTCACTTAATGCTTTGGTTGTCCTTGAACAACTCTTTTACATAAAGAATCATCTAGAAAGAATCATAAAAAACTATTAAAATAAAGAAACTCAATCTAAAACTACAACGACTACATGAATAGCAAGTTCAACAACAATCATGTCATATACATCTGAAAACTCATAAACACTACTTCAAAACATCCCAGCTTCAAGAATTCACTCCATCAATTTGGAAAACTCATGCATATAACTAAATCAGTGAGATCATACAAGTCACATAACTATCATCAAATATGTGCCCTCACCATAAGAGAGTCATCGACATGTACTCACAAACATGAAGTTCATCACAATAATAGATATATGAATCAAATTTCTCTCACTTTCACAAGGAATTCACATGTCACATAATATGAACCATAATCTTTCCCTTAGTATAATACACCACTTATATCAGAATATTGAGGTTCGGGATCAAGTAGGACTATAACGGTTGTAATATAGATTAAGGGATGGGTAGGAATTATTTTGGACAGTAATAGTTACTATCTTTCCTAAGTAATTTAGTACATCATATTATACATTGAACTCTTTCCCCAACCACCAAATTCTCACCACTTCTGTCTTCCCACATCTCTATTATTTTCCCCATCTTTTAAAGCTAGTTAACATATATTAAAGTGGAGGTATTCTCTATCACTACATGATTTAATTTTGATCACTTTCTTTCTTTTCATTACACCACTGCAAACCATAATACTTATACTTGTTCACACCAATAGCTACTATTTTGGGGCTTCAATTTCACTTTTTTCTTCTTTAATTTTACTCTTCTTAACCTTATTTATTGTTCAACAAAAGCAATTTGGAGCTTTGGATAAAATTCAGGTCAATCAAAGAAAGGGAATAGGCCACATATGAGGCTATCAAAGAATAGGCTAAAGGCTCAATGGGGATAACAAAGATCATACACCAAGGGTAGATAAAAGGGGGGTGGGGTGGGTTGAACATGGAAATCAAGGAATTGCCTATATTATCTCTTAAACTTAAAATTCTTTATTTTACTTTGCACACACACCATACAAGTTCTATACATTAATATTACAATAAGGAATATACAAGAAAGATAACATCACACATAGCACATTCTCAAGTAAAGTAGGATCCTATAGACTCTCAACCAAGTATTATCACAAATTCAAAATTAAGCCAACATTGCACCAGAGCAATAAAAATAAGCCTAGGTTTCTAAAAAGTATTCATTCAACACAATCAACATGCTGAAATGGAAAAATAGATATTAGGTGAAAAATGCGCCCCCTCAAAAAATAATCAAAAAGAAAAAGCAAGGGGTGGGTGTAGTGTTGAACCGACCCAACCTAGGGACTTGTCGTAATAGGCATCTCAAGTTCAACCAAGATCGTAGACTACCCCCAATACCCTCCCTAAAAAACCTATTTTCATCCTATCTATGATGAATTTCAAAAGTATAACAAGATAGCGTTATTGAGTAATCCAAGACTCTTGGATAGGTCTATGACTGTTACCAACACAACGTGTCCAACCGTTCGATATAAACCAAAAACCATAACCAAACAAAACCTTAACAATAACCAAACCAAGTTTCATAACATGATATAAAATGATGGAATAATGAGAAATTTAGTCCAATGGTATCAGCCCAAATATTAATGTCAATACTAAGGTTGACAATAATACCGATTCTACCCATACCAACCCATAGTAGTTCCTCAAAAGCCTCTAACAAAAATGAAACCAATATCTAGTTGGGACATTCCACCAACCATAGACAAAATCAATATCCATAAAATATCCAAAGTATGTATGAACATCCATGAATATGAAAGAGCCTTCCGGAATATGAAAGCTCACCACTTAAATCCAAAAGTTATTTCCCAAGTTCGATCACTATGCATGAGGAGTGGAATAGTTGGTCCCTGCATCGCGTCGGTATACAGTCGCTTGAGGATGGGTTAGCGGGTGAATGCTAGCAAGTACTCAGGATAAGGATAAAATAATGTAATCCAGTAAAACCAAGTAAACCAACCACTTGCATACAAACCATACATATAATATATATAACCATGCTAAGAAAGAAAACCGGGTTTAGCATGCCTTTAAAACCATTAATCTTAGTATGTGAAGCTTAACCATCCTAAAACCACCCACTAGCTATGTGGGTCGAGTGTAACCACCTGAATGGGCCTCGATGCATGTAGATGCACAAACTGGAGATACCATAAGAGTAGGGGATTCAAAAGTACCCTTCGCTCTCCATGATAAATATGTACAATATACTTAGAGGATTCCCGTGTACCTCAATAATATCATATATGGTCATCATGACCAACCCCTCATATCGACAAATATGAGTTTTCAGTGTTCTTGTATTGGGCTTTCACCTTCAAGGTTAGCTATCACACTCGACCATTATTTCCCAATTAAAACCATTTCCAACCAACCAATCCATTATTCTATTTATTATTAACTAAGGCTATTTATAATGGTATTGTCATATAGACTATAACTTAAAAGTGCTGTCCTTAGCCAAACCTTAAGAGGTTAAGAGATTTAGATGTACCCATTTACCAAGTTAACTTGGGAGGGTACCATGCACCCCACAAGTGTTCCATTATTATGTTTTCTTGGGGGAGTCCCATGTACCCCGCGAGTTTTTCTTTAATATGTTTACTTGGGAGATTTTATTGCACCCCATAAGGAGTTCAATTAAACACAACCATGGCCACCAAAATATTCCATTTAACCATTCCAAACCATTTAAACCACTTATACCATTTTGGGTTCCATCACCAAATCATACCATGCAATAATTTCATTAAAATTCCAATAATATAGTAAAAGCATTATCATAGGCATTTTATCAAACATGTTGGGGACATAGTGTTTCCAAAACCAAATCTAATTACCAATTAACCATTCCCATACAACCAGTTATCCAAACCATCATTAAAGAATGTAAAAACATAATTAAAATATGGGAAAACCATAACGAAGCATTTAGTACAAAAAAACCCCATCATATATTTGAAAACACCAAAACCATACAGTAATCATGCCATAAAAACTTTGTAGAAATCATGACTATAGTTTGAACTAACAATGAGGTGAAAGTATCTTGCCTTAAATTGAGAATATGAAGAAGAGAAATCACTAACAAAATCCCTAAATTAATCACCTTAGTGAAATCCTAGCCTTACTTTATTCAAAATCCTTAGAGAGAATTGTAGAGTGTTTACGAGAGTTTTCTAAGTGTTTAATGATAGAATAATAGGGTAAATAACCCTCCAAGTAGTGTAGAAGTTGTGGGCCTTAATAGGTTAAGTGGGAAAATATCCAGATTGTCCTCACTTAAATTGGATAATAATCCCGTCATAGGGTACAACTATACCATACTGATCATACCCTCCAATATGAGTGGTACCCATCACTCGTACCCTAGGCCTCCTCCTTGGACCCAACATTTTCCAATATATTATTTAACCAAACCAAGTCGTACCCAAGCATACAACTAGTACCCCTGGAAGAATAGAGTCACAAGAGGTTTGAATACTATCCACTACACGAGTCCATGATATGGCTCAAACCTTGGCTTACGGTTCATAGTGAGATACTCATACTTAGATCCAAGTTATTTTACTAAGTCTTAGATTAAGTGAAGGAAAAACCAAACCAAACAATGAGTATCCCACAATACGACTCATACCAATCCGTTGTACCCATTCCAGAAATTAATCCAACCAACCAACCAACACTTGTCAGCATACGACCAAGGCATACTACTCATTCCCTATTATACGATTGTTACGAACTAGTCATATGTTGTCCAGAAACTAAAAATCTAGAAAATTTTCTCAGGGTCCTAAACCCAAGGTATTTCAAGTGTGCCCTTACTAGACTGACACCAACAAAAACTAAACAAATATAGAGACAATATTTTTCTAAATTTTTTAAATTTATTCAAAAACTAGAAGAACAAATAAAAATAAAATTCCTATAGAAATACTTCACAATAAATCATGGGAAGATTATCCACCCCACACTTAAAAACACATTTTGTCCCTATAGTATAATTAAAAAAGAAGGATAGAAATAGTAACTGAGGTATTTAGGCCAATATAATATCATCATAATCATCAATGAGGTTTGGTGGACCCACACCCAGTCTTTTCCATGGTCCCTAACTCAATTTTTCTGTAATCAAACTTTCTATAATTTCATGACTCAACAAAAATAAAAACAAATGTGAAAAAAAAAATACAAAAATCTAATATCTACCTAAACTTGGTTTGCCTCCTAAGTAGATCCTAATTTAAAGTCGCGGCACGACCCACATCACTACGTCAACCATATTCCTTTATCCTCTTCATCCTACATGGAGACTATCATCTTCCTCTTGAGTATGTACTCTCAAGGTCTGCATCTTTTTCATTAAGAGCCTTTCCAAACTCTTCTTTCAGATTCTTATCTAAGGCTTAAGTGGTGGCTCAGGCAATTCTATGAGATAGTCTAGAGAGGTTATTGATGGTTTGCATCCTACCCCATAGTTGTTCAATTCAATAACCATGATCATGCATAAATACTTATAGTGCAAAGGTAGATTAAGTTATTTATAACATTGAAGACCACCTCTTCATCATCTATTCTCATTTCTAGAGTGTCCTCTCCAACATCAATTAGTGACCCTATGATCACCAAAAATGGACGTCTAAATATGATTGGTACCCTATAATCTACATCATAATAAATAAAAATAAATTTAGTAAGAATAATTAACATACAAACCTTAATAAAGATGTGTTCATTGATTGTCTTGTGCAAAACTCTGGTTCTATCCGTCACTTGGAGAACCGCAAAATATTTACTCGGCTTACCCAAATCAATTTTATTAAAATTAGATAAGGGAATCAAGTTTAAGATTTACCCTAAGTCACTCAAATCATGGACCACATTTTGAACACCAATTTGTATGGAGAGGGTGAATCTTCCTGGGTCCATCAACTTTATTGGCATCTTACTCATCATAACTAAGTTACATTCCTCCATCAGTTCTACCATCTCAATGTGATTCAACTTTATCTTATACTACTCCTTCAAGTACTTTGCATACTTAGGCATGCCCTACAAAACATCTAACAATGGGAGGTTAATATAAAGTTCTTTATAAGTGTGGACGAGTTTCTTGAATTATGCAACCTGCTTAGACTTTTTAAACTTTTGAGAGAATGGTGGAGGTTTTATTTCATGTACAAGATCACCTGCTTTAGTTTTTGGGTGCTCAAACTTTCTTGAATTTTTAGCATTTTTGGTTGCTACTTATTTCTCCTCTGCCTACTTTGGGACTAACTCTTCTTGTACATCCTGATTTTCTTTGGAGGTCTTCAATAAAGTCTCTCCCACTCATCAAGGTAATTTTAATTACCTGCTTTGGATTCTCTGTGTGAATTGGAAAACCCCCTTGAGGTCTGGTATTCTAATTTTGAGCTAACTGCCCCAACTATGTTTGTAGATTTTTTTAGCAAATTTCTTATTTTAAATTTTTACAACATTTTCTCTTGATTGGCCAAAATCTTTTTCAAGGTTTCTTAACTATTACTGGCCTGTATGTTTTGCTGCTACTGATATTGTTGAGTCTAAACCTGATTATTACCCTATGAATAGTTGGGATAATTCTGCTACTTGTAATTATAGGCTTTACAACAATTTCCCTTTTATGTATTGACCATAAAATTTACCAACTCTGGATTTGTTGTACATGAGTGTGTAGAGTGACCACTAATTCCATAAATTTCAAACCAAAACCTGGTTTGTTGGGCAAAATTTATTATGCCTAAGGTTGGTTCACACCCAAATTGCTAAACTATGTCATCATTGATTCTTCATGGCAGAAAACTAAGAAACAAAAGAAGTGACACCATCTACCTCAATCATACCTACAAGCTTTTTCACTTCATGGCATTCAGGATTACCTTGTGGAATTTTATTCAATAAAGAGAATAACTCATATTAATTCTTATCTAAAGCTTGACAACCTATAATTGAATCAAGTAAAAGTTTTGTGTTATGGTCAAGAGATTCAACAAAAGTATGAGCCAATTCCTCATTCGTCTATTGATGATTGATAGTCCTGAGAAGGGATTTGAGCCTCTCCCATACATGACATGAGTTTTCATCTAGATTCTACTTAAAACTCAAAAGATCACTTCTTAACCTAGATTCATGCTATATGGGAAGAATCGGATGAGGAACTTATTTTCCAGATCATCCCATGTAGTGATAAAGTTTGAAGGTTCTATCTTTACTCATTTCTTTGCCTTTCCCAAACGCGAGAAGAGGAAAAGAAGGAGCCTAATATAGTCTGTGGAGACTCTATAGGGGATGAATGTGTCACAAATATTCAAAGTGTTCTACAAATAAACCTGTGGATCCTCATATGACAGGCATGTGAATTGCCTACTTCTGTGCAATAGTTGCACCATTTTCTGTTTGAGATCGAATCTACCTCCAGGTTTGGGTGTGCAGATAGTGTAGGTAGTATTGGTTGTGAGTGGTATTTCCATTTTGTGAACAAACGCAAAGGCTGGTTGATCTTTAGTCATTGATGCAGGAATAGCTTATTCCAAATGAATTTGAGGTATCTAATATAGAAGTGTTATTTCTCTCTTCAACTAATGTAATCATCACTCAGGTTTAGTATATGGGTCAACCAAATCCCTTTCCCTTGCTAGCTTACTCAAGTTTCAAAACTATACTGGTAAGTTAAGAAGCTAAGATCAAGTGGTTAGCACTTAAGAAACAAAATAGTATACAAATAGTAAGATAGTTGACAATTTTTATGTCTTTGATGATGGTGCCAAAATCTTATTGCATCCAATAAAACAAGAAAGTGTACGTGGTTACCCAATTAGTAAAGTGGCCTTTGAAAACCAAGTATCGATCCTAGAGGGACTTGGTTATTAACAACTATCAAATTGAAGCGTGACTAATGAGATTAAATAAGTGTAAGAGTAACCAATTGAGGGTTTAAGTTTTGTAATTATCACTAAGTAACAAGAAATAATAGTGGTACAAACTTTGGATTGTAAATAATTATAAGGATAGTTTCCATGGTCGAGGAATCAACTACTCATTCATATATAACTATGGTTTCTTACCGGTGTTTGTGTTTAGCATGATTGTTGATCTATGGGGTTGATATTATAAATTGGGAATGGTCATACTCTAAGTCACCTGGAAAATTAATTGCACAACTATATCATTGAACGAGGGTGAGATTCTTTAACTTGGGTGTATTAAACTATATTCTCATTTTGTTAACCAAGTGGGGTGTTTAGGTGTAATTCTATCCTAAACACAAATCTTCCTTTAACAATTATATTATAATGATTAAAGCCATTATCCAAACTCCTTTCATTCTTTATTCCATCCCTCAACTCCTATGGTCAATTTCTTTTGGGACATATTTTATCATAAAGTTCATTACACTTTAGAATAGCATAGCAAGAATGTAAGAACAATCACATTCTTGATAACAATATATACAAAATTTAAACCATAATTAACCAATCATGTATATAACATCAATCCTAGAATGAGGGTGTTTTGACACTCATATCCTTACAAAGAATCACCATAGATGAGTTAATAAAGTAAAACTACAATAAATAAAGTTTGAGAACAAAGAACCCTAGTTTGATACCCTTTCTTATCTTCCTTCTCTCTAATTTGTGTAATTCTCCAAAGATGTCATATAATTTTGAATAAGTTCTGCTTTTGTAGTGTTTTAGGTCATCCTTCAGTGACGTAACACAAAATCTATCAAATGACATCATTGCCCATACTTAGGAGGCTTAAAACTAGAGTTTTGTACATATAGAGTTAGCCCCATGGTAAGAGGCCTAAAAATCATATTTGGACTCACAGAGCAGGTGAGTGGTTCAAGGAGTAGACCAAGGTGCCCGATTTCGCTTATTTTTGCTTTGATTTTGTCAGTCGTTTTATCATTGTGTTCCCACTTCTTAGGACTTGTTTGTAGGATTTATTTATCATTAAAAAACCCTACAGTAGTCTCCTACACTATCAAAAAACAATCATTAGTTCACACAACACAATAGAGTCCAACAACGTACTCTAGAACCAAGCATATCTCAGGCTAGCACAACTAGTTTCCTCGTCTAAACTCTAATTGACCATTTTGATTCTTAAATTGTTTCAGTTTATCATTAAACACTCTAAATATTTTCTTAAGAACATAAATACATAATCACACCCTTAATCACTCATTGATCTCACCAATAAATCCTCAAAACTACTCTAAATGTGCATAGATAATGACACTTAGGAGTATATATACACCTATGATCATAAACCCACACTTAAAGCTTTATTTGTACTCAAACAACTCTTTTAACTCAAGCATCATAAAGAAAGACTCTAAACTAACTACTACAACTAAGACGCTCGAGCGAGAACTACATCATCTACATGAATATCAAGTTCCACAACAATCATGTAATATACATTTGAAAACTCATGAACACTACATGAGAACATCCTAGACTCAAGAATTAATGCCACCAAAATGGAAAACTCATGCATATCACTCTATCAAAGAGATCATACAAGTCACCTAACTATTATCAAACATGTGCCCTATAATAAAAGTCATTGACATTCACTCACAAACATGAAGTTTATCACAAGAATGGGTATATGAATCAAAATTTTGCTCACACTCACAAGGAATTCACATGTCACATAAAATGAACCATAAGTTTTCCCTTAGTGTAGTACTCCACTAATATCAGAATATTGAGGTTCAAGATCAAGTAGGACATTAAGGGTTGTAATGTTGGATAAGGGATGGGTAGGAACTATTCTGGCCAGTAATAGTGATTATCTTCCTAAAGAATTTTAGTACATCACATTCTACATTGAACTATTTCCTCAACCACCAATTTCTCACCACATCTGTCTTCCCATATCTTTTTTGTTTTCCCTATCTTTTAAGTTAGTTAACATATATTAAGAAGGGGGTATTATCTATTACCACATGATTTAATTTTGATGACTTTCTATATTTTCATTACACCACTACCAACCATAACACTTACACTTGTTCATACTAATAGCTACTATTTTGGGACTTCACATTTACCTTTTTCTTAATCAATTTTACTCTTCTTAACCATATTAATTTTTCAACTAAATCACTTTCGAGCTTTGGATCAAATTTAGGTTAATCAAAGAAAAGGAATAGGCTACATTATATGCAAATGTTGGAGTCAAATGTTGCCTCACAATGGTTCACCAAAACTTTTCCGCAAAGTTCATTGAAGGCTTTGTTTATCTTTGCCATCCTCTCAACCTAAAGGGAATCTATTCTAAGATTAGTTATTGGCTAAGCTACCCATCTAGTTAAGTCACTCCTCTGTTCCCCCTAGTTAGAATCTCACATAGTATTCCTACTCCTCACAATCATTAATCTATAATCAAACTCAATTGTGGTGGCCACCCCATAAACTTTGACCCAAATAGGAATCGATGAATAGTCTTCTTAAATAAATCAACCCTAACCCCTTTGACTGATGTATAGGTTAGTAGGGGTCATTCCTATGCTCTCTACTCAGTTGGGGTGATCAAATCCATATATGTTTCATAGGATACATAAACTCTTAAATAATCTCTAGACAATAAGATCCTAAAGGCTCTCCCATCTATCCAAGTCCATATATATCAAAGGTTGAATTTAGGTCTAGAACACCTACAAAACAACTGTGATCAATATGATTCTTTTTAACAATACTTCATCGAGATCTACCCTACTTTGTAATAAAAATATTCCTGTCATAGATATATGGCATATCTTCCATACAGTATTTTTGAATGTCCAAGAAACTACTGCTACTATAGAGATGTGTGTGGACTCCTAAATAGCTGTAGATGAATTTGGTGCATCCTTGTTACCCTGTACTACATCAGTACCCTTACCAGATTGAGGTGTAACTATCTCATGAACACTGATACATAAAGCTGACTTTGCCCCTTCTTTTGACTAGGGGATGGATGAATCCTCCTTACTGAAACTAGAACTATACTCTTCCTTTACATCCTGATTTTCCTGAAATCTATGAGGTTTTACATGAAATTTAATTGTGGTTTTTCACCCATTATTATTGAATGCATTATCTTGATATTCCCCATGAATTAAGAGTAAAATGGCATGATTTTTGCATGTTTTCTTGAGAAATTACAGCTGGGTATAAACCCCATGATTTTACTCCATGAGAAGTTAATGTTTACAATGTTAGAGATATTGAAGCATATGACTAAATTGAGACTTTGGATAAATTGCTAAAATTCCTAGATTTCCATATGATTTATGAATCTATATGCTATAAATTATGCTTTTGACGAGCTTTAACTTGATATTAAACTATAGGTTAGAAAGCCCTATTTGAGAATTGTGAATTTATGAACTCTTGTGCTATAAGCCCCCATGATTTGAGTATTTTGAGATGATTGAGAAATTAATTGACCTAATGATCCTTGAGCTTTGAAATCCATTTCACTATATGAGATTATCGATTTGATCATTGGGTTCGTGGTGATCCATGAGATTATTCTAAAAGTTGATTTTTATGAGATGAGTGCAGATAATCTAAAGGGAGTAGTATTTAGCACCGAGCGGGTAAGTCATTATGGTTTGTTACCCTAAAACTATGTGCCACCATAGGTTGGGCCTTAGGCCGAGTTTATGATGATTATGATTGGGCCCGAGGCCGAGTTTCATTTAGTGATCCCTAGACCTAGGTTATACTCACTGGCAAGAGTATGACGCTCCTCCCCAATGTGGGGTCTCTTCTTTAGGAGGACAAAATGTTGGACTCCATGTAGCTCACATGGTTTATATCGGTTACGAGAACCTCCCTTGCCCTTTTAAACTTAAAATAAGCTACTGCTTTGCAAACCAAGGTATTTTCCCTCCTATGAACTATTTTCACTAAACTAGAGTATTTTGCCTTGAGATAGATGATTTCTCCTAAAGCTTGAAATGAGGTATTTTCCTAACTTGCATGATATGCCTCTACGTATGTTCTAAAATTTCATGAGGTCGTATTTCTAGTATTTGAGTTTGAAGAGATATAAAATATTGAACATTAAACTTTGTTTTACCCACCATCCCATATGTATGTGTTGATGGCACTGTCTAAAGCCCTTTTTGCCTTGAGTATTGAGAATAAAATAAGATCTCCGGTTTTGAGGTTGAAGAATGATGACTCATGAGATTTGTATAATATGCCTCATCTTATATGATTTATGAACTTTATATTTCATACTTATTCAATCCATGTGAGTAATCTCAATTGCATACATGATTTGAATGAAGAAAATTAATACTGTTTTATATACATGCATTCACCCCTGCATACTCAGTACATTCCCAAGTACTGATCCACATATATGTCTATGTGCTACATTGTCTCAAAATGTCGGTTCAGGTGCTCAGTCCCAGCCTCGCCCGTGATCTCCGAGTAC
This sequence comes from Capsicum pubescens, assembly GCA_030864215.1. Taxonomy (NCBI): domain Eukaryota; kingdom Viridiplantae; phylum Streptophyta; class Magnoliopsida; order Solanales; family Solanaceae; genus Capsicum; species Capsicum pubescens. The sequence goes on along the minus strand of CM061543.1, from coordinate 151,759,565 downwards.
CTCGCGTACATTTCCTACAGTGGTGATTCCTCTTGGTTTGAGGAGTGATCTTCAGATATTCTAGGGACTGAAAGACTATGTTGTTACCTATAGTTCACCTAGGGCCATTTGGGGAACTGTCCCATCGACTCTTTAGATTATGGATTTATAGAAGCTTTTTCAGACTACTTGGTAAATTGTTGTTTTGTTGGGATTTCTTTATCATGACCATTTGGACCGAGTACCCCTTCTTTCTTTTATTCCTTTCTACAAACATGGATGTGCTAGTGTTTGAATTTAAATTTTCTCTTTGAATTAAGGGTTATCAGCAGGAACCAGCTCTATGGGTTAGCTTGGGGCTACTTATATCCCTAGGTACCATGTAATATCCCAGGAGGCGATTCCGGGTCATTACAAAGTGGTATCAAAGCCTGAGATTCTAAGGAATCCTAGGGATTCTGACAAGCTGCGTTGAGTAGAGTCTTGCTCATCGGTGTGTAGCACACCACATCTATGGGTAGGAGGTTACAAGACATTTTAGGAAGAGTTGTGTCTTTTTTTCAGATTCTATCATGCCTCTGGTTATCTCCTCCTTATCTAATGATTTGTGCTTCTCTATTTTCAGAAAATGCCTCTTTGAAGGGAGAATATTTGCAGGAACAATGAGAAGAAGCCCTCACCCGTTGATCCTCTGAATGAGACGGTATCCCACGCTGAATTTAGGGTCGCCTTTCAGGCATTGTCCCAAGCAGTCACTGCTAATGTTCGAGATAATAACTGATCCCCAGCTGCTAATCAGTAGGGAGGTGATATAGCCGCATCTAGGATTCATGACTTTCTACAGATGAACCTGCCTGAGTTCTATGGGTCGGGAACTGATAAGGACCCACAACTATACTTGGAGGAGGTAAGAAAGCACACTGGCGTGATGTATGTCTTGGAAGAAGAAAGTGTTGAGTTGGCATCTTACAAACTAAAGGACATTGCTTATGATTGGGTTGTGTCGTGGAGAAAAGGTATAGATAAAGATGCCACTCCTGTCACTTGGCAAGTATTCCAAGATGCATTCTTAGACTGATTCTTTCTTCTTGAGATGAGGAAGGCCAAGATTGAGGAGTTCATGAACTTGAGGAAGGGCTCTATGACTGTTAAGAAGTACTGCTTGAAGTTCAGTCAGATGGTCAAGTACGTTCCTGATTTGATCTCCAACACCCGGGCTTGTATGAGTTAGTTTGTGATCGGTGTTTTTGGGTTGGTGCTAAAGGAGTGTAGGACAGTGATGTTGAATAGGGATATGGATCTAGCTAGGTTGATAATTCATGCCCATCAGATAGAGGCGGATAAACTTAAGTAGAGATAAAGGATAACGAGTAGCAAGAGGGCGAGATCTAATCAACATGAGTTTAGCCGACCTAAGTTCCATAGAGGGAACCACCCTCAGTTTCAGAGACGTTCATCTTCTCCAGTGCCTTCATCAGCTTGTGCTCCCGCTCCTAGAAGTAGGCCGGAGCAAGAGGGTAGGCCTTTCATGTCTGGATCATAGGATAGTGTTGGTAATTGGCTCCGTCATACTCTTTATGCTAAATGTGGTAGGAATAATCTCGGGGAGTATTTTGGTGATGCAAGGGGTTTTTTTCATTGTGGAAAGCAGGGCCACAGACTTAGATATTTCCCCCATGACAGAAAGGGGAACATAGATGCTTGACCTCCGTCATAGGCTACTAGTGCACCAGCTCATGTACCTCGTCCCGCCCCTGTTCAGGGCGCTTCTTCTAGCACTTCTGGCGTTCAGCGCTAGAATAGATTCTATGCTTTCCCATCCCATCCGGAGTAGGAGGACTCCCCTGATGTTGTTACTGGTATGCTTTGAGTCTTTTTTCATGATGTTTACATGTTGTTGGACACTAGGTCAAATCTCTCTTATGTGATCCAACTTATGGCTGTGAATTTCAAAAGGGGTCCCAAAAGGATTCCCGAGCCTTTCCTAGTTTCTACACTAGTTGGAGAGTCAGTTGTTTCTAAACAAGTGCATAGAGATTTACCTATCACTATTCTTCATAGAGTCATACTTGCGGACTTGATAGAGTTAGACATAGTAGATTTTGACCTTATTCTGGGTATGGATTGGCTTCACTCTTTCTATGTGTCTATAGATTGTCGTACCCATGTAGTCAAGTTTTAGTTTCCTGACGAACCAGTTTTTGAGTGGTCTGGGAGTTCTGTATCTCCCTAAAGTCATTTCATCTCCTACATCAAAGCCAGAAAGCTAATATCCAAAGGTTGCATCTATCACCTAGTTAGAGTCAACGACACTTAGTCCAAAACTCCAACTATTCAGTCAGTCAATGTTGTTAATGAGTTCCTCGATGTCTTTTCGAAAGATCTCCCATGAGTACCTCCCGATAGAGAGATAGAGTTCAGAATTGATCTTCTTCCCTACACGACCTATTTCTATCCCCTCCATACTGTATGGCACCTGCCGAGCTCAAGGAGATGAAAAAGCAACTTAAAGATCCTCTAGATAAAGGTTTTATTAGGCCCAACATTTCTCCTTGGGGCGCACTTGTTTTATTCGTGCGAAAGAAAGATGGATCCTTGCGTATGTGTATTGACTACCATCAACTGAACAAGGTCACAATAAAAAATAGGTATCCTCTTCCAAGAATTGACGACCTGTTTGATCAGTTGTAAAGTGCAAGTTATTTTTCCAAGATAGATCTTAGATCCGGCTATCATCAACTTAAGGTTAGGAAGTGTGATATTCCAAAAGACAGCCTTTTGAACCCGCTATGGTTACTTTGAGTTCCTAGTTATGTCCTTTGGGATAACCAATGCCCCAGCTACTTTCATGGACCTTATGAATCGAGTGTTCAAGTGATATCTTGATATGTTTGTCATTGTCTTCATAGATGATATCCTTGTGTACTTCTATGATGAGAATGACCATGCACCGCATATTAGAATTGTCTTGCAAACTCTTAGAGACCATCAGTTGTTCACCAAATTTAGTAACTATGAATTTTGGCTAAGGTCTGTAGCCTTTATAGGTCATGTTATTTCAGTCGAGGGTATTAGAGTTGATCCCCAAAAGACCGAAGCTGTTAGAAATTGGCCTAGACCTATCTCCCCATCCGATATTAGGATTTTCTTGGGTCTAGCTGGCTATGACCATCATTTTGTTGAGGGTTTTTCTTCCTTTGCATCTCCTATGACCCGATTGACCCAAAAGAATGTTAAATTCTTGTAGTTCGAGTCTTGTGAGAAGAGTTTTCAGGAGATGAAGACTCGGCTCACTTCAGCCCCTGTGTTGATTTTGCCTGATAGTTTTGATGGTTTTATGGTATATTATGATACCTCTAGAGTTTGGTTCGGGATGCGTGTTGAAGCAGAGAGGTAAGGTTATAGCCTATGCCTCTAGACAGTTGAAACCGTATGAAAAAAATTACCCAACCCATGACCTTGTGCTAGCTGTTGTGGTCTTTACTTTGAAAATATAGAGACACTATCTTTATGGTGTCCATGTGGATGTGCTTACTGATCATAAGAGCCTATAGTATATGTTCACCTAGAAGGAGTTGAATCTTGGGCAGAGGAGGTGGTTGGAGTTGTCAAAATATTATGATATGAGTGTGTTGTATCACTCGGGCAAGGCCAACATAGTGGCGGACGCCCTTACAAGATTGTCCATGGGTAGTGTTATGCATGTAGGGGAAGATAAGAGAGAATTGGCTCGTGATGTTCATTGTTTGGCTAGGTTGGGTGTTAGGTTGCTTAATTCAGTGGAGGAGAGTACGTTGGTGCAGTGTAGTTCTGAATCCTCTTTAGTCTTAGAAGTGAAGGAGAAACAGGATAGGGATCCTAGTTTGGTCAAACTGAAGGAGTCAGTTAAGGACCAAAAGGTCAAGGTTTTCTCCTAAGGGGAAGATGGTGTGTTGAGATTGCATGGTAGGTTGTTTGTCCCGTGTGTTGATGAGTTAAGGAAGAGGGTTTTGGATGAAGCACATGGCACGCGTTATTCCATCCATCCCGGCACTACCAACATATACCGCGACTTGTGGGAAATCTATTGGTGGAATAGTATGAAGAAGGACATAGCCGAGTTTGTAGCGAGGTGTGCAATATATCAGCAGGTTAAGGTAGAGCACCAAAGACCTGGTGGCGTGATTCAAGAGTTTAGTATACCCACTTGGAAGTGGGAAGTGGTGAATATGGACTTCGTGACCGGATTGCCTCTTTCGCATCTTCATCATGACTCTATTTGGGTTATTGTGGATAGGTTGACAAAGTCCGCACATTTCTTGCCCGTACATACTTCTTATACGACTGAGGATTATGCTAGATTGTATATTTGGGAGTTGGTTAGGATGCATGGAGTCCCCTTGTCTATCATTTCAGATAGGGGTACTCAGTTTACTTCTCAGTTTTGGAAGGCATTTCAGCAGGGTCTTGGTACCCAAGTTCTCTTGAGTTTCGCATTTCACCCGTAGATATATGGTTAGGCTGAGAGGACCATTCAGACCCTGGAGGATATATTGAGGGCGTGTGATCTTGATTTCAAAGATATTTAGGATGAATATTTTCCTTTGATTGAGTTTTCCTATATAATAGTTTCCATGCTAGCACTGAGATGGCACCATTTGAGGCCTTGTATGGTAGGAGGTGTAGATCTCCCGTGGGTTGGTTCGAAGTGGGTGAGTCATCCGCGATTGGACATGATGCAGTGTTTGAAGCTATGGAGAAAGTTAAGTTGATTAGAGAAAGGTTAAAGTCCTCTCAAAGACGTAAAAAGTCTTATGCCAATGTGAGGAGGAGAGATCTTGAGTTTGAGGTAGCTGATTTGGTATACTTGAATATTTCACCCATGAAAGGGGTGGAAAGATTTGGTAAAAGGGGAAGCTGAATCCTCGTTATATTGGACCGTATAGAGTGTTTATCCGTGTTAGAAAGGTAGCATATAAGGTTGAGTTTCCCTCAGAGTTATCCACTGTTCACCCTATCTTTCTTGTCTGCATGCTCAAGAAGCATATTGGTGATTCTATTGTGGTTGATCCTTCAAAGAGTGTCAATATTCAGGATAGTCTTTCCTTCGATGAGATTCCCGTGGAGATCCTAGATTTTTAGATTCATAGACTCAGGAACAAAGAAGTTCCCTTTGTCAAGGTTTTGTGACGGAACCAATCTGTCGAGGGTGCTACTTGGGAGGCAGAAGAAGACATGCGATCCAAATACCCACACCTATTTTTCGCGAGTTCAGATCAATTCAAAGGTACTATTCTTCTTTAATTCGTCCCTTCTTATCTAAAGTTTAGCTATGCATCCATCCTTGTATTAGTTCTTGTAATATCCGGAGTGGTCATGAGTTTAGAAAGATCTGGAACTGTTTAGTAATTGTTTCAGCTATGTGTACTCTATTTTTCCTGTACCCCTAGCCTAACTAGTGACATTCGAGGACGAATGTTCCCAAGGGGGAGATATTGTAAGACCCCACAAAGTTCCCTCGTAGTTTGAACCTTGGATGTGTGTCGAATGAAGTGTATTTCCGACCCTAAGGGTTTGAGAAAGGACACATTAATTGATTAGTGTTTAACCTTGTGGAATTTTCCTAAAAATAACTTTCTATGGTGTGGGAAATTGAGTTATCTTTCCAACAATACCAATGTCATCAAAATTTGGTATCGGGGTGAGAAGTTATAGCTATTTTCCTAAGTGTTGTCGGAATCGCCTAGGTTTGACGGTCAACCCAACGGACCGTCAAGTCTTCCACGTACCGTCGATCATCCCGTCAAACCAAGGAAGTGAATCCTTTTTCTATCAATTGTGCGACGGCCAAAATGGTGAACCGCTAAAAATTTGATGGACCATCGCGGTGACCGCCGAGTAGAGACAGTATGGGCTAATCCTGGCCCTCGTGCGACGGACGATATGGCGGACCATCAAACTTTTGATGGAACGGCGTTCCGACCATTGCATCGAGGCAGTATGTTCTATTTTTGGCCCTCGAGCGATGGACGATCTGGCGAGCCATCAAACTTCCGATGGACCGTCATTTCGAGCATCGCAGACCCCGACCAATAATTTTTAACTCATTTTTAAAAGGGTATTTCAGTCCTTTCTACTCCTATAAACCCTCATATTTATTCTAGATGAACTAGCTGGCCACATTTGCTCATCTCTAACACTTAAGGGCTAGGGTTTTCACTTCCAATCATATCAAAGCAAGAATTCTTCCCCAAGAAATCTAAGAACTCACTAAATATTGAGCTAGTGAGTTGAGAATTGAATCTCTGAAGTTTAAAGACTTCAAGAACCCTCTCCCAAGCGTAAGAAGAGGAAGTTTAGAGGAAACTTGTTCATCCAATTTCCTAATCTAAGGTATGTGGGGTTTAAAACAAGGGTATCCCTTTCACCTGTGTTCCCAAAAGGTTTATTTACATCATGATTTTCTTGAAATCTATGAGGTTTTACATGAAATTGAATCGGAGTTTTCACCCATTATTATTGAATGCATTATCTTGATATTCCCCATTAATTAAAAATCAAATGAAATGATTTTTTCATGTTTTCTTGAGAAATTACAGATGGGAATAAACCCCATGATTTTACTCCATGAGAAGTTAGTGTTTGCAATGTTTGAGATATTGAAGCATATGACTAAATTGAGACTTGAGATAAATTGTTGAAATTCCTAGATTTCCATATGATTTATGAATTTATATGCTATTTATTATGCTTTTGATGAACTTTAACTTGATATTGAACTATTGGTTAGAAAGCTCTATTTGAGACTTGTGAAATTATGAACTCTTGTGCTATAAGCCCCCATGATTTGAGTATTTTGAGATGATTGAGAAATGAATTGACCTAATGGTCCTTGAGCTTTGAAATCTACTTCACTATATGAGATTATAGGTTCGTGGTGAACCTTGAGATTATTCTAAAAGTGGATTTTTATGAGATTAGCATAAATAATCTAAAGGGAGTAGTATTTAGCACCGAGCGGATAAGTCACTACGGTTTCTCACCCCAAAATACGTGCCACCGTAGGTTGGGCCTGAGGCCGAGTTTATGATGATTATGATTGGGCCCGAGTCCGAGTTTCGTTTAGTGATCGCTAGACCTAGGTTATACTCCCTGGCAAGAGTATGACGATCCTCTCCAATGTGGGGTCTCTTCCTTAGGAGGATAAAACATTGGACTCCATGTAGCTCGCATGGTTTATGTCGGTAACGAGAACCTCCCTTGCCCTTTTAAACTTGAAATTAGCTACTCCTTTTCAAACTAAGGTATTTTCCCTCCTATGAACTGTTTTCGCTAAACTAGAGTATTTTTCCTTGAGATAGATTATTTTTCCTAAAGCTTAAAATGAGATATTTTCCTAACTTGCATGATATGCCTCTACGTATGGTCTAAAATCTCATGAGGTCGTATTTCTAGTATTTGAGTTTGAAGAGATAATAAATCTTAAACATTAAATGTTGTTTTACCCACCATCCCATATGCATGATTTGAAGGTACTGTCTAAAGCCCTTTTTGCCTTGAGTATTGAGAATAAGAGAAGATTTCTAGTTTTGAGGTTAAAGAATGATGACTCACTAGATTTGTGTAATATGCCTCATCTTATATGATTTATGAACTTTATATTTCATACTTATTCAAGCCATGTGAGTCATTTCATAATGCATACATTATTTGAATGAATAAAATTGATACTATTTTATATACATGCATTCACCCCCGCATACTCAGTATATTCCCAAGTACTGATCCACATATATGTCTATGTGCTACATTTTCTCATAATGTGGGTTCAGGTGCTCAGTCCCAGCCTCGCCCGTGATCTCCGAGTAACTCGCGGACATTTCCTACAGTGGTGAGTCCTCTTGGTTCAAGGACCGATCTTCAGATTTTCCAGGGACTGAAAGACTATGTTGTTACCTTTAGTTTATACTGAGTCAGTTGAGGGACTATTCTATCGCTATATAGATTAGGATTTGTAGAGGCTTTATCAGACTATTTGGTAGATTGTGGTTTTGTTGGGATTTCTTTATCATGACCATTTGGACTGAGTACCCCTTCTTTCCTTTTTCCCTTCTACAAACATGGATGTGCTAGTGTTTGAATTCAAATTTTCTCCTTGAATTAAGGGTTATCAGCAGGAACTGGCTCTAAGGGTTAGCTTGGGGCTACTTGAAGCCCTAGGCACCATGTGACATCCCGGGAAGCTATTTCGGGTCGTTACAGTCAGGCAATTGCTCACTAGAAAGATTCTTGTAGTTAAGGTTCAGTGGAGACACCGCCTAGTAGAGGAGGCTACTTGGGAGATCGAGAAAAAAATACGAACTCAGTATCCTCTCCTATTCGAGACTTAATGAATATCCTAATCCTTGACTTTTGAAGATAAAATTCCTTTAAGTAGTAGATTTTTTAATGACGCTTCTGGTTATTTTCCGTATTTCTACTTATTTTCATTGTTAGATCTTCTTAGTAGCTTCCCAAGTCATTTATGACTTTCTAGGACGGACAGTTTGGTTACCAAGCAGTTTGTTTGTCTTTTAGAGACAATTCCCTATTTTTAAGCCTTCGTTTGTTCGAACTGGCTAATGGTAAAAACTTTATTCAAATAACCTCGTATGCCAATTTTGACTATTCCAATAGATATGAAATGTTGATTTTAGGCCTGGGGACTCTTGGTTTAGGTCTTGAGGCACCTGAGCTCATTTTCACCTATTGGTTGGAAAGTTAAGAAAATAAAATTTGAATGTAGGACCCACTTTTAGTCAAAATGACTTTAGATGGAAATTTCAACTATGCTATTATGTCCTCGGAATGCCAAATTTGATATGGTGGAATAGTCCATTTACGTATACAGGATTCCGGATAAATCTCCAGGGTTGGAGAGACATAGAAATTACAAGTCTCAATTGTATTTGGTACAATCTCCAATAGGAATGCCAGGGGTCGCAATTGTGATACCCTTGGTAGGCCAGCATGTGTCGTGATCATCGGCATATACCATGAATGCGACTCTCTTTGGCATCCTCAAGATATGTCGATCGCGAGGTTCCGGGTTGTGATAGTGATACCCGAATAACTGGGATGGGTATAATAGACCCTTTTCAACTTGTTTTTGCCTATTTCTTCATCCATTCTCCTGAGACTTAAACCCTAAAAAGTGGATAAACTTGTGATTAGACCTTGTGAGTGATTTGGGAGTTTAGGTAATGATTATTACGTGATTATCTTTTGAATTTGTGGTAATATTTCTCTAATTTCATAGTAGATTTTTTCATTTCTTGTTCAAAATATCTAAACCTTGTTGGCTTTATTTTAGCCCCAATTAGCTTAGATTTAACCTATTTTAAGGGTAATTGCTCCTTGAGCATGAGGGAATGTTAGGTTGGTTTCAAAAATGTGATTTTCGTATGAATAAACCATATGGGAGTTTTGTGTGATTTTTGGACCCACAGCATAAAGGTCCAATATATGTATCATTATTCTTGTGTTGATGAGTAGATTGGGATTTTGATAGCATGGCATTTTGTCGAAGCTTCTTGAAAGGGAAAGTCGGTGATTTAGTGGACTCTTTCATCTTTCTTTGATGTCCAGGTATGCTAGGTTTTCCCCTCTTCTTATATTAAGCTATGTTATAGTATTTTTATGATATTATGTTAGATTTGGGATGGGTTTTAGGTATTGGTTATCAAATTGACTATACTTGGGTTAGTATGACCTTTTAGGCGATTCGAAAACAGTAATTTAGGTGGTTGGTCTTAGTTTCTTAGATCATGGGTAGAATTTCCATCTTAGGGCTAATTAAGGCTTGTTTGACATCTAAAAGTGGATTTAGATACCTTATCCTAGTCTGGGGTAGAAAATGCCTAGTAGTGGATTTTAGGGATTTTTAAGTGGGCCTTTTGACCCACCTTAGGCCAAGATTGGTGTTAGCTATTGAAAACCTTTTATACGCTTGTTGTACATCTTGAAATTGCTTATTCAGGTAATATTGATAAACATTGGCACTTTATGGTAGTGATGGGTTGAATATTAAGAGTTGAGGCTTATTGATTCTGCTAGTGATTATGTTATCGATTATGCTAGTAATTATGATATTGCTTATGATATTGAGTATATAATTGTCGGTTGGAGTCCACATATTAATTATAATATTGATGATATACTTACTGGTTCAAGTACAGATATTGCTAATGATATAATGGTATACTTAGAGGTTTAATTACGGATATTGCTATGATATTTATCATATATTAGTGACATGATATCGACGTTGTTGATGCTTATGACATGGGTTATTGAGGATGATATTGATGATATGGGTATTTGTTTAAATCTAAAAGTGGAAATTATTGTAGTGTTGCATGATATTGATATATTTTTATTATACTCTGAGAGTTAGTAAATAATGGTGGTTCAGGTTAGTCTATCCTTGTATGTGTACCCTTCAGGCTTATGGGGTCCTACGTTGGGTTATTTACTTTACCATACTTATTAGCTTATGGGGGCCAATTTGGTAGTCATAATCATATTTGTTGATCCTTTATCGTATGTTATTATTTTAGTTATTTACTTTTTTATGCACAACAATGTTAGAGTTGATTTAGGCTTATTTCTTCCTAGACTTAGTTATGTTATCTTGCATTATCATATTCAATCATGATTTAACTCAGTCAGCAGATGATGCCTACTAACTACCCATGGTTTTTGTACTCAAACTACACTTCTGACCCTTTTAGTGCAGATCCAAGAACTAGTTGCCGTCGTTGATTTGAGGATCATGCTGTGTTGGATTATGGAGATATGGTGAGCTCTTTGTGTCGGAGTTTTCCCATTTTCTTCTATCTATCTATGTCTAGTATATAGTTTTAAAACAGGATTGTACTGACTATTTTAGACTTAGTTGTATTTAAAGGAACCTCTTATACTGGCTCAGCCAGGTCGTGGGATGGTTGTCTATATTATGGTTATCTTTTAGACTTTTTCTATTGTCTTTCTTATTCATTGAGTTGAGTTGTCTAATTTTCCCTTTTGGGGCAATTTCCATTGAGTTGATCCATTGTGAATAGCTTTAGGTTACTATTCGGCTTACCTACTAGAGGGATTTAGTATGTTCCATCATGACTCGTAAATCAGGTCGTGACATTGATGTTTGATATACCCATAGTTTTCGATTCATTCTCTTATCGTGTCAATCTATTTACATGCTCTCTATCTATCTTTATCTTGTGTATTTGTATCATAGTTTACTCTTTATTTCCGCAGATTGTTTACATATCATTTTGTATTAGAGACGAGCTTGATTTCGTTCCCACGAAGTCAATCTTGGGTTTAGCCGTCTTAGAAAATTGAAAAATCACAAAATAAGTTACTATTAATGTTTTTTTTCTTAGGTCCAGTTTTGATTTTTTTTCTATTTTCCTGTGTTTCTAGTGTTAGTTTTGTGTTTGTTAACACTATAGGAGTCTAGATTTCAAATTTTAGAAAACACAGAGTCATATTGAATGAGCTATCATTGTTGAACACTTGGACTTAAAAAAAATAAAAGTGGGTTAAAAATTCTGGAAAACTTGGTAAAGAAATTGGGAAAATTGATGTCTGGAATGAGTTTAGAATGGTAAGAAGTACCTATGTTCAAAATTTCAACTCATTTCAAGCTTGGGAGAAAAAGTTAGAAAAATTGATGTTCTTGGTATTCTTGAAATAATTATTATGTTAATCTTGAATTTTCTTCAAAAAGTCTGTATTTGATCCTAAAAATAGAAGAAAAATGTGTACAAAAGTGTTTATACAAAGTACCTTTTGAAGATCCTAAATAATATTCCAAAGAGACGAAAAAAATGGGGGGACCATTTGAGGTACAAATGATACATTGCTAGCTTCTTAGACGGGTGAGGTGCGCTTGACATACGCTAGATATGCAGCTAATTTGATGAAGCATCCTTAGCGCATCTCAAACCAGTGAGTAAACACCAAGGTGCATCCATCCTGCACCAAGTGTGCACTGGACTTGCTGAAGCAGGTCCCGAAACGCAGACCAACATAGTCCCAGTGCAGATAAAAAACCCAATGGCCAATCAAGTTTTCAAACTCATTTCAATACTTTTATTACTCCATTGCTCAAGGTCTTATTCTCCCCATTTCAATTTCTTGATTTGTAATATCTTTTTTTTATTCTTAAACTACTCATCAGCTAGTAATTAATCTACTAAGTTGATCGATTAGTTCTTGAGTCCTATTTCTTTCATTATCCTATTCCATTAAAGATTTTCTCTGTTCAATTTGTGCCATTTCTGTACTCAAGTTTATACATATTTTTTTGATTTGAGTCGTTTAAAATAAGAATCTATTCTGACCTCAAGCCACAATTGGTACCAAGTATTCTCATTAGAGTATAAATAATCTATCAACGCTTGCGACGTCAATTGAGTAATCAACTAAAGGTCTGAACTTTGAGATCTTGTGAAGTTTATTTTTTAACTTTAACTTGTATGTTGTTTTTATTTTTTTTAGTATTTCTTTTGTTAGGTACAATAGCAATAAGAAAAGATATCCCAAATTCTTCGGGAGAGATAAACTTTGAAGCTATAATGGCGGCTATACTAAGTGTGAAACAAGATGTTAATGGTATGGATTGCCGGTGTGGATCTCTTGAAGGGAGAATGAAAGGCATGGAAATATCTCTCTTAAGGAGGATGGATTCTTTGGAAATCCATCTAGACTTACACCCATACAGTACCTCAAAACTATCATGTTTCCTTTAGTGGACATGCTCCTAACACCTCCACTACTATAACTCCATAAGAACTTTACCCAATGCTCAATGCACCGAGGAAAATACAATAACCCATCATCAAAGCGATTACTTACCCGAATAACCAAAATCCCATTTGTCAACTACAACCCTAATTCAATCAAATCCCCCATCAAGCTCCACCAATCCAAGAACCACAAATCAACCCAATTAAGTTGAGAATGGTGGGAAATAAGAATCTATGAAAGAGGAGATGAATTTGTATCAAGAAAGAGTATTATACGAGATGTTGAGAAAAGGATTGAATTGAATGAGGTTTATGAGCCAATTCTTCCAAAGGAGGATTCAAAGGAAACCCCTCATGATCCTAAGTTTAAAGTTCCTTATAAAGCACCTATAGAGTATAAGTGAACAAGTTCAAGTCATCATTTATAACGTATATACCTACCTACTCCTATTCCTAGTGATCCTTGGAGGCATGATGATATTTTTATCATATTGGCAAGACCTTTGAATTTGTTTGATATCATGTCATATCACGAGAGAATTAGTGTTTCCAATATTCTTTTAGGGAGTTTGCATTTGGTTCTTGTATTGTGTGGGCGTGGAAATCTAAATGTAAAATCTATTTGTTGCTTTAGGAAGAGCCCTTGGTGTGTACTGGATGTACAACTTCTGTTTCCAAATCCTTGTCACACTTGTGTGGTCGGAGAGGTTAAAGTAATAGGAAGGACTCTTAGGAGTATGCTAAGTTCCATGAGAAGAAGTTACCCAACTTATTGGGTATACCTTTTTATTTGGAGTTAATTGGTTTCTCATGGATTCCCGAATTTCTCTTATAGCATGATTCCGTTGGGGAATACACTTCTTGTGGGAAGTTTCTTGAATAGAAAAGATGTGATGTGCTTCAATTGTCTTGTATCATGTTATTGCAAACTAATGTTTGAGGGTAGTTTAGATGAAAATGGTGTACTTAACTCTTTTCTATTATATATTTTTACTTATGATGTTGACCATGTTTTTGTTGAAAATGCATTTTGCATGAACATGGGTTGTCATGGAAGGAAGGGTGATGTGCATCCTAATGAATTGACTCTATTCTTAGTTTCTACAACTTCAAGTGACTTAACTACTAGCTTTAATTAGTACATGGATACTCATAAATATGGAAACATCTTGGATGGGAATCCTCTTCGCCATAGCTTTCTTTACTACCTCTTTGCATTTGATGACGTCCATGATGATGTTGGATTAGTTTTAGATAGTGATAGGAGTTCTTGGGTATGGTCTTTTGGTGAATTAATGAAACACTTGTGTTTTATGACTTTAGTTTTTACCTTGTTTTATAATTCTTCTTATATCCAACTCCATTGCACCTTAAATGATGAATTCTCTTTCTTTGACTTAAAGGATGTTTGGTTATATAAGAAATGGGTGTCCCCTTGGCATGGATGTTTTGATTTTAACCATTTTATTAACCATCTCGCTTCAAGAAAATATTGGTTGTGTGTTCTTCTCTTGTGCTTAAGGGTTGTAGATTCGAGGATAAATCTTCTTCAGGAAGGAGACAATGATACAATTCAAATGTCCTCCGAATCATTAGGAGGATACTTATCGGTCAAGAGGTACTTAATGACCCCTTGGTGCTATCAAAAGGTGCCAATTGGATGATAATGATGATAAAAATAATCAAGGGACGTTAAAGAAGTCAAGGGAAGACAAGACGGGGCTAGTGACACGACCTTACCTAGGGCCTTATCGTAATGGGCAGCCCAAGTCCAACCAGGACATGGGACCAACTACTGTTACCCAACCCAACCACAATTTGCATGCCTTGATTAGGCTGAGCACCGAACATATAACAAGATAGCATAACTAGAAAATGACTGACTTTGGGATAGGTCTATTCCTAGACCAACCCTAAGAAGTCATCATGTCCCCCAAACTATACCAACCAAACAACCAAGCAAACCAATACCGAACCAAAGGCCGTAACCAAGAGTTACAATACATAATATGATTAATCCCAAAATAAAATACGATGGAATAGTGAGAAATTATGTTAAATGATGTTATCCCCAATACCAATGCCAATATTAAGGCTGGCTCCAATATTGATCCCGCCCATTCTAACCCATAGCAGTACCACAAAGCCTCTAACCAAAAGAGTAAGAATATCCGATTAGGACATTCCCCCAACTATAGCCGAAACTAATATCCAGAAATCAATTGAAAAGTTTAAACATATCTACCTAATGAAATGGATCCTTCTAGAAAGATAGAAGATCCACATCAATACAACATCTATCCTCGCATCAATCACTATGTAGAAGGAGTAGAACAACCAATTTTTGCATACTGTGGATATACATCCGTCTGATGATGGGTTAGCAGGTGAACGCTAGCATGAATTTAGGCTCAAGACAAAATAATTTCATTTATAAAACTAAGTAAAACCATCCATATACACACAAACCATATAAATATATATACATATATGCCAGGAAAGGGAACCGGGTTTAGCATTCCATTAAAACCTTTACCTGGGTTGTGTAGCTTTGCCGTCCTAAACCACCCATGAGCTATATAGGTTAAGATCCTCTAACTGAAAGGGCCCTAATATGTGAATCCGCATGACCAGGGAAGAAAACATGGAATGACTAGTACATCCCCTAAATATAAAGTGTGACATAATGCACACGATCACTTCGACCAAAACTCACATCGGCAAATATGAGTTTCTAGTTTTACCCCTTTCCCAAGATTTCCACCTTATATTGCTTTTCTATACACCTCGTCATTATTTCCCAATTAAAACCATTACCACGCAATCAACCAATACATTAACCATTTATTAACCAAGGCCATTAGTAGTGGTATTGTCATACCAATAATAATTTGCAAGTTTTGTCCATAACCAACTATATATAGGTTTAAGGAATTCCATGTACCCTTCATGATTTCTAATTAACAAAAACCATGGACACCAAGGCCTTTCCAATCAATTTAAAACCATTTAAACCATTCATATTACTTAGGGTTCCATTACCAAGTTTGAACCATTCATAATTTCCATTAAAAAACCAATATTATAGTAAAAACATTGTTATAGACATTTTATCAAACACATTGGGGGCATAGTATTTTCAAAACAAAAGTTCATTATGAGATAATCATTCCCATGCAATCAATTATCCAAAACCACCATTATTGCATATAAAAGCATAATTAAAACATGAGAAAATCATAACCAAGCATTTATAACCAAAACTCGCAAATCATATTTGAAAGCACAAAATCATACAACACTCAAATGATAAAAACATTGTATAAGATCATGCCTTTAATTGGAACTAACAATGAGGGAATAAAACATGTCATAATTGACAAAGTATACAAAGAGAAACCACCAACAAGATCCCTAATTTAGTCCTCTAATTGAAACCCTAGCTTTCTTGGCCAAAATTTCTTAAGAGAATTATAGAGTGTTTAGGAGGAGTTTCTAAGTGTTAATCAATAGAATAATAGGGTAAATAGCCTCCCAAGTGATTTAGAAGTCGTGGATCCTTATTAGGGTAAGTAGGGAAATGTCCAGAATACCCTCAGTTAAGTTGTACAAAATCCCATTATAGGGGTACGATTGACCCTCATGAGTCATACCCTTTTATACAAGTGGTAACCACCTACCCTAAGCCTCAAAACTTAGACCTAACACTATCCAGTATATGACTCATCTTACCCAAGTTGTATTGATAGCATACAATCCGTACACTTCACCCGTAATCCTAGAAAGATAGAATCACAGAAGGTTTGAACACTGTCTACCATAAAAGTCTCCTATAAGACTCATACAATTTCTTATGACACCTAGTGAGCCACTCATACTCAGATCAAACTTAATTTAAAAGTCTAAGGTTAAGTGAAGGAACCAAACGGTCTGTATCCAACCATACAACTCGTACCACCAAGTCGTACCTATTTTAGTGACTAGACCATACCATTCATACCCCAAAATATGTCTTGTACCCAAGAGTTGTATTGGGTCAAGATATCAAAATTCCAAAAAAAATTCTAAGATACAGAAACTAGGGTGTTTCAGCTAGAAGGCCTCCAAAAGAGGACATGTGCCCCATCTACTTTGGAGGCATGCCCAACCTGCTCTAGATCTATAAGAGTAGGTTAGAACAGCCTACTATGTACCCCATGTATGTCCCATATGCTCTATAAAATCTCAAGTAAATGTTTCATGGGCTTTTAAGCTTTGTCTTTCCTAAATATGTCACTTTTGGGCCTATAATATGTAATAATTAACCTACACTATAAATAGGACCTTATTTCATTTTAGTAAGTATATTTTGAATAATTATGAATGTATACTCTTATAAGAGTATGAGGTAAGCATGGAATAGCTTCTGTTGAAACTTAATTTTGAAATGTGGGTTGCTCGGGCATCCAATTCCCTTGAGGTCTACGTAGGAGTTAGGTGCCTTTATTGATATTGAATAGAGGGTTAGGGGTTTGATATACCCTTGGTTTTCTATTCATTCTCTCATTGAGTCTATATATTTACTTGCTTTCTATTTATCTTTATCTTTTGTATTCGTATCTTAGTTTAGTTTTTATTTTCGTAGATTGATTGTGTATCAAAACCAAAACAAGGTAAATTCTAAAACCTTGGATTTCCTCCCAAGATACGTTTGATTTAACATTATGGTATGATGTGTCTATGTTAGGACCTAAGACTTCACCAACAAGCCCATGGGCTGCCTCCGATACAGCGCCTGATTTAACATCATGGCACGCTCAGTGCCCTTGGAACCTCATACTTCTCCAAAGCTAACATTCATTCATACTTTCAACTCCTCTATACTTCCTAAGTAATATTTAACACTACATCCATTACCCTTGAATAGGGCATCCCCATCTTTATGTAGCTCAATTACACTTAGTGGAAATACTTTTACCATGGTGAATGGTCTAGGCTACCTAGACTTCTAGGAAACAACCGAAGTCTCAAAATATACAACAAGAACACATCACTGGGTTGGAATACCTTTTTCTCAATCTTCGTTTCATGGTATAATTTAATCTTCTCCTGAAACAAGACTTAACTATCATAAGCACGAAGGCAAAACTCATCTAACTCATTCATTTTTTCCAATCTCAAGTGTCCAACATCGCTTCTCTGAAAGTTCATCTTATTAAATACTTATTAAATTCCCATAGTGCCTTATGCTCAAGTTAAACCAGAAAGTGGCATGCCTTACTATACACAGATAAAAAAGGAAGGCATCTATGGGAGTTTTGTAAGTTATCTGGTAGGCCTAAAATGCATCATCTAAGTTTTTCAACTTGTTAGTCTGGTTGGCATTCACAATATTTTCCAAAATGGACTTCATCTCCTAGTTGGAGACCTCAACTTTCCCACTTGTTTGTAAAATGGTAAGGTATTGCCATCCTATCTTTCACTCCATATTTATCTAGTAGGGCTTTGAACAAATAATTGTAAAAATAGTACCCACCTTCACTGATTATAGCTCGTGGAGAACCAAATTGAGAGAAAATATTGTTCTTCAAAAATGATTAGACACTTCAACCTTCATTATTAGGAAATGTAATGGATTCTACCCACTTATACACGTAGTCAACTGCCATCAAGATGTAATTCATACCATGTCAACTCACAAATGGACCTATGAAATCGAAACCCCATAAATCAAATATTTCAAACTCAAGCATAGGTGTCATGGAAGCTCATGCTTTCATAAGATATCGCCCTGACTTTGGCAATGTTCATAGGATGAAGCATAGTCTTGTGAATTTTTATAAATCATCAACCAATAGTAACAATATTTTACAATTTTGTGGGTAGTGCGAGTACCTCCATGGTGACCCCTAGTTGGAGATGAATGGCAGACCTCCAGAATACCTATTATCTCAACTATGGAAATATACCTCCAAACCACACCATCAATACACAAATGATATATGTAAGGCTCAACCCAAAAAAACTTTCGAACCTTATGCATAAATCATTTTTGCTACAGAAATGACATGTCTTCTGGGACGAGGTCACTTGCCAAATAATTGGCAAAGTCAACAAACCAAGATATTAAGTTTTGTGATGCTTCTAAGGCATGCTCATATAAAAGAGTGTCATCAATCTCAATCTGATCTCCTAGCTTAAGCGCCGCCTCTTTTCTAGGTGGGATAGATGGTTTGCAACCTGATTTTCTAAGCCCTTTTTATCCTTAACCTCAGAGACAAATTCTTCCAGTAATAGTACCCATTGGATCAATATAGGTTAAGAATCCTTCTTCGCTATTAGGTACCTAAGATCAGCATGATCATTGTGCACAATGACTTTGGTACCAATCAAATAGGATCGAAACTTCTCAAAAGCAAACACCACCACGAGCAACTCTTGTTTAATAACTATGTAATTTTTTGTGATGGGTTAAGTGCTTTGCTGGAATAATACATGGGATAAATTATCTTCTCACGTATTCAGCCTAGGATAGCTCCTAGTCATATACCACTGGCGTCATATATCACCTAAAATAAAAGGGTCCAATCCAGAGAAAAACTAATAGGAGTTGTTATCAACATGTCTTTAAGGCACAAAAAATCCTTGAGATAGGAATCATATGAAACAAACTTCACCTCCTTCTCTAACAGCTTGCATAATGGATTAGAAATCTTAGATTCTTCCTTTAAGAATCACTTACAAAAACCTGTATGACCTAAGATACTCTGAATACCTTTAAGAGAAATTAGTCGAGGCAATTTTTCAATCACCTCAATTTTAATCATATCAATCTCTATCCCTTTCTTTGAAATTTTGTGCCTAAGAATGACACCCTTTTTAACTATGAAGTGACACTTCTCCCAATTTAAAAATAGGTTGCACTACTTACATCTTTGTAGTGCATTAGCCAAGTTAGCTAAAAATTCATAAAAAGAGTCTCTGACAATAGAGAAATCATCCATGAATATCCTTCACTATATAAGAAAAGATAGACATCATGCAACACTGAAAAGTGGTGGGAGCATTACAAAGACCAAAAGGCATTCTCTAAAATCCAAACGTACCATACAGACAAGTGAAATTGGTCTTATTTCGGTCTTAGGGGGAAATAGAATTATGATTATACCCCAATGAATTGTCTCATAGGAACTAACTCGTTCTTCTTGTTGGGGACCAAAGTGATCCCACTTTTTTTGGCACACACTGAACCGAGCTCACCAACTTTTTATCAGCAATAGCATAAACCACACCTATATCTAACCACTTAATAACCTCTTTTTTCACCACCTCTTGCTTAGGTGGATTCAGCTGACATTGATACTTAATGCTAGGCACACACTTTAGTCAAGATAAATCTTATGAGTGCAAATTTTTGGTGGAATTCTGACAATTTTAGCGATATAGCGCATTAAAACTTTTCTAAAACCAAGGCCTCAACATACAAATCTTAGAAATCAGCTGCAATAATAATCGATAAGGTATTATTGACCCCCAAGAGTGCACAAAGCAAATGCTAGGGAAGGACTTTCATATCAAAAACTGGTGGCTCCTCAATAGATGGATGAGCTGGTGAGGTTTCTCTATTCTTCAAATCAAGATCTAACTTATTTAGTGCATAAGTATAAGAACTTCTTTCAACAGGTGCACTCACCATCTCATTATACTAATTGACATTGTTTTTATCAAAATTCATGATCACTTTCGTCAAAGCCTCGACACGAAGTCTCTTCCCAATGGGTATAAACACCGCATCTTCATCTACGTTATCTATCACAGAAACTAGTAATATATCCTTTGGTTGTCTCATCGATTCTCACATATTGAAAGTGACATATTTATCATCCATCTTGAATTTTATCTTTCCCATATCCATGTCAACCAATGCCCTACTCGTGGCTAGAAAGGGGCTTTCTATGATGATAGGGGCATAAAAATCTACCTCGCAATTAAGAATCTCAAAGTTGGCTATTAATATGAAAGAAGATACCTTCGCTAATATATTAGATAATATACCAATCAGTTTCTTACAATACAATCAGCCATGAATAGTCTCATAGAGGTCGACATACAACTAGTGGCACTAGATTAATTCTAGCTCAAAATTACTTAATTCTTATGAAAAACTTAAGGACCCAATATTACAAGGAATAGTGAAAGATCTGGGATATTCCTTCTTAACAAAATATTGTGAGATAATGATACTGCAATGATGCATAATATCAACAGGCTTAAAACTCACCATATTTTTCTTAGTCACTAAATCCCTCATGAATTTTCCATAACCAAGCATCTACTATAAAGCTTCCATAAGAGGTATGTTAACAGATAATTCCTCAATATCAAAATGAACTTTTGATATTTTCCTTTTTTACTTTCTTTTTCAACATTTGAGAAAGAGGCGGGGGAGGAAGTGGAATAGGTTTTAACAGTGATATGAACTTTTTTCCCTTTTTTTTATCATTATCAACTCATTTCTCTAAACTTGTAAATTTATGCAATGTCTCTCCATTAGTTAACAACTTTTTAGTTTCAATTTCAGGTGTCTCATCAACATCTGTAGTATTATTCCTCACCTCATCAATAAAAATATAGGTGGATCAAAAGTCTTTTACCACTTCGAGTGGTGATGACTAGGTAGTGATTGTCATTATTTGGATTCAGAATAGCAATTCTAGGCTGAGTGATCGAATGATGTTGATTCAATATAGTCGACATCTTCCCAAACTATTTTTCAACTACTTAATCATGGTGGCATGTGATTCTACTTTCTAGTTTAATACTGATATGCCTGCCTTAATATCCCTAATGCAAATCTGTTAGTTGTCTAAACCATTAACCAGCTTAGCAAGTAATTCTTCTATTCTTGAGTCAGCATCACGGTTCCCTGGTGGGACATAAAGACTACTCTTCTAATTATAATTATCCTTTTAACCCTAGTCACTATCACACTCTCTAATCCTGTACCTATATCTTCTTCATAGGAGTTTCAATCTTGATTCTCTTACGTTGAGTTCCAAGTGTCTTGATTAGACCCTTGGCCCTTGGATCAGAAACTCTCCATCTTTTTATCTACGTACTTCACTTTCTACTCAAAATCAATATCATCATGTTTAGAAGATCTGACTTTTTCTCCCATAATATTCACCATTTCTACTCTAATACTAAAAATCTTAATACTGAATCAAAGGTCTAACACTAAAACTAGTAGTTCGATAAGCCTCTACTATCTGAATCTAGAGAGTCACTGGGACAGGCCCTAATTGACTCAAATTGTCTGAAAATAAAATGAAAAACATCTGCTAATAAACTAAAAGTGTAAGAAACTAAGTACCCAAACTATGAGGACTCAACAACTACAGGAATGTAGCAGAGATGCTCGAAAATCAATCACACTGCTGAGACTGAGTACCTGAACCTACATTATAAGACAATGTAGCACATAGACATACATGTCGATCAGTACTTTGATGATGTACTGAGTATATGAGGGTGCATGCAATAAGTAAATAATGTCATCACAATTTATAAAATCTTGCATACTAATGTAAATGACTCACTTAGGCTTGAATAATCTAAAATATAGATGTAAAGCATGAATAATAAAACATGTAGTCTAAATCTTTTGAGTCATCACACTTCTGAAATTTGTAGTTGTATTCTATTTCTCAACTCACGTAGGCTAACTGAAGTCTGAAAACTCATTTAGTAAATCTTAAGTCTTCAAATCAATAAACTGTTTAAGAATGGGGGACATCTTTTGGGAGTTTTTTCTAACCTATAATACACCATGTGAGCATCCACGGAATCCTACAAATGGCCCCCATTAGGTATGGTTGTTCTACCCTTTCCATCGAAATAGAACATTTTAATCTGTGTGATCACAATCTGAGTCATCCACGTAGAAATGGGAAAAATCTGATAATCTGTACGTACGGTAACACGTAGTTCAGGGGTATGAAATCGTAGTAACTTACCAATCTCGGTGCTAAGCAGTATGCCCAATGTCATGCTCAAAATCTTAAGAAATCCACTTTAAAATTTACACAAAGGTTCACACAAAGCCAACTATGCTCTGCTTTTCTTTAAATCTCAAGTCTTCTGAAATAAAGTGGATTCTTTATCTAAAATTTGAAAATAATGTAGTCATGGGGTGATTATAGCACAAACAATCTTTAAATGGGGTCTATTGACCCAAGCATCAATCTCATGTTGAAATATCTAAAAAATCAAACTTTATAAGGTAAACATTCATAAATCATCTTAAAATCTGGAAATTTCAGTCATATGCATGGAAACATAAACATAATCATGTATTTCAATTTCTAAATCATGAAAAATCTCATAATCTTGCAAGAAATGATAATGGGTATAAACCGTAACTTGAATTTTATGAGAAATCATATAAATTGTAGTAAATTTATAAATAAAATAAATTTTTGGGAATAAGGATGAAAGAATTATCCTTGTTCAAACCACACATACCTTAATTGATGATCTTTGATGAAAGTATCGAATCATGGATTCCTATGGATGTTTTGGAGATGAATTCTTAGTGTTCTTGTATTGGGAATCCTCAATCTTAACTTATCTTGGAGAGTTAATGGAGGATTTCTTGAGTTTCTTGGAGAGAATGTATGAGTCTTAGGGTTTAGTTTAAGAGAGAATGATGAATGGAGCATAAAGTGCTCTCAAATATGATAAATTTCCTGTTTTTGGATGGATTAGGGGTTGTATAATTTATCAAAATGCCCCCTTTAAACTTTTAAACGAAACTAAAAATATACATTTTCCCGATCTGGGTGGCCACTATGATATGGCACTGTTGTGGTGGGTCACTGGAAAATGACAACAGGAAACTGGGAAGACTCCGTGATGCGGAGTCATCGCGGTGCTCCTTTGGAATGCCATTTTGGCACATGGCGCGATGCGCCATTATTGCGCTGAACCTCTGGAAATTGACAACTAGGAAATTGGATCTCTCCGCAATGTGCCAATATCATGGAGGGACACTGGAAAATATTAATTAGGATTTGACACTGCCCCGCGGCGCGCTAAGGGTTTAAATAATGGTGTTTTGCAATTGGGACATTAAATAGCCATAACTTCTGACCCAGTTATTGGATTTGGGCAAATCTTATATCGTTGGAAAGATAATTCAATTTCTTATGTCATGGAAAGTCAAAATATATATAATTCCACATGAGCTAAACATCACTAATTCTAGAAGCCACTCCTTATCATTTTTGGGATGAGTTTAAGTTAGGAAAAATTACGGGATATTATAAGAACACCTACTTATGATGAAACCTATAGGTTTTTGGTTGTACCTATGGCTTGTAGGTAGGATTCATAGGGATCAAAATAAGTCATCTATCTTCCAAATCTTCAGGACCTCAACCTACGTGTCCACTTATGGACCGTAGGTACTACCTATGAGCTTTAGGTTAGCTCATAGGTAGCTTCTCAGCTACTTTTCATCTTTTTTTCTCATTAGTGGCTCTAAACTCTATTTTGTCACAAAATCAACACAAATGCACATCATATCTAATAAGACTATCTAAGTACTTTCATAATTTCTTTATTTTAAGCATCAAAAGTATGGCACATCAAGTATATCACCTTGGGGTGCTCTATTTCTATTTTTGAAGAATAAGGATGGTTTTATGTGTATGTGTATAGAATATAGGTAGCTAAATAAGGTGAAAGTAAAGAATAGTTATCATAAGCCCCATATCAATGACCTATTTGACCATCTTTAGGGTGTAGATGTTTTTTCTATGATTTACTTAAGATCTCACTATAATAAGTTGAGTATTTAGGTAGAGGATATCCCTAAGACAACTACTACGACATGTAACAACCATTATGAGTTTCTGGTGCTATCTTTTAGGTCTATTATTTCCCCAATAATATTAATGGAATTAATGCACCACGTGTTCAGGCTTTATTTGGACTTTTTTATAATCGTACTAATTTTTGACGTTCTTTTCTATTTAAGGAGTAGGGAGGAACACAAGTATGCCTACATAGGTAGGAACACAACATCTTTTGTGTTTTTCCTCAACCCCTTTGTATATCATGATTACTGCAACACCTCAAATTTTTTGTCATTGAAAGTTTCTAAAATTTTATACTTACTGTGTTTATTATAACTGACCCTGCGAGTCGTAAGGTGTCATTTTAAGTTGTAAGGACCCAAAACATTTCCTGACCAGTATCAGTGGCTAAGTTTTCTATTCTGAGTAAAATTGGCTCCAAATGAGTGATATGGACTCATTAAGAGTTGTGATTTCCCAACTGTTGTCAAACTAGTGTATGTTTTAAGGGTTGTTGTCCTTGTGACGACTAGGACCCAATGATTCGAAGGATCTGCTAACGAGTCGTATGAGACAAGTTGTAGGGTCAATAGTATGTGTGCCTAAAAACAATGTCTTGTCTACAACTCATGGTGATGAGTCATAATGTATCGTTACGAGTCGGTGTATGACCCATAGTCATTGGCGATAATTTATCAGTTTTTAAGTTGAGGGCACTTTGGACATTTCCCTATTTTCACACTTAGACCCCACATCTATAAGACACCTTTAGGGGATTATTTCAAAATATTAACAAATCAAAAACCCTCTTTTCACTCTCAAATTCCTTCAAGCAAAGAAAGTTAGGATTTTCTCAAGGTTGAGGATCTAGTGGTCAAATCAAGAATTGTCCTCCATAATTGAGAATCTTTCAGGTACATTATTCTTTCCCAATTGTTATTTTGTTAAAATTATCTATTTTAAATTATTATCCATATGGTTTTGATATTGGTTTTTGAACATGGGTTGAGGATTTTGAATGATTGTTGTTTATGTGAGGTTTTATGTTTATGTATGCATTCATTATGTTTTAAATGGTTGTTTTGAAACCAATTTGAGTCATGGGTATGGTGAATAAACTAAGGGATTGTAAATTCCCCAAATTTTGTGAGAATTGAAAATTGAATTGTTAATGACCTTAATCCCAATATTGTGTATTGGTTTTGAATATGAAAGGAATGCACATTGAAATGCTCTTGAACTACTGCATAATATAAAAGTCAATAAAGTATAATAATTTTTAATTGAACCTTATGGAGCTGTGTAATTCCCTGAGGTAATATATAATTGAACCAAGGGGGTTGTGAATTCCTCAAGTGATGATAATTGGTTTGGTATGTTTATGTTACCTTGCAAGTGTAGTTGGTATGGTGATACCAACAGTGTATGACTATATATGTATTATGGCTCAATGAATGGGAATGGGTGATAAATGATTTAATTGGGCTTTAATGATGGTTATGCAGTTGATTCATGAAAGTGGAGGTCCCAAGGGACCAATACTTGAACCATGGTAGCCGACATAGGTGTATAAATAACTAAGTGGTTTGAGTCCCTTTTATTATTATTATATGATTGGGAGGTTCGAGATTCGTACATTATATCACATTCTTGGATTCTTAAGACATCTTGGTGTGCCAGGAGATTAGAGTCGCCTATTGTCCATATGTACATCCTTTGCTTTGTGTGGCTACACGTACTAGGGCCCTTCTAGCTAGTGGGAGCTAGGCCCATATAGCTCATAGGTGCCTTATTATGTTATGATACTTGAGCTACACAATCCAGGCAAAAGTTTTAAAGTGCATGTTAAGCTTTTTTCCATGTCCCAACATATTATTTATGTTTGTATATTTTGATGTATACATGGTTTGAATTGGATTTGACTTTACTTTATTTTATCTTCTATCCCTAAGTTACATGCTAGTGCTCAACCCACTAACCGTCTCTGAATAGTGTATCCCTATGCAATGTAGGCATCAGAGATACTTCTGCTTTTCTCGTGTAGTGTTAAGTGGATCAGCTTCATTCATCAGTATTTGGCAGTGAAGTGGTGAGCTTTAATTCTCTGAAAGACTTGGAACTTCAATTGATTCCATTTTATGTGAGAATTGAGAGTTTACATCATCATTAAAATTTTCGTTCTTATTGTTAGGGTCGAGGGCATGTTCCAACACTTTGTTGATTTGTGTTTCGTTAGAATGCTTTATGGATTACTGTGGGGTTAAGTGATGTTGACTGGTTCTTTTTGGTTGATTATCGGTAATACACATGTCTTAAATTCTTTGAGCTTATCTTGTTCTATCTTCTTATATGTTCTGAATTCATCCCATATTGGGGTATTGTGTTCTATTTAGTAAGGTTCAGGTGGTGTCTTCAGTTTTCGTTGGACTTAAGATACCTGTAATAGCTAGGCCCTGGTTCAAGTCACAAAAAAGTTGGAATAAGATCTAGGTTTGGTGTCATTAGGTATCAACAAAGCCGTGTGAAGTAGATTCTCTTTTATGGGTGTGTATCATGACACACTTATAAGAGAGGGACTACTAGGCATTTAGGAATCTTTTTCTTTCTTTTCATTCTATTTTGGGCTATAGATTTTAAGATCTTGAAATCTCCTCTAACTCCCATATGTTTGCTTTTCAGATCATGCCTCTTAGAAGATTTAATGCTCGTGGAAACTCTTCTATCCCATCTGAGGATAATGTGTACGGATTTCATTTGACTCAAGAAGTTCATACCAAGTCTAGGGTCGCTCCTTCTGATTGCCATAGTGGAGTTCCACTGGTTCCTCCTAACCCTCCTCAGACACCTCAGGCGGTGTGTCTAATATTGAGTTTTTCTAGTCTATCCATTTGCTTACCCAGTTGGTGGCCTCTCTAATTGAGCTTGTTATTTCTATTTCTCCATGTTCTAAGGTCACTAGAGTTGGCCAATTTATGAGGTTGAGTCCTCTGACCTTTACTGGTTTAAAAGATATGGGTGATCCTTAAAATTTCATTAATGAGATGAAAAAGATTTTCTATGTGATGCATGCTACTGATGTGGAGGGTGTGGAGTTCGCTAACTTATCAGTTGAAGGATTTGGCGTATTAGTGGTATAAGGAATGGGACCAGTCTAGGAGTGATAATGTTGAGTCCCCTTTATGGGATGAATTATCCAGTTCTTTTCTTGATCGTTTCTTTCCTCAAGAGTTGAGGGAAGCAAAGATTGAATATTTCATGAATTTGATTCAAGGTAGAATGATAGTGAAGGAGAATGCCTTGAAGTTTCATCAGCTATCACGATATGCTCCAAAATACGTGTCTAGCATGAGGGCTATAATGAGGAAGTTTTCTTCTGAGTTGTCCCATGATTTAATCTTGGAAAGCAAGGCTACCTTGTTGAACAAGGATATAGACACCTCTAAACTTGCGGTGTATATGTAACTAGTGAAAGAGGAAAATAAGAAAAAACTAGAGATCAGTAAAAGGAAGAATAAGAAGTTTTGATAATTAAATTAGGTTGAAAGTCAATAGTGGAGTGGTAGAGATGGAGGGAAATAGCTAATAAAAAGTTGGGCAATTCCGGTTCTTACCCTATGGCTAGTGCTTTTTATCCAAAGCCATCGGGTGATCATCATTTTTTGAATAGTATGTGTCCTAGGGCATAGGGTGCCAGCCTCATGCTAGTGGGGCTTAGTCAGCTCCATTATATCCCTTTTGTAGATTTTGTGGTTAGGTGCATCATGGTGTTTGTGAAAGAGAGAGGAACAACTACTTTAAATATAGTTAGATTGGTCATATGTATAGGGATTATCCCTCTAGAGTTTCTTCCTAGGCAAATAATATCCCTATTGCTACTTTATCAGGTCCGGCACCAAATGGTGCTACTTCTGCTTCTGGCACCGGTACTAGTCAGATCCGTCTATATGTTTTCACCACCCGCTAGGATTCTAAGGCTTCCCCCGATGTTTTTACAGATACACTTAAACTTTTTTAGTGTGATGTATACTATCCACTTGATCTTAGGTCTACCCTCTCTTTTGTGACCCCTTATGCAACTATTCCTTTTGGTTTTGATCCTAAGTGTATTTTGGATCTATTCTCTATACCCACCCCAATGGGTGACTCTAATATGGTTAAAATAGTCTATAGGGTTTGTGTAATGTCAATTTGTGGTAGGGAGACCTTGGTGAATTTGATAGATTTTGATATGTTAGACTTTGATGTAATTTTGAGGATGGATTAGTTACATTCGTGATATATGTCTCTTGACTATCGAACCTAAAGGGTCAGTTTCCACTTCCCTATTGAGCCAGTGATTAAATAGGATTGTAGCTTTCTTGGGACTAAGGGAAGGTTCATTTCATATCTTAGAGCTTGAAAATTGATTTCCAAGGGGTGCCTCTACTATTTAGAGCATGCTAAGGATTCTAGATCTAAAGGTCTTTCATTGCAGTATGTCCCTGTAGTCAGTAAATTTCATAAGGTTTTTCCTAATTATCTTCTTGGTATTCCTCGAGATAGCGTAATTGATTTTGGGTTTGATGTTCTTCTAGACACTCATCCTAGTTCTATCCCTCCAATAGAATGGATTTGGCTGAGTCGAAAGAACTCAAGGAGCAGTTGAAAGATCTTCTAGATAAGGGTATTATTCTCCCTTGTATGTCTCTATGGGGTACTCCTATGCTTTTTGTGTGTAAGAAATATTGATCCCTTTGGATGCGTATATATTACCGATAGTTGAATAAGGTGACTGTGAAGAACAAGTATCCACTTCCTAGGATTGATGATCTCTTTGATCACCTTCAAGGTGCTAAGTACTTTTCCAAGATTGATCTTTGGTCGGGTTTCCATCAGTTGAAGATTAGGGAAGTGGATATCTATAAGAATGCTTTTTAAACCCAGTATATCCATTTTGAGTTTTCGGTAATGTCCTTTGGTTTGACTAAAGCCCTGACGACATTCATGGATATATCATATGAAATGTCATTCCATCAGTTCTTGGATTAGTTCGTAATTGTGTTTATGGATAATATTTTGGTATATTTTAAAAGCAAGGTGGATCATATTGATCATATCCGCCTCGTGTTGCAAACCTTGAAAGTTCAGCAGTTTTAGGCTAAATTCTCTAAGTGCGTGTTATGGTTGAATTTTATGACTTATCTAGGACATGTTTTTTCTAGTGAAGGGATCATGGTGGATCCACAGAATGTTCTGATAGTTAAAAAATGGCCTAGACCCACGACTCCAATCGACGTTTGAAGCTTCTTGGGTTTAGCTGGTTATTATAGGAGGTTTTTGGAAAGCTTCTCTTCTATTACTACCCTATTGACTAAGTTGACTTAGTAGAGGTTAAAGTTCTTATGGTCGGATGCTTATGAGGGTAGTTTCAAGAAGTTGAAGGATAAGTTAACTTTGGCTCTGGTGTTGACTCTACCCGAGGGTACCGACGGTTTTATTGCTTATTGTGATGCTTCCCGAATGGGACTGGGTTGTGTGTTGATACAGCATAGCAAGGTGTTTGCATATGCTTCTAGGCTTCTAAATATACATGAGAAGAACTATCTGATACATGATTTGTAGTTATTGGTTGTGGTGTTTTCTTTGAAGATTTGGTGCCATTATTTGTATAGAGTTCATATTGATATTTTCACGGACCATAAGAGTATGTAATATGTGCTCACCCAGATGGAGTTGAATCTCAGGTAGTGAAGATGGCTTGAGTTTCTCAAAGAATACAACATGACTCTCCATTATCATCCAGATAAAGCTAACGTGGTTATGGGTGCTCTTACCAGGTTGTCCAAGGAATCTTATCTTATGTAAATGAGGAGAAGCAAGGACTGGTGAAGGATATTCACTATTTGGTAATCTTTGAGTTCATCTTTTGGACACTGAGAATAATGGTGTGATTGTGCAAGAGGTGGAGAAGTCATTTCTTGGTGCTTAGGTACAGGAGAAACGAGTCTAGAACCCTATGTTGATGCAGATCAAGGATAATATGGATCAGCAGAAGGTGATGGCTTTTGATATTGGTAGTGATGGTTTCTTGAGGTAAAAGATAGGTTATGAATTCTAGATGTTGATGGGTTGCGAGAGAGGATTTTTATTGAAGCTCATGAGTCGAGGTATACTTTTCATCCTGGTTCTAAAAAGATATACAACAACTTAAGAGAAATTTATTGGTGGACTAACTTAAATAGAGATGTGGAAAATTTGGTGGCTATATGGTTTGTTTATCAGCAAGTGACGGCAGAGCACTTGAGGCCCAGTGGGTTGTCTCAAGAGATTGAATTGTCCGCGTAGAAATGGGAAGTTATTAATATGGATTTCGTTACTGATCTTCCACAGTACCATTATTAGTTCAATTCTATTTGGTTCATTATGGATAGGGTGACTAAGTCCACTCATTTCTTGCTAGTGAGGACTAATTATTCGCCAGAGGATTACGCTAAGTACTTTATTGAGGAGATTGTGAAGTTCCATGGTGCTCCAGTTTACATCATATCTGATTTTGGTACTCAATTCTCTTCTTACTTTTGGCATTCCTTTGCAAAGAGGTTTGGGTACTAAGGTGAGCTTTAGCACCGCTTTCCACCCTCAAAAGGATGGATAAGTAGAGAGGATGATACAGACTTTAGAAGATATGTCAAGGTCTTGTGTTATTTATTTTTATGGTAGTTTGGTTTACCATTTTTCTCTCATTGATTTAGAGTATAATAATGTTATCACTCGAGTATTAGGATGACTCCATTCGAGGCTTTGTATGGTAGGAGGTGTAGGTCTCCTATTGTGTGGTTCGAGGTTGGTTAGAATAAGTTGTATTTTTCCGACTTGGTTCACCAGGCTATGAATAAGGTGAAGGTGAATTGGGATAGGCTTATGACCACCCAAAGTTGCCAAAAAT
Organism: Capsicum pubescens; assembly: GCA_030864215.1. NCBI lineage: Eukaryota > Viridiplantae > Streptophyta > Magnoliopsida > Solanales > Solanaceae > Capsicum > Capsicum pubescens. The sequence continues at coordinate 151,728,051 of CM061543.1, read as the reverse complement.
CCTATATGGATGTAAGGTGAAGGGACTTGGAGTTTGATGTGAATGATTTGGTAATCTTGATGGTGTCTCCCATGAAGGGAGTGATACAGTTTTGAAGAAAGGGGAAGCTTAGTACCCGGTATGTTGGTTCATATCATATATTGAGGCGAGTATGGGAATATACGATCGTTCCATGTGTCAATATTGAAAAAGTGCATAGGCAATCCTTCCTTGGACATTCCTTTGGAAAGTGTGGGTGTCTTGGATTCTATCTCCTATGACAAAATCCTATTTGAGATTTGATGAGTGGTAAATTTACCACTTATTGACGTCCAAATTTATCTACACTATTATGATTAAATTGTACAGAAGAGGCAAATTCGCCATTTGAATTCACTAATTCTCATGTTTTGCAGGTTTACAGGTTAATAGAAGCAATTAAGTAAAGTGATCTGAAAAATGAGAACAAAAAGGGAAAAATTAGTGCAAAAGCTGGGATCGATCTCAGTTACCACGATCGTGATTTGAGGACCGCGATCGCAGCCAGTTAAGGCCAGGACAAAGTATAACAATTGTAATAGTTCCATTGTGATCGTGGGATTCACTATCAAGACCAACTAACGGCGATCACGATACTATAAAATTCTGCAAAAGGGCAGATTGGTCATTTCGCACAGCTGGTTCAAATCCTTCAAAGGGAAAAACCCTTTCATTTGGGATATTTCAACTAGAATTAAATTTTTGGTGTGTGAAAAAACCTACTAAATTGGGAAACATTATTGTCATTAATTTTCCAAGAAAGTTTAGTGGTAATTGAAGTTAAATTTGAAGACACTCGTGCTTGCATCTTCAATGGAAGATTTGAATGTAAATTTTGGTATATTATTTGCTCAAACTTCATGAGTAGGTAAACATCTATGTTGGGGTTATGCTGAAATAGTGTGCAAATATGTGTGGGTTTTGATTGTTAGTGTAGATTCTAGGTTAATAATATTGGGTTTCACTAATTCTGGATTGTTAAATTGAAATTTGGGTGTGAAATCCCAAATTCCAAAAATCCCAAAATCCCACATCATTCTTGAAAAGGGATGAGGGTATTCTTTTATATCCCATATAATCCTTGAAAGAGGGATATGGGTGACTAGTATTTATGAACAATAATTAGATGTTAGCTTATTCCTTTACATTGACTTAGAAATAAGGATGAATTGTGAATTTTTTATATCTTGGGCATCTTCCTAGAAATAGGGATGCCCGATTGAGGTTTTGCGTTGATTTTTTTGCTACATCCATGAGGTATATGAAAGGATCCATGGGTGGTATTCTAGTGTTTGGTTGTAAAACTAGCATCAAAACACCGAACCTAGCCTACCCATAGTCATTAACTAGAGTTTGCGTTTGATTTCATGTAATCATGCACTATTTTCCCCTAGAAAGAAATAATTCCAATACTATTTTCCTATTGGAATCATATCTATAATTGTTTCCCTAAATTGGTAGTTTAATTAGAATTAGTTCAAACAACCATTCAAATCAACCCCCCCCATTTTACTTCATGTCTTATTCTATATTTGTATTGCGGGTATGTACTTAGAAGATTTAAACAATACATAGGAATCGAATACAAGTTACACTCCTCATGGATTCGACCCCAACATAATTTGGGTTATTATATTGATAACTATTGTCTTACACCCAAATAATTATATAGGTGCGCTAATCAAAATGGTGTTATTGCCAGGGAGTGAAACTAAGTTTTTGCTTATATGGTGTTGATAGTGACTTTGGGTTTATTCATAGTGGTGTTATTTACTTTGTTTGTAGTTTTTATTTCTGTATAGGTGATTTAAATAGTGTCAATGGTATAATGTATGATCAGGCAACTAATGTCGGTATCTTTGATGGGTCCCTTAATGAGGAAGACCATCTCCACGATGCAGGGTGTTCTAGTGCTATCTGCATCCTACTGAATGTGGGGAATGAATCCTTCCATGTCACAAGTGTGATTTTACACATGCTTTAAATGAAAGGACTCTTTGGTGGTCAAGCTCATGAATACCCAAACTTGCACTTGAAACATTTTGTGGAAGTATGTGACCCATTCGACATTGCTTACATCTCATACAAATCCATAGATTGAGCCTCTTCCCATTCTCTCTAATGGGTAAGGCAGTGTTGTAGTTGAGGTCTCTTTGTACTTAGTTAATCACATCATGGGTCGATCTTATTGATGTTTCCTTAGATCGTTACTTCCCACTATCAAATATATAGCAATTGCCAGATGAAATCATTAATTTTTGTCAACTTAATGGGAGGCCTCTAAATGATGTTTTGGAGAGGATTAATAAAAAGCTAATGCAATGTCCTAACCATTGGACCAACACAACAAGACCGTGGTGGATAACGTAATCAGTAGATCACTTGTGAGATTGTCATATGGAGTGGTTTAAACTTTGCTTGAGAAAATCACAAAGAAAAATAGGGGGTGGCACACCCTGGACACCGAGGTAGCTAAAGGTTCCCCTACCACCTCCTATGTGTATAAAGATCATGAAAGAAAAAAAAAGGGAGGAAAACATGGAAAATATTATGACATAATTAGACCTCCTTATTAAGCCTGTGATGGGTGCACCCACAAATATGGTCAATATGCCATACAAAGGATATGATGAAGAAGATTCCAAGAGGCTTGATGAAAAAATTAGATAATTGGCAAGCTACTCTGGGGGTTCTTGCCCCGCCTATCAATGGAAAGTTGGGAGCCAAGGTTTGACTGATTGTTATCGAGAAAAGAAATAACGTGATAGAGATAGTGATCGTGATTGGAGGGATAAGGAGAGGGAATATGATAGATATGTGCCCCTCCATGACTGAGTAAAGAACAAGGAGTCACATCCAGTGGATCCTAAAAAGTTTAAAGTAGAATATGTGCTTGCGATAATCTTGATAAGTGTGGAGGGTTATCTGAGAGATCTCAGATCGATAGGGGTATTCAATTCCCTGATGGATCTATTAACCTTAAGTTTATTAGATCAACTTCCCATTGCTAAGCCTCTTCAAGTAGAAGAATGTCTTCAACTAGACCTTCTTATTTTCATCCCCCGGAAGAGGTTGAGACAAATATTTCTGAAGAAATCAACCATGGAAAATTCCAAGGTGTGGATTTCTCAAAACCTATTCGTAAATTTTACTATGAAGCAGAATCCTCAGTTGCTTCTGATCCAGGAAGCCCTACTCCTAGCGATATGAGGCCTAAGTGTCATGGTAGGAAATCTTTCATTGACATTCTCTCTGCCAATGATTTTATTCCTAACAAAGCAGAACTATATCGATTATGGAACTTACCGGAGCATCAACAGAAAATAGAATGCTATAAAGAAATCTATTCTAGAGACGAACGAGTTTCTTTTAAAAACAAATGGCTAGATGATATGACTAGGTTCATAACTGAGATAGAGTTCTTTAAGTGGTTTGAGTATTCGGGTCAAATGGGTAACCAAAAGGACTCTCTCAAAGTTCTGATAAATAGGTGGCATACTAAGAATGCAACCATAGAAAGAACCATTCTTTCTTTTGAAGGGATTAGTATTCCATATAGGGATGATATTATTCAAGCTTCACCTTTCAAAAAGGCTATTGGTAAAGACACCACCCTCATTACTACTTCCAATATTAATAGAGTTCTCAAACAAAACAACTACACCAACCAATTATTGTATGTTGTTGCTAAACAAGTCGAGAATTCCAAAGGCTCCACCTCGATTGGTGATAAGCCTATGACCTCCAAATATAACCCTCACATCCAGACTAATCCCATCATTAATATTCCTGAATTTTCTAGGGATAAGTTCCCCAAGCTCGCTAGTCAAATTAGTACAGATCCCGATAGTTTAGAAAAAATCAATGACCAACTCATGAAGCTTAAACTTACTGAAAACCCCAATTCTTCCAGCAGTAACCTAACTGAAAAACCTTCCACTAGTAGACCTATAGAAGAAACTGATTCTTCTAGTGGTAACATCACAAATAGCAAGATTGGGATGATTAATGAATCTAAGGAATAGGTTCATTCTATCAAAGCGGTCCAATATCATAACAAAAAGAATTTTTATGCCAAGCCGTCTTTACCGTACATGCAGTTTGAAGAAAATATTTTTCTTTCATCCTCTTCCAATGATGGAGGAAGTATAACTAAATAGAACATCTATGTCCTAGTAGAGCATCAAATTTGTAATAATATCCATGAAATGGGAATTTTTATCACTGCTTATAAGATCAAGAAAAGTGGAGATAAAGAGTCCGCACATATGCTTATAGCAGGATTCACAGGAATGTTGAGGCACTGGTGGGACAACTATCTCACCGAGAAAGATAAGAAAAAGATTCTTGAGGCGGTAACTTACCGACAAGTCATTAAAACTGAGAATGGAGTTCAATCTACAACTAATGAGCCCGTGGAGGATGATACTTATACTTTATTATACTACATTGCCAAACATTTTATTGGAGAACCTAAACACTTTCAAGATAGAAGTTTAGAAATTCTCAATAATCTCTATCGTAAAAAGTTAGGAAATTTTAAGTGGTATAAAGATATGTTTATCCAAAAGGTCATGATTAAAGTAGATTGCAATAATGATTTTTGGAAAGAAAGATTTATTTGCGGTCTTCCCTTTTTGTTTGCCAAAAAGGTAAGAACTAAAATTAGATATAGATGTGAAGGGAAAATACCCTATGTGCACTTAACTTATGAAGACCTTTCTAGTATTGCCACCGTTTTCACTTTTGAACTCTACACCAACTTAAAGTTAAAGGACTAGCTGAAGAAAGAGAAAAAATTATCCTCTTCAGAACTAAGAAGTTTCTGCCAAGACTTTGGATTTAAAAATCTTACCTTCCTTCTTCATAAAGAAAAGAGAAGAAGGTCTCAACAAAATCATCCTCTGCTAGAAAAAAGAGAAAAAGCAAGGATCGCAAAGAGAAAGGACCTAAGAGAAGATTTAGAAGGAAAAAATCTTCATCCAAGGATTCTCCCGAGGATGAGTGTTGGACTTGTGGAAAAAAGGGACACAGATCCAATCAATGTCCTGGAAATAAGAAAAAGAAGAAGAGGATAAATCTTTTAGGAATTAATGAAGAAACCAAGCAAAAGTTATGTTCTATCCTCAAAGACGAAGAATCTGATTCTGAGGTTTCTTCAAAAGAAAATGAAGATGATTGCAGGGACGAAGAATTCATCAATGTTGCAAATAAGTCTGAGTCTAAATATAGTGAGACAAAATGCAACTGCCAGGGAGCATTTTGCTTCTGTGACAGCAAATCTGTAAGCGTTTTTTCTGAAAATATTTTTGAAAATTTGTTTGCCACCATCGAACACATAAAATATGATGAGGCAAAAATAAGATATCTTTTGGAATTAAAAAATATAGTTACTCAACAAAAACAAAATGACAGACCCAAAGTTACTCCTTTTAGCATGAAAGAAGTCATGCAAAGGTTTGATTCAAGAATCAAACCTTCTATAAATGATTTTCGTGGAGAAGTCAATTTTCTCAATGTAGAGATTAGAGGAGTCAAAGTTAGACTTCACAAAATTGAAATTGATGCCCTGACAGAACAAGTTCTTAAAGGAGTAAATCTACCTGAAGAAGGAACTTCAGGAAGCGAAGACATATCCCTTGAAGATATTGAAAATGATGAAGAAAGAGAGAGAGATCTAGGTATTGACATAATCTCTCAGATTAAACCTCCTAGTAAGCATATTTTGATTAAACTTGTTGTTAATAATGATTTAATCCTTCAAAAAGGTGCTTTATTTTACAGTGGTATTGATAGAAACTGTATTGTCGATGGACTTATCCCCACTAAATATCTTCAGAAAGGTACTGCAAAAATCTATGGCGCTATAGGTGAAAGAATTAGTATTGATTACAAATCATTAAACAATATTTTAAAATGGATTCGATATAGAATTGGTATTGATTACAAATCATTAAACAATATTTTAAAATAGATTCGATATCCTATCCCTAAAAAAAGGGATCTTTTGAAACGTCCCTATAAAGTTAATGTTTATAGTAAGTTTGATATGAAATCAGGATTTTGGTAAATACAGGTTTCTAAAAATGATAAATATAAAACATCTTTAAATGTCCCATTTGGACAATTTGAATGGAATGTTATGCCTTTCGGGTTAAAAATGCCCCTTTAGAATTTCAAAATATCATGAATAGAATTTTTAACCACATTAGCCATATATCAATTGTGTATATTGATGATGTGTTAATTTTCTCTGAGCACATTGATTCTCATTTTAAGCACCTGAATATTTCCTTTAAAATTGTCAAGCACAATGGCTTAGTCGTTCGTGCTAAAAAAATTAATGCTCTTTAAAACAAAAATAAGATTTCTTGGGCATGATTTGTATTAGGGTTCTTATAAACCAATTTTTAGAGCCATTGAGTTTGCAGAAAAATTCCCTTATGTCATTAATGACAAAACTCAACTCCAAAGGTTCTTAGGAAGCCTTAATTATATTACAGATTTGATTCCCAAGGTAAGGTAGGTTTGTAAGCCTCTTTTTGATAGATTGACAAAGAATCCTCTTCCTTGGAAAGAAGGACATACTAATGCGGTAATAAAGGTAAAGGAAATGGTTAAGGACTTACCTTGTATGGGAATCCCTAATCCAAACTATTTTATGATTGTCGAAACCGATGCCTCTGACATCAGATATGAAGGAATTCTTAAGCAAAGAGAATCTCCTACCTCAGACAAAAAATTGGTCCATTGTACTTCTGTAGTCTGGAGCTCTGCTCAAAGAAATTATAGTATGGTGAAAAAAGAAATTCTCTCTATAGTTTTGTGTATTACTAAATTTCAAGATGATTTGATCAACAAAGAATTCCTGCTTAGAGTAGATTGTAAATCTGCTAAAGATATTCTTCAAAAAGTTGTTATAAATCTTGTTTCTAAACAAATATTTTCTAGATGACAATCTCTATTATTAAGTTTTGATTTTAAAATAGAATTCTTAAAATGGGAAAATAATTCTCTTCCAGATTTTCTAACCCATGAATTTTTGTAGGGAAAGAATGAGGCCAGCCAGAGTTAGGCCAAAAAAGAACCTTGTCAAAAGTAAAGAGGTGGAGAGAAGGATCCCATCCATAATCCCGTTCAACATTAAGCCATTATGGAATGACCAAAACAAATTTTCAGTCTTAGGACAACTTCCACCCATAAATCCTGCCCTCGCTATAAATCATTTCCCAGCTTTACCAAGATACACTTCTTTAAATACAATGAAGAAACCTTTTGTAAAAGAATCTGAACTAGGTTCGCTTTCTCTATTTGGGAAACCGATATTTTATGTAACCCAAACTAAATAAAATTATGCCATGAAGACTCCTGACAGTTATTCTGAAGCAATAGCACCTTCAGCCACCCCAACCCAAAAGGTTAAAGAAACCTTTTCTTTGTAGTTAGCTCTAATACTAGCCTTGGATAAGGAGTATGAGAATTATGATATCAAATATCTGGTGCGACCTCTGTATTATGAGTGGAACTATGTGGATTCTGATAGCTCTCTTAAAATAAGAAAATATTATAAATTCATTTTGATTGACACTGGCTCTATTGAAATAAAGCATCAGTTGAGTGATGAAAATGACCCTAACAGTATAACTTATTCAAAGTTTACAATTAAGAAGATTTTAACTCTTTTTGAATGGTGGGTGGACCATTTACTTACTCCAATAGTCCTTTCTGAGGAACATAGACCTCAAACTTATAACTGGCATGATTATAAAAATGCATGGTTTAATTTCTTATACTTACGACCAACTACTCATACATGGTTTGTAAAGTATGGTCCTGAATTAGCAAAATCTATTATCCCAAGATGGTTCTACGAATGGTGGAATTATTTTGGAGGTAATCAGGATGTTTCACCCAAAATATCTTTAGAAAAATTTGGTCAATTTGAAATTGATTAAGGCATTTCTTCCTTACCCGAGCACATAAAATTGTGTAAATATTTTTTAAAAAAAAGAATTTCTTATATCATTAGCTAGACCTTTGCTCTTCATGAATTTAACAGGTTAAAATACTTGTCTAAAGAAATTTTCATCAGAGGATGGACTCCCACACCAAAGGATGCACCAAGGGACTCTCTAAAATCCTCACAGGGTACTTCAACCAAGAAATCACCATCAAAGAGTGATTTAAAAAAGAGACTCCAAAGGCTCTTTCAAAAATTGATGATGATCCTAACAAAGCTGCCATCATGAAATTGTTGGACGAAGCTTCTTCTCAAAGTGAAGACAATGGAAATATGCTAAAACCACACAGTTTAGAACAGTCTTATCTGGACCTCTTTTATGATTAATCCTAATTGAGGTTATTAAAAACCAGAATAATTAGTCCCTTAGATAGAAACTTAAAGAGTTAGAATTATCGATAGGGTAAGAATAGAGACTCAAAGAGTTGGAATTATTCTTGATTAAAAATACAATGGGACCAGTGGGACCCACAATCTCTACCATCGATGTGGCCGACACTCATGATATAAAAGGATAAGTTGCTTTGAAGACTTTAATCAAAGGTAAGGGACCTACCTTATCAGACAAGTAGATAAGAAAATCTGAGGCTTCTAATAAGATTGAAGAAAGAATATTTTCACTATCCTTATTTTACTTTTTGAAGCCTATAAAAAGCTCAGGATTATCCCTTGGAAGAGATCAACAAAAGTTTTTATTTTGAAATTTCTCTTAGTCTTGTTGCTTTGTAATCTTTATTGTAATTTCTTGTGAAGAATTAGTCAGTGTAATCAACATGGAGCTCATTTTGTCATCATCATCATCAATATAATCCTCTGCACTCTTCAAGAGTAATATTTTTAGTGTTATTTACTTTTAGTTTTTACTAGGTTAGAATGGGCAGGATCGGTGTTCGTGTCGGCCTTGGCATTGGAATAAGCTGGGGGGCTGGAATCATCAGACATAATTTCTCACTATTCTATCATAGATCATTTTGGGATTAATTTTATTATATTTTGGAACGTCTTTGGTAATGTCATGATTTATCGCCCGTATTTTGGTATGATTTGGTATGGTTGGATTATTGGTATGGTTTGGTATGGTTGGATTATTGGTATGGGATGGTTGGACTTAGTTGGGTCGGTCATGGTTGTGATCTATTCCTAGAGTCTTTATGTAAGCCGTTACACACCTGAGGAAAGATTCATCTGCCTTAGCCAGTAGTGGGCCAAGGAACTGGCTAGGCTCTATCGAGATTTAATTTTACTTCAGTGCTCAGAGATGATTTGGTTCAGCTTTTAGGGTAGGTTTTTGGTAAACCATCTTATGGTGCACAGTCTACAGATAAGAATGGTATTAAGGCTCCTAGAGTTTAGGTTCCTCATGTGTCGGTAGTTGATCAACATGTAGTCGCTCATCCACTAATTGCCCAGCCTGTTATGTCTTTCGAGGAGAAAATATATTGGGAAGATTCTTGAGATTGGATTTACCTATGCTTTTTAGTGCATCAAGCGAGGATACATTTGAGTTTCAGATTGTTTATGAGGACAGGATCCATAATTTGGGCCTAGTTAAAACTTATGGTATGGATTATAGTACCTTTTAGTTGGACTTCACTGCTCAACATTGGTGGAGAGGTCATATTGACTCTAGGCCAGCTGGATCTTCTCCTTTGATATGAGCTTAGTTCTCAAAGATTTTCTTGGTGAAGTACATGCCTTACTGCCTTAGGGATCAGTTGAGGGATTAGTTCTCAAGATTGGAGTAGGGCTCTTTAACAGATGTTGAGTATGAGGCTCATTTACATGAGTTGGCTAGGCATGCTACTTTTATTCTGGATACTGAGTATAAGAGAGTCATTGCTTTATTAGAGGATTGAGACATTCTTTTAATATATCTACTCAGAGATTGGTTATTGTGTGTAGGTCTTTCACTTACGTTTTTTATCATGCTTAGAAAATAGATGAGAGGAATTAAGAGGCCCAATAGGGCACCAATAAGATCCTTAGATATAAGGATAGTTTCAGTGGGAGTTGTAGTAGCTCCAGGTTCAGAGGTTATGGTTTTTAGGGTTGGTACCCTCTGCACCTGTTGTATCAGCCTCAAAGTCCAACCTAGTAGACTCATTAATGCAACACTTTTGATTACTATTAAAGGTTAGCTTGGTTTTAGTGATCGTTCAGGTCAGGGTGGTGGTCTGTCTTTGAGGGGTGTCTTCTAGTATTTTTGTCATGGCAGCTACACTAGATTAGCTAGATCATCTAGTTTTGGTTCTAGGTGACTTGTTATAGTTGTGGAGATTTTTGTCATTATTCATGAGAGTGAACTAGTTGTGGGGTGATTGTTTCTTCATCTCAAAGTGTTCCCTTTATTAGAACAGTTTATCCCCCAATTAAAGGTGGTTTACATGGTCATAGGGCTGGTCCCCAGGGTGCTCGAGGTGGTTCTCAAGTAGGTAGGATAGGAGATTGATCAGGAGCACAGCTAGGGAGTGGGGTGGTTAGTTGTATGCAGTACCTTCTAAACTCAAGGATGAATCTTTTGATGATGTTGTCACAGGTATGATTCTTGTGTGATATCAGTCAACCTTTGCTTCTATTTGATAAGAGATCCACTTATTCTCAAGTGTTTTCTTCTTATGCTCCATGGATGGGGTTATCTTAGGATTTATTATACATGTTGTAACGTGTATCTACTCCTTTGGGTGATTCTTTAGTTGTGTATCAAGATTTCAGATAATATGTTATGACCGTTAGAGATGTTGATACTTATATTGATCTCATTATATTAGACATGGTGAATTTTGATGTGATTCTTGGCATGGACTGGTTATTCCACTATCATACGGTATTAGATTGTTTTGCCAAGACTATTATCTTAGCTATGGCTGCCAAACCCTCATTCATATGGAAGGGAGCTGTTAGTTGCGAGCCAACGAGGCTTATTTCTTATATGTATGCTAGGAGACTTATTTAGAAGGGTTGTGAGTCTTATCTCTCTTATATTTGTGATGTTAGTATAAAGAGTGTATAGCTTGACTATATTCCTGTAGTCTATGAGTTTTCTGATGTTTTCTCTACCGATTTGCTTGATACACCTCCTACCCATAAGATTATGTTTTGTATTGATTTTAAGCCTAGCACTCGACTTATTTCTATGGCACCTTATCGTATGGCTCTTATCGAGCTTAGGGAGATGACTTTTAGCTTTATGATCTTCTTAATAAGGGTTTCATTAGACCAAGTGTATTTTCTTAGGGATATCCTATGTTGTTTGTGAAGAAGAAGGATGGCTCCATGTGTATGTATATTAATTATAGGCAGCTTAATAAGGTGATGGTGAAGAACCATTATCATCTTCCTTGCATTGATGACTTGTTCGACCAGCTTCTGGGTGAAATGATGTTTTCTAAGATTTATTTAAGGTCTGGTTACCATCAATTGAAAATTTGGGCTGAGGATATCCCGCAGACAGCCTCTAGAACCCGTTATAGTCATTATGACTTCCTAGTGATATCTTTCGGGGTAACTAATGCCTTAGCTGAATTCATGGATTTGATGAACTATGTGTTCAAGCCTTATTTAGACTCCTTCTTGATTTTTTCATTGATGAAATCCTTGTGCATTCCAGGAGTAGAGAGGAGCATGCATAGTATTTAAGGATTATGCTCTAGATTTTGAGAGATCATGAGCTTTTGGCCAAGTTCTCTAAGTGTGAGTTTCATCTTAAGTTGGTTACATTCCTTAGGCATGTGGTGTCTAAGGATTGGATTATGGTAGACTCAGCGAAGATTGAGGCCATCTGTGATTGGGCTAGGCCTACATCTTTGATTAATATTTGCGGCTTTTTTGGTTTAGCTGGTTATTATAGTAATTTTGTCAATGGTTTTGCTACTATTTAAGTCCCTATGACTAGATTAAATTAGAAGAAGGTTCTCTCTGATGGTTCGAGGAGTATGAGTCGAGATTTGTTAAGCTCAAGGATTTTCTTACTTCATCTCCTATCTTACATCTTCATGTTGAGTGTAAGGGATTTACCCTATATTGTGATACTTCTAGTATTGGTTTGGGTTATGTATTGATGTAGTAGGGTCATGTTATTATTTATGGTTCAAGGAAGATAAGGTGCACTAGCGCAACTACCCCACTCATGATTTACAGTTGGCACGCTTAAGATTTGGCGGCATTATCTTTATGTTGTCCATTCTGAGGTTTTCACCATTTATCACAATATTGAGCATCTTATGACATAGAAAGATCTTAATTCTATGTAAGCTTAGATAGATAAAATTGCTTAAGGATTATGATATTTCTATCTTATATCATCTGGGCAAGGTGAATGTGGTATTAAATACCTTGAGTGGGAAAGTAGTGAGTCTGAGTAGCTTGTATTATATTTTAGTTTCTCAGATGTTTTTGGCATAGGACATTTAGTTCTTAGGAAAATTGATGGTGTGACATGATATTTTGGATCCTAGGAGGATTCTTACTTGTATCGAGGCTATGTACTCACTATTTGAGATGATTTAAGATCGTTAGTTTAAGGATAATAGGCTTTTCATTCTCCTTGATCAGGTGTTGAGTGATGAGACCAAGAGGGCTACCATAGATTCAAATGGTGTTTTGAGATTTGATAGCTAGATTTGTGTTTCAAGGATTGAGGATTTGATTTTCTTAATTTTGCACGAGGCCCAAATCTCTAGATATTCTTTTCACCCAGTACAATAGAGATGTAGGGAAATTTGAGACAACATTATTGATGGAGTGGCATAAAAATAGATATTGTAGATTTTGTGCCTCGTTGCCTATGTTATCAACAGGTAAAGGCCGAGCATCAGTGACCAGGTGGTTTGCTTCAGAGATTGCCCATTCCTGAGTAGAAATAGGAGCAGATTACCATGGATTTTGTTATTGGTCTTCCTCGCACTTCCCATGGTAATGATGGTATTTGGGTCATTATAGATCAGCTGACCAAGTTGGCAGATGTTATTCCTATTTCGATGTCCTTCAGTGCCGAGAGCTTAGCTCGTATCAATATGCGTGAGATAGTCCATTTGCATGGTATGCCCATATCCATCATTCGAGATCAAGGTTCCACGTTCACTTCTAGCCTTTGGAGAGATTTTCAAGAGAAGTTGAGTACTCAGGTGGATCTTAGTATAACCTTTCATCAATTGATGGATGGCCTATCATACCGGACCATTCAGGTCCTTGAGGATATGATCCGAGCGTATATTTTGGATTTTGGAGGCCAGTGGGAGAAACACATAGCATTGGCAGAGTTTACTTATAATAATAGTTATTATTTAACTATGAGATAGCGCATTTTGTGGCTTTGTATAGAGTCAGAGTGATTCAAGATAGGTTCAGAGTGGCTCAGAGTAGGCAAAAAGCCTATGCAGACCGTAGACTTCATGCTTAAAGGTTTGGAGATTGTGATCTGGTATTCCTCTGTGTGTTGCGCATGAAGGGTATAATGAGATTCAGGAGGAATGACAAGCTTAACCCCTGATATATTGGAGCCTTTTAGGTTTGTTACACAGTTGGTGAGGTGTTCTATGAGTTAGCATTACCTCTAAATTTTGTTGTTTTCCATTTGGATTTCCATGTTTTTATGTTACGGTGATACATTCCTAATCTTTCTCATGTGCTTAGATGGGATTCATTTTAGTTGGATGAGCAGTTGACCTTCATGGAGGGTGCCTGTGCTTATTTTTGCTAGTGATGTCAATCAATTGCTCACTAGAGAGATTCTTGTAGTTAAGGTTCAGTGAAGGCACTGCCTAGTAGACGAGGCTACTTGGGAGATCGAGAAAAAAATGCGAACTCAGTATCCTCACCTATTCGAGACTTAATGAATATCCTAATCCTTGACTTTTGAAGATTAAATTCCTTTAAGTAGTGGATATTTCAATGATCCTTTTGGTTATTTTCCATATTTCTTCTTATTTTCATTATTAGAGCTTCTCAGTAGTTTCCCCAAGTCATTTATGACTTCCAAGGACTGACAGTTTGGTTACCAAGAAGTTTGTTTGGCTTTTACGGACAATTCACTATTTTGAAGTCTTCGTTTGTTCGAACTGGCTACCGGCAAAAACTTTATTCAAATAACCTCGTATGCTAATTTTGACTATTCCAAAAGATATGAAATGTTGATTTTAGGCCTGGGGGACTCTTTGTTTAGGTCTTGAGGCACCTGAGCTTATTTCAACCTATTGGTTGGAAAGTTAAGAAAATGAAATTTGAATGTGGGACCCACTTTTAGTCAAAATAACTTTAGATGGAAATTTCAACTATGCTTTTATGTCCTCAAAATGTCGAATTTGATTGGGTAGAATACTCCATTTACGTATACAGGATTCCAAATGAATCTCCAGGGTTGGCAGAGATACAGAAATTAGAAGTCTCAATAGTATATGGTGCAATCTCCAATAGGAATGCCAGGGGTCGCAATTGTGATACCTTTGGTAGCCCAGCATGTGTTGTGAACATCGACATATACCGTGAATTCGACTCTCTTTGGCATCCTCAAGATGTGTCGATCGCGAGGTACCGGGTTGTGATAGCGATACCCAAATATGGGATGAGTATAATAGACCTTTTTCAACTTGTTTTTGCCCATTTCTTCATCCATTCTCTTGAGACTTAAACCCTAAAAAGTGGATAAACTTGTGATTAGAGCTTGTGAGTGATTTGGCAGCTTGGGTAATAATTATTACGCGATTATCTTTTGAATTTGTGGTAAAATTTCTCTAATTTCATAGTAGATTTTTTCATTTCTTGTTCAAAATCCCTAAACCTTGTTGGCTTTATTTTAGCCACAATTAGGTCGGATTTCACCCATTTTTAAGGGTAATTACTCCTTGAGCATGAGGGAATGTTAGGTTGGTTTCAAAAAATGCTATTTGCGTATGAATGACCCATATGGGAGTTTTGCATGATTTTTGGACCCACAACACAAAGGTCTAATATGTGTGTTATTAATCTTGTGTTCATGAGTAGAGTGGGATTTTGATAGCATGGCATCTTGCCGAAGCTTCTCAAAAGGGAAAGTCGGTGATTTAGTGGACTCTTTCAGGTTTCTTAGACGTCTAGGTATGCTAGGTTTTCCCATATTCATAGATTGAGCTATGTCATAGTATGTTTATGATATTGTGTTAGATTTGGGATGGGTTTTAATTATTGGTTATCAAATTGACTATACTTGGGTTAGTATGACCTTTTAGGCGATTTGAAAACTGTAATTTAGGTGGTTGGTCTTAGTTGCTTAGATCATGGGTAGAGTTTCCATCTTAGGGCTAATTAAGGCTTGTTTGACATCTAAAAGTAGATTTTGATACCTTAGCCTAGTCTGGGGTAGAAAATGCCTATTAGTGGATTTTAGGGATTTTTAAGTGGTCCTTTTGACCCACCTTAGGCCAAGATTGGTGTTAGCTATTAAAAACCTTTTATACGCTTGTTGTACATCTTAAAATTTCTTATTGAGTTAATATTGATAAACTTTGGCACTTGATGGTAGTGATGGGTAAAAAATTAAGAGTTGAGGCTTATTGATTATGCTAGTGATTATGTTATCGATTATGCTAGTAATTATGCTATTGCGTATGATATTGAGTATATAATTGCCGGTTGGAGTCCACATATTAATTATAATATTAATGATATACTTACTGGTTCAAGTTCGGATATTGCTAATGATATGATGGTATACTTAGCAGTTTGAGTCCAAATATTGCTATGATATTTATCATATATTAGTGGCATGATATCGACGTTGTTGATGCTTATGAGATGGGTAATTGGGGATGATATTAATGATATGGATATTTGCTTAAGTCCGAAAGTGGAAATTATTGTAGTGTGGAATGATATTGATAGATTTTTATTGTACTCTGAGAATTGGTAAATAATGATGGTTTAGGTTAGTCAATCTGTGTATGTGTACCCTTCAGGCTTATGGGGTCCTATGTTGGGTTATTTACTTTTCCACACTTATTGGCTTATGGGAGCCAATTTGGTAGTTATAATCATATTTGTTGATTCTTTATGGTATGTTATTATTCTAGTTATTTACTTATTTAGGCACAACAATGTTAGAGTTGATTTAGTCTTGTTTCTTCCTTGACTTAGTTATATTATCTTGCATTTTATTGTATTCAATCATGACTTAACTCAGTTAGCCAATGATGCCTACTAAGTACCCGTTGTTTTTGTACTCAAACTATACTTCTAACCTTTTTGGTGCAGATCTATGAACTAGTTGCTGTCGTTGAATTAAGGATCATGTTGTGTTGGATTCTGGAGATACAGTGTGCTCTTGGTGTCGGAGATTCCCCATTTCCTTCTGTCTATCTATGTCTAGTATATAGTTCTGAAACAGGATAATACTGACTATTTTAGACTTGGTTGTATTTAAAAGAACCTCTTATACTGGCTCAGCTAGGTCATGGTATGGTCGTCTATATTATGGTTATCTTTTAAACTTTTTCTATTGCCTTGCTTATTCATTGAGTTGAGTTGTCTAATTTGCCCTTTTGGGGTAATTTCCATTGAGTTGACCTATTACGAATAGCTTTGGGTTACGATTCGGCTTACCTACTGGAGGGATTTTGTATGTTTCATCATGACTCGTAAATTAGGTCCTGACATTGGTGTTTGATGTACCCATAGTTTTCTATTCATTCTCTCATTGTGTCAATCTATTTACTTGCTTTCTATATATGTTTATCTTTTGTATTTGTATCATAGTTTACTTTTCATTTCCGTAGATTGTTTAAATATCATTTTGTATTTGAGCCGAGCTTAATTTCGTTCCCATGAAGTCAATTTTGGGTTTAGCCATCTTAGAAAATTGAAAAAGCACAAAAGACGTTACTATTCAAGTTTTTGTTCTTAGGTCCAATTTTGTGTTTTTTATTTTTTGTTTTTATTGTGTTTCTAGAGTTAGTTTTCTGTTTTCTAACATTATAGGAGTCTAAGTTTCAAATTTGAGCAAACACAGAGTCATATTGAATGAGCTATCATTGTTGAACGCTTGAACATGAAAAAAATAAGAGTGGGCTAAAAATTCAGGAAAAATTGTAAAAGAAATTGGGAAAATTAATGTTTGGAATGAGTTTAGAATGGTAAGAAGTGCCTATGTTCAAAATTTCAACTCATTTCGAGCTTGGGAGAAAAAGTTAGAAAATTGATGTTCTTGGTATTCTTGAGATAATTATTATGTTAATCTTGAATTTTATTCCAAAAGTCTGTGTTTGATCCTAAAAATAGAAGAAAAATGTGAACAAAAGTGTTAATACAAAGCACCTTTTGAAGATCCTAAATAATATTCCAAAGAGACGAAAAAAGAGGGGACCATTTGAGGTACAAATGATACATTGCTAGCTTCCTAGGCGGGTGAGGTACGCTTGACATACGCTAGATGTGTGGCTAATTTGATGCAGCATCCTTAGCGTAGCTTAAACCAGTAAGCAAACACCAAGATCCATCCATCTTGCACCAAGGGTGTCCTGGACCTGCTGAATCAGGTCCCCAAACGCAGACCAACACAGTCCCAGCGCAGATAAAAAAACCAATGGCCAATCAAGTTTTCAAACTCATTTCAATACTTTAATTACTCCATTGCTCAAGGTTTTATTCTCCCCATTTCAATTTCTTGATTCGTAATATCTTCTTTTTATTCTTAACCTACTCATCATCTAGTAATTCATCTACTAAGTTTATCGTTAGTTCTTGAGTCCTATTTCTTTCATTGTCCTATTCCATTAAAGATTTTCTCTTTTCAATTTGTGTCATTTCTTAACTCAAGTTGATACATATTTTTTTATTTAAGTCATTTTAAATAAGAATCTATTCTAACTTCAAGACACAATTGGTACCAAGTATTCTCTTTAGAGTATAAACGATCTATCAACGTTTGCGACCTCAATTGAGTAATCAACTAAAGGTGTTAACTTTGAGATCTTGTGAAGTTTATTTCTTGACTTTATCTTGTTTGTTCTTTTTCTTTTTTTAGGTACAATAGCAATAAGAGAAGATATCCCAAATTCTTCGGGAGAGATAATCTTTGAAGATATAATGGTGGCTATACTGAGTGTGAAACAAGATGTTAATGTTATGGATAGCCGGTGTGGATCTCTTGAAGGGAGATGAAAGGCATGGAAAGCTCTCTATTAAGGAGGATGGATTCTTTGGAAGTCCGTCTAGATTTCCACCCATACAACACCTCAAAACTATAATGCTTCTTTTAGTGGACATGCTCCTAACACCTCCACTAATATAACTCCATAATCACTTCACCAAATGCTCAATCCACCGAGGCAAATATAATAACCCATCATCAAATCCATTAATTACACAAATAACCAAAATCCCATTTGTCAACTACAACCCTAATTCAATCAGATACCTCAACAAGCTCCACAAAACCAAGAACCACAAGTCAACCCAATTAAGTTGAGAATGAAGGGGAAGAAGAAGCTATGAAAGGGGAGATGAATTTGACTCAATAAAGAAAGTTATACAAGATGTTGAGAAGAGGATTGAATTGAATGATGTTTATGAGCCAATTCTTCCAAAGGAGGATTCAAAGGAAACCCCTCAAGAGCCTAAGTTTGAAGGTCCTTATAAAGCACCTATAGAGTACAAGAGAACAAGTTCAAATTATCATTTACAACACATATACCTACCACTCTTATTCCTAGTGATCCTTGGAGGCATGATGATATTTTTATCATATTCGCTAGACCTTTGAATTTGTTTGATATCATAGCATATCACGAGACAATTAGTGTTTTGAATATTCTTTTAGGGAATTTGCATTTGGTGCTTGAATTGTGTGGGTGTGGAAATCTAAATGTAAAATCAATTTGCTACTTTAGGAAGAGTCCTTGGTGTGTACTGGATGTACAACTTCTGTTTCCAAATCCTTGTCATACTTGTGTGGTCGGACAAGTTAAAGTAATAGGGAGGACTCTTAGGAGTATGCTAAATTCCATGAGAAGAAGTTACCCAACTTATTGTTAATACCTTTTCATTTGGAGTAAATTGGTTTCTCATGGATTCCCAAATTCCTCTAATAGCATGAATCCGTTGGCAAATACACTTCTTGTGGGAAATTGCTTGAATAGAAAAGATGTGATGTGCTTCAATTTTCTTGTCTCATGTTATTGGAAACTCATGTTTGAGGGTAATTTAGATGAAAATGGTGTCCTTAACTCTTTTCTTTTGTATATTTTTGCTTATGATGTTGACCATGTTTTTGTTCAAAATGCATTTTGTGTGAACATTGGTTGTCTTGGAAGGAAGTGTGATGTGCATCCTAATGAATTGACTCTATCCTTAGTTTCTACAACTTCAAGTGACCTAAATACTTGCTTGCTTTAGTACATGGATACTCATAAATATGGAAACATCTTGGATGGGAATCCTCTTCGCCATACCTTTCTTTACTACCTCATTGCATTTGATGACGTCCATGTTGATGTTTGATTAGTTTTAGATAGAGGTAGGAGTTCTTGGGTATGGTCTTTTGGTGAATTATTGAAACAGTTGTGTTTTATGACTTTAGTAGATTCCTTGTTTCATAATTCTTCTTATATCCAACTCCATTGCACTTTAAATGATGAATTCTCTTTCGTTGGATTAAATGATATTTGGTTATATAAGAAATGGGTGTCTCTTTGGCATGGATGTTTTGATTTTAACCATTTTACTAACTATCTTGCTTCAATAAAATATTGGTTGTGTGTTCTTCTCTTGTGTTTAAGGGTTGTGGATTCGAGGATAAATCTTCTTCAGGAAGGAGAGAATGATACAATTCAAATGTCCTCTGACTCGTTAGAGAGGATGGTTATAGGTCAAGAGGTACTTAATGACCCTTTGGTGCTATCAAAAGGTGGTAATTGGATGATTATGATGATCAAAGATGATCAAGGGACATTAAAGAAGCCAAGGGAAGGCAAGACGGTGCTAGTGACATGACCTGACCTGGGGCCTTATTGTAATGGGCATCCCAAGTCCAACCAGAACAGGGGACCAGCCACTGTTACCCAACCCAACCACCATTTGCATGCCTTGACTCATCTGAGCACCGAACATATAACAAGATAGCATAACTGGAAAATAACTGGCTTTGGGATAGTTCTATTCCTACACCAACCCTAAAAAGTCATCCTGTCACCCAAACTATACCAACCAAACCACCAAGCAAGACAGTACCAAACCAAAGGCCATAACCAAGATCTACAAAACATAATATGATTAATCCCAAAATGAAATACGCTGGAATAGTGTAATACCCCATATTTTGGACTAGAATGAAAATCCGTCATTCCTATGCGTGGATGTTTCAAAAGGCTCAAATCCTATATAAAATTAGTTTGTTAATCAATTATGTAGTGTGGGAATCTATTTGAGCATGAATTTAGATCATAGAGGTCCCCTACCTAAAGTCCAAGTTGAAAGCTTTCCTATCGTTCAAGTTTTAGTGAGCGTCAAAACTTGGGTGAAATTCAATCGACCTTAACTTATTGTATATGACGAACTGGGTGGTTTACTATATATAAAATGAAATCTCTTTGAATTATCTTTCCAACAATACCAATTTCACCTAAATCTGATATCATAGGAAAGAGTTATCCCGATTTTATTCCAGCATGTCAAGCTGGAAAATGGTGACCACATTTCTGACGACGTTTTTGAAGACATCATCACATTCTGACGACATTTTTGATGACATCGTCAGTCCTAGGCAGAAAATCAAGAATTTGAACCCCTTATGTGATGACCATTCGTGATAGCCTATCACGGACCTGACAGCCTGTCACGGATGGCGTCAAGTATATTTTTCCATTAATTCAAGGGCATTTTAGCAAGGGTATTTTGGTCATTTCCTTCACCTTCCACGACTTATAACCCTAAAGAGGCATAATTTTTCTCATTTTTCTTCAGTTAAGCATCTCAAAAACCCTCTCTTACACTCTCAACCACAATATTAGGGTTTCATCAACCTCATCTCTCAAAAGCAAGATTCAAGCCTTTTTTCCAAGATAATTAAGAATTAAGTTTCCCAATCCAAGAACTCTCCAGCAAATCATCAAGGTTTCCATTCTAAGGTATGTGTGTGTTCATTCATGGACTCCTTTCACCAATGAAGTTCAAGAACCCTTTTCTAAAACTATATATTATGGTTTTCATGTTATGAATGGATTATTGTTCATGTTTATGTGTTGAATGATGCCAAGATAGAATCCTTATGTGTTATTATGAATCTATGACATCATATGAGTTGAAAACATGTAAGTGTGATTATTTATGATGAGTAATTGTATGATTTACACCTATGCCTAAGTTGTGCATGTAAGGTGTTTGATAAAATACTTAAGAGACTAGAAATAATGCATTATAGCTAAATTGTGACTAAGTGAAGGATTCATGATAGTCGTCTATGATTCAATGTCATCAATGTTGATAATGTGTCTTGTGAACACTGTTGGATTACTCATGAACTAGTATCATGGAATTATGCTATGCTTACTTGCAAAACCCACTCATGTACAAGATGTAGAATACCCATGTACTTCGTGAAATTCCCCAAGTTATGATATTATGGATTGTGGTTGTAATATGTAATGAGCATGATATTGAAAGCTATGCAAGTATATACATGTTGTATGAAATTCCCTTCCATGAAATAGATTGTTGAGAACAATGATTAGTATGATATCCCTTATTTATGATATTGTGGATTATGGACTATACTTTTATGATCAAGTCAGTCATGTGTGTCAGTTTCCTTCCATCGAGTCCTGGGGGTACTTGTACCCGAAAAATATAGTTGTGTGTCTAGAGACATGTCATAGTTTCACGATACACTCAGTCAAGCCATGATCTAAAGAAATCAGTCAGTCATGTGACTCAGGAAAACTCAGTAATCTTAGTAGTTCCGTAATCTCAGTAATCTCAGTGCTCAGTAACCTTAGTAATCACAGTAAATCTCAGTAACTTCAAAAATCTTAATTAGTCCTCAGAACTCATTATATTCCGTCCATCATCGGAATTCAGTAAACTCAGTTTTAGCTCCGCTAAACAATACTACTAGCATCAGTTTAGTTAATCAGTATCAGTTCAGCAAATAGTTCAGCAAATAAGTTTAGTTAAGTTATTTAGTTTATCCCAGTTATTCAGTTCAGTGTCTTTCAGATGGGAGAAGGATTCAGCACCGAGCGAACCTAGGGATGGGGAATCACCCTCTAGAATAGGACTAAGATCCCTATATGTAATCCCTAAGTTCCAGAACTACATTGCCAGCATAGGTACGAGATGTCACCCGTTAGATAGGACTGACATACTCAGGGGTCATTCGTTAGCACATTTATATGTATAGGACTGATCCCAGGAGTCACCCACTAGATTAGGACTAACTCCACAGCAGATGTCTTTACTGGTGGTGCGGTACTAACACCCATCCAGTCAGGGAAGAGATTGGACCCAGTCAACATAGCTTATGGAATATCGGTTAGATGACTATATCCCACTATTTTAGTTACAGAATCTGGGCTTTCAGACACAGTCAGCTCAGCTTAGTAGTACAGATTCAGTACTGTTAGGACTGATCTCAACTATGATTAATCAGTAAAAGAATTATTATATTTAAAGATCACCCGCTAGATAGGACTGATCTTAGACTAAGTCAAATAATTCTTATTATCAGTGTTCTCATGATCACCCGATAGATAGTACTGATCTCAGATTTAGTTACTCCAAGTAGAACGGAACTCAAATAGTTCCATCAGAACTTAGACTGTCAGATACAGTCGCTCAGTATTGGTTATATTGATTAGTCTGATCATTACAGTTATATCAGCTACATCAGTTGTCATAGCTCACGTTAACAGTATTCAGTTTCAGGACTATTAGACACAGTCATTCAAACCAGTTCTTCTTAATTTGAACTGTTAAAAATAGTCAATAATCTATTCAGTACCTCAGCAACAGTAAAGTCATGTCTTCAGCATTCAGACTCAGTAGTCAGCTTCATCACGAGTTCAGTTATAATTATTTATGCATGTATGTATTCTCACGTTCATATTAGTAGGCATTGTTCATGCATATAACCCTTTGCATTTAGCCTACCTCACTCGTATACTCAGTACATTCAGATGTACTGACGCATTTATGCTATGGTGCTTTCTTTTATGTTACACCATAGGTTTAGAGGCACGAGATCCAGATCAGTAGTAGCATTCCAGTGTTCAGAGTTTGTAGTGAGTCCTTCTCATTCAAGGATGATATGATTATTGCTACATTTACTATTCAGTTGCTAGATGGAGTTATTTGGAGACATGTTCCTTCAACTCCTTATTCAGTTCAGTTAGAGGATTTCAGAAAAGATGTCAGATTAGATATTCAGATCTCATTATTTTCAGTATTTATGACTTGTTTTTGTATTATTATACCTTTTTCAGACATTTTGTTATCAGATGTTTATTCAGTTCGAACCTTATACCCTTTCTGGTCATGTTTCCATATTTTATGATATATTATGAGTATACAGGTACAAATATCAGTCATGGGTTAGCTTGTGGTCCTTCAGAGTCATGAGCACTATGTAGCATTCTGGTTCAGAAAATTGGGGTGTTACAAACTTGGTATCAAAGCCTAAGGTTCAATAGTCTTAGGAAGTCTGAAAGCTGCATCTAGTATAGTCTTGTACATGTGTGTGTTGTGCACCACACCTATGTACAAGAGTCTATGAGATATTTTAGGAATAGTTTCCCTTTTTTTAGTATTCATGTTGTGCCAGTGAGCAGTCAGATTTGTATAGCTTGTTTTCTAATCCTTGCATCTATTCATGCTATCCAAAATCTTAGAGAATGTAACTATTTCAAGGTAGAACTTCCTAGTAGTTGCAAGTTCAGTTCATCTCATGCATCATGCATTAGTTTCAGACTCCCAAAGTTTAGTTATAATCTAGTTCGTAGATGCCCTGTGCATCACCCAGTATCTCCGTAATGTAAGCGTTCTTAGAGGGACATAGCATCCCAAGGGGGAGATACCCCACTTTCTCTTAACGCTCACATGCCTTAGATCCTTCAATTTCTCCTTGCATAATGAATTCAGTCTAGAATAGAGGGTACTCATAAGTTGACCTTCAAGTTAGACCGCAGCTGTAAGTCAAGTATACAGAGGTTCAGTTTATTTCATGATATTCAGTCCATCTGTCACGTAGCAGAATCAATCATGTTCTCATGTTTCAGTTCAATCTTAGTGACTTTAGCATTGCATGTTCAGTCGCATGTTTGTGATTCAGTTCAGTCATGTATTCACGCATCTAATATGTATGGTCAGCTTATTAGTACTTTCAGTCATGCATTCACGTATCTTGTCAGTCATATAATCATGCATCAAATATGCATGGATTCAACTTATCAGTTAAGCATCAGATATGCATTCTCAGTTTGAGAAACTCAGTTTATCGGAACACTCAGTCCTACATTCATAAATCAGCTATCCATGCATCAGATATGCATGTACAGTATGATATGCTCAATTTTCAGTCATGTCAGCCATGAAATCATGATCAGTCATTCATGCTATATATTTGTGTAAGTTGTATTTTCTCTCATCTCATCCAGTATCATTCGAGGATGAATATTCCCAAGGAGAAGATATTGTAATACCTCATATTTTGGACTAGAATGAAAATTCGTCATTCCTATGCGTGGATGTTTCAAAAGCCTCAAATCCTATATAAATTTAGTGTGTTAATCAATTATGTAATTTGGAAATCTATTTGAGAATGAATTTAGATCATAGAGGTCCCCTAACTCAAGTACAAGTTGAAAGCTTTCCTATTGTTCAAGTTTTAGTGAGCATCAAAACTTAGGTTAAATTCAATCGATCATAACTCATTGTGTATGATGAACTGGGTGGTTTAATATATATAAAATGAAAGATCTTTGAATTAGATTTCCAATGATACAAATTTCACCTAAATATGATATCGGAGAAAAGAGTTATCCCTATTTTATTCCAGCATGTCAATCTGGAAAACGGTGACCACATTTCTGACGATGTTTTTGACGACGTCGTCACATTATGACGATATTTCTGACGACATCGTCAGTCCTGGGCAGAAAATCAAGAATTTGAACCCCTTATGTGACGGCCTATCACGAACCTGACGGCCTGTCACGGATGGCGTCAAGTATATTTTTCCAGCAATTCAAAGGCGTTTTTGCAAGGGTATTTTGGTCATTTCCTTCACCTTCCACGACTTATAACCCTAAAGAGGCGTAATTTTTCTCATTTTTCTTCAGTTGAGAATCTCAAAAACCCTCTCTTACACTCTCAACCACAAGAATAGGGTTTCATCAAACTCATCTCTCAAAAGTAAGATTCAATCCTTTTTTCAGAGATAATCAAGAATTAAGTTTCCCAATCCAAGAACTCTCCATCAAATCATCAAGGTTTCCTTTCTAAGGTATGCGTGTGTTCATTAATGGACTCCTTTCATCCATGAAGTTCAAGAACCCTTTTCTAAAACTATATATTATGGTTTTTATGTTATGAATGGATTATTGATCATGTTTATGTGTTGAATGATGCCAAGATAGAATCTTCATGTGTTATTATCAATCTATAACATCATATGAGTTGAAAACATGTAAGTGTTATTATTTATGATGAGTAATTGTATGATTTGCACCTATGCCTAAGTTGTGCATGTAAGGTGTTTGATAAAATACTTAAGAGACTAGAAATCATGCATTATAGCTAAATTGTGACTAAGTGAAGGATTCATGATAGGCCTCTATGATTCAATGTCATCCATGTTGATAATGTGTCTTGTGAACACTGTTGGATTACTCATGAACTAGTCTTATGGAATTATGCTATGCTTACTTGCAAAACCCACTCATGTACAAGATGTAGAATACCCATGTACTTCATGAAATTCCCCAAGTTATGATATTATGGATTGTGGTTGTAATATGTAATGAGCATGATATTGAAAGCTATGCAAGTATATACATGTTGTACGAAATTCCCTTCCATGAAAGAGATTGTTGAGAACCATGCTTAGTATGAAATCCCTTATTTATGATATTATGGATTATGGACTATACTTTTATGATCAAGTCAGTCATGTGTGTCAGTTTCCTTCCATCGAGTCCTGAGGGTACTTGTACTCGAAAAATATAGTTGTATGCCAAGAGCCATGTCATGGTTTCATGATACTCTCAGTCAAGCCATGATCTATAGAAATTAGTCAGTCATGTGATTTAGGAAAACTCAGTAATCTCAGTAGTTCAGTATTCTCAGTAATCTCAGTGCTCAGTAACCTCAGTAATCACAGTAAATCTTAGTAACTTCATAACTCTTAATCAGTCCTCAGAACTCATTATATTCCGTCCGTCATCGGAATCAAGTAAACTCAGCTTTAGCTCCGCTAAACAATACCACTAGTATCAGTTCAGCAAATCAGTTCAGTTAAGTTATTTAGTTAAGCCTAGTTATTTAGTTCAGTGTCTTTCAGATGGGAGTAGAATTCAGCACCGAGCGAACCTAGAAATGGGGGCTCACCCTCTAGAATTGGACTGAGATCCCTAGAAGCAATCCCTAAGTTCTAGAACTATATTGCCAGTGTAGGTACGAGATGTCACCCGTTAGATAAGACTAACATACTTAGGGGTCACCCGTTAGCACATTTATATATATAGGACTGATCCCATGAGTCATCCACTAGATTAGGACTGACTCCACAGCAGATGTCTTTATTGGTGGCGCGGTACTGATACCTTTTTAGTCAGGGTAGAGATTGGACCCCATTCAGCTTAGCTTGGGGTATGTCGGTTAGGTGAACACATCCCACAGTTTTAGTTACAGAATAAGGGCTTTCAGACACAGTCAACTCAGCTTAGTAGTACAGATTCAGTACTGTTAGATACAGTCAATGCTTATCATTGTAAATAGACTTCAAGATCACCCATTAGCTAGGACTGATCTTAACTATGATTAATCAGTATTAGAATCATTAGATTTAAAGATCACCTACTAGATAGGACTTATCTCTGACTAAGTCAAATCATCCTTATTATCAGCATACTCATGATCACCCTCTAGTTAGGACTGATCTCAGATTTAGTTACTCCAAGTAGAACAGAACTCAGATAGTTCCATCAGAACTTAAACTGTCAAATACAGTCGCTCAGTATTAGTTATATCATTAGTCCGATCATTATAGTTATATCATCTATATCATTTATCATGGCTTACGTTACCAGTATTCAGTTTCAGGACTGTTAGACACAGTTATTCAAACTAGTTCTTCATAATTTGAACTGTCAAAAATTGTTAATAATCTATTCAGTACCTCAGTAACAGTAAATTCATATCGTCAGCATTCAGACTCAGTAGTCAGCATCATCACGAGTTTAGTTATAGTTGTTTATGCATGTATGTATTCTCACATTCATACTAGTTAGCATTGTTCATGCATATAACCCTTTGTATTTAGCCTACCTCACCATTATACTCAGTAAATTCAGACGTACTGACGTATTTGCGCTATGGTGCCTTCTTTTATTTTACACCATAGGTTCAGAGGCACGAGCTCTAGATCAGCAGTAGTATTCCAGTGTTCAGAGTTTGCAGTGAGTCCTTCTCATTCGAGGATGATATGATTATTGCAACATTTACAATTCAATTACTAGATGAAGTTAGTTGGAGACATGTTCCTTCAACTACTTATTCTGTTCAGTTAGAGGCTTTCAGACTAAATGTTAGATTAGATATTCAGATCTCATTATTTTAAGTATTTATGACTTGTTTTAGTATTGTTATACCTTTTTCAGACATTTTGTTATCAGACGTTTATTCAGTTTGAACCTTATGGCTTTTCATGTTTATATTTCCGCATTTCATGATATATTATGCAGTATACAGGTACAAATATCAGTCATGGGTTATCTTGTGGTCCTTCGGGGTCATGAGCACCGTGTAGCATTTCGGTTCAGAAAATTAGGGTGTTATAAATAGTAAGAAATTATGTTAAATGATGTTAGCCCCATTACCAATGCCAATATTAAGGCTGGCTCCAATACTAATCTCGCCCATTCTGACCCATACCAGTGCCACAAATCCTCTAACCAAAAGAGTATGAATATCTGGTTTTGACATACCCCCAACCATAGCAAAAACCAATATCTAAAAATAAATCAAAATGTCTAAAAATATCCATCTAATGAAATGGATCCTTCTAGAAAGATAGAAGCTCACCACTTCAATCCAACATCTGCCCCCAAGTCAATCTCTATGTAGGAGGAGTAGAACAGCCGGTTCCTACATATTGTGGATATACAGTAGTCCAAAGATGGGTTAGCGGGTGAACGCTAGCATAAATTCAGGCTAAAGATAAAATAATGCCATTTATAAAACCAAGTAAAACCATCCATATGCACAAAAACCATACATATATATATATATCTATGCCAGGAAAGGGAACCGGGTTTAACATTCTATTAAAAACTTTACCTGGTTGTGTAGTTTTGCCTTCCTAAACTACCCACGAGCTATATGGGGTTAGATCCCTCTGCTGAAAGGGCCCTAATACGTGAATCCACATGACCAGGGAAGAAAACATGGGAAGACTAGTAAATCCCCTAAATATAAAGTGTGACATAATGCACACGGTCACTTCGACCAAAACTCACATCGACAAATATGAGTGCCAGTTTTTCCCCCCTCTCGAGACTTCAACCTTCCATGGCTTTGCTATACACCCCATCATTATTACCCAATTAAAACCATTACCACACAACTAACCAATCTATTAACCATTTAATAACGAAGGCCATTACTAGTGGTATTGTCATACCAATAATAATTTGCAAGTTTTGTCCATAACGACCTATATATAGGCTTAAGGGATTCCATGTACCCTTCATGATTTCTAATTAACAAAAACCATGGCCACCAAGGACTTTCCAATCAATTTAAAACCATTTAAACCATTCATATCACTTAGGGTTCCATTACCAAGTTTGAACCATGCATAATTTCCATTAAAAAACCAATATTATAGTAAAAACATTGTTATAGACATTTTATCAAACACATTGGGGGCATCGTATTTCCAAAACAAAAGTACATTATTAGAGAATTATTCCCATGCAACCAATTATCCAAAACCACCATTAATGAATATAAAAGCATAATTAAAACATGAGAAAATCAGAACCAAGCATCTATAACCAAAATTCCCAAATCATATTTGAGAACCCAAACCATACAACACTAAAATGATAAAAAGATTGTATAAAATTATGTCTTTAATTTTAACTTACAATGAGGGAAGAAAACATGTCATAATTGACAAAGTAGACGGAGAGAAACCACCAAAAAGGTCCCTAATTTAGTCCTCTAGTTGAAACCCTAGCTTTATTGCCCAAAATCTCTTAAGAGAATTATAGAGTGTTTAGGAAGAGTTTCTAAGTTTTAATGAATGGAATAATAGGGTAAATAGCCTCCTAAGTGAGTCAGAAGTCGTGGAGCCTTATTAGGGTAAGTAGGGAAATGTCCAGAATACCCTTAGTTAAGTTGCACAAAATCCCATTATAGGGGTACGACTGACCCTTATCAGTCATACCTTTTAATACGAGTGGTACACACCTACCCTAAGCCTCAACCCTTGGACCTAACACTATCTAGTGTATGACTCATCCTATCCAAGTTGTATTGATATCATACAATCCGTACCCTTCACACGTATTCCTGGCAAGATAGAATCACAGAAGGTTTGAACACTGTCTGCCATAAAAGTCTCTGGTACCACTCATACAATGGCTTACGGCACCTGGTGAACAACTCATACTCAGATCCAACTTAAGTTAAAAGACTAAGGTTAAGTGAAGGAACCAAACGGTCAGTATTCAACCATATGACTCGTACCAAGTCGTACCTATTCCAGTGACCAAAATCCATCCCACCATGCAACATACGACTAGAACATACCATTCATACCCCAACATACGGCTTGTACCCATCAGTCATATTAGTTCCAGAGATTAGAAGTCCAAAAAAATTTCTAAGGTACAGAAACTAGGGTTTTTTAGCTAGAAGGCCTTCAAAAGAGGACATGTGCCCCATCTACTTTCGAGGCGCATCCAACCTGCTCTAGATCTAGAAGAGCAGGTCAAAATAGCCTTGTATACACCCCATGTATGTCCCATATGCTCTAGAAAAGCTCAAGTAAATATTTAATGGGCTTTTATGCTTTGTCTTTCCTAAATAGGTTACTTTTGGGCCTATAATATGTAATAATTAACCTACACTATAAATAGGACCTTATTTTATTTTAGTAAGTATATTTTGAAGAATTATAAATGTATACTCTTATGAGAGTGTGAGGTAAGCATGGAATAGCTTCTGTTGAAACTTCATTTTGAAATGTGGGTTGCTTAGGCATCCAATTCCCTTGAGGTCTACGTAGGAGTTAGGTGCCTTTATTTATTTTGAATAGAGGGTTAGGGGTTTGATATACCCTGGGTTTTCTATTCATTCTCTCATTGAGTCTATCTATTTACTTGCTTTCTATTTATCTTTATCTTTTGTATTCGTATCATAGTTTAGTTTTTATTTCCGTAGATTTATTTTGTATCAAAACCAAAACAAGGTAAATTCTAAAACCTTGGGTTTCCTCCCAAGATACATTTGATTTAACCTTATGGTATGATGTGTCTATGTTGGGACCTATGAATTCACCAATAAGCCCATGGTCTGCCTCCCATACAACGCCTAATTTAACATCATGGCACGACTCAGTGCCCTTGAAAACTCATACTTCTCCAAAGCTAACATTCGTTCACACTTTCTACTCCTCTATACTTCCTAAGTAATGCTTGACACTACACCCATTCCCTTGAATAGGGCATCCCCATCTTTATGTAGCTCAATTGCACTATGTGGAAATACTCTTACCATGGTGAATGGTCTTGACTACCTAGACTTCTAGGTAACAACCAAAGTCTCAAAATATACTACAAGAACACATCACTAGGTTGGAATACCTTTTTTTCAATCTTCTTGTCATGGTATAATTTCATCTTCACCTGAAACAAGACTGAACTATCATAAGCACAGAGGCGAAACTCATCTAACTCATTCTTTTTTTCCAATCTCAAGTGTCCAACATCGCTTTACTCAAAGTTCATCTTCTTCAATACCCATTACATTCCCATAGTGACTTATGCTCAAGTTAAACCAGCAAGTGGCATGCCTTACCATACACAGATGATAAGGGAAGGCATCAATGGGAGTTTTGTAAGCTATCTGGTAGGCGTAAAGTGCATCATCTAACTTTTTCAACTAGTTAGTCTGGTTGGCATTCACAATATTTTCCAAAATGGACTTCATCTCCCAGATGGAGACCTCAACTTTCCCACTTGTTTGTAAAATGGTAAGGTATTGCCACCTTATCTTTCACTCCATATTTCTCTAGTAAGGCCTTGAACAAATAATTGTAAAAATAGGACCCACCATCACTGATTATAGCTCGTAGAGAACCAAATTGAGAGAAAATATTGTTCTTCAAAAATGCTATGATACTTCAACCTTCATTATTAGGAAATACAATGGCTTCCTCCCACTTAGACACATAGTCGACTTCTACCAAAATGTACTTCATACCATGTGAACTCACAAATGGACCCATGAAATCAAAACCCCATAAATCAAATATTTCAAACTCAAGAATAGGTGTCATGGGAGCTCATGCTTTCATGAGATATTGCCCTGACTTTGGCAATGTTCATAGGACCAAGCATAGTCATGTGCATTTTTATAAATCATCAACCAATAGCAACAACATTGTACAATTTTATGGGCAGTGCGAGTACCTCTATGATGACCCCCAATTGGAGATGAATGACAGACCTCCAAAATACCCATTATCTCAACTATGGGAATATTTCTTCAAATCACAACATCAAAGTACACAAGATATAT
This sequence comes from Capsicum pubescens, assembly GCA_030864215.1. Taxonomy (NCBI): domain Eukaryota; kingdom Viridiplantae; phylum Streptophyta; class Magnoliopsida; order Solanales; family Solanaceae; genus Capsicum; species Capsicum pubescens. Next base: position 151,696,028 of record CM061543.1, on the reverse strand, counting down.
GTAAGGCTCAACCCAAAAGAACTTTCGTACCATATGCATAAATCATTTTTTCTATAGAAATGACATGTCTTCTGGGATGAGGTCACTTGCCAAATAATTAGCAAAGTCAACAAACCAAGATATTAAGTTTTGTGATACTGCTAAGGCATGCTCATCTAAAATAGTGTCATCAATCTCTATCTAATCTCCTAGCTTAAGCATCGCCTGCTTTTCTAGGTAGGATAGATGGTCTGCAACCTGATTTTCTGTGCCGTTTTTATCCTTAAGCTCAAAGACAAATTCTTGTAGTAATAGTACCCATTGGATTAATCTAGGTTTAGCATACTTCTTCGCTATTAGGTACCTAAGATCAGCATGATCATTGTGCACAATGACTTTGGTACCAATAACATAGGATCAAAACTTCTCAAAAGCTAACACCACCACGAGAAACTCTTGTTTAATAACTATGTAAGTTTTTATGATGGGTTGAGTGCTTTGCTGGGATAATACATAGGATAAATTATATTCTTACGTCTTTAGCCTAGGATAGATCCTAGTCATATACCACTGGTGTCATATATCACCTATAATGGAAGGGTCCAATCCAGAGACAATAATAGGATTTGTTATCAACATGTTTTTAAGGCACTGAAAATCCTTGAGACAGGAATCATTTGAAACAAACATCACCTCCTTCTCTAACAGCTTGCATAATGGATTAGAAATCTTAGAGTATTCCTTTACGAATCACCTATAAAAACCCACATGACCTAAGAAACTCTAAATACCTTTTCGAGAAATTAGTGGAGGTAATTTTTCAATCACCTCAATTTTAACCATGTCAATATCTACCCATTTCTTTGAAATTTTATGCCCAAGAATGACTCCTTCTTTGACCATGAAGTGACGTTTCGCCCATTTTATAAATAGGTTGCACTCCTCAAATCTTTGTAGTGCATTAGCCAAGTTAGCTACATAGTCATAAAAAGAGTCTCCGACAATAGAGAAATCATCCATAAATATCCTTCACTATATAAGAAAATATAGACATCATGCAACACTGAAAAGTGGTGGAAGCATTAGAAAGACCAAAAGGCATCCTCTTAAATCCAAACTTACCATACAAACAAGTGAAATTAGTCTTCTTTTGGTCTTAGGGGGAAATAAAATTATGATTATGCCCCAAATAACCATCGAGAAAATAATACAATCTTCTACCTGCAAGACAGTCAAACATCTAGTCCATAAATGGCATAGGAAAGTGTTCTTTCTACATCCAAGTATACAACTCTCGATAATTCATACACACGCATCATCCAATGATTGGTCTCAAAGGAACTAACTCATTCTTCTTGTTGGGGACTTCAGTGATCCCACTTTTTTTGGCACACACTGAATCGAGCTCACCTACTTTTTATCAGCAATAGCGTAAACCATACCTACATATAACAATTTGATAACCTCTTTTTCACCACATCTTACTTAGGTGGATTTAGCTAACATTGATGCTTGATGCTAGAAACACACTTCAGTTTAAGATGAATCTTATGAGTGCAAATTTTTGGTGGAATTCTGACAATATTAGCAATATAGCCCATTAAAACTTTTCCAAAATCAAGGCTTCAATATACAAATCTAAGAAATCAGATGCAATAATAATCGATAAGGTATTATTGTCCCCCAAGAATGCATAAAGAAAATTCTAGGGAAGGACTTTCATATCCAAAACTGGTGGCTCGTCAATAGATGGATGAGCTGGTGAGGTTTCTCTATTCTTCAAATCAAGATCTAACTTATTTAGTGCATAAGTATAATAACCTCTTTCAATAGGTGCACTCACCATCTCATTATACTAATTGACATTGTCTCTATCAAAATTCATGATCACTTTTGTCAAAGCCTCGACACCAAGTCTCTTCCTAATTGGTACAATCACTACATCTTTATCTACGTTGTCTATCACAGAAACTAGAAATATATCCTTTGATTGTATCATCGATTGGCACATATTGAAATTGACATGTCCATCATTAATCTTGAATTTTAACTTTCCCATATCTTTGTCAACCAATGCCCTACTCGTGGCTAGAAAGGGGCTTTCTATGATGATGGGGACATCAAAATTTACCTCACAATTGAGAATCACAAAATTGTCTAGTAATATGAAAGAAGATACCTTTACCAACATATTGGATAATATACCAATTGGCTTCTTACAATACACTCAGCCATAAATAGTCTCATAAAGGTCAACATACAACTAGTGGCACTAGATTAATGCTAGCTTAAAATTGCTTAATTCATGTGAAAAACTTAAGGACCCAATAGTACAAGGAATAGTGAAAGCTTTGGGTTACTCCTTCTTAACAAAATATTGTAAGACAACGATACTGCAGTGGTGCATAATATCAACAGGCTTAAAACTCACTATTTTTTTCTTAGTCACTAAATCCTTCATGAATTTTGCATAACCAAGCATCTACTATAAACCTTCCACAAGAGGTATATTAATATATAATTCCTTCAACATCGATATGAATTTTTGATATTTTCCTTCTTTTACATTCTTTTTCAACCTTTGTGAAAGAGGTGGGGGAGCTCGTGGAATGGCTTTTAACAGTGGTATGACCTTTTTGCCCTTTTTTATTATTATCAACTTATTTCTCTAAACTTGTCAATTTATGCAATGTCTCTACATTAGTTAACAACTTCTTAGTTTCAATTTCAGGTGTATCATCAACATCTATCGTATTATTCCTCACCTCATCAACCACAACATAGGTGGATCAAAAGCCTTTTACCACTCCGAGTGGTGATGACTAGGTAGTGATTGTCATTATTTGGAGTCGGAATAGCATTTCTAGGATGAGTGATTGATTGATGTTGATTCAAGATAGTCGACATCTTCCCAAACTATTGCTCAAGCTACTTAATCGTGGTGGCATGTGATTCTAATTTCTAGCTCAATCCTGATTTTTCTGTCGTAATATGCCTAAGGCAAATCTGTTAGTTCTCTAAATCATTAACCATCTTAGCAAGCAATTTTTCTATTCTTGAGTCAGCATCATGGTTCCCTGGTGGAATATAAAGACTACTCTTGTTTTTCTAATTATCCGTTTTAACCTAGTCACTATCACATTCTCTACATCTGTACCTATACCTACTCCGTAGGAGTTTCAATCTAGATTCTCTTACATTGAGTTACAAGTGTCTTGATTAGACCCTTGGCCCTTGGCTCAAAAACCCTCTATCTTTTTATCTAAGTATTTCACTTTCTACTCAAAATCAAGCTCATCATGTTTAGAAGATTTAACTCTTGCGCCCATAATATTCACCATTTCTACTCCAATAGCTGAAAATAGCTTAGTAAGAAACCCAATATCAGTCCTCAACTATTCTACCTCTATAACCACTATCCTATCTTGGTCTATACTCACTATAAGCACCAATAGTATAATTATTGGCTGCCTTATCTACTTCTTAAGTATGCTACACTCTGTTGGTTTAATTTTGTCTAAGGTGTCCAATGCCTGATCCCATTAACAACTCATGAATGGTTTGCTTGTAATAGTATCAACTAAAGCCTTGCTTTTGCATTCAAGGCTCGATGGAATATCTCCAGCAAATTTATCCTCGTGATTCTATGATTTGGAGCATTCATCAACTTTATTTTAAAGCATAACCATAACTAATAGAGTGACTTTGAAATAATTGTATCCTCAACTCATTCCAAGTAGCAGTAGACCTATGAGGCAGCTCTCCTAACCACAACATTACTTTACCTATAAGATAGAATGGGAACAACCTGAGTTGTGCAACTTTCTGACTCACCCCCAGTAGATTGTATGAAGTTAAAATCCATACAAAATTCATAATGTATATGTTTACATCATTAGTAGGAAAACCAGCAAATACTCCCTTCATATTCAGTAGTTGTATTATTGCACTTGCAATATCAAATTTAATTCCTTAGGGAAGTTCTGGAAGAATAATAGAACTTGTCTCAATTGGTTCCACAAACCTTAGATCTTCTTCTAGATTATTATAAAAATGAAACTATTGATGTACTGGTAATTGAACTTCATTCCTTCTAACTCTATCTCTGTCGAGTACTACTCGACTATTTTTCATTTTTTGTCTATCCCATTCTTTAGGACATCGGGCAAGTGCTAACCTAGCATTTTCTTTGACTATTAACCAAGCCTAAGTTTGCTTAGAAGTTTGTTAATACCATGTGGAGGTGGATGATTTAATGCAATTAGGTCATCACGAACCATTTTATGCTAGGCTCTTTTATCATATTCTTTTACTCTCTCGATCTTACAATTCTATCATAAGTTTTGTTCAAGCTTAGGATCACATAGAATTAGGGGATTGCCTTAAATCCTAGTATTGTTCATACATCAGTGTGTGACCTAGAAATAGTAGAAAACAAAACATCAATAAATGAAACCAACAACTTTAACAACCTCAATCAATCAATTTGTAATGGTATTCCTCGGCAATGATGCCAATATTTGATGTTTCCTAAATTACACCAGTACAAAAGTATAAAGGAGTCACCTATCAACTATAGAACCCAACAAGGTGGGGTCGATCCCATAATGAATAGGACAAAAATTTATCATGAGTAATTGGAAATTATAGAAATTAAAAGGGAGTTTTGTGAAAATAATAGTAACTTTAAAAATGCGGCAATTAGGGTTGTTATCAATATGAGACGATCACTAGGATTGTGTTCTCAATGATTAAATAACTCCATAGACTGTGTGTTCTTGTCAAAATTTCTCGATGCTTGCATGAAAATTCTAACAAGTTATGTTTCTCCTAACCATCTCTTGACCTTGGTTTTAGTGAATTACCCTTATCTCCTCTTAATCTTAGAGTGTCACATTACCAACTCTTGTATTCAATCTCAAATTAACTATCTCCTTTGGGTCAAAAGTTAATTGGATGAAGGTTGATAGATTCAAACTACTATTGTGATATCTTTTTCCTAATATTTATATCTCTCCCAAGAAAGTATCAAATACAAATGATTTCTTGACTTTTGAAATAGTTAAGAAAATAATCAAAATGAATAAAATCCCAATACACACAAGAACACCAATTTAGAATGACTTTGTACTTTACCATCTTTGTTAATACATTGAGATTTCCAAATCCCTAGCAATGGAGCCTAACTACTCATGATTGTAAGAATAATCATAGAATTCATAGATTAAATGAGGAGGATGAACTTATGAAGAATAAGAATGAAAACTCAAAATCTAAAATTAATAGTAAACCCTAAAAATTATGAAAAATAATTCCAATATCAATAATGTATATCAGAACTCAAAATTATGTTAAAAGTTGATAAAGTAAATAAATTGATAATAAAACATCTAAGGGGTATTTATAGATACATTTGAAAATCTATCGTAAATCGTGTAGGAAACTTTCATCGGCACTAACCATGAGGCAACCTACGGGTCATAGGTTGAAACTAAAGGGATTAACTAGGCTCATGGAAATCAAAAAATTCTTAGAAATTAGAAATGTAACACCCCAAAAAGAGGGAAATACGGGTATGAAAACATAATAGATGCGGAAGTCTTCTCTAAAACATAGGAATCTCATAAATCTTGGTAAGACAATAGTGAAAATCTTAATACTGAATCAAAAGTCTAACACTAAAACTAGTATTCCGACAAGCCTCTACTATTTGAATCTAGAGAGTCACTGGGACAGGCCCCAGCTGACTCAAAATGTCTAAAAAATAAAATAACAAACATCTGCTACTAAACTGAAAGTGTAAGAAACTAATTACCCGAACTATAAGGACTCACCAACTGCAGGAATGTAGAAGAGATGCTTGAAAATCAATCACGCTACTGAGACTGAGCACCTGAACCTACATTATGAGACAATGTAGCACATAGAAATATATGTGGATAGTACTTTGATGATGTACTGAGTATATGAGGGTGCATGAAATAAGTAAAAAATATCATCGTAATTTATAAAATCATACATACTAATGTAAATGACTCACTTAGGCTTGAATAATCTAAAATTTGGATGTAAAGATTGAATAATAAAACATGTAATCTAAATTTTGTGAGTCATCACACTTAGTTCTGAAATCTCTAGTTTTATTCTATTTCTCAAATCATGTAGGTTAAGTGATGTCTGAAAACATATTCAGTATATCATAAGGCTTCAAATCAATAAACTGCTTAAGAAGGGGGGACATCTTTTGGGAGGTTCTTCTAACCGAAAATACACCATGTGAGAATCCACAGAGTCCCACGAATGCCCCCATTAGGTAGGGCTATTCTATCCTTGCCACAGGAATAGAACATTCTAATCTTTGTGATCACAATCTGAGTCATCCATGTAGAAGTGGGAAAAATCTAATAATCAGTACCTACGTTGGCACGTAGTTCTGGGGTATGAAACCATTATAACTTACCCATCTTGGTGCTAAATACTATGTCCAATCTCATGCTCAAAATCTTAAGAAATCCACTTTAAAATATGCACAAAGGTTCACAGAAAGACAACTATGCTTTGCTTTTCTTTAAATCTCAAGTCTTCTGAAATAAAGTGGATTTTTTATCTAAAATCTAAAAATAATCTAGTCATGAGGTGCTTATAGTGCAAACAATCTTGAAACAACAATATTTAAATGGGGTCTATTGATCCAAGCATCAATCTCATGTTGAAACATCTAAAAAATCAAACTTGATAATGTATACTTTCATAAATCATCTTAAAATCTGGAAATTTCAGCAATATGCATGGAAACATAAACATAATCATGTATTTCAACTTCTAAATCATGGAAAATCTCATAATGTTGCAAGGAATGATAATGGGTATAAACCCTAACTTGAATTTCATGAGAAATAATATAAATTGCAGTAAATTTGTAAATAAAATAAAGTTTTGGGCACAAGGATGAAAGAATTATCCTTGTTCAAACCACACATATCTTAATTGATGATCTTTGATGAAAGGATCGAATCTTGGATTCCTATGGATGCTTTCGAGATGAATTCTTAGTGTTCTTGTATTAGGAATCCTCAATCATAACTTATCTTGGAGAGTTAATGGAGGAATTCTTGAGTTTCTTGGAGAGGAAGTATGAGCCTTAGGGTTTTGTTTAAGAGAGAATGATGAATGGAGCATAAAGTTCTCTCAAATATGATAAATCTTCTATTTTTGGACGGATTGGGGGTTGGGTAATTTACCAAAATGCCCCATTTAAACTTTTAAACGGAACTAAAAAATGTATATTTTCCCAATCTGGGTGGCCATCGCGATGCGCCACTATTGCGGAGGCTCACTGGAAAATGCCAACTGGAAACTAGGCAGACTCCGCGATGCAGAGTCATCGTGGTGCCCCTTTAGAATGCCATTTTGGAACATGGAGCGACGCACCATTATCGCGTAAAACCTCTAGAAATTGACAACTGGGAATCATCCCTCTTCGTGACATGCCAATATCGCGGAGGGACACTGGAAAATGACAATTAGGATTTGATACTTCTCCATGGTGTGCTAAGGGTCTGACTGATGGTGTTTTGTGATTGAAACTTTAAATAGCCATAACTTCTTACGTTGTTATTGGATTTAGTCTAATCTTTTATTGTTGGAAAGTTAATTCAATTTCCTACGTCATGGAAAGTCCAAGTCTAAAGAATTCCACATGAGCTAAACATAACTCATTCTAGAAGATACTCCTTGTCATTTTTAGGATGAGTTTAAGCTAGGAAAAATTATGGGGTATTATAAGAACACCTACTTATGAGGAAACCTATGGGTTGTTGGTTGTACCTATGGCTCGTAAGTAGGATTCATGGGGATCAAAATAAGTTAGATATCTTCCAAATCTTTAGGACCTTAACCTACATGTCCACTTATGGACAGTAGGTACTACCTATGAGCTTTAGGTTGGCTCGTAGGTAGCTTCTTAGCAACTCTTCATCCTTTTTTTATACTTGGCTCTAAACTCTATTTTGTCACAAAATCAACACAAATGCACATCATATCTAATAAGACTATCTAAGTACTTTCATAATTTCCTTGTTTTAAGCATAGAATGTATGGCACATCAAGTATCTCACCTTGGGGTGTTCTATTTTTATTTTTAAAGAATAAGGATGGTTCTATGTACATCTATATAGAATATAGGAAGCTAAATAAGGTAAAAGTAAAGAATAGTTATCATAATCCCCGTATTAATGACCTATTTGACGATATTTAGGGTATATATCAGTTTTCTATGATTTACTTAAGATTTCACAATAATAATTTGAGTATTTAGGTAGAGGAGATCCCTAAGACAACTACTGGGATATGTAACAACTATTATGAGTTTTTGGTGATGTCTTTTAGGTCTACTATTGCCCCAATAATATTTATGGAATTAATGCACCATGTGTTCAGGCTTTATTTGGAATTTGTAACAATCATACTTATTGTTGACATTTTTGTCTATTTAAGAAGTAGGGAGGAGCACAAGTATGCCTACATAAATAGGAACAAGACATCTTTTATATTTTTTTTTCCTCCAACCACTTTGTATAGAATGATTACTGCAACACCTCAAATTTATGGTCATTGAAAGTTTCTAAAATTTTATCCTCACTGTGTTTATTACAACTCACCCTGCGAGTCGTAGGGTGTCATTATGAGTTGTAAGGACCCAAAATATTTCCTGACCAGCATCAGTGGCTATGTTTTCTATTCTGAGAATGAGTGGCTCCAAATGAGTAATATGGACTCATTACAAGTTGTGATGTCCCAACTGTAGTCAAACTAGTGTATGTTTTAAGGGTTGTTGTCCTGATGTTGACTAGGACCCAATGAGTCGTAGGATCTGCTAACGAGTCGTATGATGCAAGTTGTAGGTTCAATAGTATGTGTTCCTAAAGACAACGTCTTGGCTACAGCTCATGATGATGAGTCGTAATGTATCGTTATGACTCATTGTATGACCCATAGTCATTGGCGATAATTTTTCAGTTTTTAAGTTGAGGGCACTTTGGACATTTCCCTATTTTCCCAATTAGACCCCACATCTATAAGACACCTTTAGGGGATTATTTTAAAACATTAACAAATCAAAAACCCTCTTTACACTCTCAAATTCCTTCAAGCAAAGAAAGTTAGGGTTTTCTTAAGGTTGAGGATCTAGTGGTCAATTCAAGATTTCTCCTCCATAATTGAGAATCTTTCAGGTACGTTATTCTTTCCCAATTGTTATTTTGTAAAAGTATCTATTTTAAAGTATTATCTATATGGTTTTGATATTGGTTTTTGAACATGGGTTGAGGGTTTTGAATGATTGTTGTTCATGTGAGGTTTTATGTTTGTGTAAGCATTCATTATGTTTTAAATGGTTGTTTGGCATGTTGATGTTACCTTGAAAGTGTAGTTGGTATGGTGATACCAACAGTGTATGGCTATATGTGTATTATGGTTCAGTGAATATGAATGGGTGATAAATGATTTAATTAGGCTTTATTGAGGGTTATGCAGTTGAGTCATGAAAGTGGAGGTCCCAAGGGACCACTACTAGAAACCGTGGTAGCCGACATAGGGGTCTGAATAAATAAGTGTTTTGAGTCCCCTTTATAATTATTGTATGATTGGGAGGTTCGATATCCCTACATTATATCATATTCTGGGATTCTTAAGTCACCTTGGTGTGCCAGGAGATTAGAGTCACCTATTATGCATATGTACATCCTCTGCTTCATGTGGCTACATGTACTGGGGCCCTTCTAGCTAGGGAGAGTTGGGCCCATATAGCTTATGGGTGCTTTATTATGTTATGATAGTTGAGCTACACAATCTAGGAAAAAGTTTTAAAGTGCATGTTAAGCCTTGTTCCCTTTCCCGACATGTTATTTATGTTTGTATATGTTGATGTATACATGGTTTGAATTGGATTTGACTTTGCTTTATTTTATCTTCTATCCCTGAGTTACATGCTAGTTCTCAACCCACTAACCATCTCTGAATGGTGTATCCCTATGCAATGCAGGCATCAGAGATATTTCTACTTTTCTCATGTAGTGTTAACTAGATCAGATCCATTCATCAGTAGTTGGCGGTAAATTGGAGAGCTTCAATTCTCTAAAAGACTTGGACCTTTAATTGATTCTATTTTATGTTATAATTGAGAGTGTACATCATCATTAAAATTATAATTCTTATTGTTAGGGTCGAGGGCATGTTCCGACACTTTGTTGATTTTGGTTTTGTTAGAATGCTTTATGGATTACTGTGGGGTTGAGTGATGTTGACTGGTTATTTTTGGTTGATTATCGGTAATAGACATGTCTTAAATTCTTTGATTTTATCTTCTGCTATCTTCTTATATATTATGAATTCATCCCATATTGGGGTATTATGTTCTGTTTGGTCAGGTTCAGGTGGTGCCTTCGATTCTTGTTAGACTTGAGATACTTACAATATCTAAGCCCTGGTTCAAGTCATGACAAAGTTGGAATAAGATCTAGGTTTTCTGTTATTGGGTATCGACAAAGCCATGTGAAGTAGAATCTCTTTTATGGGTGTGTAGCAAGCCACACTTATAAGAGAGAGGCTACTAGGCATTTAAGAATTTTTTCCTTTCTTTTCATTCTATTTTGGGTTATAGAGTTTAAGATCTTGAAATTTCCTCTAACTCTCGTATGTTTTCTTTTCAGATCATGCCTCTTTGAAGATCTAATGCTTGTGGAAACTCTTCTATTCCGTCTAAGGATAATGTGTACGGATCTCATCCTACTCAAGGATTTCATACCAAGTCTAGGGTCACTCCTGATTTCCATAGTGAAGTTCCACTGGTTCTTTCTAACCCTCCCCAGACACCTCAGGTGGTGTGTCTAATATTGACTTTTTCCAGTCCATCTATTTGCTTACCCAGTTGGTGGCCTCTCTAACTGAGGTTGTTATTTCTGTTGCTCCATGTTCTAAGGTTACTAGATTTGGCCAATTTATGAGGTTGAGTCCTCTGACCTTTACTGGTTTAAAAGATGTGGACGATCCTTAAAATTTCATTGATGAGATGGAAATTTTTTACTTGTGATTCATGATACTAATGTGGAGGATGTAGAGTTTGCTACTTTATTAGTTGAAGGATGTGGCGTATCAGTGGTATAAGGAATGGGACCAGTCTAGGAGTGATAATGTTGAGTCCCCTTTATGGGATGAATTATCCAGTGTTTTTCTTGATCGTTTCTTTCCTCAGGAGTTGAGGGAAGCGAAGATTGAAGAATTTATGAATTTTATTCAAGGTAAAATGGAAGTGAAGGAGAATGCCTAAAAGTTTCATCAGCTATTACGATATGCTCCAAAATAAGTGTCTAGCATGAGGTCTATAATGAGGAAATTTTCTTCCGATTTGTCCTGTGATTTAATCTTAGAAAGCAAGGCTACCTTGTTGATAAAGGATATAGACACCACTAGACTTGTGGTGTATATGCAACTTGTGGAAGAGGAAAATAAGAAAAAACCAGAGATTAGTAAAAGGTAGAATAAGAAGTTTTGATATTCGAATTAGGATGGAAGTCAATAGTAGAGTGGTAGAGACAGAGGGAAATGGCTAAGAAAAAGTGGGTTAATTCCGATTCCTTCTCTACGTCTAGTGCTTCTTATCCAAAGCCACAGGGTGATCATTATTTTTTGAATAGTGTTTTCCTAGGATATAGGGTGTTAGCCTTAATCTAGTGAGGCTTAGTCAGCTCCATTATATCCCCTTTGTAGATTTTGTGGACAGGTGCATCGTGGTGTTTTTGAAGGATAGAGAAACAACTACTTTAAATATGGTTAGATTGGTCATATGAAGAGGGATTATCCCTCTAGGGTTTCTTATGAGGCAAATAATACCCCTATTGCTACTTATCAGGTCCATCACCAAATGGTGCTACTTCTACTTCTGGCAACGGTACTAGTCACATCTGTCTATATGTTTTCACCACCCGCTACGATTCTAAGGCTTCCTCCGATGTAGTTACTGATACACTCAAACTTTTCTAGTGTGATGTATACTGTCCACTTGATCTTGGGTCTAGCTTTTCTTTTGTGAACCCTTATGCAACTATTTATTTTGGTTTTGATTCTGAATATATTCGGGATCTATTCACTATGTCCTCCCCGATGGGTGACTCTAATATGGTTAAACTGGTCTATAGAGTTTGTCTAATGTTGATTTATGGTAGGGAGACCTTGGTAAATTTGATAGAGTTTGATATGTTAGACTTTGATGTGATTTTAAGGATAGATTAGTTGCATTCATGATATATGTCTCTTGACTATCGAACCTAAAGGTTCAGTTTCCACTTCCCTATTGAGCTAGTGATTAAATGGGATGGTATCTTTCTTGCGACTAACGGAAGGTTCATTTCATATCTTAGAGCTCCAAAATTGATTTCCAAAGGGTGCCTCTAATATTTAGTGCATGCTAAGGATTCTAGATCTAAAGGTCTTTCATTGCAATATGTCCCTATAGTCAGTAAATTCATAAGGTGTTCCCTAATGATCTTCTTGGTATTCCTCAAGATAGGGAAATTGATTTTGGGTTTGATGTTCTTTCAGACACTCATCCTATTTTTATCCCTCCCTATAGAATGGCTTTGGCTGAGTCAAAAGAACTCAAGAAGCAGTTTAAAGATCTTCTAGATAAAGGTTTTATTCTTCTTTGTATGTCTCTATGGGGTAATCCTATGCTTTATGTGTGTAAGAAATATTGATCCCTTTGGATGCGTATACATTACCGACAGTTGAATAAGGTGACTGTGAAGAATAACTATCCGCTTCCTAGGATTGGTGATCTCTTTGATCACCTTCAAGGTGCTAAGTACTTTTCCAAGATTGATATCTGGTCGGGCTACCATCAGTTGAAGATCAGGGAAGTAGATAGCTCTAAGACTTCTTTTCAAACCTGATATATTCATTTTGAGTTTTTGGTAATGTCCTTTGGTTTGACTAATTCCCTAACGACATTCATGGATCTTATGAACCATCCTTCTGTCAGTTCTTGGATTTTTTCGTAATTGGGTTTATTGATGATATTTTGGTGTATTTTAAGAATAAGGTGGATCATATAGATCATATCCGCCTTGTGTTGCAAACCTTGAAAGTTTAGCAGTTTTATGCTAAATTCTCTAAGTTCGAGTTCTGGCTGAATGTTATGACTTATCTAGGATTTATTGTTTTTAGAACCGGGATCATAGTGGATCCACATAATGTTGTGATGGTTAAAAAGTGGCCTAGACATACCACTCCAATCGACATTCAAAGCTTCTTGTGTTTAGCTGGTTATTATAGGAGGTTTTTTGAAAGCTTCTCTTCTATTACTGCCCTATTGACTAAGTTGTTTTAGTAGAGGGTAAAGTTCTTATGGTCGGATTCTTATGAGGGTTGTTTCAAGAATTTAAAGAATAAGTTAACTTTGGCTCTGGTGTTGACTCTACCCGAGGGTACCGATAGTTTTATTACTTATTATGATGCTTCCCGAGTGGGACTGGTTGTGTGTTGATGTTGCATAGTAAGGTGGTTGCATAAGCTTCTAGGCATCTAAATGTTCATGAGAAGAACTATCCGACACATGATTTGTAGTTGTTGGTTGTGGTCTTTGCTTTGAAGATTTGGTGCCATTATTTGTATAGAGTCCATATTGATATCATCACGGACCATAAGAGTATGCAATATATGTTCACCCAGAAGGATTTGAATCTCAGGCAGTGAAAATGGCTTGAGTTTCTCAAGGAATACAACATGAGTCTCTATTATTATCTAGATAAAGCTCGTGGTTATTGATGCTCTTAGAAGGTTCTCCAAGAAATGCTTATCTTATGTAGATGAGGAGAAGTTAGGATTGGTGAAGGATATTCACTATTAGGTAATCTTTGAGTTTCTCTTTTGGACTCTGAGAATGGTGGTGTGATTGTGTAAGAGGTGGCAAAGTCATCTCTTGGTGCTGAGGTACAGGAGAAATAGGTCTGGAACCCTATCTTGATATAGATCAAGAATAATATGGGCCAACGGAAGGTGATGGCTTTTGATATTGGTAGTGATGGTTTCTTGAGGTAAAAAGTAGGTTATGAATTCCAGATGTTGATGGGCTGCGAGAGAGGATTTTGGTTGAAGCTCATGAGTCGAGGTACACTGTTCATCCTGTTTCTACAAAGATGTACAACAACTTAACAGAAATTTATTGGTGGACTAATTTGAAAAAAGATGTAGTAAATTTGGTGGCTATATGTTTTGTTTATCAGCAAGTGAAGGAAGAGCACTTGAGGCCCAGTAGGTTGTCTCAAGTGATTGAATTATCTGTGTGGAGTCGGGAAGTTATTAATATGGATTTCGTTACTGATCTTCTGCAGTACCATTATTAGTTCAATTCTATTTGGGTCACTATGGTTAGGGTGACTAAGTCCACTTACTTCTTGCCAGTGAGGACTAATTATTCGGTAGAGGATTATGCTAAGCTCTATATTGAAGAGATTGTGAAGTTGCATGGTGCTTTAGTTTACATCATATCTGATTGAGGTACTCAATTCTCTTCTTACTTTTGGCATTCATTTGCAAAGAGGTTTGGGTACTAAGGTGAGCTTTACCTCCGCTTTCCACCCTCAAAATAATGGACAAGAAGAGAGGATGATACAGACTTTAGAAGATATGTCAAGGTCTTGTGTTATTTATTTTGGTGGTAGTTGGGTTTAACATTTTTTTCTCATTGATTTATAGTATAATAATGCTATCACTCGAGTATTAGGATGACTCCATTTGAGGCTTTGTATGGTAGGAGGTGTAGGTCTCCTATTGGGTGGTTTGAGGTTGGTTAGAATAAGTTGTATGGTCCCGACTTGGTTCACCAGGCTATAGATAAGGTGAAAGTGAATTGAGATAGGTTTAAGACCGCCCAAAGTCGCCAAAATCCTATGTGGATGTAAGGAGAAGGGACTTGGAGTTTGATGTGGATGATTTGGTAATCTTAATGGTATCTCCCATGACGGGAGTGATACAGTTTGGAAGGAAGGGGAAGCTCAGTGCCCGGTATATTGGTCTATATCGTATATTGAGGCGAGTATGCCAATATACGATCTTTCTATGTGTCAATGTTGAAAAAGTGCATAGGCAATCCTTCCTTGTCCGTTCCTTTGGAAAGTGTGGGTGTCTCGGATTCCATGTCCTATGACAAATTCCTGTTTGAGATTTGATGAGTGGTAAATTTACCACTTATTGATGTCCAAATTTATCAACACTATTATGATTAAATTGTACAGAAGAGGCAAATTTTCCATTAAAATGCACTAATTCCCATGTTTTGCAGGTTTACAGGTCAATAGAAGCAAACAAGTAAAGTGATCTAAAAAACAGAACAAAAAGGGAAAAATTAGTGCAAAAGCTGGGATCGATCTCAGTTACCACGATCGCGATCTGAGGACCGCGATTGCAGCCAGTTAAGTCCAAGCCAAAGCATAGCAATTGCAATAGTGGGATTCACTATCAAGACCAACTAACGGCGATCACGATAGTAAAGAATTCTGCAAAGGGCAGATTGGTCATTTCACACAGTTGTTCCAATCCTTCAAAGGGAAAAAACCCTTTCATTTGGGATATTTCAAATAGAATTAAATTATTGGTGTGTGAAAAAAACTACTAAATTGGGAAACATTATTGTCGTTAATTTTCTAAGAAAGTTTAGGGGTAATTGAAGTTAAATTTGAAGACACTCTTGCTTGTATCTTCAATGGAGGATTTGAATGTAAATATGGGTATATTATTTCTTCAAACTTCATGAGTAGCTAAATATCTATGTTGGGGTTATGTTGAAATAGTGTGCAAATGTGTGTGGGTCTTGATTGTTAGTGTAGATTCTAGGTTAATAATATTGGGTTTCACTAATGCTTGATTGTTAAATTGGAATTTGAGGGTGAAAATCCCAAATTACCAAAATTCCACATCATTCTTAAAAAAAGGATATGGTTATTCTTTTATATTCCATATAATCCTTGAAAGAGGGATATGGGTGACTAGTATTTGTGAACAATAATTAGATATTAGCTTACTCCTTTACATTGACTTAGAAATAAAGATGAATTGTGAATTTTTTATGTCTTGGGCATCTTCCTAGAAATAGGGATGCCCGATTGAGGTTTTGCGTTGATTTTTTTTCTACATCCATGAGCTATATGAAAGGATCCATGGGTGTTATTCTAGTGTGGGTGTTATTCTAGTGTTTGGTTGAAAAACTAGCATCAAAACCCCAAACCTAGCCTACCCTTAGTCATTAACTAGAGTTTGCATTTGACTTTCATGTACTCATGGACTATTTTCCCCTAGAAAAAACAAATCCCAAGACTATTTTCCTATAGGAATCATATCTATAATTGTTTCCCTAAATTCGTAGTTTAATTAGAATTAGTTCAAACAACCATTCAAATCAACCCCCCCAATTTTACTTCATGTCTTATTCTATATTTGCATTGCGGGTATGTACTTAGAAGATTTAAACAATACATAGGAATCGATACAAGTTACACTCCTCGTGGATTCGACCCCAACACAATTTGGGTTATTATATTGTTAACTATTACTTACACCCAAATAATTGTATAGGTAAGATATTCAAAATGATGTCATTATCGGGGAGTGAAACTAAATTTTTTCTTATGTGGTGTTGATAGTGACTTTGGTTTTATCCATAGTGGTGTTATTTACTTTGTTTGTTGTTTTTATTTCTGTATAGGTGATTTAAATAGTGTCAACGACATAATGAGTGATCAGACAACTAATGTCGGTATCTTTGATGGGTCCCTTAATTAGGAAGACCATCTCCACGATGCTAGGTGTTCTAGTGCCATATGCATCCTACTAAATGTGGGGAATTAAGCCTTCCATGTCAAAAGTGTGATGTTGCACATGCTTCAAATGAAAGGACTCTTTGAGGGTCAAGCTCATGAATGCCCAAACTTGCACTTGAAAAATTTTGTGGAAGTATGTGCCCCATTCGACATTGCTTACATCTCATACAAATCCATAGGTTGCGCCTCTTCCCATTCTCTCTAATGGATAAGGCAGTGTTGTAGTTGAGGTCTTTTTCCACTTAGTTAATCATATCATAGGTTGATCTTATTGATGTTTCCTTAGATTGTTACTTCTCACTGTCAAATATGTTTCAATTGAGAGATGAAATCATTAATTTTTGTCAACTCAATGGGGATCGTCTAAACGATGTTTTGGAGAGGTTTAATAAAAAACTAGTGAAATGTCCTAACCATGAGGAACCATACGAGATGCTCCAACAAATATTCTGTAGGGCATTGGACCAATTCAACAAGACCGTGGTGGAAAACGTAATCAGTTGATCACTTGTGAGGTTGTTAAATAGAGTGGTTTAAACTTTGCTTGAGCAAATCACAAAGCAAAATAGGGGGTGGTACGCCCCGTACACCGAGGTAGCTAAAGGTTCCCCTACCACATCCTATGTGGATAAATATCAAAGAAAGAAAGAAGAAGAAAGAGAGGAAAACATGGCTAATATTATGACATAATTAGACCTCCTTATTAAGCCTGTGATGGGTTCACCCACAAATACGGTCAATGTACCATACAAAGGATATGATGAAGAAGATGCCAAGATGCTTGATAAAGAAATTAGATAATTGGCAAGCTACTCTTGGGGGTCTTGCCCCGCCTATCAATGGTAAGGTGGGAGCCAAGGTTTGACCGATTGTGATCGAGAAAAGGAATGACGTGATAGAGATAGATATCATGATTGGAGAGATAAGAAGAGAGAATATGATAGATATGTGCCCCTCCATGACTGAGTAAAGAGCAAGGAGTCACATCTCGTGGATCCTAAAAAGTTTAAAGTGGAAGATTTGTTTGCAGTAATCTTGAGAAGAGTGGAGGGAACAGCCAAGATGGTTCGAGAATTAAAAGGAGACTTTTCTCAAGTAAACCAAATAGTTGTATCACACTCTACTTCAATCAAGCAATTGGAGACCCAAATTGGACAAATATCAACCACACTTAATGTTAGTCCTAAGGGTGGTCTCCTTAGTGATACGGTGGAAAATTTGAAAAATGATGCTCAAGTCTTAGCAATGTCACCCGGAGAGGTAAAGAACTTGGTGCACAAGAGGTTAAGGTAAAAGAAATGTCTCATGATGAGAAAATTAACACAAAGAAAAAGCATGTGGGTGAGTGTAATGATGACTACCTAAAGACTCAAGAAGGGAATAATTAAGAACCAATGATAAATGAAGAGATAGCTAATGAGGAGGGAACTACTAAGATAGTTGAGGGTTATGAAATGCAATGTGATCCATTGTCTAAAATGAAAGTCCATTCTTTATTACCTAAAAGACTCAAGAAAATGAGGAAAATGTCAAGTTCAAGAAGTTCCTCGCCAAGCTTAGAAATCTTTTAATCAATATACTATGGCAAAAAGCCATCCAAGAAATTCTAAGATATGCTAAGCTAATGTGATACCCTATATTTTCCTAGCTCATTTTAGCACTATATACAAAAGAATTCCTACATAATACTTTCAAAATACTCATAATTTTCCAGCTTAAGAAACCATTATGTAGGAAATTCAGTCAGTTTTCCAACGATATAAAATTTGCCTTAATTCGATAATCGGGTAAGAAGTTATGCCAATTTTAGTTTCAGCAGTCAGGCTCCATGATAGCATCATATCAGGGTGATAGTCCAAATGGCATTCATCAATTTCCAGTGAAACATTGTGATTCCATCCCGTCGCGGTAAAGTTCCAGTTCCCACTCGTCCTTTTCCAATGTGTCACTGCGATGGCATCGTATCACGCCATAGTTCCAATTCAGAATTGCCAATTTCCAGTGACGCAATGCGATTCCACCGTGGTGCTGAGGTCCAGTTTTTCATATGTCCATTTTTAAAAAGTTCCACCCGAACTTCTAGTGGTTCACCGCGATGCTATTGCGTTGTGATGAAGGCCAAAATTGGGTTACTCTTTATGCTATTAGTACCCATGGCACAGTACTGATACCCTTCCAACTGGGTATGCAGGTTGGATCCCAATCAATTCAGAAAGGGACATGTCGGTTAGATGATTACCTCCCACAGTTTTAATTTCATTCTTCAGTATAAAAATCATCCCAGTTCTACAAAATCAGGACTGTCAGTTAACAGTCACTCAGTCATTAGTAATTTAGTTATAAGTAACTCAGAATCATTTACTCAGTTATCCAAAATCAGTACTCAGTTTCAGTGTAATCTCAGATACAGTATACATGTATATACACACTATTGCATACTCAATATTTAAAGCAGTTTCAGTTATCTGTGTACTCTCATTTAGTTACTTCATATCATTCAGTCAGTTACTATCAATGCATATGAGCCCATGCATATTAGCCTTAACTTATCTAGCATACCAATATATTCCACGTACCGATCGCAACTCTATTTTGTTCTATGATTTCTTCTATCATAGGTTCGGACGCTTACGTTCCTGACTGTGCTTAGCCAAATTCAGTTAACAATAGTAATTTCAGTGGTGAGTACTCATATTTGGAGGACATAGCTATTAGTTTAGTATTTAGTAGATTCATTATTTTTGTAGAAGGAGTTAGTTAGGGGCTTGTCCCATCAACTCCACATTCAGACAGTTCAGTTAGAGGCCTTTCAGACTGGACTAGTTCAGACAATATTCAGTTTTAAAATATTATTATCAATTTCTATATTTATCAGTATTTATATTATGAACCTTATGGCACCTTAGCCTAACTTCTATGTTATTTCAATATTAATATTCAGTGCTCTCAGTAGCTACCAGTCATGGGTTAGCATGTGGTCCTTCGAGGTCGTAAGCACCGTGTGGCATCCGGGGTGCAGACAGGAGGCATTTAAAACTTAGTATTAGAGGCTAAGGTTTAAAAGAGTCCTAGGGAGTCTGAAATCCATGTCAAGTAGAGTCTTTTTCATGGGTGAGAATTGCGCCACACTTATTAACAAGATCCTACAAGGTGTTTTAGGAAAAGTTTCCCTTCATTCAGTATTCATGTCGTGTGAGTGAGCATGATCTTAAGTTAAACTCTTAGTCTAATCCAACTCTTCCTTTTATTTATAGAACATACCTCCAAGAAAAGCCAATGGAAGAAGAATTAGAAACAAGGCAACACCTCCGCTCATTCAGACAGATCCCCTGGATGAGCATGTCTCCCATGCAGAATTTAGAGTTGCTTTCACAACTTTAGATTATTTAGTAGTTGCTTAGAACAACCTATAGGTTGTTTTCCTATCTAGGCTTGGGTTCATACTCAGCAGAGCAAGGGGGATAAGCATAGGAAGAAAGATAGACAAAATAATAGAGTCAGAACAAGTAGTTTTAGGC
Organism: Capsicum pubescens; assembly: GCA_030864215.1. NCBI lineage: Eukaryota > Viridiplantae > Streptophyta > Magnoliopsida > Solanales > Solanaceae > Capsicum > Capsicum pubescens. The sequence continues at coordinate 151,675,660 of CM061543.1, read as the reverse complement.
CAAGGTTAGAGAGTGGTAACCACTTCTATTTTCGTCAGAAATTCTCAGCCCCAAATATTTCTCTAGCTAGTGTGCTAGTGCAAAAGTATAGAAGTGACAGTCGAGATAGCGCGTCAGGCTCTAATTCTCAGGGTAGTATAAAAAGAGGCCGTACCAACCCACTTTGCCAGAAATGTAATAAAAATCATCAGTGTATGTGTAGAGTTGGTAGTGGTATGTGTTTTGGATGTGGTAATCCAGGACCCAGGATGTGGGAGTGTAAAGTAATGGCTTACTTTCTGTTTTAACTCAGTATGTAGCAATTAATTTCGGTATCAATCCTAATAATCTAGTTGAGCCCTCCTCAGTGCCTACCCTAGTGGGTAAACCTATTCCAGCCAGATGAGTATACAAAAATTACTTGGTTACATTATTCTAGAAAATGCCTTCAATTGATTTCAGTAATAGTGTCATTCAATTTTAGTTTCCTGATGGACCAATCATTTAATGAAGGGGTAGTACCTTAGTGCTTAAATGTCAGATGTGTTTCCAGATTCTTTTTGGAGTCCTATGACTACATGTAACCCAGAGTTAGAAGTATGAACCCATGAGTTTAGCAGTAGTAGCAGGGTTGGGATAGTGTTATTTGAATTCAGATAGGTTATATTTCATGGGGATAGTTGTACGAAAGCTGAATCAATAAGCCTGAAGCAGTGTATGCAAGAATTTAAGTTTGTAGATTTAAAACATATATTGTGGATGTATTATGTGTAGTCTATGATGAAATTAGTATGGCCATTAAAGACTTGGGGGCATTCATGTTATGTGTTAGAATCTAAGTTTGAATCTTTGATGATTGGGCTAGTAGAAAGGAGAGTTGAGAATTCTAAGTTAGTCATTGTTGAGGTTGCTATATGATAATTGTTTGGACAATAGAAAGATAAGAATTTTTTATTAGAAGGAAGTGCTAGAAGTGGACCGTACATTATCAATAGCAGTCCTTTAAGATGAGTTTAGTGTTTATTAGTATTGCTATATCTTAGACTCTAGAGTAAAGTGGTTATAGTTTGATTTAGAGTTTATTAAGTGGTTCACAGACTTATAATAGCAGCTTTAATCTATGTGGGAGATGGTAGAACAAGTAACCAAGTCAGACTTTTAAATTTTAGTAGTAATGTCAGTATGTGTAGACAAGCAGTGGGAGATGATGATGCCCAACCCATCTTTACGTCAGTGCAAAGTTTTGTACTTCAGCTATCACGATATCTACTCATGCCTTACACATCAGCGCTATGATCATAGCTCATATTCGAGTATATTAACAAAAATCATGTATGCTTACAGTTCATAATATAAGGAGTTACAGTTCACTCAGTGTTATGAATCATTTTGCATGAATACCGAAACTCCAAACTCAGGTCATGCATCTCATAACTCATGTACTCATGCTTTACAGTATTCTCAGTTCCCATGACTCATGATACACTCCTAATTATCAGCCAAATTCAGATTATGTCATTTATATCCTCAGTTTAGATATCTTGATAAATACCTAATGTTGATATTCTATTTCTCAGGCCTCAGTTAAGTGTCAAGTTCTGTATAGTGTTCATTCATGCTTCGGGTCCTTATGTTTTAACCTTTCACTGAACTGTCCTTATAAAATAATGTAGTGATGAGCAATTTCTTAGATGGGAGAGAATAAATGTTTGAAGGAAAGGAAAGGTTATTGTATGCTTGTTTTACATAGGGCTGTAGTTATGAAGATTTACTTGAATGTAATATTGGTGTGTATGTGGATAAATGCATTTCGCATAGTAAATGGCTAGTAGGAGGTTGTAATTAGTTGCTAAAGGGAAAATTAGAATTTTTTAGGAGATGGGAAGTTACAAAATGCAGAGTGTATTGAATTTATGACTTAGTCTAGTACTGTAGTGTTATGTGTGCATTTTGTTGATTTAAGTAGGCTTGAACATAGTGGGAGAATTCAGTCCAGTTCAGACTTCAGTAGGTTGATTTATAAGTGCCCGTGTGAATATTTTCAGTATCCTCAAGTGAAATGCGGTGTTGAAGTAGAAATTATAGTTGAGGGAATAATTAATAAATGGGGCTAAGATTGCAAGTTAGTAGTTGCAGTGCATAAGGCTTAGTAACACTTTCTTAGATGATGTTTTGCAGGCCTTGATCCATATTATAGAATTTTAGCCATGTTGTGATTTCATATTCAGATGTCTTATTCAGACCATGCCAAGATTCCTTGCTCCCTAAAGTCATTAGAACTTTAAAGAAAGAGTATAAAAGAAATTCTCCAGTCGAGTATAAGTTTTCAGCAAGAGTTAGTCTGTAAAGCCCGTAATTCAGTTTAGCAGTCGGGCGGACAAGTTCGTATTGTTTACCATCTTTCCATCTATTCGTACTATCTGAAGTCTCATGAATATGACTATTCCAAGTTGGAGCATCCTGGTAGTTGCGAGTTTAACTCATTTTATGTATCATGCCTCAGTTTTAGATCCCACACATTCAGTCATGATTCAGTTCGTAGCTTCCATGTGCATCGTCTTGTCCTTCCCTAAGTATCTCAGCTAAGTCATCATCCTTCAGAGGACATAATATCCCAAGTGGGAGATACACTATAATCCCCCAAGCTTTCATGTCCTAAACCTTCCATTTTCTCTTCATGTAACAAGATCCAGTTTGAAGTACTGGGTATTCATGAGTTGACTCTCTCATTCCAATCTCAGTCTTATGACCATTCTCATGTCATGGCATGTATTCAGGGAATCAGTTCATGATATTCAGTTCATGTATCATGTTTTAGACTCAGTTATGTTCTCATGCTCCCGTTCATGCATGTTCAATAAATGATCTCAGGTTCATCAGTATTCTCATCTTGATTTAACAGTCTTTCTTAGATTTATTCAGTTCCATGCTTAGTTACCTTTACAAACTTGGTATCAATTACTGTTTCATATTATCTTCATGAAAGTCATGCATTCAAATTCATGAATCAGTTCAGCCATGAACTCATGCTTCAGTTATGCATGTTCAGTATGAATACTCAGTTTATTAGTAGTTTCAGTCAGGTAATCATGCTTCAGTTAAGCATGTTTAGTATGTAAACTCAATCTATCTGTATTCTCAGCTTAATCAGTCTCATTCGAGGATGAAAATTCCAAAGGGGGAGATATTGTAATACCCCATCTTTCCTAGCTCAGTACACAAGAATTCCTACATAAAACTTTCAAAGTACTCAGAATTTTCCATCTTAAAGCCATCATTTTGTAAGAGATTCATTCAACTTTCCAATGATATAAAATTTGCCTTAATCCGATAATCGAGAAAGAAGTTATGGCAATTTTAGTTTCAGCAGTTAGGCTCTGTGATATCATCGCGTCGTAGTGATAGGACAAATGGCATTCATCAGTTTCCAATGAAACACCATGATTCAATCGCATCACAGTAAAGTTCTAGTTCCCACTTGTCCTTTTCCAGTGTGTCACTTCGATGGCACCACGTCGTGCCATAGTTCTAGTTTAGAATTGTGAATTTCCAGTGACGCAATGGAATTTCACCACATCATGTCAAGGTCCAGTTTCATAAATATCTATTTTTATAAATTTCTATCCAAACTTCTAGTGGATCACCACGATGCCACCGCATCGTGGTGAAGGCCAAATCAGGAATTTTAAAATATTTTAGGGGCAGTTAGGTCTTTTCCATAACCCTAATCAGCCTAGACATGGGATTAATACCATAATAACCTTATTAGATCATTATTTACTCAATTCCTCTCAAATTAAGATCATTATCTCTCAAAATATAAAATCCTAGCCTCCAAGAATCAAGAGCGATTCTCAAGAAATCCACCAAGAAACTTCAAGAACTCATATTCTCAGGTATGTTAGGAGTTCACTCATAGTCCCTTACCACCCATTGAATCCAAGAACCCTATTTAAAAATACAAGTTTTTAGATTTGTGATTTCCATGCCTAAATTAGATTGTATTTAGGATTATGATATTGTTTGGGTTTCAATATGTGATTAATTACACGTATCATGAAATTAAGATAGAATGTGTGGTGAATTATGTGATTCTCATGTTAAATCCTTGAATTTACAAGTTGAATGTTGTAGCCACGATATTTATATTTGTTTATCCTTATGTGAAATAATCATGTTCCCCAAGTGTTTGTTAGAATGCCTATGTGAATTGAATAGTGCAGTCATGACAAGTTAGCATGTGTTCCCATTCATGTACAAGTTCATGCCTTGAAAGTTTTTGACAAAATGTCTCAATGAATGAATCATGACTACGTGACTAGCTAGTATGCTTTCAAGATTGTGCCATGTCTTACTATTGATGCTATCGAGTCCTGGGGGTATTTAATACCCAAAATCTAGTTGTTTTCCTAGAATGACAATAGCTATAGAATAGTCTCAGTAACTTCACTAACAGTAGTACTCATTCAGTTCTAGAATTCAGTGAAACTCAGTCCAGTTTAGATCAGTTTAATAATCAGTGTAATTCAGTTAGGAGTAGGATTCAACACCGAACAAATCCAAGGATGGGGGCTCACCTGTCAGTAGAGGGTGTGACCCTTTATAGCAGCCCTTGTATTCCAAAACTACGTAGCCAGCATAGTTGAGATATCAATAAGCCAGTTGAGGATTGATAAGTTTTTTTAACTGCCAGTTGAGGGAAATACCATTCTTATTACGGTTCCTTCCAGATGAGGGTGACTTTTTAGTTGGTTAGTACCTATGGCACAGTACTGACACCCTTCTAATTAGAGTTACAGATTAGACCCTAATCAATTCAGAAAGGGGCATGTCGGTTAGATTATTGCCTCCCACAGTTTCAATTTCAGTCTTAAGTATAGAACTCAACTCAATTCTATAAAATTAGGACTGTCAGTTAACAATCACTCAATTATCAGTAATTCTATTATAAGTAACTCATATATTAGTTACTCAGTACTCATTTTCAGTATTATCTTAGATACAGTATATATGTATATACACAGTATTGCATACGTAGTATTTAAGGCCATTTCAGTTACCCATGTACTCTCATTTAGTTACTCCATTTCATTTAGTCAGTTACTGTTCATGCATATGATCCCATGCATCACAACCTTACCTTATCTAACATACCCGTACATTTCACGTACTGATAGTATACTCTTTTTTGCGCTATGATGTCTCATATCATTGGTTTGAACGCTCAGGTTCCTGATCGCGCTTTGCCAAATTCAGTTAGCAGCAGTAGTTTCATTAGTGAGTCCTCATATTTTGAGAATAGAGATATTATTTTTGTATTTTATAGATTCAGTATTTTCTTAGAAGGACTTAGTCGAGGGTTTTTCCCATCAACTCCATATTCATACAGTTCAGTTAGAGGCTTTTCATACTAGACTAGTTCAGATAGTATTCAGTTTTCAGCTATATTTATCTATATTCAGATTATGAACCTTATGGAACCTTAGCCTAACTTCCATGTTATTTTAGTATTAATATTCAGTGCTCATAGCATGTACCAGTCATAGGTTAGCTTATGGTCCTTCGGGATCATAAGCACCGTGTGGCACCGGGGTGCAAACTCGGGGCATTACAGCTAATGAAGACTGATGTCCAAAAAGTTCCTTGTGAAAGGTGAAACTGTTGAAGTAACCTATGGTTATAGTGCTATCATGACTAATTCTATGGCGGAAAATAAAAAAGATCCCAGAGCATTCACTATTCCTTGCACCATTGGTACACACAAATTTGAGAAACCCTTGTGTGACCATGGTGAAGGATCAATCTCATCGCATATGAAATCTATCTAAGACTTGGTTTGGGAACTCCGTCTCCCACAACAATGAGACTCTTTATGGCAGATCGGTCCATGAAGAAATTTGTTGGAGTTTTACAAAATGTCTTAGTCAAGGTTGATTGTTTTATTTTATTGGTGGAAATTGGGGTCCTAGATTGTCAAATTAACCAAGAAATACCCATTATTCTTGAACTATCCTTTTTACCTACTGGGAGAACAATTTTTGATATAGAGCAAGGAGAAATAAAATTTTTGGTTCAAAATGATGACGTGTCTTTTTAGGTTTGTAAAACTGAAAAAAAAAACAATGGAACTTCAAGTGGTGTCTGTCATTGATGCGGTAGAAAAGGAGGTAGATAATGGATCCCTTGAGGATACAACTTTAAGAATAAGTACTATCGTGCCATGATGATAAATTAGGCGCTAGGTGGGAGGCAACCCGCCAATACTAAAAAAGTGTCTCATATCCTTTGAATTTTAATTTTTAGAGTAGGTTTTATTTTTTTTGTTATTAATCCATGAAATTGTGGTTTTATAAGGTTATTTGAATAAGATTGAGAAAATGGAAGTATGATGAATTTGAATAGTGGATTGAATAGGGGAAAATAGATCACTAAAAATTAACCTCAGTTACCGCTATAAAGGTACGCGTGTCATTGCGATTTCAATCACTGTGTGTCCATGATCATGATGCTCTCATTATGATCGTGGTCAGGACTGGGTTAAATAACCAGTTGACCCAAAAAAAATTCCCCTACTCTTTTCAAATTTCTCTCGAATTGCAACAGATTTTGATTGTATTTCGGGAATCAACAAGTGCATCAACATCCCTTCTACATCTCTCAATCCGATATGTGTTTCAAATTCTCTCTTTTATGATTTTGTGAAGACCTTAGAACTCATGTCTTAGGAATTGCCTAAAATTATCTTTTGCATGCTAAATCTTTGTTTAAATGAAGTTTGTTTTGTGTGGTTCATTGTTGCAGTGGTGTGCATACAATTGGGAAAGTCTTGAGTACCCAAATATTTTCAAAATTATAGAAATAGAATGTGCACACCATGTGTTTGATTAAATGCTAGAATGAATCCCCTACCATATTTGCCATATCTTAAGGTCATGATCAAGTATTTAGGGACTATGTTTTATATTCATAATGTAAATTTTTTATTTGGAACACAAATAGGTTTTGAAATTGGAAGTTTTGAGTTTTGAAAATTTTTGTTAAGCATGCTTCAGTTATTGCGATCGCGGTCACAGGAGCGCGATCGTGGATCAGTGGCCCATGATTGCAAAATTTAAGGCTATTTATCATCCTGAACCGGAAGTCTTTCAAGTCCATTTATTGCCCAGTAATTGCCAACACACTACCCAATTAGCATAATTGAATAACATAGCATAGTTTTCACACATAAATATTGATAATTAATGCTTTTGTGTTGTTCTCAGTTTTCTAAAGCTCAAAATGGGAGATTTCTACCAAACCCACTCGATGGACGCAGAGTGCTAAAATTTATACCATGCTGACCTTCCGAAGAAACATCTACTTTCAGAGAGAGGCATATGCTTGGATAAGGTACTGGAGAAACTCACGACTATCTATGCAAAAATTTTAGCCACATGGTGAAGGTGTTTTTTCCTAAATCTATGTCATCCAGATGAACAATAGTTGAGGGAATTCTATGCTAACCTCAGCGTAGTATTCTTCTCTGAACTAGTTGTAAGGATCCGGTGGAAGAATGTTTACTTTGGGGCCAGCAGGGCCAGCTACTACTCGTCATTCTTATATTCCTCAGACTGACAAGGAGCAGTATCTGGCAGATTATTAGGAGTAGTGGGCCACTATATCTAGGCTTGAGAGGGCCTACTCATCCTTGGTGTAGTCAAATAGAGAGCTCAAGAAGTCTCATGACAAGATGAAGAAAAGGGAGAAGAAGAGAGATAAGTTCTTTACTAAGATATGCAAGGGGATGAAGAGCCTATGGAAGGTCCAAAACCCAAAATATAGACTTTCTTCTCCCCGATCTGCGAGTGATGATAAGGTCCCAGCTACATGTAAAACTCAGATGATGCCGAGATTGACAGCGACGATAGTGCTTGATACAGCTATAGGGAGCACCATTTACCTTTCCCTTATGCTTTCTTGATTATGCTGTGAGGTCACTACAAGATTTTAGTTAGGGGTGCCAATCCCCATAGTAGTTGTAGTTATTTTTTTGATTGGTCTGTATTATTGGGATATTCGTTTGGATATTTTCATTTTTTTTAATGATTTGGATGATCTTAGTTTTTAATTTGGGTTGTAATATTCTAGTACTTTCATGGTACCCACATTTCATGGATTAGTTATCTGTTTTCATTTTTAGATTTTTATTCTACTCTTCTCTTGTTTATGATGATGTAGGATAAGCCTTTCCTTATGATAGATTGAGTGACGACATTCTTAAGGGAAAATTTCCATGGTTGGGTTTGGAGCCATAGATGTAGGGTAATTCTTACCCATAGAATTGGTGTTTTAGGATTTCCCTTATACCTATGGTGAAGTCTGAGTAGCCATATGGTTTTCCCTGATGAGAGATAAATTATGAGATGATGTCTTGGTTTGGTGCCATTAATAGCAAATTTTGTGTGTTGAAAATTTGAAGCAAATAGCCCTCTCTGTCCAAAAATTTTTGAAAACCAAGGGCATGGACGTGAATAATTTTGTAACAATTCTTTATCTATTTTTGCGAATCCAAAGTCCTAAGTTTGTAGTATATAGTAAATACCTCATTTTTTCTCTATTAGGAAATGAAATTGAGCCTCCTTGAACAGTTTATGTGTAATATGCCGTGAGTGTAGTTTTTCAACTCTCATGTATGCTTTCATCATCTAAAACTTTCCCTTCTCTTAAGGATAATTGTGATTATGCTTGGTTGGTGAAACTATCTTAGGCATTCTTTCTGAACATAGAAACCCATTATGCCTAAAGAGCCTACCCGTACATAAAATAGTATCCTTAGTCACCCATTTTGAGCCTTCAAGCCTTTCTTTGGAAACCACATTTCAAGACTTTAATCATTTTGAATTTTACACCACTTTTAATGCTACTCTCCTTGAACTTGAAAATGCAACTTGAGGATAAAAGTCAAAGTTGGGGATGGTAAGTCTTGGAAGAGATGACCTTGGGCTATGGCATTATAAGTGGATCCCTAAAAGCTAAGCAAAGTGAGTAAGTGAAAAATAAAAAGGGAGAGGAATCATTAATAGAAGAAAATGGATAGATTGCACCAAAGAGATAATTGAGAATAAAATACTTTTAAAGATATGGGGGAATCAAGGTAGTAAAAGTAGGCATGTGTAATGTTGGAAACAAATCAAGTGGCCCATTCCCAAAGGATACAATACCCTTCCCCGAGCCTACATTACAATCTTAAAAATACCCTTCGAGATCTCCAACCAAGTGTATTCATAGTAGTGGAAATTGAAAATAAAGGAAAGCATATGGGTTGATACTCGTTCACATAGAGAGATTCATTGTGCGAGTCAGTGTCTGCACTTAAATCCTATGTTGTATGATAGATAATTTGGTGTGTGATATTTCCTTTTCTTGAGGAGTCATGTAGACTCATTTAGGCAGGTGAAATTGTCATCTTCCAAAAATAAGGAAAAGAAGCATAGTTGAGTCACTATCGATGGACGGTCACTCTGGAGAGTTAGTGATTATTGTATTTCTGTTCTTTAAAGTCTTTTCCATCTTTGAAATTGTGCTTCATGTTTATGGGAGTTATGGGAAAATCTTTACCCACGGTTGAGAGCTATTTGCTGGTGCTAATCAAGTTCGACGTCGTTGTGATCATTTGGTCGTATAAATGGGCTTACAATTGCATAGACTCTTTTAATAAGAAGTAGTATTACTTGAGGAAAATCAAAGGTTTAAGTTTGGGGTATTGATGAGTGGTAAATTAACCACTCACTGCATCTAAATTTGTGTACACCACTATGATTAAATGGTGCAAATGATGAAAAATTGCCATTTAAATGCACTAATTCCTATGGTTTGCAGGTTTACAAGTGAATACAAGTAAATAAGTGAAGTGGGCTTAAAAAGAGAACAAAAAGGTAATAATTAGTTCAAAAGCTGGAAATCCAGAGCAGGGATCAATCTAAGTTACCTTGATTGCGGCTGGTCAAGGCTAGGTCAAAGAGTAGAGATCGCTATAGGTCCATTGCAATCATGGGAGTTGCGAACTAACTAAAGACAATTGTGATGGTGCGAAATTCTCCAAAGGGTAGACTGGTCATTTCACACAGCTGGTTTCAATCTTTCAAAGGGCAAAAAATCCTTTCACTTAGGGATATCTCAGCTAGAATTCAATTTTCAGTGTGTGTAAACCCTACAAAATTGGGAAACATTATTGTAGTTAATTTTCCAAGAAATTTTAGTTGTAATTAAAGTTAAATTTGAAGACACCCTTACTTGAATCTTCAATGGAAGCTTTGAATGTAAATTTGGGTATATTTCTTTCCTCAAAGTTCATGAGTAGCTAAACATCTATCCTGTGGTTATGTTGAAATACTATGCAAATATGTGTGGCTCTTGATTGTTAGAGTAGATTCTTAGTTAATACTGTTGGGTTTCACTAATGCTTGATTGTTAAATTGGAATTTGTGGGTGAAAACCCCAAGTTCCCAAAATCCCACATCATTTTTGAAAGAGGGATGCAGGTATTCCTTTAGTTCCCATATCATCCTTAAAAGAGGGATATGGGTGACAAGTAATTGTGAATAATAATTAGATGTTATCTTATTCCATTGCATTGTCATAGAAATAAGGATGAATTGTGAATTTTCTATATCTTGGGCATCTTCCTAGAAATAGGGATGCTCGATTGAGGTGTAGGGTTGATTTTTTTGCTACATCCATGAGGTATATGAATTGATCCATCAGTGGTATTCTGGTGTTTGGTTGAAAAACTAGCATTAAAACCCCTAACCTCGCCTACCCATAGTTATTAACTAGAGTTTCCGTTTTACTTTCATGTACCCATGCATTATTTTCCCCTAGGAAGACATAATCCCAAGACTATTTTCCCATTGGAATCTTATCTATAATTTTTTTTCTGAATTGGTAGTTTAATTAGAATTAGTTCAAACAACCTTTAAAATCATACCCCCAATTTTGCTTTATGTCATATTCTATATTTGTATTATGGGTAAGTACTTAGAAGCTTTCAACAATACATAGGAATCTAATACAAGTTAAACACCTCGTGTATTCAAGCCTAACTCATGTTGTATTATTATATTGACAACGATCATCCTACATAAAAACAATGGTATAGGTGAGTGTGATCAAGATTTTGTATCAGCACATCAACCAATTACGAGCACTGAATATGGCATCAGTAAAGGTCTTATGGAGGAACCAAATGGTTAAAGAAGCTACTTGGGAAGATGAAGAGGACATGAATTCCAAGTATCCATTCTTGTTTCCTTCTTTGAATTATCGATCTTAAGGTGTGTGTTATTCTTAACATCTTTTTTTCAGGCTTTGTTAAAGGGAATTGTGATATCCTTAGTATCTTTGTTTTCTGTCTTTGTTAAAGGTAAGTGTGCTTGTGTTTAGAGTCAAATTGTGTTAATAAATTCTTTGTCCTATCATTCTAGGATGAATAATCCCAAGGGAGGAGTATGGAAACCCTAGATTTTTGGTCCTTGAAAGTTTCTAAAATTTAGCCTTATTATACTCATTACTACTCACCTTGTGAGTTGAAGGGTGTCATTAAGAGTCTCGTAAGGACCCAAATCATAGTCTTACTAGTATGTGTGGCTATGTTTTCTATTTTGAGTACGAGTGACTCCCAATGAGTCATATGGACTCATTACGAGTTGTGATGTCCTAACCATAGTAAAACCAGTATGTCACGACATGAACTGGGGCCTGTTCGTGATGGGTATCTCAATTCCCATATGGATTTCATATAACCCCTCTACCTAACAAAACAAAACACACCACACCCCATGGTCGGCTGAATTTCAAACAAATAACAATATAGCATTCAATAGTCTAAGAAAGTTTAAACGCATGTCCATAACCAAACATTGACGACCGGCCAATCGAACGACCGATGCCACCTAATAGCCATAGTAGTCCAAATAAATCCTTCTAAACTATGATCGAAAACTAAATATCAATACAGTGTCGAGACATGCCCCCGACAATAGCCAAAAACCAAATCCAAAGGAATTGTAAAAATATACATAAAACCATAATCATAAAATTGGGTCTTCTGAAGAATGGAATATCACCACTTCAATCTGACTTGCTAGCTGAACTTAAATCCAAGTCAGTGAGAAGGAGAAGTAGATGTATGACTAGTTCCTACATCGCATGAGGATACAACGTCAAAAGACATTTAGTGGGGTGAACGTTAGCATGTAACTTAGGGATAAGGATGACATAATGACATGATCAACAGTATAAAAGTTATCCCCAAAAATCAATGAACATAATCAAATGCATAAACATATATATATATATATAGGGAACAAGGCTTAACATGCTTTTTAAAAACTTAACCTGGATTGTGTAGCTCAACCTTCATATAATAGTACCTATGGGCTAAATGGGCCCCAACTCTCACCCCTGGTCGGGCCCCAATTCTTGTAGTCGTATAAATCGAAGAATAATCACATATATATGGAAATGGGGAACTCAAACCCTCCAACATATACCAAGGTGACTTAAGCACCCGATCATAAAATGATTTATGTGGACTCGAACCTCCCTAATCATGAAATACTAATAAGAGGGACTCAAACCACCCTAGTGAATTTGACCCCCGTGTTGGCAAGCACGGTTTCCAATGTTAATTACTCAAACCTTCACTTTCACGGCTCAACTACACAACCCTTACTGTAGCCTAATTAAAAAAAAGGATCACACACTGCCATTAATTTAACCACATTACATATTAAGGCATACAATGCTGGTATCATCATACCAACTACACTTTCCAGGTACCACGTCATGCCAAAACAATTTCCATTAGATTGGGGATAACAACTCCTATTGTTTATTAATAAATATTTGGGACACCGACTTCATTTGTTCGTCAAATAATAGCATTGTATTTCAAATACCTTCTTATTGGATTTATATCTTCTTCAGTATCCATGATGATTTGGTATAGCTATCGATCTTGGTAGGTGGATAACTAATAGTTGGGGCTTAGACAGAGCCTAGGATGGTCTTTGTTTAGAAGCACAACATACAGCTACAACTCCTAGAATAGAGGTCCCACTTACAACACTAGTCACACAGATAGCAGTAGCCTAGTAAGTTATGAATTTTATGTAGAAGAGGATGTTGGTATGGTTTCTAAGACTGGCTCCATCAAGATTTACAGGTGCCCAGGAAAGGATACATTCGAGCTCTTTACTTGCAGTGAGGGGAGTCTACGTAATTTTTTCCTAGTAGAGTCTTACGATGTGGAATATACCATTTTTTAGTTTGATCAAGTAGCCTAATAGTGGTGGAGGGTATATCATTATTGCAGGCTAGTTCTATCCGCTTCTATTACTACGACTTAGATTTTTTAGGCTTTCTTGGAGAAGTATATGCCATGAAACTTTCAATACTTGAATCATATTAGGGACCCTATTTTCAACACTTATTAATCATAAACACTCTCTTTACTATCTCAAATTCCCCTTCAAAGACAAGGCTAGGGTTTTAAGAAATTGGTTATCTAGGGCTCTAAGGGTGATTGCTTCTTCAAATTTATTGGTGATTAAGGTATGTATGTCTCTCCCTAAACTTATGTCATTATTATTGCATGAATTGGTTTTATATTCACATGGTCTTGATGTTGGGTTTATGAGGATGGGTTGACGATTTTGGATGTAATTTGTTTAAATATTTTTTCCATGATTACTATGGATTAATTATACATAGAATTTATGATTTGTAAACTCATTAGGGTTCATGGGAATGGTAAATTAAATAGGGGTACAAGTATTCCTTAAATTTTGCAATAATAGACATAGGGGTACAAGGATTCCCTAAAATAATTAGACTTTGGTATTGAAATTGATGAGACCTCAACCCACTTGAATAATTGGTTTTAGAATGTTAATTATTAATTGGCTTAGCCCACTTCTCTAAAATTAATGCATTGCATAAATAGATAAACAGAAAAGAATATTTTTGAAAACCTTGTGGGATACAAGGAATCCCCCAAGTTGATTTTAGAAAAAGAGTCTGGGGGTACACGGAATCCCACAAGTGATGGCTTAATAATATGAAAGCTAGAGTCGGTATGATGATACTACTTGATGATGCCTTAATGAATGACTTCTTGAACTAATGGATGGGTTATATGCTAAATGTTTTCACTGTTCTTAAAGGGGGTTGTGTAGCTAGCTATGATGGTGTGAGTCCCGAGGGACCGATACTGATACTCACATTTACCAATGTGAGGGTTGATCTTGATGATTGTATTATTATGTCACACTATATATATTTGTATCAGGGATGGAATAGGGAAAGAGAATTCCCCGTCCTTTAATGTTATCTCTGATTTTTGCGACTAACACGCACTTGGACCCGACTAGGGAGAGACAACTGGACTCATCTAGCCCATGGGTAGTTTTATGACGTTAAAACTACACAATCTAGGTTAATTTTTTAAAGTTTATGCTAAACCTTATTCCCTCTCCGTGCATCTTATATTTATATGTATATGCATAGATATGTACATATGCATTAATTTTAAATTGGTCTTGGATTGATGGCATTATTTTTCCCTTTATCCCTAAGTTACATGATAGATATTAACCAGCTAACAATCTTTGAATGTTGTGTCCCCACATGATGCAGGATATAGAGACACTTCTACTCTTTCTGTGCAGTAATAGGATTTCTGGGTTGTCATCAGTCAGCTTGAAGTAGTGAGCGTCCTTCTTGTGGAAAGCCGTTACTTCTTTGTTTATACTTTATCATATATTTTCTTTGAACATTTTTTTATCTATCATTGGGGGAATGTCTCAACTTGGGTTGATTTTGTTTCATTCGATGCTTTGTGGATTATTATGGATTGGGATTTGTTGAAATTATTAAATTTTTTTTAGTTTCTGATCTTGTTATATGTTCGGAAATTATTTTATCTTGTAATATGTCCAGAATTCATCTGTTTCTAGTTTTATTGTGGCTACCAAAAGGGGTGGTCTTGGGTCCTCCTGGACTTGAGATACCTATTATGGTCAGGCCCTCGTGGAACCTCTTCTGTCCTACCTAAGGATAATGTGGATGGAACTCATTCCACTTATAGAGTACAAACCTGGTCTATGGCCTTAACTCCTAATTTTACTGCCCCTACTGGAGTTCTACCAATCCCTACTAGTCCTCTTCAAGCTTCTCGGGCTAATAATAATCTTGCCCCACCACCCTAAGGGGATACTTGCAATGTCGAGTTCCGTCAGTCTATTCATCTACTGACTCAGTTGATGACTTCTCAGTCTCATTATCATGAAGATGTTGGTTCTGTTGCTCCTTCTTTTGAGGTCAATAGGGTTGTCCAGTTCATATACCTCGACCTTTACTGGCACTAAGGTTGATAAGGATTCTTAAGGGTTTGCTAATGAGATGGAGAAGTTATTCAGGGTAATGTATGCTTCTGACTCTGAAGGTGTGGAATTTTCCATATATCAGTTGAAAGATGTGGCTTATCTGTTATAGGAGAAGTGAACGCAACTCAGGGGTGACGATGATGAGTAAGCAGTATGGGATCAGTTCTCTGGTACTTCCCTTAATCGCTTCATTTCTCAGGAGTTGAGGAAGGCAAAAGATAAGGATTTTATGAACTGGGTACAAGGAAGACTGACTGTGAAAGAGTGAAGTTTCATCAGTTCTCTGATTATACTCTCAAGTTGGTGTCTAGCATGAGGGATAGAATAAGGAAATTTTATACTATATTATCCTGTGACTTGGTTTTGGAAGGCAAGGCCTCCTTGTGAAACAAGGACATAGATATATCTAGACTTGTGTTGTACATGAAACAGTTTGAGAAGGAAAATATGAAGCAAGCAGATTTAGGAGAAACGGAAAGTAAGAAGTTCCGCAATTCAAATCAGGGTGGAGGTCAGCAAAATAGTAGTAAAAATGGCAGGCAAAGGTCTAATGTGAACTAGGGGAATTCTGGATCATATTCTACAGCTAGTTCTCCTTAGCTAGAGTCACCCGATTATCGTTGCCTCCAGACTAGTGATGATCATAGGACACAAAGTTCCTAGTCTCAGGCTAGTGGAGAATAGTCACCCTACCCTATCCTCTTTATCGATTTTGTGGTTAGTTGCATCGTGGTTTATTTGGTGAGGGGGGAATTGATGTTTCAATTTTTGTCAACTTGGATATATGCAGAGAAATTGCCCTTAGTTAAGGCTTCTTTTGGGCAAATAAGGTACCTGTTACTACTTCTATAGCTCCAGCACCGAAAGGTGCCACTGGTGGTACTAACATGGATTGGAATTATCTTTATTTTATTTCCACCCACCAGTAATCTGAGGTATCTCCTGATGTCATCACTGGTACATTACATCTCCTTTCCCGTGATGTGTATTATTTTCTTGATCCGGGTTCTACTCTTTCTTATATGGCCCCTTATATGGCTATTTATTTTGGTTTTGGTCGTGAGTGTATTTTGGATCCTTTTTCTTTGTCTACCCTGGTGTGTGATTTTAATATAGCTAGAAAAACTTTTAGAGGCTGTGTAATTTCTATCTGCTGTAGGGTGACCTTGGTAGACTTTATAGAGTTGGATATGGTTTAATCTTGGGGATGGATTGGCTCCATTCGTGCTATACCTATCTAGATTGTTGGACCCCTAAGGTCATTTTCAATTTTTCTAATGAGCTGGTTATTGAATGGGAAGGGAGTTCCCTAATACTTAAGGGAAGGTTCATTTCTTATCTTTGAACCCAAAAGTTAATTACCAAAGGGTGTCTTTGTTACTTGGTCTGAGTTAAAGATTTTAACTCAAAGGGTCTTTCTTTACAATTTGTCTCTGTGGTTTGTGAGTTTCCCTAAGTGCTTCCTAATAACCTTCTTGGTGTTCTTCCCGATAGGGAAATTGAATTTTGAAATGATGTTCTCCCATATACTCATTCTATCTCTACCCCTCCTTGTAGAATGGCTCCAGCTGAGCTGAAAGAAGTTAAGGAATAGCTGAAAGATTTTCTTAATAGGGGTTTTATTCACATTAGTGTTTCTCCATAGAGTGATCCTATTCTTTTCATGCATAAGAAAGATGTTTCCGTTCAGATGTATATAGATTACTATAGTTAAATAAGGTGATGGTGAAGAGCAAATACCCTCTTCCTAATATTGATGATTTACTTGACCATCTTCAGGGTGCTAAGTACTTTTCTAAGATTGATCTTCGGTCAGGTTATCATCAATTATAAATTAGGGAGGTGGATATCCCTAAGATGGCTTTTTATACCCGTTATGGTCATTTTGAGTTTTTGGTGGTGACTTTTGTTTTAAGTAATCTCCTAGGCATTCATGGATCTAATGAATTAGGTATTCTGTCAGTTTTGGGATTTATTTGTGATTGTATTTATTGATGATATTCTTCTTTATTCTAAGAGTGGGGAGGATCATGCCGGTCACCTCTATATAGTGTTGTAGGCCCTAAAGGATCAGAGGTTATATACTAAATTTTCTAAGTATGAGTTTCGGTTGAAAGTTGTTACTTTTATGGGTCATGTTGTTTCTAGTGAAGGTATCCTAGTCGATCCACAGAAAGTTGAGGAGTTAAAGAAGTGGCCTAGACCCACGACTCCAACTAACATTCGGAGCTTCTTGGGTTTAGAAGGATATTATAATAAGTTTGTGAAGAGTCCTTTCGATTGATGCTCCATTGACCTAGTGACTCAAAAAAGGGGATGTTTTTGTGGTCCAATTCTTATGAGGGAAGTCTTGAGAAGTTGAAGGAAAAGTTGACTTCTGTGCCAGTTTTGACCCTACATGAGGGTATGAATGGTTTTGTTATTTTTTGTGATACGTCCCGTGTTGGACTTGGTTGTGTGTTGATGTAGTATGGTAGGGTGGTAGCATATGCTTCTAGGTAGTTGAAAATCCATGAGAAGATTTATCCAACACATGACTTGGATTTATTGGTTGTGGTGTTTGCATTCAAGATCTGGCGTCATGTTACGACACGAGGCAACCCCCTAGTTGCAACATGATGCTTAAGGCCACAACTGACCCCAAGCTAACCCATGATCATGTACCTGTTGTGAGAAATGAATTAAATAATAATGGAATAACATGTCCGAAACATAATCTGATAAAATATTGGTCCGATGTAATACTAAAATATAATTCAACATATCTTGAACAACTAAATACACTGAAAAATTAATTGACTGTCTATCTGTCTGAAAGCCTCTAAAAATTATATGGAGTTGATAGGAAAAACCACAACTAACTTCGACTGACTGAACGTAACGAAATGTTGAAATAATGGTAATAATATTCCATTTCCTCGATGGATGAGGACTCAACACTAATGTTGTTAGGTAATGCTGAACTGTCTACGGATGGTTAGGGAACTGAGCATTCAGACCTATGATATATGACAACATAGCAACAAGAGAAAATTATGTGATCAGTACTTCGAATGTACTAGTACGTGAGGTATGGACAAACTAAAATACATATGGCAACTAAACATGGATGCATGAACATATAAAACAGAGAATGGAAGACCAAGTAAGGCATGAACTGAATTTAATCTATAAAACTGACTAACTGAATAATTGCAAATCTGATTAGTTGGTCAAGCAAACCTGAACTGATGTAGACTGAGTACAGACGGAAACTGTGGGAGCTATCATGTTATCGGTATGCCCCAATTTAAGATAATTGGGGTCCAACATGTAACCCCAGTTGTAAGGGTGTAATTACCTTACCACGAGTACTAACAATGGTTGTGTGGATCCACTAAAATAGTGTCATGAAGGACTATGGATTCACCATCTACTAGCAGGTGCCCTAAGAGAATATTAACCCTCTACTGGCAGGAAGACATCTCAAAACCTACGTTGGCTACATAGTTTCGTAAATCATGTATTGCTACTAAATTCAGATCCTCTACTGGCAGGTGAGTTAACATCCATGGGTTTACTAGGTGCTAAATCCTACTCCCAACTGAAATGACACAGTTTTTGACTTAGGTCAACTGAACATCTCAACTTATAGTGCTCAACATGGTAAAAAAAACTAAGTATGACAATAGAATCATGAATGGATTGACTCATTACTTGAAAGTCTAAAACGTAAGTAAACACATAGGTATCGGGTGTTCATAACTTTCCAGCACTGAATGATTACAAAATCTGATAACAACACTTGAAACAGTGACATAAAGTCCTAATTCAAAGACCCATAATATAATACGTGTCACCAAACTAATAAAGTCCATGAATTTGAATATATGAATATATTAAACTTTGGAGGATAACAATTTCACATGGTTTCATTCATAATTTGACATGGGAGTAATTGAATATGACATGAGTAATTGAAATTCAAAGCATGAAGTAATCTATTTTTCATGGGAAAAACATATTGAATTCAAATTTCTAAGATGACAAGGATTAAATTCATGATTTACATGGATAATTTTAGAAAACAAGATTAAAAATCCATACTTGAACAACAAGGGGATTTTTGGGAATCAATGTGTCAAAGGAACCAATTGATGAATACCCCACATACCTGAATGTTGAAGTCTTGGATAAATTTCTTGGTATTGAACTAGAACATGATGAACCATAGTTGGTTTTAGGGAGAAATAAATCTCCCCTCTTTCTCATATAAGGATGTTTTTTTAGTTATGATAGGTTAGGGTAGTCTTTATGCTTGATAACTATTGTTTGGAGGGTGAAATGATGTAGTTTTGGGTTCAAAAGAGTGGGAAAAAACCAAGAACCCCCTTAGAAATTGTTTGGAAAATGTATGAAACCATCCCGATGAGTTTGGCCATGACTCGCAAGGTCTAAGTATGATTCATGCTTTGAGTCATCATCTGGAACCTATATTTCGACCCCTAATGCCGTGACGATGCCTCCTGACAACTCATAGGGTCTGCTCACGAGTCATTATCAGGATTTGTAACCACTAACAACTTTGACGGTACTTCAATAATTTGGCTATAACTTTTAACCATAATATAAGATTAAGGAAAAATTGGTATCGTCAGAAAGATAATTCAATTATCTATCTGTTGGTGGGTCTTGAGTTAGAAATTTATAGTATAGAAAAGTTATTCTTGTTTGAATCTAACCACAGTTATATTTTTCACAAGAATTTAATCGCTATGGGATGTTTCAACTTGTCTATAAGTTAGGAGATATTTGGGGTTTTAGTATATGTCCAAGTCACTTGTAAGACTACCAAACATGAGGTTTGATGCTTGAATCCCTTACTGATCAGTCTACAAGTCTACATAATGACTCGTAATGTCTGAATACGAGTCGTATGCTAGACTCATAATTGCTGGGTTGAATTATTTTTTATTACGTACTGTTATGACTACGAATCCCTCTGTATAACCCATAGCTACTGATTACGAGTCATTATAAGTAGTTGTAGTCACTAAACTTGAGTTAGGGGATTCACCGGAGTGGCAACGTCTCACTCATGATGACTCGTCACGAGTGGTTATGACTTTTTACCTTGACTCATAGACATGGGAATTTATCAGGCCATTAAGGGAAATCTTGTATTACCTTTTGCCATAACCTCAGATTAAAATGAGGCTTAAAGCATTGGAAAGCTAACTTTGCGGTCTATCTGTTAAGGGGTCTAGATCTTGAAAAAATTGGGGTATTACAATATCTCCCTTTTGGAATCATTCGTCCTCGAATAAACCTATTTGTTAGGTACTGGGAAAACTGAGATTGTGCACTAAATACCCATGAGCTAAATCATGATTAAATATTTGAATTTGAAACATGATGCGTGGATTGAACTGAATTCATGAATACATGCTATGGAATAAGGATAGTCATATAGATGATATAGAAAATATGAAAATTAATTAAGGAAAACTCTTACCTCAATCTAAATTGGAATTTGTAGAGAAAAGATAGGGATATTTGGCACCCATATCTGTTTCTGCTTTGAAAGTAGCTCCCTAAATGGACTGATTTCTCCATAGAACCTTAACCAAGGGGACTTCTTTATTCCTTAATCTACGAATCTGATGGTCAAGGATCTCAAATCGGATTTATTCATTGGAGAGACTATCTTTCACCTCCACACTCTCTAAGGTCACGACTGGAGCTGGTTCACCAATACATTTCTTTAATAAAGAGACACAAAACACCGGATGCATTGATGCCAAATTTTCAGGCAACTCTAACTCATAAGCTACCTTCCAAAAATGGCATAAAATACTATATGGGCCAACATAGAGGGTAATGAGTTTCCCCTTCTTGAAAAACCTCTTCACTTCTTTCATAGGAGAAATTTTTCAAATAAACCAAGTCAACAACATCAAACACAAGATCTCTTCTCCACACATCTGCATAAGATTTCTAATGACTTTGGGCTATCTTCAGCCTCTCTCAAATTAACTGAACTTTCTCCATCGCCTCAAATACTGAATATGGCCCTATCAAAGGAGACTCACCTACTTTAAACTAACTAATAGTAGATCTACATCTCCACCCATAGAGAATCTCAAACAGATCTATGTAAATACTGTAGTGATAGCTGTTATTTTAGGCAAACTAAATCAAAGGTAAGTGGTCATCCCAACTAGACTTAAAGGAAATAAGACAGGCCCTAAACATGTCCTATAAAGGTTGAATGTTCTATTTTTCCTAACCATTTATCTGGGGATAAAAAATTGTAGTGATATCTGCTTAGGTACCAAGGCCCTTTTAAAATGCCTTCCAAAAGTTAGAGGTAAACTTAGTACCTCTATCTCAAATAATGGTCAATGGAACCCCATGCAACTTCACCAACTCCCTAATATAGAGTCTAGCATAATCCTCAGCTAAAAACAAAGTATGAACTGGCAAAAAATAAGCTGACTTGGTTATTCTATATATAATGACCCATATCGAATTATATTGATGACCCGTATGAGGCAACCCTGTCGCAAAATCTATGTTCACTACCTCCTACTTCTAAGTGAGGATGCTAAACTCTTGAAGTGTACCACTAGGCCTTTGGTTCTCAACCTTAACTTGCTGACAATATGAACTCTTAGACAAAAATTCTATAGTATTTTTCTTCATACCACTCCACCAATAGATCTCCCGCAAATTATAGTACATCATAGTGTCCCCTAGGTGAATAGAATATTGTGCACCTTGTGCTTCATCTAGTACTCGCTGTCTCAGACCATCAACATATGGAAAACATAATCTTCCTTGACAATGAAACACACCATCACCCTCTTGGGAGAAAACTTCCATATTCTGATCTCTAACTGCCTCCTTTAACTTGACCACACTAGGATCCCTATCTTGTTTTTCTTTTACTTCGGCGACTAAGGAAGAATCCGAACAATTCTGAACCCATATACTACCTTCAGTCGATTCAACCAATTGAACTCCTAACATAGCAAGCTATTGAACCTCATGGACTAATTCCTTCTTATTATCCTCAACATAAACAACACTACCCATAAACAATCTTATAAGGACATCCGCCACTACATTGGTTATACCTGGATGATACAATACATTCATATCATAGTCTTTCTATAATTCAATCCACCTTCTCTGATGAAGATTCAGGTCTTTCTGTGTGAACACATACTATAAACTCTTGTGATCCATGAACATATCAACATGAACCCCATAAAGGTAATGCCTCTAAATATTTAAGGAAAACTAAAGATCATGGGTCAGATAATTCTATTCATAGGGTTTAAGTTGTCTAGAAGCATAGGCTATGAACTTACCTCTTTTCATTAATAAACAACCTAGACCAACTATAGAAGCATTACAATACACTATAAACCCATCTGTTCCATCTAGCTAAGTCAAGACTGGAGCGGAATTAAGTCGAGCCTTTAACACCTAAAAACTCTTCTCACAGGAATTTGACCACTGAAATTTGACTTTCTTTTGGGTTAGTCTAGACATGGGAGAAGCAATAGAAGAAAACCCTTTGACAAACCATTTGTAATAACCAACTAAACATAAGAAAATCCTGATATCTGATGGAGAGATAGGTCTAGGCTAATTTCTCACTACTTTAGTCTTTTTAGGATCAACTCAAATCCCATTACCAAAAACTATATGACCAAGCAAAGTTAATGATCTCAACTAAAATTCACACTTACTGAACTTAGAGAATAACTAATAAAATCTAAGGGTCTGCAATACAACACTCATATTGTCTGCATAATCATTCTCACTATGGAAATAGACAAGGATGTCATCAATGAAGACTATGACAAACATGACCAAGTACTGCTTAATCATCATTTGATTAATTCTATGAAAGTTGTAGGGGAATTCATTAGTCCAACAGACATAACTAGGAATTCGAAGTGACCATACTAAGTTCTAAAGGTTGTCTTTGAAATGTTACATTCTCCGACTCTAAGGTGATGATAGACAGATTTGAGATCTATCTTAGAGAAATAACATGCACCCTGAAGCTGGTCGAATAAGTCATCAATCCTCGGGAGAGGATATTTATTCTTGATTGTGACTTTGTTCAACTGACGATACATGATGCACATTCTAAGAGAACTATCTTTCTTTTGCATTAATAGAATTGGAGCACTCCATGGAGAAACACTAGGCCTGATGATACCCTTATCTTAGAGATCCTCCAACTGTTCCTTCAATTCCTTAAGCTTAGCTAGAGCCATTCTGTAAGGTGGAATAAAGATAGGCTGGGTATCTGGAAGGAGATCTATTTCGGAGTTAATTTCTCTTTTAGGAGAAACCCCAGGGAGATCATCAAGAAACATATTTGGATAATTATTTATTACAGGAACAGACTCAAGAATCGAAGTTTAACAATTTGAGTCCTTAACTCGGATGAGATGGTAAATACACCCTTTAGATATCATCTTCCGTGCCTTAAGATATGTAACAACCTGACCCTTAAGCATTGAAGTACTACTCTTCCATTCAATAGCTGGTTCATAAGGAAATTGGAATTGGACAATTCTATTTCTACAGTCTCTGAGGTCTAGCAGGAGTGGATCCAGTCAAATGCCGAGAATGACATCAAAATTAGTCATCTCTAACTCTATAAGTTCAACTGAAATAACTTTTTGAGACAGTGTGATCGGGAAATTTCTATATACCCATCTGGACACAATAGACTTACCCACTAGGGTATACATTGAGAAAGTCTCTACCAATGTTTTGGGACTAACACCAAAATCTACAACTATATAAGGATTCATAAAGAAATGTTAAACTCTGGGGTCTAATAATGCATAAATGTGAAGATCAAAGACTTGTAACGTGCTTATAACCATATCAAGAGAACATTTTTTATCATTTCGAGTCTGGAGAGCATACAGTATGTTCTGGCACTTCCCACTAGTGGCACTGGAAGTGGCACCCTACTGAGTTGGTGACCTATAGAAGCTGATGAAAAGTTGGGTTGACCTTACTGACGAACATCCTAACCTTTTTAGCCAACCTTCAGGAAATCCCTGATCCTGTGGCCTGGTTTGCTACATCCAAAACACACATCACTGCCTGCTCTATGTTAACCCAGATAATTCTTACCACACTTCCTACAGAGTGGATTGTTATGACCACTATTCACATTATCCTGAGACTTAGAGCCTAGTGCTTTATCCCAACTATCCTTCCAGAACTTTGGCACTGGTGCACTGGCTCAAGATGGAGCTGGAGCTAAAAATTTCATGCAGAACTGAGAACAATTATCCCCTTTCGACCTTGACTGAGAAAAGTTGAAACTATCTATTTTGGCCCTCTTATTCTCTCTTCCTTCTCTTTGAGATTCTCCTCCTCAATCTAATGAGAATGAACCATCAATCCCAAAAGGTCTATCTCCTCAATCAGCATGGTAGGACTAAACACTTTGACTACACTATTAGATACACCAGACACAAACTTACTCATCCTGGACCTAGAGTCACCCACCATAGACGGAGCATACCTCGCCAACTAAGTGAACTTGAGTGAGTACTCTCTCACACTCATGCTATCCTGCTTTAAATTTATAAACTCCTAAACCATAGCTTCCCTCAACTCTTGTTGGAAGAACATGTCTAAGAAAGTCATGGTGAACTCCTTCCACTCTATAGGCCCTACCTCAACATCTCTTTCCTCCTTCCACTACTTGAACCAGATGTAAGACACTCCCTGTAATAGATAAGCAGCCATGTCCGTACTCTTACTCGAAGTGACACCCACATGTCTATCACTTCTTGAAGACAATTCAGAAACTCTTGTGGATCCTCCTTAGACATTGATCTAGGAAAAAATGGATTTATCTGGTTGAAGTCTTGAATCCTAGAGACAGCCATATTCATCACCAGATTGGTTGGGGCAATAGTATGTTTATTGTCCTGAGCAGCTATAGAATGGGCCAAGGCTATGAAAGCAGTCCTAAACTCAGGTGGTTGTGAAGGCTGATCCCTGTTCCTTCTTCTAAGAGGAATTATTTGTAAACGAAATGAAGGACGAGTTAGAAAAATGAATTCAATAGATTTTATACTCTTTTGCACGACATGAACACTAAAAGAAGGGAAACCCTTCTAAAAAATATTTCGTAGCCTCTTGTCCATAAGTGTGGCGTGCTTCACACCCATGCACAAGAATCTAGTCAATGCGGCTTTCAAAAACCCTAGGACAGTTTAAAAACTTAGTTTCTTATACTAAATTTTGTCATGACACGAGGCAACCCCCTAGTTGCAACATATGCTTTAGGCCACACGTGACCCCAAGCTAACCCATGATCTGGTGCCTTCTGTGAACACTGAATAAAATAATTATGGAATAACATGTGTGGAAAATAATTTGATAAAATGTTGGTATGATGTAATACTAAAATATAATTTAACATATCTTAAACAACATAATACACTGAAAAACTAACTGACTGTCTATCTGTCTGAAATCCCCTAAAAATTATATGGAGTTGATAGGACAAACCACCAACTAACTCTTACTGTCTAATTATAAGGATATGTTTAAATAATTGTAATAACATACCATGTATATGATTGATGAGGACTCACCACTAATGTGCTGGGTAATGTTGAACTATCTAAGGATGATCAGGGAATCAAGCGTCCAAACCAATGTTATAAGACAACATAGTGCAAGAGAAAAGTATGAGATTAGTACATTGAATGTATTGGTACGAGAGGTAGGGACTAAGTAAAATACATATGGAAACTGAACATGGATGCATGAACATGTAAAATTGTGAATGGAAGACCAAGTAAGGCATGATCAGAATTTAATTTGTACAACTGGCTGACTGAATAACTGAAAATCTGACTTCTTGGTCAACGAAACCTTAACTAATGTAGACTGAGTACTGGCTGAAACTGTGGGAGCTATCATGTAATTGACATGCCCCAATTTGAGCTAATCGGGGTCCAACCAGTAACCCCATTTTGAAGGGTGGCAGTACCTTGCCACGGGTACTAACACTGGCTGTGTGGATCCACTAAATTAATGTCCCGAACTACTATGGAGTCACACTCTACTGGTAGCTACCCCTAAGAGAATTTTAACCCTCAACGAGCAGGAAGACCTCTTAAAACCTATGTTGGCTATGTAGTTCTGGAACTCAGGGATTGCAAGAAAAGTGAAAACCTCTACTGGCAGGTGAGTCCTTATCCCAACATTCGCTTGGTGCTAAATCCTAATACCAACTGAACTGACACTATTTCTGACTAAGGTCGCCTTAACATCTCAAATTATAGTGCTCAACATGATCATAACAAAATGAGTATGACGGTAAAATAATGAATGGACGTACTTAGTACTTTAAAAATGTGAAATGTAAGTAAACACATATGACACGACCCGAACTAGGGCCTTGTCGTAAAGGGCAATCCCATTTCCAACCAGGGATAGGAATGATCCCAGTTACTCAACCTATCCACCAATGCATGCCTTGAGTCGGCCAAATCTCAAACATATAACAAGATAGCAAATCCAACCCAATAGTGTATTTGGGATAAATCAATAACTAAGACCAACCCAACCAAGTATAACTACTGAATATCTAACCAAACAAATATGTAAGCCATAAACCAATACCATAATGGTAAGCCAATGTATGTATAAATAACATAAACCATCCATGTCATACCCATGTCCATAGTTTTCAATACAAAGACTCTAGAACAACTGAAGAATATCTAGTCGGGATATGCCCCCGACCATAGCCAAAAACCAAAGTCTATGAAAGACAAGAAATAGGTAAAGCAAACCATGACATAAATTATATACCTTTCAAACTATGGAATCTCACAACTTCAATCCAATATCAACTGTACCAAAATTAGATCACTAAGAAAGAAGAGTAGAATGGTTAATTTCTGCATTGCATGGGTATACAACCGCCAGTAGACTGGTTAGTGGGTGAACACTAGCGTGCACTTAGGATAAGGATAAAATAATGTCATTTACAAAGCCAAGTAAAAACCATCCATAATGCATACAACCATACATATATATAACTATGCAGGGAAAGGGAATCGGGTTTAGCATGCCTTGAAAACCATTACCTGGGTTGTGTAGCTTGGACGTCCTAAACCACTCACGGGCTATATGGGTTCATCTCCCCCTGCTGAAAGTGCCCCAGTGCATGTTGCCTCACGACTAGGAAAGTATCCCATGGTATGAATAGTTCATCCCCCAATAGTTTGACATCATACACACAGTCCACTAAGACCATTCCTCATATTGGTAAAAATGAGTTTCCAGTTTTTGTCCATCAAGGACCGCCACCTTCCATGGCTTTGCTACATACCCTGTCATTAATTGTCAATTAAAAACAATTTCCAAATAACCAAACCATTATCCATTTATTAACCAAGGCCATTAATATTGGTATCATCATACCAATCCTTATTTGCAAGTAATATCCATATCCAAACCATATAGGTTAAGGGGACTTTCAAGTGCCATTCCATAAACCATATAAAATTACTTGGGAGACTTTAATGTTCACCACAAGCATAACCATTTAGCCTTTAGATTTTTCAAACTATTTAAACTAATTAAATTAATGCATTTACTTGAGGCATTTTCTTGTATCCCGCAAGGTTTTCAAAATAAACCAACCATGACCACCAAAACCTGTACCTTTTAAACAATCCCAAACCAATTTAGACCATGCCAAGCATTTAAAATATTTATATCATTTAAAACATTTAAAGCATGCAAAACCATCCAAGAACATTTAGAGTTCCATTAACAAACCAAACCATGCAAGAGTTCCAATGAAAGTTCAATAATAGAGTAAAAGCATCCTTTGAGGCATTTTATCAACCATTGATAGAATACCTTTACCAAGACCAAAACCAATGCATAAACCACCATAATTAGGGTTACTCAAGACCTCCTTTGTTAAACGATAGCCAACCAATAACCACATATGCAAATCAATACCAAAAACATGTAAAAATATAGTTTAAACCAATACAAAACCATATGCATCAAGACCCTCAACAATATTTTGGAATCCACCATTATAGATTCATAAAACCAATGTTTAAAACACAATACACATGCCTTTAGTTTGAAATAACAATAAGGTAAGTAATACAAGCCTTGTACAAGATGATTCACGGAAGAAATCTTGACCTTTGATCACTTTAAAGAACACATGAAGAAACACCAGCCTCCAATCTTTAAGAGAGTATTTGAGAGGTTTTACGAGTAGGAAATGTCTTAACTACCCTTGACTTAAAATTAAAATAAGACACATCCAGGGGTATGACTCCCCTTTACCACTCGTATCCTAGGGTACGAGTGGTACCCCAAATCGTACACAATCCTTGTCATAACCTTACTTACTGGTTTCTATAAGAATCACACCCCCTAAGTTGTACCTAAGGGTATGAGTGACACCCCCAATCATACCCACTACTCATATAGTGGACAGATTCAACAAGAAAACTCAAACATGCACCATACGACTTGCCTTGCACCACTCGTATGTTTATCTATGACTCCTACCTAGTTGAGTCATATCTGGGAAGTAGCTAAGCCCAATAGACTTTCTAGGACATAATTGAACCCTCACGACAACCCACAAGTAGTATCCAAGGAGTACGAGTGACTCCCTTGAGTAGTAACCTAGCCAAAAAGGTCCAAGCCTAAGAAATATTTCAAAGTTCCTATACCTAGGGTATTTCAGTCTACCCCACTAGGACCGTTCATCCTCGAATGATGGGTAAGGGTAAGGATAAGCACAAGGTAACATAGTAACACACATTAAACTTTTCCCCAATCGAAATAGAGGACAATAATACAAACCAAGATGAGAAGATCATTACATACCCCAAGCATGATTTACACCCCAACACATTCATCTCGACCTCTGACTAAGTTAGGAAACAAAGATACAAGAGAAATAATTCCTCAGCTTTAAACAAGTTAGAAAACAAGGATGTGTTGAAGAACACTAACCATACGTACAGATTTTCTAGAACAAGAACCTAACACGGATGACTCCATGTGCACCTCTATATCCCGAATAACTTTCTTAGACTTTTAGTTCCACCATGGAACCTTTATTGAAGCCATACCTTCAATTGCAACAGGAAAACTTTACGAATCCATGATCCTTGTTGGGACCCACTTAAAGAATAAGGAATTCAAGCTACTAAAACCACCTAAAGGAACCTAACCAACAAACAACCATCCACACCCCCACAAAACATAAATTACCAAATGAATGGACTCATTCTAGAGTGCAAGTTCAAATTAATTTTGAATTTACTAAGACATATCACTATGAGATCTTGAGTCTAACTTTACACCACCAATTCCATGTTAGATCCTATCCAATTCTAAGAGGTGTTAACTTAGGCCACCAGGCTTTACTTCTTATGTTTATCCCGAAAAACTATTCTGCTTTCATCACATTTATAATATGGAAACTATGAGTAAAGGACATGAGCAAACCCATATTTAAGCATTTATAACCAAAATTGCCAACCTATGATTGAACATCAAAATCATTCAATAAACACACATGCAAGGTCCATAATCTATCCTGTGGAATAACTAGATCCCTAGTCCCTCTGTTCAACCTGAACTTACATCCTATAAGTCATAACTTTCCCACTATTGTAATTCCCAAGCGATTAATATTATCCAACCTACCAATTTACCTCTATAATTTACACATTGCTATCCCCAAGTCAACATGCTTCCTTTATCCAAATCGAACATTTAGGTTCAAGCCTAGTATCTACCAATCACCATGTACTATTATCAAAGTACCCCATATAAAATTGAATAGAATTATAAGGTCCTCCCTTACTAAAAGGATACCCTAAATTCCTTAGTTACCCAGCGACAACCTATGCATTTCTAAGGAACTATTCCCCCTATAAATGTAAGAATAAAACATTTCATAGAGAATCATTAAGACTGACAAATCCTTTCTGTAAGAGATCCGTAAATTACTCCTTAAGATCCTTTAACCCGACCAGAACCATTTTATAAAGAAAGAATAAAATTTGGACAAGTTTTTGAAATAAGACCAATTCCAAACCAACCTCCCCATTAGAAAGACACCATAAGGTTCGTCAAGACAGCTTCAAGAGATTCATTCACCACCAAAGCAGAATGTAAGGAAAGACCTTATGAGTTAGAATCTTTAACCTGGTCCAACCGATAATAGAGATACCTCTTTAAAGAAAAATGTATGACCTATAAGATAGAACATAACCTTTCCCTTAGTAGTTAGGAAACAAAATGAAACCATTATCCTATTCCATAACTGACTCACCAGGGACTCTAATGGGTTCAACAATCTAATAATGATTACAATGAGTGCAACCAATCTATTCCTTAAATGACATCGAAATCCACTACATTCAAGTTAAATAATTTCCACCAAGACCCCTTTATTACCAATAGATACCGCACACCCTCATAAAATCTTTTGACAATTATAGAGTCACCTATCGGGGTAGAATCAGAAGAAGAAAAGACTTTGAAACAACCTTAGGACCAAAACCAAAATACACAACCACTAATTGGGTGACATAAGAGAGAGGACCCCAAAATAGATAAACCACAGATACCACAATGAAAGGAGTTTTCAACATACTAATTTCGAAGATAGAAGTAGCACCGCTAGTGCAAGAGCTAGAGATATAGAATCTAATATCCTATTCGCCCAATCGGCAATCCTGATGGGACACTCCCATATAACCAGGAAACTATGAATCTTTACCTTGCCTATTTCCAACCTCACCTTATTCCTCCTTGTACCAATAGGACAAAACTTACGCTATGGAGTTGTCATCATTTGTATCAATGGATTAGTAGAGTGACAAAACTCGGTATTAGTAACCCCTTCCTGAGGTACTGAGAATGAGTTCCACCTTCTAAGATAGGGTTAGTGGAGACTGGTGGGACTTCACAGAGAAAACCAAAAACTGTGACCCTTAACCAGGTATGTTCCTTATGAGTTGGACTAGATCCATCCATGTTGTCCTCAAGTGGGACAAGTGAGCTTCCAAGAACCTTTAGATCAATAAGAATGCATGATCCAAAGAGTGAATCAAAGTATATTCAGAGAAGAGTTCAATACCTTAGACTCCATATCCTGAAAGTAGAATAACCAAGTAAGTGAAACATTCCTAGATGCCTCATAGCCTTCTGATTATAAGTGGGGTACATGACACACCCATAACAAAGACTCTACTCGACACGGCTTTGAAGACACCCCATGACACCAAAACCTAAGGCTCTGATACCAACTTGACATGACCTAAAGTAGGGCCTTATCGTAATAGGCAATCCCAAGTCCAACCATGATCGAGAACCACTCGTGTTACCCAACCCAACCACCAATGCATGCCTTGAGTTGGTTGAATCCCAAATATATAACATGATAGCGGATCTAACCCCACGATGACTTTGGGATAAGCGTATAACTGAGACCAATCCAACCAAGTCAAACCACCGAATATCCAACCAAACCCATGTAGAATCCAAAAACCAATACCATAATGAAAAGTCAATGTATATATAAATAACATAAACCACCCATGTCTCACCTAAGTCCACAGTTGTCCAAACAAAGCCTCTAGACCAACCGAACTAAGTAGAGACATGCCCTCGACCATAGACAAAAACCAAAGTCTATGAAAGACAAGAAATAGGTAAAGTAAACCATGACATGAAATAGATGCCTTACGAACTATGAAAGCTCACAACTTCAATCCAACATTGACTGTGCCCAAATTCAATATCTAAACAAGAGGAGTAGAATGGCCAGTTCTTGCATAGTTGGGTATACAACCGCTAGTAAATGGGTTAGTGGGTGAACACTAGTATGTACTCGGCATAGGGATAAAGTAATGCCATGTGCAAAGCTAAGTAAAAACCATTCATAATGCATACATCCATAGGTATATATAACCATGCAGGGAAATGGAACTGGTTTTATCATGCCTTAAAAATCATTACCTGGGATATGTAGCTGGGCCATCCTAAAACACCCACGGCCTATATGAGTTCAACTCTCTCTGCTGAAAGGGCCCCAGTATGTGTAGCCTCATAACTAGGGAAGTATTCAATGGGATTACTAGTACATCCCCCAATAGTGTGATATCATGCACATGGTCCACTAATACCAATCCTCATATCGGTAAATATGATTTTCTAGTTTTGGTCCTCTCGGGACTGCGACTTTCTACAGCTTTTCTACACACCCCGCTATTACTGACTAGCTAAAAATAATTCCCAAATAACCAAACCATTATTCATTTATTAACCAAGTCCATTAATATTGGTATCATCATACCAATCCTTACTTGCAAGTAATATCCATAGCCAAACCATTTAGGTTAAGGGGACTTTCAAGTGCCCTTCCTTATCCCATATTAAACTACTTGGTAGACTTCTCTATTCACCACAAGCATAACTATTTAGCCTTTATCCTTTTCAAACCATTTAAACAAATTCAATTAATGCATTCACTTGTGGGATTTCCATGTATCCCACAAGGTTTTCAAAATAGACCATCCATGACCACCAAAAGCTTTACCTTTTAAACCATTCCAAACCAATTTAGACTATTCCAAGAATTTAAAGAATTTATATCATTTAAACCATACAAAACCATCCAAAACCATTTAGAGTTCCATTAACAAACAAAACCATGCAAGAGTTCCAATGAAAGTTCAATAATAAAGTAAAAGCATCCTTTGAGGCATTTTATTAAACACGTTGAGGGAATATCTTTACCAAGACCAAGAAAAATGCATAAACCACCATAATTAAGGTTACTCAAGACCCTTTTTGTTAAAACATATCAAACCAATAACCATATATGCAAATCATCACCAAAAACATTTATAAACATACTTTAAACCAATACCAAACCATAGGCATCAAGACCATCAAAAATATTTTGAAATCCACCATTATAGATTCATAAACCAACGTTTTAAAAAAAATACACATTTCTTATTCAAGATGATTCACAAAAGAAATCTTGACGTTTGATCCCTTTAAAGAACATATGAAGTAACCCTAGCCTCCAAACTTTAAAAGAGTGTTTGAGAGAGTATTTGACATGTTTTTATCCTTTAATAAGTGTTCTGGAAGGCCATATAGGGTTATATGACACAAGGACATACTGTTTTAGGAGTAGGAAATGTCCAAATAAATTTAAACAAGTCATGTCCAGGGGTATAATTCTCCCTTACAATTCATATCTTAGGGTATGAGTGGTACCCCAACTCTCCCCAAACCTTTCCATAACCTTACCTACTATTTTCTATATGACTCACACCCATATAAGTCATATATAAGGGTATGAGTGACACCCCTAATCGTACCCACCACTTGTATAGTGGACAGATTCCATAAGACAACTCAAACATGCACCATATGACTTGCCTTGTACCACTCGTATGTTCATATATGAATATTACCTATTTAAGTCGTATCTGGGAAGTATATAAGCCTAACATACTTCCTAGGGTATGATTGAACCCTCATGATATCCCATAAGATGTATCCAAGGGGTAATGGTGACTCCCCTGAGTCGTACCAAGCCAAAAAGGTCCAAAGCCTAAGAAATTTTTCAAGGGTCCTATTCCTAGGGTGTTTCAACATAGGTAAGGGGTGTTCATAACCCGCCAACATTGAATAATTACAAAATTTCAAAACAACACTTGAAACAATGACATAATGTCCCAATTCAAAGTCCCAAAACATATTATGTGTCACCAAATTGATAGTCCATGAATTTGAATATATGAATGTATTAAACATGGGAGGACAATAATGTCACATGGTTTATTTCATAATTTGATAATTTTACATGGGACCAATTGAATATGACATGAGTAGTTTAAATTAAAAGCACGGAGTAATCTAATTTTCATGGGAAAAACATGTTGACAAGGCTTGAATTCAAATTTTTAGGATGACTTGGATTAAATATTTGATTTACATTAATAATTTCATAAAAGAATATTAAAAATCCATAATGAACAAAAAGGGGATTTTTGGGACTTAATGGGTGAAAGGAACCCATTGATGAATACCCCAAATACCTGAATATTGAAGCCTTGGATAAATTTATTAGTGTTGAACTTGAACTTGATGAACCCTAGTTGGTATTAGGGAGAATGAAATTAGCTTTTTTTTATCTATAATGGATTATTTTTAAGTTATGATAGGTTAGGGAAGTATTTATATTTGATAACTATTGTTTGGAGGATGAAATGACATAGTTTTGTTGTTAAAAGAGTGGGAAAAGACAAAAAATCCCATAGAAATCATCTAGAAAATATCTGGAAGCCATATTTATAAGTTTGTCCATGACTCAAAAGGTTTGGGTATGATTCGTGGCTTGAGTCATCATTAGGAACACAAATTTTTACCCCTACTATCGTGATGACTCCTCCTCCTAAAAACTCATAGGTTTTGTTTATGAGTAATCATCAGGAGTCATAACTACTAGCAACTTTGATCGTGCTTTAGTAATTTGCCCATAACTTTTAACCCTAATATAAAATTAAGCAAAATTTGTATCGTCAGAAAGATAATTCAATTTTGTATTTGTTGGTTGGTCTTAAGCTTAGAAATTCATAGTATACCCATATTTATTCTTATTTGAATATGACTATAGTTATATTCTTCACAAGAATTTAATCTCTATGGGATGTTTTGACTTTTCTATAAGTTCGGAGATATTTGGGGTTTTAGTATATATCCAAGTCAATCATAAAACTACCAAAACATGAGTATGTTTGCTTGAATCCTTACAGGTTAGGCTACAAGTCTACATAATGACTCATAATGTCTTACTACTAATCGTATGTTTGACTCATAACCACTGGATTAAATTGTTTTTTATTACATACTATTGTGACTACAAATCCCTATGTATGACTCGTAGCCACTAATTACGAGTTGTAGTCACTATACTTGAGTAGATGAATCTTCTGGAGTGGCTATGACTTACTCATGATGACTCTTCATGAGTGGTTATGACTTGTTACCTTGAGTCATAGCCATGGCAGTTTATCAAGCCATTAAGGGAAATCTTTCATATCCTTTTTCCATAACCTCAGATTAAGATAAGGCTTGAAGCATTGGAAAGCTAACTTTATGGTCTATCTTTTATAGGGTCTACATCTTGAAATATTAATGGTATTATATGTCATTACTTATATGGGAGTCATGTTAATATCTATTCAAATCATATGAGTTTACAGTATGTGTTCACCCAGAAAGAGTAAAATCTCAGGTAAAGGAGGTGGCTAGAGTTTCTCAAGGACTATGACATGAGTCTCCATTATCATTAGGTAAAGTTAATATGTTTGCAGATTCTCTTAGCAAGTTATGGAAAGATTTTCTCATGTCAATAAAGAGAAGAGAGGATTGGTGAAAGATATTCACCGATTGACTAATTTTGTATTTTATCATTTAAACTCTGAGGATGGAAGTGTGATTATGAAATTGGTGGTGTATTTATCTCTTAGTGATTAAGTGAAGGATAAACAAGTGTTGGACCCTATCTTTATGCAGATTAAGGATGATGTGGGTCAGCAGAAGGTACCAAAGTAGATTGTGTGTTCTAGATGTTGATGGCTTGCAAGAAAGAATTTTGGTTGAGGGACATGAGTCACGGTATGTAGTCTATCTCAGTTCGATAAAGATGTACAATGATTTTAAGGAAATTTATTAATGGAATAACATAAAGAGGGATGTGGCCAATTTTGTAGCAAGTGAATGGTGTGTCAGCAAGTAAAGGTGGAGAACTTGAGGCCTGGTAGATTGCCTCAATAAATTGAGTTGCATGTGTGAAATGGGAGGTAATTTATATGGATTTTACTACCAGTATCCTACAGTATCAGAATTAGTTTGATTCAATTGGGATCATCATGGATACGATGACTAAGTCTGCTTATTTCTTGCCTATGAGGTCTAACTATTCTAGGGAGGATTATGCCAAATTATTTATTTAGAAAATCATGAATTTTCATGATGATTTAGTTTTCATCATATCTGATAGAGGTACTCAGTTCTCAACTCATTTTTTATATTTTTTAGAGAGGTTTAGGAAATAAGGTAAACCTTAGAACTACTTTCCACCCTAAGATGGATGATCTGGAAGAGAGGATTATTCAGACATTAGAGGATATTCTAAGGACTTATATGGTTCACTTTGACTTTGGTGGTAGTTGGGTTGATCATTTGCCTCTCATTGAGATTTTATATAATAATATTTATCACTCTAGGATTGGAATGGCTCCTTTCTAGGCTTTTTAGGGTAGGAGATGACATTCTTTAATTGAATCGTTCAAAGTTTATGCGACTTGATTATTTGGCCCTGACTTGGTTCACCAAGATATGGAGAAGGTGAAGGTGATTAGGGATAGGCTTAAACCGCCCAAAGTCATAAAAAGTTCTATGTAGATGTGAGTCGAAGGGAGTTAGAGTTTGATTTTAGTGATTGGGTATTCTTAAAGGTGTCTTCCATGAAAGGAGTAATGATATTTAGAAAGAAGGAAAAACTCAGTCCTCGGTATGTAGGCCCATACTTAATATTTAGAAGAGTGGGTAATGTGGATTATGAGTTGGATCTACCTTTGACTTTGGGTTCCATTTATCTGGTCATTCTTGTTTTTATGTTAAGAAAATATGTTGGTGATCCTTCATTGATTTTCCCTTAGGAGATTGTTCGAATTTTTTATTTCTTATCTTATGAGGAAGTCTCGATTTAAACTTTGGATAGACAAGTCCATCATTTGAGGACTAAGGATGTGCCTTTGGTGAAGGTTCTATAGATGAACCTAAAGTTTGAAGAAGCTACTTGGGAAGCTGAAGAGCACTTAAAGTCCAATTATCCATTCTTGTTTCTCACTTTGGATTATTGTGCTTAAGGTATGTGTATTCCTTAATATCTTTGTTTTTTGTCCTTTTTAAAGGAAATTTTTGTTGTATTCTATCTTAAGCTAATGTTAATGGATGCCTTGACTCATTATTTGAGGATAAATAGTCCTAAGAGGGGGAGAATGTAATACCCTGGATTTTAGTCCTTGAAAAAACCCAAATCTTTGAGCCAAGTGCCCCGACTATGGCTGACCATCTGAGTCATAGGGACTCTATAGAGGTTGTATAACCCAAATCGTAGCTTAACTAGTGTATGGTCTTTGGGCTACTAT
This sequence comes from Capsicum pubescens, assembly GCA_030864215.1. Lineage (NCBI taxonomy): Eukaryota > Viridiplantae > Streptophyta > Magnoliopsida > Solanales > Solanaceae > Capsicum > Capsicum pubescens. The sequence continues at coordinate 151,637,967 of CM061543.1, read as the reverse complement.
TAAGACTAAGACTTGTCCATACGAGTCATACTCTGTCTATATGAGTCATATATTATAAATCATGGCTAACTAGTGTGATTACCCAGATATTCTCTCTTGATTACAACTAGGACCCTATGAGTCGTGGGGTCAATTGATGAGTCATGTGATGTGAATCGTAGGATCACTTGATGAGTCATGTGATATAGGTCTTTGGGTCACCATAGAGGGGTCCTTTATCTACTGTTCAGACTATGACACATGGTGACGAGTCGTATTGTGGTCTTATGATTCTTAGGGAGACCCATCATCACTGGCAACAAATTTTTAGCTTTTAATCAAGGGTACTTTGAACATTTCCCCTTTTCACCAATAATAACCCACGACCTTATATCATATTGGGGACCCCATTTTCCATACTTATTAATCATAAACACTCTCTTTACTCTCTCAAATTTCCCACTCAAAGACAAGGCTAAAGTTTTAATAAATTGGTCATCTAGGGCTCTATGGGTAATTTCTTCATCAAATTTTTTGATAATTAAGGCATGTATCTCTCTCTTTAAACTTTTGATTTCATTATTACATGAATTGGTTCAATATTCATATGGTTTTGATGTTGGATTTTGAATGATGGGTAGAGGGTTTTGAATGTAAGTTGTTTAAATGTTTTCCCATGATTATTATGGATTAATTATGCATTGAATTCATGATTTGTAAACTCATTGGGGTGCTCGGGAATAGTGAATGAAATAGTGGTACTGGGATTCACCAAATTTTTGAATAATAGAAATTGGGGTACAAGGATTCCCCAAATAATTGGACATTGGTATTGAAATTTATAAGTCCTCAACCCACTCACATAATTGGTTTTAGAATTTGAATTATTATTTGGCTTGGCCTACTTCTTTAAAATTAATACATTGCATAAATGTCTAAATAGATAAGAATAATTTTGAAAACCTTGTGGGGTACAAAGAATCCCTCATGTTGATTTTAGAAATAGAGTCTGGGGTACAAGGAATCCCCCAAATAATAGCGTAATGACATTTGCTTGCAAGTTATAGTCGGTATGACGATACCACTTGATAATTCTTTAATGAACGACTTTTTGAACTAATGGATGGGTTATGTGCTAAATGTTTTAGTTGGGCTTAAAAAGGGTTGTGTAGCTAGTTTTGAAGGTATGAGTCTTGATGGACCAATACTGGAAACTCATATTTATCGACATGAGGATTGGTCTTGACGATCGTGTTCTTGTGTCACACTATATATATTTTTATCATGAAGGGCATAGGGTACGAGGATTCCCCAGCCTTCTATGATATCTCTGGTTCATGCGGCTAACACACACTGGGGGGCCGACCTGGGGGAGACAACTCTATGCATATAGCCCATGGGTAGTTTTATGATGGTCAAGCTACAGAGTCTAGGATAATGTTTTAAAGTTCATGATAAACATTGTTCACTCTCCCAGCATCTTATATTTATATATATATGCATAGATGTGTACATTTACATTGATTTTGAATAGTCTTGGATTGATGGAATCATTTTATCCCCTTATCCCTGAGTTACATGCTAGCTCTAAACCTGTTAATCACCTTCGGATATTGTATCCCCATGCGATGTAGGATACGAAGACACTCCACTCTTTCTGTGCTGTGAATTGGATTTTTGAGTTGTCAGCAGACAGTTTGAAATGGTAAGCCTCATTCATTTAAAAGGTCGTTACTTCTTGGTTTATACTTTATCATAGATTTTGTTTGGACTCATTTTTTAATATTGTCATAGGCATGTCCTGACTTTGATTTATTTGGTTTTATTAGAGGCTCTATGGATTACTGTGGATTAAGATGTGTTGAAATTCTTAAATTTTATTTTCAATTTCATATCTTTGTATATGTTCAAAACTCAGCTTATCGTTTTATAGGTTTAAAATTCATCTACTTCTATCTTTATTATGGTTTATTTATCTAGTTAAAGGGGTTGTCTCCATTCCTCAGTGGACTTAAGATACCCATAACGGCCAGGCCCTGGTTTGGATCATGATACTTTTTTAGTTTTAGAGCGACCATTGTCCTTGGATATCTAGTACTTATCCAATATGATGATTTGATTTTACATTTAATACCTATAAGGGTTTTTTCTAGTATGGAGGCTAGGTTAACCTTATTAGACTAGATTTGATACAAAATGCTTATAGATAATAAGTTGCGTGGCATTTGAGATCAGGTATAAAGGGGTGAGTCTAGGAGGGATACCTCAGACTCAGAGATTAAATTGATATTTGATGGTCTTATTATATTCTAAGGTAGGATATTTCATTCAGTTAAAACGTCAAGAGGTTCATAGCTCCAAATATCCTACTCTCCTTAGGACAATATAATGTATAGAGATTTGAGAAAACATTACTAGTGGAGCGATATAAGGAAACACATAATAGATTTCTGATCTCGGTGTTTGTGTTGTCATTAGGTGAATGCCAAACATTCGAGACAAGGTGGTTTTCTTTATAGTCTATTTATTTCTGAGTAGAAGTGGGAGCGGGTTACTATGGACTACTAGGAGGTTTGCCTTATGCTTCTCGTGTATTTGATGGCATTTGGTTCATGGTAGATTGATTGACCAAGTAATCCTATTATATCCCTATTTAGACTTCCTATAGTGCCAAGAGGTGGCTTTGATATATTTTTGATAAGTGGTTCACCTTCATGGGTTATCATTTCTATTATTTTAGACATAGGCTCTCAGTTTACTTCTAGTTTTATAAGACATTATAGGAGGAGTTGGGTACCTAGGTTAATCTTAGCACCAATTTTATTGTCAAACTTACAAACAATTGGTGTGGACGATTTAGGTTTTGAAGGATATACCTCACGCCAGTTGGACTTTGGAGGATAGTGGGAAAATTTTCTAGCTTTAGCAAAGCTTTCCTATAATAAGAACTACAATTTGATTATTTAGATGGTAATATTCAAGAAATTATATGATAGGCATTCTTGATCTCTGATTGATTGGTTAGAGACTAAAAAGGCTACACCATAAGGTACGGTATGCTTTAGGAGTCATTAGATAGAGTTCGAGTGATTTAGGATAGACTATGTGTAGCTCAAAGTAGGTAGAAGAGTTTTGATCTTAGGTTGCATTCTTTGATGTTTAAGGTTAGTGATGGGTTTTCGTATGAGTGTCACCCATAAAGTACTTGATGAGGGTTTGAAAAGGAGCAATATAAACCCCAGGTATATCGGGGTTCTTACCCTCATCCATTCATCTAGGCTGTTATGTATCGATATTGTGATACTATATTTTGAATGAGTATCATATGCTTTGGTAGGACTCACTTTAGTTTGATGAGAGGTTGACCTTTATAGAAGAACAAGTTTCTATCGTAGCTAGAGATGTCTGACAGACACATTCTAGAGATATTCCTATGGTTATGGTTCAGTGGATACACCAATAAGTGGATGAGGTTGTCTCAGAGATCGAGCATGATATATGGACTTAGTATCCTCACCTACTTTATCCTTCACATACTTCTTAATCCTTTTCATTCACAGATAAAAGTTGTTTTAGTAGTGGATGTGGTAGTGACCCTCAAAGTTATTTTTTATATTTTCATGCTTATTCTATATTCAGAGCCTTCCTATGCTGCCCTAAGTTATTTATGACTTGCTGGGATAAATAATTTTTTATTGGACAATTTGTTTGATTTTTAGAGCCATTTCCCTATTTTGGATCTTTTAAGGTTGAGAATATGGTCTCGAGCCAAAACTTCAACTAAATGGCCTTGGATGCCAATTTGATGATACAGTTAGTATTAGGTTGATTTTGATAAGCATTGAAACCTTAGGTGTGGAACCTATATTCTATCAATTAAACCTTGGATGGAATTTTAGATGGTTTTGCTAAGTTCGGCATACTGAATCTAGTAGGGTTGGATAGTTTGTTTGCATGCATAGGGTTCCAAATGAATCTAGAGAACATAGTTAGAGTCGATTAGGACTTAGAAAATAGGGTTGTTGCCAATTTGCTGGTGCAACCACTTTAGCAGCTAAGGACCACTTTAGTGGTAGCTGCTTTAGCAGTCAAGTAGCCTTTTAAGTAGAGGCTATCCTGCTTGGTGGGTTTGCTAAAGGGGACTTCTTGTTGCTAAATCTTTGACTGCTAAAAGGATCACTTAGCTACTTAAGTATCCATCATTGGTAGTGTATATATATTCATTCTTAAATTTTATCTTTAAATTTGAAGTTTAAATATCTATTAGAGAGAGTAAGCACTCAAAATTAGTATGGGAGTTGTTAAAATTGAAGTTGGGATTGAGTTGGGGGTATTATTGTGATCATCTCTTTGTCTTAATTTCTTATGTTTTCAATTAATTCTTGTTTAATTCTCTGATTTTCTTGTGTTTTTCTTGTTAATAGTTGGGAGTGTTTATGGGTTATTGTGGGGCTTGGATCATACTCAATTTTGGAGCAAGTGAGTCCTTGAGCTTTGAGGGACTCTGTGGTAGTGTCAATTTTGTGATCTTATTGTAAGTCCTATGGGAGATTTTAGCTTGGTTTTTGACCCAAAGCATAAATATGAAATATGGGTATCGATATTCCTATTCATTCATTTATAACATTATTTTAATAGCATAGCAGCAGTCGAGGGCTTCTAAAAGAAAAAAGCTCTAGCGTTAAGGACTTTATGTGCTTTTGGCATTTTCTAGGTGAGTTGGCTTTACTTTCTCTTATATTATGTTTTCTTATGGTATTATTAGATTATTTTTCAAGTTTTGGATGGGTTTTGTATGAATCAGATAGTTTTTTAGCATTATCCACTAGATTAGCTAATTAGGGGCGCTTTTCGAGTAGAATTCGGCTTCCATTTCTATTATGTTACCCTATGGTTATATTTTAGAACTAGATTTAACCCTTTTAGTGCCTTAGGATAGGATTGAGAAGTCTTAGCTTAGGTTAGGGTAGGTGTTTATCTTAGGTTGGGTTTTTGGAACTGGTGTAGTCCCTACTACCTCTTTAAGATTGAATGCTTAATATAACACTCCTTTAGACCTAAATGATAGTTGTTTATTTTGGTCATCTATGCGTAGGTTGACTTAGATAATTATTATATGCCTATTTAGTATTATTACCTTGGGTAGAGTATTAATTGACCTCGAACTGCACTTTCTTGCTTATTAATTGGAATATACTTCTACTTAATGGTTTGGGTCATCCAAAACTTGGAATTTAGGATTAAATGTACTTGTGATAGACTATAATTTTAGGATGTCACTGCTTTTAGCTTGCTTAGCACTTCTGGTTTGAGTCTGTCGCCTGGCATATTTTCATTAGATATCATTTTTGGTTTGAGTCTAACATTTACTCCCATGATATTATTCTCTAGTTCTAGGTTAAGTCTGGCATTTACTACCATAACATTATTCTCTAGTTTCAATTCAAGTCCAATAATTATTACATTTACTAATATTGATATAGGATTGGAAATACTATCTAAATTGATAAGGTTTCTTGTTATTACTAGAAAGGACTATCAGGTATGCATATCACACATGTTGTCTTATTTTATGTTCATTATTGTTATTATCCTGTCCTTAAATAAGTGTTACTCTTTTCTTATACCTACCAAGATTATAGAGACTTGATTGAGTTTATTTATCCTTGTGTGTGCCTTTTAGGATTATGGGGGTCCAGTTAGGTTATAGCTAGCCTTTACTATTTCTTCTAAGTTATTTGCTTCCAACCTATTTTATTTGCCTAGTATAGCATATTATTTCCATTTCTTCCCCCTTTATTATTGACTTAGGTTTAAATACTTGCACTTTTATTTATTTTTATACTTTAATTTACCTCAGTTAGCTTATGATGCCTATAGAGTACCTATGGTTTTGGTACTCATACTATATTTCTACCTCATTTTTTCTAATATAGATCTGAGTATGAGTCACCACCATTGACAACATCCTCAAGTTGTTTTGTTGGTCGAACATTTGGTGAGATTTTAGAGTCCGTAGTTGATCATTCTTCTTTTGTTGTTTTGATAGTCTTATTTTTTATAGTACTCTTTTTATATAGTGGATCGTGTACTAACTTTACTAGGTTTTCAAGGAAACTCATTTTGGTGTTCTTTTATCCTCCTCCCTTGGTACAACATGCTTATATATATACATATATATACACATATATATACATACATACTGAAACACCCTAGATTTTGGCTCTTGAAAATTTCCTGAGTTGTGATCTCATTACCCTCAATACGGCTCGACCCTCTGAGTCGTAAGTTATCTTGATGAGTCATTGGAATAAGTCGTCACCAAACCAGTAAGTTTGTGGCTTGATTCTACTTTTAGTATAAGTGGATCACTAAGAGACATAATGAAATGTTACGAGTCATTAGGTTTAATCACAGTATGTCTAGTGTATATCCCAAATTGGGTTTTTTGTTGGCTACTACTACACCTTACGAGTCATAGGGTCCCATTATGATTGGTGTCATTGAGTACTAAGGATAACAGTGTTGGGTGCTTTGATGGTACTACCTTCTTTACGACTTATGGCGACGAGTCATAAGAAGTGGTTATGAGTTAAGGGAGTTGACTCGTAATTAAAGGCAGTACTTTTTAGATTTTAAGTTGAGGGTATCCTCTACATTTCCCCTACTAACCAAATAGAACCCCATGACTTATAACCTCTTTTAGAGTGTCATTACCTCTAAGAAACATCTAAGTAACTCCTCAAATACTCTCAAATCCTCAAGGTTAAGAACACTTAGGGTTTTCAAAAGGTTAATCAATTAAGGCTCTCAATGTCATTTCTCTCCGTACAACATACTGTTACAGGTATGTTACTCTTCCTTCATTCTTAATTTTGTAAAAGCATATGTTCTAAAGTATTATTTATGGGATGTTTAGGCTCGTTTTGAAATAATGGTTGGGTTTTTTTTTAATGTTTATGAATTGAACAAAGTTTATCATAATTTATTTATGATTTTTGTGTTTTAAATATGGTTTTGAACTTTTGGGTGCATGGGTATTGTGAATGACCTAGGTAATTGTGATTATCCCAGACTTGTGACTTCTAAAGTGGCTATGTCCCCAACCCCATAATGTGAAATTGGTTTAGATATGAGAACTGTAATAATTGGAAAAATTGAACTATCTTTGAACTATTGTATGATACAAAAAGGTATTTGAAATACAATGGTATGATTTAATGAATGAAGGTAGTTTATGTTCCCTAATATGTATTAATGAACAAAAGGAGTTGGTCTCCCCGATTTAATGGAAATTATTTTGGCATGACATGTTACCTTACAAGTGTAGTTGGTATTACGGTACCAACATTGTACGCCTTAATGTAAAATATGGTTAAATGAATGGGAATGTGTGATACTTATTTTTAATTAGGCTGTGTCGTGAAAGTAGAGGTTCAAGTGATCAACACTAAAAATTATATTTCTCGATGCGGGGGTCAAAGTGACAAGGGAGGTTTGAGTCCCCCATATTATTAATTCATGATTAAAGAGGTTCGAGTCCCCCATAAATCATTATAAGATCGGGTGCTTAAGTTACCTTGGTTTGAAGTTTGAGGGTTCGCGTCCCCCATGTGCATATATATGAGATTATTCTCCATTTTGTATGGTTACACACACTGGGGCCCATAAAACCTGTGGGTACTATTATATGACAGTTGAGCTACACAATCCAAGTTAGGGTTTTGAAAAGCATGTTAAGACTTTTTCCCTTTCCCAAAATGTGATATATATATATATATATTCAGGCATTTTATTATATGCATTGGATTTTGGGGATGATTTTTAAATTATTGATCATGTCATTATGGTATCCTTATCCACGAGTTATATGTTAATGTTCACCCCTCTAACTAACTTCAGACATTGTATCCCCATGTGATGCAGGAACTGGTCATACTTCTACTTCTCCTGCTCAATGACTTGGATCCAGGATCAACTAGCGAGTCAAATTTAAGTGGTGAGCTTTCAGTCTTCAGAATACCCTATTTCATGATTATGGTTTTCTTTACATTTTTACTATTACTTTAGATTTGTTTTTTGGCTATTGTCGGCGGCATGTCCCGATGCTTTATTGATAGTTGGTTTTGGATCATAGTTTAGATGGCTTTTCTTGGAATATTGTGGCTATTGGGAGGCATCGGTCGATCAGTTGGCCGGTCGTCAGTATTTGGATATGGACATGCATTTAAAATTTCATAGACTAGTAAATCCTATCTTTTTATATGTTTGATATTCAGTCGACCATGGGAGTGGTGTGTTTGGTTTTTTTATGTATAAGGCTGATCTTTGGTCCACATGGGACTTGAGATACTTATCCCAGCTAGGCCTTGGTTTGGGTCGTGACAAAGGTGGTACCAGAGCCTGGTTTGGTGTCATTGTGTGTCCAATAATGTCGTATTGAGTAAAGTCTCTTTTATAGGTGTGTAGCGCACCATACTTATAAGGGAGAGGCTACGAGACATTTAGGAATGTTTCCCTCTCATTTTTTTTTATTTCAAGCTATAGAGTCTAAGGTCTTAAGTCTTTCTAATTCCTATTTTTTCACTTTTCAAATCATGCCTCGCAGATGATATGAAACTCATGGAAACACCTCTATTCCACTTGTGGACAATGTTGATGGGACACTCTCTGCTTATAGGGTACAGACCTAGTCTAGGGGTCCATTTCCTAATTTCTCTCCTGGACTTCCACTGGTCTCCTTTAGACTTCCCTGAGATCCTTAAGTGGATGTGTCGAATGTAGAATTTTGTTAGTCTATTCAAATGTTGGCTTAGTTGGTAGATTCTCAGTGTGAGCGTACAACTTTTGTTACTCCATATTTTGAGGCCACAAGGGTTGGCCAGTTTATGAGGTTGAGCCCTTTTCTGTTCACTAGTGTAAAGGTTGAGAAGGATACTTAAGGTTTTATCGATGAGATGGAGAAGATCTTTTGGGTTATACCTGCTTTTAATATGGAGGGTGTAGAATTTGCAGCCTATTAGTTGAAGGATGTAGCATACCAATGGTTGAGGAATGGGAACAGTATAGGGGAGATGATACCAAATCCGCACTATGGAATGATTTCTCTAGTGCTTTTTTGGACAACTTTTATCCTCAGAAGTTAAGGAAGAAAAAAGCAAAAGAGTTTATTAATCTGAAGCAAGCCAGAATGACGGTCAAGAAGTATGCATTGAAATTCGTTGAGTTATCTCGATATGCTCCCGAGTTAGTGTCTAGTATGAGAGCTAAAATGAGAAAATTTTCTTCTAGGTTATCCCATGACTTGATTTTAGAGAGTAAGGCTACCTTGTAAAACAAGGATATGGACAACTCCAGATTGGTTGTGTATATCCAGCAGGTTAATAAAGAGGAAAAAAAGGAGGCAAAGATAAGGGCAAGGCAGAATAAGAAGTTTAGATTTTCTAAATAGGGTGGAGGTCAGCAGCAGAGAGGTAGTGATGGTCAAAAATGGTATTTGAAGAAGTGGGGGAGTTCTGGTTCCTAATCTACGACTAGTACTTTTTATCCAAAGCCTTTGGGTGACCATCGTTCCAATCATAATAGTGGGTTTCAGCCATAGGGTGCCCAATATTAGGCTGGTGGGGCTCAGTCCACACCATCATATCCTTTTTTTTTATATTCTATAAGCAGGTGTACCATGGGTTTTGTAAAGAAGGGAGGATCAAGTGCTGTAAATATGATAAGACTAGTCATTTGCAGAGAAATTGTCCTTCTAAGGTTGCTTCGGGGGAAAACTAAAAGAAGGGTGTTGCTTCTACTTCTAGTTCGGTATTGGCTGAAGTTACTTGTATGCTCTTGCTACCCTCTAGGACTCCAAGTCATCTCACGATGTCATCACTGGTATGTTACAACTATTCTCTCATAGTGTGTATTGCTCGCTTGATCCATGTCTACTCTTTATTATGTGACCCTATTTGTGGCTGTACATTTTTGTTTTGGACCCGAGGATATTTCCAATTTCTTTTTCTATATCAACCCTGGTAGGTAACTCTGTGGTTACCAGAAGAGTCTATAAGGTTTATGTGGTATCTGTTGGTGGTAGAGAAACTCTAGTAGATCTAATAGAGTTAGACATGGTTGATTTTGATGTCATATTAGGGATGGGTTAGTTGTACTCATACTATGCCTCTTTATATTGTCAGACCCTTAATGTCATGTTTAAATTCCCTAATAAACCGGTCATTGAGTGTGAAGGGGGTTCTTTAGTGCCTAAGGGGAGGTTCAGATCATATCTTAGAGCTTAAAAATTGATTTCCAAGGGATGATTCTATTATTTGGTCTGGGTTAAAGATTCTAATTTGGAGGGTTCTTCATTGCAATTTCCTCTCGTGGTTAGTGAATTTCCTGTGTTTTTTCCTGATGATCTTCCTGGTGTCCCTCCCGATAGGGAGATTGATTTCAAGATAGTCTAGTTTCAGAAACCCATCCTATATCTATCCCTCCTAATAGAATGGCTCTGGCTGAGTTGAAGAAACTTAAGGAACAATTAAAAGACCTCTTCTACAAGGGTTTTATCTGTCCTAGTGTTTCTCTATGGAGTGATCCTATTTTGTTCGTGCATAAGAAGGATTGTTCTCTTTGAATATTCATCAATTACCGTCAGTAAATTAAGGTTATGGTGAAGAATTAGTATCCTCTTCCTCAAATTGATGATTTTTTTGACAAGTTTTCGGGTACTAGATATTTCTCTAAGTTTGATCTTAGATCTGGTTATCATCAGCTAAAGATTAGGGAGATGGATATCCCTAAGACTGCCTTCCAAACCCAATATGGTCATTATGAGTTCTCAGTTATGTTTTTTGGTTTGACTAATGCCCCAGCGGCATTCATGGACTTCATGAATAGGGTCTTCCGTCAGTTTCTGGATTTATTCTTCATCATGTTTATAGATGTTCTTTCTGTGTATTCCAAGATTGAGGCATATTATGCCGATCACTCTGTATCATATTTCAAACCTTGAAAGATCAACATTTGTATGCTAAGTTTTCAAAGTTAAAATTCAGGTGGAAGGTTGTTACTTTTCTAGGTCATGTCATTTTTAATTAAGGGTTGATAGTGGATCCACAGAAAGTTACAGTGGTTAAAAAGTGGCATAGTCCCACGACTCCAACTGATATCCAAAGTTTCTTGGTTTTAGTTGATTACTATATGACATTTGTAGAGAGTTTCTCAACTATAGCTACCCTGTTGACTAAGTTGACCTGGATGAAGGTAAAGATTTTGTGGTTTAACGCTTGTGAGTGTAGTTTTGAGAAGATAAAAAATAAGTTGACTTCAACTCTGGTTTTGACTCTTCCTAAAGGTACTGATGGTTTTGTTATTTATTGTGATACATCCTTTATGAGACTTGGTTGTGTGTTGATACAGCACAGCAAGGTGGTGGCCTATGCTTCTAGGTAGTTGAAAGTTCATGAGAAGAGTTATTCGACACACGACCTGGAGTTGTTGGATATGGTGTTTGCATTAAAGATTTGGCATCACTATTTGTACAGAGTCTATGTATATATCTTTTCTGATCATAAGAGCCTGCAATATGCATTCACTAAGAAAAAGTTCAATCTCAGGAAAAGGAGGTGGCTTGAGTTGCTGAAAAATTATGATATAAGTCTCCACTATCACCTAAGTAAATCTAATATGGTTGGTGATGCTCTTAGGAAGTTATCTATGGGGAATCTAGCTCATATGGATAAGGATAAGCGTAAATTGGTGAAAGATATTTACCATTTGGATAACCTTAGAGTTCGTCTCTTGGACTCTGAGGATGGTGGTATGTTCGTTCAGGAGGTGGCAAAGTCATCCCTTATTACTGAAATAAAGGAGAAACAGGTACTGGATCCTATCTTAATAAAGATTGAGGGAGATGTGGATCAGTAAAAGGTTGTATATTTTAAGATCGGTGGTGATGGTATCTTGAGGTACCAAGGTAGATTATTTGTTCCCAATATAGATGGGTTGAGAGAGAGGATCTTGGTTGAGGCTCCTGATTTGAGTTATGTCATTCATCCTGGTCCGATGATGATGTACCATGATCTTATGGATATTTATTAGTGAAACAATATAAAGCGAGATATGGCCAATTTTGTGGCTAAATGTATGGTGTGTCAACAAGTGAAGGTTGAGCACTTGAGGCCCGGTGGATTGACTCAAGAGATTAAGTTGACTGTGTGAAAGTGGGTAGTGATTAAAATGGAATTTATTATTTGTCTTCCTTGATCTCGGAACTAGTTTGATTCAAATTTGGGTCATCGTGGATAGGATGACCAAGTTTGCTCAATTCTTGCCAGTGAGGACTAATTATTCGGCAAAGATTATGCGAAGTTGTTCCTCTAAAAGATTGTGAAGTTGTATGGGGAACCTTTTTCTATCATGTTAGATCGTGAAACTCAGTTCTCATCGCATTTTTGGCATTCATTTCAGATATGTTGGGACTAAGGTGAGCATTAGTACTATTTTCCACCCGCAGTCGGACAGGCAAGTAGAAAGGGTTATTCAGACATTGGAAGATATTCTTTGAGCTTGCGTGATTGACTATGGTGGTAGTTGAGTTGATCATTTGCCTCTTATAATGTTTATGTATGATAATATCTACCACTCTAGTATTGGGATGGCTCCGTTTGAGGCTTTGTATAGTAGGAGTTGTGGGTTTCCTATTTGGTGGTTTAAGGTTAGTGAGGCGGAGATGTTTGGCTCAGATTTGGTTTACTAAGCGATGGAGAAGGTGAAGGTGATTTGAGATAGACTTAAAAATTCCTAAAGTCGCCAAAAGTCCTATGGGAATGTGAGGTGTAAGGAGTTACAATTTGAGGTTGGTGATCAGGTGTTCTTGAAGGTATCTCCCATGAAGAGAGTAATGCGGTCCGGGAAGAAGGGGAAGCTCAATCCTCGGTATGTTAGACCGTACGTGATCTTGTAGAGGATTGGTGGTGCTTTATATAAATTGGAGTTTCCCTCCTGTTTGAGCTCCATTCATCTAGTATTTCATGTGTCAATGTTGAGGAAGTGTATGGGTGATTCATCACGGATTGTGCCTTTAAAGGATATCAGTATTTTAGATTCCTTATCATATAAGGAAATCCCAGTTGAAATTTTGGATTGGCAAGTTCGTCAATTTTAGACGAAGGACGTAGCTTCGGTAAAGATTCTATGGAGGAACCACAAGGTTGAAGAGGCTACTTGGGAAGCCAAAGGGGACATGAATTCCAAGTATCCATTCTTATTTTTTTCTCCGGTTAATCATGCATAAAGTAAGTATTATTCTTAACATCTTTGTTTTCTGACTTTGTTAAATAAAAGATTGATTTCTTTGGCATCTTTATATTTTTAGTTTGTTAAAGGTATTATTAAAGGTATGTGGAGTTAATTCGTGCTAGAAATTCCCTTGTCCTATCATTCAAGGACGAATGATCAAGGTGGGGGAGAATTGAAACACCCCAAAATTTGACCCTTGAAAATTTCCTGAGGTTTGAGCTCACTACTTTTGTTTTGAGTTGACCTCCTGAGTCGCAGGGTGTCCTAATGAGTCGTTAGTACAAGTTGTAATCAAACCAATATGTTTGTGGCTTGATTCTTCTCTAATTACGAATGGCTCACTAAGAGCCGTAATGAGATATTATGAGTAATTAGGTGTAATCGTAGGGTGTCCAGTGTATGTCCCAAATTGGGTTCTGTGTTGGCTACAACTTAACCCTACGAGTAGTAGGGTCTCATTACGATTGGTATCATTGAGTCATCAGGATAACAGTGTAGGTTGCCTTGATGGTACTACCTTGGGTACAACTCGTGGTGACGAGTCGTAAAGAGTGGTTATGAGTCAAAGGTTGACTCATAATCAAAGGTGGTGCTTTTCAGCTTTTAAGTTGAGGGCATACTTGACATTTTCCCTCTTAACCACATTGAACCCCATGACTTATAACCTCTTTTAGAGTGTCAATAACTCTTAGAAACATCTAAGTAACTCGTCAAATACTCTTAAATACTCAAGGTCAAGAACTCTTATGGTGTTTAAAAGGTTGATCAATTAGGGCTATCAAGGGTGGTTTCTCTCCTTACATCTTACTATTATAGACATGTTGCTCTTCCCTTATTATAAATTTTGTAAATGCATGTGTTTTAAAGTATTATCCATGTAATGTTTATGTTGTTTTTGAAACAAAGTTTGGGGATTTTTGAATGTTTATGAATTGAACAAACTTTCTCATGATTTGTGATTTCTATGTTTTAAATATGGTTTTGAACTTGTAGGTGCAAGGGCATGGTGAATGAAGTAGGGAATTGTGATTTCCCAAACTTGTAACTTTTGAAGTAGTTATGTCCCCAACCCTATAATGTGAAATTGGTTTTAATTATTAGAACTGTGAGAATTTGTAAACATGAACTAGTCATGAACTATTGCATAATATAAAAGGTATTTGAAATACAATGGTATGATTTAATGAACAAAGGGAGTTGGTCTTCCCAATGTCTGTTAATGACCAAAGGGAGTTGTTCTCTGCGAGTTAAGGAAAATTATTTTGGCATGACGTGTTATCTTGCAATTATAGTTGGTATGACGATACTGACATTGTATGTCTTGATGTGGAATGTGGTTAAATGAATGGGAATGTGAGATACTTGTTTTTAGTTGGAATAAATATATATATATATATATATGTAGATAGATAGATATATGTATATATATCTATATATTTATTTATGCATTTGATTATATGTATTAGTTTTTGGGGATGATTTTTAAATTGTAGATCATGTCATTATGTTTTCCTTATCACCGAGTTACATGCTAGCATTCATCCTACTAACAGTCTTCAGACGTTGTATCCCCACGCAATGCGGGAACTAGTCATACTTCTACTTCTCTTTCTTAGTGACTTAGATCCGGGATCAGCTAGTGATTTAGATTGAAGTGATGAGCTTCCATTCTTTGGAAGACCCCATTCATGATTATGGGTTCCTTTAAATTTTTACTATTCCTTTGGGTTTGGTTTTTGTCTATTGTCCGGGGCATGTGCCGATGCTTTATTGATATTAAGTTTTGGATCATAGTTAAGAAGGCTTTGTTTGGACTACTGTGGCTATAGGGCGATATCTATTGGTTGGTTGGTCAGTCATCGTTGTGTGGTTATGCACATTCATTTAAACTTTCTTAGACTATTGAACTCTATCTTGTTATATGTTTGAAATTCAGCTGACCATGGGGTGTGGTGTGTTTTGTTTTGTTAGGTATAGGAGGGTGATCTCCGGTCCACTTGATATTGAGATACCCGTCACTGCCAGGCCCTAGTTCGGTCCGTGAGACATACGTACACTCACACATATACATATATATATATATATTCTACTTCTCATCGATTATCATTGTAATTGTATTATTATTTCTTTATCTTCCACTTGTTAGTCTATTACTCATTGTTCTGAGTTATGACTTGGCTGACCTATGGGTGGGTTAAAGTAGGTGTCATCATGTAACAACCCGTATTTTTGGGCTAGACTTTGAACCATCGTTCATACACGTGTAAACTATAATCCCATGATTTATATTTGAATTCTTGTGTCATGATCATTTTCCAAGTGTTAAGAATGCTTTTGAGGTGAAAAATATTTGTAGGAATCACTTAGAGCAAAGTTGAGCTAAGAGCCTTTGATTCGGAAAAATCTTTGTATTCGATTCTACAAGGGTTTAATTTTAACATCTATAACTTTTAATATACGTGAAATTTTTAAGCTCACGAACAACCAAGTGATAGATAATTGAGTCAGCTTTCAAACAATACCAATTTTACCTTAATCTGATACTCGAGCAAAAACTTTAAGCCATTTTTGTGAGAGGCAGTGAGGGTGCATAATAAGCCTATGCGGCTCGGTTTATTGTACCGGGATAAAGCGAGCATCGAGGGGGCTACTCCCCCAGGCTAATAGGCACGATGCCTGGTCCATTCCAATGTTGTTTCAACTTCTTAAGTGTCAAGGGTCACTTTGGTACTTTTCCCCTCAAACCCAAACATCCAAAGGACGATTCATAGCATCCAAAAGGGAATTATTTGCCCATCTTCTTAAAAATTTCTCACGTAAAAATCCTCTCCTTTCCCACCATGAACAAATTTCAAGTTTTTCTCTCAAGAACACAAGAGTTCAAGTTTCTCAAGTTCAAGAAACCCTTAAGAAATCATCTATTAAAGTATGTGAGAGTTCATCCATGGGTGGGCCCAAAAACCTTTTTTACATTTAAAGTATGGATTTTTCCATTATTATGAAGTTGTATATGTTCAAGATGAATTTAAATCATGTTTTTCCTTAGTAATTTTACTCAATTCATGTCCTAGTATGATCCCATGAAATGATTTGTTATCTCATGTCTCGAGTTTCGATTTCCCATGTTGTGTTCAACTGAATTTCATGTCATAATATCAAATTGTCAATTTAGCCATGTAATCATGTTGTTTTCACATGTTTTAAGTCATTCCCATGTTCAAGTTCATGATTCCCAAGTTCTTGATAAAATGTCTATGCTTTTGGGTCTTTGAACCATAATCACCTATTACAGTGTTTTAAGTTTGATATCATATTACATACTTATTCAGTGTTGGTGGCTTATGAACACCCGATACCTATGTGTTTTTACATATTTGCATTTTCAAGTAAAAAATTATTCAGAATCATGACTTTATTCCCATAGTCAGATTATTATTTATATAATGAACTCTCTAGTTTTACTTCAAGTTAAAACACTAGTTTACATGCTCATAGTTACTTCAGATTATGCATCCACTGTCAGTTTTTAGAATACATTATTTGAACAAATCAGTCATTAGTGGATGCACCAGTTCATGATTCCAGTGTCATTCAGTTGGGAGTATGATTTAGCACCGAGCGAACACAAGGATGAGGGATCAACTGCAGTATAGGGTGTGACCCTTAGTAGGAATCCCTGGGTTATAGAACTACATAGACAATGTAGGTTTGAGATATCCACCTGTCAGTTTAGGGTTGATAAATATCTCACGAGAGCACCTGCTAGTATATGGTGACTCCTTAGTCCTTCGGGACACCAGTTTAGTGGATCCTCATAGACAGTGTTAGTACCCGTAGCACGGTATTGACACCATTCCAACTGGGGTTACAGGTTGGACCCCGATTAGCTCATATTTGGGCATGTTGACTAGATGATACCTCCCACAGTTTCAGTTAATATTCAGTGTAACTTTTAGTTTATGTTTGCTTGACTAAGTGTACAGACTTTTCGATATTCAATTATACCAATTTTAGTCTTTTAGAATTATAGATTATCTAAGTGACATAACATATAACAGATATACACTTAGTCTTGCATTCTCAGATATTATAGTTTTCATTCAGTCATGCTCAGTTATCTCATGTTGTTCAGTTAGTCCTTATCTCATATGCATAGAACTCCATTGTTTTAGTCCAGTTATTCAGATTAAGTATAGTTCTGCCTTATATTATAGGTATTCATTTATCAGTTAATAAGTATATAGTTATCAGTTAATCAGTATCTAAATACCACTTCTTCAGTATTCAGGCATCAGTTATTCATTATTCAGCTATCAGTCATTCAGTTAATCAGATCAGCTTAGTATATACTATGTTTGGTTTTTTATGTTTATGCATTCGTTCTCAGTATAATTGTATACTCAGATCCTCAATTTATGTCACTTTCCATCACGTAGTTTTAGACCCAGTATTCATACAGTATCCATGTTTTACTATTTTCCAACTTCAGTACTACTTATTTTATAAAAGTAAAGTTTTAAGAAACTAAGTGTAGTGATTCACTAGCTTATTAGATTATATTTGTTAAACATGATTTAAGATACTTTAATTTTTAGTTTATCTCATTCTCTTGGTGAATCTACTAACACTTTGAATGTATATTTTTAAGATTTTACCCCTATTCAGTTTTACATATTGCATTCACCCCCACTTACTCAGTACATTCCAAAAGTAATGATACATATTTATGTCTATGTATATATGTATATGTGCTACATTGTCTTATAATGTAGGTACCAGTTATAGCCTATGAATCATAATCAGACAATTACAGCTTCCAGCCAGCAGGTGATGAGTTCTCATATTTTGGGGACTCCAGTCAAATTTAGTTCTTGTACTATGTTGTATTTTTTGTTTTCAATATGAATTGATTAGTGGTAGTTTGAGGCATGTCCCAACTATCCATAGTCAGTATAGTAGAGGCTTCATAGATATCAGTCAGAGTCAGTCATGTAATTTGAGTTCTTTCCTCGATTTTATCAGATTGAAAATTTTTATCAGTTACATACTTATTCAAACTTCATGATAATTATGTTTCCGCATAGCAGAACTAGCTAGTTAATATATTGAATAAGTTGTTGAAGTAGTATGCTAGCTTATGGGTTATCTTAGGATCACTTATGGTTCCAAGCATCGTGTTACGACTAGGGGTAGTCCCAGGTCGTGAAAAACTTTGTATCCTAGCACGGAGTTCAAGTTTCCTAGGGTGTCTATGAAGTCATGTCTAGTAAAGTCTTGTGGAAAGGTACAGATATGTCTATACTTTTCTTTGAGATACTACAGGGTATTTAAGAAATGTTTCCCTTCTTTCATGTCTCAGATCGTGCAGTAGCAGTGTTCTCTAGGGAAATTATGTGGATTCTTATGTGAATCTATTCGTACCAACTTTGCCTATTCTTAAGGCAATAGGAATAGCCCAGCTTAAATCCTTATAGACAGAGTTTTCTCAAACAGTCCCTACAGACATCTAATGGATTGCACACAAGCTAGAAAGTATCCGAGGAGTGCTTTTAAATTGTGAAGTTTGAAAGATTTTATTTATGGTCATGAAAATCATGCATTAATCCAAAGTTAAATATGCTTTCAGATCCCTTATCAGAATCCTTTTATAGCATATAATCTATAGTTAGAAGCATGAACCTAGAAGTTTAGCAATAGTAGAGTTGGGATGGTGTTATCTGGATTAAACAGATTATGTATCCATGGGGCTAGTTATGTGCAAATTGAATCAGTAGGTTTGAAGCAGTGTATGCAAAAATGTATATATGCTAAATTAAAATTATATGTTGTTAATGTTGGGTATGTTGGTATGATGGTAATTCTCATGGTTTAGGGAGAAATCTAAGTTTAGAGATGTGATATTAGTAGTATATGACAGAAGTCATTGTGGTTCATTAAAGGTTTGGGGATATCCATGTTAATGTTAGAATCTAAGTTTGAATCTTTGATGATTGAGCTAATCGAAAGAAGAGCTTAAATTCTTGATAATGTGAGCTCAGTGTTTGGTGTTACCCATAAAAATTCTAAGTTAGTCAGCATTTAAGCTATTGTATGATGATTGTTGGGACTATAAAAAGTTAAGAGTTTTATCTCAGAAGAAAGTATTAGCATTGGGTTTTACATTATCAGATGTAGTCCTTCAAGGTGAGATTATTATCTATGCGTGTTGTTATATCAGTTCAGTTTAGAATTTATTAAGGGGTCCAAAGACTTATAATGATAGCTTAAAGCTAAGAGGGAGATGATAGAACATGTAACTAAGTCAGGCTCTCAAATTCTAGTAGTGATGCCAATGTGTTATAGAACAACAGTAAGAGATGATAGAACAAGTAACCAAGTCAGGCTCTCAGCTCCATGATCATAGTTCATATTCATGCATATTATAGAGAATCATGTATGCTTCCAGTTCCTAGTATGAGGAGTTCCAGTTCGCTCCGCATTACGAATCATATTCAATGAATCATTAACTCCCAACTCAGGTCATGCAGCTCATGACTCATGTACTCATGCTTTATAGAATGTTAAGCTCCAGGTACTCATGGTACACTCTTAATGATCAGTGAAATTCAAATTATGTCATGTATGTTCCCGGTTTATCTCTGTTCGATGAATTCATTCTTTTGATACTCTATTCCTCAGGCCTCAGTTAAGTGTCCAAGTTATGCATAGTATTCTTTCTTGTTTTAGGTCCTCATGTTCTAATTTTTTAGTGACCTCTCATTATGTAATGATAGTGGTGATGAGTGATTGTTTAGATGGGAGAGATTAAATATTCCTTGTTAAAGAAAAGACTATAGCATGATTTTTGTATCTAAGTTATCGGGTTGAAGGAGGATTGAGTTTAAGCTTTTTGTATATGTCATGGTTAGTTGAGATTTCCATTTGTGTCTTCTTAAGAATAGTGCAAGAAATATGTTATTGATAGGGGTTTAGAGAATAAGAGAAAAAAAATTTTGTAGTTGTTTTCCTAGAAGTTCATGTGTGGTTATGAAGATAGGATTGAAAGTCATGTTGGTGTATAAGTGGATAAATGCATTGTGTGTCAGTGAATTCCTAGTATGGGGTTGAATTTAGTTGTTGAAGTGGTAAGAAGAATTATTCTTGAGATGAGGAATGGTTAAAATGCATGGGGTATTGAATTCATGGTTCAGACTAGTATCACAGTCTTATGTGTGCACTTTGTAGATTCGAGTAGGCTTGATCATAGTGAGAGAATTCAGTTCAGCTCAGACTTTAGTAGATAGAGTTATCAATGCCCATGTGAATATTTTAAGTATCCTCAAGTGAAGTGGAGTTTTGAAGTGGAATGTATACTTGAGTATAAGCTTTCAGTATTTCAGTCTATATGGCTAGCAATCTAGTCTAGTAGTCCGACAGAAAAATTCCTATGGTTTTCTATATTTCAATCTAGTCCTACTATCCGGAGTCTCATGAATATGGCTATTCCAAGAGGTAATTTTGTTTGAATCCAGGTAATTTTTTGAATTCGTCTTAGTTCATGCATCATGTATTAATTTTAGATTCTAGATATCCAGTCATGATTCAGTCTATAAGTGCCCCACGCATCATCTCAGTTTTTTCTTAGTATTTCAGCCAAGTCAGTATTCGGGGGACAAAATATCCTAAGGGGGAGATGTATAGTAATACCCCGAGTATTAATGCCCTAAACCTTTCATCCTTTCCTTACGAAACAAGATCCATCTTGAAGTAGTGGTTACTCATAAGTCGACTCTCTCATTTCTATCTCCGCCTTATAACCATTTTCATGTCATTGCATGTATTTATGAAATTAGTTCAGTTTATGTATCATGCTCAAACTCAGTTATTCAATCATGTTCCAAGTCATGCATGTTCAGAATATGATCTCAGTTGTCTTAGTACTCTCATTCTAAGTAGTCTCATTCGAGGATGAATGATTACAAGAGGGAGATAAAGTAACACCCTACATTTTTTGTCTAGACTTTCAATCGTTGTTCCTACATGTGTAAACACTAATCCCATGATTTATTTCTGAATTCATGTGTCATTATCATTTTCCAAGTGTTAAGAATGCTTTTGAGGTAAAAAATGTTCGTAGGAATCACTTAGAGCGAAGTTGAGCTAAGAGCCTTTGATTTGGACAAATTTTGTATTTGATTCTACAAGGGTTTACTTTGAACGTGTATGACTTTTGATATACATTGAATTTCTAAGCTCAAGACCCGTCAAATGATATATAATTGAGTTAGGTTTCCAAGTATATCAATTTTACCTTAATATGATAGTTGAGTAAAAAGTTATAGCCATTTTTATGAGAGGCAGCGAGGGCACGCGATAAGCCCTAGCCACCCGAGTTATTGCACCAAGGATAAAAGGGGCTTCATGGGGGCTACTCCCCAAGGCTAATGGGTATGATGCCTGGTCTATTCCCACAATGTTTCAACTTTATAAGGGTCATGGGGCACTATTGTCCTTTCCCATCAACCCCAAACGTCCAAAGGACAATTTATAGCATCCAAAAGGACATTATTTGCCCATATTATTCAAAATTTCTCACGTAAACCCCCCCCCTTTCCCACCATGAACATATTTTAAGATTTTTTCTCAAGAACATAAGAGTTCAAGTTTCCCAAGTTCAAGAAATCATCTATTAAGGTATATGGGAGTTCATCCATGAGTCCCTTTTCACTCATGGATCCCAAAAACCTTCTCTTCAATTAAAGTATGGATTTTTCCATTATTATGAAGTTGTATATGTTCAAGATACATTTAAATCATGT
Source organism: Capsicum pubescens (assembly GCA_030864215.1). Taxonomy (NCBI): domain Eukaryota; kingdom Viridiplantae; phylum Streptophyta; class Magnoliopsida; order Solanales; family Solanaceae; genus Capsicum; species Capsicum pubescens. The sequence continues at coordinate 151,615,900 of CM061543.1, read as the reverse complement.
TTCTCCATAATAATTTGACTCAATTCATGTCCTAGAATGATCCCATAAAAAGATAGGTTATCTCATGTCTCAAGTTTCAATTTCCCATGTTGTCTTCAATTGATTTCCATGTCATAATATTAAATTGTGAATTTAGCCATGTTATTATTTTCTTTTCACATGTTTTAAGACATTCCATGTTCAAGTCCATGATTCCCAAGTGTTTGATGAAATATCTATGATTTTTGGTCTTTGAACCATAATCACTTATTACACTATTTCATGTTTGATATCGTATTATATACTAATTCAGTGCTGGTGGGATATGAACACCTGATAACTATGTGTTTTTACAGATTTTCATTTTCAAGTAATAAGTCGGTCAGAATCATGATTTTATTCTCATGTTCAGATTATTATTTTTATAATGAAATCTCCAGTTGTACTTCAAGTTAAAAACATCAGTTTACATATTCATAGTTACTTCACATTATGCATGCATTGTCAATTTTTAGAATACCATGTTTGAGCATATCAGTCATCAGTGTAGGCACCAGTTTATTATTCTAGTGTCATTTAGTTGAGAGTAGGATTTAGCTCCAAGCAAAACTTGGGATGAGGGATCACCTACCAGTATAGATTGTGACCCTTAGTAGCAATCACTGAGTTACAGAACTACGTAGCCAATGTAGGTTTGAGATATCCACCTACCAATTTGGGGTTGACATATATCTCATGAGAGAACCTGCCAGTATAGGGTGACTCTTTAGTCCTTTGGGACGTCAGTTTAGTGGATCCAAACAGCTAGTGTTAGTACCCGTGGAACGGTAGTAACACCCTTCCAACTGGGGTTACAGGTTGAACCCCGATTAGCTCATATTGAGGCATGTTGGTTAGATGATACCTCTCACAGTTTTAGTTAGTATTCAGTGTAGTTTTAGTTCATGTTTGCTTGTCTAAGTGTACAAACTTTCAGATAGTTAGTTATACAAATTTCAGTCTTTTAGAATTATAGATTGTCTCAGTGATATAAGAAATATATACCTAGTCTTGCATTCTATGATACTATAGTTTGCACGCATTCATGCTCAGTTATCTCATGTTGTTCAGTTACTCTTTACCTCATATGCATAGTACTCAACAGTTTTAGTCTAGTTATTTAGACTAAGTACAGTTCAGCCTTACATGATCGGTATTCAGATATCAGTTAATCAGTGTACGGTTATCAGTTAATCAGTATTCGAATACCAGTTATTCAGTATTCAGCCATCAGTTATTCACTATTTAGTCATCAGTCATTCATTTAATCTAATCATCTTAGTATATGCTTTGTTTGGTTTTGTATGTTATACGCATTCGTGCTTAGTATAATTGTATATTCAGATCCTTGAGTTATGTCAGTTTCCATCACATAGTTTAAGACCCAGTATTCATACAGTATCCATGTTTTACTGTTTTCAAGCTTCAGTAGTACTTATACTATAAAAGTAATGTTTTAAGAAACTAAGTTTTGTGATTCACTAGCTTATCAGATTATATTTGTTACGCATATTTTAAGATACTTCATCTTTTAATTTATCTCAGTCCCTTGCTAAGTCTACTAATACTTAGCATGCAATTTTTTAACATTTTGTCCCTATTCAGTATTACGTATTGCATTCACCAATACTTACTCAATTCATTCCATAAGTACTGATCCACATATATGTCTATGTGCTACATTATCTCATAATGTAGGTACCAGTTATATCCTATGTATCATAATTAGAAAGTTGCAGCTTCCAGCCAGCAGGTGATGAGTTCTCCTATTTCAGGAATTCCAGCCAAACTAAGCCCATCTATTGTGTTGTATTTTTTTATTTTCCATATGTATTGATTAGTGGTAGTTGGATTCATGTCCCAGCTATCCATAGTCAGTATAGTAGAGGCTTCATAGATATTTGTCTGAGTCAGTCATGTAATTTGAGTTATTTCCTTTGTTCTATCAGATTGAAAATGTTTATTAGTTACATACTTATTCAGATTTTATTATGATTATGTTTCTGCACAGCAGAACTAGCAATTTAATATATTGAATCACTTGCTCAAGTAGTATGTTGGCTCATGGTTTAGCTTAGGACCACTTGTGGTTCCAAGCTTCGTGTTACGACTAGGGGGTAGTCTCATGTCATGACACATCATGACCTAAGAAATTGGGCCGTGACATAAAAATAACTACTATCTATAACCATTAGCGGTTACATTTATCCCTCCTCTCTAGGTTGATGCTATTTTCTTTTTGAAATTATTTTTTTAATCTCTTCTTAAAATTAAAAAATAATTCAACTTAATTCTTATTTATCCTCAATAATAAGTTTTACTAACTCCAAATATTTTGTAAATTATTGTCTACTTTCAAATGCACATGAAAACATAATTGATCGACAAGTAATAAAGTAATAAAATCAAAATATGGTCACATAGAGATATGTGTTAAAATATTATCTAAGAACTAATTATCCAATAATTTTTCCATAGTAGTTTTAGATTACCAAATGCTCCAAAATAGTTGTGAAATGATTAGATCAAGAAAGTAATCAAACAACACATTTAGGGAAACATGGGCTTAAATCAGTGAGAGAAGTTTTTTTGGGGGTTATCTTTTAGCCAACAATCTTTTTTAGTTCTCCACTTTAGTTTATTAATTAAATTGTCTAGTTTATTATTTAACATGATTCATATTGCTCATAAGAATCTCATAAATTTTTATCTGTCTATTCATGTTAATGTAATGCTTTATCTCTAAGGAGTAAGAATTAATAAGATCACATCAAGAAACACAACTATGGGTGTATGGGGAGCGTATTGAGTATGTTATTAGATCCAAACCCATGAATTTGGATATACCATGGTGTAAAGCTCAAGATGTGAGTAGATCCTTTTATTATTAATTTGGTCTCTTTATTTCTTTTGATTAAAAGAAAAAATGATAAGATTTGAATATAGGAAGTATGTTGAGATAAAAGTATAATCATAAGGGAACTCTAGAACGAAGGTGTGTTGGAAGCTTTCTCACATCCTTTGTAGTCAAATTTGATGATACACTTTGGCCACCGACTGAGTTTTCGCACAAGATCGCCTATGGTCACATGATATAAAATTATAATCTAAGGAACTCTAACATTGATTTGTCTTGGAAGCTTTCTCACATCCTTTGTAGACAAATCTGATGATACGCTTTGGCCACCAATTTAGTTTTCTCACAAGCTCGCCTAAGGTCCAACTTCAAATAAGTATGTCTACTAATAAATGAAGAAGTACATAGTACATTACCATCTAATTGAGGTATTTGAGTTTTGTTTCTTATGCATCAAATTGTTCATCATTTGAATTTTTCTACTAGGAGATATGATCATTTACTAACTAAAAGGTCACATTATAATGTGGTGAACTGATCAATATGCGCCACATATAATAATTTGTGGTTCACATATAAATTGAATTTAGGCCCAAATATTGCAAGAAATTTTATCTCAGCATACGCTAGTACTGTTGCATCATTTAATGATATACAACTAGCATATCGGACGCAGATGGACAATGAGATTTATTAAAATAGGGTTTCCCAAAAAATATCATTCTTTCAAGCCGTTGGTTGATTTTATGACCTCTCCTTAACCCCCAACATCAAGATAATTTTTTCCAATATACTTATAAGTGATTCTAAACACTCCTAATAAATAATTATGATTTGTTAAAAAATTCTACACTACAATGCTAGAGCTTTCAAGAAAACCCTATCTCAAGAATCTATCATTGAAATTGAGCATTCTAACTCAAATTTTGAGTTTTTCTCTTGTTTCTTGATTTCTATTAAGGTATAATGACTATCTTATGTGTGGAAACATCTTCATTCTTCACCATGCTATATATTTTGTTAAAAATGCATGAAATTCTCCTCTATGCTATAATTAGGGTTAATGTTAATAGGTGTGATATTTTTCATGTAAATTCAATATGAATCCCATGAACTCCAATAAATTCTTTGTGTGTTAATTATTTTTTATTCCATGATCATTAAGAATCTTTGTATGAAAACTGTCAATCATGTGTTTTTTCTAAAGAAAGAATTCTTCCATATTTTTTAATAAACTATGAATACAATTTATGAGTTTATGGAGATAAAAGAATGATTATGAGTTAGTATCATCATTTAATCAAATAAGTAGTATTGATAAATATAAAGTATTAGTGCATGAACCTTCATATACCAACGTAGTATATGCATCCTTCTGTCGGTTCTGGTGAATCCTTTATGCTTAGGCAAGGACTAATTACTATAGATCCTTCCTAGAAAATATATTATGTATGATTCGTATCCCTAAAAGGTATGAGATTACATAGAATGTCATATAGATTTCTAAATCAATGTGCTTACGTGGTGGTTTATGTCATTTAAACTAAGAACCTCCCATAGAAAAAGTAGTGATTGTCGAAATATGAATATGATAATGTCAACTTATTTATTTTGAATCTTTGATTCTTTCTATGCTATTATTATGATTCTTCATCACCTTGTTTTACTTCAGTTATATTCATGTTTCATTCTGCCATGTTACATACAGTATAATTTTCTATGTACTTATGACTTTTTTTACGGGGAGTGTTGCATTTTATATAATCAAGAATTAAGTACATAGACAAATGATTGAGTAGCTGATTAGGTTCTACACATTCTACTTTTGGTAAGCCCCACTTACCTTGGGAACTAGTCTTTATACATGTTTTATTGATCATTTCCAAACATTAGAGATAAAGCAAGCCAAGAAAGATAAATTTATTGTGCTTAGGCAAAGAGCCATGAGTTTGAGGGATTACAGCAGCAAGTTCGCACAACTATCTTGATATGCTCCAAAGTTAGTTTTCTAATATGTGGCAAGGATTTTCTTTGTGTATAGGTGATTAGTTGATAATTTATGTCTCATTTAGCATTAACTGTATAGGAATAGTTATCTTAAACACCAAGGTATATTGAATCATATGCTATATTTCTTGGATGTATGTGATTAAGTAAAGAAAACTACAAAGTACCAAAAAAAGAAAAAAAACACAGAAGATAAGAAGAGGCTTCAAGAGTGTGTATCACAAAAGTCTGATGCAGTTTTCACAAGTCATCACAATATTGCATAATTGGATAGATTAGAAGAACTTCTCAAGACACCTTTAGACAATCTTGTTTTAAGTTTATGGATTAAATATGTGTTTTGCGATCATGTTGTACCATTGCATATGTGGATAGTACGTGGAAATAACCAAAAAACTTGAAGTCACTTTTGCAAACTTAGACAAAGCTTTGCAATTTGCATCATAGTTATATGTGCTCGACAGAGCTCGCATTTCTATCCTCTGGGGAAAATTTATATTTCTCGTGCTCGAAAACCCTAGGAATATAAAAGTAGGATTTTGAGTTTAGAATATTCAGTTTGTTATTTTTGAGAATATTCTTACTTAGTGAACAAGTAATTTGGGTTTTTGTGAAGAATATACTTTGGATTTCTCATGCATATTTTGGGTTCTTGTTTGGGTGATTAATATATGAACGATTTAGCATATAAATTTGGTTTATTTTCTTTTACTTTGATTATGAGTATCTAAACTCCCATATCTAGGGGTGTGAAATGGTGGGTCAGTATCTGTAGTTGGCTAGTATTAATTTCTTCGATTATTAACTACTGCTTATGGGTCTAGTATATTCTTCATGACTTAATAGAAATTTGGATTTGCAAACCCCTAATTATGGTTCAATGCTTATCTTTCTTGAGAAAGAGGATAAGAATTGATGGAGAAACTACTAGCAAGTACTTGAATTATTTAATTAATAGTTTTTTTGCTAATATAATAACTAACTTGAGAGTATAAATTGGGGTAAATTGTACACTCCTTGGTATTTAGAAAACCCATGGTTAAATGGCTTTCTGCATTGAGAAATCGTAAGGTCTATCCAAAATCTATCTTACTGATACGCCCAAATTATAACTCTGTTACAAGAGTGTAAGCGGTCGCTGTCAAATATAGAACCCAACTGGATTGGGTGTCGAATCCCACAGGGAATACTGTGTTCACTAAGTATTATGGTTTTTATTAGACTATTGATCAAAGGTTCCTGAATAAAGGGGGTTTTGATTTAAGTATAAAATAATAGTTTTAGTGTAACAGTGAAGAAATATGTGTAATAATAGTTGAATATAGAGAAGAAAAATCTAGGGTTATGTCCACCTTGTAATATTTTAATATCTTCTAAATATGGGTGATAAGAATTCATACATGCATGCACTTATAGAGAAACGTATTCAAATTCTCAATCTAGGTGTTTCTCAACCATCAAGGATTAATTCACTTTAGTTCTCTCGATGCAAAAGTGTTTAATCAATTATACGAAATCTCTAAGTTGTTAATCCTGTTAAGGAATTAACATGTGAAATGGAGGTTGCAAACCCTATTTTCTTGTCACTATTTTATTTTCCAAACATTAACCTTTCTGTTGAACAAGTTATGTTTCAATGGCACATTCTCTATGTTTGCAACCACGAGAATTCAAGCATAATGAAGAAAGTATGATATAAGTAAATCAATGCATAATGAATTCAAACCCATAGAAATAAATAGTATGCTACAAGGTTTTCATAACCCTAACCAATGAGCTTAGCTACTCATGGACAAAACGAAAATCATCATAAGTATATCAATCATACCAAAAACTAGAAGATGATCTTGGTGTGAGAATAGGGAAAACAAGAGAAAAAACATTTTTCTCCCACTCCCAAGATGAGCCCCTCTTTTCCCTTCAAAAACTAATGCAGAATAATCAATAATCTAATAAAAATTCAGCATCAAGTCTTTTAATAATCTCTTCTCTCATGATTTCCTTCTAAATCCCCAAACTAATTATAACTGACACATTGTCTTGAACATAGTTTCTTGACGTCACATTTGATCTAACAAGCAACTTTTCCTCTTGTGTGATTTGTCATCCGCAAACCACAGTCCCATCATATCTTTATCTACCACATTAATACCTGAAATCATGATAATCACATAGGTTAGCTCAATTACATCAAAGTAGAGTAAAACATAAGAAACTAGGCACTTTTGTTCTCAAAAATTAGCTAAAATATGGGTAAGTTATGGTGCTTAGGCGTATAAATACTCCCAAGATCAACACCCCACACTTAAATCTTTGTTCTTCCTCGAACAAATTATTCAGTTACATATTCACAAGATTTAAAACCCACAAAGGAAACACAAGATGCTCAAATAGGCTCACACAGTGAATATGAAACAAGCAGTAGATTTATGAACCATTACTGAAGACTACCTATCCTCAAGAATAGACTCATCAAGTTGGAAAATACATTCATACCATTTAAGTAAAGAAATCATATAAATTACCCAACTTTTCATCAAACATGTGCCCTCACAACAAAAGAGTTACCCATTATCACACACAATAATTCAATTTCCAGTACAATGGGTTAGAAGAATCAAGTTGCACTCACTCTCACAAAGAATTCTCAAATTACAAATGATAACCATATGCTTGCCCTTAGTGTAGTGATCCACTTATATCAGAATGTTAAGATTGGGATCATGTAGTTCTTTACGGGTTGTAATGTAGGCTAAGGGATGGGTAGGAACTATTCTGGCCAGTAATAGTGACTATCTTCCCTAAGAGCTTTAATACACTACATTAGACAATGAATAATAACCACTAACAATCGATTTTAAACTCTACCAACTTCATACATCGTCTTTCTTTCACCCCATTTCAAGGATCACTCACATAACTTATGGCGGGAGTATTTACCGTTTTCACATCATATCATTCTGAACAACTTTTTATACCTTTTCCCTATTTTTATTTTTCTCTTTTTTTTATATATATATCTCACTCCCAACCAATCATATCAGATTCACACCAAAAAGTATTACTTTGGGGCTTCATTTTAACTTTTTTCTCCTTCTATTTACAACTCCTCACTAAACAAAATTTATACTAAAGTGCTTAGGGGATTTGGATCAAGTTAAGGTTAATCAAGAAAGGACTAGGCTGCACATGAGGTTACCAAAGAACAAGCTAAAAGCTCAGCGGGGATGGCTAAGATTATGCTCAAAGGTGGTTCAAAAGAGGGTATGAAAAATGGCTATCAAAGAAGTGCCTAACTCATCTCCTAAACTCACATTCTTTATTTTATTTTGCACACACACCAGGAAAGTTCTAGTATCAATCGTAACAAGGAATATGCTAATTCCTTCACACATACATGGCACATGCTTAACTTCAATAAAGGATCATTATAGACTCTTAACCAAATAGTTATACAATCACCACATGAGTCATAAACTAGAACTTAGGCATCTTAACAGTAGAGCTTCATCACATGCTTATATTATGGTGTGGCCCACTAAAACAAATTACATTCACTTTTTAGATCCTAAACATGACTGATTTTCTCTTAAGACGGTCGTTATCCATCCATCATCGAGAAAAACACCTAACAATGACTAAAAAAAACTAACATATACACAGAAACAAAACAAATGCATTAAACTAAAAAACTCAAAATGGCAAAATAAAATGAACTAAAGATAAGACAAAATAGTAAGAGATATAGAAACACTTTTAGCCACCCCATACTTTAAACAAAACACTGCCCCAATGCAAAGACATAAGCAAAAACCTGGAGGGTAGGAATCTTCTTCCACACCAGGGGTCATGCCACCTGCATCAGAATCATCATCAGAGTCCTCCTCACTAGAGTCATCCTCTATGTCAGAATCTAACAGTCGACGATCCTCATCCATTGGAACATCATCATCCAATGGTTCTTCAAAAGTAGTCCCCGCTCCACACATAGCTCTAGTATGGTCATTAAGTGGATAGTCAAAATATAGTTGCCGCAGCTCTGCTTCAGTAGGAACAAGGCCTTCATTCATCATCGTGGCCTTTGTCATGCCATAAAGATGGCAGAAGAAGATCTCATCTTGTGTGTAACATTCAACAGTGGTAAGAATTGTGCCTTGGCTGATCTCTGGATCCTTCACCTTTGTGACATCCACTCTCTTTGGGTTCTGAGGCAACTTGTGATCCACTGGCTCTGCTTTAATGTTTTTCTTTGTTAAAATAGTAGTCAATAAGCTTCCAAAGATGAATGGAGACCTGTTTTGCATTCTTACTTTGCACAAAGAAGCACGTATCACTGCACCAATGTTGACAGGAACATCAGTCATCAAAGAATAGACTAAACATACCCGATCATGAGAGACCTTAGTGAACTTCTTTCCTAGAATCAAGGTAGCGTTGACTATCCTTAGCCAGATGCGACCTTCTCTGTTTAGGAAAGCTTATGGGAATGTGTTATGGAGGTCGTTGTCCTTGTGATGGAAACATCGAGCCATAGACCTTGTTCCACACAAAGTATGCCTGATGGCTCTATAGGGAGGTCTGCTGTACAATTCCTTTAACCTGGAGTGATCCATATTCAGAGTGCCCAAGAAAGAGTTGAAAAAGTAGACTGTCAAATGTAGGATTTGACCTCGAATTTTTACTTCACTCCCGCAAGTATTTGGGGACCAATTAGAATAAAACTCCCGATTCCAATCTATATTGCACTCACCCATATCTTGGAAGATGACGTCAAGTTTCAGTTCTGTGATCCTAGCCATAATACGAGGGCACTTCCTCACTAAACATTTCTTTTGAATCATCTCTAGTTGCACATATATATTTACTTTATTATTCTTGTACCACTCCTGACCATCCTCCTCTAAGACCCATTTAATACCAAAAGTGCGTCGAGAGACTTGAAGAGAGAAAGAAGAAGATTTCTTCTTTCTTGCTATTTTCTGTCCTTTCTGATATGCGGATGCTTTATCTTTGCCCTGGTTTTCTTTGGGATCCATATCACTTGAGTGCATCATAAAATCATGTCATCCACACATAACAAAACTCACTACAATTAAGAAGAGGATAGTGAAATCACCACCCCACACTTAGTTTGTTAGCATAGCCCAATTAAGTGGTGTTGTTGGGTACTCAGACTTCGCCGACATACACTTTGATCAAAGGATTTAAAATTATTCACACATTTTTAACACATGTACAACTCACATGGTGGCATTACTTTTTTCTTTTTCAACTCACAATTTCAGTCCATCAACCCCCACAACCCACAAAAGAATTTCAATTCAACTTTTCACATGGCATAACACAATTATTTCACCAAATCAATTCTTTCACCACACCAATTTCACAAATTTCATTTCAATAAAGCCACTGTTGAACAAAATTATCCTTTACACCTTCCCCAATCTTAATACACAGATATCATGACATTTCTACACTTCTATCAACACCATGCTCAACAAAATAAGATGGATTCAACAACTCAATACCCACGATACACAATGACTCATACAAAACCACCAACAACAAAGTCAAAGGTCCAATAAAAATTCACAACAATAGTGGTTTCTACAATAATAGTGTTCCTCATCCCATAGAGCTTCACAACCATTTTTATAAAGCTATGGTAAGAGTTTAATCTATAATCCTCAAAAAATCCATTAACTATAACAATAAAGTCACAACATCTAAGAATTATGAAAGAAAAACTTACCTTAAAGATGGAGGATTGAAGAAACAAAGGAAGAGTTTTGGAGATTTTAAGCAAAGAAGAAGCTCGAAAGTCAGAGGATGTTGAGATAACAATTGTTTTTCACGTCTTTGGGGAAAAATAAGAGTGAATTGGAGCATTTAGGGTGTTATAGGTATTTAAAGGATGAAATTCGGGTCAGGTTGACCCAAAGAAAAGTCGAATTTATGTTAAAAATGGAAGGGTGTGCAGCGCACAACTTATCGCACAAGTTTAAGTGTGTCGCATTAGGCATCGTACAATTGAACAGTGAGCATATGCTTTATGGTGTACGGTGCACGTGTTATCGCTCAAGTGTAAGTATGAGGCGCACATGTTATCTCACAAGTTGAAGTGTGCGGCACATAAGGAATCATAAAGTTGAGGCAGTGAGCATGTGCGGAGGATTGTGCGACACACATGTTATCGTGCAACTTGAAGTGTGCGGCACATATGGTATCGTACAGTTGATGGAATAAGCATGTGCAGAGTCTTGGGCGGTACATATGTTATTGCACAACCTGATGTGTCCGGCGCATAAGTAATTGCCTACATCAAGGTGTGTGGCGCACATCATACCACCCATTTTCGCCTATGTGATGTACTGTACTTAGGCTAATTGTTAGGCGATGCTATTACCATAGTCTATGTAAACTTGTATGTCATGCACCCCATTCTCCATATAAGGCCTAACTTGAGTCACAACACTAACACGAATCATGAATCGAGCTTTACATTTTGACCACTCCAACTTACCTATGGTGATTTCGACACTCCTAAACTTACCACCTTTGGCATGGCACACTTTTAACCTGAGTTTCGAACCTACCACATCTTTAGTACTACGATCACCTACACTTAATCAAAAACAATTAAAATGATTAGAAGGGTGGGTTGCCTCCCACCTAGCGCCTTAGTTTCGATCGTGGGTCGACTCTTGTTTTTGTATACTTATGTTGCATGTAAAAATCAAAGTAAAATCATGGATTGCCTCCCATGTAGAGCCTGATTTATTATCACTCCACGACTCAGTTATCTTGATTACTAAGACTTCATCGAGATAGATAGTACCAATACTTTTTATCGAGTCTTTTGGACTGATATAAAGTTTAACTTGTTGCCCGTTGAACTTGAAGATGATTCCCTGTTTATTTTCAAGTTTGACTACTCCATAAGAGTAGACTTGACTAACTTTAAATGGGCCTGACCTCTTGGACTTAAGTTTACCTGGGAATAATTTAAGCGTGGAGTTGAACAGAAGCACCATGTCACCTTTCTGGAAGTCCCATTTTTCAATCCTTCAATCCTGATACTTCTTAATATTCTCCTTTTATAAGTCTTCCCTTTCATAAGCCTCGAGACAAAATTCATCCATCTCATTCAATTGCCCCAGTCTTAGCTTTGATGGCCCCTTCCAATCCAGATTTAATCTTTTGAGTGCCCATAATTCCTTGTGATCCATCTCAATCAGTAAATGAAAAGCTATACCATAGACTAACTGATATGGAAATATTCCAATTGGTGTCTTGAAAGCAGTATGATACGCCCACAAAGCATCATCGAGCTTTCGAGACCAATCTTGCCTACTAGTGTTCACTATTTTAGCTAAGATGGCCTTAATTTCCCAATGTGAGACCATTACTTGCCCACTAGTTTGTGGGTGGTATGGGGTCGCCACCCTATACTGCATCACCCCATATTTCGCCAAAACTGCTAGAAATACTTTGTTGCACCAATGAGATCCTCCGTCGCTTATAATAGTACGTGGTACTCCAAAGTGAGAGAAGATGTGCTTTTTGTTAAATGCAACAACTCTTTTTCCTTCATTATCAGAAAAGGAAATGGCTTTGACTGATTTTGATACATAATCCACAACAAGTAGAATGTACTTCATCCCGTACGAGCTTAAATAAGGGCTTATAAAATCGATGCCCTAACCGTCAAACAATTCTACTTCAAGCATATTAGTCAAAGGAATATCATGCCTCTTGGAGATCGACCCCTGCCTCTGACATTGGTCACACTTTAGCACAAACTCATGACCATCCTTGAATAATGTTGGCCAATAGTAGCCACTTAGCAACACCTTTCTATCAATCCTGACACCTGCATGGTGACCTCCAACTGGGGAAGCATGACATGCTTTCAAAATACATAATACATCCACCCCTAGCTCACATCTCCTTATAATATTGTCAGCACATTGCCAAAAAAGATACGGATCATCCTAGAAATAGCGCATCACATCATGAAGGAATTTCTTTCTTTAATGGAAAGAAAGATTTTCCGGAATGACTTCACTCGCAACATAGTTTGCAGAAGTAGCGTACCAAGGCAGTTTATCCATAGCAGCAAAAAAAATCTCCACATCAAGAAATCCATCATTTATCTCCATTTTATCACTAACAACTTGCTCACCTACCATCCTAGACAGATGATCCGCAACTTAGTTTTCGCAACCCTTCCTATCTTTGACTTCAAAGTCAAATTCTTGGAAAAGAAATACCTATCTAATAAACCTTAGTTTAGAATCTTTCTTAGACATCAAATATCTCAAGGTTGCGTGGTCAATATGTACCACCACCTTGTTTCCGAGCAAGTAAGCCCTGAATTTCTCGAAAGCATAGACTACAGCAAGAAGCTCCTAATCGGTGATAATGTAGTTCTTTTGAGCTCCATTTAGCGCTTTGCTGGAATAATAGATTGGATGAAACAATTTGTCCTTTTTTTGTACCAACACATCCCCAAAGTCAACACCGTTTGCGTCACACATGATCTCACATAGTTTTGACCAGTCTGGTGCAAAAATTATAGGGGCCTCAACCAGCTTCTTTGTAAGGCATTCAAATGCCTTCAAGCAATCAGCATAAAAGAAGAACTTAGATTCCTTCTCCAAAAGTTTGCAAAGTGGATTTGCAATATTTGAGAAATTCCTTATAAACCTCTGGTAATAAGCAGCATGCCTAAGGAAACTACACATGCCCTTCACTGAGATGGGAGGTGGTAGTTTCTCTATAACTTCAACCTTGGATCTATCAACCTCTATTCTTTTTTCTAAAATTTTGTGCCCCAAAACAATGCCCTCTTTTACCATGATGTGGCATTTTTCCTAATTGAGCACCAAATTGAATTCCATGCACCGCTTCATAGCTCTACTCAAGTTCACCAAGAATATCTCAAATAAATCTCCAATCACAGAAAAATCATCCATCAACACCTCCAGGGTGTCCTCCACCATATCTGAGAAAATAGACATCATACACATTTGGAAGGTGGTTGGTGCATTACATAACCCAAATGGCATACTCTTGAAAGCAAAGGTTCCATACGGACATTTAAATGTCATCTTCTCCTGATCTTCAGGTGTAATACAGATCTGATTGTAGGCCGAATAGCCATCCAAGAAGCAATACCACCCCTTTCCTACCAACCTATCAAGTATATGATCCATGAAAGGCATAGTGAAGTGGTCCTTTAAGTTCCATGAGTTTAGTTTCAAATAGTCCATGAAAACCCTCTACCCAGTCAAAGTCCTGAGAGGAATAAACTCATTCTTTTCATTTGTGACAACCGTCATGCCCCCTTTCTTGGGAACACATTGAACTGGGCTTACCCATTTACTGTCAGAAATAGGGTAAACCACTCTTGCATCCAACCACTTAATAATTTCCTTCTTAACCACCTCTTGCATTCATGGGTTAATTTGGCATTGATGTTTGATGGTTGGAGTACAGTTTTCCTCAAGTTGTATCTTATGAGTGCAGATACCAGGGGGAATGCAAATAATATCAGCAATAGTCCAGCCTATTACTCTTTTGTACCTTTGGAGCACCAAAATAAGTTCTACCACTTGCTTTTCTCCCAATTCAGTTGAACTAATCACGAGTAGTGTGTTTCCTTTTCCTAGAAACACGTACCTTAGATGCCCTGGCAGTTTTTTCAATTCCAACATCGGTAGCTCTTCAATGGATGTTTTAGACGGTGGTGTTGGTCGATTAGCAAGATCAACATCTATATTCTTAGGAGCATAAGAGTATGAACCCATTCCTGTCAAAGCATAAACAGTCTTTTCGTACTCCTCAATTCTTTGATGATCAAAATTCATTAGCACTACAGCTAGAGGCTCTACAATATATTTCTTCTCTATTGGTACCTCCTTCTCATCCTCATAATATACATCATCAATTGAGAACACACTCATTTCTTTATGTTGCTTCATTGATTGGTATACATCAAATCGCACCATTTCATCATTCAGCCTAAATAAGAGCTCATTAGCTCGCAGATCAATCAACATACATCTAGTTGCGAGGTAAGGTCTACCCAAGATTATGGGTACCTCAAAGTCCACCTCGCAATCCAAAATGATGAAATCCATCAGAAATATGAAGAGATCGACCTTCACCAGTACATCATAAAAAATACCAATAGGTTATTTTACCGACCTGTAAGCCATCACAAGTCACATACTGGTGGGTATGGGGTCTCTCAAACCTAGCTTCTTATAAATACCTAGCGGCATCAGATTAATGCTTGCTCTCAGATCACATAAGGCTTTTGCAAAGTCAAGAGGTCCAATAGTTCATGGGATAGTAAATTCTCCCAGATCAGCCTTCTTCTCCACCAAGAATCTTATAGAAAGAGCTCTACAATGATTGACATTCTCCACCGGTTCATATCTTACTTTTATTTTCTTCGTTACCAGATCCTTTATAAATTTAGCATATCCTAGAATTTGCTCAAGTGACTCTACCAAGGACACATTTATGGTCAGCTACTTCAACATTTCCATGAACTTACTAAACTTCGTGTCATCAGCCTTCTTTTTCAATCTCTGAGTAAATGGAGGTGGTGGTTTTGGGAGAGTATTCACCACTACGTCCTTTTCCTTCTCTTTTCCTTTTTCCAACTCATCAACCTATTGATGATTAGAAGGGATTTTAATGACATCTAGTTTATCATACTCTACTGGATTACCTTCTTCAAGATCAACATCTTCTTCGATCACCTCATCATTCACAGCTTTGCCCAAAGAAGGGCTTGATAAAACCTTACCACTCCATGTGGTAATATTCATGAAAAAATCATCATTCCAAGGGTTTTGAATTGTATCACTCACAAACGTTCCACTCTTTCTCTAATTCAACACTTCAGAAAGCTGGCTCATTTTTTGTTTTAACTATTTGTCGAAGTGGAATGAGAGTTTACTAACTGACCCATAGAAGACAATTCAGTCTTTATGATAGTCACCCCAAAGTTGGTAGCCTCAAATACCTTTAATAGTTTCTCCATCATATCCTCCATGGACATCTTGACAGAGCTAGTTGTAGCATTACCTCTACTTCTGGGAGGTACATATAGCCCACTTCTATCATTCTTAGTTTTCCAATTTCCTTGATCCCGATCCTTATATCCAGCCTTGTCATAATAAGTCTAACCTTGATTTCCTTTTCTATTGCCTTAGAAACCCCCTGGTTATTCAAATAGTTTTCCTCTTCTTCTGAATCAAAATCATCTCTACCTTGGAATGCAACAACTTTCACCTTTTCAGTCTTTGCAGATAATAAATGCTTGGTCAACAAATCCATCTGCGTCTTTAAGTGTGCCATGTCTTGATTACGTTCTTCCTCTTTATTCCATTGTTCTGGAGTCATGATAATAGACACGGTAGGGCTTTCTACCACAGAATCCCTAGTATGTCAAGCTCTACTTTGTTTAGTCATTCGATCTAGCATCTCTTAGGCTTCAAGAAATAAGAGATCCACAATTGATGCCCCTGCAACATTATCAACAACTAGCTTTGTAATAGAGTTCAAAGCCCGATAAAGAGTCTCTATCAGATGAATATCTATTATATTATGGCTCAAACACTGTATCAGCTTATTTTTTAACCTCTCACATGTCTCATGGAGGGCTTCAGTAAGGATCTGCCTGAAGTTTCTAATCTCATCCCTTAACTGTACCCTCCTGGAAGATGGCAAGAACCTTTCTAGGAAAGACTCTTTCAACTGCCTCCATTGGTTATTGAATTGGGCGTCATCTCATTAAGCCATAACGTAGCCTTCCCATATAGAGACAACAGAAATAAATGCAAGTGGATGGTGTTCTGTCCCAGTCCCAAGCTATCAAAAGATTTACAAATGGTGATAAAGTTCACCAAATACATGTTGGGATCATCTCCTGGGAGTCCACCAAACAACCCCTTCAGGTGAAGGAGTTGTATCATTATACTGGTAATATTGAACTTTGATCCTGGTGCTAGAGGTGGAGGAATAATTTCTCCAATAGAACCAGCTCCATCCATTCCATCTTCCTCATCATTAAGCTCAAATTGAATAGCTTGGCGATCAGGTCTCTCCCTAAAAGGACGGTTTCTGTTTACATTTTAGTTCACTGGTGCAGCTATATTCTATGTACGCCTTCGATTTCCCAGTCCCAACAAATCATCATCTCCCAGATCCTGTTCATCTGGATTTGGTATGCTATTTGGGTTATCTTTATTCAGTTGGTTCAGTTGAGCATTAGCCAAAGCGGCTAATCTATCAGCTTCCTATTGATATGCCATTCTTTCAATAAGTTGAGGTTCAGGATTGAATGGTAATAATGGTTCTCCTAAACTTCAGTTTCATGGCATAAACAACAATAAGCCTATAACAAGCAAAAACAACAAACAAAAGTAAAATTTGCGAAACTAGATCAAATGTCAACTAACCAACACAAACTTAATTGACAATCGTATTCCCCGGCAACGGTGCCAAAATTTGATACATCTAAATTACAACTCTTTTACAAGTGTGTAAGCAGTCACTGTCAAATATAAAACCCAACTGGATTGGGTGTTGAATCCCACAGGGAATACTATGTTCACTAAGTATTGTGGTTGTTAATAGACTGTTGATCAAAGATTCTAGAATAAAGAGGGTTTTGATTTAAGTATAAAAGAATAGTTTCAGTGTAACAATGAAGCAATATGTGTAATAATAGTTTAATGTAGAGAAGAACAAGCTAGGGTTATGTCCACCTTGTAATTTTTTAATATCTTCTAACTATGGGTTTTAAGAATTCATACATGCATGCACTTATAGAGAAACGTATTCTAATTCTAAATCTAGGTGTATCTCAACCATCAAGGATTAATTCACTTTAGTTCTCTCGATGCAAAAGTGGATAATCAATTATACAAAATCTCTAAGTTGTTAATCCTGTAAAGGAATTAACATGTGAAATGGAGGTTGCAAACCCTATTTTCTTGTCACTACTTTATTTTCCAAACATTAACCTTTCTGTCGAACAAGTTATGTTTCAATGGCACATTCTCTATGTTTGCAACCACGAGAATTCAAGCATAATGAAGAAAGTATGATATAAGTAAATCAATGCATAATAAATTCAAACCCAAAGAAATAAATAGTATGCTACAAGATTTCCATAACTCTAACCAATGAGCTTAGCTACTCTTGGACAAAACGAAAATCATCATAAGTATATCCATCATACCAAAAACTAGAAGATGATCTTGGTGTGCGAATAGTGAAAACAAGAGATAAAATATTTTTCTCTCACTCCCAAGCAGAGTCGCTCTCTCTTCCCTTCAAAAACTAATACAGAATAATTAATAATCCAATAAAAATTCAGTATCAAGACTTTTAATAATCTCTTTTCTCATAATTTCCTTCCAAGTCCCTAAACTAATTATAACTGACGCATTAGTCTTGAACATAGTTTCTAGACGTCATATTTCATCCAACTAGCACCTTTTCCTCTTGTGTGATTTGTCATCCACAATCCACAGTCCCATCATGTCTTTATCTACCTCATTAACACCTGAAATCTTGTTAATCACATAGGTTATCTTAATTACATCAAAGTAGAGTAAAACATAAGAAACTAGGCACTTTTGTTCTCAAAACTTAGCTAAAATATGGGTAAGTTATGGTGCTTAGGCGTATAAATAAACCCAAGATCACCACCCCACACTTAAAGCTTTGTTCGTTCTCGAACAAATTATTCAGTTGCACATACACAAGATTTAAAACCCACAAAGAAAACATAAGATGCTCAAATAGGCTCACACAGCGAATATGAAACAAGCAGTAGATTCATGAACCATTACTGAAGACTGCATATCCTCAAGAATAGACTCATCGAGTTGGTAAATTCATGTATACCATTTAAGTAAAGAAATCATATAAATTCCCCAACCTTTCATCAAACATGTGCCCTCACAACAAAAGAGTTACCCATTATCACACACAATAATTCAATTTGTAGCACAATGGGTTAGAAGAATCAAGTTGCACTCACTCTAACAAAGAATTCTCAAATTACAAATGATAATCGTATGTTTTCCCTTAGTGTAGTGCTTTACGGGTTGTAATGTCGGCAAAGAGATGGGTAGGAACTATTCTGCTAGTAATAGTGACTATCTTTCCTAAGATATTTAATACACTATATTAGACAACGAATACTAACCTCTAAAAATAGATTTTCTACTCTACCAACTTCACACAGCAGCTTTCTTTCACCCCATTTCAAGGATCACTTACATAACTTATGGCGAGAGTATTTACCGTGTTCACATCATATCATTTTGAACTTCTTTTTATCACTTTTCCCTATATTTCTTTTTCTTTTATGATTTTATGTATATATCTCACTCCCAACCAATCATATCAGATTCACACTAAAAACTATTACTTTGGGGCTTTATTTTCACCTTTTTCTCATTCTATTTACAACTCCTTACTAAATAAAATTTTTACTAAAGAGCTTAGGAGAGTTGGATCAACTTATGGTTAATCAAGAAAGGATTTGGCTGCACACAAGGTTACAAAGGAACAAGCTAAAGGCTCAATGGGGCTAGCTAAGATTATGCACAAAGGTAGTTCAAAAGATGGTATGAAAAATGTCTATCAAAGAAGTGCCTAACTCATCTCCTAAACTCACATTCTTTATTTTGTTTTGCACACACACCAGGCAGGTTCTAGTATCAATTGTATCAAGGAATATGTGAATACCTTCACACGCACATGGCACATGCTTAACTTTAATAAAGTATCATTATAGACTCTTAACCAAACAGTTGTACAATCACCACATGAGTCATAAACTAGAACTTAGGCATCTTAATAGTAAAGCTTCATCACATGCTTATATTGTAGTGTGGCCCACTAAAACAAATTACATTCACTTGTTAGTTCCTACACATGACTGATATTCTCTTAAGACGATCATTATCCATCTATCATCGAGATAAATACGTAACTATGACTAAAAAATGGACATATACACAGAAACAAAACAAATGCATTAAACTAACAAATTCAAAATGGCAAAATAAAATGCACTAAAGAGAAGAAAAACATTAAGCAATCTAGAAACACTTTTAGCCACCCCACACTTTAAACAAAACACTTCCCCTAGTGCAAAGACATAGACAAAAACTAGGGTAGTAAGAATCTTCTTCCACATCAGGGGTCATGCCACCTGCATCAGAATCATCTTTAGAGTCCTCCTCACTAGAGTCATCCTCCGTATCAGAATCTAAGAGTCGATGATCCTCATCCATTGGTACATCATCATCCAATGGTTCCTCAAATGCAGTCCCCGCACTATACATAGTTCTAGCATGGTCATAAAATGGGTTGTCATAATCCAGTTGTCACAGCTCTACATCAGTAGTCACACAGCCTCCACTCATCATCTTGATCTTCGTCATGCCATAAATATGGTGGAAGAAGCTCTAATCTCGTGTATGATGTTCTGTAGTGGTAAGAATTATGCGTTGGCTGGTCTCTGGATCCTTAACCTTTGTGACATCCACTCTCTTTGGGTTCTGAGGCAACTTGTGATCTGTTGTATCTGCTTCAATGTTTTTGTTTTATAAAATAGCGGTCAGCAAGCTTCCAAAGTTGAATGCTGCCCTTTTTTGTATTCTTACTTTGCGCATAGAAACGTGTGTCACTACAGCAATGTTGATAGTAAAATCAATCATAAAATCATAGACTAAAAATACCCGATTACGAGAGACCTTGGTGAATTACTTTCCCAAAATCAAGCTAGCATTGACTATCCTTAGCCAGATGTAAGCTTCTCTATTTAGAAAAGCATATGGGAATCTGTTGTAGAGGCCGTTTTCCTTGTGATAGAACCATCGATCCATAGTCCTTTATCCACACAAAGAATTCTTGATGGCTATATAGGGAGGTCTACAGTACAATTCCCTTAACCTGGAGTGATCCACGTTCGGAGTACCCAAAAATGAGTTAAAAAAATAGGCTGTCAGATGTAGGATTTGCCCTCAAATTTTCACTTCACTCTCGCTAGTCTTTGGGTACCAATTAGCATAAAACTTCCAAGTCCAATCTATATTGCACTCACCCATATCTTGGAAGATGAAGTCAAGTTTCAGTTCTGTGATCCTAGCCATAATACGAGGGCAATGCCTCGCCAAACTTTCCTTTTGAATCAGCTCTAGTTGCATATATCTATTTACATTATTATTCTTGTACCACTCCTGACCATCCACCTCTAAGACCCATTTAATACCAAAAGTGCATCGAGGTACTTGAAGAGAGGAAGAAGAAGATTTCTCCTTTCTTGCTCTTTTCTGTCCTTTCTGAGATGTGGATGTTTTATATTTGCTCTGGTTTTCTTTAGGAGCCATATCACCTGAGTTCATCATAAAATCATCTCAGCCATACTTAACAAAACTCACTATAATTAAGAAGAGGATAGTGAAATCACCACCCCACACTTAGTTTGTTAGCATAGCCCAATTAAATGGTATTGTTGGGTACTCAGACTTTGCCGACATACACTCTGATCTAAGGATTTGACATTATTCACACATTCTTAACACATGTACAACTCACATGGTGTATTTTCTTTTTTCTTTTTCAACTCACAATTTCATTCCATTAACCACCACAACCCATAAGAGAATTTCAATTCAACTTTTCACATGGCATAACACAATTGTTTCACCAAATCAATTTTTGACCTTACCAATTTCACAAATTTCATTTCAATAAAGTCATTGTTGAACAAAATTATACTTTACAACTTCCCCAATCTTAATTCACAGATATCATGTCATTCCTACACTTCTATCAACATCATGATCAACAAAATAAGATGGATTTAATAGCTCAATACCCACGATACACCATGACTCATACAAAACAACCAATAACAAATTCAACCGTCCAATAAAAATTCATAACAATGGTGGTTTCTACAATAATAGTGTTCCTCATCCCAAAGAGTTTCACAGACACTTTTACAAATCTATGGTAAGAGTTTAATATATAATCCTCAAGAAATCAATTAACTATAACAATAAAGTAACAACATCAAAGAATTGCAAAATAAAAACTTACCTTAAAGATGGAGGATTAAAGAACAAAGGAAGAATTCTTGAGATTTAAAGAAAAGAAGAATCTTGAAAGTCATAGGATATTGAGATGACAATTATTTTTCATGACTTTAGGGAAAAATAAGAGTGAATTGGAGCATTAAGGGTGTTATATATATTTCAAGGAATTAATCTAGGTCGGGTTGACCCAAAGAAAAGTCAGATTTATGTTAAAATGGAAGGGTGTGCGGCTCACAACTTATCGCACAAGTTTAAGTATGTGTCACATTAGGCATCGTACAATTGAGAAAGTAAGCATATGCATTATGGTGTGTGGAGCACATGTTATCTCTCAAGTGTAAGTATGCGGCGCACATGTTATCTCACAAGTTGAAGTGTGCGGCGCATAAGGAATCGCAAAGTTAAGGCAGTGAGCATGTGCGGAGGATTATGCGACGCATATGTTATCATGCAACTTAAGGTGTGCAGTGCATATGGTATCGCACAGTTGAGGGAGTGAGCATATGTGGAGGCTTAGGCGACTCACATGTTAGTGCACAACTTGAGGTGTGCGACACATATGTAATCGCCTACATCAAGGTGTGCGGTGCACATCTGCCACCAATTTTTGCATACGTGATGCACTGTACTTAGGCTAAATGTTAGGAGACGCCTTTACCATAGTTTATTTAAACTTGGATGTCATGCACCCCATTCTCCCTATAAGTCCTAACTCTATTCACAACTCTAACACTAATCATGAATCGAGCCTTACATTTTGACAACTCTAACTTACCTATGGTGATTCCAACACTCCTAAACTTACCACCTTCGGCATTGCGCACTTTCAACCCGAGTTTCAAACCAACCATCTCTTTAGTTCTTTGATCACCTACACTTTATCAAAAATAATTAAAATGATTAGAAGGGTGGGTTGCCTCCCACCTAGCGCCTTAGTTTCGGTCATGGCTCGACTCTTGTTTTTGTATTTTTATGTTGCATGTAAAAATCAAAGTAAAATCATAGGTTTCCTCCCATGTAGCACCTGATTTATTGTCATGGCATAACTCGATTATCTTGATTACTCAGACTTCATCGAGATAGAGAGTAGCAATACTTTTTATCGAGTCTTTTAGACTGATATAAAGTTTGACTCGTTGCCTGTTCACCTTGAAGACGCTTCCGTCTTCATTTTCAAGTTTGACTACTCTAGATGAGTAGACTTGACTAACTTTAAATAGGCCTGACCACTTGGACTTAAGTTTACCTGGGAACAATTTCATCCTGGAGTTGAACAGAAACACCAAGTCGCCTTTTTGGAAGTCTCATTTTTTAATCCTTTGATCATGATACTTCTTCATCTTCTCCTTGTATGATTCTGCTCTTTCATAGGCCCCGAGACGAAATTCATCCATCTCATTCAATTTCCCCAGTCTTAGCTCTGTTTCCTCCTTCCAATCCAGATTTAATTTTTTGAGTGCCCATAAAGCTTTATGCTCCAGCTCGATATGTAATGAGATGCTTTACCATAGATTATCTGATACGACGACTTGTCAATTGGTCTCTTGAAAGAATTCTGAAATTCCCACAAAGCATCATCGAGCTTTCAAGACCAATCTTTCGTACTAGCATTCACTATTTTAGCTAAGATGGCCTTAATTTCCCAATTCGAGACCTCTACTTGTCCACTACTTTATGGGTGGTATAGGGTCGCCACCCTATGCATCTTTACCCCATATTTTGCCAAAACTGATCGAAATACGTAGTTGCAAAAATGAGATCCTCCGTCACTTATAATAGTACATGGTACTCCAAAGCGAGAGAAGATATGCTTTTTGAGAAACAAAATAACTCTGTTTCCTTCATTATCATACAAGGTAATGGATTTGACCCATTTTGATACATAATCCAAAGAAACTAGAATGTACTTCATCCCGCACGAGCTTATAAAAGGGCCTCTGAAATCGATGCCCCAAACGTCAAACAATTCTACTTCAAGCATCTTAGTCAAAGGCATCTCATGCCTCTTTGAGATTGACCTCTACCTCTGATATTGGTCACACTTTAGAACAAACTCGTGAGCATCCTTGAATAACGTTGGCCAATAGTAGTCACTCTGCAATACCTTTCTAGCAGTTCTATCACCTGCATGGTGACCTCCAACTGGGGAAACATGACATGCTTTCAATATAGACAATACATCCACCTCTGGCATACATCTCCTTATAATATTGTCAGCTCATCGACGAAAAAGATAAAGCTCATCCCAGAAGTAGCGTGTCACATCATAAAGGAATTTCTTTCTTTGATGGAAAGAAAGATTTTCCGGAATGACTTCACTCACAACATAGTTTGAAAAATCATCTTACCAAGGCATTTTATCCATAGCAGTAGCCAAAATTTCTTCATTAGGAAATGCATCATTTATCTCCATTTCATCACTAACTACTTGTTCACCTTCCATCCTAGACAGATGATCTGCAACTTGGTTTTCACAACCCTTTCTATCCTTGTCTTTAAAGTCAAATTCTTGGAGAAGTAACACCCATATAATCAACCTTGGTTTAGCATCTTTATTATCCATCAAATACATCAAGCCTGCATGGTCAGTGTTGACCACCACCTTGGTTCCGAGAAGGTAAGCCCTAAATTTCTCGAAAGGATAGACTATAGTAAGAAGCTCCTATTTGGTGACAGTGTAGCTCTTTTGAGCTTCATTTAGCAATTTACTGGCATAATAGATTGGATGAAACAATTTGTCCTTCTTTTGTCCCAACACATCCCCATGGTCAACACCACTTGCATCACACATGATCTCAAGTGGTTTTGACCAGTCAGGTGAAACAATTATAGGGGACTTAACCAGTTTCTTTTTAAGGCATTCAAATAGCTTCAAGCAATCAGCATCAAAGGAGAAATTAGCTTCCTTCTCCAAAAGTTTACAAAGTGAATTTGCAACCTTTGAGAAGTCCCTTATAAACAACCGGTAAAAACCAGCATGCCCAAGGAAACTACGCACGCCCTTCACTGAGATGGGAGGTGGTAGTTTCTATATAACTTCAACCTTGGCTCTATCATCCTCAATCCCTTTTTCTAAAATTTTGTGCCCGAGAACAATGCCCTCCTTGACCATGAAGTGGCATTTTTTCTAAATAAGCACCAAATTGAATTTCATGCACCGTTGCAGATCTATACTCAAGTTCTTCAAACACAACTCAAATGAATCTTCAACCATAGAAAAATCATCCATGAACACCTCCTGGGTGTCCTCTACCATACCTGAGAAAATAGACATCATACACTTTTAGAAGGTGGCTGGTGCATTACATAACCCAAATGGCATCCTCTTGAAAGAAAAGGTGTCATACGGACATGTAAATGTCGTCTTATCCTAATCTTCAGGAACAATACAGATCTAATTGTAACCCAAATAGCCATCAAAGAAGCAATACCACCCCTTTCCTGCTAATCTATCAAGCATTTGATCCATGAAAGGCATAGGGAAGTAGTCCTTTAAGGTCCATGGGCTTAGTTTTTGCGTTGGTCCATGCAAAACCTCCACCCAGTCACAGGCTTGAGAGAAATCAACTCATTTTTTTCATTTGTGACAACCGCCATGCCCCCTTTCTTGGGCACACATTGAACTGGATTTACCCATTTACTGTCAGAAATACGATAAACCACTCCTACGTCCAACCACTTAAAAATTTTCATATTAACCACATATTGCATTGGTGGGTTAAGTCGGCGTTGATGCTCGATGGTTGGAGTACAGTGTTCCTCAAGTTGTATCTTATGAGTGCAGATACCAGGGGGAATGCCAATAATATCAGTAATAGTCCAGCCTATTGCTTTTTTGTAATTTTGGAGCACCAAAATAAGTGCTTCCACCTGTTTCTCACCCTATTCAGCTGAAATAATCACAAGTAGCATGTTTCCATTTCCCAAAAATATGTACCTTAGAATCCCTGGCAGTTTTTTCAATTCCAACACCGGTGGCTCTTCAATGGATGATTTGGCTGGTGGTGTTGGTCAATTAGCAAGATCGAGATCTATCTTCTTCGGAGAATAAGAGTATGAACCCATTCCTGTCAAAGAACAAATAGTCTCTTTGTACTCCTCAATACCTTCACAATCAAAATTCATCAGCACTGCATCTAGAGGCTCTACAGCAAATTTCTCCTCTATTGGCACCTCCTGCTCATCCTCATAATATACATCAATAATTTAGAACACTCTTATTTTTATGTTGCTTCATTGATTGGCATATATCAAATTGCACCACTTCATCATTCTGCCTAAATATGAGCTCAGTAGCTCGTAGATCAATAAACACACATCCAGATGCGAAGAAAGGTCTACCCAAGATTATGGGCACCTCAAAGTCTACCTCACAATCTAGAATGATGAAATCCGCCAGAAATATGAAGCTATCTACCTTCACCAGCATATCATACAAAATACCAATAGGTTATTTTACCAACTTGTTCGCCGTCACAAGTCACATGTTGGTGGGTGTGGGGTCTCCCAAACCTAGGTTTTTATAAATAGCTAATGGCATCAGATTAATTCACTTCCAGATCACATAAGGCTTTTTCAAAGTCAAGAGGTCTAATAGTACATGGGATAGTATATGCTTCTAGATCAGCCTTCTTATCCACGAAGGATCTTGTGGAAATAGAACTATAATGATGGAGATTATCCACCAGTTCGTAGCTTACTTCTCTTTTCTTCTTCACTAGATCCTTCATAAATTTAGCATATCTTGGCATTTTCTCAAGTGACTCTACCAAGGGAACATTTACGGTCAACTGCTTCAACATTGCCATAAACTTACTAAACTTTATGTCATCGGCCTTTTTTCTCAATCTTTGAAGAAATGGAAGTGGTGGTTTTGGCAGAGTATTCACCACTACTTCTTTTTTTGTCTCTTTCCTTTTTTCCAACTCATAAACCTACTGATGATTAGAAGGGATATCAATGCCATCTAGTTTCTCAGACTCTACTAGACTACCTTCTTAAAGCTTAACAACTTCTTCGATCACCTCATCATTCATAGCATTACCCAAAAAAGGGTCTAATAAAACATTACCACTCCATGTGGTAATAGCCATGCATGAACCATCATTCTGAGGGTTCTAAATTGTATCACTCAATAACGTTCCACTCTTTCTCCGATTTAACACTACAGAAAATTGGCTTATTTATTGCTCCAACTGTTTGATCAAAGTGGAATGAGAGTTTACTAACTGACTCATAGAAGACAATTCAATCTTCATGGTAGTCACCCCAGAGTTAGTAGCCTCAACTACCTTTAATAATTTCTCCATCATATCCTCCATGGACATCTTACCAGAGCTAGTTGCAGCATTATCTTTACTTCCAAGAGGTACATACAACCCACTTCTATCATTACTTCTCTTCTAGTTTCCTTGATCCTGATCCTTATATCCATCCTTATTATAATAAGTTTGACCTTGATTTCATTGGCTATTGCCTTGGAAAACCCCTGGTTATTCAAATATTTTGCCTCTTCTTCCGAATCAGAATCATCTCTACCTTAGGATGCAATAGATTTCACCTTTTTAGTCTTTGCAAATAATAAGTGCTTGGTCAATAAATCCATCTGTGTCTTTAAGTGTGTCATGTATTGATTGCGTTCTTTCTCTTTCTTCTAGTTTTCTGTAGTCATGCCAACAAACACAGTAGGGCTTGCTACCACAAAATCCCTGGTATGCAAAGCTCTACTTTGTTTGGTCATTCGATCAAGCATCTCCGAGGCTTCCTGAAATAAAAGATCCATAAATGATCCCCCTACAGCATTATCAATAATTGGCTTTGTAATTGAGTACAAATCCCGATAAAGAGACTCTATCATATGAATATCCATTATATTATGGTTCAGACAATGCATCAGTGTCTTTTTTAACCTCTCCCATGACTCGTAGAGGGAATCAGTAGGGATCTGACTGAATTTGCTAATCTCATCCCTCAACTGTACCCTCCTAGAAGGTGGAAAGAACCTTTCTAGGAAATGCTCTTTCAAATGACCCCAGTTGAGTATAGAATCGGGCGTCAGCTTATTAAGCCACAATGTTTCCTCCCCAGATAGAGACAACGGAAATAAATGCAATCGGATGGTGTTCTGTCCCACTCTCGGGTCATCAAAAGATTTACAAATGGTGACAAATTCACCAAATAAATATTGGGATCATCTCCCGGGATTCCACCAAACAAACCCTTCAGGTGAAGGAGTTGAATCATTGAACTGGTAATATTGAACTTTGCTCCTAGTGCTAGAGTCTTAGGAATAATAGGTCCAGTAGCACAAGATCCATCCATTCCATCTTTCTCATCATTAAGCTCAAATTGAACTGCTTGGCGATAAGGTCTCGCCCTGAGAAAACGGTTTTTGGTTACATTTCTGTTCACTACTGCAGCTACATTCTCTGCATGCTTTCAATTTCCCAGTCCCAATAAATCATCATATTCTAGATCCTCTTCATCTGGATTTGGTATCCTATCTGGGTTATCTGCATTCTGTTGGTTCAGTTGAGCATTAGCCAAAGCAGCTAATCTATCAGTTACCTATTGATTTGTCATTCTTTCAATAAGTTGAGTTTCAGGATTGAAAGGTAATAATGGTTTTCCTGAACTTCTGGTTCATGGTATAAACAACAATAAGCCTGTAATAAGAAAAAGAAACAAATAAAAGTAAAATTGAGGAAACTTGACCAAAGGTCAACTAACAAACGCAAACTTAATTGACAACCATATTCCCCGACAACGGCGCCCAAATTTTCTACGCCCAAATTATAACACTTTTACAATAGTGTAAGCGGTTGCTGTCAAATATAGAACCCAACTAGATTGGGTGTCGAATCCCACAGAGAATACTGTGTTTACTAAGTATTGTCGTTTCTATGAGACTATTGATCAAGGTTCCAGAATAAAGGGGGTTTTGATTTAATAATAAAATAATAGTTTCAGTGTAACAGTGAAGCAATATGTGTAATAATAGTTTAATATAGTGAAAAACAAGCTAGGGTTATGTTCATCTTGTAGTTTTTTAATATCTTCTAACTATGGGTGTTAAGAATTCATACATGCATGCACTTATAGAGAAACGTATTCTAATTCTCAATCCAGGTGTTTCTCAACCATATAGGATTAATTCACTTTAGTTATCTCGACGTAAAAGTGTTTACTCAATTATACGAAATCTCCAAGTTGGTAATCCTGTTAAGGCATTAACATGTGAAATAGAGGTTGGAAACCCTATTTTTCTATCACAACTTTCATTTCATAACATTGGTGTATCTGTCAAACAAGTTATGTTTCAATGGCACTTTCTCTATGTTTGGAACCACGAGAATTGAAGCATAATGAAGAAAGTATGATATAAGTAAATCAATGCATAATGAATTCAAACCCATAGAAATAAATAGTATGCTACAAGGTTTCCATAACCCTAACCAATGAGCTTAGCTACTCATGGACAATACAAAAATCATCATAAGTATATCCATCATACCAAAAACTAAAAAATGATCTTGGTTTGCAAATAGTGAAAACAAGAGAAAAAATGTTTTTCTCTTTCTCCCAAGATGAGATGCCCTCTCTATCCTTCAAAAACTAATACAGACTAATCAATAATCCAATAAAAATTCAGCTTCAAGTCTGTTAATAATCACTTCTCTCATAATTTCCTTCTAAGTCCCCAAACTAATTATAACTGACACATTAGTCCTGAACATAGTTTCTAGACGTCATATTTGATCAAACAAGCAACTTTTCCTCTTATGTGATTTGTCATCCGCAATCCACAGTCCTAGCATGTATTTATCTACCTCATTAACACTTTAAATCATGCTAATCACATAGGTTAGCTCAATTACATCAAAGTAGAGTAAAACATAAGAAACTAGGCACTTTTGTTCTCAAAACTTAGCTAAAATATGGGTAAGTTATGGTGCTTAGGCGAATAAATACACCCAAGATCACCATCCCACACTGAAAGATTTGTTCGTCCTCGAACAAATTATTCAGTTACACATACACAAGATTTAAAACCCACAAAGGAAACATAAGATGCTCAAATAGGCTCACACGGTGAAAATGAAACAAGCAGTAGATTCATGAACCATTACTGAAGACTACCCATCCTCAAGAATAGACTCATCGAGTTGGAAAATACATTCATACTATTTAAGAAAATAAATCATAAAAATTACCCAACTTTTCATCAAACATGTGCCCTCACAATAAAATAGTTACCCATTATCAGACACAATAATTCAATTTCCAGCACAATGGGTTAGAAGAATCAAGTTGCGCTCACTCTCATAAAGAATTCTCAAATTACAAATGATAACCATATGATTTCCCTTAGTATAGTTCTCCACTTATATCAAAATGTTAATATTGGGATCATATAGGTCTTTACGGGCGGTAATGTAGGCTAAGGGAGGGGTAGGAACTATTCTGGCCAGTAATAGTGACTATCTTCCCTAAGCGCTTTAATACACTACAATAGAAAATGAATACAAATCTCTAACAACCGATTTTCAACTTCACACCATCATCTTTCTTTCACCCCATTTCAAGGATCACTCACATAACTTATGGCAGGAGTATTTATCGTGTTCACATTATATCATTTTGAATAACTTTTTATGCTTTTTCCCTATTTTTATTTTTCTCTTATTTTATGTATATAGATCTCACTCCCAACCAATCATATCAGATTCACACCAAAAACTATTACTTTGGGGCTTCACTTTCACCTTTTTATCATTTTATATACAACTCCTTACTAGAAATTTTTTTTACTAAAGCGCTTAGGAGATTTGGATCAAGTTAAGGTTAATCAAGAAAGGATTAGGCTTCACACAAGGTTACCAAAGAAAAAGCTAAACGCTTAATGGGGTTAGCTAAGATTATGCGCAAAGGTGGTTCAAAAGAGGGTATGAAAAATGGCTATCAAAGAAGTGCCTAACTCATCTCCTAAACTCATATTCTTTATTTCATTTTGCACACACAGCAGGCAAGCTCAAGTATCAATTGTAACAAAGAATATGTGAATACCTTAACATATACATGGGACATGCTTAACTTCAAAAAAGGATCACTATAGACTCTTAACCAAACAGTTTTATAATCACCACATGAGTCATAAACTAGAAGTTAGGCGTCTTAACATTAAAGATTCATCACATTCTTATATTATGGTGTGGACAACTAGAACAAATTACATTCACTTGTTAGGTCCTACACATGACTGATTTTCATTTAAGATAGTCGTCATCCATCCATCATCGAGAAAAACACCTAACTATGACTAAAAAAAACTAACATATACACAGAAACAAAACAAATGTATTAAGCAAACCAATTCAAAATGGCAAAATAAAATGCACTAAAGAGAAGACAAAATAGCATAAAAGTCCCGAGTACAATCTATTTTGCACTCAACCATATCTTGGAATATGAAGTCAAGTTTCAGTTCTGTGATCTTAGCCATAATAAGAGGGCATTCCTCGCCAAACTTTCCTTTTGAATCAGCTCTACTAGCACATATATATTTACTTTATTATTCTTGTACCACTCCTGACCATCCTCCTCTAAGACCTATTTAATACCAAAAGTGCATCGAGGAACTTCAAGAGAGGAAGAAGCATATTTCTCCTTTCTTGCTCTTTTTATCCTTTTTGAGATACGGATGCTTTATCTTTGCCCTAGTTATTGTTTAAAGTCATATCACCTGTGTGCATCATAAAATCATGGCAGCCATACTTAATAAAACTCACTACAATTAAGAAGAGGATATTGAAATCACCACCCCACACTTAATTTGTTAGAATAGCCCAATTAAGTGGTGTTGTCGGGTACTCAAACTTTGGCGACATAAACTTTGATCTACGGATTTGACATTAATCACACATTCTTAACACATGTACAACTCACATGGCGGCTTTTCTTTTTTATTTTTCAACTCTCAATTTTATTCCATCAACCCCCACAACCCACAAAAGAATTTCAATTCAACTTTTCACATGGCATAACACAATTGTCTCACCAAATCAATTCTTTCACCACACCAATTTCACAAATTTCATTTCAATAAAGTCATTATTGAACAAAATTATCCTTTACAACTTCCCCAATCTTAATATACATATATCATGACATTCCTACACTTCTATCAATATCATTCTCAATAAAATAAGATGGATTCAACAACTCGATACCTACGATACACCATGACTCATACAAAACCACAAATAACAAATTCAAAGGTCCAATAAAAAATCACAACAATGGTGGTTTCTACAATAATAGTGTTTCTCATACCAAAGAGTTTCACAACCACTTTTACAAAGCTATGGTAAGAGTTTAATCTATAATCCTCAAGAAATCAATTAACTATAACAATAAAGTAACAACATCTACGAATTACAAGTGAAAAACTTACGTTAAAGATGGAGGATTGAAGAAACAAAGGAATAATTCTTGAGATTTTAAGCAAAGAAGAAGCTTGAAAGTCAGAGGATATTGAGATAAAAATTGTTTTTCATAGCTTTAGGGAAAAATAAGAGTGAATTGGATCATTTACGGTGTTATATCTATTTAGAGGATTAAATCCGGGTCCGGTTGACCCAAATAAAAGTCAGATTTATGTTGAAAATAGAAGAGTGTGTGGCACACAACTTATCGCACAACTTTAAGTATATGTCGCATTATGCATCGCACAATTGAGATATTGGGCATATGCGTCTTGGTGTGCAGCACACATGTTATCGCTCAAGTGTAAGTATGTGGCACACATGTTATATCATAAGTTGAAGTGTACGACTCATAAGGAATCACAAAGTTGAGGCAGTGAGCATGTGCGGAGGATTGTGTGATGCACATATTATCGTGCAACTTAAGATGTATGCTGCATCTGGTATCGTACAGTTGAGGCAGTGAGCATGTGCGGAGGCCTGGGTGGAGCACATGTTATCGCACAACTTGAGGTGTGCAGCACATATGTAATCGCCTATATCAAGCTTTATAACGCACATCATGCCACCCATTTTCGCCTATGTGACGCACTGTACTTAGGCTAAATGTTAGGTGATGCCTTTACCATAGTCTATGTATACTTGGATGCCATGCACCTCATTCTCCCTATAAGGCCTAACTCGAGTCACAACTCTAACACGAATCATGAATCGAGCCTTACATTTTGACAACTCTAACTTACCTATGGTTATTCTGACACTCCTAAACTTACCACCTATGGAATGGCGCACTTTCAACCCGAGTTTCAAACCTACCACATCTTTAGTTCTTCGATCACCTACATTTAATCAAAGACAATTAAAATGATTAGAAGGGTGGGTTGCCTCCCACCTAGTTCCTTAGTTTTGGTCGTGGCTCGACTCTTGTTTTTGTATTTTTATGTTGCATGTAAAATTCAAAGTAAAATCATGGGTTGCCTCCTATATAGCGCCTAATTTATTGTTATGGCAGGACTCGGTTATCTTGATTACTAAGACATCATCGAGATAGATAGTACCAATACTTTTTATCGAGTCTTTTGGATTTATATAAAGTTTAACTCGTTGCCCGTTGACCTTGAAGATGCTTCCCTCTTTATTTTCAAGTTTGACTACTCCATAAGAGTAGACTTGAATAACTTTAAATGGGCCTGACCTCTTGGACTTAAGTTTACCTGGGAATAATTTAAGCGTGGAGTTGAACAAAAGCACCATGTCACCTTTTTGGAAGTCTCATTTTTCAATCCTTCGATCATGATACTTCTTTATCTTCTCTTGGTATAAGTCTGCTCTTTTATAAGACCCAAGATGGAATTTATCCATCTTATTCAATTGCCCCAGTCTTAGCTCCGTTGCCTTCTTCCAATACAGATTTAATCTTTTAATTGCCCATAAAGCCTTATGCTCCAGCTCGATCGGTAATTGAAATGCTTTACCATAGACTAGCTGATATGGCGACATGCCAATTGGTGTCTTGAATGTAGTCTGATACGCCCACAAAGCATTATCGAGCTTTTGAGACCAATCTTGCCTACTAGCGTGCACTGTTTTAGCTAAGATGGCCTTAATTTCCTATTTCGAGACCTCTACTTGCCCACTACTTTTTGGCCGGTATGGGGTTGCCAACCTATGTTGCTTTACCCCATATTTCTCCAAAACTGATCAAAAGAGTTTGTTGCAAGAATAAGATGCTTCGTCGCTTATAATAGTACGTGGTACTCCAAAGCAAAAAAAGATGTGCTTTTTGAGAAACGCAACAACTCTCTTTACTTCATTATCAGACAACGCAATGGATTTGATCTATTTTGATACATAATCCACAGTAACTAGAATTCACTTCATCCCATACAAGATTACAAAAGGGCCCATGAAATCGATTCCCCAGATGTCAAACCATTCTACTTCAAGCATCTTAGTCAAAGGCTTCTTATGCCTCTTAGAAATTGACCCATGCCTCTTACATTGATCACACTTTACCACAAACTCGTGAGCATCCTTGTATAACGTTAGCCAATAGTAACCACTCTGCAACACCTATCTAGCAGTTCTTTCACCTGCATAGTGACCTCTAACTAGGGAAGCATGACATGCTTTTAATATACATAATAGATCCACCTCTAGCACAAATATCCTTATAATATTGTCAGTGCATCACCGATAAAGATATCGATTATCCCAGAAGTAGTGTGTCACATCATGAAGGAATTTCTTTCTTTGATGGAAAGAAAGATTTTCCAGAATGACTTCACTCACAACATAGTTTGCAAAATCAGTGTACCAAGCCATTTTCTCCATAGCAGTAGACAAAATCTCTTCATCAGGAAATGTATCATTTATCTCCATTTCATCACTAACTATTTTCTCACCTTCCATCCTAGACAGATGATCTGTAACTTAGTTTTTGCAACCCTTTCTATCTTTGACTTCAAAGTCAAATTCTTCCAAAAGCAACACCCAATCAATCAACCTTAGTTTAGCATCTTTCTTAGCCATCAAATACCTCAAGGATGTGTAGTCAATATGGACCACCACCTTGGTTCTGAGCAGGCAAGCCCTAAATTTCTCGAGAGTATAGACTATAGCAAGAAGTTCCTATTTGGTGACAGTGGAGTTCTTTTAAGCTCTATTTAGCACTTTGCTGGCATTAAAGATTGGATGAAATAATTTGTCCTTATTTTATCCCAACGCAGCCCCAAGGTCAACACCGCTTGATCACATATGATCTCAAACAATTTTGACCAGTCTAGTGTAAAATATATTGAGGCCTCAACCAGCTTCTTTTAAAGGCATTCAAATACCTTCAAGCAATCAGTATCTAAGGAGAACTTATTTCCTTCTCCAAATTCCTTCAAGCAATCATTCAAATACCTTCATTCAAATGCATTCATTTGCGATGCCTTGGTTGTGTTCATAAAGTTCAAGGATTTTGGTCTTTGCATTTAAGAGGCCTTGGTCCCAATAGTGAAGGTAAAGTAATCTTGAACTATGCATTCGCTAGGTAGCCTTTACATTCTCAATGAGAAAGGCGACATGTATAATCCAAGTTCCTTCATTGTGATCGTGTTAGACAGATTACCTTAACCTAGGCCAGTCTAGGTCAGTTTTCATATTGTGAAAAATATCCCATAATGACAAAGAAGGACCCCTAATAGTATATATAGTCCCTCTCTTTATTTTTTAGTATATTTTTATGTATAAAACCACAATTTGTGACTTGGGAGCTTAGGAATATTTGAGGGATTATAAAAGGAAGATGGTTTTGTGTTGGAAACATTCTTGTGATAGTTTTCCACCATGTTCTCATAATTTCTTGATTTAAATTCAAAATAATTCACCATTATTATTCTTATTTCTTTGATATATTGGGACTATTTGGGGCTATTTTAGAGGTCAGACTATGCTCAATTTGGGGCAAGTAATTGTTAAGCTAAGAGAGAGTTAGTTATGTATTCAATTTTTGAACTAGGGTGTATTTGAAATATGAGCATCAATGTTCTCATCTTAACGAGTAGAATATTATTTTGATATCGTAGTAGTGGATTGGAGGCTTCTCAAAAGGGAAAATCTCCATTTAGAGGTTTTTTGAATGCTTTAAATAAGGTCCAGGTAAGCCAGGCTTACTTTTTTTTTAAACTTTTCTATTTCACAGTATTAAAATGGTATTGTACTGTATGTGAGTGGGTTCTTATGTTTTAGATACTTATTTAGCAATTTTTGACTATATTTAGTTGACTAGAGGACTGTTAAGGTAGACTCTGACCTCATATCCCTTGAGTTAGTATTACTTACCCTTTATGATTAGACTTTTCCTAGTTAGACTCTTGGGATGGGATCGTGAAGCCTTAGCTTAGGTTAGTATTCGTGCATCCCTTATGTTGTGTTTCTAGGACTTATAGCCGACCTTATCACCATTTTAACATAAGATGTTGTAGAATAATGTATATTTAAACTTAATTTGGTTTTATAAAATATTTGGAAGATTCTCATTTGAGATTGGATTGCTTTAGTCATTACTTATGCCTATTAGCACCGACACCCTTGCCTTGTTAGTATTTTGACCTCAAATTGTGACTTTAGACTTAATGATTGAAATTTATTTATCCTTTAAATATTTGTATTCTAAAATGGAAATAACAACTAAATGGACTTGAGATGGATTATATGATGGGGATACAATTGCATAATTCTTTTTTGATTGAGTTCCAATTTAAATCTGGCATCTGAATATTGATATTATTTATCAGTTCTAATTTGTGTCTGGAATTAGTACATTACTATCATTATTTGAGTTCTAGTTCAAGATTGACATTTATTATCTTTACTATTATGGATTAGTGGTTGAAAATTCTATGGATATTAGTAGGATTTATGACTACGACTGGGCAAGGAGTATATGGTATGCATATCGTATATCTTGATTTGTTTGATGTTCATTACAACAATATTTGGTTCTTGCTTTAGTTTTACTTTTGTTTGTACCCAATATTTTTTTTGGGGTGGTTGATTGTATTTATTTCTCCTTATACACACCTTATGGGATTATGGGGTCTAGATATGTTATAGATATTCATTTATTTAGGCTTTTGGGGTTATTTATATTTTGTTTATCACTTTTCACTTAGCATAGCTTATTATTTCATTTAAGTCCCTTATTTACTGTGGTGTTTATATACTCACACTTATTTATATTTTTACTGTAACTAAGCTCATTTGGCCTATAATGCCTACTGAGTACCTGTGTTTTGTACCTATACTACACTTCTACATCTTTTTTCATAATGTAGATCCTAGTATAAGTCACCACCATTAACATTGACCTTGGGTTCTGCGGCTGATAAGAGATTGGAGAAATTGTAGAGTCCAAAGCAGATCCTTGCCCTTCTACTTTCATAATAGACTTATTTTAAATATTCTGAGACTATGATGTATAAATTAACATTGTATAGTACTCCTTGTATATTCGTCACTCTTGTACTAACCTTACTATGTCTTGGAGGGATTCAATTTGATATTTTTTCCTCTTCCCTCTCCTATATAGTATGCTTATGTATGTATATACATGTTTTTCACATAATGTTTGTTATTGTTATCTTTATTCTTGTTTTTATTTATCTTCCATAGGTTATACCCATACATAATTTTTTGAGCTATTCTTTGTCTTTACTACAGGTGAGTTAAAGTAGGTGCCATCATGGCCTGAGAGCAAATGCCTAGTAGAGTCTCACAAATTGGTATGATGATGTTTGTATCCTATCTTTAGGAGGCTACAGGATATTCTTAGGAAAATCTTACCTTTTTGAATCATTGTTATGTGTTGTGTCGAATTGGTTTTTAGACTTTTATTTGGTTTCTTTATTAGGCCCCCATCCTATAGTTGGGGCACTAATAAAAGGCGGAGATCACCCTGAGGTCATGGTTAAGATAGTGATATCTCCCAAACCCGAGGTCAGTCCAAAGAGCCTTCACCGAATCTATTTATTGATCCTGAACTTGATGATCTACCATCATAGCAGCAACTGGGTCAAGGAGCAGCCCAGACACCACCCAAATTCATATCTTTTTAATCCTTTGTGATGCCTTGGTGTAGTAATCTGGTATGTTTGGTGTCCAGCCAATGTATGGGGCTTGTACATCTATTCAGGAGGAAACTCAAGGTGGACTTAGTATAGGATCGCAGCATGCAGTTATGGTTCCTAGAGTAAAGGTTCTACCAGCACCAGTAGTTCCACAAAAGTAAAAGCCCAGTTTGACATGACT
This sequence comes from Capsicum pubescens, assembly GCA_030864215.1. Taxonomy (NCBI): domain Eukaryota; kingdom Viridiplantae; phylum Streptophyta; class Magnoliopsida; order Solanales; family Solanaceae; genus Capsicum; species Capsicum pubescens. Next base: position 151,577,594 of record CM061543.1, on the reverse strand, counting down.
TTAAAGGGGCAAAATATCCTTGACTAATTACTTAAATTAGCTTCACCGAGATTTGTAGAGGCCTTTAAACATAATGCATTTGAGTTCCTTACCATCTATTTGGAAAGTTTGAAAAAATTGGTCGTGATTGAGTTACGTGGTATGGATTATACCACTTTTCAGTTTGACAGAGAAGAGAGGTAGTGGTGGAGGGGATATCTTGACTCCATGCCATTAGATCTCCCTCTATGACTTGGACTAAGTTTTGTTAGGTTGTTATAGAGAAAAATATTCCTTGCAATATGCGTGAGTGCATAAGGTATAAGTTCATCAAGTTGTAAAAGGGATTTATAATAGTAGTAGTGTATGGGGTAATATTCCATGAGTTAGCCATACATGCCACTATGTTTCTACCTACCAAGTATGAGAGAATATGGTGCTTGGTCAAACAACTGAGACTTCTACTCCATATGGCAACTTAGAGTCTGGTAGTTGAAAGGAGACCTATTGTTGATATCATTGATTATGTTTACACTATAGAGGGATTACATCACAAGGCCCATGGGGCAGTGATAACAAACCTTATAACCACTACAGCTATAGTGGAAGATGTAGTAATGGTTAGTTCAGGGATATAGGTTCTTAGGGCTGGTATTCTCAACAACAGCCTTATTAGTAGTAGGCATGTTCAAGAAGTGGTTTATATTTCAAATGGAGGTTAGCCTAGTTATATTGATTTTAGTTATTAGTAAAGTAGTTAGTCATAGAGAGACATTCAAGCAGGGTCTTTAAGTTGAGGGTGCAATTTTTGACAAACTAGACCATCTTTTTAGGTTGGAGTGTTGAGGAATTCTATGAGTGTAGGGGGGTTGGTTAATTTTTTAGAGAGTGTCTCTAATGTGAGAAGATCATTCCTTCTTCTCGAAGTATTTATCATATCAAATTAGTGACTCCCCTAGCTAGGGGTAGTACTTAGGGTTGCAAGGGTAGTCCCTAAGTTTCTTATAGAGGTACTCAAGGAGGTACGCCTAATGGTTGGTTAGGCATAAAATATGAAGGCATACAGGTCATTATATGTTGTTCCTAGTTGGCCAAATAATGAGGCTTTGGACACTCTTATTACTGGTATGATCTTGGTCTGCCAGTAACTAGATATTTCTTTATTTGATCTAGGATCCATGTTTTCTTATCTTTCTACTTATTATACATCTCAGTTGGTGTTATCTTGGGAGCCATTTTTTGTGCCTATGTGTGTAGATACTCTTGTGGGTGATTCTTTAGTAGTAGATCGGGTGTACAGATCATGTATTGTAATTGTTAGGTAGTATGACACTCAGTTTAAACTTATTGTACTTGACATGGATGGTTTTGATATCATCTTTTGTAGGTTTTGGTTATCCCCTTGTCAATGTGGTCATGGATTGCCTTTCCAAGACTGTTACCTTAGCCATGAATGGCACACACCCAGTTGTGTGGTGGGATGCTTACATCCATGTGCTAATGTGGATTATTTCATATATTTGGGATAAGAGATTTCTGTCAAGGTATTATATGGATTATCCCACTTATGTTTGTGATATAAGTATTAAGAGTCCTTCGTTTGACTTTTTTTTGATAGTCCATGAGTTCCATGGTGTGCTTTTTAGTGATCAACTAGCCTTCTTCGTGAAAATGATATAGAATTTTCTACTGATCTTATCTCAAGCACCTGATCTATTTCTATTGTAGCTTACTTTATATCTCTTATCCAGCTAAATGAGCTAAATATTCAACTTCATAATCTTTTATGTAAGGGGTTTACTAGACCAAGTATATCACCTTAGAGTGCTCATATTCTATTTTTGAAGAAGAAGAATGGTTCTATGCATGTGTGTATCAATTACAGAAAGATAAATAAGGTAATCAGGAAGAATAAGTAATTAATTCCCTATATAGATAATTTTTTTGACCAACTTTATGGAGCAGTTGTGTTTTCCAAAACTAACTTGAGATCCAGCTAACATTAATTGAGGATTTGGGTAGAGGACATTCCTAAGATAGCATTCTAGACTCACTACGACCTTTAAGATTTCCTAGTAATGTATTTTAGGTTGATCAATACCCAACAGTGTTCTTGATGAGCCGTGTATATAGGCCTTATTTATATTTCTTCATGATAATGTTTATAAATGGCATTCTTATATATTCAAGAAGTAGAATGGAGCATAAGTATTATTTAAGGCCTGTGCTCCACACTTTTATAGATTATTGCCTTTATGCCAAATTCTCTAAGTGTTTGTTCTATCTTGAGCCTGCAGTATTCTTATTGTACTTTGTGTCCAGGGATGGGATTATGGAAAAATTAATGATGATTGAGGCCATTTGTGATTGGTCTAGGCTTACAAATCTAATAGAGGTTAAGAACTTGATTGTATTGGCAGGCTACTATAAGCGGTTTGTCAAGGGGTTTGCATCTATTGCAACACGTATGACCAAACTAACTAGACATAAGGTTTATTTTCAATGGTCAAACTGAAGTGAGGTGAGCTCTCGAAAGCTCAAATACTTTCTCACTTCAGCTCTTATTCTTAATCTTTTAATTGAGGGCAAAAAATATACTATATATTATAATGCCTCAGGTGTTGATTTAGGTTGTGTTCTAATGAAGCAGGGATGAGTCATAGCATATGTTTCAAGACAACTGAAGGGTCATGAACATAACTACCACAATGATATCATGGAGTTAAAAGTGGTATCTTTCACGCTTATGATTTGGAGGTATTACTTGTATTGTAGGCTTCAATATATTATGACTCAGATAGAATTTAATTTGAGACTAAATAGGTGGATTGAGTTACTGAAGGACTATGATCTCTCTATTCTATACTATCTAGGAAAGGCAAATATGGTAGCAGATGCCTTGAGCCGGAAGGCGATAAGTGTGGGAATTTTGGTGTTCTTTTTAGTTTCAAAGAGATTGTTTGCCTCGAACATCCAATCATGAAACGCCCCAAATCTGGTACCCAAAATGCTACACGGTGCTCATGATCCCGATGGACCACAAGCTAACCCATGACTGATATTTGTACCTGTATACTGCATAAAATACTTTATAATGCGGAAATATGAACTGAAAGGCCATAAGGTTCAAAAATGAGACACAGTATCTAATAAAAATGTAACATCTGGGAAGGGTATGAAATACCTAAAAGAACTAAAATAAGCTATCTGAACATACTGTAGTCTGGAAAGCCTCTAAAACGTGACTGTCTGAATAAGGAGTAGATGGGACATGTAACCAACTAACTCCAACAAATAAAATAATTACTAAGATAATAAAATAATGATCATGTCCTCGAAAAATAAGGACTCACTACTAACTCTGACAGATGAGACTGGAATCTACTGATATGTTGGAGCTCGTGTCTCTAAACCTATGGTATAAGACACCATAGTGCAATATGCGTCAGTACTTTGAATGTACTGGTATACATGTGAGGTAGGATGAATGCATGGGGTTCATATACATGAAAATAACAATAGCAAACTGACTATCATAATCGTGAGAATACATGCATGAGACAAAATAATTGACACTGATACTGTGATAACATGATTACTGAATCTGAATAATGATAACAAGACATACTGATAACTGATATAAGTGATAATATGAGTGACTGTATTTGATGGAACTAGCTAAGTTCCATACTATATCTGAGTTTATTGTATCTGACTGTCCTAAAATCTGAAGAACTATCTGAGTTCTATAACTGAGAATGATTGACTGTGTTTGACAGTCCAGATATAGTAACATGAAACTATGGGAAGTAGTTATCTAACCGACATACCCCTAACATTCCATTATGGTTGAGTTGGTTCCAATCTGTAACCCCAATTAGAAGGGTGTCAATATCGCACCACTGGTAAAGACAAGTTGTGGGTGACCCTCATCTGATAGTGTCCCCAAAACAAAATGGTGGGGCCTTTATCTGACAATTCCTGTCCACCTCATCAACCTTCATCGAATAGTTTTGATGTCTAAACCTATGCTGGTTACATAGTTCTGGAATGCAAGGATGACTTCTAAGAATCACACCCGCATCTGATAGTATGTGTTCCCATCCTTGGGTTCACTCGGTGCTAATTCCTACTCCCATCTGAATAGACTCTGAACATGATTTACTGAACTGAACATAGGTTGTATTACTAAATTTTGTTAACGGATGGAATACTACTGATATCTAACAACTGACTGAGTTCATGAGATCATGGATATTTCCTAAGTCATAAAACTGTCTGAAGTATAAGGATCCATAGCTTGACTGAGAGTATCGTGTAAACATGACATGGATCTAGACACACAACTAATGTTTTGGGTACCAGTACCCTCAGGACTCGATGGAAGGAAACTGACCTTGCATAACTTACTTGAACATATAACTAACATCATAATCCATAATACATTTATAGAAGCATTTCGTCAAAACATATGATAGGCATAACTTGTACATACATGGGGATTTCATGGTATCATGCTAGTTAGGCACTTTTCCTTCATCTGGGCATTTAATCAAACATATTTTAGGCATGGTACATGTAAACATCATTGTACAATAATTAAACATCATGGTTCAATTCAAATTTCATCATTTAAGGGTTTAGTCATAGGTTTACATGAATCAATATCTATAATAATTTAACCCACATAGAATTTATCACCCAACATGGAGTAGAATTCAATTCCTCATTATTCACATGAACAAGAGCATCCCAATCATGAAATTCATAAGAAAATCCATAAACTTGAATTTAGAAAAGGGATTCTTAAATACACGAAGATTGACGGAGGAAATTCTTGATTCTGATCTTCTATGAAAAGCCCTAGGTTGTTCTTTAGAGGTTTTTGAGAGAAAAGAGTATATTTTGGATGAAAAGTGGTTGAATCATGTGTTAAAGGGCTTTAATAGGGGTGGAAAATTGACCCTTTTAACTCTGGATGTTCACTCCTTCCCACTTCTAAGTAGGATTAATGAACTCCTGCATAGGACCACTAGGCTTTTGATACTCTATCTTAACCTGCTGACATGTAGAGCACTTATCCATAAACTTTACAGTATCTCACATCATTCCACTCCACCAATAGACTTCCCTCAAGTCACAGAATATCTTTGTGGACCCTGGATGAATAGAGTAGCACGCAGCATGCGCTTCTGCAAGCATTTGCTGCCTTAAGTCATCTACACCCGGAACACAGGGACGACCCTAACAATGCAAAATACCAGCTCCCTTTGGGAGAAAACCTCTACTTTCTAATCCTGAACTGAATCTTTCAACTTGACAAGGCTGGGATCTCTATCTTGCTTTTCTTTCACCTCAAAAACTTAAGATGATTCTGAACTACTCTTAACCCATATATCACCCTCATATTTATCGACTAAGTGAACACCTAGTCTGACAAGCTGATGTACTTCCTGAGCTAACTTCTTCTTACTGTCATCCACATGAGCAACACTACCTATAGAAAGTCTACTGAGAGCGTCGGCCACTACATTGGCCTTACCCGGATGATAGAGGACACTCATGTCATTATCTTTTAAGAGCTCTAACCACCTTCTCTGATGAAGATTGAGATCTTTCATAGAAAATACATACTGAAGACTCTTATGATCTGTGAAGTCATCTATGTGAACTCCATAGAGATAATGCCTCCAAATCTTCAAGGCAAATACTACGGCTGCTAACTCAAGATCATGAGTAGGATTATTCTTCTCATGGGATTTAAACTGTCAAGAGGCGTAGTTTATGAGCTTACCATGATGCATGAGGACACAACTTAAACCCACTTTGGATGCATCACAGTATACTACGAACCCACCTGGACCATCTGGAAGAGCTAAAATTGGAGCTAAGGTGAGTCGAGTCTTTAACTCCTGAAAACTCTTCTCGCAAGGATCTGACCACTGAAACTTAACTTTTTTCTGAGTCAATCTAGACATAGAGGATTAAATAGAAGAAAATCCCTCAAGAAACCATCTGTAATATCCAGCTAAACCAAGAAACTCTTGATATCTAATGGAGAGACAGGGCGAGGCCAGTTTCATACTGCTTCAGTCTTTTGAGGATCTACTCTAATTCCATCAACGGAAATGATGTGACCAAGGAATTCTTCTTACCTTAGCCAAAACTCACACTTACTGAATTTTGCGAATAGCGGATGATCTCTGAGAGTATGAAGTACTGTTCTGAGATGGTCTGTATGATCTCTCTCACTGTGGGATTAGACCAAAATATCATCTATGAAGACTATGACGAATATGTCCAAGTACTATTTGAACACGTGGTTCATCAAGTTCATGAAAAATCCAAGGTCTTTAGTAATACCAAATGACATGACTAAGAATTCAAAGTGACCATACTGGGTACGGAAAGCTATTTTCGGAATGTCACATTCTCTGACTCTGAGCTGATGATAGCCGGATCTGAGGTCTATCTTATAAAAATCACTGACACCCTAAAGTTGGTCAAACAAGTTATCGATTCTGGGAAGAGGATACTTATTCTTGATCGTGACCTTATTGACGGTAGTCTATGCACATTTTGAGAGAACCGTCTTTCTTGCGCATGAACAAGACTGGTGCACCCCACGGGGAAATATTGGGCCTGATGAATCCCTTATCTAGAAGATCCTTCAACTATTCTTTCAATTCTCTGAGTTGTACTGGTGCCATTCTGTATGGCGGAATAGAGATAGGCTGAGTATCTAGAAGAAGATCAATGCCGAAGTCTATTTCTGTTTCAGAAGGAATTCTTGGAAGATCTTTGGGAAATACATCTGAATATTCATTCACAGCTGGAAAGAATTCAAGACTGGCTATTTCGGAACTTGAATCCTTAACATGAACAAAATGATTGACACATCCCTTAGATATCATTTTCCTTGCCCGAAGGTAGGAAACAAGTTGATCCCTGAAAGAAGATATACTACCTTTCCCCTCAAGGACGGGTTTATTTGGGAACAAAAATTGGACTATCCTATTTCTGTAGTCGACTGTGGCATAAAAAGAATGAAGCTAATCAATACCGAGAATGACATCAAAATTGGTTATCTCTAATTCGACTAGATCTGTCTATGTGACTTTCTAAAATATCCTAACCGGGCAGGTCCTGTATACCCACTGGGCTATGATGGTTTTACCCACTAGGATAGAGACTAAAAAGGGCTCTGCTAGAATTTCAGGACTGAATACAAAATCAAATTTTATATAGGGAGTAACAAAAGACAAGGAAACACCTCGATCTAGCAACACGTAAACATGCACATGACAGATCTGTAATGTACTAGTAACCATATCACGAGAATTTTCCTAATCTTGCTGGGACTGGAGAGCATAGAGTCTGTTTAGGAGTTGCCCACAAGTAGCACTAGAGGTGGCACCATACTGATTTAGGCGACCGGACTGAGCTGAGGAGCGGATATGACTCTGATAACCTGACTAAGGGTAGTCTCTAACTCTGTGTCCTGGCTTGCCACAACCAAAATCGACATTGCTGCCAGCTCTGCACATACCCTTATGGTTCGTACCACAAGTCTGAAAAAAGGGATTAGTTCGGGCACTGCTAACACTGCCCTGAGACTTAGAGCCTGGCTCTCTATCTTTGTTACCCTCTCTAAACTTAGGAACTGGTGCACTGTATGACAAAGGATCTCAAACTAATAACTTAGAATGAATCTGAGTGCGATTACCTCCCTCTGACTTAGGCTGACTAAAATTAAGGCTATATGTCCTACCTCTCTTATTCTGCTTCTCCCTCTACTTAATATTTTGTTTCTCTATCTGATGAGCATGATTCATGAGCCTTGCTAAAGTCATGACACTATTTAACATAGCATATCTGCACTCATTAACCACGCTATCATTAACTCCTGAAATGAACTTACTCATCTTGGCACTGCTATCTGTAACCATATGAGGGGCATATCTGGCTAATTGAGTAAACTTAAGAGAATACTCTTTCACCATAATATTGACCTGCCTGAGCTTGATGAATTCTAACACCTTAGCTTCTCTAAGATCTAGGGTAAAGAATATATCAAGGAAAGCAGAAGCAAACTCCTCCTATTCAACAGGCCCTGCATCATCTGGCCTTTCTGACTTCCACTGTGTAAACCAAGTGTGAGCAACATCCAGTAACTGATATGGAGCTAGATCAGCACTCTCACTATAAGTAACCCCCATTATGTTTGTAACCTTCTGTACCTGATCTAGGAATTCCTGAGGGTCCTTATCTGACCTAGACCTAAGAAAGAATGGAGGGTTCATTCGGGTGAAGTCCCAAATTCTGGTTGCAGCTGAATTGGCCACTGGATTGGTTGGAATGACAGATGTTCATTCATTCTGAGCAGCAACTGAGTTATAAAGAGTAGTGAATGAAGCTCGAAACTCTGCATGAGAAACATGTTCGTCCAAAGATTCTTCGGGCTGACGGGCTGGTTGATTCCCATTTCTTCTTTCAGGAGGCATGATCTGTAAAAGAAAAGGAGAAACGTATTAGACTGAGAGATTGACTTGAGATTATGCTCACTGGCATGACATGAATATTGAAAAAGGGGAAACTATTCCTAAAACATCTTATAGTCTCCTGTTCATATTTGTGTCACGCAATACACCCATGTACAAGACTCTACTAGATGTGGCTTTCAAACTTCCTAGGACTCTATTGAACCTTAGGCTCTGATACCAAGTTTGTAACGCCCCAAATTTGGTACCCAAAATGCTACACGGTGCTCATGACCCCGAAGGACCACAAGCTAACACATGACTGATATTTGTACCTGTATACTTCATAAAATACTTTATAATGTGGAAACATAAACAGAAAGAAAATAATTTTCAAAACTGAGACATAGTATCTGATAAAAATGTAACATCTGGGAGGGGTATGAAATACCCAAAACAACTAAAATAAACTATTTGAACATACTGTATTCTAGAAAGCCTCTAAAACATGACTGACTGAATAAGGAGTTGATGGGGCATGTCCCCAACTAACTCCAACTAATTAAGTAATTATTAATATAATAAAATGATAATCATTTCCTTGATATATAAGGAATCACTGCTAACTCTAACAGCTGAGACTGGAATCTACTGATGCTCTGGAGCTCGTGTCTCTGAACCTATGGTATAAGACACCATAGCGCAATATGTGCCAGTACTTTGAATGTACTGGTATGCATGTGAGGTAGGCTTAATGCATGGGGTTCATATGCATAAAAAATAACAATAGCAGACTGACTATCATGATCGTGAGAATACATGCATGAGACATAATAACTAATACTGATACCATGATAACATGATTACTGAATCTGAATACTGATAACATGACATACTGATAACTGATATAACTAATAAGATGAGTTTCTATATCTGAAATTCCTGAATCTAATGGAACTAGCTGAGTTCCAAATTGTATCTAAGTTGATTGTATCTAATAGTCCCGAAATCAGAAAAACTATATGAGTTCTATTACTTAGACTGATTGACTGTGTCTGACAATCTTGATTCTGTAATGTGAAACTGTGGGAAGTAGTTATCTAACCGACATGCCCCTAATATGCCATTATGGCTGAGTTGGGGTCTAATCTGTAACCCCAATTGGAAGAGTGTCAATACCGCGCCACTGGTGAGGACAAGCTATGGGTTACCCTCATCTGATAGTGTCCCCAAAAGAGAAAGGTAGGGCCCTTATCTCACAGTGCTTATCCACCTCATAAACCCTCATTGTACAGTGTTGATGTCTCAACCTATGCTGGCTACATAGTTCTAGAATACAAGGATGACTTCTAAGAATCACACCCTTATAGGATAGTGTGTGCTCCCATCTATATATTCTCCCGGTGCTAATTCCTACTACCATCTAAATAGATTCTGAACATGATTTACTGAACTGAACATGGCTGAGTTACTGAATTCCGTTGACTGACGGAATACTACTGATATCTAAAACTGACTGAGTTCATGAGATCATGGAGATTTTCTAATTCATAAGACTGTCTGAAGTCTAACAATTTATAACTTGACTAAGAGTATCTTGTAAACATGACATGGATCTAGGCACACAGCTAATGTTTCGGGTACGAGTACCCTCAGGACTCGATGGAAGGAAACTGACCTAGCATAACTTACTTGAACATATAACTAACATCATAATCCATAATATATTTATACAAGCATTTCATCAAAACATGTGATAGGCATAACTTGTACATACATGGGGATTTCATAGTATCATGCTAGTTAGGAACTTTTCCTTTATCTAGGCATTTAATCAAACATATTGTAGGCATGGTACATGTAAACATCATTGTACAATAACTAAACATCATGGTTCAATTCTAATTTCATCATTCAAGGGTTTAGTCATAGGTTTGCATGAATCTATATCTATAATAATTTAACCCATATAGAATTTATCACCCAACATGGAGTGAATTCAATTTGTTTTTATCCACATAAACAAGAGCATCCCAATCATGAAATTCATAAGAAAATCCATAAACTTGAATTTAGAAAAGGGATTCTTGGACTTCATGGACGAAAGGAGTCCATGAATGAACACTATGCATACCTTGGTTCATAAATACATGAAGATTGATAGAGGAAATTCTTGATTGTAAATCTTCTATGAAAAGCCCTAGGTTGTTCTTGAGAGGATTTTGAGAGAACAGAGTGTATTTTGGGTGAAAAATGGCTGAATCACGTGTTAAAGGGATTAAAGAGGGGTGGGAAATTGACCTTTTTAACCTTGGACATGTGTTGTAATTTCAGAAAAAAAAAATCCGAATTGAACCCCTGGCGCGACGCGACGCTATCACGCCGGATCACTGGAATTTAACAATTGGGAAACTGAGGGATGGCGCGACGTAGAGCCATCGCGTTGCTCCTTCTTTTGCAACCTGGAACTTTGGCACGACATAGAGGAAATTGCGTTGAGACACTGGAAAAGGACAATTTACACTATAGCTTGTGGCGCGGCGCGCCATTGACCAATATGGTGCTGTTTTAGGACAAAAACTTGAAATAGTCACAACTTCTTACCCGGTTATCAGATTTAGGAAAATTTTATATCGATGGAAAGATTATTGAATTTTCCACATGACAAGAAGTAAAAAACTTAAAAATACCTCGTATAAAAAAGTGGATTCATTTTTCAAATAAAGCTCCTAATATTTTTTAGATGATTTCAAGCTAGAAAAAGGTACGGGGTATTACAATATCTCTCCCTTGAGAAAATTCATCCTCGAATAAAACTGAGATTGAAGGGAAGAACATAAAATGACATATATACTGAACATGAATAAGTGAAACATGATCTCATGACTGACATGACTGATAACTGAATATATCATACTGGACACGCATACCTGATGAATGCGTAACTGATTCATGAATGCATGATTGAGTGTTCTGAGGAACTAAGTTTGTCACAATGAGAATGCAAGTCTGATGCATAATTATATAACTAAATTGATACATGAATGCTTGACTGAATATGCAATGGTACTTGATACCATGTTTATGATGAACACTGAACATGAAACTAAGTAAGCTTAAGGAGGACTATTACCTTGATCTTGATCTGAGTTGGCAGAGAAGAGGTGAGGATACTTGGTACGCATGTCTGCTTCTTGTTCCGAAGTAGCTCCCTTGACACACTGATTTCTCCAATGAACTTTAACTAGAGGGACTTCTTTGTTCCTCAGTCTATGAGTCTGATAGTCTAGAATTTGGACTGGAATCTCCTCATAAGAGAGACTATTCTGAACATCAATGCTTTAAATAGGGACTACAACTATTGGGTCATCTATGCACCTCTTGAGAAAATAGACATGGAAGACTGAATGAACTGAGGCTACATCTTAAGGCAATTTGAGCTCATAAGCTACCTTGCCGAATTGACTAAGAATCTTGAAGGGACCAACATATCGGCGACTGAGTTTCCCTTTCTTGTCGAACCGCTTCACTCCCTTCATGGGAGAGATCTTTAGATAGACATAGTCACTAATCTCGAACTCGAGATCTTTTCTACAAATATCTGCATAAGACTTCTGTCGGCTCTGAGCAGACCAGAGTCTTTCTCTAATCAACTGGACTTTTTCTAAGGCATCGAATACTAAGTTAGGCCCTATGATTTAGGCCTCACTAACTTCGAACCAACTGATCGGAGATCTACATCTCCTCCCATAGAGATCTTCGAATGGAGTCATCTGAATACTAGAATGATAGTTGTTGTTGTATGCAAACTCAATCAAAGAAAAGTGGTCATCCCAACTACCCTTGAAAATCTGTCTGAGGATGAAAGGTTGTACTGAGATGAACTTGGGTACCAAAACCCTTTTGGAATAGTTTCCTCAAATGAGAGGTGAACTGGGTACCTCTGTCTAACATAATAGATAATGGAATGTCGTGTAATCTGACCAACTCCCTAATGTAGAGTTTGGCGTAATCCTCAGCCAAATAAGAGGTATGAACTGGAAGGAAATTAGTTGATTTGGTCATCCTGTCTATAATGACCCAAACTGAATTATGCTGATGACGAGTTCGAGGCAAACCCATCACAAAGTCCATGTTCACTTCTTCCTACTTCCAAGTAGGAATAATGAACTCCTGCATAGGACCACTAGGCTTCTGATGCTCTATCTTAACCTGCTGACATGTAGAGCACTTAGCCATAAACTCTCCAACATCACTCTTCATCCGACTCCACCAATAGACTTCACGCAAGTTGTGGTACATCTTTGTGGCCCCTGGATGAATAGACTAGCGCGCACCCTATACTTCTGCAAGAATTCACTGCCTTAAGTCATCTATACCTAGAGCACAGAGACGACCCTGACAATGCATAACACCATCTCCCCCATGGGAGAAAACCTCTACATTCTGATCCTGACCTGACTCTTTCAACTTGACAAGGTTGGAATCTTTATCTTGCTTTTCTTTCACCTAGGAAACTAGAGATGATTCTAAACTACTCTGAACCCATATATCACCCTCATCTGTATCAACTAAGCGAATGCCTAGTCTGGCAAGCTGATGTACTTCCTGAGATAACTTATTCTTACTGTCATCCACATAAGGAAAACTACCCATAGATAGTCTACTGAGAGCATCGGCCACTACATTGGCTTTGCCCGGATGATAGAGGGCACTCATGTCATAATCTTTCATGAGCTCTAACCACCTTCTCCGACGAAGATTGAGATATTTCTGAGAAAAGACATACTGAAGACTCTTATGATCTGTGAAAACATCTACATGAACTCCGTAGAGATAATGCCTCCAAATTTTCTAGGAAAAGACTACAGGTGCTAACTCAAGATCATGAGTAGGATAATTCTTCTCATGGAGTTTGAGTTGTCTGGAGGCGTAGGATATGACCTTACCATGCTGCATGAGGACAAAACCTAAACCCACTCTGGATGCATCACAGTTGACTACGAGCCCATTTGGACCCTCTGGAAGAGCTAAAACTGGAGCTGAGGTGAGTCGAGTCTTCAACTCCTGAAAACTCTTATCGCAAGGATCTGTCCAATTAAACTTGACTTTTCTCTGAGTCAATCTATACATAGGGGATGCAATAGAAGAAAATCCCTCAACAAACCATCTGTAATAGCCATCCAAATCCAAAAAACTCCTGATATCTGATGGAGAGACAAGGCGAGGCCAGTTTCTTACTGCTTCGGTCTTTTGAGGATCTACTCTAATTCCATCACCAAAATTTATGTGACCATGGAATGCTACTGAACTTAGCCAAAATTTGCACTTACAGAATTTGGCGAGTAGCTGGTGATCTCTGAGAGTTTGAAGTACTGTACTGAGATCGTCTGCATGATCTCGCTCATTGCGGGAATAGACTAGAATATCATCTATAAATACTATGACGAACATGTCTAAGTACTGTTTGAACATGCGGTTCATCAGGTCCATGAAAGCTGCAGGGGCATTTGTAAGACCAAATAACATGACTAGGAATTCAAAGTGACCATACCGGGTATGGAAAGCTGTTTTCAGAATGTCACATTCTTTGACTCTAAGATAATGATAGCCGGATCTGAGGCCTATCTTAGAGAAATAACTGACACCCTAAAGTTGGTCAAACATATCATCGATTCTGGGAAGAGGATACTTGTTCTTGATCGTGACCTTATTAAGTTGACAGTAGTTTATGCACATTCTGAGAGAATCATCTTTCTTGCGCATGAATAAGATAGGTGCGCCCATGGGGAAATATCGAGCCTGATGAATCCCTGATCTAGGAGATCCTTCAATTGTTATTTCAATTCTTTGAGTTTTGTTGGTGCCATTCTGTATGGAAGAATAGAGATAGGCTGAGTATATGGAAAAATATCAATGCCAAAGTCTATTTTCCTTTCGAGAGGAATTCCTAGAAGATCTTCGGGAAAGACATTTGAATATTCATTCACTACTGGAATGGATTCAAAACTGGGTGTTTCGAAAATGGAATCCTTAACATGAACAAGATGATAGACACATCCCTTATATATCATTTTCCTTGCCTGAAGGTAGGAAATAAGATAAACCTTGAAAGCGGATACACTACCCTTCCACTCAAGGATGGGTTCATTTGGAAACTGAAACTGAACTATCCTAACTCTGCATTCGACTATGGCATAGTAAGAATGAAGCCAATCCATGCCGAGAATTACATCAAAATCAGTTATCTCTAATTTGACTAAATCTGCTGAAGTGACTTTCTGAAATATCATAACCGGGCAGTTTCTGTATACCCGCCAGGCTATGATGGTTTTACCCACTGGGGTAGAGACTAAAAAATGCTCTGCTAGAATTTCGATACTGACTTCAAAATCAACTGCTATATAGGGAGTAACAAAAGAATAGGAAGCACCTGGATCTAGCAAAACGTAAACATGCACATGATAGATCTGTAATGTACCAGTAACCACATCAGGAGAATTTTCCTAAATCTTGTCGAGACTAGAGAGCATAGAGTCTATTTGGGTGTTGCCCACTAGTAGCACTGGAGGTGGAACCCTGCTGATTTGGGTGACCGGACTGAGTTGAGGAGCGGAGATGACTCTGATAACCTGACTGAGGGCAGTTTCTAACTCTGTGACCTAGCATACCATAACAAAAATAGACATTGTTGCCAGCTCTGCACACACCCTTGTGGTTCTTACCCCAAGTCTAACAATAGGGATTAGTTGGAGCACTGCTAACACTGCCCTGAGACTTAGAGCCTGGCACTCTATCTTTGTTACCCTTTCTGAACCTTAGAACTGGAGTACTGGCTGACGAAGGAGATGTAACTAATAACTTAGGAAAAATCTGAGAGCGATTTCCTCCCTCTGACTTAGGCTAACTAAAATGAAAGCTACATTTCCTACATTTCTTATTTTACTTCTCCTTCTACTTAATCTTCTGCTTCTCTATCTGCTGAGCATGAGTCATGAGCCTAGCTAAAGTCATGTCACTATTCAACATAGAGGATCTGTACTCATTAACCATGATATTATTCACCCTTAAAACGAACTTACTCATCTTGGTTGTACTATCTGCAACCACATGATGGGCATATCTAGCTAATTGAGTAAACTTAAGTTAATACTTTTTCACTGTAATATTTCCCTGCTTGAGGTTGATGAATTATAACACCTTAGCTTCTATAAGTTCTAGGGTAAAGAATCTATCAAGGAAAGAAGAAGCTAACTCCTTCCATTCAGCAGGCCCTGCATCATCTGGCCTTTTTGACTTCCACTGTTTAAACCAAGTATGAGAAATATCCTGCAACTGATATGCAGTTAGCACAGCACTCTCACTAGAAGTAACCCTCATTATGTCTGTAACCTCTGCACCTGATCTAGGAAATATTTAGGGTCCTCATCTGACATAGACCCAAGAAAAGATGGAGGGTTCATTCAAGTGAAGTCCCAAAATATAGCTGCAGCTGAATTAGCCACTGGATTGGTCAGAATGACAGCTGGTCGTTCATTTTGAGCAGTAACTAAGTTAGCAAGAGTAGTGAATGCAGCTTGAAATTTGTATGAGAAACATTTTCGCCCAAAGGTTCTCCGAGCTGACGAGTTGGTTGATTCCCATTTTTTCTTTTAGAAGGCATGTTCTGTAGAAGAAAGGGAGAAACAGATTAGACTGAGAGATTGAATAGATAATATGATCACTGGCATGACATTAATACTAAAAGGGGGAAAACTGTTCCTAAAACATCTTATAGTCTCTTGTACATAAATGTGGCGCGCAACACACCCATGTATAAGACTCTACTAGATACGGCTTTCAGACTTTCTAGGACTCTATTGAACCTTAATCTCTGATACCAAGTTTGTAACTCCCCAAATTTGGTACCCATAATGCTACATGGTGCTCATGACCCTGAAGGACCATAAGCTAACCCATGACTGATAGCTGTAATTGAATACTGCACAAAATACTTTATAATGCAGAAACATGAACTGAAAGGCCATAAGGTTCAAAATTTAGACATTGTATCTGATAAAAATCTAATATCTGGGAGGTGTATGAAATACCCAAAACAACTAAAATAAGCTATCTGAACATACTGTATTCTGGAAAGTGTCTAAAACGTGACTGTCTGAATAAGAAGTTGATGGGACATGTCCTCAACTAACTCCAACTAAAAAAATAATTACTGAGATAATAAAATGATGATCATGTCCTCGAAAGATGAGGACTCACTGCTAACTCTGACTGCTGAGACTAGAATCTACTGATGCTTTGGAGCTCATGTCTCTAAACCTTTGGTATAAGACACCATAGCGCAATATGCGTCAGTACTTTGAATATTCTGGTATGCATGTGAGGTTGGCTGAATGCATGGGGTTCATATGCATGAACAATAACAATAGAAGACTATTACGACTCGAACTGAGGCCCTGGCCGTGACGAGCATCCCAAAATATGAAGGCCCGGACACCCTTCTAACTTGAAATCATATACACAATTCATACATAAACAAAAAAATATGGAAATTTTAGCAAGGCGGAATAATGGTCATAAATCTGATATGAATTTTGCATTTAAGAACGAAATCCAAAACTAACTAGCAACATCTGCAAACCGTCTACGAAATCTCTACTACATGATCACTAACAAAATCTAAAAACTTGAACAAGGCCCCCAGTAGACCAAAACTATATCTAATAATAGTTTTCTGAAAGTAAACAGGTCTTCTGATATAAAGAAGGCTCACCAACTGGACACTGCAACTCTGTCAGATAAAATCTATTACTTTTTTTAGACCCTTAGACTGAGCCTCAGAACCTGGAGAGAAGAAGGGGTCAATACAGATGTACTGGTATGCAATGTAATCCAAAATAAAACTTTTATATAAGTAAAATAGTGGAGAAAAATTTGTTAAAACATCATGCATAAACAGTTTCAAAACACATGGGCACTTTCAGAAAATCATAAGTCATTCTTGTCAATCCACAGTCTGTTCTTTGTATTACTTCTGAGTTAGGTGGTACGCCCTTATAATTCTAAAATCCCACGGGATATATGGAATCCTCCATTGACTCGGCGGGTAAGCCCCCAACTTAAGTGTACCGCAAGGGTTGGAGTTTCTAGTTCTGATAATCCACATGGCACTACGCCAACGTAATATAATATACCCGAATCGGAAAATCACGGTTTCGGGCAACGAGTTGTCGGAACTCATGCCTCCTTCGGGGAACCACCTAACGTCTCTTTATGCCCAGTTTTAACCACTTCTAAACATACATCATTCTAAATCTTAAAATCTAAAAGTCTGATTTCAAACATGCATTCTATTTTGTTCTGAATTATTATGGCATAATCTGAATTGGTGTCGTCACACCGAGACTTGCAAGTCCTATTTTTGATCCATAGTACAATAAGCATGATCTTTCATTAAAACATAGTTCAGACCATCCGAATATGCAAATAGTATAAGAGATTTCATGTTCTGAAGCATAAATTAAAACTATGCAAGAATCCTTTAAACATATAGTGGTCATGTGCTTTTGGAAAAATCATGCACTCTTTCATTATATGAATATTTTCAAGATTTATTAACACAACTACCCTCTCTTTTGAAATCCAAATCTTAATCCAATCATAACACAATTCAAGACATTTTAAACCATGCTTTTCAAGGTGCATTCAAAACATCTATAGCATATGATAAGTAAAGGAAAATCAAAATAAGAGAGGGATTTTACATAAGCATGCTCTCAATTAAATCATCAACCTTTAAACATAAGCATACATATATATACAATTTTGAATCAATGTGGGGGAAGGTCAAAGGACCAAACCAATACCGTCAAGATTTCTAAAACATGAATGTATTCATAAATCTGAAAACCCCTTTCTTAAAATCATGATTTCTATGCCCATGAGATTTTAGGAAAACCTCGCGTTCTTCGATTATGAATAATAATGGCTGATCCTTGAAGCCTACGATTTGGGGATTCCAAATCTTCGATTAATTTTGAAAACCCATGGTTGAATCTTGAGTTTCTTGGAGGAGAAGCATATGAACTAGGATTTTTGTTTTGAGGGAAATCTTGAGAATGTCGTATATTATGCTTATAGAGGTATTAAATCTCCTGTTTGGACATTTTAAGATACTTCGTAAAAGTCCAAACTACCCTTCTTAACTTCTGAATGAAACTGGAAAAATTTAAACTAGGAACCTGATCTTATAGGCCACAGCGATGCGCCACTATCGGGGTGGCTCACTGGAAATTAACGAATGGGAATTTGGCCCAATCTGTGATGCGCCACCATTTCGGAGTCTCACTAGAAATTGACCATCATTATTTCAACCCTCTCCGCAAAGCGCCAAGGACAGGAATGACGGTGTTTTACGACTAGGACTTAAATTAACCATAACTCTTTCACCATGTATCCATTTTGGACGAATCTTATGTCGACGGAAAACTCATTCAATTCACCACACTACTAAAATGATTAACATGCCATATTTGCATAGGATTTATTGCTTTTGGATCATCTACACATAGAAATGATGATTTTCATTCTAACCCAAAATGTGGGGTGTTACATTATATCCCCCTTAGGATCATTCATCCCCGAATGATGGGTAGGAACATTGAAACTTAAAGGTATGGAATAAAGCGGACCTGATGTGTCTTCTAAGAAAGGATATAATTGATCTGAAACATTTAAACTTCTATCACAAAACTGAATTCTAAGCCGACTTGCCCTTACTTATTTTAAGGCGCTGACTCATGCTGAGAGTTTAGGATACCCCCCGAAGCGTTTATGCTTAAATCACACACATTAGATTTGGAAGTGATAACTTAGGTAAGTACGAATCATGAGGCAACAAGATTTTGATCGTACAAAGGTATTACACTGTCTGAGCTAAAATAGCAGGAAAAATTTAAGATTATGTGCTGAACTCTTATGAACTGAGTCATGACTAAATAACTGAATCTGAAACATAATGCTTAGACTGAACTGAGTTTTCAACTTACACGGATGGAATATATTATCTTTTGGGATGGTCATACGCATTGGACTTCATATAGTAGGACTAGGTGAAAAGGTGGAAAACCACAGTAACTTGTCTGCCTGACTGCTAAACTGAATTATATGGGACTCTTATACTTAACTGGAGTATCTCTTTAACACTCTTTCTAAAGAAGTTCTAGTAGCGTCAGGGAGCAAAGAATCTCTGACATGAGTTATACAATGACACTACTCTATAGCATGGAATATAGACATATAAGTCATAAACTAGGATAGAATTACCAAACCTTAGGCAATGTAACTTCTTACTTTTGAGTTTAACCACACTTAAAAAATACTCTCTCAACTATACTTTCCTCGTAAACACCATTCTCATTGATTTCACTTATTTTTCTCACATGGCCGCTGATATTTCCATCTACTAATGTCTAAACTGAACTAAATCCCCTCACCATCTTCAAGCCTAACTCAAAATCATAAGACGCACCATATAATATTGTAGTACTAATCTAAATCATGAATTCAGTACACCCTGCATTTCACAATTCCTCATCTCATGCATAATTTTTATTGCCACTCCAGCAATCACCTTCAACTTTGCATTAGACATTCACAAACACTCAAAGCATTTATTCGTATGTATACAAACATGACATTCAAGCCTATCTTCATACCCACATATGCACTTCTAAACAAACACTCATAAAGCATCTTTCTCATATTCTCTAATACTTCTATCCAAAACAACTTCCCTGCACTATTCAGATAATACACATAAAATATCCTCAACTAACCAAGACATACACGAAACTTCACCCAAAAATTCTTTCAACTTATAGACTTACATAAAACAAGCATACAACAATTTTTCCCAAATATAACACATAAAACTTCAACTAACCTTGACATGTATCAAAGACTTGGCCTCAATCTTACTCCATAATTACTACCTTAACTCAAATAAGCACACAACCATCTTTCATCAACAAGAAATGTTTACTCTTTCCCATCTAGACAACTGTTCATCATCTCTATCTCAACCTAAGGGAAAAAGTCAATGAAAAATTTGGAATACCAGAATTCGAAACATGAGGGGAGTACTAAGCAAACTTGACACCCTACTGAGGTGTGAGGAATAAAGCACTCATGGTATGGACTCATTGAAGAGATCTAATATAAGGATGTACCTGGTATAAATCTGAATTTTCACTGATCGTTAAGAGTATCACATGTGCACAAGAGTCATGAACTGCATGATCTAAATTTTTGGAATTCATAACTTACGGAAAGCGATTCTGACTACTAAACAAACTGGGAACTCATCATACTAGGAACTAGGAGAGAACATGATTCCTTATCATATGCCTGAACACGAGCTATTATCATGAAGCTGGACATAAAGCATGAGTATATATCGGAATAACTTAAGTAAACTGCTGAAATAAGAATAGATTGAGCATCATTCTTTCTCATGGCCAATTCTATAACTTACTGGAACATCTATTATCATCTGAAAACTTGACTTGGTTACTCGTTCTATCATCTCCCCCTTATATTTAAGCCACTACTCTAAGTCTGTGAACCACTATATATACTCTGGTATAAACTGAAATTACTTTACTCTAGAGTCGGGGATATAACAATACATATAAAACTAAACTTACCCTGTATGACGGTATCTTTATGTAGAACAACCAATGCTAATACCTAATTCTAAGATTCAACCCTTAGGTTTCTATATCCCCAAAAGTCATGATATAAGAGCTTAAAGATTTACCAACTCAGATTCTTCTAACACTAACCATGGATATCTCCAAACCTTTGTCGGACCATACCACTTTGGTCATAGTCTACCAGCATCACGACTCCAATCTTATATCTCTCTACTATGAGAATCAAGATCATATCAAAAGGATTAACAATATCTATCAAAACTCCTTAACTTGGCTATTTAGAACACCATATACCATTTAAATAGTCTTTCTCCACCTAGCAACTCAACGTCACCACTAGCCACACACAATATGTAATAGCCTTAGAAAAAATACTGCAACCTCATATCACCTTGCCATACTTCTACTTCATACATACAACATCATACTTCATTACAAACCAAATAAACTTAAGCTCTTGTATGCACTGTTCAATCCTATTAGATCGCTTCCATAAAACTAGTATCATTAACCAAGAAATAATCACATCCACCTTCATGACATCACTGCTATGCCTCAAAATCTACTACTTACCTTCTCACAAGTAGTACTAGTCTACAACTACTGAAGAAAAGAAAGTCAAGGAGACTGAGTCACATAATAAACATGGTCAACCTTAATCTTATATTATAACCCCATACAATCTTATCTACTTATACGGTTTTCTCACATCACACTTACTTACCCAAGCGTACATTTAGACTACCTTCAAATTCCACAAGCAACCTTGTGTCTATAATTATAACTTACTAGCTAATCTAGCCATTTTCATACTTCAAGCAAACAACAACTCACCTTAGCTAATAACTCATTCTCTACCTTCTACTAAACTAACACACAAGGAAGTATCACTTTAATACCAACTTAATCTCATGCCAAAAGATTTGGCTATACATGCATTCAATAAATTACCCTTACCACTTTTCCTGCCATTTGGCCTCTAAACCCCCAGTTCCATCCAACCCAAGAACCATCAAAATAGATAATAAGTTGCTAGTGAATCGAGATAGGCCTCACATGGCTTCACTAGACTTTGAGTTTCAACAACATAATGATAACAAGATTACAAAAGACAGAAACTTGACACACAATAATTAATGATCTAAGGATATATATCTTACTCTGTATAAATAAAAAAAATCAGAGTCAAACACTTCCCCTACCGACTACCATACAATCCACACATGCTACTAGCTACCATATTATTTTATCACTAAAAAGGGGTAAATCATCCTCAAAGATCGGTTATTTAACTAAAATATTTATTTGCACAAAATTCACCCTCACTCTGACTTCTAACTTTGTGACTTCACATGACCAACTTCTTGGTTCAACATCACTACCAATATGTCATGACACCGACACTTAACTTATACTACTACTCGGGTGGAAATACAGTTCCAACATTCTTCTACACAGCGTCCCCTTACACGTGACATCAGCAACATAAATTCTGAAAAGGACTAAATACACTCAATACCGCAGGATGAAAAGCATGATTTAATCAAAATCAAAGTTCACACTAGAATCAATACACTCTGAGGCACTAACGGACTCTTCATAAGTCCTTGGACAATTTCAAAATATTATATGGCTCAATCAGAAAGAACCATGTCATTTAGACTCTAAACTTATGTACTTGAATCACCCCAATAATGAGACATGTCTGAGAACATCAGAGTAAGGAAAGAATTGGGATGACTATTACTTTCGTATGGGAGACACCATAGCACGAATTAGAGTATGAAAGAGGATCATTCTGACTTTATTGCACGAACTAGAACATGAAGAAAGAGAGATATTTCTAAATGCCTTGTATGCTCCTGCTTATATGTATGGCGCGCTACACACCCATAAATAAGACTCTACCCGACGTAATTTTGCAGACACCCTCAGACCATGAACCGTGCTCGGATACCAAGTTTTTCATGACCCAAACCGAGGCCCTGGCCATGACAAATATCCTAAACCATGAAGGCCCGGACACCCTTCTAACTTAAAATCATATACACCATTTATACATAAATAAGGAAATACAGAAATTATAGCAAGGCGGAATAATGGTCAAAAATCTAATATGAATTTAGCATTTAAGAACGAAATCCAAAACTAACTAGCAATATCTGCAAACCATCTGTGAAATCTCTACTACATGATTACTAACTCAATCTAAAAATTGGGACAAGGCCCCCAGCAGACCAAAACCATATCTAATAATAGTTGTCTGAAAATAAATAGGACTTCTAGAGTAAATAAGGCTCACCAACTGGACACTGCAACTCTGTCAGATAAAATCTATTACTTTTCTAGACCCCTAGACTGAGCCTTAGAACCTGGAGGGAGGAAGGGGGTCAATATAGATGTACTGGTATGCAAACTAATCCAAAATAAAACTTTTATACAAGTAAAATAGTGGAGAGAAATTTGTTAAAACATCATGCATAAATAGTTCTCAAAACACATGGGCACTTTCTAAAAATCATAAGTCATTCTTGTCAATGCACTGTCTGTTCTTTGTATTACTTCTGAGTTAGGTGGTATGCCCCTACAATTCTAAAATCCCACGGGATGTATGGAATCTACCATTGACTCGGCGGGGAAGCCCCCAACCCGAGTGTTCTTTAAGGATTGGAGTTTCTATTTCTGATACGCCACATGGTACTAGGCCAACATAATATAATATACCCGGATCAGTAAATCATAGTTTCGGGCAATGAGTTGTCTGAACTCATGCCTCCTTCGGGAAATCACCTAACGTTTCTTTATGCCAGTTTTAACCACTTCTCAACATACATCATTCTAAATCTTAAAATCTAAAAGTCTGATTTCAACTATGCATTCTATTCTGTTCTGAATTATTATGGCATAATCTGAATTGGTGTCATCACACCAAGACTTGCAAGTCCTATTTTTTAGCCATAGTACAACAAGCATGATCTTTCATTAAAACATAGTTCAGACCACCCAAACATGTAAATAGTATAAGAGATTTCATGTTCTGAAGCATAAATCAAAACTATGCAAGAATCCTTTAAATATATGGTGGTCATGTGCTTTTTGCAAAATCATGCACTCTTTGATTATATGAATATTTTCAATATTTATCAACACAACTATCCTCTTTTTTGAAACCCAAATCTTAATCCAATATTAACATAGTTCAAGACATTTTAAACCATGTTTTTCAAGGATGCATTCAAAACATCTATAGCATATGATAAGTAAAGGAAAATCAAAACAAAAGAGGGATTTTATATAAGTCATGCTCTCAATTAAATCATCAACCTTAAACCACAAGCATACATATATATACAATTTCAAATCAATGTGGGGTAAGGTGAAAAGACCAAAACAATACTATTAAGATTTCTAAAACGTAAATGTATTCATAAATCTGAAAACCCCTTTCTTAAAATCATGATTTCTATGCCCATGAGATTTTAAGAAAACCCCGCTTACCTCACGTATGAAGAATAATGGTTGATCCTTAAAGACTACGGTTTGGTATTCCAAATCTCCGATTAATTTCAAAAACCCACGGTTGAATCTTGAGTTTCTTGGAGGAGAAACATATGAACTAGGGTTTTTATTTTGAGAGAAATCTTGAGAATATCGTATATTATGCTTGTAGAGGTCTTAATTCTCTTGTTTGGATATTTTAAGAGTCTTGGTAAAAGTCCAAACTACCCTTATTAACTTCTGAATGAAACTAGAAAAATTTAAACTGGGAACCTGATCTTATGGGCTACCGCGATGCTCCACTATCTCGGTGGCTCACTGGAAATTGACCAATGGGAATTTTTCCCACTCCACGATGCGCCACCATCGTGGAGTCTCACTGAAAATTGACCATCATCATTTAAATCCTCTCAGCATCGCGCCAAGGATAGGAATAACGGTGATTTACGACTAGGACTTAAATTAACCATAACTCCTTCACCGAGTGTCTGTTTTAGATAAATCTTATGTCGACACAAAACTCATTCAATTACCCAAACTACTAAAATGATTAACAAGCTATATTTGTATAGGATTTATTTCTTTTGAATCATCTATACATAGAAATAATAGTTTTTGTTCTAGCCGAAAATACGGGGTGTTACACAGACTGACTATCATGATTGTGAGAATACATGCATGAGATATAATAACTGAAACTGATACTATGATAACATGATTACTGAATTAGAATACTGATAATATAACATACTGATAACTGATATAACTGATAACATGAGTGATTGTGTCTGACAGTCCTGAATCTGATGGAACTAGCTGAGTTCCATACTGTATCTGAGTTAACTATATCTAATCATCCTGAAATTTGAAGAACTATCTGAGTTCTATTACTAAGACTGATTGACTATGTCTTATAGTCCTGATTATGTAACATGAAACTATGGGAAGTAGTTATCGAACCAACATGCCCCTAATATACCATTATGGTTGAGTTAGGCTCTAATATGTAACCCCAATTATAAGGGTGTTAATACCACGCCACTGATAAGCAAAAGCTGTGGGTGACCCTCATCTGATAGTGTCCCCAAAATAAAATGGTGGGACCTTATATGATAGTGCTTATCCACCTCATCAACCCTCATCGGATAGTGTTAATATCTCAACCAATGCTGGATACATAGTTCTGGAATGCAAGGATAACTTCTAAGAATCACACCCTTAACTGATAGTGTGTGTTCCCATCCTTTGGTTCACTCGGTGCTAATTCCTACTACCATCTAAATAGACTCTGAACATGATTTACTGAACTGAACATGGCTGAGTTACTGAATTCTGTTGACTGACGGAATACTACTGATATCTAAAACTGACTGAGTTCATGAGATCATGGAGATTTCCTAATTCATAAGACTGTCTGAAGTCTAACAATTTATAACTTGACTAAGAGTATCTTGTAAACATGACATGGCTCTAGGCACACAGCTAATGTTTCGGGTACGAGTACCCTCAGGACTCGATGGAAGGAAACTGACCTAGCATAACTTACTTGAACATATAACTAACATCATAATCCATAATATATTTATAGAAGCATTTCATCAAAACATGTGATAGTCATAACTTGTACATAAATGGGGATTTCATGGTATCATGCTAGTTAGGCACTTTTCCTTCATCTAGGCATTTAATCAAACATATTATAGGCATGGTACATGTAAACATCATTGTATAATAATTAAACATCATGGTTCAATTCTAATTTCATCATTTAAGGGTTTAGTCATAGGTTTGCATGAATCTATATCTATAATAATTTCACCCACATAGAATTTATCACCCAACATGGAGTAGAATTTAATTTCTTATTATCCACATGAACAAGAGCAGCCCAATCATGAAATTCATAAGAAAATCTATAAACTTGAATTTAGAAATGTGATTCTTGGGCTTCATGGATGAAAAGAGTGCATGAATGAACACTATGCATACTTTGGTTTGTAAATACACAAAGGATCACGGAGGAAATTCTTGATTGTGAATCTTCTATGAAAATCCCTAAGTTATTCATGAGAGGTTTTTGACAGAAGAGAGTGTATTTTTGGTAAAAAAAATGGCTGAATCTCATGTTAAAGAGCATAAATAGGGGTGGGAAATTGACCCTTTTAACCCTTGATATCTTTTGTAATTTTAGAAACAAAATTCCCGAATTGGACTCCTGGTGCGACGCGGCGCTATCGTGTCATGTCACTGGAATTTGACAATTGGGAAACTAAGGGATGGCGTGACGCGGAGCTATCGCATTGCTCTTTCGTTTATGACCTGGAACTTTGGCGCGATGCGGAGGAAATCGCGTTGAGACACTGGAAAAGTACAATTGTCATTTTAGCTTGTCACGCGATGCGCCACTGACCAATATGGTACTATTTTACGATGGGAACTTGAAATAGTCATAACTTTTTACCTGGTTATCGAATTTAGGCTAATTTTATATAGATGGAAAGCTTATTGAATTTCTCACATGACAAAATGTGAAAATCTTAAAAATACCACGTGTACTAAAGTGGTTTCATCCTTCAATGAAAGCTTCTAACATTTTTTAGATGATTTCAAGCTAGGAAAAGGTAAGGGGTATTACAATATTTCCCCCTTGAGAACATTCGCCTTCGAATGAAACTGAGATTTAGGGGAAGAACATAAACTGACATACATACTGAACATGTATAACTGAAACATGATATCATGACTGACATGACTGATAACTGAATATATCATACTGGACACGCATACCTGATGCATGAGTAACTTATTCATGAATGCTTGATTGAGTGTTCTGAGGAACTAAGTTTCTCACAATGAGAATGCATGTCTGATACATAGTTACATAACTGAACTGATACATGAATGCATGACTAAATATGCAATGGTACTTGATACTAAGTTTATGATGAACACTGAACATAAAACTGAGTAAGCTTAAGAAGGACTATTACCTTCAGCTTAATCTGAGTTGGCGGAGAAGTGGTGAGGATACTTGGCAAGTATATCTGCTTTTTCTTCCTAAGTATCTCCCTTGACAGACTGATTTTGCCAAAGAATTTTAACTAGAGGGACTTCTTTGTTCCTTAGTCTACGAGTCTGATAGTCTAGGATTTTGATTGGAATCTCCTTATAAGAGAGACTATTCTAAATATCAATGCTCTGGATAGGGACTACAACTGTTGGGTCACCTATGCACTTTTTGAGCAAAGAGCTATGGAAGATTGGTTGAAATGAGGCTAGATCTGAAGGTAATTCGAGTTCACAAGCTACCATGCCGAATCGACTGAGAATCTTGAAGGGACCAATATATCGGGGATTGAGTTTCCCATTATTGTCGAACTGCTTCACTCCCTTCATGGGAGAGATCTTTTGATAGACATAATCACTAATCTCAAACTCGAGATCTTTTATACGAACATCTGCATAAGACTTCTATCATCTCTGAGCAGCCCGGAGTATTTCTCTAATCAACGGGATTTTTTCTAAGGCATCAAATACTAATTCAGGCCCTATGATTGAGGCCTCACTAACTTCGAACCAACCAATTGGAGATCTACATCTCCTACCATAGAGATCTTAGAATAGAGTCATCCAAATACTAGAATGATAGTTGTTATTGTATGCACACTCAATCAAAGGAAAGTGGTCATCCCAAATACCTTTGAAATCAATTGCACACGCCCATAGCATATATTTTAAAGTCTAAATAGTCCTTTCTGCTTAACCATCTGTCTAAGGATAAAAGGTTGTCCTGAGATAAATTTGGGTACCAAGACCTTTTTTGAATGCTTTCGAGAAATAAGAGGTGAACTGGGTATCTCTATCTGAGATAATAGATAATGGAACACCGTATAATATAACCAACTCCCTAATGTAGAGTCTGGCGTAATCCTCGGCCAAATAAGAGGTATAAACTAGAAGGAAATGGGTTGATTTGGTCATCCTGTCCACATTGACCCAAACTGAATCATGCTGATGACGAGTTCGAGGCAAACTCGTCATGAAGTCCATGTTCACTTTTTTCCACTTCTAAGTAGGAATAATGAACTCCTGTATAAGACCACTAGGCTTCTGATGCTCTATCTTAACTTGCTGATATGTAGAGCACTTAGCCACAAACTCTGCAATATCTTTCATCACCTCACTCCACCAATAGACTTTCCACAAGTAATGGTACATCTTTGAGGACCCTGGATGAATAGATTAGTGTGCACCCTGTGCTTTTACAAGAATTCGCTGCCTTAAGTCATCTACACCTGGAACACAGAGATGAACCTGATAATGTAAAACATCATCTCCCCCTTGTGAGAACACCTCTACTTTCTGATCCTGAACTGACTCTTTCAACTTGACAAGGTTGGGATCTCTATTTTCTTTTCTTTCATCTCGGAAACTAGAGATGATTCTGAACTACTCTGAACCCATATATCACCCTCATCTATATAGACTAAGTGAACGCCTAGTCTGGAAAGTTGATGTACTTCCTGAGCTAACTTTTTCTTACTGTCATCCGCATGAGCAACACTACCCATAGACAGTCTACTGAGAGCGTCGTCCACTACATTAGCCTTTCCCGGATAATAGAGGACACTTATGCCATAATCTTTCATGAGCTCTAACCACCTTCTCTAACAAAGATTGAGATATTTTTGACAAAAGACATACTGAAGACTCTTATGATCTGTAAAGACATCTACATAAACTCCGTAGAGATAATA
Organism: Capsicum pubescens; assembly: GCA_030864215.1. Taxonomy (NCBI): domain Eukaryota; kingdom Viridiplantae; phylum Streptophyta; class Magnoliopsida; order Solanales; family Solanaceae; genus Capsicum; species Capsicum pubescens. The sequence goes on along the minus strand of CM061543.1, from coordinate 151,548,164 downwards.
CCTTCACATCTTCAAGGCAAAGACTACGGCTGCTAAATTAAGATCATGAGTATTATAACTCTTCTCATGGGGTTTAAGTTGTATGGAGGCGTAGGATATGATCTTACCATTCTGCATAATGACACAACCTAAACCCACTCTGGAGGCATCACAGTTTACTACGAACCCATCTGGACCATCTGGAAGAGCTAAAACTTGAGCTGAGGAGATTCGAGTCTTCAACTCCTGAAAATTCTTTTCGCAAGGATCTGACCACTGAAACTTGACTTTTTTCTAAGTCACTCTATACATAAGGGAAGAAGTAGAAAAAAATCCCTCAACAAACTATCTGTAATAGCCAGCCAAACCCAAGAAACTTCTGATATCTGATGGAGAGTAAGGGCGAGGCCAGTTTCTTACTGCTTTGATCTTTTGAGGATTTACTCTAATGCCATCCCCGAAAATGATATGACCAAGGAATGCTACTGACATTAGCTAAAATTCACACTAACTAAATTTGGCATATAGCAGATGATCTCTGAGAGTTTGAAGTACTGTTCTAAGATGGTCTGTTTGATCTCACTCACTACGGGAATAGACCAAAATATCATCTATGAAGACTATGACGAACATATCCATGTACTGTTTGAACACGCGGTTCATTAAGTCCATGAAAGATTTTGGGGAATTGGTAAGACCAAATGACATGACTAGGAATTCAAAGCGACCATACTGGGTATGGAAAGCTATTTTTAGAATGTAACATTCTCTGACTTTGAGCTGATGATAGCCAGATCTGAGGTCTGTCTTATAGAAATCACTGACACCCTAAAGTTGGTCAAACAAGTTATCAATTCTGGGAAGAGGATACTTATTATTGATCATGACCTTATTAAGTTGATGGTAGTCTATCCACATTTTGAGAGAACTGTCTTTCTTGCGCAGGAACAAGATTGGTGCTCCCCACGGGGAAATATTTGGCCTGATGAATCACTTATCTAGAAGATCCTTCAACTGTTCTTTCAATTCTCTGAGTTTTGTTGGTGCCATTTGGTATGGTAGAATAGAGATAGCCTATGTATCTTGAAGAAGATCAATGCCGAAGTCTATTTCCCTTTCGAGAGAAATTCCTGGAAGATCTTCGAGAAAGACATCTGAATATTCATTCACAACTGGAACGGATTCAAGATTGGGTGTTTCAAAACAAGGATCCTTAACATGAACAATATGATAGACACATCTCTTAGATATCACTTTCCTTGCCTGAAGGTAGGAAACAAGATGACCCCTGAAAGCAGATACACTACCCTTCCACTCAAGGACGGGTTTATTTGGGAACTAAAACTGAACTATTCTGTTTCTACAATTGACTGTGGCATGGAAGGAATAAAGCCAATCCATGCCGAGAATGACATCAAAATCAGTCATCTCTAATTCGACTAAATCTACTGAAGTGACTTTTTGAAATATCATAATCGGCAGTTCCTGTATACCCGCTAGGCTATAATGGTTTTACCCATTAGGGTAGAGACTGAAAAGGGCTCTGCTAGAATTTTAGGATTGAATCCAAAATCAACTACTATATAGGGAGTAACAAAAGACAAGGAAGCACCAGGATCAAGCAAAGCGTAAACATGCACATGACAGATCTGTAACAGACCAGTAACCACATTAAGAGAATTTTCCTAAATCTTGATGGGACTGAAGTGCATAGAGTCTTTTTCAGCGTTGCCCACTAGTAGCACAAGAGGTGGCACCCTACGAATTTGGGTGACCGAACTGAGATGAGAAGTGGAGATGACTTTGATAACCTGATTGAGGGAAGTATCTGACTCTGTGGCCTTGCTTGCCACAACGGAAATAGACATCGCTGCCATCTCTGCACACACTCTTGTGGTTCTTACCACAAGTCTGGCAAAAGGGATTAGTTCAGGCACTGCTAACACTGCCTTGAGACTTAGAGCCTGGCACTCTATCTTTGTTACCCTCTCTGAACTTAGGAACTGGAGCACTAGCTGACAAAGGAACTGTAACAAATGACTTAGGATAAATCTAAGAGCGATTGCCTCCCTCTGACTTAGGCTGACTAAAATTAAAGCTACCTGTCCTAGATCTCTTATTCTACTTCTCTCTCTGTTTAATCATTTGCTTCTCTATCTGCTGAGCATGAGTCATGAGCCTAGCTAAAGTGATGTCACTATTCAACATGGTAGATTTGTACTCATTATCCACGCTATCATTCACCCCTGAAATAAACTTACTCATCTTGGCCCTACTATCTGCAACCACATAAGGGGCATATCTGGCTAATTGAATAAACTTAATAGAACACTCTTTCACCATCATATTGCCCTGCCTAAGGTTAATTAATTATAATACCTTAGCTACACTAAGCTCTAGGGGGAATAATCCATTAAGGAAAGCAGAATAAAACTCCTCCCACTCAACAGGCCCTACATCATCTGGCCTTTCTGCCTTTCACTGTTTAAACCAAGTATGAGCAACATCCTGCAACTGATATGCAACTAGATCAGCACTCTCACTAGAAGTACCCCCTATTATTATGTAACCTTCTGCACCTGATCTAGGAATTTCTGAGGGTCCTCATATGACTTAGACCCGATAAAGGATGGAGGGTTCATTCGGGTGAAGTTCTAAATTTTGGTTGCAGCTGAATTGGCCACTGGGCCGGAACAATAGCTGGTCATTCATTCTGAGCAGCAACTGAGTTAGCAAGAGTAGTGAATACAGCTCAAAACTCTACATGAGAAACATGTTCGCCCAAAGGTTCTTCGGGATAAGGGACTAGCTGATTCCCATTTCTTCTTTTAGAAGGCATGTTCTATAGAAAAATGGGAGAAATAAATTAGACTGAGAGATTAACTTGAGATTATTTTAAAATAGGGAAAAATTTTAAAAATACCACGTGTACAAAAGTGGATTCATCTTTCAAAGAAAGCTCCTAATAATTTTTAGATGATTTCAAGCTAGGAAAAGGTGTGGGGTATTACAATATCTCCCCCTTGAGGACATTCATCCTCGAATGAAACTGAGAGTGAGGGAAAGAACATAAACTGACATGCATACTGAACATGAATAAGTGAAACATGATCTCATGACTGACATGACTGATAATTGAATATATCATACTGGACACGCATACTTGATAAATACGTAACTGATTCATGAATATATGATTGAGTGTTCTGAGGAACTAAGTTTCTCACAATGAGAATGCATGTCTGATTCATAATTATATAACTGAACTGATACATAAATTCATGACTGTATATGCAATGGTACTTGATACCAAGTTTGTGATGAACAGTGAGTATGAAACTGATTAAGCTTAAGAAGGACTGTTACCTTAAGCTTTATCTGTGTTGGCGAAGAAGAGGTGAGGATACTTGGTACGCATGTCTGCCTCTCCTTCCCAAGTAGCTCCCTCGATTGACTGATTTTGCCAAAGAACTTTAACTAGAGGGACTTCTTTGTTCCTTACTACTTCACAATAGCTCAACCAAATTACCATGCTACCTAATGTTGCACTAGAGTAATAGAAAAGACCTCGAACCCTACATTATGAAATGATGCAACATCCTAAAATGGTTGATGGTACAAAACTTCATGTAACTTGGGAAAGTGATAAAATAAAGGAAATGCCAAAAAACAGTCTAAACCGTATGCACAACATTTATATATACATATATAAGATATAAAGATAGGGACAAGGGTTATGAAAATGATATTTAAAACCATTTTCCTGGACTGTGTAGCTCACTTTGTCCTAAAGGCACCCACGGGCTATATGGGTTCAGCTTCTCCTGATGAAAGAGCCTCCATACCTATTAGTCAGACGAATAAAGAAAACCAAAGAAAGGCTAAAGACACAAAATTTATAGCCATTAAAAGATATAAGGTGTGTACCAAGCACACGGTTATAAAGACCTCTGATAATGCTTAACTTACTCTCATGTTTAAAAGGTTTGAGGCAATCATTGTCAATAACCCAACTCGCGTTGGGGTCGAATCCACAAGGATTGAATTATAAATTTCAAATCCTATGGGTGTTCTAATTACTAAAAAGTGACCCAGAATGCTAACAAACAGAACTTGTAAAATAAAGTGAGGGAATTGGATTGAAATTTTTTTGTAATAATCTTTGGTTAACAAGACACAAATTTAGCACTTTTGATTTATAATCAAGATTTGAGAAGATCTTCGGATTATGCCTACCTAAAGGTAAGGAGTTAATGGGTTGTTGAGAGTTTAATATGAAACTTAGTTGTTAAGTAAAAAATATGCTAGGCCAAAGGTCATTGTAGTTAGTCTTTCAACAAAACCACAAGGATTTCATCCATTGGCTCTTTCGAGCACCTAACAAGTATGTAATTTATAATCACCCAAAACCTCAACCAAGCATTCCTATTTCTAGGATGATGCCCTTGACATGATTCACATTCCAATCACATTTATTTCTAATATTGAAAAAGGTAGTAAACCATAGTCCTTATAGTCCACCATTGCCTTGTCACCCTATAGCCGTCTTTCAAGGATGCTATGAGTTCCCATGACTTAACCTTCATCCCTCTTTCAAGGATGATGAAGAGTTTCTAGAGTTTGGGGTTTTCACCCATCAAACCCATTTGAAGATTTTGGGTTTTCACCCACAAATTCCAACCACTAAGCTCAAGCAATGGTGGAATCAATAATTGACAACTAAAAATCATACAAACCCATCAACACCTACACATAAATACACATTATTTCATCATATTACAAGACTAAATTACTTAGCTACTCATGAAGAAATTAAAGAAAGATATACCACAAGGATTATCCAAAGCATCCATTCTTCACAAAACACCATGAATTTAGCTCTTCACAATTTAGTTACAATCTTGCCTAATTAGGGTTCTTTATTGAAATTCAAAAGTGTCTATGAGGTAAGAAATATCCAAAGAAGAAAGGTTTTTTGTCTAAATAAGTCTTGGGATTCATCCATCTAAATTTACAAAACTACCCTGGGTAATATTCTTGCTTAGCCTTAATCACATGAGGATATCCTCAATCGTGGCTAATGCGACCGTAGTTGTGCTCTGCGATCGCGGCCTCCTGACCATATTAATTGACCACGACTATGGACTGTGTCCCGCGATCATGGTAAATGAGGCCAATGACTGCAACGGGTCTTCAACTACACTTCTCTACTTTCATTTAATCCTTTTTTTGCTCCAATCCACATCTTTTTATCTCACCAACTATACACTTGCACAATATGGATATTAGTATATTAAATTACCATTATTTCTCATTAAATTCTACAAAACACGGTAGTGTTGATAAATATTTAGCGCAAATGAGTGGTAAAATCACCACTCATCAACACCCCAACTTAGAATCTTTCTTGTCCTCAAGCAACACCACCCTTTATGTGACACAAATTCACATGTATGACCACATTTTATTACCCAATGATAATGATGACTCCAACTTGATTACTACCATAAAAATATCTTCAACCATGGTGCAAGTGATTTTAATGACACCCCTCAACATAAAATAGAATAACAGAGAACGAAATAGACTTTAAAGAGCAACCATGCAACAACTACTATTCACTCTAGAGATGACTCACTTTTTGACCTTAACCATATTATACTTCCTTTTATATTATTGTATGAAATATGACAAAATCACCCAGCTCAACTTGTTCACATGCCTCCTCACAAGAAAGAAAATTCCACACACTAAGTTATCAATCATGCAATAAGGAGTTTAAGTGCAAACACTCTCTCTCAAGTAATTCTAATTGTTAACAAGTAACATGCCATAGGCTTAACCCTATTTTCAATTTCCACTATAATGACCGCACTTGGTTGGGAATTGATAACGCTCAAACTGCAGCTCTCATAAGAGTGTAAGCGGTCGTTGTCAAATATAGAACCCAACTGGGTTGGGTGTCGAATCCCATAGAGAATACTTGGTCACTAAGTAAGCAAAGATTAGTAGACTTTTGGTGAAAGTTTCGTAAAAGGGGGGATTGTAACATGCAATAATGTAACAAAGTGAAAACGGAAAATAGCAAAGTAAAAAGAAAGAATGTTTAGTAAGATTCTAATAAATGAGAATTCAGAGTTGGGGTTATGTCCACCTTATGAGTTATACGTCTCTATTGGCTATGAGTTATGCGGAATTCAGACATGCATGTGCTTATAGAGAGTTGTATTCTATGGTAAATCCAGGCGTCTTTCGACCATCAAGGATTATTTCACATTAACTCTTTCGAGCTTAAAGCGTGTCTAACGGTACGAACTCTCCAAGAGGTTAATCCAGTTACGGAACTAACTTTTTAACAGGGGTTGGTGCCCTATTACCTTGACATTATCACTTTTCCAGACATATAACTTTTCTTTCGAACAAGTTAATGCTATACTGGCGTATTCTATGCGTTTGCAACCACAAGAATTTGCATTAAGATGAAGAGAATAATGATATAAGCATCATACGAGTCACGAACTCACAAAATCATAGCAATAGATAGTATCTCATAAGGCTTCCATAACCCCAACAGAGAAGTTTTGCTATTCATGAGTGCGACGGAAATCACAATAGACTTTATCATTATACCAAAATAAAGATCTCACGTGTAGTAGGGTTTGGTATGGCGTTAGGCGTGAATTCACTTTTTAGAATAGAGGTTCTCTTGTTGTAAAAATTAAGAATTGAATAGATGAAGAGAAAGTAATTAATTGAAAGAGAATTGTTTTCGGAACTAGAAGTAGAATGAATAAAAATCTCTAGCAGAATAGGGTATTTATAACAGCCATATCCTATTCCTACTAGGCTACTGCATTACTTAACCTAATCCTACTAGGTTAATGCATCATTATCCTAATCCTAATAAGTTACTGCTGATCCCCAAAGTCTTTGGAAATGTTGTTTTTGCCCGGGACAGATATTCCATGCGTCACTTTTGGTCCTTGGCATCCAACCTTTCCCTTGCTTCTTTCGTGAAGCTTCCTTGGGCGTCAAGTTATCCATAATATGCTGAAATCTGCATCATTTATACCTGAAAACTTGCTAATCACGTTTGTTAGCTCACTTACAGGAAAAAGGACTAAAAGTGCATGAATTATATATTTTGTTCTCAAAACTTAGCTAAAATATGGGTAAATTATAGTACTTTAGGCGTGTAAATACGCCTATCATCAACACCCCACACTTGAAGATTTGTTCTTCCTCGAACAATATATCATGTCCATATAAACATCTACTTAGGGTTTCAGAGTAACAACACAAAATTTTCATCAAGACAGGCACGATAATTATAAACAAACAGTAGTTTTCTAATCACTATTAGAAACAATTCAACCTCCAACATAGACTCGTGATGATTGTTAATTCGTATCCACAAGTTAAGGTGCAAAGAATCATACAAAACTACCCAAAACTCATCAACCATGTGTGTCTCACATAATATATTACCCATAATCACTCTCAAATATTGCATTTTTCAGAACATGGGTATAAGATTATCCTTGCTCTCACTCTCACAAAGAATTCATATGTTGCAACTGATGACCATAGGCTTGCCCTTAGTGTAATGCTCTACTTATATCAGAATGTTAAGCTTAGGATCACATAGGTCTTTTACAGGTTGTAATGTAGGCTAAGGGACGGGTAGGACTATTTTGGCCAGAAATAGTGACTATGTTCCTAAGCGCTTTAATACATCACATTATGCCATTAACACTCTTTTTAATCAACCCTGCTACCTTTCTTTCATCTATCACCCCTTTTCACCTATTTTTCCATTCAAGCATAACTATCTTTTTATTTAATCATAAACACAATTTATCTTTTTGTTTTTCTATTTCTTTTTCTTTTCTCTTTCTCTTTTTTTTTCTTTTTTTTATAACACACCTCCATGATAGCCACTCTTTTTCATAACAAATTCAAGTACCAATACACTCTAAGGCATCACTCTCACCCAATTTCCTCTTATTTTGTCACATGACTTCACAATTTAAAGCACTTAGGAATTTGGATCAAATTATGGTCTTGAAAAAAAAATGGATTAGGCTTACATATGAGGCTGTTAAAGAAAATAGCTAAAGGCTCAAAAGAGTTGACTAGGATAATGTCCACGGGTAGGTAAACAGAAGGTAAACAATCACAGGCTGCCAAAGAAATGCCTAAATCATCTTCTAAACTCACACTCTTTATTTCGCTTTACACACACACCAGGCAAGTTATAGCATCAGTCACAAACATAGAATATACTATCATCTCACACACACAAGGCACATGGTAAACTTTATTGGGAGTATTATAGACTCTTGACCTTAACAGATGAATGAATTAAACCACACAATTATCACACAGTGAGTCACACTTAGAGCCTAAATGTCTCAATAGTAATGATTCTAGAACAAACTCTTGTCATAACACCATGCCGCCTATCAGAACAATTTCATGCATCCAAATCTAATAAATTTAAAATTTAAACTAACTAATTACGACTAATAAAAACAAAAAAGAACTAGAATAAATGCAAATGCAGACAAAGAAGTATAGCATACAAATACCAGCACCCCACACTTAGACGGGACACACTGCCCTCAGTGGAAAATAAATAAGAAGAACCTGATTAGTCAGACTCATCCTCTATGTCTGGGGTCATACCCCCTGCATCGGAATCATCATCAGAGTCGTCATCCTCAGAAGTTCCTCATAAGTACCCCACTTGATTCCAAGAGTGCGTCGAGGTATTTGCAGCACGGAGGATTCACCTTGCTCTTTTTGTCCCCTTTTCTGGCCTTTTTGTGAAGTGGTTGCTTTTTCTTTTCCTTGTCGTCCTTTCTGTGCCATTCTACCTGAGATCTTAATAAAGTCATGTTAGCTTTATCTCGGAAGATTCAATCGACAAACAGACAATAGTGGCACCACCCCACACTTAATTTGTTGACACAAACTAATTAAGTGAATGATGTCGATTACTCAGACTTCATCGACATACATTTAGGTGATATGTTCCAACAATATGTTCAACACAGTCATACTTTCATGTCCTCTTAACGTTATGCAATCTTGACAATGCTTTCGTGTCTGGACTAATGCATCTTTTGAACAAAACTACTACATAGATATCGTATCAATTTATGGCATAAAAATAATCACAACATCGCATGTTTGTAGTCACCCATGATTTTCATCTCAATGAACAAGTCATTTCAACATGTAAGATTTCAAGTTACAAGATTATGCAATTATCTTGACCATGTCGATTTCGCAAAAGTATGATAGTGTATCAAAATCAAATACAAGTTGGAAACAAGTCAAGAGCATCCATACATATTCTTTCACTCACTTAGTTGTATCAACCACATTCAAATCACCAACACTACTTCCGATTTAACAACTTATTATAGGCGTAGTATTGTAATACTTACGTAATATAAAAGAAGAGCAAAGAAGTACTTACTTGGTTGATGGCCTCGGAATATGTTCTTGCAAAGTTAAAAGAGCAAAAATAAAAGTTTTGAGAGTTTTGGGAGGCAAAGAAGGCGCCTTTAGCTTTGCCTAGTTGAGCAGAAGGCCATAGCATAGGCCATGCCTAATGCTTTGCCTAGTTGAGCAGAAGGCTTTTGCATAGGCGGCGCCTATGCTATGGAATTATTGAGAATAGGTGGCGCCTATGCTATGGCATTGTTGAGCATAGGCGGCGCCTATGCTATGGCACTCTAGAATCCGAGAGCTTATGCCATAGCATAGGCCTTGCATTGTTCGTGGCCTAGATTTACATAGGCCTTGCCTTGTTCTTTGCCTATATTTTCATAAGCAATGCCTAACCCATAGCCTTTTTCTTCTTCATTCCTAACTTACCACCTTAAACATGCAATACTTCCAAATCAAAATTTAAAACCAATCTCCTCCTTTACACCTCTTGCACCTACATTTACTCAAAAACATCAAAAACGATTAGAACGATGGGTTGCCTCCCATCAAGCGCCTTAGTTTTGGTCGTGGCTCGACAAAATCCTAAGAAAACAAAAACAACAAAAACAATTAAAAATGATGGGTTGCCTCCCACCAAGCGCTTGATTTATTGTTGCGGCACGACATAGTTATCTCGATTACTTAGACTTCACCGAGATATTTGGTGCATCGTTTTCTGAATGGATTCAGATGACGCTGATGCTTCATTGTGGGCACGCAATCTTCTTCGAGATGCATCTTGTGCATACATATCCCAGGTGGGATACCAATTATATCATCAATAGACCAACTAATGGCTCTCTTGTACCTCTTTAGAGCAGAGATGAGAGCCTCTACGTGCTGTTTACTTAAATCATCCGTCACACTCACCGGAAGTGTATTTCTACTTCCCAAGCATGCATACCTTAGATAATTGGGGAGCTCTTTCGATTCTAGCACTGGGGGCTCTTCAAATGGAAGTCTTCGCTGTTGGTGACGGTTGATTCTTAAGTTCAAGGTCCGACTGCTTAGGAGTATGAGAATAGGACCCTATTTCTATTAGAGCACACATAGTTTCTTCATAATCTTCATCATCCTCATGCTCAACATTCAGCAGCGCAGTAGACAATGGCTCAACAGTAAGTTGTTTCTCTACAAATAATGTTTTCTTATCCTCATAATGAACATCAGCTACAGAGAACACATTCATATCGCTGGGCTGTTTCATTGCTTTGCATATATCAAAGCGGACCACTTCGTCATTTAATCAAAATAAAAGCTCATTAGCTCTCATGTCAATAAGCACACTTCCTGTTGTAAGAAAAGGACGTCCCAAGATTATGGGAACTTCAGAATCCATCTCGCAATCCAAAATCCCAAAGTCTGCAGGAAAAATGAAGGTAGACACCTTCACCAACACATCATTCAAGATACCAACAGGTCGTTTTACCGACCTATCTGCCATCACGAGCCGCATATTGGTTGGTGTAGGGTCTCCCAACCCCAACTTTCTATAAATAGATAGTGGCATCAAATTGATGCTAGCTCCCAAATCGCATAATGCCTTAGCAAAATCCAACGATCCAATTATGCAAGGAATAGTGAAAGCACCAGGGTCTGCCTTCTTTTGAACTAACGATCTCATGGCAATCGCACTGCAATGATGAACCTCATCTGCCAAGTCATAACTTACTGCCCGCTTCTTTCTTAAAAGATCCTTCATAAATTTTGCGTACCCAGGCATTTGCTCTAGCGCTTCCACCAAAGGAACATTAATAGTCAGCTTCTTCAACATAGTCATGAATTTGCTGAACCTGGTATCATCAGCTTTCTTCTTCAGTCTCTGCGGAAAAGGTGGTGGTGGAAGGGGAATAGTTTTCTCCACTTCTTTCTTTTTATCTTGCTTCCAACTATCAATCTTTTCAGGCTGCAGACGTCTAGGAGTGACGTCATGAGTGCTCACTTCAGCTTCTTCTGCCTCTTCACATTTTGCATCAATAATATTATCCGCTACATCATCAACCACCTGCTTGCCTTTGGACGGACTTTCTAACACTTTACCACTCCGGGTAGTAATAGCCATACACGATGCATCATTCCTTGGATTTTGCACTGTGTCGCTAAGTAGCGTTCCAGCTTTCCTTTGGTTGAATGCTGCTGAAAGTTGACTCAATTGTTGCTCCAGCTGCTTTATTGAAGTGGAATGCGAATTAACCAATTGATTCATTGAAGACAAATCGTTCTTCACCTCAGTTACGCCCATATTGGTTGCCTCCACTCCTTTCAGCAGTTTGGCCATCATATCTTCTATAGATATCTTTCCCGAACCAGATGTCGCGGCCTCACGATTTCCAGGAGGAATATACAAACCACTCCTGTCAGTCTTATTCTTCCAACTACCTTGATCGCGGTCCTTGTATCCAGATTTATCATAATAGTTCCAACCTTGGAAACCCCCTTAATTGTTCAAGTAGTTGGCTTCTTCTTCAGAATCAGATTCGTCTCTTCCTTTTGACGCAACCGCTTTGACTTTTTCGGTCTTCCCTGATAATAGATGCTTTGTAAGAAGATCCATTTGTGTTTTCATGTGCACCATATCTTGATCACGTTCCTCTTTTCTACGCCTCTGCTCTACAGTCATGCCAATAGACAAAGTGGGGCTTGCTACCTCAGAATCCCTGGTGTGCCAAGATCTACTTTGCTTTGTCATCCGGTCTAGCATATTGCTTGCCTGAACAAAGGTGAGGTCCATAAATGATCCTCCAGCCGCATTATCCACCACTGGTTTAGTTATTGAATTCAAGGATCTGTATAGTATCTCCATTAGGTGGACATTGGTCATATGATGGTTTGGGCACCGCATTAGCTTCGTCTTGAACCTCTCCCATGTTTCGTGGAGAGCTCCGTTGGAAGCTGTCGAAAATTGGTGATCTCATCTCTCAACTGTGCTCTTTTGGATGGCGGAAAGAATCTTTCTAGGAAAGCGTCTTTCAATTACCTCCAATTAGTAATAGAATCAGGAGTCAGCCCATTCAACCATAGAGTTGCCTCCCCAGACAGAGACAATGGAAATAAGCGTAGTCGAATTGCATTCTGTCCAACGCTAGGATTGTCAAATGACTTGCATGTAGAAATAAAGTTGATCAGATGCATATTCGGATCATCGCCTGCTAGTCCACCAAATAATCCCTTGAGTTGCAAAAGCTGAATCATGGCGCTAGTGATATTGAACTTTGCTTTGGGTGCCAATGGCGGAAGAATAATAGCTCCTGTGGCACCAGCTCCGTCCACATCATCATCATCATCATCAAAAGGAATCTGCATAGCTCGGCGTTCAGGTCTAAATCTATCTTGACGATCTCTTCTGTTAGCAGGTGTCGCCACCTCAGCAGTACGCCTAGGATTCAGTAGCTCCTCATCACCCAGGTCCTCATCATCAGGATTTGTTGCAAGACCTGGATTATCAATATTCTGTTGATGCACTTGAGCAGCTGCCAACGCAGCTAATCTAGCTTGCTCCTGTTGAGTATCCCTTCTTTCAATGTCACGTTGTGCATCCATTTTGCCAATACGATGTGGTTCAGGATTGACAGGTAATAACGGTTGACCAGAACTTTGAGTATTTGGCATGCACTGAACAAAACCTGAATAAAACAAAAACAACAACTAAAAGTAAAATCTGAGAATCTTTGACCAAAGGGTCTAGTAACTCTCACAAACTTAGTTGACAACTGTATTCCCTGGCAACGGCGCCAATTTTTGATAACGCTCAAACTACAGCTCTCGTAAGAGTGTAAGCGGTCGTTGTCAAATATAGAACCCAACTGGGTTGGGTGTTGAATCCCACAGAGAATACTTGGTCACTAAGTAAGCAAAGATTAGTAGACTTTTGGTGAAAGTTTCGTAAAAGGGGGGATTGTAACGTGCAATAATGTAACAAAGTGAAAACGGAAAATAGCAAAGTAAAAAGAAAGAATGTTCTGTAAGATTCTAATCAATGAGAATTGAGAGTTGGGGTTATGTCCACCTTATGAGTTATATGTCTCTATTGGCTATGAGTTATGCTGAATTCAGACATGCATGTGCTTATAGAGAGTTGTATTCTATGGTAAATCCAGGCGTCTTTCGACCATAAAGGATTATTTCACTTTAACTCTTTTAAGCTTAAAGCGTGTCTAACGGTACGAACTCTCCAAGAGGTTAATCCAGTTACGGCACTAACTTTTTAACAGGGGTTGGTGCCCTATTACCTTGACATTATCTCTTTTCCAGACATATAACTTTTCTTTCGAACAAGTTAATGCTATACTGGCGTATTCTATGCGTTTGCAACCACAAGAATTTGCATTAAGATGAAGAGAATAATGATATAAGCATCATACGAGTCACGAACTCACAAACTCATAGCAATAGATAGTATCTCATAAGGCTTCCATAACCCCAATAGAGAAGTTTAGCTATTCATGAGTGCGACGGAAATCACAATAGACTTTATCATTATACCAAAATAAATATCTCACGTGTAGTAGGGTTTGGTATGGCGTTAGGCTTGAATTCCCTTTTTAGAATAGCGGTTCTCTTGTTGTAAAAATTAAGAATTGAATAGATTAAGAGAAAGTAATTAATTGAAAGAGAATTGTTTTCGGAACTAGAAGTAGAATGAATAAAAATCTCTAGCAGAATAGGGTATTTATATCACCCATATCCTATTCCTACTAGGCTACTGCATTACTTAACCTAATCCTACTATGTTAATCCATCATTATCCTAATCCTAATAAGTTACTGCTGATCCCCAAAGTCTTTAGAAATGTTGTTTTTGCCCGGGACAGATATTCCATGCGTCACTTTTGGTCCTTGGCGTCCAAGCTTTACCTTCCTTCTTTCGTGAAGCTTCCTTGGGCGTCAAGTTATCCATAATATGCTGAAATCTGCATCATTTATACCTGAAAACTTGCTAATCACGTTTGTTAGCTCACTTACAGGAAAAAGGACTAAAAGTGCATGAATTATATATTTTGTTCTCAAAACTTAGCTAAAATATGGGTAAATTATAGTACTTTAGGCGTGTAAATACGCCTATCATCAGGAATCACAAAGGACTTTTTTAGTTTGTGATATAGGTTTAGGGTAGGGTAGGATATCAATTTAGAACAATAAGGCTAAACACTCCTTGAACTTCTACAACACACTTTTTTAACTTTTTTGCTATTGGTCCACTTCTTTTCTTTCACTATTGTGCCTACCTTACCTTTCTTGGCTTTCCCATTTCCCCCTTTTTCTTTCTCTTTTTTCTGCACATAACTTATGTCTTTCTTTTTTTTGTTGGATCTTTTCTTTATTCTAATCATTTTGCTTTATTTGTTTAAGCTCGCAGGAACTTTGTTAACATTTCATACCCCAACTATACCTTTTTGAATTTCCACCACCCCCAACTTAAGCTTTTAACCTCAATTTGTATTCTTAAGTTCAAGGAGGGTAGGGTTCAAAAGAAAAAAATAAAAGGGTCACGGGTTATAATGTGTTTGCCAAAGAAAAGTTCAAAGGCTCAAATAGGGTGACTAGGGATAACTCTTAAGTATTGGTAGGATTTTTATGCAAAAGTAGGATTCCTAAGTCAAAAGATGGCCTATAATCCTTTTACCAACCAAGCACAATCAAAATTTAGCCTTGAAAGACTAATGGGGCAAGTTCTAGATGGTACAAGTACACATGATATATAGATGATGTTAGGCATATTTACACGCCTAAAGCACCTTAATGTACCCATATTTTAGCTAAGTTTTGAGGAAAAAATATATAATTCCTACACTTTTAGTCCTTTTTCCTGTAAGTGAGCTAACCAACGTGATTAGCAAGATTTCAGGTATTTATGATGATGATTTCAGCATTTTATGGACTGTTGGATGCCAAAGGAAACTTCACATAAGAAGGAAGGCAGCTTCTGGAAACTTGTGGACTGAAAGTGATGCATGAAGAACTTGTCCCGGGCCAAAACCGCATTTCTAAAGACTTGGGGGATCAGCAGTAACTTAGTAGGATTAGGACAAGTATGCAGTAACCCAGTAGGACTAGGACAAGGATAAAAACCCTATTTCAGTAGGACTAGGACAAGGATGTTATAAAAACCCTATAATGCTGAATTTTTCAGCGTTCACTTCTTCATTAATTCGAAGCTTTTTATTAAAAAAAAATAATACAAATGAGCTCTCACACATGGCATGCAAATCTCATCAAGGGGGTTCAATTGTTCCTCCCACTCAAGACAAAAATGGAGCACCAATATTTTTTCAAAGTCACTTTTTGGAGTCATAAAAAGAGGAAAAGTTTTGTTACAAGGTTGCTCACATCATGCCCTCGATTTTTGCAATAATTTTCCAATGGAGGATAGTGGAATGCAAATCTAGTCAAGGGGGTTCAACTATTCCTCCTGCTCGAGACAAAAATAAAGTACCAACTATTTTTTTGAAGTCACTTTTTGGAGTCATCAAAAGAGGAAAAGTTTTGTTACAAGGTTGCTCACATCCATGCCTTTGACTTTTGCAACAATTTTCAGATGGAGAGGGGTGTTTTCTTTGCATCTGCACCACACATAATTTTCTAATCATTGCAACAACCAAAGCCATTGGCTCATATTGTGTCTCTAATATGGGCAAACTACCTATATGGCTACTCTGACTTCCCCAATGGGCATGAATACGATCCCAAATCATTAATGTCATAGGTACTCAGACTTCCCTTGCATTAACCATAATTCTATGGTTACTCAGACTTCCCCTACAATCCATTGCTAAAAACCCAATCATGATGCTCTTTCCTTAAGAATGTCGCCACTCAGTCTATCATAGGGAAAATCTCATCAAATAAAATTAAAATAAAGTAACAAACTAAGAACAAAATAACTAATCCATGTAAATGTTGGCACCATCAGAGTTCCCAAATATTATAACCCAATTAAAAATAATAATCACCCAAAAGATCCTAAAATTATGCAGGAATATCAATAATACAAGCTCAAATCAAATGAATACGGAGACACCCCCACTAAAAGGGTAGAAGTGTACCCACTGCATAAATAAGGAAGAATAAAAGAGATAAAGAGGGATCCCTAAAACCACATCAAGATCTAATATCACTCTCTGACTCGCCATCATCTTTCTGTGCAAGGTCGAACCACTCAGTAGGGGGCTCATTATCACTCTCCACCTAAGAGGAAGAAATTTGATCCGGGGGTTTTAAGACCTTCCATAGGCCCTTCACCCCTTTCCACATCTTGATAAAGAACTCATCCTGTTATTTTCCCTTAATATCATCTTTTCACACATGCTTCGGAGGTCTCGGCGTGACTCCGCCAAAGAGGAGTAGGCTTTCTCAAGCCTAGAAATGGTAGCTTTTTCCTTCATTTGGTTCTCCTTTTACTACTCATAATAGGTCTGTGATACATGAATGGTGAGTGGTGGATGGATCTCCCGATCCATGGGGCATGTTAGATACAAGCTCCCTAATGGCTGTAATATTAACAAAAATCTCCTCAAGAGGTCTAGTAGTGGGTGGTCTATGACACTCAAGATCAATAAATGTCGACTTTCCCAAGTCGATCTTTCTCTTTTTGCCTTTGCCAGGTGCGCCCTCTCCTCAAATCCTCAAGGGGTAGATGGGGGCACCAGGGCACAGCCATATATCACTAGCATACTATTTAATTCCCGCTCTCCTGCTAATCTTAGTAATCAAAGAGGGCAAAAAGAGATGCATACCACCTTAGTTCTTGAAATGATCCATTTCATTAACCACGAGCTGACCAACATCTAAAGAGATGCCATCTAGAATGATAGAAACCATACGAACATGCAGATCCGGGACTATTATCATGTGGGTGCTAGAAGAGACTCGGCTAAAATTAATGTGCAACCATAATTGATCCTCAAAAGAGATGTCGTTCATGGATATGTTGCTTTTAGTCTTTTCCCAAGATACTTTCTTTATGCTACATAGCCATTATGCCAACTAATTACCCGATTTACTCCCTTTTGATTTGAATTCGCCCATGTCTGCATGTTGGAGCCCATATACATCATTGATTTGCTCTGCCCCAACTCTCACCCGTTTTCCCCAGATTTTAATTGTCACATTGGATAGGTCCAAGAAAGACACTTCACTTATGTTGGCATAAAATTCATGGACCCATTATTCATTTGCAATGCAAGGATTCAGGAAAAAGCACCGCCCTGTTGTGGCTTCGAGTTTTTCATGAAATGCCGGTAGTTTCTCTGGCGCATTCTCCAAGAAAAAATCTCTTTCCAAGAGCATCTTTGTCCTCGAAATATCACTGTAGTAGTGAGTGTGACACTTGGGTGCCAAGAATCGGATGTGATCATACTTGTCGATGAGGTTATCCTAAAAGCACGAGGCATACATGATATCAATCAATGAAAATTTAACATGCAAACTATGCCACAATATTCACCAAAGCTTATTGGGATGGGTACTTTGTGGTTATTGGCTAAAAATTGGAAGTGTAGGTTTTTGGAATTGCAGGAAACTGGCCTCGGTTACTGTGATCGTGGGACATGACCGCATTTATGTTGAAGCGATCGTGAATCATGACCGCGGTCTCAATACCTGAGGCTAGTTTCGTACCATCTTTTCATGTTCAAAACTTTTTCAAATTTTTAGGCCACTAGCATGCTCTACAATCTGGATTTATATGAAGACCAATTGAATAGTGCTAGTATGTGTTCGAATGTGCCCTTTTAAAATGTAAAAATCATTATTGAAAGTTTATTTAGGCAACGTATCAAACACTTGGTGTCCACAGCCTATTGGTCTACATTTTGCAAATATTTTGGGTACTCAAGATTTCCCAACTTGTGTGCACACCTCTCTCAAGCAGCCAACACCACACAATTACCAAGTATAACCATATGGAATAGCAACAATAAAAACTTTAAGTACTCTATTAATCATGCATTTTAAGGCATATTTTAAAAATAAAAGCATAGATTCATGACACCTACAAGATTTTTTATGTAAGAGGGATGCAAGGATGCTTTTGGAGAGCTCACACACTTGGCTAGAATTTGGTATAATTTGAGAATAAACTTTGAAAGGAAGTGTGAGGGAAATGGGGAAAATCAGTGATTAAATAGATGAAGTAACCGCGACCGCGATCAGGTGACTGCAATTGCGAACATGTGGGTGACCTCAATCATGCCTAGGGACCACGATCACAATAACTGAGAGCATTTATGCTCCCCTATTTTGCCATGTTCATCTCTTGTTTTGATTTATATAGTTTTTCCCCTATTCAGTTTTCAATGCAAATTTTGCACCCTTCCCACTTTTCAAGCTCACCCAATGCACTCCACAGTGCCACAAATGCATGAGTTATTCAAATGAAAAAAACTAAATCTATGGTACAAATTTAGAACAAAAAGGATATGAGCCACTTTCGTAGCATTTGTGGGTTGCCTCCCACCTAGAGCCTTAGTTATTGTCATGGCACGACGTATTTCTTTTTCTATTCTCAAGGTGAGTCCTCAAGCCCCTCCTCAATCACCTTCTCACTCTCAACATCTACAATAGACACAACTTGAAGTTCTGTGGTTTGTATCTTTGTCTTGCAAATTTTGAAAGAGACCTCATCTTCTTGCACTCTAAACTTCATTTTCCCCAATCTCCAAATTGACAATGGATCTTTCGGTTGTAAAGAAAAGGTGACCAAGGATTATAGGGCCCTCTTGGTCCATTTCACAATCCAATACCACAAAGTCTACCAGAGGTATAAACTTGTCCACTTTAGCAAGGACATCAAACAAAATTCCCATCGGCCTTTTGATAGACCGGTCTACCATTAAAAAGTCGCATAGAGGTTGGTGTAGAGGCATCCAATCCAAGATTCTTCTAGATGACAAAAGGAATTAAGTTAATGCTCGCACCAAGGTCATATAGAGCTTTGTCAAACTCATATGTCCTAATTATGAAAGGAATGGTGAACTCTCCGGAGTTATCTTTCTTTTCCACAACCTTACTATCAAAGATAGCACTACATCTGTGAGTAACCTCAATGTTGTTACCTACGACAAGCTTCAATTTGAACATAAACTTTTTCATTAACTTAGCATATCCAGGGATCTCTTAAATTGGCTCAAAAAATGGGATGTTTATTGATAAACTGCTAAGTTTTGCCATGAACTTCCTTAATTTGTCACCCTCCTATTTTTATGCAATCGTTGAGAGAATGGGGGGGACTTGAATTTTGGTCCTTGCTTAACTTTGTGGCTTTTTAGACTCAGTCACTTTCTCGGTCTCTTTCTCATCATTTTCTTCTTGACTTTGAGGTAACCCCTCCTTTGCTTTAGCTTTAGGCATTTTCTCACTATAGTCTCCTTTTAAGGGATCATCGAGTGTCTTTCCACACCTTGTGACAATTTCTAAGACTTGACCGTCATCTTTTGGATTAGAAATCATGTCACTAGGAAGTCCACCTCTATGCCTAACATTTAATTATGTGGAGATTTGCCTAATTTGGGTCTCCAATTGCTTGATAGAGGCAGAGTGAGACATCACGGATTGAGAGAGTTGAGAAAAGTCACCTTTCAACTCACGAACCATTTTCTCCACTCTACTCAATATTCTTTCTAACATATCCTCAATCTTGAATTTTTGGGGTTCGATAGCACTGGCTCCTTGGTCTTAGCTCGATCATGCGGAGGAACATAACAATTATAATCTCGCTCCTTATCTCTCTAATCTTTATCCTGCTTATGGTCCATCCAACCTTGGTTCCCACCTTGTATTAGATAGGAGGGGAAGGAATCCTCTGAGGTTTTCCTCATCTAACTTCTTTGCTTCTTCATCATCTTCATAAGATTTTGATGCTACGGCATTTACCGCTTTCGCAGGTGCACCCATAACATGCTTTGTCAAGAGTTCAAGTTGGGTCATTATTTTTTCCATTTCTCTTCCTTTCCATCTTTTTGTTTTCTTTGTTCATTATCAACCATGGAATTAGTAGAAGGGATATTGGGAGCTTCGGTATCTTAGGTATGCCAACCCCGATTTTGCTTTGATACTTCTCCGATCAAGAGAAAGGTCTTATTGTAGTGCATCTTTACTATAGATCCACCTACTGCATTATCCACCTCCATTTTTTTAATGGATCTAGGGCCCGATAAAAGATCTAGAGAAGCCCCTTCTTCGGGACCTCATGATTTGGGCATTGGGCTAGTTTTCTATTACACCTTTCCCAACCTTTGAATAACAGCTCTCCATTCATTTACCAAAAATTCCCAGTTTCATCCCTCTTTTGAAGAATTTTAGATGGTGGGAAGTATCTATTAAGAAACACCATGGTAAGCTCTTCCCAAGATATAATAGAGATGGGTGGAAGTGAGCGGAGCCATAAAACTGCCTCGCCTGTTAGTGAGAATGGAAAGAGGCAAAGCCGGATGGATTCTTGAGTAATGTGTGCTATGTTGAATGGCACACACTTCCATGAAATTCTTCAAATGGACATTCGGTTCCTCAAAACCTTGACCCCCGTACAACCCTTGCATTTGCAACATGTGAAGCATGACACTGGTCACATAGAAGACTCTGTTCCCATTGGTTTGTCGGATACAGATTGCACTTGTTTGGCCCGCTTAATTTAGTTAGCCCTCATTATCTAGGGGACCATGAAAGGAGCCCATGTTGCTCAAATTATCAATTATCATTCAATTAAAACTTAGATCACTTACAAAAAAATCAAAAATAACAAATAAAGTAAATTACACCACCCCGAGTATATCTATGTAAGAATAACACCGCACAAGTGAAATCTATATTCCACTCCCCAGCAACAATGCTATTTTGATAATGCTCAACTCACTCATATGTTTGAGGGGTGAGGTGGTCATTGTTTATAACCCAACTCGCATTGGGGTTGAATCCACAAGGAGAGAATTATAAATTTCAACTTCTATGGGTGTTCAAATTACTAAAAGGTTACCCAGAATGCTAAAAAAACACAACATGTAAAATAAAGTCGGGGAAATTGGGTTGAAATTTGTATGTAACAATCTTTGGTTAACAACACACTAATTTAGCACTATTGATTTAGAATTAATATTTGAGAAGATCTTGGGATTATGTCTACTTAAAGGTAAGGAGTGCATGGGTTGTTGAGAGTTTAACATGAAACTTAGATGTTAAGTAAAAAATAGGCTAGGTCGAAGGTCTTTGTGGTTAGTCTTTAAAAAAAACACATGGATTTCACCCATTGACTCTTTCGAGAACCTAATAAGTGTGGAATTCATAATCACCCAAAACCTCAATCGGGCATTTCTATTTCTAGGATGATGCCCTTGACATGATTCACATTCCAATCACACTTATTTCTAAGATTGTAAAAGGTAGTAAACCATAGGCTTGATTGTCCACCATTGCCTTGTCACCCTATATCCCTCTTTCAAGGATGCAATGAGTTCCCATGACTTTGTATCCATCCCTCTTTCAAGGATGATGGAGGGTTTCTAGAGGGTGGAGTTTTCACCTATCAAACCCATTTGGAGATTTGGGGTTTTCACCCACAAATTCAAACTACTAAGCTCAAGAAATAATGGAATCCATAATCAACAACTAAAAATCATGCAAATCTATCAACACCCACACACAAATACACTTTAGTTCAACATAATCCCAAGACTAAATTACTTAGATACTCATGAAGAAAGTAAAGAAACATATACCATAAAGATTATCCATAGCATTCAATCTTCAGAAAACACCAAGAATTTAGCTCTTCACAATTTAGTTATATTCTTTCCCAATTATGGTTCTTTCTTTAGATTCAAAAGTGTCTATGAGGTAAGTAATACCCAAAGGAGAAAGGGTTTTTGCCTACATAAGGTTTAGGATTCGTCCATGTAAATTTACAAACTTTCCAGGGCAAAATTCCTGCTTAGCCGCGATCGCGTGAAGATATACGCGATCGTGGACAATGCGACCGCGGTTGTGCTCCACTACCGCGGTCTCCTTACCATGTTGACTGACTCTGACCACGGTATACGGCCTGCGACTGCGGTAATTGAGGCCGTTGACTGCTCCAGGTCTTCAGCTGCACTTTTTTTCTTTCATTTGATCCCCTTTTAGCTCCAATCCACATCTTTTCATATCACCAACTATACACCTGCACAATGTGGATATTAGTGCATTAAATCACCATTATGTCTCATTAAATTCGATAAAACATGGTAGTGTGCATAAATGTTTAGTGCAAATGGGTGGTAAAATCACTACTCATTAACCTCCACTCCAGAAAATATGGTTTCCAGTGTGGGTACCCTAGGACTACACCTTTACGGTGAACTACACCTTTACGGTGAGCTACACCACTACCTTTAAGCCTAAATTAAAATAGTTTGCACATAAACCCAACAATTTACCAAGGATTCCTTATTAAGGCATTTACTATTATGGTATCGCTATACCAATTATGATTGCAAGCTTATATAATTATACCAAACTAATTTATGTCACTATTAGACTCTCAAGTTCCATTTAAAAATCCAAAACATTGCCATCAAGGGCTTTCCAAAACCATTTTCATCACCCATTATCCTTTTAATGCAATGCAATGTCCAAAAGTAGATTAAATTGTACAAATCCCATATTCAAAACCAAAGTTATATAAAAGTGGGTTGAGTTTAATTCCATTATCAAGCCAAAATCCATTAGATTTGGGAAACCCATGTTCCTCATCCCAATCCCCCTAACCATGCACCCACTCGACCCCAAAAACTATTAACCAAAGCATGAATATCATATTTAAAACATGGGGAAGTAATTCAAGTAATCACCATTAAAATCCCTCAACCTAATTTCAAACCCAATAATTAAATCATATGAATATTGAATACATTTATGCCAAAAAGAAAAATACAAATTTAGGTATGAGAGGCATGTCGGAAATACACAAAAAATTAAAAGAAATTCTAAGGTTGGATATTGAATATAGAATCCCTTGTAAAACTCTAGTATTGTCTTGCCTTGAGAGTTAAGGAGGAGAAAGTAGTGTTTTATTTGATAACTAATGTTAAAGGGGTCATTAGAGTGTTTTTATGTCGTGGGTAAAGTGTAAAGAGAGGAAAGGACAAAAAAGACCTAAATTAAAACTTGTAGGAAAATACTGAGTACATTCATCATGACCTGGGTAACAACTTGTAAAGTCTGACCATGATTCACCCTTGAGTTGTTAGATGAGGGTCAATAATCTAACCCCTCACTATCAACGAATCTTAAATAATGACTTGTTATCTGATTTCATGACTCGTGACATCAACTCAGGGTCAAGTGTTGGATTACTAGGCAACCTCATTGTCGTAGTAATGAGTCCTCATCATGTCTTGTTACCTAACATCACGACACGTTACCTACACCATTACCACTAGAAATGTTGATATTATTACAAAAATTTGGCTAATTCAACCTAGGGTCTCACATTACCCCCATAGGATCACTTGTCCTAGAATGAGGAGTTAGGGTACCCTAGACACAAAAAGAAAGAATACAAATAGAATCAAAGGACAAAATTCATGATACAATAGGAAGAAAAACAAAACCCATACCTCAAGCACTTTTATCCAACACGGGCAACAAGAATGGGTATTTGTTCTTCGTATCTTCCTCATCTTTCCATGTAACTTTTTCCAACTTTTGATTTCTCCAATGCACCTTTACCAAAGATATATCCTTAGTCCTCAATCTATGAACCTGCCTATCCAATATCTACACCAGGACCTCTCATAAGATAACAAATCCGTAACACCAACATCATCTACAGGCATTATCAATGAAGGATCACCCGCACACTTCTTCAGCATAGACACATGGAAAATAGGATAAATAGAGGCCAAACCTGCCGGCAAATATAACTCGTAAGTGACATTCCCATTTCTTCTCACAACCTGATACAGACCAACGTAACAGGTACTGAGCTTCCCCTTATTCTCAAATCTCAAGACTCTTTTCATAGGAGAAACCTTCAAGAACACCCAATCACAAACCTTAAACTCCAACTATCTCCGCCTCATATCTGCATAAGACTTTTGGCAACATTAAGAAGTCTTAAGTCTTTCTCTAATCACTTTTACCTTCTCCATTACTTGGTGAACCATGTCGGTACCAAACTACCTAGTCTCACCAACCTCAAACCATCCAATAGGAGACCTACACGTCCTCCCATAAAGAGCCTCAAAAGGAACCATTTGAATTCTAGAATGGTAACTATTA
Source organism: Capsicum pubescens (assembly GCA_030864215.1). Classification (NCBI taxonomy): domain Eukaryota; kingdom Viridiplantae; phylum Streptophyta; class Magnoliopsida; order Solanales; family Solanaceae; genus Capsicum; species Capsicum pubescens. The sequence continues at coordinate 151,523,436 of CM061543.1, read as the reverse complement.
TTGTATGCAAACTCAATGAGGGGTAAATGATCAACCCACTACCTTTAAATTCAATCACACAAGCCCTTAGCATATCCTCCAAATTATAAATATTTTGTTCCACTTGACCATCAATCAGAGGGTCGAATGGTGCTAAGGTTCACCGGAGTGCCCAAACCTTTTTAAAATGAATGCCAAAACTAAAAACAAATTGCCTACGTCAATCTGAAATGATGGACACTAGAACCCCATGCAACTTTACAACCTCCTGAATGAACAACTTAGCATAATCCTCTCTTGAGTTATTAGTCCTTACAAGCAAGAAGTGAGCAAACTTAGTGATCCTATCCATAATGACCCAAATAGAATCATATTGATTGTAAGACCGCGAAAGACCCGTAATGAAATTTATATTGATCATCTCCCACTTCCACATGAGCAGCTCTATCTCCTTATATATTCCACGAGGCTATACATTTAGCCATATCGCTCTTCATATTATTCCAATATAGATATTCTTCAATTTGTGCTACATCTTAATTGAACCCTGATGAACTGTATATCTAGACTCATGATCCTTAGTCAAAATAATTCCTCATAGCCCATCAACATCAGGAACACACAACCTTTTTTGATACATAAGAATGCCATCTCCCCTAATATTGAATGCCATAACCTTTTGCTAACCCACATCTTCTTTGATCTGCATAAGTATAGGGTCCAAATCTTTCTTGTCCTTTACCTTAGCACCAAGCGATGATTTAACCACTTCAATAACAATCACTCTCTCATTATCAGAGTCTAAGAGATGGACTCCCAAGTTAGCCAACCTGTGAATATCCTTTACCAATCCTTTTTTTCTCCTAATCTACATGAGATAAACTTCACATAGACAATATTCTAAGAGAATTAACAACAACATTAGTTTTATCTAGATGGTAGTGAAGGCTCATGTCATAATCCTTAAGCAATTCGAGCCACCACCTCTACCTGAGATTCAAACCCTTTTGTGTAAATGCATAATGCAAGCTCATTTGATCTAAATAAATTTCCACATGCACCTATACAAATAATGGCGCTAAATCCTTAAAGAAAAAACAACAGCCACCAACACTAAATCGTGAGTCGGATAATTTCTCTCATGAACATTAAGCTGCCTAGAAGCATAGGCCACAACCTTACGATGCTTCATCAAAACACAACCTAGTCCTACTGGGATGCATGAAAAGACACAACAAACCCATCATTACCCTCGGGCAGGGTCAAAACTGGCGCAGAAGTCAACTTGTTCTTCAACTTCTAAAAACTACCCTAAAAAGCATTGGACCACAAAAATTTAATATTTTTCCAAGTTAACTTCATCAGCGAAGTAGTAATTAATGTGAAACTTTCCACAAACCTACTATAATACCCTGCCAAGCCCAAGAAGCTCCTAATGTTGGTTTTAGTTATAGGTCTAGGTCACTACTTAACTGTCTCAACTTCTTGTGGATCAATAATGGTCCCCTCTCTAGAAATAACATGCTCAAGAAAAGTCACAATGTTCAGTGAAAACTCACAGTAGGAAAAATTTTCATTCAATTCTGGTAAAAGGGATTTATAATAGTAGTAGTGTGTGGGGTAAGATTCCATGAGTTATCCATACATGACAGTATGTTTCTGCCTACCAAGTATGAGAGAATATGGTGCTTGGTCAAAGAACTGAGACTTTTACTCCATATGGCAACTTAGAGTCTGGTAGTTGTAAGGAGACCTATTGTTGATATCATTGATTATGTTTACACTATAGAGGGATTACATTACAAAGCCTATGGGTTAGTGATAACAAACCTTATAACCATTACAGCTATAGTGGGAGATGTAGTAATGGTTAGTTCTGGGATATAGGTTCTTAGGGCTGGTATTCTCAACAACAGCCTTATTAGTAGTAGGCATGTTCAAGAAGTGGTTTATATTTCAAATGGAGGTTAGCCTAGTTATGTTGATTTTAGTTGTCAGTAAAGTAGTTAGTCATAGAGAGATATTCAAGAAGGTTCTTTAAGCTGAGGGTGCAATTTTTGACAAACCAGACTATTTTTTCAGGTTGGAGTGTTGAGGAATTCTATGAGTGTAGGGGGGTTGGTTAAATTTTTAGAGATTGTCCCTAATGTAAGAAGATCATTCCTTATTTTCAGAGTATTTATCAGATCAAATTAGTGACTCCCCTAGCTAGGGGTAGTACTTAGGGTTGCAAGGGTAGTCCTTGAGTTTCTCATAGAGGTACTCAAGGAGGTACGCCTTATGGTTGGTTAGGCATAAAATATGAAGTCATGCAGGTCATTATATGTTGTTCCTAGTTGGCTAAATAATAAGGCTTTGGACACTCTTATTACTGGTATGATCTTGGTCTGCCAGTAACTAGATATTTCTTTATTTGATCTAGGATCCATGTATTCTTATCTGTCTACTTATTATACATATCAGTTGGTGTTATATTGGGAGCTATTTGTTGTGCCTATGTGTGTAGATACTCTTGTGGGTGATTCTTTAGTAGTAGATCGGGTATACAGATCATGTATTGTAATTGTTAGGTAGTATGACACTCAGTCTAAACTTATTGTACTTAACATGGATGGTTTTGATATCATCTTTTGTAGGTTTTGGTTATCCCCCTATCAATGTGGTCTTGGATTGCCTTGCCAAGATTGTTACCTTAGCCATGAATGGCACACACCTAGTTGTGTGGTGGGATGTTTACATCCATGTGCTAATGTGGATTATTTCATATATTTGGGATAAGAGATTTCTATCAAGGTATTGTATGGCTTATCCCACTTATGTTTGTGATATAAGTATTAAGAGTCCTTCGTTTGACTTTGTTTTGATAGTCCATGAGTTCCATGGTGTGCTTTTTAGTGATCAACTGGCCTTCCTCGTAAAAATGATATAGTATTTTCTACTGATCTTATCTCAAGAACCTATCCTATTTCTATTGCAGCTTACTTTATATCTCTTATCCAGCTAAATGAGCTAAATATTCAACTTCAAAATCTTTTATGTAAGGGGTTCACTAGACCAAGTATATCACCTTAGAGTGCTCATATTTTATTTTTGAAGAAAGAGGATGGTTCTATGTATATGTGTATCAATTACAGAAAGCTGAATAAGGTAATCATGAAGAATAAGTAATTAATGCCCTATATTGATAAATTTTTTGACCAACTTCATGGAGCAGTTGTGTTTTCCAATACTAACATGAGATCCAGCTAATATTAATTGAGTATTTGGGTAGAGGACATTCCTAAGATAGCATTCTAGACTCACTACGACCTTTAAGATTTCCTAGTAATGTATTTTAGGTTGGTCAATACCCAGCAGTGTTCCCGATGAGCCGTGTATATAGGCCTTATTTATATTTCTTCATGATAATGTTTATAAATGGCATTCTTATATATTCAAGAAGTAGAACGAAGCATAAGTAGTATTTAAGGCCTGTGATCCACACTTTTATAGATTATTGCCATTATGCCAAATTCTCTAAGTGTTTGTTCTATCTTGAGTCTGCAGTATTCTTATTGTACTTTGTGTCCAGGGATGGGATTATGGAAAAATTGATGATGATTGAGGCCATTTGTGATTGGTCTAGGCCTACATATCAAATAGAGGTTAAGAACTTGATTGTATTGGCAGGCTACTATAAGCGGTTTGTCAAGGGGTTTGCCTCTATTGCAACACGTATGACCAAACTAACTAGACATGAGGTTTATTTTCAATGGTTAAATTTATGTGAGGTGATCTCTCGAAAGCTCAAATACTTTCTCAATTTAGCTCTTATTCTTAATCTTTTAATTGAGGGCAAAAGATATACTATATATTATGATGCCTCAGGTGTTGATTTAGGTTGTGATCTGATGAAGCAGGGATGAGTCATAGCATATGTTTCAAGACAACTGAAGGGTCATGAACATAACTACCACAATGATATCTTGGAGTTAAAAGTGGTAGCTTTCACGCTTATGATTTGGAGGTATTACTTGTATTGTAGGCTTCAATATATTATGACTCAGAAGGAATTTAATTTGAGACAAAATAGGTGGATTGAGTTACTGAAGGACTATGATCTCTCTATTCTATACCATCTGGGCAATGCAAATATGGTAGCAGATGCCTTGAGCCGGAAGGCAATAAGTATGGGAATTTTGGTGTTCTTTTTAGTTTCAAAGAGATTGTTTTCCTTGAACATCCAATCATGTAACGCCCTAAATCTGGTACCCAAAATGCTACATGGTGATCATAACCCCGAAGGACCACAAGCTAACCCATGACTGATATATGTACCTGTATACTGCATAAAATACTTTATAATGCGGAAATATGAACTGAAAGGCCATAAGGTTCAAAAATGAGACACAGTATCTAATAAAAATGTAACATCTGGGAAGGGTATGAAATACCCAAAACAACTAAAATAAGCTATTTGAACATACTGTAGTCTGGAAAACCTCTAAAACGTGATTGTCTGAATAAGGAGTAGATGGTACATGTACCCAACTAACTCCAACAAATAAAATAATTACTAAGATAATAAAATAATGATTATGTCCTCGAAAGATGAGGACTCACTTCTAACTCTGACAGCTGAGACTGGAATCTACTGATGCGTTGGAGCTCATGTCTCTGAACCTATGGTATAAGACACCATAGCGCAATATGCGTCAGTACTTTGAATGTACTGGTATACATGTGAGGTAGGATGAATGCATGGGGTTCATATGCATGAAAATAACAATAGTAAACTGACTATCATAAACGTTAGAATACATGCATGAGACAAAATAATTGACACTGATACTGTGATAACATGATTACTGAATCTAAATAATGATAACATGACATACTGATAACTAATATAACTGATAATATGAGTGACTATATTTGATGGAACTAGCTGAGTTCCATACTGTATCTGAGTTTACTGTATCCGACTGTCCTGAAATCTGAAGAACTATCTGAGTTCTATTACTGAGACTGATTGACTGTGTTTGACAGTCCAGATTTTGTAACATGAAACTATGGGAAGTAGTTATCTAACCGACATGCCCCTAATATGCCATTATGGTTGAGTTGGGTCCAATCTATAACCCCAATTAGAAGGGTGTCAATATCGCACCACTGGTAAAGACATGTTGTGGGTGACCCTCATCTGATAGTGTCCCCAAAAAAGAATGGTGGGGCCCTTATCTGAAAATGCATGTCCACCTCATCAACCCTCATCGAATAGTGTTGATGTTTAAACCTATGTTGGATACATAGTTCTGGAATACAAGGATGACTTCTAAGAATCACACCCACGTCTAATAGTATGTGTTCCCATCCTTGGGTTCACTCGGTGCTAATTCCTACTCCCATCTGAACAGACTCTGAACATGATTTACTGAACTGAACATGGGTTGTATTACTGAATTCCATTGACGGACGGAATACTACTGATATCTAACAACTGATTGAGTTCATGAGATCATGGATATTTCCTAAGTCATAAAACTGTCTGAAGTATAAGGATTCATAGCTTGACTGAGAGTATCGTGTAAACATGACATGGATCTAGGCACACAGCTAATGTTTCGGGTACGAGTACCCTCAGGACTCTATGGAAGGAAACTGACCTTGTATAACTTACTTGAACATATAACTAACATCATAATCCATAATACACTTATAGAAGCATTTTGTCAAAATATATGATAGGCATAACTTGTACAAACATGGGGATTTCATGGTATCATGCTAGTTAGGCACTTTTCCTTCATCTAGGCATTTAATCAAACATATTTTAGGCATGGTACATGTAAACATCATTGTACAATAATTAAACATCATGGTTCAATTCAAATTTCATCATTTAAGGGTTTAGTCATAGGTTTACATGAATCAATATCAATAATAATTTAACCCGCATAGAATTTATCACCCAACATGTAGTATAATTCAATTCCTCATTATCCACATGAACAAGAGCATCCCAATCATGAAATTCATAAGAAAATCCATAAACTTGAATTTAGAAAAGGGATTCTTAAATACACGAAGATTGACGAAGGAAATTCTTGATTCTGATCTTCTATGAAAAGCCCTAGGTTATTCTTGAGAGGTTTTTGAGAGAAGAGAGTGTATTTTGGATGTAAAGTGTTTGAATCATATGTTAAAGGTCTTTAATAGGGGTGGTAAATTCACCCTTTTAACCCTGGATGTTCACTCATTCCCACTTCCAAGTAGGATTAATGAACTCCTGCATAGGACCACTAGGCTTCTGATGTTTTATCTTAACCTGTTGTTATGTAGAGAACTTATCCATAAACTCTACAGTATCTCACATCATCCCACTCCACCAATAGACTTCCCTCAAGTCACAAAACATCTTTGTGGCCCTTGGATGAATCGAGTAGCGCGCAGCATGTGCTTCTGCAAGCATTCTCTGCCTTAAGTCATCTACACCTGGAACACAGGGACGACCCTGACAACGCAAAATACCATCTACCCTTGGGATAAAACCTCTACTTTTTGATCCTGAACTGAGTCTTTCAACTTGACAAAGTTGGGATCTCTATCTTGCTTTTCTTTCACCTCAAAAACTTAAGATGATTCTGAACTACTCTTAACCCATATATCACCCTCATCTTTATCGACTAAGTGAACACCTAGTCTGGCAAGCTGATGTACTTCCTGAGCTAACTTCTTCTTACTGTCATCCACATAAGCAACACTACCTATAGACAGTCTACTGAGAGTGTCGGCCACTACATTGGCCTTGCCCAGATGATAGAGGACACTCATGTCATAATCTTTTAAGATATCTAACCACCTTCTCTGATGAAGATTGAGATCTTTCATAGAAAAGACATACTAAAGACTCTTATAATCTGTGAAGTCATCTACGTACATAGAGATAATGTCTCCAAATCTTCAAGGCAAAGACTACGTCTGCTAACTCAAGATCATGAGTAGGATTATTCTTCTCATAGGGTTTAACCTGTCTAGAGGTGTAGGCTATGAACTTACCATGATGAATGAGGACACAACTTTAACCCACTTTGGATGCATCAAAGTATACTACGAACCCACCTGGACCATCTGGAAGAGCTAAAATTGGAGCTAAGGTGAGTCGAGTCTTTAACTCCTGAAAACTCATCTCGCAAGGATCTGACCACTGAAACTTGACTTTCTTCTGAGTAAATCTAGACATAGAGGATGAAATATAAGAAAATCCCTCAATAAACCATCTGTAATATCCAGCTAAACCCAAGAAACTCCTGATATCTAATGGAGAGACAGGGCGAGGCCAGTTTCACACTGCTTCAGTCTTTTGAGAATCTACTCTAATTCCATACCCGGAAATGATGTGACCAAGGAATTCTGCTGACCTTATCCAAAATTCACACTTACTGAATTTGGCGAGTACCTGATGATCTCTGAGAGTATGAAGTACTGTTCTGAGATGGTCTGCATGATCTCGCTCACTACGGGATTAGACAAAAATATCATCTATGAAGACTATGATGAACATGTCCAAGTACTATTTGAACACGCGGTTCATCAAGTCCATGAAATCTCCAGGGGCTTTGGTAATACCAAATGACATGACTAGGAATTCAAAATGGCCATACCGGGTACGGAAAGCTATTTTCGGAATGTCACATCCTCTGACTCTAAGCTGATGTTAGCCGGATCTGAGGTCTATCTTATAGAAATCACTGACACCCTAAAGTTGGTCAAACAAGTTATCAATTTTGGGAAGAGGATACTTATTCTTGATCGTGACCTAATTAAGTTGATGGTAGTCTATGTATATTTTGAGAGAACCGTCTTTCTTGTGCACGAACAAGATTGGTGCACCCCACAGGGAAATATTGGGCCTGATGAATCCCTTATCTAGAAGATCCTTCAACTAATCTTTCAATTCTCTGAGTTCTACTGGTGCCATTCTGTATGGCGGAATAGAGATAAGCTGAGTATCTAGAAGAAGATCAATGCCGAAGTCTATTTCCATTTCAGGAGGAATTCCTGGAAGATCTTTGGGAAATACATCTGAATATTCATTAACAGCTGGAAAGAATTCAAGACTGGGTGTTTCAGAACTGGAATCCTTAACATGAACGAAATGATTGACACATCCCTTAGATATCATTTTCCTTGCCCGAAGGTAGGAAACAAGTTGATCCCTGAAAGCAGATACACTACCTTTCCACTCAAGGTCAAGTTCATTTGGGAACTGAAACTGTACTATCCTATTTATGTAGTCGATTGTGGCATAAAAAGAATGAAGCTAATCAATGCTGAGAATGACATCAAAATCGATTATCTCTAATTTGACTAGATCTGTCTATGTGACTTTCTGAAATATCATAACTGGGCAGCTCCTGTATACCCGCTGGTCTATAATGGTTTTACCCACTGGGGTAGATACTGAAAAGGGCTCTTCTAGAATTTCAGGACTGACTACAAAATCAACTGTTATATAGGGAGTAACAAAAAACAAGGAAGCACCTCGATCTAGCAACACGTAAACATGAACATGATAGATATGTAACGTACTAGTAACCACATCACGAGAATTTTCCTAATCTTGCTGGGACTGGAGAGAATAGAGTCTGTTTGGGAGTTGCCCACAAGTAGCACTAGAGGTGGCACCCTGCTGATTTTGGCGACCGAACTGAGATGAGAAGCGGATATGACTCTGATAACCTGACTAAGGGTAGTCTCTAACTCTGTGTCCTGGCTTTCCACAACCAAAACAGACATTGTTGCTAGCTCTGCACATACCCATATGGTTCGTACCACAAGTCTGAAAAAAGGGATTAGTTTGGGCACTGCTAACACTGCCCTGAGACATAGAGCCTGGCTCTCTATCTTTGTTACCTTCTCTGAACTTAGGAACTGGTGCACTGGATGACAAAGGATCTCAAACTAATGACTTAGGATGAATCTGAGTATGATTACCTCCCTCTGACTTAGGCTGATAAAAATTAAGGCTACATGTACTAGCTCTCTTATTCTACTTCTCCCTCTACTTAATCTTTTGCTTCTCTATCTGGTGTGTATGATTCATGAGCCTGGATAAAGTCATGTCACTATTTAACATAGCGTATCAACACTCATTAACCATGCTATCATTAACCCCTGAAATGAACTTACTCATCTTGGCCATGCTATCGGTAACCACATGAGGGGCATATCTGGCTAATTGAGTAAACTTAAGAGAATACTCTTTCACCATCATATTGACCTTCCAGAGCTTGATGAATTCTAACACCTTAGCTTATCTAAGCTCTAGGGGAAACAATATATCAAGGAAAGTAGAAGCAAACTCCTCCCATTCAACAGGCCCTGCATCATCTGGCCTTTCTGACTTCCACTGTGTTAACCAAGTGTGAGCAACATCTAGTAACTGATATGCAGTTAGCTCAGCACTCTCACTAGAATTAATCCCCATTATGTCTGTAACCTTCTATACCTGATCTAGGAATTTCTGAGGGTCCTTATCTGACTTAGACCTACGAAAGAATGGAGGGTTCATTCGGGTGAAGTCCCGAATTCTGGTTGCAGCTGAATTGGCCACTGGATTGGATGGAACGATAGTTGTTCATTCATTCTGAGCAGCAACTAGGTTAGAAAGAGTAGTGAATGCAGCTCAAAACTCTGCATGAGAAACATGTTCTCCCAAAGCTTCTTCGGGCTGACGGGCTGGCTGATTCCCATTTCTTCTTTTAGGAGGCATGATCTGTAAAAGAAAAGGAGAAATGTATTAGATTGAGAGATTGACTTGAGATTATGCTCACTGGAACGACATGAATACTGAAAGAGGGGAAACTGTTCCTAAAACATCTTATAGTCTCTTGTTCATAAATGTGTCGCGCAATACACCCATGTACAAGACTCTACTAGATGCGTATTTCAAACTTCCTAGGACTCTATTGAACCTTAGTCTCTGATACCAAGTTTGTAACGCCCCCAATTTGGTACCCGAAATGCTACACGGTGCTCATGACCCCAAAGGACCACAAGCTAACACATGACTGATATTTGTACCTGTATACTGCATAAAATACTTTATAATGTGGAAACATAAATAGAAAGAAAATAAGTTTCAAAAATAAGACATAGTATCTGATAAAACTGTAACATCTGGGAGGGGTATGAAATACACAAAACAACTAAAATAAACTATCTGAACATACTGTATTCTAGAAAGCCTCTAAAACATGACTGTCTGAATAAGGAGTTGATGGGACATGTCCCCAACTAACTCCAACTAATTAAATAATTATTGAGATAATAAAATGATCATTTCCTTGAAATATAAGGAATCACTACTAACTCTGACAGCTGAGACTGGAATCTACTGATGCTCTGGAGCTCGTGTCTCTGAACCTATGGTATAAGACACCATAGCGTAATATGTGTCAGTACTTTGAATGTACTGGTATGCATGTGAGGTAGGATGAATGCATGGGTTTCATATGCATAAACAATAACAATAGCAGACTGACTATCATGATCGTGAGAATACATGCATGAGACATAATAACTAATACTGATACCATGATAACATGATTTCTGAATCTGAATACTGATAACATGATATACTGATAACTGATATAACTAATAAGATGAGTGACTATATCTGATAGTCCATAATCTAATGGAACTAGATGAGTTCTATATTGTATCTAAGTTGACTGTATCTAACAATCCCAAAATCTGAAAAACTATTTGAGTTCTATTACTTAGACTGATTGACTGTGTCTGACAATCTTGATTCTGTAATGTGAAACTGTGGGAAGTAGATATATAATCGACATTCCCCTAATATGCCATTATGGCTGAGTTGGGGTCCAATCTGTAACCCCAATTGGAAGGGTGTCAATACCGCGCCACTGGTAAGGACAAGCTATGGGTTACCCTCATCTGATAGTATCCCCAAAAGAGAATGGTGGGGCCCTTATCTGACATTGCTTATCCACCTCATAAACCCTCATCGTACAGTGTTGATGTCTCAATCTATGCTGGATACATAGTTCTAGAATAAAAGGATGACTTCTAAGAATCACACCCTTATCGGATAGTGTGTGCTCCCATCCTTGGATTCTCTCGGTGCTAATTCCTACTCCCATCTTAATAGACTCTAAACATGATTTACTGAACTGAACATGGGCTGAGTTACTAATTCCATTGACTGATGGAATACTACTGATATCTGACAACTGACTGAGTTCATGAGATCATGGACATTTCCTGAGTCATAAGACTGTCTGAAGTGTAAGGATTCATAGCTTGACTGAGAGTATCATGAAAACATGACATGGCTCTAGGCACACAGTTAATGTTTCAGGTCCGAGTACCCCCAGGACTCGATGGAAGGAAACTGACCTAGCATAACTTACTTGAACATATAACTAACATCATAATCCATAATACATTTATAGAAGCATTTCATCAAAACATGTGATAGGCATAACTTGTACATACATGGGGATTTCATGGTATCATGCTAGTTAGGAACTTTTCCTTCATCTAGATATTTAATCAAACATATTGTAGGCATGGTACATGTAAACATCATCGTACAATAACTAAACATCATGGTTCAATTCTAATTTCATCATTCAAGGATTTAGTCATAGGTTTGCATGAATCTATATCTATAATAACTTAACCCATATAGAATTTATCACCCAACATGGAGTGAATTCAATTTCTTTTTATCCACATGAACAAGAGCATCCCAATCATGAAATTTATAAGAAAATCTATAAACTTGAATTTAGAAAAGGGATTCTTGGACTTCATGGACGAAAGGAGTCCATGAATGAACACTATGCATACCTTGGTTCATAAATACATGAAGATTGACAGAGGAAATTCTTGATTGTGAATCTTCTATGAAAAGCCCTAGGTTGTTCTTGAGAGGTTTTAGAGAGAACAGAGTGTATTTTGGGTGAAATATGGATGAATCACGTGTTAAAGGGATTAAATATGGGTAGAGAATTGACCCTTTTACCCTTGGACGTGTGTTGTAATTTTAGAAAAAAAAATCCAAATTGGACCCCTGGCGCGACGCGATGCTATCACGCCGGGTCACTAGAATTTAACAATTAGGAAACTGAGGGATGGCGCGACGTGGAGCCATCGCGTTGCTCCTTCTTTTGCAACCTGGAACTTTGACGCGACACGGAGAAAATTGCGTTGAGACACTGGAAAAGGACAATTTCCACTATAGATTGTGGCGCGGCGCGCCACTGACCAATATGGCACTGTTTTACGAAAAAAACATGAAATAGTCACAACTTCTTACTCGGTTATCAGATTTAGGCAAATTTTATATAGATGGAAAGCTTATTGAATTTCCCACATGACAAGAAGTAAAAACTTAAAAATACCTCGTGTACAAAATAGGATTCATCTTTCAAAGAAAGCTCTTAATATTTTTTAGATGATTTCAAGCTAGGAAAAGGTACGGGGTATTACAATATCGCTCCCTTGAGAAAATTCGGCCTCGAATTAAACTGAGATTGAGGGGAAGAACAAAAACTGACATACATACTGAACATGAATTAGTGAAACATGATCTCATGACTGACATGACTGATAACTGAATATATCTTACTGGACACGCATACCTGATGAATGCGTAACTGATTCATGAATGCATGATTGAGTGTTCTGAGGAACTAAGTTTGTCATAATTAGAATGCAAGTCTGATGCATAATTATATAACTAAATTGATACATGAATTCTTGAATAAATATGCAATGGTACTTGATACCAAGTTTATGATGAACACTAAACATGAAACTGAGTAAGCTTTAGGAGGATTGTTACCTTGATCTTGATCTGAGTTGGTGGAGAAGAGGTGAGGATACTTGGTACGCATGTCTGCTTCTGCTTCCCAAGTATCTCCCTTGAAAGACTGATTTCCCCAAAGAACTTTAACTAGAGGGACTTCTTTGTTCCTCAATCTACGAGTCTGATAGTCTAGAATTTGGACTGGAATCTCCTCATAAGAGAGACTATTCTGAACATCAATGTTCTAAATAGGGACTACAACTGTTGGGTCACCTATGCACTTCTTGAGCAAAGAGACATGGAAGACTGAATGAACTGAGGCTACATCTGAAGTCAATTCGAGCTCATAAGCTACCTTGCCGAATTGACTGAGAATCTTGAAGGGACCAACATATCGGGGATGAGTTTCCCTTTCTTGCCGAACCACTTCACTCCCTTCATGGGAGAGATCTTTAGATAGACATAGTCACTAATCTCGAACTGGAGATCTTTTCTACAAATATCTGCATAAGACTTATGTCGGCTCTGAGCAGACCAGAGTCTTTCTCTAATCAACTGGACTTTTTCTAAGGCATCGAATACTAAGTTAGGCCCTATGATTTAGGCCTCACTAACTTCGAACCAACTGATTGGAGATCTACATCTCCTACCGTAGAGAGCTTCGAATAGAGCCATCTAAATACTAGAATGATAGTTGTTATTGTATGCAAACTCAATCAAAGGAAAGTGGTAATCCCAACTGCCCTTGAAAATCTGTCTGAGGAGGAAAGGTTGTACTGAGATGAACTTGGGTACCAAAACCCTTTTTGAATGCTTTCCTGAAATGAGAGGTGAACTGGGTACCTCTATCTGAGATAATAGATAATAGAACGTCGTGTAATCTGACCAACTCCCTAATGTAGAGTTTGGCGTAATCCTCAGCCGAATAAGAGGTATGAACTGGAAGGAAATTGGTTAATTTGGTCATCCTGTCTACAATGACCCAAACTGAATCATGCTGATGACGAGTTTGAGTCAAACCCATTACAAAGTCCATGTTCACTTCTTCCTACTTCCAAGTAGGAATAATAAACTCCTGCATAAGGCCACTAGGCTTCTGATGCTCTATCTTAACCTGCTGACATATAGAGCACTTAGCCATAAACTTTGCAACATCTCTCTTCATTCGAATCCACCAATAGACTTCACGCAAGTTGCGGTACATCTTTGAGGCCCCTGGATGAATAGACTAGCACGCACCCTGTACTTCTGTAAGAATTCACTGCCTTAAGTCATCTACACCTAGAACACAGAGATGACCCTGACAATGCAAAACACCATCTCCCCCTTGGGAGAAAACCTCTACTTTCTGATCCTGAACTGACTCTTTCAACTTAACAAGGTTGGGATCTCTATCTTGCTTTTCTTTCACCTAGGAAATTGAGATAATTTTTAACTACTCTGAACCCATATATCACCCTCATCTGTATCAACTAAGCGAATGCCTAGTCTAGCAAGCTGATGAACTTCCTGAGCTAACTTATTCTTACTGTGTCATCCACATGAGAAAACTACCCATAGACAGTCTACTGAAAGCATCAGCCACTACATTGGCTTTTCCCGAATGGTAAAGGGCACTCATGTCATAATCTTTCAAGAGCTCTAACTACCTTCTCTGATGAAGATTGAGATCTTTCTGAGAAAAGACATACTGAAGACTCTTATAATCTGTGAAAACATCTACATGAACTCCGTAGAGATAATGCCTCCAAATCTTCAAGGCAAAGACTACAGCTCTAACTCAAGATCATGAGTAGGCTAATTCTTCTCATAGGGTTTAAGCTGTCTGGAGGCGTAGGCTATGACCTTACCATGCTGCATGAGGACACAACCTAAACCCACTCTGGATACATCACAGTATACTATGAGCCCATTTGGACCCTCTGGAAGAGCTAAAACTGGAGCTGAGGTGAGTCGAGTCTTCAACTCCTGAAAAATCTTCTCGCAAGGATCTGGCCACTGAAACTTGACTTTTTTCTGAGTCAATCTAGACATAGGGGATGCAATAGAAGAAAATTCCTAAACAAACCATCTGTAATAGCCATCCAAACCCAAAAAACTCCTGATATCTGATGGAGAGACAGGGCGAGGCCAGTTTCTTACTGCTTCGGTCTTTTGAGGATCTACTCTAATGCCATCACCAGAATTTATGTGACCATGGAATGCTACTGAACTTAGCCAAAATTTGCACTTACAGAATTTGGCGAGTAGCTGGTGATCTCTAAGAGTTTGAAGTACTGTACTAAGATCGTCTGTATGATCTCGCTCATTACGGGAATAGACTAGAATATCATCTATAAATACTATGACGAACATGTCTAAGTATTGTTTGAACACGCGGTTCTTCACGTCCATGAAAGCTACAGGGGCATTTGTAAGACCAAATAACATGACTAGGAATTCAAAGTGACCATACCGGGTATGGAAAACTGTTTTCAGAATGTCACATTCTTTGACTCTAAGATGATGATAGCCGGATCAGAGGCCTATCTTAGAGAAATAACTGACACCCTAAAGTTGGTCAAACATATCATCGATTCTGGGAAGAGGATACTTGTTCTTGACCGTGACCTTATTAAGTTGACGGTAGTCTATGCACATTCTGAGAGAATCATCTTTCTTGCGTATGAATAAGATAGGTGCGCCCATGGGGAAATATCGAGCCTGATGAATCCCTGATCTAGGAGATCCTTCAATTGTTATTTCAATTCTTTGAGTTTTGTTGGTGCCATTCTGTATGGCAGAATAGAGATAGGCTGAGCATATGGAAAAACATCAATGCCGAAGTCTGTTTTCCTTTCGAGAGGAATTCCTAGAAGATCTTCGGGAAAGACATATGAATATTTATTCACTACTGGAATGGATTAAAAACTGGGTGTTTCGAAACTGGGATCCTTAACATGAACAAGATGATAGACACATCCCTTATATATCATTTGCCTTGCCTGAAGGTAGGAAATAAGATGAACCTTGAAAGAGGATACACTACCCTTCCACTCAAGGATGGGTTCATTTGGAAACTGAAACTGAACTATCCTAGTTCTGCATTCGACTGTGGCATAGTAAGAATGAAGCCAATCCAGGCCGAGAATTACATCAAAATCAGTTATCTCTAATTTGACTAAATCTGCAGAAGTGACTTTCTGAAATATCATAACCAGGAAGTTTCTATATACCCACCAGGCTATGATGGTTTTACCCACTGGGGTAGAGACTAAAAAGGGCTCTGCTAGAATTTCAGTACTGACCGTCATCTTTTGGATTAGAAATCATGTCACTAGGAAGTCCACCTCTATGCCTAACATTTAATTATGTGGAGATTTGCCTAATTTAGGTCTCCAATTGCTTGATAGAGGCAGAGTGAGACATCACGGATTGAGAGAGTTGAGAAAAGTCACCTTTCAATTCATGAACCATTTTCTCCACTCTACTCAATATTATTTCTAACACATCCTCAGTTTTGAATTTTTGGGGTTCGATGGCACTGGCTCCTTGGTCTTAGCTCAATCATGAGGGGGAACATAACGATTATAATCGCTCTCCTTATCTCTCTAATCTTTATCCTGCTCATGGTCTACCAACCTTGGTTCCTACCTTGTCTTAGATAGGAGGGGCGGAATCCTCTGAGGTTTTCCTCATCTAACTTCTTTGCTTCCTCATCATCTTCATAAGACTTTGATGCTACGACATTTACCGCTTTCGCGGGTGCACCCATAACATGATTTGTCAAGAGTTCAAGTTGGGTCATTATTTTGGCCATGTTCTCTTCCTTTACATCTTTCTATTTTCTTTGTTCATATTCAACCATGGAATTAGTAGAAGGGATATTGGGAGCTTCGGTATCTCGGGTATGCCAACCCCGATTTTTCTTTGACACTTCTCCGATCAATAGAAAGGTCTCATTGTAGTGCATCTTTACTATAGAGACACCTACTGCGTTATCCATCTCCATTTTTTTAATAGATCTAGGGCCCGATAAAATATCTAGAGAAGCCCCTTCTTCGGGACCTCATAATTTGGGCATTGGGCTAATTTTCCATTACACCTTTCCCAACCTTTGAACAACAGCTCTCCATTCATTTGCCAAAAATTCCCAGTTTCATCCCACTTTTGAAGCATTTTAGATGGTGGGAAGTATCTATGAAGTAACACCATGGTAAGATCTTCCCAAGATATAATAGAGATGGGTGGAAGTGAGCGGAGCCATAAAACCGCCTCGCCCATTAGTGAGAATGGAAAGAGGCAAAGCCGGATGGATTCATGAGTAATATGTGCTATGTTTAATGGCACACACTTCCATGAAATTCTTCAAATGGACATTCGGTTCCTCAAAACCTTGACCCTCGTACAACCCTTGCATTTGCAACATGTGAAGCATGACACTGGTCATATGGAAGACTCCGTTCCCATTGGTTTGTCGGATACAGATTGCACTTATTTGGTCTGCTTAATTTAGTTGGCCCTCATCATCTAGTGGACCATGAAAGGAGTCCATGTTGCTCAAATTATCACTTATCATTCAATCAAAACATAGATCACCTACAAAAAATTCAAAAACAATAAATAAAGTAAATTACACCACCCCGGGTATATCCATGTAAGAATAACACCGCACAAGTGAAATCTATATTCCACTCCCCCGCAATAATGCTATTCTGATAATGCTCAACTCACTCGTATATTTGATGGGTTAGGTGGTCATTGTCAATAACCCAACTCACGATGGGGTCGAATCCACTAGGAGAGAATTATAAATTTCAACTTCTATGGGTGTTCTAATTACTAAAAGGTTACCCAGAATGCTAAAAAACACCACATGTAAAATAATGTCGGGGAAATTGGGTTAAAATTTATTTGTAACAATCTTTGGTTAACAACGCACTAATTTACCACTAATGATTTAGAAATAATATTTGAGAAGATCTTGGGATTATGTCTACTTAAATGTAAGGAGTGCATGGGTTGTTGAGAGTTTAACATGAAACTTAGATGTTAAGTAAAAAATTGGATAAGTCGAAGGTTTTTGTGGTTAGTCTTTAAACAAAACCACATGAATTTCACCCATTGACTCTTTCGAGAACCTAACAAGTGTGCAATTCATAATCACCCAAAACCTTAATCGGGCATCTCTATTTCTAGGATGATGCCCTTGACATGATTCACATTCCAATCACACTTATTTCTAAGATTGCAAAAGGTAGTAAAGCATAGGCTTGATTGTCCACCATTGTCTTGTCACCCTATATTCCTCTTTAAAGGATGCAATGAGTTCCCATGACTTTGCATCCATTCCTCTTTCAAGGATGATAGAAAGTTTCTACAGGTTGGAGTTTTCACCTATCAAACCCATTTGGAGATTTGGGGTTTCACCCATAAATTCCAACTACTAAGCTCAAGAAATAATGGAATCCATAATCAACAACTAAAAATCATGCAAATCTATGAACACCCACACACAAATACACTTTAGTTCAACATAATCCCAAGACTAAATTACTTAGATACACATAAAGAAAGTAAAGAAACATATACCATTAAGATTATCCATAGCATTCATTCTTCACAAAACACCATGAATTTAGCTCTCCAGAATTTAGTTATATTCTTTCCCAATTAAGGTTCTTTCTTTAGATTCAAAAGTGTCTATGAGGTAAGAAATACCCAAAAAAGAAAGGGTTTTTGCCTACAAAAGGTTTAAGATTCGTCCATGTAAATTTACAAACTTCCCAGGGCAAAATTCCTGCTTAGCCGCGATCGCGTGAAGATATCCGCGATCGCGGACAACGCGACCGTAGTTGTACTCCGCTACCGCGGTCTCCTTACCATGATGACTGATTGTGACCGTGGTATACGTCCTGCAACTGCGGTAATTGAGGTCGTTGACTGCTCCTGGTCTTCAGATGTACTTCTTTTCTTTCATTTGATCACCTTTTAGCTCCAATCAAAATCTTTTCATATCACCAACTATACACATGCACAATGTGGATATTAGTGCATTAAATCACCATTATGTCTTATTAAATTCGACAAAACATGGTAGTGTGCATAAATGTTTAGTGCAAATAGGTGGTAAAATCACCACTCATTAACCTCCACTCCAGAAAATAAGGTTTCCAGTGTGGGACCCCTAGGACTACACCTTTATGGTGAACTACACCTTTACGGTGAGCTACACCATTACCTTTAAGCCTAAATTAAAATAGTTTGCACATAAACCCAACAATTTACCAAGGATTCCTTATTAAGGCATTTACCATTATGGTATCGTTATACCAATTATGATTGCAATCTTATATAATTATACCAAACTAATTTATGTAACTATTAGACTCTCAATTTCCATTTAAAAATAAAAACCATTGCCATCAAGGGCTTTCCAAAACCATTTTCATCACCCATTATCCTTTTAATGCAATGCAATGTCCAAAAGTAGGTTAAATTGTACAAATCCCATATTCAAAACCAAAGTTATATAAAGGTGGGTTGAGTTTAATTTCATTATCAAGCCAAAATCCATTAGATTTGGGAAACCCATGTTCCTCATCCTAATCCCCCTAACCATGCACCCACTCGACCCCAAAAACTATTAACCAAAGCATGAATATCATATTTAAAACATGGGGAAGTAATTCAAGTAATCATTATTAAAATCCCTTAACCCAATTTCATACCCAATAATTAAATCATATGAATATTGAATACATTTATGCCAAAAAGAAAAATACAAATTTAGGGATGAGAGGCATGTCGTAAATATAAAAAAAATAAAAGAAATTCTAAGGTTGGATATTGAATATAGAATCCCTTGTAAAACTCTAGTATTGTCTTACCTTGAGAGTTAAAGAGGAGAAAGTAGTGTTTTTATTTGATAACTAATGTTAAAGGGGTCATTAGAGTGTTTTTATGTCGTGGGTAAAGTGTAAAGAGAGGAAAGGACAAAAAAGACCTAAATTATAACTTGTAGAAAAATACTGAGTACATTTATCATGACTTGGGTAACAACTCGTGAAGTCTGACCATGATTCGTACCCTTGAGTTGTTAGATGAGGGTCAATAATCTGACCCTTCACTATCAACGAATCTCATATAATGACTTGTTATCTGATTTCATGACACGTGACATCAACTCATGGTCAAGTGTTGGATTACTAAGCAACCTCATTGTCATAGTAATGAGTCCTCGTCATGGCTTATCACCTGACATCACGACACGTTACCTACACCGTTACCAATAGAAATGTTGATATTATTACAAAAAATTGGCTAATTCAACCTAGGGTCTCACATTACCCCCATAGGATCACTCGTCCTAGAATGAGGAGTTAGGGTACCCTAGACACGAAAAGAAAGAATACAAACAGAATCCAAGGAAAAAATTCATGATACAATAGGAAGAAAAACAAAACCCATACCTCAAGCACTTTTATCCAACATGGGCAACAATAATGGGTATTTGGTCTTCGTATCTTCCTCAGCTTTCCATGTAACTTTTTCCAACTTTTGATTTCTCCAAAGCACCTTTACCAAAGTTATATCCTTAGTCCTTAATCTTTGAACCTGCCTATCCAATATATTCACCAGGAACTCTCATAAGATAACAAATCCATAACACCAACATCATCTACAGGCACTATCAATGAAGGATCACCCGCACACTTCTTCAGCATAGACACATGGAAAATAGGATGAATAGAGGCCAAACTTTCCGGCAAATATAACTCGTAAGTGACATTCCTAATTCTCCTCACAACCTGATACGGACCAACGTAACAGGTACTGAGCTTCCCCTTCTTCTCAAATCTCACGACTCTTTTCATAGGAGAAACCTTAAAGAACACCCAATCAAAAACATTAAACTCCAACTATCTCCGCCTCATATCTGCATAAGACTTTCTGCAACATTAAGAAGTCTTAAGTCTTTGTCTAATCACTTTTACCTTCTTCATTACTTGGTGAACCATGTCGGCACCAAACTACCTAGTCTCACCAACCTCAAACCATCCAATAGGAGACCTACACGTCCTCCCATAAAGAGCCTCAAAAGGAACCATTTGAATTCTAGAATGGTAACTATTATAGTATGCAAACTCAATGAGGGGTAAATGATCAACCCACTACCTTTAAATTCAATCACACAAGCCCTTAGCATATCCTCCAAATTCTAAATAGTTTGTTCCACTTGACCATCAATCAGAGGGTCGAAGTGGTGCTAAGGTTCACCCGAGTGCCCAAACCTTTTTAAAATGAATGACAAAACTAAAAAAATTTGCCTACGTCGATTTGAAATGATGGACACTAGCACCCCATGCAACTTTACAACCTCCTGAATGAACAACTTAGCATAATCCTCTCTTGAGTTGTTAGTCCTCACAAGCAAAAAGTGAGAAAACTTAGTGATCCTATCCATAATGACCCAAATAGAATCATATTAATTGCAAGACCGCGAAAGACCCGTAATGAAATTTATATTGATCATCTCCCACTTCCACATGAGCATCTCTATCTCCTTATATATGCTACGAGGCTATACATTTAGCCATATCGCTCTTCATATTATTCCAATATAGATATTCTTCAAGTTGTGCTACATCTTAGTTGAACCCTGATGAACTATATATCTAGACTCATGATCCTTAGTCAAAATATTTCCTCATAGACCATCAACATCAGGAACACATAACCTTTCATGATACATAAGAATGTCATCTCCCCTAATCTAGACTGCCATAACCTTTTGCTAACTGGCATCTTCTTTGATCTGTATAAGTATAAGGTCCAAATCTTGCTTGTCCTTTACCTCAGCACCAAGAGATAATTTAACCACTTCAATAACAATCACTTCCCCATCCTCAGAGTCTAAGAGACGGACTCCCAAGTTATCCAACCTGTGAATATCCTTTACCAGTCCCTTTTTTCTCCTAATCTACATGAGATAAACTTCCCATAGACAATATGCTAAGAGCATTAGCAACAACATTAGTTTTATCTAGATGGTAGTGAAGGCTCATGTCATAATCCTTAAGCAATTTGAGCCACCGCCTCTACCTGAGATTCAAACCCTTTTGTGTAAATGCATAATGCAAGATCATTTGATCTAAATAACTTTCCACATGCACCTATACAAATAATGGCGCTAAATCTTTAAAGAAAAAACAACAGCCACCAACACTAAATCGTGAGTCGGATAATTTCTCTCATAAACATTAAGCTGCCTGGAAGCATAGGCCACAACCTTATGATGCTTCATCAAAACACAACTTAGTCCCACTGGGATGCATGATAAGACACAACAAACCCATCATTACCCTCGAGCAGGGTCAAAACTGGCGTAGAAGTCAACTTGTCCTTCAACTTCTAAAAACTACCCTAACAAGCATTGGACCACAAAAACTTAATATTTTTCCAAGTTAACTTCATCAGCGAAGCAGTAATTCTTAACTGTCTCAACTTCTTGTGGATCTATAATGATCCCCTCTCTAGAAATAACATGCTCAAGAAAAGTCACAATGTTCAGCCAAAACTCACACTTGGAAAAATTTTCATTCAATTCTTGGTCCTTAAGAGTTTATAACATGATTCGAAGGTAATTAGTAAGATCCTCCTGATATACAAACAAAGCATAGAATCAAAAATTAAACTAAGAAACAAATATGAAAGATAAAGGAATAAATAGAAAGCAAGTAACAAATAGACATGATGAATGAATAAATAGCAAACAAAGGGTGTATCAAACCCCTAACCCTCTATTCAATTTAAAACTAAGAACAAATCTCCTATGTAGATCTCAAGGGCATTGGATTCTCGAGCAACCCACGTTTCTAAATGATAAATCAACACAAGTGATTCCATGTTTGCCATAAGCCAATCCAAGATTTCCTGACACTTGAACAAGTGTTTACATTCATAATTCATCAATAACTACTCACTAAATAAAAGAGAAGTACTATTTATAGTCTAGGCTAAGTCATTACATAATATGGACCAAAAGTGACCTATTTAGGAAAGACTAAACATAGAAGACCATTAAGCACATGCTTGAGCATTTGTAGAGCATATAGGGCACACCCTAAGGGTATATTAGGTAGTTTTTACCTACTCTAGTGGATATAGAGTGGGTTGGGCGCACCACTAAAATGGATGGGGAGCATGTCCTCTTTCGGGGGTTTTCTAGCCCCGTCTTGCCAACCTGTGTCTTCTTTAACATGCCTCATTCCTCCTAAATTGTCATGATCATCAAATAGACACCTTTTGTATAGAAACAAAGACCCTTCAAGTGCCTCTTTACCCATAGGAATCCTCTCTAATGATCCATAGCCCATTTAGATTGTATCATCCTCTCTTTCTTGAAAAAGATTCATCCTTGAATCTACAACCTTTAAACACAATATGATAACACACAAATAATATTTCCTTGAAGAATGAGAGTTAGAATAAGGGTTAGAATCAAAACATCCATGCGAAGGAGGTGCACATTTGACATACAACCAACGATCTTTTTTTATCAACAAAATGAATTGAGTATACACTGCACAAAGATGTTGGCAATAAGAAGCCTTATGAATCAAGGAAAATTCCAAGGTCATACTACACAAGTGTTTCATTATTTTTCCATAAGACAATATATAAGAACTCCCACCTCTATCTAAAATAAATTCAATATCAACATACATGTCGTCAAATGCAAAGAGGTAGTAAAGAAAGGTATGAATAAGATGAGTCCTATCTAAGGAATTTCCATAATTAAGAATATCAGGTACTCATGAAATATAGTAATCAAGTCACTAGGAGTTGGAATAACAAAGGATGGAGTCAAGGCATTAGGATGCACATCACTCTTCCTTTTAAGGCAACCCATGTTCACACAAAATGCATTTTTAACACAAATATTCTCATCATCATAGACAAAAATATAGAAAAGAAAAGAGTTAAGGACACCATATCATCAAAATTACCCTCAAACCTGAGTTTACAATAAGATGAGACAAGACATTAAAAGCACATTACAAATTTTCTCTTTAATCAATTTCCCTCAAGAAGTCCATTCATAAATTGCATCATACTATTAAAGAAATTAGAGAATCTATGAGAAACCAATTCACGCCAAGCCAAAGGGTATACCCAAGAAGTTGGGTGACTTCTTTTCATGGCACGTAGCATGTTCCCAAGAGTCCTTACTATTACTTTAACTTGTCCAACTACACAAGTGTGACAAGGAATAGGAAACCAAAGTTGTACATCCAGTACACAC
Organism: Capsicum pubescens; assembly: GCA_030864215.1. Classification (NCBI taxonomy): domain Eukaryota; kingdom Viridiplantae; phylum Streptophyta; class Magnoliopsida; order Solanales; family Solanaceae; genus Capsicum; species Capsicum pubescens. Next base: position 151,499,347 of record CM061543.1, on the reverse strand, counting down.
CAAGGAATATTCCCTAAGCAACAATTAGATTTGTCATTAATATTGTAAGGCCCACACAATTTTAGCATCAAAGGCAAACACTATAAAGTAATTGTGAAGACACTAATACTCTCATGGTGTGACATGATTTAAATCAAATTCAACGGTCTATTCAATACAAAAAATATCATCTCGCTCCAAGGATTACTAGAAATAAGAGGGGGTAGGTACATACCTTGAAAGAAACGCCTTGAATTTGTTCTCTTGTCCTCCATAGATTCTTTATAAGGACCTTCCCTTCTATGCATCAACTTATACCAATAGTATTGATCCTTTTTTCTCTTTGTAGCAATTCCCTTGGTAGGTAACTCCTTCTTTAGATCCATGGGGTTATGCTTCACTCCTGTCATAAGGTATTCATCAACCCATAGGCATTTGATTAGGCTCTTCCTTTGAGTCAAGTATTCATCAACCTTGGAGTCCTTAAATAAGAACTTATATAGGCCTTCAAACTTATGCTCATGAGAGGTCTTATTTTAGTCCTCTTTTGAAAGCATTAGCTTATAAACCTACAAGAAAGAAGTATTGGTACTAGGAAAAATGTTAGTTCCATGGTTAGCATGCAATAAAGGACTAGGTTTTAGAAGTTCCACAACTAAGTATTCCTTGCCTCCCATATTTAATTCAACCCATGGCTCAACATTCTCACACAACTCTATTTCTTGAGACAAGTTCTTCTTTCTATTCTTAGCTTCCTCTTCCCCTTTATCCTTAACTAGATTAGGTTGACGTTGGTTTAGTGAAGTTTAGGGTAGTTTGGGAAAGGTATTTTGCGTATGTCCACTCAAGGAATCGTGAAAGTTTAATGGACTGGAAAGGGTAGACTTAGGGAAGTTTAGATGACCTATCACGTCATCCATCCTTCCACACATACTAGACATACTTTCTTTGAGATATCCTAATCAGCTATCCATAGAATTAAGCATCTCCATAACGAAACTAACCCAACTAGGTATCTCACCTTCCTCGTCCATCTTACCTAACAAAAAAAATGAAAAAAAAAAAAAACAACAAACATGTTAGGTTAGGAAATCAACCTCACAAACTCTCAATTTTCACATCTTTGGTTGTTCACTCAACTGGCATCACAAGCATTGATAGATCATTTATACTCTAATCAGAATGCTTGATATCAATTATGACTTGAGGTCAGAATAGATTCTTGTTTGAAGCAGCTCACTTATTTTATTCCACATTTTAAATCTTAACCCATTTGCCTTTTAACTTCACACTTATATATATTTGGCCACTTTAAACCTTAAGATAGAATACCACCTTACTATCTCACGTTTAAATAATTTCATCAAGTTAACTTGGTCAAACATATGATGAAGTGTATAGGCATTTCAGTACCTTCTAATTCTTCAGAGGAAAGAGGGATTTGAGAAATATTAGAGATTTTTAGTTCTTTTTCTGAAGAAGAAAATTCAGATTGAGGGACTTCTTGTTCAATCGGTGAACCAAAACCTTGATTCGAATCCTCCATCATGGATGACTCAGCAAAAAATTTTATGGTTGAGGAAGTTTGGACGAGGAAAGACTTAGTGAGGAATTATGGATTTTCTGGAGAGGACTCAGTAGGCAGAGTTAATGCAGGTTCTTGTTGAGGACATAAAGTGGTTTCTTCTATGATACTGGGTGTTAAAGAATCAGATTATTTGATTTGGAGATTTTTTAAAATTAGTTTATTTGGATGTTTGGAACTTTAAGTTAAGGAATGGTGGGTAAAACACTTTGTGATTCTTGAGAAAGATCAAAAAAGGACTCTTTAATAGGTGTTGAGAAAGATGGAGTTTCTGCCATTTTGAATTTTTGAGTAAAAAAGACCAGGTTAGTTTAGAGATGGGGATGATTTAGGAAGATGATTTGAGTTAATTCGGGAAAGAGTGAGAATAAAAAGATTTGATTTTATAATTAATGGAGGTGACCATTTTTGACATTTCAAAGGTGTTTTTTTGAATTAACGTGTCTGACTATAATAGGTGAGACTCTTCATATTTGTTGTGAATTGAGAGTATTTTTTTAGATTAGGAAGGACATGTATCTTTTTAAATAGAAATTTTATGATTCTTAAGGCACACTGATTTGGTACTAACCTGAGAGATTGGACCAGGTCCCTCTCTTTCTTGAGTGAATTCTTCATTTGTCTCTTCAATTTGGCCTTTTAAGATGAATTTTACAGGAACCAGGTCCCTGAAGAATTTGACTGGATCCTTCTCAATATTCTTTTAGCTGGACCAAGGATTTGTAACAGAGACCTTGATCACCATCACTTTCATCATTCCTTTCTACATCAATTTTTCCTATACCATCATCTTCATCAATATCATCCCTTTGAACATGAATGAGTTCTTCAAAGTCATAATTTTCCTTATCACTTGGATTCACCAGCTTTGGCATCCCACGGATTGGGTCCCATGAAATCAACTAGTTCAGCACAAAGAAACTAAAATGGACATAAGTCCCATGTTGGTAATGAGAGCTTCTTCAAATTTTTGTCCCATGTTGGTAATGAGAGCTTCTTCAAATTTTTCAAAGTTTTAGATCCCTTATGATAGGTATTCCCATGTTAGATATATCTGACATTGTTCATTCTAGCTCTAATCAAATTTGACAATTTTCCTTCATGTGACCATCTTTTCCATAATTATTGCATAAGGGTTTCTGAACCCTATTTGTAATACCATGAACACCTTTCTCTTGAGACCTATGTGATTGGGTTTGATGATGATATCTAATCCCATTACCATTACTAACACTCTAACCAATTAAATTAGAAAGAATTTTAGAGAATATGGTCCATTATAGAGATTTATTGAGTTCCTGTCTTAAACGAACCAGGTCCCTTTCTAACTCTTCATTCTTTTAGAGTGCAGTCATAAGGTGCTTTGAAGAATCCCGCAATTTATCTACAAGCTCAATCTGAATCTTTGAACATTTTTTCTTCCCTTTATTATCAAAGTCATTTACTTTCTCCAGTTGACTCAATAAACTCATATTATCATATTTTAACTTAGCAAATTGTTTTTCTGCTTCAAAAATCTGGAGAGTTAAAGCAATTAATTCAATATCCTAATTCTCTACTTTCTCTTCTAGTTCATTTTTCTTAGTAGTCAGTTCACACACTGAATCAATCAACATATTTTCTAGCTTCTTTATCTTTCTAGCAGAGTAATTATCTAACTTTTTCTTAATGTTAGAGAGAGTTACCTCATTTTCTTTTTCATTTTCAGTGTTTTTCATGAGAGAAAATAAGAAATCAAAGGTCACTTTCTCATCCTCCACTTCCATCATGGAAACATCTTCATGTTTCCCATCTTTCCTAAATTCACTGGAGGAATCCCCCCAGACAGTTAAGACTGACTTAACTACAAAATTAGCTATAACCTTTCTTCTTGGCTTTATAGGGGCCTGGTCCCTATTATTTCCTTTGTCACTACACGACTGAAGATATTTCTGGTAATCCATTTTATGCATTGGACAGTCCTTAATGAAATGCTCAGGACATTCTCCCTTCTTGTTGCTGCTTCCTTTTCTTTAAACCTGACCACTTTTCTTCATTTCTTTAACAATTCTTTTTGTCAAATAGATAACATTAGTGTCTTCTTCTCCTGAGTCTGACTTTCTAGCCCTTAAAGCCAGAGATTTTTCTCTTTTTACTTCCTTCTTCTCTTGCCCTTATTATTTCTTGAGTTCATATGTCTTCAGATTACCAATGATTTCATCCATAGCGAGAGTTTTTAGGTTCCTTGCCTTAGTAATAGCATCCACTTGCTTTCACAGGATTTAGTAGAAATCCCAAAAGTTTTCTAACCTGTCACTTTTCCTAAATAATGCAACTCATTGGTGATTAAAGTAAATCTTATAGCATCTCTTGGATAGTTTCTCCTTCTTTCATAGTGAAGGTTTCATACTTAGTAGTAAGCATATCAACTTTTGAATCCTTTACATTAGTGGTTCCTTCATGAGCAGTCTTCAAGCAATCCCAGATTTCATCAGCATTTTCACATACAGAAATCATGTTGTATTCATCAGGCCCTATGAGACAAACTGCAGTTTCTTGGCCTTGCAATTTTTCTCAACTTTCTTTCTATCTTCATCATCATACTCTTTCCTGCTTTTAACAACCATTCTATTAATAAAGCACTGGAAAATTGATAACTTTGCAAAAAAACTAAAGAATACAAGGATTTAACATGGAAACCTCTTTGTTCAAGGGATGAAAAACCATAGCTTGACCTCATAAGCACCCAACAATCCACTATAATCAAAATCTTGATTACAGACTCAATGAACCAAACTCTAGGATCCACCTGGTTGTAATAACTCTAGTACAAGCCTATCTTGACAACTCTGCCAAGAACTCGCCTTGATATTGATTAACTCTAACCAATATCAAACTCAGGTAACTCTATTTAAGAACTCTTGAGAAACTAAATAAAGTATTGCTCTAATACAACAATAACAAGCCTAGTATATTCTCACTTAGTGAGGTCTGGGGTGGGTAAAATATACGCAATCCATACTATTACTCTTATAACAAAAATAATTCAATTACAGATCATAACTTAACTGAAGAACACTCACTCTTTCAGTACATAAGGAAATAAGAACTTGAGCAATATTGCAAAGGTTAATTTTCACTTATTTTAGTTTCTTCAATTTTGATATTGCAAAAAATCGCCCTTTGAGAATCATTCTTTTTCTTTTATGGTGGAATAATGATTAGGGTAGAAATATGATTAGGCCAAGTGTCCTGAAAGGTACAAGCTCACCTGTGTTGTTTGTTACACTAGAAGACAAAACTGTGCTGGATAGTGAGTTGTACTGGATTCATAAAGACCCAGGGACCTGCTCTTTTATCGTCAGTTGCTCACTATCACAACCAGATATAGCAATTCGAACACCTAGGGACTTGGCCCCTTGTTTTCAGCTGATTATCATAAAAATAAGATATAGCACTAGGCATTGATACTATGCTGTCAAGACCCAAAAACTCAAGTCATGATGGTACCTACTATAAACCACTAATAAGTAAGTCAAAATCATAGCCTAGAACAATGAGTAATGGGCTAACATGTGGATGATAGAGGAATAGTGGTAAAATAGTAATTAAAACAACTAATAGAAGAGAATATACAAGGCATGCATACAAAATGAGGGGAATATATAAATATACAAAATAAGTTTCATAATACCTGGTAAAGACAATATAAGAGCCACTATACACAAAGAGCATTAGACAAGTGCAATATGTACAGAATAGTCTCCAAAGAAGACTAATCCCAAAATAGAAGGAAATGGACCAGCTTCAAATGCTAAAAGTTCACCCTAATCTTCGATCAATAACTCAGCTCAAGGACGATGTCAACAGTGATGACTTGTACTAGGATTTACACCAGGGAAAAAATGCAAAAATATAATATGAGTACTTAAACATATGGTACTCAATAGGCACTATAGGTCGACTGAGCTCAAATAAAGTAAAAGCATGATAAAGAGTGAATATAAGCTAAAGGCAAGAAGGCAGGGTTCATAAAAAGGAATAATAGGTTAAAGTTAGACAACCACAATAAATTTAAGAAAATAACTCAAAAACCAAAAATAAGCAGCTAACTACAACTTAATTGGATCCTTATAAGCCAGAAAGTACACACAACCAAAAAATAGACCAAATTAAGCCTCCATACGCACGGTAGATGCAAACAATAAGTACTATTGATATAAACCTATTCCAACAGTAGGGAATATGAAAATAAACCATGAAGTGCAAGGAAAATACTGTGTACTCCTCCAGTTATATATATATACCATGTTGAACTCGAATAGGAATCCCAATAAGAAATCCATAACAGTGGATTCCAGACTCAAATAAGAAACTAAACATATGAAAAGCAGTAAAATCGGGTATCAAACTCAAACCAAAACTAAATACGCAAAAAGGGATAACCCAACAATCCAGACTTGAGCAGAGAATAATTAGTCCTTTTTCATTTTTGGATAACCATATTCCTTACAAAAAAAAATTGAAAATTTATTTACTAATTCTAAAACCTGTTTTAAGGCCAAAATACAAAAATATCAAAGAAATCAAATTAAGAGAACACAACATGGAAGAAAAAAACAATAAGATTCTAATAATTAGACCATCAATGTATTTTATAATCATTTATATCTGGAAAGAACATTATTCTAACATATTTTACCTTAAAAGGGACAATAATGCTAGCTACAAGCCCCAAAAATACAAACAAAGGAAAGCACCCAATTGAACCTAGACTAAGGCATCTAAATCCAAACTCAAGGGGCCCTAGGTATGATAAGACATCATAAGGGAGAGCAACTACTGACCATAAAGACTTCAAGCCAGAAATCTACCTTAAAGCCCCCAAACAGACTCTAATAATCCTATCGTACCTAAAACAGCTATCTAAACCATAATAACCCACAAAATTTAGCTATTTGACCATGCCAATAAAATAAATTAGCAAAGTCTAAAGTTAGGTAGGCCTAGCCAAGCTGGATGATGATGAGCACTCACAATTTATTGAATCAGAGCTTTCACCTACTGAGAAGCCTCCCGCCACTTTAATGCTATTAAAATAGTAATTTAGGAATGAAGACGAGTATAATGATACCCATATTATAATTTATGCTCCATGTCAGAAATTGCACTAAAAATTTAATTAGTGAAACCCACCAAAGGGATTAAACATTGAGTCCATCACTAGGTCCCTCTCAGCTCAAAGATTAGGTATGCTAGAATTAAGCACAATCCGAGCTTAAAAACAACCCCAATAAAATTGAAGAATAAACTAGAGAATTTAATCATAATTAAGGACGAGAAATACGAGTTTTAAATTGAAAAATGATCCATAACCCAACTACTAACAATCCTTAGCTCAACCAAGTGATAACCTATGCTTTCAAAAGCTTAATATAGCAACAATGGTGATTTTAGGACTTAGAAATATGAATTAAACAAAGAAGACAACAATATTTATTTCCAGGGGTCCTTTTTTACAACTGCAGGGCCCTTGTCGCTAATGTGGAGACCGATCAAGCCAGGCCTTTTCAAACACGATTGATCCACCACGAACATAAAGAAAGATCATGGACCGATCAAGCCAACTCTTTATTCTCGAATGTGATGACCAACCCATAAATATAAAGGTCAAGAATCCTTGACCCTCGTGAGCACAGCCAATTACTTGTGTACGTAAAGACCATTTTGATCTACACTAGGTGGTATTGCACCAATAATTTCCTAAGTCAAAAATAACTCCAGCCAAGTGTTCGACATTTATTCAAAACCCCCATCGTGCAAACAAACTATGTTATCTATTGAAGCAACATTCAAGACTCAACAAAATTATAAATATTTTCAAAAGAGGACGTTCTGAAAAAATATGAGCTCCACACTTACTATTCTATTTCTATCGATTTACAGCCAATATCCCAAAATAAGACTGGAAGCCTCAAAACCTGAATCAAAGGTCCCCTAGCCTAAAATCTACATTCTGAAGCTAATGAAACTGTCAAAATTCTTATCCTAGGATTTTTACTTGAAGTTTAGGCAAAAAACTTATTTCTTAATTTTACAAGCTCTAAAATAGAAAATTTGACATAAAAATAAAATGAACTATCTGGAAGCAAAACTAGCAGCCCCATCAAGTCATAAGTAATTGGGAGTAGATATATAAAAGCTCTAAATAAAGAAAATATGCAAAAATTGGAATAATGACCCAAAGGATCATTATAGGTGATTAGATAAGGCATGGTACATCTTAAGATAATGAGGATATGACCTTAGATCAAAGGATATGGAGGACACACATTAGAGTAGAAGGTTAGTTAGGTAGGAGTGTGTTTTCAAGGGTTTAGGCATGTTTTTGTCGTGTACTAGCTGTAGTATGGTGGTTTAAAGTTTAGCCGTATATTTTATAGTAGAGATGATCCTAGCTCGTGATATATATCCTATGTTGTTTCAATTATCACACTATTTTCTGTTTGGTTATTGATTTATTTTGTTAGACTTGGCAATGTTTTCTTGTTATTTGTTATATTTTTTTCGTTGTTTCCATCTACTTTGAAGCTGTGCTACACTTGAATTGAGGGTCTTTTAGAAATAGACTCTCTACCTCCCCAAGGTAGTGGTAAGGTATGCGTATATTTTATCCTCCCCAAACCTCACTTTTGGAATTTCAATGAGTGTGTTATTGTTATGGTTAATAAATATCTACATCCTCCAAAAGTCTATCGAATTTTAATTTAATTTTAAATTGGATATTTTATGTGTAATGATGAAAATTATGAAAAGCACTAAATTAATAGACAAATTAATTTTATTTTAATATACTTTTGGATAATATAATTTATTTCTAAGAGTTACTTCGGATGGATAATCAATAAGAATATGTATATGACTTAGTTGAGACTTGAGGATTATAATTTAGTTATCTAACTTTGCTTCTAACTCAATCACTAATTTTTGGTCAAATGCATAAGTTTAAGTTTTTGTGTTGTTTCCATCAGTTATACGGGGCTTTTGGTAGGGCATATTATTAGAAATAGTCTATCTATTAAGGAGTTGTTTGGTTGGGTGTATTATTTGGATAATTCATGGATGAAATGGTGGAATTAAAACATCGTTTGGTAGCAAATTTGAAGCAATATATAACTAATACATGGATTAGTTATACACTCTACATAGTATTATAGAGTGTATAACTAATACACCTAATTTGGTGGGAATAGTAATTCATGGATTGCACTCCATGGATAAACATGAGTAAAGACAAAAATGCCCTCAAATTTCTTTAGTATTTTTTCTAAATCTTTTTCAATTTATTCAATGTGAGTTACTTCTTTTCAAGTTATCAAGATAATAATATCCCTCCGAATAATTTTAGTCATAAAAAAAAATGCACCATGAACTTTAAAAAAGAAATACTTACTGGTCAAAATTTGAAAACAAAGTGCATGATTGTATACAAGATTTAATTTTGTATATAGGATATTCACAAATAAAAATAATTTTTCTACTTAGTTTTAATACTCTACGGAACACAATTTTTATGTTAATAATGATTTGATTGTCTCATTCAAAAGTTACACGTACCTCCCTCCAACTTAAAAATACCACAGAGTGAGAACAACAAACAAATGATGAACAAATAAAGAAAAGATAACCAAAAAATATTCTTGCAAGTGAATGATTAAATCTTAAAATTTCAAAATAAGTTATTAGTTATATAGTTGATTTTTTTTTATTTTTAAAAATAGAATAATAAAATTTTGCAAAGAAAAAAAATTAAGTTATAATATGCTGAGGGTGTTTTTATAAACAAACAATATTCTTTTTAAAATATAACAATACATATTGTTTTCAATACATCAAACCAAATACTGCATAAAAAATAACTCCAGCATTACTAATTATAGTATTACTAATCCCAGCATTACTAATATACCTTATTCAGTACTATCTTATACACTCTATCAAACGACCCCTAAGTATGGTACTATTTAGTAGTATGTTTGGTAGGACGTTTTTTCAATGTATAATATGTATTAGTTAATACACCCTACATAATATTATAGGGTGTATAACTAATACATTTCATTTAGTGGTATTAGTAATACATAAATTTTAATACCATGGGACTAATATGTGTAAAGACAAAAATATCCCTCAAATTCTTTTAAGCATTTTTTTGTTTTCTTGACTTTATTTTTTATATTTGTACGAATAATTTATTTAAATAAATTAATTTATAAATATTAATATTTATAGAGTTGTCCATTGCTAAATAAAATTCAATATCAATTGAATATGGAGGGTACACCGTGCTATTAAGGATTTCGATAGTGGCACATCACACCTGAAAATTAGCAATAAATTTCTATTCATATTTTAGTTTTAAACTTGACTAATTTAATGAAATAGAAAATCTCATAAAAATTCAAGGGTATAATTATAAAGGAGATCTTTGTAACATTTTAAATCAACACACAATACATGGTATAGCTAATTTTTTATATAATAAACAAACACTTGATAAAAAATAATTCAAGCACTACAATTTTTATATTACTAATCTCTGCATTGCTAATGCTTGCATTACTAATCCATGCATTACCTGTCTTCGTACCAAACAACCTCTAACTGTCTTCCTACCCAAAGGAAATTTCACCAAGGAAAAGAAATCAAGTAGTCTTGCAAACATGAACAAAGAAACTACTTTCCTACCCAAAGAAAATTGAAACACAAATTCCGAAATTCACAAATTATATTGGAAGAATTCGAGAACAAACATTACTAATTTTCATGATTCAAGAACAAACAAGAATATAGGAATTTAGGCAATTAAATTTAACAATAACATTAATAATGAAATCTAACAATAACATTAACAATATAAATATCTAACAATTTTAAATAACATTAACAATGAAATCTAACACTAACATTAACAATTTATCAAATTAACAGACATACTAGTGAACAATAACATGAACAAGTAAATTGAAAAATCTAAAAATTCTAACCTTTAAAATTGAGGGAAAAACAATGGTGGAAGAGGAGCAACAATTGTTGAGGCACGACGACAGTTAGTGAGGAGAGACAGCAATGGAGAGGGAAGACTGTGCAACTGATGGCTTAGAGGTGCACAGGTGGTAGAAACGAGAAAAATGAGTCAAAAGACCCTCCCAAGTTTTCAATTAAGAAAAGGGGACAAGAAAAAAAAAACTAAGTCTTTTGAATAACTGGGATAGTTGTTGGACAACTATATTAGTTGTCTGAACAACTTCGCGCAATTGTTGAACAACTTCGTGCAGTTGTCGAACAACTGAACAACTAGGCCCAGTTGTCGAACAACAGCGCCTAGTTGTTGAACAACTTGCGCAGTTGTTGCAACAACTAGGCGCTGTTGTTGAAGAACTTTGATAGTTGTTGAACAACTTCGCAAAGTTGTCGAACAACTACCAAAGTTGTTCTACAACTGGGATAAGTTGTTTGGACGGAAAAACTTTAAAAAAAAAATCAAAAAAAAGTTGTCCCTCCACCTAATTTAAAAAACTTGGAGGACTCCCACTTAATTGGACAACTTGGGAGTTCTTTTTAATCCAAAGTCCCGGTAGAAACCACCGAAGAGAAGAGAAAAGAAAAAGAGAAAGGGAGAAAGGGAGAAAGGGAGAAAGAGAATGAGAGAAAGAGGAAAATGAAAAATAAGGGAGAAATTTCGATTTGATTAGAATTAACTAGAAAAAAATCGCAGAAAAGATTTAGTTAGCCTGTTGATTTTTTTAGTAAATTATTTGATCAGATTTAGATCAAGATTTGATGGACTAAACGACAATGAGTCTTTTTTCTTTAACTTAAGAACATTTAAAAATTAATTTTATATTATCTAATTCTTTTTAGATTAAAAATTATTTTAAATTAATAACTAATGTTGTCCATTGGTTTCACAAAATTGTAAAACCCGACCAAATTCATCGAAATATTATTTTTCACCTCATTTAGTTATTTTGTGCAAAAATACGTGCAAAATATATGATGGATCGAGTCTTCTCAATTTAAAAGACTATTAAAAATTATTTTAATAAACAAGAAATTGAGGGACAAAGTCGGTTTTGCTGACCGACTATGGTCGGTATTTATGTTGTTGCAAAGGGATGGAGTAATTATATAATCAACAAATTATAATGGATATATGTTGAATTATGACAAAATTAAAATTCTGAAAGATGCTTTGTTCCTTAATAATTTTATTTAAATATATCTATATCCTCCTGTCTTTAATAATTTCTACCTCTAAGTTTTGTTCAATTTTATCTTACATGGAGGAATTAAAACCTATGGCCATGAGCTTCTCACTGGAAATAAGTAGTTCATCTTTTTCTTTTGTGATACCTACGTTAACCTTGGAATAATCTAAGAAAGCCATTGATTGAGGATGAACGTACACAAAATCAATTCATATTCCAATCTGGAACTTACTCAAGACCTTGCTTTGCACTACCGAAATTTCTTTTGAGAAGAAAGATATTTATTTTGCAATACATATATTTATTTATTTGTGATTATAACTAAGCCGGGTTGATCCCGCCCAATCCGGCCCGAACTGGCTCATTTAATGAAATCGATCCGGTTTGACCCCGCCCGGTAAGCCCAAGGGCTTTAGAGTACCGGGTGTCGGGTCGGGTTTTTTTGTTTTGGGTCCGGTTAACTCGGGCCATACCCAACCCGGTTGAGCCCGTCGGTTAACCGGCCCGGCCCAATTTATTTTTCTTTTTAATTTGAATTTTGGGCCAAACTTGTCGTTGGCCCAACGACTATATAGCCATTTTTGGATTCAAACGGCTAGTTTGGGCCTATTAATTAAAAAAAAAATCCTTTTAAAATTATTTTTTAATCCCAAAAATTTTTCTATAAATACCCTACACCTTCAAATCATTTTTTACACAATTTTTAATTCTCTCAAATCTCATTCTCTCTCAAATCTCAATACTCAATTCTAAATTCTCAAATATTCTATAAATTTAATTTCCTAAAGTGCTCACTTTAATTTTTTAATTTTGTGATTACAAAGTACGAGAGGAAGTTTCTAAAGTCGCAACCTTCGGATACTTCCAAAATTTGGTATTGGCGTTTCATCTCTTACGTTTAATTTTTATTTAGTGTATTAATTGTTGAATATTTAATTTTATTATATTTGTGTATTTTGAATTTTTTTAGTTTAGTTTATATTATGGATAAATTAAGAAACCTCGCTACTAAAGGTGTTAAAATTTTTTGTCCCAGAAGCGGTAGTGGTAGTAAAAAGCGAATGTAGTAAAAAGCGAATTACTAGCGGTAGAGGTAGTTCAAGTAGTCGATATACCCGTGTGCCTCCGACCCCGCTTAGTCAACCTTTTGAGGAAGAAGTAGGTGTACCTTTAGGTGTAGGTGCTCACGATATGGATTATGTAGAAGCTCAGAAAAATTATGGTATAGAAGAAGAAAATGAAGTAGATGCGGTTAATTTATACGAAGATGATGAAAATATTGGTGAAACATCCGCAGTAGGAAAATACTAACGTTAGATCTGAATCGGTTAATCTATCTTCCTGTCCTCCCCGTGCCCCAAGAGTTTGTAAAACAACTAGTATTGTATGGTAATTTTTTGAAGGTATATCAGATACTGAGGTGCAATGCAATATTTGTCAACAAATATATAAGCATAAAAGCGGAGGCAAGCAAGGGGGTACGGGTAAGTTAATGAGACATATACGTGATGCTTATGAAAGAAAGTTAAATATTGCACGAGGTGGTGGGGATGTTGATGGGCCAACGCAAACTAGATTGGACCCAACAAACGGTCAGGTAACGAAGAAGTATAATAAATTAAGGGACCGGGAAGAAATAGCTAAAATGGTAGTTGTGGGTTGTTTGCCTTTTAGTTTCCTTCTTCTGATGCCTTTATTCATTATATTCAAGCAATTTATAATCCTATGTTTAATGATGTTCCTAGAAATACTTGTCGATCTGATATTTTTAGACTTCATTCACAATATTATTTTTATTTATCAACATTTTTAAAAAATATTCAATGTAGATTGTCCCTAACTTCTAATCTTGGTCGTGCTGTAAATAAAAAATGATTATTTAACCGTTACTTGTCACTGGATGAATAGTAATTTTGTGATGCAAAAACGTATTCTTGTTTTTTTATATGATGAAGATCGTAAACATACTGGAGATTTTATTGTTGATTCTATTGTTAAAGTTGCCGGATTTTATGGTATTGAAAATAAAATCTTATGTATTGCTTTTGATAATGCTTCTAACAACAAGACTGCTATAAAAAAAATTAAAATCTAAGCTATCTCCGCCATTGCTTGAAATTTTTCATATTACGTGTGCGTGTCATATATATAATTTAATTGTAAAAGTTGGTCTTGAGTTTTTTGACCTTTATATTAAAAAAACTCGTCTTGTTGTTGGTTTTATTCAAGGAAATAATCGAATTAAAAAATTAGAGAATTTAAAGTTAAATATCAAGAAAATGGACTTGCACCGAAATTGATGCCTGAGGAAATTGATATTAGATGGAATTCTACGTATGATTTTTTAAAAAATTATTATAAATATAGAGTTCCTATTACACTAGCTTTTAACCAACATTGCGGTTCATTTGCTGATTCTGCTGATTGCATGCTACATGATTCTGATCGGGTTGTAATTAATGATCTAGTTAAGTTTTCAGAAAAATTTTATGTAGCTACGGTTGAATTTTTCGGTGCTTATTATCCTACTGTTTGTAACATTTTGTCATATATAGCCGATGTTTCTGGTTTTCTCAAAGAATATAAAAATAAAGAAGGTTATAAAGAAGTTGTTGGTGTCATATGTTTACTAAATTTAAGAAATATTTTTTCCCGATTTCTCCTATTTAATTGGTTGGTGCTATGCTAAATCCATGCATGAAATATAATACTATGTGCCACTTTAGTATTATTATTTATGCTAACTTAGAAATAAATACTAACAATGATTCTGAACAAGTACAACCTGTTGTGGATGGCTATGGGTGATGCGAATGAATACATAGAAAAATTATATAATCATTATGCTAATTTATTTGATTTACCCGTACCTACAAATATCACTCCAACTGTCGCTCATCCTCCTCCCGAGGAGCCATCGTCTTCTAAAAGGCCAGCACATAGTGGTTTTCCTGATTTCTTTTATGATTTACCTTGTTGGAATAGTGTTGATGACAGAGCTTACACATCAACCTATCGGGAAGAGCTGAAATATTATCTTCGGTCGCCGCCAGAGGATTCAGATGATGGATCAACACGTTGGATTGGTGGAAGAGTAATTAAACACAATATCTTGTACTTTCAAGATTAGCTAGAGATATTTTGAATGTTCAAATGTCAATCGTTGCATCATAGAGCGCCTTTAGTCAGGGACGACAGCAGCTTGGAGACAACTGACACTCATTGGGAAGCAATGCAATGAATGTTCTAGTTTTCCTCAGAGATTGGATTAGAGCGGAAAGAAGAAACCAAGGAATGAAACCGGAGCCGAACGACGAGCTGAAACTTGAAGAAATTATGTCTTCACGGGAAAACTCAGCAGAATCAAGTCCAATGCATGGTTTTGCCCCCGTTGACTTTGACTATCCTATGCAAGTTCCCATTAATATTATCATGAATGAGTTGAAAAAAATGGTGCATAATTTGTAGATTTTTCATTCATGTAAATTATAAAATTTGGATCATTTCGCAATCAATAAAATTCAACATTCATTCACTCCTTAGTCCTTACTTTGTAATTTTTTCCATTTAATGATTTAAATTGAATTTCTACTTTAAATTAAAAAATTACTTATAATATATTATTAATTTACTACCAAGTATTATTAATTTATTATATTAAGTAGCATATATTTTGTATATTTGTGTATATATCTTCTATACATGTGTATATTTAATGTATACATGTGTATATGTTTTATAAATTGTATATATATTGTAGTGTGTGTGTGTGTATATATATATATATATATATATATATATATTGTAGTATATATTTTATTTAAAGTAGTACATATATATTGAATGGTGCGTATATGTGTGTATATATCTTCTATAGACGTATATATTTAACGTATACATGTGTATATGTTTTATAAATTAGTATATAACTATATATATATATATATATATATATATATATTGTAATGTATATATATTGTAGTATATTTTATTTAAAGTAGTACATATACATTGAATGGTGTGTATATGTGTGTATATATCTTCTATAGACGTGTATATTTAACGTATACATGTGTATATATTTTATAAATTAGTATATAACTATATATATATATATATATATATATATATTGTAATGTTTTTATATTGTAGTATATTTTATTTAAACTTTAAAGTAGCAATAGACATTGAATGGTGCGTATATATGTGTAATTGTGTATATGTGTGTATATTTTTAAAATTCTAATGTAGTATATACTATATATATATATATAGTGTATATATATTATTTAACGTATTTAAAATGTTTATAGGTGGGTATATATAGTATATATTGAAAAAAAGTTTTTATTTTTATTTTTGACCGGGTTTGACCGGATTTTTAACCAGATTTGATCGGGTTTAAGTGGGTTTGACCGGGTTGGGTTAAGTTGGCCGGGTTAGGGTTGTTTTTAAAAAGTTTATTGTTGAGCCCGGACCGGCCCACTTAAGCCCAACCCGGATCCAGTTTGGCCCACAACCAGAATAATTTTAATGGACCGAATTTGGGTTGACCCGGATCGGCCCACTTAACACCCTTAAATTTATAACTGAAGATTATGATAGAGTGATGAGTATTATTTATTTTAATTAGAAGTTTTGAGTTTAAGTCTTCATATGAAATCGGCAAAGGTAATGAGCAGTTTATCCCTCCAAAGTGGTACTAATCAGTGCGAATTCAGGTTGATTTGACCCCAAAGTAGATAGAAAACAAGGGATGGGGGACCTAAAAGAAAAACGAGTGACAGACAATGCCTTCAAACATTGACCCTTGAAAACTATTGTTCATACGCTTGAGGAATATTGCAATTTGCTAGATTCAGAAAGAGTTTTATCAATCCTGATAGTATTCTCAGTTGATCCAACAAACGTAATTATTTAATCATATAAAACATTTATTGAAGAGCTTGCGTGAAATAAAAGGGTAAATTTTGAATGCAACTACATATATACTACTCTATCCGTTAGCAGCTAAAGTAACTGGTGCAACACTATATTTATTTCTGCATATTAATTTCTCTGGTAAATAAATCTGTCAGGAACTAAGGGGAGTCAACAATTCCCAAGTGTCTTTATCTTCCAATCGAGTGTGAAAGACCTTACTTCTTTTGTATTTTAAAGAAAGATTAAGAAAGAGAGAGAGAGACACATTATTTTCTGATGGGATTTGTAAAGTTGTACAAGAAAGCATCGGCCAGTATCCATGAGAAAAAGTAAATAAAAAGTTTGCAAAAGTGAATAAAGGGTGTACTAACAAGAGACATCAAATCAAATACTTTCTAAAGGGAGCTCTGTGGCTCTCTTTTGTGTAATAGTTGGGAAGATGGAGACGTTTGATTTTTTAAGATGGAAGAAGGCCAAAGGTAAAGGGAACGTCTACAATGAGAGAGTATGGAAATGACACTTCTCCAATGCCGTTTCTTGATTTAGTTGTTACTCTCTCAACTTTTACACATACAAACCAACTTTTCCCACCTCCTTCGCTCCCAATTTTAGGTGTCCGTGACCTAAATGACCCATGCAATAATTAAAAGTGACCAAAATAAAACAAGAATTTAAAGTGACACTGAAATAATCTTACTGCACTCAGTCTGCTATGCCTTCATTTTAAACGACCCTCGAGATGACGGACGTTAACTTAAAAAGTGCAGCATAAAGCACAAATTTATTGTGCTATGTAGGGGTGGGCATGGTATAATATATACCGAATTACCATATCAAATTAAAATTTTTGATATCGTAATTTTTGGTATTATGGTATTTGGTATGGTATATGGTTACATTTTAAATTTTTTTGGTATATGGTATGGTATACAGTATTTACAAATGACATACCAAAATATCGAATACCATACCGAAGTATATGTAGTTACATAAGTAACCTTTATATATATATATATATATATATATATATATATATACACAAAAAAAAATACTTAGTATTAGTATAAAAATGTTTAGACTTTGAAACTTTCGCTACTCTATCTTGAGTGAAATGTTTTTTTTCGTGTAATTGACTAATAAAAAGAATTGTTTCTACTTCTTTTTCAATATTTTTACATGTGTAATGCATTTTTATGATATAATTAAGACATGCTTTTTAAAATTCGAAGTAATAATACTCTAGTATACGAGTATATATTATTAAAGTTAAACAAACTATGGCTACCGATTACCATACCGCAAAATATCAAAATCAAACGTCAAAATACCAAACCATACCGAATTAATATATGATATGGTAATGGTATAATGTTTTTAAAACCGAATACCGAAATTACCGTACCGAAGTTTTAAATATCGTATCATACCATACCATGCCCACCCCTAGTGCTATGTTTCTGAAAAATACACAATCAAACTATCTTCCACCCGAATCCCTCCCCCCATTCCCCCTCCCCCCCCCCCCCCCCCCCCCCCGCCCCCTTATTAGCAAAAAAAAAAATAGTGGTAAATCTTCAAAATCCGGTGGCCCACTTCCGAAAGATGACATTGTGTATAAATAAAGATTCTGGCTATATTATGTTATCATATACTACAAACCCTTTATTTGAATATAGTATAATTTATTAAACAATTGTAATTTTATTTATCCAATTCAATAGTGTTACATTAAATAAATTATTTTGTCATATATGTGTCCTCAACTTATATAGTAAATTAATTTGGTGTATACAATTTATACTTATACACATACGATTAAATCATCGACTCTTATAAATTAAAGATTGTTCATAATCGTAGATGAAAATTTTGACAAACCATCAAAATGATTGTTGCACAAGAATAAAAGTAATTCATCTTAGACTACGAGAATGATATCGTTCTAAATTTTCTTGCTAGTGCATTTGGTATGTATTGAACATTACTGAATAGAGATAGATGATTTAGACTGATTAATAAAAACAAATTCTCTAAACATTTGAATGTACTTATATTATAAATCTTGAAAAAACTATTACGATTTGTATATATTATTTATCATTTAGACTTATTAAAAGGTAAAATTTTGAGATGAATCTATATAATGATAAATAGGATGATAATAATACATATTGGTGAAATAATAAGTTAGTTGATAGAATTTATTTCTCCTTATAGAGATTGACGATACACCTTTTTATGAGAATCTTATAAGTTTTCATGTGTAAATTCGATCGGTGAATTTATTAGTCCGACATATGTAATAGATTAAGCATTGCTCTAAATGAAATTGATCATTAAATTGAATACGTCAACAATATAATTTATTGATTAGTATGTGCAATCATAATATGGTGAATCAAATAAGTGTTTAATGTGAAATTTCAAAATAAAAATAGAACTGTCCAGTTATGAACTTTTAGTCGAAGGATTTGTAATTTATTATGGTAATAATGATTAAAATTAATATTTCAAATTATTTTCATAATAGCAAAACTCAATAATTAATTCATGCTCCTTATATTGTCCATAGATAACTAGAACTTAGAATCTTATTTTCTAGGGGAGAGGAAGAGGCACACACGATTTTCTTGTTGAAGGAAAAACGTGCATATGTATTTCTTGCTTCCAATTTTGATCGAGAAAAGCATCTCTATAAATAGGATTCTTTTAACCTAGAAAGACCATTTGTTTGATATACGGTACTTTCCCACCAAGCATTTTGATATTTCGATTGTAAATTTGGGATCACTGCAAACACCGAAAAGTGTAGTTGAAATTGATTCAAGATAACTTTTCACACTTCAAGTGATATTCCTTGGTTAATTTTCAGCATGCTTTATGATACCAAATAAGTAAAGATAGATAGTGAGACATAAGATTATACAATAAACAAGAACCTAAGTGCCTATTAAACACAAAGAGCCCTATAAACCGTATAAACAACACCACACTCTTCCGAACACACTCTTGCGAAGACCTTAAGGGAACCGGAATCCCCAAGCAACCTTCGTTTCTAAACTAGTAACCAACACAACGATTTCATGTTGCCACAAGTGAAGCCATACTTGCACAAGTGATTCCACACTTGTAATACACTCTCAAAGAGAAGTCTTTCAAAATATCAAAGTTGAAGATCACAAACCTAATAGAAGCTACTTATAGTCTTAGGCTAAACTTATTACATAGTAAAATGACCAAAAGGTCCTTAATGAGAGTAAAAAAAGGGGCGGACTTGGAATGTAGACATAGGGCGGCTTTGGAGTGTTTGAAGCCCTTCTTCACACTTCAATGCTTGTTCTCTTGGTTAGGCATCAAAGGCAAGTCCCAATCTTGAGTTGTCTTTATGTGTTTTCCTCTAATGATGTCGTCGAAATCTATGGTGCCCCTTTGACTCGTGTCATCCTCCCTTTCTTAAAAAGGATTTGAGCTCGAATCCAAGACCTATAAAATAGTAGGAGACATAAGCAAACACATTTTCCTCATGGAATGGAGGTTAGGATTAGCACAATTATGAATAACATCACACCAAGGTTGCTCACACTTAAGATATTACCAAGCATCAAAATAATCAATTAAGGGTGTATAACCCAAAAAAGTAAGAACTACTTGGTCATTCAATAGCTTTGAACAAAGGGGTATGCTAGAGGAACCATGGTATTCAATCAACTGCTCATAAAGGCTCACATGGATTCAAAGTCTCATTAAGCTCGTAACCCCTCTACAGTACTCATCTTTGTTAGAGACCCTTCTCTTACACAACTTTGGCCTTTCAAGTATATTAGGAATCTCCAAGAAAGACTTTTCTTCATAGGGATGACTTCCAACAACCTCACCCATGGTTGGCTTAGCTTCTTTCCCAATACCAAGTGGTGTGGAGAAGAACCTCCATATTTCAAATGATCACCGAGATTAAATGGGTGGAGTGTCCACGGCCATGGACATAGCAAATACTTCTTTTCCCTAAGATTACCACCAATACAATTACTTACACCCTTTATACTAACATAATCATCAACAAATGCAATTAGAGGGTTGTTCTTATTCAATCGACCAACATTTTCAACATAACCATTTTCACACACAAGTCGGTCCTCTTGACCTCTACAGATAATGTACTATCACTTATCACAATGGCTTCAACACTAGGTGGACACAAATCGATCTTGCTAAAAGAATCAATTTTGTCATCATTAGGATCAACTAGTGTATCCACAATCTCAAGTTGTACATTATCATTATGAAGTAAATAGATATTCGTCTCACATAAAGATAAGATATTATTCACACTTAGTTGGATACTAGCCTCATTCACTAGAGTGCAAGAGTTAGCTTTGTTACCTTGTGGATCATTTGGAGCATGTCCACTCAAGAAACCTTGACAAATTGGTGGATTGGAAAGGGTGGATTTGGGAAAACTTGGATGCTCTATCATGTCATCCAACCTATTTGAAAGGGAATTTTCCATCCCTCTCATTCTTTTCGTTATTTCTTCCATTCTCTCCATTTTCCATTCCATTCTCTCAATTCATCTACTAATACCCATTATGGACGCTATCAAATCTTTCATGGTTACCTTTCTCGATGCCATAGTACTTATGAAATATAAACAAAAACAAAAAATAGTAATCAAGTTAAGGTTAGCAAAGAAAACATCCTCACAAGCTCTCAAGCTTACACCTTTGAAATGTCACTCAATTGGCATCACAAGTGTTGATATCTCGTTTATACTCTAGTGAGGTTACTCGGTATCGATTGTGGCTTGAGGTCGGAGTGGATTCTTGTTTGAAACGACTCAAAGGAAAATATGTACAAACTTGAACCAAGAAACTACAACGAATCACAAAAGATAAAAGAACACAAGGAGCGCAAACCCAAAGAAACAGATTCAAAACTAAATCACAACCTAGTAAGTGATTACTAGTTTGTCAATTAGTACTAGAATCAAGAAATGTAACTAAAGAAACAAAGAAAAGAAATTTAGAAATCTAAAATCTTTATCCTTAGGTCACTTTTGAAGGGTGATGACGTGGAAACCTTAGATTGGGCATTGGAAATGTAGAAATTGGAAAAACATTTCTTGTCTTTAATTTGTATTGATCAATTTTCAACTAAGGATAAGTGGAAATCAGCTTTGGGAGGGAAACAATAAGACTTGGAGCCTCTTTTTCAAATTAAAAAAACCTTGACTCTCCTTTCACCTTTTTGACAAAACACCTTTTGGAAGTCTTTGTCTCCCTTTCCTCTTTGGTAAGTCTTGGAAAGACCCCTTTCTCCCTTTTGGTAACAAGACTTTTTGAAAGACCCTTTGTCCTCTTTCTTCTTTTGTATGTTCTTCGGACTATGTATTTCAAGACAAACACAAGACACACTCTCTTTTTTAACTTTCTTAGATCAAACTACCACCTTTTGAATATTCCTCTTCAACAAAATATGAAGATGGTGAAGAACACTCAAAAGTGCAACTTAATCAAATGAACTCCAAATCGAATGGTTTTTGAAGTTTTCAAACACATATGAACTCCCAAACAACAAGATCACAATTTTAGGACCAAATCCACAACAACAACATCAACAACACACGGTCAAGATTGAATCCACAACAACAACCTTTAAAATTCAAAAACAACTAAAAAATGACTCAAAATTCCGATATAGACTCTAGTAGTGTTAGTGAAGAAGAAACTAACACTAGAAACAATCAAAACACACAAAAGACTCCTAAATCTAAGTTCAAAATTTTGACCAAAGCACAAAAGCGGGACAAGTTACTTTTTTTTTTTAATTTTTTTATTTTCAACATTTTTTTTTTATTTTCAAGTTAACAAGCTCAAGATTAATTTTGTTTGAACAAAATCAAGTCTTGCTCTGATACCAAATGATACCAAATAAGTAAAGATATATAGTGAGAAATAAGATTATACAATAGACAAGAACCTAAGTGTGTATCAAACATAAAAACCCCTATAAGACGAATAAACAACACCACACTCTTACAAAGACCTTAAGGGAACCGGAATTCCCAAGCAACCTCCGTCTCTAAACAAGTAACCAAAACAACAATTTCACATTGCCACAAGTGAATTCGCACTTGAACAAGTGATTCCACACTTGTAATACACTCTCAAAGAGAAGTTTTTCACAATATCAAAGTTGAAGACCACAAACCTAATTGAAGCTACATATAGTTTGAGGCTAAACTTATTACATAGTAAAATGACCAAAAGTACCTTAATGAGAGTAACAAAAGGGGCGGCCTTGGAATGTAGACATGGGGTGGATTTGGAGTGTTTGAAGCCCTTCTTTACACTTTAATGCTTGTTCTCTTTGTTAGGAATCAAAGGCAAGTACCAAGCTTGAGTCGTCTTTATGTGTTGGCCTCCAATGATCTCGTCGAAATCTATGGTGCCCCTTTGATTTGTATCACTTTGTGTGTATTATGTGATTTTATTTGTTGTTTATTCCTCATATAAACAGTATAATTCTTTAATGCTTCCATTGTATATTTTTTTGCAATAGTTAAAATCGTGAGCCTTACTTGCATTTTTATACACAACTTTGATATATTTGCTTATATGTGTTCGGTATATACACGAACGTGCCATTTTTAAACCTGACTTTGTTTTTAGCCAAAATAATTTTTGTTCAATAACGGAGAATTGTGGTATTGAACTGTAGCCCATGGGAATGAGTTTTACTCATTAAATATTTTTTCTTGATGTAACATGTATATTATTGATTAAATATATTACAAAGTCAAAAGAAGTTCCTTTGTTGCTTGATAAAATTACATTCTAATGCATGAGAGGATTATGGGTGGTAGTGAATGTGTTTGATTATGGAAAATTGAGTATGCGGATGAAGTTTTTTTAGTTTAATGTTGTGGAATCCTATTACCAATGAGGAGAAGTTCTCTTTGTTTTTTTCTAAAGGTGCCATGTTGTGATGGTTAATTAATTATTTTTAAAAGAAAACTTTATGAAGCTTTTTGTTAAGAACTGTAGTGACCCCTATTACTCCTTGATTGAAAATGTTCATTAGGGGAAATTCTTATTGGTTTATATGTTAATGAATCAATGGTCCATGATTCTTGGTACATCGAGAGGTCGTTTGGTCAATTTTTCTTTTTTTTTCTTGAATTCTAGTATAAAATTATGAAAAACAAAAAATATGTATTTGGGATTTTTCCCATGAATATCAAGATTAAATATCAGTGAAGTATTACATTTAATTGTCGGCTTATACCTTCCTTTATATCGAATAAATTTAATACAAGTCATTACATATTTAATCGCTAGTTTGATGATCTGTATCAACTCTCCTAAACATAGCAATATATGTTTGAATCAATGTAATTAGAGTTTTTGATTCTCATTTGACTTAAATTAACATTATATTCTTCATCTGAGTTAGGCATATAAAATCTAATGAAGTAATCGGTCATTTGATATGTGTGTTGCATGAGTAGTTTTCTAATCCCATCAATTGGCTATTTGAGATGCATGAATATATATGTATGTGATAAGTTTGAATTTAACTATTCATTATTAGTGTGATTGTTTTGTTGATCTATCGTAGCATCTTTCAATTTCACATTCAATATGTCTCCTTTAATTCCCTTAGAACTATTTGGGTTGAAAGAAACTTGAGAGTCATAACTATGTTGACCGGAGGATAATTGTTGACATTGTGTTAACTACTGAAGAGAAAAAAATTGTACTCTATAAAGATTATCACTTGAAACTAGATGAACAAACTAGCGATTACGATAAGATTTAGCTTATTGGAAATGGGTAAAAGTTGATGAGGCGGTGTGGTTCTATGTTATGGCTTCAATGTCAAACGTGCTACCACAACATTATTAGAATATGCTTTCTGCTTTCGAGATTTTGAAGAGTATCAAATAAATGTTGATGACCAGAGCCACGCAGCTAAGTACACTACTATGAGAGCTCTTATGAACACTAAGATAACTGAAGGAACTCTAGTTAGAAACCACGATCTAAAAAATATGTGTCTTCAAAATGAACTTGAGGTCTTGGGGGATATTATTGATCATAACTCTCCAGATGAGATTATTTTGAAATATCTGCCAGACAATTTTCAACAACTTTGCCTAAATTATAATATGAATAAGATGAGTCTATTTTTTGAAGTACTATTGAATGAGCTACAAACGACAAAAACTATCATAAAATGGGCACCAGTTATGGCACTCCTTAATTAGAAAGGTTGTACTTCTAAGCCTAAAAGTAAAACAAGAATAAAAATACTCATAATATTAAGACAATTGTAACTCAAATTGGAGGCAAGAAAAATCCAAAGGGCAAGTGTTCTCAATGGAAGATGCTTGGCCATTGGATGGCGCATTGTCCAAGTTTATTAGTCAAGTAAAAAAACAAGTTAAGTAGCTCACTGTCACTTGTCATTGAAACATTTTTAGTGGCTATTTCTACTGAATCATGGTGTGTATATTCAAGAGCCACTGATCATAACAACACTACTTTGTAGGGATTTAAAGAAATGTGCAAGTTGCTTAGAGGTGAAGGTAGTGTCTTTCAAGCAGATGATTAAGCATCTCTAATATTGTTTTGAACTGATACATATGCATGCATTATACTATCTTCACTTTAATAGGTATCTTAGCAGTTGCAAACGTTAGGATCATACCTAAGTTGGTCCCTAACGAAACTTGAACTTAAAAATGTAGAGGAATACCAAAAGTTGGGCATGTTAGTTTGCATTGAAAATCATGATTCTTTATATATGTGTGCACATTAGACTTGTTGGGATTGTGAATAAGTTATAAGGGTGTGAAAATTAAGGAAAAATTCAATCTTTTAAGACTTCGATATTTTTATTCAACATTTGCAATCCCTCATTTTCTGTTGGAAACTAACGCCTATTTTTTCAAGTACATATGGTACCAAAATTTGCTAAGAAGAAGGTTGATACATCAAGGATACACTATGAGTCCCCCGAGCCCAGTAGCTCAGTGGAAGAGTACCCTATTTCATAGCTTAGAGCAACTGCAGTCAGGGTGATACGCAGAGTGACTAGAGTTCAGGTGCACCAGTCAGCTGAGAATATTATCTTGGGCACTATAGGACAGCCACTACCCGAGCTCTTATGGTGGGGGTAAGAGGCCATCCTTTACCCGACCTAGGTCTCAGAGTGAGGCTATTCAGGCTGCCTAGGCAGCTCTAGATTGATCGAGGATGAAGTCATCCCATAGATCACCTCCATACTCTCCTACACCAAGTGATAATGATCATGAGGATGAGGTAGATTCTGAGCTAGTTTCACAAGGTATAGCTCAAGACCCCCAGTCTAAAGAGCGGTCCCAAGATTCGTCTGAGGCTGCAGATTAGGAGGAGTCATCAGTAGTACCCTAGTTTGAGGGGGTAACATAGCTTATGCACAACCATCAGGTGTACCATAGTCTGAGGAAGGTACAAAGAAAGCTTTCCATGAGGTGCCCATTTGAGATGAGAAAGTACCAACACAACAGGGATAGATTTCTACCGCCCCTACACATACCTCAGAGACACCTCTTGATGAGGATAAACTGAGATGGTGTGTGGAGGGAATGTGGATGATATATAATATAGAGAGTCGTATGTCAAAGACCGACAGGCCAAAGAGTCTTATTTTTAAGAAGTGCAGGATTAATTTATCTAGGTTAAGTAGAGTACCACAGTTTTAGACTTCCTTTGATTGTTATTAGTTGGAGTGGACGACTAGACCACTCGATTTTTACAGCCCAACCTTGGTACAAGAGTTATATTCATATATCGTGCCATATTATTTCTTCTGATTCATAAATTTTAAGGTATAATGAGACATATGGAGCAGTCATAACTTGAGAATACCCTTGTGAGAGAGGTTAGGGTTGATATTTTAATAATGACTATCCACTAGGTTATTTTTGGTCCAAAATTTATCACTCTAGTATCCACAATAGAGTATGACTGCAGACTGTGAGTCGCATGTGATATACATATCATGAGGGAGGCGGAGCATAGAGGTGAGAGAGTTGAGATGACTAGGTGAATAACTGGCTATATTTCACCTTTAGTGATGAGACCCTGTGGATCGTGGGACATGGTGTGATAAAGAAAGCCTCATTGATGTTTGATGCTAAGTTCTGGTGGTTTCTCATAAGATATAAGATTATTCCTGACTGCTTCAAATAATGTATTGACTTGGAATAAAGTCTCCCTGAATGCTAGTATAATGGTCGGTTATGATAATGACTTTGTAGCCATCCCCCGACATAAGATTCATGATAGAGGCTTTGGAGAGGCGACAAATTTGCAATTCCCGTGCCTTATTAAGAGATTTTGTGATGAGGCAGGTGTACTAGAGATACCAGGAGTTAATGAGAGAGTACAAATGACAGCCACTGCATAGGCAAAAACTATAAAGGATCTTTCTTTCTCAGATCTTCCCAGGAGACCTAGTGGGCCTGCCACAGTACCTCTAGTACAAACTGAGGGGCCTTCATTTTCCATAAATCCTAGTGTTAAGCATGGATGTGATATAGGAGTTAGAGTTGATCTTGATATGGGGGAGAAGAGAGAGGCCTCAAATTTAAGTACTCTGGGTGAGAGGACACCAACACTTCTTCATCAGCCCTGACTTCCAATTCAGAGCTGGTGGGTTCTTCTTCATTGCCCCCTCGCCCATCCACTATAGTTGTTGCTACATGTATGAATTTGTTATCTCATGATTTCTTGTAGAGCTTAGTGGATAGTTAGAGAGATAATGATGAGCGGTTACGTGTTGTTGAGATCTAGGAAGCTACTCTATATGGGAAGATTCGACCATGGGTTCGAACTATACTAGAGATGATAGAGGCCAGATGGGATGCCATACATATAGTTTCTATATTAGAGTTTTGTACTAATTTATCGGCACGTATCGATGATTTTGATAGATGTATTCCAGCCTTATTTGTGGATATTGATATGCCGAACCTAGGTCATATGACACGACTCAAATTGGGGTCTTTTCGTAATGGGCATCCCAAGTCCAACAAGGATCGGGGCCCACCCCCGATACCCAACCCAACCATCCAAATGCTCACCCTGAGTCTGATAAATTCCAAACATATAACAAGATAGCATATTTGTACAAATCCAAACTCTAGGATAGTTCCATGACCGTAACCAACCTAAAAGCATGTCCAACTATTTAATACCCAACCAATAACCATACAAAAACCAAAACAATAACCAAGTATGAGTCCATAACATAATAGGGTGGAACAATCATAAATACAGTCAATTGGTATCAACCATAGTACCAATACCAATGACAAGGCTGACACTACTACCAACACTGCCCATACCAACCCATAGTAGTCCCACAAAGCCTCTAACCGAAAGTAAAATAATATCCAATTTGGACATTCCCCTAACCATAGCCAAAATCAATGTCTATGAAATAACCATAGTATCTAAAGACATCTATGATATGAAATGGAGCCTTCTAGAATATGGAAGCTCATCACTTCAATCCAACAACTGATCCCAAATTCGATCACTAAGCAGGAGGAGTAGAATAACTAGTTTCTGCATCGTGAGGGGATACAACACCTGAAGAAGGCTTAGCAGGTGAACACTAGCATGCACTCACGATAAGGATAACATAATACAAATTTTTAAAACCAAATAAACCAACCATATATATTTGAAACCATACGAACACACACACACACACACACACACATATATATATATATATTTATAACCATGTAGGGAAAGGAAATCGGGTTTAGCATGCCTTTAAAATCATTAACCTAGCTATATGTAGCTTAACTATCCTAGAACTACCCATGGTCAATATACGTCCAGTGTAACACTCTGAACGGGCCCCGATATATATCGGAGATACCAAAGGATTAGGGGATTCTCGAGTACCCTTTGCTCTCTATGATATATATGTACAAGTGTACTTAGGGGATTACCGTGTACCCCATAAGTATCATATATGGTCTCCATGTCCAATCCTCATGTTGGCAAATATTAGTTTCTAATGTCTTTCCATTAGACTCACACCTTCACGGTTAGCTATCACACCTGTCATTATTTCCCAATTAAAACCATTACTACACAACCAAACCACCATTTTATTTATTATTAACCAAGGCTATAAGTAGTGGTATTGTCATACTGACTATAGCTTGCAAAGAATGTCCTTAGCTATCTTTTTTAAGTAAAGGGATTCCCATGTCCCCATAGATTACATTATAAAGTTGACTTGGGGAAATCCCATGTACCCCACAAGATGTTTGTTATTAAGTTTGCTTGGGGGATTCCCTTATACCCTACAAGGCTTTCAACAAGACCAACCATAACCACCAAGACCTTACCATTTAGACATTCCAAACCGTTTAAACCATTTATAACATTTAGGGTTCCATTACCACGTTATACCATGCAGTAGTTCAATTAAAGTCCAACAATTTAACCAAAACATTCTCATAGGCACTTTATCAAACATGTTAAGGGCATATAGTTTCCAAAGCTAAAACCAAATACCAATTAACCATTCCCATGCAACAAAATCTCCAAACCACCATTATAATATGAAAACAATAAGTAAAAGACATAGGAAAACCATAATCAACCTTTATAACCAAAACCCCCAACATATGTTTGAAAAACCAAAACCATGCAACTATTATGCCATGAAAACAATTCATAAAATATGCTTTTAGTTGGAACTAACAATGAGGGAGGATTACATGCCTTAGATTATGAAGATGACGAAGAGAAACCACCTTTGTAAGTCCCAAATTGACCACCTTGAAGGAAATTCTAGCCTTGCTTAACCCAATAACCTTGAGAGAATTTGAGAGAGATTAAGTGTTTTTTATTGAAAATACTAGGGTTAATGATGTCCCAAGAGTGATATAAGTCATGGGTTCTTAAGAGGTTAAGTGGGTAAATGTCTAGATTACCCCCAACTTAAACTGGAAAAACCCCCCCGTAGGATAGTACAACCATCCCACCCCAACCGTACCCTATGGTATGAGTGGTACCCTTATCTCGTACCTTAAGCCTCTCCTTGGACCCCAACACTGTCCAATATATGACCACCAATGTCAAACCGTACCTAACCATACGATTAGTACTATGAAATCATACCCTTGGTAGAATAGAATCACCTAGACTAAACTTAGGGCAATATACAATTGACACCTTACCATTAGTACCCTAATATACAATTTGTATTTCCAGTCGTACCTTGGAAAGAAACCATCCAACCCACACTGGCCAACATACGACCAAGACCAACCAAACCATACCATATCATAAGAGAAGTACCCCAATTCGTATGATGTCCAGAAGCTAAAAACCAAGAAATTTTCTAAGGGTTAAAACCCAGGGTGTTTCAGTTTCCCCCGCTAGGATCATTCATCCTTAAATGACGGACAAGGTAGTACAAGCATAAATTACACCCTAATATAACCATTCCAACCTTTAACTAAGTTAGAAAACAAAGATGCAAGGAAATCAACCTTCCTTTAACCAAGTTAGAAAACAAAGATATGATGAAGAATACATACATTCCACACGAATATCTAGAGCAAAAAACAAATGCGGATACTTGGAATTCATGTCCTTTTCCATTTTCCAAGTAACTTATTCTACCTTGTGGTTTCATCATAGAACCTTAACCGAAGTTGCATCCTTGGTCTTCAACCAACGAACCTGCCGATCGAAGAACTCAACCGAGATCTTTTCATAAGACAGAGAATTCGAGATACCCAATCCTTATAAAGGAACAACCAATGAAGGATCACCTATACACTTTCTAAACATAAAGTCATGGAAAATCGGATGGATGCAACTCAAACTAGAAGGCAACTTTAATTCATACGTAAAATTACCAACCCTCTTCAAACCCACATAAGGACAAACATATCGGGGACTGAACTTTCCCTTTTTCCCAAACTACATTACTCCCTTCATGGGAGACACCTTTTGGAATACCCTATCCCCAACCTCAAACTCCAAGTCCCTATGCCTTACATTCACATAGGAATTTTGGCGAGTTTGGACAGCCTTAAGCCTATATAGACTCACCTTTACCTTATCCATAGCCAGATAAACCTTCGAGCCAAACATATCTACCTCACCAAGCTCAAACCACCTAATAGGAGATCTACACCTCCTACCATACAATTCTCAAAAGGGGCCATCCCGATGATAATATGATAGCTATTATTATAAGCAAACTCTACAAGAGCTAGATGATCAACCAAATTACCACCATAATCAATCAGATATACACAAAGCATATCTTCCAATGTCTGAATAGTCCTTTCTGCTTGCCCATCTGTCTGTAGGTGAAAAGCAGTACTCAGACTAACCTTAGAACCCAACCCCTTCTAAAACGACAACCAAAAGTGAGATGAAAAATGCATACAATAATCAAAGATAATTGAAATAGGTACCCCTTCCTTCTTTACAATCTTATAAAGATACAACCTTGCATAATCCTCAGCTAATAAGTTAGTCCTCACTGGGAAGAAGTGAGCCAACTTTGTCATCCTATCCACAATAACCCAAATCGAATCAAATTGGTTCCTAGACCGAGAAACATCGGTAACAAAATCCATGTTTATTACTTCCCATTTCCATTTAGGCTATTCAATTTCCTGATACAAGCCTCCAGGCCTCATCTGCTCAATTTTCACTTTTTGACACACCAAACACTTGGCCCCAAAATCAGCCACATCCTTCCTCATACCATTCCACCAATACATCTCCTTGGAATCATGATACATTTTTATCAAATTGGGATGAACAACGTAGTACGATTCATGCACCTCAATTAATACCCTTTCTCGCAAACCATCGATGTCAGGAACACATAACCTTCCTTAGTACCAAAAGGTACCATCACCATTGATCTCAAATACCATTACCTTTTGCCCACCTATATCACTCTTGATTTCATTAAGACAATATTTAGCATTTTCTTCTCCTTGATATCTGCCACAAGAGACCACCAAACCACTTTTTGTACCAACATACCACCATTCTAAGAGCCAAAAAGGCAAACTCTAAGATTGGCCAAGCGGTGAATATCCTTCACTAACTCCCACCTCTCCTTATCCACATAAGCTAAACTTTCCATGGATAACCTGCTAAGAGCATCAGTAATAATATTACCTTACCCAAATAGTAGTGATGACTCATGTTATAGTTCTTGAGAAGCTCAAGCCATCTCCTCTATCAGAGGTTAAGCTCTTTCTGAGTGAATACATACTGCAGACTTTTATGATCCAAGAAGATGTCCACGTGCATAACATATAACTAGTGATGCTAAATTTTCAAGGCAAAAAACACGGCTAAATACTCTAAATCATGAGTAGGGTAATTCCTCTTACGTACTTTCAATCGCCTGGAAGCAAAGGCTATCACTTTACCATGATGCATCAGAATGCAATAAGTCCCATCCGAGATGCATCACAATAAAACACAAAACCCTCATTGCCTTCAGGCAAAGTCAAAACCAGAGCTGAAGTTAGCTTATCTTTCAGCTTCTCGAAACTACCCTCACAAGCATCCAACAAAGGAAACTTTACCTTCTTCTGAGTCAATTTAGTCAATGGGGTAGTTATCATAAAAAAATCTCTACAAACCTCTTAGAATACCCGATAAAACCCAAGAAGCTCTGAATATTAGTTGGAGTCGTGGGTCTAGGCCACTTCTTGACCACTGCCACCTTTTATGGATCCACCACGATTCCCTCACTAGAAATAATATGACCCAAAAAAGTGAAAGTGTTCAACCAGAACTCACATTTCAAGAATTTGGAATACAAATGTTGCTCTTTCATGGTCCGCAACACCACACAGAGACAATTGGCATGATCCACCTCACTATAAGAGAACACCAAAATGTTATCAATGAACACAATGACAAACAAATCCAGAAACTAATGAAATACCTTATTTATCAAATCCATGAATGCCGCTGGAGTATTGATCAAACCAAATGACATAACCAAGAAATCAAAGTGCCCATACCGAATACGAAAAGCTGTCTTAGGAATATCCACCTCCCTAATACTAAGCTGATGATACCCAGACCAAAGATCTATCTTTAAAAAGAATTTGGCACCTTGCAACTGATTAAACAAGTCATCTATCCTTGAAAGAGGATACTTGTTCTTAACCGTCACTTTATTCAACTGCCGATAGTCAATACACATCCTAAGGGAACCATCCTTATTATACACGAACAACACCGGTGCACCCTACGGCAATACTAGGATAGATGAAACCCTTATCTAAAAGATCCTTAAGTTGCATCTTGAGTTTCTTCAACTTAACCGGAGCCATTCTATAAGGAGGAATAGAAATTTGAAGAGTGTTCGGAACCAAATCAGTCCAAAACTCAATATCCCTATCCAGAGGAACACCAGGAAGATCATCCAAAAAGACCTCAGAAAACTCATTCACCACCAAAATTGAATGCAAAGAAGGACCTTCCGAGTTAGAGTCTTTAACCTAAACCAAATGATAGAGACATCTTTTATAGATTAACCTTCGAGCTCTAAGATATGATTTAAACTTAACCTTAGGGGATAGGGAACTATTCTCACATTTAATAACTGGTTCACTAGGTAATTTAAAGAAAACCTTATGGGCCCAACAATCTAAGGACACATAGAGTGAGTGTAACCAATCCATTCCTAGAATGACATCAAAATCCACCATATCTAATTCTAACAAATCCACCAAAGTCTCCTAACTAACAAAAGATACCAACACCCCCTATAGACTCTTTATGCAACCACAGAGTCACCTACTAGGTAGAAATAGAAAAAGGATCCAAAATAACCTTGGGATCAAAACCAAAATACACAGCCTTAAATAGGGTCACATAAGAGAGAATGGACTCTTTAAACAATGTATGTCATAAGAAAAGAGTTGTAGAGTATCAATCATGACATCAGGCGATGCCTCAGCCTATCGGGATGTAAGAGCATATAACCTATTTTGGCCTATGCCGGTACCAGGAGAAGAAACAGATGTAAAAGTAATATCCCTGGGTGCAGAAGCAGATGAACAGGAAAATGAAACCTTGTTCACTCCCACAACAACCGTACTAACTAGATATATCTAAGCATATGGCCTAACTGACCAAATTTGAAACACCTGTCCCTTCCTTCATTACAGAAACCCCAATACAACCGACCATAGAACCTGTAAGAAAGACATGATCAAGTCGACTGAGCCCCACTATCTTGATATTATGCACCCTGTGCCCTGAAGTTATCGCCAACCTGCCGACGCTTGTTTCTCGACTGCTTCTGGTAAGGAGCACTTGATGTAGAGAAAGAACCAGAACTCCCCCACTTCTTCTTTAGCCACTTACCACCATCCCAACTACTTTTCTATTGGACACCACCTTGCTTAAGGAATCTAAACTTCTTACCCTACCTTTCACCTACTTTATCCTATTTTTTTCCTTCTCTACCTGTTGTATATGAACAAACAACCTAGAGATGTCCACGTCCTTGATAAGCAATGCAGTTTTGCTTTCAAGGATCAACTCACAAGACAGTCTTGAAGTGAACTTTCTCATCCTGGCCCTTATATCCGACACCATTTCTAGAGCATACCTAAACATCTGGTGAAATTTCAAGGCAAACTCTTTGACCAACATCTTTCCCTATTTCAGATTAAAAATTTCTCTACTTTCTCTCCCTTTAACTCCTGAGGAAAGAAGTGATATAGAAAAGCATTAGAGAATCTCTCCCACAGAGATGACTCATCAACCTCACCCCTTGCCTGATCCCATTCCTCGTACCATTGGTATGCCATATCCTTTAGCTTATAGGCAATAAAATTTACCTCTTCCATATTCGTGGCTTGTATGACCCTGAAGATTTTATCCATCTCATCCAAAAAACCTTGAGGATCCTCCTCCACTTTAACACCAGTAAAAGTTAGAGGACTCAACCTTATAAACTGGGCAACCCTTATGGCCTCAGAAGATAAAATACCAGATGCATCATGCTTAGCCTAAGAAGCTACTAACTAACCAATCACATGGATCGACTGACAAAACTCTTCATTTTTCAAATCTTTCTGAAGAGCCTGAGGAGGACTAGAAGGAACCAGTAGAACTCCAAAACAATAAGAGACTAGGCCCCTAGGCTGAGGATGGATCCTATATGTAGAGCATGTCCCATCAACATTATCCCTAATTAGGGTAGAGGAGTTTTCATGCACATTAGATTATCGAGGCATGATCTTAAAGGTGAACAAATAGGAAATAGAGAAGATTCCAGGATTTACACTCCAAGCTTAAAAATAGAACAAAAAGAAAGAGAAACATTCCTAAATGCCTTGTATCCTCTCTCTTATTAGTGTGTTGTGCTGCACACCCTTAAATAAGACTCTACTTGACACGACTTTGTGGACTCCCAATTGACCATGAACCAAAGCTCTGATACAAATTTGACACAACCCAAACCAGGTCCTTATCGTAATAGGCATCCCAAGTCCAACCAAGATCAGGGAGTACCCCCAATACCCAACCCAACCATCCAAATACACACCCTGAGTTGGATGAATTTTGAACATATAACAAGATAGCGTATTTGTAAAAATCCAAACTCTGGGATAGGTTCATGACCGTGACCAACCTAAGAAAGTCCAACCATCCAATAACCATACCAAAACCCAAACAATAACCGAGTACGAGTCCATCACATAATAGGATGGAAGAATCATAAATATAGTCAAATGGTATCAACCATAATACTAATACCAATGCCAAGACTGACATCACTACCGACATTACCTATACCAACCTATAGTAGTCCCATAAAGCCTCTAATCAAAAGTAAAATAATATCGAATTGGGACATGCCCCCAACTATAGCCAAAACCAATGTCTATGAAATAACTAGAGTATGTAAAGACATCCATGATATGAAATAGAGCTTTCTAGAATATGGAAGATTACCACTTTAATTTGACAACTGATCCCGAATTCAATCACTAAGTAGGAGGAGTAGAAAGGCTGATTCGTTCATAGCGTGGGGAAACAATGCCCGAAAATAGGTTAGCA
This sequence comes from Capsicum pubescens, assembly GCA_030864215.1. Classification (NCBI taxonomy): domain Eukaryota; kingdom Viridiplantae; phylum Streptophyta; class Magnoliopsida; order Solanales; family Solanaceae; genus Capsicum; species Capsicum pubescens. Next base: position 151,463,465 of record CM061543.1, on the reverse strand, counting down.
GGTGAACACTAGCATAAACTGAGGATAAGGATAAAATAATGACAACCTTTAAAATCAAGTAAACCAACCATATTCATTCACAACCATACATACACATATATACATAACCATGCTGGGAAAGTGAATCGGGTTTAGGATGTCTTTAAAACCATTAACCCGGGTATGTGTTGCTAACCACCATAGAACTACCCACAAGATATATAGGTCCAGTGTAACCCTATGAATGGGCCTCGATACGTGTAGCCACATGAATCAGAGATAACATAGGAGTAGGGATTATTAAGTACCCTTACCTCTCTATGATACATATATACAACTGTACTTATGGGATTCTCGTATACCTCGTAAGTATCATATATGGTCACCAGACCAATACTTATGTTGGAAAATATGAGTTTTCAGTGGCTATCCATTGTACTCATACCTTCATGGCTAGATATAACACCTTGCCATTATTGCCCAATTAAAATCATTACCACATAACTAAACCATCATTCCATTTATTATTAACGAAGGCTATAAGTAGTGGTATCATCATATCAACTATAGCTTGCAAGAAATGTCCTTAGCCATCCTTTTGAAGTTAAGGGATTCCCATATATCCATAGATTATATTATTAAGTTTACTTGGGGGAATCCTATGTACCCAACAAGATGTTTGTTATTAAGTTTTCTTAGGGGATTCCCTTGTACCCCACAAGGCTTTCAACTAGACAAACCATAACTACCGAGACCTTACTATTTAACCATTTAAAATATTTTAAACCATTTATACCATTTAGGGTTCCATTACAAAGTTATATCATGCAATAGTTCAATTAAAGTCCAATAATTTAACCAAAACATTCTCATAGGTATTTTATCAAATATCTTGAGGGCATATAGTTTCAACAACTAAACCAAAGTACCAATTAAGCATTCCCATGCAACCAAATATTAAAACCACTATTATAATATGAAAACCATAAGTAAAAGACATGGGAAAACCATAATCAACCATTATAACCAAAACCCCCAACATATATTTGAAAACCCAAAACCATAAAACAATTATGCCATGAAAACAATTTATAAAACATGCCTTTATTTGGAATTAACAATGAGGGAGGAGTACATACCTTATATTATGAAGATTACGGAGAGAAATTACCCTTGTAAGTCCCAAATTGACCACATTGCAGAAAACCCTAGCCTTCCCTGACCTAAGAGCATTAAGAGAATTTGAGAGAGTTTACATGTTTTTGATTGAGAATAAAAGGGTAAATGATGTGCCAAGAGTGATATAAATCGTGGGACCTTAAGAGATTAAGAGGAGAAATGTCCAAATCACCCCTAACTTAAACTGTATAAAATCCCCATAGAATGGTACGACCACCCTACCTCAACCGTACCTTAGGGTACCAGTGGTACCCTTATCTCGTACCCTAGGCCTTCCCTTGGACCCCAACACTATCCAATATATGACCACCTAAGCCAAATCTTACCCAACCATACAATTAGTACCCTGAAATCGTACCCTAGGCCGAATAAAATCACCTAGACTAAACTTAGGGCAATATACGATTGACACATTACCATTAGTACCCTAACATACAACTTGTATATTTCAACCATATCTTGGATAGAAATAATCCAACCCACTCTGGTCACCATACGACCAAGACTAACCAAACCATACCACATCATGTGAAAAGTACCCCAAGTTGTATGATGTCCAGAAGCCAAAAACTGAGAAATTTTCTAAGTGTCAAAACCTAGGGTATTTTATCATATTAGGGAGGAGGTGGATATCTTGCAAGTATAGGTGCGCTCTCTCACTAAGAGATATTTGATAGCCACTCCTCTAGTCATAATCCAGTGGTTTAGTTATTACCTTCACATGGGCCCAAATATATTGATTTTGTTTGCGGAGAATGATAAGAAGGTCCAATAGTTGGAACTAAGAAAGAATAAGTGGGGAATCTGCATGATCCCAATCTTCCATATGAACAGGCCTTAAAAAAGGCTAGACATAATTTGATGGACTCTGCAGTTTTTTAGAGGTAGAAGAATGCTCTAGTAGTGTACCACCACCACCACCGTCTTTGCTAGTGGATATACCCCCATATGGGGATGCTCATGACACAGACTCTTAGTGATTGTGTTATTTTATTTTAGCGTATTAGGGATAATATGCAGTTTTTAGTTGGGGGTGGGGTATATCGTAGTCGCCTCAAATTTTTGTTGTTGCGCTTCTTTTTTTGTTGGCCATGGTATGGTTGTACAATTGACATGTCAAGGGTAAAATTTATGTCATATTGTGTTTTGTTGCATATTATGTTGTGTTTTTGTGTAATTAGGAGATTTTTAAGTATTTAGGGCAGTTGTCATGTTTTTGATTGATTTTTGAGAATAATGATACCCCTCCATGAGTGAGTGGGACTTCTTTATTATAAGGGCACATGAGTCATATTTCTAGCTGCTTACATATTTTGGGTAGTGTAACTCATCTATCTATGAATGGTTGTCTGTTGCTAATTTAATGCCATCTATTGATCACATTGTGTCATATTGATGTGTTTTATATTTATATGCAATTGGTTTTAACAAGTTGAATAGGAGAAGGTATTGTGGTTTGAGATAAAAGTGTTGATTGACAACCTTGAATAACTTAGATTCTCCTAGTTAAGCATCGTGTTTTATTTTATTTTATTATGTTGTGTTTCTTGAGGACATACAAACATTCTAAGTCAAGGGTGTTGATGTGATATAGAAATATAACACTTTTGACACTTAAAATGATGAAAGTATGCAAGTTTCTTAGGTTGTTTTATTAGATATGATGTGTTTTGGGTATATTTTGCAGGAAACTAGGTTTTGAAGGTGTAGTTCTATAAAAAAGGCAAAAATGGAGTTTTTGGCTACTTACTTAATCATTTTTAGGTATTTATGACACTTTCTGGATGTATGTGACCAAAGCATGTGTTGAAACTTAAAGTTTGGAAGCTTGGTTGCAAGAATTGGAAGTCCCGATATAAACCATAAAATCTAAAAATGATTAAGGCTTAAAATTACCCCCAACATAACCCATAAAATCTAAACATGGTCTACCATCAAAATGGAGGTCCTAAAGGTCATTTTGATGCATTATTTGAGTGTTAAAACTATGGGGTGTTACATTATCTCCCCCTTGGGATCGTTTGTCCTCTAATGAAACAATTTAAGCTGATGTACCAAGAAGGTTGAGATCGTACACTGAATACTTATGCACTAAATCGTGATTAAGTAACTGAATCTGAAACATGATACATGGACTTAGCTGAGTTTCAAGAATACATGCTATGATATGAGGATAGTTATGTATCTAAGATAGAGAATGAGAGAGTCAATTTGAGAGAAACCATTACCTCAAGATAAGTTTGAATTCATAGGGAAAAAATGGGGATACTTGGCTTGCATATCTACTTCTACCTCCTAAGTGGCTCCCTCAACGAACTAATTTTTCCATAGGACTTTAACTAAAGGAACTTCTTTATTCCTCATCCTATGAATCTGACGATCAAATATCTCAACTGGGTCTTCTCTATAGGAAAGTCTATCCTTAACATCCATACTTTATAGAGGAACAACAAGAGCTGAATCACCAATGCATTTCTTTAACAAAGAAACATAGAACACTGGACGCACTGATGCCAAATCTGCAGGCAACTCTAACTCATAAGATACCTTCCTAAAATAGCTTAAAATTCTGTATGGGCCAACATAGAGGGGACTGATCTTCCTCTTCTTTACAAATCTCTTCACTCCTTTTATTGTCAAAATTTTCAAATAAATCAAGTTACAAACATCATACTCAAGATCCTTTCTTCTCAAGATGGCATAATATTTCTGACCACTTTGGGCTGTCTTCAGCCTCTCTTGAATTAACTGAACTTTATCCATTGCCCCAAACACTAAATCTGGCCCTATTAAAGTAGTCTCACCTACTTCAAACCGACCAATAGGAGACCTACATCTCCTCCCATCGAGGGCCTCAAATGGATCTATCTGAATGCTGGAGTGATAACTATTATTATAGGCAAACTCAATCAAAGGTAAGTGGTCATCCCAACTATCCTTAAAGTCAATAACATATGCCATCAACATATCCTCTAAAATTTGAATGGTCCTCTCATCTTGACCATTTATTTGAGGATGCAAAGTTATACTGAGGTGAACTTAGGCACCAAGACCCTTCTTAAAATCCTTCCAAAAGTGAGAGTAAACTGATTACCTCTATCTGAAATGATAGACAATGGAACCCCATGCAATTTCACCAACTTTATAAGATAGAGTCTGGCATAATCCTCAGTTGAATACGAAGTATGAAATAGCAAAAAATGGGCTGACTTGGTTATTCTATCTACAATTACCCAAATCAAATTGTACCAATGACCGTACGAGGCAACCCTATCATAAAATCCATGTTCACCACCTTCCACTTCTAAATGGGGATGCTAAACTCTTAAATTGCACCACTAGTCCTTTGGTGTTCTACCTTAACCTACTGACAGTTTGAGACTTAGCTACAAACTCTGCTATATCTTTCTTCATACCACTCCGCCAATAGATTTCCCACAAGTAACGATACATCTTAGTGGCTTAGGGGTGAATAGAATACTACACACCATGATATTCTGCTAATATTTATTATCTCAAACCTTCAACACATAGAACATATAACCTGCCATAACAACGAAGCACTCCATCTCCCCCTTGGGATAAAAACCTCCATTTTTTTATCTATAACTCCCTCTTTCAACTTAACTAAACTAGTATCCTTGACTTTATTTTATTTTACTTTGGCAACCAATGAGTATTTTGAACTATTCTGAACCCATATACTACCTTTGGCCGAATCAACTAACTGAACTCCTAACCTAGAAAGCTGATGAACCTCATGGACTAACTCTTTCTTATCATCCTCATATAGGAAAAACTACCCATAGACAATCTAATAAGGGCATCCACCACTATAGTGCCCTTGCTCGGAATATACACCATACTTATATCATGGTCTTTCAATAATTCAATCCATCTTCTCTGGCAAAGATTCAGGTCTTTCTGTGTGAACAAATATTGTAAACTCTTGTGATCCATGAACACATAAACATAATCCCTATAAATATAATGCATTCAAATCTTCAAGAAAAAGACAACAGATGCCAACTCAAGATCATGGGTTGGATAATTCTTTTCATAGGGTTTGAGCTGTCTAGAGGCATAGGCTATGACTTTACCTCTCTGCATTAATAGACAACCAAGACCAACTCTAGAAGAATCATAATATACTATAAACCTATCTATGTCATTTGGCAAAGTCAAGACTGGAGTGAAAGTGAGTGTAGCCTTCAACTCTTGAAAAGTTTTCTCACAAGAGTTTGAACACTAAAATTTGACATTTTTTTAGGTTAATCTAGACATGGGAGACGTAATAGAAGATAAACCCTTGACAAACCATCTGTAATAGCTATTTAAACTCGAGAAACTCCTAATATCTGATAGAGAGATGGGTCTAGGCCAGTTTCTTACTACTTTAGTATTTTAAGTATCAACCAGAATGCCATCACCAGAAACTATGTGACCAAGAAAAGCTACTAATCTCAACCAGAATTCACACTTGCTAAAGTTAGAAAATAATTGATGATCTCTAAGGGTCTACAGCACAACCCCCAGATGGTTTGCATGATCATTCTCTTTACGGGAATAGACAAGGATGTGATCAATGAAGACTATGACAAACATGTCCAAGTACTGCTTGAACACCCTGTTCATTAAGACCATGAAAAATTCAGGGGTATTTGTTAGTCCAAAAGACTTAACCAGGAATTCAAAGTGACCATACCAAGTTCTAAAGGTTGTCTTTGGGTGTCATATTCTTTGACTCTAAGATGATAATAGCCAGATTTGAGGCCTATCTTAGAGAAATAACTTGCACCCTGAAGCTGGTCGAATAAGTCATCAATCTCAGGGAGAGAATATTTATTTTTGATTGTGACTTTATTCTACTAGTGGTAGTTGATATACATTCTGAGAGAACCATCTTTCTTGCACATAAATATAATAGGAGCACCCCATGGGGAACTACTAAACCTGATGAAGCCCTTATCGAAGAGATCCTTTAAATGTTCCTTCAATTCCTTAAGCTCAGATGGATCTATTTTGTAAGGTGGAATAGTAATAGGTTGGGTATATGAAAGGATATCTATTTTGAAATCAATTTCCCTTTTGGAAGAAATCCTGAGAAGATCTTTGTAAAACACATCTAGAAATTTGTTTTCTACAGGAACTAACTCAAGAATCAAAGCTTTATCATTTGAGTCCTTGACTTGGATCAGATGGTAAATACATCCCTTAGATATCATCTTTCGGGCCTTAAGTTATGAAACAACCTGACCTTTAAGCACTAAAGTACTACCCCTCTATTGAATAACTGGCTCATTAAAAAATAGGAATAGGGCAATTTTATTTCTACATTCGACAAGACATAGCACAAGTGGAGACAATCCATGCCACAAATGACATCAAAATCAGTAATCTCTAATTCTACAAGATCAACTAAGGTAACTTTCTGAGAAACTGTGACAGGGAAATTTTTGTATACCCATCTAGCTATAATCAACTTACCCACTAGGGTAGACATTGAGAAAGGCTCTACTAATATTTTGAGACTGACACAGAATGCGACAGCTATATAAGGAGTCACAAAGAAAAGTGAAGCTCCGGGGTCTAACAATACATATACATAAAGATAGAAAACTTGCAACGTACCCGTAACCACATCAGGAGAACTTTACTAATCATGCCAAGTCTGGAGAGCATAAAATCTATTCTGGCACTGTCCACTAATGGCACTGGTGGTGGAAACCTGCTGAGTAGGGTAACTTACTGGATTTGAGAAAAGATTGGATTCGCCCTGTTCGAACGAATCACCTCTCTTCTGGGATACCACTTGACACTTCTTGATCCTATGGATTGGCTTACCACACCCAAATCATACATTATTGCCTACCCGATATTCACCATAATATTTCCTACTACGGTTCCTACAGAGCGGGATGGTATGACCATTATTTACACTACCCTAGGACTTAGAGCCTAGCTCTCTATCCGTATTGTCTTACATAAACTTAGGCACTAGATAAAGATGGAGTTGGGGATAAAAATTTCTAGTGAAACTAAGAACAACTACCATCTTTCAACCTTGGTTGAGAAAAAATGAAATTACCTGTACTGGCCCTCTTATTCTATCTTTTATTCTCGTTGAACTTCTCCTCTTCTATCTACTTAGCATGAACCATCAATTAAGAAAGGTTCATCTTCTTAATCAACCTGGCATTTCTACACTCCTTGACTATACTATCAGATACACCAGACACAAACTTACTCATCCTGGACTTAGAGTCATCCACCATGGTCGAAGCATACCTCATCAACTGAGTGAACTTGAGCAAGTACTCCCTCACACTCATGTTACCCTACTTCAAATTTATAAACTCTTGAACCTTAGATTTCTTCAACTCTAGTAGAAAGAACCTGCCTAAGAAAGTCGTGGCAAACTCCTCTCACTATATAGGGCCTACCTCAACAACTTTGTCCTCCTTCCACTACTTGAATTAGGTGTGAGCTACTCCCTGTAACTGGTAAGAAACTAAGTCTATATTTTCACTTAAAGTGAAACCCATGAAGTCTGTTAATTTTTACACTCTATCCAAAAACTCATGCAGATCCTCCTCAGATTAGGATCCAAAAAACATAGGGGGATTCATTCGATTGAAGTCTCGAACCCTATCTGCATCTGTATTAATCACCAAATTAGTTGGGGCAACTTCTTGCTGATTGTTTTGAGTAGCTACAAAATGGACCAAGGCTGTGAAAGCAGCCCCTGAACTCAGCGTGAGACACATGGTCATTTAAGGTATTTTCCAGAATAGATGGTGGTGCTAGATGATCCCCGTTACTTCTTCTATTGTTACTTCTAAGAGGAATAATCTCTAAATAGAATAAAGAATGAGTTAGAAAAAGGGATTCAATAGAGCTCATGCTCTTTCACACGACAAGAATATGCAAGAAGGGAAACTTTCCTAAAACATCTCATAGCCTCTTGTCCATAAGTGTGGAATGCTTCACACCCATGCACAAAAATCTACTCAATGCGGCTTTCAGAGACCCTATGACACTTTAAAACCTTAGGCTCTAATACCAAGTTTTGCTCATGACCCAAGGCCACCCCCTAGTCGCTTCATGGTGCTTAAGGCCACAAGTGACCTCAAGCTAATCCTTGGTCTTGTACCTTCTGTGAGCATTGAATAAAATTCTAGTAAAATAACATATGTGGGAGATAAACTACTAAGGTACCATTAACTGGAATACTAAAATATATAAAATGACATATGTAAAGTATATGATGAAATAAATTCTTGAAACTAGACCGTCTTTCTGGAAGCATCTAAACATACAGAGTTGATAGGACAAACCCCTAACTAACTCTAACTAACTGAACATGAAGAAATACTAAAATAATATGTCACGTCCTCGATGGAAGAGGACTCACCATTACTGCTGTGGGGAGATACTGAGCTGTCAAGGGATGGTCAAGAAACTATGCCTCTGAACCTATGTTATAAACAACATAGCATAAGAGATAAATATGTGATCAATACTTTGAATGTACTGGTACGTAAGGCACAGACTGCTGAAGTACATGTAAAATCTGAACATGGATGCAAGAATATACAAAGCTGAAAATACAATACCATTTATTGTACACACTGACATGATTTGAATATCTTAAATAATCTGTACAACTGGTTAAATAAATACTGAAATCTGACTAATTTTGGTCAATCAAATCTGAATTGAAAAAGACTGAGTACTACTAAAACTGTGGGAGCTATCATGTAACTGACATAAACCATGACTGTTACCATAAAGTCTAACGTCTGACCCACGTTGAGGAGGGTTGTTCTATACTTTCTATCAGAGTGGAACCTGAACTGGAGTGATAACTAAACTGAACCCATATTAGGCAAGGGGAAACACTCTTTGGCGAGTCCCTAAATACAACAGGGACACGTAGTTTCTTAGAAGTAGGATGCACTAAACCCACACTTACCTCTCAATGGTAAATCCTACTCCCAACTGAATTACACTAGTTTTATTCATGGTTTAACATGAAATAGTATTGTTCCGACAAGTCTCAACTTAAACTTAAATATAGTAATGAAATCATGGTTTGACTAACTTATAATTTGAAAAGTCTAAAATAATAAATAAACACATAGGTATTGGGTGGTCATAACCCGCCAACACTGAATGATTGTAAAAAGTCGATACAATACCATATTTATATACTTTAAAGCAAAATTCAAAAATTTGACATGATGCCAGCTAAACATAACCTAGGGTTTTGGATCTTCAAATATGTAGGAACATGATTCACATAGGATAAAACTATTAACATGACTTGAATGTAAAACTATTTACATGAATACCCCCACATACCTCAATTGAATGAATTCTTGATGAAAGCATGAAATTGGGACTTAGATTTTTGAGTTCTTGAGAGATGAAACTTGAATTTTTGTTGTTGAGAAAAGGGAAAGGGTTTTGAATAGTGAATTAGATGTTTGGGGTTAAGAGAGTGGAAAATAATGTTTTTTAAGACCCCTTAATTCATTTATGAACTATTAGAAACTATTTAGGGGTGTGAAAAGACCTTAACACCCTTAAATTAAGTCAAAACAAAGAAATTTTTGGCATGCAACTTTTACAACATAGCGCATAGCTAAAGACAATCTGAGGGTTTGTGGAACAAGACAAAAGACAATCCTAGAGAGAGCAGCTCAGGTAAAAAGATTAGCCCATCCAGTGGTTGTTGGCGTTTGTCCCGCAATACATAGACTTAGTGGAGGGTCCAAAATGCAATACACACATATTTTTAATAACTAAAAGCAACCCCTACACAACCCATAACATCTAAACATGGTCTACCATCGAAATGAGGGTCCTATAGGCCATTTTGAATGCATTATTTGGTTGTTAAGATTATGAGGTGTTGCAGTGGTATGCCAAAGTTACAGTTTTTATACAACAAGGTTTTTGATACTTTTTAAGGTAAAACAAACAAGATCCTCTTTTAAGTAGAAAGAGCAGGTTAGTATCTCTAGACGACTTGAGTTGCTTCATATAGACTTGTGTGGACCTGTTAGAGTCCAAAGTAGAGGTGGAAAGAGGTATGTGTTTATTTTAGTGGATAACTATTATAGGTTGACCTAGACAATGTTCTTAAGAACCAAGGATGAAACCTATGAGGTTCTGGTGATATTTTCCAAACAAATTTAGGTGAAACTACACTGCAAAATTGCTTGATTCAAATCTGATCATGGACTGAGTTTGAAAACTCCCTGGTTGTTGAATTCTATGCTGAAAATAGAATTAGTCATAATTTATTTTCTCCTAGGACTCCTTAGCAAAATGGGTTTGTTGAAAGAAAGAACAAGACTCTTATAGGATTGCTAGGACCATGTTTATAGATAGTAGGATTCCAAAAAGTTTTTGGGCTGAAGATGTTAATACTGCCTATTATGTGACTAATAGGTGTTTGATCAAATATCTCTTGAACAAGACCCCATATGATCTTATGTTCAACAAAAATCCTAAGCTTGACTATTTTAGACCATTTGGGTGCAAATTCTTTATTCTGAACAATGGAAAGAATGAGCTAGAAAAGTATGACTCAAAAAGTGATGAAGCAACATTTGTGGGCTACTCCTTAACTAGCAAAGCATACAGAGTCTTCAACAAAATAAATATATGTGTGGAAGAAAGTTTACAAGTAGTTGTTGATGAGTTAGAAAAGATGAGGAATTCTGGTGGAAATAATGATTTTGATATAGAAAACTCATTCATATTCTAAGGGATGGCATAGCTGAAGATGTTGGTCAAGGAAAAACTGATACAGTTGAGAATGAAAAAGGTAATGGTGAGTTAGGATCTCAGTTATAGACTCTAACCATAGTTAAATAACATCAAGAAGGCTCTAGTCAAAATATCCAAGAACCTAGTCCCAACAAAACTCAACTCAGAATGACAAATTAAAAACACAAAGACTCACCAAAATCTGACATCTCTTTTTAGATTTGGCATCCAAACAAGAGCTCAAGCCAGAAATTTCATGGCTATCTCAGCTTTCTTGTCACAAATTAAGCCCAAAAATGTAAGAAAGCTCTTAAAGATGTTGACTTGATCAAGTAATATAGGAGGAGCTTCATCAATTTGAAAGAAACAAAGTCTGGCATCTGGCCTATAATTATTGGGACTAAATGGGTGTACAAAAACAAGCAAGATGAGCATGGAACTATCAATAGAAATAAAACAAGGTTAGTTTTTCATGATTATAATGAGGAAGAAGGAATTGACTATGATGAGACATTTTATCCTATAGAAAAAATAGAGGCTATCAAAATTTTAGTGCATTTGCTGCCTACATGGGATTCAAACTCTTCCAAATGGATGACAAAAGTGCCTTTCTAAATAAAAATCTAAAGAAAGAAGTTTTTGTTAAACAACCTCCCGATTTTAAAGATGCAACTATCCACATTATGTTCTCAAATTAGATAAAGCTCTATATGGGTTGAAGCAAGCACCTAGATCTTGGTATGAAAAACTCACAAAGTTTCTTCTTAAAAATGGCTTTAAAAAGGTAAAATTGATAATGCTCTCTTTTTGAATTCAAGAGGTAGCAACTTGCTAATTGTCCAGATATATATTGATGACATAATTTTTAGAGCCACCTCTGAATCCCTATGTGAAGAGTTTGTAAAACTAAAGGGTAGTGAATTTGAAATGAGCATGCTTTTTGTACCTACAAATCAAGAAAACCTCTCATGGGGTTATGATTTGTCAAGAAAAATACATCAAGGAGTTGTTGAAAAAAATAATATGGGAGAAGCCAAGCCAATTGATACTCCAATTGGAACCAGTTCAAACATGGATAATGATGAACTTGGTCCTCTGAAAATGAGACCATGTATAGAGGGATTATCGAATCCTTACTATATTTCACTGGAAACAAGCCTGATATTGTATTCAGTATGGGAATGTGTGGTAGATTTCAGGATTTTCAAAAGGAGTCTCAGTTGAAATCTAGAAAAAGAATTCTCAGGTATTTGAAAGGTATAAGGGACCTGGTCTTATACTATGCATCTAGAGATAGTTTTGATCTAATAGGCTATGTTGATGCTGACTATGCTGGATATTTGGTGGATAGAAAAAGTACCTCAGGAATGGCTTATTTTCTTTATTATTCTCAAATTTCCTGGGGCTCTAAGAAGAAAAACTCAGTTACTCTGTCCACTGCTAAACCTGAATATGTCATTTTCCCTCATGTTGTGCTCAAATGCTCAAGATCAAACAATAACTGAAATACTTTGGGATTGTTTCAGACACTATCCCTTTGATGTGTAATAATACACGTGACCTTAACATAGTAAAGAATCTAGTACAACATAAAAGAACCAAACATATTGATGTAAGACATTATTTTCTAAAAGACAATGTTGAGAAAAGAGCTATTTGCTTGAAGTTTTACAAGATTGAGGATCATATAGAAAATATCTTTACAAAGGATCTTCACAAGAAGCAATTTGTGAAGAACAGGTTGAGGTTGGGGCTGATCAAAATGAACTGACCTACTTAATGGTTCAGTTTTCCTTCATAAATTGGCTATAATCAGGAGACAGACATCCTTGATTAGGTATGCACTTGTTGGTCTAACTCAGTACCATACCTTTGCAGGTATACATGCATGGTGAACTACTTTGGAGGAGAACATATGAGACAGACATAACTTTGAGAATTAACTTAACGAAAAGAGGAACCTGGTCCCATTTATCAGGTTAGTATCATGAATATGCATATTTTTTTCTGATTCCGTCAGAAAAAACCGCGTCTTCTCTCTTTATGTTAGAAAATTATCTTATCCTAAAATAAGATGAGTCACCTCAAATGGAAATCATCCACATATTATTCCTTTAGAAAAACCCATCCTTATTCTTATTTGTCCCCCAAATATTTTTGTGCTTAAACCTTCCCCGTTAAGGAAAACCTAGTCTAAAATATACGTCTTGTGACAAAGATTCCAAATAGGGATTTCTAAATAGATGACAACTCCTCATACTTAAAACCCACAAAAGTCTCAAAACTTTCTCAAATTTCTCCAATCCTTAAAGAAAAATCCTTTGTTGAAATCAGCTTGTCCTCAAAATTTGTTATAGAAAAAAAACCACTCTCAAATTTTTTTCAGAGCATCAAGTTTTCCTTACCTTTCACATCTTTTTCAGAACAACCTTGGAATAAATTGTTCCTTACAAATACTTTCTTGGATGAACCTCAATAAAATAAATCCCTAAGAAAATAGAACTTTCTTATGAGCCTACTTCTATAGTAGAGCACAGTAAAAAAAGGTTGATCTCTCTGTTAAAGTCGTACCTTTTGATAATCTTCGTCTCTCCTAAAGACTGATCAAATCAAGTTATCATACCCCTTTAGAGTCAAACTCTTTCTTTAGTCAACTTGTTGATAATGATTCATCCCTAAAGATGTATAACCCTTCTGGTAGTATAATGATAAGTGATGATTGGGTTGTTGAAAATCTTATTTTTCTATCAAATAACCCAAAAAATAGTTTTGTTTGTCCTAAGGAACAAGATGTCAATAAGAAATCAAGAATTTCTGGGGTAAGATCTAGAATTCCTACTAAGAAGCAATAGATTTTTTATGGACCTGGTTCCAAGAAGAGGAAAATAATTGCTGAAGAACCTAATAGTGCTTCCAAAAGTATAAAATTAGAGAAAATAAGAAAATATGTGTCTAAGGAAGTGAAAAATAGATTTTTGAAAATTCAAAAGATGCTAACTAGAAGGGTTTTTTACTAAAGCATTTTATCAAAACATGGTATGATGGAATTAGTTGATCTTGTCAAACATCAAAGATGGATCTATTTTGTGGAATGACCCATTACCTCTGTCTATGATGAGGAAGTCAGGAAATTCTTCTCCACATTATATTTTTCTAATGATGGACTGAAAATGGTTGCATTAGTTCAAGGGAAAAGGCTGAATCTAGATGACGTATTGCTTGGAAGGATTCTGTAAGTTCTCATTAGTAGTGTAAGGCCTGTTTCAAAATGACAACCCTCAATGGAGTATATGGGGAATGCATCAAAGGTTAAAGAAAAATCTTTAGTTGGAGTAAGAAAGACATTACTCAAAAGTGAGGTAAATTTAACCTTTGAATTTGTCAACAAAGTGATTCTACCTAGATCACCAAAGAGGAACATTATTTCAGCTACAAATCTATATGTGATGGAGTGTCTTAGTATCTTTGAGTTAATCAATCGGCATGCTCTAATAATTGAGCATATGTATAAGGTTGGTCATGGGATAAATGGAAAGCATGGCATGCCTTATTGATATTTGCTAAACAGAGTATTTGATCACTTTGGAATTACCTGTGAAAATTCCTGGAACTTTGAAACAGTTTTTTAGATTAAAAACCTTGATTAAAATAAATATGTGAAAGTGAAATCAAGAATCATCTCCCAAGAAGATCTAAACAAGAAGATAGAGGAAATAATGCTCAACACAACTTCTAAGAATGTAAAGATTAGCAAATTGTAGATGACAATTCAAAAGCTTTTCAATAAGGGTTCTAGTGTTTCTAAAGAACTTAGAACTGAGAATGCTAAACTTAAGAAGAGAGTCTTAACTATAACTGATGAGGTTCTTATCTTGAATGCAGAGATAAAGATACTAACCAAGGAATTGTTACAGTGTCATGCTGCAAAAAGCAATAAGATGAAATTACTTCTCAAAACCCTTTCCCCAAGACCTTTACCTACTTAATTTTGTTGTTTTCATACCCCTCCTTCACCGATGTCTCTTTTCTTAATCCCTATGTATTTTTTGTGGAACAGGAAATCTAATCTTTCAATGTCATGTATGGTACTAATCCTCTTTAATATGAATGAATTCCTTATTTTTGTTAATTATCTTTATTTTTTACTTAAGTGTTCAATCATGTTAGTGTTTCCCTAGTGGCCATGAGTTAACTGATTTGTGCTTATTTTGTTCTTGGTTTACTATTTTTTCTTTTCAATAATGCCAAAAGGAGAAATACTAAATTCATTTTGGTAGGGACCAGGTTCTATGATGTGTGGTGTTGATGTGATGTGATAAGATGTTGATGTGGCTATCTTTCTTAAATAGGGGAAATATTGTAGGAGGAACATAATAGGAGAAAGCATGGTGATAAGGGGAACACATATGGACAGAAATAGGTGCTCTAATGATTGAATAAATTTTGATGCTTTGAGGTTATGGTTTGTTATCATAAAAAAGGGGGAAAATTGATGTCTCATGTTTTGATGATGATCAGTTGTCATTAAAGGACTAGATCCCTGGCTTATCATGAAGTGGTACAACTATCACATCTCTACACAGTTTTGTTCGCTAGTGCAGCTAACTGTGCAGGAGTGCAATGTACCTATTGTGACACTTGGTCGAATAAAAATTCAACCCTAATTTATTCACTATTATAAATAGAAAAGGCTTCGTCTCATTCAAGTAGTTTTTGCAATATTGGTGAATCAACAAAATTGAAAAAACTCTCTTTTACACAAGTTCCAAATCTGTGTGTGCTTCAAGTTAAATTGTTCTTGAGTTAAGTCTTGATTTATAATTGAAAGACTTATCTTGTAAGAGTAATTTTTTTTCTTGGCAGTATAATTCTTAGGTAGAGTTACCTAAGGTCAATTGATTAGAGTTAGTCGATTGTGAGGCTGTTGAAGTAAGTAGGGATGGTTGTAGTAGAGCTATTGTAACCAATAGAACTAAGAGTTAAGTTCTTGGAGTCTGTAAACAATGAGTTTTGATTCTAGTGAAGTTTGAGTGCTTGTGAGAAAAACGATGGTTTTGTCTCCCTTGAGCAAGGAGGTCTCCATGTAAATCACTGTATTATTTTAATTCCTGCAAGTTTTAGTTTGTTACTGTTTTATTGACTTTATCATAATCTCAGGGACCAGGTCCCTAGAATGGTGGTGCACCCCCCACATTTCAACAAACCATTTATGTAAGATCTAGTTATGGTCAAGGTCTCGCATTATCGAGCAACCTTCCTTCAAAGAAATCATGCTTTAGCAATGAAATAATTGTTTAAGCGATCGATGGGCTACAATCAAGGAATAAGTGGAATTTGACATTGTCTTGATCCGAAAATGCATAAGATCTATTCTACCCTCTTAGAAAATTATCTTTGGCTATTTTCTAAAGCTTAGAGGATAAAGAACACAACCAACACCCTTGAAATTCAAGATTTGAGCACTTAGTTGAGATTCTTCTTAGTGCTTTCTTTAATTCCTTATTTTTATTAAATATTTTGGTGTAGTTTATTTCAAAACATGAATATAGTAGTTAGTGGTAATTTTTTATTTAGATTTTGGAACATGGGTTTGATTTATATCTTTTGATTTTGTATTAGTTAAATATTTTCTAGTTTATGAATGAGTTTGTCTTTATATAATTAATCACATGCTCTATTGATTTTCAAAGGGAGTATCCCCAAGGACTCTACATCTACTTTTATTAAGCTCAAAAGGGTTCATTGAGGTTGAGAAAACTTAATTAGTACGATTTGGAGTGTATGTCCCATCTAATTAAACTGAATGGAAATAGTGAAATTTTTAGTATATCCCAAAGTTGGGACTATTTTTGTTGGTACTTTGCTCGATTCAAGGGAATTTAGCTAAGTAATATTCATTTTTAATCGACTGATATGGTTCATACTTGAGGTTCCAATGATAATTTTCTATGTTTATGATTATTATTGAGTAATTATTTGAAAACAATGGGTCGTTCATACAAATTTATTCTCCATTCCTATATTCCTTGTTTCCTTTGTTTGTGAAGTCCATAGATCACTCTATCCTTTTATCTTATTTATTCTATTTATTTTGTGTTTCTTAAATCTAACCCCTCCCTTCTCCCCAAACAATATACTGGTATCAATTTTTCAGATTACAGTGACTTATTTTTATTCTTTATTTTTTCAATCTTTATTTCACATTGTTCCTCGTGGGATCGACCCTGACCTTAAGTTGGGTAAAATATATTGCTAGTGATCACATACACTTTTTAATTAATTTTAGGGGTGTAATTGAGCATTAAAAATGGCACCATTGGTGGTTGCAATTAACATATTGATGACCTATTTTCGTATTCTGGAGGATCCTTTTTTTTGAAAAATTGTGAAGATTCTCCCCAAAGATAAGTGTGTGCACCAACTCAATGCTATGTGGGGTACACTTGTTCTTATTAAGGTGGTCAAATAGGATATTATGATGTCTGTTTAATGATTTACTCTGTCCCCAAGTTCTAATGATTTTTTAGTTATATTTTTGAGTTTGATAGAAATAATGGCATGACAAAGGAAGAACAAATTTCCAGATTTAAAGGCATTCAAGAAATGCTTCAAACTAACTTTGAGAGACATGTTTGAAAAAGAATTTGAAACTCCTTAAATAAACCATGTTGGTGCTTTTCCTATATTATAAAGGTGAAAAAAGAATATGTGAAATACTTGTTGACCTTTCAAATGTCATGGAGTCACAAATACATTAAGATGAGTTAAGGGAGAAAAGGGTCGAGATTTATTTTGAAGAACTATTAGGGAAATTCAAACCATTCGATCTAAATGTAACTAGATTCTAAACTTGAAGCGATGGTACTGGAGTTGGAAATTAAAAATCAAACCATTTTTTAAGACTCTATTTCACTTGGGGGTTGAGGATGTTATGAAAGATTAAAATTTGAAAAATAGACAGGTTTAAACCTCATTCAAACCATTTTTATACATTGTCTTTGATTGATGGGGTGAAAATCAAAACAACCAAGTCTATGGAGACTTTTGGAGATGAGGGAAAAAGCCCCTACATTTTGGAGTTTTTCATACTAAGAATGCAAAGTTTCATTTGTCACTTGAAGGCCAGGAGGTAAGAAATACAATTTTGAGAAGAGGCCAATTGATTTTCTTACCATTACCCAATGAACCTGAATGAAATTTTAGTATGCAATTGGGTAAAAAATTTCAAATCCTCCACGTGGAGATATAGAGTTTGCCTTGCTCCCCTTAACTTTTCCCACTAGCTTCATCAAATCCATAATTTAAAGTTAGGGAGAAGGTTCATATCCTTCAAATAAAGAGATATATGATACGATGGATTATGCCGTTAATCAAGTGTTGGCGGTATGCAACCCATTATCTTCATATATATTTAATCTACTTTTGAAATTTTAATTTATGGAATAGCTTAGGATTTTATTTTTTGACCATTACATAAATTTTCAGAATTTTTTGAAATAATTTGAATAGGTTTGGATGCTAAACTTGATTTGGAATGAAGCTCGGGGTTGCACCACCTTGAAAATGAGGTTGGAACACTATTTTTGAGCGTTTGGATCACTAAACTCATTAGCAGATCTGTAAAGTTGAAATGAACGTTATCAAAATTAACAGTATATAAGTGAAATATTGTTCAGGTATTTCACTTAAGCAACACATAGGTCACTTGAGCGGTACATCTTAAGCAAGATAATTGTCTGCTTAAGCAAGTTACAGTTTGACTTTTGAAAATAAAGGTAAAGTGAATCAATTCATTCCACCTTTTCCACTTTTCTCACTGATACATTGTCATTCTCCTACTATCAATCTAAAATCTCAAACACTCCACCCCATCATTCCACACAATACACTCCAAAACACCAAGAAGGCTAAGAAAATCACCTCAACTCCACAAAACAAAGTTGTTAAAGTGGAGAAAAATGTGCCAAAAACTTCAATCTTAATTTCCTAAAATCACGTGCCATTTAAAATAATATATTATGTTTTTGATGCAATAGAAAGGTAGAATCATATACTCTCTTGGTTGCATATGTTTGGTTAATTAATTTTATGAATATTTCAAGTTTGGGGTGAAATTTTTGTGTGACAAAATTGAAGGAATAAGTTCTTAAAGTTTGTAGATATTGGAGTAGTGAACATGTGCTCTTTCTTTATGGTAGATATCTGGAACTCTGAATTTAAATTTTGCTTGAAACCATGCTGAATTTCAATTAATTGATGGGCTATTCTTGACAGACACGATGACACATAAGCAACACTTTTCCTACTCAAGCAATGTAGCCTAAACAACATTTTAATTATAGAAGCAACCATTGTCGAATAGTTGAAAGTCTGCTTAAGAAGAACTTTTTATGCTAAAATGAAGCTGCCTAAGAGGTACCTTCACCACTTAAGCAACTACTGTAGATAATTCAGCAAAATAGTGGCTTCACAATGAATTATTCCCAAGCCTTTTGGTATTGATTCATTGGATTAAATGAAGTGTTTTGGAATTCTTAGCATTACTCTACACTCTTTCTAACTTGTTCTTGCATTTTTAGGTACTTTGGATAATAGAAATAGCTCAAAACCTTAGCAAATTATTTGTTTGGTTGATGAGATCAAAGGAGAGGCTGAGAATAAACATTATGATGAAATACGACTTATGTATTGTGATTTCCATCAGTGATACTATGATATCTTGTCTGATAAAAACATCAAGCTGGAAAGAGGGACAAAAGAGGAGCATTTGGTATAAAATCTCCTAAAATTTTATGGTCAGCTAGAGGCTACTATTTGGATTTGTTTCACAGATACCACCTATTTAGCTAATGAGGAATAGGTGTGGGAATTATATGTGAACCTCAAGTGCATAGATTTTATAAATACTCAACTCACCATATGGGGAGTGAAATTTGGGCTGGTGGAGATGAATGTTGTGTATCAGTTGCCTTAACATATGCTTGAGGACATGGGAGCTACGGAACATGTTGGTGCTTATTGGGTAGTGTCAAAGATTTGACCTTTGGGAAAGATTGTGCAATGATCCAGAACACTGAAAGGCATTAATGGTAGCAATTTTATCAATGAGGCTAAAATCTTATTGAAGATTATTTGTTATAGAGTTTCCCTTTCCAGGAACATTTCTAATGTCCTAACTCTCAAGGCCGACATGATAGCTTGCCTTCTTAACATCACTATTATAAGTGTTGTTCACTATATTTTTTTGGAGTTGAAGGAGTATTTTGTTCAAGATATAAATACATTGATGTTTTCTCCTTGATCATAAAATTTTACAAACCGACAAAAGTTATGGAGTGACCAAACGACCAGTGAGTACAACCAGAAATGCCAATTCAACCATTGATAGTGCAAAGAGAGGTAATTAAAACACCAAGAACAGAAAGAAAGAGAGAAATCATAGTAGAGCAAGATGCCTCCTCCTAGGGAGCACACGCATAGACATAACATAAGGGATCTTTTAGGATGATGGTGTCTCAGTTGGACCAGATTCAAAAGCTAGTGTCACAACTTCCAAGATACTCACATCTTGGGTATTTCACCAGAGATAGGATGTAAATCTATTCATATTCCTAAGAAACTAGTCTGATGATTGTACAAAGATGTCAAGTTTAGTCACCATATTTATGATGGCCTATGGTAATAGAAAATTTATGATAAATATGTGTAGAGGCTTCAAAGTAATTTTTAAATAGGAAAACCAAGTAAAAAGATACTCATTGATGATGCAGATGATAGTGAGGGCTACTTATTTTTAGGTGGTACAGGTGGTGATGATAGTGATGACGAGGCTCAGTCCTTGAACCAACAGTGATTGATCCATATGAAGTATTCTAGTCTGATCAAGATTTAGAGGAGCCCACTACCTCTTTCTTTGAAAATTAGAAATGGGGCCTACAGTGATACAACAAAAATAGTTTCCATAATTATCTAAACCATTGGCATATCTCTACTGCAATGATTTTCCAAGCATCACATCCACGAGCATATGCATAGATGTATGTTAATCATGTGTGTGATGGTTGGCTTAAATTGTCACCATAAATACATCTACAACAACAATTATTTTTTTTGCGACAATTGCTTAAATTAAATGGCATGGCTCATAACCATTGCAATAGAGTCTATTGAGATAGTATATTGTTTCAATAGACTATGTTACAATGTTTTTTGGCTACCTATTCTTATCTCAGTTGCAACTGTTTATTGGTCTCTTGCAATGAATTTTTGTTAAATACAAATTACAATGCTTTAAAATAAATAGTCACCACTATTGTAAATTAGTATTTACATATATAATAAATTATAATACCCAACACAGAATTAATTTTCTATTTATAATTATAATCCATAATATGAAATAAGCTAGTAACCTAATCCAAAATTAAATATTAAATCCAAATGATTGGTTAAGTTTTACATAATATGAAGATTGATTTTCAAAACTTGCGAAAGCAAGAAGATAAAATTAAGTAAGGTTAAGGTCTCACTGCTTTCTTCATCTCTTTATTCATTTTTTGATACCTACAAAAAAAAATATTGTTTACCCTTAATCATAGTAAACCTGATGTGCTATTGAAATATAGCATTTTCCACGCTTAAAATTAGGTTAGATATGATGTCTTTTGAATATGTTTACAGAAAATCAGGTTTTGGATAGTAAACTGAAGAAAAAAATGAAAATTAAAGTTTTTGGCTACTTACTAAGGCTTTTTTAGGCGTATGTTCCACTTATCGGGCATAGTTGATCGAACTATCTATCAGAAATTGAAGTGCAAAGGCTTAGAAGCTAAAAAAGAAGACCCTGCATTATCTTGTGTCCACATACAGTCCGTATGTGGTACATACAGTCCATGTGTGATATACGATAGTGCAGAGATTAAAAGTCTAGAGAGCTGCAGGAACTGTACTTGAGTTCTGGTACTTACCCATGACTACATATGGTCCGTATCGGGTACATACGTTCCGTATGTGTCCTAATTAAGTGGCTATCAACCTCAAATTTCCTTTTTCATTTGGGATTTAATTTTTAGGGTTTCCTTATGTACTATATATACCTTTTTGACATTTTGTAATGAGGTTACGCACTCTTAACACTTACAATTTATATTGTGATTCCATGATTCGAATTTGATCTTGGGATTACTCTTACAATAATTTTTGTTGATAATTCACTTTCAGACTTTAGAGTTTTATTCAATTATTCTTGTGATATTGTTTAATGGCTTTCATCAAGAATCCTATTAATCATTTCACAAGCATGAGCAGCTAAAAAACTTAGCTAGGGTTGTGGGATCCCTATAGAATATTGATAAAGTAGGGAAAGTGTGAAGTTGTTTCCAACCAGTACTTGTGCATGCACTGTATTATTTCTACTTTCTCCATAAAAGAAGTAGTGACTCAAAAAAGATAATTGCACCAGTAATTTGAAGTTTAACTGTCGATATAGGCTAACCAGTATTATTTATTTAAGATGGTTAACTATTATTTAATAACTTGAGACTCAAAAGGTAATAGTTAACTGAAATCAAGGGTAAAGATTAGTAATGTGACATCCTGAGGCCCAAAAGGTAAAAGATGAAATCTGTCAATGAGTCCACAAGATAGGTGATGGTACATAAATTATCTGATTCTAAATGAAAAGTACTGGGTTGGTTCAGCAAAGCAAGAGAAACTTACAAATTCGAGAAATCATGGGGAGCATAGCTCTAGTGTTCATCTCCGACAATTTACAACTAAAGTTACATACCATTACTTGTTTGATACTGTTACCACAAACCCCCATTTGCTTTCTGTTCAGCCCGTTAATTTCAGCAACCTAGAGATATACATCCAAGTCTTCCATAAGGGTTTGACCCCAACCTATTCAGGTTAGTGTACTTGACAATGATCATTTTATCCTCAACTGGAGGTGTAATTTGGGCGTTGATCAAAATTTTGGCACCATTGCAAAAGACATCGGTGTTGTGTTGATTGAAAATTTTTTAGAGTTTGTGGGCTTTAATTTTTTTTCTTAGTGGGGTATACACCAGTGTATGCCTAATACCATGAGTCAAGGAAATCACTTACTTCTGCTGAATCTTAAATAGAGAGACTGTTACAATCTAATTTTATGATGGCAGACCCAGTATATGCAGACAACCTAGAAGGGTTTAGGGATGATCCTAATGTTGTACCTCCTCCTACTCTAGGTGATCCACAAAATATTATAGATAGACAGATAACAGAGATGTTAGCAGAGGCATCTAATCAGAGAAGAGGGGTTGAGGAAGCCCAATTGGCTTAACAGGCAGAGCTAGCCAGGCCAAGGCTGGTAGTTGATCGTCGAGCAGTACTTGGCAGAAATTAAGATTGAGTTCATAGAGCCCAGGATCAAGTTATCCCAATATTCTAGTATTTCTAACCATATTATGATGAGAAAGACATGTGATACGTTAAGCCAGCAGAAACATGGGCTATTATTCTTCTTGCACTGCCCCCTAATGTGAAATACGATATAACAAGTGTCATGATCCAGCTCTTTACTTTGAAAGGTGTACTTTTGGGTCTGGCTATACATGATGCTAATATAAACCTTGAAACCTTTGAGGGAATCTACACTTCATATACCATCCCGAGGGTAGACCAGGAGGCACTTAGACTGAGGTTATTCCCCTTCTCACTGACTGGACAAGCTTCTTTATGTTTGAGGGAACTTCCAAGAGAATCTATCACCATATCGAATAAGTTGCATAAGAAATTCTTAAATTATTTCTTTCCTTCGGCCAGGATGTTGAAGCTTAAAGTTTAGATATATAATTTTAGATAGCTTTATTCTAAGTCAATATATGAAGCTTGGTTCAGGTTTAAGAAGAAGTTCAGCATGGTGCCCAATCATCAGATTTCAGGGAAAAACTTATTAGAGATATTCAATAGACCCCTGATCGTCACTTTCAGAGCCATGGAAAACACCATCACTGGAGGTGCTTTGATGAGACTACACTGGGAAGCATCTACTGAGGTCCTAGGATGGATTTCTCTTGCTAATCAAGGGTGGAATACTCGAGAAGCTAAGAGGGGTGTTTGTACTTATGTTATCAGAGCTTCCAACTAGAGAGCAGTTGATGAGTCTGTAGCATAACAGATTGCATAGCTGAGGATCAAAATTGATCTATTTACTAAGCAGTTTGCAATAGTGAGTTCCAAAAAGGTGAATGGAGTAGGTGTGAAGGGTTCAACCTCCAAAGCTTATGATTCAGACTTAGAAAAGGAGGCTATGTATCTGGATTATGAGTTGGCAGGTTTTTGAGACCGAGGGAAAGGAAACCAAGGACAAAAATATTACGGTGATAGATACAAAGATCACAGTTAGGAGAGCAATGGTTACTGGATATGAAAATGTGACTACAAGGAGAAGGGAGACTAGTATATTACTCCAGACAGTCGTAACACAAATTCTAGAATGGAGGCGACACTGGCCAAACTAGTTAAGGGGCAAGAGAGTCAGGAGGGTAGCCTTAAGGGGCTGATATTTTTGGCTTGACCCAAAAGGTTGAGTCTCATGCAACTACTATCAAGTAGTTAGAGTACCAGTTAGAGCAGATGTTGACTACGTTTAATCAAAGACAACTAGGTACCCTTCTAAGTAATATGATCCAAAATACAAAGAATAATGGTCACTGTCGTACTATCATACTCGAAGTGGTTTATCTACTATTGATCCATCGTTACCTATTGATGAGGTGCTAAAAACTGATAGTCCTGTGTTAGATAAGATGCCTGTCGTGGAAGATGAAAATCTGACAAGTGTTGATGCCAGTATAGCTGAGGATACAGGTATGGGAAAGGTCGATGAGACTACAGTCAGACAAATTCCATGATTGACCTCACCTTTTCCTCAAACATGAAAATAGAAGAAAGATAAAGAGAATTCAAGTTATTTATTGATATGCTGAAAGATTTGAGCTTTAATATCCTTCTTCTTAAGTCATTGGAGTAGATTCCTAGATATTCCAGGTTTATGAAAGAGTTGGTGATGAAAAAAAGGGCTAGAGGAGTTCACCATTGAAGTGCATTCACTTCCAAGTCTTTGGCTCAATAAAAGGGTGATCCTGGAGCATTCATTATCCCATGAACTATTGGGAGATCCATATTTGCAAGAGCCTTATGTGACTTAGGGACCAATAGGAATTTTATGTTGCTGGTTATATTCAAGCAATAGGGCTTGAGACTTCCAAAGTTGACTAATATGCGGTTGTTGATGACAGACCGCACTATGAAAAAACCCGTAGGCATTTTCTTTTTAATGTATTGTAAGAAAGTTGACAACCTCATCTTTCCATTTGATTTTTTCATTCTTGATTGTGAGATTGACTTTGAGATGCCCATTATTTTGGGATGACCATTCATGGCCATGGGTAGAGCAATGGTCGACATGGAAAAGGAGAGCTTAGGTTCAGAGGCAACAATAAAGAAGTTACTTTCAATGTATGAAGAACCATGAAGCATCCTACCGATATAAAGGTTGTGTTGGCAATTCATTATATTATTGACCCTGGATGGTATTACTTTGGGTACCTTGATGAATTCTAAGTAGTCATGGTACCAGCGTCGTACTGCGGTGTTAAATCAAGCACTTCATGGGAGACAACTCATGGTCTTGTTGGTAAAGTTTTAGTAACCAATATAGATACACCGTGTCGCGATGCTAAATTAAGCACTGGGTGAGAAGAAATCCACTATTTTAGTGTTCACATTTGCTTTTCTTTTTTGTAGGTAAAATAGGACAAGGACATGCTTGAAAAATGCTAAAAGTCATTCGATTTATAGCCAACTAGGTAAGGGGATTGCATGACCAATTCAACAAGGTCATAAGTCCCATATGGGCCAGGTAAGTTGCACATTAACAGAAAGTATGAAATTTTGAGGATTTTTTAGCTAATTTCTGAACTTTAACCAACAAACTTACTTACAACGCCGTACATACAACTTATGACCTTGTAAGTACCAAAGTAAATGTCAGGATACAAAGTCTATAGAGAAGTAAAATTAGATTAAAATTGGGACCCACATACGGTTGGCACATATGGAACATATGTACTATATACAACCCGTATATAGTAGCCATAAGTGGGAATTTTGTGGGCCCAATTTTTCTTTAAAATTTTGGCCCCACCAACACTTAAAAAAACCCTAAACTAGAACCTCATGATCTTGAAGCACTTTTTAACTTATGTTTAACACATCAAATCCTAAAAATTCCTCTTCTTTAAAAAAATCTCAATTTCTCTCTCTACTCCAAACTATCCCACTTCCCCACACATAAGTTAGGTTAAATTGATACTTGTACGAGGTACCAACTTGTCCAAAAGTATAAAATACTTGTTCAAGCTTTGGGTTTACTTCACTTCCTCCTAGTTCACTTCTGGTTTCTCGCATAAAAGGTAATGTTCTTGGCTCTCACTAGTAATGTCTTGTGTAAAATTCAACATACGTAAGTTGGTATGTTGAATTCTATTCTAAATTGTAGTAACCAACTAACTTGTGGATGACAACCTTCAAATATACTACAAATCTTAATGCAGGGCATTGTTCTTGAATTAAACCTTAAGTTGTCTTAAATGGATGTTGAACTTAAAAAGTAGAGAAACACCAAAAGTTTGCATATCAAGTTTATATTGAAAAAGATCATTAAAGATATTTGTGTGCACATTGAACTTTTTGGGGATGAGTTCAAGTTCTAGGGATGTGAAAATTGAAGGCAAATTTAAAGTTGTAAAATTTTGAGTTTTCTTTGAATTTTGCAATCTCTCATTATCCGTTGGGTGCTAACAATTGTTTTTTTTGATACATATGGAACCAAAGAAGAAAGCCAGTCTAGATAGAAGATGATACAAGTCCCTCGAGCCTAGTGTCTCAATGGAGGAGTACCCGATTGCATAGCTTAGATCAGCCCTGACCATAGCACCACGCTGAGTGACTAAGGGCCATAGACATCTTGCAGCTTGTAGATGATTTACAGTGGGGAAAATGATATTATTTTACTCAACTTAGGACCTAGAATAGGTATATTTAGGCTATGTCCAGGCCAAGGATGAAGATGGACCGTATATCACTACCACACTCTCTACAACCACAAGATGATAATGATGAGGAGGGTGAGGGTGATGATGGTGTTGAAGATGAGGAGAAGGCAGAGTCATATCCCTCAATATTTACATAGGACTCCCAATCTGAGAAGGGGTCCTAGGATAAGTCTGATGCAGTAGATGAGGAGTAAGCATCAACAGTACCCGGTCTAAGGAGGGTACAAATAAAATAACACACTCTGTGCCAACTCCATATTTAAAGGAACTGGCTCAACAGGATCAGGTGTCCAACCTCACACATGTCTTAGAGGAGCCTTTGAATGAGGTGAACCCGAGATGGTGCATGGAGGGACTTCAGACTATTTTTTAGTAGGAAAACCATATTACCAAGTCCAGCCAACCTATAAGTACTATCTATGAGGTAAGATGTATTGATTTGTATGGGTTGGCCAGTGTACTATTGTTGTGGGTTGCATTTGATAGATATCAGTTGAGGTGGATGACTTGACCCCTAGGTTTTTATATCCTAAATTTGGTGCGAGAGTTCTATGCATCATACCTTGCAACGGTATCCTAGACGACACCGAAGAGTAGAAGCCTTTCGAGGTATACTGAGCAGCCCCAGCTGGAGAAGACTTGTATTAGATGGGTTATGGTAGATATTTATGTAGAGGACATCCACTGAGCTCTCTTTAGGCCAAATTATATTGCTCTAGCATCCACAACTGAGTGTAATTATAGATTAAAAGTTGCTCATAATAGACATATTATGTGTGATGCTGACCATAGGAGTAAGAGAGTTTAGATGGAGAGATGGATCACTAGCTACATTTCACCTTTGGGTGATGATACCCAATTAGATCAAAGGGTAGAGTATGATAAAGAAGGTAATATTTACTTTGGTTGTTAAGTTTTGGTGGCTACTAGTTCGATATAGACTATGTCCGACTACTGCGGAAAATATATTGACTTGGGATGGAGCAGTGCTGATTGCTAGCATGATGGCTGGATATGACATTGATTTAGTTGTTATCATTCAATGGGATCTTCGTGATAGAGATTATGGTAGGTCTACGACTCTACCATTCCCATGCCTTGTTCAACAGTTATATGATAAGGCCGATGTGATAAAGATGTCAGGTGTTGATAAGAGAGTACTGGTTATGACCATGACATAAACTAGGACAATGGAGGATCCGACATGTTTAGACCTTCCAAAGAGACCTGATAACGCTCAACTTACACGTCAATTTAAGTGAAAGGCGGTCGTTGTCAATATATTTACACAACTTTAGAGTCGGGGATAAATCAATGAGGAAAATTATGAATGGTAATCAAATTACTTCAAAATAATAGATACAAGTTAAATCCAAACCATTGCTACAAGAAGATAAAAATGGGGGAGATATGTATCTACACTAATATTTCTTTTTGGGGGTTTTCTAGTATATATTTAGGGCTACAAAATACCTATGTATGCACGGATCTTAGGATTATGCACTACTAAGGGAGTGATATGTGGGTGTTAGCAATTAACATCAATTTAGTAAGCCAAATATGGGTAGGTTTGGTTATAGATTTTGATTCTAGTCTTTCAACATAACACCAATCTTTCACCCATTGATTCTTTCAAATACCTAATAGGTGTGTTTAATATTTGGTAATCACAACCTCAATCTAGGCATCCCTACTTCTAGGATGATACCCATGAATAGTCAACCTTACATTCATCCTTATGTCTAAGATAGTGAAAATTTAGCAAACTACACTCACAATTGTCTATCATTGCTTTGGTCTCAATATCTCTCTTTTAAGGATGATATGGATTCCTAAACTTCACCCCAAACCTTTCTTTCGAAGATGGATTTGGGTTTTCTAGAGCATGGATCTTTCACTTGTCATTCCCATATGGGTATTTGGGGATTTCACCCATCAAACCCCAACATAGTTAGCATAACCATGACAAAACCCATAAACATGAACTACTACATAGAAGCTAATCAATAATAACCCACACACTCTTTAATCCTTATTCACACATAACCCCAAGAGAGAGATCTAGCTACATATAAGATAAATAAGAATAGATATACTCATTATCTCCATTGAAGTGATTTATTAAATCTTAAGTGAATGTTACTTCAAACATGGCACTCCCATAAATCAACAATGAAAGTGAGCTAATCTTCCACTTAGAAAGTCTCCAATGAATTCTTCACCCAAAAATTATACAATATTTTCTTCTCCGAAAAATGGAGGCTATGAATTCAAGAGCTAAACCTAAAAATTGGGGAAGATAGAATATTATTCATGATGCTAGGATTTGAATCTTTTTGTCAAAATTGGGATCAGTCACATGCAATTCCAGTTTTTCCCTTGGGCTGATTTCTTTTGCTAAGCTTCGATCGCGTGGGTTTGGCTGTGACTGTGGTTATGCGACTGCGGGTAACTTCCATGATCGCAGTTGAATGAATTTTGCTTGACTGCCACGATCGCAGTTAGCAGACTGCGGCCGCGGTACCTGAGGCCTTTCTACTCCATGTCTTCAGCAACACTTTTCATGCTTTCTTTTGATCATTTTCAGCTCCAATCCACATCTTTTGATCTCCTCAACTCTATGCCTAAAAGAGTGGATATTAGAGCATTATATCACCACTAAGTCTCATTTATTTATTCAAAACAAGGTAATGTGCATAAATGTTTTGTGAGAATAAGTGGTAAAATCATCACTCATCACCACCCCTAACTTAAAGCATTTGTTAGCCCATAAGAAACACTACCTCTTAGTAGAGACAACAATTATCTATGCCCGACTCTATATCTTAAAGCTCACAATGACTTCAAATTTAGTTGCAACCACAAGTAGCTCATTATATATGGGCTAAGCTAATTTCATACACCCTTTATAATAAGATGCAACATTC
Source organism: Capsicum pubescens (assembly GCA_030864215.1). NCBI lineage: Eukaryota > Viridiplantae > Streptophyta > Magnoliopsida > Solanales > Solanaceae > Capsicum > Capsicum pubescens. The sequence continues at coordinate 151,433,497 of CM061543.1, read as the reverse complement.
AAGGATACATATGATTTTAATGAGCAACCAAGAAAAAACAACCAATACTCTAGAGGTGTCTTCCTTTTGACCACAACTAAGCTATACTCTTTTTGCCTCATTGTTCGGAAGGTGACAAAATCACCCACCCCAACTCATTTCATATGTCAACCTCACAAGAAAAAGAATTTCATACATCAAGCTACCAAATTTGCAACAAGGAATTTTAAGTGCAAAAACTCTCCCCCTCACAAAAGAAATCTCAATGCAACAAGTGTCATACCATAGGCTTGCCCTATTTTCAATTACTACGATGAAAAAAGTACATGGTTTGAGATCTCAAACGAATTTCTAAGCTTGTAATGTAGGTTCGGGTTAGGGTAGGATATCATTTGGGAATAAAATGGGTACACCCTTCCTTGAACATCTACATCACACTTTTCTTATCCTCCTTTTTGACTAAGGGCCATTTTTCTTTGTTTTCTCTCTTTCATCATGCCTACTTTTTTCTTCCTTCATTTAACCATTTCTTTCATCTTTTTTTATTGTAATTAATCATGCAATTTATTCCTTTATTGGTTCTTTTCATTTTGTATTCCTTTATTTTCACACTTAGGCACATTCGATATTTTACTAACACTTCTTGGCCTCAAAGTTCCTTCCATCAAACTTTACCACCCCTAAATTAGGCTTTTAGCCTCAAGTTACATTCAAAGTTCAATGAGGGTTTGGTTCAAAAGAGGGATAAAAAGAATGAAACACGAGTTGTAATAAGTTTGCCAAAGAAAGGTCCAAAGGCTCAAAGTGGGTACTAGGGATTATAATTATGCATGGGTAGGATTTTTAGGCTAGAGTGTTTTCCAAAATCACAAAGGTGGCCTAAGATCATTTCTCCAATCACATACAATCAAAATTAGTTTTGAAAGACTAACGAGGCAAGTTCAAGATAACACAAGTGTACAAGAGATAAATAACAAAATCTCACCACACATGGTATGAAAAATTCGCCAAGGGGTCTCAAATGTCCGTCTCGTGAGAGACAAAATGGGAGTATTTATTTCTATTCATACGCAAAATTTATAAAGCCACAATTTGGATGAAGGGGTTTTTTTATTTTGCATTAGCCTTTTGCATAATTTGCTAAACTATGGCTACAACTAAAGCCTTAGTCTCACATTTAGGCTCAAAATAGGCAAACTACCCATATGTATACTCAGACTTCACTAATGGTGTACAAACTGACCCTAACTTTAAACATACAATGCCACAAAGACTCAAACTTTCCTTGTATTTTTTAAATTTATGCTATGGGTACTCAGAATTCCCTTGCACCTATGTCTCAAAACCCAAACACGACGCTTAATTTCCTGTGTTCCCTGTGTGATACAGCTAAGGCTGAATAAGCTCTTTCCAAATAGGAAACATTGGCTACATCTTCTCATTTTTATCCTTGTATTTCTTATAGTTGGACTGAGCTACGTATGAGTGACGAGCAGTGGAAGACTCTTTTGATACCTGAGGTAGTTTGGATAGTAGTTTTTTACCAACCCACATCAAGGGGGTTGACTGATGAAGGCCTACAAAAGTCTGTGTCCTCTTGGGTAGATTTGACGGAGTCTACCTTTCTCTTATTGCTATGGCTTGGGGAGCCTTCACCTATTAATTTGAGTGGGAGGATATGGGGGCCTGGGAGCACCCATATATGTTCTTTCACTTGTGCCCCCTGCATAGCTCTGTGATAAGAAAAGGGAGGAGAAGATGTGTACCCTCATGATTTTTGATGTACCTCCATTCTAAATGAACAATCTTGCCCATATTTAGGGTGATACCAGAGAGAAGACAGGTCACCATCCAAGCTCATAAGTCTATAACAATGGCCATATGTGTATAGTGATACTCGACTACTATAACGCCCCAAATCTGGTACCCAAAATATTACACGATGCTCATGACCCCGAAGGACCACAAGCTAACCCATGACTGATATCTGTAATTGAGAACTTAATAATATACTATAATTATGCAAATTATAAGTTGTATGGACATAAGGTTCAAAACTGAACTAACACTGAATATAAAACAATGTTTGTAATGGGGTATAACAATATCCAAAACTGAAATAAACTGTCTGAAACATGTTGTAGTCTTAAAGCCTCTAAACAGTCTGAAATCTATGAAGTTGATGGGACATGTCCCCAACTAACTCCGAACTACTGAAATAATAAAGTAATAAAATAATTATGCTATCCTAGAATGATGAGGACTCACTACTAGTCTGGCTGCTGAATGTCTGATCTACTAAGGATACTCGGGATCTCGTACTTCTAAACCTATGGTATAAAACACCATAGCGCAAAGGTGTTAGTACATTGAATTTACTAGTATGCAAGTGAGGTAGGTTGAATGCATAGGGTTCATATGCATGAATAATACTAACTTACTGAATATCATGAATGTGAGAATACATGCATGAATATGTACTATAACTGAGATCGTGATAACAATGACTCTTGAATTCTGATAACATAGATTTTCTGATATCTGAGTACTAATACTGGGATACTGAATGACTAAGTCTATTGTGTACTGAGGAACTGATGTCATATTACTGATAAAGGAATGACTATTTCCGATAGTTCTGATTATGAAGAACTGGTCTGATTAACTGTATCTGACAGTACTGAAATCTGAATATTGGTAGCATAAATTTCATATAATTAATATACTATTAAATGGGTGGTTGTGTCTGATAGTCCTGAAATCTAATGGAACTAGATGAGTTCTGTACTAGGCTGAGTGACTGTATCTGACAATCCTGATTTCTATAAAACTAAACTAAGTTCTATTCTGAAGACGAAATCTGAAGCTGAAACTATGGGAGGTAATCATCTAACTGACATGCCCCAAATAAAGAAATATAGAAGAGTTGGGGTCCAATCTGTAACCTTAATTGGAAGGGTGTCAATACCGTGCCACTGGTAAGGACAAGCTATGAGTGGCCCCTCATATAGAAGGTACTCAAAGGAAAATGGGGGGACCCTCATTTAATAGGTTAATCCACCTCATCTACCATTAAAATAGCAGGTTTGATGTCTCAACCTACATTGGCTACGTAGTTCTGGAGTGCAAGGACTGCTTCTAAGAATCACCCTCTAATAACAGGTGAGTTCCCATCCTAGGGCTCACTCAGTGCTAAATCCTACTCCTACCTGAATAGACACTGAACATGATTTACTGAACTGAACTGGACTGAGTTCCTTGAGTTTTGTGACTGACGTAATACTACTGAATTTACTGAATTACTGAGCTTTCTGAGATTATTGGGGTTACTAAGTTTATTGAGTTTTCCTGAGTCATACGACTGACTGAATTCTACTGAACATGGCTTGACTGAGGATATCATAAAAACATGAGACTGACTCTAGGAACACAACTAAATTATCGAGTACAAGTACCCCCAGAACTCGATAGAAGGAAACTGATAAGGCGTGACATTCTTGAATACATGACCCACATCAACAATACATAATTCAATAAGTTAGGGATTTCATGAAGTACATGGTTATAACAAACTTATACATGAGTAGGATTGCATGTAAACATGGTATAATTTCATAAGGCTAATTCATGAGAAATCCAACAAACATTTACAAGGCACATGTATAGCATGGGTGTTCTTTGAACATAAGGGTAAAGCATAAATCCATCACTTAAGTCAAAATTTAACTATGTTGCATGATTTCTAGTCTTCTAGGCATTTTATCAAACACCTTACATACACCACTTAGGGAATAGATATAATCATCAATTAACACATCATAAACCACTCAATTCATAGATTTAAACTCATATACTAACGTAATTTCATAAAAACATATAAAGATTCCAACTTGGGAATCATACAACAACAACAACCACATGAAAATAATCAACACATAGCATAAATATCATAATTCATAGTTTAAAACTTGATTCTTGGGCTTCATGGATGAAAGGAATCCATGAATGAACACTATGCATACCTGAGAAAGGAAACCTTAAAGGTTCTTGGAGTCCTTGGATGGATTTCTTGAGATTGACCTTGATTCCCAAGGGCTAGGGTTTTGTTTTCTTGAGAGACAATGTTCTTGATATTGGGGAAAAAGTGAATAATAAGTAGCTAAGGACGTTTTTAGGGCTCAAATCCCACATCTGGGTGGAATAAAATCATGGGAAAAGACCCATTTAACCCTGGACGCATCTTTTAATTTTTGTCAAAATTTCCTGATTTGGTAGGCTGGCGTGAAGTGGCGCTATCGCGCTACGTTTTTGGAAAAAAGGCAACTGGGAAATTGGGAGATGGCGCGATGCGGAGTTATCACGTTGACACTTTGTTTGTGACCTGGAAGTTTGGCGTGACGCGAAGACATCGCGGAGATTCACTGGAAAAAGGACAATTGGGATTTAGAATTTCTCTGCGATGCAGTGTAATTGCGGAGTCTTACTAGAAACTAACAAACATAATTTTGTCTTATGACATGACGTGCCACTGGCTAAAATGACGGTATTTTACTACTGAAACTTTAAATCGCCATAACTTCTTACCCGATTATCGGATTTAGGAGAATTTGGTATCGATGGAAAGCTTATTCAATTTCCCATACAACCAAAAGTGAAAATCTTGAAAAATCCACATATATAAAAGTGGATTCATCTTTTAAAGTAAGACTTTAATATTTTTAGGATGATTTTAAGCTAGGTAGAAGTACGGGGTATTACAACTACGAATAATATTCAGCCAAAGTCTGGCCTCAGCTGTGAAGTCACTCATCAGAATGTATTTCTTGGTAGTGGACCAGGGAACATCTTTGACAGTACATAAAATATTTGTCATCTAGGTCCCTGGCTCTCATAATTTTTCATAGAACTGCTACTTATCAGCATCTGGGAGTCCATACACCTCGTTGATCAGCTCTGTCCCTATGTTCACTTGTTTCCCCTGAATTATCATCATTGAGTTTGTTAAAGAAACTATGCATAAGTTAGCATAGAATTCATGCACCTAATGCTCATTAGCAACACAGGGTTTCAGGGCAAAGCATAGACACCCATTCTGAGTGAGTCTAGCATGAAAGCTTGGGAACTTTTCCTCTACTTTGTCAAAGTTGATACCCATTTTAGGGAGTAACTTGGTCCTGTGCAAATTCACATTGTAGAGGTTCTGACATTTTGGGGCCATGAATCTGGAGTTGTAAAATCCCTCCATCTCTGAGGCTTAGATCTTGTAAACAATGTACTTAGGCCATCATTAGTACTATCACACAAAAAATATGCTAGATCAAACAAATTAATGCATGTGGTAGTGTTATAGAAGGGTTTGGGGGAAGAAATATATGTGCAGAATTTTTTAGTTCTTGCAGACATTGTCCTCAGGTATAGAGATCGCGGAGTAGTGACCGCGACGGTGGTGACACGATCACGGTCATCGGGACCGCGATTGCGGTACCAGAGACCGTACTCTAAAATTTTGCACTTCAGTTTGAACATACAATTTTATCCCCATATTCATGTTCTACTAGGCATATAAGCATTAGGATTAAGTGACTCAGGCCTAGTTATCATGATTGTACCCCCAAAATCAATGAATTTAACATGTAATTCATAGGGGTATAAAGTTGAACACAAGGTGTACACAATTATTTCAATCGTTTCAACCTTAAATTTAGGTACTAAAAACTTCCCCATTAAAGTGTACACCAACTACAATAGATAATCACAACAATAGTCAAAACTAAGCATACATTTAGAGATGAAATCATCATTTTAGGCCTCTCCTAAACTATAAGTTCTAAGAATATAATTATTCAAATCAATGGAGTTGAGACAAATTACCAAATTAGATGATGTACGAGATGAATTAATGCTTGAATATGCAATGTAATGCCAAAAATTAAAGAGAATTTTGAGAGAAATTGAAATATGGGTGTGAGGAAAAGTGACATTCGAATGGTCATATAAACTGATTTGACCGCGATCGCGGTCCTAGTACCGCGATCATAGTCACACTGCCTCCGCGATCGTGGTCCTAGTACCGTGATCATGGTCGCACAACCTCTACAATCGCGGTGGCACGGACTATGATTGCGGTAACTTAGACCAAAATTTGGGTCTCCTACACTTCCTGTTCAGTCAAAACTTTCCAATTTCACACATTTCCCTTTTTCAAGTTCATTCAACATTCCTCCTAGTGCTAGCATTTCATGGATTATGCATAAAGAAATGTAAAAATAAAATCTATTCTATCATGCATAAATAAAATGGATATGTTCCACTTTTCATAGAAGATGGTTGCTTCCCACCGAGCGCTTGTTTAACATCCTAGCACGATGCCTCCACCATTTCCTTTTGTGTCCCCACTTAAAAGAGCTGAATCTCCATCCCTACTTTCATTCAATATGCATTGAGCAACATAGGGATAAAAAATTTAGATCTTCCAAGATAAAATTTGGAATAGGTGAGGACATGGCGAGTAAGGTTCGATCTTGCCATTTTGAAGATTAGAACCTTTTACCCAACTTCACATTGATCTTTCAGTTTGGCTCTTTAGGTATAAGTGAGTTCATTTATAAGCTACTAGTTGCATATTGGGCGTTATGTTCCTTGGCCATTGATGGAGAGTGTTCCATATACTCCTTTGGAATGTCAAATTCCAAAATATTGGAATTGTACTCCTTTTCCCCCGCCATCTATCATTTGCTCAGAGGGATGGATCCTGATTACATCCTCTAAGCATAATGTTGAAACATGGTTTGAATGATCTCCAACTCCTAATTTTAGGTTAGCCTCCTCCAAAGCATTGTCACCCCGAAATGAACTAGAGTCATCATGAAAGGTTAGTATCAATTATTTGTTTGACTCGAGTGCCATTTCCTTTATTGTGGCTTCTTCTTCCTCATATGACTCGGTGGATTATGAAGTTACCGAAGAATCTTTGTTACCAAGTTCATCATCATAACTTGGTTTCTCTTCTTGATAGACCTCCTCTTGGGACATAGGCATGGTTGTAATGTTTGAAAGAATTATGTTCTTTCCCAATTTCTTTGCCTTGACATTTGCCCATTCAAACACCCGTAGGATTGATGCAAGTCTTGCATATTCTCCCCGATTATAGTTACCCGATCCAAAATAGTTTGAAGAGTTGCTCTAAGATCAATGGGTCTAGTTTGTTTCTCCTCCTTCTTCTCATCATAAGACCTATCAATATCATAAGAAGGCTTAGGAATTCGGTTAGTATAATAGGGGAAGGGGCGTTTGGATAGTCACTCCAATGTCCATTTTGACCACCACATAAAGAACACTTATACTTCCTATATGATTGAGATGGTGAATCCATCTCTCTTTAGGAAGCATTGTCACAATCTCTCATGTAGTATGGTACATTATAATTTGGACATGGGTCATCACGATAGGATTCCCAACTACCAATATCATATTTGTAAGGAGATTCCATATAAAAAAATAAAAATAAAATAAAATCTACCTTCAAAAGAAAATCACAAACAAATATATACAAGCTTGAATTTAAGAAAGTAACTAAAATTTAAAACAAACTTAATTTTCAAATTGCTCCCCGGCAACGGCGCCATTTTTTTGATAACGCATAACTTACACATCAATTTAAGTGCAAGATGGTCATCGTCAATATATTTATCCAACTTTGGAGTTGGGGTCGAATCCACGAGGAACAATGTGAATGGCAATCAAGTTACTTCAAAATAATAGATACAAGTTAAATCCAAATCAATGTTACATCAAGATAAAAATGGGTGAGATATGTATCTACACTAATGTTTATTTTTGAGTTTTTTTTCTAGTATAAATTTGGGGCTACGAATAATTAGAGTTTTAACAAGTATGCATGGATCTTAGGATTATGCACTACTATGGGAGTGGATATATGGGTCTTAGCAATCACAATCAATTTAGTAAGTCAAATATGGGTAAGTTTGGTTATAGATTTTGATGTTATTCTTTCAACAAAACACAAAACTTTCACCCATTGATTCTTTCGAATACCTATTAGGTATGTTCAACATTTGGTAACCATAACCTCAATCTAGGCATCTCTATTTATAGGATGATACCCATTGTATAGTCAATCTCGCATTCACCCTTATGTCTAAGATAGTGAAAATTTAGCAATCAACACACACAATTGTCTATCGTTGTTTTGTTCTCCACATCCCTCTTTCAAGGATGATATGGATTCCTAAACTTCATCCAAAATCCTTCTTTAGAAGATGGCTTTAGGGTTTCTAGAGCATGGATCTTTCACTCATCATACCCATGTGGGTATTTAGGGCTTTCACGCATCAAACCCCAACCAAGTTAGCATAGCAATGATAAAACCCATAAACATGAAGTACTAAATAAAAGCTAATCAATAACAATCCACACACATTTTTACCCCTATTCACACATAACCCCCAAGAGGGAGATCTAGATATACATAATATAAATATGCATAGATAAACCCATAATCTCCATTGAAGTGATTTATAAAAGTTTAAGTGAATGTTACTTCAAACTTGACACTCCCATAAATCAACAATTGAAGTGATCTAATATTCCCTTTAGAAAGTCTCCGATGTATTGTTCACCCAAAAATTATACAATATTTTATTCTCCAAAAAATAGAGGCTATGAATTTAAGAGCTAAACCTAAAAATTAGGGAAGATGGAATATTATTCATGATTCTAGGGTTTGAGTCTTTTTGTCAAAATTGGGATCAGTCACATGCATTTCCAGTTTTGCCCTTGGGCTAATTTCTTTTGCTAACCCGCGATCGCGCGGGTCTGGCTACGATCGCAGTTACGCAACCGAGGGTAACTTCTGCGATCATGGTTGAATGAATTTTTCTTGACTTCCATGATCGCGGTCAGCAAAACATGACTGTGGTACCTGAGACCTTTCTACTCCAAGTCTTTAATTGTACTTTTTATGCTCCTTTTTGATCTTTTTCAGCTCCAATCCATAGCTTTTGATCTTCTCAACTCTATGTCTGCAAAGAATTGATATTAGTGCATTTTATAAAAGATATGTCTCATTTATTCATTTAAAACAAGGTAACATCCACAAATATTTAGTGAGAATGAGTGGTAAAATCGTCACTCATCAAGACCCTATGCAACCTTTGCAGTACCTTCGGCCTCGTCTGGTGGCCCCGTCAGTTAGCACAGAGTTTATTGATACATAGGGAGATAACATAGGTGTTAGTATGGATTTTGAGATTGGGGAACAAAGAGAGGTTCCTGAATTGAGTACTCAGTGTGAGGGAACCCCCGTCATATATACTTTAGCTTCGACTTCTACTTCAGAGCTAGTGCATGCATCTTCAGTGTCTCCTTGCCCATTCACTACACCTCATGATTCAGGTATGATACAAGTATCTCATGAGTTTTTGCAATGCTTGGTGGAGAGTTACAGAGTAAACAACACTCGACTATTGAATATTAAGGATGAGATGACGACTCTATATGAGCAGATCCGGTCATGGGTCCGGACTAAACTAGAGACGGCAGAGGCTAGATGGGATATTGCATACATAGTTGCTATGTCAGAGTTACATGCTGATTTACATACACATATTGATGCTTTTATGGGACACGTGGCATCCTAGTTTGTAGATATTGAGACGCTGGATCTAGGACATATTAAGAAGGAAATATATATCTTATAAGAAAAGAGCCATATAATAGCTATCCCTCTTATCATACCTTGAGTTTGTTAGCCAGCACCTACGCATGGGCCTAGATGGTTTGGTCAATTTGCGGAGGATGATGAGGAGGTCTATATTATTAGGACCACGAGAGGTCGAAAGGGGGACCTGCAGGATCCCACTATGCCATATGAGTAGGCCCCAAAATGGTCAAGACATGAGTTGGTGGAGACCGTTGTGATCGATTAGTGGAGGTAGTCGAAGATAGCATGAATCTACTAGTAGTGCATCGCCACTACCACCGCTTTCTCTACTCCAGATACTCTCACCTAACGGCGATCATGACACGGATACCTAGTCCATCCCAAGTATGTTCTCATTCCCTCATTTTACATTTTTAGCATATTGGGGATAGTGCACAACATTCAGTTGGGGGTAGGGTATAGCATGAACATTATGGGTTTTATTTTCGTGCTTCTTTTCCTATTAACTGTGGTATGGTTGTAAAACTCGCATGTCTAAGTTAAAAATTATGTTGTGATATGTTTTATTTCGTGTAGTGTTTATTTTTGTGTAATTAGGAGATTTTGTAAGAATTTAGGGTAGTTGTCAGATTTTTTGGTCAATTTTGAGAAAAATGATACCCATCCAAAACTTTATTTTTAGAGTCGTGTGAGTATATATTTGTATGTTACTTTTGTGGATCTTTATATGGCATTAGAATTAGGGACATGATAATTATAGTAAGAGGTTGAATTTAGTTTTTGAAGTGTTAAGAAGAATTATTCTTGAGATGAGAGATTTGAAACACGCATGGGGTATCAAATTTATGTCTTAGACTAGTATTATGGTGTTATGTGTGGTACCTTCTGACTATAGTAGGCTTGAACATAGTGTAATACCCCGAGAAATTTTTCTTTGAAATTTTGTGCGTAAATGTGTTGGGTTCTATTTTCTAGAATAAATTATAAATTTTCCATGTGGAATGTCTTAGATTATGACCCACCATTGCGTATAGTATCTAATAAGCTTTCCAAAGATATGTGGATCATCCAAAACGGACACCCGAGCGACGAGTTATGAACATTCCGATCGAACCATGAATAGTAGTGAACAGTAAAACGTGCAGGAAAAAAGTACTGAGGCCTGACGTATTTTTTCTCCAACCTTAAACGATCATAACTCCTTGTACATAATGATCTGGGTGATCTACTATATATCAACGATAAGATCTGCGAGTCCTTTTTCTGATGAAATTGGTTACATCCAATTTGTCTGTCGGAGAAAAAAGTTATGGTCGATCTACTTCATCTTATCAAAAGTGAATTTTTGGGTCAACTTCAAACAATCATAACTCTTTGTACACAATGATCTGGGTGAGATACTATATATCAAAGGAAAGATATGAGAGTCCTCTTTCTAATGAAATTGGTTTCATCCAATTTGGATATCGGAGTTAAATGTTATGGTTGATCTACTTCAAACTATCAAAACAGTCCACCAAAGGACAGATTCGAGAATTATTTGATTTTTTAGGAGCGTTTTGGTCATTCCCCCTCACCCAAAATCCGTCCAAACCCTATATTAAAGCCTATTAGAAGCATTATATGTTATATTTCATCAAATTCCCTCAAAAAGAAAACCCTAAGCTCCTACATCCAACTTCAAGAACCTCCAAAGTTCACCATTAATTCGGAAAATTTATTCAAGATTCCAAGTTCCTAGTTCAAGAACTCCAAGAACCATCATTCAAAGGAACGATTAACATCTCAAAAATGAGCATCGATCTAAAGTTCAATATTTAAGGTATGTGGGGGTTTTCAACAAGAACTCTCTTTCGTTCTTGTGTCCAAAAGTAATTTTCCTTACAAAGACGTAATTTTTATTTGATTTTTATGAATTTGAAGCATGAACCCATATCTTATGATGATTATTATGAAATCTTGATGTTTATGATTATGAAAGATGAATTTACATGTGTGGTGATATAAAGCATGAATCTTGAATGATATTTATTATGATTTTGATATTTGGGTCGCGAACCCCATTTAAAATTGTGTCATTGAGAAAATGTGTGCTATATGCACGTTGATATTGAATATTTGAGATGTTTTGAATGATTTGACCTTTTGGTTGTGAATGAGTTATTTTGAACTCGACTGTGAAAGAAATTCACGTTTTTATTGATTATGATAAAGGGGTAGCAAATTGGCTCCCGATGAAAATTGTTGAAATATTTATTGTGGATTTTCTTTAATGTGAGCCTGAGGCTGATTTAAATTTCTAAGCTAAGTCCGGGAGTAATCTTTAGCACCGAGTGGGAGGTATAAAGTAACCTTACTTCCTTAGAACTTCGTGCCCCCGTAGGATGTGAGCCTGAGGCTGATTTATATAGTGATCACTAGTGTTTTTGGATTGATATTGGAAGTCCTACTCTGATGGCAAGGATAGAACGGCTCTCCCCAACGTGGGTTGGACGTTGGACTCCATGTGGCTCACATGGTTTATGTCGGTTATAGGATCTCCCAGTGTGTGTGTGTTTCCTTGTATCTATGGTGAAAGGTGAAGTGATTTGAAAGTGGAATTGTGAAAGTTATTCTTTCAAAAGATTTAAATGATATTTACATTATGAGAATTGATATTCTTGATGAACTGAAAGTGATTGACAAATTATATGATGACTCACATGTGTTATTATACTTATTTCATCCTCTCATGATTATGATGATTTTCTTCGGGCTATGTGAGTCTTTCATACATCCTACATATTTCTTATAAATATTTATGATGGTGATGTTTATACAACTGTATATACCCCCATATACTCGGTTCCTTTCCATGGTACTGACCCACATCTTCGGATGTGGGCTGCATTTTCTCAGAATGTAGGTACAAGGTATAGTTGCACCTTTGGATCCAGTCAGTTTGTGGTATCCAGTCAGCAGGTGATGAGTCCTTTTGATTCAAGGGCTTGGGTTAGTTATGCAGAGTTTATAGTGTTGTATTTTCTTTATTCAGTCGTATTGAGTTGGGGTAGTCGGGAGTCATGACCCCACTACCTACAGTCAGTACTAGTAGAGGCTTCATAAACAGTCAGTAGAAGTTGATGTATTTTGTTTCAATTTTGGTTGTAAAGGCAGAATTATAATCCTGTAAAATTCCATTTTTGTATCGATCAGATTTAGAAAAGAGTAAATTTTTGCTGATTTGTATGGATTTGTATTATTATTCAGTTGCTTATGAGTTATGCCAATAGAAGGGTTAGCTTGGGGTCACTTGTGACCCTAAGCACCGTGTGACGTCTCGGGACCCGATTTTGGGGCGTTACAAACTTGGTATCATAGCACAGAGTTCAAGTGTCCTAGGGTGTCTATGAAGTCATGTCTAGTAGATTCTTGTGAAATGGTACAGAGACGTATGTACTTTTCTTCGAGAGGCTACAGGGCATTTAGGAAAGTTTCCCTTCTTTCAAGTCTAAGATCGTGCTATAAAAAGGTTCTCTAAGAAGCTTATATAGATTCTCATCTTACTCTATTCTGGCCAACTCTGCCTCATTTTCAAGGTATCAGAAACAGTTAATCTTAATTCTCCGTAGATAGTTATGGGATTGTAAGAGAGCTAGAAAGTATCCTGTCAGTGCTTTTGAGTTCCAAAGATTTAAGTACTTTATTTATTTTCATAAAAGTCGTGAACTAAGCCTAGGTTAGGTGTGCTTTCAGATTCCTCCTCAGAATCTACAATGTTAATCTATACTTCTCCCTCTATGTATTATTTTTTAGATAACATGATTCGCAAGCTCCAGTTCTTCCCCAAGCAATGCTTCTATATTTTCTAGAAGAAATTTCAAAAGTTACACAAAGGGCTTGAGAGGAGCTCTCTAGTGTGTTAAGTTCCTTAAGTTGAAAGTTATGCCCTCATTCTTATGAGTTATTTAATTATGACAGAGTAAGGTGTATTCTTAGATCGTTTAATGTTGTGTGTCAAGTTTCTATCTCTTGTATTATGTAATCTTGTTATCATTATGTTTGTAAAAGATCAAAGTCTAGTGAAGCCGTGTGGGGCTCTTTCGATTCACTAGCACAACTGCTTTGTTATTCACTAGCACAGCTGCTTTGTTATTCATCTCAAATTTTTTTTTCTCAAAACTCATATTCAAAGCCTAGTGGAGCCGTGTGCGGCTTATTTCGATCCACTAGCAACTTGTAGTTCATCTTGTTCCTTGTGCTGGCTGAAAATGTGGGATGTGGAAGTGTAGTAGTAAGAAGGATGGTAAGTGTGATATGTTGAGCATAAGTATAGCGAAATCCTTTTTTGCATGCAATTGGGTTAATAGGAAGTGATATAGTTTGTTCGAGGTATGAAATGGGTATTGACGGTATTTGTATGACAGAGAGTATAGGTTAGCGATGGAAGTACTCGGTGGGTAAGTATTGTTAATCTAGGTGCTCTCCAGATTGCAAGAGGGAGTTAAGTTAAGACATAGAGAGCTATGAGCTATGTTAAGTTGTGTATAAAGGATAGATAGTAGTGGCGGGTGAAAGAAGGATATGTTAATGGATTGTGAATAAGATAGGCTATATGATTAGGACCAATTATTATTGTTATGAAGTTTAAGTGGGCTAGTGTTCATGGATGTGTTGTTTTATAATCTTCACGTGGGAGTTATGCGTGAGATGGAGTTGTAAATTATGTGAAGTGTGAGACCTTAAGTTTGAAAGATTGGTGATCATGAAGCCGAATGTGACGGTTTCCGGATTAATGGTATTAGTTTCTGGAAGTGACCTAATAGGCTTGAACAGTGTACACAAGAGTTTAAGTGTAGTTGACTTGTAATTAAGTTTAATATTATATTATGATGAGAAAGTTCACCCAAGATATTATGGGACTGCTTTAATTTCGAAGATTAGTGTATGTGGTGTAGTGAGTCGTGTCATGGGATTGTTAGATAGATAAATACTAGTTAGACGATGGATGATGTTTTGATGGCTAAGTTAAGGCGAGGCGTATGATTGGAAATGTTGAGCCTCTTAAGTATGATTTTGATTCTTATGGGTTAGAAACATAAGTTCATAGCCATGGTATTAGAGAGAGAAGACAAAAGTAGCATGGTCTATCAAAAGGTTAGAAAGTATTCAAGTTGAGCTAATAGAAATAAGAGTTGAAGAACTGGATGGTGTACATTCCGGCAATAGAGATGTTCATGGAGATTCGAAATTAGTAAGCATTTGAGAATTTGAGTAGTGGCTTAAAGCTAAGGGGGAGATGATAGAACAAGTAGTCAAGTCAAGCTTTTACATTTTAGTAGAAGTACCAGTAAGTTGTAAATTTGTTGTGAGAAAGATCGGTGCTTGACCCAATGTTATTTCAGTATTTTCAGCTGTCCCAAAACCTACTCATGCTTTACATTTCAGTTCCATGATCTTAATTCATAATCATACACGTGATGGACAATTACATACTCTTCTAGTTTCCAAAAATGAGAAATTCCAGTTCTTCTAGCAGTTGGAATCACATTCCATAAGTTATGAGCTCTAAATTCAGGGCATACCGCCCATGACTCATATACTCAAGTTTTACAGTATGTTCAGTTCCAGTACTCAGGCAATACTCTTATTGATCAGTGAGATTCAGTTTCCATTATGGGTGTCTTCAGTTTTGATACCTTAATAAACCCATTGTATTTGATATTTTATTCCTAAGGCCTCAATAAAGAGAGTCAAGTTATTTACATTATCCCTTCATGTTTCAGGTCTTCATATTTTAAAATTTTGTGACCTTTTCATTAAGTCAAGCTAATGGTGTTGAGCAGTTGTCTAGAAGGGAGAGAAGATACTTCCTTATCTATGATAGAAGGTGGTGTGCTCACGGCGGTGAAGTGAAGTTAGATTGAGGCTAAGTCCTTGATACATGCCGTGGTTAGTTGAAGTTTTAAATGTTATTTGGAAAGATTGTTGTGCGTTGGTTTTATGCACTTCTATAAGGTTGTAGCAATAGTAATACAGAGTTTTTTGTATAGTTCAATTGGTTGAGAAAATGTTATGTGTGTCGTTTAAAGAATTGACCAGTATGTGTGAATGATGTAGTTGATGGAATCTTAGAGAAAGCGAGGAAGATGCTTTATGAGTGTTAGTTTAGAGGTGCATGTGCGAAGTGCGTATGTGGTTATGAGTATAGGCTTGAATGTTATGGTTGTATATCTAAAACAATGCACCACAAGTTAGCAGATCCCTAGTATAAGATTGTATGTGGTTGTTGGAGTAGCAATAAGAGTTATGTTTGAAATGAGGAGTTGTGAGGCTCAGTGTGTATTGAGGTTCATGATATAGATTAATATTATAGTGTTATGTGGCGTATCTCATGAGTACTTGGCGTTAGGCTTGAACATAGTCGAGGGAGTAGTTGGGAAGCGTTGCTAAGTTTGGAAGCAAGGAGTTATGTTTCCCAAGACCTAAAAATTCCTATCTTAATTTATGCCATATGGGTCCTTGTTCCCATACGATAGGATTGTATCAAATTATGGTTCATTTTCTCCCCGAACAATGTCATTTGAATCTTTTGGAGAGAGTGTTGAGGGACGTTTCATTTGGGCACAAGTGGTCCTTCTTTTGATGAGATCCCCTTTGAGACCTTTGATTCTCAGTCTCTGAATAAACCAAAGATATCGATTCCTTAAAATCAGTCTCCTTTGTTTAAGATCCAACTATGTGACCATTCTCATTATGAATCGCATGTTCTATGAAGTATTTGAAAGTTTGGAGTGAAGTAAGTGGATTGACTTCATTATCCCAGCCTTTTGTCCTCATTTCCATGGTATTATGTACTTATTCATCGACATTCGAGGACGAATGTTTCCAAGGGGGAGATGATGTAATACCCTGAGAAATTTTTCGTTGAAATTTTGTGCGTAAACGTGTTGGGTTCTATCTTCTAGAATGAATTATAAATTTTTCGTGTGGAATGTCTTAGATTATGACCCATCAATGCGTAGAGTATCGAATAATATTTCCAACGATATGTGTATCATCCAAAACGGAAACCCGAGCGACGAGTTATGAACATTCCGATCGAACCGTGAATAGTAGTGAACAGTAAAACGTGCAGGAAAAAAGTACTGAGGCCTAGCGTATTTTTTCTCCAAATTTAAATGATCATAACTCCTTGTACATAATGATCTGGGTAATCTACTATATATCAACGAAAAGATCTGTGAGTCCTCTTTCCGATGAAATTGGTTTCATCCAATTTGTCTATCGGAGAAAAAAATTATGGTCGATCTACTTCAGCCTATCAAAAGTGAATTTTTAGGTCAACTTCAAACGATCATAACTCCTTTTACACAATCATCTGGGTGAGATACTATATATCAAAGGAAATATATGAGAGTCCTCTTTCTAATGAAATTGGTTTCATCCAATTTGGATATCGGAGTAAAACGTTATGGTTGATCTACTTCAGACTATCAAAACAGTCCACCAAAGGACAGATTCGAGAATTATTTGATTTTTTAGGGGCGTTTTGGTCATTCCCCCTCACCCAAAATCCGTCCAAAACCTATATTAAATTAGCCTATTAGAAGCATTATATGTTATATTTCATCAAATTCCCTCAAAAAGAAAACTCTAAGCTCCTACATCCAACTTCAAGAACCTCCAAAGTTCACCATTAATTCGGAAAATTTATTCAAGATTCCAAGTTCCTAGTTCAAGAACTCCAAGAACCATCATTCAAAGGCACGATTAACATCTCAAAAATGAGTATCGATCTAAAGTTCATCATTCAAGGTATGTGGGTTTTTTTAACAAGAACTCTCTTTCATTCTTGTGCCCAAAAGTAATTTTCCTTACAAAGGCATGATTTTTATTTAATTTTTATGAATTTGAAACATGAACCCATATCTTATGATGATGATTATGAAATATTGATGTTTATGATTTTGAAAGATGAATTTACATGTGTGGTGATATAAAGCATGAATCTTGAACAATATTTATCATGATTTTGATATTTGGGTCGCGAACCCCATTTGAAATTGTGTCATTGAGAAAATGTGTGCTATATGCACGTTGATGTTGAATAATTAAAATGTTTTGAATGATTTGACCTTTTGGTCGTGAATGAGTTATTTTTAACTTGACTGTGAAAGAAATTCACGTTTTATTGATTATGATAAAGAGGTAGCAAATTGGCTCCCGATAAAAATTATTGAAGTATTTATTGTGGATTTTCTTTAATGTGAGCCTGAGGCTGATTTAAATTTTTGAGCTAAGTCTGGGAGTAATCTTTAGCATCGAGTGGGAGGTATAAAGTGACCTTACTTCCCTAGAACTACGTGCCCCCATAGGATGTGAGCCTAAGGCTGATTTATATAGTGATCACTAGTGTTTTTGGATTGATATTGGAAGTCCTACTCCGATGGCAAGGATAGGACGGCTCTCCCCAACGTGGGTTGGACGTTGGACTCCATGTGGTTCACATGGTTTATATCGGTTATAGGATCTCCCAGTGTGTGTGTGTTTCCTTGTGTCTATGGTGAATGGTTAAGTGATTTGAAAGTGGAATTGTGAAAGTTATTCTTTCAAAAGATTTAAATGATATTTACATCATGAGAATTGATATTCTTGATGAACTGAAAGTGATTGACAAATTATATGATGACTCACATGTGTTATTATACTTATTTCATCCTCTCATGATTATGATGATTTTCTTCGGGCTATTTGAGTCTTTCATACATCCTGCATATTTCTTTTAAATATTTATGATGATGATGTTTATACAACTGCATACACCCCCATATACTCGGTTCCTTTCCATGGTACTGACCCACATCTTCGGATGTGGGCTGCATTTTCTCAGAATGTAGGTACAAGGTATAGTTGCACCTTCGAATCCAGTCAGTTTGTGGTATCCAGTCAGCAGGTGATGAGTCCTTTTGATTCAAGGGCTTGGGTTAGTTATGCAGAGTTTATAGTGTTGTATTCTCTTTATTCAGTCGTATTGAGTTAGGGTAGTCGGGAGTCATGACCCGGCTACCTACAGTCAGTACTAGTAGAGGCTTCATAGACAGTCAGTAGAAGTTGATGTATTTTGTTTCAATTTTGGTTGTAAAGGCAGAATTGTAATCCTGTAAAATTCCATTTTTGTATCGATCAAATTCAGAAAAGAGTAAATTTCTGCTGATTTGTATGGATTTGTATTTTTATTCAGTTGCTTATGAGTTATGCCAGTAGAAGAGTTAGCTTGGGGTCACTTGTGACCCTAAGCACCGTGTGATGTCTCGGTACCCGATTTCGGGGCGTTACACATAGTTAGAGAATTTAGTTCACCTCATACTTTGGTAGATGGAGTTAGCAATGCCCATGTGAGAATTACAAGTTGAATCAATGAGCATAGTATTTAAGAGGATAAATATAATTGAAGAAGTATTTGAGAAATGTGGCTAAGCTTGAAAGTTAGCAGTTTTATTGCTTAAGGCAAAGTGATTCTATCCTAACTTATGATTTATAGGCCTATAGTTCATGATTATAGAGTTGTATCCATGTTGCGATTCCTTATGCAGATATCTTATTCAAATCATGCCCAAAATTCTTTGCTCCCTAATGTTATTAGAGCTTATAATAAAGAGTGTTGAAGAAATACTCCAATTAAGTATAAGCTTTCAGTATAATTTAGTTCGTATAGGCAGCAAGTTGGTTTGACAATTAAACAGATAAACTCCTATCATTTTCTATTTTTCCATCTCGTCTTACTATACGAATTTTGATGAATATGGCTATTCCAAGAGGCAATTTGTTCTCATCCATATAAATTATGAATTCAATTCAGTCCATGCATTATGTTGTTGATTCAGATATTTAGTCATGATTCAGTTTATGAGTGTTTAGTGAATGATCTTAGTTTTCCAAGTATTCAAGCTCAGAAATTATAACACCCCGTGTATGACCTTGGTCTTGTTATCTCATGATTCATGATTACATAGTGTACTTGGCGATACCATGAAGCCTTTTCCCCTTTGATTCTATACGTTCTTTGTTGAGGGATAATCCCTAATGAGAAGTTACATAACTTATTCTATCCTTAGTAACTCTTGGAATTTTATTGCGCCAGTTACACTTTGCAATTTTATATGTTTGATTGTATCATGAACATTTCAAGTGAGTTCTAAACTCTCCGCATGAATCATCTCCTTATCGTCAATTCAGCTCAAAAATTAGTTTCATGATAAAATTCATAATGTTTCAGCTCATCTATATCCTTTATTAAAAGATAGGTCATGTGTATATTATTCCATACTTCTAAGATTTCAACAAGTTCCTATCCATCATTCGAGTACGAATGATTCCAAGAGGGAGATAATATAACATCCCATAATTTTGGGCAAGTTTTTGAACTGTTGTTCCTATGTGTGAAAGATCTCATCAAAAGATTTGGATATGAATATGTGTCATGATCATTTAACTTGTGTAGAAAGTGTTTTTGATGAGAATCATGGTCATAGGAAGCACTTAGAGAAAAGAGGAGTTAAGGACTTTTCTATGGATAGAGTTTTAATGGATTTTTCAACTAGGGTCCAATTTAAATAAGTGTATCTCCTAGAATTTATCGATTCATGTGTCCTACTATATTTCAAATGAACGTTCTTTGAGTCATTTTTTCAAAACATTTAATTTCATCTTAATCCAATATCTGGGTGGAAAGCTATGCTCATTTTAACTCAGCGTGTTCGTCTGTCAACAAGGAGACAACTTGAGGTGATAAGCCATTAGCTAAGTGATGAGCTATCAACCTCGTCGTCATCCTTAACCAAATTTACCCTACATCTCTGAAGGAAAGGTTACAACTAGGTTGACAAGATGTCAACTAGTTCACAGGCTGTCAACTAAGTAGTCAACCTTAAGCATATCATGAAGAGAAAGTGACGACTAGGTTGACAATCCATCAACTGGTTGACAAGCTGTCAACTAAGTCGTCAACCTTAACCAGATCATGAAGAGAAGGTGACGACTAGGTTGAAAAGCCGTCAACTAGTTGATAGGTTGTCAACTAAGTCATCAATTAAAGAAATTCCTGCAATTTTTATTCAGTTTCCCTAGAGGTATTTTGGTTTTTTCCTCACCTCAAACCCTACCCCCCCCATTACTTAAATCACCCTACATATGATAGTTTGACATCATTCCCACTTAGTGGGGTCTGGGGAGGGTAAAATATACGCAGTCCATACTATTACTCTTATAACACAAATAATTCAATTACATATCATAACTTGACTGAAGAACACTCACTCTTTCAGTACATAAGGAAATAAGAACTTGAGCAATATTGCAAAGGTTAATTTTCACCTATTTCAGTTTCTTCAATTTTGATATTGCAAAAACTCGCCCTTTGAGAATCATTCTTTTTATTTTATGGTGGAATAATGATTAGGGTAGAAATATGATTAGGCCAAGTGTCCTGAAAGGTACAAGCTCACCTGTGTAGTTTGTTACATTAGAAGACAAAACTGTTCTGGATAGTGACAGTTGTACTAGATTCATGAAGACCCAGGGACCTGCTCTTTTATTGTCAGTTGCTCACTATCACAACCAGATATAGCAATTCGAACACCTAGGGACTTGGCCCCTTGTTTTCAGCTGATCATCATAAAAATAAGATATAGCACTAGATATTGATACTATGCTGTCAAGATCCAAAAACTCAAGTCATGATGGCACCTACTATAAACCGCTAATAGGTAAGTCAAAATCATAGCCTAGAACAACGAGTAATGGGCTAACATATGGATGAGAGAGGAATAGTGGTAAAATAGTAATTAAAATAACTAATAGAAGAGAATATACAAGGCATGCATACAAAATGAGGGGAATAGATAAATATAAAAAATAAGTCTCATAATACCTGGTAAAGACAATATAAGAGCCACTATACACAAATAGCATTAGACAAGTGCAATATGTACAGAATAGTCTCCAAATAAGACTAATCCCAAAATAGAAGGAAATGGGCCAGCTTCGAATGCTAAAAGTTCACCCTAATCTTCGATCAATAACTCAGCTCAAGGACGATGTCAACAGTGATGACTTGTACTAGGATTTGCACCAGGGAAAAGATGCAAAAATATAATATGAGTACTTAAACATGTGGTACTCAATAGGCACTATAGGTCGACTGAGCTCAAATAAAGTAAAAGCATAATAAAGAGTGAATGTAAGCTAAAGGCAAGAAGGTAGGTTCATAAAAAAAGAATAATAGGTTAAAATTAGACAACCACAATAAATTTAAGAAAATAACTCAAAAACCAGAAATAAGCAGCTAACTACAACTTAATTGGATCCTTATAAGCCAGAAAGTACACACAACCAAAAAATAGACCAAATTGAGCCTCCATAAGCATGGTAGATGCAAAAAAATAAGTACTATTGATATAAACCTTATCCAATAGTAGGGAATATGAAAATAAACCATGAAGTACAAGGAAAATACTATGTACTCCTCTAGCTATATACATATACCATGTTGAACTCGAATAGGACTCCCAATAAGAAATCCATAACAGTGGATACCAGACTTGAATAAGAAACTAAGCATATGAAAAACAGTAAAATCGGGTATCAAACTCAAACCAAAACTAAATACGCAAAAAGGGATAACCCAACAATCCAGACTTGAACCGAGAATAATTAGTCCTTTTTCATTTTTTGGATAACCATATTCCTTAAAAAAATTGAAATTTTATTTACTAATTCTAAAACCATTAAAAAAATTGAAATTTTATTTACTAATTCTAAAACCATGTTTTAAGGCCAAAATACAAAAATATCAAAGAAACTAAATTAAGAGAACACAACATGGAAGAAGAAACCAATAAGATACTAATAATTAGACCATCAATGTATTTTATAATCATTTATATCTGGAAAGAGCATTATTCTAACACATTTTACCTTAAAAGGGACAATAATGCTAGCTACAAGCCCCAAAAATACAAACAAAGGAAACCACCCAATTAAACCTAGACTAAGGTATCTAAATCAAACTCAAGGGGCCCTAGGTATGATAAGACATCATAAGGGAGAGCAACTACTGACCATAAAGACTTCAAGCCAAAAGTCTAACTTAAAGCCCCTAAACAGACTCTAATAATCCTATCGTACCTAAAATAGCTATCTAACCATAATAACCCACAAAATTTAGCTATTTGACCATGCCAATAAAATAAATGAGCAAAGTCTAAAGTTAGGTAGGCCTAGCCAAGCCGGATGATGATGAACACTCACAATTTACTAAATCAGAGCTTTCACCTACTGAGAAGCCTCCCGCCACTTTAATGCTATCGAAATAGTAATTTAGGAATGAAGATGAGTATAATGATACCCATATTATAAATTTATGCTCCATGTCATAAATTGCGCTAAAAATTTAATTAGTGAAACCCACTAAAGGGATCAAACATTGAGTCCATCACTAGGTCCCTCTCAGCTCAAAGATTAGGTGTGCTAGAATTAAGCACAATCCGAGCTTAAAAACAACCCTAATAAAATTGAAGAATAAACTAGAGAATTTAATCATAATTAAGGCCGAGAAATACGAGTTTTAAATTGAAAAATGATCCATAACCCAACTACTAACAATCCTTAGCTCAACCAGGTGATAACCTATGCTTTCAAAAGCTTAATATAGCAACAATGGTGATTTTAGGACTTAGAAATATGAATTAAACAAAGAAGACAACAATATTTATTGCCAGGGGTCCTTTTTTGCAAATGCAGGGCCCTTGTCGCTAATGTAGAGACCGATCAAGCCAGGCCTTTGCAAACACGATTGATCCACCACGAACATAAAGGAAGATCATGGACCGATCAAGCCAGCTCTTTCTTCGCGAATGTGATGACCAACCCACAAATATAAAGGTCAAGAATCCTTGATCCTCGTGAGCACAACCAATTACTTGCGTACGTAAAGACCATTTCGATCTACACTAGGTGGTATTGCACCAATAATTTCCTAAGTCAAAAAATAACTCTAGCCAAGTGTTCGACATTTATTCAAAACCCCCATCATGCAAACAAACTATGTTATCTATTGAAGAAACATTCAAAACTCAACAAAATTATAAATATTTTCAAAAGAGGACGTTTTGAAAAAATATGAGCTCCACACTTACTATTCTATTTCTATCGATTTACAGTCAATAGCCCAAAATAAGACTGGAAGCCTCAAGACCTGAATCAAAGGTCCCCTAGCCTAAAATCTACATTCTGGAGCTAATGAAACTGTCAAAATTCTTATCCTAGGATTTTTACTTGAAGTTTAGGCAAACAACTTATTTCTTAATTTTACAAGCTCTAAAATATAAAATTTGACATAAAAATAAAATGAACTATCTGGAAGAAAAACTATCAGCCCCATCAAGTCATAAGTAATTGGGAGTAGATATAAAAAAGCTCTAAATAAAGAAAATATGCAAAAATTGGAATAATGAGCCAAAGGATCATTATAGGTGATTAGATAAGGCATGGTACATCTTAAGATAATGAGGATATGATCTTAGATAGAAGGATATGGAGGACACACATTAGAGTAGAAGGTTAGTTAGGTAGGAGTGTGTTTTCAAGAGTTTAGGCATGTTTTTGTCGTGTACTAGCTGTAGTATATCGGTTTAAAGTTTAGCCGTATATTTTATAGTAGAGATGATCCTTGCTCGTGATATATATCCTATGTTGTTTCAATTATCACACTATTTTCTGTTTGGTTATTGATTTATTTTGTTAGACTTGGCAATGTTTTCTTGTTAGTTGTTATATTTTTTTCATTGTTGCCATCTACTTTGAAGCTGTGCTACACTTGAATTGAGGGTCTTTCAGAAATAGACTCTCTACCTCCCCAAGGTAGTGGTAAGTGATGTGTATATTTTATCCTCCTCAAACCTCACTTTTGAAATTTCAATGGGTGTGTTATTGTTATGGTTAATAAATATCAACATCCTCCAAAAGTCTATCGAATTTCAATTTAATTTTAAATTGGATATTTTATGTGTAATGACGAAAATTATGAAAAACACTAAATTAATAGACAAATTAATTTTATTTTAATTTACTTTTGGATAATATAATTTATTTCTAAGAGTTACTTCGGATGGATAATCAATAAGAATATGTATATGACTTAGTTGAGCCTTGAGGATTATAATTTAGTTATCTAACTTTGCTTCTAACTCAATCACTAATTTTTGGTCAAATGCATAAGTTTAAGTTTTGTGTTGTTTTCATCAGTTATACGGGGCGTTTGGTAGGGAATATTATTAGAAATAGTCTATATATTAAGGAGTTGTTTGGTTGGGTGTATTATTTGGATAATCCATGGATGAAATGGTGAAATTAAAACATCGTTTGGTAGTAAATTTGAAGCAATATATAACTAATACATGAATTAGTTATACACTCTACATAGTATTATAGAGTGTATAACTAATACACCTAATTTGGTGGGATTAGTAATTCATGGATTGCACTCCATGGATAAACATGGGTAAAGACAAAAATACCCTCAAATTTCTTTAGTATTTTTTCTAAATCTTTTTCAGTTTATTCAATGTGAGTTACTTCTTTTCAAGTTATCAAGATAATAATATCCCTCCGAATAATTTTAGTCATAAAAAAAGATTATACCATGAACTTTAAAAAAGAAATACTTACTGGTCAAAATTTGAAAACAAAGTGCATGATTGTATACAAGATTTAATTTTGTATATAGGATATTCACAAATAAAAATAATTTTTCTACTTAGTTTTAATACTCTACGGAACACAATTTTTATGTTAATAATGATTTGATTGTCTCATTCAAAAGTTACGCGTACCTCCCTCCAACTTAAAAACACCACAGAGTGAGAACAACAAACAAATGATGAACAAATAAAGAAAAGATAATCAAAAAATATTCTTGCAAGTGAATGATTAAATTTTAAAATTTCAAAATAAGTTATTAGTTATATAGTTGATTTTTTTTATTTTTGAAAATAGAATAATAAAATTTTGCAAAGAAAAAAAACCAAGTTATAATATGCCGAGGGTGTTTTTATAAACAAACAATATTCTTTTTAAAATATAACAATACATATTGTTTTCAATACATCAAATCAAACACTGCATAAAAAATAACTCCAGCATTACTAATTATAGTATTACTAATCCCAGCATTACTAATATACCATATTCAGTACTATCTTATACACTCTATCACACGACCCCTAAGTATGGTATTATTTAGTAGTATGTTTGGTAGGACGTTTTTTCAATGTATAATATGTATTAGTTAATACACCCTACATAATATTATAGGGTGTATAACTAATACATTTCATTTAGTGGTATTAGTAATACATAAATTTTAATACCATGGGACTAATATGTGTAAAGACAAAAATATCCCTCAAATTCTTGTAAGAATTTTTTTGTTTTCTTGATTTTATTTTTTATATTTGTACGAATAATTTATTTAAATAAATTAATTTATAAATATTAATATTTATAGAGAGTTGTCCATTGCTAAATAAAATTCAATATCAATTGAATATGGAGGTTACACCGTGCTATTAAGGATTTCGATAGTGGCACATCACACCTGAAAATTAGTAATAAATTTTTATTCATATTTTAGTTTTTAACTTGACTAATTTAATGAAATAGAAAATCCCATAAAAATTCAAGGGTATAATTATAAAGGAGATCTTTGTAACATTTTAAATCAACACACAATACATGGTATATCTAATTTTTTATAAAATAAACAAACACTTGATAAAAAATAATCCAAGCACTACAATTTCTATATTACTAATCCGTGCATTGCTAATACTTGCATTACTAATCCATGCATTACTTGTCTTCGTACCAAACAACCTCTAACTGTCTTCCTACCAGAGGAAATTTCACCAAGGAAAAGAAATCAAGTAGTCTTGCAAACATGAACAAAGTAACTACTTTCCTACCCAAAGAAAATTGAAACACAAATTCCGAAATTCACAAATTATATTGGACGAATTCGAGAACAAACATTACTAATTTTCATGATTCAAGAACAAACAAGAATATAGGAATTTAGGCAATTAAATTTAACAATAACATTAATAATGAAATCTAACAATAACATTAACAATATAAATATCTAACAATTTTAAAATAACATTAACAATGAAATCTAACACTAACATTAACAATTTATCAAATTAACAGACATACTAGTGAACAATAACATGAACAAGTAAATTGAAAAATCTAAAAATTCTAACCTTTAAAATTGAGGAAAAAGCAGTGGTGGAAGAGGAGCAACAATTGTTGAGGCACGACGACAGTTGGTGAGGAGAGATAGCGATGGAGAGGGAAGACTGTGCAACTGATGGCTGGGAGGTGCACAGGTGGTAGAAATGAATAAAATGAGTCAAAAGACCCTCCCAAGTTTTCAATTAAGAAAAGGGGACAAGTGGGTCCCGCAAGTTTTTTTGAAAAAAAAAACTAAGTTTTTTGAACAATTGGGATAGTTGTTGGACAACTACATTAGTTGTCTGAACAACTTCGCGCAGTTGTCGAACAACTATGCCTAGTTGTTCAACAACTAGGCGCAGTTGTCGAACAATTGCGCCTAGTTGTTGAACAACTTGCGCAGTTGTTGAACAACTTGCATAGTTGTTGAACAACTTGGGTAGTTGTTGAACAACTTCGCAAAGTTGTCGAACAACTACCAAAGTTGTTCTACAACTGGGACAAGTTGTTTGGACGAAAAAACTTAATAAAAAAAAAATCAAAAAAAAATTGTCCCTCCCACCTAATTTAAAAAATCTGAAGGACTCCCACTTAATTGGACAACTTAGGAGTCCTTTTTAATCCAAAGTCCCGGTAGAAACCACCGAAGAGAAGAGAAAAGAAAAAGAGAAAGGGAGAAAGAGAATGAGAGAAAGAGGAAAATGAAAAATAAGGGAGAAATTTCGATCTGATTAGAATTAAATAGAAAATAATCGCAGAAAAGATTTAATAGCCTGTTGATTTTTTTAGTAAATTATTTGATCAGATTTAGATCTAGATTTGATGGACTAAACGACAATGACTGTCTTTTTTCTTTAACTTAAGAGCATTTAAAAATTAATTTTATATTATCTAATTCTTTTTAGATTAAAAATTATTTTAAATTAATAATCTAATGTTGTCCATTGGTTTCACAAAATTGTAAAACCCGACCCAATTCATCGAAATATTATTTTTCACCTCATTTAGTTATTTTGTGCAAAAATACGTGCAAAATATATGATGGATCGAGTCTTCTCAATTTAAAAGACTATTAAAAATTATTTTAATAAACAAGAAATTGAGGGACAAAGTCCGTTTTGCTGACCGACTATGGTCGGTATTTATGCTGTTGCAAAGGGATGGAGTAATTATATAATCAACAAATTATAATGGATATATGTTGAATTATGACAAAATTAAAATTCTGAAAGATGCTTTGTTCCTTAATAATTTTATTTAAATATATCTATATCCTCCTGTCTTTAATAATTTCTACCTCTAAGTTTTGTTCAATTTTATCTTACATGGAGGAATTAAAACCTATGGCCATGAGCTTCTCACTGGAAATAAGTAGTTCATCTTTTTCTTTTGTGATACCTACGTTAACCTTGGAATAATCTAAGAAAGCCATTGATTGAGGATGAACGTACACAAAATCAATTCATATTCCAATCAGGAACTTACTCAAGACCTTGCTTTTCACTACCGAAATTTCTTTTGAGAAGAAAGATATTTATTTTGCAATACATATATTTATTTATTTGTGATTATAACTAAGCCCGACAAACGGGTCGGGTTGACCCCGCCCAACCCGGCTCGAACTGGCCCATTTAATGAAATCGGTCCGGTTTGATCCGTCCCGGTAAGCCCAAGGCTTTAGAGTACCGGGTGTCGGGTCGGTTTTTTTTATTTTGGGCCCAGTTAACCCGGCCCGTAACCAACCCGGTTGAGCCCGTCGGTTAACCGGCCCGGCCCGATTTTTATTTTTATTTTTAAATTTGGATTTTGAGCCAAACTTGCCGTTGGCCCAACGACTATATAGCCATTTTTGGGTTCAAACGGCTAGTTTGGGCCCATTAATTAAAAAAAAATACTTTTAAAATTATTTTTTAATCCCAAATTTTTTTCTATAAATACCCTACACCTTCAAATCATTTTTCACACAATTTTTAATTCTCTTAAATCTCATTCTCTCTCAAATCTCAATTCTCAATTCTAAATTCTCAAATATTCTATAAATTTAATTTCCTAAAGTGCTCACTTTACTTTTTTAATTTTACGATTACAAAGTACGAGAGGAAGTTTCTAAAGTCACAACCTTCGGATACTTCCAAAATTTGGTATTTTCGTTTCATCTCTTGCGTTTAATTTTTATTTAGTGTATTAATTGTTGAATATTTAATTTTATTATATTTGTGTATTTTGAATATTTTTAGTTTAATTTATATTATGGATAAATTAAGAAACCTCGCTACTAAAGGTGTTAAAAAATTTTGTCCCAGAAGCGGTAGTGATAGTAAAAAGCGAATTACTAGCGGTAGAGGTAGTTCAAGTAGTCGATATACCCGTGTGCCTCCGACACCGCTTAGTCAACCTTTTGAGGAAGAAGTAGGTGTACCTTTAGGTGCAGGTGCTCACGATATGGATTATGTAGAAGCTCAAAAAAATTATGGTATAGAAGAAGAAAATAAAGTAGATGCGGTTAATTTATACG
Source organism: Capsicum pubescens (assembly GCA_030864215.1). Classification (NCBI taxonomy): domain Eukaryota; kingdom Viridiplantae; phylum Streptophyta; class Magnoliopsida; order Solanales; family Solanaceae; genus Capsicum; species Capsicum pubescens. Next base: position 151,404,047 of record CM061543.1, on the reverse strand, counting down.
AAGATGATGAAAATATTGGTGAAACACCCGCAGTAGAAAAATGCTAAGGTTAGATCTGAATCGGTTAATCCATCTTCCTGTCCTCCTCGTGCCCCAAGAGCTTGTAAAACAACTAGTATTGCATGGCAATTTTTTGAACGTATATCAGATACTGAGGTGCAATGCAATATTTGTCAACAAATATATAAGCATAAAAGCGGAGGCAAGCAAGGGGGTACGGGTACGTTAATGAGACATATACGTGATGCTCACGAAAGAAAGTTAACTATTGCACGAGGTGGTGGGGATGTTAATGGGCCAACGCAAACTAGAATGAACCCAACAAACGGTCAGGTAACGAAGAAGTATAATAAATTGAGGGATCGGGAAGAAATAGCTAAAATGGTAGCTGTGGGTTGTTTGCCTTTTAGTTTCCTTCTTCTGATGCCTTTATTCATTATATTCAAGCAATTTATAATCCTATCTTTAATGGTGTTCCTAGAAATACTTATCGATCTGATATTTTTAGACTTCATTCACAATATTGTTTTTATTTATCAACATTGTTAAAAAATATTCAATGTAGATTGTCCCTAACTTCTGATCTTGGTCGTGCTGTAAATAAAAATGATTATTTAACCGTTACTTGTCACTGGATGGATAGTAATTTTGTGATGCAAAAACGTATTCTTGTTTTTTTATATGATGAAGATCGTAAACATACTGGAGATTTTATTGCTGATTCTATTGTTAAAGTTGCCGGATTTTATGGTATTGAAAATAAAATCTTATGTATTGATTTTGATAATGCTTCTAACAACAAGACTGCTATAAAAAAAATTAAAATCTAAGTTATCTCCACCGTTGTCTGAAATTTTTCATATTACGTGTGCATGATATATATATAATTTAATTGTAAAAGTTGGTCTTGAGTTTTTTGACCTTTATATTAAAAAAAATCCATCTTGTTGTTAGTTTTATTCAAGGAAATAATCGAAGAAAAAAAATTAGAGAATTTAAAGTTAAATATCAAGAAAATGGACTTGCACCGATATTGTTGCCTGAGGAAATTGATATTAGATGGAATTCTACGTATGATTTTTTAAAAACTTGTTATAAATATAGAGTTCCTATTACACTAGCTTTTAACCAACATTGCGGTTCATTTGCTGATTCTGCTGATTGCATGCTACATGATTCTGATTGGGTTGTAATTAATGATCTAGTTAAGTTTTTAGAAAAAATTTATGTAGCTACGGTTGAATTTTTCGGTGCTTATTATCCTACTGTTTGTAACATTTTAGCATATATAGTCGATGTTTCTGATTTGCTCAAAGAATATAAAAATAAAGAAGGTTATAAAGAAGCTATTGGTGTCATGTTTACTAAATTTAAGAAATATTTTTTCCCGATTCCCCTATTTAATTGGTTGGTGCTATGCTAAATCCGTGCATGAAATATAATACTATGTGCCACTTTAGTACTATTATTTATGCTAACTTAGAAATAAATACTAACAATGATTCTGAACAAGTACAACCTGATTTGTGAACGGCTATGGGTGATGCGAATGAATACATAGAAAAATTATATAATTACTATGCTGATTTATTTGATTTAGCCGTACTTACAAATATCACTCCAACTGTCGCTCATCATCCTCCCGAGGAGCCATAGTCTTCTAAAAGGCCGACACATAGTGTTTTTTCTAATTTCTTTTCTGATTTACCTTGTTGGAACAGTGTTGATGACAGAGTTTACACATCAACCTATCGGGAAGAGCTGAAATATTATCTTCGGTCGCCGCCAGAGGATCCAGACGATGGATCAATACGCTGGATTGGTGGAAGAGTAATGAAACACAATATCCTGTGCTTTTAAGATTAGTTAGAGATATCTTGAATATTTCAATGTCAACCGTTGCATCAGAGAGCGCCTTTAGTCAGGGACGACAACAGCTTGGAGACAACCGATACTCATTAGGAAACAATGCAATGAATGTTCTAGTTTGCCTCAGAGATTGGATTAGAGCGGAAATAAGAAACCAAGGAATAGAACCAGAGCCGAACGACGAGCTAAAACTTGAAGAAATTATGTCTTTACGGGAGAACTCAGCAGAATCAAGTCCAATGCATGGTTTTGCCCCCGTTGACTTTGACTATCCTATGCAAGTTCCCATTAATATTATCATGTATGAGTTGAAAAAAATGATGCATAATTTGTAGATTTTTCATTCATGTAAATTATAAATTTTGGATCATTTCGCAATCAATAAAATTCAACATTCATTCACTCCTTAGTCCTTACTTTGTAATTTTTTTCATTTAATGATTTAAATTGAATTTCTACTTTAAATTAAAAAATTACTTCTAATATATTTTAATTTACTGCCAAGTATTATTAATTTATTATATTACGTAGCATATGTTTTGTATATTTGTGTATATATCTTCTATAGATGTGTATATTTAATGTATACATGTGTATATGTTTTATAAATTATATATATATTGTAGTATATATATATATATATATATATATATATATATATATATTGTAGTAGATGTTTTATTTAAATTAGTACATATATATTGAATGGTGTGTATATGTGTGTATATATCTTCTATAGCCGTATATATTTAACGTATACATGTGTATATGTTTTAGAAATTAGTATATAACCATATATATATATATTGTAATGTATATATATTGTAGTATATTTTATTTAAAGTAGTACATATACATTGAATGGTGCGTATATGTGTGTATATATCTTCTATAGACATGTATATTTAACGTATACATGTGTATATATTTTATAAATTAATATATAACTATATATATATATATATATATATATAAATTAGTAATGTATATATATTGTAGTATATTTTATTTAAAATAGTACATATTTATTGAATGGTGTGTATATGCGTGTATATGTCTTCTATAGACGTATATATTTAATGTATACATGTGTAGATGTTTTATAAATTAGTATATAACTATATATATATATATATATATATATATATATATAAATATATATATATATATATATTGTAATATATATATATATATATAAATATATATATATATATATATATATTGTAATATATATATATATATATATATATATATTGTAGTATATTTTATTTAAAGTAGTACATATACATTGAAAGGAGCGTATATATGTGTATATATCTTCTATAGACGTGTATATTTAATGTATACATGTGTATATGTTTTATAAATTAGTATATAACTATATATATATATATATATATATATATATATATATTGTAATGTATATATATTGTAGTATATTTTATTTAAAGTAGTACATATACATTGAATGGTGCGTATATGTGTGTATATATCTTCTATAGACGTGTATGTTTAACGTATACATGTGTATATATTTTATAAATTAGTATATAACTATATATATATATATATATATATATATATATTGTAATGTTTATATATTGTAGTATATTTTGTTTAAACTTTAAAGTAGCAATAGACATTGAATGGTGCGTATATATGTGTAATTGTGTATATGTGTGTATATTTTTTAAATTCTAATGTAGTATATACTATATATATATATATAGTGTATATGTATTGTTTAACGTATTTAAAATGTTTATAGGTGGGTATATATAGTATATATTGAAAAAAAGTTTTTATTTTTATTTTTGACCGGGTTTGACCGGATTTTTAATCGGATTTGATCGGGTTTAAGTGGGTTTGACCGGGTTGGATTAAGTTGTCCGGGTTAGGGTTGTTTTTAAAAAGTTTACTGTTGAGCCCGACCCGACCCACTTAAGCCCAACCCGGATCCTGTTCGGCCCACAACCAGAATAATTTTAATGGACCGAATTTGGGTTGACCCGGATCGGCACACTTAACACCCTTAAATTTATAACTGAAGATTATGATAGAGTGATGAGTATTATTTATTTTAATTAGAAGTTTCGAGTTTAAGTCTTCATATGAAATCGGCAAAGGTAAGGAGCAGTTTATCCCTCCAAAGTGGCACTAATCAGTGTGAATTCAGGTTGATTTGACCCCAAAGTAGATAGAAAACAAGGGATGGGGGACCTAAAAGAAAAATGAGTGACAGACAATGCCTTCAAACATTGACCCTTGAAAACTATTGTTCATACGCTTGAGGAATATTGCAATTTGCTAGATTCAAAAAGAGTTTTATCAATCCTGATAGTATTCTCAGTTGATCCAACAAACATAATTATTTAATCATATAAAACATTTATTGAAGAGGTTGCGTGAAATAAAAGGGTAAATTTTGAATGCAACTACATATATACTACTCTATCCGTTAGCAGCTAAAGTAACTGGTGCAACACTATATTTATTTCTGCATATTAATTTCTCTGGTAAATAAATCTGAGAGAGAGAGACACACATTATTTTCTGATGGGATTTGTAAAGTTGTACAAGAAAGCATCGGCCAGTATCCATGAGAAAAAGTAAATGAAAAGTTTGCAAAAGTGAATAAGGGTGTATAACAAGAGACATCAAATCAAATACTTTCTAAAGGGAGCTCTGTGGCTCTCTTTTGTGTAATAGTTGGGAAGATGGAGACGTTTGATTTTTTAAGATGGAAGAAGGCCAAAGGTAAAGGCAACGTCCACAATGAGAGAGTATGGAAATGACACTTCTCCAATGCCGTTTCTTGATTCAGCTGTTACTCTCTCAACTTTACACGTACAAACCAACTTTTCCCACCTTCTTCCCTCACAATTTTAGGTGTCCGTGAAGTGGTATATATTTGGATTTATTATGATATTAATAAATAAATTATGACTGACTTATTTGGTAAAACTAAATTTAGATATTCCCCAAAATATTATTTAGATGAATGACATACAAAAATTACCAAAATATAAATAATTAAAACAAATAATATCTGAAAAACGTAAAAAATTAAAAATAAGGATAAAAAGATTACAATATAACATAATTGCCGGAGTTAGTAAAAACTCAATAAATGCACAAAAAGAAGAAATATCAAATTTAGAATCAACAATAGATAGTCTAGAATATACATACCAACATGATCTATTAACAATTAAATAAAAATGAACAAAGAAGAATTTATAATAGATGAAAAAATATATGAAAACCATGAAGGATTAAAAATAAAAATAGTATTTTCTAATCTAGGAAGAAGGTATAAGAAAATAGGTGAACATTTATATTTAATGTTAGAAAAAGAAGAATTAAAATTAGAAGTAAATTGACAGCTATGGTAAGAATAGAAAAAGAAAATGAAGAAATAGATAGAAAAAAAGAAATAGAAAAAATAAAACAACAAACTACAGAAGAAATACGAAAAATAGAAGAAACTAAAAATAGTAGGATTGCTGAATTAGAAAAAGAACTACAAATGCTAAAAGATTTGTATGAAAAAAAGATAGAAAGAAAAAGATATAGAATAAAAATTATTAAACGAAATAAATCAATTTAAAAAAATTAGAAATAAATACAATAGATATTGAAGAAACAGATAATTATGATTCAGAAGATAGTGAAACATATACAGAAATCTTAAAAAATACAAAAAATTTAGAAATCAATGAAAAACAAGAAGTAATTAATGAAGAAAACTTAGAAAATAGAAACACAGAAATAAATACTCTTGATAAAAAAAAAGATGAAAATATAATACCTAGAACATCAGTAATAAGAAAGTCTACATATTATAAAAATAAGTTTAAAAGATATAATCTAAAAGATGAATATGACAACTGGACACCAAAATAAATAGTTAATAAAAATTATAACTTCTTAGACTTAGATTGTGTAATAGATACAGAAAAAACAATACAATTATGGATAGGATATATGACAAAATAATTATTAGATAATAATATAAACATAACAGATGCACCAGAATATATAGAAAGAACACTAATAGGAACAATGAAATTATGGTTTTCCAATTTAACTGAAAATAGCAAGAAGGTATTAAGAACTGATAAACCTACAGAAGGAACATCATCAACAACTACAACTAAATTAACACCTATAGAATTATTAAAAAAATATGAAATAGCTGTAAAAGACGAATTTAGCAGCATGACAACAACAGAAGAAGAACAAAATGAAGAGAAAGATACAAATAGAAATTTAATGTTAAAATTAGCAATATGTAATATGTGTTATATAGATGAGTATACTTGCGCATTTAAAGAATATTATTATAAAGGAACATATAATACAGAAGAAAGTAAAGAAATAAGAAAATTATATTTTACTAAATTACCTGAACCATTTAGTTCAAAAATAATAAAAAGTTGGGATGAAGCAAAAATAGTAGATACTTTAGGAGTAAGAATAAAATTTTTACAACAATGGTATAGAAACCTATGTGAAAAATATAGAGAAGAAATAAAAATGGAAAAAATATTAATAAGAAATTTAGCATGTTGCAAAGATAAAATGACACCTCAATTTGGATGCGAAGAAAGATATTATAAGAAAAGAAAAAGACATAAGAAATATAAGAAATACAACAAATCAAAATATAAATATAAGAAACCAAGAAAAAGATATTATGTAAAAAATTATAAACATAAAAGACCATATAGGAAAAAGAAATCTATAAAAGAATGTACTTGTTATAATTGCGGAAAATTAGGACATTTAGCTAGAGATTGTAAATTACCTAAAAATCCAAAAAATAAACAAATATCAGAAATAAAAATAGAAAATACAGAATATATGTAGATAGATTATATAGATTACGAATTAGAAAGTGAAGATAGTATATATGAAATTTCAGAGAATGAAACAGATAATGAAATAGATAGTGAATTAGATGAATTAAATGACTGAAGAAGATATAAGAATAAACCAAATAACTGAAGAAGATATAAAAATAATAACAAAAGAAGAATATTTAAATGAAGAAGGAACATATCAAAAAATAATATTTGATAGTCATATATTTGATGAAATAAAAGGAAAAGAATTAGATTTAAGTGTAGAAAAAATATTTAAAATACCAACAATAAAAAACATATTTAGTAGAAGAAAAGAAGAATACTACGTAGTAAGCCAAAAAGAACATATAATAGACTGTAGATATGCAAAGGGTAAAGCTAGTATACCACTAGTAACAAATAGGATAATTAATAAAGAAATAAACGATATAAAAAGTAGAGACCCAATAAAATATGTACATCTTGGAGGTACTGAGATATTAATAAAAACATGTTTCAGAGAAAGAATAGATACACCAATAGAATTATACCTAGCAGATGATAGGATTATAAAACCTATAGAAAAAAGTATAATAACTGCCATAAAAGGAAATTTAATATACCAAAAGTTTAAATTTATAATAAGTGTGAATTATTCAGTAGCAATAACAGATAAAAATATAGATAAATCATTAGTATTATATTGGAAAATATCAGGAATATAACTAACCCCAGGAAGTAAAATATTTACAGCAAGATGTAAAAATCTATATGTATTAACAACAAAACATAAAATAACGGGAAAAAATAATATTAATAAAACACAAATAGAAAGTCCTTTCGAACAATTTGTAAAAATAATTGATAATAATGATTATAGTTATAGAGACATAGATATAGAAGAAAATTTAGAAATAATAAATGATAGAATAAGTACAACAAAAATAATAACTTATGAAAAACCAGAATCATCAAGTTCATCAAAAAGAACAAGTTATGAAACAAGTTCAACAACTAATTTAAACCAATATTACATAACAGGAACAATAAATGAAAAAAAATATTTAATACTCTTAAATACAGGACAAGAAGAAAATTATATAGCAAGATATCTAATAAAAAATGAGAAAATAAAATCTGACAATAATATATGCCCAGATCTATCAAGGAGCTTAATAAACACTAAAAATATAGCAGAAAAAGAAATAACAATAGGAGTTAGAAAAATAAAATAGAATTTGAAATAAAGGAAGAAATACAAAAAGCAGATATAATATTAGGAATAAAATGGCTAGAACAAGTAAAACCATATAATATAGAGCATACACAATTATCTATAACATATAACAGAGAGAAATTATTCTTAAGAAGAGCTTTAACGTGATATGAAAATATATGTATTAATGAAGATAGTAGTAGAAGGGTATTACAGTAGATATTATACGCCTATGATAGATACACGAGCAGAAGCTAATTTATGTAGATATAGTTGTTTACCAAAAAGTAAATGGGATCAATTAAAGACACCAATAATATTTAAAGGATTTAATAACGAAGGAAGCTTAATTACTTACAAAGCTAAGAATGTAAAAACACAAGTATGGGATAAAATATTAATAATAGAAGAAATCTATAATTATGAGCTAACATCAAAAGATATACTTTTAGGAATGCCGTTTTTAGATAAATTATACCCACATATAATAACTAGAACGGATTGGTGATTTACAACACCATGTAAACAGAAAGTAAGAGCAAAAAGAGTTACTAATAAAATAAGAAAGAAAACTGATTGGATAAAAGGAAGTGAAAAAATTACACAAAAAATAGAAAATATAAAAAATACCAAAGATACAATAGAATTGGTCGTATTTTCAATAAATAAAAAGGAAATAAATATATTTTCAATAAGTAAGATAGAAATAATTAAGAAAAAATTAGAACAATTATATAGTAAAGACCCATTAAAAGAATGGGAAAAACATAAAACCACTATAAAAAATGAATTAATAGATAAAAATAGCATAATAACTCAAAAACTATTAACATATAATTTTGACGATTTAAAAGAATTTAAAATGCACATAGAAGAATTATTAGAAAACAATATATACAAAAAAGTAATAGTAAACATAATAGCCCATCATTTATAGTAAATAAACATAGTGAACAAAAAAGAGGAAAAAGTAGAATGATTATTGATTATAGAAATTTAAATGCAAAAACCATGACATATAATTACCCAATACCAAATAAGATATTAAAAATAAGACAAATACAAGGATATAATTACTTTAGTAAATTTGATTGTAAATCAGGATTTTACCATTTAAAATTAGAAGAAGAATCTAAGGAATTAACCGCATTTACGGTACCACAAGGATTTTATGAATGGAATGTACTACCATTTGGATATAAAAATGCACCAGGTAGATATCAACATTTTATGGATAGTTATTTTAAACAATTGCCTAATTGTATAGTATATATAGATAATATACTATTATATACAAAAATCAAAGAAGAACATTTAAAATTATTAGAACAATTTATGGATATAATAGAAAAATCGGGAATAAGTTTAAGTGAAAAGAAAGCTGAAATTATGAAAAACCAGATAGAATTTTTAGGAATACAAATAGATAAAAGTGGAGTAAAAATGCAACAACATATAGTACAAAAAATAATAAATTCTAAAGAAGAATTAGATACAAAAAAGAAATTACAATCATTTTTGGGATTAGTAAACCAAGTAAGGGAATATATACCAAAATTAGTAGAAAATCTAAAGCCTTCATGCGTTGAAGCACAAAATCTCTCTTGTCCACAACAAATATTTTGCTTATTTATTAAAAAATAGGTATATTTTAATGGAAAAATCTATGGAGGAATAAATCTTAGAATTATCAAAACTACCAGAACAGGTATATTCATTTACTATTATGAATAGCTAAATTCATAAATTCCTAACAATCATGATATGATAAAATAAATTCATATTAGTTGCTTTATAGTAGAATTATTTGAAAAATAGCATGTTAAGAAGTTTATTAGCAAAGTGGAAAAGGAGAAAAATCCCTAAGAACTATGCCATCCTAAAGGTCAAACCGGTGAGGCAAGAAAGCCGTGATAGGGGAGTAACCAAAGTAGAGGCGCTGTTTAAGAGAAAAGTATCCAGATTACCATGCTAATAGTGACCGAAGAATATGTTATTTAAGAATAATCTAGTATATAACAATCTAAAGTGATCATATTTTGTTATGTGCATGATTGAAGAGAATATTTTGAAAATAACAATTTTATGAAAAATGGATAATTATTTATCTGATAAAATGGTAGATAAATTTAAAATACTCGTTTTATATGTACTTAAGGATATAAAAATAGTAGATATAAGAAAAATCATATTGGAAAAAATATTTGATAGATATTTTACTACTAGAATTAATTATATACCACATCTACCGAACTACTCTTATAAATACTTACATACCAAACCCACACACTAACTATGATAAATTATGTATATTTAGAATTTTGGAAAATAGATATAAAATATATACAATTTCTTAGTGAAAATATAGAAGAGTTAATGAGATTAAAACAGACAACTAAAAAATATTAGAATAAAATATTTAGCCAATTTTAAATTATAGATAATCTTAAAGTCTTAATCTTATATATACTTAGAGATATAGAAATTATAGATATTAAGAGAATAATATTAGAAAAAGTATTAGACTATGAAATTGAAACTATAAATTGGATAACACAGTTATACCTGGATAATTACCCAGATGAATATTATTCAGATTAAGAGATGTTAGAATATATTAGAAAAACTAGAGAAAATCAAGATAATCTAAATGAAGAAATTAATTTTAGAAATCGAATTAGAAAACTAATGGAGAATCTAAAACAAAAATTAATATGGATAGAAGAAACCCTAGAAAATTTAGGAAAAAGTACATGTGATAGTTTATATAATTTAAAAAACTCGCTACGAGAAGAACAACACAAGATAATAAATAGCATTGAAAATCTAGAATTAGATATACATTACAGTACAATTAGGATAAATTATTATACAGAAATCTGTAACTCTGCAATTACTACAGGATAAAATCATAGACTATGAATATTTAAATTATTGGAGACAAAATATTGATGAAATAATATTATTAGAAAAACTTATGAAAGATAATCTAATTGGATATTTTGAAACAAAAGATATAGAATATTTAGAATACCTTCAAAATAATATAGAAGAATTACAGAAACTAAGGGAAAAAAATATAGAATACTATAGTAAAACATTTAACCAATTACCATATAATCACCCCCCAAGATATGAATATCGATAAAACTAACATAAATAGACTTAAAATAAAAATATTTAGAGAAGTTAAGAAATATCTACTTACAAATAAAAATATAATAGATCTATTTATTACACAAGTTATCCGCACCCCCTCTAATTTTGGGACCAATGCAATAATTAAAAGTGACCAAAATAAAACAAGAATTTAAAGTGACACTGAAATAAGCTTACTGCACTCAGCCTACTATGCCTTCATTTTAAACGACCCTCGAGATGACGGACGTTAACTTAAAAAGTGCAGCATAAAGCACAAATTTATTGTGCTATGTAGGGGTGGGCATGGTATAATATATACCGAATTACCATATCAAATTAAAATTTTTGATATCGTAATTTTTGGTATTATGGTATTTTGTATGGTATATGGTATACATTTTAATTTTTTTTTGGTATATGGTATGGTATACAGTATTTACAAATGACATACCAAAATATCTAATACCATATCGAAGTATATGTAGTTACATAAGTAACCTTTATATACATATATATACACACACAAAAAAATACTTAGTATTAGTATAAAAATGTTTAGACTTTGAAACTTTCGCTACTCTATCTTGAGTGAAATGTCTTTTTTGTGTAATTGACTAATAAAAAGAATTGTTTCTACTTCTTTTTCAATATTTCTACATGTGTAATGCATTTTATGATATAATTAAGGCATGCTTTTTAAAAGTCGAAGTAATAATACTCTAGTATATGAGTATATATTATTAAAGTTAAACAACTATGGCTACCGATTACCATACTGCAAAATATCGAAATCAAACGTCAAAATACCGAACCATACCGAATTAATATATGATATGGTAATGGTATAATATTTTTAAAATCGAATACCAAAATTACCGTACCGAAATTTCAAATACCGTATCATACCATACCATGCCCACCCCTAGTGCTATGTTTCTGAAAAATACACAATCAAACTATCTTCCACCCGAATCCCTCCCCCCCTTCCCCTCCCCCTTCATTAGCAAAAAAAATAAAATAGTGGTAAATCTTCAAAATTCGGTGGCCCACTTCCGAAAGATGACATTGTGTATAAATAAAGATTCTAGCTGTATTATGTTATCATATACTACAAACTCTTTATTTGAATATAGTATAATTTATTAAACAATTGTAATTTTACTTATCCAATTCAATAGTGTAACATTAAATAAAATATTTTGTCATATATGTGTCCTCAACTTATATAGTAAATTAATTTGGTGTATACAATTTATACTTATACACATACGATTAAATCATCGACTCTTATAAATTAAAGATTGTTCATAATTGTAGATGAAAATTTTGACAAACCATCAAAATGATTGTTGCACAAGAATAAAAGTAATTTATCTTAGACTATGAGAATGATATCGTTCTAAATTTTCTTGCTAGTGCATTTGGTATGTATTGAACATTACTGAATAAAGATAGATGATTTAGACTGATTAATAAAAACAGATTCTCTAAACATTTGAATGTACTTATATTATAAATCTTGAAAAAACTATTACGATTTGTATGTATTATTTATCATTTAGACTTATTAAAAGGTAAAATTTTGAGATGAATCTATATCATAATAAATAGGTGATAATAATATATATTGGTGAAATAATAAGTTAGTTGATAGAATTCATTTCTCCTTATAGAGATTGACGATACACCTTTTTATGAGAATCTTATAAGTTTTCATGTGTAAATTCGATCGGTGAATTTATTAGTCCGACATATGTAATAGATTGAGCATTTCTCTAAATGAAATTGATCATTGAATTGAATACGTCAACAATATAATTTATTGATTAGTATGTGCAATCATAACATGGTGAATCAAATAAGTGTTTAATGTGAAATTTCAAAATAAAAATAGAACTGTCCAGTTATGAGCTTTTAGTCGAAGGATTTGTAATTTATTATGGTAATAATGATTCAAATTAACATTTCAAATTATTTTCATAATAGCAAACCTCAATAATTAATTCATGCTCCCTATAGTGTCTATAGATAACTAGAACTTAGAATCTTATTTTCTAGGGGAGAGGAAGAGGCACACACGATTTTCTTGTTGAAGGAAAAACGTGCATATGTATTTCTTGCTTCCAATTTTGATCGAGAAAAGCATCTCTATAAATAGGATTCTTTTAACCTAGAAAGACAATTTGTTTGATATACGGTACTTGCCCACTAAGTATTTTGATATTTCGATTGTAAATTTGGGATCACTGCAAACACCGAAAAGTGTAGTTGAAATTGATTCAAGATAACTTTTCACACTTCAAGTGATATTCCTTGGTTAATTTTCAGCATGCTTTGTGATACCAAATAAGTAAAGATAGATAGTGAGATATAATATTATACAATAAACTAGAACCTAAGTGCGTATTAAACACAAAGACCCCTATAAACCGTATAAACAACACCACACTCTTCTGAACACACTCTTACAAAGACCTCAAGAGAACCGAAATCCCCAAGCTGCCTCCATTTCTAAACAAGTAACCAACACAATGATTTCATGTTGCCACAAGTAAATCCACACTTGCACAAGTGATTCCATACTTGTAATACACTCTCAAAGAGAAGTCTTTCAAAATATCAAAGTTGAAGACCACAAACCTAATAGAAGCTACTTATAGTCTTAGGCTAAACTTATTACATAGTAAAATGACCAAAAGGGCCTTAATGAGAGTAAAAAAAAGGGCAACCTTGGAATATAGATGATACACCCAAATTACACCTCTCTTACGAGAGAGTAAACGATCGCTGTCAAATATAGAACCCAACCAGGTTAGGTGTCGAATCCCACAGGGAATACTGTGTTACTAAGTATTGTAGTTGTTACTGGACTGTTGGTCAGAGGTTCCTGAATGGGGGTTTTGGTTTAAATTTGAAATGATAGTTACAATATAACAATGAAGCAATATGTGTATTAATATTTGATCAGAGAGAATGACAAGTTAGGGTTATGTCCACCTTGTAGCTTTTACTTCTCTATTAACTATAAGTAATAAGGATTTATACATGTATGCACTTATAGAGAGATGTATTCTAATTCTAAATCCAAGTGTTTCTCAACCATCAAGGAATTATTCACCTTAGTTCTCTGGAATCCAAAGTGTATAACAGATCATACGAACTCTCCAAGTAGTTAATCCTGCTAAGGCATTAACGTGTAAAATAGAGATTGGAAACCCTATTTTTTTGTCACTATTCTCTTTTCCAAATAGTAACTTTTCTATCGAACAAGTTATTGCTATAATGGAACATTCCCTATGTTTGCAACCACGAGAATTCAATCATAACGAAGAGAGTAATGATATAAGTGGATTAACACATCATAAATTCAAAAACCCATAGCAATAGAGTATACTACAAGGTTTCCATAACCCTAACAAATAAACTTAGCTAATCATGAATAAAACAGAAATCACAATAGAAATATTCATCATACCAAAACTTAGAACGATCTTGGTGGAGAAAATGAATAACTAAAATAAGAGAGAAAAACATTTCTCTCTCTCTCTCTCCTCAAGCTAAGCCGCTTTCTCTTGTTTTCAAAATAATGCAGAATGTGAATAATCCCTAAAAATTCAGTCATAAGGCTTTTAATAACATCCTTCTCTAATAAATTGCTACTGCATGATGTTGGGCGTATTTATACGTCTAAGCACCATAACTTACCCATGTTTTAGCTAAGTTTTGAGGATAAAATACATAATTCTTGCACTTTTAGTCTATTTTTAGTTAAGTGAGCTGACCTATGTGATTAGCATGCTTTTCAGGTACTAATAAGGAAGATTACAACACTTTGGGGACCTGTGGACAGCAAAGAAAACTTCACATAAAAAGGAAAGCAGCTTTTGGACTGAATGTGATGTATGTGAACTTTTTCCCGGGCAAACACAATATTTTTAAATAGTTAAGGATGCAGTAGCAATTTATTAGAGAAGGATGTTATTAAAAGCCTTATTGCTGAATTTTTAGGGATTATTGTCATTCTGTATTATTTTGAAAACAAAAGAAGAGACGCTTAGCTTGAGGAGAGAGAGAGAGAAACGCGTTTCTCTCTTATTGTCGCTAGTCATCATCACAAAATTCGTTCTAAGTTTTGATATAATGAATATTTCGATGTTGATTTCTGTTTTATCCATGAGTAGCTAAGCTTATTTGTTAGGGTTATAGAAACCTTGTAGTATACTCTCTATTGCTATGGGTTCGTGAATTTATGATGTGTAATCCACTTATATCATTACTCTCTTCATTTTGATTGAATTCTCGTGGTTGCAAACATAGGGAATACGCCATTATAGCAATAACTTGTTCGATAGAAAAGTTGCTGTTTGGAAAAGAGAGTGTGACAAGAAATTAGGGTTTCCAATCTCTAGTTTACACGTTAATACCCTAGCAGGATTAACCTCTTGGAGAGTTCGTATAATTTGTTGTACACTTTGGGTTCGAGAGAACTAAGGTGAATAAATCCTTGATGGTTGAAAAACACTTGGATTAGAATTAGAATACGTCTCTCTATAAGTGCATGCATGTATAAAATCCGTATTACCCATAGTTAATAGAGAAGTAGAAGCTACAAGGTGGACATAACCCTAACTTGTCATTCTCTATGATCAAATATTATTACACATATCATCTCATCGTTACACTGATAATATTATTGTGCACCTAAACTGAAACACCCCTTACCTTGGAACTTTCGATCAACAGTCTAATAATAATCGCAATACTTAGTGATCATAGTATTCCTTGTGGGATTCGACACCCAACCCAGTTGGGTTCTATATTTGACAACGACTGCTTATACTTTCTAACGAGAGTTGTAATTTGGGCGTATCAAATTTTGGCGCCGTTGCCAGGGAATACGGTTGTCAACTAAGTTTGTGATAGTTAATAGACCCTTTGGTCAAAGATTCTCAAATTTTACTTTTTGTTTGTTGTTTTTGTTTTGTTCAGGTTTAGTGGATTGCATGCCAAATACATGAAGATCTGGTCTTCCATTATTACCTATAAATCCTGAACCACATCTCATTGGCAGAATGGATGCGCAACGAGACCCTGAAAGGATAGCTGCTCAACAGGAGCAGGCTAGATTAGCTGCATTGGCAGCTGCGTAAGTAAATCAACAGAATGCTGATAACCTAAGTCGGGTACCAAATCTTGATGATGAGGACCTGGGTGATGATGAGTTATTAAATCCAAGGTGTACAGATGATGTGGCTGCACCAGTGAACAGAAATATCAACAGAGATCGTCAAGCTAGAGTGAGACCTGAACGCCGAGCTGTGTAAGTCGCTTTTGATAATGATGATGACGACTTGGACGGGGATGGTGCCACAGGGGCTATTATTCCTCCTCCCTTGGCACCCGGATCCAAGTTCAATATCACTAGCACCATGATCCATCTATTGCAACTCAAAGGGTTATTTGGTGGACTTGCAGGCGACGATCCGAATATGCATCTGATAAATTTTATCTCAACATGCAAATCGTTTGACAATCCAGGGTTTGGACAGAATGCGATCCGGCTGCGCTTATTTCCATTGTCTCTATCTGGAGAGGCAACTCTATGGTTAAACGGGCTAACTCCTGACTCTATTACTAATTGGAGGCAATTGAAAGACGCTTTCCTAGAAAGATTCTTTTCACCATCCAAGAGGGCACAATTGAGAGATGAGATAAGCAATTTCAGACAGTTTCCAAATGAAGCTCTCCACGAGACTTGGGA
Source organism: Capsicum pubescens (assembly GCA_030864215.1). Taxonomy (NCBI): domain Eukaryota; kingdom Viridiplantae; phylum Streptophyta; class Magnoliopsida; order Solanales; family Solanaceae; genus Capsicum; species Capsicum pubescens. The sequence goes on along the minus strand of CM061543.1, from coordinate 151,387,213 downwards.
GAGGTTCAAGAAGAAGCTTATGCGGTGCCCAAACCATCAGATGAACAATGTCCACTTGATGGAAATATTATATAGGGCTTTGAACTCGGTGACTAAACCAGTGGTAGATAATGCTGCGGGTGGGTCATTCATGGACCTTACTTTTCTTGAGGCATCTGACATGCTGGATCGTATGACAAAGCAGAGTAGAGCTTGGCATACTAGGGATTCTGAGGTATCAAGCTCTACTGTATCTATTGGCATGACGGCAGAACAGAGGCAAAGAGAAGAGGGACGTGACCAGGATATGGCTCACATGAAAACACAGATGGACCTTCTCACTAAGTATTTATTATCAGGAAAGACAGAGAAGGTTAAAGCTGTAGCATCACAGGGAAGGGCTGACTCCGATCCTGAGGAAGAAGCCAATTACTTGAACAATCAGATGGGTTTTCGAGGTGGTGGCCAAGGAAACTAAGGTTGGAACCATCAAGGAGATTGGAAAAATAAAAGTGACAGGAGTGGACTGTATGTACCTCATGGAAGCCATGATAATGCTGCTACCAGTTCAGGCAAAATGCCTATGGAAGACATGATGGAGAAAGTATTAAAGGGAGTTGAGGCAGAAAATTCTGGGGTGACTACAATAAAGTGTGACGTATCTTCCATAAGTCAATTTGTAAATTCGCACTCAGTTGCTATTAAACAATTGGAGCAGCAGATGAGCCAGTTATCCGCAACATTCAACCAAAGAAAGAATGGGACTCTACCAAGTGATACAGTTCAGAATTCGAGGACTGATGGATCGTATATGGCCATTACCACTAGGAGCGGTAAGATGTTATCTAGTCCAGGTTTGGGAGCTTCCTCTTATACTGATGAGGGTGAAATAGATTGGGAGATGGTTGATGAATCTCTAGTGGTGCCTGTGGAGTTGGGAGGTTTGAAAAAGAAAAGTGCGGAAGTTGAACAACCAACTAAGTCGAAACATGTTAGTGATGTGGAGCAAAGCATAAGAAAGGAGGTAAAAGTTGCTCCAACTAAAATTCCAAGGCCGCCACCTCCATTTCCACAATGATTAAAGAAGAAAAAAGATGATGGCAAGTTTAGAAAATTCATGGCTATGTTGAAGCAGTTGACAGTGAATGTGCCCTTAGTTGAAGCACTGGAACAGATGCCCGGATATGCTAAGTTTATGAAAGACCTGTTGACAAAGAAAAAGACTATGATCTATGAAATGGTAGACAATCTTCATCATTGTAGTGCTATTGCTACAAGATCTATTGTCCAGAAGAAAGCTTATCCGGGAGCATTTACTGTTCCATGTACGATTGGATTGCTAAAGTTTGAAAAGGCCCTTTGTAATCTTGGGGCAAGTATCAATCTTATGCCATTGACGATTTTCAAGAAATTGGGTTTGGGAGATCCTACGCCCACTAATATGCGGCTTCTAATGGCGGATAGATCAGTAAAAAGACCGATTGAGATTCTACATGATGTACTTGTAAAAGTTGCTGATTTTATATTTCCTGCCGATTTTGTAATTCTTGATTGTGAAGTGGACTTTGAAGTACCCATAATTTTGTGTAGGCCATTCTTAGCAACTGGAAGGGTGTTAGTTGACATGGAGATGAATGAGCTAAAATTTAGGCTCAATGAGAAAGAAGTTAGCTTTAAAGTATGTCGGTCTATGAAACAACAAAAAGAGATGAGTGTTTTCTCGATAGTTGATGTATTCTATGAAGATAAGCGAGATGTACCAGTTAAGGATATGTCTTTTATGGAGACCATAGCTGGTTTGGTTAAACTTGCAAGCAAGGATGTGAGTGACTTCAAAGTGGTTGGACTAAGAATAAAGCATTGTCTTGATCCAACAAATGAGGTACAAATGGTATCATCGATGTATCTTGATGTAGTCTGAGTAGTCAAGATAATCGAGTCGTACCGCGGCGTTAAATTAGGCGCTGCATGGGAGGCAACCCATCTTTCTAATCATTTTTGTTGTTTTTGATTAAGTGTAGGTGCACGAAGTACTAAGGAGAATATTAGTACCAATTTTGATTTGGAAGCGAGCCATGTCAATGGTGGTAAGTTTAGAAGTGATGGGAACATTACAGGTAAGTTGGAGTGGTTAAATGTGTAAGGCTCAAGTATGATTTGCTTTAGATTCGTGCCTTGAATTATGTTAATTCGACCCCAAAAGTTTCGCGGTGCGACTTTATTTTGTGACTCTCAATGAGGTCTGTGGTGGTAGCATAGGGATCGGGCCGACAGGACCGATCTCGAAGCCCACCACTGAACCCGATGGGGGTGCGGGGCGAAGCCCCCGTGGTATGGACCTTTTCGACCAAGAGTGCACCGTTTTTCCAATTGCCTATGCCAACATAGGCAATTGGCTAGGCGCCGCCTATGCCAACATAGGCAATCGGCTAGGCACCGCCTATGCCAACATAGGAAATAGGCTAGGCGCCGCCTATGCCATTGCCTATGCTCACTGCCTCACATAGGCGGTAGGCTAGGCGCCGCCTATGCCAACATAGACGATAGGCTAGGCGCCGCCTATGCCAACATAGGCAATAGGTTAGGCGCCGCCTACTTATGCTTAGGCAATTCTATAGGCGCCACCTACTTATGCTTAGGCAATGCTATAGGCGCCACCTATGCCATTGCCTATGCTCACTGCCTCACATAGGCAATAGGCTAGGTGCCGCCTATGCCAACATAGGCAATAGGCTAGGCGCCGCCTACTTATGCTTAGGCAATGCTATAGGCGCCGCCTACTTATGCTTAGGCAATGCTATAGGCGTTGCTTATCAACATAATTTTTTCCCACTAACCCGTTTGTGAATGGACCAACCCGACCCATGGCTCATCCTTTAAACATATTCTCTACTCTTAAATCCCACTCCATTCTCCTTTCACTTAAGCTTCTCCCAACCCCTCCTCTCTCAAAACCCTTCTCTTTGCTCTACTAATCTTACAAGCTCCTCACCACTTTCAAAACCCAAGAACATCGACTCACTTTCTTCAATCCTTCATCTTCAAGGTAAGTGTTCTTTTCTTAATCCTTAGGTGTTTTGAATTTATGCTGTAGTTATTAATTGATCACTTGAGGATTATGAATTAAACTTTTGCCATGGCTATGTTGGGAAAGTGATGGTGTTTTGTATATCTTGATATGGTTGAAAGTGTAGGGTATGATTTTGATAAAAAAGTGTTTCATTGAAATAAACATGGGGAAATTGAAGTGATTGAATTGTATTGTGACTAACGTGGTGCACCATGTCAACGTGTATGTCGGTGAAGTCTGAGTACCCGATAATAACACGAAATTAGTTGATACTAACAAATTAAGTGTGGGATGGTGACTTCACCACCCTCATATTAATTATAGTTAGTTTCATTGTGTGTGGATGACATGGATGACAGGATGAATACTGGAAAAATGGCTCCAATGATGATCTCCATGCAGGTGGCATGACTCCTAATGTGGATGAGAAGTACTACTATCCAGGTTCTTTATCTTGTTATTTACACTGGAGACAGTGCAGAGCTTAAGTGTGGGGTGGCTGGTTACTTTGCTACTTGTTTCATAAGAAAATAGGACCTTCTCCTTAGTACACTTGTGGATAGGATTAGTTATTTTGTTCATTTTGTTAGTTATTTAGTCATAATTAGGTGTTTTTCTCGATGATGGATGGATGACGACCGTCTTAAGAGAAAAGTAGTCTTTCAATTACATGTAACTGCTCTTGTGGATCATATGACATTATAACCTAAATATGTGATGGATCATTACGTTTGAAACACCTAGGTTCTAGTTATGACTCTTTTTGTGATTGTTGGTTTTAATTGAATTCATGTAATTGTTCGGTCGAGAATCTATAATGCTCCTAATTGAGTTGACCATGTGCCATGAGTGTGTAAGACTGTTGTAAATTCCTTATTGTAACTGATGCTAGAACTTTCCTGGTGTGTATGCAAAGCAAAATAAAGATTGTGAGTTTAGGAGATGATTTAGGCATTTCTTTGATAGCCATTGTTCATACCTTCTTTTGACTTACCTTTGTACATTATCTTAGATAGCCCCGTCGAGCCTTTACCTTGTTCTTTTTTTAGCCTCATATGTAGCCTAATCTGTTCTTTAATAGACCGTAATTTGATCAAAAAAGCTCCTAAATACTTTAATGTAAAATCAATGTGAGTTAAGAGTTTGAGAATAAGAGGAAAAAGGTAAAATTGATGCCCCAAAGTCTGGTTATTGGCGTGAGCAATTGATGTGGTTGGGAGTAGCTAAAATTGTTGAAAAAGTTCAAAATTTTATCCCGGACATGTTACAATGAACCTTTTTTTTGGCCCTGGTCCTTCTTGGACACTGTGCACCTCAACTAAGGAAAATTGCTTAAGTTGAGGGTGGCTATTATAGGGGTGCGTAACGTGAAAAGGGTGCTAAAAATATTTTTTTTTTTTTGAAAGGGTTGCATACTCCCACCATAGTGTTATTAATTAAGCTTAACGAGTTGGGGTGAAAAGAAAATTTGTGAAGATAGAAGAAGTGGAAATTGATTGTTTGAGATTGATCTTAATTGCATAATGTAGTGTATTAAAGCTCTTAGGGAAGATAGTCACTATTTTTGGCCAAAATAGTTCCTACCCATCCTTTAGCCTGCATTACAACCCGTAAAAGACCTCTTTGATCCTAATCTTAGCATTCTGATATTAGTGGAGTATTACACTAAGGGAAAGCATATGGTCATCAGTTATAATTTGAGAATTCTTTGTGAGAGTGAGCACAACTTGATTCTTGTGCCCATTTTGTTAGAAATTGCATAATTGTGAGTGATTATGGGTAACTCTCTTGTTATGAGGGCACATGGTTGATGAAGGTTGGGTAATTTATATGATTTTCTTGAATGATATGCATGAAATTTCCAACTTAATGAGTCTATTCTTGAGGGTAGGTTGTATCTAGGAATGATTCCTGAAGCTACTTCTTGTTCATAATTGTTGTGTGAGCCTATTTGAGCATCTTGTCTTCCTTTGTGGGTGCTAAGGCTTGTGTAGTATGCATAAATAGATATGTTGTTCGAGGACGAACAAAGTTTTAAGTGTGGTGTGGTGATGTTGGGCGTATTTATACGTCTAAGAACCATAACTTACCCATGTTTTAGCTAAGTTTTGAGGATAAAATACATAATTCTTGCACTTTTAGTCCATTTTTAAGTAAGTGAGCTGACCTATGTGATTAGCATGCTTTTTAGGTACTAATGAAGAAGATTTCAGCACTTTGGGGACCTGTGGACAACAAAGGAAAACTTCACGTAACAGGGAAAGCAGCTTTTGGACTGAATGTGATGCATGAGAACTTTTTCTCGGGCAAACTCAGTATTTTTAAACAGTTAAGGATACAGTAGCAATTTATTAGAGAAGGATGTTATTAAAAGCCTTATTGCTGAATTTTTAGGGAGAATTCACATTCTGTAATATTGGGAACAGAGATAAACATAGTGTAGCTTGAGGAGAGAGAGAGAGAGAAATGTGCTTCTCTCTTGATTTCGCTAGTCATCTTCATCACTATAATCATTCGTTGTTTTGGTATGATGACTACTTCTATGTTGATTTCGGTTTTATTCATGAGTAGCTAAGCTCATCTGTTAGGGTTATGGAAACCTTGTAGAATACTCTCTATTGCTATGGGTTTTTGAATTTATGATGTGTCATGCCATTTATATCATTACTCTCTTCATTTTGATTGAATTCTCGTGGTTGCAAACATAGGGAATACGCTATTATAGAAATAACTTGTTCGATAGAAAAGTTGTTGTTTGGAAAAGAGAGTGTGACAAGAAATTAGGGTTTCCAACCTCTAGTTTACACGTTAATGCCCTAGCAGGATTAACGTCTTGGAGAGTTCGTATAGTTTGTTGTACACTTTAGGTTCGAGAAAACTAAGGTGAATAAATCCTTGATGGTTGAAAAACACTTGGATTTAGAATTAGAATACGTCTCTCTATAAGTTCATGCATGTATAAAATCCGTATTACCCATAGTTAATATAGAAGTAGAAGCTACAAGGTGGACATAACCCTAACTTGTTGTTCTCTGTGATCAAATATAACTACGCATATCATCTCATCGTTACACTGATAATATTATTGTGCACTTAAACCAAACCCCCCTTATCTTGGAACCTTCGACCAACAGTCTAATAATAATCGCAATACTTAGTGATCATAGTATTCTCTGTGGGATTCGACACCCAACCCAGTTGGGTTCTATATTTGACAGTGACCGCTTACACTTTCTAACGAGAGTTGTAATTTGGGCGTATCACTGCATCCTTAACTATTTAAAAATATTGAGTTTGCCCGGGAAAAAGTTTCCATATATCACATTCAGTCCAAAAGCTGCTTTCCCTTTATGTGAAGTTTCCTTTGTTATCCACAGGTCCCCAAAGTGTCGTAATCTTCCTCATTAGTACTTGAAAAGCATGCTAATCACATAGGTTAGCTCACTTAACTAAAAATAGACAAAGTGCAAGAATTATGTATTTTATCCTTAAAACTTAGCTAAAACATGGGTAAGTTATGGTGCTTAGACGTATAAATACGCCCAACATCACCACCACACACTTAAAGCTTTGTTTGTCCTCGAACAACATATCTATTTATGCATACTACACAAGCCTTAGCACCCACAAAAGAAGACAAGATGCTCAAATAGGCTCACACAACAATTATAAACAAGAAGTAGCTTCAGGAATCATTCCTAGATACAACCTATCCTCAAGAATAGACTCATTAAGTTGGCAATTTCATGCATATCGTTCAAGAAAAAAAATCATATAAATTACCCAACCTTCATCAACCATGTGCCCGCACAACAAGAGAGTTACTCATTATCACTCACAATCATGCAATTTCTAACAAAATGGGTACAAGAATCAAGTTGCGCTCACTCTCACAAAGAATTCTCAAATTACAACTGATGACCATATGCTTGCCCTTAGTGTAATACTCCACTAATATTAGAATGCTAAGATTAGGATCAAATAGGTCTTTTACGGGTTGTAATGCAGGCTAAAGGATGGGTAGGAACTATTTTGGCCAGAAATAGTGACTATCTTCCCTAAGCGCTTTAATACACTACATTATGCAATTAAGATCAATCTCAAACAACCAATTTCCACTTCTTCTATCTTCACAGATTTGCTTTTCACCCCAACTCATTAGGCTTAATTAATAACACTATGGTGGGAGTATGCAACCCTTTCAAATATTTTTTTTTTGGCACCCTTTTCACGTTACGCACCCTTATAATAGCCACCCTCAACTTAAGCAATTTGCCTTAGTTGAGGTGCATAATGTCCAAGAAGGACCAGGGCCAAAACAGGTTCATTGTAACATGTCCGGGATAAAATTTTGAACTTTTTCAACAATTTTAGCTACTCCCAACCACATCAATTGCTCACGCCAATAACTAGACTTTGGGGCATCAATTTCACCTTTTTCCTCTTATTCTCAAACTCCTAACTCACATTGATTTTACATTAAAGTGCTTAGGAGCTTTTTGGATCAAATTACGGTCTATTAAAGAACAGATTAGGCTACATATGAGGCTAACGAAAGAACAAGCTAAAGGCTCGACGGGGATATCTAAGATAATGTACAAAGGTAGGTCAAAAGAAGGTATGAACAATGGTTATCAAAGAAATGCCTAAATCATCTCCTAAACTCACAATCTTTATTTTGCTTTGCATACACACCAGAAAAGTTCTAGCATCAGTTGCAATAAGGAATATACAACAGTGTTACATACTCATGGCACCTGGTCAACTCAATTAGGAGCATTATAGATTCTCGACCGAACGATTTCATGAATTCAATTAAAACCAACAATCACAACAAGGGTCACAACTAGAGCCTACGTGTTTCAAACATAATGATCCATCACATACTTATGTTATAATGTCATATGATCCACAAGAGCAGTTACATGTAATTGAAAGACTACTTTTTTCTTAAGACGGTCGTCATCCATCCATCATAGAGAAAAACACCTAATTATGACTAAATAACTAACAAAATGAACAAAATAACTAATCCTATCCACAAGTATACTAAGGAGAAGGTCCTATTTTCTAACGAAATAAGTAGAAAAGTAACCAGCCACCCCACACTTAAGCTTAGCACTGTCCCCAGTGTAAATAACTAGAAAAAGAACCTGGATAGTAGTGCTTCTCATCCACATTAGGAGTCATGCCACCTGCATGAAGATCATCATTGGGGCCATTTTTCCTGTATTCATCCTATCATCCACGTTAGCCACACATAAGGAAACTAACTATAATTAATATGAGGGTGGTGAAGTCACCACCCCATACTTAATTGGTTAGTATCAACTAATTTAGTGTTATTGTCGGGTACTCAGACTTCACTGATATGCACTTGGACATGGTGCACCATGTTAGTCACAATACAATTCAATCACTTCAATTTCCCCATGTCTATTTCAATGAAACACTTTTTGATCAAAATTATACCCTACACTTTCAACCATATCAAGATATACAAAACACCATCACTTTCCCAACATAGCCATGGCAAAAATTTAATTCATAATCCTCAAGTGATCAATTAATAACTACAACATAAATTCAAAACACCTAAGGATTAAGAAAAGAACACTTACCTTGAAGATGAAGGATTGAAGAAAGTGAGTCGATGTTCTTGGGTTTTAAAGTGGTAAGGAGCTTGTAAGATTAGTAGAGAAAAGAGAAGGGTTTTGAGAGAGGAGGGGTTGGGCGGCGCTTAGGTGAAAGAAAAATGGAGTGGGATTTAAGAGTAGAGAATATGTTTAAAAGATGAAACATGGGTCGGTTTGATCCATTAAAAAATGGATTATTAGGCAAAACTTACACTGATAAGCGGCGCCTAACCTATCACCTATGTTGACATAGGTGGCGCCTAAGCTATCGCCTATGTTGACATAGGCGGTGCCTACCCTATCGCCTAAGTGAGGAAGTGAGCATAGACAATGGTATAAGCGGCACCTAAGCTATCACCTATGTTGACATAGGCGGCGCCTAAGCTATCACCTATGTTGACATAGACGGCGCCTAACCTATCGCCTATGTGAGGCAATGAGCATAGGCAATTGGAAATGTCGCACACTCTTGGTCGAAAAGGTCCATACCGCGGGGGAAAGCCCCCGCACCCCCATCGAGGTCAGTGGTGGGCTTCGGGATTGGGCCTATCGGCCCGATCCCTACGCTACCACCACAGACCTCATTAAAAGTCACAAAATAAAGTCGCACCGCGAAACTTTTTGGGTCGAATTAACATAATTCAAGGCACGAATCTAATGCAAATCATACTTGAGCCTTACACATTTAACCACTCCAACTTACCTGTAATGTTCCCATCACTCCTAAACTTACCACCATTGACATGGCTCGCTTCCAAATCAAAATTGGTACTAATCTTCTCCTCAGTACTTCGTGCACCTACACTTAATCAAAAACAACAAAAATGATTAGAAAGATGGGTTGCCTCCCACCAAGCGCCGTAGTTTCGGTCGTGGCTCGACTCTTCTTTTTGCATTTTTGTTTAACATAATAAAGTGAAAATAAAATCATGGGTTGCCTCCCATGCAACGCCTAATTTAACGTCACGGCACGACTCGATTATCTTGACTACTCATACTTCGTCAAGATACATCGATGATACCATTTGTACCTCATTTGTTGGATCAAGACAATGCTTTATTCTTAGTCCAACCACTTTGAAGTCACTCACATCCTTGCTTGCAAGTTCAACCAAACCAGCTATGGTCTCCACAAAAGACATATCCTTAACTGGTACATCTCGCTTATCTTCATAGAATACATCAACAATCGAGAAGACACTCAGCTCTTTTTGTTGTTTTATAGATTGACATACTTCAAAGCTAACTTCTTTCTCATTGAGCCTAAATTTCAGCTCATTCATCTCCATGTCAACTAACACCCTTCCATTTGCTAAGAATGGCCTACCCAAAATTATGGGTACTTCAAAGTCCACTTCGCAATCAAGAATTACAAAATTGGCAGGAAATATAAAATCAGCAACTTTTACAAGTACATCATGTAGAATCCAATCGGCCTTTTTACTGATCTATCTACCATTAGAATCCGCATATTAGTGGGCGTAGGATCCCTCAAACCCAATTTCTTGAAAACTGTCAATGGCATAAGATTGATACTTTCCCCAAGATCACAAAGGGCCTTTTCAAACTTTAGCAATCCAATCGTACATGGAACAGTAAATGCTCCTGGATCAGCTTTCTTCTGAACAATAGATCTTGTAGAAATAGCACTACAATGATGAAGATTGTCTACCATTTCATAGCTCACAGTCCTTTTCTTTGTCAACAGGTCTTTCATAAACTTAGCATATCCGGGCATCTGTTCCAGTGCTTCAACTAAGGGCACATTCACTGTCAACTGCTTCAACATAACCATGAATTTTCTAAACTTGCCATTATCTTCTTTCTTCTTTAATCATTATGGAAATGGAGGTGGCGACCTTGGATTTTCAGTTGGAGCAACTTTTACCTCCTTCCTTATTCCTTGCTCCACATCACTAACATGCTTTGGCTTAGTTGGTTGTTCAACTTCCGCACTCTTCTTTTTCAAACCTCCCAACTCTATAGGAACCAATGGAGATTCATCAACCATCTCCTAATCTATTTCAACCTCATCAGTATAAGAGGAAGCTCCCAACCCTGGACTAGATAATATTTTACTGCTCCTAGTGGTAATGGCCATACACGATCCATCAGTCCTCAGATTCTGAACTGTATCACTTGGTAGAGTCCCATTCTTTCTTTGGTTGAATGCTGCAGATAATTGGATCGTCTGTTGCTCCAATTGTTTAATAGAAGATGAGTGCGAATTTACAAGTTGACTTATGGAAGATACATCACTCTTTATTGTAGTCACCCCAGAATTTGCCGCCTCAACTCCCTTTAATACTTTCTCCATCATGTCCTCCATAGACATTTTACCCGAACTGGTGGCAGTATTATCACGGCTTCCAGGAGGTACATACAGTCCACTCCTGTCACTTTTATTCTTTCAATCTCCTTGATGGTTCCAACCTTGGTTTCCTTGGCTACCACCTCGGAAACCCATCTGATTGTTCAAGTAATTGGTTTCTTCCTCAGGATTGGAGTCAGCCCTTCCCTGTGATGCTACAGCTTTAACCTTACCTGTCTTTCCTGTTAATAAATGCTTAGTGAGAATGTCCATCTGTGTTTTCATGTGAGCCATATCCTGGTCACACTCTTCTTCTCTTCGCCTTTGTTCTGCAGTCATGCCAATAGATACAGTAGAGCTTTCTACCTCAGAATCCCTGGTATGCCAAGCTCTACTCTTCTTTGTCATACGATCTAACATGTTAGATGCCTCAAGAAAAGTAAGGTCCATGAATGACCCTCCCGCAGCATTATCTACCACTAGCTTAGTCACCAAATTCAAATCCCTATATAATATCTCCATCAAGTGGACATTGGTGATCTGATGATTTGGGCACAACATCAGCTTCTTCTTGAACCTATCCCAAGTCTCGTGCAGAGCTTCAGTTGGAAGCTGTCTGAAATTGCTTATCTCATCTCTCAATTGTGCTCTCTTGGACGATGGAAAGAATCTTTCTAGGAAAGCGTCTTTCAGTTGCCTCCAATTGGTAATAAAGTCGGGAGTTATCCCATTTAACCATAGAGTTGCCTCTCCAGATAGAGACAATGGAAATAAATGCAGCCGGATCGCATTTTGTCTAACCCCTGGATTGTCAAACGATTTGCATGTTGAGATAAAATTAATCAGATGCATATTTGGATTATCTCCTGCAAATCCACCAAATAACCCTTTGAGTTGCAGTAACTGGATCATAGTTCTAGTAATATTGAACTTGGCTCCGGGTGCCAAGGGCGGAGGAATAATAGTCCCTGTGGCACCAGCCCTATCCAAGTCGTCATCATCATCCTCAAAAGCAACTTGCACAGCTCGGCGTTCGGGTCTCATCCTAGCTTGATGATCTCTGTTGACATTTCTATTCACTGGTGCAGCCACATCATCAGCACGCCTTGGATTTAATAACTCATCATCACCCAGGTCCTCATCATCAAGATTTGGTACCCGACCTGGGTTATCAACATTCTGTTAATTTACTTGCGCAGCTGCCAATGCAGCTAATCTAGCCTGCTCCTGTTGAGCAGCTATTCTTTCAGGGTCTCGTTGCGCATCCATTCTGCCAATGAGATGTGGTTCAGGATTTATAGGTAATAATGGGTGGCCCTATCTTTGCGTATTTGGCATGCAATACACTCAACCTGATCAAAACAAAAACAACAAACAAAAAGTAAAATTTTGGAAATCTTTAACCAAAAGGTCGACTAACAAACACAACTTAGTCGACAACCGTATTCTCCGACAGCGGTGCCAAAATTTGATATGCCCAAATTACACCTCTCTTATGAGAGAGTAAGCGGTCGCGGTCAAAGATAGAACCCAACCAGGTTGGGTGTCGAATCCCACAGGGAATACTGTGTTACTAAGTATTGTAGTTATTACTGGACTGTTGGTCAGAGGTTCCTGAATGGGGGGTTTTGGTTTAAATTTGAAATGATAGTTACAATATAACAATGAAGCAATATGTGTATTAATATTTGATAACAGAGAATGACAAGTTAGGGTTATGCCCACCTTGTAGCTTTTACTTCTCTATTAACTATGAGTAATAAGGATTTATACATGCATGCACTTATAGAGAGATGTATTATAATTCTAAATCCAAGTGTTTCTCAACCATCAAGGAATTATTCACCTTAGTTCTCTCTAATCCAAAGTGTACAACAAATCATACGAACTCTCCAAGTAGTTAATCCTTCTAAGGCATTAACGTGTAAAATAGAGATTGGAAACCCTATTTTTTTGTCACTACTCTCTTTTCCAAATAGTAACTTTTCTATCGAACAAGTTATTGCTATAATGGAACATTTCCTATGTTTGCAACCACGAGAATTCAATCATAATGAAGAGAGTAATGATATAAGTGGATTAACACATCATAAATTCAAAAACCCATAGCAATAGAGAGTATACTACAAGGTTTCCATAACCCTAACAAATAAACTTAGCTACTCATGAATAAAACGGAAATCACAATAGAAATATTCATCATACCAAAACTTAGAACGATCTTGGTGGAGAAGATGAATAACGAAAATAAGAGAGAAAAATGTTTCTCTCTCTCTCTCTCCTCAAGCTAAGCCGCTTTCTCTTGTTTTCAAAATAATGCAGAATGTGAATAATCCCTAAAAATTCAGCCATAAGGCTTTTAATAACATCCTTCTCTAATAAATTGCTACTGGATCCTTAACTATTTAAAAATATTGAGTTTGCCAGGGAAAAAGTTCCCATATATCACATTCAGTCCAAAAGCTGCTTTCCTTTTATGTGAAGTTTCCTTTGCTATCCACAGGTCCCCAAAGTGTCGTAATCTTCCTCATTAGTACCTGAAAAGCATGCTAATCACATAGGTCAACTCACTTAACTAAAAATAGACAAAGTGCAAGAATTATGTATTTTATCCTCAAAACTTAGCTAAAACATGGGTAAGTTATGGTGCTTAGACGTATAAATACGCCCAACATGAGTAGACATGGGGTGGATTTGGAGTGTTTGAAGCCCTTCTTCACACTTCAATGCTTGTTCTCTTGGTTAGGCATCAAAGGCAAGTCCCAATCTTGAGTCGTCTTTATGTGTTGGACTCTAATGATGTCGTCGAAATCTATGGTGCCCCTTTGACTCGTATCATCCTCCCTTTCTTGAAAAGGATTCGACCTCGAATTCAACACCTACAAAATAGTAGGAGACACAAGCAAACACAGTTTTCTCATGGCATGGAGGTTAGGATTAGCACAATCATGAATAACATCACACCAAGGTTGCTCACACTTAAGATATAACCAAGCATCAAAATGATCAATTAAGAGTGTATAACCCAAAAAATTAAGAACTACTTGGTCATTCAATAGCTTTGAACAAAGGGGTATGCTAGAGTAACCATGGTATTCAATCAACTAATCATAAAGGCTCACATGGATTCAAAGTCTCATTAAGATCGTAACCCCTCTATAGTACTCATCTTTGTTGGAGACCCTTCCCTTACACAACTTTGGCCTTTCAAGTAGATTAGGAATCTCCAAGAAAGACTTTTCTTCATAGGGATGAGTTCCACCAACCTCATCCATGGTTGGCTTATCTTCTTTCCTAAGACCAAGTGGTGTGGAGAAGAACCACCATATTTCAAATGATCACCGAGATTAAATGGGTGGAGTGTCCACAGCCACGGACATAGCAAATACTTCTTTTCCCCAAGATTACCACCAATACAGTCACTTACACCCTTTATACTAACATGATCATCAACAAATGCAATTAGAGGGTTGTTCTTATTCAATCGACCAACATTTTCAACATAACCATTTTCACACACAAGTTGGTCCTCTTGACTTCTACAGACAATGCACTATCACTTGTCACAATGGCTTCAACACTAGGTGGACACAAATCGATCTTGCTAGAAGAATCAATTTTGTCCTCATTAGGATCAACTAGTGTATCCACAATCTCAAGTTGTACATTATCATTATGAAGTAAATATATATTCGGCTCACATAAATATAAGCTATTATTCACACTTAGTTGTCTACTAGCCTCATTCACTAGAGTGCAAGAGTTAGCTTTGTTACCTTGTGGCTCATTTGGAGCATGTCCACTCAAGAAACCTTGACAAATTGGTGGATTGGAAAGGGTGGATTTGGGAAAACTTGGATGCTCTATCATGTTATCCAACATCATTGAAAGGGAATTTTTCAACCCTCTCATTCTTTTCGGTATTTCTTCCATTCTCTCCATTTTCCATTCCATTCTCTCAATTCAGCTACTAATACCCATTATGGACGCTATCAAATCTTTCATGGTTACCTTTCCCTATGCCATAGTACTTATGAAATATAAACAAAAACAAAAAATAGTAAAGAAGTTAAGTTTAGAAAATAAAACATCCTCACAAGCTCCCAAGCTTACACCTTTGAAATGTCACTCAATTGGCATCACAAGTGCTGATATCTCGTTTATACTCTAATGAGGTTACTCGGTACCGTTTGTGGCTTGAGGTCAGAGAGGATTATTGTTTGAAATGACTCAAAGGAAAATATGTACGAACTTGTACCAAGAAACTACAACGAATCACAAAATCTAAAGCACACAAGGAATGCAAACCCAAAGAAACGGATTCAAAACTAAATCACAACCTAGTAGGTGATTACTAGTTTGTCAATTAGTACTAGAATCAAGAAATATAACTAAAGATACAAAGAAAAGAAACTTAGAAATCTGAAATTTTGATCCTTAGGTCGCTTTTGAAGGGTGATGACGTGGCAACCTTAGATTGGGCATTGGAAATGTAGAAATTGGAAAAAGATTTCTTGTCTTCAATTTGTATTGATCAATTTTCAACTAAGGATAAGTGGAAATCAGCTTTGGGAGGGAAACAATAAGACTTGGAGCCTCTTTTTCAAATTAAAAAAACCTTGACTTTCCTTTCACCTTTTTGACAAAACACCTTTTGGAAGTCTTTGTCTCCCTTTCCTCTTTGGTAAGTCTTGGGAAGACCCCTTTCTTCCTTTTGGTAACAAGACTTTTTGAAAGACGCTTTGTCCACTTTCTTCTTTTGTATGTTCTTCGGACTATGTATTTCAAGACAAATAAAAGACACACTCTCTTTCTTAAATTTCTTAGATCAAACTATCACCTTTTGAATATTCCTCTTTAACAAAATATGAAGATGGTGAAGAACACTCAAAAGTGCAACTTAATCAAATGAACTCCAAATCGAATGGTTTTTAAAGTTTTCAAACACATATGAACTCCCAGACAACAAGACCACAGTTTTAAGACCAAATCCACAACAACAACATCAAAAACACATGGTCAAGATTGAATCCACAACAAAAACAACCTTTAAAATTCAAGAACAACTCAAAAATGACTTAAAATTCTGATCTAGACTCTAGTAGTGTTTGTGAAGAAGAAACTAACACTAGAAACAATCAAAACACACAAAAGACTCCTAAATCTAAGTTTAAAATTTTGACCAAAGCATAAAAGCGGGACAAGTTACTTTTTTTTTTTAATTATTTGATTTTCAACATTTTTTTTATTTTTAAGTTAACAAGCCCAAGATTAATTTTGTTTGAACAAAATCAAGCCTTGCTCTGATACCAAATGATACCAAATAAGTAAAGATAGATAGTGAGATATAAGATTATACAATAAGCAAGAACCTAAGTGTGTATCAAACACAAAAACCCCTATAAGACGAATAAACAACACCACACTCTTAAAAAGACCTCAAGGGAACCGGAATCCCCAAGCAACCTCCGTATCTAAACTAGTAACCAACACAACGATTCCACATTGCCACAAGTGAATTCGCACTTGCACAAGTGATTCCACACTTGTAATACACTCTCAAAGAGAAGTTTTTCACAATATCAAAGTTGAAGACCACAAACCAAATTGAAGCTACTTATAGTCTGAAGCTAAACTTATTACATAGTAAAATAACCAAAAGGCCCTTAATGAGAGTAACAAAAGAGGAGGCCTTAGAATGTAGACATGGGGTGGATTTGGAGTGTTTGAAGCCCTTCTTCACACTTTAATGCTTGTTATCTTGGTTAGGAATCAAAGGCAAGTTCCAAGCTTGAGTCGTCTTTATGTGTTGGCCTCCAATGATGTCGTCGAAATCTATGGTGCCCCTTTGACTTGTATCACTTTGTGTGTATTATGTGATTTTATTTGTTGTCTATTCCTCATATAAACAGTATAATTCTTTAATGCTTCCATTGTATATTTTTTTGCAATAACTAAAATCGTGAGCCTTACTTGCATCTTTATACATAACTTTGATATATTTTCTTATATGTGTTCGGTATATACACAAACGTGCTATTTTTAAACCTAACTTTATTTTTAGCCAAAATATTTTTTGTTCAATAACGGAGAATTGTGGTATTAAACTGTAGCCCATGGGAATGAGTTTTACTCATTAAATATTTTTTCTTTCTGCAACATGTATATTATTGATTGAATATATTACAAAGTCAAAAGAAGTTTCTTTGTTGCTTGATAAAATTATATTCTAATGCATGAGAGGATTATGGGTGGTAGTGAATGTGTTTGATTATGGCAAATTGAGTATGCGGATAAAGTTTTTTTTAGTTTAATGTTGTGGAATCCTATTACCAATGAGGAGAAGTTCTCTTTGTTTTTTTCCTAAAGGTGCCATGTTGTGATGGTTAATTAATTATTTTTAAAAGAAAACTTTATGAAGCTTTTTGTTAAGAACTGTAGTGACCCCTATTACTCCTTGATTGAAAATGTTCATTAGGGAAAATTCTTATTGGTTTATATGTTAATGAATCAATGGTCCATGATTCTTGGTACATCGAGAGGTCGTTCAATCAATTTTTCCTTTTTTCTCTTGAATTCTAGTATAAAATTATGAAAAACAAAAAATATGTATTTGGGGTTTTTCCCATGAATATCATGATTAAATATCAGTGAAGTATTACATTTAATTGTTGGCTTATACCTTCCTTTATATCGAATAAATTTAATACAAGTCATTACATATTTAATCGCTAGTTTGATGATCTGTATCAACTCTTCTAAACATAACAATATATGATTGAGTCAATATAATTAGAGTTTTGATTTTCATTTGACTTAAATTAACAGTATATTCTTCATCTGAGTTAGGCATATAAAATCTGATGGAGCAATCGGTCAGTTTATATATGTGTTGCATGAGTAGTTTGCCAATCCAATCAATTGGATATTTGAGATGCATGAATATATATGTATGTGATAAGTTTGAATTTAACTATTCATTATTAGTGTGATTGTTTTGTTGATCTATCATAGCATCTTTCAATTTCACATTCAATATGTCTCCTTTAACTCCCTTAGAACTATTTGGGTTGAAACAAACTTGAGAGTCATAACTATGTTGACCGGAGGATAATTGTTGACATTGTGTTAACTACTGAAGAGAAAAAAATTGTACTCTATAAATATTATCACTTGAAACTAGATGAACAAACTAGCGATTATGATAAGATTTAGCTTATTGGAAATGGGTAAAACTTGATGAGGCGGTGTGGTGCTACGTTATGGCTTCAATGTCAAACGTGCTACAACAACATTATTAGAATATGCTTTCTGCTTTTGAGATTTTGAAGAGTATCAAATAAATGTGATGACCAGATCCACGCAGCTAAGTACACTACTATGAGAGGTCTTATGAACACTAAGATAACTGAAGGAGCTCTAGTTAAAAACCACGATCTAAAAAATATGTGTCTTCAAAATGAACTGGAGGTCTTGGGGGATATTATTGATCATAACTCTCAGGTTGAAATTATTTTGAAATATCTGCCAGACAATTTTCAACAATTTTGCTTGAATTATAATATGAATAAGATGCGTCTATTTTTTGAAGTACTATTGAATGAGCTACAAACGACAAAAACTATCATAAAATGGGCACCAGTTATGGCACACCATGTTTAGAAAGGTTGTACTTCTATGCCTAAAAGTGAAAACAAGAATAAAAAGACTCATAATATTAAGACAATTGTAACTCAAATTGGAGGCAAGAAAAAGCAAAGGGCAAGTGTTCTCAATGGAAGATGCTTGGCCATTGGATGGTGCATTGTCCAAGTTTATTAGTCAAGTAGAAAAACAAGTTAAGTAGCTCACTATCACTTGTCATTGAAACATTTTTAGTGGCTATTTCTACTGAATCATGGTGTGGATATTCAAGAGCCACTGATCACAACAACACTACTTTGTAGGGGTTTAAAGAAATGTGCAATCTTCTTAGAGGTGATGGTAGTGTCTTTCAAGCAGATGATTCAGTAGCTCTAATATTGTTTTGAACTGGTACCCATGCATGCATTGAACTATCTTCACTTTAATAGGTATCTTAGCAGTTGCAAACATTAGGATCACACCTAAGTTGGTCCTAACGAAACTTGAACTTGAAAATGTAGAGGAATACCAAAAGTTGGGCATGTTAGTTTGCATTGAAAATCATGATTCTTTATATATGTGTGCATATTGGACTTGTTAGGATTGTGAATAAGTTATAAGGGTGTGAAAATTAAGGAAAAATTCAATCTTTTAAGACTTTGATATTTTTATTCAACATTTGCAATCCCTCATTTTCTGTTGGAAACTAACGCCTATTTTTTCAAGTACATATGGCACCAAAATCTGCTAAGAAGAAGGTTGATACATCAAGGATAAGATATGAGTCCCCCGAGCCCAGTAGCTCAGTGGAAGAGTACCCTATTTCATAGCTTAGAGCAACTGCAGTCAGGGTGATACGCAGAGTGACTAGAGTCCAGGTGCACCAGTCAGCTGAGAATATTATCTTGGGTACTATAGGAAAATCACTACCTGAGCTCTCATGGTGGGGGTATGAGGCCAGCCTTTACCCGACCTAGGTCTCAAACTGAGGCTATTCAGACTGCTTAGGCAGCTCTAGATCTATCGAGGATGAAGTCATCCCATAGATCACCTCTATACTCTCCTCCACCAAGTGATAATGATCATGAGGATGAGGTAGATTCTGAGCTAGTTTCACAAGGTATAGCTCAAGACCCCCAGTCTAAAGAGCGGTCCCAAGATTCATTTGAGGCTGCAGATTAGGAGGAGTCATCTGTGGTACCCTAGTCTGAGGGGGTACCGTAGCTTATGCACAACCATAAGGTGTACCATATTTTGAGGAAGGTACAAAGCAAGCTTTCCATGAGGTTCCCATTTGAGATGAGAACGTATCAACACAACAGGGATAGATTTCTACCGCCTCTACACATACCTCAGAGGCACCTCTTGATAAGGATAAACTGAGATGGTGTGTGGATGATATATGATATAGAGAGTCGTATCTCAAAGACCGACAGGCCAAAAAGGCTTATTTTTAAGGAGTGCAGGATTAATTTATCTGGGTTAAGTAGAGTACCACAGTTTTAGACTTCCTTTGATTGTTATCAGTTGGAGTAGACGACTAGAACACTCGATTTTTACAGCCCGACCATGGTACGAGAGTTATATGCATATATCGTGCCATATTATTTCTTCTGATTCATAAATTTCAAGGTATAATGAGACATATGGAGCAGTCAAAACTTGAGCAGACCCTTGTGAGAGAGGTTAGGGTTGACATTTTAAGAATGACTATCCACCAAGTTATTTTTGGTCCAAATTTTATCACTCTAGTATCCACAATAGTGTGTGACTGTAGACTGTGAGTCGCATGTGATATACATATCATGATGGAGGTGGAGCATAGACGTGAGAAAGTTGAGATTACTAGGTGAATAGCTAGCTATATTTCATCTTTAGTGATGAGACCTTGTGGATCGAGGGACATGGTGTGATAAAGAAAGCCTTATTAATGTTTGATGCTAAGTTCTGGTGGTTTCTCATAAGATATAAGGTTGTTCCTGACTGCTTCAAATAATGTATTGACTTGGAATGGAGTCTCCCTGAATGCTAGTATGATTGTCGGGTGTGATAATGACTTTGTAGCTATCCCCCGACATAAGATTCATGATAGAGGCTTTGGAGAGGCGACAAATTTGCAATTCCCATGCCTTATTAGGAGATTTTGTAATGAGGCAGGTGTACTAGAGATACCAGGAGTTAATGAGAGAGTACTAATGACAGCCACTGCATAGGCAAAAACTATAAAGGATCTTACTTGCTCAGATCTTCCCAGGAGACCTAGTGGGCCTTCCACAGTACCTCTAGTACAAACTGAGGGGCCTTCATTTTCCACAAATCCGAGCGTTTAGCATGGATGTGATGTAGGAGTTAGAGTTGATCTTGATATGGGGGAGCAGAGAGAGGCCTCAGATTTAAGTACTCTGGGTGAGAGGACACCAACACTTTTTCATCAGCCCTGACTTCTAATTCAGAGCTGGTGGGTGTTTCTTCATTGCCCCCTCGCCCATCCACTATAGTTGCTGCTACATGTATGAATTTGTTATCTCATGATTTCTTGTAGAGCTTAGTGGATAGTTAGAGAGATAATGATGAGCGGTTACGTGTTGTTAAGATCTAGGCAGCTACTCTATATGGGCAGATTCGACCATGGGTTCGAACTATACTAGAGATGATAGAGGCCAGATGGGATGCCGTACACATAGTTTCTATATTAGAGTTATGTACTTATTTATAGGCACGTATCGATGATTTTGAGAGATGTATTGTAGCCCGATTTGTAGAGATTGAGATGCCGGACCTAGGTCATATGACACGACTCAAACTAGGGCCTTGTCGTAATAGGCATCCTAAGTCCAACAAGGATCGGGGCCCACCCCCGATACCCAACCCAACCATCCAAATGCACACCCTGAGTCTGATGAATTCCAAACATATAACAAGATAGCGTAGTTGTACAAATCCAAACTCTAAGATAGGTCCATGACCGTAACCAACCTAAGCATGTCCAACTATCTAATACCCAACTAATAACCATACAAAAACCAAAACAATAACCAAGTACTAGTCCAAAACATAATAGGGTGGAACAATCATAAAGACAGTCAAATGGTATCAACCATAGTACCAATACCAATGAAAAGGCTGACACTACTACCAACACCGCCCATACCAACCCATAGT
Organism: Capsicum pubescens; assembly: GCA_030864215.1. NCBI lineage: Eukaryota > Viridiplantae > Streptophyta > Magnoliopsida > Solanales > Solanaceae > Capsicum > Capsicum pubescens. The sequence goes on along the minus strand of CM061543.1, from coordinate 151,365,432 downwards.
AGTCCCACAAAACCTCTAACCGAAAGTAAAATAATATTCGATTTGGACATGCCCCTAACCATAGCCAAAACCAATGTCTACGAAATAACCATAGTATGTAAAGACATCTATGATATGAAATAGAGCCTTCTAGAATATGGAAGCTCACCACTTCAATCCAACAACTGATCCCAAATTCGATCACTAAGAAGGAGGAGTAGAATAACTAGTTTCTACATCATGTGGGGATACAAAACCTAAAGAAGGGTTAACAGGTGAACACTAGCATGCACTAAAGATAAGGATAACATAATACCAATTATTAAAACCAAATAAACCAACCTTATGTATTTGCAACCATACGAACACACACACATACACACACATAAATATATATATATATATATATATATATTTATAACCATGTAGGGAAAGAAAATTGGGTTTAGCATGCCTTTAAAACCATTAACCTAGGTATGTGCAGCTTAACTATCCTAGAGCTACCCATGGGCTATATACGTCCAGTGTAACCCTCTGAACGGGCCCCGATATATACCGGAGATACCAAAGGAGTAGGGGATTCTCGAGTACCCTTTTCTCTCCATGATACATATGTACAAATGTACTTAGGGGATTACCGTGTACCCCATAAGTATCATATATGGTCTCCATGTCCAATCCTATTGTTGGAAAATATTAGTTTCTAGTGTCTTTCCATTAGACTCACACCTTCACGATTAGCTATCACACCCACCATTATTTCCCAATTAAAACCATTACTACACAACCAAACCACCATTTTATTTATTATTAACCATGGCTATAAGTAGTGGTATTGTCATACTGACTATAGCTTGCAAAGAATGTCCTTGTCTATCCTTTTTAAGTAAAGGGATTCCCATGTCCCCATAGATTACATTATTAAGTTGACTTGGGGAAATCCCATGTACCCCACAAGATGTTTGTTATTAAGTTTTCTTGGGGGATTCCCTTATACCCCACAAGGCTTTCAACTAGACCAACCATAACCACCAAGACCTTACCATTTAGACATTCCAAACCGTTTAAACCATTTATAATATTTAGGGTTCCATTACCACGTTATAACATGCAATAGTTCAATTAAAGTCCAACAATTTAACCAAAACATTCTTATAGGCACTTTATCAAACATGTTAAGGGCATATAGTTTCCAAAGCAAAAACCAAGTACCAATTAACCATTCCCATGCAAAAAAAATCTCCAAACCACCATTATAATATGAAAACAATAAGTAAAAGACATAGAAAAACCATAATCAACCTTTATAACCAAAACCCCCAACATATGTTTGAAAAACCAAAACCATGCAACTATTATTCCATAAAAACAATTCATAAAACATGCTTTTAGTTGGAACTAACAATGAGGGAGGATTACATGCCTTAGATTATGAAGATGACAAAGAGAAACCACCTTTGTAAGTCCCAAATTGACCACCTTGAAGGAAATTCTAGCCTTACTTAACCCAATAGACTTGAGGGAATTTGAGAGAGATTAAGTGTTTTTGATTGAGAATACTAGGGTAAATGATGTCCCAAGAGTGATATAAGTCATGGGTTCTTAAGAGGTTAAGTAGGGAAATGTCTAGATTACCCCCAACTTAAACTGCAAAAAATCCTTGTTGGATACTATAACCACCCCTCCCCAACCGTACCCTAGGGTATGAGTGGTACCCTTATCTCGTACCTTAAGCCTCTCCTTAGACCCCAACACTGTCCAACATATGATCACCAATGCCAAACCGTACCTAACCATACGATTAGTACTATGAAATCATACCCTTGGTAGAATAGAATTACCTAGACTAAACTTAGGGCAATATACAATTGACACCTTACCATTAGTACCCTAACATACAACTTGTATTTTCCAGCCATACCTTGGAAAGAAATCATCCAACCCACACTGGCTAGCATAAGATTAACACCAACCAAACCATACCATATCATACGAGAAGTACCCCAATTCGTATGATGTCCAGAAGCTAAAAATCGAGAAATTTTTTAAGGGTCAAAACCCAGGGTGTTTCAGTATCCCCTGCTAGGATCATTCATCCTTAAATGACGGACAAGGTAGTACAAGTATGAATTACACCCTAATATAACCATTCCAACATTTAACTAAGTTAGAAAACAAAGATGCAAGGAAATCAACCTTCCTTTAACCAAGTTAGAAAACAAAGATATGATGAAGAATATATACATTCCACACGAATATCTAGAGCAAAAAACAAATGCAGATACTTGGACTTCATGTCCTTTGCCATTTTCCAATTAACTTATTCTACCTTGTGGTTTCGTCATAGAACCTTAATCGAAGCTGCATCCTTGGTCTTCAACCGACGAACCTGCCAATCGAAGATCTTAACCGAGATCTTTTCATAAGACAGAGAATCCGAGATACCCAATCCTTATAAAGGAACAACCGATGAAGGATCACCTATACACTTTCTCAACATAAAGTCATGGAAAATCGGATGGATGCAACTCAAACTAGAAGGCAACTTCAATTCATACGCAAAATTACCAACCCTCTTCAAACCCACATAAGGACAAACATATCGGGGACTGAACTTTTCCTTTTTCCCAAACTGTATTACTCCCTTCATAGGAGACACCTTTCGGAATACCCTATCCCCAACCTCAAACTCCAAGTCCCTATGCCTTACATCCGTATAGGAATTTTGTCGATTTTGGACAGCCTTAAGCCTATACAGACTCACCTTTACCTTATCCATAGCCAGATAAACCTTCGAGCCAAACATATATGCCTCACCAAGCTCAAACCACCTAATAGGATATCTACACCTCCTACTAGACAATTCTTAAAAGGGCCATCCCAATGATAATATGATAGCTATTATTATAAGCAAACTCTACAAGAGGTAGATGATTAACCAAATTACCACCATAATCAATCAGATAAGCACAAAGCATATCTTCCAATGTCTGAATAGTCCTTTCTGCTTGCCCATCTGTCTGTAGGTGAAAAGCAGTACTCAGACTAACCTTAGTACCCAACCCCTTCTGAAACGACAACCAAATGTGAGATGAAAAATGTATACAATGATCAAAGATAATTGAAATAGGTACCCCTTCCTTCTTCACAATCTTATGAAGATACAACCTCGCATAATCCTCAGCTAATAAGTTAGTCCTCACTGGCAAGAAGTGAGCCGACTTTGTCATCCTATCCACGATAACCCAAACTGAATCAAATTGGTTCCTAGACCGAGGAACATCAATAACAAAATCCATGTTTATCACTTCCCATTTCCATTCAGGCTATTCAATTTTCTGATACAAGCCTCCAAGCCTCATCAGCTCAATTTTCACTTTTTGACACACCAAACACTTGGCCAACAAATAAGCCACATCCTTCCTCATACCATTCCACTAATACATCTCTTTGAGATCATGATACATTTTTATCGAATTGGGATGAACAACGTAGTGCGATTCATGCACCTCAGTTAATACCCTTTCTCGCAAACCATCGATGTCAGGAACACATAACCTTCCTTAGTACCGAAAGGTACCATCACCATTGATCTCAAATACCATTACCTTTTGCCCCACCTATATCACTCTTGATTTTTATCAAGACAATATTTAGCATTTTCTTCTCCTTGATATCTGCACCAAGAGACCACCAAACCACTTTTTATACCAACATACCACCATTCTAAGAGCCAAAAAGGCAAACTCTAAGATTGGCCAAGCGGTGAATATCCTTCACTAACTCCCGCTTCTCCTTATCCACATAAGATAAACTTTCCATGGATAACCTACTAAGAGCATCAACAATAATATTACCTTACACAAATAGAAGTGATGACTCATGTCATAGTTCTTAAGAAGCTCAAGCCATCTCCTCTATCAGAGGTTAAGCTCTTTCTGAGTGAATACATACTGCAGACTTTTATGATCCAAGAAGATGTCCACGTGCATAACATACAACTAGTGATGCTAAATTTTCAAGGTAAACAACACGGCTAACTGCTCTAAATCATGAGTAGGATAATTCCTCTCATGTACTTTCAACCACCTGGAAGCAAAGGCTATAAACTTTACCATGATGCATCAGAATAGAATAAGTCCCATCCGAGATGCATCATAATAAAACACAAAGCCCTCATTGCCTTCAGGCAAAGTCAAAACCAGAGCTGAAGTTAGCTTACTTTTCAGCTTCTGGAAACTACCCTCACAAGCATCCAACAAAGGGAACTTTACCTTCTTCTGAGTCAATTTAGTCAATGGGGTATTTATCATAAATAAAATCTCCACAAACCTCTTATAATACCCAATAAAACCCAAGAAGCTCTGAATGTCAGTTGGAGTCGTGGGTCTAGGCCACTTCTTGACCACTGCCACCTTTTATGGATCTACCACGATCTCCTCACTAAAAATAATATGACCCAAAAAAGTGATAGTGTTCAACCAGAACTCACATTTCAAGAATTTGGCATACAACTGCTTCTCTTTCATGGTGTGCAACACCACGCGAAGGTAATTGGCATGAGCCACCTCACTCTAACAGAATATCAAAATTTCATCAATGAACATAATGACAAACAAATCTAGAAACTGATGAACTACCCTATTTGTCAAATCCATGAATGCCGCTATAACATTGATCAAACCAAATGACATAACCAAGAAATCGAAGCTCCCATATCGGATAAGAAAAGTTGTCTTAGGGATATCCACCTCCCTAATCTTAAGCTGATGATACCCAGATCAAAGATCTATCTTTAAAAAGAATTAGGCACCTTGCAACTGATTTAACAAGTCATCTATCCTTGGAAGAGGATACTTGTTCTTAACTGTCACCTTATTCAACTGCCGATAGTCAATACACATCCTAAGGGAACCATTCTTATTGTACACCAACAACACCAGTGCACTCTATGGCAACACTAGGTTGGATAAAATCCTTATCTAAAAGATCCTTAAGTTGCTTCTTGAGTTCCTTCAACTTAACCGGAGCCATTCTATAAGGAGGAATATAAATTTGAAGAGTGTTCGGAACCAAATCAATCCAAAACTCAATATCCCTATCCAGAGAAACACCAGGAAGATCATCCAAAAAGACCCCAGAAAACTCATTCACCACTGAAATCGAATGCAAAGAAGGACCTTCCGAGTTAGAGTCTTTAACCTGAACCAAATGATAGAGACACCTTTTATAGATTAACCTTCGATCTCTAAGATATGATTTAAACTTCACCTTAGGGGATAAGGAACTATTCTCTCATTCAATAACTGGTTCACTAGGTAATTTAAAGAAAACCTTATGGGCCCGACAATCTAAGGACGCATAGAGTGAGTGTAACTAATCCATCCCTAGAATGACGTCAAAATGCACCCTATCTAATTCTAAAAAATCCACCAAAGTCTCCTTACTACCAATAGATACCAACACCCCCTATAGACTCTTTATGCAACCACAGAGTCACCTACCAGGTAGAAACCAAAAAAGGATCCAAAATAACCTTGGGATCAAAACCAAAATACACAGCCTTAAATCGGGTCACATAAGAGAGAATGGACTCTTTAAACAATGTATGCCACAAGAAAAGAGTTGTAGAGTACCAATCATGACATCAGGCGATGCCTCAGCCTATCGGGATGTAATAGTATATAACCTATTTTGGCCTATGCCGGTACCAGGAGAAGAAACAGATGTAAAAGCAATATCCCTGGGTGCATAAGAAGATGAAGAGGCAATCGAAACCTTGTTCACTCCCATAACAACCTTACTAACTAGATATATCTAAGTATATAGCCTGGATGACCATATTTGAAACACCTGTCCCTTCCTTCATCACAAAAACCCCAATGCAACCGACCATAAAACCTGTAAAAAGGACATGATTAAGCTGACTGAGACCCACTAGCTTGATATTGTGCACCATATGCCCTGAAGTTATCGCCAACCTAAGGATGCTTGTCTCTCGACTGCTTCTGGTAAGGAGCACTTTCTATGGAGAAAGAACCAGAACTCCCCCACTTCTTCTTTGGCCACTTACCACTATCCCAATCACTTTTCTATTGGCCACCACCTTGCTTAAGGAATCTAAACTTCTTACTCTACCTTTCACCTACTTTATCCTATTTTTTTCCTTCTTCACCTATTGCATATGAACAAACAACCTAGAGATGTCCACGTCCTTGATAAGCAATGCACTTTTGCTTTTAAGCAGCAACTCACAAGACAGTCCTGAAGTATCTGACACTATTTCTGGAGCATACCTAAACATCTGGTGAAATTTCAAGGCAAACACTTTGACCGACATCTTTCCCTATTTCAGATTAAAAATTCCTCTGCTTTCTCTCCCTTTAACTCCTGAGGAAAAAATTGATCTAGAAAAGCATTAGAGAATGTCTCCCACAGAGATGGCTCATCAACCTCACCCCTTGCCTGATCCCATTCCTCGTACCATTGGTATGCCATATCTTTTAGCTGATAGGTAAAACCCTTCCATATTCGTAGCCTGCATGACCCTAAAGATCTTATCCATCTCATCCAAAAAACCATGAGGATCATCCTCCACCTTAACACTAGTAAAAGTTAGAGGACTCAACCTCATAAACTGGCCAACCCTTATGGCCTCAGAAGATAAAATACCAGATGCACCACGCTTAGCCTAAGAAGCTACTAACAAACCAATCACATGGATTGACTGACAAAACTCCGCATTTTTCAAATGTTTCTGAGGAGCCTGGGGAGGAATAAAAGGAATCTGTGGAACTCTAGAACAATAAGAAACTGGACCCCTAGACTGAGTATAGATCCTATGGGTAGAGCGTGTCCTATCAATATTATCCCCAATTGGGGTAGAGGAGTTTTCATGCATATTAGATTATCGAGGCATAATCTGAAAGGTGAAAAAATAGAAAATAGAGAAGATTCCAGGATTTACACTCCAAGCTTAAAAATAGAACAAAAAGAAAAAGAAATATTCCTAAATGCCTTGTTTCCTCTCTCTTATTAGTGTGGTGCGCTGCACACCCTTAAATGAGACTCTACTTGACCCGGCTTTGTGGACTCCCAATTGACCACGAACCAAAGCTCTGATACAAACTTGACACAACCCAAACCAGGGCCTTGCCGTAATGGGCATCCCAAGTCCAACCAAGATTAGGGAGCACCCTCAATACCCAATCCAACCATCCAAATACACACCCTGAGTTGGATGAATTCTGAATATATAACAAGATAACGTATTTGTACAAATCCAAACTCTGGGATAGGTTCATGACCGTGACCAACCTAAGAAAGTCCAACCATCCAATAACCATCCCAAAACCAAAACAATAACCAAGTATGAGTCCATCACATAATAGGATGGAAGAATCATAAATATAGTCAAACGATATCAACTATAATACTAATACCAATGCCAAGACTGACATCACGATTGAAATTGCCCATACCAACCTATAGTAGTCCCATAAAGCCTCTAATCGAAAGTAAAATAATATCAAATTGGGACATGCCCCCCAACCATAGCCAAAACCAATGTCTATGAAATAACTAGAGTATGTAAAGACATCTATGATATGAAATGGAGCCTTCTAGAATATGAAAGCTCACCACTTTAATTTGACAACTGATCCCGAATTTCATCACTATGTAGGAGGAGTAAAAAGGTTGATTCGTTAATCGCGTGGGGATACAGCGCCTGAAAATGGGTTAGCAGGTGAACACTAGCATAAACTGAGGATAAGGATAAAATAATGGCAACCTTTAAAATCAAGTAAACCAACCATATGCATTCACAACCATACAGACACATATATATATAACCATGCTGGGAAAGGGAATCGGGTTTAGGATGTCTTTAAAACCATTAACCCGGGTATGCGTTGCTAACCATCGTAGAACTATCCACAGGCTATATGGGTCCAGTGTAACCCTATGAACGGGCCTCGATACGTTTATCTATATGAATCAGAGATAACATAGGAGTAGGGATTCCTGAGTACCCTTACCTCTCTATGATACATATATACAACTGTACTTAAGGGATTCTCGTATACCTCGTAAGTATAATATACGGTCACCATGACCAATACTTATGTTGGAAAATATGGGTTTTTAGTGTCTATCCATTGCACTCACACCTTCATGGTTAGCTATAACACCTCGTCATTATTGCCCAATTAAAACCTTAACCACATAACTAAACCACCATTCCATTTATTATTAACGAAGGCTATAAGTAGTGGTATCATCATATCGACTATAGCTTACAAGAAATGTCCTTAGCCATCCTTTTGAAGTTAAGGGATTCCCATGTATCCATAGATTATATTATTAAGTTATCTTGGGGGAATCCCATGTACCCAACAAGATGTTTTTTATTAAGTTTTCTTAGGGGATTCCCTTGTACGCCACAAGGCTTTCAACTAGACAAACCATAACTACCAAGACCTTACTATTTAACCATTCAAAATAGTTTAAACTATTTATACCATTTAGGGTTCCATTACAAAGTTATATCATGCAATAGTTCAATTAAAGTCCAATAATTTAACCAAAATATTCTCATAGGCATTTTATCAAATATCTTGAGGGCATATAGTTTCAAAAGCTAAAACAAAGTACCAATTAAGCATTCCCATGGAACCAAATATTAAAACCACTATTATAATATGAAAACCATAAGTAAAAGACATGGGAAAACCATAATAAACCATTATAACCAAAACCCCCAACATATATTTGAAAACCTAAAACCATAAAACAATTATGCCATGAAAACAATTTATAAAACATGCCTTTAGTTGGAACTAACAATGAGGGAGGAGTACATACCTTATATTATGAAGATTACGGAGAGAAATCACCCTTGTAAGTCCCAAATTGACCACTTTGTAGAAAACTCTAACCTTTCCTGACTTAAGAGCATTGAGAGAATTTAAGAGAGTTTAAGTGTTTTTGATTGAGAATACAAGGGTAAATAATGTCCCAAGAGTGATGTAAATCATGGGGCCTTAATAGGTTAAGAGGAGAAATGTCCAAATCACCCCTAACTTAAACTGTATAAAATCCCCATAGAATGGTACGACCACCCTACCTCAACCGTACCCTAGGGTACTAGTGGTATCCTTATCTCATACCCTAGGCCTTCCCTTGGACCCCATCACTATCCAACATATGACAAATCGTACCCAACCATACAATTAGTACCCTGAAATCGTACCCTAGGCCGAATAAAATCACCTAGACTAAACTTAGGGCAATATACGATTGACACATTACCATTTGTACCCTAACATACAACTTGTATATTTCAACCATACCTTGGATAGAAATAATCCAACCCACTCTGGTCACCATACGACCAAGACTAACCAAACCATATCACATCATATGAAAAGTACCCCAAGTTGTATGATGTCCAGAAGCCGAAAACTGAAAAATTTTCTAAGGGTTAAAACCTAAGGTATTTCATCATATTAGGGAAGAGGTTGATATATTGCAAGTATAGGTGCGCTCTCTCACTAAGAGATATTTGATAGCCACTCCTCTAGTCATAATCCAGTGGTTTAGTTATTACCTTCGCATGGGCCCAGATATATTAATTTTATTTGTGGAGAATGATAAAAAGGTCCAATAGTTGGAACCAAGAGAGGACACGTGGGGGATCTGCAGGATCCTAATCTTCCATATGACCAGTCCATAAAAAAACCAGACATAATTTGATGGATTCTGCAGTTTTTTAGAGGTAGAGGCATGCTCAAGTAGTGCACCACCACCACCATTGCCTTTGATAGTGGATATACCCCCATATGGGGATGCTCATGACACAGACTCTTAGTGATTGTGTTATATTATTTTAGCGTATTAGGGACAATGTGCAGTTTTTAGTTGGGGGTGGGGTATACCATCGTCGTCTCAAGTTTTTGTTGTTGCGCTTCTTTTTCTGTTGGCCGTGGTATGGTTGTAGAATTGACATGTCATGGGTAAAATTCATGTAATATTGTGTTTTGTTGCATATTATGTTGTGTTTTTGTGTAATTAGGAGATTTTTAAGTATTTAGGGCAGTTGTGATGTTTTTGATTGATTTTTAAGAATAATGATACCCCTCCAAAATTTTAGAATTGTGTTAAGGTATATATGTTCAAACATTATGGATCTTTTTATGACATTAAAATTAGGTACATGATAATCATAGCTAACTTGTGCATGAACCGGATAGGTAGTAGCTTATGACATGACTATGTTCCTATGTATGTGTGAGATACTACTTAGTTCCCTTTGTGTGTTGGAATTCAGAAGTTACCCGATTAGTCTTGCCTAGGTTACAGGATAGTTTGTTAGGAAAGGAGCATAGGCCATTTTTTATTTTTGTCCACTTTTAGCCTAAATGACCTTTCCAATGTGAAAGAGTATCCCGTGATCACTATTTTATGCCTTATAACATATTTTTATTGTTTCACCTGTCATCTTCTCATTTGTGTTGCAGTAACTTATTTTGGCCTATTTCTCCTTGGACATTATGTACCTCAACTCAGACAAATCACCTAAGTTGAGGGTGGCTATCATAAGGGTGTATAATGTAAAGTGGGTTTGTATAAGGGTGAAATGAGAGAAAAAGTTAGTAGGGATGGGTGTGGTAGCAAAAGAAAAAGAAAAGAAAAGAAAAGAAAAATAAAAAGTAAGAATAAAAGACCACACCTAACCTGAATGTGCAATAATGAATAAAAGAGGAGAAATAAGGGTCGAGTAAAAAGAAAAATGTTTAATGAGTGGACCCCTAAGTTAGTGTAGTGCCAAGAAGGCTTACTTAATTGATATCCTTATATAATATACCAACCCCCAAGCCTACATTACAAGATGAGAAAAGTCCTATAGTGATCCTAATTTGACTATTTAAAAACTAAGGTAAACAAAATAAGGGCAACCCTGTGGTATTTGATGCACATTGATTGGATCTTCTATTCCTAGTGTGTGTGTCTCTTGACTTTCCTTGAATTTAAATGCATTATTTAATATGAGTGAGTGGGACTTGTTTATTGTAAGGGCACATAAGTCATATTTCTAGCTGCTTACATATTTTGGGTAGTGTAACTCATCTATATATGAATGGTTGTCTGTTGCTAATTTAATGCCATCCATTGATCCCATTGTGTCATGTTGATATGCTTTATATTTATACATAATTGGTTATAACAAGTTGAATAGGAGAGGGTATTGTGGTTTGAGATGAAAGTGCTGATTGACAACCTTGAAAAACTTAGATTCTCCTAGTTAAGCATCGTGTTTTATTTTATTTTATTTTATTTTATTATGTTGTGTTTCTTGAGGACATACAAACATTCTAAGTCAAGGGTGTTGATGTGATATAGAAATATAACACTTTTGACACTTAAAATGATGAAAGTATGCAAGTTTCTTAGTTTTTTTTGTTAGATATGATGTGTTTTGGCTATGTTTTGCAGGAAACTAGGTTTTGAAGGCGTATTTCTATAAAAAAGACAAAAAATGGAGTTTTTGGCTACTTACTTAATCTTTTTTAGGTATTTGTGACACTTTCTGGATGTAGGTGACCAAAGCATGTGTTGAAACTTGAAGTTTGGAAGCTTGGTTGCAAGAATTGGAAGTCCCGATATAACCCATAAAATCTAAAAATGATTAAGGCTTAAAATCACCCCCAACATAACCCATAAAATCTAAACATGGTCTACCATCAAAATGGGGGTCCTAAAGGTCATTTTGATGCATTATTTGAGTGTTAAAACTATGGGGTGTTACATTATCTTCCACTTGGGATCGTTTTTCCTCTAATGAAATAATTTAAGCTAAAGTACCAAGAAAGTTGAGATCATACACTGAATACTTATGCACTGAATCATGATTAAGTAACTGAATCTGAAACATGATACATGGACTTAGATGAGTTTAAAGAATACATGCTATGACATGAGGATAGTTATGTATCTAAGATAGAGAATGAGAGAGTCAATTTGAGAGAAACCATTACCTCAATCTAAGTTTGAATTCATAGAGAAAATATGGGAACACTTGGCACGCATATCTACTTCTACCTCCTAAGTGGCTCCCTCAACGAACTAATTTTTCCATAGGACTTTAACTAAAGGAACTTCTTTATTCCTCATCCTACAAATCTGATGATCAAATATCTCAGCTGGTTCTTCTTTGTAGGAAAGTCTATCCTTAACATTCATACTTTATAGAGGAATAACAAGAGCTGAATCACCAATGCATTTCTTTAACAAAGAAACATAGAACACTGGACACACTGATGCCAAATCTGCAGGCAACTCTAACTCGTAAGATACCTTCCCAAAATAGCTTAAAATTCTGTATGGGCCAACATAGAGGGGACTGAGCTTCCTCTCTTTACAAATCTCTTCACTACTTTCATTGTCAAAATTTTCAAATAAATCAAGTTACAAATATCATACTCAAGATACTTTCTCCTCAAGATGGCGTAAGATTTTTGACCACTTTGGGCTGTCTTCAGCCTCTCTTGAATTAACTAAACTTTCTCCATTGCCTCAAACACTGAATCTGACCCTATTAAAGAAGTCTCACCTACTTCAAACCGACCAATAGGAGACCTACATCTCCTCCCATCGAGGGCCTCAAATAGATCTATCTGAATGCTGGAGTGATAACTATTAGGCAAACTCAATCAAAGGTAAGTGGTCATCCCAACTACCCTTAAAGTCAATAACATATTCCATCAACATATCCTCTAAATTCTAAACAATCCTCTAGCCTGACCATCCATTTGAGGATGAAAAGTTATACTGAGTTGAACTTAGGCACCAAGACCCTTCTGAAAATCCTTCTAAAAGTGAGAGTAAACTAATTACCTCTATCTAAAATGATAGACAATGGAACCCCATGCAACTTCACCAACTCCATAAGATAGAGTCTAGCATAATCCTCCATTGAATACGAAGTATGAAATAGCAAAAAATGGTCTGACTTGGTTATTCTATCTAATATGACCCAAATCGAATTGTACTAATGACTGTACGAGGCAACCTATCATAAAATCCATGTTCACCACCTTCCACTTTTAAATGGGGATGCTAAACTCTTAAAGTGCTCCACTAGTCCTTTGGTGTTCCACCTTAACCTGCTGACAGTTTGAGATTTAGCTACAAACTTTGCTATATCTTTCTTCATACCACTCCGCCAATTGATTTCCCACAAGTCATGGTAAATCTTAGTGGCTTAGGGGTGAATAGAATACCACAAAACATGATCTTCTGCTAATATTTATTGTCTCAAACCATCAATACATGGAACACATAACCTGCCGTAACAACGAAGCACTCCATCTCCCCCTTGGGAGAAAACCTCCATTTTCTGATCTCTAACTGCCTCTTTTAACTTAACTAAACTAGTATCCTTGACTTGATTTTATTTTACTTTGGCAACCAATGAAGATTTTGAACTATTCTAAACCCATATACTACCTTTGGCTGAATCAACTAACTGAACACCTAGCCTAGAAAGTTAATGAACCTCATGGACTAAATTTTTCTTATCATCCTCATATGGGCAAAAATACCCATAGACAGCCTAATAAGGGCATCCACCACTATAGTGCCCTTGCTCGGATGATACAACATACTTATATCATAGTCTTTCAATAATTCAATCCATATTCTTTTGCAAATATTTAGGTATTTTTGTGTGAACACGTATTGTAAACTCTTGTGATCCATGAACACATAAACATTATCCCTATAAATATAATGCATTCAAATCTTCAAGGAAAAGACAACAGTTGCCAACTCAAGATCATGGGTTAGATAATTCTTTTCATAGGGTTTAAGCTGTCTAGAGGCATAGGCTATGACCTTACCTCTCTGTATTAATATACAACCAAGACCAACTCTAGAAGAATCATAATATACTATGAACCTATCTATGTCATTTGGCAAAGTCAAGATTAGAGAAAAAGTGAGTTGAGCCTTCAACTCTTGAAAAGTTTTCTCGCAGGAGTTTGAACACTAAAATTTGACATTCTTTTGGGTTAATCTAGACAATGGAGACGTAATAGAAGATAAACCCTTGACAAACCATCTGTAATAGCTAGCTAAACCCGAGAAACTCCTAATATCTGATAGAGAGATGGGTCTAGTCTTGTTTCTTACTACTTCGGTATTTTGAGCATCAACTAGAATGCCATCACCAGAAAATATATGACCAAGGAAAGCTACTCATCTCAACCAGAATTCACACTTTCTAAAGTTAGCAAATAATTGATGATCTCTAAGGGTATACAACACAACCCTCAGATGGTTTGCATGATCATTCTCACTACGGGAATAGACAAGGATGTGATCAATGAAAACTATGACAAATATGTCCAAGTACTGCTTGAACACCCTGTTCATTAAGTCCATGAAAAATTCAGGGGTATTTGTTAGTCCAAAAGACTTTACCAGGAATTCAAAGTGACCATACCAAGTTCTAAAGGCTGTCTTTGGATGTCACCTTCTTTGACTCTAAGATGATAATAGCAAGATCTGAGGCCTATCTTAGAGAAATAACTTTCACCCTGAAGCTGGTCGAATAAGTCATCAATCTCAGGGAGAGAATATTTATTTTTGATTGTGACTTTATTCAACTGGTGGTAGTTGATGCACATTCTGAGAGAACCATCTTTCTTGTGCATAAATATAATAGGAGCACCCCATGGGGAACTACTAGACCTGATGAAGCCCTTATCGAAGAGATCCTTTAAATGTTCCTTCAATTCCTTAAGTTCAGATGGAGCTATTCTGTAAGGTGGAATAGTAATAGGTTGGGCATATGGAAGGATATCTATTTTGAAGTCAATTTCCGTTTTGAAAGAAATCCTGAGAAGATCTTTGTAAAACACATCTGGAAATTTGTTTACTACAGGAACTGACTCAAGAATCAAGGATTTATAATTTGAGTCCTTGACTTGGATCAGATGGTAAATACATCCCTTAGATATTATCTTTCGGGCCTTAAGTTATGAAACAACCTGACCTTTAAGCACTAAAGAACTACCCCTCTATTAAATAACTGGCTTATTAAAAATTAGGAATAAGGCAATTTTATTTCTACATTCGACCAAGGCATAGCACAAGTGGAGACAATCCATGCCACAAATGACATCAAAATCAGTAATCTCTAATTCTACAAGATCAACTGAGGTAACTTTCTGAGAAACTGTGACAGGGCAATTTTTGTATACCCATCTAGCTATAATCGACTTACCCACAAGGGTAGACATTGAGAAAGGCTCTACTAATATTTTGAGACTGACACAGAAGTCGACAACTATATAAGGAGTCACAAAGAAAAGTGATGCTTCGGGGTCCAATAATACATATTCATGAATATGGAAAACTTGCAACGTACCCGTAACCACATCAGGAGAACTTTCCTAATCATGCCAAGTCTGGAGAGCATAAAATCTATTCTGGCACTGTCCACTGATAACACTGGTAGTGGAAACCTGCTGAGTAGGGTAACTTGCCGGATTTGAGAAAAGATTGGATTGGCCCTGTTCAAACAAATAACCTCTCTTCTGGGCTACCACTTGACACTTCTTGATCTTATGGCTTGGCTTGCCACACCCAAATTATACATTACTAGCTACCCGACATTCACCTTAATATTTTCTACTACACTTCCTATAGAGCGGGATGGTATGACTATTATTTACACTACCCTGGGACTTAAAGCCTAGTTCTCTATCCCTATTGTCTTTCCTAAACTTAGGCACTAGCTAAAGATGGAGTTGGGGCTAAAATTTTTTAGTGAAACTAAGAATAGTTACCATCTTTCTACCTTGGTTGAGAAAAGTTGAAACTACTTGTACTGGCCCTCTTATTCTATCTTTCCTTCTCGTTGATCTTCTCCTCCTCTATCTACTTAGCATGAACCATCAATTAAGAAAGGTTTGTCTTCTTAATCAGCATGGTATTCCTACACTCCTTGACTACACTATCAGATACACCAGAAACAAACTTACTCATCCTGGACTTAGAGTCAACCACCATGGTTGGAGCATACCTCATCAACTGAGTGAACTTGAGCGAGTAATCCCTCATACTCATGTTACCATACTTCAAATTTATAAACTCTTAAACCTTAGATTTCTTCAACTCTAGTAGAAAGAACCTGCCTAAGAAAGCCGTGGCAAACTCCTCTCACTCTATAGGGCCTACCTCAACAACTTTGTCCTCCTACCACTACTTGAATTAGGTGTGAGCTACTCCCTGTAACTGGTAAGAAACTAAGTCTGTATTTTCACTTAAAGTGAAACCCATGATGTCTGTTAATTTTTGCACTCTATCCAAAAACTCATGCAGATCCTCCTCAGATTGGGATCCAAAAAACATAGGGGGATTCATTCGAGTGAAGTCTCGAACCCTATCTCCATCCGTATTAATCACCGGATTAGTTGGGGCAACTACTTGCTGATTGTTTTGAGCAGCTACAGAATAGGCCAAGGCTATGAAAGAAGACGCTGAACTCAGTGTGAGAGACATGGTCATTTAGGGGATCTTCCAGAATAGATGGTGGTGCTAGATGATCCCCGTTACTTCTTCTATTGTTACTTCTAAGAGGAATAATCTCTAAATGGAATAAAGGATGAGTTAGAAAAAGGGATTCAATAGAGCTCATGCTCTTTCACATGACAAGAATACCGCAAGAAGGGAAACATTCCTAAAACATCTCATAGCCTCTTGTCCATAAGTGTGGAATGCTTCACACCCATGCACAAAAATCCACTCAACGTGGCTTTTAGACACCCTAGGATACTTTAAAACCTTAGGCTCTAATACAAAGTTTTATCATGACCCAAGGCCACCCCCTAGTCGCTTCATGGTGCTTAAGGACACAAGTGACCGCAAGTTAATCCTTGGTCTTGTACCTTCTGTGAGCATTGAATAAAATGCTAGTAAAATAACATATGCGGGAGATAAACTACTAAGGTACCGTTAACTAGAATACTAAAATATATAAAATGACATATGTAAAGTATATGTTGAAATAAATTCTTGAAACTAGACCGTCTGTCTGGAAGCGTCTAAATATACAGAGTTGATAGGACAAACCCTAACTAACTCCAACTAACTGAACATGAAGAAATACTGAAATAATATGTCCTATCCTCGATGAATGAGGACTCACCATTACTTTTGTGAGGAGATACTGAGCTATCAAGGGATGGTCATGAAACTGTGCCTCTGAACCTATATTACAAACAACATAGCATAAGAGATAAATATGTGATCAATACTTTGAATGTACTGGTACGTAAGGCACAGACTGCTGAAGTACATGTAAAATCTGAACATGGATGCAAGAATATACAATGCTAAAAATACAAGACCAATTATTGTACACACTGACATGATCTGAATATCTTAAATAATCTGTACAGCTGGTTAAATAAATACTGAAATCTGAGTAATTTTGGTCAAACAAATTTGAACTGAAAAAGACTGAGTAATTACTGAAACTATGGGAGCTATCATGTAACTGACATAGACCATGACTGTTACCATAAAGTCCAACGTCTGACCCACGTTGAGGGGAAACACTCTTTGTCGAGTCCCTAAATACAACGGGGACACATAGTTTCTTAGAAGTAGGATGAACTGAACCCATACTTGCCTCTCAGTGGTAAATCCTACTCCCAACTGAATTACACTAGTTTTATTCATGGTTTAATATAAAATAGTATTGTTCTGACAAGTCTTAACTTAAACGTAAATATAGTAATGAAGTCATGGTTTGACTAACTTATAATTTGAAAAGTCTGAAATAATAAATAAACACATAGGTATTGGGTGGTAATAACCCACCAACAGTGAATGATTGTAAAAAGTCAATACAATACCATGTTTATATAGTTTAAAGAAAAATTCAAAAATTTAACATGATGCCAGCTAAACATGACCTAGGGTTTTGGATCTTCAAATATATAGGAACATGATTCACATGGGATAAAACTATTAACATGACTTGAATGTAAAACTATTTGCATGAATACCCCACATACCTCAATTGGATGAATTCTTGATGAAAGCTTGAAATTGGGACTTAGATTTTTGAGTTCTTGAGAGATGAAACTTGAATTTTTGTTATTGAGAAGGGGGAAAGGGTTTTGAATAGTGAATTAGATGTTAGGGGTTAAGAGAGTGGAAAATAATGTGTTTTAAAACCCCTTAATTCATTTATGAGCTATTAGAAACTATTTAGGGGTGTGAAAAGATCTTAACACCATTAAATTAAGTCAAAACAAAGAAATTTTTGGCATGCAACTTTTGCAACATAGCGCACAGCTAAAGACAATCTGGGGGTTTATGGCACAAGCGAAAAGACAATCCTAGAGCGAGCAGCTCAGGTAAAAAGATTAGCCCATCCAGTGGTTGTTGGCGTTTGTCCCACAATACATGGACTTAGTGGAGGGTCCAAAATTCAACACACACATATTTTTAAGAACTAAAAGCAACCCCTACACAACCTATAACATCTAAACATGGTCTACCATCAAAATGAGGGTCCTATAGGCCATTTTGAATCCATTATTTGGCCGTTAAGATTATGAGGTGTTTCAGTGGTATGCCAAAGATACAGTTTTTATAAAACAAGGTTTTTGATGCTTGTGTCAAGGTAAAACAAACCAAATCCTCTTTTAAGTAGAAAAAAACAGGTTAGTATCTCTAGACGACTTGAGTTGCTTCATATGGACTTGTGTGGACCTGTTAGAGTCCAAAGTAGAGGTGGAAAGAGGTATGTGTTTATTTTAGTGGATAACTATTGTATTCTTACCTAGAAAATGTTCTTAAGAACTAAGGATGAAACCTATGAGGTTCTGGTGATATTTTCCAAGAAAATTTAGGTGAAACTGAACTGCAAAATTGCTTGATTCAAATCTGATCATGGACTGAGTTTGAAAACTCCCTGGTTTCTGAATTCTGTGCTGAAAATAGAATTAGTCATAATTTCTTTGCTCCTAGGACTCCTTACAAAAATGGGGTAGTTGAAAGAAAGAACAAGACTCTTATAGGATTGCCAGGACCATGTTTATTGATAGTAGGATTCCGAAAAGCTTTTGGGTTGAAGATGTTAATACTGCCTATTATGTGACTAATAGGTGTTTGATCAAATATCTCTTGAAAAAGACCCCATATGATCTTGTGTTCAATAAAAATCCTAAGATTGACTGTTTTAGATCATTTGGGTGCAAATGCTTTGTTCTGAACAATGGATAGAATGATCTAGAAAAGTATGACTCAAAAAGTGATGTAGTAACATTTGTGGGCTACTCCTTAACTAGCAAAGCACATAGTTTCTTCAACAAAAGAAATCTATGTGTGGAAGAAAGTTTACAAGTAGTTTTTGATGAGTTAGAAAAGATGAGGAATTCTGGTGGAAATAATGATTCTAATATAGAAGAACTCATTCATATTCTAAGGGATGACATAGCTGAAGATGTTGGTCAAGGAAAAACTAATACAGTTGAGAATTAAAAAGGTGATGGTGAGTTAGGATCTCAGTTATAGACTCTAACCATAGTTGAATAACATCAAGAAGGCTATAGTCAAAATCTCCAAGGACCTAGTCCCAACAAAACTCTACTCAGAATGAAAAATTAAAAGCACAAAGACTCACCAAAATCTGACATCTCTTTTTAGATTTGGTATCCAAACAAGAGCTCAAGCCAGAAATTTTGTGGCCATCTCAGCCTTCTTGTCACAAATTGAGCCCAAAAATGTAAAAAAGCTCTTAAAGATGCTGACTTGATCAAGTAATATAGGAGGAGCTTCAACAATTTGAAAGAAAAAAAGTCTGGCATCTGGTCCCTAGGCCTATTGACAGAATAATTATTGGGACTAAATGGGTGTACAAAAACAAGCAAGATGAGTATGGAACTATCAATAGAAATAAAGCAAGGTTATTTTTTCATAGTTATAATGAGGAAGAAGGAATTGACTATGATGAGACATTTGATCGTATAGAAAAAATAGAGGCTATCAGAATTTTAGTGCATTTGCTGCCTATATGGGATTCAAACTCTTCCAAATGGATGACAAAACTGCCTTTCTGAATAGAAATCTAAAGAAAGAAGTTTTTGTTAAACAACCTCTCAATTTTAAAGATGCAACTATCCACATTATGTTCTCAAATTAGATAAAGCTCTATATGGGTTGAAGCAAGCACCTAGAGCTTGGTATGAAATACTCTCAAAGTTTCTTCTTAAAAATGGCTTTAAAAAGGGAAAATTGATAATGCTCTCTTTTTGAATTCAAGAGGTAGCAACCTGCTAATTGTCTAGATATATATTGATGACATAGTTTTTAGAGCCACCTCTGAATCCCTATGTGAAGAGTTTGTAAAACTAAAGGGTAGTGAATTTGAAATGAGCATGATTTTTATAGCTACAAATCAAGCAAACCTCTCATGGGGTTACGATTTGTCAAGAAAAATACATCAAGGAGTTGTTGAAAAAATATAATATGGGAGAACCCAAGCCAATTGATACCATCATAGCATGGATCGATCCCTATTTATGTATTTATAGGTGTTATACCAAGGGTGAAAACATAAATGGTTCGACCCCAATTTGTGTATTTACTAGGAAAATATACGGTAGGTTAAAATGCCTAGCATGGGTCATCCTCTTCTACCACTAATCAGTTATTTATAATAAGATAAAAGTAGAGAAGATAAAAGTAAATAAAAGAATGTAATGTGCATGATGTTACAAGTGTAAATAAAGATGGTCTTTTATCATTATCTCTTCATTTATCTATTGATGTCTAATTTCATTTGAGCTCTTATATAAAATATATTCACTTTATACATCACATATTAAGTATACTCTCTCGTAATAATGTCTCTCATAGGGATAATGTGTTTTATAACAAAGGGACATGTGCTCCCGCTAGTAGACCTCCATAGTAGAAGCATAAGATTATTAGTAGATGTTGGTAAGATCCTAGTGTAACAACCCTCATTATGCTTTTTAGAGTTTTTTTCTATTTTTACTATTTTTCCCTTTCTTATTTTTTCTTTACATTATTTGTAGTGCGAATGGTTTGTTATCACATCATGATTTCATGAATGACATGGACTCAACCAATGACTCACGAAGTACGTCAGTACCACGAGGCCATACCTGAGTTGCCCCTAGCATATCCTCAATCACACAGACTCTATACAATGGCCCACAAAGTAAGTTGGTACCACGAGGACATACCTCAGAGGTATTGAATAACCCAATAGGAGATTTACAATGCCTACTATATAGTGCCTCATATGGTGCCATCTAAATTCTCGAACGATAGCTATTATTATAGGAAAACTTTACTACGGCTAAGTGTTGTTCTCACTAACCTCTAAAGTGTATAACATAATTTCAAATAATATCCTAAAGAACCTAAATAGTATACTCTAACTTCTTGGCAGTATGAGGCTAAAAAGAGGTACTATAGTATACCTAAGTACACAACTCCACCTAAAAAGTCCTCCTCAAGGTAGAACTGAATACCAGGCTCCTATTTGAAATAATAAATATAGTTATGCCATGAAGGTGAACTATCTCATGGAAATAGATATAGGAGAACAACCAGACACTGAAAGACATGCAAATAGGAAGGAAATATGTAGATTTGGTCAACCAATCTACAATGACCTAAATTCCATCAGAATAATGTGGGGTGTAAGGAAAACCAAAAAAAATATCCATGGTGATCGTTGATAACACACAACTAACTCCAGTGGTTGAGGGGTGAGGCAGTCATTATCAATAACCCAACTCAACTTGGGGTCAAATTCAAAAGGAGTAAATTATAAATTTCTAGTCCTATGGGTGCTCTACTTACTAAAAGGTTACCCGGAATGCTAAAAAACACGACATGCAAAATAAAATTGGACAATTAATTCGGGATTTATTTGTAATGATTTTTGGTTAACAACGCCCGAATATGACACTTTTGACTTAAAATAAAGATTTAAGGAGATCTTAGGATTATGTATACCTAAAAGTAAAATCATATGGGTTGGTGATGATTTAACATGAAACTTAGTTTTTAACTAAAGGATTGGCTAGGTCGAAGATCGTTGTGGTTAATCTTTAAATAAAACTACAATGATTTAAGCGATTGGCTCTTTTGAGCACCTAACAAGTGTGCAATTTGTAATCACCCAAAACCTCAATTAGGCATCCCTATTTCTAGGATGATACTCTTGACATGATTACACTCCAATTACACTTATTTCTAAGATTAAAAAAGGTAGTAAACCATACACTTAATTGTCCATCATTGCCTTGTCCCCCCATAACCTTTTTCAAGGATGTTATAGGTAACCTTATGTTCACCTTTATCCCTCTTTCAAAGATGATAAAGGGTTTCCGGAGTTTGAGGTTTTCACCTATCAAATCCATTTGGAGATTTGGGGCTTTCACCCACAAATTCCAACTTATAAATTCAAGCCATGTTGGAATCCATACTCAACAAGTAAAAATCATGCAAACACAACAACACCCACACACAATTGATAACGCTCAACTTACACGTCAATTTAGTGCAAGGTGGTCGTCGTCAATATATTTACCCAACTTTTGGTGTCGGGGTCAAATCCATAGGGAACAATTTGAGTGGCGATTAAACTAATTTGAAACTATAGCTACAAGTTGAATTAAAACAACTGGCACGAAAAGATAAAATGGGGGGTTTTGGAGATTAGCAAATAATTGTTGGTCACTTTAGTTTTAGTGTTTGTAATCAAGAGTTTATGGAAAACCAGAATTATGTTCACTATGGATTTTGGTACTTAACAAATGCTAATAGTAATTCAAGATTCTCACGATAGGTAGGAACAACAGATTATCTTTATCGAAGTTATGCCTAAATGTCTCTCGACCTACTTAAGCATTTAAATACCTAATCCTCTCAGACTTAGGGAATTTATATTCACTTACCAAACTTTACCTCAGGTTATTTAACCTTGTTACAACGTCAATTATTAATCGAAAGGTTGGTAGCTACCAAGTCCCTGTCAATAATTCACTTCCTACTGAAGTTGATTTCTTATCTCAAGCAAATCAAAGCAGGTGCTATCTATCGTTTGCAACAAATAGACAATAATTAAAATGTCAGAATTATCAAGGAGTCCTATTACCTTTCGAATCTTGAACACTTATCACCTTATCAAGACTTAACCCTAGATCCCATAATTCAGGTTAAAGAGGTTTTGCCACTCATGATGTAATAATCGAAACAACTAGATGAATTCATAATTTGAAAGATAAACTTAACACAAGATGAATAATAACTAGTGATTCTCAGATTAGATTACAAAAGAAATCCCTAAGTAATGATTAAAATCTCTTCAGAGTAATTGCTTTTTCAAGCCAAGAAACTAGAGAGAGAAAATAATAAAAATATGTGTCTCAAAACTCAGGTTCGGAACCCTTAAGAAAACCCTAATCAATATTTTAAATAGTTCACCCTAATTATGGAAACAAAATAATAAAGTTCAGTAATTCCTCGGATAGGTGACACCATCCGTGACGCCCTATCAGGAGGCTGACGGCTTATCACAAATATCGTCAGCTCCTGGCTTTTAGTATTTGCTGCCTTAGGCTAACAATGGTTTTAACGACCTATCATCTCCTTGACGACTTATCATAAATGTTGTCACGTCTCTACCTCAGCTCTCATGTTCTTCCTTAGGCTGACGCCAATTTTGACGACCTATCAGCTCCTTGACGGCTTATCATAAAATGTCGTCACAACTCTCAAGTCAGGTCCATTCTCTGTCTAAGGTTGACGATGAAGATGCTAACTTATAACAGGGTTGATGACTTATCAGCAATGTCGTCAGCCACACTTCTCTTCTTTGCGCTTTAGATTTCAACTCTTTTGCTTCCATCCTTGTTGGTTCTCTAGTATCTTAGCTTCTCCTGCAAAATCAAAGATAAAACAATCAAAAACGACAAAAGTTGCTTAAGACTTTGCAATTATTCCAGTTAAAAGCCTCAAATGTGTTAGCATCAGCTTACGCATCAACACCCTCAACTTAAAATAATTGCTTTTCCTCAAGCAACTCAAACACAACTATGAGAATACAAAGCACATTTGGCAAACAATCATCTACATCATCTCAAATATCTTCACCATCTCCAAGATCTGTCAATTCAAGAATAACTGTGTATATTAATGAAGAACAATAATGCAACACACAAGAATCAAGATATGGTACCAACTCAACAATACAACCATGCATGCATCAAGTTTACAGTATCCAAACAAGTCAGTAACTAGCAATGTAACCAGTGTGCCCTCACTACAAAGAAATCCTTCTTTTGTCTTATCAGACATCATATATATAACCATGGGGACAATCACAAGAAACTCACTCTCAAAATGAAGTTCCAATCAATCTATGCCAAATACCATAGGCTTGCCCTTATTTTCATTACCAAAACTTTCAGACAGGGCAGCTAGGATCACTATAGGTCTTTTCTTAGGCTTGTAATATAGGCTAGGGGCTGGTATAATACTCGATGATATTTAAAGTGACTAAGCCTCCTTGACACTACACTAGTATTTGGGGTTTCACTCATTAGCCTTTTTCTATTCTTCTCTTTTCTTGATCACACTTATTCAGGATGGGTGCAGTTCTTTTATACAATCACTTCTTTTTTTTTCACAACTTTTGTTTTCTTGTTCTTTTCCACCGCACCTAGCTTTTTATTGTTTTCTTTTACTCTATCTTTCTTCAAACTTATTTTACATCACGCACCTCTATGATTGCCACCCTCAACTTAGGTCATTTGCCTAAGTCAAGGTGCACAGTGCCCAAGGAGGACCAGGGCAAAAATAGGTTAATTGTGATACAAATGAGAAGGTGATAGGTATAATAAAAATAATAGGCATTCAGGCTCAAAATCAAGATCAATGGATATTATTTACACATGGAAGGTCATTTAGTCTAAAAGGGGACTAATATCAATAATGGCTTATGATCCTTTCCTATTCGCTATCCAACAGCCAAAGAAAGACCAACCAGGCAAGTTCTGGATTTAACACACAAAGGGAACTAGGTAGTATCTCACACACACATGGCACAAAGGTACATCACAAGATACTACCCATTTGGTTATGCAAGTGTTTAGCAATGGTTATCATGTTACTAGAACTAATACCATACAAAGATGAACAGTGGTCACAATTAGATGAAAATCACACAGTTAAAAAATTAGACCACTTGAGAGGTGTTCACAAAATAACAAAACCGTGTTAACTGCCTCAAGTACTTGTATTTCTCCTAGTCAACTATAAAATATTTCAACAAATCACAATACGCCTAAACATGCCGGCTCTACTAGGAAAAAGACTCCAGGAAAAAGAGGCACGGAAACAAAAACCCAAGAGGACATCAACACCCACAAGTATCCCCACCCTCAACTTAAAATCATGCAATGTCCCAAATGCATCAAACCAAAAAAAGAGAGTTAGAGACATACCTGTGGCACCATGGGTGCGAATATCTGATGTCAATCAAATAATATGAATACAAACAACAAAAAACCTTGGGTTGTCTCCCAAGAAGTTCCTAATTTAGTAGCGCGGCATTACGCAACTCAGCTTTTTCCTCCACCTTGAGGATATGAATTTTACCCCCAACTTAGAGTCCATCTTCTTGCCTCACTCATAGGGGGGTGATACAAAAATTTAAAAGTCGAGTAATGGATTAAGCGTGGTAAACCACTCGTCCTTAAAGTGAGGTGTGTTTTTATGTTGCTTATCAAGTGTAAAATAAAGAATATAGGATTTTTGTTCCTTATCTTCACACTCTTCCACTATTTTAAATGATTCCACAGATAAGTTATCATCTAAACATAATGTGGAAAAATGCTTTGAGTGAGGCCCAACTAATTCTACTTCTAAATTTACACTATCTATTACACACTATCTTTTATTCATCTTCTCAATGTCAGTCTCAAGATCAAGATGACAATTGAGTGGTTGCGATTCTTGAGTTTTCTCCTCAAATTAGCTAATGTCCTCCTTATATTCTTCTTTATTTAGCCATTGTAAACATGGTGGGAGTGATAACTCCTTTATCTATGCCCACAATTGTTCGTGATTCTCTAAAATTTGTTTTATTAATTTGTCTGTTTGAATCGTTATAGCACACATATCTTCAGAATGATCACTTTCACCACAAGCCAAACACCAAGTTACAGTCTGTTCCCCAGTTAGAACAGTGTCTGCATCATATTGTAAAGGTCTCACCCAATAATAACAAGAATCGTCTTCACTTAAAATACCATCTATACAGGCTGACATCTCATGAAAGGTGTGAGGAAAGAAATAAAAATAAAAGGAAATAAAATAAAAAAATAAAAACAAGCTAAAAAAATATTTACAAGTTTGAATTCAAGCAAGTAAGATAAAATTCCAAACGAACTCAATACGCCAAATTTTCCCCTAACAACGGCTCCATTTTTGATAACGCTCAACTAACACGTTAATTTAGTGCAAGACGGTCGTCGTCAACATATTTACCCAACTTTTGGAGTCAGGGTCGAATCCACAGGGCACAATGTGAGTGGAGATTGAACTAATTTAAAACTATAGCTACAAGTTGAATTCAAACAACTGGAACGAAAAAAATCAAATAGGGGTTTTTGTTATTAGCAAATAATTGTTGGTCACTTTAGTTTCAGTGTTTGTAATTAAGAGTTTATGGAAAACCAAAAATATGTTCACTCTGGATTTTGGTACTTGACAGATGCTAATAGTAATTCAAGATTCTCACGATAGGTAGGAACAACAGATTATCTTTATCGAAGTTATGCGTAAATGTCTCTCGACCTACTTAAGCATTTAATTACCTAATCCTCTCGGACATAGGGAATTTATATTCACTGACCAGACTTCACCTCAGGTTACTTAGAGACTCATGAAAAAAGTAACCTGATAAATTTATTATCAAGGAGTCCTATTACTTTTCAAATCTTGAACACTTAGCATCACCAAGAATAATTTACTTAGAGACTCATGAAAAAAGTAAAGAAAGATATACCATAAGGATAATCCTAAGTATTCATTCTTCACAAAAAACTAAGAAATCAAGCCTTCACAATTAGTTACATACTTGTCCAATTAGGGTTTCTTGCTTCCAATTCAAAATTGTCTATGAGGTAAGAAATACCCAAAGAAGAAAGGATTTTTGCCTAAATGAAGTTTGAGATTCGTCCAAGAGAAATTACAAAACTACCCTGGGACATACTCCCGCTTAGCCGCGATACCGTGAGGTTGTTCGCGACTGTGGCCTATGCAACAACAGTTGTGTTCCACAATCGCTCAATCTTGAACATCTTTGACTGACCATTACCACAGCTTAAGGACCGCGATTGCGGTAACTGAGGGTGAACTATTCAGGTCTTCAACTGCACTTTCTTTCTCTCTTTTGATCATTTTCAGCTCTAATCCACATCTTTTAATCATATCAACTCTATACCTGTAAAGTGTGGATATTAGTGCATTTAATCACAATTTTCTCTCTTTTATTCATTCAAAACAAGGTAATGTTCACGAATAATGAGTGAAAAAGAGTGCTAAAGTCACTACTCATCAAGTAATGAGTAATGAGTGAATAATGAGTAAAACCTTGTATGTCCTCAAGTAACACCACTCTTTTCTATGTAACAACTTTACATGTATGCCCACACTTTATTACCCAATGATCATGATGACTCCACCTTGATTATTACCATAAAAAGTTCTTCACACATCGGTAAAATAATTTTTAACGATGCCCCGAAATATAAAATGGGATAATGGAGGACGCAATAGACTTTGAGGAGCAACTATGTGACAAATACTAGTCACTCTAGAAATTACTCACTTGTTGAACTAAACCATAATATTCTTCCTTTTATCTCATTGTGCAAAAGGTGACAAAATCACCCACCTCAACTTGTTCACATACCTTCTCACAAGAAAGAAAATTTCACACACCTAGTTACCAACACTTCAACAAGGAGTTTAAGTTCAAACACACTCTCTCTCAAGAAATTATCATTGTTAACAAGTACTATGAAATAGGCTTGCCCCTATTTTCAATCCCCACTACAATGAGCACACTTGGTTGGGAAGCACACAAGTATTTTTGAGCTTGTAATGTAGGTTTAGGGTGGGGAAGGATATCAACTTAAGACAATAAGACTAAACTATGAACTTCTACATCACACTCTTTTCACTTTTTGCTATTGGGCCTCTTCATTTCCTTTACTATTGTGCCTACTTTGACTTTCCCTAGTTTTTTCACTTTCCACTTTTTTTTTTGTGCATAAATCATTCCTTTCTTTCCAAGTCAATTTTTCTCTTCTTACCTTAGCCAATTGCGCCCTCTTCTTGGATCCTCAAGGGGTAGATGAGGGCACTAGGGTGCACCCATGTATCATTAGCATACTCCTAAGCCCCTGCACTCCTGTACAACTTAGTAATCAAAGAGAGGAAGAAGAGATGTGTACCACATTGGCTCTTGAAATAATCCATTTCATTGACCACGAGCTGAACAACATCCAAAAGGATGCCGTCAAGAATGCAAGCAACCATACGAGCGCGCGGGTTTAGGAATACTGTCAGGTGGGTACTAAAAGAGACTCAACTACAAATTATGTGCAACCATACATGAGCCTCTGATATTAAGTCATTCATGGAGATACTATTTTTAGTCTTTACTCAAGAGACTTCTTTTCCAGGGCACAACTGTTGCGCCATCCAACTCCCCGGTTTACACCATTAAGCTTTGAATTCACCCATTCCTTCATGTTGGAGATGATTAACAACATTGATTTTCTTATCCCCAACTCTCATCGGTTTTACATGAATCTTAATTGTCACATTGAATGGGCTCGAGAAAGACACTACACTAATTTTGGCATAAAATTTATAGACCCATTATTCATTTCTAATGCACATATCTGGAGCAATGCACTGCCACCCCATGGCTTCAAGTTTGTCATTAAACACCAGTAGCTTCTCTGACACATTTTCCATGAAAAATCCTCTTTTTGGGAGAAACTTTGTCCTCTAAAGATCACTCTAGTAGAGAGTGTGGCACTCGGATGCCATGAATAGAATATGATCATACTTGTCCATGAAATTACTCTAAAATCACTAGGCATACATAATATAAATCAATGAAAATTTAACATGCAAACTATGTCCATTGTTCACTAAGGCTCATAGTAATGAGTGCTTGGCTAAAAAATTTAAAGTGCCAAAATTTTGGCAAGGCTAAAAACTGGCCCCGGTTACTACAATTGTAGGCGATGACTACGTTCATGGTGGTAAAATCACGGATTGTGACCGCGGTCATGATATCTGAGGCTTGTTTCATACCATCTTCTTATGTTCAAAACCCTTCCAAATGTTTAGTCCACTAGCATTCTCTACCATATGGATTTACATAAAGTCCAATTGAACAATGCTAACAAGTGTTCGCATGCGCCCTTTCAATTAGCAAGAATCATTATTAAAAGTACATTTATGCAATGTATCAAACACTTGGTGTGCACACTGCATTATTTTATATTTTGCACATATTTTTGGGTACTCAAGACTTCCCCACTTATGTGCACACCTTACTCAAACACCCGAAACCACACAAATAACAATTATGACAACATGGAAGCATAACAATTAAAACTTTAGGACCTCTCTAAATCATGCATTCTAACGACTCTTTTAAAAGATTTTAAGCATAGATTTATGACACCTACCCGAATTGTAATGCAAGGAGAAGACTAGGATGCTTTTGGAGGGCTCAAAAGCTTGGCCAGAATTTGATCCAATTAGAGAATAAAACTTTAAAAAGAGTATGAGGCGAAATGCCGGTGGGAAATTAGGGATTAAGTGGCTAAAGATTCCACAATGCAGTCAGGTGTCCGCGGTCGTGGACACGCGGGTGACCATGATTGTACCAAGGGACCGCAATTATGGTAACTGAGAGTATTTTTTCTCCCCTATTTTCCTCATGTTTAGGTCTTTGCTCAATTTTTACAATTTTTTCCCTTTTTTAGTTTTTATTACAAAATTGTACACTTCCCCCTTTCCAAGATCATCCAATTCACTCCATAGTGCCATAAATACATGAATTATTTATATGCAAAATCTAGCATCTATACTACAAAAACATGACAAAAGGATACGATCCACTTTCATGGTATTTTTGGGTTGCCTCCCACCTAGAGCCTTAGTTAACGTTGTGGCACGATGTTTTCTTTCAGCAGTATTTAAGGTGGGTCCTCAAGCCCCTCCTCATTTGCCCTCTCACTTTCCACATTGACCACGAAAACAATTTGGAGCTTCGCGATTTGCTTTTTTGTTTTGCATATTTTGAAAGAGACCTCATCCTCAGGTACCCTAAAATTTATTTCCCCCATCTCTAAATTGACAATGGATCTTAAGGTGGAAAAGAAAGGGCAACCAAGGATGATAGGTACCTCTTTGTCCATTTCACGTCCAATACCACAAAATCCACCAAAAGTGTAAACTTGTCCACTTTAACAAGGATATTAAATAAAATTCCCACTGGCCTTTTGATAGACTGGTCCACCATTAATTGTCGCATTGAGGTCGGTGTGGGGGAATCTAATACAAGCTTCTTGTAAATGACAAAAGGAATTAAGTTGATACTCACACCAAGGTCACATATAGATTTTGCAAACTCATATGTACCTATTATGAAAGGAATGGTGAACGCTCTGGGGTCATCTTCCTTTTCAAAAACCTTACTATCCATTATAACCCTACACCGATGAGTGATCTCAATGGTGTAACCTATGACAAACTTTTTTATAGACATCAACTTTTTCATTAACTTAGCGTATCTCGGTATCTCTTGGATAGCCTCGAGCAATGAAATCTTTATCGATAGATTGCTAAGTTTTGCCATGAACATCCTAAATTTTTCACCTTCCTCTTTTTAATGCAATCGTTGAGGGAATAGGGGAAGAACTTGGATTGTGGTTCTTTCTCCATTTTGTGGCTTTTTAACCTCAACCACTTTTTCATCACTTTTATCGGTCTCTTTCACATTATTTTATTCTCTACTTTAACGTAATACCTTCTTTGATTTAGCTTTGGGAATTTTCTCACTCAAGTATCCTTTAGAGGGATCATCAAGTGTCTTTTCAATACTTGTGACAATTTCTAGAACTTGAGCGTGATTCTTTGAATTAGCATTCATGTCACTAGGGAGTCCACTTCTAGGCCTAGCATTTAGTTGTATAGAAATTTGCCCAATTTGGGTTTTTAATTGCTTGATAGAGGCAGAGTGAGACACCACAATTTGAGATACTTGAGAGAAGTCACCTTTCAACTCACAAACCTTTTTGTCCGTACCTTCCACTCTATTCAACATTTCTACTAACACATCCTCGGTCTTGAATTTTTTGGGATCAATGGTACTTGAATCCTTGGCCTTAGCTAGATCACGAGGGGGAACATAATAGTCATAATCATTCTCCCTATCCATCCTATCTCTATCCCGCTCATGGTCTATTAAACCTTGATTCCCACCTTACATTTGATAGGTGGGGCGGGAACCCCCTTAGTAGTTAGCCAAATACTAGATTACCTCATCCAAGTTCTTTTCTTCTTCATCATCTTCATAAGATTTTAATGCTACGACATTTACCACTTTTATGGGTGCACCCATAACATGATTTGTCAAGAGGTCAAGTTGGGTCATTATTTTTGCCATGGTCCCCTCCTTCTGTTCAGTCCACTTTCTTTGTTCATTATAAAACATGGAAGTAGTGGAAGGTAACTTGGGAAATTTGGTATCCCGGGTATGCCAACCCCAATTTTGCTTTGACACTTCTCCTATCAATAGAAAGACTGTATGGTGGTTTATCTTCACTATGGAGCGAACCGTCACATTATCCAACACAATTTTATTTAATAGATCAAGGTCATGGTAGAAGATCTTAAGAAGCATCTTCTCCGGGACTTTATGATTCGGGAATTGGGCTAATTTTCCATTAAACCATTCCTAAGCTTCAAACAATGACTCTCCATTCATTTGACAGAAATTCACAATCTCGTCCCACTTTTTAAGCATTTTAAATAGTGGGAAGTATTTATCAAAAAACACCATAGTAAGCTCGTTCCAAAATGTAATTGAGTTAGGGGAAGTGAGCGGGGCTACAAAACTGCCTCACTCATTAGTGTGAATGGGAAGAGGTTAAGCCGGATAGATTCTTGAGTAATGTGTATTATATTAAATAGTACACACACATCTACAAAATTCTTTAAATGGAAATTTGTGTCCTCAAAGGCTTGACCCCATACAGCCCTTTCATTTGCAACATGTAAAGGATTACGCTAGTGTAATACCCCATAATTATCTTAGCTCAATTCAGCCCATAGTACATGTACAAGAGGCTTAGAACATGAATATTTGGCCTAGTGTTGGAGAGTTAGTTTCATTTTTTCCCTCTTAACTTTGGTGATTTTTAAAGTGACCTTCCCAAACCTGGGATGTTTGTGAGTTGATTCATTTTCAAGGGTGTAAGGGGCATGTCTCAGGTAAGTTTTGATTTGTTTGGACGAGGTTTGGACCATATTTGTATTTCCAAAATAGCAGCTCACTGCAATTGTGGTGCATCACGGTGGCTATAGCAGTGGTTACCTAACCGTATCACGGTGACGTTCAAAATGACAATTGTCAGATTCCAGTAAATCATCGTGATTGCACTACATTGCGGTGGAATCGCGATGATAGCCTTGGCGCATCACAGTGAAGGTTGAATCGGCGTTCTAGTTATAAATTTTGATTTACCAAGGGTTGTCTTGTCATTGTCCCTAACCTAAATCCATCCAAAACACAAAATTAAAACCTCAAAGGAACATTATATATTCCATTATTCTTAATTTCTATCCTAGAAAGTAATTCCCTCTCAAGAACAAACCCTAGCCCCTTCAATATTCAAGCTCAAGTTTCAAGAAAACCACCAAGAGCCTTCATGAATTCTTTAATTAATGTATGTTAAATGTTCGTCTATGTGTCATTTTCACCCATGGAGTTCAAGAACCCAATTTCAAATTTTAAAGCTATGGATTATACATGTTATCAAGAATTTTATCCATGAATTTCCATGAATCTCGATTATATATCATGTTTACATGCAATTGTTGTTGTTATTAAACCCTACACATTTTGAATGGTGCTTGTTCGGTGATTTAAGCCTTAATTAGTGATTTTAGTATTGAAACCATGCTATCTTTACATGTTAAAATTACCCTCATGTTTAAACCATGAATTGCAAGTGTTTGATGAAATGCCCAAAGGAATGAGTTTTGAATAATGACTACTTATCATGTCCTTAAGGTTTTAGCATGGTCTTGTTGTTATTTCTATCGAGTCCTAGGGGTTATGAATACTCAAAAATTTATCTTCTTACTATAACTCCCCGAATCTGGTACCCAAAATGCTACACGATGCTCATGACCCCGAAGGACCACAAGCTAACCCATGACTGATATGTGTAACTGAGCACTGAATAATACATTGTAAATATGTGTAATATAAGCTGTTAGGCCATAAGGTTCAAAACTGAACTAATAATGAATATAATACAATATCTGTAATGGGGTATGACAATACCCAAAACTAAGATAAACTATCTGAAATATGTTGTAGTTTGAAAGCCTCTAAACTGTCTGAAAACTGTAGAGTTGATGGGACATGTCCCCAAAAAACTTCAATTTATTGAAAGAATAAAGTAATAAAATAATCATGTTATCCTCGAATGATAGAGAATTACTATAAGTCTAGCTACTGAACGCCTGATCTACTAAGGATGCTCGGGAGCTAGTGCTTCTAAACCTGTGGTATAAAACACCATAGAGCAAATACGTCAGCACGTTGAATGTAATAGTATGCAAGTGAGGTAGGCTGAATGCAATGGTTCATATGCATGAAAAATACTAACAGGATAAATAACATAAACATGACAATACATGCATAAATAAGAGAGTGTAACTGAATTTGTGATAACACTGACTCATGAATTCTGATAATATGGATTTACTGATATCTGAGTGCTAATACTGGCATACTGAATAACTGAGTCTATAGAGTATTGAGGGACTGATGTTATATTATTAATAAAGGAAAAATTGTTCTTGACGGTTCTGATTATGAAGAACTGGTCTGATTGACGGTATCTGACAGTCCTATAATTGAATACTGATAACATGGGATACTGATAAATGTATAGCTAATAACTGATACTGAGCCACTATATCTGATAGTCTAGGTTCTAATGGAACTAGTTGAGTTCCATACTATTCTGAGTTAACTGTATCTGATAGTCCTAAAATCTGAAGAACTATCTGAGTTCTATTACTGAGACTGAATGACTGTATGTGACAGTCCCAAATTTGTAACTGAAATTGTGGAAAGCATCCATCTAAAAGACATGATCCTAATACGCCATTATGGCTGAGTTGGGGTCCAAACTGTAACCCCAATTGGAAGGGTGTCAATACCGCACCACTGGTAAGGAAAATCTGTGAGTAACCCTTATATAATAGAAAAATCTAGTGAGAATTGTAGGAACCCTTATATAACATGTTAAGCCACCTCATCGACCCTCATATAATAGGCTATGATGTCTCAACCTATGCTAGCTACGTAGTTCAGGAAAGCAAGGATTGCTTCTAAGAATCACACCCTCATATAATAGGTGAGTTCCCATCATTGGGTTAATTCGGTGCTAATTCCTACTCCCATCTGAATAGACACTGAACATGATTAACTGAACTGTACTAGACTGAATTCATGGAAATTCTTTTTCTAATGGAATACTATTAAGATTATTGAATTATTGAGCTTTCATGAGTCACATGACTGACTGGATTCTATGTACCATGGATTGACTAAGGTATCGTGAAAATATGACACTAAATCTAGGCACAAAACTATATTGTCGGGTACAAGTACCCCTAGGACTCGATAGCATGAAACTGACAGAACATGACACTTCTCGAACACATGACCAATATCAACAATTCATAATACATCAATTTGGGGATTTCATGAAGAACATGGTTATCATAGTCTTGCACATGAATGGAATTGCATATAAAAATTTCATATTTTCATAAACCTATTCTCATGGACATTCCCTTAACCATTCATAATGCACACAATATCATGTAAGTCATTCTTGGTCATAGGGTAAAGCACACATTTTTCACTTCGGTCATAATTAAGCTATATTGCATAATTTCTATTCTCTTAGGCATTTTATTAAAAACCTAGGATGCATGACTTAGGGCATAGGCATGACCATCAAATTAATACAACAAAACACCATATTTCAACTCAATTTCACATGTTTCATACCACATACTATCATAGGTTCATGAACAACACATAAGGATTCCAACTTGGGAACCATACAACCATAATCACATGAACATAATCAACCCACAACAAAATATTCACAATACAAGATTTAAAACTTGATTCTTGGTCTTCATACATGAAAGAAATCCATGATTGAACACTGTGCATACCTTAGTTCTTGATTCTATGAAGATTGACAGAGAGATTCTTGTATTTGAGTCTTGGATTTGAATCCCCAATTGAATACCCTAGCTTATTCTTGAGAGAAACTTGAGAGAAACACTATGTTTTGGATGAAAAATAGCTGAATCATGTGTTATTGGGTTTAAATAAGGGTGAGAAATTGACACTTTTAACCCTGGGATGCATATTTTTAATTTTTGTGAAAATTTCCCGATTTTTATCCTTGGAGAAACATGCCACTATCGGACCAACTCACTTGAACTGGACAATTGGGAATCTGCATGGTGGCGCGATGCGGGGCTATCGCGTTGCCACTTTGTTTGCGACCTGGAAGTTTGGAATGATGCAAAGACACCACGCGGAGACACTGGAAAAGGAAAATTCTGAATTTGAGCCCTGGCGCAACATGCTATAATCACTGAGGCTCACTGGATTTTGACGATTTCTATTTTGGCCTGCTCCGTGATGCGTTGATGGCTCAGGTGGCACACTGTCTTTCTAAAATATCTCAAACTCTTCGTTCGAGTGTTAGATTTGGGCGAATTTGTTATCGATGGAAAGCTTATTCAATTTCCCACATGATAAAAAATGAAAAACTTTAAAATACCACTTTTAGTAAAGTGGATTTATCTTTGAAACAATTCTTTAATATTTTTGGGATGATTTTAAGCTAGATAAAAGTATGGGGTATTACACTTACTTAGTTTAAGTATTTTTAGAATGGTCTCGGATATATGTTAGAGTATTATCAGTCCAGTCAGTATATCATGTTAGTATATTTTCTAAGACCAAAAATTAGAGTTAGTTAAGTTGGGAGTAGGATTTAGCACCGAGTGAACCCAGGGATGGGGGCTCACTTGCCAGTTTAGGGTCTGACTTTTAGTAGTAGTCCCTGTATTCCAGAACTATGTAGCCAGCGTAGGTTAGAAATGTTAACTTTCCAATTGAGGGTTGATATATATCTCACTAGAGAACCTGCCAGCAAAGGGTGACTCATTAGTCCTTTGGGACTTTATTTCAGTGGATCCACACAACTAGTATTAGTACCCGCAGTATGATACTAACACCTTCTAATTGGGGCACAGGTAAGATCCCAATTAGCTCATATTGGGGCATGTTGATTAGATAATAGCTCCCACAGTCTCAGTCCAGTATTCAATTCAGAGTTTAGTTTCCAGGCTTGCTTGACCAGGGCATACAGTTATTGGTCATTCAGTATCAGTAGTTCAATATTTCAGGTTACAGACTACCCTAGTATCATGCCATATGCTTGGTCATGCATTCATATATTTTTTAGTTTCTTCTTGACTATACATCAGTTATCTCATGTTATTTGTTCAGTCTGTTATTAGTTCTGCATATGAGCCATGCATACCAGCCTAACCTCATTTAGCATACGAGTACATTCAATGTACTGACCGCATACTCATTTCTTTCACTATGATGTCTCATATCATAGGTTCAGACTCTTAGGCTCCTAACTGTACCTAGACTTTCCAGTCCATAACAGCAGTAGCAGTGGTGAGTCCTCATCCTTCAAGGTCAAGTTATCTTATATTCAGTTATGTCAGTATTTTAGTTATTTATCAGTCAAAGTTAGTTGGGGGGCTATCCTATAAACTCCACATTCTGTCAGTTTAGAGGCTTTCAGACTAATACAGATAGATAGTCAGTGTTTATTCATTATTATCAGGTTTTAATTAGTATTGACAATAAGTTTCAGTTGTTATAAACTGTGATCCAGTATTTATTTTGAGTTTCTAAAACCTTATGGTGTTTCCAATTAAATTCCGTATATGTTCTTCATTAATTTATTCAGTGCTCACAACAAGTACCAACAGGGGCTAGCTTGTGGTCCTTCTAGGTTGTAAGAAACGTGTGGCATCCAGGGTGTACTCTCGGGGAATTACAAACTTGGTATTAGAGCCTAAGATTTTAAAGTATCCTAGGGAGTCTAAAATTTGCGTTGAGTAGAGTTTTGTGCATGGGTTTAAAGTGAGCCACACTTACGGACAAGAGGTTACAAGACATCTTAGGAAAGGTTTCTCTTCTTTCAGAATTCATATAGTGTGAGTGAGTATAATCTCAACTTAAACTCTTTTTTTAATTCAATCTTCTTTCCGATTACAAAACATGCCTCCCAGAAAGAATAATGGAAGGAGAAATGGGAATCACCCCTAACCTTCACCTGTTCAGGAAGATCTCCTAAACGATCATGTATCCTATGCCGAATTCATTGCTATATTCACTAATTTATTTCACTCATTAGTAGCTGAGAATAATTAGCCTGCTGTCGTCCTAGCTGTTCCATCATCTAATACTGCCGCAGCTAGGATTCAGGACTTCACCCAAATAAACCCTCCTCTATTTTCAGGATCTATGTTTTATAAGGATCTGTGGGACTTCCTTGATATGGTTAAGAAGGTTACTAATATTATGGGTGTGACTTCTAGTGAGAGTGAAGAGTTGGGTGCTTACCAGTTGCAGGATGTTTCTCTCCCCTTGTATAAGTAGTGGAAGGTAGATTGAGGAGTAGATGTAGGGCCTATTGAATGGGAAGATTTTACGACAATCTTTTTAGATAGGCTCTTTCACATGGAGTTAAGGGAAGCTATGGTCCAGGAGTTTATTAATTTGAGGTAGGGAAACATGAGTGTGAAAGAGTATACTCTTAAGTTTACTCGGCTAGCCAGGTATACTCCTAATATAGTGTCTGATGATAGATCTAGGATGAGTAAGTTTGTCTCTAGTATAGCTGATAGTACGGTTAAAAATTATAGGACTACAATGTTGATTAATGAGATGGACTTGTATAGGTTGTTGATCCATGCTCAATAGATTGAGGAGTAGAAGTTTAAGGAAAGACAAAGAGAGAATAAGAAAGCCCAAACGGGTAGCTTTAATTTTTCTCAACCAAGGTTAGAGTGTGGTAACCATCCTCAATTTAATCAGAATCTTCAGCCCCAACTCCATCTTCAGCTATTGTGCCAACATCTATGTTCTAAAATGATAATCGGGATAGCGCGCTAGGCCCTAAGCCCAAGGAAAGTATGAATTGTGGACACACAAATCTTCTTTACTAAAAATGTGGTAGAAACCATTAGGGTGTGTGTATAGCTAGAAGTTATGTATTCTTTGGGTGTGGCAAGCTAGGCCACAGGGTTAGGTATTGCCCACAGAGTAGTCAGCAGGGTCAGTCTAGTCGTCCCCCAGTTTTGTCTGATATCCCAACTCAGTAGGGTGCAACTTCCAGTGCCACCAGTGGTTAGTGCCCAAACATATTATATGCACTTCAGTCTTGATAGGATCAATAAAGTTCTCTTGATGTGGTTATTGGTACGTTACAGGTCTTTTATTTACATATTTATGCTTTATTAGATCCCGTATCTTCTCTTTATTTTGTAACCCTTACATAGCTATTTATTTTGGTATTAGTCCTAAGACATTAGTAGAATACTTCTCAGTGACTACCCCAGTAGGTGTCTCTACTATAGCCAGGCAGGTATACAGGAACTGTCTGGTCATAATATCCCATAAAGTCACTTTAGATGATCTTGTAGAGATAGAAATGACTGATTTTGATGTCATTTTTGACATGGATTGTCTCTACTCATGAGATTACTAAGTTAATTGTAGAAACAGAGTTGTAAATATACACTTTTTGAAAGAACAAGTTCTTGAATGGAGGGGTAGTACTTCATCTATTAGTGGTTAGTTTGTTTCGTACATTAGAGCAAGGAAAATAATATCCAAGGGGTGTGTCTACCAGCATGTTCAGTTTAAAGACTCCAATTATGAGACTCCTAGTCTTGATTCAGTTTCAGTATTGAGGGAATTCCCTAATGTGTTCCCTGAAGATCATCTCGGAGTCCCTCCCGAAAGGAAAATTTACTTCAAAATAGACCTTCTTCCAGATACCCAACCTATCTCTATTCTGCCCTATAGAATGGCACCAATATAGCTTAGGGAGTTAAAGGAATAGTTAAAATATCTATTAGATAAGCAATTCATCAGTCCCAGTGTTTCCACATAGGGCACTCCAGTCCTCTTCGTGCCTAAGAAGGACGGTTCCCTTAGAATGTGCATCGATTACGATCATTTAAACAAAGTCACGATCAAGAATAAGTACCCACTCCCTAAAATCGATGACTTTTTTAACCAACTTCAAGGTTCTAGTTATTTCTCTAAGATATACCTCAGATCCATCTATTATCAGCTTAGAGTCAAAGAATGTGACATTCCAAAAATAGCTTTTAAAACTCGGTATTGTCAGTTTGAGTTCCTAGTCATGTCCTTTGGTCTAACAAATGCCCTAGAAGCTTTCATGTACTTGATCAACCGAGTGTTCAATCAGTACTTTGACATGTTTGTCATAGATTTTATAGTTGATTTTCTTGTCTATTCCCATATTGAAAATGATCATGCAGACTACCTCAGAATAGTATTGCAGACTCTTAGAGCCCATCAACTGTTCACTAAATTCATTAAGTGCAAATTTTTGGCTAAGATCAGTAGCATTACTTGGTCATCTTATTTTTGGTGATGGCATTAGAGTTGACCCTCAAAAGACCGAACCAGTGAGAAGCTGGCCCAAAACTATTTTTTCATCAAGCATCAGGAGTTTCTTGGTTTTGGCTAGCTATTACAGATAGTTTGTTGAAGAGTTTTAGTTTATTGCATCCGCTATGTTTAGATTGACTCAGAATAAAGTCAAATTTTAGTGGTCAGATTCCTGTGAGAAGAGTTTTTAGGAGTTGAAGACTCGACTCATCTCATCCTTAATTTTGACATTACCCAATAGCTCATATGGGTTTGTTGTTTACTGTGATGCTTCCAGAGTTGGTTTGGATTGTGTGTTGATGCATAGAGGTAAGGTCATTGCCTATGTCTCTAGACAACTTAAGCCCCATGTAAAGAATTATCCTACCCATGATCTTGAGTTAGCAAATATTATTTTTGCCTTGAAAAATTAGAGGCATTATCTGTATGGGGTATATGCGTTCACGGAGTACAAAAGTTTGCAGTATGTGTTTTCACAGATAGAGTTAAATCTCTGTCAGAGAAGCTGGTTAGAATAATATGAAAGATTATGATTTATGTGTTTTATATCATCCGAGCAAGGACAATATAGTGACAGATGCGCTTAGTAGATTATCTATGGGTAGTGTTTCTCATGTGGAGAGTAATAAGTAGAAGTTAGTTCAGGGGGTTCATCAATTGGCTAGATTAGGCATTCATTTTGTTAACTCAGCTAAGGGTAGTGTATGGGTTCAGAATAGTTTAGAATCTTCTATGGTTGTTGAAGTAAAATAAAAGCAAGATAAATATCGTAGATTTGTTAAGTTAAAGGAGTTAGTTAGGGATCAGAAAGTAGAGGTTTTCTCCCAAAGGGGGACATGGTATGTTGTGTTGCCAAGGTAGACTGTGTGTGTCATGCGTAGATGATTTGAGTTTGTAGATTCTCACAGAAGTGCATGGTATGTGTTACTCTATTCCACTAGGAGAAACGAAGATGTACGTGATTTATGAGAAATTTATTAGTGGAGCGGTATGAAAAGGGATATTAAAAAGTTTGTATCCAAGTATGGTAATTGTCAACAGGTTAAAGTTAAGCATCAAAGTCCTAGTGGCACTATATAAGAGTTCAGTATTCCCACTTGGAAGCAGGAAGAGGTCAATATGGATTTTGTGATGGGTTTGCCTCGTACTCGTCATAAGCATGATTCAATTTTGGTCATTATGGATAGGATTACAAAATCATCCCATTTATTGCAAGTCCATACTTCTTATTCATCCAATGACTATGCCAAGATCTATATTAGAGAGTTGGTTAGATTGCATGGAGTTTCGTTGTCCATC
Organism: Capsicum pubescens; assembly: GCA_030864215.1. Taxonomy (NCBI): domain Eukaryota; kingdom Viridiplantae; phylum Streptophyta; class Magnoliopsida; order Solanales; family Solanaceae; genus Capsicum; species Capsicum pubescens. Next base: position 151,323,932 of record CM061543.1, on the reverse strand, counting down.
ATTTCAAATATAGGTTCTTATTTTACCTCTAATTTTGTAAGTCTTTTCAGAAGGGTCTTGGTACCCAAGTTCATCTCAGTATAGCCTTTAACCCTTAGACAAATGGTCAGGTAGAGGGGACCATTCAGACCTTAGAGGACATGTTGAGATCTTGTGTTATCGACTTTAAAGGTAGTTGGGATGATCACTTGCCATTGATTTTGTTCCCCTACAACAACAACTATCATTCTAGTATTCAAATGGATCTATTTGAGGCTCTATATTAGAGGAAATGTAGATCTCCTATTGGTTGGTTTGAGGTAGGTGAGACTACATTAATAGGGCCAGATTCAGTGTTCAAAGCTTTGGAGAAAGTTTAGTTGTTCACAGAGAGGCTTAAGACAGCCCAGAGCCAACAAAAATCTTATGCAGATGTGAGAAGAAAGGATCTCAAATTTGAGATTGGTGATTTTGTATATTTGAAGATCTCTCCCATGAAAGGAGTGAAGATATTTGGCAAAAAGGGGAAGCTCAGTCCCTGATATGTAGGCCCTTTCAAGATCTTGAGTCATTTTGGGAAGGTAACATATAATCTTGAGTTGCCAGCAAATTTGGCCTCAGTGCATCCAGTGTTCCATGTTTCCTTATTAAAGAAGTGTATTGGTTACCCAACAGTCGTTGTTCCTTTAGAGAGCTTATATATTCAGAATGGCCTTTCTTACAAAAAACTACAAGTTGAAAACTTAGATCGCCAAATTTATAGACTAAGAGTCACAGGAGTTCCCTTGGTCAAAGTTCCTTGGAGGAATCAGTTCGTTGAGGGAGATCCTTAGGAAGTAGAAGAAGACATGCGTACAAGGTACTCTTACTTTTTATCTGCAAACTCAGACTCGTCTCAAGGTAATAGTTTTCCCTAGAGTTACTCTTTTCCAGCCATATAATCATGTTTATGTCATAGCATGCATTCACGAATCTATTTAGTCAGTCACCATGTTTCAGGCTCAGTCATGTAATCAGGTTTTAGTAATGCATAATAAGCATGGGATCTTAGGACCTCGATATTCTTAGATTAATTAGTCTTATTTAAGGACGACTATTCCCAAAGTAGAGATATTGTAATACCTCATAATTGTCTTAGCACAATTCATCCAATAGTATATGTACAATAGGTTTAGAACCTGAAAATTTGGCTAAGTTTTGGAGACTTAGTTTCATTTCTAGCCTTTTAAATTTGTTGATTTTTAATGTGACCTTCCTGACCCCGATACATAATTTTGTGAGTTGAGTCATGTTCAGTGATGTAAGGGGCATGACTCAGGTAAGTTTCAGATTTTTTTGATGAGGTTTTGACCTCATTTGGATTTACAAAATGGCAACTCACCTTGATTGTGGCACAATGAAGTGGATATAGAGGTGTTCACCTCACCGCGACGTGGTGAAGTTCAAAATGAAAATTGTTAGATTCTAGCAAGTCATAGTGATTGTACCGCATCATGGTGGAATTACGATGATAGCCTTGGTGCATCATGGTGAAGGTCCAATCGACATTCCAATTAAGAATTTTAATTTCCCAATGGTACTCTTGTCATTTTCCCTCACCCAAATCTGTCAAAAACATAAAATTAAAACCCCAAAGGGGCATTATGTGCCCCATTATTCATAATTTCACTCCAAGAAAGTAATTCCCTATAAATAACAAACCCTATCTCCTTCAAGGTTCAAGCTTAAGTTTCAAGAAAACCACCAAGAACCTTCATGAATTCTTCAATTAAGGTGTGTTAAATGTTCATCTATGGGTCCTTTTAGCCCATGTAGTCCAAGAACCCAATTTAAAGTTTTAAAGCTATGCTTTTTTACATGTTATCATGAATTTTATCCATGAATTTCCATGAATCTCTATTTTATATCATGTTTACATGCAATTGTTGTTGTTGTTATACCTACGCATTTTTAATGGCTCTTTTTCGCTAATTTAAACCTTAATTGGTGATTTTAGTACTGAAACCATGTTATCTTTACATATTAAAGATATCCCCATTTTTAAACCATGAATTGCAAATGTTAGATGAAATGCCCAAAGGAATGAGTTTTGAATAATGACTACTTATCATGTCCTTAAGGTTTTATCTCAGTTTTGAATAAGGACTACTTATCATGTCCTTAAGGTTTTAGCTCGTTCTTGTTGTTATTTCTATCGAGTCCTGGGGGTTATGAATACCCAAAAACTTAGCTGCTTACTTAGTTTTAATATTTTCAAAATCGTCTCGGATATATATTAGAGTATTATCAGTCTAGTCAGTATATGATGTTAGAAAATTCAACTCAGACCAGTAATTAGAGTTAGTGTCGTTGGAAATGGAATTTAGCACAAAGTAAATGCAGGGATCGGGGCTTACCTGCTAGTTGAGGGTGTGACCATTAGTAGCAGTCCCTGCGTTCAAGAACTATGTAGCTAGTGTAGGTTAGAGATGTTAACCTGCAAACTAAGGGTTGACATAAATCTCACTAGAGAAACTGCCAGTAGAGGGTGACTCGTTAATCCTTTGGGACTTCATTTCAGCGAATCCACACAGCTAGTGTTAGTACCCATGGCATGGTACTGACTCCCTTCCAACTGGTGTCACAGTTTGCACCCCAATTAACTCATATTGGGGCATGTTGGTTAGATCATAGCTCCCACGGTCTCAGTCCTGTATTTAGCTCAACGTTTAGTTTCTAGGATTACATGACTAGGGCATATAGTTATTAGTCATTCAGTATTAGTAGTTCAGTATTACAGGTTACAGACTACCCCAGTATCCTGTCATATGCTTGGTCATGCATTCTCAGATTTTATATTTTCTTGCCTACTATGCATCCATTATCTCATGCTATTTATTCAGTTAGTTATTATTCCTACATATGAGCCATACATACTATCCTAACCTCATTTTGTATATTAGTACATTCAAAGTACTAACCGTATACTCGTTTCTTGCGTTGTGATGTCTCATATCATAGGTTCATATACTTAGGATCCTAATTGTGCCTAGACTTTCCAGTCCTTCAGTAGCAGTAGTAGTGGTGAGTCATCATCCTTTATGTAATTAGTTTATTTATTTAGTTAGTAAGAATTAGTTAGGGGATTATCCCATCAACTCTACATTCAGTTAGTTTAGAGGCTTTGAGACCAGTACAGACAAATAGTCAGTTTTCAGTCGTTATTATCAGTTGTTTTATCATTATTGACAGTATGTTTTAGATGTTTTAATCTATGATCCAATATTGATTTTCAGTTTCTAAAACCTTATGGAATTTCCAGTTAAATTCTACACATGTTCTCTGTTACTATATTCAGTGCTCACATCAGGTACCAACAGGGGTTAGCTTGTGGTCCTTCGAGGCTGTAAGCACCGTGTGGCATCCAGGGTGTACTCTCAGGACATTATAGCTAGTCCTATAGAAGGTTTTGTTCCCATTAGTTTGTGGTATATGGATTACACTTGTATGGATTGCTTCATTTAGTTGGCCCTCATCATCTAGGGGACAGTCAAAGGGGCCTATGTTGCTTGATTTATCACTCATTGTTCCGTTAAAACTTCAATCACTTAAAACATTTTCAAAAACAACAAATAAAGTAAATTATACCACCCCGAGTATTCCCAAGTATAAATCACACCGCACAATTGAAATCTATATTCTACTCCCCGGTAACGGGGCCATTTTGATAACACTTAACTCACTTCTATGTTTGATAGGTAAGGCGGTCATTGTCAATAACCCAACTGAAGTTGGGATCGAATCCACAAGGAGAGAATTACAAATTTCAAGTCCTATGGGTGCTCTAATTACTAAAAGGTTACCCAAAATACTAATAAACATGACATGTAAAATAAAATGGGGGAATTGATTTGGGATTTGTGTGTAGTTATTTTTGGTTAACAACGCCCGAATATGAAACTTTTGACTTAAAATCAAGATTTGAGGAGATCCTGGGATTATGTCTACCTAGAAGTAAAAACATGTGGGCTGATGATAGTTTAACATGAAGCATAGTTGTTAACTAAAGGATAGGCTAGGTTGAAGATCATTGTAGTTAATCTTTCAATAAAACCACAATGATTTCACCCATTGGGTCTTTCGAGAACCTAACTAGTGTGCAATTCGTAATCATCCAAAACCTTAATAAAGTATCCCTATTTATAGAATGATTCTCTTGACATGATTTACACTTCAATTACACTTATTTCTAAGATTGCATAAGGTAGTAAACCATACGATTAATTTTCCGCCATTGACTTATTCCTCTATAATCCTTTTTCAAGTATGTTATGGGTAACGTCATGTTCACCTCCATCCCTCTTTCAAGGATGATGAAGGGTTTCTAGAGTATTGGGGTTTTCACCCATCAAACCCATTTAGAGATTTGGGGTTTTAACCCACAAATTCAAACTCATAAATTCAAGAAATGGTGGAATCCATACTTAACATCTAACAATCATGCAAACATAACAACACCCACACACAATTACACTTTAATTCAACATAATCCCAAGAATAATTTACTTAGCTACTCATGAAGAAAGTGAAGAAAGATATACCATAAGGATTATCCAAAGCATCTATTCTTCCCAAAATACTAAGAAATCAAGCCTTCACAATTAGTTACACACTTTCCCAATTAGGTTTCTTCCTTCCAATTCAAAATTGTCTATGAGGTAAGCAATACCCAAAGAAGAAAGGGATTTTGCCTTTATAAGTTTTGGGATTCATCCAAGAGAAATTACAAAATTTCCCTGGGTAATACTCCCTCTTAGCCATGATCGCGTGAGGTTGTCCTCGCTCACGGCCAATGCGACTGCAGTGGTGTTTCGTGATCACACTATCTTGACCATATTTGATGAACCACAACCGCAGTTTGAGGATCCCGATTGTAGTAACTAAGGTTGAACTATTCCAGGTCTTCAACTGCACTTTCTTGCTCCCTTTTGATCATTTTCAGCTCCAATTCACATCTTTTGATCTTATCCACTCTATTCCTGCAAAGTGTGGATATTAGTGCATTTGATCACAATTGTGTCTCTTTTATTCATTCAAAACAAGTTAATGTGAATGAATGATGAGTGCAAATAAGTGGTAAAGTCACCACTCATCAATCCTCTCCCACTTCCACTCGGGAATGGTCAATCTCAAATCAGGCAGCTAGGCCTCTAATGCTTAAATTTCACCTACTGCAACATAGGAAACAAGCTACAATATTTGCTACATCTCTTTTCATTTCACTCCACTAGTAGTGTTACCTTAAATTTGTATGCATCTTAGTTGTCCTAGGGTGAATAAAGTATCTAAAGCTGTGAGCCTCACACAATATCTACTAAATCAAGTCTTCTACCCACAAAACACAAATACAACCATCGTATCTTATAATACCCTTAGAAACCATGGCATCCCTCTTGGATTCACCCCTCAACACCTCATCACAGATGCCAAAGAGTCTACTATTCTCAAATTAAATGCTTTGAATCTGCTCAAATAAGGTAGACCTAGCCTCACCACTTGCAAGGATCCTTCTAAAGTCTTAAATATCAATTCTAACCATCAAGCTAGCTAAGGACTAGATGTCTAATACCAACGATTACTCATAAACTGAAAGAAAAGTCAAGCTACCTATACTTAAAACCTTTCGGTACAAGGTGTCCACAAACAAATTACCCTTTCCTAGATTGTATAGAATAGAGATGTTATAATCCTTTAGTAACTTCAACATGTTAAGCCCCCAAATTCCCATGATTTTATTTGGTAATTCCTTCAGTCTTAATGGTGATTTATTAATTGAATTATCATAAGGAATGACAACAAGATCACTAGGAAGTGTTTTGGAATTTTTGGAATGCATTTCAAGACATTTTAGTGCCCTAAAATAATAAGGATTTGTATTAAGGGCATGGCATGGAGGGAGGCACACCCTTACATAAAAACCAGTAAAGGTCCACAATAAGAGCATACCACACCCTTTGAGTGATGCGATAAGGGCGCATCATAACCAAGGGCGCAGAAATGCAAATTTTATTTTCTTTTTTTTCTGTGAGGACTTTTTGTTCTTTTACCTATTAAATGACTTTACGATCTAATTAAACATGAATCCTACCATCTTAAATCATATTAAAACGATCTCTTTTCTACCAAACTCTTGAAAACATAATAGAAGACATTTTTACCAAAATTCAAGCTTTTAATTTGAGTTTCCATCAAAAAATTCACTATATCTAGGTATGTGGGGTCAGAACAAGGAAAAACATTCATCCTTGAGCCCAAAAGTTGAGTTTTTATATGAGTTTTAAATATTTAATGGCTTGGGTTCATGCAATTTTTCAAGTCTTTGATATTATGTATCATATGATTTAAACTTCAGTTAGAACATACATTTACTTTTACTCATGTTTTCACTTATATGATTGTTATTATGAGATGAGTTTTAGTATTTTGACATAAAAGTCCATGAGCTGATAAGTATACAAGATTTTCAACATGATTTATTCAATTTCCAAATAAGAGTATGTTGTTTCAGCATGATTCACTCAGTTTAAAAGAAGTTCAAACTTACCAATTAAGTTTTCAAATTACTACTGTGTGATACATATTTTAGTTTTTATCTTATGATCGCAGACATGATATGAAATTCATACAATTATTCATGAGTTTGATTTATTAACATAAGCGTGATCGTTTTTATATTTAAAACCCCATATGCTTAATTTAAGGTGAATTTTTCATATATTATGAGCAACATTATATATTTTTAAAGTAGTTTATAGCATCGAGAGGGAAATGTGGGTTCAGCGCATCCTATTTTCCAGAAACAACGTGCCACCATAGATTTAAGGGGCCTCGCTAGAGAGTGTCCCCTTACCCCATGAGGCTCAGTTTAGTGATCACTCAAGTTTAGTTCTAGTTACATACTAATGGAAATGATAGAACAATCCTATTAAATGTGGGTTAGATGTTGGAATCCATGCTAGATCACATAGTTTATGTCGGCTATGCGAATCTCACATAGAAAAAGAAGAATTTAGAAACTAAGTGTAGTGACTCACCCAATTTATCAGATTTTTCTTTTTTATTCATGATTTTATGATATTTTACTTACCATTTTATTTCAGTATCATGGTGAGTCTTTATACACTTCGTATTCCTGATTTGTATATATGTTAAGTTTTAGTTTTACATATTGCATTCAACCCTACATACTTGGTACATTCTAGAAGTACTTACCACATATATGTTTGTGTGGCTACATTTTTTCATAATGTAGGTTATATTGTTTGTCACCAATAATACGATTAGCCACGACACCATTTCCTATATCTAGACAGTTGGTGATACTAATAGTTCGAGGGTCATGCATTGGTTGGATATAAATGTTTATTGCTACTACTTTAATTATTTGCTTTAGTTTCAGTGAGCAATGGTCTATCCCAGTGGCTCTTCGGTCTTTAGTTAGAGGGTTACCAAGACAAGTCAGATGTTATGTTCTTTCAGTTTCCCTCGGATTTAAATATCGTTGATTACAGTATTATATTGAGATTTTTTATTTAATTGAGCCTAGTTTATTAATTATTTCAGTTTCGATTCATGTTATATAGTTTCTCTTATTAGGTTTCAATGTTGAATAGATATCATGGGCTAGCATTGGAGTTACTTATAGTCTTAAGCACCATGTAGCGTCCAAGGGGTATCTTTTTATGTGTTACGCATCTATGATATCTCAAATTAAGTTCTCTATGAGTCAAAAGATGCTGAAAACTATGATGATCCGTGTAGATATCACAATGAAACATCATACAACTAATGCCTCCAAATATTGAGCATAATAACTACCCCCACCAACTTCAAGTCATCAATGGAAAAGTTGGGTTCATGAAATTTTTGTTGGCTCAACATGTAATGAATAACGCGGCCATGCTACATAAAAAACAACCCAAACCAACACCAAAAGCGTTATAATATATGGTAAACTCCCGATCCTCAATAAGAAGATTCAAAATAGGAGTTAAAGTGAGAAAATCCTTGAGCTTCATAAATCTTGACTCAATCTCCTTAGACCTCTAGGAAGGAACCTATTAATCTAGTCATCGGCACTGTAATCATTGCAAAACTCTCAACGAACTACCTGCAGCAACCTACCCATCCAATAAAGCTACAAACCTTAGACAGAGATGTAGTTCTGGCCTAATCACAAATTCCCTTAATCTTTATTAAATCCACCATAATCCCATCCTTATACACCACATGTCCTAGGAATGTTATAAACTCTATGAATTTTTCAAAATGCCTATAATCTCTCAAAGTAAGGAACACAATCTTTAAATGCAACTCAAGATCTTCCTTACTAATCAAATACACAAGAATGTTATCAATTAATACAATCACGAAGGATTCTAAATAAGGTCTGAACATGTAGTTCATAAAATTCATGGATTCTGTTAGGGTATTGGACAACCCAAGGACCTCACTAGGAACTCAAAATGGCAACAAGGAGTCCTAAGGTTTTCTTTAGGATGCCTCAGTGTGAATCCTCAATTAATACCAAATTTATTCATTACTATCACTTTATTCAGTGATCTGATCTTTAGTCGATGCACATATGCATAAAAATATCCTTTTTCATGAATAAGATAGGAGCACCCTAAGGTGACACACTTGGCTTAATGAAACCCTTACCTAAAAGATCCTGAAGTTGAGAATTCTGCTTCATATTCTCAATGAGAGACATATAGTAAGATACCATAAAAATAGTTTGGGTGCTTGATTCAAGATCAATAATAATCCCAATATCACACTCAAGAGGAAGGCCAGATAGATTGGTAGGAAAGACATGGGGAAAATCAAACACTATAGGAATAGAATCAAGCAAGGTACTCTTGGAACAAACATCACAAACATAAGCAAGATAAGGAACACAACCCCTCAACGTGATTCTCCTAGCATAAATATAATATATAATCCCTGTTGATGCACGACTAATAGATCCATGCCACATGACTAGGGGTATGTTGAGCATGGCTAAGATAATGGTCAATGTGTATAATATCTAACACAATAAAATCATACAGAGTATCAAAAACTCTCTAACAACCATAACACATGATCCATAAACCCTATCCACTACTATAAAATCACCCACATAAGTTTATACATGTAATGACATAGATAAAGACTCCCACGACAAGTCTAACTATGGGAACAATATGCAACCATATATGATTAAGTAGATCCTAAATAAAATAAAGTAAAAATCAGTTGATGGCATACTGAGTCATACCTATAATAATAGCATCTGAAGACTCTACCGATCTACAAAGGAACAATATATAAATTACCTCTTCTGCCACCTGGCTAGGTGCCTAACTACCTGTATATCCTACCTGCATGAGGATATCTTTGAGAACCATAGGGACCACTGCAATAACCCTGTATACCACTTCTAAATGGGGGTGGCACTTCCCTAATCCATGGAACACTCTGCTCTATAGGTACAACTTTACAACCCTGGGGACACTCTTTAGAATAATGGCTAAATGTTTAATAATCATAACACATACTTGGCACTGCATTCTTTCCAAAAGTTCTGATTGACTAAATACCCATCTTTATTAGAAAGCCCAAAATATATACCTCTCAAAGACTAACTACTTCTCTAGGCACGATGGTTACCGTAGTTGGGCTGACCCTCACTCAATAATCTAAAGTGTGGCATCATTGGGTCAATATACTGACCTTGATATTAATAAGATTAGTATGGAGGGTACTAGCACTGAGAATCATTGTCTTTGAACTGTGACCACTCCAAATTCTACTAAAACTACCTTGATAATAGGGCCTCTTATCATTGCCTCCTTTGGCATCGCGGTGTATGTCCTGCATGTTTGAAGTATAAATAACGAGCTTAATTAAAGACCTATCAGTATGAACAAAACTCTAATAGGTATGCGAAGAGAAAATCTCAGTCCCAGAAAAAAATACTGAATTTGCTCATACTCTATCGGTAAGATAGTTGTAGCATCTCTAGCCAACTCATGGAAATGAGCCTCATATTCTAATACGATCATAGAACACCTTAAATCTTAAGAAATGATATTTCAAATGCTCTCAAAGGCTATAAGTCATATATTTCTCCAATAAACCCTTAGATAATAGAGTACATGTCAAAGGGGGAGATCCAGATAGCTTGGAATTAAGATAACCTCTCCCCCAATGTCTAGTTTCTAGGTCCAACTAATAAATAGTGTATTCAATTCCATGAGTGTTTACTTGGCCCAAATTTTGAAGCCTATCCTTAAAAAATTAAGAACTCGAATGCTTCCTCGCTCGGTGCCCCCAAAAGACTAGGTAGAGTTAATCTCGAGAATATGCTTAACATTTTCTAATCCTCAAGAGACATAGAAGGTTGCATGAATAGTGGCTAAGTAACTACCAGCACTAGTGGGATCTCAACTCTAGAGGCTGCAAAAATATGCTACTTATTTACCTCTGTACCACTCTGATCCATAGACTACGAACCATTAGATGGTGCTTCACTAACAAAACCCAATGACTAAACTAAACATCTATGAGCAGAGATCAAGAAATAAACCCTAGTAAAGACTGGGCTTTCCCCCTGACCCATCATTGGTTGGTTTGGAGGAATCTCAAGCGTGGGAGTAGGAATATTATTTTGTGAATGCTCCCTGTTAGGAATTCTAGTTGGGGCTGATTCTCTCGCCTTCCCCTAACCACTATGCCAACCATGGTCTATGATAGGATCCTTAGTCACTAACTTGAGGTCCTCATATCCAGTAGCAGTAGCTTTCATCCTGGATATTTGAAAAAGAGTTAAGCAAACTAAGGTTTAGAAACCATCTAAGAGATAGGGAAAAAAATAAATGGAGAAAATGAAGATCTCCTAAGAATGTCTTATAGCATCCCAAATATAAGAAATGAACGTCATCATTCTAATTTATGGTACACTACTAGACACTTGCTTTTGTACCAACAATACCAGTGAACTACCTCTAATAACTTTTTTCAAAACCTAATTTCATATGTCATAATGGCACCTACTATAACCCACTATTAGGTTAGCCAAACCATAGCCCTGAATGACAAGTAATAAGATAGATTGTTGAAAGTAGAATAAATACAAAAAATATACAATAATTAGATTACAAGTGCTAAAGCATAAGACTGATAACATAACTAACGCTAAATAAAGACAAAGAACAAAGTATCCCACGACCTAGTAATATTGATACAAGAGGCTCTAGCAAAAGAATAAGAGTACTAGCAGTATAAAATGTACAACAGTCTCGAACAAAAAGACCTTTTAAAAATAGAAGAAGATAATAAAGTCATCTCCAGCTCCAAAAACACACCCTATCTCTAAAATCCAACTAGCACTAGTACAATTTTAGTGGTGGTAGTTAGTACTCAATTCTCCATCAGAAAAGGATGAAAACCGGTAGAATAAGTACTAAAACAATGGGTACTCAATAGGCGTCATCGGCCAACTAAGCTAAATCATATCAAAAGAACAATAATATGGGAGATAGAAAACTAAGTCAAGAAATATGCAAACATGGAATAATGCTCCAAACACTAAAAATAAATAATGAGTAAATAATATTTGAAAGAATGTTACTAACTTTAGCCTAACTGTACCACCAAAAGACTAGAGGTGTGAACTAGAGTAAATTATCCACTCGAGCCCCCATAAGCTCGATGGATGCAATCAAGAAAAAAGTATTGATATTAATAATCCAAAAATATTCAAATCTCGCAACCATAACTGTGGTTTACTCAATAACATAAAAACCAGACATAAACCGATTCTATAACTATCATAAGTAACCCCTCAATGCTTGACTCAAATTGAAAATAGTATATTTGGTGCCAGACTCAAATGGTCTTAATATCATAATTTGTTGAACTCAAACCAATATTAACATCATAATTTGTCAGACTTGAATCTGTCTTAATATCATAATTTTCTAAAATCAAACCTGTTTTAACATCATAATTTTTTAGACTCAAAAAGTCTTCAATACAATCAAGGTACAAGTATAATCAAAGGTAAGAAAATTTCTAATTCCCCCCTCGATTTAAAGAATTTGAATAATGGAAGAAGGCCTCTTAGATCTATAAGGAGATAATTATATTGTCCTAAAAGTCCACTCTAAGGAAATTTCTATTACAAACTAGAATTAGGGCCCAATGTTTCTTTACACGGTGATAAATAAGTCTCATTAAGTCCAAAGGTAGAAATTCAACCTAAGGGATGAGTATTTAGGTCAAATCCTAAACACGGCTTACTAATCGGCTAATTAATCAAACATTTTATAACAATACAATAACATTTTAAGTTCCCAACCCAATAGTAGTATAATATCAGACCAATACCATAAAAAAGCTCAACCTATGAAGAGAGTAAGCTTAGCCTACCTGGACGCCAAAGAATGCTTGATAAAGTCTACTAAATTAGAGATTTCCCTTCTGAGAATCTTTCGTATAATGTCGTAGTATCTAAATGGTGATCTATATATTGATATAAGTATAATGATACCCATGTTGCATTTTAATGCATCGGGTCCAAAACTGAGTCAAAATCCCATGTAGGGCCCGCTAGCAAAATCATAATTTTAAAATCATCAACACATCCCTCTATGCCTGAGGACCATTTACTCTCAAGAATGGGTAAAAAACAACAAATGAATCCATAAATAAATAGTCAATTCAAGAATAAATTAGAAAATTAAATCAAGAATTTGATGGAGAATTCAAAGGATATTGATGAGGACATGACTTTCCCGAGCTCACCAACACTGCTATGATCACCCAAGGATCAATATCCTAATTTCTCGATGCTCTCTAGGGTTTAATGGATTTTTGGACAAGTAAAATTATGAAAAATAGTTGAAGGGTATAATAAATTACCCTAAAGTTACCACATAAGCAGTCACTTAATATATTAAGCAATCATTGCTAAAGTGGCACAAGGTCACTTAAGCGACCCTTGCCCTAGTATGACCTCCTCTAAATGTCATGACACGAGACTATCACCTAGTCGTAACACAGTGCTTAAGGCCACAAGTGACCCTATTCTAACCCATGAGCAGGCATAAGCTATAAATACTGATAGGATGATAAAAAATACTGTACAAAAGTCATTTATCAAAAAATCTAAATAATCAAATCCATAATAAAAAGGAGTCTGAAATATATCACTGAAAACCATAACTAACTGTCTAACTGTTTGAAAGACTCTAAACATGATGAGTTATTAGGACAAGTCCCAAACTAACTCTGACTACTAAAATAGCATGAACTGAATACTAAAAAGCATAATAAATAATATATCTATTCCTCAACTTACGAGGACTCACCAATGTTATAGCTGAGTGATACTAAAATGGACTATGTGTGATCCGAGAACTGAGCATCCAAACTTTTGTTATAACACAAAATAGCAAAAAATAGAGTATGTGGTCAAAAATTTAACTCTACTAGTATACGGGATAAGGCTAGCTAATATACATATAGGTATATAGAATGAATTCATGAACATATAAAATGAATACAAGACCAAGCATAAACATATATTGAAATGACATGAATAACAAAATAAGTGATATATTGAGACTTGGTCATGCAAACCTAAACCGATATAATATGAATAGTAAACTAAATCTATGGGAGCTAACATTTAACCGACATGACCCAATTTGATCTAATCGAGGATAACCTATAAACCCAATTAGAAGGGTGCCAACACCTTGCCAAGGGTTCCAACACTGGCTCTATGGATCCACTAAACTAGTGTCCCAAAGGACTAGGGTGTCAGACCTATACTAGCGGGAGACCCCTAAGAGAATTCAGTCTTAAACTATCGGGTGACCTCTCATAACCTACACTGCAAACATAGTTTTAAAACTCAATGACTTTTACTAAAGATCTTAGTCCTATACTGGCGGGTCAGCCTTTATCCTTAGGTTCGATCAGTGCTAAGTCCCACTACCAACTGAACAGAAACTGATAATGCTATGAGTTTAACATGATTCATAATTGATAAATGATAAACATGAATATCATAATCTGAATATAGTGATGTAATCATGATTTGATTGATTTACGACTTGAAAATCTAACATACGTGTGAATATCTAGGTACTGGGTGTTCACAACCCACCAATACTGAATAATGTAAATCGATCTTGGTAATTATGGATTTTTTCATGGTGCAAAAATTCAAGAATGACATTCATTACTTCAATACATGATCAAGATGTAGACATGTGCATTATCAAACATATGGAAACACAATTTCTCATGAGGGAGCTTATTTTCATGGTTCATAATCAAAATAATTTAGGTAAGATTCATTAAATTTATATTTAACTTGGAACTCCTAAAAGGGAAAAGAGTTTTACACTTAAAGAGAGTTTCTTGGGACTCAATGGACAGAAGGGACCCACTGTTGAATATCCCATATACCTGGTAGTAAGAACCTTGGGAATTTTCTTGGAATTGATTTTTCTCTTACAAAACCCTTATCTATTTTAGGAATATGGGAAAATTGTCTCTTTTATCTCTTTAGGGTGGAATACGGTTAACCGATGAATTTAGTGATTTTTGGTATTTTATACCACCCCTTAGTAAGACAAAATAACATGGGTTTGAATTATAAGGGAGTGGGAAAAGACATAAAGTCCCTATAAAAATGTGCAAGAAAACTCACTCCCAGTCGTTACGACTCAACTCATGACTAGTTATGAGTCATAGTCTGAGTCATAGCCTAGGATCCTAGGATATTGGGTTTATTCTATTTTGACTATGACTCGCCACCTAACAACTCATTATGTATGACTATATGTCATTGGGTGAGGTCATAGTCTAAGGATGGGTCCTTAGATCATACACTGGTCAGACTAGCATCAACATAATAACTCATAAGGTCAGAAGATGAGTCATAGGCTGGACTCATAACCCTTGAAAGGATTCTGGGCTGAACATTATTGAGACTATGAGTTCCTTCCCATGACTCATAATAACTGATTATAAACAATGGAGTAAATTTGTGATCACTAGGTTAAAACTTTTGACCCTTAGTGCTGTAACTATAACTCTTTGTGTCTAATTGTAAGGTCTAGTTATAGGTCATCAAGTGAGTCATCGTCACTGGCAGCTGACATATTCCTGGAGGAAAATTTCCATAACTCTTTGCCATAATGTCAGATTGAGGAAAGACATGTGGCACTGGAAAGCTATTTAAATGGCCAATCCCTTTAAGAGGTTTAGACAATAAAATCATAAGTTTTTACAATATCTCTCCCTTAGAATCATTCATCCTCGAATAAAATAGCCTGAACTGGGTACTAGGGAAAACTAAGATCATGTGTTAAACATTTATAAGTTGAATCATGAGTAACTATCTAAATTAAAAACTGATGCATAGACTGAAATAAATTCAACAATGCATGCCATGACATGAGGATGACTAAATAGCCGAGACAAAAAACAAAAGGATTACTTTAAGAAAACCACTATCTCAAGCTAAATTTGAATTTGTAAAGACGATATAGGAATACTTAGTTTGCATACTGGCTTCTACTTCTAATGTAGCTCCTTCATTTGAATGATTCATCCATAAAAGTTTTATTGGGGCGACTTCTTTATTCCTCGACCTACTAACTTGACAGTCAAGGATTTCAACTGGGACTTTCTCTATAACACCATGGGTTTTGAACAATATAAAATTTCTTTGTTTTCTAGCTTCTGGTCATAATATGACTATGGGGTATGAGTCGTACACTAGGGTACGAGTGGTATAGTCTCGTCGTATGCTGACCAGTGTTGGTTGGCAGTGTTGATTTTGGCTTCTAGAATTGGTATGAAATAGTGGTACGAGTTAGATTGGTGGATATATGTCATTTGGTTCATTTACTTAACCTTTACTTAGTGACTTAGGTTGGATCTAATTACGAGTGGCTCCCCATGAGCCAAATCTAGGATACAAGTCGTACCATGGACTCATTTGAGGGACAGTGTTCAATTCTCGTTCAATTCTCTTGGGACTCTACTCTTCCAGGGGTATGGGTTATGGATACTAGTTGTACACTTGATTATAACTTGGGTTTGGGTATGTCATACCTTGGATAATGTTAGGTCCAAGGGTAAGGCCTAGGGAACAAGAGGTGGGTACCACTCATTTAGGTTAGG
The DNA here is from genome assembly GCA_030864215.1 of Capsicum pubescens. Taxonomy (NCBI): domain Eukaryota; kingdom Viridiplantae; phylum Streptophyta; class Magnoliopsida; order Solanales; family Solanaceae; genus Capsicum; species Capsicum pubescens. Next base: position 151,307,723 of record CM061543.1, on the reverse strand, counting down.
TACGACTCGTAAGGGTCAGTCGTACCTTATGAAGGTAACTTAATGCAGTTTAAGTTAGGTCAATCTTTATATTTACCCACTATACTAATAATTTTCCATGACTTATATTACACTTGGGAGGTTATTTCCCTATTATTCTTTTCATAAAAGAAATACTCTTAAATCTTCTCTAGAGTTCTTGGGCAACGTAAGCTAGGGACTCATCTTAAGGATTGGTTTGGGGAATTTCTTGGTGATTTCTCTCCATTATCATCTTGTTTTAAGGAATGTTCTCTTTCCTCATTGTTAGTTCCAACTAATGGAATGGTTTTATACAATGTTTGCATAGTTTGAATGTTATATGGTTTGAGATTTCCAATATGATTTGGTGATTTTATTTATAAATTCCTGGATATGGTTTCCCTATGCTTTTATATGCTTTAATGATGGGTTTGGATAATTGGATTGCATGATAATGATATTGATAATTGGAATTGGTTTTGGGAAATACTATGCCCCCAATTAGTTTGTTAAAATGCCTGTAACAATGTTTTCACTATATTATTAGATTTTTAATGGAACTTATGCATGGTTTAAACTTGGTAATGGAACACAAAATTTGTTAAATGGTTTTGGAATGGTTTAAAGAAATTTATTGGCTTAATAAACCTACTTGTGGGTTACATGGGAATCCCCCAAGTAAATAGGATAATATGATCTATGGGCACATAGGAATCCCCCAAGTAAATTGGATACTATGATCTATGGGTACATGGGAATCCCTTGATCACTAAAATATTTGGCTAAGGATACTTGAAAGTTAAAGTTGGTATGATGATACCATAATTAGCCTTGGTTAATAAATGGTTAATGATTTTGTTATTTGGTAATGATTTTAATTGTACAATAATGACAGGGGTGTGATAGCTAATCATAAAGGTGTGAGTCTAAAGGAAAGACACTAGAAACTCATGTTTTCCAACATGAGCAATAGCCTTGGTGTTCATATATTTGAGGGGCACATGGGAATCCCCTAACACATGTATATATGTATTATATAGAGCGACCGGTACACGAGAATCCCCTACTCTTGTGATATCTATGGTTCGTACAGCTACATGCATCGAGGCCTATTCAGGGGGTTACACTGGACCTATTTTTGCAAAAGGTGGGTTTAATATGGTTAAGTTCCACATGCCCAAGTTAATGATTTCAAATGCATGCTAAACTCAGTTCCCTATCCCTGCAAGATTATATATATATTTATGGTTGTATTCATTATGGATGGTTTTTACTTGGTTTAATAAATTCCATTATTTTATCCTTATCCTGAGTTCATGTTAGCGTTCACCCACTAACCCATCTTTGGGCAGCTGTATCCCTACGCGATGCAGGAATCAGTCATTCTAGTCCTCCTGCGTAGCATTCAGACACTTGGGGTTAGCTTTGGATTAAAGTGGTGAGCTTCCATCTATTTAGAAGGCTCCATTTCATGGATGTTACTTCATATATTAATTTACTTAAGTATTTTGGTTTTGGCTATGGTTGTGGGCATACCTAACTGAATTTTATTACTCTTTTGGTTAGAGGCTTTGTGGTACTTCTATAGGTTAATATAGACAGGAATGGTAGTAGTATCATCCTTAGTATTATCATTTGTATTGGGGCTGACAATATTGAATAGAATTTCTCACTATTCCATCATATTACATTTTGGTATTATTTAATTATCAATGGAACTTATTTTGTTATGGTTGGATCTATGGTGGTTTGACTTGGTATGGTTTCATGGTTAGTATGCGATGGTCGAACTCGATTGGGTCGGTCTCGGTATAGACCCATCCCAGAGTTTATAATTTAGATAGTTACACTATTTTTTTATATGTTCAAAATTCAGCTAACTATGTGTAGGCGGCTGGAGGTTGGATTAGGTAATGGGAGTGGTCTCCGATCCTGGTCGGACTTGGGACGCCCATTATGATAAGGCCCTAGGTTTGGTCGTATCAAGTTGGTATGATAGCTTTAAGTTCTGGTCAATTGGGAGTCCACAAATCCGTGTTTAGTAGAGTCTCTTTTAGGGTTGTGTAGCATACCACACTTATAAGGGGGAGGCTATCAGGCATTTAGGAATATTTTGCTTCCTTGGTATTCTAATTTCAAGCTAGGATCTAATTCCTGGAATCTCTTTTAATCCTTGTTTATGCGTCTTTCATATCATGCCTTATAGATCTTGAAGATAAGGAATCTCTTTAGTCCTATTTGGAGAAAATATTGGTGGGGTACATCTTATATCTGGAGTTTGTCTTAGATCTCAGGGTCCTATCCCTGATTGTTCTGGGAATCCTTTGGTTGCTACTATTCCTCCTAAAGGGTAGGTGACTAATGTGTAATTTTTCCAATCTACTAATGTTATTTCCCTACTGGTCGCTGCTCAAGCTGAGCAAGATGCATTTGGTGGGTTGTCTGATAAAGCCATAAGGGTTTGTTAGTTTATGAGGTTGAATCCTCCTACTTTTATTGGTATGAAGGTATAGTAGGATCCTCTTGATTTCTTGGATGAAATGGAGAAGATATTTAGGGTAAAGCAGGCTACTAATGTAGAAGGTATAAACTTGGTATCTTATATGCTCAAAGATTTTATGTGCTAATGGTACGAGGAGTGGGATCAAGATAGAGGTGATGTGGAGGAGTGATCTATATATATGCCTTTTCTGGATCATTTTTTTCTCAAGAGCTAAGGGAAGCAAAGATAGAGAAGTTCATAAATCTTAAGCAAGGGAGAATGTCTATCAAGGAATATGCCTTTAATTTTCATCATTTGTAAAGGTATGCTCCTAATTTGGTGGTTGACATGAGAATGAGCATGAGAAATTCGATTCTAGCTATCTTGAGATTTGAGCTTAAAAGCAAGACTACTTTCTTGATCAAGGATATGTATATTTCTTGGTTGATTGTCCACATGCAGCAAGTGGAGAATCAGAAGACAAAAAAGGCGTAGTCTAGAGATAAATAGGGTAATAGGAGTAGGTTTTCTAACATGGGAGGTGCTCAGTTGCAAGGTGGTCTAGATGGAGGTAAAAGGACAAAAAAGAAGTGAGGGATTTCTAGTTTTATCTCTACTGCTAGTACTCTTTACCCGAGGCAGTCTGGTGATTGGCGTCTGTAAGGTAGTAATAACTTTTTGGCATAGGGTGCCCAATCTCAGGAAAGTAAGGATCAGTCAATTTCTTCATTCCCTCCTTATTAGTTTTGTAGTTTTCCTCATCGAGGTTATTGTGATAAAGGAAGGGATGATTGTTTCAAGTGTGGCTAGCCCGATCATTTACTTGGGAATTGTTTGGTTAATAAGGTTGCAAAGGGAGAAAATATGGTTATGGTTTCTTCATATTCTGCTCCTACACCTGCTAGTGCTTCTTCTGTGACATTTACTGCTTCTGGTTCCAGTGTTGGCCGGAATAGGTTGTATGCTGTTACATCTCAGCGGGAATCTATGCATCTCCTGTTGTCACTACTGGTATGTTAAAACTTTTCTCTTATGATATGTATTAGCTGCTTGACTCATGGTCAACTATTTCTTATGCGACCCCATTTATGGTTGTATGTATTGGTTTTGATCCAAAAATTATTTTTGATCTTTTTTCTATTTCTACCCTAATAGGTGACTCAATTATTACTAAAAGGGTCTATAGGGGGTGTGTGGTATCTATTGGTGGTAGGAAGTCTTTAGATGATTTGTTTGAACTGGATATTGTAGACTGATTTTATTCAGTATATGAATTGGTTAGATTTTCTTTATGCATTTTTAGATTTTCGGACACATAAGGTTGTCTTCAGGTTCCCTAGTGAATCATTTATAGAGTGAGAGGGTGATTCTCTAGCTCCTAGAGGGAGGTCCATTACTTATTTTAGAGCTCGGATATTAATATCTAAATGGTGTCTTTATCACTTGGTTCGAGTTAAAGATTCTAACTTAGAGGGTCCTTCTATTCTTTTGATTCCACTGGTAAATAATTTTCCTAAGGTATTTTTGGATAATCTTCCTGGTGTTCCTCCTGATAGGGAAATACAGTTCAGTATTAATCTGGTTCTAGACACTCGTCCAATATCTATTCCTCTTTATAGAATGGCTCCGGCTAAGTTGAGGGACCTGAAAGAGCAACTTAAGGATCTTCTGGATAAGGTGTTTATTCGTCCTAGTGTATCTCTTTGGGGTACACCTGTGTTGTTCATGTTCAAGAATTATGGTTCCCTTCAAATGTGCATTGACTGTCGGTAGTTGGATAATGTAATAGTCAAGAACAAGTATCCCCTTCCAAGGATAGAGAACTTGTTTGATCAGTTGCAAGGCGTCAAGTTCTTTTCCAAGATAGATCTTTTGTATGGGTACCATCACCTTAATATTAGGGAGGTGGATATCTATAAGAAGGCTTTTCGTACTCAGTACAAGCATTTAGAATTCTTGGTGATGTCATTTAGTTTATCTAATCCTTCATCGGTATTTATGGATTCGATGGATAACATTTTTAGGCAGTTCTTAGAGCTCTTTGTCATTATGTTTATTGATGACATTCAGGTTTATTCAAAAAGTGAGGTGGATCATGCTAATTATCTCTGTGTCGTATTACAAACCTTGAAGGAACAACAGGTGTAAGCCAAGTTCTCCATGTATGAGTATTGGTTGAACGCTGTGACTTTCCTTGGTCATATTATTTCTAGTAAGGATATTATGATGGATCCTCAAAAGGTGGTTATGGTTAAAAGGTTTCATAGACCCATGACTCCAACCAATATTCAGAGCTCCTTGGGTTTAGCTAGGTATTATAGGCAGTTTGTGGAAGATTTTCAATGATAGTTGCTCGTTTGACTAAGTTGACTCAAAAAGGTCTTGTTTTCCTGGTCAGATGCCTAGGAGGGGAGTTTTAAGAAGTTAAAAGATAAGTTAATTTTGGCTCTAGTTTTTACATTATCAGAAGGTAGTGAGGAGTTTGTGGTTTATTGTGATGCATATTGGGTGGGACTAGGTTGCATCTTGATCCAGCATCGGAAGGTGATTGCCTATGCTTCCAGGAAGTTGAAGGTATATGAGATAATTTATCCTGCTCATGATTTATAGCTTCTTGTGGTGGTATTCGCTTTAGAAATATGGTGGAATTATTTGTATGGTGTACACTTGGATATCTTTTCTGATCATAATTGTCTATAGATTTTGTTCACTCAAAAAAAGTTTAATCTCAGGCAATGGAGATGGTTGTAGATTCTCAAGGACTATGATATGAGTTTTCACTAACACCTAGGTAAAGCTAACGTGGTTGCTGATCCTCTTAGAAGGTTGTCCATGAGGTGTTTTGCTCATATAAAGAAAGGAAATCGGGAATTGGTGAAGGATATTTATCGCTTGGCTAATCATTTGGATTGTCTCTTGGACTCCAAGGATAGTGGTATGATGGAATAGGAAGTGGTTCGGCCATCTGTTGGTGCAAAAATCAAGGAGAAGCAAGTGTTAGATCCTATCTTGATAAAAATCAAGAGTGATATTGGCGGGCAAAAGGAAATGGTGTTTGAGATCAGTGGTGATGATACTTTATGGTACAAAAGAAGGTTTTGTGTTCCTAATGTCAATGGGTTTATACAAAGGATTTTTGTTGAGGCTCATGAATCGTGCTACATTTTACATCCCAGTTCTACTAAGATGTATCATAATATCAAGGATATCTATTGGTGGAATGGTATAAAAAGGAATGTGAAAGAATTATGGCCAAGTTCATAAAGTGTTAATAGGTTAAGGTTGAGCACATGAGGCCTGTTGGGTTGTATCTCATTAAGGATAAGATGATGAAGTTTTCTCACTTCTTGCAAGTAAGGACTACCTTTTCAGCAGAGGATTATACAAAATTGTATCTTTAAGAGATTGTGAAGTTGCATGGGGTACTTGTTACAATTATCTCTAATTGTGGTACATAGTTTTCAATTTTTTTTGCGGTATTTCCAAAAAGTGTTGGGTACGAAGGTTAGTCTGAGTACTGCTTTTCAACCATAGATGGATGGGCAAGCAGAAAGGATTATTTAGACATAAGAGGATATGCTTCGGGTGTGCGTGATTGATTATGGTGGCAATTGGGTTGAGCATGTACCTTTAGTAGAGTTTACTTACAATAATAGATATCATTCTAGTATTGGTATGGCCCCTTTCAAGATATAGTAAGTGTAGGAGGTGTAGATCTTCTATTGGGTGGTTTGAGCTTGGTGAAGCAGATATGTTTAGTCCAGATTTGGACTATCAGGCTATGGAGAAGGTGAAGGTTATTCGGGATAGGTTTAAGGCTACTCAAAGTTTTCAGAAAATCCTATACGGATGTAAGGCATAGAGACTTAGAGTTTGAGGTTAGGGATAGGGCATTCTTAAAGGTATCTCCTATGAAGGGAGTTATTCAGTGTGGATAGAAGGAGAAGCTCAGCCCCTGGTTTGTAGGTCTTTATATGGTTCTCAGGAGAGTTGGGAATGTTGCTTATGAACTGGAGTTGCCTTCTAGTTTGATCTTGGTTCATCTGGTCTTTCATGTTTCCATTTTGAGAAAGTGGTGATCTGTAACACCCCGAAATATCATCTCGAGATGCCACACGGTGCCCAAAGCTACACGTAGCCTCAAGCTAACCCTTTAAGCCAAAACACTACCCATGGGTTCCAATAAAACAACATACACGCTACGCTAAGGATATGTATATAAGTACATATCATAGCACATCGCACATAGCACGGAATATCGTTAGACTGTACATATATGGAATGTATATTCACAAACCAACCCAATAATACACTAGTCTAACATAGTCTCTGTACATCAAAATCAATGAGCTATTGGGACAAACCCCCAAATGACTCAACAGACCAAAGGTATCACAAAACAACAGCACCAAAACTAGCAACTTGGTCCTCGAATCATATTTCCGGGCACAAGATCGAAAGGATAATCTTGTTCAAAAAACCACATACCTTGAAATTGAAATCTTGATTATGGAATTCTGTTCACACAAATAATGGGTGCTCCTCGAAGGTCTCGAGATGATGAGTTTGATTATCGGATCAAATTTGAATTTCTACGGTCAAATTGGAAGATATTTGGAGCTCAAAATGGACCTAGGGTTTAGTTCTCTTAATGTTTTTGATGGAAGAACATGAATTTTATGGCTCAATATAGGTATAAATGGACAATTTTCGTCCATGAAGTGAAGGCATAATGACCAAAATGCCCTTAAAAATCAAATAATTCTCGAATCTGTCCTTTGGTGGACTGTTTTGATAGTCTGAAGTAGATCAACCATAACATTTTACTCCAATATCCAAATTGGATGAAACCAATTTCATTAGAAAAAGAACTCTTATATATTTCCGTTGATATATAGTATCTCACCTAGATCATTATGTACGAGGAGTTACGATCGTTTGAAGTTGACCCAAAAATTCACTTTTGATAGGTTGAAGTAGATCGACCATAACGTTTTGCTCCGATAGACAAATTGGATGAAACCAATTTCATCGGAAAGAGGACTCGTAGAGATTTACGTTTATATATAGTATATCACCCAAATAATTATGTACAAGGAATTATGATCATTTAAAGTTGGAGTAAAAATACGCCAAGCCTCAGTACTTTTTCCTGCTCGTTTTACTGTTCACTACTATTCACGGTTCGATCGGAATGTTCATAACTCGTCGCTCGGGTGTCCGTTTTGGATAATCCACATATCGTTGGAAATCTTATTCGATACTCTATGCATTGGTGGGTAATAATCTAAGACATTCCACATGGAAAATTTATAATTCATTCTAGAAGATAGAACCCAACATGTTTACACATAAAATTTCAACAAAAAATTTTCTGGGTTATTACATAATCCTTCTTCGATTGTTTGTTTAGAAAGGTTGGGTATCTCGAATTCTATGTCTTATGAATAAATCCCAATTGAGATATTGGATAGGCAGGTTCGTCGGTTGTGGACCAAGGATGTAGATTTGGTTAAGGCTCTATGGAGGAACCATAAGGTGGAAGAAGCTACATAGAAAGTGGATGAGGACATGAACTCCAAGTATTTGCATCTATTCTCTGCTTTTAGGATTCGTGCAGAAGGTATGTGACTTGAAAACATTATTATTTTCTGAGTTTGTTCAAAGAAATATTAGTATCTTTGACGCTTTGTTTTCAAACTTTGTTAAAGATTGGAAATATATTTAATAATGCAAATGACTCATGTGTGTTGTAACCCCTACCTTATTCATTATTTGAGAATGAATGTTCCTAGTGGGGGAGACTATAACACCTTGGGTTTTGACCCTGAGGATATTTCGTGGATTTCTGACTTCTGGTCATGATATGACTTTTGGGGTATGAGTCATACGTTGGGGTACAAGTGATATGGTCCAGTCAGATGCTAACCAGTGTTGGTTGGTAGAGTGGATTTTGGTTACTCAAATAGGTACGATTTAGTGGTATGAGTCATATTTGTGGATATGTGTCATTTAGTTCAAGCACTTAACATTAGACTTATTAACTTAGGTTGCATCTGAGTACAAGTGGCTCACCATGAGCCATAATCCAGGGTACGACTCATACCATGAACTAGTATGAGGGATAGTGTTTAATCTTTTTGGGATTTAATTCTGCCAGGGGTTAGGTTATGGGTACCAATCAAACATTTGAATACAACTTCGGTTTGGGAATGTCGTACCTTGGACAATGTTAGGTCCAATGAAAAAGGCGTAGGGTAGGAGAGGCAGGTACCACTCATAAAAGTTGGGTACAACTTGTATAGGTCAGTCGTACCCTATGAGAGGAACTTAATAGATCTTAAGTGAGGGAAATTTTAGCATTTCCCCATTTATCGAATAAGGTCCCACAATTTATATTTCACTTTGGAATTTATTTACCCTATTATTCTATACTTAATCACATAGGAAACACTCCTAAATACTCTCTAGAGTTCGTGGGCAAAGGAAGTTAGGGTTTTATCTCAAAGATTCTTTTGGGGTTTGTTTTGGAGATTTCTCTAGATCATCATCTTTCTTTAAGTCATGTTCTCTTCCGTCATTGTTAGTTCCAACTAAATTCATGATTTTATACAATGTTTGCATGGTTTGAATGTTGTATGGTTTGGGTTTTCAAATATGATTTGGGGGTTTTATCTATAAATGCTTGGTTATGGTTTCCCTATGCTTTAATTATGCTTTTATATGCTTTAATGGTGGTTTAGGATAATTGGATTGTATGGGAATGATTATTGATAATTGGAATTGGTTTTGGGAAATACTATGCTCCCAATGTGTTTGATAAAATGCCAATAACAATGTTTTCACTATATTATTGTATTTTCAATGGAATTTATGCATGGTTTAAACTTAGTAATGGAACCCAAGATGACTTAAATTATTTTGGAATCATTTAAAGGAATAGTTTGGCTTAATAAACCTACTTGTGTGGTACATGGGAACCCCCAAGTAAATCAAATAATATGATCAATGGGTACATGGGAATCCCTTGATCCCTAAAAGGTTTGTTTAAGGACAATACTTGCAAGTTATAGTCGGTATGATGATACAACTATCTAATAGCCTTGGTTACTAAATGGTCAATGGTTTGGAGGTTTGGTAATGGTTTTAATTTGGCAATAATGGCATGGGTATGATAGCTAACTATGAAGGTATGATTCCAAAGGACAAAGACTGGAAACTCCTATTTGCTAACATGAGGAATGGCCTTGGTGTCCATATAATTGAGGGGTACATGGGAATCCCCTAACACATGTATATATGTATCATATAGAGCTATGGGTACACGAGAACCCACTACACTTATGATATCTCTGGTTCGTGCGGATACACACATCGGGGCCTGTTCAGGGGGTTTCCTGGACCCATATAGCCCATGGGTAGTTTTATGACAGTTAAGCTTCACATGCCCAGGTTAATGATTTCAAATGCATGTTAAACCCAGTTCCCTATCCCTGTATGGTTAGATGTATATATATAAATATTTATGATTGTATGCATTATGGATGGTTTTTACTTGGTTTTATAAATGGTATTATTTCATCCTTATCTTGAGTTCATGCTAGCGTTCACCCGTTAACCCATCTTCGGGTGGCTATATCCCTACGTGATGCATTAACCGGTCATTCTACTCCTCTTGTGTAGTATTTAGATATTTGGGGGTCATCTTTTGATTGAAGTGCTAAGCTTCCATCTTTTCTAAAGGCTCCATTTCATGATGTTATTTCATACTTTGGATTACTTAAGGATTTTGGTTTTGGCTATGGTTGGGTGCATATCCCAACCGGATATTATTACTCTATTGGTTAGAGGCTTTATGGTATGGCTATGGGTTAGTATGGGTAGGATCGGTAGTAGTGATAGCCTTAGTATTCACATTGGTATTGGGGATGACACTATTAGACATAATTTCTCACTGTTCCATCATATTTCATTTCAAATTATTTAATTATTATTGGAACTTATTTGGTTATGGTTTAATCTATGGTGGTTTGAATTGGTATGGTTAGACGGTTGGTATGGGATGGTCGGACTCGATTGGGTTGGTCTCGTTATAGACCTATCCTAGAGTCTGTAATCTAGATTATTACGCTATCTTGTTATATGTTCAAAATTCAGCCAACTCAAGAAAGGCGACTAGATATTGGGTTGGGTAACGGGGGTGGTCTCCAGTACCGATCAGACTTGGGATGCCCATTACGATAAGGCCCCGAGTTGATTAATGTAAAGTTGGCATTAGATCTTTAGGTTCAGGGTCAATTGGGAGTCCACAAAGCCGTGTCTAGTAGAGTCTCTTTTAGGGGTGTTTAGTGTGCCACACTTATAAGGGAGAGGCTACAGGACATTTAGGAATGTTTCAATTTCTTGGTATTCTATTTTCAAGTTTGGAGTCTATGTCCTGGAATCTCCTAAAATCCTTGTTTGTTCATCTTTCAGATCATGCCTCGTAGATCTGTAATAGAAGAAATCTCTTTAGTCCTATTTGGGGAAAATATTGATGGGGTATGTCCTATGTCTTGAGTTAGTCTTTGATCTGAGGGTCCTGTCCCTAATTGTTCTTGGTATCCTCAGGTTGATACTAGTCCTCCTCAGGGTGAGGTGACTAATGCAAAATTTTTCCAATCTATTAATGTTATTGCTCAGTTGGTCGCAGCTCAGGGTGAGCAGGATACATCTGGCAGGTTATCTGCTGAGGCTACCAGGGTTAGCCATTTTATGAAGCTGAATCCTCCTACTTTTACTAGTGTGAATGTGGAGGAGGATCCTCAATATTTCTTTGAAGAAATAGAGAAGATATTTAGGGTAATGTAGGATACTAATATGGAAGGTGTAAAGTTTACGCTTATCAACTCAAAGATGTTCCGTACCAATGGTACAAGAAGTGGGGTTAGGATAGAGGTGATATGGAGGAGTCATCCTTATGGATGCCTTTTTCTGTGCTTATCTGGATCGAATCTTTCCTCAAAAGGAGAGGAAAGCGGAGGTTGAGGAGTTTGTGAATCTTAAGCAAGGGAGAAGGTCTGTCAAGGAATATGCCTTGAAATTTCATCAGTTATCATGATATTCTCCTAATTTGATGGCTGACATAAAAGTGAGGATGAGAAAGTTTGCTTCTGGCTATCTCGTGATTTGATCTTGGAAAGAAAGACTACTTTGCCGATCAATTATATGGACATTTCTAGGTTGATTATCCGCAAGCAGCAGGTGGAGAATGAGAAAAAAAATAGGCAGAGCTTAGAAATAGGCAGGGGAGGAGGAGTCAATTTTTTGACCAGAGAGGTGCTCAGTCGTAAAGTGGTTGGGATAGAGGTAAATGTTTGAGAAAAAGTGAGTGAGTTCTGGTTTGTTCTCTACTGCTAGTACTCTTTACCCGAGGTAGTCGAGTGATAGGCATTCGTAAAGTGGTGATAACTTTTGAGCACAGTGTACCCAATCTCAGGCTAGTGAGGGTGAGTCAGTTTATTCATGCCCTTCTTGTCTGTTATGTGGTAGTCCTCATTGGGCTTATTGTGATGAAAGAATGGACAGGTGTTTCAAGTATGGACAGCTCGATCATCAGCTCAGGAATTATTCGGTTAATAAGGTTGCTACGGGAGCATATAAGGTTCCGTTTGCTTCATCTTCTGCTCCTACACCTGCCGGTGTTACTTCTGTATTGGTTACTACTCCTAGTTTTAGTGTTGTATAGAATAGGTTATATACTCTTGCATCTCGGTGGGAATCTGAGGCATTTCGTAATTTCATTTCTGGTATGTTACAACTTTTCTCTTATAATGTGTATTTTCTTCTTGACCTGGGGTCCACTCTTTCTTATGTGAACCTATTTGTCGTTGTAGGTATTGGTTTTGATCTAGAAATTGTTTTGGATGTGATTTTTTTCTACCTTGATTGTTGACTCAATTATTACTAAAAGGGTCTATAGAGGGATGTGGTATCTGTTGGTGGTAGGCATACTTTGGTGGAGTTGTTTGAACTAGTTATGGTAGACTTCAATGTCATTCTGGGAATGTATTGGTTGCATTCTTGTACATGTCCTTAGATTGTCTAACCCGTAAGATTTTCTTTAGTTTCGCTGGTGAATCGGTTATAGAGTGGGAGGGTGGTTCTCTAGCTCCTAGGGGGAGGTTTATCTCTTATCTTAGAACTTGAAAGTTAATATCTGAAGGGTGTCTATATCACATGGTTTCGGTTTAAGATTCTAACTCAGAGGATCTTTCTTCTTATTTAGTTCTAGTGGTAAATAAATTTCCTAAGGTCTTTTCGGATGATATTCCTTGTGTTCCTCCGGATTGGGAAATAGAATTTGGTATTGATTTGGTTCCACACACTCGTCCAATGCAACTTAAGGATCTTCTAGATAAGTGGTTTATTCTCTCTAGTGTACCTCTGTGGTATGCACCGGTGTTGATTATGCACAACAAGGATGGTTCCCTTCGGATATGCATTGACTATCGGCAGTTGAATAAGGTAATGATCAAGAACAAGTATCTTCTTCCAAGGATAGATGACTTGTTTTATAAGTTAATGTAACGCCCCAAATCTGGTACCCGGAACGCTACACCATGCTCATGACCCCAAAGGACCATAAGCTAACCCATGACTGATATTTGTACCTGTATACAACATAATATACTGCATAAATGCGGAATAAGGTTGAAAGGCCAAAAGGTTCCAAACTATAACATAATTGATAAAACATAACATCTGAAGATATGGTTTATAAATACCAAAATAACTAAAATAACTGTCTAAACATGCTAGTCTAAAAACCTCTAAACTGTCTGAATAGGGAGTTGATGGGACATTTCCCCAACTGACTCCAACTACTAAAATAAATTAATTAATGAGATAATAAAGTAATGGTCATGTCATCGAAGGATGAGGACTCACTGCTAACTCTGACTGCTGAGACTGGAATGATACTGATGCTTTGGAGCTCGTTCTTCTAAACCTATGGTATAAAACACCATAGCGTAAATGCATCAATATGTTTGATTGTACTGGTATGTATGTGAGGCAGGCTGAATGCAAAGGATTCACATGCATGAACTATACTAACTGACTGAATAACATGAGCGTGAGAATACATACATGAATACATAATAACTGTAAATGAGTTTGTGATAACATGATTACGGAATCTGAGTACAAATAATATGAGATACTGATAACTGTGTAACTAAAATTACTAATATAGAGCGACTGTATCTGACAGTCTAGTTTCTGATAGAACTAGCTAAGTTTCATACTATTTTGAGTTGGTTGTATCTGACAGTCCTGAATTCTGTTGAACTATCTGAGTTCTATTACTGAGACTGAATGATAGTGTTTGATAGTCCTGATCTGTAATTGAAATTGTAGGAAATAGTCATCTAACCAACATGCCTCAAATAAAGCAATATAGCTGAGGTGGGGTCCAATCTGTAATCCCAATTTGAAGGGTGTCAATACCGCACCACTGGCAAGGACAGGATGTGGGTAACCCTCATATGACAGTGTACCCAAGAAAGAATGGTGGGTCCCTCATCTAACAATTCTTATCCACCTCATCAACCCTCATCTGACAGTATTGATGTCTCAACCTGTGATGGCTTCATAGTTCTAGAACGCAAGGAAGACTTATAAGAATCACACCCTCATCTGACAGTGTGTGTTCCCATCCTTGGGTTCACTCGGTGTTAATTCCTGCTCCAATCTTAATAGACACTGAATATGATTAATTGAACTGGACTAAACTGAATTAACTGAGTTTTGTTGACTAAGGGAATACTACTGAAATTACTGAGTTTTCCTGAGTCACATGACTGACTGAATTTCTATGAACGTAACTCGACTGAGAGTATCTTGAAAACATGACACTGATTCTTGGAACACAACTAAATTTTTGGGTACAAGTACCCCCAGGACTAGATGGGAAGAAACTGACAAATCAGGTCTTTCTTGAATATATGACCACATTAACAATCCATAATATAATAAGTTGGAGAATTCATGAAGTACAAGTTCTAAAGCACCACAATGGCCACACATATATCCATAACTCATTGACTAAGACATTTCATCAAATATTTGACATGCATGAACTTGTACATGAATGGGGATTTCATATTATTATACTAGTATGGCACTTTTCCTTCACATAGGCATTCAATCGAACACATGGGGACCATGCTTTGGTTATACAATCATCAACATATCTAATAATTTTAGATACATCAATCATCTAATTAACACATTCTCACCATTTAAACTTGCCAAAACAGTAACCGGGTAGTAAACCACAATTAACTAATCCAAGAGTGTTCTTTCAACTTCGTTCTTCTCCAATTACATTCGTATGCAATGTAACTTCTTATAAGATCCCCCTTAACAGTTTTTTCTTTATTTTACTCTAAAAATAGTATATCAAGCGGTGTGGGAAGTAAACTTACGTGATGTTCAATTTAGTGGTGTACCACTATACCCTTCTTCTACCTTTCAATGAAAATTATTTACACCTTTCCCCCCAACATCAACCAAGCATCCCCAAAAATATATACATAAAATAGATCCAAAATATCCCCAAATATCCCTTAATATGGTAACCAAAAATTGAACTCACCATACCTTGGGTTCTTAACAACAATATATACACAATCATCTACCAACACACGTATATAGGAAAAGGGGAAAATGGACTGTAGCCATACCTTAATTTCTATGGTAGTTTATTCTCCAATGTATACCTCTTCAATAGCTTGATTCCTTTATCTTTAAAAAAAGGTAAATCCCAAGAATCCTAGTGGAACTATAGGGTTGTTGTATACCTAAGAGAGAACAAGATAGAAAACCTAGAAAGTTGTTCGTTTTTGTTTAAGTTAAAATAAGCTAAAGAAACTGGTTTTAATCCCTTCAAAAAGATCTTCTCTTGGCCTACTTTCTTGGAAATTTTTGGGACATAATTTGTCAAGTAGGTGATGCACCTACTTTCCCATTTTATTGGGCCTTTGTGGATAAAAAACTATTGGGCCTTGGCTGCCCATTCTCCTTCTTTCTCTCTTTAATTTGGGAAAGAATTAATTTAAGTAGGTGGTAGTGTATTTGGCCTAATAAACTGGTCAAGGGATCATTAATAGGTGATGCAACTACTTAGTTCTTAGGTTGGTCAAAAGGTCAAAGTAGGTGATGCACCTACTTACTTTATCAAGTGTAAAAGTGGCCTTTAATGTATTGGGTTTTTGCGATAGATTTTGTATTTGGCTGCTCATTCTATTAAACAATTATTTTACTTAGTTTGGGGCCTTAAATTAGCATATTAATGTAGTCTCTAAATCTGGTCCATTGGTAACTTGATCCACATGGCTCAAGTAGGTGACTCACCTACTAGCTTAAATAAGACAAGCAAAGCACCTTACTATTTTATTCACTTTTAAGATCAAAATACATTTAGTTAAACTTAAAACTTATGTACAGTGGGTCACTTCATCCTTTAGACTCAAATACCTACTTACGTTCCCAAGTTTAAATACTCTTGTCGATGGTAACTTGATCGTACAAAATTTCAATATATGTGGGAATTCTGAGCTCATTGCCTATCCCGTAAGTCTATATCAAGTTCCACATAAGTAGAACTAGTAGACACATAATATAGGGTGTTACATAATCACCCCCCCTCCCATAGAAACATTCATCCTCGAATACTTGCATAACTAGCTAGCCTAAATCAAGGTAAGACTAAGTTCAAACTCTATGTTATCCACATAATTGTTACATATTTATATTTACTTGTTAATGCCCTAAATCAGCATCCCTAGACCGTATCTTTGGATTCGAATAAATGAGGGTACTTTGACTTCATTTCTTCTTCGGCTTCCCATGTGATTTATTTTTCTTGTGGGCTCCCCCAAAGGACTTTTACCAAAGCTACTTCTTTATTTCTTAACTTCTTAACTTGTTGATCTAGTATAGTAGTAGGCACTTCTTCATAGGTGAGTGCTTCCGTAACATGTACATCTTTTGTAGGAGTAATATGAGACGGATCGCCTATGTACTTTTGAAGCATAGAGACATGAAACACTGGATGCACCATTGAAAGCTCCTGGGGTAGGTCTAACTCATATGCCACTTGGCCAAATCTTTGAATAATTTTATATGGACCTATATAGCGGGGACTTAGTTTTCCCTTTTACGAAACCTCATTACCCCTTTCATTGATGACACCTTCAAGAATACCCAATCTCCTATAGAAAACTCTAACCCTCTTCTTCTAACATCTGCATATGATTTATGACGGCTTTGAGATATTTCTAACCATTTTTGTATCACCTTAACTTTTTATATAGCTTGATCAAAAAGATCTGGCCCAAATAAAGTAGTTTCACCCACTTCAAACCTCCTGATTAATGATCTACACTTTCTGCCATATAAGGCTTCATAAGGTGCTATTTTGATACTCGAGTTATAACTATTGTTGAATGAAAAATCAATAAGTGGTAAATGATTATCCCAACTACCATTGAAGTGTAATACACAAGTTCGCAACATATCCTCTAGTGTTTGGATTGTACGTTCTTCCTAACTATCCATTTGAGGGTGAAATGTTGTACTTAAACTAACTTGCGTTCCCAAACTCTTTTGGAATGACCTCCAAAAATGTGCAGTAAATTGAGCTCCCCTATCAGATATAGAGACTGGGACTCTATATAGCCGAACTTTCTCTTTAATATATAATTTTGCTTACTCTTCAGCCATGTAAGTAGTCTTAACCGGTAGGAAGTGTGCTGATTTGGTGAGTCTATCAACTATTACCCATATAGAATCCAACTTTCAAGAGGCATGAGGTAAACCAGTGATGAAATCCATGCGGATAATATCCCACTTCAAAGTAGGGAGCTCCATAAGCTACATATAACCTCCTGGCTTTTGGTGTTCTACCATAATTTGTTGACAATTTGGACATTCAACTAGAAATTCTGCAATGTTCTTCTTCATGTCACCCCACCAATACACCTCTTTCAAATCATGATACATTTTATTTGAACCAGGATGAATAGAATATCTTTAATGATGCGCCTCTGTCATAATCAGTTTTCATAGCCCATCTTCATTAGGTACACATAATCTGTTTTGGACCAAAGTATTTCCTCTTCTATATGCTTAAATTCCTTTGTCTTACCTTGTTGTACATTCTCCTTAAGCTATAAAAGAATAGGATCTATGTATTTCTTCTTTTTAACTTTGGCTACTAATGAGGATTCTACTACATTTTTCACCATAACGCCTTTGTATGAAGATTCAAGAAGGTGAACCCCCAATCTAGCTAATTGGTGTAGATCTTTAGTTATCCCTAGCCTTTCTGCAGGCTACCTATAATTACTTGACATCGCCTTATGACTTACCGCATCAGCTACCATATTTGCTTTCCCTGGATGATATAAGATATCAATATCATAGTTTTTTAACAGTTTAAGCCACCTTCACTACCTCAAATTTAGGTCCCTCTAGTTAAAGAGGCACTGCAGACTCTTATGGTCGGTATATATATCAACATGAATCCTATACAAGTAGTGGCACCATACTTTTAAAGAAAATATAACTATTGCAAGATCAAGATCATGTGTTGGATAATTCTTCTCATATGGACGCAACTGTCTTGAGGCGTAAGCTATTACTTTACCATATTGCATCAAAACACATCGTAAGCCAACTCCTGAAGTATCACAATATACCGCATATCCTTTTGTGCCTTTCAGAAGTACCAATATCAGTGTAGAAGTCAACTTATTCATTAGATCTTGAAAACTTCTTTCACATGTTTCATCCTATTGAAACTTGGCTTCTTTGTGCGTTAGCTTTGTTAGAGGTGCAGAAATAGAATAAAACCCCTCAATGAACCTTCTATAATAACCTTCTAAGCCTAGGAAACTACAAATCTACGTAGACATTGTGGGTCTTGGACAGTTCTTCACTGCCTCTATCTTTTGAGAATCAACTCTTATTCCTTCATCAAATACAATATGACCCAAGAATGCTACCAATTTTAACCAAAACTCACATTTGGAGAACTTTGCATATAACTTATGATCATGAAGGATTTGTAACACCTGTCACAAATGATTAGCATGGTATTCTTCCGATCTTGAATACACCAGAATATCATTTATAAATACGATAACAAATACATCCAAGAATGGCCTAAACACTCTATTCATCAAATCCATAAAGTTGTTGGTGCATTAGTTAGTCCAAATAACATAACTAAAAACTCAAAATAACCATATCGCGTGAAAATCCATTTTAGGTATATATTTCTTTTTCACTCTCAGTTGGTGATAACTTGACCTCAAGTAGATATTTGAGAAACACTTAGCACCTATAACTGATCAAACAAATCATCAATTCTAGTAAGGGGATATTTGTTCTTAATTGTCACCTTATTCAATTGTCGATAATCAATAAACATTCTTAATATGCCATCTTTCTTTCATAAAAATAGCACTGGAGCACCCCAAGGAGAAATACTAGGCCTTATGAAACCCTTTTACAACAAATCTTTTAATCGTTCCTTCAATTCACGTAATTTTACAAGGGCCATTCTATACAGGGGAATAAAAATCGGTTGAGTACCTGGGATCACATCAATACCAAACTCTACTTCTCTTTCTGTAGATAAACCCAGAAGCTCTTCTTGAAATACATCAAGAAATTCATTTACTAGTGAGATAGATTGAAGAGTTGGTGACTCCACCTCTATCTATCTCACCCTTACTAAATGGCATATGTATCCTTTGGACATCATCTTCTTTGCCTTAATATAAGAAATAAACTTACCCCTTGGTGCCCCAATATTACCCCTCCACTCAAGGACTATTTCCTTTGGAAAATGGAAATGCACCTCTTGGCTCGACAATTCACTGTGCCATAACAAGAAGACAACCAATCCATACCCATTATAACATCAAAATTTAGCATTTCTAGCTCCACAGGGTTAGCTAATGTATCACAATCAAAAATAGTTACTATATAGTTTTGATAAACTATTCTAGCTATAATAGACTCGTTAATTGGTGTAGATACCTCAAATGGCTTAGATAGTGACTCTGGTGTTTTTTTAAACTTTCTAGTAAATAATAGAGTGACATATGATAATTTAAAGCCTGGATCAATTAATGCATATACCTTATGTGAAAAGATGGACAATGTACCTGTATCCATGTCAGGAGAAGCCTCCAAATTTTACCGACCCGCTAGAGAATATATACGATTATGATCACCACTAGAACTAGCTCTCTTAACACCCCTACCATAACTAGTAGACATCTGCTGACCGTACCAAAATAAGGAACCAAGGATGATGATGCAATAGTAGATCCAGTAGGTTGTGCTATACCAGCCATGCCCCTTTTTGGGCAATCTCTCATTATGTGTCCCGACATTCCATACAAATAACAAGCATCTGTCCCAAACCTACATGCACCTAAATAATTCCTTCAATAATGTTTACAAATCTATCTAGGAGGTCTTGATTGGATTGTACTTTTCTGCTCTCGATACCCTGCTACTTGCTAACCTTGACTCTCACTTCTTTGCCCGAATTGACTTCCCATAAACCCTTGGGATCGGGGTGGAGTACTTGGTATGGATTAGTAAGGTAATGGTCTAGGGGGTATATTGAAAAATTGAGGCCTAAATTCACTTTGATATGGAGAAAATTGTCCCATAGATCTAGCCCTCTTGGAATACTCTCTCTCTATCTCTTATGTCCTTCTTTGCCTTTGATCCTCTATTTTTTGTGCAAAAGCTTGTATTCTTTCTATATCCATGTATTTTTTCATGGTAGCAATAGTACACTCTCTCACAAAATATGGGTCCAATCTATCGACATATCGATGAACTCTATCCTCCATAGTAGCCACTACATTAGGAGCATACCTGGCCAAAGAATTAAATTGAAGATTGTACTCCCTCACACTCATATTCCCTTGGCAAGGACTTAAGAACTGATTTGTATGGGTCTCCCAAATCTCGAACAGAATATAATGATCAATAAATGCTATTTTGAACTCTTTCCAACTAGATGAAGGTGCACCTATACCCCTTGATTTTTTCCAAGCTTCATACCACACTATAGCCACCACCTTTAATTGATATGTTGCTAACTCAACTGTCTCTTTACCATATATGTACATAATATCTAAATCCCTTTGAATTTGATCAATAAAATCTTTTGGATATTTATTTGGATCTGACCCAGTGAATTGAGGAGGGTCCAATTTAAGGAAATCCTAAGTCTGTAGACTAGCTGACCTATCCACACCACTGGTACCTATAGTTAGACCATATTTTCCTTGACCTTGTCCAGCAACTATACGTGTTAATAATTGCACCGCATTCCTCAAATCTTTCTTAGTAGCATTAATAGGTGACTCTAGGGGCACTCCTCTCCTCCTTAGCTCTTTTGGAGATGGAGGAGTAGAAGAAATTCGTGATGTAATCTCACCTTGAGCCTCACTTTGATCAACATGTCTAGCTGGTGTTTTACTTGTCCATTCTCTAACATCTACATCCACTGATTTACTCTTACTCCTTCTAAAAATCAGCCTATTTACTATATTGAGAAAAAATATTTAAGGTTAAATACAAATCATCCTACATTATGGTGTCATAGCACGATCTAAGCAATGAAGAAAAAGAAACAACTCCTAAATCCCTCACAGCCTCCTACATAGAGATGTGGTGCATAACACATACATAAGCAAGACTCTACACAGACACGGCTTTGCAGATGACTCCCTAGGATGACCTACTTTGATAACACTTTTGTCAAGCCCCAAGTCCTATTGGGATGGAAAGGCACCCAAAGCCGTAGCGACCGGGGAGAACCAACCCCTAACCCTGTACTTTTCAAGCATGTAACTATAATATTCAAAGGTCCTACTAGTATGGATATGATGCATTGATAAAAAATAAACCATGTAAGTAAGTCCAAACCTACATATACAAGACTTGGCCGTTGGGGCCACAACATTAAAAGAATAAAATGCTACCACACTTAACTTTACATTAGTCTGCAAAGCCTCTAAAAGAAACATGGACTTATTTAAGGTCGGAAAAACCCCCCTCCTTGGTCATAACTATTATACAATACCAAAATACATATAACAGACTCAGAAAGCTCCAAATCATCTTGGAGCTCACCAATAGCCGCTGGATGTCCTATGCTCCTTCTAGGGTGGCCTACTAGCTGAAGTACCTGTACCTACGACATGAAACATAGTGTCCCCCCATGAGGGATGTCAATACAAGGAGTGTACTGAGTATGTATGGCATGAAGTGACTATCAATAAGACAAAAACTCACCAAAATCAGTTATTAATGTATAACTATAAAGATAAAGATAGAATACCAACTTTGCTTGTACTTATGGGATCATGTACATTACATCCTTTACTTTATTTTATTCTTATTTACTTTATAAAATTATAAGGCATGATGCAAATGACCAGCTAATCAATGGTAAAAGAGGATGACCCATGCTAGGCATTTTAACCCTTGGGAAACGGTCCTCACAAGTACACAAATTGGGATTGACCCATGCTAAGCTTTTCTTTCACCCTTATAATACCACTCGTAATGTTGGGATCGACCCATGCTACGTGTTTCTTCCACCCCTGGGATACCACCCAAGAATATATAGAATCACTTTAGATTATTCTTTTCATCTTTAAAGTTGTTATTTTGGTGGTCATGAATTAGATTTGGAACTTTTGACTAATAGAAAAAGGTATAAAAATACATACTAGATACAGTAGTAATAAGGTAGGATACAACAGTGAAAGGAATACAACACATAGGAGCTTAACTAACAACATAGATCATGTTGACTAAGAGAACAACTCATAAAGCTTATTGCTGAAAACACCTATATCATACTAGTATTTAGAAGGGAAAATGGGAAGATCTAGTAACAAACACATTTTCAGGATCTTTAACAACCTAACAAATTAGAATAAGGTTGTTAGCCACCTTGGAGGTTGTACGTTACATTTAAGTATAATTTGAAAGAAAGAATGCTTAGGAAGCTTACTTTGTAATAAGGGAGTTAGATTTATGCCAAAGAGTATAGGATCGATGAACCATACATACCTTGATGCACAACTGATCATACTCTTACTTAATGTCCTCCCTTTTAGATTACTAATCTACAATTTCATAAAACTAGTATTAGTAGCTAATTAACACATTCACATCATTTAAACTTGCCAAAATAGTAATCGGGTAGTAACCCATAATTAACTAATCCAAGGGTGTTCTTTCAACTTCGTTCTTCTCCAATTATATTCGCATGCAACATAACTTCTTATAAGATCCCCGTTAACTGTTTTTTCTTTATTGTACTCTCAAAATAGTATATCAAGCGGTGTGGGAAGTAAACTTACGTGATGTTTAATTCAGTGGTGTACCACTATACCCTTCTTCTACCTTTCAATGAAAATTACTTACACCTTTTCCCCTAGCATCAACCAAGAAACCCCCAATATATATACATAAAACAGATCTAAAATAGCCCCAAATATCCCTTAATATGGTAACTAAAGATTGAACTCACCATCCCTTAGGTTCTTAACAATAATATATATACAATCCTCTACTAACACACGTACATAGGAAAAGGGAAAATGGACAGTAGCCATACCTTAATTTCTGTGGTAGTTTATTCTCCAATGTATACCTCTTCAATAGATTAATTCCTTTAGCTTGAAAGAAAGGTAAATCCTAATAACACTAGTGGAACTATAGGGAAGTTGTATAGATAAGAGAGAACAATAGAGAAAACCTAGGAAGATATTTTTTTAAGTTAAAATGAGCTAAAGAAGCTGGTTTTAATCCTTTTAAAAAGAGCTTCTCTTGGCCCACTTTCTTGGACATTTTTTGGCCATGATTTGTCAAGTAGGTGATGCACCTACTTTCACATTATATTGGGCCTTTGTGGATCAAAAACTATTGGGCCTTGGCTGCCCATTCTTTTTTTTTTCTCTCTTTAATTTGGGCCAGAATTAATTTAAGTAGGTGGTAGTATATTTGGCCTAATAAGCTAGTCAAGGGAGACTTAATAGGTGATGCACCTACTTAGTTCTTAGGTTGGTCAAAATTTTAAAGTAGGTGATGCACCTACTTACTTTATTCAAGTGTAAAAGTGGCCTTTAATGTATTGGGCTTTGAGACAGATTTTGTATTGGGCTGCTCATTCTATTCAACAATTATTTTACTTAGTTTGGGGCCTTAAATTAGCCCATTAATGTAGGCCCTAAATCTGGTCCGTTGGTAACTTGATCCATATGGCTCAAGTAAGTGGCTCACCTACAAGCTTAAATAAGCCAAGCAAGCACCTTAATAGTTTATTCCCTTTTAAGATCAAAATACTTTTAGTTAAACTTAAAACTTATGTATTGTGGGTCACTTCATCCTTTAGGCTCAAATACTTACTTACGGGCCCAAGTTTAAATACTCTTGTCGATGGTAACTTGATCGTACCACATTTTAATATATGTGGAAATTTTGAGCCCATTACCTATCCCATTAGTCTATATCAAGTGCCACATAAGTAGAACTAGTACACGCAAAATATAGGGTGTTACAAAAAGACACTTGGTTTGTTGCATTTATTACTTTAGAAGTTAAATGGCTTAATAAAATATTTTCTAATGAGTGTTGATTTAGGGTATGCATTTTATTACAGGTCCTTATTCTAAAAAATACTGAATGACAATTGAATTAGGAAAAAGATAAGTAACTCGTACATATTAAATTTTGATATATTTAGAATATAGCTATGGGTACATGCTAGAAATATAAATTCTCGACAGTTTGGTTCATCAATTACTTATGAGTAGATTAGTTCTGACCTTTAAATTTTTTTTGTTTTTTGTGTGACCACTAGTGATATAAGGTAATTTTGTTGCATTTCTTCAATGAGTTATATTGATCTATGATAGGTTACTTGTGTGTGTATAATTAAAAGGGCTCATCGTTCTACATGATTATTAAGGACTTTGGGTTAATTGATATTGTGTTATTTTTTAGGATGACATAGATTAGTATGATGAGTAAATGAGAATTTGGTTGCAATTTATAGGGCATATCTATGGTATGCAGAGTTTATGATGATTCTCTATTTTCTTCGAGGCTTGAGCATAATGATATGGCTATTTGAGTAGAGTACTAAGAGTGACTATTGTGGTTTGGTGTGTAATGAATATCGGGTTAATTATTTTAGCTTTAAAATATAGTACTATCTGATTCAAATGTTATGGTATTAGCCTTAAGTAAGTTTGGATTAGTCAAGAAAATGCCTTTAGCAGGCTTGAAAATAGGGGATAGTTTTTATTGAGATAAAAAAGGCATGATTCTAGATTGTGGAGAGTTACTATGTGGTTTCATGGGTCCCTTAGTATTTTTTGTGTTCAAGAATGTTATTGGTTTTGTGGTACAGTTAGTGATTTGTTGTGTCTTTGACAGAATCAGGAAAACTTAGTATGTTTAAAAGTTTTTTAGTTATCGACTAAGTTTTTTCTGGTATAGGGGTTAAAGGAACCCCTCTTTATTGAAAAATTTGGCTTCTGATGATTGAATTGTGACCTTGAAATTTGAAGAGTGTAGGACTTCTTGTTACTATAGTGAGAATGGTAGTTCTATAGATGTGAATATACGCGAGAGTTCTTTCATGAGATTTATGTGGTTATTTTTTATCCTTTATCTATTTTGGAACTTTCCTTACCTTTATGTTCAGGGCAAACATGAACCTTTATGGCGGATAGTGTAATAACCCTTATGGTGATGTTTTGAGTTTTTATTGTTTTGACAATTTTATCTTTGTCCATTGTTGCTTTACTTCATTTATGAGTTGTGGGAATGATTTATATAATTCCTAAAGCTTTCAAGAATATTTATATGAGCTTATGGTTTTAAGTAACCTTTAAATTAATAACATTGATATTGGTCAACTTTTTGTTATCCGAGAGTCAGATAGTGATTCTGTCAGTTTTATTAGATTTAAAATGTTAATTTTGAGTTAGTAGCATAGTTGGTTAAAGTTTCAAGGCCTGTTTTGACATTTGAATATTTTGTTGAAATATTAGTTTATTACACAAGATGTGATTTTGGGGTAAATTCCTTTGAATACTCTTTTGATTCCACTGGGATTATAGCATATTTTTTTATCAATCTACACTATTGGCTTATGTTTATAGGATGTCAGGTGAGTTTTGATAGTCAAAATCATATTTTTAAAATTGTTGGTGTTGGTGTAACTACCAAAGCATTAACTTTCCAGCTAAATTAGTCACTACTGGAGCAGTAATTTATCTGCTACAACGGTCACTACTATAGTGGTAATCTATACACTAAAGCATTTACTTTGTGTATATATAGGGGACAAATTTTGAGATTTTTTTTTACATTTTGGGATCTAGAAAAATCCATTTGAGGTGATTCTTGGTGTGTTTTACTGGTATTAGATTTTACCTTTATTATGTTCATTTACCAAAACTATCCATATAATTTTTCATAATTTTGATAGATAAACATTAATTTCAAAATTCAAAGTTATGAAATAAAAACTTTTAGTTTGAAGGTTGATTTGGAATGGGTTTACATTTATTTTTGAGACATAATTAATTTTGATAATGTTTTATAAAATTTCTCACTTTAAACTGTGCTTAATAATGGAGATTTGGGGTTTTACTAGTAAAGTAAAATATTGATATTTTGATCATTTCTAACCCGATTTCAACTTGGTTTTCATTGGATTTTAAAATTTAAAGTCTTTAAATTATGGAAGACATGATTCTTTAAACAAATTAAATTTTACCCTTATATACTTTGGCATAAATTTTCAAAGTTAATTTGGACCCAAAACCAAAGTATATTAGTAATTGTATCATTGGATTCTTTTTGATCTGTAGATGTTATTTTTTATTAGATTGGATGTGTTTGGTGATGGTTTTGGAGCAGAGCTTCTAGTTGGTCATTCGGACTGTGTTTTGTCACTTCAAATCCTCTTTAAGGGAAGTTGAGGCGTACCTTCACTATTTCCTAAGGTGTGTATTTATTTTATTCATATTCACTTATATTTTTTGAATTGCTAAGTATTTAAGGTTCCACTTAGATAAAATAGTAAGCATTTATACGGGTACCGGTGTCTACTAATGGGTTGAAGTGTTATGATTTCTTATTTTATTTATTCTAGTAATATGCAAATATGCCTAGGCTAAATTATAGATAGATGTTTTCTTAGTATTGAGGAAATTGATTGTGGATATCTACTTAAGAGCTTGAACCTTGTTTTAGCAGATTTAAATCAAAAGTTTGGGATATAAGGTACACTTAGACTATAAATAGGTTGTTGTAGTTGATGTTGTTATAAGAGTTATTAATTTCTTACTATATTATTGGTGAGAGTATAGTTAAGTAGTTACAAAAGAAATATATATCTAGTGATATATAAGCAAATTACGATGAACATTCAAATTTACTATTTATTAGTGTAGTTCTCCTCTTAGTGATTTAGTTTAATGGTGTCATCTTTTAGAATAATGTTATTTATTATATGAAACAAGCTAGGTTTTTGATAAGTTCACTATATTTTCTTTTTTGGGTTGTGTAATTGGTCCTATTTGTGCATTTTTTCCTTATTATAGTTTTGATGCATGTGTGGGGCTAGACATGAAATTGTAGTCCTTATTGTGCATTAATTTCCTTTATTATTGTTGTGATGTTCACGTGGGGAATTGAATTTATATTATAGGCCTAATTTGAGTATTATTTTCCTTTATCATTATCGCCACACCCTAGATGGTTTATATTATTGATGTCTTATATTTCTTTATAACCAATGATGTCATATGATGGTTTATATGATAAACTATTAAAATTTTGAGGAGATATGAGCTCATTTATACCATAATTAAATTAATTTATTATATTTATACTGGATTAATATATATTTATGGATATTGTACCACTGAGACATCGTGATTTTGAAAGAAAATAATTTTTTTTTTAAAATCCTTGTTCGAGGAATCCGCCGACAAGGTTTATTGACATATGATATTGTGTTAGTATGCACGTCTCTCCTTCCATGGTGTCTAGTATTGGAATGTTTCGCTTAAAAGGTGTTTATAAGGTGCCATGTGATGACTTATATCATTATCATTACATGACATGTTATGGCTTATATCATATTCACTCCATTGCGTGCATTGCGTTGCATTTCTTTATATGGTTGATATTTCATCTGATTATTTCCTTTTATATTATATTATTGTGATTCGATAATATTTTTTATGTGACGTATTTTTTATTCAATTTGTGATATTACACCATATTGTACTTTCTCGTGATTGATTTGGTGGTTGAGATATTATAAAATAGGGGGTGCAGCTATAACTTGATCATTGATACTATAATGTCACACCTATCTTACCCTATATTATTGGAAGGAGATAATGATTACTCATAATTTACTGTGTTGGTGAGTGTTTCTTTTAATGTGTTTCCCCTTACTTTTGTTGATCATAAATTGATGTTTTGACTTAATTAGAGTAATTTGCCTACCATATTAATTGATATTCCTATGACTACTTTGGTTGTGTCGCCTTGCAAGGTTTGGGTGTCGTGTTTAATGGTTACAGGTTTTTAAGTGGTAAATTGGATGGTGAGGGTGGCGGTTCTTGACATCACATTAGATTATGGTTGGTTATCAATAATACATGCTGAGTAAAAATGTTTTGTATTCATCCTTGCTTTTTCTTTCCTTTTTTTGCACCCCGTGTAGGTATTTAATCAATTTGCAGAGCATAGAATGTGTCCTCTCATTGTTGACATTGTGGAGATCAATGTAGATGTTGAAATTTCATAGAGCTAAGCTAGATCTCGCTTCAATTATCTTATGCTTTATTTGGGTTCAAGACACTTTAGACTATTTAACCATATTTTGTATTAGAAGTTTGTTCTAGTGACAACCAAATCTAGATGTATCACTGAAACTTGTATTTCATTTATATACCATGTTGGGGATTATTTCCAATTCTTTTTTTCTTCTGCTGATTTATATTGATTATTGTGTTGAGATGGGATAGCTTCTCTGTACTTGAGGGTGTTATAGGTTCCATCACATACACTATTTTGGGTCATGATACCATGTCAATTTAGGGCTTTATAGCGGGGTCTGTCTACACCTATATTATGTTATCTATCTTATAGAGTCTTCGTAAACTAATGTAAGAAGTTCAAAAATGTTTTGTCACATAACTTTTTTGGTCAAACGGCCACTTCATGTGTATATGTTTTGGACCTATCTTTTATGGTCTTTTATAACAGTAGCTTTTATATATATTTCAAAACTTCGTGATTGTCATTTTTATATACATGGTAAGCACATGTTTTAGCTTTGTTTTCTTGGGTCTTTAGGGTGTTGGGTGCCGATCCATCTCAAAGAAATTTGAGATGTGACACTCTTGATCAAAGGGCACAAAGTTTAAACTTAATTTTGAATTATCAATTATATTTATTAGTGTGATTCAGCTTTCATTAAATTTCATACTTATTACTTGCCTACATTTTGAGGTTGGCAATTGTCTTTTTCAATTAAAAGCAGACAACTTAAACAAGGATATATGGTAATTAAAGAGGATGCACTAGTCGAAATTGAAAGCAGACAACTTCAATAGGCAGACACATGTATTGTTTTCTAATATACATAGGAAGCAAGCTAAAGAGTGTACTGAAAGATCTATTGTGCAAGTTCAGGCTATGTTTCATTCAAAGACAACACAAGAACAATATACGATGTTGGAACATATATTTTTCAATTTTTCCTATAGAATTTGAGATAATCTTGGCCTCATAGGTCCAATATTAATCTCACTTGACATATTTAATAGGTAAATTTGATACTATTGGTCCATTTTGTTAAGTTTAAATGCTGCAAAAATACATAAATTAAGGGCCTAGTAGTTCCCAATTTACAAGCTCAAAGAATATCTACTAAACCATATATGAATTTTTAGCCTATTGATTTTAAAGTAGACATTTTCAATAAAGAAATGGAAAATGAAACTACAACATTCGTAAGACTAACTTCAACAAGCATATCTCTTAACCAAAAGTGCCAAGATAAAAGATAGGATTTAGCATTCTCTAAGAAAACAACTAGAGGAACTAGAACTGATTACCAAAGTTAGATTCTTAAATATCAATGTGCAAATTTATATTGGAAGAATAATAGTATAAACCTTGATATACATGTGAAACAAGAAAAAAGCATGTTGAAAAACTATTGTTCAAGTTCATGACATGTTTTTTAAAGAAAACACAATAACAATATATTACGACCCGAGACTACCCCTAGTCATAACACAGTGCTTAGAGTCACAAGTGACCCCAAGCTAACCCATGGTCTGGTGCCTACTATGAGCACTGATGAAACTAACAAGATACTATGAAGAAACAAACTGAAAAATCTGATAATAAATGATACTTAATATAATACCAATCATGTCTAAATATCTGATAAAATGAAGAACATGTCTGAACATATAAAAGCCTCTAAAACATGAGAAGTTGATAGGACAATCCCTCTACTATCTCCGACTGACTGAAATAAAATAAGATGGTGAAAATAACAACTGATAAATAGTCCTCGACGGATAAAGACTCACCACGACTGTTGCTGAGTAGAACAGGAACAGAAGTGCGATTTGGGAACTGGGCATTCTAACCTATATTATATGACAATATGATGCAAAAAAAGTATGTGATCAGTACTTTGAATGCACAAAGTATGTGTGATGAGAAATCTAACTAGTATAACTGAGCATGAATACATGAATAGGCAAACTGAATGCAAGACCAAGTATAACATACATCGAATAAACTGGATAACTTGATAACTGAATATGAGATAATGCATATCTAAGTCGTAACATAAACTGATACTAAACTAAAAACTGTGGGAGCAAACTACAACTGACATACCTTAATTTGAGTAAAACCAGAGTCCAACTTGTAACCCCAGTTGGAAGAGTGATAGTACCTTGCAATTGGTACCAATATTGGTTGGCATGAATCTACAAAATTGATGTCCCGAAGGACTAGGGTGTCAGTCCTCTACTAGAGGGTGACTCCTCATACCTCTACTGGAGGGTGAATCCTCATAACCTATGATTTCAATGTAGTTCTGAAACTTAGGACCTCTACTAAAGGTATTAGTCCTCATCTTGTGGGTGAGCCTTCATCCCTATGTTCGCCCAGTGCTAAGTACTACTCCCTACTGTACTAATACTAGTAATTGATATATGCTCAAAATGATCTGATAACTAATATATGCTTAACTTGGTAATATTCTAAATTTAACGACATAAGCATCATCTAAATGTCTTATAATATATAAACTAATATATGCATTCAGGTGTTCATAATCCACCAACATGATCTAATGCAACCTGATCATAGTAATATTTAAGACTTATCATATTAGGAAAAGTCGTGAATAATTCTTAATATTAAAATTATTGATCATGGTGTGGACATTTGAATTATCAAACATTTGGAGACATAATTCTTATGGAGGAAACGCATCCTCGTGGTTCATAAACAAAACAAATAGAGAGACAGTTGATAAAACAAATATTTGTCCTGGAATCCTATAATATGGAAGGGGTTTGTACTTGCGAATTGTGGAAATTCTTGGGACTCAATGGGTGGAAGGGACACATTGATGAAATTCGACATATTTTAAAGTGGAAACCTTGGACAATTTCTTAGATTTGATCTTGCTCTTGAGTAACCCTAGTTTACTCTGTGAAATAAGGAAAATTGCCATTTTTTATTTCTCTGGGTGGAAAATATGATCTGATCATATATTACAAAATTTGAGTCTTTTATACCACCCCTTGGGAAGCATAAATAATATGGGTTTTTCTATTAATAGAGTGGGAAAAAAATAAAGGTCCCTAAAAATCGTGCAGGAATACCTGCCCCTAGTTATTTCTACTCACTTCACGACTCGTACGACTGGTCATGAGTCATGATCTGAGCCATAACCTAAGGTCCTGCGATCATGGGTCCATTTTCTATAACTACGAATCCCATCCGAATGACTCATGGTGACTCACTATGAGGTGTTGGGTGGATTCATAGTCAGAGGATTGATTCTTTGATCAATTACTGATCAGGTGATGGGTGCCTCCTAACGACTCGTTGCCAATGTTAATGAGTCATAGTGTGGAGTGGTCATCATTAGGCTTAAACTAAGGACCCTTTGGTTATAACGATGACTCCTAGTAATGATTTGCTATGTCTAGTCACTGGTCATCACATGAGTCATAGTCATTGGTAGTTGACAAACTTTTTGGGGAAAATTTGCTTACATTTTTTCCATAATATCAGATTAAGGAGAAACTTGTGGCATTGGAAAGCTAACTTAGTGGCAAATCTTTTAAGGGTTCTAGATCTTGAAAACTTAGGAATTACAATATCTACCACTTAGGATCATTTATACCCAAATGAAATGCTCTGAGCATGAACACTAGGAAAAACTGAGATCATGCACTTAACACTTATGAGCTAAATCAAGACATAACATCTAAATCTATAACTGATGCATGGACTGAACTAAACTTATGAATGCATGCTATGACACAAAGATGGATGGATAACTAAGATAGACATAAAAGGATTAATTTATTAAGGAAAGCATTACCTCAACCTAAATCTAGATTAAAAGAGAACAGATAAGGCTACTTGGCTCGCATATCAGCCTCTGCTTCATAGGTAGCTCCCTCAACTAAATGATTCCTCCACCAAACCTTTACTAAGGTGACCTTTTATTCCTCAACCTACTAATCTGGAAATCAAAGATCTCAAATGGGAATTCTTCATAAGAGAAGATATTTTTTATTCCCATACTTTCTAAAGGGACTACCGATTCTGGGTCACCAATGCATTTCTTCAACATAGAGATATGGAAAACAAGATGCACTGATGCTTATTTGGCAGGTCCAACTCATATGCTACCTTGACATATAGACTCAAAATCTTATTTGGCCCAACATAGAGAGGACTAAGTTTCCCCTTTTTATCGAACCTCTCCAAACCCTTCGTGGGTGAAATTTTGAAGTGAACAAATTCCTCCACATCTACTCAAGCTTCCTCCACCTCACATTTGCATAGGATTTATGATAACTCTAGGTTGTATTAAGTCTTTCGATAATCTTCTAACTTTCTTAATCACCTAATGCACTGAATCTGGTCCTATTAATGTAGCCTTACCAACCTCGAACTAACCAATGGGAGATCAACACCTCCTACCGTGAAGGGATTTAAATAGATCCATCTGAATACTGGAGTGATAACTTTATATAAGAAAACTCAATCAACGGCAAGTGATCAGCCCAACTATATTTGAAATCTAGTACACATGATCTCAATATGTCCTCTAAGGTCTAAATGGTCCTCTCTATCTAACCATTTTTCTATAGAAGAAAAATTGTACTGAGATAAACTTGGGTACCATGAACCTTCTGAAAAAACTTGAAAAACTCAGAGGTAAACTAGGTACCTCTATTATAAAACATAGTCTACGGGAAACCATGTAACTTTACTAACTCTCTAAGATAGAGTCTAGTGTAATACTTGTCTAAATATGAAGTATTAACTGGAAAGAAATGGCTTACCTTAGTCATTCAGTCTACAACAACCCAAATAGAATAATGTTAATGTCTCATATGAGGAAACCATGTAATGAAGTCCATATTCACCACCTCCCACTTCCAAGTTGGCATACAAAATTCCTGAAGCGTACCACTAGGCCTCTAGTGCAAAACCTTAACCTACTGATAATTAGAACACTTATGACACGACCCAATTAAGGGCCTTGTCATAATGGGTATTCCAATCCAACCAGGACCAGGGACCACCCCAATTACCCAACCCAACTTCCAAATATGCATACCCTAAGTGGGATGAATTCCGACCATATTAAAAGATAGCATTTATTATGATCCCAGACTCTGGGATTTGTCTATAATCCGGGACCAAACCAAACAAGTCCAAGCATCTATTACCAACCAATAACCCATAACTAAACCAACATAAAAACAAAGTTCCTATCCATAACATAACATAAAAGGATGGAACAATCATAAATTTAGTCCAGCGGTATTAGCCTCAATAACAATGCCAATACAAAGGCTAACACCACTACCAACACCACTCATTCCAACCCGTATAGTCATACAAGCCTCTAACTAAAAGAAAAAAATAATTCGGTTGGGACATGCCTCTAACCATAGACAAAACCAATATCCATAAAATAACCAATTGTAAGACCCCGCAAAGTTTCCTTGTAGTTTGAACCTTGGATGTGTGTTGAATGAAGTGTAATTCCAACCCTAAGAGATTAAAAAAGGACTCCATAATTGATTAGTATTTTAACCTTGTAGAATTTATCATAAAAATGACTTCCTATGTTGTGCTAAATTGAGTTAGATTTCCAACAACACCAATTTCATCAAAATCTAGTATTGGGGTGAGAAGTTATGGCTGTTTTCCTAAGCATTATCAGAATTGCCCATGTTTGACGGTCAATCCAACGGACAGTCAAGTCTTCAACTGACTGTTGATATCCCCATCAAACCAAGGAAGTGACTCCTTTTTCTATCCATCGTGCGATGGCAAAAATGGCAAATCGCCAAAAATTCGATGGACCATCGCGGCGACTGTCAAGCAGAGGCAGTATGGCCTTATCCTGGGTTTCGTGCAATGGACGATCTGGCAGACCATCAAATATTCAATGGAACATCATTCTGACCATCACATCGAGGCAGTGTGTTCCATTTTGACCCTCAAACGATGGACGATCTGGCGGACCGTCAAACTTTTGACGGATCGTCATTTCGACCGTCGCAGACCCCAATTGATAATTTTTAACTTATTTTTAAAAGGGTATTTTGATCCTTTATACTCCTTTAAAGCCTTATGTTCTAGATGAACCAAATGGCCTCATTTTTTCATCTCTAACGCTTAAAGACTAGGATTTTCTCCTCCAAATCATATCAAAGCAAGAATTCTTCCCCAAAAAATCTAAGAACTCACCAAAGATTGTGCTAGTGAGTTGAAAATTGAATCTCCCAAGTTCAAAGACTTCAAGAACCCTCTTCCAAGAGTAACAAGAGGAAGATTAGAGGAAACTTGTTCATCCAATCTCCTAATCTAAGGTATGTGGAGTTTTGAAAAAGGGTAACCCTTTCACTCTTGTGCCCAAAATGCTTACTTACATCATGATTTTCCTGAAATCTATGAGGTTATACTTGAATTTGAATTGGGGTTTTTCACCTATTATTATTGAATGCATTATCTTGATATTCCCCATGAATTAAAAGTCAAATGGCATGATTTTTTGCATGTTTCCTTGAGAAATTACAGCTGGGTGAACCCCATGATTTTACTCCATGAGAAGTTAATATTTGCAATCTTTGAGATATTGAAGCATATGACTAAATTAAGACTTTGAGATAAATTGTTGAAATTCCCAGATTTCCATATGATATATGAATCTATATGCTATATATTATGCTTTTGATGATCTTTAACTTGATATTGAACTATGGGTTAGTAAGCCCTATTTGAGACTTGTAAATTTATGAACTCTTGTTCTATAAGCACCCATGATTTGAGTATTTCAAGATGACTGAGAAATGAATTGACCTAATGGTCCTTGAGCTTTGAAATCCACTTCACTAGATGAGATTATCGATTTGATTATTGGATTCGTGGTGAACTATGAGATTATTATAAAAGTGGATTTTTATGAGATGAGCTCATATAATCTAAAGGGAGTAGTATTTAGCACCGAGTGGGTAATTTGCTATGCTTTTTTACCCCAAAACTATGAGCCACCGTAGGTTGGTCCTGAGGCGGAGTTTATGCTGATTATGATTGGGCCCGAGGCTGAGTTTTATTTAATGATCACTATACCAAGGTTATACCCCCTGGCAAGAGTATGACGCTCTTCCCCAACGTGGGGTCTCTTACTTAGGAGGATAAAACGTTGGACTCCATGTAGCTCGCATGGTTTATGTCGGTTAAGAGAATCTCCCTTGCCCTTTTAAACCTGAAATCAACTACTCCTTTACAAACTAAGATATTTTTCCCTCCTTTGAATCATTTTCACTAAACTATAGCATTTTTTCTTAAGTATTGAGAATATCAAAAGATTTCCAATTTTGAGGTTAAAGAACGATGACTCACGAGAACTGTATAATATGCCTCATCTTAAATGATTTATGAACTTTATATTTCATACTTATTCAAGCCATGTGAGTCATATCATATTGCATACATGATTTGAATGAAGAAAATTGATAGTGTTTTATATACATGCATTCACCCCCACATACTTAGTATATTTCCAAGTACTGATCCACATATATGTCTATGTGCTACATTGTCTCATAATGTAGGTTCAGGTGCTCAGTCCCAACCTCGCCTGTGATCGCCGAGTACCTCGCATACCTTTCTTACAGTGGTGATTCCTCTTGGCTCGAGGACCAACCTTTAGATATTCCAGGGACTAAAAGACTATGTTGTTACCTGTAGGTCATCTCGAGTCAGTTGGGGAACTGTCCCATCGACTCTCTAGATTATGGATTTGTAGAGGTTTTGTTAGACTATTAGGTAGATTGTGGTTTTGTTGGGATTTCATTATCATGTCCATTTGGATCAAGTACCCCTTCTTCCTTTATTTCCTTCTATGAACATGGATGTGCTAGTGTTTGAATTTAAATTTTCTTCTTGAATTAAGGGTTATCAGTAGGAACCGACTCTATGGGTTAGATTGAGGCTACTTATAGCCTTAGGCACCATGTGACGCCCCGGGAGGTGATTCTGGGTTGTTACAAAGTGGTATCAAATCCCGATTTCTAAGGAGTCCTAGGGAGTCTAACAAGCCGCGTTGAGTAGAGTCTTGCTCATCGGTGTGTAGCGCACCAAATCTATGGGAAGGAGGCTACGAAATGTTCTAGAAAAAGTTGTCTTTTTTCTTAGATTCTATCATGCCTCCGATTGTCTCCTCCTTATCTAATGATCTATGCTTCTCTATTTTCAGAAAAATGCCTCTTCGAAGGGCGAATGTTCATGGGAACAATGATTAGTAGCCCCTACCCATTGATTCTCTGAATGAGATGGTGTCCCACACTTAATTTAGGGTGGCCTTTCAGGCGTTAGCCCAAGCGGTCACTGCTAATGTTCAGGCCAATAAATGGGTCCCAACCACTAATCATCACAGAAGTGATGTAGCCATGGCTAGAATTCATGACTTCCTATGGATGAACCCGCCTGATTTCTATGGGCCTAGAACTGATGAGAACCTATAGCTGTACTTTGAGAAGGTAAGGAAGATCACTGATGTGATGCATATCTTGGATGAAGAAAGTGTTGAGTTGGCGTCTTACATACTGAAAGGCATTGCTTATGATTGGATTGTGTCATGGAGGAAGGGTAGAGATGAAGATGCCGCTCCAGTGACTTGGCAAGTATTCCAAGATGCATTCTTAGACCGATTCTTTTCTCTTGAGATGAGAGAGGCAAAGATTGAGGAGTTCATGAACTTAAGGCAGGGCTCCATAACTATTAAGGAGTACATCTTGAAGTTTATTCAGTTGGTCAAATACGCTCCTAATTTTATCTCCAACCCCTAGGCTTGTATGTGTAAATTTATGACCGGTGTTTCTGGGATGGTGCTAAAGGAGTGTAGGATTGCGATGTTGAATAGGGATATGGATCTAGCTAGGTTGATAATTTATGACCAAAAGATAGGGGCAGATAAGTTTAGGGAGAGAGAAAGGATGAGGGGTAGAAAGAGAGAGAGATTTGATCAGCATGAGTTTAGCCGACCTAGGTTCTATAAAGAGAACTGCCCTCAGTTTCAGAGATATCTGTCTTCTCCAGTGCCTTTATCAGCTAGCGCTTCCACGCCTAGAGGCTGGCCGGAGAAAAAGGGTAGGAATTCCATGTCTGGAATGCAGAACAGTGTTGGTAACTGGCCCCATCATCCTCCTTGTGCTAAATGTGGTAGGAATTATCCCGGGGAGTGTTTTAGTGATGCGAGGGGTTGTTTTGGTTATGGAAAGTAGGGTCACCAGCTTAGAGATTTCCCCCATGCCAGACAGGGGAACAGAGATGCTCGACCTCCGGCACTGGCTACTAGTGCATCAGCTCATGTACCTCATCCTACCCCTGTTCAGGGCAGTTTCTCTAGCACTGGTGGCATGCAATGCTAGGACAAATTCTATGCCTTGCCTTCCCATCGGGAGAAGGAGGACTCCGCTGATGTTGTTACTGGTATGCTTCGAGTCTTTTGTCTTGATGTTTATGTGTTGTTGGAACCCAGGTCAAATCTCTCTTATGTGATCCCACTTGTGGCTGTGAATTTTAAAATGGGTCCAGAAAGGATTCCCGAGCCTTTTCTAGTTTCTACATCAGTTGGAGAGTCAGTTGTTGCTAAACAAGTGCCTAGAGATTTCCTTGTCACTGTTCTCCATAGAGTCATACTTGCGTACTTGATAGAGTTAAACATTGTGGATTTTGACCTTATTCTAGGTATGGATTGGCTTCATTCTTGCTATGCATCTATAGATTGTTGTACCCGTGTAGTCAAGTTTCAGTTTCCTGACGAACCAGTGTTTGAGTGGTCCGGGAGTTCGGTATCTCCCAAAAGTCATTTCATCTCCTACATCAAAGCCAGAAAGCTAATATACAAACGTTGCATCTATCACCTAGTTAGAGTCAAAGACACTCAGTCCGAAACTCTAACTATTTAGTTAGTCAATGTTGTTAATAAGTTCCCAGATGTTTTTCTGGAAAATCTCCCAGAGGTACCTCCCGATTGAGAGATAGAGTTCGGAGTTGATCTTCTTCTCGAAACTCAGCCTATTTCTATCACCCAATACCGTATGGCACCTGCTGAGATCAAGGAGATGAAAAAATAACTCAAAGATCTTCTAGATAAAGGTTTCATTAGGCCCAGCATATCTCCTTGGGGCGCACATGTTTTTTTCATGGGAAAGAAGGATGGATCCTTGCATATGTGTATTGACTACCGTCAACTGAACAAGGTCACAATCAAAAATATGTATCCTTTTCCAAGAATTTATGACCTGTTTGATCAGTTGCAAGGTGCAAGTTATTTTTCCAAGATAGACCTTAGATCCGGCTATCATCAAATTAAGGTCAGGAAGTGTGATATTCCAAAGATAGCCTTCCGAACCCGCTATGGTCACTTTGAGTTCCTAGTCATGTCCTTCGAGCTAACCAATGCCCCAACTGCTTTCATGGACCTTATGAATCGAGTTTTCAAGCAATATCTTGATATATTTTTCATTATCTTCATAGATGACATTCTTGTGTACTCCCGTGATGAGAATGACCATGCACAACACCTTAGAATTGTCTTGAAAACTCTTAAAGACCATCAGTTGTTTGCCAAATTCAGTAAGTGTGAATTTTGGCTAAGGTCTGTAGCCTTTCTAGGCCATGTTGTTTTAGCCGAGGGTGTTAGGGTTGATCCCCAAAAGACCGAAGCTGTTAGAAATTGGCCGAGACCAATCTCCCCATCCAACATTTAGGAGTTTCTTGGGTTTAACTGGCTATTACCAATATTTTGTTGAGGGTTTTCTTCCCTTGCATCTCTAATGACCCGATTGACCCAAAAGAATGTTAAATTCTGGTGGTTCGAGTCCTGTGAGAAGAGTTTTTAGGAGCTGAAGACTCGGCTCACTTCATCCCTTGTGTGGACTTTGCCTGATGGTTTTATGGTTTTGTGGTGTATTACGATGCCTCTGGAGTTGGTTTGGGATGCGTGTTGATGTAGAGAGGTAAGTTTATATCCTATGCCTCTATACAGTTAAAACCATATAAAAAGAATTACCCAACCCAAGACCTTGAGCTAGCTATTGTGGTCTTTTCTTTGAAAATTTAGAGACACTATCTTTATGGTGTCCATGTTGATGTGTTTACTGATCATAAGAGCCTACAGTATGTGTTCACCCAAAAGGAGTTGAATCTTAGGTGGAGGAGGTGGTTGGAGTTTTTGAAAGATTATGATATGAGTGTGTTGTATCACCCGGGCAAGGCCAATGTAGTGGTGGACGCCCTTAGAAGATTGTCCATGGGTAGTATTGCACATATAGGGGAAGGTAAGTGAGAGTTGGCTCATGATGATCACTATTTGGCCAAGTTGGGTGCTAGGTTACTTGATTGAGCAGAGGGGAGTTCATTGATGCAGAGTAGTTTTGACTTATCTTTAGTCTTAGAAGTGAAGGAGAAGTAGGACAGGGATCCTAGTTTGGTAAAACTGAAGGAGTCAGTTAAGGACCAAAAGGTCAAGGTTTTCTCCCAAGAGGGAGATGGTGTGTTAAGATTTCATGGTAGGTTGTGTGTCCTGTGTGTTGATGATTTGAGGCAGACAGTTTTGTCTTAAGCACCTGGTGCGCATTATTCCATTCATCCCGGCACCACCAAGATGTACCTCAACTTGCGAGAAATCTATTGGTGAAACGGTATGAAGAAGGACGTAGCCAAGTTTATAGCGAGGTATGCAACGTGTCAACAAGTTTAGGGAGAGCACCAAAGACTTGGTGGCGTGATGCAAGAGTTTAGTATACCTACTTTGAAGTAGGAAGCGGTAAATATAGACTTTCTGATCGGATTGCCTCTTTTGCGTTGTCATCATGACTCTATTTGGGTTGTTGTGGATAGGTTGACAAATTCCGCACATTTCTTTCTCGTGAAAACTTCTTATATGGCTGAGGATTCTGCTAGATTGTATATCCAGGAGTTGGTCAGGCTGCATGGAGTCCCCTTGTCTATCATACAGGGGTACTCAGTTTACTTCTCAGTTTTGGAAGGCGTTTCAGCAGGTTCTTGTTACCCAAGTTCTCTTGAGTTCCGCGTTTCACCCGCAGACAAATGGTCAGGCTGAGAGGACCATTCAAACCCTGGAGGATATGTTGAGGGTGTGTGCTCTTGATTTCAAAGGTAGTTGGGATAAGCATTTGTCATTGATTGAGGTTTCCTATAATAATAGTTTCCATGCTAGCATTCAGATAGCACTGTTTGAGGCCTTGTATAATAGGAGGTGTAGATTGCCCGTAGGTTGGTTCGAAGTGGGTGAGGCAACCACGATAGGACCCAATCCAGTATTTGAAGTTATGGAGAAAGTTAAGTTGATTAGAGAAAGGTTGAAGAAGTCTCAAAGTCGTCAAAAGACTTATACCAATGTGAGGAGGAGAGATATTGAGTTTTAGGTGGGTGATTTGGTGTATTTGAAGATTTCACACATGAAAGGAGTGAAAATATTTGGTAAAAAGGGGAAGCTGAGTCCTCGTTATGTTGGCCCGTATAGAGTCTTGAGCCGTGTTGGTAAGGTAGCATATGAGGTTGAGTTGCCCTCAGAGTTGTTCGCCGTTCACCCAATATTTCATGTGTCCATGCTCAAGAAATATATTGGTGATTCAATTATGGTTGATCCTTCAAAAGTGTCAATATTCAGGATAGTCTTTACTTCTATGAGATTCCCATGGAGATCCTAGATTTTCAGATCCGTAGACTCAGGAACAAAGAAGTTCCCTTGGTCAAGGTTTTGTGGTGGAACCAATCTGTTGAGGGTGCTACTTGGGAGGCGGAAGCAGACATGCGAACCAAATACCCGCACCTCTTTTTCGGGAGTTCAGATCAATCCGAAGGTGATATTGTTCCTTAAGTCAGCCGTTCTTAGCTAAAGTTTAGCTATACATCCATCCTTGTATGAGTTCTTGCAATATCCGGAGTGGTCATGAGTTTAGAAAGATCTGGAACCGTTTAGTAATTGTTTCAGCTATGCATACTCTATTTTTCCTGTACCCCTAGCCTAACTAGCGATATTTGAGGATGAATATTCCCAAGGGGAAGATATTGTAAGACCCCACAAAGTTCCCTCGTAGTTTGAACCTTGGATGCGTGTTAAATGAAGTGCAATTCTGGCCCTAAGAGATTGAAAAATGACTCCCTAATTGATTAGTGTTTTAACCTTGTGGAATTTATCATAAAAATGACTTCCTATGTTATGGGAAATTGAGTTATATTTCCAACGAAACCAATTTC
This sequence comes from Capsicum pubescens, assembly GCA_030864215.1. NCBI lineage: Eukaryota > Viridiplantae > Streptophyta > Magnoliopsida > Solanales > Solanaceae > Capsicum > Capsicum pubescens. The sequence goes on along the minus strand of CM061543.1, from coordinate 151,266,025 downwards.
ATCAAATTATGGTATCGGGGTGAGAAGTTATTGCCATTTTCCTAAGCATTGTCATAATCACCCATGTTTGACAGTCGATCCAATGGACCGTCAAGTCTTCGATGGACCATCGATATCCCCGTCAAACCAAGGCAGTGACTACTTTTTCTAGCCATCGTGTGATGGCCAAAATGGCGAACCACCAAAAATTTGATGGAACGTTGTGGTGACCGTCAAGAGGAGGCAGTATGGCCTCATCCTGGCCCTCGTGCAATGGATGATCTGGCGGACCATCAAACTTTCAACGGACCTTCGTTTCGACCGTCACAACGAGGCAGTGTGTTCCATTTTTGTCCCTCGAGTAACGGACGATCTGGCGGACCGTCAAACTTCTGATGGACCGTCATTTCGACCATTGCAGACCCCGATTAATAATTTTTAACTCATTTTTAAATAGGTATTTTGGTCCTTTCTACTGCTTTAAACCCTTATATATATTCTAGATGAACCAGCTGGTCTCATTTGCTCATCTCCAACACTTAAGGGCTAGGGTTTTCTCTTCAAAATCATATCAAAGCAAGAATTCTTCCCCAAGAAATCTAAGAACTCACCAAAGATTATTCTAGTGAGTTAAAAATTGAATCTCCAAAGTTCAAAGACTTCAAGAACCCTCTCCATATTGTAAGAAGAGAAAGGTTAGAGGAAACTTGTTCATCCAATCTCCTAATCTAAGGTATGTGGGGTTTTGCACAAGGGTAACCCTTTCACCCTTGTGCCCAAAAGGCTTATTTACATCATGATTTTTCTAAAATATATGAGGTTATACATGAATTTGAATTGGGGTTTTTCACCTATTATTATTGAATGCATTATCTTGATATTCCCCATGAATTAAGAGTCAAATGGCATGATTTTTTGCATGTTTCCTTGAGAAATTACAGCTGGGTATAAACCCCATGATTTTACTCCATGAGAAGTTAATATTTGTAATGTTTGAGATATTGAAGCATATGAGTAAATTAAGACTTTGAGATAAATTTCTGAAATCCCCAGATTTCCATATGATTTATGAATCCATATGCTATATATTATGCTTTTGATGAGCTTTAACTTGATATTGAACTATGGGTTAGTAAGACCTATTTGAGACTTGTAAATTTATGAACTCTTGTGCTATAAGCACCCATGATTTGAGTATTTTGAGATGATTGAGAAATGAATTGACCTAATGGTCCTTGAGCTTTGAAATCCACTTCACTATATAAGATTATCTTTTTAATTATTGGATTCATGGTGAACCATGAGATTATTCTAAAAGCTGATATTTATGAGATGAGCGTAGATAATCTAAAGGGAGTAGTATTTAGCACCGAGCGGGTAATTTTCTATGGTATCTTACCCCAAAACTATGTGCCACCATAGGTTGGGCCTGAGGCCGAGTTTATCATGATTATGATTAGGCCCGAGTCCAAGTTTCATTTAGTGATCACTAGACCTAGGTTATACTTCCTGTCAATAGTATGACGCTCCTCCCCAACGTGGGGTCTCTTCCTTAAGAGGACAAAACTTTGGACTCCATGTAGCTCTCATGGTTTATGTTGGTTACGAGAATCTCCCTTGCCATTTTAAACTTGAAATCATCTACTCCTTTGCAAACTAAGGTATTTTTCCATCCTATGAATCATTTTCACTAAACTAGAGCATTTTACCTTGAGAATTGAGAATAAGAGAAGATTTTTGGTTTTGAGGTTGAAGAATGATGACTCACGAGAATTGTATAATATGCCTCATCTTAAATGATTTATGAACTTTATATTTCATACTTATTTAAGACATGTGAGTCATCTCATATTACATACATGATTTGAATGAAGAAAATTGATATTGTTTTATATACATGCATTCACCCCTGTATACTCAGTACATTTCCAAGTACCAATCAACATATATGTCTATGTACAACATTGTCTCGTATGTAGGTTCAGGTGCTCAGTACCAGCCTTGCCTATGATCGCCGAGTACCTCCCATACCTTTTCTACAGTGGTGAGTCCTCTTGGTTCGAGGACCGATCTTAAGATATTCCAAGGACTGAAACACTATGTTGTTACCTGTAGTTCATTACGAGTCAGTTGGGGGAATGTCCCTTCGGGTCTCTAGATTATGGATTTGTAGAGGTTTTGTAACACCTCGATTTTCTGAATCGAAATACTACATGGTGCTTAAAACCTCGAAGGACCACAAACTAATCCTTGACTAATATCTGTACATGTACACTGCAATATATGACGTAATAATGCAGAAATCATGAACAATAGGTCATAGGGTTCAACTTAATAAAGAATCTGATAAAACATAACATCCATATGGGTAACGAATACCCAAAACAACTGAAAACTGAATCAAATATGAAGTAAATATGAAAGCCTCTAAGTACTGTCTGAAATAAGGAGTTGAAGGAACATGTCTCTAACTAACTCCGTTTGGTAAAATTGAACTGAAATAATGAATGAAATAAAATAATATCATCCTCGAATTGATGAGGACTCACTATAACTCTACGATGGATATGCTACTGCTGATCTGGAACTCATGTCTCTGAACCTATGGTGTAACATGAAAGAAAGCACCATAGCACAAATTCATCAGTACAACTAAAAGTACTGAGTATACGAATGAGGTAGACTAAATGCAAAAGGATTTACATGCATGAACAATGCTAATTGACTGACTAATATGAACGTGAGAGTGCAAACATGTATACATAGTAACTGGAATCGTGATTACGTGATATCTAGATCTGTATGCTAATACATGGTTTACAGATAACTAACATGACTGATACTGTAGTTCTGATAACATGGGTGACTATGTCTGAAAGTCCTGAATCTGATGGAACTATCTGAGTTATTTTACTAAGACTGAGTCTAAAACTGTGGGAGGTAGTTGTTTAACCGACTTTCCCCATATGTACCATTATGGCTAAACTGGGGTCCAATCTCTTCCCTGACTGGAAGGGTGTCAATATTATGCCACTGGTAAGGACAAACTATGGGTAACCCTCATCTGACAGTGTTCCCAAAAGAGAATGAAGGGGCCCTCATCTGATAGTGCAAAGCCACCTCATCAACCCTCATCTGACAGTGTTGATGTCTCAACCTATGCTGGCTACATAGTTTTGGAATGCAAGGATGACTACTAAGAATCACACCCTCATTTGACAGTGTGTGTTCCCATCCTTGGGTTCACTCGGTGCTAACTCCTACTCTCATCTGAAGAGACTAAACATGATTAACTGACTAGACATGGACTGAGTTTACTATATTCTGTTGACTGACGGAATACTACTGATATCTGATAACTGACTGAGATCATGAGGTTTCCAGAGTCACATGATTGACTAATTTCTACTGAATCATGGCTTGATTTTGGGTTTCGTGAAACATCAAAATATCACCACGAAACAATCATAATTTTGTATTTAAAGATTGATTCTTAAACTCCACGGATGAAAGAAATCTGTGGATGAACATTACGCATATCTTAGATTAAGCATTCGTGGAATTTATGGTGGAATTTTCTTGAAACTTGAAACCCCCAATTGAACCCTAGACCTGTTCTTGATGTTTCTAGAGTGAATTTTGATGTAAAGTTGTGAAATTAGATGATTTGGGGCCTCAATCCCGTGTTTGGGACTTATATATGAATGAAAATTTACCAAAATGCCCTCAAGGACACAGAGCTAGACTGTAGAAATTAGCCTGGGGAGATCCAGGGGGCGGCGCCTGCCTTATAGCGTGCTATCCATTGCGCGGCGCCTGCCTTATAGCCCGCGATCCACCAGGCGGTGCCTGACCTATAGCGGTTCTCTAGCTGGGGCGATGCGGGCTTATTTCCCCGATATACTATTTTGGAAACCCAAACACACCCTTACACTCTCCGAAAAATTCTAAAACTTATGAGGGATGTACTACGACCTTGCCCAATCGCAACGCAACTTGAAAATCCAAAAACCAAGGTCGGGAAGGTCATCAAATAAATCCCTGAATTTTGGAGGTCTAAAATGAGACTAAGTGTTGAACACTTGCAAATTTTTTCTAAGTCTTGGAGATTGAGAAGCGTATAGAGATGAATTCTAGACTTAGGATTTTACGGGGTCTTGCAATATCTCCCTCTTGGGAACATTCATCCTCGAATGAGAATTAACTGAGAGGAGATAAAAGACAAGATGAACATGAACTGAATATGAATAACTGAGACATGACTTCATAACTGACATGCTAAATATACTGAGCTCATACATATCTAATGCATGGATAACTTATACATGAAAGCATAACTGAATGTTCTGATAAACTAAGTTTCTCAAGATGAGAATTCATAGCTGATGCATAATTTTTATAACTTAACTGATACATGAATGCATGACTGAGTATGCATCCAATGGTAGTAGATACCAAGTTTATAATGGGAACATGAACATGAAATTGAATCAGATTAAGTAGAACTATTACCTTGAGTTTGATCTGAATTGGCGGAGAAGATATGAGGATACTTGGTACGTATATCTGCTTCTGCTTCACAAGTAGCTCCCTCAACGGACTGATTTCTCCAAAGAACTTTAACTAGAGGGACTTCTTTGTTCCTCAATCTACGAGTCTGATAGTCTAAGATTTCAACTAGAATTTCCTCATAGGAGAGACTGTTCTGGATGTTAATGCTTTGAAAAGGGACTACAACTGCTGGGTCACCTATGTACTTCTTGAGCAAAGAGACATGACAGACTGGATGAACTGAGGCTAAATCTGAAGTCAATTCGAGCTAATAAGTTACCTTGCTGAAGCAATTGAGAATCCTAAAGAGACTGACATATCGGCGACTGAGTTTCCCTTTTTTGTTGAACCCCTTCACTCCCTTAATGGGAGAGATCTTGAGATAGACATAGTCAATCACCTCGAACTCGATATCCTTTCTAAGAATATCCGCATAAGACTTTTGTCAGCTTTGAGCAGCCCGAAGTCTCTCTCAGATCAACTATACTTTCTCTAAGGCGTCGAATACCAAGTTAGGACCTATGACTAAGGCCTTACTAACTTCGAACAAACCGATTGGAGATCTACACCTCCTACCATAGAGATCTTCTAATGGAGCCATCTGAATACTGGAATGATAGCTATTATTATATGCAAGCTCAATCAAAGGTAAGTGGTCATCCCAACATCCCTTGAAATCGACTGCACACGCCCTTATCATATCTTCTAGAGTCTGAATGGTCCTTTCTGCTTAACCATCTGTCTGAGGATGAAAGGATGTACTAAGATGGACTTGGGTGCCAAGACCCTTTTAGAATGCATTCCAGAAGTGAGAGGTGAACTGGGTACCTCTGTCTGAGATTATAGATAATGAAACACCGTGTAATCTGACCAACTCCCTGATAAAGAGTTTGGCGTAATCCTCGGCTAAATAAGAGGTACGAACTGGAAGAAAATGAGCTGACTTGGTCATTCTATCGACAATGACCCAAACTGAATCATGCTAATGAAGAGTTTGAGGTAAACCCATCACGAAATACATGTTCACTTCTTCCCACTTCCAAGTAGGAATGGTGAACTCCTGCATGGAACCACTAGGTTTCTGATGCTCTATCTTAACCTACTGACATGTAGAGCACTTAGCCATAAAATCTGCAACATCCCTCTTTATCCCACTCCATCAATAGATCTCCCACAAGTCGCGGTACATCCTAGTGGCCCCTGGATGAATAGAGTATCGCGCACCATGCACTTCTGCAAGAATTTGCTGCCTCAAGTCATCTAGACCTGGAACACACAAACGACCCTGACAACAAAGAACACCATCTCAAAACCTCTACTTTCTGATTCTGAACTAACTCTTTTATCTTGACAAGGATAGGATCCTTATGTTTCTTTTCTTTCACCTCAGAAACTAGAGCTGACTCTGAACACATACACCACCCTCTGAAGAGTTGACTAAGAGAACGCCTAGTCTGGCAAGCAGATGGATTTCCTGAGCTATCTTTTTCTTTCTATCCTCAACGTGAGAAACACTACCCATGGAGAGTCTACTGAGAGCGTCGGCCACAACGTTGGCCTTTCCCGGATGGTAAAGAACACTCATGTCATAATCTTTCTATAGCTCTAACCACCTTATCTGACGAAGACTGAGATCTTTCTGAGAAAAGACATACTAGAGACTCTTATGATCTATGAAAACATGTACATGAACTCCGTATAGATAATGACTCAAAATCTTTAAGGCAAATACTACGGCTGCTAACTCAAGATCATGAGTAGGATAATTCTTCTCATGGGGCTTTAGCTGTCTGGAGGCGTAGGCTAAGACCTTACCATGATGCATGAGGACACAACCTAAACCCACTCTGGATGCATCACAATATACTACGAACCCATCTAAACCACTGAAAACTCTTCTCTCATGAATCTGACCACTAAAACTTGACCTTCTTCTGAGTCAATATGGACATAGGGGATGCAATAGAAGAAAACACCTCAACAAATCATCTGTAATAGCCAACCAAACCCAAGAAACTCCTAATATCTGATGGAGATACGGGTCGAGGCCAATTTCTTACCGCTTCGATCATCTGAGGATCTTCTCTAATGCCATCACAAGAAACAATATGACCAAGGAATGCTACTGATCTTAGACAAAATTTGCACATACTGAACTTGTCGAACAACTGATGATCTCTAAGAGTTTGAAGAACAATTTTGAGATGGTCTAAATTATCACGCTCAGTACGGGAATAGACCAGAATATCATCTATGAAGACTATGATAAACATGTCCAAGTACTGTTTGAACACCCGGTTCATCAAGTCCATGAAAGCGGTTGGGGCATTAGTAAGACCAAAGGAACTGACTAAAAATTTGAAGTGACCATACCTAGTACGAAAAGCTGTCTTCGGGATGTCACATTCTCTAACTCGAAGATGAAGATAGCCTGATATGAGGTCTATCTTGGAGAAATAACTGGTACCCTGAAGTTGGTCAAACAAGTCATCTATTCTATGAAGTGGATACCTATTCTTGATTGTAACTTTGTTGAGCTGATGGTAATCAATACACATCCTGAGAGAACCATCTTTCTTGCACACGAATAAGACTGGTGCACCCCATGGGGATACACTGGGACTGATGAATCCCTTATCTAAGAGATCTTTCCTCTGATATTTTAGTTACTTGAGTTCTGCTAGGGCCATTCTGTATAGCGGAATAGAAATAGGCTGAGTATCTGGGAGAAGGTCTATGCCAAAGTATATTTCTCTTTTGGGAGGAATGCCTAGAATATCTTTGGGAAAAATATCAGAATATTTATTAAACACTGGGATTGATTCCAAGCTAAGAGATTCGGAACTAGAATCTTTAACATGCACGAGATGATACACAGACCCCTTAGAAATTATTTTTCTTGCCCAAAGGTAGGAAACATGCTGACCCCGGAAAGATGAAGTACTATACTTCCACTCTAGGATGGGCTCATTCGGGAACTGATACTAAACTATCCTATTTCTGAAGTCGACTGTGGCATAGCAGGAATGAAGCTAATCCATATCGAGATTGACATCAAAATCAGTCATCTCTAATTCAACTAAATATGCTGACGTGGATTTCTAAAATATCATAACCGGGAAGTTCATATATACCTGCCGAGCTATGATAGTTTTACCCACTGGGGTAGATACTGAAAAGGGCTTTGCTAAAATTTTGGGACTGATTCTGAAATCGCCTGCTATGTAAGGAGTAACAAAAGACAAGGATATACCTGGGTCTAGAAAAGCATAAGAATGAACATATAAAATATGAAATGTACCAGTAACGACATCAAGAGAATTTTCCTGATCATGTCGAGTCTGAAAAGCATAGAGTCTGTTTGGGCATTACCCACTAGTAGCACTGGAAGTGGCAACCTGCTGGTTTGGGCGACCAGACTGAGCTATGGAATGGTTTTGATGACCTTGATAACCGGACTGAGGACAATCTCTGACTCTATGGCCTGGCTTGCCACAACCAAAACAGACATCACTACTGGATCTGCAAACTTCCTTGTGGTTCTTACCACAAGTCTGGCAAAGGGGATTGGTTCGAGCACTGCTGACACTGCCCTGAGACATAGAGCCTGGTGCTCTATATCTGTTGCCATCTCTGAATTTTGGCACTGGGGCACTGGATGAGGAAGGATCTGGAACTGTGGACTAAGGATGAATCTGCGAACGGTTTCCTCCCTCTGATTTGGGATGAGGAAAACTAAAACTACCTGATCTTGCTCTCTTTTTCTGCCTCTCCCTAGACCTAATCATCTACTCCTCTATTTGTTGAACATGGGTCATGAGCCTAGATAAATTCATATCATTGTTTAGCATTACAGACCTACACTCATTTACCACGCTATCATTCACCCCTGACATAAACTTTCTCATCTTAGCCCTGTTGTCTGCAACCACATGAGGGGCATATCTGGCTAGCTGAGTAAATCTGAGAGAATACTCTTTAACCATCATATTTCCCTGTCTGAGGTTGATGAACTCTAGAACATTTGCCTCCCTTAGCTCTTGGGTAAAGAATCTGTCAAAGAAAGCCGTGACAAATTCCTCCCACTCTATGGGACCTGCATCCTCTAACCTCTTAGACTTCCACTGTTTGTACAAAGTGTGAGCAACATCCTACAATTGGTGTGTGGCTAACTCGGTTTTCTGAATAGAAGTAACTCCCATGATGTCTATGACCTTATGGACTTGGTCAATGAACTCCTGAGGGTCTTCATCAGACTTAGACCCAAAGAAAGATAGAGGGTTCATTCGGGTGAAGTCCCAAATCCTAGATGCGGCTGAGTTGACCACTGGATTGTCTAGAATAATTGGTGGCCATTCATTTTAGGTAGCCACAGACTGAGCAAGTGTGATGAATGCGACCCAAAACTCCGCATGAGAAATAAGTTTGCCCGAAGGATCTTCGGGCTGGGGAGTTGGCTGCTTTCATCTCTTAGGAGGCATTTTCTAAAATAAGAGAAGAATGAATTAGACTGAGAGTTTAACTTGAGATTATACTCACTAGCATGACATGAACACTGAAAGAAGGGAAACTATTCCTAAAACATCTCATAGCCTCCTGCCTATAAATATGGTGCGCAACACACCCATGTACAAGACTCTACTAGATGCGACTTTCAGACTTCATAGGACTCGATTGAACCTTAGTCTTTGATACCAAGTTTGTAAAACCCCGATTTTATGAACCGGAATACTACACGGTGCTTATAACCCCGAAGGACCACAAACTAACCCATAATTGATATATGTACTTGTACACTGAAATATATGATGTAATAATACGGAAAACATGAACAATAGCCCATAAGTTTCAGCTGAATAAAGAAGTTGATAAAACATGACATACATATGGGGTAACGAATACCCAAAACAACTAAAAACCGAATCAAATCTGAAGTAAATCTGAAATTCTCTAAATACTATCTTAAATAAGGAGTTGAAAGAACATGTCACCATCTAACTCCTTCTGGTAAAACTAAACTTAAATAATGAAAGAAATAAAATAATATCATCCTCGAATGGATGAGGACTCACTGCAACTCTGCGACTGGAATGCTACTGCTGATTTCGAATCGTGTCTCTGAACCTATGGTGTAACATGAAAGAAAGCACCATAGCACAAATGCGTCAGTACAACTGAAAGTACTGAGTATATGAGTGAGGTATGCTAAATGCAAAAGGGTTTACATGCATGAACAATGCTAACTGACTGAATGATATAAATGTAAGAGTGCAAACATACATACATAGTAACTGGAATCATAATTATGTGATATCTAGATATGTACTCTAATACATGGTTTACTGATAACTAACATGATTGATACTGTTGTTCAGATAACATGGGTGACTGTGTATGACAGTCCTGAATCTGATGGAACTATCTGAGTTCCGTACTGTAACTGAATTTGACTATATCTGACAGTCTTGGTATACTGATATTTGAAGAACTATATGAGTTCTTTTACTAAGACTGAGTCTGAAACTGTGGGAGGTAGTTGTTTAACTGACATTCCCCATATGTACCATTATGGCTAAGCTGGGGTCTAATCTCTGCCCTGACTAGAAGGGTGTCAATACCGCACCACTGGTAAGGCCAAATTATAGGTAACCCTTATCAGATAGTGTTCCCAAAAAAGAACGGTGGGGACCTCATCTGACAGTGCTAAGCCACCTTATCAACCCTCATCTAACAGTGTTGATGTGTCAACCTATGCTAGCTACATAGTTCTCGAATGCAAGGATGACTGCTAAGAATCACACCCTCATCTGACAGTGTGTGTTCCCATCCTTGGGTTCACTCGGTGCTAACTCCTACTCCCATCTAAAGAGATTGAACATGATTAACTGACTAGACATTGACTGAGTTTACTGTATTCTGTTGACTGATGGAATACTACAGATATTTGATAACTAACTGATATCATGAGGTTTCCTGAGTCATATGTTTGACTGATTTCTACTGAATCATGGCTTGATTTCGGGTTTCGTGAAACATGACATGGCTCTAGGAACACATCGATATTTTTCGCGTATGAATACCTCCATGACTCGATAGAAGGAAACTTACACACATGACTGACATGATCACAAGATTGGAGTTCACACTTCATAACATCATAAGTAGGGGATAGTATATCACATATAGTTTTTCAACCTATTGTGCATGGTAGGGAGTGCATGGATATATATATATATATATATATATATATATATATATATCTTGTACTTATTGTATAACTCCATTTTCACGAATGCTTCATACCACAACAATAGCAACACTACACTAGCATGGAATTCATATTAAATTATAATACTTAACATTGACTTGTCATTTAGATACTTTGGAACCATGGAAACATGAATTTCTAGCATCTTAAGCATTTTATCAAACACCTTGCATGCACTGTTTAATGCATAGGTTTATTCATAAGTTTCACCATATTAAACCACTCAAATTCATGGCTTCCAACTAACATGATCATAATCTCAATGAAAATACATCAATATACTACTTTACAACACAAATAACAACCAACAACATGTATAAAATAATATCACCACGAAACAATCATAATTTAGTATTTAAAGATTGATTCTTGAACTCCACGGACGAAAGGAATCCGTGGATGAACACTACCCATACCTTAGATTAAGAATTCTTAGAATTTACGGTGGAATTTTCTTGAAACTTGAAACTCCCAATTGTACCCTAGACTTGTTCTTGATGTTTCTTGAGTGAATTTTGATGAAAAGTAGTGAAATTAGCTGATTTGGGGCCTCAATCCCATGTTTGGGACTTATATATGGATGAAAATTGACCAAAATGCCCTCAAGGACACGGAGCTGGACTGCAAAAATTGGTTTGGGGTGATCCAGGGGGTGGCGCCTACCTTATAGCGCACTATCCACTGGGTGGCGCCTGCCTTATAGCCTATGATCCACCATGCGGCTCTTTCCCTATAGCGGTTCTCTAGCTTGGGCGACGCAGGCTTATCGCCCCAAGATACTATTTTGGAAACCCAAACACGCCCTTACGCTATCTGAAAAATTCTGAAACTTATCCAGGATGTATTACGACCTTGACCCATCTCAACACAACTTGAAAATCCAAAAACAAAGGTCGGGAAGGTTGTCAAATAAATCCCCAAAGTTTGAAGGTCTAAAATGAGACTAAGTGTTGCGCACTTGAAAAAATTTTCTAAGTCTTGGAGCTTGAGAAGCTTAAAGAGCTCAATTCTAGACTTAGGATTTTACGAGGTCTTACAGGTTTTGTCAGACTATTTGGTAGATTGTGTTTTTGTTGGGATTTCTTTATCATGAGAATTTGGACCAAGTACCCTTTCTTTCCTTTATTCCCTTCTATGAACATGGATGTGCTAGTGTTTGAATTCAAATTTTCTCCTTGAATTAAGGTTTATCAGCTGGAACCGGCTCTATGGGTTAGCTTGGGTCTACTTATAGCCCTAGGCACCATGTGACGCCCCAGGAGGCGATTCCGGGTCGTTACACCAACGTATGTAAAGATATCCATGATATGAAATAGAGCATTCAGGAATATGGAAGCTCACCGCTTCAATCTAATAAATGATCCCAAAATTCAATCACTAAGCAGGATGAGTAGAATGGACGGTTTCTATATCGTGTGGGTATATATCTTCTTGAACAAGGTTTAGCAGATGACTGCTAGCATGAACTCAGGATAAGGATAAAATAATGCCATACAGTAAAACCATATGCACAAAACCATACATATATATAAAGGGAGTCGGTTTTAGCATTCCTTTTAACCTGGGTATGTATAGCTTAACTGTCCTAGAATAAACCATAGGCTATATCAGTATAACCCTGTGAACGGGCCTCCATGCGTGTAGATGCATGAATTGAAGATACCATAATAGTTGGGGATTCCTTAATACCCTTCGCTCTCCTTGATACATATCTACAGTGTACTTGGAGGATTCCCATGTACCTCATAGTATCTTATATGGTCGCTATGACCAACCCTCATGTCGGCAAACAAGAGTTTCCAATGTACGTCCATTAGACTCATACCTTCACGATTAACTATCACACCCCACCATTATTACCCAATTAAAACCATTACCATCCAACCGAACCATTATTTCATTATTATTAACCAAGGCTATGAGTAGTGGTATTGTCATACCAACTATAGCTTGCAATAAATGTCCTTAGCCAACTTTTTTATGTAAAGGGGTTCCTATTTACCCATAGATTACATTATTAAGTCAACTTGAGGGAATACCACGTACCCCACAAGTGTTTCATTATTATGTTTTCTTCGGGGAACCCGATGTACCCCACAAGTTGTTCATTAACATGTTTACTTGTGGATTTCGTTGTACCCCACAAGGAAGTTTAATTAACCATAATCATGACCAACAAACCTTACCATTTAACCATTCCAAATCATTTAAACCATTTATACCATTTAGTGTCCATTACCAAACCATAACATGCAATAGTTCCATTAAAAGTCCAATAATATAGTAAAAGCACTATCATAGGCATTTTACCAAACATGTTTGGGGCATAGTGTTTCAAAAATCAATTCCAATTACCAATTTACCATTCACATGCAACCAATTGTCCAAACAACCATTAAAGCATATAAAAACATTATTAAAACATAGGGAAAACCATAACCAAGCATTTGATACCAAAACCCCAACATATATTTGAAAACCTAGAAATCACACGGAGGTGATTAGTATGATCCACCTTACTTTTGGATTAAACCAAAACATTATCAATAAATACAATGACGATGATATCCATGAACTGCCTAAAAATTTTGTTCAACAAGTCCATAAATGTCATCGGGGCATTAGTCAATCGAAATGGCAATACAGAAAACTCGAAGAGCCTATACTGAGTACAAAATGTCATCATAGGCATATCCACCTCCCTAATCTTTAGCTGATGATACCCAGACCAAAGATCTATCTTAGAAAAGAAATTACCACCTTACAACAGATCAAACCGATCATCTATCCTTGGGATAGGAAACTTGTTCTTTATCATCACCTTATTCAATTACTTGTAGTCAATGGAAATTCGAAAGGATCTTGCGCATAAACAACGCCAGTGTACCCCACGAGAATACACTAGGACGAATAAAATCCTTATCCAGAAGATCCTTAAGTTGCTCCTTGAGTTCCCTCAACTTAGCCAAAGCCATTATATAAGGAGGAATAGATATTGGACAAATGTCTGGAATAAAATCAATACCAAACTCTATTTCCCTATCTGGAGGAACACTAGGAAGATCATCTGGAAAGACTTCAGGAAACTCATTTAACACCAGGACTGATTATAAAGAAGGACCTTTCGAGTCAGAATTTTTAACCCAAACCAAGTGATAAAGACAACCTTTAGAGATTAACCTCTAAGATCTAAGACATGAAATTAATGTCCCCCTAGGAGCTAGGGAACCACTCTCCCCCTCTATAACTAGTTCACCAGGGAACCTAAAGACAACATTACGGGTCTGACAATCAAAGTATGCATAATAAGAGTGTAACGAATCCATCCCCAGAATAACCTCAAAATCGACCATTTCAAGTTTAAACAAATACACCAAAGTCTACCAACCACCAACAGATACCACACACCCCCTATAGACTCTCTTAGCAATAATTAAGCCACCCACCAAAGTAGAAATAGAAAAAGGATCTGAAACAACCTCAAAATCAAAACTAATACATATAGCCATAAATGGAGTCACATAAGAAATAGTGGACCCCAAATCAAGCAGAAAATATACACAAAAAAAGAGTTATGACATACCGGTAACGACATCAGAAAATGCCTAGATTCCTGTCGGGACACCAATGCATACAACCTATTTTAGCCAACTCTAGAACCAAGAGAAGTAATAGAAGTAGATGTGTCACCACCAAGAGCAGAAGCAGAACATGAAGCCACTAGTACCTTATTTTCTCCAGTAACAACCTTATTAATCAAACAATACCTGAGCCGATGGCCTACCTGGCCATACTTGAAGCATTTGCCCCTCCCTTTATCGCAATAACACCAATGAAAATGACCACAGAACCTACAAAAAGGGAATAAAGAAATTGACTGACCATCACTCACCTGAGATTGGGCACCCTGTGCCTAAAAATTATCACCACCCTGATGACGCGTGTCACCCAACTTCTTCGAGTAAGGAGCATTAGTAGTAGAGAAGGATCTAGAACTCGCCCACTTCTTTTTCTGTCATTTGCTACCATCCCAACTACCCCAAGTCTGAGCACCTCCCTGATTAAAAAACCTACTCCTTTTACCCTGACGATCTCTGAACTCTGCTTATTTTCTTTTCTCATAATCTACTTGTTGCATATAAATAGTCAGCCTAGAAATGTCCATAACTTTAATCATCAAGGCAGTTTTGCTTTCCAAAATTAAATCCTGATTTAAGCCAAAAGCGAACTTTCTCATTCTTGCTCTCAAGTCTGCCAAAAAATCAGGAGTATACCTTGACAAGTAATGAAACTTCATGGTATATTCCTTGATTGACATTCTCCCCTACTTAAGATTTACAAAATTCTCCATTTTTGCTTCCCTCAGCTCTTGAGGAAATAAACAATTCAAAAAATACTAGAGAAGGAATACCATAAGGACATCTCCTCCACATCACCTCTATCCCTATCCCATTCTTTGTATCATTGGTATGCAACATTCTTGAGCTGATAAGATGCAAAGTTTACACCTTCTGTATTAGTAGCCTACATCACCCTGAATATCTTCTCCATCTCATCGAAGAAACCCTGAAGATCATCCTCCATCTTCACACCAGTAAAATTAGGAGGATTCAGTGTCATAAAATTGACCAACCCTTAAGACTCAGCAGACAACCCAGCAGATACATCCTGCTTAGCTTAAGTTGCAACTATCTGAGTAATAGTATGAATAGACTGGCAAAATTCTGCATCAGTTACCTTACCCTAAGGAGGACCAGTAGGAACTGGAGAAACTTAAAATTATCGGGGATAGGACTCGAAGATCGAAGATGAACTCCAAATATAGGGCGTAACCCATTAACATTTTCCCTAGATGGGACTGAATTGTTCTCTTGTGTTCAAGATCATGGAGGCATAATCTAAAAAGTAAACAACCAAGGATTAAAGAAGAATTCCAGGACTTAGACTACAATTTTTAAAATAGAATACCAATAAAGTGAAACATTCATAAATTCCTAGTAGCCTTTCTCTTATGAGTGTGGCACACTACACATCCCTAAAAGAGAATCTACTCGGAATAGGTTTGTGGAATCCTAATTGAATATCAACTTAAAGCTCTGATACCAACTTGACACGACCCGACCTGGGGAATTATTTTAATGGGCATCCCAAGTCCAAATAGGACTGGGTACCATCACCTGTTACCCAACCCAACCACTATTTACATACCTTAAGTCGACTGAATACCAAACATATAACAAGATAGCATAACTAGATAAGGACTAACTTTGGGATAGGTTTATTCCTAGTCCAACCCTACCAAGTTATCCCATCCACCAAACCATACCAACCAACCCAACAAGCTAAACCAATATCAAACAAAGGGCCATAAACCAGGCCATAACCAAAAAAGTTCAAAAATATAATTTTATTAATACCAAAATGAAATGCAGTAGAATAGTGAGAAATTATGTACATTATGTACAAAAATATCAGCACCAATATTAAGGCCGACACCAATACCGATTCCTCTCATTCCAACCCATAGCATTACCATAAAGCCTCTAACCAAAAGAGTAAGAATATCTAGTTGGGATATGCCCCCAACCATAGTCAAAACCAATATCCAAAAATAAATCAAAATGTGTAAAAATATCCATATCATGAAATGAAGCCATTCAAAAATATGGAATCTTACCACATCAATCAAACAGTTGTCCCCGAGTCAATCACTATATATAAAGAGTAGAACGGCCGGTTCCTTCATAGCATGGGTATACAGCCGCCTGAAGATAGGTTAGAGAGTGAACGCTAGCATGAACTCAGGCTAAAGATAAGATAATGCCATTTATGAAACCAAGTAAAACCATCCATATGCACACAGACCATACATATATATATATCCATGTCGAGAAAGAGAACCAGATTTAGCATGCCATTAAAACCTTTACCAGGGTTGTGTAACTTTGCTATCCTAAACAACCCATGGGCTATATGGGTTATAACGCCCCAAGAACCTATCCCGAGACATCACATGGTACTTAAGGCCATACGTGGCCTCAAGCTAACCCTCTAAGCCTGTCATCCACTTTTTGAACTCGCTTTGACGGTTGTCATGGCAAAATAAGAAAGGATATCATATCATGGACATACTTAAAAGCAAAGATATGCTGTCCTGTACAATCAAAATACTGATATTCTGTACATACTGATACTATAGTTTGATAAAGCCTCTACTAATCAAGACTTAAAAGCAATTAGGACAAACCCCTAACTGACTTAGACAGTACTGAAATCCATAACAACAGAATAATATCATCAAAAATATTGACATGGTCCTCAAACCATGAGGACTCACCATTGAGGGAACATAGTTGAGGCACTCGAATATCGCTAATGTGAATGCGACTGAGTACTTGAACCTACATTACGAGAAAATGTAGCCCATAGAAAAATATGTGGGTCAGCACTTTGAAATGTACTGAGTATGTGGGGGTACATGCAACAATGTAAATATCATCATAAAATATGCATATGTACAATGATGGCTCACTTGGCTTGAGTTAGATTAAAACATACTTTTCATGATCTCATAGTAAAAAATCATATGATTAAAACGTCATAAATCATCATAAACAACTCAACTTTTCAACTCAAAATTCGGAGTGACTCGGTAAATCAAGAAACTCAACTCTTATGGACATGGGAGGTTCTTATAACCGACATAAACTATGTGAGCTATATGGAGTCCAACGTTTTTCCTTCCTAAGGATAGAACCCCACATTGGAGGGAGTTTCATACTCTTTCTGGGGAGTACAACCTAAATTTAGTGATCACAATCTCATACTCGGCCTCTGGCCCACAATTATCAATATGAATCCTATGGTGGCACGTAGTTTTAGGGGAAAACCACATTTCCTGCTTAATGCTAAATACTACTCCCAGACACAAGATCAGAACGTGTTAGAAAATCCACCATAAATATCACAGGGGTCTATTATGAAAACCAAATCAAATCTCTTTCTTATTCATCAAATCATAATCAATTTATGGATTCCTAACTCGAGTCAAATCAAATCAATCTTTCTCAATATCAAAATGTATCAACTCATTAAATCATGGAAACATCATTAACTTTGAAGAAACATCAAGACTCATTGTAACAACTCAATCTCATGAATCAATATACTCAATAATCCAATTTGTCATAAGGAAGCTTAAAGCTTGACACATCTCTTGAAAGCACTTGAAATATTAACTTATGGTAGAAATATGAAATTCACAATATTAAATATCAAGTCATAACTTGGGAATAGTAAAATAATCATGTATAACAAAGCTTGAACAATTTATATTCTCATAATCTCATGATGAAGTAATTTGGGTATAAACCCACTAGCAAAATCATATAAATCTATGATAGAAATCAAAGCTTTGGGCATAAGAACGAAAGGATTGCTCTTGTTCAAAATCCCACATGCCTTCTATTATAACTTTAAGATGAAAAGACTTGATTGGAAACTCTTCTTCACACTTTTGAGCTAAGTTTCTTGATGCCTTTGACTTGGAGAACTTGATTCTTAAACAACTTGGTGAAATCTATTGAAAAATTCTTCAATTCTTAGGGAAAATTTGATTTGGATTTGGAAGAGAGAAACCCTAGTTCTAGATATTTCTTGGAAGAGAAATGGAGAAGAATTGATTCCTCTCCTCTACTTGAATCTATATATATAGGGCCAAACTGGGCGGAAAGACCAAAATGCCCTTGAGCAAATTCTAAAATCGGAGCCCAATTTTTTGCCCTGGCACGATGCGCCATGATTGCGTCCTTCACTCGATTTTGGATAACTGGGAAATTGCTCATTGGCGCAATGCGGTGAAATTGCGTTGCCACCTTAGTTATAACCTGGAAGGGCACTGCGACGCAGTGGAATCGCGTTGGTGCACTGGAATTTGACAATCCTGTGCTTTAATATAGAGAAGGCTCACTGGAAAGTGACAATTGGGATATTACTCATCTCTGCGACGCGCTGAGGGTCTAAATAATAATGTTTCACGACTGGGACTTCAGATAGTCATAACTTCTTGCTCCGATCTCTGATTTTTTATGAAATTGGTATCGAAGGAAAGCTTATTCAAATCTCCACATGATAGAAAGGATAAATTAGGGAAATATAGAATGATTTAAACATCATTCACTTTGGAAGTCTTTCCCATTCGCTCAAAAGACAAATTTAGGCTTACGAAATGGTCGAGGTATTACAATATCTCTGCCTTGGAAACAATCATCCTCGAATGTTGCTAGTTAGACTCAAGGTCAAAGAGGACACTTAAAAATGCCCTACTAAAATAATCTATTCAATAGGCTTACTTTACTCTAGACTTTCAGATACTTCACTGAATGCACGAATCAAGATGGAAGACAACTATATAACCGAATACACTGGATTAGGAGGAAACTGAATTAAGGAAAAATAATACCTTCATGTTGATTTGAACTTGAAGAGAAGAAATGGGGGTACTTAACTCCCATATCTGCTTCTACTTCCCAAGTAGAACCCTCAACTTATTGATTTCTCCGCAAAACTTTAACCAAAGGAACTTTCTTGTTTCTTAGTCTACGGACTTGATAATCTATGATTTCAACCGGAACACTTCATAAGAAAAGATATCTCGAATGTCTAAGCTCTCTGATGGATCAACAACAGCAGCAGAATTGCCAATGTGTTTCTTAAGCATAGAAACGTGAAAGGCAAGGTGAACAACTGACAACTCCGTAGGCAACTTAATCGCATAAGCTGTTTTCCCAACACGATTCTTAGCTCTGTAAGGGCCAACATATTGGGGACTAAGCTTTCCTTTCTTACCAAATCTCTTCACCCCTTTCATGGGTGAAATTTTTAGGTACACTAAATCATCAACATCAAACTCAAGAGCTCTTCTTCTCACATTTGCATATGACTTCTAACGACTCTGGGATGTCTTCAACATTTCTCGAATCAGCTTAGCTTTCTCCATAGCTTTAAATACAACATTAGGTCCAATCACAGAAGCTTCACCCACTTCAAATCAACCTATGGACGATCTACATCTCTTTCCATATAAAGCCTCAAATGGAGCCATTCTAATGCTAGCATGAAAACTGTTGATATAAGTAAATTTAATCAATGGAAAATGTTCATCCCAACATTATTTAAAATCAACAACACATGCCCTCAACATATCCTCCAACGTCTAGATCGTCCTTTCATCCTGACTGTCTGTCTGCGGATGAAAAGCAGAACTAAGATGAACTTGGGTGCCAAGACCCTTCTGAAAGGCTCTCCAAAATAGATAAGTAAATTGAGTACCTCTATCGGAGATGATAAAGGAACTCCATGCAACCTGACTAACTCTTAGATGTACAGTTTAGCATAGTCCTCAGCGGTGAAAGATGTATGCACTAGCAAGAAATGTGCGGACTTAGTCAACCTATCTACAATAACCCAAATTGAATCACGATGATGATGAGAGAGAGGTAAACCGGTCAAGAAATCTATGTTCACCTCTTCCCACTTCCAAGTAGGAATTCTAAATTCTTGCATCATACCATCGGGTTTCTGGTTCTCTATCTTCGCCTGTTGGAAAGTTTCACACTTCTCTACGAACTTCACTATATCCTTCTTCATACCATTCCACCAATAGATTTCCTGCAAATTATGGTACATCTTGGTAGCACCGAGATGAATAGAATACCGTGCGCCATGCGCTTCAACCATAATTCCCTATCTCAAATCATCAATGTCAGGAACACACAACCTATTTTAAAGACTCAATACACCATCTCCCCCTTGGGAGAAAACCTCCACCTTTTGGTCTTTAACTGACCCTTTTAGTTTGACCAAACGAGAATCCATATCTTGCTTCTCTTTTACCTCCAAAACTAGAGAAGATTCAGAACTACTCTGGACTAAAACATTACCCTCAACTGAATCAAGCAATCTAATACCCAACCTCGCCAAACAATGCACTTCGCGAACTAACTCCTTCTTACCTTTCTCTACAATATCTACACTAGCCATGGATGACCTGCTAAGGGCATCATCCACTATATTGTCCTTGCCCAGGTGGTACAAAACGCTTATATCGTAGTCCTTCAGCAATTCTAACCATCAGCTCTGTCGAAGATTCAACTCTCTTTGAGTAAAAACATACTGCAAACTCTTATGATCCATAAAGACATCAACATGAACACCGTAAAAGTATTGTCTCCAAATTTTTAAAGCAAAAACCACTACAGCTAATTTGAGATCATGGATCGGGTAATTTTTCTCATGCGGTTTCAATTTCCTGGAGGAATAGGCTATAACCTTACCTTTCTGCATCAATACGCAACCCAAACCAACTCTAGAGGCATCATAATACACCACAAAATCATCTACACCATTAGGAAGGGTCAACACAGGGGTTGAAGTGAGTTGAGTCTTCAACTTCTGAAAACTCTTCTTACAAGAATCTGACCACTGGAATTTAACTTTCTTTTGGGTTAACCGAGTCAAAGGAGATGCTATAAAAGAGAAGCCTTCAATAAAACAATGGTAGTAGGCAGCTAGACCTAAGAAACTCCTAATATCAGACGGGGAAATAGGTTTAGTCCAATTCCTCACAGCTTCTACCTTTTGATAATCAACTTGAATACCTTCAGAAAAAATAATATGACCCAGAAAGGCAACTGACCTTGACCAAAATTCACACTCGCTAAACTTGGTATATAACTGATGACCTCTAAGAGTTTCCAAGATAATTCAGAGATCATCTGCATGGTCGTTCTTACTTCGGGAGTACACAAGAATATCATCTATGAACACAATAACATACATATCCAAGTACTATCTAAACATCTGATTCATGAGGTCCATAAAAGCTATTGGGGCATTAGTTAGCCCGAAAGACATAACCAGGAACTCAAAATGACCATAACGGGTGCGGAAAGCCATCTTTGGAATATCACACTCTCTAACCTTAAGTTGGTGATAACCAGATCTCAAATCTATTTTAAAGAAATAACTGGCACCTTGCAGCTGATCAAACAGGTCATCAATTCTAGGAAGAGGATGTTTGTTTTTTACTGTGACCTTATTGAGTTGACGATAGTCAATGCACATACGGAATGAACTATCTTTATTTCGTACGACCAGAATGGGTGCGCCCCAAGGTGACATACTGGGCCTTATGAAACCCTTATCAAGAAGATCTTTGAGTTGGTCTTTCAACTCCTTAAGTTCTGCGGGGGACATATAATATGGAGGAATAAAAATAGGCTGTGTGTTGGAAAGAAGATCAATCCCAAATTCTATCTCTCTATCGGGAGGCTCACTGAAAAGTGACAATTGGGATATTACTCATCTCCGCGATGCGCTGAAGGTCTAAATAACAATGTTTCACGACTGGGACTTCAGATAGTCATAACTTCTTGCTCTGATCTCTGATTTTTTATGAAATTAGTATCGACGAAAAGCTTATTCAAATCTCCACATGATAGAAAGTAGAAATTAGGGAAATACAACACATTTTAAACATCATTCACTTTGGAAGTCTTTCCCATTCGCTTAAAAGATGAATTTAGGCTTACAAAACGGTCGGGTATTACATGGGTTCTACTATACCTACCACAAAGGACCCAGTGCGTGAAGCCACACAACCAGGGAAGAAAATTTGGGATGACTAGTACATCCCCCAAATTTAAAGTGTGACATCATGCACAAGGTTACTTGGACCAAACCTCACGTCGGCAAATATGAGTTTCTACTTTTTGTCCACCCAGGACCTCTACCTCCACGACTTTGCTACACACCCAACCATTACTTCCCAATTAAAACCATTACCATGTAACCAACTAATCTATTAACAATTTATTGACTAAGTCCATTAGTAGTGGTATCATCCAACCATCAATAATTTGCAAGTTTTGTCCATAGCCAACCATATATAGGTTTAAAGGATTCCATGTTCCCTTGATGATTTCCAATTAATGAAAACCATGGCCACCAATTCCTTTCAAATCCATTTTAAACTATTTAAACCATTCTTATCATTTAGGATTCCATTACAAAGTTTAAACCATGTGTAAGTTTTAATGAAAAATCCAATATAATAGTAAAAACATTGTTATAGGCATTTATCAAACACATTGAGGGCATAGTATTTCCAAAACCAAAGCTCATTACCAAAGAACCATTCCCATGCAACCAATTATCAAAAACCATCATTAACTCATATAAAAGCATAATTAAAACATGGAAAAACCTTAACCAAGCATTTATAACCAAAAACCCCAAATCATATTTGAGAACCCAAAATCATATAATATTCAAATCATAAAAACATTGTATAAAGCCATGCCTTTAATTAAAACTAACAATGAGGAAAGAGAATATGCCTTAATTGACAAAATAGATGGAAAGAAACCAACAACAAGATCCCCAATTTAGTCCTCTAGTTGAAACCCTAGATTTATTGCCCAAAAATTCTTCAGACAATTATATAGTGTTTAGGAATAGTTTCTAAGTGTTAATGAATAGAATAATAGGGTAAATAGCCTCCCAGGTGAGTTAAAAGTCATTTAGTCTTATTAGAGTACGTGGGAAAATGTCCAGAATGCCCCCACTTAAGTTGCACAAAATTCCATCATAGGGGTACGACTGACCCTCACGATTCGTACCTTGTGATAAGTGTGGTACCCACCACTCGTATCCTATGCCTCAACCCTTGGACCCAATGTTGTCCAGTGTATGACTCATCCTGCCCAAGTCATATTGACAGCATACAATCCGTACCCTTCACCCACATCCCTGGAAAGATAAAATCATAGAAGTTTTGAACACTTTCTACCATACAAGTCCCTCGTACAACTCGTACCCTGGCTTACAGCTCCTGGTGAGCCACTCGTACTCAAATTCAACTTAAGTTACCAGGTATAAGGATAAGTGAAGGAACATAATGATCTGTATCTAACCATATGACTCGTACCACCAATTTGTACCCATTCCACCAACCAAAATCTATCCCACTAACCAACACTAGTTAGTACACGATTGGACCATACCATTCGTACCCTAACATACAGCTTATACACATGAGTCATATCGGGTACAGAAACCAAAATTTAAGGAAATTTTCTAAGGTACAAGAACCAAGGAGTTTCAGATAAGACTGACGCGGAGTGTACCTATCATAATGACCGCTACCTCTAAACTATGAGTTATTGTGTCTCTAATAGAAGCTACCCAACTCATGCCACCTTTTATCTCCATCCCTTGGTCTTCATAATGAATATCCTTCAAAATCTAGTCCTAATAAGAAATATCACTAAAGTACCTACCTGCGATAACTAAACTCAAGGTAACCATGCAAACAAAAAGTCTCAACCCTAAATCAAAACACAAAATCTACTCATAATTGGTAGATAAGATCCTATAAAATGTTGTCCAACTCATGGAATCTCGCCTTATACTTTACAACCATTATAGATACCTATGACAAACTAGTAAGCTACTCGCTTTGATGCTTTCAAAATTGTGAGGCATATACTTCTCCAAAAAATCCTAGGAGAACTCAGTCTGTGTTATATGGGGAGGTTCAACGAGCCTAGAATTAACATAGTCTCTCTACAAATGTCTAGCTACCAAGTTCAATTGAAAAGTTGTTAGTCAACCCCATAAATCTTAACTAGGACCAAATTATGAAACTTTTCCTCACAAGAAGTTTGTAACTTAAATGCATCCTCTCTTGGGGACATTGCAAATCTAGGTGGAGATTATCTCAAGAATCATCCAAACATCTTCTGCTCCTCGACTATCATTACTAGCTAAGCAACTATTATTTGTGGTACCATTAGTGTTGGAAGAATCTTAACTTTGGGAGCCACAAATGCAGTTGGCACTACTAAATCAGTACCACCCTAGTTTCTTGACTAAACGCTATCAGATAATTCACCACCTAAAACTAGAATAGTATGAGTATCATATGAGAGAGAGAGTGAACAAAGAATATTCCATGACCTAGTATGGTCATACAAGAGCCACAAAATCCAAAAATAATAGTACCGAATAGCATAAAACATACAGAAAGTATAAAAAGTAAAGATTGTCCAAAAATAGTATAAGGAGAAAGGATCATCTCTAGCTCTGAAAGCTCACCGTATCTTAAAATCCCAAATCAAAGTGGATAAAATGTCAGTGGTGGTGACTCATATTAAAATATCCATCAGAAAAAATTATAGAAGTGTAGCATGAGTACCAAACAATAGGTACTCAGTTGGAATCATCATACAATTGAGATAAATCATAATAAAATCATAATAAAATAAGATAAAGTAAGATGAACTCATGGAATAAATTATATCTATTTTCTACACATAATTTGAGAATGAGCATTAATTATGCATAATGAATAAATCAAACTAAATACAGTCCAACTATAACCTAACTGGGACCTTATAAGCCTAGAAGTTTTGAAAAATATGGAAAAAACCCAGTCTACCAACCTTAAGCTCGGTGGATACAAACAAGGAAGAGAGTGCTAATAATTAAAACTTTAAATGAACAATAATGAGACCATATTTATGATTCCTTTAAATCCATAATGTCATACATGAACCTTAAATAAAGAGAGATATCATCGTAATAATGCCATAAATAGATCTTACGTTCCCAACATGAACCAAAACTAAAATATTGTAACATCATATCCAAGTATCACATATGAATCACAGTAGCTGGACTTAAATTAAAACTAGTTGTAAGTATAGTGTCATAAGTTTAGGAAAATATTGATAAGGTGTATAAATCATCTTAAGGGTAAATAATTTTCTAAGGTAATAAAAGAATACCTCCCATATATACAAGGGCTATTTTAGATGTTTGACCTAAATGACAGCAAACTAGCTCGCTACTAATTTCAAATATTCATACTATAGTATGTTTCTACCCAAAACTAATCTAATTTCCAACGTTCCACTACTAGATATTAAATAAGTCAAAACTAGGCTTGGGATGACAAATTTAACACCAAGGATGATGAATGAGCCCAAACTCTACCTAAAATAGCTATTTAAGCGGCTAAATAATCCAAAAGTTACTAAACATTCAACCATGTCATAAAACCCTATCCATCACTAGAATAATACAATACCAATATCACAAAAGTGCTCAATCTAAGAGAGAAGTAAGCCTAGCCAACCCACACATCATCAAAAGCTCGATATAGTCCACGAAGTAGCAACTTTTCCCTATCAAAAAGACTATATGATTCTATACTATCAAAATGCTAATCTATGCATTAACACAATAATAAAAATATCCATCTTGCATATAAATGCTCCAGGCCCAAAATCAAGCTAAGAATCTAATATGTGGCCCATTTGTAGAATTATGACTTCAAAACTATCAAAAGAGCCTTTTAAGCTCAAGTATCATTTACAAAGAAAAATTAATGAAATTCGAGCAAAAATGAATGGTGTTAATAGGGATTCTAATTTAAATTAGAAAAATAATAAAGAAATTAATGGAAACATACGAAAAGAGCGGTGAGTAAATGACCAAAATAAAATTTCTAAATCACCCCGGATGCCTAAGGATTTGTCTCCCCGGATGCCCAAAGATTGATCTCCATACTTTCTTATCTCTTTAGGGTTATTAATGGACTTGGAACTTATGAAAATTGAGAAAATTTGGGTTCCACAACATCTAATACAGCCAGGAGTCCCTTCATCTCGATGATTGGTACCCCTTCACGAATGTGATGCATGACCTTGCTTACCTTTCAAGAATGCGGTTGGTCCACCACGAACATGAAAGAAGGAAGCCAAATTGGTCATCTAAATAACTCTTCATGAATGGTAAGGTTGACTCATGAATGAGATGGCCAATGCCCTTGTTCATTGCAAATGCAACCATAGCCTCACAAACACGAAGGTCATTTTTTACCAACATCTTGAAAAAATGACCAAGTTCCCAATTGGATCCACAAAATTCATTTGGAATCTCGTGGATGGAAATAAGCTATGCTACCCTACAAAATTTGGCATGCTAGACTTAATAATGCTATTTAAATTTGCATCTAATGTCATTTTGAGGAATTGTGGGTCCCTCATCTAAGGGTTATTTTAACAAAAATCCATCCACTAGCCCAAAATGAGACCAAAAGACTTGAAACCTGAACCAAGGGTCCCCTAGCTTAAAACTAATATTTCAGATATAATGAAAGTATCACAATTTGTGTTTAAGGCTATTTACCTATAGTTTAGTACTGATACCCAATTCATAACCAAAAAGTATCAAAATAGGAAATTGGCTCTACAAACCAAACAAGCTTCCCGATAAACTGTCAGCTCCATTAAGTTTTGTCTTGGGTAGCTATGGGAAAGCTCTAAATGTCAAAATTATTCAATAATGCAAAAAATGACATAGAGGGTCACTACAGAAGTGTGAGTGCTTGTATGCATTTTTCTCTTGTCTTATTATTGTATATATTATGAGTTTGAGACTTTTGTCTTGTGAGGACATGTGAACTGGGATAGATCGGTGAGGTTGATAAATTCTGGAAAAGAGTCAAAGGAGCATATGTGGTTTACTAGTGGTTTTGAGTCACTTCTTGAGAATTAGTTATGGTCACTTGATCATTATAAAAATTATATTGCATTATTGAAGTTGTGTTTTGAATCAATGCAGTTTTTTGAACTAGACACACATGCTGGTTGATTTCCTTTTAGCATAATGCAATGTCATATAAATTTTTCTTATTTGAAAATATGAATAGAGAAGGACATTATTGGTTTATGAGGTTAGAATTGATAGGCCTCACAGAGTTTTTTATTTTTATTTTCTTGAGAGAAATCAAAGTCTTTGAGTTGGGCGTGTTGATAGGTGGTGATTTTACTTATTATGTGTATCTTTTTTTTATGATTTTAGATTGATAATCTATAATATAATGATAATTATTGTTTCAATGTTGTTTGTTTCAGATAATTTAATGCATGAATTGAATTGGAGAAAAAAAAGCCAAAATTAGTGCAAAAAACATGAAGAAAGCACTCAAGTAGTTGGAATGTTGACTATTGCTCAAACAGAAAAAGACCACTTAAGCAGTTGTGCTACGATGAATAATAGATAACATACATGATTTTTCTACAATAGGTGAAGTCTCGCATGAGCTAGAAAAGTTCCGCCAAATCAAGCCCATATTAGCAATAAAATGACCACATAGGTTATGATCAAGTAAAAGTCAATATCTCATATGAGCAAGCAATCTTCTGCCTAAGAAATCTTGCTTAAGAAATAAAAGTATATCTTAAATGACTGACGGGCTACATTCAAGAAAAATTTCACATTTTCTTAATCCTAAAACACAGAAATATGGATATATTTATTTGTTATGCCTTAAGTCTAAGTGATTTGAGAAATTCATAGAGTTTAAGATAAAAATAGAAATGACATGAAAGTTTTATCAAGTCATTATGATTCAATATTAGAGGCAAAAACCTCTACAAAGAGTTCATTAGTTACCCACTAGAACAAGGAATTTCATCAAAAATGTTTGCACCTAGAATGCCACTACAGAATGGTGTAGCAAAAACAAGAAAGAGGACACTTTTGGAAATGGTAATAAATATGATGAGTTACTCTAATTTTCCTTTTTTTATTTTGGATCTATGAATTAGAAAAAACAATCTATATTTTTAACTTTGTTCCTTCTAGGTCTCTACATGTGACACCTATTGAACTGCAGAGTGGGCAAATACATAATATAAGACAAGTTTAAATTTGGAGATGTCCAACATATGTGCTGAAATGGACGTATGTATTTTTATTGGGTTTCCTGATGGAATGAAAGGTGTTCTCTTTTTACAATCCTAAAGAATAGAAGGTGGTTAAAAGTACCAATGCCAAGTTTCTAGAAAATGATTTTTAACCAACCAATTCTGAGAGATATATTAGTTTCACAGGAATTAAGTAAAGAGATAACAAATCATTTTATTGACAATAATGAAAACCAAATAAAAAGTATAATTATTTGACTTAACATACCTAGTCAATTCAGTAGTGGGAGACATTAATAGACATACAAATTAGAAAGTACAATTTCAAAAAAATTCATAGCATAAGAAAGATGAGGGTGGCTGATCAAATTGTAGTAAAGTAATTAAATATTGATATTCCAACACCTCAAGGTGATCAAAATAACATAGAGACTCTAAATTCAGAAAATGATATGGTTCAACCATAAGATCATTATAGTGCAGTTGCCTTGTACCTTCCTATGCACCTGTAACAACTAGTCATAGTGGAAAAGTGATATGAATACCATCTCAGTGTAAGAACCCATATTCTAAATATACTATCTTTACATATATGAAACTTGAAGTAGTTTGGTTGAATATGTTAGGGACCAAGTTTATTAAGTAATTGATGGTGTAAAACAAGTTCAAA
Source organism: Capsicum pubescens (assembly GCA_030864215.1). Classification (NCBI taxonomy): domain Eukaryota; kingdom Viridiplantae; phylum Streptophyta; class Magnoliopsida; order Solanales; family Solanaceae; genus Capsicum; species Capsicum pubescens. Next base: position 151,236,780 of record CM061543.1, on the reverse strand, counting down.
GTGCCCAAGTGTGTATAAGTATTAAGTTAATGAAAGAGGGTTAAGATTTAGAAATTAGAATAAAATAATTGAGTTGCCTATTTGACTTAAATTAAGCTAGTAGGAGAATAGGAGGTGCATCACCTACTCTTAGTTATTGACAAATCTAAAGAACAATGTAGGTGATAGGTGTATCACCTACAAAGAATTTTTGACAAACTTAGAGGTTCTATGTAGGAGCATCACCAACTAGAATTAATTTTGGGCCAAATTGGTTAGAAGAAAAGCTGAAGAATGAGAAGCCAAGGCCCAACAATATATATGTCCATCAAGGTCAATGTAAAATGGCCAAGTATGTGCATCACCTACTTGATCATTTATGTCCCAAAATGATTAAGGAAGTTGGATAAAAGAAGGGCCCTTTAAAGGGTTTAATATTATCTCATTTGACTCAATTTAACTTGCAAAAAATTCAACATTCTAGAGTTTCTCTCTAGTTCCCTTTTAGCTTTATAGTAGAAATCAAATACCTTTATGGTTATTGCATATTAAGTAGGGTTAAATATATTGAATAAGTGCATGTTAGGGGACTAAAAATCTCTACCAAGTAAAGTAAATCCACTGCTATATTGATTTCATTCTTTAAGCTTGAAGTCATAAAAGTATAGTGTGCTAATTTTAGAGACCTTTGTTTTTTCTCAACATAAATTATTGAGGATAATATAAACCTTGAAGAATAAAAGTCTAAGTAAATGGTATTTATGTCCATCAAGGTAAGCTATTGAAATATTATCCCTCTATTGTGCTTGAACAGATTAGAGGATTTGGTGTATGTTGATGATGGGATATCCATGGATGGATGTCCCCTTTATGTTCAATTGAGAGCTAAATAAGGAATTTTAAATGCAATATTAATTATAAATGACAAGATAATAATAACAATCCATGAGTTCATATTTACCTCTCCATATTATGATATTTACAGACTGTTTGATGTATACTAGGATAAGTAGTGTAACTGGATGTGTGGAGAACCCATGGTGATGTTATAGAGCATAAACATTATAGGGTGTGGTGATACACCACTTAATTGGGTGGGATGTGAATTTTTTTCCTTTCACTCTTTTTGGATATTGCTTTTGATGTGTCATACATTTTGTGGAGATTTTGGGAGAACCATAAAGAGATGATTCAAGGAAAAGGTAAGGAAATAACAAATTCATTTTATAAATTATGGACATACTTTCACATTAATATTTTGGTGAAATCAAATACCAAAAATTTGTTGGTGAGCTATCAATATGTGTTTACCACTTAATTTATTTTAGATTAATAATTCCAAGAGAAGGTTAATTCAATGTAATATCTAAGTTTGACAATAATGTATGCAAGGATATTCAATCTCATATTTTCTTGCAAAGTCTTATACTTATGTTCCAACAAGGTGAGTTTCCTAGGGGTTCTTCATTCTAGTTTATATATTATAATATTGTAATATTGTAATTCCCTATGTAGCTATTGCAATTTTTCCTACTACACATGGCTACAAAAATACTGTCAAAAGTAATTCCATATTTTTTCATCATCCTATTGAAACACTTAGGATTTGGACCCATAGAAAAACTCTTTTTTTTGAAGATTTTGGACTAGGTACGACTTACGGTATCAATCGTACCATTGGAATACGAGTTAGAGACCCCTCTGATATCCTAGGTAGTGTGGTACGGGTTACACACTATCCTAGGTATGACTTAGCCTCCCCATGGTCATATATTATGGTATGATTAATACCAAGCCAAGTCGTATGCAACGTTGGTCTTGATCTGGAGTGGACTATTTTGGGTACGGGTTAAATATAAGATTTAGGGTACCAATTGTACCCTTGTATATGAGTCAAAGGTGTGTGATCGTACCTTTGGAATCTTATAGGTCCTTAGTGAAGCGTAGGATTTGAGTTAGGGTACCACTCGTACCCTAGGGTACAGTTTACTTAAGTGAGTCATACCTGCCGGGAAAGACACTTTTCGACTTTTGAGCTAAGGGCTTTATGGAAATTTCCCTACCCTAATACCCTTAAAAACTTTGATATATAACATTTTTTGGCCCTTCACTATCTATAATTACAATATCAAAACACACAAAAATCCTCTCAAAGACTTCTCCCTCAAGATTGAAGCTAGGGTTCCAAGGGATGTTCATCTAGAGGCAAAGAGGACTCAAGTTTTCTGATGAATCATATTATTTAAGGTATATGACTCTTTACCTCATTATTAAATCAAAAATCATGTATTTTAAACATGTATTAATATTTGTAAATGTTTATTTTGAAATCAAATAATAAGGGTTTTATTTCCTAATGATGAGTAATGTTTGCTCTAGCTTAAACTTGTGATTTTACATGATATTGGTAATGATTTGCACATGTGGGTGCTTGTTGTTTGTGGTTTAACAAATGGGTCTTGAGTAACCCTAATAATGATGATTTCTACTTTGATTTTGGCTTTGGTAAAGGCATACCACATGATGTTTGTAAAAATATCTAAAAGAAATGTCTTGTCCCATGTTGATAATGTTTTGAACTAAGGAAATGGCCCCATAAGTATGAATAATTGGTAAATGGTATTGAAAATGCATTCTTAGCCATGTAATTAGTTAATGTATGACCTTGTTTGTTTGATGGATAAAAAGGGGTTAAAGTCCCCAAACATGAAGGTGGAGTGTGTTGAACTAAAATGTGTTATAAGATTGCTAATGAGAAATGAATGGTTTTTAAGGGTCTTGATGACCAGAAATTGAATTGAAAAATGAATTGAATTAAGGCATTGGCTTATTAAAGTGTTTTTTTTATAAATAGTTCCATGAAGACCTCATGGTCATATATGGTGATGTATTTATACAATGGGCTAGAATCCCTAAGAGTGTAAGTGAATGAATGTTGATTTATGGACAAAGGGTTAGATTCCCAATGTCGACTAATAATGGTTGCAATGTCTTGTGGTTAAAGTCCCTTGCCTATGAAGTATTTTGTGGTTAGAGTCCCTTGCTTAATAAAGTGACTTGTGGTTAGAGTCCCTAGCTTAATAAAATAGCTTAAGGTTAGATCTAAATATGTTGGCTTCTGTTAGAGTCCGTTATCAAAAACGGCTTGAGGTTAGAGTCCCTTGCCAATGAAATGACTTGTGGTTAAAGTTTCTTGCCTAATGAAAATGCATGTGATTAAAGTCCCTTGTCTAATAAGAAATGTTTGAATCTATAAGCATGCAAGGTCGGAGTCCTCTATTTCATGACTCATAATTGAATGTATCAAGGATGCTTGATATGTCTTATTTCTTTTGGCATATTATGAAAATGTTATATATATACATGTATATCTACAGGAATGCCCATGAATATGAATGTCGTTGAATATGACGATTTGACTTGATTTTAATGTTGACTTTATTTTATACTTATACTTGAGTGACATGCTAGTGTTCCAACCGCTAACCGCCTTCAGATGCTATGAACCCATTTGACATAGGGGTTGAATCTTCTTCTTCTCTTCCTACATAGTGACTAGGTGATCGAAGCATATAATCTATTGACCTAAAGTGGTGAGCTTCCCTACATCAGAAGGCATAGATTTCATAGTCTATTATCTTTGGTCATGGACTTATTTAGATTTGGTCTATCTATTGTCGGGGGCTTGTCCCGACATATATGTAGACATTGGATTTATGTAGAGGCTTGTGGATTACTATGGATTTATGTAGAGGCTTGGTCTATCTTGATTCAATTGATAGTGGTGTCTCAAACAAGTGCAGTTACTGACTAACACCTAAGATTTTAATGAAACTAATAATAAATATGTAAATCAATGAAATACTAAACCAAGTTGTAAACTATACTTTAGGGACATTTCAGGGTCAAGGCAAGCATTGTAATCTTATATAACCACACTCTTTCTTTAGCTACATCATTTTCCTGGTTTTCGCTTAATAGGGTTAATAATATCATTATGGTCTTCTGGACCACTAATTGTCTACACAAAGGGACATCACAACTATATTTTTAGCGGGGATGCGATAATCCACTTTAGATGCACTAAGATATCTTTTCGTATTAAAATCGAATGAGGCATTCTAAGTATATTCCTATCCTAGACGCAAATCAATTATTTATTTTATTTCAAGATTGGAACTCACCCCCTAAACTATTCATTCTATCCTCTTGATTCTCCTTTTAAGTTCACAAGAGGAATATTAGTTTATCTTAATGTTGGCCATGTACAAAAATAGTGATAACAAGAGCTTAAGAAGAACCAATGTCATAAATCAAATGTTAAACCAAATTATCAAGAGCTTAAGAACAACCAATGTCATAAATCAAATGTTAAACCAAATCATCAGTGTTAAATAATCAAGCATTTGGCCTTAACCCCATAACAAAGGTTCTTAACCACTCATACATAGAATCAACTTCATGAATTCAATACATACTCATACGATAATAAAAATTTAAGAAAGAGTGGAAAATTAAACCCTAATACAATCTTTGATTTTTTCTTCTCTCCCTCAAGGAAGTATGTAATAATCAAAATTATATGAAGTGTCATTATAGTTTATTGTAAACAACTGCTGAGAAAGTTCCTCTATGTCATGTTGATATCATACATCACAACCTATTAAGTAGTCATTTGGCCTTGAGTAGTTTTTTACTTTTTTCCGAAAAATTATTTCACTTAAGTGAAAAAAGTGAAAACTGTGGTGTTTGTCCATGAGAATTCCAATTACAATTCCAATTACAAGTAAAACTTGTTTTCACTTTTATCACTCATACTTCTCTCACAAAATTTCAAAAATAACTTTAATTTATATTCATGGACAAACAGAACTCCAACTCCAACTTCAACTCCAACTCCAACTCCGAAAAATTATGATTTTAATGGCCAAACAGTTAGTGGCATGATGAAATCATTGGTTTCTACTATTTCTTGCCAATCCCGACTAGCCATCTCTATGGAATGCCAATATTATGGGGTATTAACCTCCATGGAATTAATTGTGACCAAATATAATTTTCAACCAGTATTGTGTCATATAATTTGGTTGATTACATTTATTATAACGTTAATACCTTAACTTCAAATTAAGGTTGATGTTCACACAATCTCAACCTGAACACACAAATCATATCCATTAGTTTATGAATACATTTTAAGTCAAACATATGAGAATATATGAAATATAACTCATAAATCAAGTAGAAGTATGGAAAATTACTAGAAATTGGATGAATAAATATGCCTAAGATCATCACTCCTCACTTAAGACATTGTGCATCCTCGAACAACCCTTATATACCTCATAACACAAGTTCGGACCTAACACAACCTATTGAACTAGACCATTCACACCATAATTAGCTACACACTTTAAAAATGGTTTATACTTGATAAGTCCAGCATATTCACCGGATCAACATCCTAGAGTAGAATCACAAAACCACTAAATAGACTCTTCAAGAAAAACTATAGTTGACATGACTATGTTTTGGTGACAACTTTCAGCTTACCCAAGTTTTATCATTATGTGCTTCTCACTTTTAAGTGTTTCCCTCACTCTCACAACACATGTGTATGGTATAAAATTTTGACACATTACTAAAAAACTCACTCACACTCTAAAAAAAGTTTCAAACATACATCGCATATAATAGACTTTCCCATAGTGTACTACTCAATCAAATAATAGGTCAAACGTGTTGGATCACAAAGGACTTTTTAAGGTTGCAATGCCTGCTAAGGAATGGGTAGGAACAATTTGGCTAACAATGAATACTATTCCTATGTACTTTAAGAGAATTCTAGTTTGTCACTTTTATTGAAACTCTTCTTAATCACCTTATTCTCCCCCATTGATTTATTCTTTTCCTACACACACAACTATGTATCACCCTTTTTTGTTTCATGTATATCCACCATTATTTGTATTTTTATACCACTTTCATCTCGTATTTGTTATTTCACATACATTAAAACTTGAAGCCATTAATCATAATATTACTGCAACCTTAGGGGTATGCACGCACTACTTTCTTACTTACCCAACTAGTTATCTTTGACCTAGATTACATTCTTTTAAAACAATAAATCATTAATGTGCAACTAGACCTATTTGGATAAAATTATGACCGAGTCTATTAGAACAAAGGTGATTAGTCTACTTATATAGTTTTTCCAAAGCATAGGCTTAAAGGAACAACATGGGCTCATTAAGAGTAGTGCATGGGTATGTACAAGAAATGAAGATAAATTTGGCTAAGAAAGAAATGACTTTATCATGCCCAATAAGTTTAAAACTATTAAAAATTTTGCATACACAAGGAAAGTTCGAGATGCTAGCATGCAATAAACAAGGTAAATACTCACCACAAATGGCACATAGGGCTCATTAATGATAAAATCAAGCTCCATCTATTAAACAACCAGATTGAGTGAGAAGCACAATTAAGCCATATTTTATTTATGAATGTCAAATTCAAAGGAACAAGCAACCCCACTAGGTTTCCCACTTTTTATTCTTTTTCTCAGCTAAAGATCTCATGAAGTTAGACTATCACTAGGTGAAGCAATTTTTCATTCAATTGGAAATTGGTTAAACTTCTCATTATTACGAGAATGGTATAACTCTAACTCTTCATGCCAAAGCATTAGGTATGTATTGAAAAAGACTAGGTAGAGATGGATGTTCTAGATTGAACTATAAAACATATTTTCTAAATTAGTAAATAACCTTAGATTCTAAAGCTTAACTGAACTATTATTATTTGTATATATTATTCATCATTTTGATTTAATTAAAAGGTGAGATCATGAGATAGATCAATATTTCTAGTAGATTGGATGATAATAATATATTGGTGAAATAGCAAGTTAGTTGGTTGAATCCATGTCTTAGTACAGAGATTGATACCTTGTCATGAGAAGTTTATAACATTTCATATGTATATGTAGTCGGTGAATTTATAAATTCGACATGTGAAATAAGTTAAGCATTGATCAAAAGAAAATTGATCAGTGAATTAAATTCATTAGTAATTAAATTTATTATTTAGTATTTATAATCTCAACATAAAAAATTACATAATTTTTTAATAGGGAATTTCAAATCATAAATAGAGGAGGAAACTACAAACTTTTAGTGTAATTATTTTAAATTTACTATGGGAAGAGTATTTCAAATAAACATTTTTAATTATATGAAGCATCCCAGGTTTGGACCCATAGAAAATTTCCTGCAATCCCGTTCTTCGAACCCAATACGACTCATGGTACAAGCCATATACTGGGATACGAGTGGTGAAGTCCTATCGTAAGTTGACCAGTGTTAGATGGTGGGATGATTTTTGTCATTGGAATAGCTATTACTTAGGGGTGAGTGTCATATAGTTGGGTACAAGTCGTATAGGTGACTCGTAAGGTGGTCAGTGTTTGATCCTCTTGGTGTTATACTCTGCCAGGGATACGGATCATGGGTACGGATCATATGCCGAGGTTACAACTTGGTTGGATAAGTCATATACTAGATAATATTTCATCCAAGGTTGAGGCTTGGTTATGATCGGGTGGGTTTCGACTATAAAGGAGGTTATAACTCGTAAGAAGGTCAGCCATGACCCTGTGTCAGGTTTTTATGAAATTTAAGTGGGGGTATTCTGTACATTTCCCTACTTACCCTAATAAAAACCCATGACTTCTAATCCATTTAAAAGTTATTTACCTTATTATTTTACTCTTAAATACTTAGAAACTCTCTCTAAACATATCATAATTCTCTCAAGAGCTTTAGGAGCAAAGAGCTAGGGTTTTAACTAAGGGATTATTGTGGAGATTTGTTTGGTGAATTCTTTTCATCAATCTTCTTGGTTTAAGGAATGGTTCTCTTTCCTAATTATAATTTCAATTAAAGGCATGGTTACATGGTTGATTTCATGGTTTTTCTCTTATGTGATTATGGCTTTCAATAATTGATTTGGGGGTTTTGATGTTAAATGCTTGGTTATGATTTCCTATGGTTTTAATTATGTTTTCTATGCCTTAATGGATATTTTGGACAATTGAATTTCATGGTAATGGTTTTATGGTAATGGAATATGGGCTTGGTTGTATTATGCCGCCAAGGTGCTTTATAAAATGCTAATAAAGATATGTTCATTGCATTGACTTATGTTAATGGAACTGTTGCTTGTTTTCACCTTATATAGAAAACCTAAAATATTTTTCAATGGTTTACAAAGGTTAATGGCTAATTGGTAATGCTTATGGAAAACAACATAGTCTCCCTAGAGGTTTAATATGGCTAATGATAGGGCACTAATATGTCCCCTTAATCTAAATATTTTGGCTATGGATAATGCTTGCAAGTATGGTGGCTTGACGATACCACTAGTTTATTGCATAGCCTTGGTTAATGACTGGATAATTGGATTTTTTGGTAATGGTTTTAATTGGGCATTAATGGCTGGAAGTGTAAGCTAAGCCGTGGAAGGTGGCGGTCCCGGGGGGATCAAAACCAAAAATTCATATTTGCAGATATAAAGGGTCTTTAATGTCTATATGCAAGTGTCACATTTATATTGGAGGGATGTATTAGTCATCCCAAGGATATTTCCTGGTCGAGCAACTACATGTACTGGGACCCTTTCAGCAGGGAGAGATACAAACCTAGGTAATCATTTTAAATGACATGTTAAACTCGTCCCCTTTTCCCAATACTGATATATTTATGTATGGTAGATTGCAGTGGATGGTTTTCACTAGGTTTTGATAACTAGCATTACTTTATTATTATCTAGAGTTTCATGTTAGTGTTCTCCCACTAACCCGTCTACTGGAGGCTATGTACCCACGCTATGTAGGAATCGGCCATTCGACTCCTCCTTTATAGTACTTGATTCAGGGATAGCTTATTGGAATGAATTGGTGAGCTTTCATCCTTTTGGAAGGCATCATTTTATGTTGGACATTCTAAGACTTTTTACTTCTTTTCTAGATATTGGTTTTATGGTTCGGGATATGTCCTAATTGAATATTTGCATTCTTTTAGATAGAGGCTTTGTGGTAGTTTTAGGGGTTGGTATGGGCGGGGTTAGTATTGATTTAGGCCTTAGCATTAGAATAAGCTTGGAGGCTGGCATCATCGAACATAATTTCTCACTTTTCTTTTGTATTACATTTTATTTTTTATTATCATATTACGTTTTGATACTTTCTAAATGGATTGGTATGGAATGGATGGTTGGTTTGGTATGGTTAAACTCGGTTGGGTTAGTAATGGTTGTGACCCTATCCTAGAGTCATCATGAGAGTATTATGGTATCTTGTTATATGCTCAAAATTCATCTCATCTAAGGTTGTATAAGGTGGTTGGGTTGTGTTAAGTAGTAGTCTCTGGTCCTGGTTGGACTTGGGATGCCCATTATTATAAGGCCCCAGTTCAGTCTACGTCAAGTTAGTACCAGAGTCAGGTTCATGGTCAATTGGGAGTCCACAAAGTCGTGTCTAGTAGCATCTCTTTTAGGGGGGTGTAGCGCCACACTCATATGGGAGAGGTTGCAAGACACTTACGAATGTTTCACTTTTTTGGTCTTCTTTCTTCAAGCTTGACTTCTTAGTCCTGGAATCTCCACTAATCCTTGTTTGTTCATCTTTCAGATCATGCCTCCTCAATTTGGAACATAGAAAATTCTTTTTCTCCATCTAGAAATGATGTTGAGGGAGCACATTCTACTCCTGGTGTTCATCTTCGATCTCATGTTCCTATTCTTAATTGTACATGAGTTCCTCCTATTCCTACTACTGCTTCTTAGGTCCCTTAGGGAAACGTGATGAATATGGAGTTTCGACAGTCTATGCATGTTATTACCCAGCTAGTTACTGCTCAGGTCGAGCAGGGTACGACTAGTGTAGTGTCTGCTGAGGCTTCTAGACTTGGACAATTTATGAAGATGGGTCCTCCAACTTTTATAGGAGTGAAGGTAAAGGAAGACTTATAGGGCTTTCTTGCTGAGATAAAGAAGATATTTTGGGTAATGAGGGCTACTAATAAGGAAAGAGTACACTTTGTATCTTATCATCTCAAAGAGGTTGCTTATCTGTGATATGAGGAGTGGGATAGAGATAAGGGTGATGTAAAAGAGGATGGTTTTTGGGAGGCCTTTTATAATTCCTTCATGGATTGGTTTTTTTCCTAGGAGTTGAGGGAAGCTGAGATGGGGGAGTTTGTTAACCTCAAGAAAGGAAGTATGTATGTGAAGGATTATGCATTAAATTTCCATCAGTTGTTGAGGTATGCTCCTAATTTGGTGGTTAATATGAGGTCAAGAATGAGAAAGTTTTCTTATAGGCTCAATAGAGATCTGATTCTAGAGAGCTAGACTATTATGCTCATAAAGGATATAGACATATCGAGATTGACTGTTCATATGCACCAGGTTGAGAATGAGAAGAGAAGGCAGGTAGAATATAGGGACAGGTAGGGTAAGCGGGGAAGGTTTTTTTATTAGTGAGATGCCCAGTCTTAGGGTAGACAAGACGGTGGGAAGAGAAAGAAAAATAAGTGGGGGAGTCTTGGTTCCTTCTCTACTGCCATTGCTCCTTACTTCCAGCAGTTGGGCTACAAGCACTATCAAAGTTGTGATAATTCTGAGACACAGGGAGCCTAGACTCAGGCAAGCAGAGGATGGTCTATTTCTTTATGTCATCCTTTTTGGTTTTGTGGTCGTCCTCATCGAGGATTATATGAGGAGGAAAGGATAAGTGTTTCAAGTATGGCCAAGTAGGCCAATGGCTTAGGGATTATCCGTCTCACAAGGTTGCTACAAGGAAGAATAAGATTTTGGTATCTTCATCTTCTATTCTTATACCCGGTGGTGTGGCATCTACTTCTGTTACTTCTCATGGTTCCAATGCTGGTCGAAATAGGTTGTATGATTTGGCATCCCATCAGGAATCCAAGGCATCGCCTGATATTATTTCAGGTATGTTACTGCTTTTCTCTTGTGGTGCATATTTTTTGCTTGATTCAGGTTCTACCCTTTCCTATGTGACTCCTTATATAGCAGTCTCTTTTGGTTTTGATCCAAAGATTATTTTGGATCCATTTTCTATTTCTACCCTAGTTGGAAATTCAATTATTGTTGAACGGGTCTATAGGGGGTATGAGGTATCTCTAAGTGGTAGACAGACTTTGGCGGATCTGTTTGAGTTAGGTATAGTAGATTTTGATGTAATCTTGGGCATGGATTGGTTGCATTTATGTTATGAAAATTTGGATTATCGAACCTGTAGGGTCATCTTTAGGTTTCCTTGTAAGCCAAAAATAAAATAGGAAGGTTGTTCCTTAGCACCAAGGGGGAAGTTTATTTCGTATCTTAGAGCTTGGAGGTAAAGATTCTAACTCGGAAGGTCCTTTATTGCAGTCAGTTCCGGTAGTTAATGAGTTTTAATATGTTTTTCTAGATGATCTTCCAAGTGTTCCTCCGAATAGGGAAATAGAGTTTGGTATTAATTTTCTTTTGGACACTTGTCCAATTTCTATTCCTCCGTATTAAATGGCTCCAGCTGAGTTAAGGGAACTCAAGGATCAAATTAAGGATCTTCTATACAAAGGGTTTATTCATTCTAGCATTTGTCCATGGGGTGCACCAGTGTTGTTCGTGCGCAAGAATGATGGTTCCCCTCGTATGTGTATCAATACAGGCAGTTGAATAAGGTAACTATTAATAACAAATATCCTCTTCCTCGGATAGATGGTCTATTTGACCAGTTGCAAGATGCCAAGTTCTTTTCTAAGAAAGATTTTTTTTCTGGGTACCATCAGTTGAAGATTAGGGAGGTAGATATCTCAAAGATGAATTTTCACACTCGGTATGGGCATTATGAGTTTTTTGTGGTGTTATTTGGATTGACAAATGCCCCAACAATGTTTATGGATTTGATGAACAATGTATGTCAATAATATTTGGTATTCTTTATCATTATGTTTGTTGATGACTTTCAAAGCCATTCTTAACCATTTTTTCATGTATGTAATTCATTAGTTTTAAAGAGATAAGTCAAGGCAATTGATAAATCACATTCCAAAACCAATTATGCAAGTGGGTTGAGGTTTGTAACACATTTCAATACCAAAATCCAAACATTTGGGAAATTCTTGTACCCCAAATTACATTGTTCACAAGTTTGGTGAAGCCTTGTACCCCTAAATTCATTCACCATTCTCATGCACCCCAATGAGTGTACAAACCAATAATTCAATGCATAATAAATTAATAGTAATTATGGGAAAAACATTCAAATAATTTGAATCCAAAACCCTCAATCTAAAATTCAAAATCCAACATCAAAACCATGTGAATAATAAATCAATTTCATGAAATTAAGAAAATCCAAGTGTAGGGAGAGTAACATATGCCTTAATCACTAAGAAACTTGAAGAAGAATCCACCCTCGAAATCCTAGATGACCACGTCCCTTGAAATCTTAGACTTGTCTTGAATGGGGAATTTGAGAGAGAGAAGAGAGTATTTTATATGTTAAAGTGTTAGAAATAACCCCTCCTTGGTGTTTTATAGAAGTGGGGTCTAAGGGGGTAAGGAGGAAAATAACCAAAGTTCCCCTTAAATAAAATCTAAAATATGTCACCTAGTAATTATGGTTGACCTTATGACTCATAGAGTCACCCTACATTTGTGGCCCTTAGTCGTAGGTTAGACAGTGTCCATAGGCACCCACATTGATTTGGTTATAAGAAGCACCATATGACTCGTATCGTGACCCTATGATTCATGTGGTCTAAGTTATTGTCAAGACAAAACGACCAAGGTCCTACACTGGTTACCTTACAAAAGGCACATTTTGACTCGTAATAAGTCAATACGACTTGTAGAGTCTAGTTGTAGTGACATCATAAACATTGGGATAGTATACTGTTTGGCCTACAATTTGGACTATATAATTCATAATAAGTTCTATCGACTCTTGAGGTATAAATTCATACTTAGAGAATAACACTAGGAAAAGTTACTAGACAAGGTACGATTGGGGCCTCAAGACCCTATGACTCATAGTGTAAGTCATACTCATGGCAGTGAGTTGAAAACTCAGAATTTTTTAGAGGCCAATACCTGGGGTGTTTAATTCTCCCCCCACCCACCCAGGAAAATTTGTTATTACATAGAAACACGCCCACACTTACCTTTAACAAAGATGTCAAAGAAATCATAATTTCTTTAACAATGTAAGAAAACAAAGATGTTAAGAAAACACATACCTCAAGCACGATTATTCATAAGGGGAACAAAAATGGGTCTTTGGACTTCATGTCCTCTTCGAATCGTGAGTTCCAAGTCGTAGCCAACACAGAACCACCAAGGCCCTACACTGGTTACCTTTCGGAAGACACATTTTGACTCGTCATGAGTCTATACGACTCATTGAGTCTAGTCATAGTGACATAAGAAACATTGGGATAGTACATTGGTTGGCCTATGATTTGGACTATAGGACTTGTAATGAGTCCTAAGGACTTGTGAGGTACAAGTCATACTCAGAACAGATAACTAGGAAAACATACTGGACAGGCTACAATAAGGGTCTCAAGACCCTATAGCGACCCTACAACTCATACAGTGAGTCGTACTCATGGAAGTGAGTTCAAAACTAAGAATATTTTAGAGGCCAACAGTTGAATTTGAAAAAAATTCCTAGGTTTTTATAGCACCTATCCTATCTCAAGCGTAGTAGATAATCCTAACTCAAAACGATGATAAAATTAATAATTGCAATGAAAGAGGAAGAAAAAACAAGAACAATAATAATAATATATAAATACAACAAAACACCACATCAATCATAAGTAAATTAGTAAGAAACTTAGAAAAATCCCCAACAACATAGTTGTCCTGCGTACATGAGCAACTCTAATACAAAATGTCCATATCCAAAACTATATAACCGTTTAAAGAAAAAAATTAGGACAATGCTAATATAGATGAAAACGGAAATGATATATGATAAGGGAATCTCACCACAGTCTCAAAAATCCCATAAATGCATTATCAAGGGTCATGAGGTCTATTAGTACTGAGATCTACAGTTACATGATGCAGAAAAGTAGTACTGAGTATGATCTTTTTGTACCCAGTAGGCATCATAGGCTAATTTTGCTTTAGCAGAAAACTATACTAAATATGTAATACTAAAGTATAATTTCAAGCAAAAAAGCCCTTGTTGTTCAATAAGAAATGATATCACAAATATATCAATGATAATCATAATCCAAAAGGATATATAATTAAATTAAATTATATGGAATGATATAATGTGGCTAATTATTAGTGCAAATCCTCCTAGTATTTGCAATGCGATGATATGGAATGATATGTAACAGATAATTTCTATCGTATAAATCCTTTGAGAATTTATTGCTTCAAGGACAGAATCCATGGGGTACTCACGAGGACTGTCTACAAATCAACTCTCATCAAAATCTTGATGACCTAGACTCCAACTGGGACTGATATTATTTATCAATCATCCTAACTTAAACTGAGAATAAAATCATTATTTTTTCAAATCAAGTTTTTAATATCATTTATTTCTAACAAACAAATACTTCGCTATTTTTATGAACATAAGATGTATGAATATGCATGAACACAAATAGATGGAATAATATGCAACAATCATATTCACAATCTCATAATCATAATCACTATAAGAATATCGACAATAAGCCTCAAAATCAAATTTGGGAACCATGTCCCAAACCACCAATCAATTTAAGCCTCCAATGAGGAATCAGAATGATAAACCATATCATTTATGGTCATAAAAAATACGATCTGTGACACAACCCGAACTAGGGCCTAGTCATAATGGGCATTTCAAATTCAACTGGTATTAGGGACTACCCCCGTTACCTAACCCAACCTCTAAATATGCATACCCTAAGTTGGATGAATTCTGATCGTATAAAAAGATAGCATTTATTATGATTCCGAACTCTGGGATTAGTCTATAATCCGGGACCAACCCAAATAAGTCCAACCATTCATTACCAACCAACAACCCAAACCAAACCAGTATAAAAACCAAGTTTGTGTCTATAACATAACATAAAAGGATGGAACAATCATAAATTTAGTCCAATGGTATCATCCCAATTCCAATGCCAATTCAAAGTATAACACCAGTACTGACACTGCCCATTCCAACCAAAAGTAGTCACACAAGCCTCTAACAAAAAAATAATAATATTCGTTTAAGACATGCCCTAACCGTAGCCAAAACCAATATCCATAAAATAAACAAAGTATGTAAAGACATCCATGATATAAAATGGATCCTTCTGGAATATAAAAGTTCAACACTTCAATCAAATAGCTAATATTAAAATCCAATCACTAAGAAGGATAAGTAGACTGATCGATTCCTGCTTTGCGTGGAGATATAGCTGCCTGAAGATGGTTATGGGATGAACGCTAGCATGAAATCAAGATAAGGATAAGATAATTCCATCTAGTAAAACCAAGTAAACCAACCATATGCATACAACCATACATATATATATATATAACACTATGCTGGGAAAGGGAGCAAGGCTTAGCATGCCTTTAAAACCATTAACCTGGGTATATGCAACTTAACCGTCATAGAACCACCCACGGGATATATGTGTCTAGTTTAACCCCCTGAACGGTCCCCGATTCTTGTAGCTGCATGAACTGAAGATAACATAAGAGTAGGGGATTACCGAGTACCATTCGCTCTCCATGATACATAAGTATAGTGTACTTAGAGGATCCCATGTACCTCACAATATCATATATGGTCTCTATGACCAACCATCGTGTTGGCAAATATGAGCTTATAGTGTATGTCCATTGGACTCACCTCCTTACAATTTGCTATCACACCCCGCTATTATTGCCCAATTAAAATCATTACCATCCAACCAAACCATTATTCTATTAGTATTAGCTAAGGCTATGAGTAGTGATATCGTCATACCGACTATAGCTTGCAAAAAATGTCCTTAGCCAACCTATTTATGTAAAAGGATTCCCATGTACCCATAGATCAAGTCAACTTGGAGGAATCCCGTTCACCCCACAAGTGTTCCACTATTATGTTTACTTGGGGGAATCCCATGTACCCCACAAGTTGTTCATTAACATGTTTACTTGAGGAATTCCCTTGTACCCCACAAAGAAATTTAATTAACCTTAAACATGACCACCAAACCTTACCATTTAACCATTCCAAACCATTTATACCATTTAGGGATCCATTACCAAACCATACCATGCAATAGTTCCCTTAAAAGTCAAATAAAATGGTAAAAGCACTATCATAGGCATTTTATCAAACATGTTGGAGCGTAGTATTTCCCAAACCAATTCTAATTACCAATTTACCATACCATGCAACCAATTTTCCAAACCACCATTAAAGCATGAAGAAAATATAATTTAAACATGGGACAAATATAACCAAGCATTTAATACCAAAACCCCAACATATATTTGAAAACCCCAATATGATACAATAATTATTCCTTGAAAACATTGTATAAAATGTGCCTTTAGTTTGGACTAACAATGAGGGAGAAGTACATGCCTTCGTTTACAAAGATGAAGAAAAGAAATCACTCGTACAAGCCCCAAATTGATCCTCTAGATGAAACCCTAGCCTTTACCCAAGAGCCTTATAGAGAATTAGAGAGAGTTTCTAAGTGTTTAAGATTAGAATAATAAGGTAAATGATGTCCCAATAGTGATATAAGTCATGGGTCCTTAAGAGATTAAGTGGGGAAATGTCCAAATTACCCCCAACATAAACTGCTTAAAATTCCCGTCAGATGGTATGACTCCCCCATACCAGTCATACCCTCCCATATGAGTGGTACCCACCACTCGTACCCTAGGCCTCCCCCTGGACCCAATACTATCCAACATATGACTTACCCAAACCAAGTTGTACCCAACCATATGATTAGTACCCCTTAAACTGTATCTTTGACATAATAGAACCAAAGGAAGTTTGAACACTATCTACCATACGAGTCAATGGTATGACTCATATCTTATATTACGGCTCATGATAAGCCACCCATACTCATATCTAAGCTAAGTTACTAAGTCTCAGAATAAGTGAAGGAAAAACCCAAACCATACGACCCATCACCAACCATACGACTTGTACCCACCAAGTAGTACCCATTTAGAAACCAATATAACCCACCAACCAACACTGGTTAGAATACGGCAAAAAGCATACCAACCATACCCCATCATACGACTAGTACCAACAAGTCATATGATTTCTAGAATCTAGAAATCCAGGAAAATTTAGAGTGTCCAAACCCAGGGTGTTTTAGTCTCCCCCACTAGGATCATTCATCCCCGAATGACGGACAAGGTAGGTCAAATACAAGCACGATTCACTTGCATTATAAAATATTAATCCAACCTTTAACTAAGTTAGAAAACAATGATGTGATCAAGAACACATACCTTCTGTATGAATATCAAAAATAGAAAACAACTGTAAATATTTGGACTTCATGTCCACTTCTGTTTCCCATGTAGCCTCTTCCACCTTGTGGATCCGCCATAGAACCTTAACTGAGGCGACATCCTCAGTATGTAATCGACGAACCTGCCAATCCGATATCTCAATCGGGACCTCTTCATAGAATAGAGAATCTGAGATACCCAATCCTTCAAAAGGAACCACCGAAGAAGGTCACCAAGACACTTTCTCAACATAAAGACATAAAATATCGGATGAATGGGACTGAACCTAGAAGGAAACATCAATTCATATGCCACATTACCAGCCCTCTAGAGAATTGCATAAGGACCAACATACCAGGGACTGAGCTTCTCTTTTTCCTATACTACATCACTCTTTTCAAGGGAGATACTATTAGGAACACCTTATTCCCAACCTCAAACTCTAAGAATCTATGACTTACATCAGTATAAGATCTTTGGCGACTTTGGGAATCCTTAATCCTATCCCGAATTACCTTTACCTTCTCCATATCCTGATAAAACAAATCTGGACAAAACATATTTTCCTCACCAAGCTCAAACCACCCAATATGAGATCTACAATTCCTACCATACAATGCCTTAAAAGAGACTATCCCAATGCTAGAATGATAGTTATTATTGTAATAAAACTCTACTAAAGGTAGATGCTCAACCCAATTACCACCATAAGCAATCACCATAGAGTATGTCCTCTAATGTTTAAATAGTCCTCTCTACTTGACCATCCATTTGCAGATATAAAGCGGTACTCAGACTAACCTTAGTTCCCAACCCTTTCTAAGAAGACCGCCTAAAGTGAGATGAAAACTCCATACCACAATTATAGATAATTGAAATAGGTACCCCATGCAGTTTTACAATCTCGTAAAGATACAACCTCGCATAGTCCTCCGCCAAAAAGTTAATCCTCACTAGCAAAAATTGAGCGTACTTTGTCATCATATCCACGATAACTCAAATCGAAAAAAATTGGTTCTGAGACCGACGAAGACCGATATCAAAATCCATATTGATCACCTCCCATTTCTATTCAGGAAACTCAATTTCCTAATACAACCCTCCAGGCCTCATGTGCTCAACTTTAACTTGTTGACACACAAAGAATTTGGCCATAAAATCAGCCCCAACCTTCTTTATACAACTCCACCAATATATCTCCTTGAAATCATAAAACATTTTTGCCGAACTGGGATGAACAACATAGCGTGATTCATGCACCTCAGCCAAAATCCTTTGTCGTAAATTAGGAACACATAACCTCCATTGATACCACAAGGTAACATCACTGCTGATCTCAAACACCATCAATGTTTTCCCAAAAATATCACTCTTGATTTTCATCAAGATGGAATCTAGCATTTGTTTTTCCTTTATCTCTGCACCAAGAGACAACCGAACCACTTCATGTACCACTACACAACCATCATTGTAGTCCAAGAGACAAACTCCAAGATTAACCAAGCGGTGAATATCCTTCATCCATTCCCACTTCTCCTTAGCCACAATAGCTAAACTCCCCATGTACAACCTGCTAAGAGCATCAGCAACCATGTTAGCTTTATCTAGGTGGTAGTGAAATCATAGACCTTGAGATGCTCCAACCATCTCCTCTATGTGAGATTTAGTTTTTTCTACGTGAACACATATTGTAGACTATTATGATCATAAAATATGTCCATATGCACTCCATACAAACAATGTCGCTAGATTTTTAAAGGAAAAACTGCTGCTAAAAGCTCTAAATCATAAGTAGGATAATTTCCCTCATGTATCTTCAACTGCCTAGAAGCATAGGCAGTTACATTCCCCTGTTGCATCAAAACCCAACCAAGTCCTACTCAGGATGCATCACAATAAACTAAAAACCCCTTATTACCTTCAGGCAATGTCAAAATCGAAGCTAAAGTTAATTTATCCTTCAGCTACTTAAAACTCTCCCCACAAGCAACCAACTAAAGAAACTTTACCCTCTTCTGAGTCAACTTAGTCAATGGGGCAGCTATTGTGGAGAAACTTTCCATGAACCACTTAGCTAAACACAAGAAGCTTCGAATGTCGATTGGATTTGTGGGTATAGGCCACCTTATAACCACAACTACCTTTTGCGGATCTACCATGATCCCCTCACTAGAAATAATATGACCAAGAAAAGTTACAGCATTTAACCAAAATTCATACTAGGAGAATTTGGCATACACCTGCTGCTCTTTCAAGGTCTATAACACCACACAGAGGTGATTGGCATGATCCACTTCACTCTTAGAATAAACCAGAATGTCATCAAAGAACACCATGACAAAAAGATCCCCTAAAAACCTTGTTCATCAAATCCATAAATGTCGTCGGGGCATTAGTCAAACTAAATGACATAACCAGGAACTCAAAGTGCCTATACCAAGTATGAAAATCCATCTAAGGGATATCGGCCTCTCTAATCTTAAGTTATTGATACGTGGATCGAAGATCTATCTTAGAAAATAATTGGGCACCTTACAATAAATCAAATAAGCCATCTACTCTTGGAAGAGGATACTTGTTCTTAACCATCACCTTATTTAACTATCGATAGTCATTGCACATACGGAAGGACCCATCCTTCTTACACACAAATAACACCGGTGCATCCCACCGTGATACACTAGGATGGATGAAACCTTTATCTAAAAGATCCTTAAGTTGCTTCTTGAGTTCCCTCAACTCAGCCGGAGCTATCTTATAAGGAGGAATTGATAATGAATGAGTATCCAGAACCAATCAATACCAAACACAATCTCCTTATCCAGAGGAACACTAGAAAGATCATTCAGAAAGACCTCAGGCAACTTATTTACCACCAAAACTGAATGTAAGGAAAGACCTTCCAAGTTAAAATATTTAACATAAAACAGATGATAGAGACATCCTTGGGAGATTAATCTCCAAGCTCTAAGATAAGAAATAAACCTCCCCCTAGAATCTAGGGAACCGCCCTCCCACTCAATAATTAGTTCACCAGGGAACCTAAAGACAACTTTACAGGTCTTACAATCTAAGGACATGTAACTAGAGTGTAACTAATCCATCCCCAGAATAACATCAAAATCAACCATATCAAGTTCAAACTAATCCACCAAAGTCTGCTTACTAGCAACAGATACAACACACTCGTTATAGACTCTTTTAGCAATCACAGACTCACCTACTAAGGTAGAAATACAAAAAAGATCTGAAATAACCTTGGGATCAAAACCAAAATACACAGCCATAAATAGGGTCACAGAAGAGAGAGTGGACCCTAGATCAAGCAAACAATACACATCATAAGAAAAGAGTTGTATGTACCAGTCATGACATCAGGTGATACCTCAGATTCCTGACGAGTAGCAAGAGCATATAGCTAATTTTGACCTATATAGGTACTAAAAGTAGAAACAAATGTAGGAGAAACACTTTTTGGTGCATGAGCAAAAATGAAGCAATCGGAGCCTTACTCGTTCCCGAAGCACCCTTACCAACTGAATAGTTTCTAAGCATATGTCCTGGCTGGCCTTATTTGAAAATGTATCCCTCCTCTCATCACTACAAAGTCATACCTATTGTATTCCCACAAAGCAGAGTCTGGAAAGGATATATTATGCAGTCCATACCACTACCTCAGATGACGTAGAGAGACTATTTTTGATAGACCCCCGACTCAGGAAATCAAACAGTAAAAAAACATAGTAAAAACAAAAATAGAAATAGAATGGCAAACCAATAGAAAATAACATTAACAAACACCCATAGAGTATGTATAAGTCACTACGAACAAGAAACTACCACACACACGCACATCATGTACAGCCACTGGCTCATTTACAAACTATACATATAATTACCTCACTTCAATATTTCTTTGGTATACCTCTACCCCACCTAAAATCATCAATAACCAACCTCTTACACCTCCAAATCGAGGCATCCATGCAGTCATCACATGCCTAAACCATCAGAATCTCGCTTCCCGTATCTTCTCTACTAATGAAGTAACTCATACCTTCCTTTGAATAATCTCATTTCTAACCCTATCTCTCCTCATAATTCTATACATCCATCACAACATTCTCATCCGTGTCACTTTTTAATTTAAAACTTTGCTCTATCAGCATAGCCGATTGGACTGTCACTTTGTAAAACTTGTCTTTTAATTTAGGAGGCACTTTTTTATCACACGAGACTCCAGAAGTGAGACTCTATTTCATTCTCCCTATGCTGGGTATGGCATCCCAAAAATCTCTCTATTACCTTGGTCATAGACCCAAGATACTTGAAATTATCTCCTTTCTGAATGGCTTAGGAATCTACCTTCACTACCACCTCTAGTTATTGTGTTAGCTCACTTAACTTGCACTCTAAGTATTTTGTCTTAGTCCTGTGAAACCTAAACACTATAGACACTAGTATTTATCTCAAAACTCCAACTTATCACTAACACCTCCATAAGTCACATCAATTAGAACTACATCATATCCAAATAACATACCTCAAGGCACACCTCTTTGAATATATCACATAAATACATCCATCACCAAGGCAAATAAAAATAGACTAAGAGTCGATTCCTGCTGCAACCCTATCAATATAGAAAAGTGCTCTAAATCATCCTGAACCATTCTCACTTGAGTCCTCACTCCATCGTACATGTCCTTTAATCAACCTAGTGTAATCCACACAAACACCTCTAGCCTCATAGAACAACCAAAGAACTTTTTGGGAAACTTTTTTATACACCTTCTCTAGATCGATAAATACATGTGAAGGTCATCTTTCATCTCTTTATACTCCTTCACTAATCTCTTCACAAGATGACTGGCTTCAATAGTCGAGCGAACTGGCATAAATCTAAATTGTTTCTTAGAAATAGTCACAATCCTTCTCAACCTCAACTTTACCACCCCTTCCCATACCTTTATAGTGTTACTTCATAACTCGATACCCCTATAGTTGTTGCAACTCTTAATGTCACCTTTTTCTTGTAAAGTGGAATCATCATTCTATATCTCCAAGCTTCAAGAACCTTCACCATCCAAAAAATAATGCTAAACACCTCGGTTAGCCACTCCATATCTTCCCTGCTAGTGTTCTTCCAAAAATCCACCTAACTCTTATCTGGTACAATCCCCTACCCTTGCATACCCTACGAATATGTCACGACCCCATTTGGAGTCATGATGGCACCTACCATATTCTACTAGTAGGTAAGCTGATATCGTAACCCAAAGCTAAGGCAATGGGTTACCTCGGTAAGAACATCCTACATGGACTCTATATATGAACACAATATACAACAACTAAGGACAACCGATATTCAAACACAAATCCCACGACCTAAAAATATTAATACAATAGCTTTTAAACTTGACAAGAGGAATTTACAATCTCAAAATCTAAAATGTCTTAAATAATCTTATACATTTGTCTCAATAGCAAAAGACAAATAAGGATAGATGGGAAAGAGGGAAACTCGATCTCTAAGAGCTCACCCTATCTTTGAATAGTGAACTCGCACGAACTAGCTCAACAACGTAAACTAGGACCTAGGTATGCACCAATAGGGTACAAAAATGTAGTATGAGTACCAAAGCACGGGTACTTAGTAGGCATCATTGGCCGACTGAGCTCAAATCTAATGTAAAGATATTATAAAGTAAAACAATGATCTTAAAGTCAAGGGGTAGGATCGGACCTGAATCTTCTTTGATACCGCTATAACAATATCTATACTACTAAAGAAATAACATGACATAGTATTTCAATATACTTCATAATCACCTTAGCATCTGAGTATCATTTCGAAAGAGTACAGCCATATGCATAATAACAAAACATCTAATTTCCATAATCATCATCAACTATCTTTAGAACATACACACAAGAACTTATCACGGCGTCCCATACCGCCGACAAGTATACGAAAAAAAGAATAACAAAGATTTCATCACGGCATCCCATACCACCGAAGAGTACACAAGACAATACAACCAATAATACCATAAAGCACAACTACTCCATCAATTTACCGAAAACCATACGTAGCATAACCCTGCCATGACTCATTACTGAAATCCACTTCCAAATAACCATACCGTAATTCAACATAAAGAAAACAGAATTGTCATTGCTTAGGCATGTAATCATTAATTCTATAATTCATTGATAAATGCCGCAAAGTCCATACTAATTAACCTTATTTTTCCAAAAGTCAAAACATTACAAGTTTTAAAATCACTAGTCATCAAATTGGGGAAAAACTACAAGCCACCTATAGTATAGGTTAATCAACTATCATAAGGCCATTCTTTAACTAGCATCATCATGACATGAGTTATCAACTAAGCCATCACAACTTCACATGTTAGGAGATAATTTAACTAATCATCACGCAATACTAGATCCATCATCACTAAGCATGTCACAACCTTAAGGACTAGTTTCCATATTTTAATCAAGTAAAGTCCACCAACTAGTTTACTAGGTTCCAAATAATAATCATATATTTTAGAAGTAGATAGTTATCATATAAGCCACCTTACGAGACAAGATTTTATAATATAACCTCTTATTCAAGTCAAGTATATATATTAGGTTAGCCCTTGAATTTTTATGCAAGTTTACATATAATGCTAAGCCTTAACTCAATATTAGGCATAAATTTCCTTTAGTAGCTAATTTAGCATCAACCAGGGTCACCCTACTTATATAGTCATTTGGATCAAAAACAAATAACAATTTACCAAGAGAGACCTCATAATTCAAGCACATAGGTGGTTGGCCCCACACGGCCTAACCTTATAAATATCAATGCATATAAGTAAATTTTCCCCACACAGCATCATAATGTTCTTACCTCTTTTGGATTCACCGAGCATCATCACAATATCAATATATTCCTCCGGATTCATCAAAAATCATCATAATATCACACATTCCTTCGGACTTGAACCGAGCATCATCATAATATCACGTATTCCTCTGAATTCATCGAGCATCATCATAATATCACACATTCGTCTAGACTCAAACTGGGCATCATCATAATATCATATATTCCTCTGGACTCGAACCGAGCATCATCATAGTATTACAATTCCTTCGGACTTGAATCGGGCATCATCATAATATCACATATTTCTCTGGAAACAAAAACATATATCCAGATGCTTAGCCAAACCAATAAACATACACAAAATCTCACAATATATAAAGAAGTAGGGTTAGGGGATAACACTTGCCATTTTATCTTACTAATAAGCTTCATACGTAATATGAGTATCAATAAGAGCATGCGTATTTACCAAACATGCACAATAATCACTTAACATAGGTATTCAAGTCATGATCATAAGATAATCCAATAATCGAGTACAACCATCAAAAATCCTACACATATGTATATAGCTTGGACAATCACCACGTATCTAGGTCGCTAAGCATTTACTTAGTTCAAGCTTAAGGTGGGTCAACTCCCACTTCTAAATTCTGAGAATGCCAAGCTTACTAACACATGTCTGGCTTCTACCTGGAATTAGGCTAAGTCATCCATACCTCACCATAAGGTCTTACCAATCCTTTCTAGGTCTACAGGGAAAGTCCCTTTAAGAATCCTTCCTAAGTCAACCCAACACCAAGGTAATCTTATATCTAGGCATTATATAGGTTAATACACGCCTAAGGATAGAGAAGTATACCAATTATGTCTACTTAGGAAAACTATAGTGTTGTCACACTAGTCAGGAGACCACAAATAGGCTAACCAAGGTCCTAGGCTAAGGTTTAAATATCATACCTTACAAAGTAATAGTCTATAGAAATCAATAAATCCCAAGTTCACCATTTAATCAACTATCGTCTAGGTACCCCGCCCAATCTCGCAAGATATCAATAATTACATTACAAATAAGCTCAATCTAGTCTACGTGTAAGCCTAAACAACCTTGAATTCCAGCAACTCATGAGCCAACGAGCTTTTCCTTTCCTTTTTGAGAAGTTTCCCCTTTCACAAGCAATGTTATCAACAATATAATCTAAGCATTACAACAAGAATGAAAATACCCATTATAGCACCATTGTGCCATAGGTTTCAAATGGACACCAAAACCCTAATTGGTTTCACCTTGGAAAGGAGTTTCCAAGACCAACCCGTCATTTAATTATCTTTAAGGAGTTAAAACCCTCAAGTAATTTGAGTCATTCACTCAATTTTGGGGCTATAATTGACCCACAATGCTTTAGGGTTTCGAGTCAAGAAACCATGAAATCAATATCAAATTAGAGAAATTCTTACCTTAGATTTGTAACAAAAAGATGGATTACACAAGTTACTAAGCTCCTAATCAACCCACAAGACCAATTTTTGAGTCACAAATATCCTATGGCTGCTAGGGCTTTAATGGAAATGAAGAATGCCCCAAAATCTGAAAAAGACCCTTTTATACGATTTTAGATGGGACCACAAGGTCAAAACTTGTTTTGACCTCCTCGGCTCATTCAGACTCCATTTTCGCAAACAAACTATTTAACCTTACTAAATTCGACATTCCGAACGCATTGGTGAAGTCGTATTTTTCATCTGGGGTCATTTAGGCCATTTGTGGGTCCCGCACCCATATAGTTCAATTTTTGGCTTTTCGACTAATGGGTCAAAATGAGCTCGGGTGCTGTAGGATCCAAACCAAGGGTCTATCTATCCTAAAATTGATATTACATAGCTGTTGGCTTAGTCAAAATATGCATCCGAAATCATTTTACTAAATATTTTGCTCAGCGGCCATTTGGAATCGAAGAAGACTTAAAATTGGAAAAGTGGTTCTAAAAAAACCAAATGATCCATCAGGTAACCAAACTATCGGTTCCAGCAAGTCACTAATGACTTGGGATGGATATGGAGGAGCTCTATCGGGGAAAGTAAGAAAGAACACGGCTAATGACCTGAAGGATCATTACAACATCCACTACTAAGGAACTTTCATCCCCAAAAGTTAAAGATAAGCAAGTACCTAAAGTCTCAAATAAGTGAGGATACTGGGCCCGCATCTCACTCTCGATCTCCCATGTAGTTTTCTCTACTAGGCAATGCCTCCATTGAACCTTGACCACCGGATCTCCCTAGTACGTAGTCGCCTCACATAACTAGCCAAAACAAGCATGGGCTCCTCCACAAAGGTCAATTGATCGTCCAACTGGACAGAGTCCCATCTAAGCATATGAGAAGGATCTAGAATATACTTCCGCAACATAGAGACATGGAAAACTAGATGGACAGCAACAAAGTCTGGTGGTAGAGACAACTCATAAGACACCTCGCCAACTACACGAAGAATCTCAAAAGGACCAATATAGCGAGGGCTAAGCTTACCTTTCCTTCCAATCCTCATCATACCTCTTAAAGGTAAAACTTGAAGGAACACACTATCCCCCTCTCTGAATCTCAAGGCACGGAGTCTACGGTCGGCATAGGCCTTCTCCCTACTCTGTGTTTCTCTCAACCTATCTTGAATCACCCTGACTCTATTTAATGAGTCCTGAAGCAAATCTATACCATGGGGTCTAACCTTGGAGGTCTCAAACCATGCTATAGAAGAACGACGCCTCTTACCATACAATGCCTCATAAGGGGCCATCTCAACACTAGAATAATACTTGTTATTGTAGACAAACTCTGTCAAAGCTAAGTGTTGATCCCACTGAACTCCAAAGTCCATAACACAAGCTCAGAGCATATCTTCAAGCACCTGAATAGTCTGCTCGAACTAACCATTTGTCTGCGGATATAAGGTTGTACTCAAATCCACTCGAGTGCCCAACTCCTCCGAGAATGATCTCCAAAACCTTAAAGTAAACACAGAACCACGATTTGATATGATAGACAAAGGAACCCGAAGCAAACAAACTATCTCCCAAACATAAATCTGGGCTAATCTCTCAGCACTGAAGGTCATCTAAATTGGAATGAAATATGCCAACTTTGTCAAACAATCCATAATAATCCAGATACTATCGTGACCACGGGAAGTACAAAGCAAACCACTAATGAAGTCTATGGTGATCGTTTCCCATTTCCAAATGGTAATGGGCAATCTCTGAGTCAATCTACTGGGATGCTGATGCTCGGCCTTAACCTGCTAACAACACAAGCAATAAGCTACGAAGTCTGACATATCTCTCTTTATACCATCCCACCAATATAACTACCTTAAATCTCTATAGATCTTGGTCGTACCAGGATGAATAGAATATCTAGAACTGTGAGAAACTTATGCAGAATAGACTAGATTAGAACATCAAGTCGGGGAACACAAATACGACCCTAGAATCTCAGAATCCATAGTGTGCCTCCTAGACTCACCACAAATCACCTGGTCACAGATAAAGCATAACTTTCTATCCTCATACCGACGATCATAAATCTGCTCAAATAGGGAGGACCTCGCCTCTACAAAAGTCAAAACTTTTGTTGGATCCAAAATGTTGAGGCAAACCATCAAATTGGCTAAGGATTGAATGTCCCGTGCTAATGGCGTCTGAGAAAATAAAATACACGCCAAACTACCCCTACTTACCGCCTTGCAACTCAAGGCATCCGCCATCACATTAGCTTTACCTAGATGATATAAGATAGACATATCATAATACTTTAGCAACCCCATCCATCTATGTTGGTAAGCATTAAGCTCTCGCTGAGTCATAAGATGTTGAAGACTACGATGATCGGTGAAAAATCTCACAATGCACACCATACAAGTAATGCCTCTAAATCTTAAGTGTGAAAACTACTACCGCCAAATCCAAGTCATGAGTAGGGTAGTTGCGCTCATGCACCTTAAGCTATCTAGAAGCATAAGAAATGACACGACCCTGCTATATCAAAACACATCCAAGACGAACACCAGAAGCATCACAAAACACTGTGAATCCCTCGCCCTAAACTGGAAGAGCTAACACATAGGTTGAAGTGAGACAATCCTTGAGCTTTCCAAAGAGCAACTCACATTCCTCAGACCATCGGAAAGGAACTTCCTTCAGAGTCAGTCTAGTCATAGGGTCTGATATGGTAGCAAAGCTCTCAACAAAGCGCCTATAGTAACCCGCCAAACCAATAAAACTGTGAACCTCAGTCAGAGACGTAGGCCAAGACCAATCATGAATCGTTGAAATCTTAGCTAGGTCTACCATAATACCCGCCTTGGACACCACGTGTTCGAGAAAAGATACTGAATCAATCAAAAACTTGCACTTGGAGAACTTGGCAAAAAGTACATGCTCTTGCAAAACCTGAAGCACAATCCTCAAGTGTTGCACATGCTCCTCACTACTCCTCGAGTACACAAGAATATCATCAATGAACACAATGACAAATGAGTCTAGATAGGGTCTGAACACATGGTGCATCAAGTCCATAAATGTGATGGGGGCATTAGTCAGCCTAAAAGACATCACCAAGAACTCATAATGACCATAACGGGTCCTAAAAGCTATCTTCGGGATATCCTCAGTCCGAATCCTCAACTAATGATAATCGGACCTCAAATTTATCTTAGAAAATACGGTTGTGCCCTGAAGCTAGTCAAACAAATCATCAATGTGAGGCATAGGATAATGGTTCTTCACCGTCACTTTATTAAGATGCCTATAATCAATAACCATGTGCATGGAACCATCTTTCTTCTTTACAAACAAACTAGGAGCTCCCCATGGGGACATATTCAGTCTAATAAAACCCTTACCAAGAAGATCCTGAAGCAGAGAATTCAGCTTCTTAAGCTTGGCAGGATCCATATGGTAGGGTGCCATAAAAATAGGTCGGGTTCAGGACCAAGGTCAATAGCAAACTCAATCTCATGGTCAGGGGGGGAATACTAGGCAAATCGTTAGGAAATACATCGGGAAACTCACACATAATAGGAACAGAGTCAAGCGTCGACTCTTTACACGGGTATCACATATATAAGCGATATAAGAATTACAGCCTCTCGATATAAGTTTCCTAGCACAAACATAAGAAATAATCCCCATTGGTTCTTGGCTAACCGCTCCCTACCACACGACTGAGGGTATGTTGGGAAAGGCTAAGGTAATGGTCTTGGACTAACAACCCATGACAGCATGATAGTGAGCCAACCAGTCCTTGGCCAGTATCATATCAAAATCCAGCATATCAAGAACAATAAGATCAGCATAAGTATCAACATCCCTAACTGTCACAACACATGATATGAACACTCGATCCACTACTAAAGAATTACCTACGGGAGTAGATATGCATAATAGCACAGATAATAAATCACTAGTTAAATCCAACTGTGGTCCATAATAAGAAAATATATAGGAATAAGTGGATCCTGGATCAAATAAAGTAAGACCAGACTTAGGGCACACTAAAATTGTACCTGTCACTACATTATTCAAAGTCTCAGTCTCGAGTCTAGCAGGTGCTGCATATAATTGACCACACCTGCCACCTGACTGGGCACCTGATCGACCTCTTGTCCTGCCTGCCTGAGTACCACCTCAAGCACCCTGGTAACCACCCCTATGACCTCGCAACCCACCTCTACTTGAAGGAGGAACTACCTTAATGGTAGTAGATCCATTGGATAAAGTGACCATCTCCCCACGACTAGGGCACTCTCTAGAGATATGACCAGGAAGACCATAAGCAAAAGATGACTTACTAGAAGAACCAGAATTCACAAATCTGGCTGATCCGGCATAGCTACCACGCCTAGCATGGCCGACTGATAAACCTCTTATAAACTGATCACCACCCTTACTAGAGCAACCACTAGCCATAAATGGATCCCCATTAGTGGTCTGAAAAGTTGCCTGAACTGGTCGACTAGTCTGACTCTAAGGCTGAAAAGATGGACGTGGAGAATGTTCAGCATAAGAAATACCACTCCTAAATTAGGAAATACCATGGCTTCCACCAATTCTACCTTGGAATCTAGGCCTCTTATCACTGCCCTCATGACACTCCCTATTTATCTCCTCCATCACTCAAGCATGATCAAAAACCTCAGTAAAAGTCCTACGCATAGAAACTAGACTTTGAGTAGCAATTCGAATAAGGAGTCTCAAACCTCTGACAAAGAATCAAACCCTCTCATACTCATTATCTAAAATAGAAGTCACATGTCAGGCCAACTCATAAAAATGAGCCTTATACTCAGCGACTATCACAGAGCCCTGCTCTAGTCTAGAGAACTGATCCCTTTGTCGATCTCTAAGACTACGTGGCATATACTTCTCCAAGAACATCTCAAAAAATTGAGTCCATGACAAGGGAGAAGATCTAACTAGTTTATAATCCGCAAAACCTATCCACCAGTGACGAGCAGACAAATCCAAATAAAATGTTGTGTAATCCATACCACGAGTCGCAATAAGTCCTAAAGCACGACTCCTATCCTCACAAGAAGTAAGAAACTCAAATGCATTCTCCCTAGGAGCACTAGAAAGCCTACGTATAGCCAACCTCAAAAATCTACCAAACATCTTTTGCTCATCAACAGACATAGTAGGCTGGATCACAGCTGGCGCACGGCTATCGGCTAAACGACTATCGATGTAGAAGTAATCTCAACACTAGGAGAAACAAATGTAGGCTACGCCTCAGTCCCAAAAATCTGTGCACAATCAGATGGTACACCACCTGGCTATCTCTGAGCAAAGAAGAAAGAATAAAACCTGGTGAAACCTAGGCTGGTGCCTGGCCTACCGCTGGCTATGGGAGAGGAATCTCTGGCTCAGGTTCGGGGATAGGTCACGGTGAAGGCGGCCTATCCTATCCCCTAGTTGGAGACACATCATGAGGCTATCCTCGACTTCTAGCTCATCTACAAATAGGAGCAGGATTCCTTGGCCCAATATTGGGACTCGCACCTCATATAAGGGCAGCATGTCTCATCGACATCTGCAAAAAAGTAAAGTCAAGAAAATATACTACAAACCAACTCATATTCTTAGCACGATATGAATGAAAAAAATAAAGGACTCATAAGAATGTCACATAGCCTCCCGAAGATGGGAAACGAACGTCAACATTTTGATCTGTAGGACTCTATTAGACACTTTCTCATATATTAAACCTAGGCTCTGATACCAATTTATCATGACCCCATTTGGAGTCATGATGGCACCTACCACATCCCACTGGTAGGTAAGCCAATACCATAACCCGGAGCTATGGCAATGGGTTTCCTCGGTAAGAATGTCCAACATAGACTCTATATATGAACATAATATACAACAAAAATATTTAACAACTAAGAACAATCGATATCCAAACATAAATCCCATGACCTGATAGTATTAATACAAGAGCTTCTAAACTTGACAAGAGGAATTGATAATCTCAGAATCAAAAATGTCTGAAATAATCTCATACATTTGCTTCAAAAGCAAAAGACAAATAAGGATAGATGGGAAAGAGGGCAACTTGATCTCTAATAGCTCACCCTATCTCCAAATAGTCAACTCATATGAACTAGATCAACGGCGGCAACTAGGACCTGGATCTGCACTAAAAAAATACAAAAGTGTAGTATGAGTACCAAAACATGGGTACTCAGTAGGCATCATCAGTCGACTAAGCTCAAATATAATATAAAGACGATATAAGATAAGACAACGATCTTAAATTCAAGGGGTAGGATCGGACCTGAATGTGCTTTGATACCACTGTAAACATATCTATACTATTAAAGAAATAACATAACATAGTATTTCAATATACTCCGCAATAACCATAACAACTGAGTATTATTTTGAAAGTGTACAGCCATATACACAATAGCAAAACATCTACTTGCCATAATAATTATCAACCATCTTGAGAACATACACACAAGAACTTACCATGATGTCCCATACCGCCGAGAAGTACACAAAAAAGACCATTACAAAGAACTCATCAAGGCATCCCATACCACGGAGTGTACATAAAAGATTACAACTAATAATACCATAAAGTACAACTACTCCATCAATTTACCAAAAAATACGGGTTGCACAATCCCGCCATGACTCATTACTGAAATCCACTTCCAAATAACCATACTGTAATTCAACAAAAAGAAAGCAACATTGATATAGCATAGGCTTGTAATCATTAATTCTATAATTCATTGATAAATAACGCAAATTCCATACTAATTAACCTTATTTTTTCAAAGTTCTAAAGATTATAAGTTTTAAAATCACTAGTTATCAAATTGGGGAAAACTACAAGACACCCATAGTATAGGTTAATCAACTATTATAAGACCATTCTTTAACTAGGATCATCATGACATTAGTTATCAACTAAGCCATCTCAACTTCACATGTTAGGAGATAATTTAACTAATTATCATGCATTACTAGATCCATCATCACTAAGCATGTCACAACCTGAAGGACTAGTTTCCATATTTCTATCAAGTAAAGTCCACCAACTAGTTTACTAGGTTTCAAGGTTCCAAATAATAATCATATATTTTAGAAGTAGCTAGTTATCAGATAAGGCACCTTACTTGAAAATATTTCATAATATAACCTCATTTTCAAGTCAAGTATATATATTAGGTTAACCCTTGAATTTTTATGCAAGTTTACACATAACGCTAAGTCTTAACTCAATATTAGGCATAAATTTCCTCTTGTAGCTAATTTAGCATCAAATAGGGTCACCCCTCTTATATAGTGATTTGGAACAAAAACAAATAACAATTTACAAAGAGAGACCTCATAATTCAATAACATTGGTGGTTGTCCCCACACGACCTAACCTTACAAATATCAATGCATATAAGTAAATTTTCCCCACACGGCATCATAATGTTTTTACCTTTTCAGAATTTACTGAGCATCATCACAATATCAATATATTCCTTTAGTTCATTGGGCATCATCATAATATCACACATTTCTCTGAACTCAAACCGGGTATCATCATAATATCACATATTCCTTTGGATTCATCGAGCATCATCATAATTTCACATATTAATCCAGACTCAAACTAGACATCATCATAATATCACATATTCTTTTGGACTTGAACCGAGCATCCTCATAATATTATATATTTCTCCGAACTTGTATTGGGCATCATCATAATATTACATATTTCTCCGTATATAACAACATCCATCCACATTCATGGCAAACCCATAAGCAAACACAAAAGCTAAAAATATAAAAAAAAAAAGTAGAGATATGGGACAACACATTCCATTTTACCTTACTAATACGCTTTAGAAATAATATGAGTATCAACAAAAGCATGAGCATTTACAAAAAATGCACAGTAATAACTTAACAAAGGTATTCAAGTCATGATCAAAAGATAATTCGTTAATCGAGTGCATCCATCACAACTCCTACACATATGTATATAGCTTGGACAATCCCCACGTATCTAGGTTGCTAAGCATTTACTTAGTTCAAGCTTAAGATGGATCAAGTCCCACTTCTAAATTTTGGGAAGTCCAAGCTTACTAACACATGTATAACTTCTACCTAAAATTAGGCTAAGTTATCCATACCTCACAATAAGGGCTTACCAATCCTTTCTAGGTCTATATGGGAAAGTCCCTTTAAGAATCCTTCCTAAGTTAACCCAACACCAAGGTCATCTCCTATCTAGGCATTATATAGGTTAATACACTCCTAAGAATAGAGAAGTATACCAGTTATGTCTACTTAGGACAACTATTGTATTCTCACACTAGTCATGAGACCACAAATAGGCTAACCAAGGTCCTAGGCTGAGGGTCAAATATCATACCTTACAAATTAATAGTCTATAGCAATCGATAAATCCCAAGTTTGACATTTAATCAATTATAGTCTAGGTACCCCTCCCAATCTCGCAAGATATTAATAATTACATTAGAAATAATCTTAATCTAGTCTACGGGTAAGACTAACCTACCTTGAATCCAAGAAACTCACGAACTAATGAGTTTTTCCTTTTCTTTCCAAGAAGTTTCCCCTTCTACAAGCCATACTATCAATAATACAATCTAAGAATTACAACAAGAATGACAATACTCATTATAGAATCGTTGTGCTACGAGTTTCAAATGGACTCCAAAACCCCAATTGGGTTTCACCCTTGGAAAGAAGTTTCTAAGACCAACCCATAGCCTAATTATCTTCAGGGAGTTAAAACCCTCAAGTAATTTGAGTTAATCACTCAATTTAGGGGCTACAATTGACCCACAATGATTTAGGGTTTGAGCCAAGAAATCATGAAATCAATATCAAATTAGAGAAATTCTTTCCAAAGATTTGTAGCAAAAGGATGGATTACTGATGTTACGGCTTTTGACGTAACATTTTGGAATTTTTTCTAAGGATAATTGTGTGTTTTCAAGCAACTAATATTGTATTTAACATGGTGTTTTAGTGTTTTTGGGATAAGAACTGAGTATGAGGAATAACTTGGATAAACTGAACAAAATAATGAAAAAATAATCAGTGACGTCTTAGGCGATGGGCCGTTGGCCTTGTGACGAACCGTTGGCCGGAATTGTTGACCAAAAATAAAAGACAAATACACTACACATCATGTGATGGTCCAGGTTATGGGACATCGAATCTATGATAAACCGTCAGCCTAAACCATTGCCAGTAAACAGAATACAGAACCCCTAGAAGTCATGCGATAGACCATACGACGGACCTTCAGTACTACGACAAACCATCATCTTACCCATTGTCTAGAAGCATAACATGGCCATATTGGAGCCCCAGCGATGGCCGAGGCAACGAATCATTGCCCCAGCGATGAACAATCACCCGACCCGTCGGGCATGTTACAATAATTTTGAGTTCAAATTTTAAATCCCAGTTCTGGAATCATATAAATACAAAGTATTAGGGTTTAGTCCACATCTTTTGACAGTAGTTTCATACTTTCTTCTCAATTAAAGGTTGTGTAACACTTTTCCTTGAGATTGGAAGCCAGAAATTAAGATCTAATTGTTATTCTCTATTGGTTTTCATTGAAGATTGAGAAGAACAATATAGTAACTTTTGTAAGTACTCTCTTGAAGTTATTTATGAACATCAATATATCTTTTAAATCTTATAGGGAGATGAGTAGCTAAACTTCCATAACTAGTATTATGGGAGCCTTGACGTAGAGAACTGTTTGGGGTTGTGAATCCATTTGATTTCTATCATCTATCTAAATTGAATGATTTTTTCTTCATTTTAATGACATCTCTTGGTTGCAAACTTGAGAAGTAAGCCCATGAACCCTACTTGTCTAACTTGAAAGTGGATGTTTGGAAAGGAGATGATTCATATTAAATCCATAGGTTTACCCTTTGGGTCACGGGTTGATACCCTAACGGGATCAACCCTCATGAGAGTTATATTGAGTGATACATGGATCTTTTAAGATTGAAAGAAGAAAAGGGTAAAAAACCCATTAAGTTGAGAAACAAATGGGTAATCCTTAGAACTCAATACTTCTTTCAATTAAAAGTATAAGCTAGAATTCATGCATAAGTTCACAACCCTAACTGTTTGAACATCTTGGTGAGCATAACTCTAGTTAACTTCTTTTCATTGAAATTACACTTACATTAACTCTCATTAGCTGAACCATTGTGTGATACAAGAATGAAAGAGCATTATTAACATATCCAAATGCCCTCTTTATTCTGGAACCTTTGATCAACAGTCTAATAACAACCATAATACTTAGTGAACACAGTATTTCCTATGGGATTCGACACCCAACTTAGTTGGGTTCTATATTTGAAAGTGATCGCTTACACTTTCTAATGAGATTTGTAATTTGGGTGTATCAAATTTTGGCATTGTTGTCGGGGAATACAGTTGTCAATTAAGTTTGTGCTTATTAATTGACCTTTGGTCAAGTTCCCTAAATTTTACTTTTATTTGTTGTTTTTGTTCTGTGCAGGGGAGTTATTATGTATGACAAATACAAGGAGATCAGGTGCACCATTATTACCAATACATCCAAAACTATAGTTAATTGGCAGACTGGCAGACCCCCAAGATACTGAAAGACTAGCTGCCCTTGCTAGAGCTCAACACAATAAGCAGAATGATGGCCAGCTAGCACGTCATCCTAATCCTGATGATGATGATTTGGGGGATGATGACTTGTTAGATCCTGTTAATCTAAGGTGTGCAAAAAAATATGGCTACACCAGTGAGTTAGAATATAAACAAAAAATGCCTCTTTAGGGCAAGGCAAGAGCGTCAACCAGTGCAGTTTGATCTGAATGATGACGAAGATAGAACAGATGGAGTAGTTGCAACTGGATCTATTATTCCTCCATATCTAGCACCAGGAGTTAAATTTAATATTACCTGTACGATGA
This sequence comes from Capsicum pubescens, assembly GCA_030864215.1. Classification (NCBI taxonomy): domain Eukaryota; kingdom Viridiplantae; phylum Streptophyta; class Magnoliopsida; order Solanales; family Solanaceae; genus Capsicum; species Capsicum pubescens. The sequence continues at coordinate 151,199,833 of CM061543.1, read as the reverse complement.
TTCAACTCCTTTATCTTAAGGGGTTGTTCGGTGGTCTTCCTAGAGATGATCCAAATATGCATTTGGTGAATTTGTCACTATTTGCAAGTCTTTTGATAATCCTAGAAAGGTTATTTCCACCCTACAAAAGGGTACAGTTGAGAGATGAAATTAGTAAATTCCGACAGCTTCCCACTAAAGCTCTTCATGAGACCTGGGGGAGGTTTAAAATAATGCTGATGCAATGCCCAAACCATAACATGATGGATATTCATTTGATGGAGAGTCTTTATTGGGCTTTAAATTCTATTACGAATCCAGTCGTAGATAATACTGCAGGAGGGTCATTTATTGACCATACTTTCCCAGAGGCCTCGGAGATGCTTGATCGGATGACCAAACAGAGTAGAGCTTGGCATACCAGGGATTTTATGGTAGCAATCCATACTTTGTCTGGTAGTATGACTGCAGATCAACACAAGAAAGAGGAAGAACGTGACCAGTTTATGGCATATTTAAAGACACAGATGGTTTTATTGACTAAGCATCTATTATTTGGAAAAATGAAGAAGGTGAAAGTTGTTCCATTCCAAGAAAGAGTTGATTCTGATTCAAAAAAGAGGCAAACTATCTAAATAATTAGGGGGTTTTGAGGCAGTATCCAAGGAAATCAAGGTTGGAACTATTACGATAAAGTTAGTTACAAGGATAGATATTAAGGGAACTAGAAAAGCAAAAATGATAAGAGTGGACTGTATGTACCTCATAGAAGCAGAGATAATGTTGCAACTAGCTCTGGCAAGATGTCCATGAAAGACATGATGGAGAAATTATTAAAGGGAGTTGAGACTAACAACTCTGGGGTGACTACTATGAAGAGTGATTTGTCTTCCATGAGTCAGTTGGTAAACTCACACTCTAGTTCTATCAAGTAGTTGGAGAAGTAGATAAGCTAACTCTTAGCAGTATTTATTCAGAGGAAGAGCAGAACTTTGCTAAGTGATACAGTTCAGAATCCTCAAAATAATAGCTCATGTATGGTAATTAACACACAGAGTGGTAAGGTTTTACCAGGCTCATCTGTAGGTAAAGTTATGATTGCAGAGGATATTGAGCATGAAGAAACTTATCTAGTGGAGTTTGAGAAACTGGATGAATTTAATGATAATACACTATCCAACTATCAGCAAGTTGATGAGTTAGAGAAGAGCAAGGAAAAAATAACCGAAGTGGTGGTTACTACAATCCCAACACCACCTCCTCCATTTCCCCATCGGTTGAAAAAGAAGGTCGACAACACAAAGTTTGGAAAGTTTATGGCCATGATTAAGCAGTTGACAATCAATTTGCCATTGGTAGAGGCATTGGAGCAAATGCCTGGTTACGCAAAGTTCATGAAAGACCTTGTTATGAAGAAGTGGACAGTTAGTTATGAGATGGTGGACAATCTTCATCATTATGGTTCTATTTCCACAAGGTCATTGGTGCAAAAGAAGGTAGACCCGAGAGCATTTACTATCCTTTGCACTATTTAGGCCTCTTGATTTTGCAAAATCTCTATGTGATTTTGGAGCCAGTATAAACTTGATGCCACTTGTTTTGTATAAGAAACTGGGTTTGGGGAATCCTACTCCCACGAACTTGAGATTAGTTATGGAAGACAGATTTATAAAGCGACCTATGGGGATTCTATATAATGTATTAGCTAAGGTGGCCAGTTTCATATTTCTAATTGATTTTGTCATTGTTGATTACGAGGTGGACTTCAAGGTGCCCATAATCTTGGTTAGACCTTTCCTCACAACCGGGAGTGTGCTTATTGATTTAAAGGATAATGAGCTACTATTTAGGCTGAATGATGAAGTAATTTGATTTGATGTATGCTAGTCCATGAAATAGTATAAATATATAAGCGTATTTTTTATTGTTGATGTGTATTATAAGGATGAGCAGGAAGTACGTATAAAGGAAAACTTTATTTTGGAGACTTTAGCTGCCGTATTAATGAATTTTGATCAAGAAGGTATTGAAGATTATGAGGAGACTGTATGTGCCTTGACATGCATGGGGTATTATTCTTATGCACCCAAGAAGATGGATTTGGACTTGAAAAATCCTCCAAGTCCACCAGCCAAGCCGTCTATTAAAGATCCACCCACTTTGGAGCTGAAAGAGTTGCCTGGTCATTTGAGCTATATGTTCCTAGGCAGCGGGAATACGCTACCTATTATTATTGTTGCTGACTTAGGTGAACAACAGGTGGAAGCCCTCATTTCTATTCTTAAGAGAATAAAAGGTCTATTGGTTGGACGATTGTAGACATTATTAGTATTTCTCCTGGTATATGCACACATAAAATCCAGCTAGAAGAGTATTACATCCCTACTATTAAGCATCAGCTTCGTCTAAACCCTACTATGCAAGAAGTAGTGAAGAAAGAAATCATTAAGTGGCTAGATGCAGGGGTGGTATATCCCATCTCAAATAGTAAGTGGGTAAGTCCTATTCAGTACGTGCCCAAGAAAGTGAGCATGATAGTTGTGGACAATGGTAAGAACAAGTTGATCTCACTCAGGACTGTTACTGGGTGAAGGGTATGTATAGATTACAGAAAAATCAACTTGTGGGCACTGAAGGATCACTTCTCTATGCCTTTCATGGATTAGATGCTTGATCCATTAGTAGGAAGAGATTGGTAATTCTTCTTAGATGGGTATTCTGGTTACAACCAGATTTCTATTACTCCTGAAAATCAAGAGAAGATGATATTCACATGCCCATATGGCATATTTTCTTTCAAAAGGATGCCTTTCGGGTTGTGTAATACACCTGCCACTTTTCAGCGGTGCATGATATCGATATTCTCTGATATGGTTGAAGACACCTTAGACGTATTTATGGATGATTTCTCAGTTTTCAGTGATTCTTTTAAGCTCTGCTTGTTGAATATAAGTAGGGCCCTACAGCTGTGTGAGGAGTTCAATCTTGTGCTTAATTGGGAGAAATCCCACTTCATGGTGAAGGAGGTCATTGTTCTCAAAAACAAAATTTCAGCAAAGGGGATTGAAGTTGATAAAGCTAAAGTTGAGGTTATAGAGAATCTTCAACCTCCTATTTCAGTAAAGGGGGTGTGAAGTTTCCTTGATCATGTGGCTTCAATAGAAGGTTCATAAAGGACTTCTCAAAGATTGCAAACCCTCTTTGCAAACTTTTGGAGAAAGAAGTCAAAATCTCCTTTGATGATGATTTCTTGAAGGCATTTGAATGCCTTAAAGGAAATCTGGTCGATGCTCCTATTATTGTTGCACCGGATTGGTCAAAATTATTTGAGATCATGCGTGATTCAAGTAGTGTCGGCCTTGGAAATGTGCTGGGACAAAAGAAAGACAGATTGTTTCATCCAATTTATTATGCCAGCAAAGAGTGAATCGAGCTCAAAAAAATCTACACCATCATAGAACAGGAACTTCTTGCAGTAGTGTATGCTTTTGAGAAGTTCTGGTCTTATTTTCTAGGAACCAAGGTGGTGGTCCACACTGACCACGAGCCTTGAAATATTTTATGGCAAAAAAAAATGCAAAACCAAGGTTGACCATATAGGTGCTGCTACTTTAAGAATTTGACTTTGAATTCAAAGATAAAAAGGGTTGCAAAAACTAAGTTGAGGATCATCTGTCTAGGATGGAAAGTTAACAAGTAGTTAGAGATGAATTTGAGATCAATGATGTATTTCTAGATGAGGAAATCTTGGCCGCTGTTATGGAGAAAATACCTTGGAATGTTGATTTCGCAAATTATGTTGTAAGCAAGGTGATACCAGAGAATCTTTCCTTTCATCAAAGAAAAAAGTTTCTCCATGATGTGACCCATTACTTCAAGGATGAGCCGTATATTTTTCGACAATGTGCGGATGGTATTATTAGACGGTGCATCCCAAAAGTAGATATGTTGAGCATATTGGAAGCGAGCCATGCTTTCCTAGATAGAGGTCACCATGAAGGTAATCAGACTGCAAGGGAAGTTCTTCAGAGTGGAGACTATTGGCCCTCTTTGTTCAAAGGTACCTACGAGTTCGTGATGAGGTGTGACCTATGTCAAAGTCAATGGTCCATCTCAAAGAACCATGAGATGCCAATGTCTAAAATGCTGGAGGTAGAATTATTTTATGTTTGGGGCACTGATTTCATGGGGTCCTTCATGAGATAATTTGGGATAAACTACATATTAGTTATTGTTGACTACATGTCAAAATGGGTTGAGGTTATGGCTCTGGCGGATAATAAAGGAAAGCAGGTTGTTGCATTCTTAAAGAGAAATATATTACTTCACTTTGTGGTACCACATACTATCATAAGAGATAGAGGATCACACTTTTCCTATAAGATATTCATATCCGCCTTAGAAAAATATGGATTCAAATACCATAAGATGTCTACCCCATACCACCCACAGACCAGTGGGTAGGTGGAGATCTCTAATCAGGAAATTAAAGTTATCCTTGCTAAGACTGTAAATGCTAGTAGGAAAGATTGGTCTAGGAAGTTGGATGATGCCTTATGGGCATATCGAATGGCTTTCAAGACGCCTATTGGTATGTCACCATACCAATTGGTTTATGGAAAGGCATGTCATTTTCCAGTTGAATTGGAGCATAAGGTGTTATAGGCACTCAAGAGGCTGAATTTGGACTGGAATGAAGCAGTAAAGCTGAGATTGGGGCAATTGAATGAGATGGATAAATTTTATCTTGGGGCCTATGAAGGAGTAGACCTATACAAAGAGAAGATGAAGAAGTATCATGATTGGAGAATTTAAAAATAAGACTTTCAAAAGGGAGATTGGGTACTCCTCTTCAACTCCAGACTGATGCTCTTTCCAGGTAAACTTAAGTCAAAATGGTCTGGCCCATTTAAAGTTAATCAAGTCTACTCATCTAGAGTAGTCAAGCTTGAAAATGAAGATGGAAGTGTCTTCAAAGTCAATGGTCAATGAGTCAAACTGTACATTGGTCTAATGGACTCGATGATAAGTATTGATACTATCTATATCAATAAAGTCTGAGTAATCGAGATAATTGAGTCGTGTCGCAATGATAAATCAGGCGCTACTGGGAGGTAACCCACGGTGTGTTATTGTATAGCAATAGTTGAAGTTATTTTGGTGTTTGCTTTGTTGTTTTGTACAAGATGAAGGGTTTGTGTAAGTGTGCAGGTATAACAGTGCAGAAACACAGAAGCTAAGAAAGTTTGAGTGACCGATGGGTAACCCGACTGACCATCGAGGTAACTGTCACAACAATGTCCAGAAACCAAGTTACTCGAAGGGTAGTGATGGGTTCATCGACGGACCGTCGACCATGCGACGGATCGCCGCTTTGACCGTTGCTAATGTCTCCAGGTAAGTTCACTGGAAAGGGACGATGGGTTGACCAATGGACTATCGCACATACAAGGAACCGTCACTTAAACCATCGCATGAACCCTATTTCAGTGGGTCGGGTTTAATTAGTTTAAATAGTCGGATTTTTTATTCTTATCCGACCCAAACTATTTTAAATTCATAATTTAAGATGGTTAAATAACGCCCCAACTATTCAAGTACCTGAGACTATTTAGAGTCCCCTCAATAAAAGAATTTGAGACTTTTTATTACCTCCTTAAACTTCTCATGTTCCCTTCCCCGCATCTATTTAAACTTTATCTCCTCCTTAGTCTTTCAAATATAAGAAATAAGAACTTTTTCAAAATCAAAAGTGTGAACTTGTGCCCAGTGTTTAGAGTGCAAGGGAGGATATTGTTCAAGTATTTCAATACTCAGGTAAGATCATTTTGTTGTCTACATTTTATTCATATCTAAGAACAAAGAAACCATATGAAGTCTGTGAATATTGAAATACTTCTTTTGATCTTGATTTGGTTCAGTGAGTGGCCAGAGCTATGCTGACACTTAACAAATATTTTCCTGGGTGAAATCTGAGTAACCGATGGACTAAAGATGGAAAAATATGATTATATACTATTGATAAAAATGCCATAAAAATTGTTCTAAATGGAAGTGTATGCAAGGTGTTTGAGAAAATTCCAAAGCAAAGCCTGAACTGGAAACAACTTTAGGCGACGGTTTGAGCGACGGACCATTATATACTTGACGATCCATCACCTAAAGCCATCTCAAATTTGTTAGACATGTATTTGTTGGAATAACACCAATGGTTGGAGTCGACGTACCATCGCCAGCTCGACAACCGTCGCCCCATTTGTCGTTGGTCAAAAAAATTTCTTTCTTTTTTTTTTGTGTTTGTAAGATGATAACTGCTGTAATTTTCAAGTACTATGTCCAACAAATTACCACCAACCATAGTAGGGGGTAGAGGCCAAATGTAATACCCCGCAAAGTTCCCTTGTAGTTTGAGCCTTGAGCGTGTTAAGTGAAGTGTAATTTCGAACCTAAAACATTGCGAAGAGACTTACCAAGTGATTAGTATTTTAATCTCATTGAATTTTCCTAAAAATGACTTCCTATAGTGTAGATAATTGAAATATCTTTCCAATGATACCAATTTCATCTAAATCCAGCATCGGGGTGGAAAATTATGGTCATTTTACCGAGAGTTGTCTGAACCACCCAGGTGCAACGGACAAGTTGATGGACCATCGAGTGTGCGACGGACCGTTGCCTGGACCATCGCAACCAAGGAAGTAACTCCCTTTTTTGGCCCAACTGTGATGGCCAAGATGACGGACCGTCGCTGAGACCGTCGTCGTTGAGGTAGTGTGGCCTCATCATGGACAACGTGCGATGGATGATCGGACAGACCATCAAGTTTGTGACAGACCATTGCTGAGACTATCATATTGAGGCAATGTGTTCATTTTCTGACCGATGTGCGATGGACGATCTGACGGACCATCAGGCTAGCGATAGACCATCGCTTCAACCGTCGCACCCCCCGTTCAATATTTTAAGTCTTTTTTAAAAGGGAATATTCGGTCTTTCCACTCTTTTATCAACCAGATATATTCCAAATAAAGAAAATGACTTCATTCATCATCCAAAATACAAGATATCTAGGGTTTCTCCCTCAAGATCAAATCTAAAACCCTTCTCCAAGAAATCCTAGAACTCACCATAGATTCTACAAATTGAGTTGAGATTTAAGTTCCCCAAGTTCAAGGGTTGCAAGAACCCTCTCTCAAGAATAAGAAGAAGATCTAGAAGAAAGTTTGTTCATCCAATTTCATAATCTAAGGTATGTGTGGTTTTGAACAAGGGTAATCATTTCACCCTTGTGCCCAAAGGCTTATTTAAACTACAATTTTCAGCGATCTATGAGATTTTACATGATATTTAATTAGGATTTTTCACCCATTGTTATTGATTGCAATATCTTGATGTTTCCCATGAATTGAAAGTTAAATAGCATAATTTTTCATGTTTTCTTAAGAAATTGAAGCTGGGTTTATACCCTATGTTGTTACTCCTTGAGAATTTAAGAGTTTCAATGTTCTAGAAATTGAAGTATATGAGAATTCTGATATTTTGAGACAAATTGCTGTAACTTCCAGATTTCTACATGAATTATGAATCTATATGCTATCTATTATGAATTATGACGAGTTTTAACTTGAGATTGAATTATGGGTCATTAATCCCTACTTGAGACTTGCAATTTTATGAACTATTATGCTATAAGCACCCATGATTTGAGTATTTTGAGATTATTGAGAAATGTTTTGACCTAATGGTCACAGAGTTTTGAAATCTACTCTACCACATAAGATTACAGATTTAATTATTGGGTTCTTATGAACCATGAGATTATTTTAAAAGTGGATTTCCATGAGATGAGCGAGATAAACTAAAGGGAGTAGTATTTAGCACCGAATTGGGTAAGTTACCATATTTTCTTACCCCAAAACTACATGAAACCGTAGGTTTAAGATTTTGGGCCTGAGTCCAAGATGTTTGGGCTCGAGGCCGAGATAAGTGATCACTGAGTTAAGGTTATACTCCTTGGCAAGAGTATGATGCCTCTCCCCAACGTGAGGTTTCTTCCTTAGGAGGACAAGACGTTGGACTCTATGTAGCTTGAATGGTTTATATCGATTAAGAGAACCTCCCTAAACTAAAGTATTTTCCATTGAGATAGAATATTTTCCCTAAAGCTTTGAGAAGAGATATTTTCTAAAGTGAACGAATTGCTTTTAAGTATTTTCCAAAGAAGGAAGTAGTTTTCTCTACTAATAAGAGTTGATCATCAGTATTTAAACCAAATTCATATGATTCTGAGTTCTAAGTGTTTGAGTTCAAAAGAGTTATAAGTCCTTGAGCAATAAAGAAGTTTTACTCTTCATGATATATATGCATGAGTTGAAAGTATTGTTTAAAGCTTCCTTCATCCTATGAGTAATGAGAATATGAGGAGAGCATAGATTTTTTAAAGCCAAAGTATGATGACTCATGAGATTTGTGTTACATGCTTCATTCTACATGATTTATGAGCTTTACATTTTAGACTTATTCAATCCATATGAGTCATTCCTATTTGCACGCATGATTTGATTAAAGATTATTGATGTAATTTTATGTAAATGCATACACCCCCATATACTCAATACATTCCCAAGTGCTGATCCATATATATGTCTATGTGCTACATTGTCTTATAATGTAAGTTCAGGTGCTCAGTCCCAACCTCATCAGTGATTCCTGAGTACCTTCGTCTACATTTCTACAGTGGTGAGTCCTCATGATTTGAGGACCTATCTTCAGATATTTCAGTATTTGAGTATTTATGTTATTACTTTTAGTTTATTTTGATTTAGTTGGAGACCTGTCCCAATGGCTCTCGAGTTCATAGAGCAGTAGAGGCTTTGTTAGACTAGTTATTAGATGGTGGTTGTGTTGAGATTTCTAGTATTGTGGTTGTTTGGACCGAGTATTATCTTTGTATTTCGTTTTATTTGATATGACAGTGCCAGTATTTTGTATATTCCTTCTTGAATGACTTAATATGAGAAGTGATAGGCTCAAAGAGTTAGCTTGGGGATACTTGTAGCCCTAAGAACCGTGTGACATCTCGGGAGGTGATTTTGGGTCGTTACAAACTTGGTATCAGAGCCTAAGGTTTTAAAGGAGTCCTAGGGAGTCTACAAGCCGCGTTGAGTAGAGTCTTGATCATCGGTGTGTAGTGCGCCACATCTATAAGCAAGAGGCTACAAGATGTTTTAGGAAAAAGTTATTTCTTTCTTTCAGATTCTATTATGACTGCAGTTGTCCCTCTCATCTAATAATTTATGCTCTCCTATTTCAGAAAATACCTCTCCAAAGAGCGAATGCCCGAGGAAACGATGATGAGAAACCCTCACCTTTTGATCCTTCCAATGAGACTGTGTCTCATGCTGAGTTTTGGGTGGCCTTTCAGGCGTTAGCCCAAGTAGTCACCGTTAATGTTCGGTCAAATAGCCAGGTCGCAATTGCAAATCAGCAGGGACGTAATGTAGCTATTTCTAGGATTCATAATTTCATAAAGATGAATCTGCCAAAGTTTTATGGGTCCAAGGCAGGTGAGGACCCACAGTTGTACCTTGAGGAGGTGAGAAAGATCACACAGGTGATGTATGTTTATGAGGAAAAAAGTGTTGATTTGTCATCTTACAGGTTGAAGGACATATCTTATGACTGGGTTGTATCATGGAGGAAGGGTAGAGGTGAGGATGTTGCTCATATGACTTGACAGGTGTTCCAAGATGCATTCTTAGACAATTTCTTTCCACTTGAGATAAGGGAAGCAAAGATTGAGGAGTTTATGGACTAGAGGCAGGGCTCCATGACTGTTAAGGAGTACTTCTTGAAGTTCAACTAGTTGTCCAAGTATGCTCCTGATTTGATTTCTGACACTCGAGCTAGTATGAGCAAGTTCGTGATAGTTGTCTCTAGTTTGATGCTGAAAGAGTGTAGGACTGCAATGTTGCATAATGATATGGATCTGTCTAGGTTGATGATGCATGCATAGAAGATAGAGGTTGATGAGATTAGAGAGAGAGATAGAGTGAGGGGTAATAAGAGGGCTAGATCTGAGCAGCATGAGTATAGTCAGCCTAGGTTCCATAGAGGAAACCACCTTCAGTTTTAGAGACGTCCTTCTATTCCAGCGCCTTCATCGGCTAGTGCTCCCATTCCTAGGAGAAGGCAAGAGCAAGAAAGTAGGTCTTTTATGTCTAGGTCACAGAACAGTGTTGGTAAAAAGACTCATTATCCTCCTTGTACTAAGTGTGGTAGGGATCATCCCGGTGAGTGTTTTGTAGATTTGGGGGGTTGTTTTTGTTGTTTCAAGTAGGGCCACAGACTTAGAGATTGTCCACATTCTAGGCAGAGGACCAGAGATGCCTAACCTCAGGCACAGACTACTAGTACACCAGCTCATGTCCCTTGTCCCTCCCCTATTTAGGGCGCTTCATCTAGCACTGTTGGCGGTCAGCTCTAGAATAAATTCTATGCCTTACCATCCCATCAGGAGAAGGAGGACTCTCCGATATTGTTACTGGTATGCTCTGCATCTTTTTTTTATGTTTATGTGTTGTTGGACCCTAGGTTAAGTCTCTCCTATGTGACCCCACTTATGGCTGTGAATTTCAAAATGAGTCCCAAAAAGATTACTGATCCTTTCCTAGTCTCCTCACCAGTAGGGGAGTTAGTTGTTGCTAAACAAGTGTATAGAGATTGTCCTGTTACTGTTCTTCATAGAGTCATACTTGCTGATTTGATAGAGTTAGACATAGTGGATTTTGACCTTATTCTGGGTATGGATTGGCTTCATTCTTGCTATGAATCTATACATTATCGTACCCATGAGGTCATGTTTCAGTTCCCTGATGATCCAGTTTTTAAGTGGTCTGGGAGTTCTGTATCTCCCAAGAGTCATTTTATCTCCTATCTCAAAGACAAAAAGCTAATATCCAAGGGTTGCATCTATCACCTAGTTAGAGTCAAAGACACTAAGCCTAAGGCTCCAACTATTCAGTCAGTCGATATTGTTAATGAGTTTCTTGATGTTTTTCCGGAAGATCTCCCAAGGGTACCTCCTGATAGAGATAAAATTCAGGATTGACCTTCTTCCCAACACTCGTCCCATTTCTATTCCGCAATACCTTATAGCACCTGCTGATCTTAAGGAGTTGAAAGAGCAACTCAAAGATCATTTAGACAAAGGTTTCATAAAGCTTCGTTTTTTTCCTTGGGGCGCACCTGTTCTATTCATGTAAAAGAAAGATGGTTCTTTGCGTATGTTCATTGATTATCGTCAGCTTAACAAGGTCACAATAAAATATAAGTACCCTCTTCCGAGAATTGATGGCTTGTTTGACCAGTTACAAGGTGCAAGTTATTTCTCCAAGATAGGCCTTAGATTCGTCTATCATCAACTTAAAGTGAGGGAATGTGATATTCCAAAGACAGCCTTCCAAACCCGCTATGGTCACTTTGAGTTTCTAGTCATGTCTTTTGGGATAACCAATGCCCCAGCTGCTTTTATGGACCTCATAAATCGAATGTTCGAGCAATATCTTGATATGTTTGTCATAGTGTTCATAGATGACATCTTTGTCTACTCCCGCAGTGACTATGATCAATTAGATTGCCTTAGAATTGTCTTGCAAACTCTTAGAGGTCACCAATTTTTCACTAAATTTAGTAAGTGTGAATTTTGGCTAAGGTCTGTATCCTTTCTGGGTCATATTGTTTCAGCCGAAGGTATTACAGTTGATCCCCAAAAGACAAAAGCTGTAAGAAATTAGCCTAGACCTATCTCTACATCTGACATTAGAAGTTTTTTGGGTCTAGCGGGCTACTATGGCCATTTTATTGAAGGTTTCTCATCTATTGCGTCTCCCATGACCCGGTAGACCAAAAATAAAGTTAAGTTCCAGTGTTCAGATTCCTGTGAGAAAAGTTTTCAGGAGTTGAAGACTCGACTTACTTCAGCCCCTGTGTTGACTTTGCCTAATGGAACAGATGGTATTGTGGTGTATTGTGATGTCTATAGAGTTGGTTTGGGTTGTGTGTTAATGCAAAGAGGTAAGGTTATAGCCTATGCCTCTAGGAAGTTAAAGCTGCATGAGAAGAATTACCCAACCCATGATCTTAAGTTAGCTATTGTGGTCTATGCTTTGAAAACCTGGAGACACTATCTTTATGGTGTTCATGTTGATGTGTTTACTGATCATAAGAGCCTGCAGTACGTGTTTACTCAGATGGAGTTGAACCTTAGGCAGAAGAGGTGGTTAGCGTTGTTAAAAGATTATGATATGAGTGTGTTGTATCACCTGGGAAAGGCCAATGTAGTGGTAGATTACCTTAGCATATTGTCTATGGGTAGTATTGCTCATATAGAGGAAGGTAAGAAAGAGTTAGCTCATGATGTCCATTGTATGGATAGATTGGGTATTAGGTTGCTTGATTCAGCTGAGGAAAGTACTTTGGTGCAAAGTAGTTCTGAATCCTCTTTAGTTTCGAAAGTGAAGGAGAAGCAAGATAGAGATCCTAGTTTGGTCAGACTGAAGGAGGCAGTTAAGGACCAAAAGGTAGAGGTTTTCTCCTAAGGGGGACATGGCGTGTTGAGATTACAAGGTAGATTATCCATTCCGTGTGTTGATGATCTGATGCAGAGGATTATGGCTGAAGTGCATGGCGCGTGGTATTCTATTCATCCCGGCACTACTAAGATATACCACAACTTGTGGGAAATATATTGGTGGAATGGTATAAAGAAGGATATAGCTGAGTTTGTAGCAAAGTGTGAAACATGCCAACAGGTTAAGGTAGAGCACCAAGGACCTGGTGGTGTGATGCAAGAGTTTGGTATACCCACTTGGAAATGAGAGGTAGTGAATATGGACTTCGTGACTGGGTTACCTCTTTTGAGTCATCATCATGATTCTATTTGGGTTATTGTAGACAGGATGACTAAGTCCGCGCACTTCTTGCCCATGCATATATCTTATACAACTGACGATTATGCTAGGTTGTATATCCGGGAGTTAGTCAGGCTGCATGGTGTTCCCTCGTCTATCATTTTGCGTAGGGGTACTCAATTTACTTCTTAGTTTTGGAGGGCATTTCAGCAAGGTCTTGGTACCCAAGTTCTTTTGAGTTCTGCTTTTCATTCGGAGACAGATGGTTAGGCTAAGAGGACCATTCAGAACCTAGAAGACATGTTGAGGGCGTGTGCTCTTGATTTCAAAGGAAGTTAGGATGAGCATTTTCCATTGATAGAATTTGCCTATAACAATAGTTACCATGCAAGCATCGGGATGGCATCATTTGAGGCCTTGTATGGTAGAAGATGTAGATCACCCATAGGTTGGTTTGAAGTGGGTGAAACTACCATGATTGGTCCTAATGCAGTGTTTGAAGCTATGGAGAAAGTTAAGTTGATTAGAGAGAGATTAAAAACAGCTCAGAGTCGTCAAAAGTCATATGTCGATGTGAGGAGAAGAGATCTTGAGTTTAAAGTGGGTGATTCGGTGTACTTGAAGATTTCACCCATTAAAGGGGTGAAGAGGTTTGGTAAAAAGGGAAAGCTTAGTCCCTGTTATATTGGCCTGTATAGAGTTTTGATCCGTGTTGGGAAAGTAGCCTATGAGGTTGAGTTTCCTGCGGAGTTGTCAGCCGTTCATCCTATTTTTCATGTCTCCATGCTTAAGAAGCATATTGGTGATTCCGTTGTGGTAGATCCTTCAGAGAATGCTAATATTTAGAATAGTCTTTCAATTGATGAGATTCTCGTTGAGATCCTAGATTTTCAGATTCGTAGACTGAGGAACAAAGAGGTTTCCTTGGTCAAAGTGTTGTGGCGGAACCATTCAGTTGAGGGCGCTACTTGGGAGGAAGAAGCAAACATGCGAGCCAAGTAACCGCATCTCTTTTTTGCGAGTTCAGATCTATCCAAAGGTAATATTCTTCCTTAATTCAGCCCTTCTAATCTAAAGCTTAGTTATATATCTATTTTTGCATGAGTTCTAACAATTTTTGAGGTATTCAAGAATTTAGAAAGATTTTGAGCCTGTTTAGCAAATTGCTTCATCTATGTGTATTTTGTTTTTCCTGTGTTCCTAGTCTAACTAATGATATTCAAGGACGAATGTTTCCAAGGGGGAGATAACACCCCAGAAAGTTTCCTAGTAGTTTGAGCCTTGAGCGTGTCAAGTGAATTGTAATTCCGGCCCTAAAAGATTGAGAAGAGACTTCCCAAGTTATTAGTGTTTTAATCTTGTAGAATTTTCCTGAAAATGACTTCATATAGTGTAGAGAATTAAAATAGTTTTCCAACGATACCAATTTCATCCAAATTCGGCATCGGGGTGGGAAGTTATGGCTGTTTTACCGAGTTATCGGAATCGCCCAAGTGCGATGAACAGGTTGATGGACCGTCGAGTGTGCGACGGACCATCACTCAGACCATCGTAACTAAGGCAGTAACTCACTTTTTTGGCCCAAGTGCGACGGCCAGAACAACGAACCGTCAAGACTACGATGGACCGTCACTGAGACCATCACCATTGAGGCAGTGTGTCCTCATCCTAGCCAACGTGCGATGGATGATCCGACAGACCATCACTGAGACCGTAACATTAAGGTAGTGTGTTTGTTTTTTGACTGACGTGCGATGAAAGATCCGACGGACCATCAGTCTAGAGACGGATCGTCGCTTCGACCATCGCAGACCCCGTTTAGTATTTTAAGTCATTTTTAAAAGGGAATCTTTAGTGTTTCAACTCATTTATAAACCATATATATTCCAAACAAAGAAAATGACTTCATTCATCATCCAAAACACAAGAGAGCTAGGGTTTCTCCCTCAAGATCAAATCTAAGACCCTTCTCCAAGGAACCCTAGAACTCATCATAGATTCTACAAATTGAGTTGAGATTTAAGTTCCCCAAGTTTAAGGGTTGCAAGACCCCTCTCTCAAGAGTAAGAAAAAGAGTTTGAAGCAAGCTTGTTCATACAATTTCATAATCTAAGGTATGTGGGGTTTTGAACAAGGGTAATCCTTTCACCCTTGTGCCCAAAGGCTTATTTAAACTATAATTTTCTGCAATCTATAAGATTTTACATGATATTGAATTAGGGTTTTTCATCCATTGTTATTGATTGCAATATCTTGATGTTTCCCATGAATTAAAAGTTAAATAGCATGATTTGACATGTTTTCTTAAGAAATTGAAGTTGGGTTTTTACCCTATGTTGTTACTCCTTGAGAATTTAAGAATTTCAATGTTCTAGAAATTGAAGTATATGAGTATGTTGATATTTTGAGATAAATTGTTGTAACTTCCAGATTTCTACATGAATTATGAATCTATATTCTATCTATTATGCATTATGATGAGTTTTAACTTGAGATTGAATTATGGGTCATTAATACCTACTTGAGACTTGCAATTTTATGAACTATTTTGCTACAAGCACCCATGATTTGAGTATTTTGAGATTATTGAGAAATGTTTTGACCTAATGGTCATAGAGTTTTGAAATTCACTCTACCACATAAGATTACAGATTTGATTGTTGGGTTCTTATGAACCATGAGATTATTTTGAAAGTGCATTACCATGATATGAGTAAGATAAACTAAAGGGAGTAGTATTTAGAACCGAGTTGGGTAAGTTACCATGGTTTCTAACCCCAGAACTACGTGCCACCGTAGGTTTGAGATTTTGGCCCTAAGGCCGAGATGTTTGGGCTCGAGGCTGAGATAAGTGATCACTGTGTTGAGGTTATACTCCTTGGCAAGAGTATGACGCCTCTCCCCAACGTGAGGTTTCTTCCTTAGGAGGATAAGACGTTGGACTCCATGTAGCTCTCATGGTTCATGTCGGTTAAGAGAACCTCCATAAACTAAAGTATTTTTCGTTGAGATAGTATAGTTTCCCTAAATCTTTGAGATGATATATTTTCTAAAGTGAACGAATTGGTTTTGAGTATTTTCCAAAGAAGGAAGTAGTTTTCTCTACTAATAAGAGTTGATCATCATTTTTTAAACCAAAGACATATGATTCCGAGTTCCAAGTGTTTGAGTTCAAAAGAGTTATAAGTCCTTGAGCAATAAAGAAGTTTTACTCTCCATGAGATATATCCATGAGTTGAAATTATTGTTTAAAGCTTCCTTCATCCTATGAGTAATGAGAATAAGAAGAGAGCACGGATTTTTTAAAGCCAAAGTATAATGACCTATGAGATTTGTGTTACATGTTTTATTCTACATGATTTATGAGCTTTACATTTTAGACTTATTCAAGACATGTGAGTCATTCCTATTTGCATGCATGATTTGATTAAAGAGTGTTGATGTTGTTTTATGTAAAAGCATACACCCTCATATACTCAATACATTCCCAAGTGTTGATCCACATATACATCTATGTGCTACATTGTCTTATTCTATAGGTTCAGGTGCTTAGTCCCAGCCTCGCCAGTGATTCCCAAGTACCTTCGTCTATATTTCTACAGTGGTGAGTCCTCATGGTTCGAGAACCTATCTTCAGACAATTCAGTATTCAAGTGTTTAATTTATTACTTTTAGTTTAGTTTGAGTTAGTTGGGGACCTGTCCCAACGGCTCTTGAGTTCGTAGAGTAGTAGAGGCTTTGTCAGACTAGTTATCAGACTGTGGTTGTGTTGAGATTTCCAGTATTATGGTCATTTGGACCGAGCATTATCTTTGAATTTCCTTTCATTTGATATGACAGAGCCAGTGTTTTGTATTTTCCTTCTTAAATGAGTTATTGTGAGAAGTGATAGGCTCAAAGGAAGCCCTGTGCTGTTAGTCCAATCAAAAAAAAATAACCCTGCCTAAAATAAATTTCTATGTTTGAACCCTTCTTTGAGCCTTTGTAGATTTTTCTTCATCACCTAGTATTTTAGTTAACTCTCTTTCAGCTGTTGACTCCTTGCTCTGGCCTTAGCCTAGAAATAGGCAATGTGTACCGAAACTTAGGCAAAATACCTAAGTTGAGGGTGGCTATTATAGGGTTTTTAACTGCCTAATGGATAGTTGGTCTATAATTAGAATTAGGAAATTTGGCTCTGGTCTAGTTAAGACAATGTGCACCTTGACTTATGGAATCAACCTAAGTTGAGTGTGGTTGATGTTAGTTTGTATATATATATATATAATGGGTGTTTACTGTGGTAAAGTATAAATGAATGTGAAAAGCGCAAGTGAGCTAGCAAAGTAATGGCCTTGATAACAAGAATTTGAAGGCAAAGAGTGTTAAAGTTTGGTTGTTAGTCACCTTTTCCCAAAATTCCTTCCTAACCTAGCCGGACACCTCGTTACTAGCCTAAAAAAGACCTGTTCGATTTTGGAACTCAGCTATAAGGGGGTGTTGGATGATAAAGGCAATCCTATGGGTACATGTGCTATGATAGTAACTTCTTTTATGGGTGAGAGGGTTTTTATTTGTATCCACAAAATATTTTGAGTAGTGGATCTCCTTGACTGTGAGGACAACCTGTGTTACACTTAATTTGGCTGATTTCTGTAGATACTTGTATCCATGTTTGTGTAGATGAATTGAATTTGAAACAATGTCCGTTATGGACTCTGACATGTTAAACCATATGATTTGGATGACAAGTGAATGGTTGTGTGAAAACTTTTTTAGTAGAAAATGCTTGTCATTATGTTGTTCATATTTGTGATTTGGTGCTGAGTTGCTTGAGGACAAGCAATTGCCTTAAGTTGAGGGTGTTGATGTTACGACTTTTGATGTAACATTTTGGATCTTTTTCTTAGGATAATTGTGTGTTTTCAAGAAACTACTGTTGTATATAACATGGTGTTTTAGTGTTTTCAGGATTAGAAATGAGTATGAGGAATAGCTTGGATAAACTGGACAAAACAAAGGAAAAATGATCAGTGACGGCTTAGGCAACAAGCCGTCGGCCTTGCGACGAACTGTCGACCAGAATCATCGCCCAAAAATAGAAGACAAATGCACTGGACATCTTGCTATGGTCCAAGTGATAGGCCGTCAGCCCTCCGATGAATCATCGGACTAAACCGTCGCCAGTAAACAGAATGCAGAACCACTGAAAGTCATGCGACGGACCATGCGATGGACCATCGGTATTATGATGAACCGTCGTCCTACCCGTTGCCCAAAATAAGAACATGGCCTCACTAGAGAACCAGTGGCCGAGGCAATGGACCATTGCCCCAGCGACGAACCATCTTCCGACCTGTCGAGCATGTAGCGACAATTACGAGATCAAATTTTAAATCCCAGTTCTGGAATCATATAAATACAAAGTATTAGGATTTAGTCCGCATCTTTTGACAGTAGTTTCATACTTTCTTCTCTATTGAGAGTTGTGTAACACTTTTCCTTGAGATTGAAAGCTAGAAATTGATATACAATTATTATTCTCTATTGGTTTTCATTGTAGATTGAGAAGAAAAATATTGTAACTTTTGTAAGTACTCTCTTGAAGATATTTTTGAACATCAATATATCTTTGATATCTTATATGGAGATGAGAGATAAACTCCCATAACTAGGGTTATGGGAGCTTTGACGTAGAGAACTGTTTAGGGTTGTGAATCCTTTTGATTTCTATCATCTATCTAAATTTCATGAATCTCTCTTCATTTTATTGACATATCTTGGTTTTAAACTTGAGAAGTGAGCCCATGAACCCCAATTGTTTGACAAGAAAGTGGATGTTGGGAAAAGAGATAATTCACATGAAATCCATTGGTTTACCCTTTGGGTCACGGGTTGATGCCCTAATGGGAACAACCCTCATGATAGTTCTATTGAGTGATACATGTATCCTTCTAGCATTTACAGTCTTAGCAAGGATTGCTTTAATTTCATGATTAGAGATCTCCACCTACCCACTGGTCTATTGGTGGTATGGGGTAGCCACATTATGTTGTTTGACTCCATATTTTGCCAAGGCGGCTCTGAATATATTGCTGGAAAAGTATGATCCTCCACTGCTTATGATGGTATGTGGTACCACAAAGTGAGAGAAGATATTTATCTATAAGAATGCAACAATCCGCTTTCCTTCATTATCGGCCAGAGCCACAGCCTCGACTCATTTTAACACATAGTCAACAACAACTAATATGTACGTCATCCCAAATAAGCTCACGAAGGGCCCCGTGAAATCAGTTCCCCAAACATCAAATAATTCTACCTCTAGAATTTTAGACATTGGCATCTCATCGTTCTTTGAGATGGACCCTTGACTTTGACATGGGTCACACCTCCTCACGAACTCGTAGGCACCTTTGAATAAAGAGGGCCAATAGTAGCCACTCTAAAGCACTTCCCTTGCAGTCCGGTCACTTGCATGGTGACCTCAAACTGGGGAAGCATGGCTTGCTTCCAATATACTCAACATATCTACTTCTAGTACGCACCATCTAATAATACCATCTGCACATCGCCAAAAAACATACGGCTCATCCCAGAAGTAATGGGTCACATCATGGAGAAACTTTTTCCTTTGATGAAAGGAAAGATTCTCTGGTATCACCTTGGTCACCATATAATTTGCGAAATAAATATACCAAGGTATTTTCTCCATAACAGCAGCCAAGATTTCTTCATCTGGAAATGCATTATTGATCTCAAATTTATCTCTAACTGCTTGTTAACTTTACAGCCTAGACAGATGATCCGCAACTTGGTTTTTGCAACCCTTTCTAACTTTGACTTCAAATTAAAATTCTTAAAGTAGCATCCCCCATCTGATCAACCTTAGTTCTGCATCCTTTTTTTCTATCAGATATCTCAAGGATGCGTGGTCAGTGTGGACCACCACCTTGGTTCCTAGCAAATAAGACCGGAACTTCTCAAAAGCATAGACTACTACAAGAAGTTCTTGTTCTATGACGGTGTAGTTTTTTGGAGATCCATTCACTCTTTGCTAGCATAATAAATTAGATAAAACAATTTGTCTTTCTTTTGTCCCAGCATAGTTCCAAGGGCAACACCGTTTGCATCACACATGATCTCAAATGGTTTTGACCAATCCGGTGCAACAATAATAGGAGCATCAACTAGCTTTCCGTTAAGGCATTCAAATACCTTTAAGAAATCATCATCAAAGTAGAATTTGACTTCCGTCTCCAAAAGTTTGCAAAGGGGGCTTGCAATATTTGATAATTCCTTTACGAACCTCTAGAGGCTAGCATGACCAAGGAAACTTCGTACCCCCTTCACTAAAATAGGAGGTTGAACCTTCTCTATAACCTCAACTTTAGCTCGATCAAGTTGAATCCCCTTTGCTGAAATTTTGTGTTCGAGAACAATACCCTCCTTCACCATAAAGTGGGATTTCTCCCAATTAATCACAAGATTGAACTCCTCACACCGTTTTAAGGCCTTACTCAGATTCAACAAGCAGAGCTCAAAAGAATCACCAACAATTGAGAAATTATCCATAAACACCTCTAAGGTGTCTTTAACCATATCAGAGAATATTGATATCATGCACCGCTGAAAAGTGGAAAGTGTATTACACAACCTGAAAGGCATTCTTTTGAAAGCAAATGTACCATATGGGCATGTGACTATCGTATTCTCCTGATCTTCAGGAGTAATAGAAATCTGGTTGTAACCAGAATACCCATCTAAGAAGTATTACCAAAAAGGGGAAACTCAGTCCTCGTTTTGTTGGTCCTTATGAGATTTTGTAGAGTGTTTGAAATATTTCTTATGAGTTGGAGTTTCCATCTAGAGTGAGTTTTATTCATCCATTTTTTCATTATTCTATGTTGAGGAAGTGCATTGGTGATCCTTTTTCGATTGTTCCTTTTGAAGGATTGGATATTTTTTTTCTCTGTCTTATGAAGAGGTCCCGGTTGAGATATTATATTGGCAAGTTCGTTGGTTGCATACAAAAGATATGGCTTTGGTTAAGGTTTTATGGAGAAACCATAAGGTGGGAGAATTTACTGGGGAAGTGAAAGAATACATGAAGACCAAGTACCCGCATCTGTTTTTTGCTTTTGGGATTCGTGCGGAAGGTATGAGTCTTGAACACAACTTTATTTTATGAGTTTATTAAAGGAAATAATAACATCTTTGCCTCTTTGTTTTCAAACTTTGTTAAAAGGATATTTAATAATGCAAATGACTCTGGGTATGGCTACCCCCACCTTGTCCGTCATTCGGGGATGAATGTTCCCAGTGGGGGAGACTAAAATATCTTGGGTTTTGACCTTTAGAAAATTTCCTAGAATTTTATTTTTCGGACACAATACGACTCATGGGTATGAGCCGTATGTTGGCATATAAGTGGTATGGTCCTGTCGTATGCTGACCAATATAGTGGGTGGGATGGTTTTGGTCATAGGAATGGGTATGACTCAGGGGTATGAGTTTTAGGGCTTTGTATGAGTCGTATTGTGGACTCGTATGGTGCACAATAATTGATCCTCCTGGTATTTCATTCTTCCAGGGATAAGAGTTATGTATACGGATCGTATGTTTTGGTTATGACTTGGTTGGATAGTTGTATATTGGAAAGTATTTGATACATGGTTTGAGGCTTTGATACGAGTGGTCGTTACCAATCGTATAAGAGAGTACAACTTGTATGGGTCAATCGTATCTCGGTGATAGATTTTTAAGAAATTTAAGTGAGAGTATTCTAGAAATTTCCCTACTTACCCTAATTAGGACCCATGACTTCTAATACACTTAGGAGGTTATTTACCCTATTATTTTATTCATTAACACTTAGAAACTATTCCAAAATACTCCATAATTCTCTCAAGAGCTTTTGGGGCAAGAAGGCTAGTGTTTCTACTAAAGGATTTCTTTGGGAATTGTCTGGGTGATTTATTTCCATCAATTCTTCGGTATAAGGCATGATTATGTTCCCTCATTGTGATTTCAATTAAATTCATGGTTTGTATGATTGATTTCATGGTTTTACTACTTCATGATTATGATTTTCAACTATTATTTGGGGGTTTTGATATTAAATTCTTGGTCATGGTTTCCTATGATTTTATGCTTTTATATGTATTAATGGTGATTTTGGACAATTGGATTGCATAATAATGGTTTAATGGTCTTTGGAATTGGTTTTGGTTATATTATGCCCCTACGGTGTTTGATGAAATGCTTATAAAGATATGTTCATTGCATTGACTTCTTTTAATGGAACTCTTGCATGTTTTAAACTTGGTAAAGCAATTATCCATGGTTTAAATGGTTTGAAAAGTCTAAAGGCTAAATAGTTATGCCTATGGGGAACATAGAAGTCTCCCATGTGGTTTAATATTGTATATGGAAGGGTAGTTGAAAGTCCCCTTAACCGAAATGATTTGGCTATGGATATTACTTGCAAGTAAGGGGTGGTATGACGATACCACTAATATTGTCCTTAATTAATAAATGGATAATGGTTTTGTTATAATGAACCTTGTTTTAATTGGGCCTTAATAGAGGGGTGTGTATCAATGTAGTGGAAGTTGGTGTTCTCAAGGGGACCAAAACTGGAAACTCATATTTGCTGATATGAGGATTGGTCTTAGTGAACCTTGTGCATGATGTCATACTATTGGGGGAAGTACTATTCATTTAATAGGATACTTCTCTAGTCGTGTGGCTACGTGCACTGGGCCCTTTCAACGGGAGAGCTGAACCCATATAGCTCGTGGGTGGTTTAGGAAGGCCATGCTGCACAACCCAGGTAAATGTTTTAAATGCATGCTAAACCCGGTTTCCTTTCCCGACAATTATATATGTATGGTTGTATGCATTGGATGGTTATACTTGGTTTTATTACTAGTATTATTTTATCCTTATCTTGATATTCATGCTCACAGTCACTCGCAAACCCCATCTACTAGTGGTTGTATACCCACACTGTGATGGAATCGGCTATTCTACTCCTCCTATTTAGCATGCGGATTTGGTATCAGTATTTGGACTGAAGTGGTGAGCTTCCATCCTTTTGAAAGGCATTATTTCACGTTATGGATAAAGTTAGACACTTTTATTTTATTTTGGATCGGTATTGGAGTCGTCGTTGGCATTGGAATAAGCCGGTGGGCTAACATTAATGGAGATATTGTTGGTTGTTCCATCCTATTACATTTTGGGATTGATTATCATATTATGGTTTGGTACTTTTTTTGTTATGGACTTTGGTTTGTCTTGGTATGATTGGATGTTTTATTTGGAATAGGTGGACTAGGTTGGAACAGTCACGGTTGTAACCCTATCCTAGAGTCTTCATGAAAGCATTTACGCAATTTTGTTATATGCTCGAACTTTAGTCCATCTAAAGCTAGATATAGGTGGTTAGGTAGGGTAACAGGGGGCGGTCCCTGGTTGATACAAGAATGATTATGAAACACCAAAAACAACCAATAACACAAGAGAAAACCAAACACAAGATGAACAATAACTCATGGTAGCAACACAAACATGAGATAGGAAAATAAAATGTAATAAGATAGATAGTGAGACATAAGATTATACTAGAAACAAGAACCTAAGTGTTTATCAAACACAAAGACCCCTATAAACCGTATATACAACACCACACTCTTACGAAGAGATCAAGGGAACCTGAATCCCCAAACAACCTCTGTTTCTAAACTAGTAACCAACACAATGATTCCACATTGCCACAAGTGAATCCATACTTCCACAAGTGATTCCACACTTGTAATACACTCTCAAAGAGAAGTCTTTCAAAATATCAAAGTTTCTGAAAAATGACCTAAAGAAAGCTATTTAAAGTCTTAGGCTACACTTATTACATAGTAAATTACCAAAAGGCCCTTAATGAAAGGCAACACTCCTCAGGCGCCTCTATGCTTCATGAAATGATAAAAGGCCCTTAATAGGGGCAACCTTGTAGTGTCATGGGCTAATATTCACACTTCAAAACTTGTGCATCTTGGTTAGGCAGCACCAATCTTGAGTCTTTATGTCTTGGCCTCCAATGATGTCATTGAATCTAAGATGCCCCTTTGACTTGTATCACCAATCCTGATTAGACTTGGGATGCCTATTACGACAAGGCCCGGGGTCGGGTCGTGTCACTCCAAGCTATATTCTGCACACTCCGAAAAGCTAAAGTCACGGTCTTATCATAATAATCTTCGATAGTATGGTGAGGATCCAACAAATCCATACCCATGATGATGTCAAAATCAACCATATCTAAGACAAGCAAATCTACCCAAGTCTCAAGCCCAACAAAAGACACAATACAAGATTGGTACACCCGATCCACTACTAAAGAATCTCTTACAGGGTAAATACCCGAATAGGCATGGAAAGAGGCACGCTAACAGAGTTAAAACTCAAAGAAAAATATACAGATACATAGCATAACATCGACCCCAAATCAAATAACTTAGATGCAGATTTGAAATAAACAGGGATGATACAAGTGATCACAATATCAGAAACCTCTTTCTCTAGTCTAGATGGTATAGCATAGCGCTATCCATGACCACCAACTAGATGAGTAGCCCCATGAACACCAACATAAGCTCTACTATCTCTATCTCTCAAACCTCTAGTTGAACCTCCACCTCTTACAGCGAAAATAGGAGTAGCTCTAATCACCCGGCGGGGATAGTCCTTGGTTAAATAGCTAATCTCATCACACATAATGCAACCTCTATGGCTTGAATATACTAGATAAGGTACCACTAGGCTAAGTAAACCACCTTAAACTTTTGAAAATAAGGATCCAATACCTGAACCCTATAAGGCTGCCTGCACTGGTCTACCATAATACCTACAAAAACCTCTAAAATCTCTACCTCGAGAAGTGTGACCTCTGAACTCACCAAAATGTCACACTTTCTTCGTGCCTCCTTAAGGTGCTTAAAGAATACCCTTAGTCATCTTAGCATAATCCACTATACTCTGATAAGATGCTCTAAATACAACCATCTAAGACGTAACCAATAGTAGAGAAATATTCAAACCCATCACGAACATTTGAATCTTCTTAGACTCGGTTGAATCTTCGCACCTCCTTCACTGAAATAGGAGGTTGAAGCTTCTCTATAACCTTAAATTTAGCTCGATCAACTTCAATCACCTTTAATGAAATTTTGTGTTCGAGAACAATGCCCTCCTTCACCATGAAGTGGGATTTCTCCCAATTAAGCACAAGATTGAACTCCTCACACCATTGTAAGGCCCTACTCAGATTCAACAAGCAGAGCTCAAAAGAATCACCGACAACTGAGAAATCATCCATAAACACCTATAAGGTGTCTTAAACCATATCATAGAATATTGACATAATGCACCGCTGAAAAGTGACAGGTGTATTACACAACCTGAAAGGCATCCTTTTGAAAGCAAATGTGCCATATGGGCATATGAATATCGTCTTCTCCTGTTCTTCAGGAGTAATAAAAATCTGGTTGTAACCAGAATACCCATCTAAGAAGTAGTACCAACCTCTTCCCACTAATCGATCAAGCATCTGATCCATGAAAGAAATAGGGAAGTGATCCTTCAGTGTCCAAGAGTTGAGTTTTCTGTAATCCATAAACACCCTTCACCCAGTAACAGGCCTGAATGGGATCAACTCGTTCTTCTCATTGGCCACAACTACCATTCCCCTTTTTCTTGGGCACACACTGAATAGGACTTACCCACTTACTATTTGAGATTCTCTAAGAGTTTGCAAGATAATTCTAAGGTGATATACATGGTCATTCTTAGTACGGGAGTACACAAGGATATCATCTATGAACACTATGACAAAATATCAAGATATTGCTTGAACACTCGATTTATGAGGTCCATAAAATCTGTTGGGGCATTGGTTAGCCCGAAAGACATGACTAGAAACTCAAAGTGACCATAGAGGATTCGAAAGGCTATCTTTGGAATATCACTTTCCCTCACTTTAAGTTGATGATAGCCGGATCTAAGGTCTACCTTGGAGAAATAACTTGCATCGTGCAACTGATTAAACAGGTCATGAATTCTCAGAAAAGGATACTTATTTTTTACTATGACCTTGTTAAGCGGACGATAGTCAATGCACATATGCAAAGAACAATCTTTCTTCCGCACGAATAGAACAGGTGAGCCCTAAGGAGAAATACTGGGCCTTATGAAACCTTTTTCTAAAAGATCTTTGAGTAGCTCTTTTAAGTCCTTAAGCTCAGCAGTGCCATATGGTATGGTGGAATAGAAATGGGACGAGTATCTGGAAGAAGGTCAATCCCAAATTATATCTCTCTATCGGGAGGTACCCCTGGAATATCTTTTGGAAAAACATCTGGTAACTCATTAACAATATCAACTGACTGAATAGTTAGAGCCTAAGACTTAGTGAGTTTAACTCTTAGATTGGAGATAAAATGACTCTTGGGAGATACCGAACTCCTGGACCACCTAAAAACTAGCTCATAGGGAACTAAAACCTTACCACACGAGTACGACAGTCTATAGATTCATAAGAATGAAGCCAATCCATACCCAGAATAAGGTCAAAATCCACCATGTCTGACTCTATCAAATCAGCAAATATGACTCTATTAAGAACAGTAACAAGCTAATCTCTATAAATTTGTTTAGCAACAACTGACTCCCCTACTGGTGTGGAGACTAGGAAAGGCTCAGGAGTCTTTTCGAGATTCATTTTGAAATTTACAGCCACAAGTGGGGTCATATAGAAGAGACTTGACTCGGGGTCCAACAACACATAAACATCAAAATAAGACACACGAAGCATACCAGTAACAACATCGGGAGAGTCCTCTAGCTCCTGATAAGATGGTAAGGAATAGAATCTGTTCTGGCACTGACCGCCAGCAGTGCTAGAGGAAGCTCCCTGAACAGGGGCGGAATGAGGGACAGGAGTTGGTGTACTAGTAGTCTGTGCCTGAGGTCGGGTATCTCTGGTCCCCTTCCTAGCATGCGAACATTCTCTAAGTCTGTGGTCCTTCTTTACACAACCAAAACAACCCCTCAAATCTACGAAACACTCACCTGGGTGATCCCTAACACACTTAGCACAAGGAGGATAACAGGGTCTGTTACCAACACTGTTCTGCGACCTAGACATAAAAGACCTGCTCCCTTCCTCCTGCATGCCTCTAGGCGTGGAAGCACTAGCTGATGAAGGAACTGGAGTAGACGGACGTCTCTGAAACTAAGGGAGGTTTTCTCTATGGAACCTAGGCTGACTATACTCATACTGCTTAAATCTAGCCCTCTTGTTACCCCTCACTCGATCTCTCTCTCTAATATTATCAATCTCTATATATTGTGCATGCATCATCAACCTAGATAGATCCATATCCTTATACAGCATCGCAATACTATACTCTTTCAGCACCAAACCAAAAACACCTATCACAAACTTGCTCATACTAACTCGGATGTCAAAAATCAAATCAAGAGCATACTTGGCCAACTGGTTGAACTTCAAGCAGTACTCCTTAAAATTCATGGAGCCCTACCTCAAGTTCATAAATTCCTCAGTCTTTGCTTCCCTCAACTCAAGCGGAAAGAACTTATCCAAGAATGCATCTTGGAACACCTTCCAAGTCATAGGAGAAGCATCCTCACCTCTACCCTTCCTCCATGATACAACCCAGTCATAAGCTATGTCCTTCAACTTGTAAGATGCCAACTCAAAACTTTCTTCTTTAGCAACATACATCACCTGCATAATCTTTCTCACCTCCTCAAGGTACAACTGTAGGTCCTCACCTACCTTGGACCCATAAAACTCTGGTGGATTTATTCGCATGAAATCACGGATCCTAGAAGCATCTACATCACCTCCCTGCTGATTTGCAACTACGGCCTGGTTATTGGCCCGAACATTAGCGGTCTTGGGCTAACGCCTGAAAGGCCACCCAAAATATAGCATGATACACAGTCTCATTCAAAAGATCAACAGGTGGGGGTTTCTCATCATCGTTTCCATAGGCATTCGCTCTTTGGAGAGGCATCTTTTGAAATAGGGGAGCACAAATTATTAGATAAGAGGGACAACTGTAGGAATGATAGAATCTAAAAGAAAGAAACAACTTTTTCCTAAAATGTCTTGTAGCCTCTTGCACATAGATGTAGCGCGCTACACACCGATGATCAAGACTCTACTTAACGCGGCCTGTTAGACTCCAAAGGATTCTTTTAAAACCTTAGGCTTTGATACCAAGTTTGTATCGACCCAAAATCATCTCCCGAGATGTCACACGGTGCTTAGGGATACAAGTAGCCTCTAACTAACCCTTTGAACCTATCACTTCTCATAATAACTCATTCAAGAAGAAATATACAAAACACTGGTACTGTCATATCAAATAAAAGGAAATACAAAGGTAATACTCAGTCTAAATTACCACAATACTGGAATACTCAACACAACCACAGTTTAATAAGTAGTTTAACAAAGCCTCTATTACTCCATGAACTCAAGAGACATTGGGACAGGTCCCCAACTAACTCAAATTGAACTAAAATTAATAACATAAACACTCGAATACTGAAATGTCTGAAGATAGGTACACGAACTATGAGGACTCTCCACTATAGAAATGTAGATGAAGGTACTCGAGAATCACTGATAAGGCTAGGACTGAGCACCTAAACCTACATTATAAGACAATGTAGCACATAGACGTATATGTGGATCAGCACTTGGGAATGTACTGAGTATATGGGGTGTATGCAATTACATAAAACAATATCAACACTCTTTAATCAAATAATGCATGCAAATAGGAATGACTCACATGGGTTGAATAAGTCTAAAATATAAAGATCATAAATCATGTAGAACAAAGTATGTAACACAAATCTCGTGAGGCATTATACTTGGGCTTTAAAATTTGTGCCCTCCTCTTATTCTCATTACACATAGGATAAAGAACACTTTAAATAATACTTTCAACTCATGCATATGTCTCACAGAGAGTAAAACTTCTTTATTGCTCAAGAACTTATAACTCTTTTGAACTCAAACACTTAGAACTCAAAATCATATGACTTTGGTTTAAAAACTGATGAGCAACTCTTATTAGTAGAGAATACTACTTCCTTCTTTGGAAAATACTCAAAAGCAATTCGTTCACTTTAGAAAATATCTCATCTCAAAGCTTTAGGGAAAATATTCTATCTTAATGGAAAAAACTTTAGTTTAGGGAGGTTCTCTTAACTAACATAAATCATGCGAGCTATATGGAGTCCAACATCTTGTCCTCCTAAGGAAGAAACCTCACATTGGGAAGAGGCATCATACTTTTGCCAAGTTGTATAACCTCAACTCAGTGATCACTTATCTTAGCCTTGGTCCTAATCATCTCGGCCTCAGGCCCAAAATCTCAAACCTATGGTGGCATATAGTTTTAGGGTAAGAAACCATGGTAACTTACCCAACTCAGTGCTAAATACTACTCCCTTTAGTTTATCTCGCTCATGTCATGGAAATCCACTTTCAAAATAATCTCATGGTTCATAAGAACCCAACAATCAAATCTGTAATCTCATGTGGTAGAGCGGATTTCAAAACTCTACAACCATTAGGTCAAAACATTTCTTATTAATCTCAAAATACTCAAATCATGGGTGCTTATAGCATAATAGTTCATAAAATTGCAAGTCTCAAGTAGGACTTAATGACCCATAATTCAATCTCAAGTTAAAACTCATCATAATGCATAATAGATAGCATATAGATTTATAGTTCATGTAGAAATCTGGAAGTTACAGCAATTTATCTCAGAATATCAACATATTCATATACTTCAATTTTTAGAACATTGAAACTCTTAAATTCTTAAGGAGTAACAACATAGGGTATAAACCCAGCTTTAATTTCTTATGAAAACATATAAAATCATGTTATTTGACTTTGAATTCATGGAAAACATCAAGATATTGCAATCAATAACAATGGGTGAAAAACCCTAATTCAATATAATGTAAAATCTCATAGATTACAGAAAATTATAGTTTAAATAAGCTTTCGGGCACAAGGGTGAAAGGATTACGCTTGTTCAAAATCCCACATACCTTAATTTATGAAATTAGATAAACAAGCTTGCTTCAAACTCTTCTTCTTACTATTGAGAAAGAGTTCTTGCAACCCTTGAACTTGGGGATCTTAAATCTCAACTCAATTTATAAATATATGGTGAGTTCATGGATTTCTTGGAGAAGGGTTTTAAATTTAATCTTGAGAAAGAAACCCTAGATATCATATGTTTTAGATGAAAAATGAAGTCATTTTCTTCACTTGGAATATATTTGGTTGATAAAAGAGTGGAAAAGACCAAAAATACCATTTTAAAAATGACTTAAAATACTGAACGGGGGCTGCCACGATCGAAGCAGCAATTCGTCGCTAGCCTCAATGTGATGGTCTCAATGACGGTCCATCGCAAACTCGATGGTCCATCGGATCATCCGTCACACGTTGGCCAGGATGAGACCACACTGCCTCAGCGGCGACGGTCTCAGCGATGGTCCATCGATGTCTTTACGGTCCATCATCCTGGCCATCATACTTGGGATAGAAAAGGGATTTACTACTTTGGTTGCGAAGGTCTTAGATATGGTCTGTCGCACACTCGACGGTCCCTCAACCTGTCCGACGCACCTGGGTGATTCTGATAACTCTCGGTAAAATGGCCATAACTTCCCACCCCGAAGCCAGATTTGGACGAATTTCATATCGTTGGAAAGATAATTCAATTGCCTACACTATAGAAAGTCATTTTCAGGAAAATTCAACAATATTAAAACACTAATCACTTAGGAAGTCTCTTCTTATTCTTTTAGGGATGGAATTATATTTTACTTGACACGCTCATGGCTCAAACTACAAGGGAGCTTTTTAGGGTCTTAAAACCACCCAGGTAAGGCTAACGTGGTTTCTTATGCTCTTAGTAGGTTATCCATGGTTAGTTTGGCTCATGTGGAGGTATGAAAGAGGGAATTAGTGAAGGATATTCACCGCTTGGACAATCTTAGGATTCATCTCTTGGACTCTAAAGATGGTAGTGTGATGGTGCAAAAAGTTGTTCAATCATCTATTGGTGTAGATATTAAGGAGAAGCAAGGTTTGGATCCAGTCTTGTTGAAAATCAAAAGTAATATTGGTGGGCAAAAGGTAGTGGTGTTTGAGATCAGTGGTGATGGTGCTTTATGGTACCAAGTGAGGTTGTGTATTCCTGATTTCAACGGGTTGTGTAAAAGTGTTTTGGCTAAGGCTCATGAGTTGCTCTATGTTGTTCATCCCGATTCAACTTAGATGTATCATGATCTCAAGGAGATCTACTGGTAGAATGGTATGAAAAGGGATATGGTTGATTTTGTGGCCAAGTGTATGGTGTGTCAATAGGTTAAGGTTGAGCACATGAAGCCTGGTGGATTGTATAAAGAAATAGAGTTTCCCAAATGGAAGTGGGAGATGATTAATATGTATTTCAATATCGTTCTTCCTCTATCTCAAAATCAGTTTGATTTGATTTGGGTCATCGTGGATAGGATGACTAAGTCTCCTTATTTCTTGCCAGTGCGGACTACCATTTTGGTAGAGGATCATATGAAGTTGTATCTTCATGATATTTTAAATCTATATAGGGTACCTGCCTTTATTACTTTTGACCATGGTATGCAGTTTACGTCATATTTCTTATGGTATTTCCAAAAAGGGTTATGGACTAAGGTTAGTCTGAGTACTGCTTTTTATCCATAGTTGGATAGGCAAGCAGATAGAATTATTCAAACATTGGAGGATATTCTTCGAGCCTATGTGATGGTCGATGGTGGAAATTAGATTGAGCATCTACCTTTGGATGAGTTTTCTTACAACTGTAGCTATCATTAGAATATCGGTATGGCTCCTTTTGAGGCATTGTATAGTAGGAGGTGTAGATTTCTTATTTGTTGTTTTGAACTTAGAGAGGCGTACATGTTTGTCCCGGATTTGGTTTATCAACCGATGGACAAGGTCAAGGTGATTCGAGATAGGCTTAAAGATGCCCAATGTCACCAAAAGTCCTATGCAGATGTTAGGCATAGAGACATTAAGTTTGTGGTCGAGGATAGGGTGTTATTCAAGGTGTCTCACATAAAGGGCATAATGCAGTTTGGCAAAAAGGGGAAACTCAGTCCTTGGTATGTTGGTCCTTATGAGATTTTGTAAAGAGTTGGAAATATTGCTTATGAGTTGGGGTTTCCATCTAGCTTGAGTTTTGTTTATCCGATCTTTCATGACTCTATGTTGAGGAAGTGCATTGGTGATCCTTTTTTGATTGTTCCTTTTGAAGGATTGGATATTTTTTATTCTGTCTTATGAAGAAGTCCTGATTGAGATATAATATTAGCAAGTTCGTTGGTTACAAACAGAGGATATGACTTTGGTTAAGGTTTTATGGAGAAACCATAAGGTGGTAGAAGTTACTGGGGAAGTGGAAGAAAACATGAAGACCAAGTACCCACATCTACTTTTTGCTACTGGTATTTACGCAGAAGGTATGTGTCTTAAACACATCTTTATTTTCTAAGTTTGTTAAAGTAAATATTAACATCTTTGCCTCTTTATTTTCAAACTTTATTAAAAGGATATTTGATAATGCAAATGACTCTGGGTATGGCTACCTCCACCTTATCCGTCATTCGGGGACGAATGTTCCCAGTGGGGGAGACTAAAATATCTTGGGTTTTGACCCTTAGGAAATTTCATAGAATTCCGTTCTTCGAACCCAATACAACTAATGGGTACGAGCCGTATGTTGGCATATAAGGGGTATTGTCCTATCGTATGCTAACCAATATTAGTGGGTAGTATGTTTTTGGTCACAGGAATGGGTATGACTTAGGGTTATGAGTCTTAGGTCTTTGTATGAGTCGTATCGTGGACTCGTATGGTGGGAAGTAATTGATCCTCCTGGTATTTCATTCTGCCAGGGATACGTGTTATGGATACGGATCATATGTTGTGGTTATGACTTGGTTGGATGAGTCGTATATTGGACAATGTTTGATACAAGGGTTGAGTCTTTGATACGAGTGGTCGGTACCAATCATATAAGAGGGTACGACTTGTATGGGTCAATCGTATCTCGGTGATAGATTTGTAAGGGATTTAAGTGAGAGTATTCTAGAAATTTCCCTACTTACCCTAATTAGGACCCACTACTTCTAATACTCTTAGGAGGTTATTTACCTTATTATTCTATTCATTAATACTTAGAAACTATTCCAAAACACTCCATAATTCTCTCAAGAGATTTTGGAGAAAGAAGGCTAGGGTTTCTACTAAAGGATTTCTTTGGGACTTGTCTTAGTGATTTCATTCCATCAATTCTTCTGTATAAGGCATGATTTTGTTCCCTCATTGTGATTTCAATTAAAGCCATGGTTTGTATGATTGATTTCATGGTTTTACTATTTCATGATTATGATTTTCAACTATTATTTGGGGGCTTTGATATTAAATTCTTGGTCATGGTTTCCTATGATTTTATACTTTTATATGTATTAATGGTGGTTTTAGACAATCGGATTGCATAGTAACGGTTTAATGGTCTTTGGAATTGGTTTTGGTTATATTATGCCCCCAAAGTGTTTGATGAAATACTTATAAAGATATGTTCATTGCATTGACTTCTTTTAATGGAATTCTTGCATGTTTTAAACTTGGTAAAGCAATTATGCATGGTTTAAATGGTTTGAAAAGTCTAAAGGCTAAATGGTTATGCCTGTGGGGAACGTGGAAGTCTCCCATGTGGTTTAATATGTTATATGGAAGGGTAGTTGAAAGTCCCCTTAACCTAAATAATTTGGCTATGGATATTACTTGCAAGTAAGGGGTGGTATGACGATACCACTAATATTGGCCTTGGTTAATAAAGAGATAATAGTTTTGTTATTATGAAATAGGTTTTAATTGGGCATTAATAGAGGGGTGTGTTTAAAAGTAGTGGAAGGTGATGTTCCCGGTGGGACCAAAACTGGAAACTCATATTTGCTAATATGAGGATTGGTCTTAGTGGACCGTGTGCATGATGTCATACTATTGGGGGATGTACTCATCATTTAATGGGATATTTCTCTAGTCGTGTGCTTACATGCACTGGGCCCTTTCAGCAGGAGAGTTGAACCCATATATTTCGTCGGTGGTTTAGGAAGGCTATGCTACACAACCCATGTAAAGGTTTTAAAAGTATGTTAAACCCAGTTTCCTTTCCTGACAATTATATATGTATGGTTGTATGCATTGGATGGTTTTACTTGGTCTTATTACTGGCATTATTTTTCCTTATCCTGAGATTCATGCTAGCGGTCACTAGCTAACCCCAACTACTGGCTGATGTATACCCACACTATGCTAGAATTGGCCATTCTACTCCTCCTATTTTGCATGTGGATTTTGTATCAGCATTTGGACTGAAGTGGTGAGCTTCCATCCTTTTGGAAGGCATTATTTCACATTATGGATAATGTTAGACACTTTTATTTTATTTTTAATCGGTATCGGTGTCGTCCTTGGCAATGGAATAAGCTGGTGGGCTGACATCATTAGATATATTGTTGGTTGTTCCATCCTATTATATTTTGAGATTGATTATCATATTATGGTTTGGTACTTATTTGTTTATGGCCATTGGTTTCGCTTGGTATGATTGGATGGTTTATTTGGAATGGGTGGACTCGGTTGGGTCAGTCACGTTTGTGACCCTATCCTAGAGTCTTCATGAGAGAATTTACGCTATTTTGTTATATGCTCGAACTTTAGCCCATCTAAAGCTAGATATAGGCAGTTAGGTAGGGTAACAGGGAGTGGTCCCTGATTGATACAAGAACGATTATGAAACACCAAAAATAACCAACAATACAAGAGAAAACTGAACACAAGATGAACAATAACTCATGGCACCAACACAAACATGAGATAAGAAAACAAACTGCAATAAGTAAAGATAGTTAGTGAGACATAATTTAATACTATAAACAAGAACCTAAGTCTATATCAAACACAAAGACCCCTATAAACCGTATAAACAACACCACACTCTTACGAAGACATCAAGGGAACCTTAATCCCCAACCAACCTCTGTTTCTAAACTACTAACCAACACAACGATTCCACGTTGCCACAAGTGAATCCATACTTCCACAAGTGATTCCACACTTGTAATACACTCTCAAAGAGAAGTCTTTCAAAATATCAAAGTTTCTGAAAAATGACCTAAAGAAAGCTATTTAAAGTCTTAGGCTACACTTATTACATAGTAAATTACCAAAAGGCCCTTAATGAAAGGCTACACACCTCAGGCACCTCTATGCTTCATGCAATGACAAAAGTCCCTTAATAGGGAAAGCCTTGTAGTTTCATGAGCTAATATTCACACTTCAACACTTGTACATCTTGGTTAGGAAGCCCCAATCTTGAGTCTTTACGTCTTGGCCTCCAATGATGTCATCGAAAGTTAAGATGCCCCTTTGACTCGTATCACCAATCCCGATTAGACTTGTGATGCCTATTACGACAAGGCCCGGGGTCAGGTCGTGTCACTCTAATCTATCTTCCACACACCCCGAGAAGCTAAAGTGATGGTCTTATCATAAAAATCTTGGA
Source organism: Capsicum pubescens (assembly GCA_030864215.1). NCBI lineage: Eukaryota > Viridiplantae > Streptophyta > Magnoliopsida > Solanales > Solanaceae > Capsicum > Capsicum pubescens. The sequence continues at coordinate 151,164,225 of CM061543.1, read as the reverse complement.
CATCATGGTGAGGATCCAACCAATCCATACCCAAGATGATGTCAAAATCAACCATATCTAAGACAAGCAAATCTACCCAAGTCTCAAGCCCAACAAAAGTCACAATACAAGATTGGTACACCCATTCCACTACTAAAGAATCTCTTAGAGGGTAAATACCCGAATAGGCATGGAAAGAGGCAGGATAACAGAGTCAAAACTCAAAGAAAAATATATAAATACATAGGATAAAGTCGACCCCAAATCAAATAACACAGATGCAAATTTGAAATAAATAGGAATGATACATGTGATCACAATATCAGAAACTTGTTTCTCTGGTTTGGACAGTATAGCATAGAGCTATCCATGACCACCAACTAGATGAGTAACCCCGTGACCACCATCATGAGCTCTACTATCTCTGACTCTCAAACCTCTAGTTGACTCTCCACCTCTCAGAGCTATAGTAGGAGTAGTTCTAATCACCCGGCGGGGATAGTCCTTGGTTAAATAGCTAATGTCATCACACATAATGCAACCTCTATGTCTTGACTCTATGGGATAAGGTACCACTAGTCTAAGGCGACCACATTGAACTTCTTAAAAGGAGGATCCAATACCTGAACCATATAAGGCTTCCTGCACTGGTCTACCATAATACCTAAAAAAATCTCTTAAATCTCTACCTCGAGAGGTGTGACCTCTGAACTCACCAAAATGTCAGACTTTCTTGGTGCCTCCTTAAGGTGCTTAAAGAATACCCTCAGTCATCTTAGCATGATCCAGTATAATCAGTTAAGATACTCGAAATACAATCATATAAGACTTAACCAACAGTAAAGAAATATTTAAACCCATCACGAACATTGGAATCTTCTCAGACTCGGTGGCAATGTTGGCATAAGAATATCTAGCTAAGGAATGAAAGTGTACCTCATACTCTGCAACAATTATGGAGCCCTGATCCGGGAGATCAAACTCATCTCTCATCAAATCCCTATAACTATAAGGAATAAATCTCTCTAAAAAGGTGCCTCGACAAACTGATCCCAAGTTATCTCAGGAGAATCAAGAGGTCTGCAACTAACAAGCGACTCCACCAATCTCTAGCAGCATCTCTCAATAAATAAGTAGTATAAGCAACTCCATGTGACTCAAGAAATCCTAAATTATTTAACTTTTACCGACAATCAATTAATAAATCATAGGCATCCATGCCCACAACACCACTGAATCAAGTAGCACCCATACGAGTATATTTGACAAACCTCTTTTGATCTTCATAAAACATCACAGTATCTGCAACAAGAGAAGGCATGGTGAATCTGGAAGGCTGAGATCCTACCTAAGGAGGTAACATAAATAAAGTTTGAACTCCTGATCTCGGGATACCATACTCAGATGATAGTGCTGAAGAAAGAGAAACACTTGGGGTCTAAGGAGTTCCAAGGGTAGAAGTAGTCGATATTAGAGGAACACCAAGTTCACTCGAAGATGTACTCTCTAACCTGGTCAACAAGAAAACCGACATCCCCTCAAAAATAGGGATAGAAGAGCTTGATAGAATTAGAGTAAAACCCATACCTCCTACATGCTCAACACGAGGCTCAGGGGAAAGTCCCCTAGAACTATTCCTTGATAGGGAAGATCCACGTGCCCGTCCACTACCTCAAGTTAGTCCACGACTTGCAACTCTCTCTCTAGACTAGGCTCTCTCCCTAGATGAAGCCTCTACATCTCTAACCTACATGATCTAGTCATCACCATCTGCACAAAAAAAGAGTGAAATATGACTTAGAACACAAGGTCTGGAAAAAATCTACACGATAAAGAACAAAATGAAAGAAATTCCTAAAGACATCCTATGGCCTCTCTAAGATACATACAGATGTCTACATACTGATCCACGAGACTCTATTAGACATCTCTATTTTACACCATTGAGACCAATGAAATTGGCTTCTCTTATACTAATTTGTCATGACCTAAAATCCAAGGGTCATGATGGCGCTTGTCATAGTGAACCTTGAAAGGTAATCCCATCATACAAACTAATACAAAAAAAAAAATTAACATAAAGAAACCTAAGGTAAGGCTCTTAGAAGAAGTAGTAGTAAACAATGAATATTGCCACAACTCCCAAAACTTGGTGTCACAGTGTAAGAACTACTAATACAACTTAAGAAAATACAATACATACGAATAACTTTGTCTCCAAAATATAATAAAGGCAGTCTGATTAGAAGAGGTAGTAGTAGACTCCGAATGCATAAAATCCATTGCTACCTCGTAAAACTCAAAATATCACCCAAATTAGCCAATGTGGGGTATCCCAAAGAAATATCTACATTGAAAGGGCACAATAGGAGTGGGTACAGTCCACTTGTACTAAGTAGGTATCGTAGGCTGACTGAGCAAAGTAAATAATAAAGCATACAAAAATACACACTAAAGCCACGTCTCCTATAAATAGAAAATATCCCACAATGGTAGCCTACACTATTTGCACTAATAGTTCTATAATACATACTTATATTGAAACAAATACTAGAAAGACCACAAGTATCATTATACCACATACAAGTAAGGCACAATAGGACAATATATACAAGAACATTAAGTACAAGTAAGAAAGATATAACAAATGGATGGGTAATAAGTAAAGGACGAAAATACAATCACATCACAAGCATAATAAAGTAAACACAATGAAAATGAAAATGATGATGATGATGATGTAATGCATGAGGTCATCGCACAATATCTGAGACTATCGCACAACCTCCATATACACCTGTGGAGCTAAAGTTTCTTGATGTAGGACCCATGAACGGTTCGTCAACCCGTATACAACCCATATCAATATTTCCTCCCCAGCACATCCCTCGGCTAGAGTTTTTATAGTATGTCATATTTTCTGCCAGAAAAATCCTGTATTTCTTAGTATTTCCAGTATTTTCATGGTGGTTTGGTACATTAATGTACATGATATGAGGATGCAATGTTCACAACCAACAACAATGAGTATTTCCATATCCAACAAATATACTAACCAAGTGAGCCAAATATCTACTCAATATTTCCAACCATTTATGAAAACTAACATGATTCATATGTCAATAGAGTATGAAAACATCACAATACACAATTTCTGCCATAATAGGTTTTTCATCAATTATGATATAATTATTTATATGCATATGGGCTATCAATAATACATAAAAACCCACACGGTATCACGTAGCATATAATATCCAAAAAGCACCAAATATATCACACATAGGACCCCATACGGCCATAACACAATAAGATTGGCATTTTTCATGATTATTTTCCACACCCTTAACATGCTTTTATATCAAAATTAACTACCCAACTTAGTCTGAAAGAGGTTAGACATATCCTACCTTAAATGCTGAAAATTAGAACAAAAGCCTTCAATCCAAAGCCTCACTCCTCATGAACGGACTCAAAATCAACTAAAATTTGGAAAAATAGAATCTATGCATCAAAAGAAGGTCAACGATACCCATATTGCCAAATTTCAAGTCTAGGTCAAAATGAACCACCCTAAAAAGGTTTTAAAAATAAGGGTAAAATTGTAGTTTTATTTTAAAAAGATGTTTCGCATATTTTTAGGAGCCTTCAACTGTAAACCCAAGAAAAAATAAGGTAAAAACAATGTTCAAAATGAAGAAAAATCATTTTCAAGCTTTATTGAAAAAAAATCCCCGAAATCCATTCAATAATCAAGAATTGAAGTTGTTTTGAAGATGAAATTGAGGAAATTAATAATTGTAGGATTAGAAACTCACCCAAGTGAAAAAGGTTTGAATTAGGATTTAAATTGAAGAAGTATAATTTTTAGGACTTACACGCCCAAATCCCCAAATTTCATAATTTAATCCAAGTTTAAAACAAGAAATAGATGACAAAGATTGAAGAAAATAATTGAAATAGGTGTTATTCATCTTACCCAAGCTTAAAAGTGGAGAAAGTTGCTCAAAATCATGAAATCCTAAGCTCTAAGTCTCAAAAAATGGTGAAAATGGCGAAATATGGGTATATATATACCTAGGCATCGCGATCACAGACCAGGTTTCGCGATCGCGGGTACCAGTTGATAGGGGTATCATGATCTTGGAAAGGGTGTAATGATTGCGATACTTGACCAGCATCCCCAATTATGATCGCGACATAAGTGTCGCAAGTGTGGGTGCACCAACTAAGTGGTGCACCAGCTGGGGACTTGGTGTATTTCTAGTCTCTGCAAGCCCTTCGAGATTCATCTAAAATCCTGTGAAGACAAATAAACTATGCTACCCTATCAAATTTGATGCTCTAGACTTAATGGCGATATCAGATTTTCAAAAAAATGTCATTTTCATAGTGTTGACCCCTACACTCAAAATTAAAACTTCTCAAACTGAGGGTCAAAATGATATTTAAAATCTATAAAATCACACCAACCATGTTACCATCCTAAAGATGTTTCACATCTACTGGTGTAGTCTATTTTGCCATCTAATGCACAGATCAAAAGATGTTAACTAAAGCCAACTATAAGGATCTCGAAGTCACCAATAACCATAATATCATATAAAACCCAAAAAAGTGCATTGTGAATTATGAAAATCATCTCCACACCCCAAAAACACCACAACACAACCACGGGGAGTGGTACAATTGTCAAATTACATCAGAACACACATTTTACATAATTTATCAAAATTTGAGTCATTACATAACGCCTTTCTTCTTGACTCCCTAATGCAACTGGCAGTCATCTTCCATTTACTATCTATGATCCCTCTACTCTCCTAATCTTTAATTGTCACCAACTTCTCACCTATCTCTAATGCAATAGCAAATATCAAGCTATCGTATTTAATTTGGGTCGATCCTCCTCACCCCTTTTCTTTCTTCCTTTCTTGATTTCTACGTCAATTACTAGAAGCTTATGTTAGGTCGAATGATTCTTTCTAGGCATAACCTTACAATCCTTGTATAGCACCCTATAACTTTTCCTAAGAAACAAGAAGTCTATCTGAGTCGTCACCACTGAACTATAGAAAAAATGAGGTGTTCTTCATTCTTTGGAAAGCTTGAATTCCCTACCACTAACCTAAAGGTCCTAGAAAAAAAACAAAAAAGAGGTACCTCCTCCATTCCCCTGCCCAAATTAAAAGCATCTATGCACATCGTCATAACTTCTCGATAAAGAGCTGATGTGACAATTGAGATCACCTCCCATGAACAACTTCTTAGAGCTTAAAATTCCTCTAACCACCTCATCCAAAACCTCCTAGAAGTTCTTCTTATCCAAGCTTTGTTGTGGAGCTCAGGCACTAATAATTTTTAATGTAGAACCTTTATTGACTAACTTAATCGACATTAGTGTGTCGCTGATCTGCCTAAAATCTAGCACACTCCCCCCTAAACTCTTCATCTACTAATATACCTACCTATTCTTATGCCTCATACGTCCATAGTACCATCATTTAAACCCAACCACATCCTTTGCCTTACAACCTCCTATTTGGTCTCTTTATCACATGCTATATTAATCCTCCTCTTCCTAAAAATATTCATGAGCTCTGAGGACTTACCTTGAATATTTCGTTGGTTCGAAGACTCTACTCTCAAACTAGAGAAGCACTTATCCCACTTAAACATACTTCTCTTCACCCTCAACCCCAAACCTAACACTAAATGTTCTCGTAACCCCAACCCTTACCTCACTCTTAACCCTAATATTAAACCCAATTCAAACCCTAAACCCAACCAATGACATGAACCTATTCTACCATCAACCATCAAAGCCATTACACAGAAAGAAAAGAAAATAAAAAAAGCACACAAATTGTAGGCAACAAATAAGAGATCAGCACTAAAGAATTGAATTATAGAAACCTAAGTTTTTCAATGCACCTAAGGCCATAATCCCCACCTATATGCAACTATAAAGATAATACCAAAAACATAACTAGCCATAGTGGCAGAAATCAACTAACACTCTCAAAAAGCAATAAAGAAAAAATAAATAATATTCACATAACATATTTAGGGAACAAAATTAGGAGAATCAATTTCAATAGGTAATGAAATCCTAGTAAATACATGAAGCATGAATCATAGGTACAAGCATTTATAAAAAATTTAAATAACTAGGATAAAAAGAAAAAATAGAGATTTGAGGGATAAAAAACACTGGGTTATGCTCCAAGTCTTTTTTGTTGCTTCTTATAGTGAATTTTGGCAAAATTTGTTGAAGAAATTAGTCGTCAAAATATTTGTACCGGAGCTCTAACAAGGTTCACTAGTGACACGCCCTAAAATCGGGCCATGTCATTGGGGAACCTCAAGCCCACATAAACCAGAGGTCTCCCCAAAAAAACCATCACAATCATCACAATAATTACATGGGTCGGGTGAATCCCAACCATATAATGAGATGGTGGAAAGATATCACAAGTCATAACTTAAACAAGTCTAAACACTTCCTTAGGTTCAGTAGACTATCCGTTACACCCAAGTCCACAGTCATCCATAATACTTTTATGCAAGTCAAAGTTTAGAGATGTATACGTTGGGATAAGCCCCCGATGATAGACAAACAAGGCCAAGGATAACCAGGTCTAAATATAAGAGATCGAGGATGAATGTCTTCCAAAGAAAGGAAGATCACCACTCCAAAGTCAATGCACGAACTGCTTCAAATCATCTAATCACTGTGCAGAAAGAGAAAAATATGCTCTGGCTCTTATGTCACATGGGCAAAGTAGTCTTATCCTAATCATAAACCGCTGCAATCTTGGCTGGATCAACCATAATACCCTTCTCAGTCATACATGAGCCAAGAAAAAAAAAGTCTCCAACAAAAACTCACACTTAGAGAACTTGGCATACAACTTCTCATCCTATAATATCTGAAGCACAATCTGAAATGCTCCTCATGAATGGCCTCACAGTTAGAATAAACCAAGATATCATCTATAAATATAATAACAAAGGAATCAAGATACGCTCAAAACACCTGATTCATCAACTCTATGAATGCAACTGGGGAATTAGTCAACCCAAAGAACATGACCAAGAACTCATAATAACCATATCGAGTCTGTAAAGCTATCTTCAAAATATCCAAAGCTCTAATCCTCAACTCTTGATACTCAAATCTAATGTCAATCTTTGAAAACACTGTCGTACCCTAATACTGATTGAATGAATCATCAATATAAGGAACATGATACTTATTCATAATTGTCACCATATTTAACTGTTGATAATCAGTACACATCCATGTAAAATCATCCTTCTTCTAGTCAAACAATATAGGGAACTCCCTAAAGAGATACACTAGGTATGATAAATCCCTTATCCGTCAACTCCTGCAACTGATCCTTCAATTCCTTATACTTAGTTGGTGTCATTCTATAAGGAGGAATAGAAATAAGATTGGCATCCGACTCAACATTAATAGCAAAATTGATATCATTATCAAGTGGCATACCAGTCCAATCCATAGGAAACACATCCATAAACTCGCAAATAATAAAAACAAAATCCAAAAAAGGAAGTTAAGCAACACTAGTATCACTAATATAAGCCAAGCAAGAAAAATATCCCCTCTCAACCAATCAATGAGCCTGAACATAATATATAACCCTCTTAGGACGTAAATGAAGTGCATCCTACATGAAACATCCTGGTTTTGACCCTTAGAAAATTTCACAGAATTCCATTCTTCGAACCTAATATGACTTAAAGGTACGAGTCGTATGTTGGGATACGAGTGGTATGGTCTTATCGTATTCTGACCAGTGTTAGTGGGAAGGATGGTTTTGGTCACTAGAATGGGTATGAATTAGGGGTATAAGTTGTAGGGCTTGGTACGAGTCATATCATGGACTCATATGGTGGGCAGTGTTTGATCCTCCTGGTATTTTATTCTTCCAAGGATATGGGTTATGGATACAGATCATATGTTGTGGTTATGAATTGGTTGGATGAGTCATACACTGGACAGTATTTGATCCAAGGGTTGAGGCATAGATACGAGTGGTGGGTACCAACTATTTAGGAGGGTATGACTCGTATGGGTCAGTCGTATCCCCATGATGGGTTTTTAAGAGATTTAAGTGGGGGTATTCTAGACATTTCCCTACTCATCCTAATTAGGACTCACAACTTTAAATACACTTAGGAGGTTATTTAGACTATTATTCTATTCATTAACACTTAAAAACTATTCCAAAACATTCCATAATTCTCTCAAGATCTTTTGGGGCAAGAAGGCTAGGGTTTCAACTAAAGAATTGCTTTGAGACTTGTCTTGGTGATTTCTTTCCATCAATTCTTCGGTATAAGGCATGATTCTCTTCCCTCATTATAATTTCAATTAAATGCATGGTTTATATGATTGATTTTATGGTTTTCCAATTTCATGATTATGATTTTCAACTAATATTTGGGGGTTCTGATATTAAATGCTTGGTCATGGTTTCCTTTGATTTTAATTATGTTTTTATATACATTAATGGTGGTTTTGGATAGTTGTATTGCATGGTAATCGTTTAATGGTCTTTGTAATTAGTTTTGATTATATTATGCCCTAAGGTGTTTGATAAAATGCTTATAAAGATATGTTCATTGGATTGACTTTTTTTAATGGAACTCTTGCATGTTTAAAACTTGGTAAAGGAATTATGCATAGTTTAAAGAGTTTGAAAAGGCTAAAGGCTAAATGGTTATGCTTGTGGGGAACATGGAAGTCTCCCAACTGGTTTAATATGGCATATGAAAGGTAACTTAAAAGGGCCCTTAACCTAAATGGTTTTGCTATGGATATTACTTGCAAGTATATCATTACTAGAAATTACCCCTATGGTGACGGTTGCAAAACCATTGCAATAGACAACAAAACAATTGCCATATCTCTACCACAATGGTTCAGCAAGTGTCCTATAGGTGGGCATTACGATAGGTCTATGGCAATGGTTTCTGCGATGGTTGTCTGAACCGTCGCCATAGGTCAAGCTATGGAGACGGTTGTATAAAACCGTCACCATAGCTTGACCTATAGAAATAGTTATTTTATGAATTATTGAGATGCCTATTTTCATCTTCTCCAATGGTTACTAACCGTTGCAATAGAATCTATTACCATGGTTACTAACTATTGCAATAGAATCTAACCGTTGTTATAAAATATATCGCAACGATATTAAACTGTTGCAACAGAATCTATTAAGACGCTATTGTTGTTCTGTTGTAATGCTTTTTAGTACCTATTACAACTATTTCATTACTTATTGGGATGCCTATTTTCATTTATTGCAATGGTTACTAAGCATTGCAATAGATTCTATTGCAACGACATTAAACCATTGCAATAGAATCTATTGCGATGATTTTGTTATTCTATTGCAATATTTTTTGACTACCTTTTGCAATGGTTTATTGATCTATTGCAATAATTATTGCCACATGTTATTAAATTGAAATGATTTATATAAATAGTCACTCGTATTAATGTAAACTTTTATTTACATACATAATAACTTATAACACATATACACATCACCAATAAAAATCATTCATTAATAATCTAATAATTCAAAATATGCAACAAGCTTGTAATTTAAACCCAAAAGAAAAATGTAATCATTGTTGTTGCTTATTTTCTGGATTTACTTGAAGAAATAGCAAAAACATTGCTATATTTTGAAGCTTGAGTAAATGCCTCTTGTCGAGAAAAGGGACCACTAATTTTATTGATATTTGTAGTAGAAATATGATTAACTGTACTCAGAAAGACATTAAAGGCCTCCATTGTACAAGGATCTATGTTACCTTGAACAATTGAAGTTGCCAGTGACGGAAGAATTTCTCTAATGACTGTTAAGGAGAAAATTTGTGTTATACCTTTCATTGTAAAAGCATTAGATATAGCAATTTAAAGAACTATTCTACAAAAGGTTAGAGAACGCTGAAGCTTCAACATGACAAAAATCAAAATCCAAGTAACTAAAGGATACAGTCCTAAGAAATCAAGTTCTTCATCCATAAATTGCAATAGCTCTTCTGGGATGGGTTTCAAGTGCTTGGTCCGCTTCAAACTAACATCATATCTGATCAAACATATAAGAAAAGTTGATCATTCATGTGTTAGGTGACAGACAAAGGTAGAACGCCATTGGAAATCTACCATCTCAGTTGTTACACTCACATTCTAACATAATTGAAAACCACAACTGTTTCTCTAAATAATTTTGTGTAATCTTCAGGTATTTGATCTCCCTTCTCAAACTTTAACATGGAAAGAACCTGTCAAAATATTGAAAATTAATTTTTAATTACGAGGCTGTACCTCGAACAATATAAGTCTTTTCAATATATCTTAAGCTAAGAACAATACGGAACAGTATAAAGTAACATTTACCCATTATACTTTTGAATGCATATAATGCAGACAATTTGTTGGCATGAAGTATCCATTCATAATGAGAAAGTAGATAGCTTTTTTTCCTTATTTCTCTCCTAAGGACATGCTGAAAGTTAAATAAGGTGCAAATCTAGGACAATAATTCCTTTATTTTTTTTGTGAAAGTCTCCAAAGAATAAATTTATCATTATGCAACCAAAGTCAAATATCTCAGTCTATATGAAAAGTGCCTGACGAGCTATATCCATATTTTTTTCAATGTCATCTTGGACCAAAGCAATGTAATAACCCACATCATCTGTCAAGGATACTATAAACAAGCATAGGCATTCACTGCTAACTTTTCTCAACCACGCGTCTCCCCACCATCATTCCTACCTCCTCTTCCCCAAATACTCTAAACAAGCATAGCCATTAAGGAGTAAAGCTAACGCAAGCAATAACAGATGAACAAAGTAAATTATGATGGCATTTTAGCCTTTCATGTTTTAGATTAATTGTAAAGACCAGGTGTAGAAATTTTTTTTGTGAAAAAAACATTAATCATCAGGCATAGGAAATTTTCTATTAATAGCAATGGATCACTAATTATAGATGCAAGAAGATAAACTTCTCTCTGCCTTGAACAAGTAGCGAAATATACTTACTCGATCTAAGTTATGATATTTGGCTACCAGATTATAAGATCTTTTAATTCCTATACCAAGAACTGACTGAAGAAAATCACAACCATCTAAGACACATATGCCTGCAATGGTGAATAATGCAATTATCGTAAAAAGTAACAAGGAAGAAAGACATCAAATGTTTTTCAGAAAGTATTTCACTTTCAACAGCTAGTTTGGTTCCATTGATTACAAGAACAAAGCCAATCATTCATCATCCATATCATCTTTCATTGATAGATGATAGTAAAGTATAGCAACTTCAAAATGTTTTAATTTTATTTCTCAACGCGAATGAGTTAAAGCTAGAAATGGAGAATAACCTGTAAATAAGTCTTTGTTGAAATGTTTGAAGGAAGAAACACGAGTAATATTGATGTATTCATGCTTTTAAGTTTTGTTGTATTCTCAGAATTCCATTACTGTCTTTTATCATCTTAATTTAACTCTTGGTTTACTCACACTTTCCAGGATCTCGAAGTCACCAATAACCATAATATCATATAAAACACACCAAAGTTCATCGCGAATTATGCAAATCATCTCCACACCCCAAAAATACCACAACACTACCACGGGGAGTGGTAAAATGGTCAAATTACATCAGAACACACATTTTACATAATTTATGATAATTTGAGTCATTACATAACGCCTCTCTTCTTGACTCCCTAATGCAACTGGAAGTCATCTTCCATATACTATTTATGTTCCCTCTACTCTCCCAATCTTTAACTGTCACCAATTTCTCACCAATCTCTCATGCATTAGCCAACATCAAGCTATCGTATTTAATTTTGGGTCGATCCTCCACAGCCCCTTTACTTTCTTCCTTTCTTGATTTCGAAGTCAATTACTAGAAGCTTATGTTAGGTCGAATGATTCTTGCTAGGCATAACCTTACAATCCTTTCATAAGACCCTATAACTTTTCCTAAGAAACAAGAAGTCTATCTGAGTCTTCACCACTGAACTATATAAAAAAATGTGGTGTTCTTAATTCTTTGGAAAGATTGAATTCCTTACCACTAACCCAAAGGTCCTAGCAAAAAACAAAAAAGAGGTACCTCCTTCATTCCCCTACCCAAATCTAAGGCATCTATGCACATCGTCATAACTTCTCGATAAAGAACTGATGTGACAAATGAAATCACCTCTAATGAAAAACTTCCCAGAGCTTAAAATTCCTCTCACCACCTCATCCAAAACCTTCCAGAAGTTCTTCTTCTCCTCCTTGTCCAAGATTTGTTATGGAGCTTAGGCACTAATAATTTTTAATGTAGACTATCTAATAACTAACTTAATCGACATTAGTGTGTCGTTGGTCTACCTAAAATCTAGAACATTCCACCCTAAGATCTTCATCTACCAATATACCTACCTATTCTTATGTCTCCCGCTTCCATAGTACCATAATTTAAACCCAACCATATCATTTGCCTTACAACCTCCCATTTGGTCTCTTTATCACATGATATATTAATCCTCCTCTTCCTAAGAATATTCATGTGCTCTATGGACTTACCTTGAAGAGTTCCTTGGTTCAAAGACTCTAATCTTAACATAGAGGACCACTTACCCCACTTAAACCTACTTCTCTTCACCCTTAACCCCAAACCCAAGACTAAACGTGCCCATAACCCAAACCCTTACCTCACCCTTAACCCTAGTTTTGAACCCAACTCAAACCCCAAACCTGACCAATGACATAAACCTATTCTACCATCAACCACTAAAGACATTACACATAAAGAAAAGAAAATAAGGAAAGCACACAAATTGTAGGCTACAAATAAGATATAAGAACTAAAGACTCGAGTTATAGAAACCTAAGTTTTTCAAGGCACCCAAGGCCATAATCCCCACCTATATGCAACTATGAAGAAAATTCCAAAAACATAACTAGCCATAGTGGCCAAAATCAACTAACACTCTCAAAAACCAATGAAGAAAAAATAAATAATATTCACATAACAAATTTAGGGAACAAAATTAGGAGAATCAATTTCAATACGTAATGACATCCTAGTAAATACATGAAGCATAAATCATAGGTACAAACATTTATGAAACATTTAAATAATTAGGAGAAAAATAAAAAATAAAGATTTGAGGGATAAAAATCACTGGGTTATGCTCCAAGTCTTTTTTGTTGCTTCTTATTGTGAATTTTGGAAAAATTTGTTGAAGAAATTGGTCGTCAAAATATTGTTACCGGAGCTATGCCAAAGGGTCACTTGTGACATGCCCTAAAACCGGGTCATGTCGTTAGGGCACCTCAAGCCCACATGAACCATAGGTCTCCCCAAAAACCCATCACAATCATCACAACAATTACATGGGTCGGGTGAATCTCAACCATATAATGAGATAGTGGAAAGATATCACAAGTCATAACTTAAACAAGTCTAATTGCTTCCTTGGTTTCATTAGACTATCCATTACATCCATTTCCACAGTCATCCACAATACCTCTATACAAGTCAAAGTTTAGAGATATATACGTCGGGATAAGCCCCCAATGATAGACAAACAAGGCCAAAGATAACTAGGTCTAAGGATAAGAGACCAAGGATGAATGTCTTCCAAAGAAAGGAAGATCTCCACTCTAAAGTCAATTAACGAACCGCTTCGAATCGCCTAATCACTACGCAGGAAGAGAAGAAGATGCTATGGGTCCTATGTCGCATGGGGGCATAGCATTTGTAGAGGGTTAGCGGTTAGAATGCTAGCATGTAAATCAAGGATAACGATAAAATAACATCATAATTCAATTACAAGCAATGTATCATATTAAATCACATTCAAAACCTTATATATATATAGATATATCACATGCCAAACAAAGGAACAAGTCTTATCAACATGCTTCAAGAACTCATTCATCATTCATGAAGTGGAGGACTACGACCTCCCATACTTATAGCTTCAAATATTCTCAATAGACAAAGGACTCTAACCATATTCACAATATCATTAGACATGGGACTCTAACCATGCACACTAATCCATTAGTCAAGGACTTTAACTACATACACATCCATACAAACAAAGGACTTTAACCACACGCACAATCATCTAGGAAAGGGACTTTAACCTCATGCTCGCTCATTAGATAAGGTTCTCTAACCTCATGTCTCACTTAGACTCGAACAACAAGCCATTTTCTTTGGCAAGGTACTTCGACCGCAAGATCTCTTTAAGCAAGGGACTTGAACTTCGAGCAATATCATTGGGCAAAGGACTTCAACCTCAAGCCATCACAACTATCATTAGTTAATATTTAGGACATTAACCTTTTCCCATGCATCAAAATACCTTCAATACAACATTTATAGACTTTAACTATTTTAGACAATTCAACACTATACTTGACCACATGGTCCTCATGGGAGCCTTCATTGCTCAACCATTTCAATAGGATAATGCCTTCATTTAATTCATAATAAAATTCAAGTTATGGTCATCATGACCTTAAAAAAATATTCATATTTCATTAGCACTCTTATACCACATTCTCATCACACTTTAGTACGATACAAACTTCAAGTTTATCTTTATGTGGAGGGACTTAAACCCTTTATTAATCATTGAATCAACAAGGTCATCATCATACAATACATGGATCCCAATACCTTTAACATAACATTTATCAATCATTCATGCTCATTGGTCCATTGCCCTAGCTCAACTTATCACCAACATACTACTAGACAACTGACTTAGACATTTCCACAAACACCTTATGTGCTTACCTTTAATAAGGTCATTTTCCTGGTAGAATTCATAAAGATTAGGGTTAATAATGAACCACATGTTAGACCACCTACAATAAGCATCCACATATGCAAATCATCATCAATAACATGAATAAACACATGTCTAAGTAGGAATCATCATTGTTCGTCATTTAGCTACAAAACCCTTTTCATTTGAATTCAAAACCACCTTGTACACTTACTAATTCAAGTGTGAAATACATGGGTTTTAGAGTTATTTAAGTATGGGAATTGCTACATGCCTTCAACAACTTGAATCACCAAAAATATTGACTCCCCTTTGAATCTTGAAGATCACCCTACAAACACTATTCTTTAATCATATTTCAAGAAACGTTTAGAGTGTTTTGGAGTGTTTGAGTCTTGAAATGAGGGATTAGGAAGCAATAATGCCTTATTTAGTGAAGGGACTTAGGGTTTTAGGCATGGTAAATGACCACAAGGCCCTAAGATAAAAGCTGGAAAATTACCCCATCCAGTGGAACGACTCCCCCATATGACTCCATAAGTAATTGTGTCCGGGGGTGTGAGTGGTACCTTATTTGTACCCTAGGATCCTCCTGGTCATCTATACTGTTAAGGGTACGAGTGGACACCCTTGAGTCATATCCAAAGGATATGACACATGCCCTAACCATATGCATAACTCATATAAAAAAACTCCACTTGAGTTGAGACCTCACTCCATACGATTGAGTTGGGTATGACTCGTATGCATTGGTTACGACCAAGAGGGGGCCATGTCGTATAGGAGACAGTGCACTACCCTATCAAGCTAGTCAAAGTATGAGTGGAGGAAGGGGGAGGATACGAATCATATCCAAGGGTATGACTCAATCACCTAGTTGTACCCACCCCAGTAACATCGAATGATAAAGTTTTATAAAGGGTCCAAAGTCTAGGTATTTCAATTCTCCCCCAATTAGATCATTTTTCCTCAAATGAGGGATAAGGGAAACATAAACACAAGTTAACACATCAATTCATAAAAAATCGACCTTTACACAATGTTAAAGAATCCATTCAACAAGGACTCAACACACATCATGCTCATCATCAATCAATCATTCATTTCATCAACTTCTGGACTCAAACCCATTGCTTATCAACACTTACTCATTTCACCACCTAAGGTCTTCAAGACATCAACTTTCAAGGATATAAAGCAACTCAAGCATTAGGGACTTTAACCCATCATCTATCAAAGACGTGAACCAACTCAAGGTACTTAAGGACTTAAGCCCATCACAACAAGGCACACATAGTTTCAAAGCATTAATGACTTGAACCCATAGTCTAACAAAACACAATCAATTTAAATTCAAGGACTTTAACCCATTATCCAAATAAGACATAACTCAATTTCAAACATTGGGGACTTCAACCCATAGTCTATCAAAGAGATAAATCAAGTCAGGGGTATTAACATATACCTCCATTACAAGTTTCTGAAATAGAAAACCAATGCGGATACTTGAACTTCATGTCCTCTTCCACCTCCCAAGTCGCTTTCTCAGACTTTTGGTTCCTCCATAGAACCTTCTCTGAAGCCACTTATTTTGTTCGTAATCAGAAAACTTGTTGATCTAAGATCCTCACCGGGACCTCCCCATAGGATAAAGAGTCCAAAATACTAACATCATTCAAAGAAACAACCAATGAAGGATCACCCACATATTTTTTCAACACAGACACATGGAAAACCGAGTGAATGGAGTTCATACTAGAAGGCAACTCCAACTCTTAGGCAACACTATCAACCCTCTTCACAATCAAGTAGGGACAAACATACTGGGGACTAAGCTTCCCCTTTTTACCAAACCACATCACTCCCTTCATGGGAGACGCTTTCAAGAATACCCAATCGCCAACACTAAACTTTAAGTCCCTATGCCTCACATCTACATAGGACTTTTGGTTACTTTGAAAGGTTTTCAATCTATCACGAATCAACTTCACCTTTTCTAAGGATTGGTGTACTAAATCGAGGCCAAGCAACTTACCCTCATCAACTTTGTACAACCTAATAGGAGATCGACATCTCCTACCACACAATGCCTCAAAAGGTGCCATGCCAATGCTAAAGTGGTAACTATTATTATAGGCGAACTCAATTAAAGGCAAGTGGTCATACCAACTACCACAATAATCAATCACACAAGCCCATAACATATCCTCTAATGTTTGGATGGTCCTTTCCGCTTATCCATCCGTTTGCGGGTGGAAAGTGGTACTAAGGCTCACTCTAGTACCCAAACCCTTTTGGAACGACTTCCAAAAGTAGGATGAAAATAGAGGGACGTGATCCAAAATAATAGAGATCAAAGCAATGCGCAACTTCATGTTCTTTGCAAGATACAATTTAGCATAATATTCTACCGAGAAATTAGTCCTCGCGGGAAAAAAGTGAGTGGACTTGGTTATTCTATCAACAATGACCCAAATAGAATCACATTGATTCCGGGATCTAGGAAGACCGGTAATGAAATCTATATTAATTTCCTCCTGCTTCCAATAGGTTAATGGGACCTCTTGATACTAGCCCCCAGGGCTCATGTGCGCAACTTTCACTTATTGTCACACCATACACTTGGTCGCATAGCTAGCCACGACATGCTTAATATTATTCCACAAATAGAACTCCCTAAGGTCATGATACATCTTGGTGGAACCGGGATGAATAGTATAACGGGATCCATGAGCCTCGGCCATGACCCTTTCCATTAATCCATCGATGTTGGGAACAAATAGCCTACCTTCGTATCTCAAGACACCATACCCCCAATCACAAAGTCCGCAACCTTATGTTGACCTACATTACTCTTGATATTTATCAAGTCGGGGTCTAATAATTGTTTTTCCTTTATCTCAACAACAAGAGATGATTGAGATACTGGATGCACAAAAACACCACCATCCATGGAGTCCGTAAGCCAAACTCCAAGATTATCCAAACAGTGAATGTCTTTCAACAATTCCCACTTATCCTCATCTACATAGGCCAAACTCCCCATGGAAAATCAACTAAGACCATTGGCGACCACGTTTGCCTTACCGAGATGATAATGAAGACTCATAACATAGTCTTTAAATAGGTCTTAGTGTAAAGAAATATTGATAATCACTGTAAGAACATCCCAACGATAGTGATAAAAAGATGCCTCCCTCGAATTGGAAATCATAGTAACCATATCGTATCTACAAAACCGTGATCCCGTAAGTAGCTACCCTCAACCATAAATTTATAAAAAAAACTCCTATCAAAGCTCATAAATGATAAACCATTGTTGTAACTTATGCCAATATTGTTATAGAACTCAAGATAATGATAGCAATAAAGCATATGTTAGATTCAAATTGGAATTGAAATGCATTTACATAAATATAAGCATAACTGCTAAGCGGAAGAAAATCAAGGATTTCAAGCCTATCTTTCAAATCATAAAGTTATATATATCGGGAAGATAAGTCCACTAAGGTAAGGTGGGTCTTGAAAACTAGGTCAAAGAGGTGCAATCCAGGACCAGTTGCTACTCTATTTGAGAAAAGGAGATAAAATAGGCTAGGAATCAAGTCTAATTCTTGCCTGACCCAAGGTAATAACCTAAACTAGTGGCTAGGCATCTAACTAAGCGTAAAAGAAATTAATGCCATATAAACCAGCTAAAAAGGGTAGTGGAGCTCACTTCATTGTCCTAACAAGAAAACCTGGGCCAGAACATATTCAACTCAAGTCTAACGCTTTCCATTCTAATATCCAGGTACTAATAGCACTAATCCTAGCCCTAAAGGATTATACTGCACTATATAAAAGGAGAATGGGCCCAAAATCAACAAAAATGGGGCCCTAATTGGCTAAATAAAGCGTAAAAGTACTAAAATGATACCAGGTCTAAAACTAACTGCCCAAAACTAGAAAAATATTTCCCAAATGCCATAAGTAAGTCAATCAAAAATATGGTAAACCTAAACTACCTGGATACTGCCAAATATTCGTTGAATCCTCTAAACTAGAGCTTTCCCTTTTTAGAGGCCTCCGAGAGATGTCACACTATCAAAATAATAATCTATGCATTAAAATGAGAAAATCAACACCCATATTTTGTATAAACGCTCTAGGTCAGAAATTAGGCAAAAAATTCCATGTGGGATCCACTTGCAAAATTGCAAAATTGAAACCATCATAACACCCATGCAACTCAAGGAACAATTACTATAAACATATAGAAAATTCCAAGATCAAAATAGTCTTAAACCAGTCCCAATAATAGTTAAAATAAATAGCTAAAATTGAGAATTAATTGAGATATTAAGTAGAAGCTTATGGGAATTCAAAGATATAGGGCCCACAAACTCATTCACAAGTTATTCCCAATTCAGCTATACGATTCTGTCACAATTTACAAGCTTATTTACTCTATAATATCATTGGTACTTAGAAAAATATGAAGGAAAATGAAAAGAGAAGTATATATAGTGTTAGGGTTCCCTTAGTCACAAATGCTAGACCCCTATCACAAATGTAGGTGCCATCCCAGTCAATCCAATGCAAATGTTATCGGCTCACCGCAATCACGAAGAAGAAGGTTAGACCTTCCTGGTCGGCCTTTGCTTTGAAAATGCGAAGGCTAGACCGCGAACATAGATATCCAAAATCTTGACCCTCGCAAATGCAAAGGCCCTTTTTAGCCTATACCGGGTTTTAATGCACCAATAATATTGACATTTGCAAATATTCTAACTAGGCCCTCGGTATTGATTTGGAATCCCATAATTGCAAACAAACTATGCTACCCAAAAAAATTTAACATTCCTAACTCAATAGCATCATAGAAATATCCATCTAAGGTTGTTTTGATAAAAAAGTGGGTCCCACACCCCAAATGCTTGTTTTTACTAAATTACACCCCATACCCTAAAATGAGATTAGAAGCCTCGAGACTCGTACGA
Source organism: Capsicum pubescens (assembly GCA_030864215.1). Taxonomy (NCBI): domain Eukaryota; kingdom Viridiplantae; phylum Streptophyta; class Magnoliopsida; order Solanales; family Solanaceae; genus Capsicum; species Capsicum pubescens. Next base: position 151,144,403 of record CM061543.1, on the reverse strand, counting down.
AAGGTCTCCCTTGCCTAAAATCAATATTTTTGATTTGTTGATGAATTGCTCAATAACTTAACTGTCAATTCCAACAAGTCATAATTGACCCGGGGCAGCTATAGGAAAGCTCTAAACACCAAAAAGGAACAAAACTTAGAAATGGCTTGTTGGTCATTACAATATCCACTGTTAAAAAGGATTTTCCTTTGCAAGAGTAAAGGATCAAGACATAACTGAAATCTCAACAGGTAGGGATACTGGGTGTGCATATCACACTCAGTCTCCCAGATAGCCTCTTCAATTGGATGTTGATGACACTAGACTATTACTAATGGAATATCTTGGAGAGCACCTCCTGATATCTGTGGATATGATAGATACAGGCTTCTCAAAAAATGTTAACTTCTTATCCAATTGAACCAAGTCCCAACAAAGCACGTGAGACTCATCTAGGATGTATCATTGTTGCACAGTATATTAGGTGGATAACTGAGAAGGCTGGGGGAAAATCTAACACCTATGCAACCTCCTAAACTATCGTAAAGACCTCGATTAGTCCAATATACCTAGGTCTGATCTTACCACTCCTCCTACACCTCATTACGACCGATACTAGCAAGATAAATTGGTCACCAACTCTAAACCTCAACGTAAGAAGTCTACGGTCAGAATAACACTTTTTCCTTCTTTAAGCTGCCCGAAGCCAATCTTAAAAAAATGCAAATCAAGTTTAATTACACAGAAAGCATATTTGTACCATGGGGCCTAACCTCAAAAATCTTAAACCAACCAACTGAAGATCAACAAGGCCTACCATACAACACCTCGAATGGGGCCATTTGAATACTCAAATGTAATTTATTATTATACACAAACTCCATAAAAGAGAAAAGGTCCCATTGACCTCCGAAATACAAACACAAACACAAAGCAGTTCTCCAAAACCTGAATAATTCGCTCTGATTTCCCATGAGTTTAGATAAAAGGTGGTGCAAAGGAAAATATTAGTACCCAAATACTACTGAAATGTCCTCCAAAAGATAGAAGTAAACTAAAAATGTTGGTCTGAAATAATAGACAAGGTACTCTATGAAGGTGAACCACCTCATAAATATTGATACGAGCCAGCCTCTCTTCACTGTAGGACGTCTGAATTGGTATGAAATAGGTAGATATGGTCAATCGATCAATGATGACCTAAATTCTATCAAAACCATGAGAAGTGTTATGTAAACCACCTATAAAATCCATAATGATCCACACCCATTTCCACTAGGGAATGGGTATTATCTGAAGTAATCCACTAGGTCTTAAGTGCTCGGCCTTTACCTACTAAAAAATAGGCACCAAGCTATAAACTCTGTTATATCTCTCAGCATACCACTCCATCATTGATGCCACCTTAAATACTTATACATCTTAGTTTTCCTAGCATGAAAAGAATATTTTAAGCAATGAGCCTCTCGAAGGATCAGATTTATCAAATCTCCGACCCTCAAAAGACAAATACGAATGTCAAATCTCAAAATACCCTCTAAATCTATGATAGCCTCCTTGACTTACTTCTCAACACCTAATCTCAAATGCTACAAAGTCTTCTATCCTTAAACCAATGACCCCAAATTTTCTCTAACAAGGAAGATCTAGCCATAACACTAGCAAAAATCCTGTTGGGGTCAGAAATGTCAAGTCGAACCATCAAGTTAGCCAAGGAATAGATTTCCAAAGGCAACAAGCTATCTAAAATTGAAATGAAGCCTAAGGTACCTATAAACACTACCCTTTAACTCAAGGCGTCCGCTACCATATTCAACTTGCCTGAATGATATAGAATAAAGATATCATAGTCCTTCAGTAGCTCAATCCATCTAGGCTACCTCGAACTAAGCTCTACTAGGTTAGAATATGTTGAAAACTATGATCGTCAGTGAAGATGTCTCATCAAAATACAAACAAGTAATGCATGTAAATCTTAAGCATAAAAACTACAACAACCAACTCCAAATCATGAGTGGGGTAGTTACGCTCATGTACCTTCAATGGCCTTAAATCATATGCAATAACATGGACCTACTACATCAAAACACACCCTAAGATAACACTAAAAGCATCACAGTAAACAGTGAACCCTTCATCCTAAACTGGAAGAGTTAGAGTAGGAGCTGAAGTAAACAAATCCATGAGCCTCAGAAAACTTGTCTCACAAATTGCAAACTAATAAAATGCAACCTCCTTCCTTGTTAATCTAGTTATAGGGGCAAGAATATTAGCAAATCTATTAATAAATCACCTATAGTAGCTTGCTAACCCAATGAGGTTGCCAACCTTAGTAAGAGACATAGGCCTAGTCCAATCATAATAGCCTTAATATTCACTAGGTCCACCATAATATCATATTTGGACACCATATGCCCTAACAAAGCTAAAAACTCAAGCCAAAACTTGCATTTTGAGAATTTGGAATAAAGCCTATGATTTATCAAAGTGTGAGCGTAGTCCTCAATTATGGCTCGTGCTTCTCCTTACTCCCTGAATATACAAAATCTTCATCTATGAAAACTATCATGAAAGTCTAAATAAGGCCTTAAAACATGGTTCATAAAATCTGTAAATGTTGTTGGGGCATTAGTCAACCAAAAAGACATCACCAGGAACTCATAGTGGTTGTAACGAGTTTTGAAGGCTATCTTAGTGATGTCCTCAGCATTGATACTCAACTGGTGGTATTAAGGATAGTCAATTTATATTAGAAAATGGTCAAAAGCACTCTAACCTGTATCCGAATTTTCAACTACACACCTATACTTTGTGGGGTCCTATTACCCCCAGACTATTTTAAAATTGAATTATTACACTGGTAAAGGCTTATATGGCAACGAGAGTGTATTTCGCTCTCTTTGAGAGAGTGTGCCATCAAAAAATATGAAAATTTTATTTTTTATATTTATTTTGAATATAAATATATAAATTATTTAAAGTATTATTATATTTTTATTATTAATTTCTTTCTTCTGTCCAATACCATTGCCAAATTCTATCCACCACCATCCCACCATTGCTTCCACACAACCACCACCATCTCCATAATTTACCCACTTCTTCACCTTCCTTGATTTTCCTCCCCACTTAAGTCATCAACCCATATTATTTAAATTATTATTGTATTTCTTATTACTAATTCTTTTCTTCTTCCTACCACTTTAGCCAAATTATCTCCACCACCATCCTGCCAATGTCGTTGACCACCACCATCTCTTTGTTCACTTCATCTTCCTTCATCCTCCCCCTCACCCCATATAAATCCTCAACCTTCTCATATTTTACATTTCTAAATTCACCCAAAATCTTGCCTAAATTTCAAGAATTAAGAATCAAGCATAAAAAAATCAAGAATCTTTAAGACAACATTGTATTGCTAATACCAAGTTATGTTTCACCACACTTCAATCTAAGTCAATCCTCTAATTTAAAATATTGATCTTATCTCACCCACCATCACTACCCTATTAGCCGCCGCCGTCGTTGCAAACTCCATTAATGATTTTTGTTGAGATTCATCACTAGAAGAAGATTCTTAATCACATTTTAAAGAAATTTGGCCCATTTTTGCATTTTCAGCTATTAGTAGAACCATTGATATTGTTTTAATGGTGAAAAAATGGTGGAAAGTGATGAAAAGAAGAAGAATGGAGAAGAAAGTAACTAAAAAATAATTTTAAATAAAAAATACATGTGTTAAATATGAGATTAATATGTGTATTGCACTGCCTACTCTAAATTTGGGCGTAGTATTTCGGGGTGGAATTAGTTTCACTTTAAAATAGTTCAAAGGGGTAATAGAACCCCCGAAAAGTATAGGTGTGTAGTTGGAAATTCAAATATAGGTTGGGGAATTTTGACCATTTTCTCCAATTTATATCAATCTTAAAATACATTGGCGCATCCTGAAGCTAGTCAAACAAATCATTGATATGAAGTATAAGATACTTATTCTTCACAATCTCCTTATTTGTTTCCTTTGGTCAATACACATACGCATAGAATCATCCTTTTTCTTTTACAAAAAAAAAAATTAGATCCCTAAGGTAAAATACTCGATATGATAAAACCCTTAGCTAGAAGATCTTAAAGCTAAATATTTAGCTTCTTTATTTTGGTGGGAGCCATATAATAAGGATCCTTAAAAATAGGTTGGTTTCCTAGATCAAGATCTATAGAAAACTCTATATTTCACTCAAGAGGAATGATAGATAGGTCATTAGGAAAAATATTAGATAAATAACAGACAACGGGAACAGAGTAAAGTGAAGGACTCATAAAACTAACATCCCAAACATAAGCAAGAAATGACTCATTTCCCATCATTATAAATCTCTTAGCCTTAATATAAGAAATAATCCCTATCAAAGCACAACTAAAAGACTCCTACCACACAATCGAGGGTATACTAGGCATGGCTAAGGTAACAGTCTTTGCTAAGTAATCCATGACCACATAATATGGGGATAACTAATCCATGCCAAGAGTCACATCGAAATCCACCATATCTACACAATAAGATCGACATATATATTATACACTCAAATAGTCACCAAACATGATCTATATATCTGATCCACTACTTAGGAATTACCCTAGAGTAGCTACATGCAATGTCATATCTAGAGAATCTAAAGCCAACTATGGTGTATAATAAATAGAAATATACTAAAAGGTGGATCATGGATCAAATAAAGAAGAAGTTCAATGATAGTATACTAAATTCATACATGTGATCAAAGAAGTCAATGCTTAGTCTCTAACCTACTGAGCACATAATATAAATGTCCCTGCTCGCTACCAGACTGGGTGCCTTCTCGACCACCTATCCTACCTTCTTAAAGACCACTTTTGAAACTCTAGGGACTACCCCCAGTACTTTATGAACTACTCTTAGAGGAAGTGGTACTTCTCTAACAGCAGCACACTCTAAAAAAAGACTAATCATACTATGCTGGGGATATTCATAAGCAAAGTGATGAACAACCCCTAAGTAATAATATTTCACTTTCACTTTGATTTTTCTAAAAGGTATGGATAATCAGGAATGACCACCTTTTCTTAATAACCCTTGGTGGTTGAATATCATTTAGAATACTAGAACTACTATAACATAGCTGACCCCCACTAATATTTAAAGCACTGCGTGAATGGTCTTATTAGACTGAACTTAATGCTAATAAGGCTGATGTTGTGGCATCTCCACTCAAATACCCAGCCTCTGGACTATGAGCCACTACGGCTCTCACTATAACCACCCTTAAAATCAGGCTTCTTATTATTACCTTTTTGAGACTTAAAATCCATCTCCTCTTTAGAAAAAATATACTTGGCGATATTAGAAAAAAACTTCTCCCAACTCACCAAAATATGAGTAGCCCAATGAAACAGTAGTCTCAAACCCCTAACAAAGAATTATATTCTCGCATACTATATGGGCAGAATCATAGTGGCGTCTTTTTCTAGTTTGCGAAATCTTACCTCATACTCGGCCATAGTCATAAAACCCTATCTCAATGCAGAAAACATATCTTTCAGATGCTAGCACATGTCGTATGACATAACTTCCCCAAGAAAGCTTTAAAAATATTGAGTCCAAGTCACAAGTAGAGATCCAGATGTTTGGAAGAAGGATAACCTCCACACCACTATCCCGCTACTCTATCAAGCAGATAAGTAAAAAAATCTACTTTGTGTGACACAACCAAACCAAAAATTACATAACCTCTTCTTATAACTAGTAAGAAAACATAAGTATTCTCTTCTAGGGTCCCGACAAACCCAGGAGGGGTCAATCTGAGAAATCGGACCAAATCTTCAACTCCTCTAAAAACATAATTGGTTGGGCCACTATCAATTGTGGAGCTATCAGTGTTGGTTGAATCTCTACTGTGGGAGACATAGGTGTAGGTTATTCGCTTAAATCAAACCATCCTGTGTTACTGGTTGAGCTTCATTGTCCAGCAGACCGCTAACTAACCCTAATAACTGAACCAACTTATCATAAATGATCAAAGATTATATCAACTTTGGTGGGGCCTAGGCTGCTGGCCTACCTGCTGTTATAGCAGCAAAACTCTAAGGCTATGTTTTCCTTAAAATTGATAATATGATCTGGTAATGGCTCATTAGCTTGATCTCAAGATGGGGTTGTAGCTCTAGCCTTCCTTGTAATTCAGGATCAACCTCTACCTCTAACTGGAGCTCTAACAGTCAGATTAGGGTCCTGATCTCCGACTACCGTACACCACAACCTAACCATCTACAAAAGAGTGAAATAAACAAGAATTTAGAAACTAATACATACACAACACATAAAAGTAAAGCAAATAGAGAATGTTTTCCTAAAAAGTTATATATCCTCCAAAAGATAGGATACAAACATCTCCATATGGATTCCCAGGACTTTGGCTCTCCTACCAACTATATTGGTGAAACTTAGGATCTGATACAAAGTTTTCATGACCAAACTTCTTAGGTCATGATTGTACAAACTTATTCCACCAGTAGATATGCCAAGTCATTGCTCGGATCAATAAGTAATGGGCTAATGAAAAAATATTAAGGAAAATAGAAAAAAGTTAATACCGACAATAATATAAGAAGAAGTAGGGATATATATATATACAAACAAACATCTTGTATAAGAGAAAAAGAGGACAAAATGAACCAAAGAATCCCTCCCAATGTACCAGATCCTCTATAACGAAAAATAAGATTACTAGGCAGTATCCAAAATAAACACATATGTAGTAGACTTAGAATACAAAAGAATAGAACAGGAACAAATGGAAGAGGATCAACCTTGGACTCTAGAAATCTCACCCCATCTCTGTATCATTATATGGCATAAAAAAGTGTTAATGCTAGTGGCTCATACTTAGATCTTCATCGGAGAAAAGATGCAGAAGTTCAGTATGACTACCAAAGCAAAGGGCACTCAGTAGGCATCATCAGTCGACTAAGCTTAAATATAGTAAAAGTATAAATAAAATACGTGTGTAAAGCTACGTCAATAGTACTATGGGTAGAAACATAAATATCTATTGATTTAGGAAAGTGTAGTAAAGAAAGTAAACAACTCAAAAGTAAGAGAAATGCACTACAACAACTTTTTTGGTGAATATGTAACTTCTATTCATCAAAAAAACATTACAAAACAACTAGATACTCATTTTTAACTCAGTGCCAACTCTCAATATACCTATTATAGAGACACCAAAACTACTCAACTATAGCTAAACATAATATTTACATAGAACCAACTAATTTGTTTGAATAACATTTCTTTTTTTTATGTGTTTTCCCTGCAGTGTGCAGTTGGACAACAATACTTCCTGCTCTTTGTGTTAGAGCCATTATTTGATTAGTAATCCATCTTGCATTTATTTCAACTCAAATATGATAAAATTCAATAGCAAAACATAATCTAAGTATGCTAGCTCTTGGTCTGCTATTGGGCATATGTTGTGCCAGCCATTGTATTTCTTAATTCCAATATCCTATAAGCTTCTATATCCGAACCACATCAAAAGTGAACTCCAAAGTCTCTGAGAATAACTACAGTTGAAGAACGAGTGATTAAAGTTTTCCTCTTGATTAGTTCCACATAAAACATAGTCTTTTTGCACTGTTATTCCATGCTTACTCTATCCATAGTAGATAACTTGCTATGTAATGCCAACCAGAGAATAAAGTGTGTTTGGGTATCAACCCTTTCACCAAGGCTACTTTGTTCCAAATAACCTTAGAGTATTGAGGCTTCATTCTACGATAAGCTTTTTTAATGCTAAAACTTGTTTGATTAGTCATTTGTTGTAGCTTAGCATGCACACTTGCGGTATCAGGTAGCTAACCTCTACATCAAATACCTTCTTAAGAATCCAAATAGCTTGCTTTGGAGTATCCATTATATAAAAATTATGCCTCTTTATATAATATGTAAGGACCCAATGGACCCATAGTTAGTCTCGTTTTTGTTAAACAACCCATAGTAGTTTACATATTACAACTCTATTCCAGTACATAATATCATTAACATTTAGACCCTCTATAGTTTTAGGTTGAAATATTCTTTCCCAAGAAACTAAAGCATTCCCGAAACAATTGTTACTTCCTTTCCATAAAAAAGTTCTACAAACAGTGTTGACCATAGTAATAATCTTCTTGGTCAATAAGAAGATTTGTGCCTAATAAGTTTGTATCTCAAATAAGAAACTCTTCACCAGCTATAATCTATCACTATAGGCCAATAATTTTAAAGACCAACATTTAATTCTGGATATCATCCTCTCCCCAAGAGGCATACATTAAGACATAGAGAGCTTTCTTGTAGAAAGAGGAACTTCAAAGTACTTGAAAGGAAGTTCACTGAGTGTTAGATTCAATTTCCTCAGTATCTGGTCTAAAATTCTGTTGAAACCCTAACAATAAACAATAAGTTTTTCTCCATGTTTAGAAACAACTGATAAATAGTTGAATGAATCAAATAATAGTTAGATATATATTTCATCAACCCTGAAGCTCATGAAGAGATCATCAACAAAACAAATATGAATAAAGGCAGGAATATTGGAATAATAGTGGCATAACACTTGTTTTAGGATAGTTGCCATTGGTTCATGGATTGAGCTTATCCACTACAAGTCATGGCTACTAGGCAATCGTAAGTTACATAGCATGTGTGTACACTGTACACCCTGATTTAGAGTGCTTGATGATTCCTTAAGTGAATCAGGGTATGTTTTATATTATTTTATGGTTCTATGTGTGGACCAAATGAGTTGTTAGTATGTTTGGGTTCATTTGTGGGGACAAATTGTGTTGATATTACTTGGATTCCTTATGTGGACTGGTTCAATTGACTTGATATCATTTATTGGTTCCTGGCATGAACTATTTCTTGATGCATTTACAAGATAATAATTGATATGATTAAGTGTAAAAACTGATTTGGGTGTAAATTGACATGGGTTGTTGATAATGAAATGAGTAGTAATATGCATAACTGAATAGATTGGCATTTAATTGTATGTTGAGGAATGCTAAGTAACCTACATCATTTATATTATTATGTTAGTACCTGTTTACTAATGTATAGTTAAGTACTTATATCTTTTGTACATTTTAGCATCTTCTACCAGACCTCATTTGTAGGTGACAACGCGTTTCTAATTTAAGGGTGAACCTGATCTTGTCCTTATATCTGGACATAGACATTTATTTCACTAATGTTGCTTTCTAGGTTGTACCCGTAGAATTTTTAATTAGAGTTCTGATATGAAGAAAATTAGTTTTGGGGATTTGTTTAGAGGCTATTATTTCCTTTTAAAATATTTAAATTGTTCGAGATGGTTGCCTCTATTTATTGAAAGTTAGTTGTTTATTCTCTATAAATTGCTTTGTTGGACATACCAAAAAATTTGGTAATTGGTATTCGGTAATTTGGTGTTTGGTATGGTATTTGGGAGAAAAAATTTAATATTTCGGTATTCGGGATTGTGTTTGGTTCAAGATATTAATACCGTTTGGTATTCGGTATTTACCGAATACTATATATATATATATATATATACATATAACCAACCCAATAGACAATAGTATTAGTCATTCCAAAAAATCTCTTGAAACTTGATAATATATTCGTAAAAAGAAATAAAAATAATACTAAATAAGGTTTCTATTAAATATACTCTTTGAAGTTTAAACGTACATTTGCACTTCTCCAACTTTAATATGGTAAAACCAAATATCGTACCGAATCGAAGTCTAATTTACCGATTACCGAATTACCGAATCGATGTTCATAAGTATGGTATGTTGTATCTATGTTCAAATATCGATTACCGAATTACCGAACCCAAACTTTAAAAATACCGAACCAAATACCGAACGTCCACCCCTAGTTGGACACCTATTTTAGGGTAGATGATTCTCGCAAAGGTGGGTTGGTGTGGTTTACACTCATAAACTAAAAAGGAATTTTAGTAGTAGAGATATAAGAACGAAGGATCTACAGTTATGTTTATGTGAAAGTAATTTGTTTAATAATTGGTCTGATCTTTGTTCTATGAATTCTTATTGCTGTACTTTTTCTTTGATTTCTTTATGTCAGATAGCTTCCGAACGTCCTGTAATTTAGTTGTAGTTAGTGGATTATCGATGTGTTTATTATGCACATTAGGTGCTTGATGAAACTTCACTACGACCTAATAGAGATTTCTTGGGAAAGCAATTGTCCATCATTCTTCCAAATTGATAAAGATCAAAACTATGAAATAAAAAACTAACTATGATACGAGGAAATAAGGATAGAGATAGATGAATGAAAGTACACATAGAACAAGTTAGGAATTGAAATGCAACCAAAGGGTTTGTTAAACCTTGAATCCTCAATTCATATTACCTACATGCACCTAAACTTCTATGTTGACCACAAGGGAATCAAGTACCAGGCAACCAATGATTCTAAACAAGAATTCAGCGTAAGCTAATCCAAGCTCACACACCCTCACAAGAGAGTAATTGTTCATTAGCATCAAAGTTAACCTACAAATGAAAGAGAAAATCCTATTTATAGCCAAGGTCTACTTATTATAATTATGGACCCAAAAGTGACCCATTTAAGCATAAATGGAACACGCCCACACAACCCAATCACACGCTCACACATGTGGCTTAGCAGGAGGTTCTGGAAAGGCACATGCAATCGTATCTCACCCATATTTGGCATAGGTTGATTCGCAGGTCCTTCCAAGGCCTCTCGAAGCTCTTCCTTGTTTCCGTTTGACCTTTCCAAGGCCTCTTTGACCCTCTTTATAGGTAATCTCCATTATGTGGAACCATTTTGGTAGCACTAAGGAGACATCAAGCACCTCTAACTTTGTGATCATTGTATCCAAAGGTCTAGATGCATTTTGGATTGTATCATCCTCTCCTTCTTAAAGAAGATTCATCCTCGAATCTAAATCTTGAAAGCACAAGAGAAAAACAAACAACCAATATTTTCCCAAAGCACGAGGGTTATCACAAGGGTTAACATCTATATTTCTATGCCAAGGAGACACACATTTGGCATATAACCAACGATCATTTGTTATCAATAAATAAATTCATCATACACTACATATAGATGTTGGTTATAAGAAACATTATGAAACAAGAAAACTACCAAGATCGTAAGACATAAGTGTTTCTCTATTTCACGATATGACTATACCCAAGGACTCCCACCTATATCTAAAACAAATTCAATATCAACATGGATGTCATCAAATGCATAGAGGTAGTAAAGGAAGGTATGAAGAAAATGAGTCCCATCCAAGGTATTTCCATACTTAAGAGTTGCAAGGTACTCAAGAAAGCTAGTTATCAAGTCACTAAAAGCTTGAACATCCAAGAATGGAGTCAAGTCATTAGGATGCACATCACCTTCTTTTCAAAACAACCCATGTTCACACAAAATGTATTTTCAACACAATTATGGTCATCATCATAGGCAAAAAGATAGAAAAAAAAGAGTTAAGGACACCATTCTCATCTAAAATTACCATCATACATAAGTATACAAGAAAATTAGACAAGACAATTTAAGCACATTACATTTTTTCCTTCGAGAAACATCCCACAATATGTGTATTCACCAATGGAGTCGTGTTATTAGAGGAATTAGAGGATTTATGAGAAATTAGGCTGCCTCTATTCATGGAATTTAGCATACTTCTAAGATTCCTCCCCATAACTTCAACTTGTCCAACCATATAAGTGTGCCAAATATTAGGAAACAAGAGTTGCACATCAAGTACGCACCAAAGGCTCTCCCCAAAGCAACAAATATATTTGGAATTTTGATTGCAAGGCCCACAAATTTAAGCACCAAAGACCAACACCATAAAGGAATATTGAACACACTAATACTCTCATAGTATGACATGATATCAATCAATTTCAAGGGCCTACCTAATATGAGAAAATTATTATCATGCCTTCGAGGATCACTAAGAATAGAAGGGGGTAAGTGTATACCCCAGAAATGAGGCCTTAAACTTGTTCTCTTGTCATCCACATGTGCTTTACAAGGACCTTTCCTTCCATTCATCAACTTGGATAAATAGGCTTGGTCCTCTTGCCTCTTTGTAGGAGTTTTTTTGGGAGGTAACTCCTTCTTTTGATTCATGGGGTTAGATGTTTCACCCCTTGTCACCAAGTATCCATCAATCCTTAGGAGTTGATTTAGAATACTTCCTTTATCAAACTTAGATTCCTTAAATAATAACTCATATAGGACTTAAAACTTATGCTCATGAGAGGTTCTCTTTGAATCCTCCTTCAAGAGCATTAGCTCATGAACCTGCAAAAGAGAAATATTAGTACTAGTTAAAATGCTAGTACCTTGGTTAGTATGTCTTGGGTTTGACAAGTCCCACAACTAAGTATTCCTTGACTGCCTCCAATAATTAAATCATTGGCTTAACATTCTCATATAACTCCCCTTCTTGAGTCAAGTCCTTTTTTCCATAACTAAGGATACCTTCTATGGAGGTTAGATGTCCTTTTATACTTCCCGAAATTTGATTTTTATCCTTAATAATCCCCCATATAGACTTTGAGGTTTCACTCTTCATGGAACTTCGACCATCTTTGACCATGGTACCATACAATAAAAAATACTAAACAAAGACAACAAATAAGTTATCTTAAGAAATCAACCTCACAAGCTCTCCGAGCACACACTATTGTTTTGCCCCTCAATTAGCATTGCTAGCGTAGAAAGGTTGGTTGTACTCCAATAGAAGACATGGTGTCAATTGCTGCTTATGATCAAAATATTTTAGTGTTTGATATTGAAAAAATGACTCAAAACACACTGATGTACTTAAAAAAGAAATAGCAATGAAACAAAAAAAAAGCACACAAAGAAATCGATAAAGAAAGAAAACAGACTCTAAAATAAATTAATCAACTAATAGATAGATTACTAGTTGTTAGTTAGTATTTATGAATCAAGAAACGAGATTAAGAATCAAGAAAAGGAATTAAGAAGTTGGAACCTGAAAAAAATCAATTTCAGAGTGATTGGCATGTATCCGGGTGAGATGTGGCCGCATGTGGCATCTGCCTTCCCATATGGCATTCGCAGGTCACTTTCTAGTGGATTTGGAAGACCTACCAAGGTTACCTGTGTAAGCATATGCCTAGCACAGATGGCCAGTTTCATCTCAATTTGTACTTCAACTTTTGTTTTTTTGTGGGCCCTAGTGTACTCTCTTTTAAAGAATAAGCCATTTTTTGTTGGATATTCCTTTATACAAATAGCTTTTCTTAGTTTTTGTTTCTCTTTCTAGGATCAAACAAAACTTTTTGGATGGATATTCCTCTTGAAGGTATGAATTTCTTCGAGAATACAAAGAACACCAAAAATTTCCAACTAACTCATTTTTGCTCGGAATGCGGTGAAATTTGAAATTCAAACTCCTTTCGACCTCCCAAACACATTCCAAATGACCTTAAGCCTCCAATTTCAACCAATTCTTCATATTTTGAACCCACTAGCTAATTTTTTTCACACTTCAAAAAACTAAAAAATGATGGATTTTTGGAACTTCTCCAAATAGAACCAAAACTTAGGTCTAGGGATTTTTGATATGGGAAACACTTTCCAATACTTTTAAACCCACAAATCAACACCAAATAATCAAGATTTAAAAAGCCACTTCTTTTTTTATTCAAGTTCAAGTATAACAATGGAGGTATTTTTCACACTTTTCCAAACACACCCAAGGTTCAAGATCCAACCTATATATCACTAGATGGAACTAATCTATTGCAAAAACAATAAAAATAACTCAAAAACACAAAAAAAAAGGTTTTTCTTCAAAAATGTTTTTGACACTACCTTTTTTATTTGAAGATATTAATTTCAAAATGAGAATCGTAAGGACGAATCTAAGCCTTGCTCTGATACCAAATGATAAAGATCAAAATTATGATTTGAAAAAATAACTGCGATATGAGGAAATAAAAATAGAGATTATATGAAAGCAAGTAAAGATTGACACAAGATAGTAATTGGAATGCAAACAAAAGGTATATTAATCCCTTAATTCTCAATTCAAATTATGTACAAACACCTAAACTCTTATGTTGACGATAAGAGAATCAACTCCTAAGCAACCAGTGTTTCCAAATGAGAATTCCAGGTAAGCTAATCCAAGCTCACACATACTCACAAAAGAGTAATTATTCATTAACATCAAAGTTAACCTAAAATGAAGAGAAACTCCTATTTATAGCCAAGAGCTAATTATTACAAATATGGGCTCAAAAGTGATCTATTTTAGCAAAAAGGGCACATTCTCACACATGTGGCTTTGCAGGAGCTTTTGGAAGGGCATATGTGAATGCATCTCACCAACTTGCGGGCACAGGCTGTTTCGCAGATCCTTTCAGGGCCTCTCCAAGCTCTTCTTTGCTTCTGTTTGACCATGCCAAGTCCCCTTGTCTCTCCTTGAAGGTAATCTCCATCTTATTACACCATTTTGATGGCCTTAAGGAGTCATCAAGCACCTCTAACTTTATGATCATCCCCTCCAAAGGTCTGGAGGCATTTTAGATTGTATCAAAAGTTGCCTACTAAAGCCTATTTTGTAAATTTTAGACCCTTAAGACAGCTTTTGCATCATATGACTTCTGAGCTATTTTTTAATATTAGAAGAAAGAAGCTTCAACTGCAAATTGTATCTAATATTTATTCAGCTTATATGTTTTTTAGATTATTGTCATACTTTACTTGTTCGATCACTGAGTTTCTTTTTTAGCACAGGTGATCATTGAATCTATTATTGTTGTTTTATGTTAATACATATGTTTCTCTCATGATGCTAAAAAAATTAGGCCTGAGGGAAACATTCATTTATGTTGGCCCTCTTGTAAGCTTCCACTAACAATTATTTTCCCTTCTCAAAATGGTTGGAAAATACTTAGACACAAAGTAGTTTTTAATTATTAAGGTAAGGTAACAAAGATGCACATACGATCTAGGAAATTAGATGGTATAGCCCTAAGAGTGGGTGATTTTGTACTTTTGACCCCAATAAGAAAAGTCTTTAAAAACTAGTCTTTCTTCCTTTTAAAGTATAGTACAAGTATAATTTTTCTTCTCTACATTTCAAATATTTTTAAACTTTCCATACTCATTTGTCTCTCAAATTCTATTTTTATTTTTATTATTTTCACTTTTTTATTTTTTTATTTAATTTTATTTTCAAGTTTTAATTTATTTGTGTCAACCTTCATTTTTTTCTCTTTTTTCTTTTTTTTCTCAAACATTATCTATTGCTTCATTTTTTTTTCTTTTTTTAATTCATTTGTCTCAACCTTTATTTTTCTTTTATTTTTGGTTTTTATCATTTCTCTTTTTTCTCTCATTTTTCTCGAACTATATTTTAATTTCTTCCTCTCATTTTTATTTTTCTCAATTTTTTTAATTCTTCGCTTTTTTCTTTATCTTTATTTTTTTTCTTGTCTTTTTTTTCTCAGTCTCTTTTTTTATTTCTCTATTTTGTTTGATCTCTTTTTTCTTTTGTTTCAACTTCTATTATATTTTGCTAATAAATAAAAAATTGGATAATCAGCAAAAAGATCTTCTTTTTTTGACATCAAAGCAAATTTAAGGGTATGAATTGTAGTTAGGAAGTTCTTTGGGATAAGTTTTGCCTCTAAGGCAAAAGTTATAAAATAACTCATAAATCAAGGCACAATGTGGTAGTGTAAAGTTTTGCTTGTGGAGCATAACTTGTTGTTTGAAAATCCTTGAGTCAAGTGTTGCTTCTAAGGCAAGAGTTATAGAATATCTCATAAATCAAAAAATAAGATGGTAGTGTCAACACTTGTCCATTGGGCGTAACTTATTCTTTTGGAAGGTTCTTGGGCTAAATTTTGTCTTTAGAGGCAAGACTGAAAGAGCATCACATAAATCAAGACACAATATGATAGTGTCAATTCTTGTCCATGGGGTTTAACTTGTTGGTTAAGTCTTGCCTCTAAGGCAAGAGTTATAGAATATCTCATAAAATAAGACACGATATAGTAGTGTCAACTCTTGCCCAAAGGGTGTAACTTGTTGTTTGAAAGTCCTTGGACTAATTCGGGCCTCTAATGCAAGAGTTATAGAACATCTCACAAATTAAGACATAATATGGTAATGTCAACTCTTACCCATGGGCCATAACTTATTGTTTAAAAGTCCTTGATTTATAAAATATCTCATAAATCAAGACACAATGTGATAGTCTCAAATCTTGTTCTTGGAGCGTAACTTCTTGTTTAAAAGTCCTTAGGCTAAGTCTTGCCTCTAATGCAACAGTTATAGAACATCTCATAAATCAAAACATAATGTGATAGTGTCAACTCTTACCCATGTGGCGTAACTTAGTATTTGAAAGTCATTGGATTAAGTCTTACCTCTAAGAAAAGAGTTATATAATATCTCCTAAATCAAAATACAATGTGGTAATATCAACTCTTGCTCGCGATGCACAACTTATTGCTTAAAAGTCCTTGGTCTAAGTCTTGCCTCTAAGGAAAGAGTTATAAAACATCTCATAAATCAATACACAATGTGGTGGTGTCAGCTCTTGCCCATGGGGCATAAGTTGTTATTTGATGGTCCTTAGGCTGAGTCTTACCTCTAAGACAAGAATTATAGAGCATTTCATAAGTAAAAAATACAATGTATTAGTGCTGACTCTTTCCCAATGTACGTAACTTGCTTGAAATTTCTCGGGATAAGTCGTGCCTCTAAGGCGAGAGTTGTAGAACTTCTTATAAATAAATATATAATATGGTAGTGTCAACTCTTTCTTGTGGAGCATAATTTGTTGTTTGAAAGTCCTTGGGCTAAGTCTTACCTCTAAGTCAAGAGTTGTAGAACATCTCATAAATGAAGACATAACGTGGTAGTGTCAACTCTTGCTCGTGGGGCATAATTTGTAGTTTGAAAGTCGTTGAGCTAAGTATTGCCTCTAAGACAAGAGTGGTAGAATATTTCATAAATGAAGACATAACATGGTAGTGTCAACTCTTATCCTTGGGGCATAATTTGTAGTTTGAAAGTCCTTGAGCTAAGTCTTGCCTCTAAGGGAATAGGTAGTGAATATCTCCTAAATAAAACATAACGTGGTAGAGTCAACTCTTGCCGGTGGGGCATAATTTATTGTTTGAAAGTCCTTAAGCTAAGTCTTGCCTCTAAGGTAAGAGTTATAGAACATCTCATAAATCAAAACACAATGTGGTAGTGTCAACTCTTGCCGATGAAACATAACTTATTGTTTCAAAGTCATAAGTCTTGCCTCTACGGTGTCAACTCGTCCCGATGAAACATAACTTGTTGTTTCAAAGTCATAAGGCTTGTCTCTACAATGTAGTAGTATCAACTCTTGCCCATGAAATGTAACTTTTTGTTTGAAAGTCATAAGTCTTACCTTTATAATGTGATAGTGTCAACTCTTGCTGATGAAATGTAACTTGATTGGAAGAAATAGAAGAAAAGAATAAAAATAATAAAAATTGCGAAAAAAAATAAAATATTGAAAAATAGAAATCATAAAAAATGTAGAAGTTGAGAGAGAATGGAAAAAAAATAAAGGTTGATAAAAATAAAAATAAAAGATAGAACAAAAATAAAGGCCGAGAAATTTATTTATTTTTTTAAAAAAGTTTTTTTATAAAAGTAGACGTTGAGAGGAGTAAGAAAAAAAAAGTAAGGATTGAGAAAAACTAAAAAGAACAAAAAAAAAAGAGAAAATAAAAAATAAAAAATCAAAGTAAATAAAAAAGAAAAAGAAGAAGTTGAGAGGAAAAAAAGGAAAAAAGTAAGGGTTGAGAAAAATCAAAAATAAAATGAGAAAATAAAATATAAAAATAAAAATAAAATTAAAAAGAGTAAAAAATAAAAGTTGAAAGATGAATAAGTATGGAGTTGTTATCCATTATGAGGATCATTTATATAATTTACTCTATTTGTCAAGGATAATTTTTTCTGAAAATATATCACTTAATAACTGAAGGCTATTTTTATGAAACTTTTTATTTGGGGTTAAAACTTGAAAGACACGTTATTTTGAGGCTATTTCTATAATTTCATGTGTAGGTAAACCATATATACATCTTTTGCTTCGAAGGCAAACGTTTTTCCTATTTTATAAGTAACAAACATGTGCAAAACATTTTTGCTTTAGGTTGTGAGTCCATCGTTTTAACAAAGGTGAAACAATTAACTCCCCCTCCGATCCCTACAATGCCTAGGCCAACTCGTTCCGCTGTATGCCTGCGACCTATAGATTATGAACAATGTAATAAGAATCAATTTAGGGCAAAATAAGACCTAGGTTTGATTCTAGTACCATATTAGTGAAATAGTTTTCGAATTTAGAGATGAGTTCAAAATTTTTAGTTTGCGGTTTTAGATTTCAACCTTTTTTTCTTATTTTTTTCTGAATAAAATATTAATACGTATCAAATAAAAATTTTGACTTCAATAGATTGTTTGAACCAAAGCTCTTGGCTTATGCTAAAGCCTCTGGCGCAAGCCTTACTCAGTCTAACTCAATATCAAAAGATATTAGGTGATTTGAACCCATGATCTTTTATCTGATACGGTATTCAAATGTGCATTAGACCACCTCAAATCTATATCTATAATATACTAAAAATGTGAAGCCCTTTAGAAAAATGATTTGAACTTTTTACCCTTCATTAAAAGATCCTCCTTTAGACAAAATTGTCTTTTCACCTTTTTCTTTAATTTATTATTTAATTATTTTTATTATTTTAACTAGACTCCTAAAATATATGGAAACTTTTTATTTTAAAAAGAGTGTCTTCTCTCCATTTTTTTCCAACTTTTCAATGCTTTCACATAAATATCATAAATCTTTTTACCTACACCACCATAATTACTTTATTATACGTAAACCCCTAACCAATCCCTCTCTTACCCCATTGATGAAAAAAAGCATACCAAAATATGATGTTTTGTTTCTGTTAATTATCAAATTTTATATTTTTTTTTATACTGATCAATTAAAAAGATACTCCTAAAATAGAATAGAAAAATATTCCTAAAAGAAGATTTCATTAAGAAAATACTTCTATAAATATTGAGATGCACGTTAAACTAGAGAAGAAACCGATTTACTTGTTGAAAAAATATAATTTATGCTCATCTAAATTGATTCGGTTGCATGTCTAGATTGATGGATGCTTAATTTTCTAACCCTCAACTTCTTCACTATTTTTGACAATATAATAGAATTCAACGTGTGAGTATATATAAATTTTCTTTGTTTTCATTCAAGTCATTCTTTAGGGTCAAATTTTTTGCTCAGACAAGAATTATTTTCATCAAAACTGAAGCTTCGGTATTGTATTATTTTATTATAATTTACAAGTGTGATCACTATTGTATTATTTAATTGTAGTTTACAGGCCGTAGATGAATGTCAGTTGACTTTGAAGAATTTTTTAGATAAATGTTAGATTTAATTGTATTGTATTTAAATCTCTGTTTTGAGATTTTTTTTTTTTGTAAAAGTTAAATTTAGCTGTATTATTTTGATATTTCTATTGTCACATTATTTTGTTATAGTTTACAGGTGGTAAATGAGTGTCAGACGACTTTGAATTTTTTTCTGTAAATGTTAGATTTAATTATATTGTTTTGATGTCTCTATCATCGTATTATTTCGTTGCAGTTTACAGGTGATAGATGAATGTCGATCGGCTTTGATAATTTTTTTTGGTAAAGGTTAGGTTTAATTAAATAAATTCTCCAAAAGATGTTGGATTTAATTATTATATTCATCTTTATTATTTAAACAAATATCTTATTTAGTATAAGATTTGAACTCAATAAAATGAGGTACACGCGCGAGGCGCGTATACCTAAACTAGTAAAGTTTAATTGTTAAGAGAACACACTTTTAATACTACATTATAATGTATACATAGTTTCCTAGCAGAAGAAAAATAAAATTGGAGAAGTTGATGACAACACCATTTATGGTGTGTTGTATGGAGAAAAATGTTTTTCATTAAAAGTATGTTTCAAGAAAATAGATTATTTTTTACTTATTTTTTTTGTGTTTGATACACAAATTAATATTATTTATTCTAAAAATATTTTGTGTACATAAAATAATGAAAATGAATAGGATAAAACTATAGACAGGAGGAAGGGGGCAGGCAGGGCTGTGGTTGGTGGGTCACAGGGCGTCAGGTAGGTGGGGGTAGGGTAAATGTTTTTTTTTTGAAAAAAAAAAAGGTGGAGTGGAGAATGGGGTAGAAAAAAGTTTTAATAAGAAAAAATTATGAAAAATGTTCATGGGATTAAATTTCTTATAAAAAAAATAACCTAATTTTTTTTGGGGAAAGGACATGGGATGGCCATTTTTAAAAAAAATGGTCACAATTTGAAAAGGTGGACAACTGTAGTCAGTCGGCTATTTTTAATTTTCTTTTATAGCCATTTGGCTCAATTGGGAACATACAGTCAATATACTCAATTGATACACTTTTATACCAAATTGATATATTTTTATACTATATTGATACAGTCTTTAAAAAAAGAGAAAAAAAAATTCTATGCAAGCAAATACAATCCCTATACCCAATCGATACTCTTTTATAGCACATTAATACACCTTTATACTATATTGATACACTTGCAATGTTCATATACTCAATTGATACTTTCTTATACTAGATTGATACACTTTTAGAATGCATGTAGAAACTATATAGAGTCGTATAAAATATGTATCTAAATAATAATTGTTGTTAAAAATTGTATAGAATGTGTATAAAAATGCTATAATTATTATATAGAATATGTATATGTATAGAAACTGTATCATTATTATATATAAATATATATCTTTAACAATTGTATTATATTAAAAGTATATGATATTGTATTTTATTGTATAAATAAGTAAAACTAAACAAAACAAATAGTAAGTTATTTTAATAATGTTAGTGAATGCAAAATAATCTAGAAAAGAAAAATTACTCAATTGTTTAAAAAGAATAAAAAAGAGTAGAATCTTTAAAAAAAAAAAAGGAGTCATACCAAATATATTACAATTCTTTTTTGAGTGCTTAGTTGATAGATCCACGCACTAGTGAAGTACGTGTAGCCGTCCAAGTATATAGTCGTGAAAGTGGAGATTTTGGGGTAAGCAGTCACCATGATCGAGTGCTATTTTTCAAAGTTTTAAATTTAGGTATTAATTTTGTAAAATTATTGTAGTTTTAAGTAGTATTTTTGTCCGTTCCTCATTTTTTTTTTAACTTAAATTGGTCAGTCGATAGTTATTCTATTAATAAATGGCTAGTCGGTCATATTATTCAAGGCAAAACTAGCCACTGCCTTTAATTTCAATAATATCAATCCTTTAGCTGATGTTTGTCCATTTCTTTCTAATCTTTTGTTTGAAAAAAAGAACTTTTTTACTGTTTTGTTTGTGCTATTTTTTTCTTTTAAAAAATTTCATTGATTAAAATTTTCGTGCTGCTCTTTTTTTAAGACTTTTTTTTTTCTAATTGTTTCACTTCTTTTATGAAAAAAAAAATTATATTTATGAAGTTTTATTACTTTTTGTTTAGATTTACTGCTACACTATATATACATTACATAATTATTTATATTATAATACTCCCTCCATTTCATTTTAATTTGCCCTCTTTCTAAAAATATTTGTTTTAATTTAATTGTCGTTTTGATGAAATCAAGAGGATTTTATTATGTTCTTCCAATATTACCCTCAATATTAAATGATTAAACAAAGTGTATTTACTCAAATTCATATTTCCAATGCATAATTAATAGACATGGGAGGACCTATACTATTTTTTGGGGTGCTCCGGCACTCAGTAAACTCGACGCGGAATAGGTATAATTAAATAGGAAATATATAAAAATAGATATAAAAGATGTAAAAGCACCCACTAAAACAAAAGTTGGCTGAGTGCATTGGTATTTAGATTGATCTTAAGGTTCTCCATTGGAAGGAACATCTTGGGTTCGAACCTTGTTGAGGTAATATTTTACTTTTTTCAGTTTTTTAATTTTTTAAGCACCCACAATCCTTAAATCCTGAGTCCGCCACTGTTAATAGGTTTATTTTAGTAAAATAAGTCTCTATTAAATAATTTCTTATGGAGTGTGCCAAGTCAATAAGGGCCAACTAAAATAAAACGGAGGGAGTAATATATCAATACATCTTTATATACCATTTATAGAATAATAATACATGTTTATACATCATTTGTACAATATCGATACACATTTATACACCTAAATATTGATACATTACATAACTATTTATACAATATTAATGCACACTTACACACATATAACAATATCGATACATTATATATATAAATATCGATACAACATATACAAGTTTGAGAAGTTATATATGAATTTTTCTTGACGATTAATAAAATTATTAGTTACAAAACAAATGATATTTGGCCATAAATTTTTTTTAAAAAAATAAACAAAACAAACTAACGAACAAATCAAAGAAATAAAAAAAGAAAGAGATCTGGAAAAATTAAAAAGGAAAAAGAGAGTGAGCTAGATATGTTTTTGGTGTTTGGATAGGACCTTTATGGTGCAATAGGAATAGTTGAGTAGTTTTTATGCAAATAAAAACTTTATGATATTTATTGTAAACTAATGAATTTATTGTATATATTTGAAATTATCCTATTAAAAAATTAGGGTGGGGTGGAGGTTGGGATGAGTGTGTGGGCTTTGGGTAGGGTAGCTTTAAAAAAAAAAACAGAAAATTGCATGTCATAGACCTAAATATGTGTGACTTTAGATATTTTATCTCAATAAAAAATGTCTTTAGAGGGTAACCTTCCTTACTTTTTAAGCATAGTACAAGTACCATTTTACCCCCTCTACACCTCAAATATATTTTTTAAACTTTTCAAACTTATTTGTCTCTCAAATTTTATTTTTTATTATTTTCACATTTTATTTTTTCCTTTAATTTTATTATTCTATTTTTTATTGTTTTCACTTTTTTATTTTTTCCTTTATTTTTATTATTTTTACTTTTTATTTTTTTCTTTAATTTTATTTTCATGTTTTAATTCATTTGTCGCAACCTTTATTTTTTTCTCTTTTTTTTTTCAAGCATTATCTATTTTTTTTTTTTTAATTCATTTCCCTTTAACCTTTATTTTTCTTTTATTTTTGATTTTTATCAGTTCTCTTTTTTCCCCTCATTTTTCTCAAACTTTATTTTTATTTTTTTCTCTCATTTTTTACTTTCTCAATTTTTTTAATTCATCGCTTTTTTCTAAATCTTTATTTTTTTCTTACCTTTTTGTTCTCTCTCTTTTTTTTTTTTTTAATTTCTCTATTTTGTTTGATCGCTTTTTTTTTCTTTTCAGTTCTCTTTTTTTCCTCATTTTTCTCAAACTTTATTTTTCTCAATTTTTTAATTCTTCATTTTTTTCTTGATCTTTATTTCTTTCTTTCCTTTTTTCTCAATCTTTTTTTTATTTTTCTATTTTGTTTGATCGTTTTTTTCTTTTTTTTCTCAACTTCTATTATATTTTGCTAATAACTAAAAAATTGGATAATCCACAAAGGTATCTTCTTTTTTTTTTGAAATCAAAGCGAATTCAAGGGCATGAATTATTATTATGAAGTTCTTTGAAAATTCTTGAGATTAGTCGTGTCTCTAAGGCGAGAGTTATAGAATATCTCATAAATAAAGGCATAATGTGGTAGTGTCAACTCTTGCCCATGGGCCATAATTTATTACTTGAAAGTCCTTGAGCTAAGTCTTGCCTCTAAGGCAAGAGTTGTAGAACATCCCATAAATGAAGATATAACGTGGTAGTGTCAACTCTTGTCCGTGGGGCATAATTTATAGTTTGAAAGTTTTTGAGCTAAGTCTTGCCTCTAAGGCAAGAGTTGTAAAACATCTCTTGTAGAACATCTCATAAATGAAGAAATAACGTGGTAGTGTCAACTCTTGCCCGTGGGGCATTCTTTGTAGTTTGAAAGTCCTTGATCTAAGTCTTGCCTCCAAGGCAATAGTTGTAGAACATTTCATAAATGAAAACATAACGTGTTAGAGTCAACTCTTGCCCATGGGGCATAATTTGTAGTTTGAAAGTCTTTGAGCTAATTAAGTTTTGCCTCTAAGGCAAGAGTTGTAGAACATCTCATAAATGAAAAATAACGTGGTAGTGTCAACTCTTGCCCGTGGGGCATAATTTGTAGTTTGAAAGTCCTTGAGTTAAGTCTTGCCTCTAAGACAATAGTTGTAGAACTTATCTCATAAGTAAAAACATAACATGATAGAGTCAACTCTTGCCCGTGGGGCATAATTTGTTATTTGAAAGTCCTTGAGCTAATTAAGTCTTGCTTTTAAGACAATAGTTGTAGAACATCTCATAAATGTAAACATAACGTGGTAAAATCAACTCTTGCCCGTGGGACATAATTTGTAGTTTGAAAGTCCTTGAGCCAAGTCTTGCCGCTAAGGAAATAGTTGTAGAATATCTCATAAATAAAAATATAACGTGGTAGAGTTAACTCTTACTAGTTGGGCATAATTTGTAGTTTGAAAATCCTTGAGTCAAGTCTTGCCTCTAAGACAAGAGTTGTAGAACATCTAATAAATAAAAATATAATGTGGTAGAGTCAACTCTTGCCCGTGGGGCATAATTTGTTGTTTGATAGTCTTTGAGCTAAGTCTTGCCTCTAAGGCAATAGTTGTAGAACATCTTATAAATGAAAATATAACGTGGTAGAATTAACTCTTTCCCATGGGGCATAATTTGTTGTTTGAAAGTCTTTGAGCTAAGTCTAGCCTCTAAGGCAATAGTTGTAGAACATCTCATAAATGAAAACATACCGTGGTAGAGTCAACTCTTGCCCGTGGGCATAATTTGTTGTTTGAAAGTCCCTGAGCTAAATTTTGTCTCTAAGACAATAGTTGTAGAACATCTTATAAATCAAAATACAATGTGGTAGTGTCGACTCTTTCCCATGAAACATAACTTGTTGTTTGAAAGTCCTTGAGCTAAGTCTTGCCTCTAAGACAATAGTTGTAGAACATCTCATAAATGGAAACATAACTTGGTGGAGTCAACTCTTGTCCGTGGGGTATAATTTGTTGTTTGAAAGTCCCTGAGCTAAATCTTTCCTCCAAGGTAAGAGTTATAAAATATTTCATAAATCAAAATGCAATGTTGTAGTGTCGACTCTTGCTCATGAAACATAACTTGTTATTTAAAAGTCATAAGTCTTGCCTCTACAATGTAGTAGTGTCAACTCTTGCCCATTAAACGTAGATTATTGTTCGAAAGTCGTAAGTCTTACCTTTATAATGTGATAGTGTCAACTCTTGCTCATGAGATATAACTTGAATGGAAGAAATCGAAGAAAAGAACACAAATAATAAAAATTGTGAAAAAAGAAGAAAAATATTAAAAAAAAATAATCAAAGAAAATGTAGAAGTTGAGAGAGAATTGAAAAAAAATAAAGGTTGATAAAAAAAAAATTAAATAAAAATAAAGGTCGAGAAAAATTTAAAAAGAAAAAAATCAAAGAAAAATAAAAAAAGTTTTTTTTATATAAAAGTAGACGTTGAAAGGTGTAAAGAAACAAAAGTAAGGGTTGAGAAAAACTAAAAAAAAAAAAGGAAAGAAAAAATAAAAAAATTAAAAAGAAAAAAGAAAAAAAAATAAGTTGAGAGGAAAAAAGGAAAAAAGTAAGGGTTGAGAAAATTAAAAATAAAAAGAGAAAATAAAAAATAAAAATCAAAGTAAAATTGAAGAGAAAAAAAATAAAAGTTGAAAGATATAAATATGGAGTTGTTGTCCATTATAAGGATAATTTATGTAATTTACTTCATTGATCTGTGGCTATTTTGTCCAAAAAATATTAGTTAATAGGTAAAGATTATTTTAAGGAAACTTTTTTATTTGACGCTAAAATTTGAAAGTCACCCAATTTGGGTCTATTTTTTAGATTCACAAAAAAAAAACTTAATAACGTTTAAAAAATTTAGGGGCGATTGGAGGGATATAAAAAAATTTATTTTTTGGGGGGTGGCCGTGGGGGTGGGTGATTTTGAGAGTAATGGGAGGCATTGTCACTTCTTTTCTTACTTTCATCGAGGAAATCATTTTCGTAATTTTCAAAAAACCTATTTTCCTAAAGAAAATATTTTTCAAAAGTTATAACCAAACGAACGCGGGAATTTTTTGGTTGCATTAAGGTCCGACAATGTTAACAATGTATTTTCACCCATAAAGTTTAATAGCAAATAGAACACGGATCCTATACTGATTAAATCTCATGTTGATTAGATGTGTTATAGTTTTATACGAATGATTCAGAGGATATGTTTATGCAGCAAATTGTAATTAGACATGAAAGCCTTAGCCTTATTATGGATTAAAACATGTTTATCTACTTTAGAGATTGGGAATTAATCAAATGGTGTGTGCAGTAATTAAGATGCATATGACTTGATCTAGTTATTATTAGATGGAGAATTTCATTAGAAAGAACTAATACGCAAAGATTGACCAGAAAAGAAAGGAAAAATTAAAATAGCTCATACAACAAATATGGGAGAATTTAAAAATGGAAGTCAAATCCCATCATTCTTTACAAGAAAATCTTTTTCACTAATGGTGCCAAGCAATTTTCAACCCCAAAGTGAAACCATTGTTGAATATGTTCCATTAATATTTAGAGGGGGATCCATCAAAAATACCGAAGTAAGAATAGTTTTTGGTCACCCAACAACATAACTTACTTTTTATTCTTTCTAAAATAAAATTTTCTTTTCCTAACCTAGCCTAGCAACCATTTTCAATCCCACTTTCAGCATTGAACCCCATCAACCATATTTCCAATTATCTTGCCACTATGACACAGGCATATGTACACCCATTATGCAGACAAAATAAATTATACTCTCTTTAGTCCAAAATAAAATAAGTGAATTTTTGAATTATTTTTAAGTGTCCAAATAAGTAAATTGTTTATTTTTTAAGAGACAGATTGAAAATTTCTTCAAATTTTACCCTTCATTTGCACTTTTTTAAGGGACAAATTGAAAATTTCTTCAAATTTTACCCTTCATTCACACTTTTTAGATTATGAGTTCCAAGATACTTAATTAACTTTATTAATATGACTGAAATTTCAAGAATATTTTGATAAAATCTAACAAGATAAGAATGAAAAGTAAATTACAACATATGGTCCTAGTTTCTTTTCTTTAATAGAGGTGCATTCAGACAAAAAATTACTTATTTTGAACCAAAAGAAGTACTTGAGAAATGATAGTAGGAATAATGCACAGAAGAATAAGAAAAAAAACCATCCGAATATGACACAATTGGAGAACAACCCAACTATTTTGTGTTGCAGTTCACAGGATCTCTCCCCCCCCCCCCCCCCCAAAAAAAAAGTTAACACAAACAAGTTGTTAGGTTATTAAGAGGTATGAATGAAAAATGAATAGGTAATTTTTTTCGAAAAAAATATCAAGAGAAAGAATGCAATTTGACTAAACACTTTTTCGGTTTGGATGATTATGACCTTTACAATGGGTTGTGGTTTTTCCGAAGAGTTTCACCTTTATGAAGGAGTGCATTTTTCTGAACCATAGCTTCTCCTCATGAAGCAACACTTTGATGGCTATAAATACCTCAATTTTTTCACAGGTACAGACGTAAAATTTTGAAGAAAAAACGCTCCTCTTTCTTGAAAAACTCGAGCGTGATTTTCTAGCGTTGAATGTGTTCGTAGTTTGATAGAGTTTGAGGTACCTCTATTCTATCGAACTGATACATTTTATTCTGGGAGGATATATTCCATAACCTAGAGTACTGGAGGGGAATAATTTCCTGAAGGACACATCGCGACTTTGGTGAACTTGAATCTTCTAATCTTCATTATTTTTGAAATGTTTGATTTTGCTATTTTTCATAAAATAGTTTGAACTTTATTTTATTGATGTTCTTAAGTTGGTTTGAACTTATTGTTGAAGTTCAAAGTTGTGAATGCAAATTTACAACTTTATTTGATTGTTCATATGTTAGTTTGAACACATGTTTGATGTTCTTGTTGTAAAATACAGATTTTGCTAAACCCGTAAAACAACAATCTTACGGAAATTACATAATAAAAAATATTTATTTTTTATGCTTGTTTGGGGAAGAAAGTTATCACCATTTATAAATCATCTTGGTTAATATGTACTAGGTCTGATTTTGTGGAGACTAAATTTTTTTGATTTCTACTTCCTTGATTAAAAGAATATAAAAACTTCACCGAAAATTAGTGTAAAAATTCGGTTCGAAGAATATAAAAAATTCACCCATTCGTTAAAATCTCTGTATTGATTTCTGGAGTTTAAAACTTGTGGGGTTTTATTCTGTTTGAATTTTATTCTGATTTGAAATCATAAAAAATTTATCAGGTTTTAAAGTTCATTCAGTTGATGATTTGAAGATATAAGAACTTCATCATTGACTAGAAAATAGTTGGTTAAAGATTAAAGTCTTTATTGTTAGTATTCTGAAATACTAAAGTGTATGTCAAAGATTGCCAAGAAAATGACGAATGAAATGAATAAATAATTGATTCGGTTGTGAATGGTGTTATCCAACGACAATGAATATTGCGTCATTAAATCGTTCAAATATTGCTCTAGCAATGAAAACAACATAAAAATAAAAAAATATTTTAGTGTGAACTTTAAAGAATTGAAGCAAATGATATTATTTTGGCTAACCAAACATGAAATGTAAATGTTCACAAGTAGAGATCCTCATGTTCTGAAAAAATAATGATTGAAAATTCATTATCTGGTTTGAAAGATCTTGTGAGTCGTCCCAAGATAGAAAACAATAATGAATAGAATAAGAAATCATCAATGATGTTTGCAAATCTTGTTAAGGATGATTCTCCAAATAATAAGAAGATAAAAAAGTATTCTGGATAAGAGATAGAGCAGACCAATAAAACATTCAAAGAAAAGTGCTACAATTATAGTGATGTTGACCACAAAACTCTAAATAGTCAAGTATTGAATAAGAACAAAAGAAGAAATCGGATAAACATGTTAAAAGCAACTGAAAAGATTGAATATATGTGTGCTGTGATCACTCAATGCAATCTAGTTGGAAACCCAAATGAATGGTTGTTTGATTTAGGAGCCACTAGATATATTTATGCGGACAAAGAAGTTTTTGCTACTTATGAAATCGTCGGTTATAAAGACATTTTCCTAAATCAAGGTTGAGAAAGTGGAAAGATATTTCTAAAATAACTTTCGACAAGGTGTTGAATCTCAATAATATTTTTCATGTTTCTACTATTTGAAAGAACTTAATGTCAACAATACTTCTCATTAAAAATGGGTTTAAGTGTGCTCTTGTTTAGGAGAAAGTCGTAATAAGCAAGAATGAAATGTATATATGAAAAGGATACCTCAATGAGGGCCTTTTCAAACTTGATGTAATGGTTGTTGAAAAGAAGAAAGCTGAGGCTTCTTTTTGCTTGCTAGAGTTAAATAATTTGTGGCAGAGTCATTTAGTACATGTCAATTAATAAACCTCGTGAAACTTATTAGTTTAGGAGTGTTGCCTAACTTTGAGTGCAATAAATTAAAGATGTCAAATATGTGTTGAATCAAAGTATGTTAAACATCCGTATAAGTTTGTTGAAAGGAATTCCAATCCCTTAGACTAATCCACATCGACATTTGTTATATGAATTCAACAATATCTCATGGTGAAAAAAAGTATTTTATAATTTTTATTGACAACTGTACTAGATATTTTTATATTTATTTTCTAAATGGTAAGGATGAAGCAATCTATACTTTTAGGCAATATAAAACTAAAGTTAAAAATTAAATGGATAAAAAGATCAAAACGATAAGAAGTGTCAGGGTGAGGGGTATGAATCTCCTTTTACAAAGATATGTTTAAAAAATAGAATTGTCCATAAAACTACCGTCTCATATTTACCTCAATCAAATAAAATTACAAAAAGAAAATACTTAAAGTTGAAGAAAATGATGAATGACTTACTTATTAGTTCATGTTTACCGCAACCTTATGGGGGAACACTATCCTTAATCAAACCGAGTACTTAATAGAGTGCCCCATATCAAGACATATTCTATTTCATATGAAATGTAAAAAGGAAGAAAATCCCACTTGAAAATTTTCAAAGTGTGGAGGTGTCTATCCATAGTCCAAATTTCTATACCTAAAAGGGTAAAAATAGGACCAAAAACTATAGAATGTGTTTTCATCGAATATACTAGAAATAGTAAAGCATGTCAATTTTTGGTTCATAAATCCAAACATCTAAATATTCATGAAAATGTGATAATTAAATTATAATATTGAGGTTTTTGAACACATTTATTCATAAAAAATTGGATATGAGCTGTCTAGTAGAGGGTCTAAAGATCTCGAGATGAACCAAAGAAAAATGTACTTAATGATGAGAATCCAACATATAGTAAATGTCAAAGAATGTTGACTTCCTTCAAATTAGATTTTATAAATTTTCTTCTTGAAAATGAGCCTCAAATGTTTAAAAAAGTGAAGTCGTCTTCGAACTCATCCTTTTGGAAAGAGACAGTCAATAGTGGATTGATTGAATCATGAGCAACCATACTTGTGAGTTAGTTGATCTTCCTTCAGGAAATAAATCTTTAGGTTCTAATAGAACTTCAAAAAAAAAGAAGAAGACTGATGGTACTATTGACAAATACTAGGCAAGACTTGTTGTGAAAGGCTTTAGATAAAGGAAGGTCCTGATTATTTTCACATATACTTGCCAGTAACAAGGATAACATCCATTTGAATGTTGGTTGCTTTAGCGGTGGTATATGATCTTGAAATCTATCAAATGAATATGAAAATAACTTTCTTAAATGAAGAATTGGAGGAAGAAATTTACATAGAACAACCCAAGGGGTTTGTGGTTCCTGATACCAAAAAAAGTGTGCAAGTTTGTTAAGTCACTTTATGGACTAAAACAAGTACCCAAACAGTGACATGCAAAGTTTGACCAAATCATGTTGGCAAATGGCTTCAAGATAAATGAATGTGATAAATGTGTTTACATTAAAGTCACTCCAAATCACAAAGTCATTATTTTTTTGTACATGGATGACATATTAATTATTAGTAGAGACATTTCTCACATAAATGCGATGATACAAATGCTTGAGAGCAAGTTAGATATGAAAGACCTTGGAGTTGCTGATATGATCTTAAGGATAAGAATTCATAGAACTGCATAAGGATTGACCTTATTATAGTCTCATTACATTGAAAAGGTACTTGACATATTCAAATATTTAGATTTTAATATTGTTAAGACTCCATTAGACTGAGATTTGAACTTCAAAAGAATAAAGGTGAAAGTGACTCACAATTGGACATGCAAGCGTGTTGGAAAGTTTGATGTATATCATGAATTATATACGACCAGACATAGCATGTGCTATTAGTAAATTGAGTTGATACATGAGTAATTTCAATCAAACTCATTGGATGACAATGAAAAGAGCTTTGGGTTTCTAAAACATACTAAAGAATATTTTTTGCATTATAACAAATATCCAATAGTAATTGAAGGATATAGTGATGCAAATTGAATCACCAAATTAAATGAAGTAAAATCCACGAGTGGATATGTATTTACTTTAGGTGGAGGAGTAGTCTCTTGAAAATCATTTAAATAGACATGTATTGTCTGCTCTACAATAAAATCTGTAGTTATTGCATTGATTAAAGCCGGTGAAAAGGCAAACTAGCTCCAAAATTTCTTAAAAGATATTTCTTATTGGCCCAAATTTTTGGAACTAATATGCATATACTGTGATAGTCAAGCGGTAATATGTAGGGAAGGGAGCATGATGTATAACAATAAATCTTGTCATATAAGATGAAGACATAATACTATTAGAGAACTACTCTCTAGTGAAATTATCATGATTGACTATGTGAGGTGTGTTGGATCCACTCACAAAAGGCCTATATAGATATGGAGTTGAGAGATTATCGAAAGAAATAGATTTATGGCCTAGGACAAGTCATTATGGCAGTAACTCTACCTACCAGACTGGAGATTCCAGGAGTTAGGTTTAAGAAGATCAAACAAATTTGTGACTGACGGTTCAACATTGTCAATATACTCAATCCATTCTTATAATGATGACAATGTTCAGGAAGTAAGAATAAGGCTTATGGTTTGAATCTTTTTAATGGTTTCTAAGTTTGGCATATTTGACCAAATAGTTTGATCTAAAGAATTAAACATTTAGGAATCATCTATGTGAGAGTGAAGTGGATGCTGCTTTAAAGAGAATGATAGTAAATGCCTGTTCTCTAAGCTCTCGTGAAACTAAGTTGTATTCATGGTTAAAACGAATAAAACCATGAGAATAATAAATGGTAAAAGGTTGGTTGTGTGATTTGTATTGTCTAGGTGTACATTAAAGCTCAATGATTTACAGATATCACATCTACCGATTGACCTAGTGCATCTGAGGCAAGTTCACTACAAAATTTTTAAAGGAAAACCTACTTATCTAGATGTACCTAGTCTTTACTTGTAAATCACACACCTGCCCATAGATTTTTTATAAAATAGTCACTCTCCATTCATGCGGGGGAATGTTAGTTTTATAAGAGGCATGAATGAAAAATAAATAGGTATTTTTCGAAAAGACACCAAGAGAAAGGATGCAATTTGAATAGGCACCTTTTCAGTTCAGATGGTTATGACCTTTTCAATGGGTTGTGACTTTTTTAAAGAGTTGCAACTTTATGAAAGGGTGCATCTTTCTGAACTATTGTTTCTCTATGGCTATAAATACCTGAATTTTTCTCAGGTGCAGACATAAAATTTTGAAGAAAAAAACTCTTCTTTCTTGAAAAACTCTAGTGTGATTTGCTACCGTTGAGTACACTCGTATTTTGACAGAGTTTGAGGTACCGTTATTCTTTTGAAGTAATTTATTTTATTCTGGAAGGATATATTTCATAATCTCGGGTACTTGAGGGAAATAATTTCCTTAAGGATACACCGTAAATTCGGTGGACTTGGATCTTCTAATCTTCACCTTTTTCTAAATGTTTGGTTTAGTTATTTTCCATAAAATAATTTGAGCTTCATTTTGTTGATGTTCATAAGTTGGACTGAACTTATTGTTGGAGTTCAAAGTTGTGAATACCGAGTTACAAATTCATTTTATTGTTCATATGTTAGTTTGAACATGTGTTTGACGTTCTTGTTGTAAAATACAAATTTTACTAAACCCTAAAATCAACACAAACATAATAAATTATATCAAGTTTCTCATTTTTATTTATCAGTATCTCACTCATTTTTCCTTTTCGAAGTCTGTGTTTTCTTCTTATTTATTACTCCTTTCATTTTATTTTATGTGTCTTTATTTAACCGGACATGGAGTTTAAGAAATAAATGATGACTTTGTAAAGTTTACAAAATTGCTCCTCTTAAAGTCACTTTAATATTTACTTTTTAGTTGTCTATTCTTATTATGTGGGATCCAATAAGGATAAAATGAAAATAATATCATTAAATAACTATTAATAAGGAAAGATGAAGTTCTTTTTTGGATGGATCAAAAAGAAAATGACGACACATAAAATGAAAAAAAGGGAGTAAAGAATTGTAATTGAATATACATTTTGCAACTTGCAAATTAGGGTGTAAAAGCGAAAACTTTAAGCATCACTGTTGATCATGACCAATAGAATTTCAGTGCAGACTATTAGGGGTCGTTTGGATGGGAAAGAGATATTTCGGGATAGTTATCTTAGAATTACTCTGGATTAGTTATCCCACCATGTATATAGGAAAACTTATCGTATCACTATGGTGTAAATGGTGGGATAAATAATTTCAGTACTAACTAATACCTCGAACCAAACATGGGATGAAATAATTCTTTATTTTATTTTGAGATAATTTATCCCTTATATCTTACACCAAACGACCCCCGAGAGCTAGTAAATGATACTTTGTTCAATTTTTTATTTTCTTTCTTTCCTTTTTAGAGTCAAAGTATATAAACTTTGACCAATATTTAAAGATATATCTTTTAACCAACTTCAAAAAAGAAAAGTTGCAATTCATAGTACTTTTCATATTGTTTTTGAACATTTAAATTTTAATTCAAAAAATTAAATTAATCTAATATAATTTAGTTTTGAAACTTAGTCAAACTGACTCACAAAAATAACAGGAGAAAATAAAAAGAAATTGAAGGAATATTCTTTTGAAATTACGTGGAAGATTAAAGAGAATAATTCAAAAAAAAAATGATACCAGAGTCTAAAGAAATATAGATTTTTTTTTAAAAAACATTAGAGCCAACAATTTACAAGATGTTGTACAGAAAATTACATATGATAGTTCCCAGAGTGGGTGACTTTGGATTTTTGTCCCATATAAGAAAAATCTAACTTTCCTTCCTTTTTACGTATAGAACAACTACAATTTTGTCCCTCTACACCTCAAATATTTTTAAACTTTTCATGCTAATTTGTCACACAACTTCTATTTTTATTTCTTTTTTTGCTTTTCTATTTTTTTTAATTTTAATTTTTCTTTTTCTTTTTCTTCTTATTTTAATTCATTTGTCTCTAACTTTATTTTCCCTTACTTTTTGTTTCTCAAACATTATCTATTTCTTCATTTTTTTCTTTTTTAATTCATTTGTCTCAATCTTTATATTTTTTTTATGATTTCTCTTCTTTTTTCATTTTTTTCAAGCTTTATTTTTCTTTTTCTTCTTCTCATTTTTGTTTTTCTCAATCTTTATTTTTTTTCTTTTTTCTTTTGTCTTTTATTCTCTTTTTTCTTAACCTTTATTTTCTTTTCTCAATCTATTTTTTTCTTTTCTCTTTTTTTTTTTACTCTTTTTTTTTGTTTTTTCTCAACTCCTATTATATTTTACTAAAAGTAGAAAGTTGGTCCGCAAAGGGAGCTTCTGTCTTTGACATCAAAGTAAATTTAAAGGCATGACTAGTTGTTTGGAAGTTTTTTGGAATACGTCTTGTTTCTAAGGCAAAAGTTATATAACATCTCATAAATTTGGCACAATGTGGTAGTGTAAACCCTTGCTCGGGGGGGGCATAACTTGTTGATAGAAAATCCTTGAGTTAAGTCTTGCGTGTAAGGTAAGAGTTGTAGAAGAACTCATAAATCAAGACACAATGTGATAGTGTCAACACTTGCCCATTAGGCGTAACTTATTTTTTTTAGAGGTTCTTGGACTAAGTCTCGTCTTAAAGGCAAGACAGATAGAGTATCGCATAAATCAACACACAATATGATAGTGTCAACTCTTTTCCATGGGGCGTTATTTGTGGGCTACATCTTGCCTCTAAGGAAAGAGTTATAGAACATCTCATAAGTCAAGACATGATATGGTATTGTCAACTCTATTCAAGTGGCGTAACTTATTGTTCGAAGGTCATTGCACTAAGTCCTGCCTCTAAGGCAAGAGTTATAAAGTAACTCATAAATCAAAACATAATGTGACAGTGTCAACTCTTGTCCATGGGTTATAACTTTTTGTTTAAAAGTCCTTGATTTATAAAAAACCTCATAATTTAAGACACAAAGTGGAAGTGTCAACTCTTTTCCATAGGGCGTAACTAGTTTTTAAAAAGTTCTTGGGCTAGGTCTTGCCTCTAAGGCTAGACTTATAGATCATCTCATAAATTAAAATATAATGTGGTGGTGTCAACTCTTACCCATGGGGCGTAACTTGTTGTTTGAAAGTCCTTGGGTTAAGTCAAGGGTTATAGAATATCTCATAAATTAAAATACAATGTGGTAGAGTCAACTCTTGCCCATGGGGTACAACCTATTTCTTAAAAGTCCTTGGTCTAAGTATTGCCACTAAGAAAAGAGTTATAAAGTATCACATAAATTAATACACTGTGGTAGTATCAACTCTTTCCCATGGGGCATAATGTAATGCCCCATATTCAACAAGTACTAGTTCTACTTATATGACACTTGATATAGCCTTATGGTATAGGAAATGGACTTCGTGTCCTATGTGATTAGTGACGTTAAGATAGGTTCGAAGGAATTTTCCATACATTTCAACAAGGTACGATCAAGTTACTGTCTATGGGGGTATTTATACTTGGTATCGTAAGTAGGTATTTGAGTTTAAAGTTTGAAGTGACCAAGTGTACTGAGTTTTAAGTTTAATTAAAGAAATTTTGATCTGAACTGCTAAGGGAACTCTGGGTCTCGTGCTTCTGAACCTACGGAGTAAAGTAAAAAACCATAGCACAAAATGCGTCAGTACATTTGAATGTACTGAGTATGCAAGTGAGGAAAGGCTAAATGCAAGGGCTGTATGCATGAACTGTAACTGATAGCTGACATGAGTGTGTTGAGTAAGAATACATGCATGAATGCATAAACCATGACTGAAATCATACTAACTTAAAACACCAATTTTTAAATACTGACTTACCGAAAATCCTAGTCTACAGTCATTGATAACTGAGTCTATGATACCGTACTACTAATGAATAATGACTGAATTCATCGATATTGAATTTTCTAATAAGCTGCGGACTGAAGAAGATTTTTGAACTCACTGACAACTGACTTTCTAAGTTTACTAATACTGGGATACTTGCTTATGATTGAGATCAGACTTATCAATTGATGAAGATAATGATTTACTGTAACTGAGATCAGACCTATCTAACGAGTGATCTCTAAATATTCTGAAGTGAATAACTGATTAACTTTGCGCGAGACCAGGCCTATCTGACGGGTAGACCGCGAATTCATAGAACCATCTGAGTTTGATACTGAAGATTGAGACTGAGCTAAAACTGAAACTGTGGGAAGTATTCATCTAACTGACATGCCTCAACTATCTCTTAGGGGTCCAACCTCTACCCCTAGTTGGGAGGGTTTCAATACCGTGCCACGGGTAAGGACATTATCTTTTCTCTAAGGTCAGGCTCTCTGGAAGTGACCTCAACAGGATGTCAAGCTTGCTTAATGGGTGACTTATGTTCCTATGCTGGCTACACAGTTCTGGAATACAAGGATTACTTATAAGAATCACACCCTAAACTAGCAGGTGAGTTCCCATCCTTGGGTTCGCTCGGTGTTGAATCCTACTCTCAACTGAAAGACTCTAGGTTGATTCTTAGACTGTCTTAACAAAGCTGAATCTGTTACTGATCATAGAACTGAATGAGTCTGATTAAGATTACTTGATCACATGATATGTCGGAATACTTACAAATTCTACTCATTGACTAATTAACTATATAACTCAGATATTTCACATAATACACTGAAAACTAGACTGAACATAGATGTACCACGAAGATTGTGAAGGGAGTAGATTAACGTTTGAGAATTCTAAGCTTGATTAGATTGATACCGAATCGGATAGAGTTACACTGACACTTTACGAAATTCATCTTAAATTCCATGACTATCGGAAGTCTACTAACCATCGCTCGATTGAGATTGTATCGAGATTGACTCGGCTCTAGACTAGCAGACTATTTCGGGCATACATACCCCTAACACTCAATAGCATAGACATGAACGAAACATGACAACATTTGAATATCACGACAATGGACTTTCATTCACAACATAATCCATAATGTGTCTCATCAATCACTTGCATAGCATGACATGTAAATGCATGGGAAATGCACACTAATACCTCACATTTGTTTGATAGGAACGCACAAGAATAGCGGAGCATACAACACATCATAATTCTTTCTCTAAGGACTTTTTAACAAACATCTAGCATGTATGATTTAGTACATAGTTCTTGATCATGGGTCGGGATGCATACGATCATGCCACAATTCATGCTTTAACACCATGGCCACCTCTAATATAATGAGCATTTCATCATACAAGCACATTGCATAAGAACAATAATGGAGTCACTTTGATATAACCATTACGTAGCATACTTTTATCATCTCATCATGTTTTGGGCTATGATACATGATTTTGTTTTTCCCTTGAGCATTTCTCCAAACACCCTCAATGCACAATGTTAGTAAATGTCCCTAATTCCCTTCACTAACATATTTCAAAAAATACCTAATATACGTTGGCTTATACACTATTAGGAATTTCATACATATCATATCAACATGACATCTTTTTCTTCATCTTGTCACTCTATCAAACAAGTGGGAAGCATTCTTTGGTTACAAACACATACCATATCCAAATATCATGTTTACATCCACCCCTCTTGAGCCTTAGGGCCTAACATGGGAATATATATACAAATTAATTCTTAATAAGATCAAAGTTTGCAACTAGTATCCTAAAATATGAAATACATCTCACAATAACATGTATACTACACAAGTTCACATACTAGGGTTTTTGGTCCACTATTCCGTAGCCAAATATGCATAAAAATCGCATCCACAACATGAACATCAATTTCCATACACCTACATCACAAAATCTAGAAATATACATAAACCTTGAATTTTTGGAAAAGGTATTCTTGTGCTCTATGGATGGAATGAGCCCATAGATGAACACTTGCATACTTGGGAAGATGATCTTGGAAGATTCTTAAAGGATTCTTGATCTTGTTGTTGATTCCATGAATTCTTCAAAAAAAGGTTTTGGATTAGGATGAGTAAGCTTGCTCAAAACTCCTTTTTGAACTTTGTGTTAGAGTTATTGAAGTTTTTGACTTGGGAATCTTGATACTTGAATTAATTTATAGAATCTATGGTTGGATCTTGACGTTCTTGGAGAAGGAATTGGATTTTTTTTTTAGGGAGGGAATTGGAAACCCTAATTTTTCTCTTGATATTTTTGGAGAGAAGAAGAGAAATGAGGCTCTTAGCCTTGCTTGAATATATATATAGGGGAAAAAAGAGTGAAAAAAACCAAAAATCCCTTATGAAAATGTCCTTTAATGGCTGAAACAAACAACTGACGACATTTGTGACAAGTCGTCACAAAAGGTTAGATTTTATGAGTTTCTGCCTAAGGCTGACGACGTCATCAGAAATGTCGTCAAAAATGTGACAGGCCATCAAATATGTCGTCAGAAGTGTGACAGGCCATCAGAAATGTCGTCAGAAATGTGACAGGCCATCAGAAATGTCGTCACACATTTCCTAGCTTGACATGCTGGAGTAAAATGGGTATAACATTTTTTTTTGATAATGGATTTTGATGAAATTGGTATCATTGGAAAGACGATTTAATTATATATATGATGATATGTCATGAGATAAAAAATTCCAAGTATAATGAGAGATATGCTCGTTTTAAGTTGACTATACTAATATCCTTCTCAAGAATTCAATCGGTAAGGAATGTTTTGATTCGTCCAATAGCTTGGACATATTTGAGACAATTAATAGACCTAAACCTTGATCATGAAACTACCAAGGAACCATGATGTACTATGTGCTTTCCCGATCGTAACGCAACTTGAAAATCTATGATCGAAGGACGGGAATGTCACAAAATAATGCATCGAAGTTCATAAGATTATGGAATGAAAGAAGATTCAACACATAGCAGAATTTTGTGTGCTAAGATTCTCATGACACACTTTAGAAGCTCAAACGACTAGGAAAATTTTATGGGGTCTTACATTATCTCCCCTTGGGAACATTCATCCTCGAATGTTGCTTGATAGGATAAGAGTACTGATCGACTGAACTTACTTAAGGAACACAAACATTTATAACATGACTATATGACTAGGACTTATAATATACTGAATCTTCATACTGAACTTGCATGTTTGATGCATGGATAGATAACTAAGTTCTTATACTGAGAATGTATGTCTGATGCATGAATACTTGGATGGATTGACTTTTGAATGCATGACTGAATATGCAAGGATAACTGATGCAAAACTTGTCATAAGAATCTGAGCATAAAACCAAATGGGTCAAGGAATTGAAAACATCGGGGAGTTATTGAGTATCTCCCCCTTGGGACACTATGTCCCTCTACGAACACTTATTTCACTGGGATACTTAAGAAAATTTAAGGCGATGCATAAGGCATTTAAGAATTTAATCCTATGAGTAATGCATGAGCTGGTTCATACTCATAGCTACTAGGATGTTCTATCTTGAAATAACCTCAAGTCTGAATTTTCCAATAGGATGGCTAGATAGAAAGATAAAAGAACAATTATGCAAATTTAGCTATCTGTCTGCTAAACTGAATTACTGTCCTTATAGACTAACTCACGCTGAAAACTTAATCTCAACTGAAGGTACTCTTTCTGCACTCTTTCAACTATACTCTCCACTTTAGTCTCAAGTCATCACCCTAGGTCTGTAAATATATTACTAACATCTGAACTGCTAAACTATCTCCTGGGATACGACTCTGAGCTCTCTTTAGTTTCTGCCACCATCATCATATGCTACACTCTTTTCAGCACATACCAGCCTCACTAAACTTATCATCTGCTTATATTTCTTCATATGCTACAATTATCACATTCACATCTTTATGAACTTAATTCCTTCACAAACCTTAATTCTTCAAGCACTGTTCAGGCCTAGTGAAATTTTCATAACACATCTAGCCAGTTACATATCAACATGACCTCTAAGCCTATTTCTACGACTAAAGCCTCATGTAAAACAAACATGCAACAATGCCTTTTTAATAGGAAATATATATTCTCTCCCATCTATGTAACTTCCCAACACCAAAGAGGGTTCTCTAAAAGGTTAGGAGAAGTATTGGGGTCTAACTGAGCATAAACATAGAGGAAAGAAACTCATACATACCCATAACAATAT
This sequence comes from Capsicum pubescens, assembly GCA_030864215.1. Classification (NCBI taxonomy): domain Eukaryota; kingdom Viridiplantae; phylum Streptophyta; class Magnoliopsida; order Solanales; family Solanaceae; genus Capsicum; species Capsicum pubescens. Next base: position 151,103,434 of record CM061543.1, on the reverse strand, counting down.
AAGGAGAACTTCTCTAAGCGAGGCAAGTCTGAGGTGAATGGGGTCTGGCCTGGCGTTGACCACTCATAGTACTGGAAGTGGCTTCCTGCTGGCGCGAATCTCTAACCCTCTGAGCTAGTATTCTACACTCCCGTAACTTGTGGCCTAGCCTACCACATCCAAAACACCCCCTACTGCCGACTCTACATACACCCCTGTGTTGCCTACCACACTTTTCGCAACACGGGTAGTTAAGAACACTTTTCCCATGACCTAGTGACTTAGATCTTGATGCTCCCTCTCGACTGGCATTCTTAGGTTTAGATACCGGTGCCTTGACTGATTACGGAACTGGTGCTGAGGATCTTTGAAGGAATTGGGAGCGGTTACTACCCCTTAATCTTGGCGTAGAATTATTGGTTCTAGTCCTCTGATCCATCCTACACTCTCTCCCCTCATTATGCTGAGTGTTAGTTAAAATCCTAGTTAGGACAACATTCTGCAAACTATTCTGAGAAGCTATTACCTGAGCTAAGGTAGTGAATGCAGCTCTGAACTCTGCATGAGAGACATTCTTGTCCAAGGGATCTACCTGAACGGGCGGGGGAGCTGGCTGATTTTCATTACTTCTTTTGCTAGCTTCTCTGGAAGACATGTTCTGGAAATAAAAGGAGGAAGCAGATTAGGCTAAAAGTTCATATGGAGCTCATGCCCACTCTCATGACACAAACACTGAAAGAAGGAAAACTCTTCCTAAAACATCTCATAGCCTCCTGTACATGAATGTGGCACGCAACACACCATTGTACAAGACTCTACTAGATACGGCTTTAAGGCTCCCTAGGACACTATTGAACCTTAGGCTCTGATACCAAGTTTGTAACGCTCCAATTTTCTAGGATCGGAACGTCACACGGTGCTCATGACCCGGAAAGACCACAAGCTAACCCTCTTTTGATATCTATACCTGAGCACTGTATAATACAATATAATACATACGGAAATCTGGCGGAAATTTTCCATAAGGTTCAAACATCTAAATACAAAATACAAAATACTGAAAGCAGAATAATAATACAACTGTCTGACAACTCTAGTCTGAAAACCTCTATACTGTCTGAACTGTGGAGTTGATGAGACATGTCCCCCAACTAACTCTATCTACTGAAGATGACTAAAACATATTAAATACTAAAACAAAAGTATCCTCAGATGATGAGGACTCACTGCTGCATCTACTGCTGCTGACTGAGTCTGGACTGCTAAGGGAACTCTGGGTCTCGTGCTTCTGAGCCTATGGCATAAAGTAAAACACCATAGCGTAAAATGTTTCAGTACATTTGAATGTACTGAGTATGCAAGTAAGGTAAGGCTAAATGCAAAGGCTGTATGCATGAACTGTAACTGATAGCTGGCATGAGTGTGTTGAGTAAGAATACATGCATGAATGCATGAACCATGACTGAAATCATACTAACTTCGAACACTAATTTTTTAAATACTGACTTACTAAAAATCCTAGTCTACTGTCACTGATAACTGAGGCTATGATATCATACTACTAATGAATAATGATTGAGTTCATCTATATTGAATTTTCTAATAAGCTTTGGAACTGAAGCTGATTTCTGAACTCACTGACAACTGACTTTCTAAGTTTACTGATACTGGGATACTTGCTTATTATTGAGATCAGACTTATCAATTGATGAAGATAATGATTTACTGTAACTGAGATCAGACCTATCTAATGGGTGATCTCTAAATATTCTGAAGTGAATAACTGATTAACTTTGCGCGAGACCAGGCCTATCTGACAGGTGGTCCGCGAATTCATAGAACCATCTGAGTTCAATACTGAAGATTAAGACTAAACTAAAATTGAAACTGTGGGAAGTATTCATCTAACCGACATGCCCCTGCTATCTCTTAGGGGTCCAACCTCTACTCCCGGTTGGGAGGGTGCCAATTCCATGCCATGGGTTAAGACATTATCTTTTCTATAAGGTCAGGCTCTCTAGCGGCGACCCTTAACAGTACGTCAAGATTTCTTGATGGGTAACTTATGTTCCTGTGCTGGCTACACAGTTCTGGAACGCAAGGATTGCTTCTAAGAATCACACCCTCTACTAGCAGGTGAGTTCCCATCCTTGGGTTTGCTCGGTGCTGAATCCTACTCCCAACTGAAAAACTCTAGGTTGATTCTTAGACTGTACTCAACAAACCTGAATCTGTTACTGATCATAGAACTGAATGAGTCTGATTAAGATTACTTGATCACATAATATGATGGAATACTTCCAAATTCTACTCACTGACTGATTTACTATAGAACTCAGATATTTCACATAATACGCTGAAACCTAGACTGAATACAGAAGTACCATGAAGATCGTGAAGAAAGTAGATTAACGTTTGAGAATACTAAGATTGATTAGATTGATACCGAATCGGATAGAGTTACCTGAGACTTTACGAAATTCAACATAAATTCCATGACTATCGGAAGTCAACTGACCATCGCTCGACTAAGATTATCGCGAGACTAACTCGGCTCTAGACTAGCAAACTATTTCGGGCATACATACCACCAACACTCAATAGCATAGACATGAATGAAACATGACCACATTTGAATATCACGACAATGGACTTTCAATCACAGCATAATCCATATGGTGTCTCATCAATCACATGCGTAGAATGACATGTAAATGCATGGGAAACGCACACTAATACCTCACATTTATTTGATAGGAACGCAAAAGAATAGCGAATCATACAACACATCATAATTCCTTCTCTAAGGCCTTTTTAACAACTATCTAGCATGCATGATTTAGTACATAGTTCTTTATCATGGGTCGGGATTCATACGATTGTTCCACAATTCATGCTTTAACACCATGGCCACCTCTAATATAATGAGCATTTTATCACACAAGCATATTGCATAAGAACAACAAGAGAGTCACTTTGATATAACCATTACATAGCATGCCTTTATCATATCATCATGTTTTGGTCTATGATACATGATTTTGTTTTTCCCTTGAGCATTTCTCCAAACACCCTCAATGCACAATGTTAGCAAATGTCCCTAATTTCCTCCATAACACATTTCATCAAACACCTCATATATGCTGGCTTATACACTATTAGGAATTTCATACATATCATATCAACATAGCATCTTTTTCTTTATCTAGTCATTCTATCAAACAAGTGGGAAGCATGCTTTGGTTACACACACATACCATATCCAAATATCATGTTTACATCCACCCCTCTTGAGCCTTAGGGCCTAACATGGGCATATATATACAAATTAATTCATAATAAGATCAAAGTTTGCAACTAGTATCCTAAAATATGAAATACATCTCACAATAACATGTATACTACACAAGTTCACATACTAGGGTTTTTGGTCCACTATTCCGTAGCCAAATATGGATAAAAATCGCATCCACAACATGAACATCAATTTCCATACACCTACATCACAAAATCTAGAAATATATATAAACTTTGAATTTTTGGAAAAGGGATTCTTGGGCTCTATGCACGGAAGGAGTCCATAGATCAACACTTGCATACCTGGGAAGATGATCTTGGAAGATTCTTAAAGGATTCTTGAGCTTGTTGTTAATTCCATGAATTCTTGAAAAAAATATTTTGGATTAGGATGAATAAGCTTGCTCAAAACTCCTTTTTGTACTCTTGTGTTAGGGTTCTTCAAGTTTTTGACTTGGGAATCTTGATACTTGAATTAATTTATAGAATCTCTGGTTGGATCTTGAAGTTCTTTGAGAAGGAATTTGATATTTTTTTGATAAAGAGAATTGGAAACCCTAATTTTCCTCTTGATAGTTTTGGAGAGAAGAAGAGAAATGAGGCTCTTATCCTTGATTGGGTATATATATAGGGAAAAAAGAGTGGAAAAAGACCAAAAAGCCCTTACGAAAACATCCTTTAATGGCTGAAACAAACAACTGACGACATTTGTGACAAGTCGTCAGATTTGTGACAAGTCGTCACAAAATGTCGTCACTAAAGGTTGGATTTTATGAGTTTCTGCCTAAGGATGTCGACATCATCAGAAATGTGACAGGACATCAGAAATATCGTCAGAAATGTGACAGGCCATCAGAAATATCGTCACATATTTCCCAGCTTGACATGCTGGAGTAAAATGGGCATAACTTTTTGTTCCGATAACGGATTTGGGTTAAATTTGTATCGTTGGAAAGATAATTCAATTATATATCTATTGATAGTTAATGAGATAAAAAATTATAAGTATAATGAGAGATATGATCATTTGAAGTTGACTATACCAATATTCTTCTCAAGAATTCTATCGGTAAGGAATGTTTTGATTCTCCCAATAGCTTGGACACATTTGAGACCTTAATAGACATAAACCTTGATCATGAAACTACCAAGGAACCATGATGTACTATGTGATTTCCCGATCATAACAGAACTTTAAAAGCTAAGATCGGAGGTCGGGAAGGTCACGAAATAATTCATCGAAGTTCATAAGCTTATGGAATGAAAGAAGTTTCAATACTTAGCTGAATTTTGTGTGCTAAGCTTATCTTGACACACTTTAGAAGCTCTAATGACTAAGAAAATTTTAAGGTGTCTTACATTATCTACCCCTTGGGAACATTCATCCTCGAATGTCGCTTGATAGGATAAGAGTACTTATCGACTGAACTTACTTAAGGAATGCGAACATCTGAAACATGACTATATGACTAGGACTTATGATATACTGAATCTTTATACTAAACATGCATTTCTGATGCATGGATACATAACTGATTTATTATACTGAGAATGCATGTCTGATGCATGAATACTTGACTGGATTTACTTTTGAATGCATGACTGAGTATGCAAGGATAACTGATGCAAAACTTGTCATAGGAATTTGAGCATAAAACTGAATGGGTCAAGGAATTGAAAACATCAGGGACTTATTAAGTATCTCCCCCTTAGGACACTATGTCCCTCTATGAACACTTAATTCACTGGGATACTTAAGAAAATTTGAGGCGATGCACAAGGCGTTTAAGAACTGAATATTATGCGTAATGCATGAGCTGGTTCATACTCGTAGCTACTAGGATATTCTATCTTGAAATAGCCTCAAGTCTGAATTTTCCAATAGGATGTCTAGATAGAAAGATAAAAGAACAATTATGCAAATTTAGCTATCTATCTGCTAAACTGAATTACTGGCCTTGTAGACTAACTCACGCTGAAAACTTAATCTCAACTGAAGGTACTCTTTCTGCACTCTTTCAACTATACTCTCCACTTTAGTCTCAAGTCATCACCCTAGGTTTGTAAATATGTTACTATCATCTGAACTGCTAAACTATCTCCTGGGATACGACTCTTAGATCTCTTCAGTTTCTACCACCATCATCACATGCTACACTCTTTTTATCACATACCTGCCTCACTAAACATATCATCTACTTCTATTTCTTCATATGCTACAATTATCACATTCACAAATTTATGAACTTAAATCCTTCACAAACTTTAATTCTTCAAGCACTGTTCAAGCCTAGTAAAATTTCCGGAACACATCTAGCCACTTACATATCAACATGACCTCTAAGCCTATTTCTATGACTAAAGCCTCGTGTAAAACAAATATGCAACAATGCCTTTTTAACAGGAAATATATATTCTCTCCCATCTAGGTAACTGCCCAACACCAAACAGGGTTCACTAAAATATTAAGAGAAGTATCAGGGTATAACTGAGCATAAACATAAAGGTAAGAAACTCATACGTACCCATAACAATATCAGGAGATCTTTTCTAAGCAAGGCGAGTCTGAGGTGAATGGGGTCTGGCCTGACGCTGACCACTCATAGTACTGAAAGTGACTTCCTGCTGGCGCAAATCTCTACCCCTATGATCTAGTATTCTACACTCTCGCAACTTGTGTCCTAGACTACCACATCTAAAACACCCCCTACTGCCGGCTCTACATACACCCCTGTGTTTTCTACCACAGTTTTCGCAACTCGGGTAGGTAAGAACACTTTTCCTATGACCTAGTGACTTAGAGGTTGATACTCCCTCTTGACTGGCATTCTTCAGTTTAGATAGAGGTGCCTGGACTGATAGCGGAACTAGTTCTGAGGATATCTGAAAGAATTGGGAGAGGTTACTGCCCCTTAATCTTGGCGTAGAGTTATTGGTTCTAGTCCTCTGATCCATCCTACGCTCTCTCCCCTTATTCTACTGAGTGTCAGTTAAAATCCTAGATAGGACAACGTTCTGCAAACTGTTTTGAGCAGCTATTGCATGAGCTAAGGTAGTGAATGCAGCTCTGAACTCTGCATGAGAAACATGCTCGTCCAAGGGATCTACCTGAACGGGCGGGGGAGCTGGCTGATTTTTATTACTTCTTTCGTTAGCTTCTATGGAAGGCATGTTCTGGAAATAAAAGGAGGAAACAGATTAGACTGAGAGTTCATATGGAGATCATGCTCACTTGAATGATACAAACACTTAAAGAAGGAAAACTCTTCCTAAAACATCTCATAGCCTCCTGTACATGAATGTGGTGCGCAACACACCCTTGTACAAGACTCTACTAGATGCGGCTTTCAGACTCCCTAGGACACTATTGAAATTTAGGCTTTGATACCAAGTTTGTAACGCCCCAATTTTCAAGGATCAGAACATCACACGGTGCTCATAACCCCAAAGGACCACAAGCTAATCCTCTTTTGATATCTATATTTGAGCACTGCATAATACAATATAATACATGCAGAAATCTGGCGAAAACTTTCCATAAGGTTCAAACATCTAAAATACAAAATACAAAATACTGAAAATAGAATACTAATACAACTGTCTGACAACTCTAGTCAGAAAGCCTCTATATTGTCTGAACTGGGGAGTTGATGAGACATGTCCCCCCAACTAATTCCATCTACTGAAGATGACAGAAATACATAAAATACTCAAACAAAAGTATCCTTAGATGATGAAGACTCACTGCTGCATATACTGCTGCTGACTGAGTCTGGACTGCTAAGAGAACTCTGGGTCTCATGCTTCTGAACCTATGACGTAAAGTAAAACACCATACCACAAAATGCATCAGTACATTTAAATGTACTGAGTATGCAAGTGAGGTAAGGCTAAATGTAAGGGATGTATGCATCAACTATAACTCATAGCTAACATAAGTGTGTTGAGTAAGAATACATGCATGAATGCATAAACCATGACTGAAATCATACTAACTTCGAACACTGATTTTTAAATACTGACTTACTAAAAATACTAGTCTACTGTCACTGATAACTGAGGCTATGATATCGTACTACTAATGAATAATGACTGAATTCATCAATATTGAATTTTCTAATAAGCTGCGGAACTGAAGCTGATTTCTGAACTCACTGACAACTGACTTTCTAAGTTTACTGATACTAGGATACTTGCTTATGATTGGGATCAAATTTATCAATTGATGAAGATAATGATTTACTGTAACTGAGATCAGACCTATCTAACGGGTGATCTCTAAATATTCTGAAGTGAATAACTGACTAACTTTGCGCGAGACCAGGCCTATCTAACGGTTGGTCTGCAAATTCATAGAACTATTTGAGTTTGAAACCGAAGATTAAGACTGAGCTGAAACTGATACTGTGAGAATTATTCATCTAACCGATATTCCCCTACTATCTCTTAGGGGTCCAACCTCTACCCCCGGTTAGGAGGGTACCAATACTGTACCACGGGTAAAGACATTATCTTTTATCTAAGGTCAGGCTCTCTGGCGGTGACCCTCAACAGGACGTCAAGCTTACTTGACGGGTGACTCATGTTCCTGTGCTGGCTACATAGTTCTGGAATGCAAGGATTGCTTCTAAGAATCACACCCTCTACTAGCAGGTGAGTTCCCATCCTTGGGTTCGCTCGGTGCTAAATCCTACTCCCAACTAAAAGACTCTGGGTTGATTCTTAGAATGTACTCAACAAAGCTGAATCTATTACTGATCATAGAACTGAATGAGTCTGATTACGATTACTTGATCACATGATATTACGGAATACTTCCAAATTCTACTCACTGACTGATTTACTATAGAACTCAAATATTTCACATAATACGCTGAAAACTGGAATGAATACAGAAGTACCATGAAGATCATGAAGGGAGTAGATTAACGTTTAAGAATACTAAACTTGATTAGATTGATACGGAGTCGGATAGAGTTACTCTGAGACTTTACGGAATTCATCTTAAATTCCATAACTATCGGAAGTCTACTGACCATTGCTCGACTAAGATTATCGCGAGACTGACTCGGCTCTAGACTAGCAGACTATTTTGGGCATACACACCCCCAACACTCAATAGCATAGACATGAATGAAACATGACCACATTTGAATATCACGACAATGGACTTTCATTCACAGTATAATCCATACGGTGTGTCATCAATCACTTGCGTAGCATGACATGTAAATGCATGGGAAATGAACACTAATACCTTACATTTTTTTGATAGGAACACACAAGAATAGCAGAGCATACAACACATCATAATTCCTTCTCTAAGGCCTTTTTAACAAACATCTAGAATGCATGATTTAGTACGTAGTTCTTGATCATGGGTCGGGATGCATACGATCGTGCCACAATTCATGCTTTAACACCATGGCCACCTCTAATATAATGAGCATTTCATCACACAAGCATATTACATAAGAACAACAAGGGAGTCACTTTGATATAACCATTACGTAGCATGCTTTTATTATCTCATCATGTTTTGGGCTATGATACATGATTTTGTTTTTCCCTTGAGCATTTCTCCAAACACCCTCAATGCACAATGTTAGCAAATGTCCCTAATTCCCTTCACTAAACCATTTCATCAAACACCTCATATACGTTGGCTTATACACTATTAGGAATTTCATACATATCATATCAACGTGGCATCTTTTTCTTCATCTAGTCATTCTATCAAACTAGTGGGAAGCATGCTTTGGTTACACACACATACCATATCCAAATATCATGTTTACATCCACCCCTCTTGAGTCTTAGGGCCTAACATGGGCATATATATATATAAATTAATTCATAATAAGATCCAAGTTTACAACTAGTATCATAAAATATGAAATACATCTCATAATAACATGTCTACTACACAAGTTCACATACTAGGGTTTTTGGTCCACTATTCCGTATCCAAATATGCATAAAAATTTCATCCACAACATGAACATCAATTTCCGTACACCTACGTCACAAAATCTAGAAATATACATAAACCTTGAATTTTTGGAAAAGGGATTCTTGGGCTTTATGGACGGAAGGAGCCCATAGATCAACACTTGCATACTTGGGAAGATGATCTTGGAAGATTCTTAAAGGATTCTTGAGCTTGTTGTTGATTCCATGAATTCTTGAAAAAAGGTTTTGGATTAGGATGAATAAGCTTGCTCGGAACTCCTTTTTGTACTCTTGTGTTAGGGTTCTTGAAGTTTTTGACTTGGGAATCTTGATACTTGAATTAATTTGTAGAATCTATGGTTGGATCTTGAAGTTCTTGGAGAAGGAATTGGATTTTTTTTTTGATGAAGGGAATTGGAAACCCTAATTTTCCTCTTGATATTTTTGGAGAGAAGAAGAGAAATGAGGCTCTTATCCTTGCTTGGGTATTTATATAGGGGAAAAAGAGTGGAAAAAGACCAAAAATCCCTTACAAAAACGTCCTTTAATGGCTGAAACAGACAACTGACGACATTTATGACAAGTCATCAAATTTATGACAAGTCGTCACAAAATGTCGTCACAAAAGGTTGGATTTTATTAGTTTCCGCCTAAGGCTGATGACGTCCTTAGAAATGTGATAGACCATTAGAAATGTCATCATAAATATGATAGGCCGTCAGAAATGTCGTCAGAAATGTGGCAGGCCATCAGAAATGTCGTCTCACATTTCCTAGCTTTACATGCTGGAGTAAAAAGGGCATAACTTTTTGCTCTGATAACGGATTTGGGTGAAATTGGTATCGTTGGAAATATAATTCAATTATATATCTGTTGATATGTCATGATCTCAAAAATTCCAAGTATAATGAGAGATATGCTTGTTTGAAGTTGACTATACCAATATCCTTCTCATGAATTCAATCGGTAAGGAATGTTTTGATTCGCCCAATAGCTTTGACATATTTGAGACCTTAATAGACATAAACCTTGATCATGAAACTACCAAGGATCCATGATGTACTATGTGCTTGACCGATCGTAACACAACTTGAAAATCTAAGATCAAAGGTCGGGAAGATCACCAAATAATTCATCGAAGTTCATAAGCTTATGGAATGAAAGAAGTTTCAACACTTATCTGAATTTTGGGTGCTAAGATTATCTTGACACACTTTAGAAGATCTAACGACTAGGAAAATTTTATGGGGTCTTACAGTATAGTACCTTGTGATTTCGAGTTAGGCTTGAACATGGTGAAGGTATCAAATTCAACTCAAACTTGGGGCTAAGCTTGAAAGTTAGAATTTTCATTGCCTAAGGCCTATTAATTCTATCCTATATCATGTTTTATAGGCCTATGTTCTATGTTACAAAGTTATAGCCATATTAAGTTTCCTTAATCATATATCTTATTCAGATCATGCCCAAGAATTCTTGCTCCCTAATGTTATTAGAACTTCTTAGAAAAAGTGTTGAAGAAATACTCCAGTTGAGTATAAGTTTTCAATATGATCCAGTTCGTATAGACAATAATTCAGTTTAGCACTCAGACAGATAAACTCTTATCATTTTCCATCTTTCTATCTAGTCTTACTATCCAAAGTTTCATAAATATGGATATTCCATGAGGTAATTCATTCATGTCCATGCAAATTACGAATTTAGTTCAGTCCAAGAATCATGCCTACGATTTAAATATTTAGTCATGATTTAGTTCGTAAGTGTTCAGTGAATGATCTCAATTTTCCAAGTATTCCAGCCCAGACAGTATAATACCCCCCTGTATGACCTTAGTCATGTTATCTCATGATTCGTGCTTCCATAATGTACTTGGCGATGCCATGAAGCTCTTATTCCTTTGATTCCTATATGAGTTTTGTTGAGGAATAATTCCTAATGAATAGTTACGTACTTTATTCCCTCCTTAGTAACTTTTGGAATTTTATTGCATCAGCTATCACTTTGCAGTTCTATATGTATGATAGTATCATGAACATTTCAAGTGAGTTCTAAACTCTTAGCATGGAGCAGCTCCTTTCAGTTAATAGAGTCAAGTCAGCTCAGAAATTAGTTTCATGATGGATGTTTTAATGTTTCAGCTCAACTATATTATTTGTTAGTATACATGTCATGTCTACATTATTCCATACTTCTAAAACTTCAACAAGTTCCTATCCATCATTTGAGGATGAATGGATGAAAGGGGGAGATAATGTAATACCCCGCATTTTTGGGCTAGTCATCAAACCATCGTTCCTATGTATGTAAACTCTAATCTCATGATTTTATGTGAATACTTATGTCATCATCATTTTCCTAGTCTGAAGAGTGCTTATTAGATGAAAAATGTTCATAGGAATCACTTAGATCAAAGTTGAGTTAAGAGCCTTTGATTCGGCCAAATATTGGTATTCAATCATACAAGGGTCATTTTTGAACATGTATAACTTTTGGAATATGCAGACTTTTTTCAGCTCAAGAACCAAAAAATTATGGATAATTGAGTCATCTTTCCAACGCATCCAATTTCTCCTTAATCCCATACCCGAGCAAAAAGTTATGACCATTTTTGTGAGAAATAGTAAGGATCCGCGATAGGTCCGCGCCACGTAGGCTATTTCCCCGGAATAGGGTCCATGCCATGTAGGATATTCCCTTAGAATAGGGTCTGCACTCCGTAGGCTATTTCCCGCTGTAGGATCTGCAATGCGTAGGCGTTGTATTTCCAGCTTTATGATTAAAGGGGCCAAGGGGTAATTTGGTCTTTTCACCTCAACCCAGTTGTCCAAAACACGACTTCTAACACTCAAAAGGGGCATTATTTTCCTATTATCAATAAAAATACTTGATCATAAATCCTCCTCCTTCCCAAGAATGAGCAATTAAAGCCTCTCTTCCCAAGAACAAAAAATTTAACTTTCTCTCCAAGAATTTAAGTATTCAAGCTCCAAGTTTAAGTTTTTCTTCAAGGATTCAAGTAATTGAGGTATGTGGGATATTCATCAATGGGTTCCCTTCACCCTTTGATCCCAAAAACCCTATTTTTTGTTTAAAGTTTGAATCATACTCTAATTTATGGTCAAGTTCAATGTAAATCAATAAATTTATCTACATTTTCTTATTAGTTCGACATTCAAGCCATTATAATAATATTTCCCATGAGAATTTTTCTCTTACATGATTTAAGTTCCAAACCTCCATGTCACATTTAGTCAATACCATGTTAAATTATCAAATTCATTTTTTAACTGTATAAACATGATATCTTCCCAAGCTTAACTCACTATTATGTTCGAATTCATGTAATTTATCAGGTTATTGAAATACCTGATGCTTTGGGTCTTTGGATTATGACTTTATGTCATTGTTTTAAGTGTTATTATCAAATTTTTTAATCATTCAGTGCTGACGGGTTATGAACACCCGATACTTATGTATTTTTATAGATTTTTTTTTCAAGTAACAAGTTAGTCAGAATCATGATTTTATTCCCATATTCAGATTATCATTTTTATAACGAACTTACCAGTATTACTTCATGTTTAATACATCAGTTTATATGTTCATGGTTACTTCAGATTATGCATGCACTGTCAGTTTACAAAATACCATATTTGAGCATATCGGTGATTAGTGCATGCACCAGTTCATGATTCCAGTGTCAGTTTAGTTGGGAGTAGGATTTAGCACCAAGTGAACACAGGGATGACGACTCCCATATCAGTTAGGTAGAGTCGTTAGTAACAATCCCTAAGTTCAAGAACAATGTAGCTAACATAGGCTATGAGGGGTCACTCATCAGTTTAAGCTTGACTTCCTCTCAGGGTTCACCGGTAAATTTAGGCTTGACACCCTGGTCCTTCGGAACATCAGATTAGTGGATCCACATAGCTGTGTGTTAGTACCCGTGGAAAAGTACTGACACCCTTCCAAATGGGGTTACAGATTGGACCCCGATTATCTCAGATTAGGGCGTATCCTATTACATAATTTCTCCCATAATTTCAGTCAATACTCAATCTATACTAGTTTAGTTTGCTTGACGAAGTAAACATATTTTCAGTTATTCAGTTATTCAGATCATTTCAATACATGCTTTACTTGTCTTGCATTCTCAGTTTTACATGTTTATGTTTTCATGCCCAGTATCCATACATGATCCTTAGTAAATTTGAAAGTCTATTTAGCTTTACATACAATACTCGTGTTTTACCGCTTGCCACCTTGAAAAATTATTTTCAGCTCATGATTTATAAAATCTCACTATGACTTAGAATTTTCATGTATAACTATGTTTAAATGTATGTTTCAGCAAATAACTTATATCCTCAGTGTTAAAGCATGTTTTAAATATTTCAATGATTTAGTACATGTCTCCACATAACCAATATATTCGAATATACTGACCATGTTATATGCGTTTGTGGTTACATCCTTCATAATGTAGGTACCAAATATAGCTCATACACAAGGGTCAGATAGTTCTCAGCTCTCTGCCAACAGGTGATAATTTCTGCTATTTTGGGAACTCCAGTCAATTTAAGTTCTTGTACTGTGTTGTTATTATTCTTATGTATTGATTAGTGGTAGTTGAAGGCATGTACTAGATACCTAGAGTCAGTATATTAGAAGCTTCATAGATAGTCAGCCAAATTCATTACATGTAATTCAAGTTTCTTTCTCCAGTTTTATCATGATGTAAAATTTATCAGTATTACGTTTATTTAGAATTGCTCATGATCATGTTTATGCTCAGTAAATTTATTTTTTATACAATTTAAATCAATTGCTCAAGTAGTATGCCAGTTCATGGGATAGTTTGGGATCACTTGTGGTTCCAAGCACCGTGTTACGACTAGGGGTAGTCTCGGGTTGTGACATATAATTTTTGTAGGGTGATAACGCTCAAATTAAATGTCAATTTAAGTGAAAGACGGTTGTTGCCAATATAATTACTCAACTATGAGTCGGGGTCGAACCCCCGAGGAACAATGTGAGTGACGATTAAATAAGTTCAAAATTAAAGTTACTTGCTAAATTCAAATATATTAGACAAATATTTTGGGGATTTTGAATGTTTTCAAAAGTGTAAGACAATTCTTGGGATTCTAAAGGACTAATTCGAGACAAAGAATAATTAGAGAGTAACCAAGTAGGAATGTATCATGGGGCTATGCTTTACTAGAGGCAACTAGTGTGTGGGTACCCGAAAATCAACTTCAAATCTTAGCTAAGGTATGCTTGGGTAGGCTCAGTTAGGGATTTCAATACTAGTCTTTCTACAAAGCATCAAACTATCACCCACAGATTCTTTCGAATACCACATGGGTGTGATCAACCAGTCATCACAAAGCCTCAATTGGGCATCCCTATTTCTTGGATAATGCCCAAGATACAGTAATACCACTATTTATCCTTATTTCTAAGAAAATAAAAATGGAATAACTATTATCTATCTTATTGTTCACAAATGCTTATGTCACCTACATCCCTCTTTCAAGGATGATGTAGGATCTAGACTACCCATATCCCTCTTTCAAGGATTATGTGGGGTTTAGAGAAACTGAGGCTTTCACCAACAAATTCCATTTTATAATTAAATATTTGTGAAACCCAACAACATTAACTAAGAATTAAAGCTAATAATCATGACCCATACACACTTGCACCCTATTCAAACATAACCCCAAGAGGAAGAACTAGAAACTCATAAAGATAATAAATAAAAATATACCAAAATCTCCATCAATTTGATTCATGAAAAATAAAGAGAATACAAACCACACTTTAATGAATCTTTAATGGAAATTTGCTAATCCTTCACTTAGTAGTTACTCTAATGTAATCTTAACTCAAGGTTAGTACAGATTTTTGCTCCAAGATCCCAAGAGATTAGATAAAAATTGAAGATGAAAGATAGGATCAAGATGGTGAAAAATGAGCTAAAAACCCTTATTTGAGGTCTAATTCCATATTTTCTAAATATTACAAAAATACCCTTGAAACTTTTTCGCTATATCGCGATCTCCACCTCTTCTTCGTGTTCACAACTCTCATGATTGCGGTAGTCATATCATAATCGCCCTCTGATTGACTTGTTGATTGGACGCGATTACGGCCATTAGGCCACGATCGCAGTAATTGAGGGTCCATTCTTAGGCTTGATTTCTAGAATTTGACTCTTTTCTTTCACATTTAACCTTTTTTTGACTTGAATGATTTTCTCATCTTCTCTTTTCTTATTTTCCTACACAAATGAGCATTAAGCAAGAGATTATCATAAAATCAATGGAAAAACATGGTAATTTAGGCTTAAGAGGTGCTAGAAAATCCTCAAATTGGCGACTTATCAACACCCCCAAACTTAAACTAATGCTTGTCCTCAAGAAACTAAGAACTATTTAATGAGATAGGGTATTCAACTCAAATCCAACTAAAAGAAAGCTACACTAAAGGAACAAGCTAACAAAGCTCTATAAAGACTTTCAAACATGTCATGGCAATAAGTGAACCAAAACTTTTCAATAAGCACATCTTTATGAAGTAGGGATGCAAGTTTATATCACATGAACCTTCCAAATCAATAAGGCATCTTAAGAAGAGACACAAAATCTTCAAAGATTTCTCAATCTTCACAATGAAACTTACTTAACCTATATACCCAAACTGAGAGTTAAACTTCACCATCTACCCCGAAGTATCGATGTTGCTCACAAGCAAGAGTTTGTTCCACACAAACAAAAGATATTGAAATTTCTAAAGGAGCTCAAATAATGAAATACATGGATTAAGATACTAGAATACCTACTTCAATGCAATTCCTCAACCCCTTTTACCCCAAAATTTTCAAACTATCCACCTTATTCTCCGTCAAATTATTGCTCATATTTCCCTAGCTTTTTATTAGCATTTACAAAATAATTCAAAGAAACCATTTTATTTCTTCATTTCTTTGGATTTTTCAAGAGACTTTCTAACTTTAAGTGCTTCTTAGCCCCCTTCATTTGCCTATTTTCTCTTCACATTCTATTGGCTAGGCTATACAACTTTACCATTAAGTTTTTCTCTTGTCTCTTAAGCACTTGATTTGAATACTTTACATACATGTTTTTTTTCTCATCTTAGTACATCACATTAACCCCCACAAACTTGTAGTTTGAAACACCCTTACATTATTCTCCTAACTACACAAACCCCCCAAACTTAGGCTTTTTCCTACGTTTCATTACTTTGAATCATTTGATGCATCAAAGGAGGTTAAGTGCCAAAAAGAAGATTTTAAAAGGGGTTAGGTGTTTTTGCAAGGTTATCATTATAAAAAGAAAGAAACATAGTAATAAAACCTCAAAGGGGATAACTAGGGAACAATGTTAAGGTTGGAATTTGGCTATGTGACGGGTCAAAAATGGCCTCGGGTCATTCTCCAAACCAAGTTTGTCTAGAATTTTTCTTCGAAAACACTCGAGGCAAGTTATAGACTAGACATATGTACAAGAATTATTCAAAAATCTCACCACACATGGTATCGTACTCATAGAGCAAAAAGTTAATCTCCCAACCAATTTAAGAAATTTGAGCTTAATAAGTTACTTCAAGTCAAGGACTCATCCTTGTAAAAAGAGAGCCAAAATTGAATTTAATGGTCTCATTCAAAAGAAAGCTAAAAACATCCTTTATCATTTTTACAAAGAAAACTATAATTTTTTGTTTTTTTCTCAAAATTAGTTCATTTCTTGCGAATGACATTTTGAAAGCATTCTTGAATTTTTGCCTCTTCCTAAACAATTAAACAAAAACTTAGGAGAATGCAAGGGAACATTATCATTAAACATCACAGGATTATTTCCTCACAACTTCATATATCGCCTATTTAGATCATAAAACACTCATAACACTAATAGAGACATAAACGACCCTATACCCTTAAGAATGGCGTCACCCAATCTATCATAGGACAAGACCAGCATTAATGTTTCTCTTACCATGCGCGCAACATTCCTCAATAATTTCAACTAAAAACCACTGGTTATTCCACATTCAAGACCAACTGGACTCAAAGCTATGCTACAAAATTGATCATATAATGCCCCAAGAAAGTTCACATTAACCTTTACAAGCATATAAGACATTTTTCTCTTATTGACATTTTAACAAACACGTGGTCTGCATTAAAAGTAAGAGCTTGAATAGATAGAATAACAACACATGTGAACAAGACCAATGAACCAATTCATCACCAAACATACCACTTGTAATCATACTAACCCAGTTAAATCACTTATCACTAAATTAAGTAAACAAACCTCAAGTAAGTGTTTCATCAAACACATGGTGTGCACTAGTGTATACAAACAAAAATTTTGCAATTTAGCATTTGAGACAAGGTACACATTCAAAAATCCTCATCCCAACAACCATATTCTACCAAATTAAACTCAAATAAATTAAATTCAAGCCAAAAGAAACCATAGAATATGATCATCATTTGTATTTTAAAGATCATACCTTGTAAGCTTACTTAAGAGATAAAAGTGATGAAAATAAAGTCCAATATACTTATTCGGGGTTTCATTCTTGAGGTACCCATTCCAACTTGTGATATAACCTATAAACACCCAAAAATAAGCGAAAAACTGAACCAAAAATATTAGAAAACATCAAGAAAATTTTCTTGTGTTTCCTCCCAAGAAGCGCCTTAGTTGAAGTTGTGGCATGACATATTTTGACTATCATTTATGTCTCCATTTAGAAGATTTGAATCGGCAGCCCAACTTTAGATCAATACATCTTCGAGGTACTTCAGGAAAAGGTGAGGACACAATGAAATATTTTCTATCTCGCCATTTTTAAGACTTGAATCTTTTACCCAACTTCACATCAAACTTCCTAGTAGGATTGTTGTGTATTGATGAGAACATCAAGAATTCACTTGTTACACATTGAGTTTTGCATTGTTTTTCCTTCAAATGAGGGGCTTCATTTTTCCCTTTTGGAATAAAAAACTCCAAAATATAGGGATTTTACTCCTTATCTCCAAAATGCATCATTTGCTTGGGTGGTTCGACTTTTATCACATCTACCAAGCATATTGTTGAAAAGTGGTTCGAGTGAGGTCTTCTTCCTAATTTTGGAGTTGCATCCTTCTTGACATTCTCACTCTAAAATGGTATAGAGCCTTCATAAAGTATTTTATTGGCTTCTTCTTTAGACTTTAGTACCATTTCCTCAATTTTGACATCTTCAACTATATTAGGTTCGGTTGGATGGGAAATCACCTAGGATTCTTCCACATCGAGCTTATTTAGAAAAATGGGAAAAACATGGTATTTGAAAGATTAACATCCATACCCACTTCTTTTGTTCTTTCTATTTCATTCTTAAATGCCTCATTGGATTGATAGAAGTCATGCACGTCTTCCTCCAATGTAGTTACCTGATCCAAAAGAGTTTGAAGCATTGCTTCAACACTATTGTACCTGGCATATTATTATTTCTTTGTCGCATCATGAGACCTATCAAACTTATAAGAAGAACTAGCATTATTGTTAGCATAACTAGGGGAGGGAAATTTGGGAAATCACTCCAAGGTCCATCTCGAGTACCATATAAACAACAATCATACTCCCAATAGGACCGAGATAGTGCACACATCTCTTTTCGGGAAGTATATTTACAATCTCGCCGAAAGTGGGGTCCATCATAATATGGAAATGTATCATCAAGATAAGATTTACAACCACCAAACTCACATTAATTCCAAGATGCCATAGTGACAAGTAAACAAAAACCAAAAACTATCTAACAAAAGAAACTAAATAAAATCACAAACAAATATTCACAAGTTTGTATCCAAGCAAGTAAGCTAAAATTCCAAACTAATTGAATACACTAAATTATTCCCTGGCAACGGCGCAATTTTTGATAACACTCAACTTACATGTCAATTTAAGTACAAGGCGATCGTTGTCAATATAATTACCCAACTTTGAGTCAGGGTTGAATCTATGAAGAACAATATGAGTGACGATTAAATAAGTTTGAAATTAAAGTTACTTACTAAATTCAAATATATTATATAAATATTTTGGGGGATTTTGAATGTTTTCAAAAGTGTAAGACAATTCTTGGGCTTCTAAAGGACTAATTCGAGACAAAAAATAATTAGAGTGTAATCAGTTAGGAATGGATCTTGGGGCTATGCTTTACTAGAGGAATTTAGCGTGTGGATACATGAAAATCAACTTCAAATCTTAGCTAAGGTATGCTTGGGTAGGCTCGGTTAAGGATTTAAATACTAGTATTTCAACAAAGCATCAAACTATCACCCACGAATTCTTTTGAATACCTCATGTGTATGATCAACCAATCATCACAAAGCCTCAATTGGGCATAATTTCTAGGATGATGCCCAAGATATAGCGATTCCATAATTTATCCTTATTTATAAGATAATAAAAAAGGAATAACTATTATCTATCTTATTGTTCACAAATGCTCATGTCACCTACATCCCTCTTTTAAGGATGATGTAGGATCTAGACTTCCCACATACCTCTTTCTAGGATGATGTGGGGTTTTGAGAAATTGAGGATTTCACCAATAAATTTTATTTTATAATAAAGCAATTGTGAAACTCAACAACATTAACTAAGAATTAAAGCTAATAATCACAACCCATACACACTTGCACCCTATTCAAACATAACCCCAAGAGGAAGAACTAGCAACTCATTAAGATAATATACAAAAATATACCAAAATCTCCATCAATTTAATTCATGAAAAATAAAGATAATGCAAACCACGCTTTAAATTCCAATGATATTTCATTGGAAATTAGTTAATCCATCACTTAGGAGTTATTCTAATGTAATCTTAGCTCAAGGTTAGTACAAATTTTTGATCCAACCTCCCAAGAGATTAGATAAAAAGTGAAGATAAAAAATAGGATCAAGAAGGTGAAAAATGAGCTAAAACCCTTATTTGAGCCCTAATTCTACATTTTCCAAATTAAAATAATGCCCTTGAATATTTTCTGCTCTACTACGATCGCCACCTCTTTACTGCATTCGCGAGTCCCGTAATCGCGATAGTTCTTTCCTGATTACTCTTCAATTGACTTTTTGACTGGTTGCGCTCGCAACCCTCAGGCCATAATTTCGGTAACTGAGGGTCAATTCTTAAGATTGATTTCTAGAATTTGGCTCTTTTCTTTCATATTTAACCTCTTTTTGACTTGAATAACTTGCTCATCTTCCCTTTTCAACTTTTCCTACACAAATAACCATTAAGTAAGAGATTAACATAAAATCAATGAAAAATATGGTAATTCAGGCTTAGAAAGTTCTAGAAAATCCTCAAATTGATGACTTATCATAGAGATAAACAATGTGAATGTGTTAATTAGCTACTAATACTAGTTTACTATTTACTCAATTGTAGATTAATAATCTAAAAGGAATGACGTTATGTTAGAGTGCTATCAGTTGTGCACCAAGGTATGTAAAATTAATCCTATGCTCTTAGGCATGAATCTAACTGTTGTGTTACTAAGTAAGGTTCCTAAGTGCTATTCCTTTGAAATTATATATTAAGGCACCATACAACCTCTAATGTGACTAATAACCTTAATCAAATTCCTTAAGGTGTTAGAGTACCTAAAGATATGTTTGGTACTAGATTTGCACATTTACTCTTATTAGTACTAGTATGATATAGTTGTTGGCAATAATAATCTTTGTGAGTTTTTCACTTAGTCAACATGGTCTGTGGTGTTAGTTAAGCTTTTAAGTGTTATATTTCTATTATTGTTGAGTCCTACATCATTATTACTACATCTTGTGCATATTTGTATATCTTTTGTGAATCCAAAGTTTCGAATTGAATAATGCCATGACCACCAAAACAACAACTTTAAAGATGAAAGAATAATCTAAAGTAAATCTATATATTATTGGGTGGTATCCAAGAGGTGGAAGGAACACCTACTAGCATGGGCCAATCTCAATATTACAGGTGGTATCACAGGGGTGAAAGGAAAGCCAAGCATGGGTCGATCCCAATTTGTGTATTTATGAGGACTATATCACAGGGGTTAAAAAGCCTAGCATGAGTCATCTTCTTCCACCACTGATCAGCTGGTCATTTGTATCAGGCCTTATCATTTTATAAAGTAAAGAAGAATAAAGCAAAGTAAAGGATCTAATGTATATAATTCCTATCTATATAGTTATATATTGATATCTGATTTTATTGAGCTCTTGTCTTACCTATAGTGACTTTATGCCTTACATACTCAATACATTCTTTTGTATTAACGTCCCTCATAGAAGGGGAACACTGTGTTTCATGCCGCAGGTATAGGTATTCTCGATAGTAAATGACCCAAATAGGAGCGCAGGACATCCAATGACTATTGTGAGCTCTAGGTTAATTCAGGGCTTTTTGAGTCTGTTATACATGTCTTGGTATTGTATAGTAGTTAAGATTAAGGAGGGGGTTTGTCCCGACCATAACTAAGTCTATGTATCTTTTAGAGGCTTTGTGGACTAATGTAATGTTAAGCATGGTAGCACCTTATTTTTCTTTTTTGACGTTATGGACCTAACAACCAAGTCTTAAACATATAGTTTTGTACTTGCCTATATGGTATATTTTCATTGTTGTGTCCTATCCATACTTCTTAGTACTTTTAATTATCATAGTTGGATGTATGAGAAGTACAAGATTATGGATTGGTGCTCTCGAGCCTTTACGACTATGGGTGCTGGTTTGCCCCAGTGGGATTTGAGGCATGAAAAAAGTGGTATCAAAGTGGGTCATCCTAGGGCGTCGTCTAAAAAGCCATGTCTACGTAGAGACTTGCTTATGGGAGTGTTTTACACCACAACTCTAAGTAGGAGTTTACGGGACAGTTTGGACTTTTTTCTTTTCTTTATTTATTAGATCAAGCGATAGATCCATTGATGTAGGTTGATTTGTATTTAACCTAGAATGCTTTTTATCTCAATACAGTAAAGATGTAAATTACAAGAAGGAGTAAAAATAAAAGTAAGCAAGTAGATGTGTCTGCCGGAGAAGGGACTAATAAATTACTACCTAGACATGTTGATAAAAGTGAGGCTATGGATGAGTTTGCATCACAAACTTCTTCTACTCCTCCATCCTCAGAAGAGATAAGAAGGAGAAGATTATCCATAGAATCACCTATTATTGCTATTAAATAAGATTTAAGAAATCTAGTGTTAATTATTGACTCGTATAGTGTAGGACAAGGTAAAGAAAAGATGGTCCAACTATGGGTACTAGTGGTGTGGATAGGGCAGCTAGTCTATGGACAAAATATTTCCTTAAATTAGACCCTCCCTCATTCACTGGGTTTGATCCTAATAAAGATCTACAAGAATTTATTGATCAAATTCAAAGGGCTTTGTATTTTATGCATGTATCTGGTAAAAAAATAGTTGAGCTAGAAACATATCGATTAAAGGGGGTGGCTATATTTTGGTATGAAGCCTGGAAAAAATCAAGTGGTGTATGTGCACCTCCATCTAGTTGGGAAGAGTTTAAAACAACATTTCTTCACTATCTTCCATTTGAGATCTGACAGTCTCGTGAAGATCAATTCCTAAATCTTTGCCAAGGGAATATGAGCATAAGGGATTATAGTATCTAATTTAATTCTTTGGTTAGGTATGCTCTTAATGTAGTGGCTAATATGGATGATAGAGTTCATCAACATGTGGATAGATTAGACTAATATTTTGTTAGAGATTGTACTATTTCTGTCTTGAATAAAGACATAGATATAGCAAAAACACAAGCTTTTGTGCAAAAAATAAAAGATTAGAGGCAACGAAGGACACAAGATCAAGAAAGAGGGCACTCCAAAAGGGCCTGATCCATGGGACAATTTTTTCAATCTAAAAGTGAATTCAAGCCTTTGGTTTTTAATAGACTGCCTAGACCATCACATTTCTACCTCATATCAAGTTCTTCACCCGATTCCAGGGGTTTAAGGGATATTATTTATGGCAAAGAAGTAAGAGTCAAGGTTCGCAAGGAGTGGGGTATCATGAGCAGGGAATTACAAGCCAATAAAGACCTCCTAGATAGCTTTATAAATAATGTGGAAGGAATTATTTAGGCTAATGTAAACTTGGTATAGATGATTGCTATTGGTGTGGTACAACGAGACACATAATAAGAGCTTGCCCAAAAAGGGCATCGGTAATATGACATAAACTACTGGATTGATTATTGCATCATCATCCTCAGTTCCTTCCTTTGGAAGGGGTCAGAATATTCTTAATGGTCATGGTAGAGGTGTTAACGGAGCGGCTAGTTCTAGTGGTGTTCAAAATCGTACATATGCTCTAGAGGGTCGTCAAAATTTGGAAGTTTCTCTTGATGTGGTTACAAGTACATTGTCCATATTTTCACATAATGTATATGAATTAATTGATCCAGGCTCTACATTAGCGTATATCACTCCATTAGTTATTGGAAACTTAAAAAAAAATACCAAAATCATTGATTAAGCCATTTGAAGGGTCTACACCAGTTGGCGAGTCTATTATATCTAGAAGAGTTTATCATAATTGTATAGTAACTATTTGTGATTGTGATATATTGGCTATCCTTGTTGTTTTAGATTTTGATGTTATAATGGGAATGGATTGGTTGTCTTTTTTTATGCCACAGTGATTGTCGAGCCAATAGGGTGAATTTCTATTTTCCAAAAGAGGCAACCCTTAAATGGAAGGGTAATATTGGGGCATAAAGGGGTAAGTTTATTTCTTATGTTAAGACAAAGATGATGATGTCCAAATGACACATATGTCACTTAGTAAGGGTGAGAAATATAGAGGTGGAGTCACTAATTCTTCAATCCATTTTAGTGGTAATTGAATATTTTGATGTATTTCCTGAAGTACTTCCAGGTTTTCCTCCAGAATGAGAAGTAAAGTTTGGTATTGATGTGATCCAAGGTACCCAACCTATTTCTATTCCTCTATATAGAATGGCCCTAACAAAATTATGTGAATTGAAGGAACAATTAAGATTTGGTAGAAAAGGGTTTTATAAGGCCTAGTATATCCCCTTGGTGTGAAACCGTGTTATTTATACATAAGAAGAATGGCACGTTGAGAATGTGTATTGATTACCTATAATTGAATAAGGTGACAATTAAGAACAAATATCCCCTTCCTGGAGTTGATGATTTGTTTGATCAGTTACAAGGTGCCAAGTGTTTCTCAAAGACCGACTTGAGGTCAGGTTATCACCAAGTGAGAGTAAAGGAGAAAGATATACCTAAAACAACTTTTCAAACATGAAATGGTAATTTTGAGTTTTTAGTTATGTTATTTGGGATATCTAATGCACCAACAACTTTTATGGATTTGATGAACAGAGTGTTTAAGCCATTTTTGGATGTGTTTGTTATTGTATTTATAGATGATATTTTGGTGTATTCAAGATCAAATGAATATCATGCTAATTATTTGAGTCAGGTGTTATGAATTCTTCATGACCGTAAGTTATGCAAAGTTCTCCAAATGTGAGTTTTTATTAAAATCGGTGGCATTCTTAGGTCATATTGTATCTAACGAGGGAATAAGAGTTGATTCTCAGAAGATAGAATCAGTGAAGAACTGGACGAGACCCACAATGCCTATAGAGGTTCGCAGTTTCCTAAGTTTAGCAGGCTATTATAGAAGGTTCATTGAGGGGTTTTCTTCTATTTTCGCACCTTTAACAAATCTAACATGCAAAGCAACGAAGTTTCAATGGAATGAAATGTGAAAGAGTTTTCAAGATCTGAAGAATATGTTGACTTCTACACCCATATTGGAGTTTTTGGAAGGCACAAAAGGCTATGTAGTATATTGTGATATTTCAGAAGATATTTTAGGATGTGTTTTGATGCAACATAGCAAGGTAATAGCTTACGTTTCAAGACAAATGCGGCCACATGAGAAAAATTATTCAACACATGATCTTAAGCTATCAATAGTTATATTTTCTTTAAAAATATGGCGCCACTAATTATATAGGGTTCATGTTGATATATATACTGACCATAAGAGTTTGCAGTACATCTTTAACTAGAAAGATCTAAATTTGAGGCAGTAAAGGGGGATTGAGTTATTAAAAGACTATGATATTGATATATTATATCATCAATAGAAAGCATATATAGTATCTGATGCATTAAGTCGTAAGGAGATGGTGAGAATTTATGGGTAGTTCATAGAAAGGCAAAGGATAACTAAAGATTTGCACCAATTAGCTAGCTTAGGGGCCTGCCTCCTCGAATCACTAGACAAAGAAGTTATTGTGCAAAATACAACGGAATCCTTATTAGTAGCTAAAGTTAAAGAGAAATAATATGTAGATCCTATTTTTTTACAGCTTAAGGGGAGTGTACAAAAAGGTATGCCAAAGGCATTTGAGCTTACATAAGAGGGAATACTTTGGTGCAAAAATAGATTGTATACCTAATGTAGATTAACTAAGAAAGCAAATTATGACAGAGAAACATCATTCAAGAAATTCTATCCATCCTGGTTCAACTAAAATGTATCATAATTTGAAAGACATGTATTGGTGGGGTGAAATAAAGAAGAACATAGTGGAATTTGTGGCTGAATGTCCAAATTATCAACAAGTTAAAGTAGAGCACCAGAAGACAGGAGGTTATATGTAGCTTATGGAGATGCCAACTTGGAAGTGGGACATGATCCACATGGATTTTGTCACTAGCTTACCTCTCTCCTATCGAAAGTTTGATTCTATATGGGTAATAGTTGATAGACTCACAAAATCAGCACACTTTGTTTCGATTAATACCACTTACCTAACTGAAGAGTATGCAAAATTATAAATTAAAGAGATAGTTCAGCTACATAGAGTCCTAATCTCTATTATATCTGATAGGGGAGCTCAATTTACCGCAAAATTTTGAAGGTCATTTTAGAAGAGTTTGGGAATGCAAGTGAGTTTAAGGATGACTTTACACCCTCAAACGGATGTCCTGGTAGAACATACAATCCAAACGCCTGAGTATATGTTGCAATCTTGTTTATTTGGATTTCAAAGGTAGTTGGGATGATCATTTTCCACTTGTGGAGTTTGCATACAACAATTGCTATCACTCAAGTATCAAAATAACACCTTATGAAGCTTTATTTGGTAGAAAGTGTAGATTACCAATTGGGTGGTTTGAAGTGGGTAAAACTACCTTATTTAGGCCAGATTATGTTTATCAAGCTATAGAAAAAGTTAAGGTGATACAACAATAGTTAAAAATAGCTCAAAGTCGGCATAAATCATATGCAAATATAGGAGAAGAGGGTTAAAGTTTATGATAGGAGATTGGGTATTCTTAAAGGTATCACCAATGAAAGTGGAATGAGGTTTGGTAAAAAAGGGAAAACTAAATCCTTGCTATATAGGTACATATAGGATTATTCAAAGATTTGGCCAAGTTACATATAAGTTAGAGCAACCCCAGGAACTCTCAACTGTACATCTAGTGTTTCATGTCTCAATGCTCCAAAAGTATATAGGAGATCTATCTCGTATTACTCCTACTGTAGATATACATGTTACAGAAAATCTTACTTATAAAGAAGTACCTATTACTATTCTAGATCAGGAAGTTAAGTAGTTAAGAACTATAGAAGTAGCTTTCATAATATTACTTTAGAGGAGCCAACAAGTAGAAGAAATCACATAGGAAGTTGAGGAAACAATGAAATCCAAGTACCCTAATTTATTTTAGTCTGAAGAGAAAGTCCAAGATGCTGGGTTGGAGCATTAACAAGTAAGCATAAACATATAAATGTTATGTGGCTAACAGTGGGATTAAACTTAGGCTTATACTTGCTTAGGCTAGCTAGTTATTCTAGCATTCAAGGATGAATATTTCTAAAAGGGGAAGGATGTAACGTCCCATATTCTATATATGCTAGTTCTACTTATATGAAACTTGAAATAGACTTATGGTATGGGTAATTGACTGAGTGTCCTATGTGATAAGTGACACTAAGATAGGTTTGAAGGAATTTTACATACATTTAAACATGGTATGATCAAGTTTCCATCGATTAGGGTATTTATACTTGTGATCGTAATTAGGTATTTGACTCTAAAGTTTGATTTGACCAAGTGTACATAAGTTTTAAGTTTAATTAAAGGAATTTTGATCTTCAAATGGAATAAAATGTTAATGTTCTTGCTTACTTATTTAAGCTAGTAGGTGAGTCACCTACTTGAGATGCATGGACCAAGTTTATGGGGCCAAGGCCAATGGATTATATTTAGGGACTATATTAATGGGCTAATTTGAGGCCCAAACTAAGTAAAATAAATAGAGAAGAGAATGGGAAATCCAATATCAAAAATTTATTCCAAAAATCCAATAAGTTAGAGGCCCATTTTATACATGAATAAAGTAAGTAGGTGCTTCACCTACTTTGACCTTTTGACCAACCTAAGAACTAAGAAGGTGCATCACCCACTAAGACTCCCTTGACTAGATTATTGGTCCATGTACACTATCACCTACTTGTATTAATTATGGCCTAAATTAAAAGAGAGAATGGGTAGCCAAGGTCCAATAGCTTTGGATCCACAAACACCTAATATAATGAGCATCGCACATACTTAACAAATTATGTCCAAAAAATGAACAAGAATGTCGGCCAAGATCAGCTCCGTTCAAAGGGATTGAAACCAGCTCATTTAACTCATTTTAACTAAGACAAAAATCAATTTTCTAGGGTTTTATAACTTGCTCTCTCTTATCTGTACAACAACCCTATAATTCCATTACAGTTCTTGGGATTTACCTTCCTTCCAAGCTAAAGGTAAGTGAAAAAAATTATGAGCTTATCTTAAAAGGACTATGAGAATTATGTTCTTCATGATTAAATATAGGACAATCCTCTATAAGTGTGGCAGTCCTATTGTTCTTGGTTATTAAGAGAATTTTTCTCTTCTCTTCAGGTTTGTGCGTGAAGTAATAAATATATTTAAGAGATACACATTAGGAGAATAACCTATCACAAAATTAAAGCATGGCTACTGCCTATTTTTTTCCCTCTTCCTATGTATATGTTTTGGTAGTGGATTATGAATATTTGTTGTTAAGAACTCAAAGGGTGGCGAGTTTAATATTTAGTTGCTATAGTTAAGGATGTTTGGTGCTATTTTGAAATTATTTTATACATATATGTTGGGTTCTTCTTGGTTGATATTGGGTAAAGGTGTGAATAATTTGTATTGAAATATAGAAGGAAAGTATAGTGATACATAGCCGAATTTGACGTTGTGTTAGCTTACTACCCATTCCACTCGATATATTGTTTTGAGGGTAAAATGAAGCTGAAATGGTTTAAGGGAACCTTTTAAGAATTTGTATTATATATGAATTTAATTGGGGGAGAAATGATTGAGAAAAAATCTTGAATTAATTAATTATGGGTTACTACCCAGCTACTATTTTGGTGGGGATAAATAACGTGAATGTGCTAATTAGATACTAATACTAGTTTTACTGTTTACTCAATTATAGATTAATAATCCAAAATAAAGGATGTTAAGTTGGAGAGCTATCAGTTGCGTAGAAAGGTATGTACGGTACATTGATCCTATATACTTTGGCATGAATCTAACTCTTGTGTTACAAAGTAAGATTCCTAAGCGCTATTCCTTTCAAATTATATATAAAGGAAAGGTACAACCTCAAATATGACTAACTACCTTATTCAAACTCCTTAGGGTGTTAAAGGAACTAAAAATATGTTTGGTACTAGATCTGCACATTTGCTCTTCTAAGTACTAGTAAGATATAAGTGTTGTTAATATTAAGATTTATGAGTTCTTCTCTTAGTTAACATGATCCATGGTGTTATTTAAACTCCTAAGTGTTATATTTCTATTATTGTTAAGTCTTACCTCATTGTTACTACATCTTGTGCATATTTGTATATCCTTTATTACTGGTCCAAAGTTCTGAATTTATTAATGCCATGACCACCAAAACAACTTTAAAGACAAAGGAAATAATCTTAAGTGAATCTATATATTCTTGAGTGACATCCTAGGGGTGGAAGCAACACCTAGTATGGGTCGATCCTAGTATTATGGGTGTCTGATAAGAAATCCTAGCATAGGTTAATCTCGATTTGTGTATTTGTGAGGACCGTATCCTAATGGTTAAAATGCCTAGCATGGGTTATCCTCTTATACCACAGATCAGTTGGTCATTTGTATTATGCCTTATAATTTTATAAAGTAATGAAGAATAACGCAAAATAAAGGATGTAATGTACATAATTCCACAAGTACAAGCAAAGGTGGTCTTTTATCCTTATCTATATAGTTATATATTAATATCTAATTTTCTTGATCTCTTTTCTTACCTATAGTTTCTTTATACTTTACATACTCAGTACATTCTTTTGTATTGACCTCCCTCGTGGTGGGGGAACACTGTGTTTCATGCTGCAGGTACAGATACTCTAGCTAGTAGACAACCCCAGTAGGAGCATAGAACATGCAACAACTATTGGTAAGCTCCAAGTTGATTTTAGGCTTTCCGAGTCTGTTATACATGTCTTGGTATTGTATAGTAGTTAAGAGTAAGGTAGGGGTTTGTCCCAATATTAAATAAGTCCATGTATCTTTTAGAGGCTTTGTAAACTAATGTAAAGTTAAGCATGGTAGCGCCTTGTTTCTCCTTTTTGACATTGTGGCCCCAATGACCAAGTCTTGCACATATAGTTTTGGACTTTTCTATGTGATTTATTTTCATCGATGTATTGTATCCATACATGGAAACACCTTTAATTGTAATAGTTGCATGCATGAGAAGTACAAGGCTATGGATTGGTGCTCTCGGGCCTTTACAACTACGGATGTCGGTCTGCCCCAATAGGATTTGAGGTGTGAAACATAACTTGTTGTTTGATGGACCTTGGGCTATGTCTTGCCTCTAAAGCAAGAGTTATAGAGTATTTCATAAGTAAAAACATAATATGTTAGTGTTGACCCTTGTCCAATATACGTAACTTGTTGTTTGAAAATCTTTGGTATAAGACGTGCCTCTAAGGAAAGAATTGTAGAACTTCTCATAAATCAAGACATAATATGGTAGTATTAAATCTTGCTCATAGGGCATAACTTGTTGTTTGAAAGTCCTTGAGCTAAGTCTTGCCTCTAAGGTAAAAGTTATAGAAAATCTCATAAATCAAAATATAATATGGTAGTGTCAACTCTTGTCCATGGAACATGACCTGTTTTTGAAAGTCCTAAGTCTTGTCTCTAAAGCAAGATTTATAGAACAAATCATAAATCCAGATACAATGCAGAAGTGTCAGCTCTTGTCCATGGGGGCATAACTTGTTGTTTGGAAGAAATTGAAGAAAACAAAAGAAAAAAAAGTTGTGGAATGAATAAAGATATTTAAAATGAAAAGTAAAAATCAATAAAAATAAAAAAGAAAAAAAAAGAAAATATAGCAGTTGAGAGGATAAGAGGAAATAAAGGTTGAGAAAAAAGAAAAAAAGAAAATGAAAAAGAAAAAAAGTGAAACAAAAAAATAAAAATCAAAGAAAAATAAAACATAGATTTTGTTTTTAAAAATAGAAGTTTAGAGGAGAAAAATAAAAAAAGTAAGGGTTGAAAAAACTAAAAAACAAAAAATAAAAATCAAAGTAAAAGAAAAAATAAAAAAAATAGAAGTGGAGAGAAAAAATGAAAAAATGAAAAAATGAAAAAATGAAAAAATGAAAAAAAAAGTTAGGGTTGAGAAAAACATTTTAAAAAGGGAAAAAAATCTAAGTAAAATAAAAAATATAAAAAACTGAAGTTGATAGAGCAATAAGTTTTGAGTTGTTTGGAAATATTTGAGATATAAAAGGGAAAATAGGTAATTGTTGTATACCTAAAACAAAGGGAGGCTAGTTTTGTAGGACTTTTTATGAGGGACAAAAAATAAAGCCACCCATTTTGAGGATCATTTATGTAGTGTACCGGATGTTTTTCCGTTAAAGAAAAAGATTTTGAGATAATCTAAACATACATAAGGGATCTTTCAATGAGATTCTTTCAATCTTCTTCTTCCTGTGGGGAACCATAAATACTTGTCTCTCTTCAAAAATTTGAGAGGACAAAGACAAAGTTATGTGAATGACCTTAACTTGCACCAAATCATTTTACATCAAGTCAAACCACCATCTACTTCTACTTTGGCCTTACTAAAAAATTATGAAGTTTAACGATGTGTTTGGTATGCTGAAAAATGGTTTTAACAAAAATGTTTTATAGAAAAATAAAATATTTTTTTCTTATTTTTTTTTATATTTGGTAGGTGAACAATGAATTTGTATATTATCTAAATAAATATTGTAGGATATAAGGTAGGGGTTTTCGATGTGGTGATGAGCCTACGGTAGTTGATGTGAAAATCATAGTCCTTTTGTCCAAATTTACACGCCGTTTGACTTGACATAAAATTTAAGAAAAAAAAAAGACTTAAAAAATTTGTGGTCTAAAATAAGTCATAAATGTTTGAGTGACCATAAATTATTTATTAAGGGTAATGAGAATTTTAAAGTTAAATAATTACTAAATATAGAAATGTGCTATTTTTTTTTGAAGCTGACAAAAAAGAAAAGTTAGTCATATTACTTGGAACAAAAGAAGTATGTGTTGGAGGACGGAGATAACAAACTTAATGTGAAATATCATATGTGAAACTTATTGTTCTCCCAACTTTATGGGAAAAATATCTTCCTCTTTTTTTTAAATAATTAATTTTTCTAAAGTTAATATATTTCAAAAAATTTGTTCAATCAGAACATGAAAAACTTTAAATAATATTTTCTATTATGTCAAATACTTAAGTGTGTATCTCATCAATAAATCTCTAAGGAACCCGAGGGCATAGATTAAGGGTGTTCATTTTTTGGTTAAAAATCAATTCAAACCTGATAAGACTAAAACTATGGAACCGAAACTAAACTACGATAAACAAAAGATAAAATAGATGAAGCAAAGTAATAAGATAGACACAAAGAAGAAATTGAAAGGCAAATAAAGGTAATATTAAACCCTAAATACTCAATTCAAATATCCTACAAAGCACCTAAATCTTACGTAGACCACAAGGATGTTAACTCCCAAGCAACAAATGTTTCCAAAAAAGATTTCAACATAAGCTAATCCAAGATCAAGCACACTCACAATAGTATAATTGTTCATAAGCATCAAATTTAGTCTAAAAATGAAAGAGAAACTCCTATTTATATCCTAGGGCTAATTATTGCAATTATGAGCCTAAAAGTTATCCATTTTAAAAAATTGGGCATAGGCCCACCTAGACCAGTGACCTGCCCATGCATATGGCAATGTAGGTGACACTGGAAGTGCTAAAATGGTCACCTTCAACTACATCTCATGTACTGCGCATGTAGGTGGCTTTGCAGGTGCTTTCAATGCTCCTATAGGCTCTTGTTTGCTTTCTTTTGATATCTCCAAGTCCCCTTGACCCTTCTTAAATGTAATAACCATCCTTTGTCACCCTTTTGATACCATTAAGAGGTATTCAAATGCCTCTTGATTTATCAGCAGCTCATCAAAAGGTCTGAAAGCAATTTGAATGGTATTATCCTCTCCTTCTTGAAGAAGATTTGTTTTTGAAAATCTAAATACACCTCTTGATTTATGGGAATCTCATCAAAAAGTTTGAAGGCAATTTGAATGATATTATCCTCTCCTTCTTGAAGAAGATTTGTTTTTGAAAATCTAAATCCTGAAACCACAAGAAACAAACAAACAACCAATATTTCCTCGAAGCACGAGGGTTATCACAAGGGTAATATACCATTCCGAGGAGACACCCACTTGATATATAACCACACATTCCTTAAGTTTACTAAAAAATATCACCATTCAAGGAACAAAGGGATTGGATATAAACAACATAATAAAACTCTTCCAAGGTATGTCCATTAACAAGATTTCCAATAGATTCA
The DNA here is from genome assembly GCA_030864215.1 of Capsicum pubescens. NCBI lineage: Eukaryota > Viridiplantae > Streptophyta > Magnoliopsida > Solanales > Solanaceae > Capsicum > Capsicum pubescens. The sequence goes on along the minus strand of CM061543.1, from coordinate 151,070,117 downwards.
AGATCACCTATCAAATCACCACATGTTTAAACAACTAAGGATAGAGTCAAGTAGTTATTAGAGTTTAGATTACCTTTCTTTAAGCACCCACCATGTTTACACACAAAACATGATCAACACAAATAAAGCCATCTTCACAAACAAAGAGATTGGAATAAAATGAGCTAAGATCATTTAACGTGCTATCAAATACAATAACATATGAAGGTAAGAACAAGCATCTTAAGAACCTCATATCCCTTTTTCTTGAATAACTTTCCAAGAAAAGATCAATTTTTCTATCCACATAAGTGTGACAACGGATAAGAAATAAGAGTTGTTTATCAAGTAAGGACCATAGATTCTTCTCAAAACAACAAATAACTTGGTCATCTGGGTAGTAAAGGCCATATATTTTGAGTACATCTATGACAAGACACAAAGTGGTCAGAGAGACATTTACACTCTCTTGGTAGGGTTTAAAGTCTAGAACTTTTAAGAGAATGCCTACCATAGTGTAAATGGCATCATGATTCTATGGATTGCTTGAAATAAGAGGGGGGTAGATTTATAACTTTGGGGAAAGGACTTGAGCCTGCTCTTGTTCCTTACATAATTTCACCATGTGGATCTTTCATCTCATGCATGAACTTAGAATCCTTCATTCGATTTATAGGTTTAGATATTTCACCCCTTATTAGCAAGCCTCCATTGACCCATAGGAGTTTGATTAGGATCCTCCTTTGAGTGAGGTTTTTATAAACTTTGGAGTCCTTAAATTAGAACTCATCTAGGCCTTCATGTTTATATCCATAAGGAAATTTCCTTGACTTTTTATTTGAAAAAATTCCTCATGACCCTAAAAAAGAGAAATATTAGTGCTATGCAAAATGCTAGTACCATTGTTAGCAAACGACAAGGTCTTGGGGTTGGCACAAAGTAACCCCTTTTGAGACAAGACCACCTCATCCTATTTAATTGAGTCTTACAAGTCCTCACCACTCATCTCTCTCCTCATCATAAAGTTCAAATTCATTAGCTCTCCTTCTTGAGGTTAAACATCGTCATGGGAAACTTTCATCATCAAGCAATTAGGTACACTTATTTCTCCTTCACCTTCCACAAGTTCCTGTCATCCTTAAAGTCTTCACTCTCTTGGTTTTATTCCTCACTATCATATTCTTATTTAACCTTATCCCCAATAAAGTAAGCATCACCTTTCACCAAAACTATGTTACTTCGATTGTGACATTCATTTGCCTTATGACCCCAACCTTGAAATTTAAAACAAATAATACCTCTAAGATTGGTGTTAAAGTATTGATTACCTTCATTATTTGGGGATACCTTGGGATAGCCTATCAATTGGCTTTTTCTCATTGGACTTATTGAAAAGCTATGTTCTTGTTCCATCAAGATGAACTATAAGATGTGTGACCTTTATTGAAGGACTTCTTATTATTATTGTTGTTTCAACCTAAATGTCCACTCCAACAAGGTCTTCTATTAATTCAAACTTATGGACAACTAGTTGAGAATTAATGTTATAGTCTAACCTTCCCTTGAATTGAGCCATGCAATGGCTTGGAGATTCAAAAATCTCAAGTCGAGGGATCAAGTTTTGGAATTCTTCATTATAGTCTTCCACTCCTCTACCGCCTTGTCTAAGTTTTGGAATTCTTTATCATAGTATTCTACATCATAGTATTTCTTTGGTTTTGATTTTAGATGAATTTAAGTTAAAAATTCAAAAATATCTAGTGTAACGACCCTCCAGGTTGTTTTCCTCTTTTTCTTGTTTTTTCTATGTTTAGAACTTTCCTAAAGCTATCCTAATTCATTTATAACTTGCGAGGACTGGTAGTTCAATTATCGATAAGTTCATTTGATTTTAATGTTAGTTTTTCTATTTTTGAGCTTTTAAAGTTGAGAGACTAGTCGTGGACAACACACCAAGTAAATTGCCTTGGAGGAGAATTCCAACAACTTTATTAGCCCCTGAATGTGGATTTTGGGATTGAAGGACCTTTGGTTCAGGACCCAAGGCTTTTGGGATCGTATTGGGCTATCAGTTAGTTTTTGGCTAAAATAAAATATTGAGCGTGGGACCTAACTTTTTTGAAACAATCTCAAATAAAAAGTTTGTTGACTTTATTGAGCTCAAAATGAAATTTCCACTAGGATAACATATTTTATTTTTACTCATAGGGTTCCAAACAAATCTTGAGCACCCGAATGAACATGTTTGTCTTGGATTAAAAATGCTCTGGCATAACATTTAATACAAGACACCATTATTTTTCATGTTTGCAGCCCATTGTCCGTGTTTAGAACAGTCTAGGATTCTCAACCTTCACATTTGTTGGCAGGTTTCCACGTTTTCAAAAAAGGCTAGCCTAACTGGTCAAGGCTTGTTCTTTTCATTCACATAGAACTGATCATGTTCGTGATGGTGTGACCTAGTTGAACTCTGCATTCGTGATAGGGGTCGAAAAAGGGACCTCTGATGAATATAAGCACCATTTTCATGATTTTTAAAACCATATTTAAGTCATTTTCCTCCATTGTTAAAACTTGAGCTTGGGGATTTTTCGTGGGATCATAAATTGAAGCTTAGGGTTATTGGTTATTGTCCTTTATTAATATGGTAAGAAGAGGGGAGGTGAATTATACTTTTTTGATAGACTAGTCAACTTGGTGTGACAGACAATCGACTGTAGAAGTAGTGACAAAATCGTCTCATGGGACTTTTTATTATGTAAAACTAGAGACAACAATTTACAAGTTGTTGTACCCCCAAAGGAAAAGATTATGAGAAAATCTGAACATACATAAGAGATCTTTTAACCAGATTCTTTCAACTTCTTTTTCCTGTGGGAGAACTATATATACCTGTGCCTCTTTAAAAATTTTAAAGGGCAAGGGCAAAGTTATGTGAAAAGGACCTTAACCTACATTGGATCATTTTACATCAAATCAAACCACCATCTACTTATACTTTAGGCTTACTAATAGCTTTATGAAATTTTACTATGTGTTAGATATGGTGAAAAATAGGTTTCACAAAAATGTTTTATAGGAAAATAAATGTTTACTTGCTTATTTTTGTTTATATTTGGTAGGTGAAAAATGAATTAGTATATTATATAGACAAATATTATAGGATATGGGGTAGGGGTAGGGGTAGGGTTATGGGTAGGGGTGTGGGTTGTGGTAATGGGCCTACGGTAGTGGATGTGAAAATGATGGTACCTTCGTCCCAATTTATGTCAGGTAGTTTGACTTGGCCTAAAATTTAAGAAATAAAGACTTTTGAAACTTGTGGTTTAAAATAAGTCATAAATGTTTGTGTGACTATAAATTATTTCACTAAGGTTAAAGAAGAATTTTAAAGTTAAGTACTAAATATTGAAAATGTGTCATTTTCTTTGAAACTGACAATAAACAAAACTAAGTCATATTAATTGGGACAAAAGAAGTATGTGTTGGAGGTAGGAGGGAACACATTTAATGTGAAACATCTTATGTGAAACTTATAGTTTTCACTACTTCACTAGAAAAAATATTTTCCTCTTTTCTAAGTGATTTATTTTTCTAGAAAAAATATATTTCATAAATTTTATTCAATCCAAATATGAAAAAATTAAATAATATTTTCTATTGTGTCAAATAATTAAGTGTGTATTCATCAATTAATCTCCAAGGAACTGTGATTAAGGGTGTATGCTATTTGGTTAAAAATCAACCCAAACTAAAAGCCGAACCAAGTTGATCATTCTTTGGTTTTGATTTGATTTGAATTTAAGTTTAAATTTTAAAAATAACTGGTGTAATGACTCTCCAGGTAATATTTCTCTTTTCTTGATTTTTCTATATTTAGAGCTTTCCTATAGCTGTCCCAAATCATTTGTTATTTGTAAGAATTGGTAATTTGATTCTCGGAAAGTCCATTTGGTTTTTATATCGGTTTTTGATATTTTTTAACCTTTGATATTAAGAAATTAGTATTTTACCAAGGAATCAAGTAAATGTCCTTGGAGGAGAATTTTTATAGTTTCATTAGCTCCTAAATGTGGATTTAGGGATAGGAGGACCTTTGGTTCACGTCCCAAGGCTTTTGGGATCATATTGGGATATCTGTTAGTTTTTGTCTTAAATTGAAGACTGAGTGTGGGGACTACTTTCTTTTGAAATGAACTCTAATGAAAAGTTTGTTGATTTTGTTAAGCTCAAAATGACATGCATAGTAGGATAAAATATTTTATATGTTTCATAGGGTTCCGAATCCTAACCACCCCAATTTTAGATTGGCTAAAAAATTATGTTACACAACATCGGGTACAGACTACCATGGTTTTTCACATTTGTGACCCATTGGTCATGTTTACGAATGTCAAGGATTCTTGATTATTTAGTTTATAGACTAGTTACCTCTATACAACAAAGGTCTGGCCTGACTAGTCTAGTCTTGTTTGTTGCATTCACATAGAACCAATCATGTTTGTGAAGGCATGATTTAGTAAACGTCTATATTCATGATAGAGGTCTTGCATTTGGGAATAAAGGACCCCAAGTTGTATATGAGCACTATCTTCATAATATTAAAACCATATCTAAGTCATTTTCCTCCATTATTGAATCTTGAGCTTAGGGATTTATTATAGGATCATAAATTAAAGCTTAGGGTCGTTGGATATTTTATTTTGTGAAGGTGATAAAGGGTAGTGAATTACTGATATGCCCAAATTATACCTCTCTTATAATAGCATAAGCGATCGTTGTCAAATATATAACCCAACTAGGTTAGGGTCGAATTCCATAGAGAATAAGGTGCTAATTAAGTCGTATGCAGATTATTTAACTTTTAATCATCTATTTCCACAAAATAAAATAGAGTTTTGTTTTAGATGATAATTTAATGATTTCAGTTTGAAAACAGTAAGACACGTCTTGTAGTATTTAAATATAGAGAAATAGCAAACTAGGGTTATGTTAACCTTGATTTATCAGTACTTTCCAACTATGGATTTAATGAATTCGTACATATATTGTACTAATAGAGAAACATATTTAAAAGTTCAATCCAAGAGTTTTTCAACCTTCAAGGTAAATTAACTTTAGTTCTCTCAAACCAAAAGTTTTAAAGTAATTAAATGCGATCAAGTCATTAATCCTATTAAGGCATTAACTTATAAGCTAGAGGTTGAAAACTCTAACTCCTTGTCACTACTCTTTTTTCTGACAACAACTTCTCTATTCAAGCAAGCTGCATTTGATGGCACACTCTCAATGTTTGCAACCATGAGAATTCATTATAATTGAAGATAATAGGATATAAGAAACAATTGTAGAATGAATTCAAAAACCCATAGTGTAGATTGTAAATTACAAGGATCCCATAACCCTAACTGAAAAATTTAGCCACTCACGAATAAAAAGAACATCAAATCAATCAAACTAATCATACCAAAATCAAAAGATGTTTTGGTGTAGTTTTAAGATATAAAGATGAACCCTTCTCCCAAAAATATCTTAGCCACCACTTCTCCCTTTCAAAATTATAGAATAATCATTCAAACTTAACTTGGGGTATTTTTAATAGTCTGTTTAATTACACCCCAAGTCCCTAACTTAATTTAACTAAATAAATAGCCTTGGGTTATATTTTTGTAGCTCCAAAACTGCCTTCAACATGCTAATTTGATTGTGTCTTGTGCTATCCGCATTCCATGGTCCTTTTATGTCTTCATCTACCTCTTCTACTCCTAAAATTATACTAATCATTTAGGTTAGCTCATTTACATCAAAAGCAGAATAAAAACATATGAATCCAGGAACTTTGCTCTCAAAACTTAGCTAATAAATGGGTAAATTATGGTACTTATTAAAATAAATACACCTAAGATCACCACCCCACACTTAAAGCTTTGTTCATCCTTAAACAAATTATCTACTTATGAATACTACACAAGGCTCCAATCTCACTAATTAAGAATAAGATGCTCAAGTTAGGCTCACACAACACATATGAACAACAAGTCTTGCCTTTGAGCATGCTCTATATATTCATGAATAACTACTAGAAACTTCCTAACCTCAAGATAGACTTCTCTATAACGAGCAACTCATGCATATTTTTCAATTAAGAAACTATAAAAAGTCTCAATCTATCATTAAAAATGTGCTCCTTATCAAAAGAGAGTACCCCCACATTTCTAACCACATGAAAAACATCATAGCAACAAAAATTTTCTTTTGGGGCTATGGATGATAATTTGTGCTTACTCTCTCAAAGAATTCACATGCACATTAGGTGACCCATAAGCTCTCCCTTAGTGTAGTACTCTACTTATAAAAGAATGTTAAAGAAATAAGATCAAGCTGGACTTTATTGGGTTGTAATGTAGGGTAAGTACTATTTTGGGACAGATAAGTGACTAACTTCCCTAAGAACTTTGATTGATCACCTTACCATAAAGCTCAATTCAACAACATTCGCTCTCTATCCCTTTGCAACTTACATTTGTTTTGTTTCAGCCTCAATTCCTTGAATTAGACTACAAAGTGGATGTAGGAGATTTATTTTATTTTAATATAAATATTTATTTATTCATATTTTATTTTTTATTATTTTTTCTTTTTTTTATTGTACACTCCCACTATCCACAATGCATATTCTCTTTGCTAAGCCAAACAATACTATGTTGGTTTCATTACCAATTCCTCTTTGCACTCCCAACTCCCATCTATTAAAATTTTCAACCAAAGTACTACGTACTTTTGGGGATCAAAAAAGGGTCAACGAACAAAAGGGAAACAAGCTAAAATTAAGCTGCCAAATAATAGGCTAAAGGCTCAATGAGGCTTGCTAAGGTCATTAAAAATGGGTAGATAACAAAGGTATTCAAAAAGTATAACCAAATAAGGCCTATATCATTTACTAAACCCTACTTACTTTATTTCTCTTTGTATACACATGATGTTGGGTGAATTTATGCATTTTAGCGTTACTATTCTAGCCTTTTTAGCCTTGTTTTGAGGATGATTCTTATGCTATATGTGTTTATAATGATATAAATGAGAATTTATGTCTAAGTATGTGTTGATAATGTTTAATGGGGTTTTCATATGAGTTTTTATTCAATTTGAGCATTTAAAGTTCAACCAATGAAACTAGTGTTACTAGCTTGAGCTAGGTGTTTGTCAAGTCTATCGTGTTGAGTTCTAGTGTATTTTAATGAGTTATTAAGGTTGTTATTACGAATTTATATGTGAAAAAACCTATTTATAATGTTATAGGGTCAATTGTATCAAGAAAAAAGTCAAAACAATAAGTTTAAGCTCAATGTGAATTTAGCCTATGCTTAGCTCGTGTTTCTAGTTCATCGTTGAGGATGTTGTGTTGTTTTGAGTTCTAAAATAATGTTTTTAATGATATATTATGCTTGTTTAATGTATATTAGGATATATGAAGGATTTAAAAGCTTCAAATAAAGTGGAAACAACTCAAAAAGGATCAAAAATGACCACGGAAGCACAATACGGAAGCTGGATGCAATTTGGACCCCTGGAATGTATTTGGCGCGTGTGGGATGTGTGGTTGGAAAATGGACGTGTTATTCTCACCATTGGATTCAGAATGTACCCAAAATGGTAAATCACCATGTTGTGGATCTATGTCAATTCGCAATTGTCCAAAAATAGTGGCTCAATACGATAACATTGCTTCACATTGAGGACCAAAATCGGGAGAAAAGTGCCCGGTGATGGAATTTGACACTATGGAGTGATTTGGACATCTTAGAACCCCTAAATCTTTTGGAACAACCTTGGAGGCTACCAAAACTTCTTTTTAGGTTTCTATTTCTTTGATTCATCTTTATTTATGGTTTTAATCATTTATACAATTAATTGGATGTTGATTATGGCTATGAGTGGCTAAAAACTCCCTCCCCGGGTTAAAGCCAAGAACATGAGTATGATTATTTGGATTAAATTCGTTTAATTTGGTTATCATTATTGGTTGTTTGTTTATTCTTGTTTTAATTATTTATGTATTGATAACCTATAAAATACATATATTGTTGACCTTTTGATCTAGGGAGAGGGAATGCGGTGATAGAATGTGGGAATAAACAAAGTATGATTTTTATTCTTTTATGAAATAAAGAATTTGAATTAGCATCTAGGATAGGGATGTACGTAGATGCCTTACTTGATTTAAACATAGAATGACAGCTTTCAAATGCTTAATTGGATTATTACTTCCCTGCTCAATGATGTAGTTGTAATGTCCATATTAGGTAAATGATTAGAGTTTGGGAGACCATAATCATACAATTAACCCTACGAATCAATAACCAAGATAAACAAGTTAATGAATGAAGTTTAGTTATGTAGTATGATTGTTCGAAGTGCTTTAACCCTGGGTTTTATTCTATTGATTGTTCCAAGACTTATATTTATGCATTATTTACTTTAATTCCAAGTTACAATTTCAAAACTCTCTTTTTAGTTATGCTTGCATCTATTGAATCTAAATTGTAAACTAGAATAGAATAATCGTTAGATCAAGTCTCTGTTGGATCGATACTTGGCTTTCATTAGGACACTATAATACTTGATAAGACCACGTTCACTTGTGTGTGGGCTTGGCCACTATTCCATGCTTTTCTGTTTATTCTCTAACCGCGACAGATGGTCTGCTACATGATTTTCACAACTATTGTCAAAATCCTGAACTAACATACCCATATTATAAGCCTCAGTTTAGCATCTTTCTTTGCTAAAAGGTATCTTAGTGATGCGTAATCTGTGTGAACAATCAGCTTTGTTCCCAATAAATATGATGGAAACTTTTTTGAATGCATAAACCACAACTACAAGCTCTTTTTCTATAATGATGTAATTATTCTATTCCCTATTTGAAGATTTACTAGCATAATAAATGGGGTGAACAAGCTTTTCCTTATTTTGTCCAAGAACAACTCTGAGCGCATCTTTGCTCACATCACACATCACACATCATCTCGAATGAATTTGACAGTCTGGGCAATCATAATGAGACAAACAACTAAATTCTTATTAAGGCATTAAAATCCCTTCAAACACTCCTCATCAAACACAAACTTGGTTCCTTTTCCAATAATTTTCAAAGTGGCTTTATAATTTTGGAAAAATACTTTATGAATCTCCGGTAGAAAATTGCATGGCCAAGGAAACTACGTACTCCTTTCACTGAGATTGGAGGAGGTAGTTTTTCAATGGTTTCTATCTTAGCTCGAGCAAATTATATTTATTTGGCTGAAATTTTATGCCCCAATACTATGCCCTTCTTCACCATAAAGTGGCATTTTTTCCAGTTTAGAAAAAGATTTAACTCCTCACAGCATTGTAATGCATTGCCTAAGTTCACCAAGAAATTTTTGAATAAATCATCAACCATGGATAAATCATCCATTAATACTTCTAATGTGTCTTCCACCATGTGTGAAAAGATAGAGATCATACACCTTTTGAAACACCCCAAACTTTGGCCCTTACCAAATTTCTTGAGTCTTGAACCTTCTGATCATCATACAACTTGCACCATGACTCATATGGCGTGGATATGGGTCTAGTACCCTAGTCATATATTGGTCAGTGTAATATTGTCCAAGTTGTTGTTCAAGGTACGAGAAGACTCCATACGGGTCATATGTTCATGATATGAGAGGTATAGTGCTTAACCGTATGTTGTCCAGTGTCTAGCCCTTGATGTTCTGCTTCGGGTATGACTTAAAAGGGTTCTAGTCATATGGTAATGGTAGGAGTTAGGCTAAGAAGTCACATGTTAGACAGAATGTGGTGTCCAACTTTCTAATCAAGATACGAGTTAAATGTACCACTCGTATGATATGGATACAAGATGAGGGGTCCAACCGTACCCTCTTACATTTTTTTTACAGATTTTAAGCTGCTGTATTTTGGACATTACCCATCCCAAGAAATTAAGGCCCCATTTCTTATAACTCTATTTGGTCTCTTATTCTACACTTTAAAATATAAAAAACACTCTCTAAAAAATCATTATAGAAGATTAGGTTAAGGTTTCTTTAAAGTATTCATCTAGAGGCTTAAAGATCAAAATTCATTTGTTAAACATTATAGCTCAGGAATGTTACTCTTCCTACATTTTAGTTCACAAAAATAATATGTTTTAAACATTGTTTATAGGTTCATTAAAGGTAGTTTTGAAAGCCATGGTTGAGGGTTTGAATGCATAATGTTGAGTATTATTTTCTCATGTTTTAAATTATGATTATACATATTTTAGTAATGGTTTTTCACATGTGGGTTCTTGGGAATTATGATTTAAACTAAGGGGTCATGGATAACCCTAGCTTGATGGTTTTTGGCTTTGAATAATAGTTTGATAATAGTATGTCCTCAATCTGTTTGTGAAAATGTCAATGATAAGAATCTTGTCACATATGAATTATGTTTTGAACTATGGCATTGGCCTATGAATGTTGATGATTTGTAAATGGTTTATGAAGGTCTTGATGACCATAGAAAATTTTTAATTATAAACTTGGTGGTTTAATTGCCTAATCAGTTTGATTCCCTAAATGTTGAATTGAATTGAGGTCTTTGTTTAGACAATGGGTTCGAGTCCCAAAGATGACTAATAAAGATTCTGACATGTTTTACAATTGCAAGTGGGGTTGGTATGATGACACCAATGGTATTCCTTTGGTAAGTGCATGGATTAATGGTTGTGTATGTGTGTAATAAATATTTTAGTTGAGATTAAAAGTGGGATGTGTAGACAGACTATGAAAGTGGAGTCCAAAGGACTAACACCGGAAACCGTGCTAGCCAGTGTGGATGTCTATGTGACTGGGAGGTTTGAGAACCCCGAATAGATATATGAATGGGAGGTTTGAGTCCTCCATAATGTATATATTGGTTCTTGAGTCACTTTGATTATGTTGGGAGGTTTGAGTCCCCCATAATGGCATGTACGGTTATGGATATTCTCTGGTTCATGCGGCTATACACACTGATGCCCTTCCAGCTAAGGAATAGCTAGAACATATAGCCCGTGGGTGCCTTTTTATATGACAATTATGCTACACAATCCAGGTTAAAGTTTTAAAAGTTTATGCTAAGCCTTGCTCCTTATGCCGAAACTATATATGCATGTATACTTGTGATTGCATATGATGATTTGCCTTGGTTTTGAATAATGGCATTATTTTATTCCTCTATCCCTAAGTTACATGCTAGCATTCTAATTTCTAACCATCTCCAAATGTTGTATCCCTATGTGAATAGGGCCTGAAGATTTTTCTATCTTTCCTGCTCAGCGATCAGGTGTTCAAGTTGGTTCATGAGTTGACATTAAAGTGGTGAGCTTTCATACTTCAAAAGGTTTCATTTTATAGTCTTCATATCTTGTGTTTCAGAATTTGTTTATACTTGGTTTTGGCTATGGTCGGGGGCATATCCCGATTAGAGGCTTTATCTAACTACTGTTGGTATAGGCGGTGTCAGTAGTGGTATCAGAATTGGTATTGGTATTAGCATTGATGCCGACACCTATTAGTATTGGTTATGATTTTACTTTGATGTCTTCATATAAATAATATTGTATCATGTTATGTGTTTGGAATTCATCCGACTTTGAGGTTGTTTTGTTGACTAGGTTAGGTGAAGGGGGTGATCTCCGGTCCACGTGGGACTTGGGATGCCCTTCATGGCTAGTCCTAGGTTCAGGTCATGACAAATATGGTATTAGCACCTAGGTTTAGTATCATTGGGTGTCTGACAAAGCTATGTCAAGTAGAGTCTCTTTTATAGATGTGTAGCATGCCACACTTATAAGAGATAGGTTATGATGCATTTAGGAAAGTTTCCCTTTCTTGTTGTCTTAATTTCGAGCTATAGAGTCTAAGATCTTGGAGTCATCAAATTTTTGTTTGTTTGTCTTTTAGATCATGCCCCCAAGAAGATATAATGTTCATATAAACTCTTCTGTCCAGTATGGGGACAATTTGGATAAATCTCATCTAACTTTTAGGGTCCAGATCTGGTCAAGGCTCGCTGCATCTGACTATCCTCATGGGGTTCAACCTGTTCCCACTGATCCTACTCCTAAGGGTAATACTCATACTCAGTCGCTTCTTAGGGAGGTTAGTAATGTTGAGTTCTATTGCTTTATTACCCTTCTGACTCAGTTGGTGATATCTCAGTCACAACAGTTAGATTTTGCTACTGCTATGGGTTCATCTGAGGCCACTAGAGTGGGCCAAATTATGATATTGCATTCTCCAATAGTTACTGGTACAAAGGTTGAGGAGGATCCTCAAAGCTTTATTTATGAGATAGAGAAGATCTTCTAGGTTATGCATGCTTTTGAGGTTGAAGGTATAGATTTTTCTACCTACCAATTGAAAGATATGGCGTACAAGTAGTACGAAGAGTGGGAACAGTCGAGAGGCGAGGATGCTGGTTCTGCCTTATGGGATGATTTCTCTAGCATGTTTCTAGATTGCTTTTTTCTTCAGGAGTCGAGGGAGGAAAAAACTGAGGAATTTGTTAACTTGAAGCAAGAAAGAATGATAGTCAAGGAGTATGCTTTGAAATTCCATCAGTTGTCTCGGTATGCTCTGGAAATGGTATCTAATATGAGGGTCCAGATGAAAAGTTTTCTTTGGGATTATCTCGTAAGTTGATTCATGAGAGTAAGGCTACCTTGTTGATCAAGGACACAAACATATCTAGTTTGGTTATATATATGCAATAGGTCAAAGAGGAGAATAACAAACAGGCTAAAATTGGTTAGAAATAGAGTTTGAAATTCTAGTATTCAGAATAGAATATGAGCCAACAGTCGAGTAGAAAGTGGTCTAAGAAGAAGAGCTGGGGGGAGTCCTAACTTCTATTCGACGTTTAGTTCTCCCAACCCTAAATCATTTGGAGTCTAACCTTTTTAGGGTGGTGATACTTCTAGGAAACAGGGTGCCAAATCTCAGGCCAGTAAGGCCCAGTCAGCACTATCCTACCCTTCTTGCAAATTTTGTGGCCCGCTCCACCGTGGTCAGTGTAAGAAAAAGAGTAATCGAAGTTTTATCTGTGGTCATATTAGGCATATACAATATAATTTTCCCTCTAGAGTTGCGTCTGCGGCCAAAAGGGTCCTTATTGCAATCTCATTAACTTATGCACTAAAGGGTATTATTTTTGCTTCTATTTTTGCTTTTGGCTCTGACACTATCTGATATCATTTGCATGCACTTGCTACTCGTTAGGAGTTTGAGGACTCTCTATATATTTTTATTGGTATGCTGAAACTCTTCTTTCATGATGTGTACTATTTACTTGATCCAGGGTCTACTTTATCTTATGTGACCTTATTTGTGGCTGTGTATTTTTGTTTTGGTCTTGAGTGTCTGTCGGACCCTTTTTCTATTTCTACCCTAGTAGGAGACACTGTGGTTGTTGGAAGAGTTTATAAGGTGTGTGTGGTATCTATTGGTAATAAAGAAAATCGTGTAGACTTGATAGAGCTAGACATGGTTGACTTTGATGTTATTCTTGGGATGGAATGGTTGCACTCGTGCTATGCTTCTTTAGATTGTCGAACTCATAAGGTCATTTTTAAATTTCCAAATGAGCAAGTTATTGGGTGGGAGAGGTGTTCCCTAGATCCTAAGAGAGTGTTCATTTCATATCTTAGGGTCCTTAAGTTAATTTCTAAAGGCTGTCTCTATCATCTGGTCTAAGTTAAGGATTCTAACTTGGAAGGTCCTTCGCTGCATTCTTTTCCTATGGTAAATGAATTTCCTGAGGTCTTTTCTAATGACCGTCCTGGTGTCCCTCTCAATAGGAAGATTTGTTTTGGTGATGATCTTTTTTCGGACACTCATTCAATTTCTATTACCTCATATAGAATAGCTCCAACTGAGTTAAAAAATCTTAAGAAGAAACTAAAGGATCTTTTAGACAAAGGTTTTATCCTTCCTAGCATGTCCTTGTGCGCCTATCTTGTTCGTGCAAAAGAAGGATGGTTCCTTTCAGATGTGTATTGATTATCGACAACTGAATAATGAGACGGTAAGTATCCCCTCCAAGGATTGATGATCTCTTTTATCAGCTTCAGGGTGCTAAATTCTTCACTAAGATTTATCTTTGGTCCGGTTATCGTCCGATAAAGATTAGGAAGGTGGATATCCCTAAGACAATTTTCCATATACGGTATGGGCATTTTGAGTTCTTGGTGATGTCGTTTGGCTTGACTCATGTCCCTGTGACATTCATGGATTTGATAAATAGGGTCTTCCGTCAGTTTCTAGACCTATTTATGATTGTCTTCATTGATGACATCTTAGTGTACTCTACGAGTAAGGAGGATCATGTTGATCACCTCCACCTTATGTTGCAGACCTTAAAAGATCAGCAGTTGTATGCTAAGTTTTCTAAATGTGAATTTTGGTTGAATGTCTTCACTTTTTTGGTTTATGTCATAACTAGTGAGGGGATCATGACAGATCCTCAAAAAGTTGTTTTGGTTAAGAAGTTGACTAGAGCCACTACTCCAATCAATATTTGGAGCTTCTTTGGTTGAGCGAGTTATTATAGGTTGTTCGTGGAGATATTTTCTTCTATTATTGCTCCATTGATCAAATTGACCTAGAAAAAGGTGAAGTTCTTATGGTCTAATGCTTGCGAGGGTAGCTTTGAGAAGTTAAAAGACAAGTTGACTTTAGCTCCAGTCTTGAGTCTACCTTAAGGTACCGATGGTTTTGTCATCTATTATGATGCATCCCAGGTTGGTTTGGACTGTGTTTTGATGTAGCATGGTAAGGCAGTTTCTTGTGCCTCTAGACAGTTAAAGGTTTATGAGAAAAACTATCAAAATCATGACTTGGAGTTAGCCATGGTATTCGTGTTGAAAATTTGGCATCACTATCTGTATGGGGTCCATGTTGATATCTATTTTGATCATAAGAGCCTTCAGTATATGTTCACCCGAAAAGAGCTTAACCTCAGGCAGGAGATGGCTTGAGTTGCTAAAAGTCTATGATATGAGTCTTCACTACCATCCATGTAAGGCTAATGTGGTTGTTGATGCTCTTAGCAGGTTGTCCATGGGTAGCTTATCACATATGGATGAGGATAAGCGGGAATTAGTGAAGGATATTTACCTTTTGGATAACCTAGGAGTTTTTCTCTTAGACACTGAAGATGGTGGTATGTTTGTACAACAGGTGGTGTAATCGTCTCTTGGTTTGAAAATAATGGAAAAATAGGTATTAAATCCTCTTTTGATGAAGATCAAGGATGATAGGGTGAGATTAAGGTGATGCCCTATGAGATCGGTGGAGATGGTATCTTGAGGTGCCACAGAAGGTTGTGTGTCCCGGATGTGGATGGGTTGCGAAGCAGGATTTTGGCCGAGGCCTATGAATCACGGTGTATAGTTTATCCTTATTAAACAATGATGTATCATAATCTTCAGGAGTTGTTTTGGTACAATAATATAAAATGGGATATAGCCAACTTTGTGGCTAAGTGTATGGTGTGTTAGCAAGTAAAGGTAGCACACATGAGGCCCGGTGGGTTACTTCAAGAGATTGAACTACCGGTGTAGAAATGGGAGAAAATTAATATGAATTTCATTACCGTCTTTCCGCAGTTGCAGAATGAGTGTGACTCTATTTGGGTCATCATGGATAGGACGACTAAGTCCACTCACTTCTTGCTAGTGAGGACTACTTATTCTGTCGAGGATTAGGAAAAGTTGTTCCTTCAAGAAGTTGTAAAGTTGCATGGTGCGCTTTTCTTGATTATTTTGAATCGTGGCACTCAGTTCTTGTCACATTTTTGGCACTTCATCCAGCGTGGTTTGGGAACTAAAGTGAGTCGCAATATGGCTTTTTACCCACAATCAGACAGGCAAGCCGAAAGGACCATTGAGACTATGGAGGAGATATTGTGAGCCTATGTGATTTATTATGGTGGTAATTGGTTCGACCATTTGCCTTTGATTGGGTTTTCTTATAAAAATAGTTCACCATTCTAGTATTGGTATGGCCCCGTTTGAGGCATTATATGGTAGGAGGTGTAGGTCTTCCATTGGGTGGTTCAAGGTTATTGAAGCAGAAATATTTGACCCGAATTTGGTTCACCAAGATATGGAGAAGGTGAAGGTGATTCGGGATATACTTATGACCCCCAAAATTCCTATGTATATGTGAGGCCAAGGGACTTAGGGTTTGAGGCTGGATATTGGGTTTTCTTGAAGGAGTCTCCTATGAAGGGAGTGATGCGGTTTAGAAAGAAGAGGAAACCCAGTCCCCAGTATATTGGACCATGTATGGTTTTGAGAAGGGTTGGTAATATTGCATATGACCTGGATTTTCCCTCTAGAATGAGTTCTATCCATCCGGTATTCCATGTGTCTACGTTGCAAAAATACATGAATGATCCTTCGTCAGTTGTTCCCTTGTATGCCGTTGGTATTTCAGATTCTTTGTCCTTTGAGGATGTCCCAGTGAGAATCTTGGATCGGTAAGTTTGTCAGTTGTGAATAAAGTATGTTGCTTCGGTAAAGGTTCTATGAAGAAACCAAACCTCCGAGGAAGCTACTTGGGAAGCCGAGGAGGACATGAAGTCCAAGTATCTGTTCCTATTTTCGATTCTGGAAAATCATGCTTGAGGTATGTGTTGTTCTTAATATCTTGTTTCCTTTCTTTGTTGGTGATAGATTGTGAATTCCTTAGTATTTTTTTTTTGTCTTAAAGGTAAGAGTAGAGAAGGGGTTTAATCGTGCTTCTATTTCCTTGCCCTATCATTCGAGGATGAATGATCTTAAGGGGGAAGACTGAAAAACCCTGAACTTTGGCCCTTTCCAAATTTCTTGAGTCTTGAACCTTTTGGTCATCATATGACTTGCACTATGACTTATATGGTGTGGATATAGGTATAGGACCCTAGTCGTATGTTGTTCAGTGTCATATTGGCAAAGTTCTATTCAAGGTATAAGAAGACTCCATACGAGTCATATGTTGATGATACGAGAGGTATAGTGCCCAGCCGTATATTGTCCAATGTCTAGCCTTTGTTGTTTTGGTTAGGGTATGACTTGAAGGGTACTAGTCATATTGTGATGGTATGAGTTAGGTAAAGAGGTTGCATGTTGGACAGAATGTGGTGTCCAACTTTCTGATAAAGATACGAGTTGAGGGTACCACTCTTATGATGTGGATATGAGTTGAGGGGTCCAATCGTACCCTACTGCATTCTTTTTTATAGCTTTTAAGCTGGGGGTATTTTGGAAAATTACCACCCAAGACATTAAAACCCCAAGTCTTTTAACACTATTTGGTCCCTCGTTCTACTTTAGATGATCAAAAACACTCTCTAAAAAAAACCTCACTAGAAGATTGGGATTTGATTTCTTTAAGGTAGTCATCTAGAGGCTTAAGGATCGAAATATCTCCATGAATCTTCATAACTCAGGCATGGGACTCTTCCTTCATTGTTAGTTCACAAAAATCATGTGTTTTAAACATTGTTTATGGTTCATTAATAGTAGTTTTGAAAGCCATGGTTAAGGGTTGGAATGCATAATGTTGAGTATTGTTTTCTCATGTTTCAAATTAGGGGTGTACATAGGTCAGATTGGTTTGGTTTTTTACTGAATAAAAATCAAACCAATTATGTCAGTTTATTAAAACTCTAAACCAACATAAAATCGGTTTTTTCGGTTTAGGTTTTAGTCGGTTATTTTGGTTTTTTTGGGTTTTCTTGGTTTTTTTAGTCTTTATTTTTCACAATTATATTGTGATTGAAGACTAGATCAAGTATGTTTTCACTCATGTGCTAATGAAAAAACTCAATTATGAAAAATTGAGGAGCGAAAAACTCTCTTGAAACTAAAAAGTAAGATGAAGAGTGAAAAATTTAGGTTTTAAGTTTATATTGGGTTTTGGATCATTTTATTAGCAATTAATGGACAAATATTACAACTTAATATATCTATGTATATATACACACACACACACACACACCTACTTTCTAAATATTGAAAATTAATAAAACTAATTGAAAAAGTATTTAAAAAGTAGATTATAATTAATATTTTATGTATAAAAAGTTAAATTATATATATATATTAATTATGTCGGTTTGATTTGGGTTCGATTTGACTTTTTTTTAGTTAACACCAAACAAAACCAAGAATGGTTGTTTTTCTTTCAAACGCCAAACCAACCAAACCATAAGTCGGTTGTTTTTCTCAGTTTGGTTTGGTTCTTCGGTTTGGTTTGACTTGACAGTTTGGTCTGTACACCCCTATTTCAAATTATGATTATACATGTTTTAATAATGGTTTTGAACATGTGGGTTCTTGGGAATTATGATTTAAACTAAGGGGTCATGGTTAACCCTAACTTGATGGTTTTTGTATTTGAATAATGGTTTGATAATAGTATGCCCTGAACCTATTTGTGAAAATGCCAATGAGAAGAATCTTGTCACATATGAATTGTGTTTTGAGCTATGGCATTGGCATATGAATGTTGATGATTTGTAAATGGTTTATGAAGGTCTTTATGACCATAGATTGATCTGAATTATAACTTTGGTGGTTTGATTGGCTAAATGTGCTCGAGTCCCTAAATGTTGAATTGAATTGAGGTCTTTATTCAGACAAAGGGTTAGAGTCCCAAAATTGACTAAAAATGATTATGGCATGTTGTATACTTGCAAGTGGGATAGGTATAGGATACCAATGGGATGCCTTTGGTAAGTAATTGGATTAATGATTGTGTATGTGTGTAATGAATATTTTAATTGGGCTTTAAAGAGGGATGCTTAGCCGGTCCGTGAAAGTGGAATCCAAAGGACTAACACTGTAAACCGCACTAGCCAGTGTAGTTGTATATGTGACCGGGAGGTTCGAGTCCCCCGAATGGATATATTAATGGGAGGTTTGAGTCCCCCCTATTGTGTACATTGGTGCTTGAGTCACCTTGATTATAGATATTCTCTAGTTAGTGTGGCTATACATACTGGACCCCTTCCAGCTAGGAGAGAGCTGGGCCCATATAGCCCATGGTTACCTTGTTATATGACAGTTATGCTACACAACCCAGGTTAAGGTGTAAAAAGTTCATGTTAAGCCATTCTCTCTATCACGACACTATATATGTTTGTATATATGTGATTGCTTATGATGATTTGAATTGGTTTTGAATGATAGTATTATTTTATTCCTATATCCCTAAGTTACATGCTAGCGTTCCAACCACTAACCATCTATAGATACTCTATCCCCACGCGATACAGGGACCAATGCTTCTTCTACCTTTCTTACTTAGTGATCAGGTGTTCGCGTTGGGTCATGAGTTGGCATTGAAGTGGTTATCTTTCATACTTCAGAAGGATTTATCTCCCAGTCTTTATATCTTTTCCTTCTGACTTTGTTTAGACTTGGTTTTGGATATAGTTGAGGGTATGTTCCGACCGGGTACTCTTTGGATTTGACTAGAGGCCTTGTCAGACTACAGTTGGTATGGGCGGTATCGGTAGGGGTATCAGAATTGGTATTGGTATTGGCATTGAAGCTGATACCCATTAGTATTGGTTATGATTTTACTTTGATGTCTTTATACAATTAAACTCATATCATGTTATGCCTTCGCAATTTATCCGACTTTGAGGTTGTTTTGTTGACTAGGTTAGGTGAAGGGGGTGATCTCCGGTCAACATGGGAAATGGTATACCCATCACGGCCAGGCCCTGGTTTGGGTCGTGACAGCTTAGGAAGGTGGCTGGTGCATTACACTACCCAAACAACATTCTCTTGAAAGAAAATATTTTGTATGGACAACTTAATGTCATTTTCACTTTGCCCTCAGGTGCAATCGATATTTGATTGTAGCTTGAGTATCCATCTAAAAAGCAATACCAACCCCTTTTTGCCAACTCTTCAAGCATTTAGTCCATGAAGTGCATTGGAAACTGATCTGTCAATGTACACGAATTCAGTTTTCTATAATCCATACACACACGCCAACTAGTCACTGGCCTAAGTGGAATTAGCTCATTCTTATCATTTGCCACTACTATCATACCTCCTTTCTTGGGCACACATTTCACAAGATTTGCCCACTTACTATCATAAATTAGGTAGACTAACCTAGAATCCAACCACTTTATTATCTCCTTCTTCACTACTTCTTGCATTGGTGGATTTAGCCTACGCTGATGTTCAATAGTAGGAGTACAATCTTCTTGCAACTAAATCTTGTGCGTACTGATGCCAAGTGGAATACCTATGATGTCGTAAATTGTCCACCCAATGGCTCTCTCATACCATCTCAGTACATAAATAAGAGCCTCAACTTGCTACTTCACAAAATCTGCTGCGATAATCACCAATAGAGTGCTTCCATCACCTAGAAACACACACCACAGATGGCACAACAACTCCTTCAGTTCTAACACAGGTGTCTCTTCAATAAAAGTCTTGAAAGGTGGTGTTGGATGATTTTTTAAGTCCAAATCTAGCTTCTTGGGAGTATATAATTACTACCCTATCCGGTCAATACACACACAGTCTCATCGTACTCATCAATTTCTTTAGTATAAAAATTCATCAACACTACAGCTACAGTTTCCACAGTAAACCTTTTCTCAACTAGAAAACTAGATCATCTTTATAATCAACATCATTAACTGAAACTACACACATTTAACTTGGCTATTTCATTGATTGACAAACATCAAAACTTACTTCTTTATCATTGAGCCTAACTTCAGCTCATTTAGCTCTAGATTAACTAGCACTCTACCAGTTGCTAAGAACGGCCTACCCAAAATTATAGGTACTTCAAAGTACACTTTGCAATCAAGAATTATGAAGTTCACAGGGAATATAAAGTTGGTCACCTTCACATGTACATCATATAGAATCCCTATCGGTCTCTTCAGCGATAGGTCTGCCTTCAATAGTCTCCTAGTGACTGATTTAGGAGCCCCTAAACCCAAATTTTTTTATGGTCGATATTGGCATAAGGTTGATGATTTCTCAAAGATCACAAAGCTGTTTAGCAGAGCTAAATGATCCAATTGTACATGGGACAGTGAAGTCTCCCGAATCAGCTTTCTTCCGCACTAGTGATCTAGTAGCAATAACTATACAATGATGAAGCTTATACACATGCTCGTAGTTGATTGTCCTTTTCTTTTCCATGAAGTACTTCCTAAATTTAGCATATCCCAACATTTGATATAATGTCTCAACTAAAGGCATATTCTCCGTCAACTATTTCATTATACCCATGAATTTTCTATACTTACCCTCATCTGCTTTCTTCTTTAGTCTATGTGGAAATGGAGGAGGTAGCTTTAGTATTCTTGTTGGAGTAGACTCTACCTCCTTTCCTTTACTTTTCTCCACAACATTACCCTTCTTTGAATCAGATGATGGTTCAAACTCTGCCCTTTTCTTATTTAAAATTTTCAGCTTCTCTGACTCCACTAGATATTCATCATGTACCTCCTCTTTTAACACTACATCATCAATATGAGAAGGTGCTCCCAGACATAGATCAGGTAATACCTTACCACTTTTAGTGGTAATATGTAACGCCATGAAATATCATCCCGATATGCCACACGGTGCCAAAGGCTACACGTAGCCTCAAGCTAACTTTTTAAGCCAAAACACTACCCTTGGGTTCCAACTCAACAACATACACGCTATGCTAAGGATATATATATAAGTACATATCATATCATCTCACACATGGCACGGAATATCGTTAGACTGTACATATATGGAATGTCTATACACAAACCAACCCAACAATACACTAGTCTGACATAGCCTCTATACAGAAAAATCAACAAGCTATTGGGACAAACCCCCAACTGACTCAACAGACCAAAGGGATCACAAAACAATAGCACCAAAACTAGCAACTTGGTCCTCGAACCATGAGGACTCACCACTGAAGGAACGTAGATGCGGAACTCGGATATCACTATCGTGGCTGCGGCTGCGTACCTAAACCTACATCATAGTAAGAATGTAGCCCATAGAGAAATATGTGGGTCAGCACAAGATACGTACTGAGTATGTGGGGGCGCATGCAAAATATAAATAATATCATAAATTTCGTAAAAACGTACATACGGATCATAATGACACACCTGGCTTGAGTGACATTGAATCATGCTACTCATAACATCTTAGATAGGAAATATAGGATAAAAACCTCATAAATCATTATAGATCATCATAGGCAACTTTACTTACCACATTAAAACTCGGAGTGACTCGGTATTTCAATAAACATGACTCTTATGGACATGGGAGTTTCCTATAACCGACAACCCCACGTGAGCTACGTGGAATACCAATGTTTTAAACCCCCGTTGACGGGAGCGTCATACTCTTTGCCAGGGAGTACGACCTTAAAACTGTAATAATCACAATCGGGCACTCTGGCCAATAATATCATCATCAAACAACCCTACGGTGGCACATAGGTTTGGGGAAATACCAAATTTCCCTCTCGATGCTAAGTACTACACCCCGACAAGCTCAGAACGCATTAGGGAATCCACCACAACATCACAAGGGTCTATCATAAAGACCAAATCAAATCTCTTTCTCATTTATCAAATCATATGAATTTGTGGATTCCTAACTCAAAATTTTTTAGCTCAAAACATTTTAATCTTCCTCAACATCAACAAGGTATCAATGCATTGAAACATAACCGACTCGACATTTGGACAAGGATATGAAGACTCAATACATAATATTTTCAATAATTTAACTCATCAAAACCATCCGGAAATTACCAAGACTCATTGCAACTTCAATATCAACATTTCTCAATTTGCCATCCAACTCTCATTTAAAGGTACTTGAGACATCAACCCATAGTAGGGATATAGAATTTCCAATATCAATTATAAATTAATAATAAGGAAATAGTGGAATGATAGTAAAAATCAAGGCTTAACAAATTAAATCATCATGCTCTCATAATCAAATACTTTTTGGACATAATTCCATCTCAACATCATACACATATTGGATGACATAATCCCATAGCTCATGGAAAATAATATAAGATATAAAACCATATTTCCAATTCATGGTAAAACATGTAAAATCTCATGTCAATATAATTCAACAAAAATATCGGGCACAAGATTGAAAGGATAATCTTATTCAAAGCCCCACATACCTAAAAATGAAAGATGAATATGAACTTTTGACTTCGGAACTTTATTCACGAAAATAAAGGGTGCTTCTCGAAGCCCTTAACATGACCAACTCGAATCCCAAATCAATTTGAAATTTCTATGGTTCAATCAAGAGACATAGAAGGATGAAATTTGGAGTAGTAGGGTTGGGGTTTGAGCCTTAGGAAATTTTGGAGAAAAATGAGCTATTGAATGCTCTTAATGGACTTAAATCTTTACCCGGATGGATTGGAGTGGGAATGACCAAAATACCCTTAAAAATCAAATAATGTCAAATCTGTCCTTTGGTGGACTATTTTGTTAGGCTGAAGTAGATCGACCATAACTTTTTTCTCCGATGGCCAAATTGGATGAAACCAATTTCATTGGAAAGAAAACTTTCAGATATTTCTGTTGATATATAGTAGTTCACCCAGTTCATTATGTACAAGGAGTTATGATCATTTGAAGTTGACCCTAAAATTCGCCTGGCCTCAGTATTTTTTTCTTGCACATTTACTTTCACCACTATTCACGGTTAGATCGGAATGATCATAATTCATTGCTCGAGTGTCCGTTTTGGATGATCTACATATAGTTGGAAAGCTTATTCGATTCTCTACGCGATGAAGGGTCGCATATCCAGAAATTCCACACAGAAAAATTATTAATCACGATAAATAACAGAATTCAACATATTTTCGTCCGAGATCTTAACAGATTTTTTTTTTCCGGGGCATCACATCATCTCCCCCTTGGAAACATTCATCCTCGAATGTTGATAGGTAGGTCAAGAATACTATGAAAATGTGTATATAGAGAAAAATCATCTTGCCCAAGCATATACTCCATTCTAGATTTTTTTGGATATCGTAGAAAACACACAAGCCAAGATAAACATAGCAATAAGGATTAAATAAAAAGAGAACGATACCGTTGACATGCTCAGGATTCGTAGGAAAGAGGTGGGGATATTTGGCTTGCATATACGCTTCGACTTCCCAAGTAGCACTCTCCACAAATTGATTTCACCAAAGCACTTTAACCAAAGGAACTTCCTTGTTTCTTAGCCTACGAACTTGAAAGTCAAAAACCTCAATCGAAATCTCTTCATATGAAAGACTATCTTAAATACCCAAGTTTTCGGAAGGATCAATCACAATAGAATCACCAATAGACTTCATAAGCATAGAAACATGGAAAACCGGATGGACGTTAGATAACTCCGCGGGCAATTCCACCTTATATGCTACCTTCCTAATGCGATCCACAATCTTATAGGGACCAATGTAACGGGGACTTAGTTTCCCTTTCTTCCCAAATCTCTTCACCCCTTTCATTGGTGAAACTTTCAAGTACACTAAATAACCAACATCAAATTCAAGGTCTTTCCTCCTTACATCTGCGTATGATTTTTGAAGACTTTGGGCGGTTTTCAACCTTTCCCGAATTAACTTAACCTTCTCCATGGCCTCGAACACCGCATCTGGTCCAGTCGCGACAGCCTCACCAACTTCAAACCAACCAATGGGTAATCTACACCTTCTACCATACAAAGCTTCAAATGGGGCTATTCCAATAGTAGCATGAAAACTGTTATTGTAAGCATACTCGATTAATGCTAAGTGCTCATCCAAACTACCTTTAAAATCAAGCACACAAGCCCTCAACATATCTTCTAAAGTCTGAATAGTCCGCTCGGCCTGACCATCTGTTTGCAGATGGAAAGTAAAACTTAAACGAAATTTGGGTACCGAGACCCTTCTGGAAAGATTTCCAAAACTGAGAGGTAAACTGAGTACCTCTGTCAGAAATAATAGCCAAAGGGATTCCATGAAGTCTGACGAGTTTCTGAATATATATTCTAGCATAATCTTTAGTTGTATACGATGAATGCACAAGCAAAAAATAAGATGATTTCGTCAACCAATCTACGACAACCCAAATCGAATCATGATGGAAACGATAAAGAGACAAACCAACTATAAAGTCCATATTCACTTCTTCCCATTTCCAAGTAGGAATGCTAAACTCTTGCATCATGCCACTGGGCCTTTGATGCTCTATTTCAACCTATTGACACGTGGAACACTTCACCACAAATTCTTCTATGTTCCTCTTCATACCGTTCCACCAATAGATTTCTCGTAAATCATGGTACATCTTGGTAGCACCAGGATGGATGGAGTATCGCGTACCATGCGCTTCCGCCATAATCCTCTGCTTCAAGTTATCAACATCAGGAAAACATAATCTTTCTCAGAGTCTCAAAACCCCATCTCCCCCTTGGGAGAAAACCTCCACCTTTTGGTCTTTAACTGACTCCTTTAACCTGACCAAGGTAAGATCCCTGTCTTTCTTCTCCTTCACTTCTGAAACTATAGAGGATTCAGAACCGCTTTGCACTCCTATACTAACCTCAGAATCACCAAAAAACCTAACCCCCAATCTAAACAAACGATGTACCTCACAGGCCAACTCCTTCTTACCAATCTCCACATGTGCTACGCTACCCATGGACTTCTGACTAAGGGCATCTACTACTACATTGGCCTTGCCCGGATGATATAGCACGCTCATATCATAATCTTTCAACAGTTCTAACCATCGTCTCTGCCTAAGATTTAACTCCTTTTGGGTGAATACATACTGCAAGCTCTTATGGTCCGTGAAGACGTCGACATGGACATCATACAAATAATGTCTCCAGATTTTCAAAGAAAAAACCACGGCAACTAATTCAAGGTCATGGGTAGGATAATTCTTCTCGTGAGACTTTAGCTGCCTGGAAGCATAAGCTATAACTTTGCCCTTTTGCATCAATACACAACCCAAACCGACTCTGGAAGAATCGCAATACACCACAAAACCATCAACACCGTCAGGTAAAGTCAACACAGGGGCTGAAGTGAGTCGAGTCTTCAACTCCTGAAAACTCTTCTCGCAAGATTCAGACCACAGGAACTTCACTTTATTTTGGGTCAAACGGGTCATAGAAAACGCAATAGATGAAAACCCTTCAACAAAACGATGATAATAACCAGCTAGACCCAAGAAACTTCGGATATCAGAAGGAGAAATGGGTCTAGGCCAACTCTTTATAACCTCTATCTTTTGAAGATCAACTTTAATAACTTTGGAAGAAACAACATGACCCAAGAAGGCTACAGAGTTCAGCCAGAACTCACACTTACTGAACTTAGCATACAACCGATGAGTTCGAAGAGTTTCCAACACGATTCGGAGATGATCCGCATGATCACCCTCACTTTGGGAGTAAATAAAAATATCATCAAGGAACACTATTACAAATAAATCAAGATATGTCCGGAATACACGGTTCATAAGATCCATGAAAGCCGTTGGAGCATTAGTTAACCCGAAAGACATCGCTAGAAATTCAAAATGACCGTAACGGGTTCGGAAGGCTGTCTTGGGGATATCACATTGCCTAACCTTAAGTTGGTGATAACCGGATCTGAGGTCTATCTTTGAAAAGTAGCTCGCACCTTGCAATTGATCAAATTATTCATCAATTCGAGGAAGCGGATATTTATTCTTGATAGTAATATTATTAAGCTGCCGGTAATCAATACACATCGACAAAGAACCATCTTTCTTAAGCACAAACAGGACAGGTGCACCCCACGGGGATACACTAGGTTTGATAAAGCTTTTGTCTAAAAGATCTTTCAATTGCTTCTTCAACTCTTTAAGTTCCGCGGGAGCCATGCAATACGGAGGAATGTAAATAGGCTGAGTATCAGGAAGAAGGTCAATCCCGAACTCTATCTCTCTATCAAGAGGTTCCAGGGAGATCTTCCGGAAAGATATCAAGAAACTCATTAACAACATTAATTGACTGAATGGTCGGGGTTTCAGACTTAGTATCTTTAACCCGAACCAAATGGTGGATGCAACCCTTGGAAATCAACTTCCTAGCTTTGAGATAGGATATGAAATGACCCTTAGGAATCACAGAACTCCTGGACTATTCGAAGATAGGTTCATCAGGAAACTAAAACTTTACCACACGGGCACGACAATCAATAGATGCATAGAATAAGTGAAGCTAATCCATACCTAGAATGATATCAAAGTCAACCATATCTAGCTCAATCAAATCAGTATAAATAACCCGATGAAAAACAGTAATGGGACATTTCTTATACACCCGCTTAGCAATGACAGACTCTCCTACCAGAGGTGTCACATAAGAAAAACTCGAACCGGGGTCCATCAACACATAGACATCAAAATAGAAAACACGAAGCATACCGATGACAACATCGGAAGAGTCCTCCTGCTCCCGACGAGGTAGTATAGCATAGAAACGATTCTGGCGTTGACCGCCAATAGTACTAGATGAAGCACCCTGAGAAGGAACTGGATGGGCTGCGGGAGGTGGGGTATCGGTAGCCTGACTCTCGGGACGAGCATCACGACTCCGCTGTCTGGCATACGGGCAGTCTCTAAGTATGTGGCCCAACTTGCCACAACCAAAACAGCCTCGCTGCCCCATATAACACTCCCCAAAATGGTCTTTACCACTCTTAGCACACGAAGAAGGATGGGGCCAATTGCTTACACTGTCCTGAGACCTGGAAGGTACCGACCTATTCCCGAGCTCTTACCTTCCCCGATATATGAGAGCACTAGCTGAGGAAGGCGCAGGTATAAATGGACGTCTTTGAAACTGAGGGCGACTCCCTCCAGAGAATCTAGTCTGACAAGACCCCTGTTGCTCTAATCTGACTCACTTAATCCCTCTTACACTTTCTCTTTTCTTTATCTTGTCTGACTCAATCTGTTGGGCATGAATCATTAACCTAGAAAGATCAATCTCCCTGTTGATCATAGAAGATCTACATTCTTTCACCACATAACTCGACACCCCAGTTAGAAACTTGCTCTTACTAGTCCTCGAGTCAGCCATCATATTGGGAGCGTACTTCGATAGCTGATTAAACTTAAGACAATACTCCTTAACCGATATGGAGCCTTGTCTCAAATTCATAAACTCTTCTATCCTAGATTCCCGTAACTCAAGAAGAAAGAATCTATCCCAGAAAGCATCTTGGAATAATTGCCAAGTCACTGGAGCGGTATCTTCCTCTCTACCCTTATTCCACATCTGCTCCCAGTCATAGGCAATATCCTTCAACCGATAAGAAGCTAGCTCCATACTTTCTTCCTTGGTCACGTGCATAATCTGTGTAATTTTCTTCATTTCATCAATATACATCTGCGGTTCCTCACCTACACTCAACCCATGAAACTCTGGCGGATTCATTCGCATAAAATCATGAATTCGTGCTGCTGCCAAATTATTTTCCTGTGAAGGTGAAGCGTTGGCCTGAGTATTGGCGGTAAATTCCTGGGCTAGAATCTGAAAAGCTACCCAAAATTTGGTATGGGATACCGTCTGATGTAACGGATCAACGGGTTGAGGTTGGTTGTTGTTTCCGCGAGCTCGACGTGGAGGCATTTTCTTTCATAAGAACGCATGAATTAACAGCAGAAGGAAACAATTGTAAGCATGATAGACTCTTGTAGAAAGAAAAAAATGACTTTTCCTAGAATGCCCCGCAGCCTCTTGATCATAGGTGTGGCGCGCTACACACCGATGCTCAAGACTCTACGTAATGTGGCTTGTCAGAATCCCTAGGACTCTTCACAACCTTAGGCTCTGATATCAAGTTTGTAACGCCCCTAAATATCATCCTGAGATGCCACACGGTGCCCAAGGCTACACGTAGCCTCAAGCTAACTCTTTAAGCCAAAACACTACCCTTGGATTCCAACACAACAACATACACGCTACGCTAAGGATATATATATAAGTACATATCATATCACCTCGCACATGGCACGGAATATCGTTAGACTGTACATATATGGAATATCTATACACAAACTAACCAAAAAATACACTAGTCTGACATAGCCTCTATACAACAAAATCAATGAGATATTGGGACAAACCCCCAAATGACTCAACAGACTAAAGGTATCACAAAACAACAACACCAAAACTAGCAACTTGGTCCTCGAACCATGAGGACTCACCACTGAAGGAACATAGATGCAGCACTCGAATATCACTGTCATGGTTGCGGCTGAGTACCTAAACCTACATCATGGTAAGAATGTAGCCTATAGAGAAATATGTGGGTCAGCACAAGCTACGTACTGAGTAGGTGGGGGAGCATGTAAAATATAAATAATATCATAAATTTCGTAAAAACATACATACGGACCATAATGACACACCTGTCTTGAGTGACATTGAATCATTCTACTCATAACATCTTAGATAGGAAATGTAGGAGAAAAACCTCATAAATCATTATAGATCATCATAGGCAACTTTACTTACCACATTAAAACTCGGAGTGACTCGGTATTTCAATAAACATGACTCTTATGGACAGGGGAGTTTCCTATAACCGACAACCCCACGTGAGCTACGTGAAATACCAACATTTGAAACCCCCGTTGGCGGGAGAGTCATACTTTTTGCTAGGGAGTACGACCTTAAAACTGCAATAATCACAATCGGGCTCTCTGGACAATAATATCATCATCAAACAACCCTATGGTGGCACATAGGTTTGGGGAAATACCAAATTTCTCTCTCGGTGCTAAGTACTACTCCCCGACAAGCTCAGAACGCGTTAGGGAATCCACCACAACATCACAAGGGTCTATCATAAAGACCAAATCAAATCTCTTTCTCATTTATCAAATCATATCATTTTGTGGATTCCTAACTCAACACATTTTAGCTCAAAACATTTTAATCTTCCTCAACATCAACAAGGTATCAATGCATTGAACCATAACCGACTCGACATTTGGACAAGGATATGAAGACTCAATACATAATATTTTCAATAATTTAACTCATCAAAACCATCCGAAAAATACCAAGACTCATTGGAACTTCAATATCAACATTTCTCAATTTGCCATCCAACTCTCATTTAAAGGCATTTAAAGGTAGGGATATAGAATTTCCAATATCAATTATAAATTCATAATAAGGAAATAGTGGAATGATAGTATAAATCAAGTCTTAACAAATTAAATCATCATACTCTCATAATCAAATACTTTTTGGACATAATTCCATATCAATATCATACACATGTCGGATGAAATAATTCTATATCTCATGGACAATAATATAAGATATAAAACCATATTTCCAATTCATGGTAAAACATGTAAAATCTCATGTCAATATAATTCAACAAAAATATTGGGCACAAGATCGAAAGGATAATCTTGTTCAAAGCCCCACATACCTAAAAATGGAAGATGAATATGAACTTCCAACTCTGGAACTTTATTCACGAAAATAAAGGGTGCTTTTCGAAGCCCTTAACATGATCAACTCGAATCCCAAATCAATTTGAAATTTCTACGGTTCAATCAAGAGACATAGAAGGATGAAATTTGTAGTAGTAGGGTTGGGGTTTGAGCCTTAGGAAATTTTGGAGAAAAATGAGCTATTGAATGCTCTTAATGGACTTAAATCCATGGTTTACCCGGATGGATTGGAGTGGGAATGACCAAAATACCCTTAAAAATCAAATAATGTCAAATTTGTCCTTTGGTGGACTGTTTTGTTAGGCTGAAGTAGATCGACCATAACTTTTTTCTCCGATGGCCAAATTGGATGAAACCAATTTCATTGGAAAGAGGACTTTCAGAGATTTCTGTTGATATACAGTAGCTCACCCATATCATTATGTACAAGGAGTTATGATTGTTTGAAGTTTACCCTAAAATTCGCCTGGCCTCAGTATTTTTTTCCTGCATATTTACTGTTCACCACTTTTCACGATTAGATCGGAATGATCATAACTCATCGCTCGAGTGTCCATTTTGGATGATCCACATATAGTTGGAAAGCTTATACGCGATGACGGGTCGCATATCCAGAAATTCCACTCAGAAAAATTATTAATCACGATAAAGAATAGAATTCAACACATTTTCGTTTGAGATCTTAACGGAATTTTTTTTCCGGGGCATCACATAATATCCATACATGAGCCATCATTTCTAGGGTTCTGGACTGTGTCATGACTGGTTGTACATATAATCTACTCCTATCATTCTTGTTCTTCCAGCTTCCTTGGTCACGATCTCCATAACACACTTTATCATAATATGTCCAACCTTGATTTCCTTGGTCACTGTCTCGGACACCCACCAGGTTATTCAAATAATTTGGCTCCTTCTCAGAATCAGATTTAGCTTCAGTACTATGTGACCCCACAACTTTAACCTTCTCTACATTACTCGAGAGCAAGTGCTTTGTGAGAAAATCCATCTGTGTCTTCAAGTGAGCCATATCTTGGTCACATTTTTCTTCTCTCCAGCATTGATCCACCGATATCCTTATAGAATAAGTATTTGTTGCTCCCTCAGAATCCCTAGTATACAAAGCTCTTCTTGTCTTAGTCAATTTCTCCAACATCTCTGCAGCCTTGGTAAAAGTGAGATCCATGAAATCTCCTCCTACATCATTGTCTATGGTTGGCTTTGTAATTTAATTCAAGCCCTATAGAATGTTTCCATCAAATGCTCATCAGTCATCTTGTGATTTGGACATTGCGTCAACTTCTTTTTGAACTTCATCCATGTTTCATACAGAGCCTTATTAGGAAGTTGCCTAAAGTTGCTGATCACATCCCTCAACTGTAACATCCTGGAAGACAAAAATAACCTTTCTATTAAGCTCCTTTTAGTTTCCTCCAATTTGTTATAGAATCAGGTGCTAGCTCATTCTTGCCTCCCCAGACAAAGATAGTGGAAATAATCTCAGATGAATGGAATTTGTCCCACTTAAGGATTGTCAAATGACTTAAAATATTGATGAAATTCACCAAATGCAGATTCAAATCATCACCAAATAGCCCTTTTAAGTTGAGTAGTTAGATCATCGTGCTCGTGAAATTAAATTTCACCCAGGAGCCAATGGTGGTGGCATGATTGCTCTTATAGCTCCATATCCATCCAAATTAGCATCGTCATCATCATTTAGATCAAATTGCACCATAGGCTGTTGGTGCATTCTACCTCAATATTTGCAAGAATGAATTCATTATAATTGAAGAGAATAGTATATAAGAAACAACTGTAGAATGAATTCAAAAACCCATAGTGTAGATTGTAAATTACAAAGATCCCATAACCCTAACTAAAATATTTTTCCACTCATGAATAAAAATAACATCAAATCAATCAAACTAATCAACCAAAAATCAAAAGATATTTTGGTGTTGTTTTCAGATTACAAGATGAACCCTTCTCCCAAAAATGTTTTAGCCGCCACTTTGCCCTTTCAAAATTATAGAATGACCGTTCAAAACCAACTTGGGGTACTTTTAATAGTCTTCTTAATTACATCCCAAGTCCCTAGACATAATTTATCAGAACAAATAGCCTTAGGTTATATTTTATAGAGCCAAAACTGCTTCCAACATACTAATTTGATTGTGTCTTGTACTATATGCATTCCATGGTCCCTTTCTGTCTCCATCTGCCCTTTTTACTCCAGAAATAGTACTAATCATGTAGGTTAGCTCATTTACATCAAAATCAGAATAGAAATATATGAGTCCAGACACTTTGCTCTCAAAACTTAGTTAATAGATGGGTATATTATGGTACTTAGGAGTATAAATACACCCGAGATCAATTACTCTTTTTGATTGAATAGTAGACTTGGTGTGACAGACAATTGACTATAGAAGCTGTGAAATAAAGAACAAAAATGTAAATGCTGATAATAGAGTGACTCCAGATATTTTATAATAGTTATGTCATGACCTAATTTCTCAGGACATGATTGCACCTACTATACCCACCAGTAGGTAAGCCAACCTATAGTACGAAATTGATAGTAACAGAGTACCAAGAGAAATAAAAGGAAAATGTGAAATAAATATAATATAGGACTAATACATATAAGACAATCCCAAAACCTAGTGGAATCAATACAAGAACTTCTAATAGAATAAGAATACACAATGAGGTACTAAATGAATATACGGGTACAATCCATCTCTGATTGCAACATAAAGATCAGTCTAATCTATAAGAGGGCTACTAGTAATACTACAAATTCCTGGATCTAACCCCATATCTTTGATCCATAACTTCTCCGCATGACGCACACAATAACAATGAGAACTCATACTATGATCTACAAGCTGCAGAAGTGTAGTATGAGTACCAAGCACGTGGTACTTAGTAGGCAATTCCCGACTGAGCTTGCAAGATAATGCAAATACAGATTACATACAAGCAAGAATGTAAACTACAACCAAATATTCAGGAGGCTACCATAATAAAATAGGGAGGCAATAAGGATGAACTATCTTATTCTAGACAAACTTAGGCACTAAAGCAATATACCGTATATCACTGACCAATATATAGATAAAGGGTAGAAGAAGGATATACGATCATTTACAAGGGCAAAGAATGAATATATAACATGAACAAAACAAATAGAGGGAAATAAGGTAATAATATAGCTAGATACACACACACACACATATATATAAGAGTAACTCAAAGGTACAACATATGGTAGTCATACTAACATCCAGGGCTTCCTAAACATAGTAGGAACTAATTCTAGCATAATAAGAATCCCTAATCCAAATGCCTAAACATGAGATAATTATCCATAATATAATAACCATAAAGAAAGGAATAATAATCATAACTTAAATCTCAGTACCAGTCCAATAATCAACCTTCCACGAATTAACCATTATAACAACAATACAATAGCAGGATAGTATGAACAAACAATACCTTATTGGGTCTCATAAACATAGAATGTTCAATCAACATATAGCACACAACAAAAAACACTCATAACCTATACCTATGCAATCCCCCATAAGACTGATAGATATAGGGACCAAACAATATACTGCTGATAGGAAACACACATGCATGAATGAATGTAAAGTAAATCCATGACACCATAACCAATCCATATGACACAACGTAACCTAGTGTATACACCTCCTTTAGCTCGACGAATATCAAAGGTAGGATCTATTTCGAGCTCTTTTGTCTGACATGACAGCTTACGGATGAAAGAGCCTCTAGGGGGTTCGGTACTGCCTGTATACACCAACATGATCCCGATCTAGGATTTTCAATCATCATCATCATCTTAAATATACTCTGCCAAGTACTAGAGAGATGTATATTAAATAAATGCACATACTCAAACAATGGCTCAAAGAGAGTAAGTCTGTAAATTGGTTGTTCGAGATCAACTCCAGGACTAAATAAATATAAAAGAACAGAGAGGGTCAGAATCTCTCTCGACCAAAGTAAATAACATTAGTAAAATCATAGACCAAAATTTATCTCAGCCAAATCTCTAAATTATCATTTTTAGTCTCAAAAGCTAATAGATTATCTAGTAAGGTGGTATGATTATAGTTATGAAAGAATACATATTAAAAGTGAAAAGTGGGAATATATCCTTTTTTAGAAAAATAATAGCAAACCATGTTTTTAGTTGGAATCATACCATTAAGTGAACATGAATGTACCGAATCTATGCATGCCATCAATAGTATCCAAACAATACAATTATAAGCATCTAAACGTCCATACACTACAACTATATCCTTTACAAGGATAAATTACTCACCTGGAGGCCAACTAATATCATATCACGACCTTGGGCCCAATAATATATAACCATCATAACCATAATATCATAATTCTGGAAACCATAATAATCCATCGATCCTGGTAGTAACCCTTATACTATAAAGGGTTATTAGCCTCAACTATGTCTAACATGCTAGTAACATAGGTTAATATGATCCTATAAGAATAACATCTATTTCATCTTAAAGGTCGAACTCATAGTTTAGGCAACGTCATGGTGTGCCACCTATAATTACATCCTAACATTCTTACTAAACATGAAATATATACAATACACTATCTCGAGTAGAATGGTCGACAGAAGCCTCCCACGATGACAAACCATAAATCCTAGAATCTGTAACACCCCAACTTAGGATAAGGAGTCCCAGATCGGCAAAACACACGAGGCATTGTGGGTATATAAGTAAGCAAGCCTTACAATCTAGTGACACATTTTAACGTTGTGCAGGTCTAGACCTAGAGTAGATAATATCACTAGTGGGTTAGGCCGTTACAGGGGTCTCTCGGGCCTAGATGGTTTGGCATTCCCATTGCGAGTTGGGCCCCAGCTCGGGTTGTGACAAGAATGGTATCAAAGACGGTCCTGTGTCAGCCCTGTCGATGTGGGCCATGGGTCAAATTAAGTTTAGGAAAATCCCAATAAGGTGGGGAAAATCTTAGTCCTGAGTCTATGCAAATCCTATTCGGTGGGGAAAACCTTAGTGAGGACACTTAGTCCATAAGGGGGTGTATGTAACACCCCAACTTAGGATAAGGGGTCCCATATCAATAAAACACAGGAGAGATACTGGGTATATAAGGAAGCAAACCTTACTCTCTAGTGACATATTTTAAAGCCATGCGGTATAGACCTAGAGCGGACAATATCACAAGTAGGTTGGGCCATTATAGGGGTCTCTCGGGCTTTAATGGTTCGGGATGCCCCTCGCGGCTAGGGCCTCGACTCGGGTTATGACAAAATCACCCATAAATTGTTTGCCTTTTTCCACGTCTTGAAATACATCCATGCTATGAAAATTATAATATACACTTCATTAGGATTAAAATGAGGCCCATACTGGTATATGAAGCGTCGAGTATGAATTCAGGTCAAGAACGGTCCTGCGAGGCCCACAAATATAATCTAAAATTGAATCAGTCATGAGGTCCCTTAAGGGACATGAAATGTATGCTCAAAAGTTGAGCACAAATGGTTCATGAATCGGGGCCCAAATCAACCCTAAAATCTAGGGATTTTAAGACCTTATTTCTATGGATTTACTGTTAAATATGTTGGAAATTAACAGAAAAACTAATGGAAAATGACCATGGAGTGTTAGGCTAGCTTACCTTAGCTACAATGGTTGATTCCCCACTATTCCCTCTGTTTAAGCTCTCAAAATGGTGAAGAAAATGATGGAAAATTGAGTGAAGAAGGGGATTTAATAATCCCAAATGACACTTAAGAAATCACCATTTCTCTTAAGTAACAACCACTTAAGCGGATCCTTAAATGCTAAAGCGCTCTGGCATAGGGCACGGGTATCACTTAAGCGATGCCTAGGCTGCTTAAGTGATGTCAACTAAAGCTGATCGATCTCTTATGCAGCCCTTGAAAAAATGGCCAAGGCCACTAAAGCTACCCAATATCCCTGAAGAGATGACAACTTAAGCGGTCAAATGATCGGTTAAGCAGTTGCCCCAAAAACCTGATACATTAAATTCCCTTAGTCCAAAATAGATTCTAATCAGGTGCTCGGGATTCAATCAAAACCCCGTGCGCGCAAATGAAATATGCTAATATACTAAATTCGACATTCTAGACTCGGTGGAAATATTGAAGCTTTCATCCAAGATCATTTCGACTAAATAAGAGGCCTACACCAATATTTTATTTTTTATATAATACATCCAATAGCCCAAAATGAGTTTGAAAGCCTCAGAACCTCAACCAAGGGTCCTCCTAGACTAAAATCAATGTTTCAAAGTTAACAGTGCTGTCAAAATTCTCATCCCAGGTCATAAGTTGGGAGTTTTGGTCTGAGAACAATTTCTTAACAATGAAAGCTCCAAAATAGGGAAATAAACTTAAAACCCAATCTGATAATCAAACCGATAGTTCCAGTAAGTCATAAATGACTTGTAGAAATATAGGATGGCTCAAAATAGTGGAAATGATCATAAATCAAGGAAATGACCTAGAGGATCATTACAATATTCACTACTAAAAGGACTTTCGTTCCTAAAAGTCAATGGATAAAAAGAGCTAGAAAGCTCAAAGGGGCGAGGTATTGGGCCCACATGCTCTGAGCATGATTCCCCAGATAACCTCTTAAAAGAAATAACACTCCTAAGGGATTTTTCCATAGGTATCCCTTTTTCAACCAACATCCTTAATTTTGAAACAACCAAAACTCAACATCAACAACTAACTATCCTCTAACTGAAATGAGGAAGGCTGATGTATGCAAATCTTTCCCACAATACACAGATACCACCAAAAACCAAGAAAAAACTCATCCAAACCAAAGGAGAACAAAGTCATGAATCATGCAACCAACTCCACTATCCAAATATAACCTTGTTTTGTCTTTCCAAACCTGCTATCCACTCTAAATAAGAAAAAAGTCACTTGAGTCCTATCTATACAACTTTATCACAGTATCCTCAAAAAACTGAAGCTTATCCACCAAAATACCCTTGGCAAGCATAAGAATAAGACCATAAGGTGCTATCGGGGAACATAGATGGAGATAATCACTGTCTGTAATCTATGGCAATCCTACAACCTGTATGAGTGACCCTCAAAACTAACAGTCCAGAGTTTGAAGAATACACACTAACCATGGAATGGTGCTCTCAAGGATGTTCCATCAATCGAGGATGAACCTATGCTGAATCTAACTCGAGTATACTACTCCTGCTGATTAGATCATCCAAAATTCAGATGGAAACTAAAAACTGAGGTCAAGAGAAGAACAAACCATCCTCAAGAGCCAATGTGTCACCATAAGAACATCTATCTACCTCAATCAATCCAAATTGAGGAAGATCGAATAGATAGACACAAAATATCCTATACAACCTGTAGATAAAACCCCAACTAAGACAAAGAAGAATATGAAGGTTGCACCCAAGCTCTATAACTCCCAGCTAAAATCTCGATACTAAGGCTGTACCGCCCGATCTTAATTATCCACAACAACCCTATAGATAGGTAAGCATCAACACTCTTAATCTATCATAACATAAAGCTATCATTCCTAGGAGTCAAAACCAAACTAAAGCCAATAATTCTAACCCAAGGGTAAACACCCAATCCAACATCACTATCTAAGATCAAGCATATCCTTACTGGATTTATCAAAGCCAAAATCGAGACGTAGCAAAAAATCTAAATTATCACAAAGAAAAACCACAAAATAAAGTCAAAAGTTACCAACTCTATTCGTACTGGAGGGAATGATTCATCAAAGTATACCCAAGAAATCACCAAGGCCACAAACCATACTAGCAATAAAAAAACTCTAGCAACTCAGAGAAATGAAACATTAGCCATAAATTGGTTAATCTAATGCTCCATCTCGGCAATGAATACACAAATTTACAACTTAAAAAGTGATCACAGGAAAGATCACCTATCTCCACCTTCTTATATCCACTATAACAAAAACCATATCACAAAAAGAACAGAGTGTCCAACTCTACACCAATACCAAGATAAAATCTATCACCAGTAATACATCCATAAAACCTAAAAGGCAAGCAAAGACCTCTCAACATCAACACTAAGGTCACAATCAGGTGATAGATTAACCAAATTGGAAGAACGGATCCCAAATTGATCTCTCCTAGAAAAGAACTATATAACCCAAATCACCAACTTTAGAACAATAATAGGACCAATGAAGGCTTTCCTACCTTCACTTACCTAGCCCACTCAATAATTGATCTAACATTGCTAATAGAAGAGGAAATCATCTAAACTCACTTTCTTAAGAGAATAAAAACATCCAACCGAGCTAGTCTCCTAGGATAACGAACAAGAATTATGAGGAAGAAAATTCTAAATAGATAGTTCTAGTATAGTCATCAATCAAGTAAGATCAATCAACATCAAACAATGTCAATAATAACAACAATAATAGAAACACCAACATAAAGAGTTGGTGGTACCACAAATAAAATCAATAAAAAATACCTCTCTAGGGCCATAAAAAGGCCAATATGCCATAATAAATGGGACTCAAACCCAAATGCTACACCCTGATAAAATATCAACACTACTCTACTTTATCTACTACTAAAATAAATCATCTATGAGGGTATACAGATAATTATTAACTCTGCACAAAGGAACACCACAAACAACATAGACCTACCAAGACACATTACTATCGATGGTTAAAAAAACCCTAATACACTAAAATGAAAACATAAAGGCAAAAAATAAAAAGGCCCACCTTTCATAATGGAAAATTTTAAAATGTAAGCCTGATGTACCCAAAGGAGTATGAATATGAGCTGGTCCAAACTCGAACTAAGCGTCTGAACCACCGACGGAGGCACTATGTGCCTTGTCTCCAACTGATGGTGCCACAACACCATGAGACTGATATAGATAAGCTGAATGACTAATAATCCCATATCAGGAACACTCTCTAGGCTAGTGACCGTGCTTTCTACAGTCATAACAAACCCTAAATCCCTAACCTATCAAGAAACATTAGCTGATCTCAACTGGCTGACCAACCAATGCTAGGGACACTCCCTAATAAAATGACTATCATCTTTAAAATCATTATATACCTTAGAAACTCTAGGTTACAAAGGAACATATGCTAGGTCTATCTGAACAACTAAATCGTATCTAGGAACTCTCAAGACCATAGACCAATCTCTCCATAACCACGAAAAGCTTCTATAATATTCTGAGGTATTGTACCTATTGATCCAAAATGGCCACCATGGCTTAAAGATCTATACTGAATACTCTGCAGATTCTAATAGGAACTCTGCCCATAGAAACCACCATAACTAATTTGAGATCCACCTTTATAGGTATTAATCATGCTCTTTCTGTAGCCCTCACATGATCGATAACCTAAGAGAAGAAAGATAGAGTTTCTATCAAATGTTCTAATTCTAAATAGAGTGGCAGAGTT
Organism: Capsicum pubescens; assembly: GCA_030864215.1. Classification (NCBI taxonomy): domain Eukaryota; kingdom Viridiplantae; phylum Streptophyta; class Magnoliopsida; order Solanales; family Solanaceae; genus Capsicum; species Capsicum pubescens. The sequence continues at coordinate 151,030,011 of CM061543.1, read as the reverse complement.
AATTCTCCAGTGAATCCATGAACCATCTCATGATCTGAAGGATATAGCATAGGAGTATGTCTGGCCCACTCAAGAAACCTAATATCATACTCTAAAACCAACAAACTTGAAAAAATCCAACTCTAGCGTAAGAATAGCTCGATGAATTATACCATATGTCTAACTGTGAGGTATTCAAAAAGGCTCAATATTCGTAATGTTGATCTTGAAATCCTAAAGTAGTCATAAGCTCTATCAGAGCCTAGGCTGGACCCAAATCCTTCAACTAATGCTGAAGATCATCGATATCCATCTCTGACTCCCTAGTCCGATGCTGTGCTAAAACTCTAAGAACATATGCTAAAGTCCCATTAGCTCTAGGAACACATGCTAAGGTCCTATCAGAATCTATCGATAACCTCATATTATTTATCTAAGATAGAATAAAGTCAAGAATATGCTAAAGGTTTATAGAAATATGGACAATACCATAAGGAGTCAAAAATAGAATTTTGTAAGAATGTATGTAGCCTTTCAAAGATAGAATACACACGTCTCTACACCAATCCATTTAGATATAGACATATCTGCACCAATCTATAAAACTTTACTAGACTCCTAGCTCTTGTACTAATACACTGATAAATCTAGGCTCTAGTACTAATTTGTCATGACCTAATTTCTTAGGTCATAATAGCACCTACTATAACCCACCAGTTGATAAGCCAAACCGCAGTCTGAAACTTCTAGTAGTGGATTACCAAGAGAAATGAAAGGAAACACATAAGACAGTCCCAAAACCTGATATAATTAGTACAAGAGCTTCTAATATAATAAGAATAAAAAATGATGTACTAAATGAATATACAGGTATAAACCATCTCTAATTAAAATATAGAAATTAGTCTAATCAATAAGAGGGAGAACGGAAATTCTTGGAGCTCACCCTAAATATCTGATTATAGCTTCTCTACATGATACACATAATAATAGCAAGAACTCATACTATAATATATAGGTTGTAGAAGTGTAGTATGAGTATAAAAAATATTATACTCGGTTGGCAACGACTGAATGATTTTCAAAGATAATGGAAATATTAAAAACATACAAGAAAGAATGAAAACTACAACCAAATATCCAGGAGACTTACAAAATAAAACTAGGAAGGCAATAAGGATGAACTATCCTACTCTAGCCAAACTCAGACACTAAATTACTATATCATATATCACTTGCCAATATAGAAAGAAAGGGTAGAAGAAGGATATATGGAAGTATATAAGGCCAAGAAATATAAATACACACATACACATATATACACAAGACTAAAACAAAGGTACAAACTAAGGTAGTCATACTAATATCCTAGGGCTTCAATATCATAGTAGGAACTAGCACTGGCATAATCAGGGTACCTAATCCAAATGTCTAAACATGAGATAATTATACATAATATAATAATCGTAAAGAGAGGAATCAATGTTATACCTAAAATCTCAGTACTAGTCCAATAATCAACCATCCACAAACTAACTATAATAACAACAATACAATAATCGGCTAGTTTGGACATATAATACCTTAATTGGGCCTTATAATCTTGAAGTTTCAAGCAGCACACATCACACAACAACCAAAACTTATAAATTATACCTTTGCAACCCCCTATAGGGTTGATAAATTACAGACCAAATAATATGCTGGTGATAAAAAATGCACATGCATGGATAAATGCAAAGTAAATCTATGATACCATAATCAATCTACGTGCCATAACATAACCTATTGTATACTCCTCCTCTAGCACGACAACTCACAAAGTCATGATCTACTGTGACCTTTCTTTACTGGCATGATGACTCACAGATGAAGGAGACCCTAGTGGGTTTGAGTGTACCCATATACATTGACTTGGTCTCGATCAAAGATTTCTTATCACCATTATTATTATCATTCTACTCCATCCAATACTTGAGAGATGTATATATAAGAAATGCACAAACTAAAATCATGGCTAGAAGAGTGTAAGTTTGTAAATTTGTTTCTCGAGATCAACTCTAGGATTAAATTAATATCAAAGAGTAGAAAGTGTCAGAATCTCCCTCGATTGAAGTAAATACAACAAAAACAAACCCAGTGTATTCCTACCTAGTGGGGTCTCGATCGAAGTAAATAGCAGTGGTAAAACTATAGACTAGAATTTATCTCGATCAAATCTTTAAAATAAAATTTTAAGTATCAAAATGTTATAAATCTTCAATTAAGGTGGTATGATTCCCATTATGAAAGAATCCATTTTACAAGTGAAAAGTGGGAATAAATCCCTTTTTAGGAAAAAAGTAGTAAACCATATTTTTAGATGGAATCCTAACATTAGGTGAGCATGAATGTACTGAATCTATTCATGCCATCATCAGTATCCAAACAATATAATTCTATGCATCTAAACATCTATAGACTATGGTATATCCTTTATAAGGACAAATCACTCACCCGGAGTCCAACTAATATCGTATCATGACCTTGGGCCCAATAATATATAACCATCATAACCATAATACCATAATCCAAGAAAACATAATATTCTACATAGTCAAGTAGTAAACCTTATACTAAAGGGTCATTAGCCTCAACTATGTATAACATGCTAGTAACATAGGGTAATAAGATCTTATAAGCATAACAAGTATTTCATCGTAAGGGCGAGTCACCCATCAATCCCCCGAACTCATAGTTTAGGATAAGTTATGGTGTTCTACCCATAATCACATGCTAACATTCTTACCTAACATGCAATATATATAATACAATATCTCATAAATAAGAGTAGATAGAAGCCTACCTTGATGCTAAACCGCAAATTCATGAATTGCCTACAAATTAAATATATTTTCTCCATAATATTGAAATGCTAACATGTTATAAAAATAGTAATCTACACATTATTAGAAGTAAAATATGACCCATATTGATATATAAAGAGTCGGGTCACAATGTGGGTCAAGAATAGGCACACGAGGCCTATAAAAGAAATCCATAATTGAATCCATCATGAGGCCCCTCAAAGGATAGGAAATGTGTGCTCAAAAGTTGGGCATAATTGGTGCATGAATCACGACCCAGATTGGCCCCTAATTTATAGGGAATTTAAGACCTAATTTCTAAGAATTTACTATGAAATATGATGGAAATTGATGGGAAAATTAATGGAAAAAAACCAAGGAGTGTTAGGCTAGCTTACCTTAACTTCAATGGATGATTCCCCAAATTTTACTCTTATTAAGCTCACAAAACAATGTAAAGATGGTGAATGAAGTAATGTAAAATTAGGTGAGGAAGGAGATCTAATAATCCCAGGTGTTTCTTAAGCGGTTACCTAGTCGCTTAAGCAACAACGACTTAGTGGCTCATTGACTCCTAAAACGGTCTGGCATAGGGCACGGTGTAATACCCCACATTTTCTTAGCATAATCTAAGTCCCAATACATGAGTATTCATATATAAAATTTTCAAAACACTCATTATTTTCAATTTTAGATCCTGCCATTGCATAGGAAATTGAATTTGCTTTCCAAAGATATAAAATTTGCCTAAATCCGATAATCGGGTAAGAAGTTATGGTGATTTTAAGTTTTAGTTGTTAAACACCATCATTTAACCCTTAACTCATTGCGGAGCCAACATAAGTGACAATTGTCAATTTTTAGTGAAGCTCCGCAAAATCACCGCGTCGCAATGTTAGCCAAAATCCCAATTGTCCTTTTCCAGTGTCCTGTTGCGATAATGGCGCATCACGCCAAGGATGAATTTCAGAATCAAAAGGCCATCGTGATTCCTCCGCATTACACCAAGCCCTCAGTTTCCAACTGTCCAATTCAAGTGACACGGTGCGATAGCACCCCATCGCGCTAGGTGCCCATTTAAAAAAAATTAAATAAAAAATTAATATTTTGTTCAGGGATAATATAGGCTTTTCCCCATTATTTTAGTCCACCCAGGTGTGATATTTAAGCCCTAAAAACATTTTTAAAATCATTCTTTAATAAATTTCCCCCAAATCAAGAGGCATTCTCTCCAAATCAAGAACCCTAGCACTCAAATTCAAGGTCAATACTTAAGAATTCACCAATAACTTTAAGAAATCAATAAATTAAGGTATGTTAGGTATTCATCCATGGATCCCTTTCATCTATGGGGTCCAAGCAACCCTTTTAAATTATAAAATTGTGATCTTTTCAAGTTATTATGTTTTAAATTATGATTTCACCCATGAATCTCCATGAGCTATGATTTTATATCAAGATACCATGAAATTATTGTTATTATTCAATCCTCCATGTTTCAATGTTATTGTTTACTGAAAAAGACCTCGATTTTACTCTATTATGTCAGATTCATGCTATTTCTATATGTTTTAGGGCATTTCTATGATTGTTTTGAACCATGAACTACAAGTATTTGATAAAATTCCTACAAGAGTGATTGATTTAAATAAAAGCCTTTATGTTTTATCCTTCAAGCTCAAGTGCCATTTCACAATTTATTGTTTTGAGTCCGGGGGTATTGAATACCCTAAAACCATAGCTGTTTATATAGTCTAGTATCAGTATATTATAGAATAGTCTTCAAATTATATTATGAGCATTATCAGAATATTCAAATATTAGTCATTAAACTCAAAACAGTCTAGTATCTCAGTGTGTTTCAGTTGGGAGTAGGATTTAGCACCGAGCGATTGCAAGGATGACAGCTTCCCCATTAGATAGGCAGATTCATTTGTAGCATTACCTATACTCCATAACAACATAGCCAGTATAGGATATGAGAAGTCACCCATCAAATTAGGCTTGACTATCTCGCAGGGGTCACCCGTCAGTTCAGGCTTGAAACCCTTAGTCTTTTCGACATTATATCAGTTTAATGGATCCATACAACTATTACTAGTACCCATGGAACAATATTAACACCCTTCCAACTGGGGTTATTGGTTGGACCTCGATTATCTCAAATTGGGAAATGTCGGTTAGATGATACCTCCCACAGTCTCAGATATAGTCTCGATTACAGTCCCAACTTAGTTATTCATTCTTAGTGTTGTTTGACTAAAGCATACAAATTTTAGTTTATAGACTTTACTCAGTTCATGTTATATGCTTGGTCATGCATCCCCTGTATTTACAAATTTTCTTGCATTTTCAGTATCTACAACTCCATTCTTTTTATTCAGTACTCTTTGCTTTATATGCATATTCAGTTAGTTATTATTATTCCTATTCATGAAACCATGCATATTACCCTACCTCATTTAGCATACCAGTACATTGAAATTACTGATCACATGCCTTTCTTTTGTGCTAGTATGTATCATATCATAGGTGCTGACACTCAGTTCCTGGAAAGCAGTTAGTCCCTCAGAACATTAGAAATACAGTAGCAGTGGTGAGTTCTCATCATCCGAGGATGGATTATATTACTTCATGTCTTTATATCTGTTTTTAGTAGATTTAGTTGGGGACTTGTCCCATCAACTCAAAGTATTTAGTTTAGAGGTTTTTCAGACACTACAATTAGTTATTCGAATTATTCATTTTTCAGTATTATGACAGATTCATAATTCAGTGGCCATTTCATTATTAAAACCTTATGGCATTTCATTTATTTTTCTGCATTCATGATTATATTATTCAGTTCTCACAGCAGGTACCATCTCATGGGTTAGCTTATGGTCCCTCGGGACTATAAGCATCGTGTAACGACTAGGGGGTTGTCTCATGTCCTTACAAACTTGGTATCAGAGCCTAAAGTTTTAAAGTATCATAGAAATTCTAAAAGCTACATCGAGCAGAGTCTTGTGCATGAGTGTGTAGCGCACCACACTTATGGATGAGAGGCTACAAGTCGTTTAGGAAAAAGTTTCCCTTCTTTCAGTATTCATATCGTACGAGTGAGCATGAGCTCAAGTTAAACTCTTAGTCTAATCCACTTCTTCCTTTTTTTTACAGATCATGCCTCCCAATAAGAATGGAAGAAGAACAGGAACTTTGCCAGCCCATCAGCCCGTCCAGGCAGATCCTCTGGAAGAGATATCTCTCACACAAAATTCAGAGCTACGTTCACTACTCTAGAAAACTCCATCGCATCACAAAATGAATGGCCAGCTGCTGTTCTGGCCAACCCTGTGGCCAATACTGCTATAACTAGAATTTGGGATTTTAGCTAGATGAATCTTCCTTGTTTCACGGGATCCAAGTCTAAAGAGGATCCACAGAAATTCTTAGATATGGTTAAGAAGGTAACATATGCTATGGGGGTGATGTCTAGTTAGAGTGCTGAGTTGGATACATATCAATTGTAGGATGTATCTCATAATTGGTTTAAGTAGCGTAAGGTTGATAGGGCTATAGATACAGGGCCTTTAGAATGGGAAGAGTTGCCACAACTTTCTTAGAAAGGTTCTTCCCATTGGAGTTGAAAGAGGCCAAAGTGTTAGAGTTCATTAATTTGACACAAGGCAACATGAGTTTGAGGGACTATTCCCTCAATTTTACTTAGTTATCTAGGTATGCTCCTCATATAGTAGCTGCTAATAAGTCCAAGATGAGTAAGTTTATGTCTGGCATATCTGATAGTGTGGTCAAGTATTGTAGGACTGTAATGCTGATTAGTGAGATAAACTTGTCTAGGTTGATGGTCCATGCTCAAAAAATTAAGGAGCAGAAGATTAACGAGAGGGAGTAAGGAAACAAGAGAGCTAGGATGGGTTATTTTAATTTCAGTCAGCCAAAGACAGAAGGTGGTAACCGTACTCAGTTTCATCAGAGGTCTTTAGCCCCATCACCCTCTTCAGCTAGTGCTCCAGTACCCAAATTTAGAAACAATAATAGGGATAGTGCACCAGGCTCTAAGTCTCAGGTCAGTGTTAGCAGTGCTCGTACCAATCCTTTATGTCATAAGTATGGAAGACACCATCAGGGTGAGTTTAGAACGGGTAGTGATATGTGCTTTGGGTGTGGAAAGATAGGCCATCAGATTTAGAAGTGTCAAGTAGTTGCTCATAAGGGTAGGGATGTGCACCAATATGGATAGTCCCATCAGTCGTCAGTTCCATCCAGTCGCCCAACTCAGTAGGGTACCACTTCCAGTGCTACCAGTTGTCAGTGTCTGAATAGATTATATGCTCTTCAATCTCTCCAAGATTAGGAAAATTCACCTGACATAGTTACTGGTACATTGTAGGTCTTTCACTTACATGTTTATGCTTTACTATACCTTGGAGCTTCTCTTTCTTTTGTAACTCCATATATAGTCGTCAACTTTGGAGTCAGTCCCAAAATTCTAGTAGAGCCTTTTTCAGTGTCTACCCCAGTAGATGTTTCCATAATAGCCAACAGGTATACAGGAACTGTCCTGTCACAATATCTTAGAAAGTTACCTCAGTTGATCTCGTGGAGTTAGAGATGACGAATTTTGATGTCATTCTTAGCATGGATGGGCTCCACTCATGCTATGACTTAGTTGACTATAGAAATAGAATAGTTTATTTCTAGTTCACAAATAAAATAGTCCTTGAATGGAGGGGTATTACTATAGATCTTAGGGGTCAGTTGATCTCACACCTTAGATCTAGAAAGATGATATTGAAGGGGTGTATTTACCATCTTGCGCGAGTCAAAAACTCTAACTCAAAACATCCGACTCTTGAGTAAGTTTCAGTAGTGATGGAAATTTCATATGCATTTCCTAAAGATCTTCCTAGAGTTTCTCCTGAAAGGGAAATCGACTTTGGAATAGACCTTCTCCCAGATACTCAGCCTATGTCTATTTTGCCATACAGAATGGCTCCAGCTAAAATCAAAGAATTGAAAGACTAGTCAAAGGATCTCTTAGATAAGGGATTCATCAGACCCAACATCTCCGTATGGGGAGCACCTATTCTATTTGTGTGTAAGAAAGACAGTTCTCTCAGAATGTGCATAGACTACCGTCAGTTGAACAAAGTCACAGTCAAGAATAAATATCCACTTCCTAGAATCGATGAATTATTTGATCAACTTCATAGTGCTAGCTACTTTTCCAAAATAGACCTCAGATCAGGCTATCATCAACTTAGGGTCAGGGAATATGACATTCCAAAAATAGTTTTCCGAACCTGGTATGGTCACTTCGAATTTCTAGTTATGTCCTTTGGTCTTACAAATTCCCCAGCAGCGTTCCGGACTTGATGAACCGAGTGTTCAAGAAGTACTTGGATATGTTTCTCATAGTCATCATTGATGACATACTTGTTTACTCCCTTAGTGAAAGTGAGCATGCAGACCACCTCAGAGTAGTGCTTCAGACTTTTATAGCTCACCAGTTGTTCGCTAAATTTAGTAAGTGTGAATTTTGGCTAAGATCAGTAGCTTTCTTTAGCCATATTATTTCTGGTGATGGCATTAGAGTCGATCCTCAAAATACCGAGGTAGTGAGAAACTGGACTAGACCTATCTCTCCATCAGATTTGGAGTTTCTTGGGTTTAGCTGGCTATTATTGTCAGTTTATTAAAGGGTTTTCTTCTATTGTATCCCCCATGTCCAGATTGACTCAGAAGAACGTTATGTTTCTGTGGTTAGATTCCTGCGAGAAGAGTTTTTAGGAGTTGAAGACTCGACTCACCTCAGCCCCAGTCTTGACTCTACCAGAAGGTTTAGATAGTTTTGTTGTGTACTGTGATGCATCCAGAGTAGGTTTAGGTTGTGTCCTCATGCACAGAGGTAAGTTCATAGCCTATGCCTCCAGAAAACTTAAACCCCATGAGAAGAATTACCCTACTCATGATCTTGGGTTAGCAATTGTAGTATTTTCCTTAAAGATTTGGAGGCATTACTTGTATGGGGTGCATGTAGATGTGTTCACAGATCACAAAAGCCTTTAGTATGTGTTCTCTCAGAAAGATTTAAATCTACATCAGAGAAAGTGGTTAAAGTTATTGAAGGATTATGACATGAGTGTTCTGTATCATTCGGGCAAGGCCAATGTAGTGGATGATGCTCTCAGTAGATTGTCTATGGGCAGTATTGCTCATGTTGAGGATGGTAAGAAGAAGTTAGCTCAGGAAGTTCATCAGCTTGCCCAACTAGGTATCTGCTTAGTGGACTCAGCAGAGGGTATTGTGTGGGTGCAGAGTATTGCTAAATCATCTCTAGTTTTTGAGGTGAAGGAAAAGTAGGATAGAGATCCCAGTCTAGTTAAGTTAAAAGAATCAGTCAGAGACTAGAAAGTAGAGGATTTCTCCCAAGGGGGAGATGGTATTTTGCATTGTCAGGATAAATTGTGTATGCCTGGTGTAGATGATTTGAGGCAACAAATTCTTGCGGAAGCACATAGTGTGCGTTACTTTATTTATCCAGGGGCCACTAAGATGTACCATGATTTGCGGGAGATTTATTAGTGTAGTGGGATGAAGAGAGATATTGCAGAGTTTGTAGCTAAGTGTTCTATATGCCAACAAGTTAAGATTGAGCACCAGAAACCTAGTGGTTCCATGCAGGAGTTCAATATTCCTATGTGGAAATGTGAGGAAGTGAACATGGACTTTATAACAGGCTTGCCTCATACCCATCACCAACCTGATTGTATTTGGGTTATCATAGATAGGATGACCAAATTAGCTTATTTGTTGCCAGTCCATACCTCTTATTCAGCCGAGGACTATGCCAAACTCTATCTTAGAGAGTTGGTTAGGATGCACGGTATTCCCTTATTTATCATCTTAGATAGAGGTACCCGGTTTACCTCTTATTTTGGGAAAGCATTCCAAAAGGGTCTTGGTACCCAACACCATCTCAGTACCGCCTTCCACTCTCAGACAGATGGTCAAGCAGAAAAGACCATTCAGACTCTTGAGGATATGCTAAGAACATGCGCAGTTGATTTTAAATGTAGTTGGGATGACCCCTTGCCTTTTATTGAGTTCATATACAATAACAACTATCATTCCAATATCCGTATGGATCCATTTTAGGCTCTCTATAATATGAGATATAGATAACCAATTGGTTAGTTTGAAGTAGGTATGGCCGCGGTAGTAGGGCCTGACTTGGTATATGATGCATTAGAGAGGGTTCAGTTGATTAGAGAAAGGCTTATGGCTGCCCAGAGCCGATAGAAATCGTATGTAGACATGAGGAGAAAAGATCTCAAGTTTGAGTTCGGTGATTTCGTGTGCTTGAAAATATCTCCCATGAAAGGAGTGAAGAGATTCGGCAAGAATGGGAAAATCAGTCCCCAATATATCGGTCCCTTCAAAATTCTCAGTCATTTTGGAAAGGTAGCTTATGAGCTTGAGCTGCCTTCAGATTTAGCCTCAGTACACCCAGTGTTCCATGTCTCATTGTTGAAAAAGTTTATTGGTGTTCCAGTTGTAGTTGTTCCCTTAGAAAGTGTAGATATTCAGAACAATCTTTCCTTTAAGGAAGTCCCAGTCGAAATTCTTGATCATCAAGTTCGTAGACTAAGAAACAAAGAAGTTCCACTAGTCAAATTTCTTTGGTGGAATTAGTCCATTGAGGGAGGCACTTGGGAAGTAGAGACAGATATGCAGACCAAGTACCCTTATCTTTTCTCCGCAAATCCAAATTCAGTATAAGGTACCAAATCTTCTTATAATCTTCCTCTATCATACTTAGTTTCAGTCTCACATCATGTTCATATCAGTCGTGCATTCATGAGTCAGTTCAGTCATGTATTCCATGCATCAAATATGCATGTTCAGTGTGTAAGCTCAGTCCATCAATTTCCCCTCAGCTTAACCAGTCTCCTTCGAGGATGAATTATCCCAATGGGGAGATATTGTAATACCCCACATTTCCTTTGCATAATATAAGTGCCAATACATGAGTATTCATATATGAAATTTTCAAAAAACTCATTATTTTCTAGTTAAGATCCTGTTATTGCCTAGGAAATTGAATTAGCTTTCCAACGATATAAAATTCACATAAATCCTATAATCGGGTAAGAAGTTATGGTGATTTTAAGTTTCAGTCGTTAAACACCATCATTTTAACCCTTAGCACATCTTGGAGCCAGCATAAATGGCGATTTTCAATTTCCAGTGAAGCGCCGCAAAACCATCATATCGCACTGTCAGCCAAAATCCTAATTGTCCTTTTCTAGTATCTTATCGCGATAATGGCGCATCGCGCCAAGGGTGAATTTTAGAATCAAAAGGGCACCGAGATTTCTCCGCATTGCGCCAAACCCTCAATTCCCAGTTGTCCAATTCTAGTGACACGGCGCGATAGTGCCGCGTCGCGCTAGGTGCCCATTTTAGAAAAATTCTATGAAAAATTAATATTTCATTCAGGGACAAAACAGTCTTTTCCCCATTATTTTAGTCAGCCCAGGTGAGATATTTAAGCCCTAAAAATATTTTAAAAATCATTCTTAATTAATTTCTCCCAAATCAAGAGGTATTCTCTCCAAATCAAGAACCCTAGCTCTAAAATTCAGGATCAATCCTCAAGAATTCACCAAGAACTTCAAGAAATCCATCAATTAAGGTATGTTAGATGTTCATCCATGGATCCCTTTCATCCATGGAGTCCAAGAAATTCTTTTAAATTATAAAATAGTGATCTTTTCAAGTTATTATGTATTAAATTGTGATTTCACCCAGGAATCTCCATGAGCTATGATTTTATACTATGATACCATGAAATTATTGTTATTATTCAATCCTCCATGTTTCAATGTTATTATTTATTGAACAAGACCTCGATTTGACTCTATGATGCCGAATTCATGCCATTTCTATATGTTTTAGGGCATTCCTATGATTGTTTTGAACCATGAACTACAAGTGTTTGATAAAATGCCTACAAGAGTGATTGATTTAACTAAAAGCCTTCATGTTTTGTCCTTCAATCTTTAGTGTCATTTTACTAGTTATTGTTTTAAGTCCTGGGGGTATTGAATACCCAAAAACCATAGCCGTTTATGTTGTCTAGTCTCAGTACATTATAGAATAGTCTTCAGATTATATTATGAGCATTATCAGAATAGTCAGATATTTGTCATTAAACTCAGAACAGTCTAGTATCTCAGTGTCTTTCAGTTGGGAGTAGGATTTAGCATCGAGAGAGTGTAGGGATGGCGGCTTCCCCATCAGATAGGTAGATTCGTTAGTAGCAGTCCCTATACTCCAGAACTACATAGATAGCATAGGATATGAGAAGTCACCCATCAAATTAGGCTTGACTATCTCGCAAGAGTCACCCGTCAGTTTAGGATAGACACCCTTAGTCCTTTGGACATTATATTATTTTAGTGGATCCACACAACCATTGTTAGTACCTATGGAACATTATTAACACCCTTCTAACTGGGGTTATAGGTTGGACCCTAATTAGCTCAAATTAGGGAATGTCGGTTAGATGATACCTCCCACAGTCTCAGATATAGTCTCAGTTACAGTCCCAACTCAGTTATTCATTCTTAGTGTTGTTTGACCAAAACATACAAATTTCAGTTTATAGACTTTACTCAGCTCATGTTATATGCTTGGTCATGCCTCCTCTGTATTTATAGATTTTCATGCATTTTCAGTATCTACAGACTCCATGCTCTTTATTCAATACTCCATGATTTATATGCATATTTAGTTAGTTATTATTATTCCTATTCATAAAACCATTCATATCAGCCTACCTCATTTAGCATACTAGAACATTCAAAGTACTGATCGCATACCTTTCTTTTGCACTATGATGTATCATATCATAGGTGCTGACGCTCAATTCCTAGATCACACTTTATCCCTCAGATCATCAGCAGTACAATAGCAGTGGTAATTCCTCATCATCCGAGGAAAGATTATATTACTTTATGTCTTTATCTCAGTAGTTAGTAGAGTTAGTTGGGGGCCTATCCTATCAACTCACAGTATTCAGTTTAGAGGCTTTTTAGACACTACAGTTAGTTATTCAGTTTATTCAGATTTCAATATTATGACAGATTCATAATTCAGTGGTCGTTTCATTATTAAAACCTTATGGAATTTAAGTTATTCTTCCATATTCATGATTATATTATTCATTGCTCACAGCAGGTACCAGCTCAGGGGTTAGCTTGTGGTCCCTCGGGACCATAAGTACCGTGTAACAACTAGGGAGTAGTCTCGGGTCGTTACCCACGGGTATCACTTAAGCGATTCCTAGGCCTCTTAAGTGATGTTCACTAAAGAGGACACCCACTTACGCGACCGTTGGGCAAATGGTCAAGGCCGCTAAAGCTACCTAATTTTGCTGAAGGAACAAATGGTCAAGCAGTTAAATGATTCCTTAAGTGGTTGTACCAGCAACCTTGATATGATTCGGGTGAGCTCAAGAAATTTTACTATAAAGCAAGATCGGTAACATCAAGTGTTCCAAGGAGTTTTCATGAATTAAAAGATGATTAATGACATTCCATCACCATTAAAAGGATGTTATGTGTTTATGGTTGAACCTATGATGGATTAAGGGACCTTGGAAGTGTCAAAGGTGTGTGAAACACTGCAAAAAATCCCACTGGTAGGACCTACACCCCACATGCACTCAAGGTGCACTTGACCATCTTGAGCATATAACAAACAATGACATCTATGCCCTATATGTTCCCAAGGTGAAACTAATTTGCTTTAGCAGATGCCTAATATGGGTTGACTTTTTTTAAAATTACAAATGCACACTTTTGGGCCTAAGGGTGTAATAATTAGACTAAGGGTACAAACACCCATAACCGTACCTTACTTTGGTAGTTTTTACTTGAATATTGATGAATATTTCTCCTTTAAGAGAGTTCAATATCTTTCATTGAACTTTTTGCTTAAAAATATGTGATTTCGAGGGCGTTCAATTCCCTCTTTTTCACTGTAGAAGTTTACTGAGAGATTAAGCTTGTAATCAAGGTGATTAGGATTTAATATATCCTCTTTTTCATGATTATTTCTTCTTATGGTGTCTTCTTAACATCTATCTTTAATTCTATGCTTACTTTCCATCATCAATATATTTTTTATAGTTAGTCTCGTACAATTTTTTATCAGAGCAAGGCTTAGAGTCATTCTAACAATTTTAGTCTTAGGTTAGATATCCAGAAATTTTTTAAAAAGTGTAAAATTCCTAAAAACGTTTTTAGTTCAGAAATCCCAAAAGGATTTTAATTTTTCTTGAGTCATCTTTGAATTTTGAATGCTAGAACTAGTTTCTTCTAGTATTTTGTGTTGGAACTTGAGTTTAAAGTGTGTTTTGAAGGTGTTGAAGAGAAAACCTTAATTGTTGTCTTGAAACTTAAGGAAATAAGAAATGGGGTTTCAGATGTACAAGTTTTGGTGGGGAATTGAGAGTTAAGGTTGGTAGAAAATTGTTCCTCACATTGAGGGGAGCTTACAGTTAAAATTTCAGTGCATTCTAAGTAAAAATGCAATAGTTGAAAAATTTGGTGTTCATAGTGTTCTTGAAGACCTTCATATATTAAAGATGCATATTAATCTTTGAAGGTGTTTTTTAATATAAGAAACATAAAAGAAAAATCAAGAAAATTGATAGTATAAAAGCATATCCAAAGGGCCCAAGGAATATTCTAAGAGAGAAGCAAAGGGGGAAAACAGAGAGGGGAAAATCATCTCAATTTCTAGACAGACAGCTTGCATCTGTGCCTGACTTGCGTAAGTAGGTTAGCAGTAGGTTTGTCGTTGGTCAGCCATAGGTCACACTGGTTAGAGCTGTGCTCCACATGTCTAGAAGGTCACCCCTGTTCGCAACATGAGCCTAAAATGCGCCAGTCTGCTCTCAAGCCTTACAAAATTGATTTTGCTCAGGTTCAATCAATACAGTTTAATTTCTTGATTATTGATTTTATATTTTGATTCTTAATCTACTCAATGACTAGTAATTCACCTATAATGTTGGTTGATTAGTTCTAGAGCCTGATTTCTTTCTTTTCCTACTTCTTTCAAGATTTCTCATTTTTATTTCATCTTTAGTTCTTGATTCAAGTCTGTACACATTTATTTTGAGTCATTCAAAAAAGAATCAAATCCAATCAAGGGTGCCAATCGACACCTTAATGGTACCTCGAGTATATACCATCATTCAATATTTTTGACCCAAGTGTGAGGCAGACAAATGTGCGTAGAGTTGTGAGGTTATTCTCTATCACTAATATGTTTCTTATTTTTGTTTAGTGTTTTTTATAATAGGTAGTATAGCACCGGGAGATGACACTCCTAGTTTGTCGGGAGAGTTAATCATGGAAGTTTCAGTGGAATCCATCTTAAGTGTGAGCAAGATATAAGTGAGGTTCGAGGTCAAGTGATGAGATTGGATAGGAGGTTGGTCAACAAGGAGGGCATCTAAACTCCAACCAAACCACCTCTTAAAACCTCTATATATATTTTAGAAGACATTGTCAAAACACGTCTACTTCCATTACCCCAAAAACACTTCACCAAATGTTTAGTCCACCAAGACCAACATTAATCCTACCCAAACCATAACCTATCCGCATAACCAAAATCCCATTTGTCCACTCTAACCAAAACTCAACCAAACCTACCAATGTGAACCATAAAACCAAATACCTCAACCTATACCAAACTAATTTTTCCCACTACAAGTACCCCATAACCAGAAATAACCCATCAAAGTTGAATAAGAAGGGAATCTCAAAGAGAGTTTAGAATTTTTGATGAAGAAGATGTATGGGTGGAGATCACAAGGGATAGGTTGATGGGTCAAAAAGGTCATAGAGGTCAAGGTGGGAGATTTGTTCTAGTGTATTATGGGAGAGGAAATTTGGGAAATTGACTCCAAGGTAATGATCAATGGAACCATAATAGGAACCACTATGGTAATAGAGATTAGAATGTGGTGATCAAATAAATCAAGATTAGTCTTATGATCTTTAAGGGAGAGAGAGTGACCCCAAGACTTATCTAATATAGGAGTCCACTTGTGAAAGGATCTTCCAAGTTAATGATCTCATCGATGAGAAGAAGAGTTGCAATGCTATAATCCATTTTAAAAGGTTTACCAATAAGTGGTAGGATTATGACAAACAATTTGGAAATGTGTTAAACGAGAGGAAATCACCCCTATGGGATACTTTAAATGGACTCATGAGCCAAATATATGTGTCGGAGAGGTATAGGCATGAGTAGCATGCTAGCTTGTACAATCTAAGGCAAGAGAACAATAGTGTCTTGGCCTATTATGATGAATTACTATAATTGATCTTAAACCTAGAGTATCATGAGAATAGGTCACATACCGTCATCCACTTCAAAGTTAGGTTGAACAAAGAGATCACTTTATCCACGACTTTCCATAAGTTAGAAAATATAGATGTAATCTTCCAAGCTGTCTTGGAAATTGAGAAGGATCTCAGAGAGAGGGCATCGATCAAACTCAAAAGATACTCATCTACCAAACCTTGGATTAAGAACAAAGAGGTAGCTCAATATTCATCACGATGGAACAATAATAAGGAAAACCATAAGTCCTATGACTAAAAGCCTATAGAAATACCAATCCAAAGTAACCTCCAAGGAATGAAGGTAATAGATATCCTACTTCTAATTCTAAAGTTTTTAATGTTTTAAATGCAAAGAATGGGGACATAAAGCAAGTGAATATCCCAACTAGAGAAATGTGATCCTTAGGGAAGCAACTTGAATTACCTTTGAAAAGATATGGGGTTAGAGGATGAGAATGATGATAGTTCTAAGATGGAGTAGGACCCGACAAAGATGAGAAAGTAGAGGAAGATAATAAGGATAATTGTCCTCAAGACAGAGATTTTGAGGCTCCATACTTTGATATGAGATTAGCAATTATTAGTAAGGCAATAGATGATCCTACTCAAAGGGAAAATCAATTCCATACTTAGTGCCTTATCAAGGAGAATGTGGATCCTTGGTCATAAATAGTGGGAGTTATGCTAATGCAGATAGTGTCACTATGGTTGATATTTTGAAATTAACCACAACCAAACATGCCACACCATACAAGCTTCAATAGTTAAATGAATATGGAGAGATGAAGGTGACTGGACAAGTGGAGATTTGGTTCTAGATAAAAAATTACCGTGATAAGGTGATTTGTAATGTGATACCTATGCAATCTTGTCATATCTTGATTGAGAGGTGTAATACCCCGTATGTTTTTAAGATAGGAAGTGAATAAGTTTTCCTACGAATGAAACCTCCTATCCTGTGAGTAGAATTTTAGTGTATGACTTACAATGAATATCCTAGCGATAGGATAGATTACGATGTCTTAAGCATGCTCATATGAGTCGCGTAGAGTGATGCAAGCTAAGAGTTTTGAATCCATTAAGTCTTAGTGTTAAATTTTGCAACGGTCATCTTTGAACAAGAATATCATGATTGATATGTGACATTTTTGCAGATTTAGACTCACCAAATTGTAGAGAAATCGAATTAGCTTTCCAATGATACCAATTTTATCAAAATCTGACACCCGAGCAAGGATTTATGGCCTTTCAAAGTAGAATGCGTCGCCTAACTAATCGCACATAGCCACTGGAAAGCATAGACGATATCATATGCGGCGCCTATGTAAGCATAGATGATATCATATGCGGATCCTATGTAAATATAAGCGATATCATATGCGGCGCCTATGTATGATTTCAGCCACAAAAACACTTAGTTTTTGAGTTATTTCGAGGGTAGTTAAGTCTTTTAACACTCCTTACATGTCCCTAAACATAACCTCACAAAATTTATAGCTTCTAAACATATTAAAACCCTATTAACATCTCAAAGTTCATTATCCAAGATCACCATAGGAGAAAAACAACTAGGGTTGCACAATCAAGCTTGAAGATCAAATTTCAAGGAAATTCCTCCATCAATCATCAAGAACCTCCTTTTCAAGGTATGCGTAGTGTTCATCCATAGATTCTTTTCATCCGTGGAGTTCAAGAATCAATATTTAAAATATAAAAGCTTGGTTGGTTGTGGTGATATGATCATACCTATGTTGATGCTTGTTTGTTTTTCTATATAATAGTATCGTGACTGTATATCTCATGAAAATTATGTTGTTAGTTGAAAAACATGATCTTTAGATGGATTGATAGAATGCAAGTATGAAATCTACCTATGCCTTAAAGAATGCATGCAAGGTGTTCGATAAAATGCCTGGTATCTTAGAACTTCATATTTACATGATTTCATGATATATAAATAACAAGTTCATGTTACTCATACACTCCAATATGAATTTCCATCCAAATTATGTGTTGTTATTATTATGGTATAAAGAATGTATAATAATGGAGATATAAATTATGTACACAAAATATATCCATGCTTTTCCTATCATGTTTGAAATGTTGAATAAATACATGAAGTATACTATCCCCTGCTTATGATATTGTGAATTGTGGACTCAAATCTTGTGATCAAGTCATGTCATGTGTGTCAGTTTCCTTCTATCAAGTCCTAGGGGTATTCTTACCTGAAAACTATAGCTGTGTGCCTAAATCCATGTCATGTATCATGATATCCAAACTCAAGATATGATTCCATAGACTTCAGTCAGTCATGTGACTCAGGAAAACCTCATGATCTCAGTCAGTTGTCAGATATCAGTACTATTCCGCCAGTCAATGGAATTCAGTAAGATTAAGTCATGTATAGTCAGTTATTCATGTCCAATCCCTCCAGATGGGAGTAGAGCTTAGCACCGAGTGAACCCAAGGATGGGAACTCACCCGCCATTTCAGGGTGTGATTCTTATAAACAGTCCTTGTGTTCCAGAACTACGTAGCCAGCATAGATTGAGACATCTTAACCTATCATATTAGGGTTGATGAGGTGGTTTAACCTGTCAGTTTAGGGTTCCCACCGTTCTCATTGAGTACCTTCCAGATAATGGTCACTCACAAGCTGTCCTTACCCGTGGCACGGTATTGACACCCCTTCAGTCGGGGTAGAGATTGGAACCCAGCTTAGCCATAACGGCATACATAGGGTATGTCGGTTAAACACTACCTCCCACAGTTTCAATATCAGTCTCAGTATAAGAACTCAGGGCGTTCTTCAGATTTCAGTATATACTGGACTGTCAGATACAGTCGTTATGTTCTTCAGATTTTAGTATATACAGGATTGTAAGATATAGTCGTCCATGTTATCAGCTTGCAGTATCATTCATGACAGTTATCAGTAAACCATGTATTAGCTTACAGGTCTTGCTATCACGCATTCACGGTCCCAGTTTCTATAAATGTATGTTTGCACTCCCATATTCATATTAGTCAGTCAGTGTTGTTGATGCATGAAACCCTTTATGTTCAGCATACTTTCCTCGTATACTCAGTACTCCAATTGTACTGACGCATTTGAACTATGGTGCTTTCTTTTCATGTTACACCATAGGTTCCGAGAAATGAGCTCCAGCCCAACAGTAGCGGTAGCATTCCAGTCGCAGAGAAACAGTGAGTGCTCCTTGATTCGAGAACCAACAAATCTTTTGTATTTTAAAGATTGATTCTTGAACTCCACGGTCAAAAGGAATCCGTGGAAGTACACTACTCATACCTTGGAAGGGAGGTTCTAGATGATTGATGGAGGAATTTCCTTGAAATTTGATATTCAAGCTTGATTCTGCAACCCTAGCTGTTTTTCTCCTATGGTGCTCATGGATAATGAACTTTGATATGTTTATTGGTGTTGTAATGTGTTTATAAGCTATAAATTTCGTGAGGATAGTTTTAGGGACTTGTAAGGAGTGTTAAAAGAGTTAACTACCCTCAAAATAACTCAAAAACTAAGTGTTTTCGTGGCTGAAATCATACATAGGCGCCGTATATGATATCGCCTATATTTACATAGGCGCCGCATATGATATCGCCTATTCTTACATAGGCACCGCATATGATATCGCCTATGCTTTCCAGTGGCCATGTGCGATTGGTTAGGCGATGCATTCTAATTTTAAAGGCCATAACTCCTTGCTCGGGTGTCATATTTTGATGAAATTGGTATCATTGGATAGCTAATTCGATTCTCTACAATTTGGTGGGTCTAAATCTGCCAAAATATCACATATCGATCATGTTATTCTTTTTCAAAGATGAACCATGCAAAATCAAATACTAAGACTTGATAGATTCAAAACTCTTAGCTTGAATCACTCTAAGCGACTCATATGAGCATGCTTAAGACATCGCAAGCTAGCCTATCGCTAGGATATTCGTTGTAAGTCATGCACTAAAATGCTACACACATGATAGAAGGTTTCATACGTAGGAAAATTTATTCACTTCCTAGCTTAGAAACATGCGGGGTATTACAATATCTCCCCCTTGGGAACATTCATCCTCGAATGAGAATTTACTGAGAAGGGATACAAGACAACAGAACTTGAACTGAACATGAAGAACTGAAACTTGATCTCATGACTGAAATGCTAAACATACTGAACTCGTGCATATCTAATGCACAGAAAACTGATACATGAATGCATGACTGAGTATGCAACGGTTAGAACGGTTTTGTAGTATACTGTGATGAACGTGGGACTGTAAACATACATATATAAAAACTTGGAAGGGAGGTTATTGATGATTAACGGAGGAATTTCCTTGAAATTTGATCTTCAAGATTGATTGTGCAACCCTAGTTGTTTTTCTCCAATGGTGCTCTTGGATAATGAACTTTGAGATGTTAATAGGTTGTAATGTGTTTAGAAGCTATAAATTTGATGAGGTTAGGTTTAGGGACATGTAAGGAGTGTTAAAAGACTCAACTACCCTCGAAATAACTCATAAACTAAGTGTTTTTGTGGCTGAAATCATACATAGGCGCCGCATATGATATCGCCTATATTTACATAGGCGCCACATATGATATCGCCTATATTTACATAGGTGCCGCATATGATATCGCCTATGCTTACATAGGCGCCGCATATGATATCGCCTATTCTTTCCAGTGGCCATGTGCGATTGGTTAGGCGACACATTCTACTTTAAAAGGCCATAACTCCTTGCTACGGTGTCAGATTTTGATGAAATTGGTATTGTTAGAAAGCTAATTAGATTCTCTACAATTTGGTGGGTGTTAATCTGCCAAAATGTCACATATAAATCACATTATTCTTGTTCAAAGATGACCCTTGCAAAATCAAATACTAAGACTTGATGGATTCAAAACTCTTAGCTTGCATCACTCTAATTGACTCATATGAGCATGCTTAAGACATCACAAGCTATCCTATAGCTAGGATATTCATTGTAAGTCTTGCACTAAAATGCTACTCACAGGATAGAAGGTTTCATACGTAGGAAAACTTATTCACTTCCTAGCTTAGAAACATGCGGGGTATTACAATATCTCCCCCTTGGGAACATTCATCCTCGAATGAGAATTTACTGAGAAGGGATACAAGACAACAAAACTTGAACTGAACATGAAGAACTGAAACTTGATCTCATGACTGACATGCTAAACATACTGAACTCTCGCATATCTTATGCATGGATAACTGATACATGAATGCATGTCTGAGTATGCAACGATTAATAGGTACCAAGTTTATACTGGAAACATGAACATGAAACAGAATAAGCTTAAGGAGAACTGTTACCTTGAGCTTGATCTGAATTGGCGGGGAAGAGGTGAGGATACTTGGTAAACATATTTTCTTCTGCTTCCCAAGTAGCTCCCCCATGAGACTGATTTCTCCAAAGAACCTTGACTAGAGGGACTTATTTGTTCCTCAATCTACGAGTATGATAATCTAAGATATTGACTGGAATATCTTCATAAGAGAGGCTGTTCTGAATTTCGATGCTTTGAATAGGGACAACAACTTTTGGGTCACCTATGCACTTCTTGAGCAAAGAGACATGGAAGACTGGATGGACTGAGGCTAGATCTAAAGGTAACTAAAGCTCATAAGCTACCTTGTCGAAGCGACAGAGAATTCTAAAGGGACCGACATATCGGGTACTGAGTTTCCCTTTCTTGCCAAACCTCTTCACTCTTTTTATGGGAGATATCTTAAGATAGACATAGTCATTGAACTCTAACTCGAGATTCTTTCTACGAATATCTGCATAGGACTTCTGTCAGCTCTAAGAAGCCCGGAGTCTCTCTCTGATCAACTGAACTTTCTCTAAGGCTTCGAATACTAAGTTAAGACCTATGACTGAGGCCTCACTAACTTTGAACCAACCAATCGGAGATCTACATCTCCTACCATAGAGAACTTCGAATGGAGCCATCTGAATACTAGAGTGATAGCTATTGTTGCATGCAAACTTCTTTTGGATGACTTAGAATATGCTAAGGCTATTCTTTGTAAAAACAATTTCCACACTCTCTTTCTTCCTTTTTCTTGATCGAACAAGCAATTTTAAATATTCTTCTTCAACAAGATATGAAGATGAAGAAGAACAACATGAATATTCAAGAGTTGACCAAGTTTGACCACAAGACAAATGACCTCCAAATTAAAATTTTCTTGAAAATCTAAGGTCCCTTTGCCAAGCCAAGCACAAATATCACAAAATAATATACAAAACATCACAACTACGACACACCAAATGAGATCCACCATCCAAAAGCTTCAAACACTAGTCTAATAATTGTGGAATGCTCAAAATAACATGAATCTTGCTCAAAACTTAGATCTAGACACTATTAGTCCTAGTGAGCAAGTATCTAGCACTATATAATATCAAAACACACAAAAAATATGTAGATCTAGGGTTTAAGATTCTGATCTACTACCCAAAACAAGACTCAAAGCTTTTTTTTATGATTTTTGTACCTTTGACTCTTTTTTTGTGAAGATTTTCTTTAAGGTAACAAAAATCCAAGACTTAGAGTTTTAGGAACAACCCTAGAATGTGGCTATAATACCAAATGATAAGGGACTAAGCTATAAAAACCAAAAACAACCTAAAGAAAGGGTAGGAAGAAGAGACACACACTAAGAGAGGCAAAGCACACATGGATTCAAGAACAAAAACACAAAATACTTGCATAAATGAAAGATAAATCGTGAGACATAACTATCACAATACAATAGGAACCGAGGTATGTATCAAACACCAAAACCCACTAAATCTTGTAATAGAAACACCACACTCTTACATTGACACAAAAGGACTCAACCTCTCCAAAGCACCAATATTTCTAAGCAGATATGAAACCTAAGTGATTCCACACCTATGGTTGCCCTAGTTACAATTTCTACTCACAAGATAGAAGAAAAAAGTCTCAAAAGAGTTCACTCAATATTCACTAAAAGCTAATGAAAAATAAAAGCCTAAATATCTATTTATAGTTATTACATGCAAAGACAAAAATTCCCTTAATGAGCTTGAAAGTGAGGCATCTATGGAGTGTTGGTTTTGGAGTGTAAAAAACCACAATACCCTTAATGAGAGAGGACAAAGGGGTAGATTTGGAGTGCATGATTACTTTTTATCTCTTCAACTTATGACAATGATTTGAAATGGTCCAAAAGACCTTCATCCATTTGTAAACCCGAGCTTGGTCCTTTGAGAAAGATCTCGTACTCTTTGCACCCGTATCAATTCCTATGCCCCAACGAAGTATCATTGGTTTTCACAGTGAGGCAGTTTAAAGAGATAAAATCAGGACTATTTAAAACTTAAATATTATCAATGCATTCACCAATAAGAGAGTTATTTCTTTTATTGTGTTTGATAGAGTAGTTTTCTTCTTTGAAGAGGACTCTAACTCCGACATCACATAGTAGACTGATGCTGAGAAGGTTGTGTTTGAGACCATCTACTAGGTATACTTTGGTGAATTTTTATGTTGATCTGAGTCTCACTGAGCCGACTCCAAAGATGTTGCCTCTGGCATTATCACAAAATCTTTCTCACCCCCTATCTACTTTATTTAAGGATGAAAAGATCTGTTTATATCTATTTATATGTCTATAGCATTCACTGTCAATGACACACATTCCCTTTTTATAGATCTTGCGGACCTTTTCCTGTAAAATAAGAAGATTAATTTTGTTTAGGTACCCAAGTGGTCTTAGGTCTTTGTGGGATAGATGTGCTTTGTTTAGGCTTCCAAACCCACAAGATTTTGTCTTATGCCTGCAGCTGTAGAATTTGTGCCTTCTTTGTCTACAAATAAAGTAGATGGGTCCTCGAGAGGAGAAAAAGGTCTTAGATGATTTAAACAACCCTGATGAGGAGCTCGAATAGTTTTGGAAAGAGTTTAATCTTACAAAACTGTGGCTTGGGTATTTCTTATGATTGTTCAATTTTATTTTTGCATCACCAAGCTCTTCATGAAGTAGGTCAATTTTAACTTGACATGCTTCAATTTACATTTGCGAGTTTTGTCATTCCTCTTCGAGTTTTTATTTAAAGCTAGCTTCATACATTTTCTCCTCTTGAGCAATCTTATTATATTCGTTTATGATTTTTTGATGTTCATCGATTATCATATCCAGATTTTATTCAAGAGTGTTACAGTTATGAAATCTGTGTGATCTTACCTCACTTGGTTCACCTGTTGCCATAAAGCACATATTAGCATCCTCTATTTCTTTTTTAGTTTTATCTTCATCACTCCAGGCTCCAAAATTTGATTTTTTCTAGATGATCATCGTCTCAGTTCTGAACAATTTTGTTGGAAATGTCCTGGCTTTCCACAGTAGTAACAAAGATCATTGTTTCTGGTGGTGTCATTGTTTTTGCCTTCTTGGGATCTTTGTTATGTCTGTCTCATGATATTTCTTACCTCACGGTTGATGAGGGCTATTTCTTTGCTATTAGTATCTTCCAAAATATCCTTGTCTCTGGTTGGAGCAACATTGAAGGCTATTGTTTTTTTTTTCATCCTTTTGAAACCTGTTGATATAATTTTTCTCATATGCAATAAGGTTATCTCATAGTTTTTCGTATGTCATGTTGTGAAGATCTCCGTCTACTAGAATGAAAGCCTTGGTTTCCCAAGTATTTGGGAGACTTAATACCAGCTTCTGGACTTGCAGGATATGTGGATAGATCATCCCAGTGATTTCAGTTCACATATAATTTTGCTGAATCTAGAAAACATTGTTTTAATGTCCTTATTTTCTTCCATTTTGAATATCTCATATTCATTAACTAGGGTAGAAATTTTGACTTCTTAACTTTGGTGATTCTTTCATAGGTTACCTCCAATTTTTCCGGCATGGATTTTATGGTTTTACACGATATCTTGTCATATTCTTTTCCACTATCTGGACACAAAAGCAAACTTATAGCACATGTGTTAGTTTGAAATACCTCTTGTTGTTCTTTGGTCACCTCGAAGCTTTCAAGGTCTTCTATATCAGAACTTCTAGATTCTTTATCTTTTTCCTTTGACTTGTTCTTCTTAAGTCCTGGAATTTTGTTTGAACCCTTCTCGATGACAACCCAGGATTATAAGTCATTTGATTGGATAAAGATCCTAAACCTATTCTTCCAGTAAGAGTAATGTTGTCCATTAAAGTATGATGGTCTTGTAGAGGAGTGACCATTTTGAAGAAGAGAATTGGGAACTTGATAATTGGCTATTTTATCTTTGCTCACTTTTGGTTAAGCAATGCAACCTTCTCTGATACCAATTGAAATTTAAGAGGGGGTAAATTAAAAATTTCTTCTATGAGTTAACTACTAACTCCTCACAGTCGACTCGCCTGTAGATCAGAACACTTCACAAACAGATTAAATTTAGAAAAATTAAGTAAGTAAATAAAAAAATGTAAAGTAATAACACAAATATTTATCCTATTTTGGAATACCAATGTGGTGCCTACGTCCAGTCCCCTTGGGTTTCAAAGTTTCTTAGATTGTTGAATGTTTGGCTCGAGTACAATGATAGAAAACTAGTTCTGAAGACTTATTTTGCTCTTCAGATCTTATGACACAGCTTCAGTTGATGTTACAAAGTTAAATCGATCCTATTCTTTATATAAAAATTGTAAACTAAAGTTAGAAAGTCTTGTGAGACTAAGATTGAGACACTTTGAATTTTTTTCTTGAAGTTGCATAAAAAGTGTTTGTCTTCGGTCTACATCTTTTATAGTCTTCGGATACTACTCTTCAAATGGAAACCTGAGAGATTTCTTCTTAATCCAGGATGTTAATTGGTTCCTTGATTAAGGAATGTAGTTGTATTATATGTCCATATATGGATTTGGATCACACCCATCATAGATATGTCCATGACCTTTTTTTTCTGCTTAATTTTGTAGAGATTTATTCTTTTCTAAATTTTCTCATGATCTTCTCTTTCTAGTTGATGTGGTTTGCCTTGATTTTGGGATTGCAATCCTTCTTCTATTTCTATGATATATTATTGATCTGCTTGCCTTGTCGTGATCTTCCATATCCCCCAATATCTTGTTTTAATTCTCCATGACATTTGGGGCTGAGATTCTCCTTCCATTTGTTCTCATTGTGATTGATTTTACTTGGATACCGTGGATGTCCATCCATTCTTTATGTCCTTCTATTTTTGGAGCCGGCTTCTTTTATCTTTCCACTATTATAAGTCTTAGTGTTCTGCAAAGATACACTTGTTAGTTTGTCATTATTAAAACATAGACTTAGGAGGCTAACATCTTCTATATTTCTATATCAACTAATCACACCTCTCCCCAACATCAACCTGGTAGCCCCCAACATAGACATATAAAATAGTTGACAAAACATCCCCAACTTACCTTTGTAGCAGCAACCAAATATTGAACTCATCATTCTTTGAGTTCTCAATAACAAACCATCCATAATTATTTCCCAACTTCATATATAAGAAGGAAAAAATGAAGCAGTCACCTTACCTCAATTTTTTTCAATTTATCCTTTTAACTTGAACTCTTCAAGAACTTGAACGTTCCTTCACACTTTAAACAAAATAAGAAAAGAGATGTCTCTTAATAACAATGAAAAAGTAAGCAGTTAGATTACTTTATATTTTTCCCTGGATAAATAATTAAGCATGAATAACATGTTTTCCTATTCTTCCATGAGAGAATTAAGCTAAACCATAATTATTTTCACTTACCTAGGTGAGGGTTTCTTTAAGAACCTTAGAAGGAGATTTAGCTCTGCTCCTTGCTGATTTAGACAGAAATGGAGAGAATTTTATGCAACATGGGTACTTTTTGTGACTTATAATTGAAGGAAAAGACCAACAACTTAGCCTTATAAAGGACTAAAATTTGTCTATCTATTTAGCTGCATTTTAGACCTCAAATTGCTCAAATGGATCCAAGTAGGTGATGCACCTACTTAAAGAGATCAAGCTATTCAAAAGGTCAAAGTAGGTGATACACCTACTTAATTCATTATTGGACTCAATTAAATTAGGAGTTGATAGATTTAAGTGTTGGGCCATTTCTTTATTACCTTTTCTTTTACCTTAGTTAGGACTAAATGAGTACATTAACATAGGCCCAAATTGGATCCATTAACTTGGTCCATATAGCTCAATTAGGTGACTCACCTAATAGCTTAATTAAGTCAAGGAAGAACCTCAATATTTTATTCCTTTTAAGTCCTTATTCCTTTAATCTAACTTACAACTTGTATAAACTTGGTCACTTTAAACTTTAGATTTAAATACCGGCTTATGATTCCAAGTTAAATAGTTGTATCGATGTTAACTTGGTTACGCCATATTAAAACATACGAGAAGTATCTAGAACTCCATCTACACCATCAATACTCGCATAACAAATCTCATTCATTACCTATACCACAAGGCCATATCAAGTTCCATATAAATAGAATAAGAACATGCAAAATACAGGGTGTTACATGTTGGCTTCCTTTTAACACGTAGATTCTATATTTATTTGTTTTAGTATATTTTGATTCTTTCTGTGCGAGGAAGTCTCTGTGTTGAATATTTTCTGACTTGATTTCGTCATCCAAGGTAGCTTATAACTTAAATTTCTTCAGACTAGTCTGGGTAGTTAATAATAATATAAAAGCATATTATAGGTATTGGAACTAATCAAAAATGGATTTATTATTGTTTTGTGCTCATGTAGGATCTATATTGTTGTTATTTAGCGGTTTTGAGATATTATTTGTTATGTGTTGTCGTGTAAGGACTTATATGATGTTGTTATCCTAGTATTTTAAATATTTGATTGAATTTTTCTAGGTGGAAATTGTCTAAGTTATGATTTATGTGGTATCAATGCATATTTTTGTATATATTACTCCATTGGCATATGGATTATATTGAACCATGGATGGTTGGCTTACTAATTGGATTTTTGGCTCATATGGTTGGTGTACTAATTAGATTTTAAAATTATCATTCTGGTTGGTTATGAGCATTACATCCTCATATGATATACATTCATAAAACATTATTACTACTGCGGAAATGCTGGCTTTTAGGGGAAAAATATGTCATCTTTAAAAATCCTCTGCCGATGTATGTGCCAAAAAGGAGTTATGGACATTGGATTCGTATTGGATATTAGATTGTATATGGGTTGATAAACCCCCCATGGGTCCTACCATAGGAGCACAATTCAGTATGTGTATACGAAGGTTGTGAAACAACCTCATCCATCGTATTATCATTATTATCATCATCATCATTGCATTTTATATACTATGCACATCCTATGTGGTAATTTTATTCTTAATTTTATATCTCTCTATTTGTGCTTCTTTTGTGTACTTGTATTTTGTGTATATGTATAATTTAGAACTATTAGTGGAGATGATATGGGCTACCATTTGGGATATTTTTTTATTACAAGTGACGTGCCCATAGTGTGTGTTTTATATACTTTATTTTCTACTTTGCTCAGAGGGCCTATGATACCTATTAAATACAAGTAGACCGTACTCACCCCTACTGTGCCCTTTTAGTGCAGATACACGTATGAGTGTGCTGCATAATAGATAATTCAAGCGGTATTTTGAGTATTTTTGTGGTAGTAGTCGATCTATGCTTCCAGAGTTGATCTACTACCTCCTTTTGTTTAGCTTATGCCTTGTTTTTGTATTAAAAGACTGATTATGTTCTTATTGTATTATCAGTTGTATATTTTGACAATGAGATATACTTAGTTTGTTCCTACACTGTGATGCCAAATTTTGGGAGATTTATGGAATCTTTTTTATGGACTTTTCTGCTATTATTATATTTGTGCGGTTCGACTTTGTTCTAAAAGCTTTACCTTAGGTTTTTTTGTTGTTTTCCCTTTTTATATTAGTTTTGGTGATAGGGCTTATTTATCAAGGCTTGCCAAAACAAGTGCCATTATGACCCTTGGTTTTTGGTTCATGACACAAGTAGTGGTGCCCATTTCCTAAATCTCTAACCAAGGTATACAACTCAAGATCATACATGGAGTAGTTCAAGCTGGTGCCTTTCAGTTTTTAACTAAAGTGTGTGTTTTGTTCTTGCATTAAAATAGCCTAATGCGTAATTTTCTAGCATCATATTAATCTTTAAACATTTTCCAAATATGGATAATTATAGCAAAGAAGTGAAGCTAAGAATTATTTTCAAAGTTTCAAATGCCTTTGCTTGCTCTTTACCACACTTAAAAGTCTTATCCTTTCAGATTACCTCAATTAATGTTATGGTAAAAAACTCTTTGACAAACTTTCTATTGAAACTAGACAATCCATGAAAACTTCTCACATCACCAATAGATTATGGAGTTGGCTAATTTTGTATTGCCTCTATCTTGGATTCATCCACTTCAGCACCACGATTACTCACAACAAAACCCAAGAAAGCAATTTTATTCACACAAATGGAATATTTTTCAAGATTAGCAAATAGTCGTTCTCTCCTATGGACTTTAAAAACACACCTCAAATATTGAGCATGATCATCTATGGATTTGTTATACACTAAGATATCATCAAAGTGCACCACTACAAACTTCCTATGAATGGTTTTGTGACAAGATTCATTAATCGAATAAAGGTATAGGAGCATTGGTGAGCCCGAATGGCATAACCATCATCCATCCATAGAGATCAAATTTTTTCTTGATGGCGGTTTTCCATTCATCACTGGGATTCATCTGAATTTGATGATATCTACTTCTAAAATCAACTTTTGAAAACACACAGAACCATTTAACTCATCCAACATATCATCTAATCTAGGGATAAGATGGTGATACTTTAACGCTATCTTGTTGATATCCCGACAATCAACACACATGCACAACACCCCATCTTTCTTTGTCCCTAGTAACACCAGAACCATACATGGACTTATGCTTTCTTTTTTGTAACCTTTGTTGAGGAGTTCCAAAACTTTCCTTTGGATATCTTTAGTGTTTGTTGGATTACTTTGATAAGCCAGTTTGTTGTGAAATTGATAAATCTACAGAAATTCAATTTGATTCTCAATTCCCCAAAAAGAGGGTAATCCTTAGGGTAGCTCCTTTGTTAATACATCCTCAAATTCCTACAAAACAAGAGAAATAGAATAGGTAATATAGGAAGTAGAGTGGTTAGTATGAAAAGTATGAGCTAGGAGGAGTATGGGTACTCCATCATTATGTTCCTTGAAAAGATCTTTGTTCCTATCCAACATCACCATGGGACTCTTCCCCTTCAACCTCTTCTTCTCTTATTATTCATTCTTATCTTTGGTTTGGCATTTTTTGTCCCCTTTTTTCTTACACTTCTCTTTTAACTCTCTCATTTTTTGGTGAACCTTATTCACTTGAGATGGTGAAAGTGGATGGAAAGTGAATTTCCAACAATTCAACTTAAAAGAATATTGATTTGTTCTCCCACAATCTTAGTTAAATAGTCATATTGTGATGGCCTCTTGTAATGCCCCGATTTGCTGAACTAGAACGCTACACGGTGCTCATGACCCCGAGGGACCACAAGCTAACCCATGACTGATATTTGTACCTGTATACTACAAATTATGACATAATAATATGGAATATGTAAAACTGTAAGGCCATAAGGTTCAACTGAATAAAACCATGTCTGAAAATCATAACGTCCATGTGGGTGAAAATACCAAAAAACAAGTCAATCTGAAAGCTAAGTCTGAACGTAAATCTGAACATAAATCTGAAAGCCTCTAAACTATCTGAATAAGGAGTTGAAGGAAGATGTCTCCAACTAACTCCGTGAAACTGAACTGAAGAAATAAATAAATGTATCAAATCATATTGTCCTCGAATTAATGAGGACTCACTGTGTCTCTGCGACTAGAATGCTATCGCTACTGCTGGGCTGGAGCTCGTGTATCGGAACCTATGGTGTAACATGAAAAGAAATCATCATAGCGCAAATGCGTCAGTACAACGGGAGTACTGAGTATACGAGGAAGGTAGGCTGAACATAAAGGGTTTTATGCATGAACAACACTGACTGACTAATATGAATGTGGGAGTGAAAACATACATATATAGAAACTGGGACCGTGAATGCGTGATAGCAAGACCTGTAAGCTAATACATGGTATACTGATAACTGTTATGACTGATACTACAAGCTGATAATATGGAAGACTGTATCAGACAGTCCTGTATAGACTAAAATCTGAAGAACATAACGACTGTATTTGATAGTCTTGTATATACTGAAATCTGAAAACCACCCTGAGTTCTTTTACTGAGACTGATACTAAAACTGTGGGAGGTAGTGTTTAACTGATATGCCCTATCTATGCCGTTGTGGCTAAGCTGGGGTCCAATCTCTGCACCGAATGGAGGGGTATCAATACCGTGCCACGGGTAAGGACAACTTGTGAGTGACCCTTATCTGGCAGGTAATCAATGAGAACGGTGGGAACCTTAAACTGACAGGTTAAACCACCTCATCAACCCTAATCTGACAGGTTAAGATGTCTCAACCTACGCTGGCTACATAGTTATGGAACATAAGGACTTCTTCTAAGAATCAAACCCTGAACTGGTGGGTGAGTTCCCATACATGGGTTCACTCGATGATAACCTCAACTCCTATATGGAGGGACTGGACATGAATAACTAACTATACATGGCTTAATCTTACTAAATTCCATTGACTGGCAGAATGTTACTGATATCTGACAACTGACTGAGATCATGAGGTTTTCCTGAGTCACATGACTGACTGAAGTCTATGGAATCATAGCTTGAGTTCGGATATCGTGAAACATTACATGGCTCTTGGCATACAGCTATAGTTTTTGGTTACAAATACCCTTAGGACTCGATAGGAGGAAACTGACACACATGACATGACTTGATCACAAGATTTGAGTCCATAATTCACAATATCATAAGAAGGGGATAGTATACTTCATGTATTTATTCAACATTTCAAACATGATAGGAAAATCATGGATATATTTTGTGTACATAATTTATATCTCCATTATTATACATGTTTTATACCACAACAATAACAACACATAATTTTCATGGAAATTCATATTGGAGTGTATGACTAATATGAACTTGTTATTTATATATCATGAAATCATGTATATATGAAATTTTAACATACTAGGCATTTTATCGAACACCTTGTATGCATTCTTTAAGGCATAGGTGGATTTCATACTTGCATTCTATAAATCCATCTAAAGATCATGTTTTTCAACTAACAACATAACTTTCATGAGATATACAGTCACGATACTCTTATATAGCAAAACAAACAAGCATCAACATGGGTATGATCATAGCACCACAACCAACCAAGATTTTGTATTTTAAAGATTGATTCTTTATCTCCACGGAAGAAAGGAATCCATGGATGAACACTATGCATACCTTGAAAGGGATATTCTTGATGATTAACAGAGGAATTTCCTTGAAATTTGATCTTCAAGATTGATTGTGCAACCCTAGTTGTTTTTCTCCTATGGTGCTCTTGGATAATGAACTTTGAGATGTTAATAGGGTTGTAATATGTTTAGAAGCTATAAATTTCGTGAGGTTAGGTTTAGGTACATGTAAGGAGTTTTAAAAGACTTAACTACCCTCGAAATAACTCAAAAACTAAGTGTTTTCGTGGCTGAAATCATACATAGGCGCCACATATGATATCGCCTATATTTACATAGGCGCCGCATATGATGTCGCCTATATTTACATAGGAGCCACATATGATATCTCCTAGGCTTACATAGGTGCCGCATATGATATCGCCTATGCTTTTTAGTGGCCATGTGCGATTGGTTAGGCGACGCATTCTACTTTGAAAGGCCATAACTCCTTGCTCGGGTGTCAGATTTTGATGAAATTGGTATCGTTGGAAAGCTTAGTCGATTTCTCTACAATTTCGTGGGTCTACATCTTCCAAAATGTCACATATCAATCACGTTATTCTTGTTCAAAGATGACCCTAGAAAAATCGAACACCTAAGACTTGATGGATTCAAAACTCTTAGCTTGCATCACTCTAAGAGGCTCATATGAGCATGCTGAAGACATCGCAAGCTATCCTATCACTAGGATATTTATTGTAAGTTATGTACTAAAATGCTGCTACTCATAGGATAGAAGGTTTCATATGTAGAAAAACTTATTCACTTCCTAGCTTCGAAACATGCGTGGTATTACAATATCTCCCCCTTGGGAACATTCTTCCTCGAATGAGAATTTAATAAGAAGGGATACAAGACAATAGAACCTGAACTAAACATGAAGAACTGAAACTGATCTCATGACTGACTGGCTACACGTACTGAACTAGTGCATATCTGATGCATGGACAACTGATACATGAATGCATGACTGAGTATGCAACGGTTAATAGGTACCAAGTTTATATTGAAAACATGAACATGAAACTGAATAAAATTAAGAAGAACTATTACCTTGAGCTTGATCCGAATTGGTAGGGAAGAGGTGAGGATACTTGGTACGTATATCTGTTTTTTCTTCCCAAGTAGCTCCCTCATGAGGATGATTTCACCAAAGAACCTTGACTAGTGGGACTTCTTTGTTCCTCAATCCACGAGTCTGATAATCAAAGATTTCGACTGGAATCTCTTCATAAGAGAGGCCGTTCTGAATGTCGATGCTCTGAATAGGGACAACAACTACTGGGTAACCTATGCACTTCTTGAGCAAAGAGATATGGAAGACTAGATGGAATGAGGCTAGATTTGAAGGAAACTCAAGCTCATAAGCTACCTTGCCGAAGCGACAGAGAATTCTGAAGGGACCGACATATCGGGGACTGAGTTTCCCTTTCTTGCCAAACTTCTTCACTCCCTTCATAGGAGAGATCTTAAGATAGATATAGTCATTAACCTCGAACTCAAGATCCTTTCTACGAACATCTGTGTAGGACTTCTGTCGTCTCTGAGCAGCCTAGAGTCTCTCTCTGATCAACTGAACTTTCTCTAAGGCATCGAATACTAAGTCAGGACCTATGACTGAGGCCTCAATAACTTTGAACCAAATAATTGGAGATCTACATATCCTACACTAGAGAGCTTCGAATGGAGCCATCTGAATACTAGAATGGTAGCTATTGTTGTATACAAACTCAATCAAAGGCAAGTAGTCATCCCAACTTCCCTTGAAGTCAATTGTACACGCCCTTAGCATATCTTCAAGAGTCTGAATGGTCCTCTTTGCTTGACCATATGTCTGAGGATGAAACGCTGTGCTGAGATGGACTTGGGTAGCGAGACTCTTTTGGAATGCTTTCCAAAAGTGAGAGATGAACTGGGTACCTCTGTCTATGATGATAGATAGTGGAACACCATGTAACCTGAATAACTCCCTGATATTGAGTTTGGCATAATCCTCGGCGGAATAAGAAGTACGAATAGGAAGAAAATGAGCTGACTTGGTTATTCTATCTATAATGACCCTGACTGAATCATGTTGATGACAAGTTCTAGGCAAACCCGTAATGAAATCCATGTTCACTTCTTCCCACTTCCAAGTAGGAATGGTGAAATCTTGCATGGAACCACTAGGTTTCTGATGCTCTATCTTAACCTGCTGACATGTAGATCACTTATCCTCAAACTCTACAACATCTTTCTTCATCCCACTCCACCAATAGATCTCCCACATGTCGTGGTACATCTTAGTGGCCCCTGGATGAATAGAGTATCGTGCACCATACGCTTCTGCAAGAATTCGCTTCCTCAATTCATCTACACCTGGAACACATAGACGATCCTGACAACGAAGAACACCATCTCCCCCTTGGGAGAAAACCTCGACTTTCTAATTCTGAACTGACTCTTTGAGCTTGACAAGGCTAGGATCCCTGTCTTGCTTCTCTTTCACCTCGAAAACTAGAGATGACTCTGAACTACTGTGAATACATACACCGCCCTCTAAAGAATCGACTAAGAGAACGCCTAGTCTGGCAAACTGATGGATCTCCTGAGAAACCTTTTTCTTACTACCCTCAACGTGAGAAATACTACCCATGGAGAGTCTATTGAGTGCATCGTCCACAACATTGGCCTTGCCCGAATGATAAAGAACACTCATGTCGTAATCCTTCAAGAGCTTTAACCACCTTCTCTGACGAAGATTGAGATCTTTCTGGGAAAAGACATACTGGAGGCTTTTATGGTCAGTGAAAACATCTACATGAACTCCATAGATATAATGCCTCCAATTCCTCAAGGAAAAAACTACCGCTGTTAACTCTAGATCATGAGTAGGATAATTCTTCTCATGTGGCTTTAACTGTCTGGAGGCGTAGGCTATGACCTTACCATGCTGCACGAGAAAACAACCTAAACCTACTCTGGATGCATCACAATAGACTATAAAACCGTCTGAACCATCTGGAAGAGCTAGAACGGGAGATTAGGTGAGTCGAGTCTTCAACTCTTGAAAGCTCTTGTCGTATGAATCTGACCACTGAAACTTAATCTTCATCTAAGTCAATCTGGACATGGAAGATGCAATAGAAGAAAATCCCTCGACAAACCGTCTGTAATAGCCAGCCAAACCCAAGAAACTCCTGATATCTAATGGATATACGGGCCTGGGACAGTTTCTTACTGCCTCAATTTTCTGAGGATCTACTCTAATGCCATCACCGGAAATAATATAGACAAGGAATGCTACTGATCTTAGCCAAAATTCACACTTGCTAAAATTAGTGAATAACTGGTGATCCCTGAGAGTCTGAAGAACTATCCTGAGATGGTCTGCATGATCACGCTCTGTGCGAGAATAGACCAGAATATCATCTATAAAGACAATGACAAACATCTCCAAGTACTGCTTGACCACACGATTCATCAAGTCCATGAAAGCTGCAGGGGCATTGGTAAGACCAAATAACATGACTAAAAAAATTCAAAGTGACCATACCGAGTACAGAAAACTGTCTTCGGAATGTCACATTCTCTGACTCTGAGCTGATGATAGACTGATCTGAGGTCTATCTTGGAGATGTAACTGGTACCCTAAATTTGGTCAAATAGATCATCAATCCTGGGAAGAGAATATTTGTTCTTGACCATGACCTTGTTGAGTTGACGGTAATCAATACACATCTTGAGAGAACCATCTTTCTTGAGCATGAATACTACTGGTGCACCCCATGGGGAAATGCTGGGTCTGATGAATCCCTTATCTAAGAGATCCTTCAACTGATCTTTCAGTTCCTTGAGTTCTGTTGGTTCCATTCTGTATGGCGGAATAGAAATAGGTTGAGTATCCGAAAGAAGGTCTATGCCAAAGTCTATTTCCCCTTCAGGAGGAATGCCTGGAAGATATTCGGGAAAGACAATTGAGTATTTATTAACAACAGGGACTATTTCAAGACTGGGAGATTTAGAACTGGAATCTTTAGCATACAGGAGATGATACACACACCCCTTAGAAATCATTTTCCTTGCCTGAAGGTAGGAAATAAGTTGACCCCTGAACGCTGAAATGCTACCCTTCCACTCTAGGAAGGTCTCATTCGGGAACTGAAACTGAACTATCCTATTTCTGTAGTCGACTGTGGCATAGCAGGAATGAAGCCAACCATTCCGAGAATGACATCAAAATCTGTCATCTCTAACTCAACTAAATATGTTGATGTGGATTTCTGAGATATCATAATCGGGCAGTCCCTGTATACCCGCTGGGCTATGATAGTTTTACCCACTGGGTAGAGACTAAAAAGGGCTCTGCTAGAATTTCAGGACTGATTCCAAAATCTCCTGCTATGTATGGAGTAACAAAATACAAGGATGCACCTGGGTCTAGAAAAGCATAAACATGAACATGAAAAATCTGTAACATACCAGTAAGGACATCAGGAGAATTTTCCTGATCCTACCGGGACTGAAAAGCATAGAGTCTGTTTGGGCGTTGCCCATTGGTAGCACTGGAAATGGCACCCTGCTAGTTCGAGTGACTGGACTGAGCTGTAAAATGATTTTGCTGACCCTGAAGAATTGACTGCGGACACTTCCTAATCCTATGGTCTGGCTTGCCACAACCAAAACAAACATCACTATCGGCTCTACAAATGACCTTGTGGTTCTTACCACAAGTCTGACAAAGGGGATTCGTTCGGGCACTACTAACACTCCCCTGAGATTTAGATACTGGCTCTTTGTCTTTGTTTCCATCTCTAAACTTCGGCACTGGAGCACTGGCAAAGGAAGGAGCTGGAACGGCTGACTTGGAGAAAACTTATGAACAGTTTCCTCCATCTAACTTGGGGTGAGCAAAGTTGAAGTTACCTGACCTTGCTCTTTTGTTTTGCCTCTCCCTAGTGTTAACCTTCATCTCTTCTACTTACTGGGCATAGGTCATGAGTCTGGCTAAGTTTATATCACCGATCATCATCGCAGACCTACACTCATTTACCACTCTATCGTTTACCCCTAACACGAACTTGCTTATCTTAGCCCTATTGTCTGAAACCACATGAGGAGTATACCTGGCTAGCTGAGTAAATCTGAGAGAATACTCCCTAACCGTTATATTCCCCTTCCTTAGGTTGATGAACTCAAGAACTTTGGCTTCCCTCAGCTCTTGGGGAAAGAATCTGTCTAAGAAGGCCGTGACAAATTCCTCCCACTCAATAGGGCCTGCATCATCTAACCTCTCAGACTTCAACTATTTTTACCAATCATGAGGAACATCTTGTAACTGGTAGGTGGCTAACTTGACACTCTCAATAGAATTAACACCCATGATGTCAATGACCTTCTGGACTTGGTCAATGAACTCCTGAGGGTCCTCATCAGACTTATAACCATGGAAAGATGGAGGGTTCATTCGGGTTAAGTCCCGAACCCTAGCTTCTATGGGATTGGCCACTGGATTGGCCGAAATGACTGGTGATCGTTCATTCTATGAAGCCACAGACTGAGCAAGTTTGGTAAATGCGACTCTAAACTCCGCATGGGAAACATGTTCGCCCAAAGGATCTTCGGGCTGAAGAGATGGCTGGTTTCTTCTCTTTAGGGTCATGGTCTGAAATAAGAGAAGAATGGATTTGACTGTGAGTTTAAATTGTGATTACGCTCACTAGCATGACATGAATACTGAAGAAAGGGGACTATTCCTAAAACATCTTATAGACTCCTGAACATAAATGTGGCGCACAACACACCCATGTACAAGACTCTACTAGATGCGGCTTTCAGACTTTCTATGACTCTATTGAACCTTAGGCTCTGATACCAAGTTTGTAACGCCCCGATTTGTTGAACCAGAACGCTAAACGACGCTCATGACCCCGAGGGACCACAAGATAACCCATGACTGATATCTGTACCTGTATACTGCAAATTATGACATAATAATATGGAATACATAAAATTGTAAGGCCATAAGGTTCAACTAAATAAAACAATGTCTGAAAATCATAAAGTCCATGTGGGTGAAAATACCCAAAACTACTCAATCTGAAAGCTAAGTCTGAACGTAAATCTGAACATAAATATAAAAGACTCTAAACTATCTGAATGAGGAGTTGAAGGAGCATGTCTTCAACTAACTCCGTAAAACTGAACTAAAGAAATAAATAAATGTATCAAATCATATTGTCCTCGAATCAATGAGGACTCACTGTGTCTCTTCAACTGGAATGCTACCGCTACTGCTGGGCTGGAGCTCGTGTCTCAGAACCTATGGTGTAACTTGAAAAGAAAGAACCATAGTGCAAATGCGTCAGTACAACTGGAATACTGAGTATATTAGGAAGGTAGGCTGAACATAAAGGGTTTCATGCATGAACAACACTAACTGACTAATATGAAGGTGGGAGTACAAACATACATATATAGAAATTGGGACCGTGAATACGTGATATCAAGATCTTTAAGATAATACATGGTTTACTGAACACTATCATGACTGATACTTCAAGATGATAACATGGACGACTGTATCTGACAGTCCTCTACATCTCTTCCTCAAATGGAGGGGTGTCAATACCGTGACATGGGTAAAGATAGCTTGTGAGTGGCCCTTATCTTGCAGGTACTCAATGAGAACGATGGGAACCCTAAATTGACAGGTTAAACCACCTCATCAACCCTAATCTGACAGGTTAAGATATCTTAACCTACGCTGGCTACGTAGTTCTGGAACACAAGGACTGCTTTTAAGAATCACAGCCTGAACTGGCGGGTGAGTTCCCATCCTTGGAGTTCACTCGGTGCTAACCTCTACTCCCATCTGGAGGGAATGGACATGAATAACTGGCTATACATGACTTAATCTTACTTAATTTCATTGACTGGCGGAATATTACTGATATCTGACAACTGACTGAGATCATGAGGTTTTCCTGAGTCACATGACTGACTGAAGTCTATGGAATCATAGCTTGAGTTTGGATATCAAGAAACATGACATGGATCTAGGAACACAACTATAGTTTTTGGGTATGAATACCCCCAGGACTCGATGGAAGGAAACTGACACATCTGACATGACTTAATCATAAGATTTGAGCCCACAATTCACAATATCATAAGAAGGGGATAGTATACTTCATGTATTTATTCAACATTTCAAACATGATAGGAAAAGCATTGATATATTTTGTGTACATAATTTATATCTCCATTATCATAAATGCTTTATACCACAACAATAACAACACATAATTTGCATAGAAATTCATATTGGAGTGTGTGACTAACATGAACTTGTTATTTATATATCATGAAATCATGTAAATATGAAGTTCTAACATACTAGGCATTTTATCAAACACCTTGCATGCATTCTTTAAGGCATAGGTGGATTTCATACTTATATTCTATCAATCCATCTAAAGATCATGTTTTTCAACTAACAACATAACTTTCATGAGATATACAGTCATGATACTATTATATAGCAAAACAAACAAGCATCAACATGGGTATGATCATATCACCACAACCAAACAAGCTTTTGTATTTTAAAGATTGATTCTTGAACTCCAAGGACGAAAGGAATCCGTGGATTAACCCTACGCATACCTTGGAAGGGAGGTTCTTGATGATTGTCGGAGGAATTTCCTTGAAATTTGATCTTCAAGCTTAATTGTGCAACCCTAGTTGTTTTTCTCCTATGGTGCTCTTGGGTAATGAACTTTGAGATGTTAATAGGGTTGTAATGTGTTTATAAGCTATAAATTTTGGGATGTTAGGTTTAGGGACATGTAAGGAGTGTTAAAAGACTCAACTACCCTCGAAATAACTCAAAAACTAAGTATTTTTGTGGCTGAAATAATACATAGGCTCTGCATATGATATCGCCTATATTTAGAAAGGTGCCGCATATGATATATCCTATGCTTACATAGGCGCCGCATATGATATCACCTATTCTTTTCAGTGGCCATGTGCGATTGGTTAGGCTATGCATTCTACTTTGAAAGGCCATAACTCCTTACTCGGGTGTCAGATTTTGATGAAATTGGTATTGTTGGAAAGCTAATTCCATTTCTATACAATTTGGTGGGTCTAAATCTACCAAAATGTCATATATCAATCACGTTAATGTTGTTCAAAAATGACCCTTGCAAAATCGAACACTAAGACTTGATGGATTCAAAACTCTTAACTTGCATCACTTTAAGCGACTCATATGAGCATGCTTAAGTATGACAAGCTATCCTATCTCTACGATATTCATTGTAAGTCATGCACTAAAATGCTACTCACGGGATAGGAGGTTTAATACGTAGGAAAACATATTCACTTTCTCTCTTAGAAACATGCGGGGTATTACAATAAATATAGGCGTGCCTATGTTAATATAGGCGATATCATATGCGGCGCCTATGTATGATTTCAGCCACGAAAACACTTAGTTTTTGAGTTATTTTGAGGGTAGTTAAGTATTTTAACACTCCTTACATGTCC
Organism: Capsicum pubescens; assembly: GCA_030864215.1. Lineage (NCBI taxonomy): Eukaryota > Viridiplantae > Streptophyta > Magnoliopsida > Solanales > Solanaceae > Capsicum > Capsicum pubescens. The sequence continues at coordinate 150,988,693 of CM061543.1, read as the reverse complement.
TTAAGCCTAACCTCACGAAATTTATATCTTTTAAACACATTACAACCCTATTAACATCTCAAAGTTCATTTTCCAAGAGCACCATAGGAGAAAAACAACTAAGGTTGCATAATCAAGCTTGAAGATCCAATTTCAAGGAAATTCCTCTGTCAATCATCAAGAACATCCCTTCCAAGGTATGCGTAGTGTTCGTCCACGGATTCTTTTCGTCCATGGAGTTCAAGAATCAATCTTTAAAATACAAAATCTTGGTTGGTTGTGGTGATATGATCATACCCATGTTGATGCTTGTTTGTTTTGCTATATAATAGTATCGTGATTGTATATCTCATGAAAGTTATGTTGTTAGTTGAAAAATATGATCTTTAGATGGATTGATAGAATGCAAGTATGAAATCCACCTATGCCTTAAAGAGTGCATGCAAGGTGTTTGATAAATGCCTGGTATGTTAGAACTTCATATTTATATGATTTCATGATATCTAAATAACAAGTTCATGTTAGTCATACACTCCAATATGAATTTCCATGCAAATTATGTATTGTTATTGTTGTGGTATAAAATATGTATGATAATGGAGATATAAATTATGTACACAAAATATATCCATGATTTTCCTATCATGTTTGAAATGTTGAATAAATACATGAAGTATACTATCCCCTTATTATGATATTGTGAATTGTGGACTCAAATCTTTTGATCAAGTCATGTCATGTGTGTCAGTTTCCTCCTATTAAGTCCTGGGGGTATTCGTACCCAAAAAATATAGTTGTGTGCCTAAAGACATGTCATGTTTAACAATATCCGAACTCAAGCTATGATTCCATAGACTTCAGTCAGTCATGTGACTCAGGAAAACCTCATGATCTCAATCAATTATCCGATATCAGTAACATTCCACCAGTCAATGGAATTCAGTAAGATTAAGTCATGTATAGTCAGTTATTCATGTCCAGTCCCTCCAGATGGGAGTAGAGGTTATTACCGAGTGAACCTAAGGATGGGAACTCACCCGCCAGTTCAGGGTGTGATTCTTAGAAGCAATCCTTGTGTTCCAGAACTACGTAGCCAGCGTAGGTTGAGACATCTTAACCTGTCAGATTAGGGTTGATGAAGTGGTTTAACCTGTCAGTTTAGGGTTTCCACCATTCTCACTGAGTACCTGCTAGATAAGGGTCACTCACAAGCTGTCCTTACCCGTGGTACGTTATTGACACCCCTCCAGTCGGGGTAGAGATTGGACCCCAGCTTAGACATAATGGTATACATGGGGAATGTCGGTTAAACACTACCTCCCACAGTTTCAGTATTAGTCTAAGTAAAAGAACTCTGGGCGTTCTTCAGATTTTAGTATATACAGGACTGTCAGATACAATCGTTATGTTCTTCAAATTTTAGTATATACATGACTGTCAGATATAGTCGTCCAAGTTATCAGCTAGCAGTATTAGTCATGACAGTTATCAGTAAACTATGTATTAGCTTACAGGTCTTGCTATCACGCATTCACGGTCCCAGTTTCAATATATGTATGTTAGCACTCCACGTTCATATTAGTCAGTCAGTGTAGTTCATGCATGAAACCTTTTATGTTTAGCCTATCTTTCTCGTATACTCAGTAATCCAGTTGTACTGACACATTTTCACTATGGGTCTTTCTTTGGATGTTACACTATAGGTTTCGAGACACGAGCTCCAGCCCAGCAGTCGCGGTAATATTCCAATCGCAGAAACATAGTGAGTCCTCATTAATTCGAGGACAATATAATTTGATACATTTATTTATTTCTTCAGTTTAATTTTACGGAGTTAGTTGGAGACATGTTCTTTCAACTCCTTATTCAGAAGTTTAGAGGCTTTCAGATTAATGTTTAGATTTACGTTCAGACTTAGCTTTCAGATTGAGTTATTTTGGGTATTTTCACCCACATAGATGTTATGATTTTCAGATATGGTTTTATTCAGTTAAACCTTATGGCCTTATAGTTTTACGTATTCTGCATTATTATGTCATGATTTGCAGTATATAGGTACAAATATCAGTCATGGATTAGATTGTGGTCCCTTGGGGTCATGAGCACCGTGTAGCATTCCGGTTCAGCAAATCGGGGCGTTACAAAGCTAGGAAGTGAATAAGTTTTCCTATGTATGAAACCTCCTATCTTGTGAGTAGAATTTTAGTGCATGACTTACAATGAATATCCTAGCGATAGAATAGCTTGCGATGTCTTAAGCATGCTCATATGAATCGCTTAGAGTGATCCAAGCTAAGAGTTTTTAATCCATCAAGTCTTAGTGTTCGATTTTGCATGGGTCATCTTTGAACAAGACTAACGTAATCGATATGTCAAATTTTGGAAGATTTGTACCAACCAAATTGTATAGAATCGAATTATCTTTTCGATGATAATAATTTCATCAAAATCTGACACCCGACCAAGGACTTATGGCCTTTCAATGTAGAATGTGTCGCCTAACCAATCGCACGTGGCCACTGGAAAGCATATTCGATATAATATGTGGCGCCTATATAAGCATAGGAAATATCATATGCGGCACCTATGTAAATATAGGCAATATCATATGCGGCGCCTATGTAAATATAGGCAATATCATATGCGGCATCTATGTATGATTTCAGCCACGACAACACTTAGTTTTTGAGTTATTTCGAGGGTAGTTAATTCATTTAACACTGCTTAGATGTAACTAAAACTAACCTCACGAAATTTATAGATTATAAACACATTACAACCCTATTAACATCTCAAAGTTCATTATCTAAGAGCACCATAGGAGAAAAACAACTAGGGTTGCACAATCAAGCTTGAAGATCAAATTTCAAGGAAATTCCTCCGTCAATCATCAAGACCCTCCCTTCCAAGGTATGCGTAGTGTTCATCCATGGATTCCTTTCGTCTATTAAGTTTAAGAATCAATATTTAAAATACAAAAGCTTGGTTGGTTGTGGTGATATGATCATACCCATGTTGATGCTTGTTTGTTTTGCTATATAATAGTATCGTGACTGTATATCTCATGAGAGTTATGTTGTTAGTTGAAAAACATAATCTTTAGATGGATTGATTGAATGCAAGTATGAAATCCACCTATGCCTTAAACAATGCAAGCAAGGTGTTCGATAAAATGCCTAGTATGTTAGAACTTCATATTTACATGATTTCATGAAATATAAATAACAAGTTCATGTTAGTCATACACTCCAATATGAATTTCCATGCAAATTATGTGCTGTTATTGTTGTGGTATAAATCATGTATGATAATGGATATATACATTATGTACACAAAATATATCCATGTTTTTCCCATCATGTTTGAAATGTTGAATAAATACATGAAGTATACTATCCCCTGCTTATGATATTATAAATTGTGGACTCAAATCCTGTGATCAAGTATTTCATGTGTGTCAGTTTCCTCCTATCGAGTCCTGGGGGTATTCGTACCCAAAAACTATATCTGTGTGCCTAGAGCCATGTCACGTTTCACGATATCCAAACTTAAGCTATGATTCCATAGACTTCAGTTAATCATGTGACTCAGGAAAACCTCATGATCTCAGTCAGTTGTCAGATATCAGTAACATTCTGCCAGTCAACAAAATTCAGAAAGATTAAGTCATGTATAGTCAGTTATTCATGTCCAGTCCCTCCAGATGGGAGTAGAGGTTAGCACCGAGTTAACCCGAGGATGGGAACTCACCCGCCAGTTCTGGGTATGATTCTTAGAAGTAGTCCTTGTATTCCAGAACTACGTAGCCAGCATAGGTTGAGACATCTTTACCTGTCAAATTAGGGTTGATGAGGTGGTTTAACCTGTCAGTTTAGGGTTCCCACCGTTCTCATTGAGTACCTTCTAGATAAGGGTCACTAACAAGCTGTCCTTACCCGTGGCACGTTATTGACACCCCTCCAGTCGGGGAAGAGATTGGACCCCAGCTTAGCCATAACAGCATACATGGGGCATGTCGGTTAAAAATTACCTCCCACAGTTACAGTATCAGTCTCAGTAAAAGAACTCAGGGTGTTCTTCAGATTTTAGTATATACAAGACTGTCAGATACAGTCGTTATGTTCTTCAGATTTCAGTATGTACAGGACTGTCAGATACAGTCGTCCATGTTATCAACTTGCAGTATCAGTCATGATAGTGTTCAGTAAACCATGTATTATCTTAAAGATCTTGATATCACGTATTCACGTCCTAATTTCTATATATGTATGCTTGTACTACCCACCTTCATATTAGTCAGTCTTTGTTGTTCATGCATGAAACCCTTTATGTTCAGCCTACCTTCCTCGTATACTCATTACTCCAGTTGTACTGATGCATTTGCGCTATGGTGCTTTCTTTTCATGTTACACCATAGGTTCCGATACACGAGCTCCAGCCCAGCAGTAGCTGTAGCATTCTAGTCGCAGAGACACAGTGAGTCCTCATTGATTTAAGGACAATATGATTTGATACATTTATTTATTTCTTCAGTTCAATTTTACGGAGTTAGTTGGAGACATGTTCCTTCAACTCCTTATTCAGATAGTTTAGAGGCTTTCAGATTTAGGTTCAGATTTACGTTCAGACTTAGCTTTCAGATTGATTTATTTTAGGTATTTTCACCCACATGGACTTTATGATTTTCATACATGGTTTTATTTAGTTGAACCTTATGGCCTTACAGTTTTACGTATTTCGCATTATTATGTCATGATTTGCAGTATACAGGTATAGATACCATTCATGGGTTAGCTTGTGGTCCCTCGGGGTCATGAGCATCGTGTAGCATTCCAGTTTAGCAAATCGGGGCATTACAAACTTGGAATCAGAGCCTAAGGTTCAATAGAGTCCTAGGAAGTCTAAAAGTCGCATCTAGTAGAGTCTTGTACATGGGTGTGTTGCATGCCACATTTATGTACAGGAGTCTATAAGATGTTTTAGGAATAGTCCCCTTTCTTCAGTATTCATGTCATGCTAGTGAGCATAATCACAAGTTAAACTCTCAGTCAAATCCATTCTTCTCTTATTTTAGACCATGTCCCCAAAGAGAAGAAACTAGCCAGCTCCTCAGCCCAAAGATCCTTTGGGCAAACATGTTTCCCATGCGGAGTTTAGAGTCGAATTTACCACACTTGCTCATTCTGTGACTTCACAGAATGAACGGACACCAATCATTCCGGCCAATCCAGTGGCCAATCCCATAGCAGCTAGGGTTCGTGACTTCACCCGAATGAACCTTCCATCTTTCCATGGGTCTAAGTATTATGAGGACCCTCAAGAGTTCATTGACCAAGTCTAAAAGGTCATTGACATCATGGGTGTTACTTCTATTGAGAGTGTCAAGTTAGCCGCCTACCAGTTACAGGATGTTCCTCATGATTGGTACAAACAGTGGAAGTCTGAGAGGTTAGATGATGCAGGACCTATTGAGTGGGAGAAATTTGTCACGGCCTTCTTAGATAGATTCTTTCCCCAAGAGCTGAGGGAAGCCAAAGTTCTTGAGTTCATCAACCTCAGGCAGGGGAATATGACGGTTAGGGAGTGTTCTCTCAGATTTACTCAGCTATCTAGGTATGATCCTCATGTGGTTTTAGACAATAGGGCTAAGACGAGCAAGTTTGTGTCAGGGGTCAACGGTAGAATGGTAAATGAGTGTAGGTCTGCGATGCTGATCGGTGATATGACCTTAGCCAGACTTATACTCATGCCCAGCAAGTTGAAGAGTAGATGCTTAAGACTAGGGAGAGGTAGAACAAGAGAGAAAGGTCAGGTAACTTTAACCTTGCTCACCCTAAGTCAGATGGAGGAAACCGTTCACAATTTTGCTCTAATTCATCCATTCCATCCCCTTCCTCTGCCAGCGCTCCAGTGCCGAAGTTCAGAGATGGCAATATAGACAAAGCACCAGGCTCTAAATCTCAGGGAAGTGTTGGCAGTGCCCGAACAAATCCCCTTTATCAGACTTGTGTTAAGAACCACAAGGGCATTTGTAGACCCGAAAGTGATATCTGTTTTAATTGTGGCAAGCCAGGCCATAGGATTAGGGAGTGTTCACAGTCAAGTCTTCAAGGTCAACAAAATCATTCTGCAGCTCAGTCCGGTCGCCCAAACCAGCAAGGTACCATTTCTAGTGATACCAGTGGGCAACGCCCAAACAGACTCTATGCTCTTCAGTCCCGGCAGGATTAGCAAAATTCTCCTGATGTCGTTACTGGTACGTTATAGATTTTCCATATTCTTGTGTATGCTTTGCTAGACCCAGGTGCATCCTTGTCTTTTGTTACTCCATACATAGAAGGCGATTATGAAATCAGTCCCAAAATTCTAGCAGAGCCCTTTTCAGTCTCTACCCAAGTCGGTAAAACCATCATAGCCCGGCGGGTATACAGGGACTGCTCGGTTATGATATCTCAGAAATCTACGTCAGCGGATTTAGTTGAGTTAGAGATGATTGATTTTGATGTCACTCTCGGCATGGATTTTCTTCATTCTTGATATACCATAGTCGACTGCAAAAATATGATAGTTAAGTTTCAATTCCTGAATGAGCCCATCCTAGAGTGGAAGGGTAGCATTTCCGCGTTCAGGGGTCAACTTATTTCCTACCTTCGGGCAAGGAAAATGATTTCTAAAGGGTGTGTGTATCATCTCGTGCATGTTAAAGATGCCAGTTCTGAATCTCCCAGTCTCAAAATTGTCCCTGTTGTTAATGAATACTCAAATGTCTTTCCTGAAGATCTTCCAGGCATTCCTCCTGAAAGGGAAATAGACTTTGGCATATACCTTCTTCCTGATACTCAACCTATTTCTATTTTACCATACAGAATGGCACCAGTAGAAATCAAGGAACTGAAAGATCAGTTGAAGGATCTCTTAGATAAGGTATTCATCAAACTCAACATTTCCCCATAGGGTGCGTCAATATTATTCGTGCTCAAGAAAGACGGTTCTCTCAGGATGTGTATTGATTACCATCAACTCAACAAGGTCACGGTCAAGAACAAATATCCTCTTCCCAGGATTGATGATCTATTCAACCAGCTTTAGGGTGCCAGTTACTTCTCCAAGATAGACCTTAGATCAGGCTATCATCAGCTCAGAGTTAGAGAACGTGACATTCTGAAGACAACTTTCCGTACTCGGTGTGGTCACTTTAAATTTTTAGTCATGTCATTTGGTCTTACCAATGCCCCTGCAGCTTTTAAGGATTTGGTGAACCGTGTGTTCTAGCAGTACTTGGACATGTTTGTCATAGTCTTTATAGATGATATTTTGGTCTATTCTCGCACAGAGCATGATCATACAGACCATCTCAGGATTGTTCTTCAGACTCTCAGGGATCACCAGTTATTCGCTAAGTTCAGCAAGTACGAATTTTGGCTAAGATCAGTATCATTCCTTGGCCATATTGTTTCCGGTGATGGAATTAGAATAGATCCTCAGAAAACCAAGGTAGTAAGAAACTGGACCAGACCCGTATCTCCATCAGATATCAGGAGTTTCTTGGATTTGGCTGGCTATTACAGACGGTTTGTCAAGGGATTTTCTTCTATTGCATCTCCTATGTCCATATTTACTCAGAAGAAGATTAAGTTTTAGTGGTCAGATTCATGCGACAAGAGCTTTCAAGAGTTGAAGACTCGACTCACCTCAGCTCCAGTTCTAGCTCTTCCAGATGGTTTAGATGGTTCTGTAGTCTATTGTGATGCATCCAGAGTGGGTTTAGGTTGTGTCCTCATGCAGCATGGTAAGGTCATAGCCTACGCCTCCATACAGTTAAAGCCACATGAGAAAAATTATCCTACTCATGATCTTGAGTTAGCAGCGGTAGTTTTTTCCTTGAACATTTTGAGGCATTATCTCTATGGAGTTCATGTATATGTCTTCACAGACCATAAAAGACTCTAGTATGTCTTTTCCCAGAAATATTTCAATCTTCGTCATAGAAGGTGGTTAGAGATCTTGAAGGATTATGACATGAGTATTCTTTATCATCCGGGTAAGGCCTATGTTGTGGACGATGCTCTCAGTAGACTCTCCATGGGTAGTATTTCTCACGTTGAGGGTAGCAAGAAAAAGATGGCTCAGGAGATCCATTAGCTTGCCAGACTAGGCATTCGCTTAGTCGATTCTTCAGAGGGTGGTGTATATGTTCACAGTAGTTCAGAGTCATCTCTAGTTTCTGAGGTGAAAGAGAATCAAGATAGGTATCCTAGTCTTGTCAAGCTCAAGGAGAAAGTTCAGAATCAGAAAGTCAAGGTTTTCTCCCAAGAAGGATATGGTGTTCTTTTTTGTCAGGGTCGTCTATGTGTTCCAGGTGTAGATGAATTGAGGCAGCGAATTCTCGCAGAAGCGCATGGTGTACAATACTCTATTCATCTAGGGGACACTAAGATGTACCGCAACATGCGGGAGATCTATTGGTGGAGTGGGATGAAGAGAGATATTGCAGAGTTTATGGCTAAGTGCTCTACATGTGAGCAGGTTATGATAGAGCATCAGAAACCTAATGGTTCCATGCAAGAGTTCACCATTCCTACTTGGAAATGGAAAGAAGTGAACATGGACTTCGTGACGGTTTTGCCTAGAACTCGTCATCAGCATGATTCAGTCTGGGACATTATAGACAGAATGACCAAGTTAGCTTATTTCGTTCCTGTTCGTACTTTTAATTCCGCCGAGTATTATACTAAACTCTATATCAGAGAGTTAGTCAGGTTACACGGTGTTCCACTATCTATCATCTCAGAAAGAGGTACCCAGTTCACCTCTCACTTTTGGAAAGCGTTCCAAAAGGTACTCGGTACCCAAGTCCATCTCAGCACAGCATTTTATCCTCAGACAGATGGTCAAGCAGAGAGGACCATTCAGACTCTTGAAGATATACTAATATTCAAGTACAATTAAAAGTACAAGGGAGGGGGGGACCAATTCAATTAAAATCCAGTTTGAAGTGTGAATAGGCTCAAAAACTTGGATTTTCCCACTCAATATCATCACTCTCTCTCTTAGTTGAAGTTCTTGGCTGAAATGCAAAAATTAAATAAAAATATTTGAAAAGTTGACGTCCAATCACAAGGCACCACGTCATCATTTTGTGGACAACCAAATTTTAGCTCAAACTTGGATTTCTTAATTTCTATTCTTATTTCCTAGCTGCATTTTGTTGATTCTATCACTTATTAGATAACTAGTAACTATCTACTAGGTTGAGAATTAGTTTAGAGTCCCTTCTTTTGTGTTAACATTCTTTGTGTGCTTTTTATCTTTTGTGAATTCATTGTAAGTTATTGGTTCTAATCCGAAAACATTTTTTCTTTGAGTCAACTCAAACAAAAATCTATTTTGGGAAAAATTAGACTCATCCCTCAATCACTCATAAAGTATAAGCCGATTTTCAACACATGTGAAACCAAGTGTGAGGTAAAACCGAGAGAGAGAGTATGGTGAGGTTATTTGAACTAACTTGTTTGTTCATTTTGTAGGTTTGTTTCTTTGTTTTAGGTACATTTATCATGGAACCTAAAGGTTTAACCTCCCAAACTATTTTCCATGATATGGCTAGGATAAATGCGGGTTTTGAGAGACTAGACTCAGTTATTGGAATAATGAAAGTGAATATAGAATCAATGAAGGGTGGTATGTCAACATTGAGAGGTAGATTGGAACAAGTTGAGAGTCAAAGGAACTCCCGACCCTCTACACCTTAAGCCTACCATATGTCTCCTAGTGTGCAAGCCCAAAACACCTCTACTACCATCACACCCGAGACCCTCCACCAAATGCTTTATCCTCAAAGGTATCCACAAAACTAAGTCCAAACTCCACCAACCTAAGACCTACATAGACCTTTGCATCCCCAATTGAACCAAGTCCAAAAAGAAGGACATGGAAACCAAATTCAACCACAAAACTTGAATTACCCAATTCCAAATCCTTGAGTTGGTACTGATGTTTTTGAATATGAGTGGCTAAAATCCCTTGTTTTAGGGTTATTTCTTGAACATGATTATATAGTATTGAGTGGAATTTCCTATGTTTGACTCTTATATTATTGATTTATGTTATTTTTATGTCCGACCAATTAGAATAAATTTGTAATCCCAAAGTTAACGGGCCAAGGGAATAGAGGGATAGGATGAGTATTATAGGATGTAATATCATTTGTTGAATAACATTAAGAGATGATTTGAAGATAGGATAGAAATATACTGACCTATCGCACTTAGTTAAAAATGGGAAGATGAAGTAAGTACATTTTAAATTTGATTCTCGCTTCCCCTCTGAACGATGTAGTTGTGAGTCTAGTTTGAAGTAGATGATTAGATGTTGACTATTCAATAATCATAAAACTAACCTCATAGCCAAAACGAATTGAAACAAATCAAGTCGAGCACACTATGAATGTTATTCATGATGGTGAATAACACTATGACCCTGAAATATCTCCCAATATTGAGTACAACATTTGATATTGTATTGTCATTTTTATTGTTATGTTTAAAAGTATAAAACAATAATTCATTCGTTACTCATTTACTTGCTTAAAATTTTCATATAAATTTAATTGGATAATTTGGTAAGTCACATTTTTTGGAAAATTTGCTAAGTCATAATTTCCTGTGGATTTGATATCTAGCTCAAAAGAGCTTTTATATTACATGTATGACCATGTACACTAGCATGGGTGTATAAAAACAACATATTTTTTGCACAACAATAATTTAGTAATTTAGTTAATTTAAAAAACTCACTACGAGAAGAACAACACAAGATAATAAATGACGTAGAAAATCTAGAATTAGATATATACTACAGTACAGACAGGATAAATTATTATACAAAAATTTGTAACTCTGCAATTACCACAGGATAAAAAATGCAAAAAACAGACATAATATTAGGAATAAAATGGCTAGAACAAGTAAAACCATATAATATAGAACATACACAATTAACTATAACATATAACAGAGAGAAATTATTCAACAAAAATAGTAGATACTTTAGGAGCAAGAATAAAATTCTTACAACAATGGTATAGAAACTTATGTGAAAAATACAGAGAAGAAATAAAAATGGAAAAAACATTAATAAGGAATTTAGCATGTTGCAAAAATAAAATAGCACCTATGTATTTATTATCTAGTCGAATCTACGCACCTAATCCGCACCCCCCTACAAATGGTATCAGAGCGCAGTTATTTAAAAAATACAGAAGTAATATATATGTTTGGGTTTAGAGTTTATGAAAAAATTACAATAATCAACCAATTAATTAATTAATTATGAGAAGACCATTTAAAAACAAAGAAGCTTTTAGAAAAATTAAAGAATCTTTAATTAGTAATTATTCAGAATATATAAGTCTAAATAAAACAAAAGAAAACCCACAAAGATTAGCTTACCTAATTACCTTAATATCTAGTATTGAAGCAAAATTAATAATCCATTTAAAATCTAGAAGAATGAGACATATACCATCTAATTATGATAAAATTAGATTTAGATATCCACCAAAATACTATAAATATTGTTTGGATGAATAAAATACAAAAATACAAAGAACTAAAACAGACTATATCTGAAAAACGTAAAGAATTAAAAATGAGAACAAAAAGATTAAATTATAATATATTTGCCGGAGTTAGTAAAAACTCAATAAATGCACAAAAAGATGAAATATCAAATTTAGAATCACAAATAGATAGTTTAGAATATATATATCAACATGAACTATTTACAATAAAATGAACAAAGAAGAATTTATAATAGACGAAAAAATATGTGAAAATCACGAAGGATTAAAAATAAGAATAGTATTTTCTAATTTAGGAAGAAGATATAAGAAAATAGGCGAACATTTATATTTAATGTTAGAAAAAGAAGAATTAAAATTAGAAGATAAGTTGACAGCTATGGTTAGAATAGAAAGAGAAAACGAAGAAATAGATAGAAAAAAGGAAATAGAAAAAATAAAACAACAAACTACAGAAGAAATACGAAAAATAGAAGAAACTAAAAATAGTAGGATTGCTGAATTAGAAAAAGAATTACAAATGTTAAAAGATCTGTATGAAAAAAGACAGAAAGAAAAAGAAGAAAAAGATAAAGAACAAAAATTATTAAACGAGATAAATCAGTTTAAAGAAAAATTAGAAATAGACAATAAAGAAATAAAAAATAAGGAATTAGAAATAAATAATATAGATGTTGAAGAAACAGACAATTATGATTCAGAAGATAGTGAAACATATACAGAAATATTAACAAATACAAAAAATTTAGAAATCAATGAAAAACAAGAAGCAATTAATGAAGAAAATTTAGAAAACATCAACACAGAAATAAATACTCTTGATAAAAAAGAAGAACAAAATATAATACCCAGTACATCAGAAATAAGGAAACCTACATATTATAAAAATAAGTTTAAAAGATATAATCTAAAGAATGAATATGATAAATGGACACCAAAACAAATAGTTAATAAAAATTATAACTTTCTAGACTTAGATTGTGTAATAGATACAGAAAAAACAATACAATTATGGATAGGATATATGACAAAACAATTATTAGATAATAATATAAGTGTAACAGATGCACCAGAATATATAGAAAAAACACTAATAGGAACAGTAAAATTATGGTTTTTAAATCTAACTGAAAATAGTAAAAAAATATTAAGAACTGACAAACCCACAGAAGGAATAATGAAATTAACACCTATAGAATTATTAAAAAAATATGAAACAGCTATAAAAGACGAATTTAGTAGCATGACAACAACAGAAGAAGAACAAAATGAAGAGAAAGACATAAATAGAAATTTAATGTTAAAATTAGCAATATGTAATATGTGTTACATAGATGAATACACTTGCGCATTTAAAGAATATTATTATAAAGGAGCATATAATATAGAAGAAAGTAAAGAAATAAGAAAATTATATTTTAATAAATTACCTGAACCATTTAGTTCAAAAATAATAAAAAGTTGGGATGAAACAAAAATAGTAGATACTTTAGGAGCAAGAATAAAATTCTTACAACAATGGTATAGAAACTTATGTGAAAAATACAGAGAAGAAATAAAAATGGAAAAAACATTAATAAGGAATTTAGCATGTTGCAAAAATAAAATAGCACCTCAATTTGAATGCGAAGAAAGATATTATAAGAAAAGAAAAAGGCATAAGAAATATAAGAAATACAAAAAATCAAAATATAAATACAAAAAACCAAGAAAAAGATATTATGTCAAAAATTATAAAAACAAAAGACCATATAGAAAGAAAAAATCTATAAAAGAATGTACTTGTTATAATTGTGGAAAGTTAGGACACTTAGCTAGAGATTGTAAATTACCTAAAAACCCAAAAAATAAACAAATATCAGAAATAAAAATAGAAAATACAGAATATATGCAAATAGATTACATAGATTACGAATTAGAAAGTGAAGACAGTATATATGAAATTTCAGAGAATGAAACAGATAACGAAATAGATAGTGAATTAGATGAATTAAATGACTGAAGAAGATATAAAAATATTTACAGCAAGATGCAAAAATTTATATGTATTAACAACAAAACATAAAATAACAGGGAAAAATAAGATTAATAAAATACAAATAGATAGCCCATTTGAACAATTTGTAAAAATAATAGACTATAATGATTATAGCTATAGAGACATAGATGTAGAAGAAAATCTAGAAATAATAAATGATAGAATAAGTACAACAAAAAGAACAGCTTATGATAAACCGGAATCATCAAGCTCATCAAAAAGAATAAGTTATGAAACAAGTTCAATGGATAATTCAAACCATTATTACATAACAGGAAAGGTAAATGAAAAAGAATATTTAATACTATTAAATACAGGACAAGAAGAAAATTATATAGCAAAATATCTAGTAAAAAATGAAGAAATAAGAACCGATAATACTATATGCCCAGATCTACCAAGAAGCTTAATAAATACTAAAAATATAGCAGAAAAAGAAATAATAATAGGAATAAGAAAAATAAAAATAGAATTTGAAGTAAAAGAAGAAATGCAAAAAAAACAGACATAATATTAGGAATAAAATGGCTAGAACAAGTAAAACCATATAATATAGAACATACACAATTAACTATAACATATAACAGAGAGAAATTATTCTTAAGAAGAGCATTAACATAAAATGAAAATATATGTATTAATGAAGATAGTAGTAGAAGGATATTACAGTAGATATTATACGCCTATGATAGATACAGGAGCAGAAGCTAATTTATGTAGATATAATTGTTTACCAGAAAGTAAATGGGATAAATTGAAAACACCAATAATAGTTAAAGGATTTAATAACGAAGGAAGCTTAATTACTTATAAAGCTAAGAATGTAAAAACACAAGTATGGGATAAAATATTAACAATAGAAGAAATTTATAATTATGAACTAACATCAAAAGATATACTTTTAGGAATGCCGTTTCTAGATAAATTATACCCACATATAATAACTAGAACAGACTGGTGGTTTACAACACCATGTAAACAAAAAGTAAGAGCAAAAAGAGTTAATAATAAAATAAGAAAGAAAACTGATTGGATAAAAGGAAGTGAAAAAATTACACAAAAGTTAGAAAATATAAAAAATACTGAAGATACAATAGAATTAGTCGTATTTTCGATAAATAAAACAGAAATAACTATATTTTCAATAAATAAGATAGAAATAATTAAGAAAAAATTAGAACAATTATATAGTGAAGATCCATTAAAAGGATGGAAAAAATATAAAACTACTATAAAAATTGAATTAATAGACAAAAATAGCATAATAACCCAGAAACCATTAACATATAATTTTGATGATTTAAAAGAATTTAAAATGCATATAGATGAATTATTAGAAAAGCAATATATACAAAGAAGTAATAGCAAACATAATAGCCCAGCATTTATAGTAAATAAACATAGTGAACAAAAAAGAGGAAAAAGTAGAATGGTTATTGATTATAGAAACTTAAATGCAAAAACAATAACTTATAACTACCCAATACCGAATAAGATATTAAAAATAAGACAAATACAAGGATATAATTATTTTAGTAAATTTGATTGCAAATCAGGATTTTACCATTTAAAGTTAGAAGAAGAATCTAAGGAATTAACCGCATTTACAGTACCACAAGGATTTTATGAATGGAATGTACTACCATTTGGATATAAAAATGCACCAGGTAGATATCAACATTTTATGGATAATTATTTTAAACAACTACCTAATTGTATAGTATATATAGACGATATACTATTATATACAAAGACCAAAGAAGAACATTTAAAATTATTAGAACAATTTACGGATATAATAGAAAATTCAGGAATAAGTTTAAGTAAAAAGAAAGCTGAAATTATGAAAAATCAAATAGAATTTTTAGGAATACAAATAGATAAAAGTGGAGTAAAAATGCAACAACATATAGTACAAAAAATAGTAAATTCGAAAGAGGAATTAGATACGAAAAAGAAATTACAATCATTTTTAGGATTAGTAAACCAAGTAAGAGAATATATTCCAAAATTAGCAGAAAACTTAAAACCACTACAGAAAAAATTAAAAAAGGATATAGAATATAACTATAATGAAGAAGATAAAAAACAGGTTCAAAAAATAAAAATACTTTGTAAAGAATTACCAAAATTACAATTTCCAGATGAAAATAGAAAATTTATATAGTAGAAGCAGATGCTAGTGAATATAGTTACGGAGGAGTACTTAAATATAAATATGAAGCAGAAAAAATAGAACACCATTGTAGATATTACTCAGGTACGTTTAACGAGACAGAAATAAAATGGGAAATAAATAGAAAAGAATTATGTTCATTATATAAATGTTTGTTAGCATTTGAGCCATATATTGTATATAACAAATTTATTGTGCGAACAGATAATACACAAGTACGCTGGTGGCTAACAAAGAAAATACAAAATTCAGTTACAACAAAAGAAATTCGGAGACTAGTATTAAATATATTAAATTTTACATTTACAATTGAAGTAATCAGTACTAACAAAAATGTTATTGCAGATTACATATCAAGACAAAGCTACACAGACTGATATTATAGAAGAAGATACTCTAGAAAAGATACTCAACACCCTAACTACGCTTTCAATAAAAGTGGACAGTATGGGTAATGAGATAGAAAAGCTAAAGACTAATGAAGGTAAACTGAAGTCTATAGCTACAAATCAGCTAACTCAGCAGTGTGCAGAGCTATGTCGATCGGAAGACATTAAAATTCCAGAGCTAGAAGGAGACGTTGGGATACTCCATAAAACCCATAACATTTATCTATCTACTCCTGCAGGTACAAGCAAAGGAGCTAGTCGACCAAGATACCAGAACATGAATATGAATAAAATATTTGAAAAACCATATACCCCAAATACATCAAAAGATCCCATGTTTATACCCCCACAAATTACCACATACCGAGATAGTCTGAACCAAGACAAAAAAGTTTATAACTACACATCCCAAAAATACATAGAAAATATCTACAATATACAAACCTTTTTAAATAGCAACCCAAAAGCTACAAATGTCCAAGAACCAGATACAAACTATATAACCCAGAAATTGACTGGATATAATAAATTAATTGCCTTACCCAAAACCAAACCAAACATAGTTAAAACTTGCTACGAATATGGATTACTTAGTACTGTATATACCACGGACGGAACTGAGGTATCCACTATACCAGAGATATATGAAGCATTTATTATTTTTAAAAGAATAACCAAAGGTACCTTGTTCTTTATAAAAATTTACGCGGCACCGGCAGAGATATTATTTGATGAAGTTAAAAAACCTATACAAGTTGTAAAGATAGGAATGACACGAGATATGATTATACCACAAGATATTATTTCACAACCAGAGATACCCAGAATTGAGATACCAAAATTTTATGCAAACAAAAGGATTATCGGATTATCTACAATTCTACAAGAGCTAGCAAATACATATTGCAACCAAAATCCCATATGAAACTACTATTCAAGAGATCATGTATTAATATATTCAAATTCAAAAGAGTTACGAGAAACAGATATGGAAATTATTAGGCAATGGATTATCACGTTGCTTAAACCAGAGACAGAACCTATCGCCAGAGCTATTAAGGAAAAATTTATTTCGGAAGAATTATTGACCAGATACTGCAAAACTATTGGACACAAATATCCAGATCACAGATGTTCAAAATGTAATGGAGGAGATAATGACGTCCCAGCAGTGCAGTTAGAATAAGAAGATAAGGACGACAGCTGGAAAGATAAGATCAGAGCAATAATGGAGATACAGCAGATATGACAAAATAGACGGAAGACTTATTTGTACAAATTAGTTACGTGAAAGGAAAAATAAGTTAGTAACATTAGTTAGCATTTATTAGGAAATTAATGTAAAGTAGGAAAAGTCAAAGTTAGGTAAGACTTTTTTAGTTTTTTAGCTTTTTAGTTTTACGGATGTAAAAACTTTTGTACATTTTCCATTCTATAAATAGAGAATGCAGAAGGCATTGCAAAGCAAGCCTTCATGCGTTGAAGCAAATTTTCTCTCAAAGTCTACAAAAAATATTTTGCTTAGTTATTTAAAAAACAGGTATATATCAATGGAAAAATCTATGGAGGAACAAAGCACAGAAATATCAAACCTACCAGAACAGGTATATTTATTTATGATTATGAATAGCTAAATTCATAATTCCCAACAATCATGATATGATAAAATAAATTCATGTTAGTTACTTTATAGTAGAATTATTCGAAGAATAATATGTTAAGAAGTTTATTAGCAAAGTGGAAACGGAGAAAAATCCTTAAGAACTATGCCATCCTAAAGGTGAAACCAATAAGGCAAGAAGCCGTGGTGGGGAGTAACCAGAGTAGAGGCGTTGTTTAAGGGAAAAGTATCCAGATTACCATGCTAATAGTGACCGAAGAACATGTTATTTAAGAATAATCTAGTATATAGTAATCTAAGATGACTATATTTTGTTATGTACATGGTTGAAGGGAATATTTTGAAAAAAGCAATTTTATGAAAATGAATAATTATTTATCTGATGAGATGGTAGATAAATTTAAAATACTTATTTTATATGCACTTAAAGATATAACTGTAGTAGATATAAGAAAAATCATATTAGAAAAAGCATTTGGTAAATATTACATGGCTAGAGTAAGTTATATACCACACATACCTAACTACTCTTACAAATACTTAGCATGATAAATTACATAGAATTTTTAGAAAAAGATGTGACAAACATACAACTACTAGAAAAACAGATGAAAAATATAGACAAATACATGGAAAATAAAGATATAAAATATCAATTTTAGAAAATAGACCATTTAGACTACCTTAAAGTTTTAATCTTATATATACTTAAAGACATAGAAATTAAAGATATTAAGAAAATAATATTAGAAGAAGTAATAAACTACGAAATTGAAACAATAAATGCGTTAGAACAGATATACGAAGACATTTACCCAGAAGGATATTATTCAGATCAAGACTGTGGATGTTAGAATATATAAGAAAAACTAGGGAAAACCAAAATAATCTAAATGATGAAATTAATTATAGAAATCGAATTAAAGAAATAATGGAGACTCTAAAAGAAAAGTTAATATGGATAGAAAAAACCTTAGAAAATTTAGAAAAAAGTACATGTGATAGTTTAGTTAATTTAAAAAACTCACTACGAGAAGAACAACACAAGATAATAAATGACGTAGAAAATCTAGAATTAGATATATACTACAGTACAGACAGGATAAATTATTATACAAAAATTTGTAACTCTGCAATTACCACAGGATAAAATAATAAACCTAATAAATTAATGGATACATCTTACGAAAAGAATAAATCATTAAAAGAAATAGAAACTCAACTATATAGTTTATACCTAGAATACAAAAGATTACGTATTTCTAACGAAGATCCTAAAACACTAGATAATTTAATCACGATAATATCTAATTTAGAATATGAATTAATAAAACATCTTAAGTCAAGAAGATAAAAATGAAAATAATTCCAATCAATAATAATCATTATAAAAATAAATACGTATGTATTTATTATCTAGTCGAATCATTATCAATAAATACGTCTGTAGGGGGGTGCGGATTAGGTGCGTAGATTCGACTAGATAATAAATACAGACGTATTTATTTTTATAATGATTATTATTGATTGGAATTATTTTCATTTTTATCTTCTTGACTTAAGATGTTTTATTAATTCATATTCTAAATTAGATATTATCGTGATTAAATTATCTAGTGTTTTAGGATCTTCGTTAGTAATATGTAATCTTTTGTATTCTAGGTATAAACTATATAGTTGAGTTTCTATTTCTTTTAATGATTTATTCTTTTCGTAAGATGTATCCATTAATTTATTAGGTTTATTATTTTATCCTATGGTAATTGCAGAGTTACAAATTTTTGTATAATAATTTATCCTGTCTGTACTGTAGTATATATCTAATTCTAGATTTTCTATGTCATTTATTATCTTGTGTTGTTCTTCTCGTAGTGAGTTTTTTAAATTATCTAAACTATCACATGTACTTTTTTCTAAATTTTCTAAGATTTTTTCTATCCATATTAACTTTTCTTTTAGAGTCTCCATTATTTCTTTAATTCGATTTCTATAATTAATTTCATCATTTAGGTTATTTTGGTTTTCCCTATTTTTTCTTATATATTCTAACATCCACAGTCTTGATCTGAATAATATCCTTCTGGGTAAATGTCTTCGTATATCTGTTCTAACGCATTTATTGTTTCAATTTCGTAGTTTATTACTTCTTCTAATATTATTTTCTTAATATCTTTAATTTCTATGTCTTTAAGTATATATAAGATTAAAACTTTAAGGTAGTCTAAATGGTCTATTTTCTAAAATTGATATTTTATATCTTTATTTTCCATGTATTTGTCTATATTTTTCGTCTGTTTTTCTAGTAGTTGTATGTTTGTCACATCTTTTTCTAAAAATTCTATGTAATTTATCATGCTAAGTATTTGTAAGA
The DNA here is from genome assembly GCA_030864215.1 of Capsicum pubescens. Taxonomy (NCBI): domain Eukaryota; kingdom Viridiplantae; phylum Streptophyta; class Magnoliopsida; order Solanales; family Solanaceae; genus Capsicum; species Capsicum pubescens. The sequence goes on along the minus strand of CM061543.1, from coordinate 150,968,538 downwards.
GTAGTTAGGTATGTGTGGTATATAACTTACTCTAGCCATGTAATATTTACCAAATGCTTTTTCTAATATGATTTTTCTTATATCTACTACAGTTATATCTTTAAGTGCATATAAAATAAGTATTTTAAATTTATCTACCATCTCATCAGATAAATAATTATTCATTTTCATAAAATTGCTTTTTTCAAAATATTCCCTTCAACCATGTACATAACAAAATATAGTCATCTTAGATTACTATATACTAGATTATTCTTAAATAACATGTTCTTCGGTCACTATTAGCATGGTAATCTGGATACTTTTCCCTTAAACAGCGCCTCTACTCTGGTTACTCCCCACCACGGCTTCTTGCCTTATTGGTTTCACCTTTAGGATGGCATAGTTCTTAGGGATTTTTCTCCGTTTCCACTTTGCTAATAAACTTCTTAACATATTATTCTTCGAATAATTCTACTATAAAGTAACTAACATGAATTTATTTTATCATATCATGATTGTTGGGAATTATGAATTTAGCTATTCATAATCATAAATAAATATACCTGTTCTGGTAGGTTTGATATTTCTGTGCTTTGTTCCTCCATAGATTTTTCCATTGATATATACCTGTTTTTTAAATAACTAAGCAAAATATTTTTTGTAGACTTTGAGAGAAAATTTGCTTCAACGCATGAAGGCTTGCTTTGCAATGCCTTCTGCATTCTCTATTTATAGAATGGAAAATGTACAAAAGTTTTTACATCCGTAAAACTAAAAAACTAAAAAAGTCTTACCTAACTTTGACTTTTCCTACTTTACATTAATTTCCTAATAAATGCTAACTAATGTTACTAACTTATTTTTTCTTTCACGTAACTAATTTGTACAAATAAGTCTTCCGTCTATTTTGTCATATCTGCTGTATCTCCATTATTGCTCTGATCTTATCTTTCCAGCTGTCGTCCTTATCTTCTTATTCTAACTGCACTGCTGGGACGTCATTATCTCCTCCATTACATTTTGAACATCTGTGATCTGGATATTTGTGTCCAATAGTTTTGCAGTATCTGGTCAATAATTCTTCCGAAATAAATTTTTCCTTAATAGCTCTGGCGATAGGTTCTGTCTCTGGTTTAAGCAACGTGATAATCCATTGCCTAATAGTTTCCATATCTGTTTCCCGTAACTCTTTTGAATTTGAATATATTAATACATGATCTCTTGAATAGTAGTTCCATATGGGATTTTGGTTGCAATATGTATTTGCTAGCTCTTGTAGAATTGTAGATAATCCGATAATCCTTTTGTTTGCATAAAATTTTGGTATCTCAATTCTGGGTATCTCTGGTTGTGAAATAATATCTTGTGGTATAATCATATCTCGTGTCATTCCTATCTTTACAACTTGTATAGGTTTTTTAACTTCATCAAATAATATCTCTGGTATAGTGGATACCTCAGTTCCGTCCGTGGTATATACAGTACTAAGTAATCCATATTCGTAGCAAGTTTTAACTATGTTTGGTTTGGTTTTGGGTAAGGCAATTAATTTATTATATCCGGTCAATTTCTGGGTTATATAGTTTGTATCTGGTTCTTGGACATTTGTAGCTTTTGGGTTGCTATTTAAAAAGGTTTGTATATTGTAGATATTTTCTATGTATTTTTGGGATGTGTAGTTATAAACTTTTTTGTCTTGGTTCAGACTATCTCGGTATGTGGTAATTTGTGGGGGTATAAACATGGGATCTTTTGATGTATTTGGGGTATATGGTTTTTCAAATATTTTATTCATATTCATGTTCTGGTATCTTGGTCGACTAGCTCCTTTGCTTGTACCTGCAGGAGTAGATAGATAAATGTTATGGGTTTTATGGAGTATCCCAACGTCTCCTTTTAGCTCTGGAATTTTAATGTCTTCCGATCGACATAGCTCTGCACACTGCTGAGTTAGCTGATTTGTAGCTATAGACTTCAGTTTACCTTCATTAGTCTTTAGCTTTTCTATCTCATTACCCATACTGTCCACTTTTATTGAAAGCGTAGTTAGGGTGTTGAGTATCTTTTCTAGAGTATCTTCTTCTATAATATCAGTCTGTGTAGCTTTGTCTTGATATGTAATCTGCAATAACATTTTTGTTAGTACTGATTACTTCAATTGTAAATGTAAAATTTAATATATTTAATACTAGTCTCCGAATTTCTTTTGTTGTAACTGAATTTTGTATTTTTTTTGTTAGCCACCAGCGTACTTGTGTATTATCTGTTCGCACAATAAATTTGTTATATACAATATATGGCTCAAATGCTAACAAACATTTATATAATGAACATAATTCTTTTCTATTTATTTCCCATTTTATTTCTGTCTCGTTAAACGTACCTGAGTAATATCTACAATGGTGTTCTATTTTTTCTGCTTCATATTTATATTTAAGTACTCCTCCGTAACTATATTCACTAGCATCTGCTTCTACTATATATATAAATTTTCTATTTTCATCTGGAAATTGTAATTTTGGTAATTCTTTACAAAGTATTTTTATTTTTTGAACCTGTTTTTTATCTTCTTCATTATAGTTATATTCTATATCCTTTTTTAATTTTTTCTGTAGTGGTTTTAAGTTTTCTGCTAATTTTGGAATATATTCTCTTACTTGGTTTACTAATCCTAAAAATGATTGTAATTTCTTTTTCGTATCTAATTCCTCTTTCGAATTTACTATTTTTTGTACTATATGTTGTTGTATTTTTACTCCACTTTTATCTATTTGTATTCCTAAAAATTCTATTTGATTTTTCATAATTTCAGCTTTCTTTTTACTTAAACTTATTCCTGAATTTTCTATTATATCCGTAAATTGTTCTAATAATTTTAAATGTTCTTCTTTGGTCTTTGTATATAATAGTATATCGTCTATGTATACTATACAATTAGGTAGTTGTTTAAAATAATTATCCATAAAATGTTGATATCTACCTGGTGCATTTTTATATCCAAATGGTAGTACATTCCATTCATAAAATCCTTGTGGTACTGTAAATGCGGTTAATTCCTTAGATTCTTCTTCTAACTTTAGATGGTAAAATCCTGATTTGCAATCAAATTTACTAAAATAATTATATCCTTGTATTTGTCTTATTTTTAATATCTTATTCGGTATTGGGTAATTATAAGTTATTGTTTTTGCATTTAAGTTTCTATAATCAATAACCATTCTACTTTTTCCTCTTTTTTGTTCACTATGTTTATTTACTATAAATGCTGGGCTATTATGTTTGCTATTACTTCTTTGTATATATTGTTTTTCTAATAATTCATCTATATGCATTTTAAATTCTTTTAAATCATCAAAATTATATGTTAATGGTTTCTGGGTTATTATGCTATTTTTGTCTATTAATTCAATTTTTATAGTAGTTTTATGTTTTTCCCATCCTTTTAATGGATCTTCACTATATAATTGTTCTAATTTTTTCTTAATTATTTCTATCTTATTTATTGAAAATATAGTTATTTCTGTTTTATTTATCGAAAATACGACTAATTCTATTGTATCTTCAGTATTTTTTATATTTTCTAACTTTTGTGTAATTTTTTCACTTCCTTTTATCCAATCAGTTTTCTTTCTTATTTTATTATTAACTCTTTTTGCTCTTACTTTTTGTTTACATGGTGTTGTAAACCACCAGTCTGTTCTAGTTATTATATGTGGGTATAATTTATCTAGAAACGGCATTCCTAAAAGTATATCTTTTGATGTTAGTTCATAATTATAAATTTCTTCTATTGTTAATATTTTATCCCATACTTGTGTTTTTACATTCTTAGCTTTATAAGTAATTAAGCTTCCTTCGTTATTAAATCCTTTAACTATTATTGGTGTTTTCAATTTATCCCATTTACTTTCTGGTAAACAATTATATCTACATAAATTAGCTTCTGCTCCTGTATCTATCATTTATTATTTCTAGATTTTCTTCTACATCTATGTCTCTATAGCTATAATCATTATAGTCTATTGTTTTTACAAATTGTTCAAATGGGCTATCTATTTGTATTTTATTAATCTTATTTTTCCCTGTTATTTTATGTTTTGTTGTTAATACATATAAATTTTTGCATCTTGCTGTAAATATTTTACTTCCTGGGGTTAATTCTATTCCTGATATCTTCCAATATAATACTAGTGATTTATCTATATTTCTATCTGTTACTGCTACTGAATAATTTGCACTTATTATAAATTTAAATTTTTGGTATATTAAATTTCCTTTTATGGCAGTTATTATGCTTTTTTCTATAGGTTTTATAATTCTATCATCTGCTAAATATAATTCTATTGGTGTATCTATTCCTTCTCTAAAACATGCTTTTATTAATATTTCTGTACCTCCAAGGTGTACATATTTTATTGGGTCTCTACTTTTTATATCGTTTATTTCTTTATTAATTATTCTTTTTGTTACTAGTGGTATACTGGCTTTACCTTTTGCATATCTACAGTCTATTACGTGCTCTTTTTGACTTACTACATAATATTCTTCTTTTTTTCTAGTAAATATATTTTTTATTGTTGGTATTTTAAATATTTTTCTACACTTAAGTCTAACTCTTTTCCTTTTATTTCATCAAATACATTGTTATCAAATATTATTTTTTGATCTGTTCCTTCTTCATTTAAATATTCTTCTTTTGTTAATATTTTTATATCTTCTTCAGTCATTTAATTCATCTAATTCACTATCTATTTCGTTATCTGTTTCATTCTCTGAAATTTCATATATACTGTCTTCACTTTCTAATTCGTAATCTATGTAATCTATTTGCATATATTCTGTATTTTCTATTTTTATTTCTGATATTTGTTTATTTTTTGGGTTTTTAGGTAATTTACAATCTCTAGCTAAGTGTCCTAACTTTCCACAATTATAACAAGTACATTCTTTTATAGATTTTTTCTTTCTATATGGTCTTTTGTTTTTATAATTTTTGACATAATATCTTTTTCTTGGTTTTTTGTATTTATATTTTGATTTTTTGTATTTCTTATATTTCTTATGCCTTTTTCTTTTCTTATAATATCTTTCTTCGCATCCAAATTGAGGTGCTATTTTATTTTTGCAACATGCTAAATTCCTTATTAATGTTTTTTCCATTTTTATTTCTTCTCTGTATTTTTCACATAAGTTTCTATACCATTGTTGTAAGAATTTTATTCTTGCTCCTAAAGTATCTACTATTTTTGTTTCATCCCAACTTTTTATTATTTTTGAACTAAATGGTTCAGGTAATTTATTAAAATATAATTTTCTTATTTCTTTACTTTCTTCTATATTATATGCTCCTTTATAATAATATTCTTTAAATGCGCAAGTGTATTCATCTATGTAACACATATTACATATTGCTAATTTTAACATTAAATTTCTATTTATGTCTTTCTCTTCATTTTGTTCTTCTTCTGTTGTTGTCATGCTACTAAATTCGTCTTTTATAGCTGTTTCATATTTTTTTAATAATTCTATAGGTGTTTAATAATATAAATCCAAACATATATATTACTTCTGTATTTTATAAATAACTGCGCTCTGATACCATTTGTAGGGGGGTGCGGATTAGGTGCGTAGATTCGACTAGATAATAAATACAGACGTATTTATTTTTATAATGATTATTATTGATTGGAATTATTTTCATTTTTATCTTCTTGACTTAAGATGTTTTATTAATTCATATTCTAAATTAGATATTATCGTGATTAAATTATCTAGTGTTTTAGGATCTTCGTTAGTAATATGTAATCTTTTGTATTCTAGGTATAAACTATATAGTTGAGTTTCTATTTCTTTTAATGATTTATTCTTTTCGTAAGATGTATCCATTAATTTATTAGGTTTATTATTTTATCCTGTGGTAATTGCAGAGTTACAAATTTTTGTATAATAATTTATCCTGTCTGTACTGTAGTATATATCTAATTCTAGATTTTCTATGTCATTTATTATCTTGTGTTGTTCTTCTCGTAGTGAGTTTTTTAAATTATCTAAACTATCACATGTACTTTTTTCTAAATTTTCTAAGGTTTTTTCTATCCATATTAACTTTTCTTTTAGAGTCTCCATTATTTCTTTAATTCGATTTCTATAATTAATTTCATCATTTAGGTTATTTTGGTTTTCCCTAGTTTTTCTTATATATTCTAACATCCACAGTCTTGATCTGAATAATATCCTTCTGGGTAAATGTCTTCGTATATCTGTTCTAACGCATTTATTGTTTCAATTTCGTAGTTTATTACTTCTTCTAATATTATTTTCTTAATATCTTTAATTTCTATGTCTTTAAGTATATATAAGATTAAAACTTTAAGGTAGTCTAAATGGTCTATTTTCTAAAATTGATATTTTATATCTTTATTTTCCATGTATTTGTCTATATTTTTCGTCTGTTTTTCTAGTAGTTGTATGTTTGTCACATCTTTTTCTAAAAATTCTATGTAATTTATCATGCTAAGTATTTGTAAGAGTAGTTAGGTATGTGTGGTATATAACTTACTCTAGCCATGTAATATTTACCAAATGCTTTTTCTAATATGATTTTTCTTATATCTACTACAGTTATATCTTTAAGTGCATATAAAATAAGTATTTTAAATTTATCTACCATCTCATCAGATAAATAATTATTCATTTTCATAAAATTGCTTTTTTCAAAATATTCCCTTCAACCATGTACATAACAAAATATAGTCATCTTAGATTACTATATACTAGATTATTCTTAAATAACATGTTCTTCGGTCACTATTAGCATGGTAATCTGGATACTTTTCCCTTAAACAGCGCCTCTACTCTGGTTACTCCCCACCACGGCTTCTTGCCTTATTGGTTTCACCTTTAGGATGGCATAGTTCTTAGGGATTTTTCTCCGTTTCCACTTTGCTAATAAACTTCTTAACATATTATTCTTCGAATAATTCTACTATAAAGTAACTAACATGAATTTATTTTATCATATCATGATTGTTGGGAATTATGAATTTAGCTATTCATAATCATAAATAAATATACCTGTTCTGGTAGGTTTGATATTTCTGTGCTTTGTTCCTCCATAGATTTTTCCATTGATATATACCTGTTTTTTAAATAACTAAGCAAAATATTTTTTGTAGACTTTGAGAGAAAATTTGCTTCAACGCATGAAGGCTTGCTTTGCAATGCCTTCTGCATTCTCTATTTATAGAATGGAAAATGTACAAAAGTTTTTACATCCGTAAAACTAAAAAACTAAAAAAGTCTTACCTAACTTTGACTTTTCCTACTTTACATTAATTTCCTAATAAATGCTAACTAATGTTACTAACTTATTTTTTCTTTCACGTAACTAATTTGTACAAATAAGTCTTCCGTCTATTTTGTCATATCTGCTGTATCTCCATTATTGCTCTGATCTTATCTTTCCAGCTGTCGTCCTTATCTTCTTATTCTAACTGCACTGCTGGGACGTCATTATCTCCTCCATTACATTTTGAACATCTGTGATCTGGATATTTGTGTCCAATAGTTTTGCAGTATCTGGTCAATAATTCTTCCGAAATAAATTTTTCCTTAATAGCTCTGGCGATAGGTTCTGTCTCTGGTTTAAGCAACGTGATAATCCATTGCCTAATAGTTTCCATATCTGTTTCCCGTAACTCTTTTGAATTTGAATATATTAATACATGATCTCTTGAATAGTAGTTCCATATGGGATTTTGGTTGCAATATGTATTTGCTAGCTCTTGTAGAATTGTAGATAATCCGATAATCCTTTTGTTTGCATAAAATTTTGGTATCTCAATTCTGGGTATCTCTGGTTGTGAAATAATATCTTGTGGTATAATCATATCTCGTGTCATTCCTATCTTTACAACTTGTATAGGTTTTTTAACTTCATCAAATAATATCTCTGGTATAGTGGATACCTCAGTTCCGTCCGTGGTATATACAGTACTAAGTAATCCATATTCGTAGCAAGTTTTAACTATGTTTGGTTTGGTTTTGGGTAAGGCAATTAATTTATTATATCCGGTCAATTTCTGGGTTATATAGTTTGTATCTGGTTCTTGGACATTTGTAGCTTTTGGGTTGCTATTTAAAAAGGTTTGTATATTGTAGATATTTTCTATGTATTTTTGGGATGTGTAGTTATAAACTTTTTTGTCTTGGTTCAGACTATCTCGGTATGTGGTAATTTGTGGGGGTATAAACATGGGATCTTTTGATGTATTTGGGGTATATGGTTTTTCAAATATTTTATTCATATTCATGTTCTGGTATCTTGGTCGACTAGCTCCTTTGCTTGTACCTGCAGGAGTAGATAGATAAATGTTATGGGTTTTATGGAGTATCCCAACGTCTCCTTTTAGCTCTGGAATTTTAATGTCTTCCGATCGACATAGCTCTGCACACTGCTGAGTTAGCTGATTTGTAGCTATAGACTTCAGTTTACCTTCATTAGTCTTTAGCTTTTCTATCTCATTACCCATACTGTCCACTTTTATTGAAAGCGTAGTTAGGGTGTTGAGTATCTTTTCTAGAGTATCTTCTTCTATAATATCAGTCTGTGTAGCTTTGTCTTGATATGTAATCTGCAATAACATTTTTGTTAGTACTGATTACTTCAATTGTAAATGTAAAATTTAATATATTTAATACTAGTCTCCGAATTTCTTTTGTTGTAACTGAATTTTGTATTTTTTTTGTTAGCCACCAGCGTACTTGTGTATTATCTGTTCGCACAATAAATTTGTTATATACAATATATGGCTCAAATGCTAACAAACATTTATATAATGAACATAATTCTTTTCTATTTATTTCCCATTTTATTTCTGTCTCGTTAAACGTACCTGAGTAATATCTACAATGGTGTTCTATTTTTTCTGCTTCATATTTATATTTATTAAGCTTCTTGGTAGATCTGGGCATATAGTATTATCGGTTCTTATTTCTTCATTTTTTACTAGATATTTTGCTATATAATTTTCTTCTTGTCCTGTATTTAATAGTATTAAATATTCTTTTTCATTTACCTTTCCTGTTATGTAATAATGGTTTGAATTATCCATTGAACTTGTTTCATAACTTATTCTTTTTGATGAGCTTGATGATTCCGGTTTATCATAAGCTGTTCTTTTTTTTGTACTTATTCTATCATTTATTATTTCTAGATTTTCTTCTACATCTATGTCTCTATAGCTATAATCATTATAGTCTATTGTTTTTACAAATTGTTCAAATGGGCTATCTATTTGTATTTTATTAATCTTATTTTTCCCTGTTATTTTATGTTTTGTTGTTAATACATATAAATTTTTGCATCTTGCTGTAAATATTTTACTTCCTGGGGTTAATTCTATTCCTGATATCTTCCAATATAATACTAGTGATTTATCTATATTTCTATCTGTTACTGCTACTGAATAATTTGCACTTATTATAAATTTAAATTTTTGGTATATTAAATTTCCTTTTATGGCAGTTATTATGCTTTTTTCTATAGGTTTTATAATTCTATCATCTGCTAAATATAATTCTATTGGTGTATCTATTCCTTCTCTAAAATATGCTTTTATTAATATTTCTGTACCTCCAAGGTGTACATATTTTATTGGGTCTCTACTTTTTATATCGTTTATTTCTTTATTAATTATTCTTTTTGTTACTAGTGGTATACTGACTTTATCTTTTGCATATCTACAGTCTATTACGTGCTCTTTTTGACTTACTACATAATATTCTTCTTTTTTTCTAGTAAATATATTTTTTATTGTTGGTATTTTAAATATTTTTTCTACACTTAAGTCTAACTCTTTTCCTTTTATTTCATCAAATACATTGTTATCAAATATTATTTTTTGATCTGTTCCTTCTTCATTTAAATATTCTTCTTTTGTTAATATTTTTATATCTTCTTCAGTCATTTAATTCATCTAATTCACTATCTATTTCGTTATCTGTTTCATTCTCTGAAATTTCATATATACTGTCTTCACTTTCTAATTCGTAATCTATGTAATCTATTTGCATATATTCTGTATTTTCTATTTTTATTTCTGATATTTGTTTATTTTTTGGGTTTTTAGGTAATTTACAATCTCTAGCTAAGTGTCCTAACTTTCCACAATTATAACAAGTACATTCTTTTATAGATTTTTTCTTTCTATATGGTCTTTTGTTTTTATAATTTTTGACATAATATCTTTTTCTTGGTTTTTTGTATTTATATTTTGATTTTTTGTATTTCTTATATTTCTTATGCCTTTTTCTTTTCTTATAATATCTTTCTTCGCATCCAAATTGAGGTGCTATTTTATTTTTGCAACATGCTAAATTCCTTATTAATGTTTTTTCCATTTTTATTTCTTCTCTGTATTTTTCACATAAGTTTCTATACCATTGTTGTAAGAATTTTATTCTTGCTCCTAAAGTATCTACTATTTTTGTTTCATCCCAACTTTTTATTATTTTTGAACTAAATGGTTCAGGTAATTTATTAAAATATAATTTTCTTATTTCTTTACTTTCTTCTATATTATATGCTCCTTTATAATAATATTCTTTAAATGCGCAAGTGTATTCATCTATGTAACACATATTACATATTGCTAATTTTAACATTAAATTTCTATTTATGTCTTTCTCTTCATTTTGTTCTTCTTCTGTTGTTGTCATGCTACTAAATTCGTCTTTTATAGCTGTTTCATATTTTTTTAATAATTCTATAGGTGTTAATTTCATTATTCCTTCTGTGGGTTTGTCAGTTCTTAATATTTTTTTACTATTTTCAGTTAGATTTAAAAACCATAATTTTACTGTTCCTATTAGTGTTTTTTCTATATATTCTGGTGCATCTGTTACACTTATATTATTATCTAATAATTGTTTTGTCATATATCCTATCCATAATTATATTGTTTTTTCTGTATCTATTACACAATCTAAGTCTAGAAAGTTATAATTTTTATTAACTATTTGTTTTGGTGTCCATTTATCATATTCATTCTTTAGATTATATCTTTTAAACTTATTTTTATAATATGTAGGTTTCCTTATTTCTGATGTACTGGGTATTATATTTTGTTCTTCTTTTTTATCAAGAGTATTTATTTCTGTGTTGATGTTTTCTAAATTTTCTTCATTAATTGCTTCTTGTTTTTCATTGATTTCTAAATTTTTTGTATTTGTTAATATTTCTGTATATGTTTCACTATCTTCTGAATCATAATTGTCTGTTTCTTCAACATCTATATTATTTATTTCTAATTCCTTATTTTTTATTTCTTTATTGTCTATTTCTAATTTTTCTTTAAACTGATTTATCTCGTTTAATAATTTTTGTTCTTTATCTTTTTCTTCTTTTTCTTTCTGTCTTTTTTCATACAGATCTTTTAACATTTGTAATTCTTTTTCTAATTCAGCAATCCTACTATTTTTAGTTTCTTCTATTTTTCGTATTTCTTCTGTAGTTTGTTGTTTTATTTTTTCTATTTCCTTTTTTCTATCTATTTCTTCGTTTTCTCTTTCTATTCTAACCATAGCTGTCAACTTATCTTCTAATTTTAATTCTTCTTTTTCTAACATTAAATATAAATGTTCGCCTATTTTCTTATATCTTCTTCCTAAATTAGAAAATACTATTCTTATTTTTAATCCTTCGTGATTTTCATATATTTTTTCGTCTATTATAAATTCTTCTTTGTTCATTTTATTGTAAATAGTTCATGTTGATATATATATTCTAAACTATCTATTTGTGATTCTAAATTTGATATTTCATCTTTTTGTGCATTTATTGAGTTTTTACTAACTCCGGCAAATATATTATAATTTAATTTTTTTGTTCTTATTTTTAATTCTTTACGTTTTTCAGATATAGTCTGTTTTAGTTCTTTGTATTTTTGTATTTTATTCATCCAAACAATATTTATAGTATTTTGGTGGATATCTAAATCTAATTTTATCATAATTAGATGGTATATGTCTCATTCTTCTAGATTTTAAATGGATTATTAATTTTGCTTCAATACTAGATATTAAGGTAATTAGGTAAGCTAATCTTTGTGGGTTTTCTTTTGTTTTATTTAGACTTATATATTCTGAATAATTACTAATTAAAGATTCTTTAATTTTTCTAAAAGCTTCTCTGTTTTTAAATGGTCTTCTCATAATTAATTAATTAATTGTAATTTTTTCATAATAAACTCTAAATCCAAACATATATATTACTTCTGTATTTTATAAATAACTGCGCTCTGATACCATTTGTAGGGGGGTGCGGATTAGGTGCGTAGATTCGACTAGATAATAAATACAGACTGCCGGTGCCGCGTAAATTTTTATAAAGAACAAGGTACCTTTGGTTATTCTTTTAAAAATAATAAATGCTTCATATATCTCTGGTATAATGGATACCTCAGTTCCGTCCGTGGTATATACAGTACTAAGTAATCCATATTCGTAGCAAGACATAGAAATTAAAGATATTAAGAAAATAATATTAGAAGAAGTAATAAACTACGAAATTGAAACAATAAATGCGTTAGAACAGATATACGAAGACATTTACCCAGGTATATTTATTTATGATTATGAATAGCTAAATTCATAATTCCCAACAATCATGATATGATAAAATAAATTCATGTTAGTTACTTTATAGTATAATTATTCGAAGAATAATATGTTAAGAAGTTTATTAGCAAAGTGGAAACGGAGAAAAATCCCTAAGAACTATGCCATCCTAAAGGTGTTTTAACATATTAGAGAGTGGAAACAAGGTTGTTAGCTACATGGAAAAGCATACGTTGCCTATTTGTATCTTTTGCAATCAAAGAACATAGAAATCTTACTTTATAACACAATTGTTGGATTTCATGCCAAGTAGTACAAAATAGAGTAGCTTTAGATTCCTTGTTGTACAACCCCGCTATTACCCCAAATTAACCTTCTTTCTTTCCGATTAATAATGTACCATAAAGTGAGAAATAAAACAAGTATTAGTATCTAACCAACACATTTGGTATACTTATATTCACCAAGATAGTAGCTGGACAATAACCCCATAATTTGTTAAATCAAGGGTGTTATTTTAAAGATTTCTCCTCTAATAACTTTTGTATAACACACGAATTCATATAAGATCTCCATAGAATCTTTTGGCTTCATAATATATACCAAATAGTTTACAAGTTGTGATACACATAAAATCTTATAAGACATCTAATTATGTTGTGTATCATTACACCTTCCTTTTATATCGATACCTACTACTCGCATCCCCTTTTAAGATCAACCAAGTTGTCCCTAAAATATACATATAAAACAAACCCTAAAATAGTAGAAAAATCCTTTCATACTACTAGGGAATTATTAACTCAAGGATTCCAATCACCACTCCATTATTTATTAAGAAAACATATATTGAATTCTCCATTAAATCTTATATATAAGAAGGAGAAAAAGAGGGCAGTAGCCTTATCTTAATTTCTAGAATTTATCCTCTAACTATGCACTTCTTTTAAGATCTTGAATTATCCTTCAAAGGTAACAAACAAAAGAATAAGACCTCTTAATATTAACCAAAAGACATGGTGTCATGCCTCAAATCCCATTGGGGATGACATGCACCCGTAGATATAAAAGCTAGAGAACACCAACACATAGCCTTATATTTCTCAGGCATGTAACATGGTAATGAAAAGTTCTTTATAGTATGGATACAAGTCATCAATTAAAATAAACCACGTAGGCAATCCCAAAACTATATGTGCAAGACTTGGTCATTGGAGTCATAATGCCAAAATAATAATATTCTATCATGCTTAAATATTACATTGGTCTACCAAGCCTCTAAAGGATACATTAATTTAGTTATGGCCGGGAAAACCCCCAACCTTACTCTTAACTACAAAACAACACCAAAACTGTAATGGTACTTTATGTTATTTTCTATATTTTAACATATTTTTGGTGTTATAACTTTTCTATACTTTCCTAAGTCATTTATGACTTGTTGGAACTAACAATGCGGTTACCCAACAATTCATTTAATTTTTAGAGACATTTCCCTATTTTGATGTCATCATTGGTTCCAAATGGCCACTAAGAGAAAACTTTTGTTAAATGATCTTGTATGCAAATTCATACTATGTCAGTAACTCTGAAATATTAATTTAGGCTAGGTGGACCTTTGGTTCAGGTTTTGGAACACCCAAGCTCATTTCGACCTATTGGTCGAAAAGTTAAGAAAATAAAATATGTGTGTGGGACCCACATTTGTCAAAATATCCTTGGATTGAAAACTCAATTACCTCATTGAGTTCAAAACATCAAATATAGTGTGGTACATAGTTCATTTGTGTATACGAGATTCTGAATGAATCTCGAGGGATTGATAGAAACTTGGAAGATTTTCCATATTTCAGTTGTCATCTAGTGTAGTTGCAATCGAAAGCCAAGGACCGTGATCGCGAAACCCTTGAAAGAGGAAGTGATGCAATTATGGAGGGCATTTTGCAATAACAACTTGCATGTGTAACCCCAAAGTGGTATGATCACTGGTCCTGGGTCGCGATAACAGGACCCGAGGACCTAGTATGGGTAAAAATAGGCCTCAATGTCATGAATCCAACCATTTATCACCCTTTTATTGAGACCATGAACCATAAATAGCATGATACCTTAAAATTAAATCTTGTGGGTTTCTTGGGAGCTTGTTTAACATTTATTTTCTCAATTATCGAGGTAAGTATTCACCCTTTTCTTGGTGAAATTTCTTGATTTCTTGCTCGAAACTCCAAAACCTTTAGGACTTGATTGATACCTAATTTAGATTGGTTTTCACCCATTATTTTAAGGTAATAACTCCTTGATATTGTAATAACGTTGGGATGGTTTCAAATGATATTTCCATAAGTCGGACCCATATAAGATTTTTGCGTGATTTTTGGACCCGAAACATAATGGTGAAATATGGGTATCATCATTCTCGTATTGATGAGTGTAATGTGTTTATGATAGTATGTCATCTTAAGGAATCATCAAAGAAGGGGAAAAAATGGTTTAGTAGTTCGTTGAGCTTTCTTTGGAGTCGAGGTAGGCTAGATTTATGTATTGTTAGATTGAGCAATTTTAGAGTATTCTTATGATATAATGTTAGATTTGGGATTGGTTTTGGGTGTTGGATTGATTAAATTCAAGGCATGAGTTAGTTGGACCGTTTATTCTACACTAAAATTATAGAGTTGGACTACTTAGCTTGTTCCTTATGCCTTCGGTGGATTGGACGTCATTACTCATGTTTAGCGTGAGAATGCCTTAGCTCGCTCAAGATTAAGCAAAAAGCCCTAGATCACACTCTATAAAGGTCTGGTAAAATCCATTTCTTAAACTCGTAAAAAACATTCTATAACTTTGTGAAAAAAATAAAAGATGAGTAGTCTATTTGATTTTATTAGGAAAAATAATTTAGCATCGCCACTTAATTTATGGAAAATTAATAAACCATTTAAAAGGGTAATTTTGAAAGAAAACTTTTTACAAATAACTAGAGTCTAGGTAAGAGTTCAAATAAATTATAAAGAAGGTGTTAGGCACTTTCGAAAACCAACAAGTTTGGTTTCCAACGGATTAAACTTATTTGGCTAACTTTGAAAATTCTTTAAGAAACTTGAGAAAATTTTATTTAAGAAATCTTCACTGAAGTAAATAAAATTTATTTGATACTAATACATATAATTTATTCTAAGTAATAAACTAAACTAAACATCAAAGTGTCAAAATAATTTTAACTTTTACATTTTTATTTGAATGAAGACTTTGGGCTAAATAGTTAATCCAACTTCTTAAGTGTGGATTTTGAGCCATTAATAACTTTGAAAGAAAGTAAGTAAATCCATAAGTTATCTTATGAGCTTAAATTTACCTAAAATAGAGGAATAAGAATATTAAATAACCAAGATAAAATGAAATAGTTTTATTATAGACTTGCTCCCCGATGATTCATCAAGATAATTTATATTAAATTGCAATAGATAATTAAATAAATAAAAGAAAATAAAGGAAGAAAAGTGGATATTTGAACCCCTTTTGGTCCTATTTCAAATCTTGACAAGCCTTTGGGACTGTTCATGGACTTTGGGTCCATCTTTCTTATTGTACACGAGTTGTATACTAGCACTACATTTATAATGCCCCGAGAATACACCCTGGGCGCTACACGGTGCTTACGACAAAATGTTACCATAAGCCAACCCATGTTGGTACATGCTGCGAGCATTGAATAAAATAACAAGGATCATGTGCAGAATTTTACTGAAAATACCATAAGGTTTTTAAATAAAATACAAAATTCAAAATACTGAAACACTGTCTAAAAATAATACTGTAAGACAATCAATATCAACTGATAGAATAATAACTAACTAAAAGTGTCCGAAAGCCACTACTAATTGAGTGTGAAGTTGATGGGATAAGTCCCCAACTAACTACAACTGACTACTAAAACTGAACATACTAAAGTAAATATAATGGTCCTCAGAACATGAGGAGTCACCACTGCTGCTACTGTGGATACTCTGGGATATCTAGGTTTGGTCGGGCACCTAAGCATCCAAACCTATGATATGAAACATCATAGGGCAAGAAACGAGTATGCGGTTAGTACTTTGAATGTACTGGCATGCAAAATGAGATTAGGCTGATATTCATAGGTTTATGTGCATGGGTAATAACTAACTGAATGTATAACATGAAGTATTGGGTAAGAATGCCGAAAAATTATAAAGACTGAGAATGCATGACCAAGCATAAGATAAGTTCTGAAATAGTATGTAAACTAAAATACTGAAATCTGATAACTGATAAACTGTATGCTATGGTAGAGCAAAACTGAACTGAATACTAGAACTGAAAATATAGGAGCTATCATCTAACATACATTCCCCAATATAGACTGATTTAGGGTCCAAACTATAACCCCAGTTGAAAGGGTGTTAGTATCATGCCACGGGTTACTAACAATGTATGGGTAAACCCTAATCTAGAAGGAAAACTCATGAGATATGCATATGTATGTCAACCCTTGACTGACAGGAAGACATATTAAACTATGCTGGCTACGTAGTCCTATAACTCAGGGACTACTACTAAGGGTCACACCCTAAGCTGGAAGGAATGCCCCCATCCCTGGGTTTGCTTGGTGATGAATTCTATTCCCAACTAAACCGACACTGAACCTAAAATGGGCTAAGCTTGACTAAACTCGTACTGACCATGCAAACTGACCGAATACTACTGCTCATGATACAAATGGGACCCTTTTATAACTACTGAAAATGATATCATAACCCCCCTGGACTCGATAGAAATAATAGAAAAATCATGCTAAAACTTTGAGGGCATGATATGGAAGCATTCATTCAAAACTCATTCTTATAGGCATTTCATCAAACACGTTCAATTTATAGTATAAGCTAAACATGGGAATAGTTTTAAGACTTCTGGTAGTAGCATGGTTTCACTACTAAAATCACCAATTAAGTTTTAACTCAACGAAAAACACCATTCAAACGTATGGGGATTAATAAAAACAACAATGACATGTAAGCACGGCATAGAATCAAAATTCATGGGGATTCATGGTTAAAATCATAATAACTTATAGAAAATCATAACTTCAAATTTTAAATTGGAATCTTGAACTCCATATATTAACATCTAACATACCTTAATTTAAGGATTTGCAGAAGTTCTTGGTGATTTTCTTTAAGATTGAGCTTGAATCTTGAAAGGGCTGTCTTGTTCTTCATAGAGAATGGTTTGAATTTTGAGTGAATTGTGAAAATGAGGCAATAATGATGTTTTGGGACCTAAATATTATGTTAATGTTAGGGGGAAAAGATGATACTACCTATGGGAAATTAAAATTCATAATTGGAACCCAAAATTGACCTTTACCGCGATGCGCCAAGGATGTCATTGCGATTCCACCGCGACGCGGTGCAATCGCAGTGACTTGATAGAATCTAACAATTGTCATTTTGAACTTCACCTCAATGCAGTGAAGTGTCCACCGCTATAGCCACCGCAATGCACCACAATCGCGGTGAGCTATTGTTTTGGAAATCCAAACGTAGTCCAAACCTCATCCAAAAAATCTAAAACCTGCCCGAGACATGATACTCACACCCCTGAACATGAATCAAATCAAAAACTTACATCTCGGGGGTAATGAAGGTAAATTTAAAACCTCAACGAAGTTAAGTGGCAAAAAATAAAATTGATTCCCCAACACTTAGAAAAATTTTCAGGTTTTTAGACTCTTGTACGCGTACTACGGGATGAATTGGGCTAAGATAATTTCAGGGTATTACAATATCAACCCCTTGGGAACATTCGAATGATACTGATTAAGCTGAGAAATACTGAGGTACTGAGTTTACATGCTGAGTATGCATAACTGAAGACATGATTACATAATTGAGTCTGAAATATAATGACTGACTAAATTGATTCATGAATGCATGCAATGACATAAAGATGGACACGTGGATGGGAGTGAGAATGAAAAAAAGATAATATAAGGAAAACCACTACCTTGAGATGAGTCAAAGTTTGTGAAGAAAAGGTGAGGGTACTTTGTACGCATGTCTGTTTCTGCTTCCCAAGTAGCTCCCTCAACAGACTAATTCCTCCAAAGAAATTTGACCAAGGGAACTTTTTTGTTCTTTAGTCTATGAATCTAGTGATCTAAGATTTCAACTGGGAGTTCTTCATAAGAAAGGTCATTCTAAACATCTACGCTTTCTAATGGAACAACTACAGTTGGGTCACCAATACACTTCTTCAACAAGCAGATATGGAATACTGGGTGCATTGATGCTAAGTCTGTAGGCAACTCAAGCTCATAGGCTACCATTTCAAAGTGTCTCAGAATTCTGTTAGGTCCAACATATCGAGTTTTGCACTTTACTTTCTTGCCAAACCTCTTAACTCCCTACATGGGAGTGATCTTCAAATATACCAAATCTCCAACCTCAAACTACAAATCTCTTCTCCTCACATCTGCATTGGATTTTTGATGGCTATGGGATGTATTAAGCCTCTTTGTCTAATCAACTGAACTTTCTCCAAAGCATTAAACACTAAGTATGGCCCTCTTAATGCGGTCTCACCTACCTCAAACCAACTAATGGGGGACCTACATTTACTCCCATAGAGAGCTTTAAATGGTGCCATCTGAATACTGGAATGATAACTGTTAATGTATGCGAACTCAATCAAGGGCAAGTGATCATCCCAAATGCCTTTAAAGTCAATAATACAAGCTCTTAATATTTTCTCTAAGGTTTGAATGGTCCTCTCTGCCTGACCATCTATTTGAGGGTGAAAGAATGTGTACTGAGATAAACTTGTACCAAGATTGTAATGCCCCAAAAATAGGTCTCGAGATGTCACACAGTGCTAAAGACTATGAGTAGCCTTAAGCTAACCCTGTAAGCCATCTACTAAACCTGAAACTCATAATAGGGGAGTATAGATATAAAATCAAACTAAAATATGGAATTTTGTATGAGCTAAATTGAAACTATCTGAATATAATGTCTTAAAATACTAAACACAAGAGTCTGATCAATCAATACTAAAAATTCGAATCATAATCTAGCATTCTGACAAGCCTCTACTATTAATGCTAGAGAGTCACTGGGACAAACCCCCAGCTAACTCGAACTGTGTGAAAATGTTGAATCATCTATAATAATAAGCTAAAAAACGAAATGACTAAGTCCCCAAACTATGAGGACTCACCAACTATCGGGATGTAGATGGAGATGCTCGAAATCACTCACGCTGCTGAAACTGAGAACCTGAACCAACATTATGGGACAATGTAGCACATAAAAGTATATGCAAATCAGTATTTCTTGATTGTACTGAGTATATGGTGGTGAATGTGCAAGTAAATCAATATCTCAATATTATTATAAATTTATAAAAGAATACATGCTAAATATAGATGACTCACATAAGCTGGAATATCTTAAAACTGAAAATCATAATCATGAATAGCAAAACATGTTGAATAGATCTAGTGAGTCATAACATTTATTTTCTAAAAGTTATATCTATCTTTAAATCATGCTATCTAAGTGTATAAAGGACTCACTTTTATATTTTTAATCTAAAAGTTGACATCTGTAACTAATGCCTCATATAAAACTATATCTGAATAAAATTTGTGAGCCTTTACACTTTGTTTCTAAATACTTTTCTGTGATTCTTTACTCTTTTCTATTATCTGTAGGGAAATACTTTTAATACTATTCTGAAAGTCTTTACTGTTAGGGTTACTCTTTTTTGCAGGGAGGTTCTTCTAACCGACATAAACTATATGAGTTGTCATGGAGTCCATCGTCTAGTTCCCTTATGGGAAAACCTCACGTTAGGGAGAGGTGTCGTACTATTGCTAGGGATTATAACCTAATCTAAGTGATAAAATCTATATTTGTCATCCATTTAGAAATGGGAATAATTTGGCAATCTGTACCTGCCTTTGCTCATAGTTCTGGGGCACGTAAACATACACAACTCAATGCTAAATACTACTCCCTTTAATCCGTATTCTCAATCTATTGGAAATCCACTTTAAAACTAGCATAATGGTTCATAATGAAAATCAACCGTATATCTATTAGTTAAATCTGTAACTAAAACTATAAGGTGGATTCCAAGTCTAAACTGAGATCAAAAGATCAAGTCTTTATCAAAATTTGAAAATAATTAATCATAGGATGCTTAAAGTATAGTCATTCTTGAAATATCAATAAGAAACTAGAGCTTAGCAACCTATGCATCAAATTCATGTCAACGCATCATAAGATTCATACTTGATAATGTAAGTATTGATAATTCATCTCAAAATCTGGAAATTTCTGCAATATGAATGAAAATATGAAAATAAGCATGCAAATTCATCATATCATTTCAAATCTCATAATATTTCAATTAGCAATATTGGGTATGAACCCTAATTTGAACTCATGTAATTTCGTACAAAATCATCTTTTAAACTAATTTTGGAAAGAAGGATGAAAGGATTATCCTTGTTGAAAAACCCCATATACCTTAATTGTTGCAATTAATAAGAACACTTGATTTTGGATTCCTATTTGTGATCTTGGAGATGGATTCTTGATTATCTTGAATTGGAAACCTTGAATTTCAAGTTTCCTTGGAGAAAGAAAGGTGGAAATTGAGATTTCTTGGGAATTAAGTTTTGATGTTCTAGGGTTTATTTGAGAGGAATTTGATGAAAAGTGAGCAAGAATTCTTAGAATAGGTTTATCCTCTATTATTCACGATTTAGGGGATTGAGAAAAGACTAAATTACGCTTTTAAAATAAACTTCGAAACTAGAAATCCCAATTTTGGGCCCCACCGCAATGCACCACTATTGCGGTGGCTCACTGGAATTTGACTATTGCAAATTGAAACTTCATCGCAATGTGGGGATATCACGGCAAGCCACTGGAAATAGACAAATTTCATTTGGGCCATCACCGCAATGCAGTACTATCACGGTGAGCTACTAAAAATTGACAGATGGGTACTGGGACTTCACCATGACTCGGGAAATATGGTGGTCTAATGGAAATTAGACAAGAATTATTTTTCATGTCACTGCAACATGGTGATGCTCTTTTTGAGACACTGTCTTCACTAAAAGTGCAATAACTTCTCAACAGAGTATTAGATTGAGGTGAAATTGGTATCGTTGGAAAGATGATTAAATTATCTACATATTAGTGGGTCTAGAACTAGAAAATTATACATGCATCAAGAGTTATCTATTTTCAAAGATAACCCTTGACACTCTAGAAGCTAAGACGAGCTAGGAAAAAGTATGGGGTATTACAAAGACCCTTCTGAAAAACTTTCCAAAAGTGAGAGGTAAATTGAGCACCCCTTTTTGAAATGATGGACAACGAGACTCCATGAAACCTAACCAACTCTCTAATATAGAGCTTGGAATAGTCCTCAGCTGAATAAGAGGTATGGACTTGAAAGAAATAAGCTTATTTGGTCATTCTGTCTACAATAACCCAAATCGAATCATGTTGGTGATGTGAACAAGAAAATCCTATCACGAAATCCATGTTCACCTCTTCCTACATCCAAGTGGGAATACTTAACTCCAGCATAGAACCACAAGGATTTTGGTGGTCAACCTTGATATATTGATAATTAGAGCACTTAGGTACAAACTTTGCAATATCTCTCTTCATCCCACTCCACCAATATATTTTTTGCAAATCGTGGTACATCTTTGTAGCCTTTGGATAAATAGAGTAACGTGCACCATGCGCCTCTTCAAGATTCTGCTACCTCAGGTTATCTACACAAGACACATATAGTCTACCCTGGCAACATAACACACCATCTCCCCCTTAGGAGAAAACCTCTACTTTTTGATCTCTGACTGACTCCTTCAACTTAACTAGACTGAGGTTCATATCTTTGTTTTCTTTTACTTCGGCAACCAAATAAGATTCTAAACTGTTCTAGATCCATACACTACCCTCAGTTGAGTCAACCAAACGAACACCTAATCAAGCTAACTGATGAACCTGCTAAACCAACTTCTTCTTGTCATGCTCAACATGAGCCACACTACACATGGACAATCTACTAAGGGCATTTACCACTACATTGGCCTTGACTGGATGATACCGAATGCTAATTTCATAATCTTTCAACAATTCTAACCACCTTCACTAACGAAGATTCAACTCTCTGCGAAAATACATACTGCAAACTCTTGTGATATGTGAACACATCAACATGCACCCATACAGATAATAACTCAAAATTTTTAGGGCAAAAACAACAATTGCTAACTTAAGATCATGTGTGGGATAATTCTTTACATGAGGTTTATGCTGTCTAGAAGCATAAGTTATGACCTTACCACTCTATATCAAAATACAACCCAAACCAACTCTGGTAGCATCACAGTAAACAACAAACCCATTTGAACCATCTGGCAAGTTCAAAATTAGAGTTGAGGTGATTCGAGTCTTTAACCCCTAAAAACTCTTCTTATAAGAGTTTGACCACAAATTTTTTTACTGTTTTCTGAGTCAATCTGTACATAAGGGATGCAATAGATGAAAACCCTTCAACAAACTATCTATAATAGTAAGTCAAACCTAAGAAACTGCTGATATCTGACGGAGAAATGGGTCTAGGCCAGTTTCTCACTGCTTCGGTCTTTTGCGGGTCAACTCTAATGCCATCACTGAAAATAATATGGCCAAGGAAAGCTGCTGACATTAGCCAAAACTCACATTTACTGAATTCAGCAAACAAATAATGGGCTCTAAGAGTTTGCAATATAATTCTAAGATGGTCTGCATGATCATTTTTATTACGGGAATAGATAAGGCTATCATCTATGAAGACTATGATGAACATGTACAATTAATGCTTGAACACTCGGTTTATCAAGTTCATGAAAGATATTGGGGCATTGGTAAGATCAAAAGACATAACTAGAAACTTGAAATGATCATATCAAGTTTTGAAAGCTATTTTCAGAATGTCACTTTCTCTGACTCTGAGCTAATGATGGCCGTATCTGAGGTCTATCGTAGAGAAGTAACTTGCACCCTGAAGTTGGTCGAACAAGTCATCGATTCTAGGGAGTGGGTACTTATTCTTGATGGTGACTTTGTTCAACTGACAGTAATAGATGCACATTCTGAGAGAACCATCCTTTTATGCACAAAAAGGACTGGAGCACCCTATTGGGAAACACTTGACCTAATTAATCCATTATCTAGGAGGTCTCTTAATTGTTCTTTCAACTTTTTGAGTTCTGATGGAGCCATTCTATATGGAGGAATAGAGATAGGTTAGTTATCTAGAAGTAGGTCTATTCCAAAGTCAATCTCTCTTTTGGGAGGAACTCCAAGAAGATATTTAAGGAAAACATCTAGATATTCCCTTACTACTAAAACTGACTCAAGATTTAGAGTCTCTGAACTAGAGTCTTTAACTGGTACAAGATAGTAGACATACCCCTTAGATATCATTTTTCTCGCTCTAAGGTACGAAATAAGATGGGCCCTAAATGCTGAAGTACTACCCTTGTTCATTCAGAAACTGAAAATGAACAACTCTATTTTTACAATTGAATCATAGAAGAAGTTGAGCCAGTCCATGTTTAGAATGGCATCAAAATCAATCATCTCTAACTCTACAAGATCAATTGTATTGAATTTCTGGGATACTGTGACTGGATAGTTCCTGTATACCTTCCTGGTTATAATAGAGACACCTACTGGGATAGACACTGAAAAGGGTTTTGTTAAGGTTTTGAGACTGACTCCGAAGTTGAAAGCTATGTAAGAGGTTACAAAATAAAGATAAGATCCTAGATATAGTAACGCATAAACATTCAAATGAATGGATTTCAACATACCAGTAAATATATCAGGAGAACTTTCCTGATCCTCTCAAGACTGAAGTGCATAGAGCCTATTTAGGAGCTACCCACTGGTGGCACTGAAAGTGGCACCTGCAGAGACGGACAATCAGACTGAGATGGGGGACGATTGTACTGACTCTGTGAACCTACCTATGGACATTCTATGATTCTAGGACCCAACTTTCCATACCCAAAGCATGTATCGCTGCCAGCTCTACAAACGTCCTGATAGTTCCTACCATATTTCTGGAAAATGAGGATTTGTCTGAGCATTGTTCATACTACTCTAAGATTTAAAGCATGGTGCCTTGTCCTTGTTGTCATTTCTGAATTTTTGCACAGGCGCACTGGCCAAAGATGAAGCTGGGACTGAAGATTTCTGGCGAAACTGAGGAAGATTCCCATCTTCTTATTTCGTCTGGTTAAATTAAAGTTGTCTGTTCTAGACCTCTTATTCTCCCTCTATCTCTCTTTAATCTTTTCCTCTTCTATCTGCTGAGCATAGACTATCAACCTAGATCGATCCATCTCCGTTATCAATATTGCGGTCCTACACTCCTTGACCACACTGTCAGATACTCCAGACACAAACTTGCTTATCCTCGACCTGTTGTCAGCTACTACATGAGGAACATACCTGGGTAGCTCAGTAAACTTGAGGGAATACTTTTTCACACTCATGTTTCCCTATTTTAGATTAATAAACTCAAAAACCTTATCCTCCCTCAGCTCCAATGGGTAGAATCCATCTAAAAAGGCAGTAACAAAACTCTCCCATATTATAGGCCCTGTATTTGTTCCTCTATCCCATTTTCACTATTTAAACCATATGTGTGCTACATATTACAATTGGTACGCATCCAAATCAGCACTCTTACTAGAAGTCACCCCATAATGTCTTTTACCTTCTGCACCATGTTGAGAAATTCCTGTGGATCCTCTTCGGACTTGGATCCCAAAAATGAAGTATGATTTATTCGGGTGAAGTCCCAAATCCTAGATGCAGTAGTATTGGTCACTGGGTTGGCCTGAACAGCCGCTGGACGAACATTTTGAGGTTCTACAGAATGAGCTAGAGTGGTGAAGGCAGCTCTAAACTCTGCATGAGAAATATGCTCATTGAGGGGGTCTCCCTGAAGGTGCAAAGGTGCAGGCTGTTTTCTATTTCTTCTTCCATTAGTTTTCCTGGGAGGCATATTCTGTAAATAGAAAGAAGAGATAAATTAGGTAGAGAGTTTAACTAGAGCTCATGCTTATTTTCACAATATGAATACTAAAAAAGGGGAAACTCTTTCTAAAATATCTTGTAGACTCTTGCCCATAAGTATGGCGCACTTCACAACCATGCACAAGACTCCACACAATACAAATTTTAGACTCCCTATGACACGTTAAAACCTTAGGCTCTGATACCAAGTTTGTAACACCCCAAGAATACACCCTGGGTGCTACACGATGCTTACGGTCATAAGTGACCACAAGCCAACCCATAATGGTACCTGCTGCGAGCACTGAATAAAATAGGAAGGATCATGTGGGGAATCTAACTGAAAATGCCATAAGGTTCTTAAATAAAAAAAATAATACTTAATTCAAAATACTGAAACACTGTCTTAAAATAATACTATAAGACTATCAATATCAACTGATAACTGAATAAGTGACTAAAAGTATATGAAAGCCTCTACTAATTGACTATGGAGTTGATGGGACAAGTCCCCAACTAACTCCGAATGACTACTAATACTGAATATACTGAAGTAAAGATAACGGTCCTCAGAACATGAGGACTCACCACTGCTACTGTTGTGGATACGCATAGATATCTAGGTATGATAGGGAACCCGAGCATCTGAACCTATGATATGAAATACCATAGGCAAATAAATGAGTATATGGTCCGTACTTTGAATGTACTAGTATGCTAAATGAGGTTAGGTTGTTATGCATGGGTTCATGTGCATGAGTAATAACTGACTGAATGTATAACATGAAGTACTAGGTAAGAATGCATGAAAATCTTAAAGACTGAGAATGCATGAACAAGCATAAGAAAAGTTCTAAAATAGTCTGTAAACTGAAATATTGAAATTTGATAACTGATAAACTGTATGCTGTGGTCAAGAAAGACTGAACTGAATTCTAAACTGAATACTACAGCTAAAACCGTGGGAACTATCATCTAACTGACATGCCCCAATATAGACTGATTTGGGGCCCAACCTGTAACCCAGTTGGAAGGGTGTAGTACTATGCCATGGGTTACTAAAATGGCTGGGTCAACCCTAATCTAGCAGGAAGACTCATGAGATATATATATGTATGTCAACCCTACACTGGTAGGAAGATATATTAACCTACACTGGCTACGTAGTTATGTAACTCATGGACTGCTACTAAGGGTCACACCTTAAGATGGAAGGAATATCCCCATACCTGGGTTTGCTCGGTGCTGAATCCTATTCCCAACTGAACTGACGTTTATCAATAAACAGGGTTAAGCTTGACTGAACTCGCACTGACCATGCTAACTGACCAAATACTACTCCTCATGATTCGACTGGGACCCTTCTATAACAACTAACAACTAAGTAAAACAACTAAATTTTGGGTATCATAACCCCCAGGACTCGATAGCAATAAAAGCAAGATCATGATAAAACTTTAAGGGCATGATATGTAAGCATTCATTCAAAACTCATTCTTGTAGGCATTTCATAAAACACTTTTAATTCATGGTTTAAGCTAAACATGAGAGTAGTTTTAAGACTTGTGGTAGTAGTAGCATGGTTTCACTACTAAAATCACCAATTTAGGTTTAACTAAGAGAACAACACCATTTAAATAGGTGAGGATTAATAATAATAACAATTACATGTAAACATGATATAGAATAAAAATACATAGGGATTCATGGTTAAAATCACAATAACTTGTAGAAAATCATAACTTTGAATTTAAAATTGGATTCTTGAAGTCCATGAGTGAAAAGGGCCCATGGATGAACATCTAACATACCTTAATTGAAGGATTTGTGGAAGATCTTGGTATTTTTCTTGAAGATTGAGCTTGAATCTTGAAGGGACTAGGGCTTGTTCTTGAGAGAGAATGTTTTGAATTTTGAGTAAATTGTGAAAAATGAGGCAATAATGTAGTTTTGGGACATAAATCTCTTGTTAAAGTGAGGAGGAAAAGACAAGACTTCCCATGGGAAATTAAAATTTATAACAGGAACCTGAAATTGACCTTTACCGTGATCGCCAAGGATGTCATTGTGATTCCTCCGCGACGCGGTGCAATCACGATTATTTACTGGAATCTGACAATTTTGATTTGAACGTTACCATGACGCGGTGAAGTTACCACCACTATAGCCACCACGATGCACCACTATCGAGGTGAGTTGCTATTTTGGAAATCCAAACATGGTCCAAACCTTGTTCGAAATATCCGAAACCTACCCGAGATATGCTACTCATACCCCTCAATATGAATCAACTCAAAAATTTATGTCTTGGGGTTCGGAAGGTCACTTTAAAAAATAAACAAAGTTTAGAGGAAAAAAATGAAACTAAGTCCCAGACACTTAGCCAAATTTTCAGGTTCTAAGACTCTTGTACACGTACTACGGGGTTAATTGGGCTAAAATAATTTTGGGGTATTAAAATACTCCTCGCATTTGTCATATATCTAAAATATATATGAAGGTCACATAAACCAAAACAAGGCCATGTCGTCTGGTCACCTCAAGTCCACATGAACTGTAGGTCGCCTAATAACCCATTACAATCATCACGTCAAACCCAAGGTTCGGGTGAATCCCGAAAACATAATAAGAAAGCAAAAAAAATACTAGAAGTTGTAACTTGACAATGTCTAAACATTTCATAAATATCAACACTCTAGCCTATATACCCAAGTCCACAGTCATCCACAATACCTCTATACAAACCGATGTTTAGAAATGTATATGCCAAGACAAGCCCCAGACTATAGCTAAACCAAGTCAAAATAAAACTAAGTTTAAAGATAGGAGACCAAGAATTAATGTCTTTAAAAATAAGGAAGCTCACCATTCCATAGTCAATGCACGAACAACTTGGATCACCTAACCACTGCGCAGAAAGAGAATATGATGGTCTGGCTCCTATGTCTTATGGGGACATAGAGTTCAAAGATGGTAAGCGGTTGGAGCACTAGCATGTGACTCAAGTTTAAGGATAAAGTAGCATCATTATTCAACAGCACGCCAATATATCATATTCCATCATAATAATACACTTTATCCTTTCATATAGGTATAACACATGTAAATAAAGAAAGCAAAGCTTAACAACATTCTTGAACAATCATTTGTTAGACATGAAATGGAGGATTCCGACCTTCCACACTTACTTTCAACAATTCTTTTTAGGCATAGGACTTTAACCACAATCACATACCATTTGACAAAAGGCTTTAACCATGCTCACACATTCCTTATCCAAGGACTTTAACCACATACACAATCATTCAAACAAGGGACTCTAACCACATATACATTCATTTTAGCAAGGGACTCCGACCTCATACATATTTATTAGACAAGGGACTCTAACCTTATGACAAGGGACTCTAACCATATGCCATTTTTTTCAACGAGGAACATTAACATCAAGAGATCTCTTTAAGCAAGGGACTTTAACCTTGAGCAATTTCATTGGGCAAGGGACTCCAACCTCAAGCCATTCCATAAGGCAAGGGACTTCAATATCAAGCTTTAACAACTAGCATTAGTTGACATTAGGACTTTAACCCTTTTTTCATGCATCAACATTTATTCCATACAACATTTAAGGAATTTAACCATTTAACGAATTCAACACTATACATGACCCTATGGAACTTATGGAAGCCTTCATTGCTCAACCATTTCAATAGGCCATTGTTTTTATTCAATCCATCATACAATACAAGTTATGGTCATCAAGACCCTCACAAACTATTCACATTATATTAGCCATCTTATACCACATTCTCACCATACTTGGTTCGACACACAATTTAAATACATTATCATATTAGGGACTTCAACCCATTATTAGTCAATTAACCCAACATGGTCATCAATTATACACTACATAGCTCACAATACTTTTAACATACCATTTATCAACCATTTATACTTATTGGGTCATTGCCTTAGTTCAAAATATCACCAATATGTGAAAAGACTATTCACTTAGACATTTTCACAAATACCTTCTGTGCATACCATTAACAAGGCTATTTTTATGGTATAAAGCATAAAGATTAGGGTTAATCACAAACCTCATGTTAAACCACATACAAAATGAATCCACATATGAAAATCACCATCAATGACATGTATAAACATAAGTCTAAGAAAGAATCAACACTATCATCTTTAGGCAAGAAAACCCTTTTCATTAATTTCAAAATCACCATGTACACTTACTAATCTAAGTATGAAATACATGGATTTAGAGTTATTTAACAAGGGGAAGATTTACATGCCTTAGACAACTTGATTCACCCAAGAAGCTTGACTTCACTTTGCTCCTAGATGGATTCCCTTGAATCCTAGTCTGCAATCCTTCACAAATTATGTTTGAGAGAGTATTTAGGGTGTTTGATCCATCAAAATGGATGCTTACGAGGCTTAAAACACTTATATAGTGAGGGTATTAAGGTTTTTTTTGTTGGAAATGACCACAAGGCCCTCAGTTAAAAGATGGAAAATAAACCCATGCAAGGGTACGACTCACTTAAGGAACCATACCCTAGGTACGAGTGGTACCCTAACTCGTACCTTAGGCCTCACCTACGACTCATATACTGGTTAGGATACGACTACACACCTTTGAGTTATGTCCAAAGGGTACAACTTATGCACTAACACGTACACATCACTCATACCAAAAATAGTACAGTTTTGATCGATGCATCACTCTATATGATTGGTCTTGGCATGATCATACCTTAAGGTACGATTTGTTGGAGCCTCAGTTGTACCTACAATAGTGAGTGCCCCTCACCACACATCATAGGGTATTATAGGGGGTCACCAACTCATATCCAAAGGGTACGAGTGGTACTCTTAGTCGTACCAAGTCCAGAGACATCAAATAAAGGAATTTTTCAATGGTTCAAAGTCTAGGTGTTTCAATTCTCCCCCACTTGGATCATTTATCTGAGAATGATGGGTAAGGATAGTATAAACATAATTTAAAACATTATGAAACATCAAACAAACCTTTAAACAAGTTAGAATGAAGCATACAACAAGATTACAACACACATCATGATCATCATGGATTGACTATTTATTTTATTAGCTTTGGGACTCAAACCCATTACAATAAGGAAACATAAAATTTAAAGGCATTAGGGACTTAAAACCATGGTCTAACAAGAAATAGATCAATTCAATGCTTGGGGACTTTAACCTATTGTCTAGACAAGGCGTAATTCAATTCAACACATTGGGGACTTTAACTCATTATCTATCATGACATAAATCAAGGTAAGAAGATTAACACATACCTTTATCACAAGTTTCTAGGATGGAAAACAAATGTGGTTACTTGAACTTCATGTCCTATTCCACCTCTCAAGTAGGTTCCTTTGGCTTTTGGTTCCTCCATAGAATCTTTACCGAAGCGACTTCTTTCATTTTAAACCGATGAACATACTGATCCAAGATTCTCACTAGGATCTCCTCATAGGAAAAAGAGTCTGAGATACCAACATCCCTCAAGGGAACAACCAACGAAGGATCACCCATTCATTTCCACAACATAGAGATATGGAAAACCGGGTGAATGGAGTTCATACTAGAAGGAAACTCAAACTCATAGGCAACATTGCAACCCCTCTTCAAAATCAAGTAGGGGCTAACATATTGAGGACTAAGATTCTTCTTTTTACCAAATCGCATCACTCCCTTCTTGGGAGACACTTTCAAGAAAATCCAATCGCCAACACTAAACTCTAAGTCCTTATACCTCACATCCGTATAGGACCTTTGGCAAATTTTAGAGGTTTTCAAACTATCACTAATAACCTCACTTCTCTAAGGCTTGTGAACTAATTCAGAGCCAAGCTACTTACCCTTGTGAACTTCGTACCACCCATTAGGAGATCGACATCTCCCACCATACAATGCCACAAAAGGGTTCATGCCAATAATATAGTGGTAACTGTTATTATAGGCAAACTTAATCAAAGGTAAGTGGTCATACCAACTACCACTATAAAAATCACGCAAGCCCACACCATATCCTCCAATGTTTGGATGGTCCTCCATGTTTGCCAATCTAGTTGAGGCTGAAAAGTGGTACTAAGGCACACTTTAGTACCCAAACCCTTTAGGAACGAATTTTAGAAGTAGGATGAAAATATAGGACCATGATACGAGATAATAGAAATTAGAGCACCGTGCAACTTCATGATCTCCGTAAGATACAACTTAGCATGATATTCCATTGAGTAATTTGTCCTCACGGGCAAAACGTGAGTGGACTTGGTCATTCTATCAATAATGACACAAATAGAATCATATTGATTCTATGATCTAGGAAGACCGGTAATGAAATCTATATTAATAACCTCCCATTTCCATTTAGATAATGAAATCTCTTGATACAAGACCTCGGGCCATATGTGCTCAATTTCACTTATTGGAACACCATACACTTGGCTACATAACAAGACACATCTCAATTCATATTTCCCCTCTAATAGAACTCTCTAAGATCATGATATATCTTCGTTGAACTGGAATGTATATCATACCAAGATTTATTAGACTCTGCCATGACCCTTAGCCTTAATCCATCGATGTCTGGAAGACATAACCTACCTTGGTATCTCAAGATACCATCACCACCAATCATAAAGTCTGCAACTTTATGTTAACCCATATTACTCTTGATCTTTAATAAGTCGAGGTCCAAGGGTTGATTCTTCTTTATTTCAACAACAAGGGACGACTAAGATACCAGATGCATAAATGCACCACCATCCTCATAGTCAACAAGTTAAACTCCAAGATTTGCTAAACGGTGAATGCCCTTCACCAATTCCTACTTATCCCCATCCACATGGGCCAAACTTCCTATGGACAACCTATTAAGAGTATCAATGACTATATTTTCCTTATCAAGATGGTAAAAAAGACACATATCATAGTCTTTCAACAACTCGATCTACCTTCTTTGCTGAAGATTTTACTCCTTTTGGATAAACATATATTAGAGACTCTTATGATCGGTAAAGATATTAAAATGTATCCCATAAAGATAATGTTGCCAAATCATCAAAGATAAAACCACAACTAATAACTCTAGGTCATTAGTAGGGTAGTTCATCTCAAGAACTTTCAATTTCCTAGAAGTATAGGACACCACCTTACTATGTTGCATCAACACACAACCTACACCGACATGAGAAGCATTATAATATGCAAAAAATATATCACTACCCTTGGGCAAGGTCAAAATTGGAGCTGAAGTTAGCTTATCTTTAAACTTCTCAAAACTACCCTCACACACATCTGACCACATTTATAAGGGGGAGGCTACAAGGAATTTAGAAATATTTCCCCTTCTTATTTTCTATTTTGGGATATAGAGTCTAGTGTCTTGAGGATCCTTTAATATTTGATTTACTCGTATTTCAGATCATGCCTCCCCTAAGATCTGATGTTTGTAGAAACTCCAATAGAAACTCTATCCTACCTAAGGACGATGTTAGTTGAACTCACCCAATCTATAGAGTGCAGACCCAATCTAAGGTCTCTGTTCCAGATTGTACTGCCTTACATGGAATTCCACCGGTTCATACTATTCCTCTTTGGGCTTCTCGGGATGATAATAATCATGCACTAATGCCTTGGAGTGATGTTTTGAATGTTGAATTTTTCCAATCTATTCATCTTCTTACTCAGTTGGTGGCCTCTAAGTCCCGTTAGACTAATCGTATTAGTTTTGTTGGTCCTTTATTGAGGTTACTTGGTTGGCCAATTTATGAGGTGAATCCCCTGACCTTTATAGGATTTAATGTTGAGGAGGATCCTTAAGGGTTTTATCATAAAATAGAGAAGGTATTTAGAGTGATGTATGCTACTGATTCATATGGTGTAGAGTTTGCTACATACTAGTTAAAGGATATTCTTTATTAATGGTATGCGGAGTAGGAGGAGTTGACTGGTGATGATACAGATCTAGCTTTATTGGATAAGTTTTCAAGTGCATTTCTTGATTATTTCTTTCCTCGAGAGTTAAGAGAAGCTAAGGCTGAGGAGTTTGTGAATTTGAAGCAAGGGAAAATGAGTGTGAAGAAGTGTGCTTTGAAATTTCAGCAATTGTCTCATTATTCTTTAAAGTTGGTGTCTTATATAAGGGTGAAGATGAGAAAATTTGATTCTTGGTTATCCCTTGACATAGTATTGGGGTGTAAGGATGCTATGTTAAACAATGACATTGATATCTCCAAGAATGTGGTTTATATGCAGTAGGTAGAGGATGAAAAGAAAATATACACAAATATGGGGAGAGACCGAATAAGAAGTTTAGGTAATTATTAGATAGTGAAGGTCAGCAAACTAGTGGGTGAGATAATAGATAGTGGAGCAAGAAGATGACTTGGGGAAATTTTGGTTTAAATTCTTTGGCTAGTGCTGCTTATACCAAGCCATTTGGTGATCTCCATTTTTATGCTAGCAGTGTTCCTAAGGCATAGAGTTCCCAATATCAGTCTAGTGGAGCTTAGTAAGCCCCACCATATCCCCCTTGTAGATTTTGATGTTAGCTTCACCAGGTTTATTTTGATGAGGGGAGAAATCAATGCTTTAATTGTGGTCATCTTGGTCACAGGAAGCATGACTATCTTACAACTAAGGTAGCCACTAGGGCTCATAAAGTTCCTATTACCTTTTATCCAACTTCTACACCAAAGTATGCTACTTCAGACATCGATAATGGCTCAAATCATCTCTATGTTCTTGCTACCTGTAAGGAATCTGAGGCATCTCTTGATGTTGTTGTCGGTATGTTATAACTTTTCTCTGAAGATGCATATTTTTTTCTTGATCCAAGGTCTACCCTTTCTTTTGTAACCCATATGTGGCTGTGCATTTTGGTTTTGGACTCTAAATTATTTCTGACCCCTTTTTTGTATCTACTTTGGTAGGTGATTCTGTAGTTGCTAGAAGGATCTATAGGGGATGTGTGGTATATATCCTTTATAGAAAGATATTGGAGGATTTAGTAGATCTTGGTATGGTAGATTTCTATGTAATCTTGGGGATGGATTATCTTCACTCATGCTATGCTTCGCTAGATTGTAGGACCCAAAAGGTTAGTTTCCAATTTCCTACTAAATCGATAAATAAATGGTCGGAGGGGGGGGGGAGTTCCTTACTTCGTAAAGGGAGGTTTATCTCTTATCTTAGATACCAAAAGTTGATCTTTAAATGGTATCTATATCACCTGGTTTGGGTTAAGAATTCTTGTTCTGAGGTCTCCTCTTTATAATCTATCCCTATTATCAATGAGTTTACTAAAGTTTTTCTCGAGGATCTTTCTCATATTCATTCTGATAGGTAAATAGACTTTGGGATTAATCTTCTACTAAATACCCATCCTATCTCTATTCCTTCTTATAAAATTGCTTTGGTTAAATTAAAATAGCTAAAGAAGCAGTTAAAGAATATTCTCGATAAGGGATTTATTAATCCTAGTGTTTCCCCGTGGAGTGATCTTGTGTTTTTCATGCATATGAAAAATGGGTCTCTTTGAATATGTATAAATTATCGATAGTTGAATAAGGTTATAGTGAAGAATAAGTATACTCTTCCTAGGATCAATGATATTTTAAACCAACTTTAGGGTGCTAGATAGTTTTCTAAGATTAACCTTCAATTGGGTTATCATCAGTTGAAGATTAGGGAGGTAAATTTTTCCAAGACTACTTTCCAAACATGTTATGGTCATTATGAATTTCTAGTTATGTCATTTGGGTTGACTAACATTCTTGCTACTTTTATGGATCTTACGAACTGTGTGTTTAGATAGTTTTTGGATTGTTTGTTATAGTCTTATAGATGATATCTTGGGGTATTCTATGAGTGGGAAGGATTATCCCAGTCACCTTTGAATTGTGTTGGAGACTCTTCAAGATCAATGGTTGTATGCTAAATTTTCTAAGTGTGAGTTTTGGTTGAATGTTGTAACTTTTCTAGGGCATGTTGTTTCTAGTGAAGGGATCAAAGTGGATCCACAAAAAGTAGATGCGGTTAAGAAATGTCATATACCCATGACTCCAACCAACATTTAGAGCTTCTTGGGCTTAGATGGGTATTATAGGAGGTTTATAGAGAGCTTCTCTTCTATTATCGCTCAATTGACAAGATTGACTAGGAAAAAGATTAAGTTGTTGTGGTTTGATGCTTGTGAAGGTAGTTTTGTGATGTTGAAGGATAACCTTAATTCTGCTCCAGTTTATACCCTGCCCGAGGGTACTGAGGGTTTTGATGTATATTGTGATGCACCCTATGTGGGCTGGGTTGTATGTTGATGCAACAAAGTAGGGTGGTGGCCTAGATAGGTTAAGGATCATGAAAGGAATTTTTTGACTCATGATTTAGAATTGGCGATTATGGTTTTTTCTTTAAAAATTTGGCGCCATTAATTATATGGAGTGCATATAGACAATTATTTAGACCATAGGCGGAGTTGAATCATAGGCAAAGTCGGTGGCTTGAATTACTCAAGGACTATGATATGAGTTTTCACTACTATCCAGGTAAGGCTAATGTGATTGTTGATGATCTTATCAGGATGTTCATAGGGAGTTATCTCATATGGATGATGAAAAGAGAGAATTTATGAAGGATATTTATTGGTTGGCTAATTTAAGAGTTTTCTTCTTGAACTCCGAGGATGGAGGAAGGATTTTTTAAGAGGTGGTGAAATCATCTCTGGGTGTTTTTGTGAAGGATAAATAGGATTTGGATCCCATACTTATGCAGATTAAGGGTGATGTAGGACAAGCGAAAGGGATTATTCAGACTTTGAAGGATATGCTAAAGGATTGTGTAATTGATTTTGGAGGTAGTTGGGTTGATTGTTTGTGTCTTATTAAGTTTGTGTATAACAATAGTTACCATCTGAGTATTCAGAGGGCTTCTTTCTAGGATCTATATAGTAGGAGGTGTAGGTTTCCTATTGGGTGGTTCAAGGTTGGTAAGATTAGGTTATTTTTTCCTAATTTGGTTTGACAAGACATGGAAAAGGGGAAGGAGATTGGAGAAAGACTTAAGACTTCTCTGAGTTGCCAGAGGTCTTATGCAGATATGAGGAAATAGAAGTTGGAGTTTGAAGTAGGTGATTGGGTGTTTTTGAAAGTATCTTCTATGAAAGGAGTAATGAGATTTGGGAAGAAAGGGAAGCTCACTCCCCCTTATGTTGGTCCATATCAAATTTTAAGAAAAGTTTAGAATGTTGTTTAGGAGTTGGATTTACCTACGAGTTTTGATTCTATTCATTATGTCTTCTATGTGTCGATATTAAAGAAGTATGTGAGTGATCCTCCTTTGGTTATCCCTATGGAGGATGTTCATATTCCAGATTCTTTGTCTTATGAGGAAGTCTTGGTAGATATATTAAATATGAAAGTTCGTAGGTCGAGAACTAAGGATGTGGCTTTGGTGAAGGTGCTTTGGAGAAATTAGACGGTAGGAGAAGCTACTTGGAAAGCTAAAGAGGACATAAAGTCCAAATATCCATTCCCATTCCCTGTGTTGGATAAAAATGTTTGAGGTATGATTTCCATTTTCTATCTTGGGGTATTTTGAATTTATCATTTGGGTATGTGTGCATTCTTTCTTGTTATAATGTTAATGTGTGCCTTAACTCCTCATTTAGGGATGACTGATCCTGGGGGAGGAGGGTAATGTAATACCCCAGGTTTTGGACTCTAAAAGTTTATGTGTGATTGTTCTTACTGTACAGAATACATCTCAGGTGATGAGTCATAGGCCATCTTCATGAGTCGTATAGTTCCAATCGTAGCCAAACAAGTAAGGTTGCCTAATGTTTCTATTTTTATCATGACTTAGCTCTCATGAGTCGTAAGGCCTGGTCATGAGTCATAGGTTGTGACTATGACCATTCAAGTGAGGTGTCCCAGAGTTTCTACCCAGGCTATGAGTCATGTGACTTATCTTGATTAGTGACCACGAGAGGTTACCTAACCCATAGAGACTGGATGCTATATTTCCTGCCTATTTCCATTAAAGACATTGTGGTTTTTTTCTCTTATCCCATTAATTTCTGCAACTCAAAATACTCATTTAGCCCTATTATCTCGAGTTTATCAATATCAAACACAACTCTTATCCTATTAAACTTCCCAGTCAAGAAAATCTAGGGTATTTAAGGCTTAGTCACCTAGGGTTTAATTGTGGTTTTCTCTCCAAATTTCTTTGGTATCCAAGCATGTGTATCTTTCCTATATAGTTTTTATACAAAGCATGTGTTTGATTTTTATCCATGTGGTTTTAATTGTTGGATTTTAAAGGTGGGTTGAGGGGCTTGGAATAGTTATCATATGAGTCGATTTTCTCATGGTTTTGAATTTGTTATTTATGTTCTATCTCATGGTTTTGAACAAAATAAATGCATGGGTGGGGGAATTGGCTTTACCTTCCGCCCAACTTGGCTAATTGGTTTCGAAACATGGATACATGCATAACTGAACTCACTTTTGGAACCTTTATTGCATAAAATGTTAATGGAACTTAAAATGATTTTCGAAAGGCCTTAGTGGCCATGGATTGGTTTTAAATTAGAAACTTAAGAGTCAATTTAGATAATCGGTTTTGGAA
The DNA here is from genome assembly GCA_030864215.1 of Capsicum pubescens. Taxonomy (NCBI): domain Eukaryota; kingdom Viridiplantae; phylum Streptophyta; class Magnoliopsida; order Solanales; family Solanaceae; genus Capsicum; species Capsicum pubescens. The sequence continues at coordinate 150,930,130 of CM061543.1, read as the reverse complement.
TGGCATATTGTAATTGTCTTGCAACCTTAACTTTATTTGGTATGATGATACCAACGGTAAATTCCTAATTAAAAGATTCCTTGGTTAATGGATGGTTATGTGTAAATTGTTTTAATTTAGGCTTAAAGGGGGTTGTGCAGCTTATCGTGGAAGGTGGAGGTCTCGGGGGAACCGATACGGGAAACCACATTTACCGAAGTAGGGGTCTTGGTGACCATATGCATAGTTCACACTATAGATATAACTTGGAAAGGTTGGGGTTAAAAATTCCCTAACTCTTCCTCGAATTTTCATAGTTCATGCGGCTAATACTTGCTGGGACCTTTCAGTAGGGGAAACTGAACCCATATAGCCTGTGGGGGCCCTTAGGATGGTTAGAGCTACACAATCCAGATTACTTATTTTAAAATTCATGCTTAAACCTTGTTCACCATCCTGACATCTTATATATATGTATATATGAATGTTTGCATATGGTTTGTGAATGTTTTGGACTGATTTGATTATGGCATTATTTTATCCCTTACCTTAGTTTCATGTTAGTGCTCATCCCATTAACCGTCAGACATTGCATCATTTTAGGATTTAGGGTCCTAGGGGTTCTTCGATTACTTTTGTGTAGAGTTAAATGGTTCTGGTTCCTCTGTTGGTAGCTTGAATTGGCGATCCTCCATTTTCCAGAAGGCTTGTTACTTCTTGGTTTCATTATCTTGTCATAGACTATCACTTTTGGATTCCTTTGGCTATAGTTGGGGGCATGTCCCAACCTAGGTAGATGTTCAATTTTATTAGAGGCTTTTGTGGAAAAAGTGTGTGTGGTTATTGTTTACTAACTCTTTGTACCTATTGAGCTATCTATCTATCTATCTATCTATCTATCTATCTGTCTATCTATCTATCTTTCACATTATGTGTCTGGGTTGATTTCGCTATTATATTTATTATGCTTAGGTGACTAGGCAAATGGAGTGGTCTATGTCCTCAGTGGGCTTAAGATACCAATCACTACTAGGCCTGGGGTTGGGTCGTGACAAAATATGCATAATAGCATAAAAAGGAATGGAACTCTCAACTAAAGTAAATAGTATTGATAAAAGAGTGGACTAAAATTGGACTGGGATCATTCTCAGTCTAAGTTCTAAAATAGTATATTTAGTACTAAAATCTATAATTCATTGAGTATTGTGGTATGATTCTTGTTATAAAAGAAATCTATTGGTGAAATTGAAAAGCGGGAATAAATTCCTTTTTAGAAAACAATAATAAAATCAAAGGTTTTGTTGGAATTATACCTTTAAGTGAGCATGAATTCGCCTAAAACTATGCATGCCATCACCAGTATCCAAAATATACTATTATAAGTGTCTAAGATTCTATAACCTAAACTCATGCCCTTTATAAAGGTGGAATATTCACCTGGAGTCCAACTGGTGTAGTAACCATGGTCTGAATCCCAACAATACAAATTTAATATAATAAGACCCAAAAACTTGAGAAACTATGGTAAATGAGGGCATAAACTAATTTCAAACCTAACAAATTATAACACATAAATACTAATTAAATAATTACCACAAAGTTAAATTCAAGTTAAGAAATGAGAAATATGCTAGATATATAGAAGAAATTAAAGAGAAATTGATGTTTGGAGGTTGCATGATGAATTCTCTGTAAAACCCTTGAGCTTTCTTGGGTTGGGAGTTAAAGAAGACAGAAGTAATGTTTGATCTTCTAAACGGAAGGAAAAGGGTCACTTTGATGTTATAAAGTTGATTATGGGGTAAAAGGACCAAAACCTCTCACCCTAAGTGAAAAAAATTAAAATTTGACAAAAAAATTCATAGCAACACACCACGCTGCTATCACAAAGGTTAGCCTCTGTGCCACGTCCTTATCGTGGAGGTTAAGTGGCGTGGCACACCACAATCGCGGAGTCTTACTTCTTTGAGCTACCAAAATAGCCCTAAACACCTTTTGAAAATTCAAAAACTTTCCCAAAATACCTTTTAATATCCCTAATCTTAATTCAAGTAAAAAATTGTTATTATGCACGCGCGTGGGTAAAAATAAAATGGTCAAAATTTTATGGGGGACTTATATTAGCACCCCTTTGGATCATTCATCCTCAAATGAGGATTTAGAAATTTTTTAGAATGATAATAGCAAGAATGCAGTAGAATCCAAAGAAAAATTCAATATGCGATAAGAGGGAAACAAAACTCATGCCTTAAGCACTTTCATCTGTGTTGGAAACAAGAACAGGTATTTAACTTTTATATCTTCCTTAGATTCCTATCTAGATTCTTCCACCTTTTGATTTCTCTATAGAACCTTCATCAAAGCTATATCCTTAGTTCTCCATATGCGAACTTTCATATCTAATATCTCAACCAGGACTTTCTCATAAGACAAGTAATCCGTAACATCAACATTCTCAAAAGGACCTATCATAGAAGGATCACCCACAATATTTTTCAGTATAGACACATGGAAAATAGTATTAATCAAACCCAAACTTGTTGGTATATCTATGTCGTAAGCATTCTCCTGAAGATGTGATATGAACTAATGTAACAGGTCCTGAGCTTTCCCTTCTTTCCAAATCTCATGACTTCTTTCATAGGAGAAATCTTAAAGGATACTGAATCACTAACCTCAAACTCCAACTCCTACCTCCTTATATCCGTATAAAACTTTTGGAGACTTTGAGTTAAGTCTTTGTCTAATCACTTTTACCTTCTCCATGGTTTAGTGAACTAAGTCAGAGCCAAAAACCCTAGTCTCACCTAAATCAAACCATCCAATAGGAGACCTATACCTTCTACCATAAAGAGCTTCAAAAGAAGCCATTTTGATGTTAGAATGGTAACTGTTGTTATAAGCAAACTCAATAACATGAAAATGGTCAAGCCAACTTCCCTTAAACTCAATCACATAGTCCCTTCTCATTTACTCAAAAGTCAGAATAGTGTACTCTGTTTGTCCATCCGTTTGAGGGTGTAAAGCAGTGCTATGGTTTACTTGAGTAACCAAAGTTTTTTGGAACCAACACCATAAGTAAGAAGTGAACTGCATACCTCGGTCTAAAATGATGGACACCGGAGCTCCATGCAACTTAAATATCTGTTGAATGATTAAGTTAGCATAATCCTCTCCTTAGTAGTTTGTCATCATAGGAAAGAAGTGAACAAACTTAGTCATTCTATCCCCAATGACCTAAATATAATCATATTAATTATGAGACCATAGAAGTCCCATAATGAAATCTATATTAATCATCTCCCACTTCTATATGGTCAATTCTATTTCTTGGGATATGCCACGAGGCCTCAAAAGTTCTATCTTGACTTGCTGACAAACCATACACATAGCAATAAAATTTGCCATGTCTCTCTTTATATTATCCCACCAGTAAATTTCTTTCAAGTCATGATGTATTTTGGTTGAACCAGAATAAACTATATATCTTGACTCACGGCCTCAGCCAAGATTCTTTCCCGCAGGCCCATCAATATTAGGAATACACAATCTTTCTTGATACCTCAAGATGCCTTCTCCCCTATCTTAAAATCTATAACCTTTTGCTGACCCACATCATCCTTAATCTACATAAGTATGGGATCTAAAGAGTGCTTCTCTTGCATCTTAGCCCCAAGAAATGATTTAACCACTTCCTAAACCTTCACTCATCCATCCTCCTAGTCTATAAGATACACTCCCAAGTTAGCTAGCCTGTGAATATCCTTCACCAACCCTCATTTTTCCCCATCAATGTGAGATAAGCTTCACATAAACAACCTATTAAGTGCATTAAAAATAATATTCGCTTTAGCTGGATGGTAGTGCAAACTCATGTAATAATCCTTAAGAAATTTAAGCCATTACCTCTACATAAGATTCAAAATCCACAAGATTACATCAAAATCCACCATACCAAGTTCTATAAAATATACTAATGTATCCCTATGAAAGATGGACACCATACAACTACAATAAATTTTTCTAGCAATAATAAAATCAGCCACTAGAGTAGATGCAAAAAAGGGGTCAGAAATATTTTTAGGACCAAAACCAAAGTGTAAAGCCACATAAGGGGTAGCAGAAGATAGGGTAAAGCCCGGATCATCCAAAAAATAAGCATCATGGGAAAAAAGTTGTAATATACCAGTGACAAGATCTAGGGATGTCTCAAATTCATGATGATTAGTAAATGCAAGAAGGTAATTCCGGCCATAGCTGGTTCCCAAAGTAGAGCCCTTAGGTGCAGCCACCGAAAAAGTGGCGATCGGGACTTTATAAGCTCCAGTGGTAACTTTAGCTGTAGGACAATTTCTTCGCACGTGACTAGGATGACCATAATTAAAATAAAAGTTTCACCCCTTCTTATAATATCCATATTGAAGTTGTCCTCAAAATCTACAAGAAGGATAAAGTGAGGCTACCTTAGGAACAATGTAAGCCTAGAAATGGCGATCACCTAAATGTTTGGGATAGGGAACACTAGCTGTTGAATGTGAAGTTCTCTAATTCTTCTTCTTGGTCCACTATCTACAATGCCTTCCATTGTTCTAGTGATTTGCACTACGCATTACAAACCTAAACTTGTTGCTTTGCCTTTCTCCCATCCCTACCTACTTCTTGTTCTCATCCTCCACCTATTCCATATTAACTACCAGCATAGATATGTTTATATCATCATTATGTATTGTAGCTTTACACTCTAACACCAAATCACTACACAAACTAGAAGCAAACTTCCTCGTTGTAGACCTCATATTAAACACCAACTATGGAGTATAACGGGACAATAATTGGAACTTCAAAGAATATTCCTTAACACTCATACTACCTGCTTTAAGTTTACAAACTCTTCATCCATAGCCTCCATTAACTCTTAAGGATAGAACTTATCACGAAAAATAACTTTAAAACTCATCCCACACCACCAGCTTAAAACCATCACCTCTTATCTCTTTTTACTCCTCATACCACTGGTAAACCATCCCCTTTAACTGAAAAGTAACAAACTCCACACCTTCAGAATAAGTAGTATGCATAAAACTTAAAATAGTATCCATCTCATCAATAAAGCCTTGAGGATCCTCCTACACTATAGAGCCTATAAAGTTTGGTGGATTCAACCTCACAACATGGCCAAACCAAGTGACCTCAAATGAACAAACAACAGAACCAACATGATAAGACCTACAATATTGTGTTGCCACCAGTTGAACAAGCATATGAATAGGCTAGCAGAACTCCACATTAGAGATATCTCCTTGAGGTGACTGAACATGGGTATCACCAACACGGGAATCCTACGAAGGACTAGTAGAAATTGGTGAAACCCTACGTGGAGTGGTGCAATCAGGAGAAAAGACCCAAGATTAGGTTTGCACTCTATAAATAGGGTAAGTTCCCTCCTTATTTTCCTTGGGTGGGATAGAAGTACCAATACAGTTTCTATGACCACCAAATATTCGAAGAGGCATGATTTGAAATGCAATTAAGCCATGATTTAGAGAAGTTTCATGATAACTAGACTCTATGGACCAAAATAAATCACAAGAAAGGGAAACATTCCTAAATTTCGTATAGCCTACCTCTTATAAGTGTGGCGCGCTACATATCTATAAAAGGGTATCTACTCGACATGGATTTATGGACACCCAGTGACCCTGAACCATGCTCTTATACCAAGCTAGTCATGACCCTAACCTGAGTGGTCCATGATGGGCAATCTCAAGTCCACCATGGTCCATAGACAACCCCCTTAGTCTACCTCAAGAGCACATAAATGAAAACAATGAAAGCTAATAAATCTATAAAAGATAAATAAATACCAAAAAAAAATCCAAACAAGACATCCTTGTTATCCCAAAACTATTAATAAAATCCTCTAAAATAAAAATACCAACTTAGTTGGGACATCCCTCCGACTATGACAAAAAGAGTCCAAAAAGAAATACTAAGACATTCATGGAACTAGTGAAATGACAAGACTTTTTGAAGATGAAGACTCACAACTTCACAACATATCTATAGACGTACCACACCATCTAATGATGCACAAGAGTAATGGAACGACTCTCAGACCCTACATTATGAATTGATGCATTGTCCAATGACAGTCAATGGGGAGAGAACTATTATGTAACTAAGGGGTAAGGGATAAAATAATTCCATGTAGGCCACACATTCCTGAAGGCACCCACGAGATATATGTTTGCAGCTCCCTCTTTGGGAAGGGCCCTGTGCATATTAGTTGCACGAATTGAGAAAAGCCTAAATACACAAAGGTTGTATCCATACAAAATATAACGTGTATCCAGACACATAGTCAAATAGACTCTCACGCCAACAAACATCATTTCCAATGTTTCCCCCTCCTCTAAGACTACACATTCACGGTGAGCTACATGACTCTCTTTAAGTCTAAATTAAAATAGTTTGCACATAAACCCAACCACTAACCAAGGAGTCTTTATTAAGGGATTTTCCAACCTATAGTAATACCAATATGCTTTCAAGCTAATTCAATTATGCCAAACCAGTCCATATAACCATTAGACTCCCTAGTTCTATTTAAAATTCAAAACCATGACCACTATGGGCTTTCCAAAACCATTGTCATTAATTTATCCATTAATTCAATGCAATATTTTTAAAGGACAAATTAACCTATGTGAATATTCATATTTAAAACTAAGATTGTAAAGTGGGTTGAGGTTAATACCATTATCAAGAAAAAATTTCATCAACTTTGGGAAACCTATTTCATCCATTCAAATTATTATCATAATGCACCAATTAAATCCTAAAAACCATCAATCAAAGCATGAATAATACATTTAAAACATGGGAAAAATAATTCAAGTAATAACAATCAAAATCCCTCGACCCAATTTCAAATCCAACAAATAAAAATATATGAATATTGATTAAATAATTACCACAATGTAAACTTCAAGTTAATGAATGAGAAACATGCCTGAAATAAAGATGAAATTGAAAAGAAATCAAAGTTTTGAGTTTGAATGATATATTCACGATAAAACCCTTGAGCTTTATTAATTTGGGAGTTAAAGAAGAGAGAAGTAATATTTTGATCTTAAAACTAAAGTAAGAATGTCACTTTGATGTTATAAAGTTGTGTAAGGCTTACAAGGACAAAAAACCCCTCACCCTAACTAAATAAAATGAAAAATTCATAGCAGCATGGCACGCCGCTAACACGGAGGTTAGCCTCTATTCCACACCCATTACATAGATTAAGTGGCATAGCATGCCACTATCACAGAGGCTTACTACCTTGGGGGTCCTAAAATGTCCCTTAACCCTTCCAAAATTTTCAAAACTTTCCCACAATACCCTTTTAACATCCCTAATCATAACACAAGTAAAAAATTTACACTACTCATATGGGAGGATCAAAAATAAAATGGTCAAAATTTTATGAGGTCTTACATTAAACGTGTAAATGTAAATTACTTGGGATAGTTTTCTGATACTTCTCATATCCAATTCCTTTACACCTTATATGGTGAATTTTCTTCCACTAATTAAATAGATGTTTGGTTATATGTGAAGTGGGTACCCCCTAGAATGGGTCTATTGATATTAACCCTTGTACAATTCTCGTGCATTGAGGATTTATCGGTTTTTTCTTCTTTTTTTTCACTTTAAGGTTGTAGATTCAAGGATGAATTTTTTTCAAAAAGGAGATAATGATACAATCCAAATAGCCTCCAGAACTTTAGATGGGATGATTATGATGCTAGAGGTACTGGATGACTCCAAAATGCAATCAAAAGATGCCAATTGGATGATGATAGCCTTTAAAGAGGGTCAAGGGACTTTAAGGAGGTCAAAAGAGTATAAGATATTGCTAAAAATCCCCCAGGAGGTTACTTGTGCCTCATTAGCTTTGGAGGTGCGTCTAACTATCTCTAGATATACTATAGCATGTTAAAATAGATTGATCTTCTACTGAGATGCCCGTAATATGTGCCCCATCTGCTTTAGAAAATGCCGAAGTGGGTTACCTAGCTTTCTTATTCCAAATGGGTCACTTTTGGTCCCATAAGTTGTAATAATTAACCCAAGACTATAAATAGGAGTTTTCTTTCATTTTAGAGTAACTTTGATGATAAATGAATTATCACACTAATGTGAGTGAGTGTGTAATCTTGGATTAGCTTGCATTTATTCTGTTTTTAGAAACATTAGTTGTTTGGGAATTAATTCCCTTTTTGTTAACATATGATTTAGTTTCTTTGGGTGGTTTAACTAATTTAGGATTAATGGTTTGATATACCCTTTATTTGAAATCACTTTCTTTCACCGTGTCTATCTTTTGGCTTTGTTGTCTATATTTATCTTTCATTCTTTGTTTCGTACTTTTAGTTTAAATTCGGTAGTTTGTTCTTGTATCAATGACCTATGTTTTTCTTTCATCATAGTTTGATATTAGATCCTAGGTTTAGCATTATTGTTGATAGAAGAAAACGTATCTAGTAGCATCCCAAGGATTGGTACGATACAATCAGTATCCTATCTTTGGGAGGCTACAATACATTCTTAGGAAAATCTCATACTTTTATTTGTTTTTGTGTATCTTGTCTATTTTAATTTATAGATTATCATTTGTATCACTATTTTGAAGATGTCTATGATAGGGACATGGCTATCGAGGTCAAATCCCCCTAGCCTACTTCTAGGGCTACTAGTAAGGAAGAGGTAGAGGTCAACCAAAGGTTGAGGTCAAGCTAGAGATTCAGTACTTGCTCAAGTCTATGTCTGAGAGCCTTTACTACAGTTAATTATTGATCATGATCTAGAGGTTGCAACTGAGGATCTACCACCATAGTAGCTAGTGTTCTAAGGATCAGCCCAAGCTCCACCCTAATTCATATATTCATTTTTCCTCCATGATTCCTTGTACACTTAAGAGTATAATTGGATTCCAACTAATAGATGAAGCCTAAACTTCAGCTTAGGGGCAACTTAGGGTTATGTTGGTATAGAAGTGCCACCTATAATTATGACTCCCAAAGTAGAGGTCCTACCTACACTAATAGTTCCATATCCAACAAAATCCCAACCATTTATGACTTTTAAAGAGCAGAAGATACTGGGTTAGTGTCTTATATTGGCTCTATTAAGCTTTGCAGGATCTCGGGGGAAGGATGCATTTGAATTTCTTACCAGCTATAAGGACAAACTATATAATTTGGGTTTTTTCAAGTTATAAAACATAGAATACACTATATTTTAGCTTGATAGAGCAGTGAGGTAGTTGTAAAGAGGATATCTTAATTCTAGGCCACCTGGACTCCTCCTATTATATGGGTTCAATTTTCTAAGGCTTTCTTAGAAAAGTATACGCCTCACATTATGTGTGAGAATATCAAGGATGAGTTTATGGGATATAATAGGGTTCTACGACCATGGTAGAGTATGAGATTTGATTCCATGAGTTGGCCAGACATGCCACCATAATTGTACCTACTGAGCATAAGAGAGTGTGGTTCTTTGTTAGAGGATTATGTTTTGTACTCTGCATAACTACTTTGAGTTTGGTAGTTGTGGGTAGAAAATTTATTGATGTTGTAGATTATACTCATACTTTGGAGGATTTTAGTCACGAGGATTGTTGGGCGATGATAAGAGACACCATCATCATAGAATTTATTATGGGAATCATAGTTCTTTATAATTCAATAGTAAAGGTTTCCTGAGCTAGTAGCTGTATCCATAGTTATATTGGCAGCAGGGTTAGTCTTGCAAGACCATTCATGTCGTAAGACAGATTATAAATAGGGGTTATCCTTGTTATAATGATTTTAGTAAATAAGGTAGTGGTTAGTCATTAAGGCGTGTCCAGTTAGGGTCTTCAAGCCAAGGTGGAAAAACTGGTTTAGTCAAACCTTTTTGTCAAGTTAGAGTGACTGAGATATATTATAATTGTGGTCTTATGGGCAATTTCCCTGAGAGTACCCCTAGTGTGAGATGATTAAGCCTTCTATATAGAGTGTTCTTCCAGTTAGGTTAGTGCTGCCCTAAGTTAGAGGTGGTTCACAAGGTTACAACAGTGGTCTTAGGGTTCTTAAGGATATACTTAGACATGCAGCGTAGGTGGTTGGTAGGCACCTTCTGAAGGTTGGGGGTTATTTATATGTTGTTCCTAGTAGGTTAGATGATGGGCATTTAGATATTGTTATTATAGGTACAATTTTGGTGTACCATCAGCTAGCTTTTATGTTATATGATCTAGGTTCCACCTATTCATATGTTTCTTATTATGATGCATCTCGATTGTGGTTGTCTTGTGTGCTATTAATTTTGCCTAGATATAACTACTTCTTTAGGAAACTCTTTTGTAGTTGATCGTGTGTATTGATCTCATATTGTGACAATTCAAGTGTCAAACACTCGAACTGATCTTATTATGCCAACATGGTTGATTTTAGTGTGATTCAAGGAATGAAATTGTTATCCCCCTATCAAGCAGTCATGGATTGGATCGCCAATATTGTTGTTCCTGGCGTACTCGAGTTATGTGGAGAAGGAATTCATTTGTGTATCTATAAGGATTATTTCTTATATTTAGGCTAAGAGAATGGATAAATATGGTGTACGTCTAATAATGCATATGTTTTTTATATTAGTATAGAGAGTCCTCTAATTAACTCAATTTTAAAAGTACATGATTTCCCAAACATTTTTCCTACTAACTTACCTGACCTTTCTCTGAAGAATTATATAGAATATGTTATTGATCATGAGCTGGGCACCTGACCAGTTTCTATTATATCTAACAATATGGATTCTACCGAGCTAAGAAAGGTACATATTTTGCATCATAGCATTTTTGGTTAAGGGTTTATTATATTGAGTATCTTGCAATGAGATGGTCCTATCATGTTACAGAAGAAGAAGGATGATTCAGTAGGTATGTACATCAATGACAAGCAGTTGAATAAATAGATAGTGAAGAATAATTGTCATATGACACGTGTTGATTGGATATTTTACCATCTACATGGTTCAATTGTGTTTTCTATGATTTACTTCAGATCAAGATACTATTAGTTGAGAATAGGGGATATGGAAATACCTAAGGCAACCTTCAGGACTTTCTACGACTATTATGAGTTCTTAGTGATGTATTTTGGGTTGACCAATGCCCCACCAATGTTCCTTGACTTGACGAATCATGTACTCATGACTTATTGGGACTCTTTCACGATTGCAGTGATTAATGACATCTTATTTACTTTAGAATTACCGAGAGTCACAAGCATCATTTGAGGATAATTCTCCATAATTTGAGAGATCAATAACTTTATGCCAAATCCTCAAAGTTTACATTTTTTCTAAAGCCTGCATCATTCTTCGATTAGATCATAGTAGACTCGATAAAGATTGAAGTAGTTTATGATTGTGTCAAGCCTAGATCTTTCACTAAGATTCTTCATTTTATTATGTTGGAAGGCTATTACAGATGGTTCATTAAGGGGTTCTCCTCTATGAAACTCCTATGAACATATTTACTAGGAAGGAGGTTCTATTTTAGTGGTCTAATAAGTGTGAGGAGAACTTCTTGAAGCTCAAGACATTTCTAACTCTCGCTTCTCTTTTGACTATTCTAGTTAAGGGAGAAAGGGTTACAATATCTTATGATACTTCAGGTGTTTTTGGGTTGTGTTTTGATGCAACATGGGTGAGTTATAACATATCATTTGAGACAACTAAAGGTGCATGAGAAAACCTACGCCACCCATGACTTGGTGTTGGCTTGGTAGTTCTTGCACTTAAGAGTCGGAGGCATTACTTATATGGTGTTTTGCTATGAGATATTCATTGACCACCATTGTCTTCAGTAAATTATGACTTAGAAGGAAATTAATTCGAGACAACATAGGTGTCTTGAGTTTCTAAATGACTATGATCTCTATATTAGGTACCATCTAGTAAAGACTATATAGTAATAGATGTCTCGAGCCAAAATGAGGTTAGTATGGAGAGCTTGGCCTTGATTTCAATTTTTGAGTAGCCTTTGGCTTCGAATATCTAGTCCTTATCCAATAATTTGATTTGTCTTGGCATTTTAGATAGCAGAAGGATTCTTGCTAGTATTCATGCCAGGTATACTTTGTTGGAGCAAATTTAAGTTCAGTAGTTTGAGGACAGTCAATTATGTGGAATTCAAGATTAGGTGTTGAGGGATGAGATAATGAGGGCTTCCAAAGACTCAAGGGTATTTTGGTATTTGTTGGTTGCATCTGTGTTTCGAAGGTAAGAGGCTTGATTCAGTTGATACTTCAGGAAAATCATAGCTCCAAATATTGTATTCACCCATAGACAACTATGATTGATAGAGACTTAAGACAACATAACTAGTGGAGCAGTATTAAGAGAGATTAAATGGACTTTGTGGCTTTATATTTGTGTTTTTAGAAGGTGAAGGCAAAGCATTTGAGACTAGGTGGCTTACTTCAGAAGCTACCAATTCCTGAGTGGAAGTGGGAGCAAATTACTATTGATTTCATGGTGGCTTACCCCATACCTCTCATGGTTCGGATAGCATATGGGTTATTGTAGAACAGTTAGCCAAGTCTGCTTATTTCCTACATAATCAATCTCCCAATAGCTATGAGGACTTTGTTTGAATCTATGTTCGATAGGTGGTTCATTTCATGGCATTCCATTGTCTATGTTTTCATAAAGAGGTTCCTTGTTATCTTCTAGATTCTAGAGGGATTTTTAGAAGGAGTTGGGTACCCAAGAACCATAGCACAACATTTCATCTTTAGACTAATAGATAGTTAAAGCATACTATTCAAGTTACAGGGGATATACTCTGAGCATATGTCATTGACTTTTAAGATAAGTGGGAGATATTTTTAGCCGTAATAAAGTTTAACTATAATAATGTATATAATTTAAGAATTTAGATGGAACTATTTAAGGTATTATATGGTTGGTGGTTAAGACTTCTTAGGTTAGGGCACAAGGTATCAAATTACTTTGATAGTAATTAGATAGAACTCAGGTTTTTCATTATAGGCTTTGGGCAGCCCAATGCAAACAAAAGAGTTATCTTGACCATTGGCTTCCTACTTTGAGGTTTTGAGTTAGTTATTTTTTTTCCTTCACATGACACCCATTTAAAGGGAATGATGAGGTTCGAGAAGAGGGGAAAGCTCAGCCCCAGGTACATCAAGTCGTTAAAGATCCTTTAGAGAGTTAGGGAGTTAGATTATGATTTAGCCTTATGTCTATCCTAGTCATCTATTCATCAAATTTTTCATGGGTCGATGTGTTAGCATACATTCGATATAAGTCTCACATTCTCCAATAGGACTTGATTTAATTAGATGATAGATCGGCCTTCCTGGAGGAGTCCTTCAAAATTTTAGATTGAGATATTATGCGATTGCATTCCAGATATATTACAATGAATAAGTCTTAGTGGAGACACTATCCAATTGAGGAGGCTACTTGGGAGACCTAGCAAGCGATACAGACTCAGCATGCGCTCCTGTTTGAGCCTTTCAGTACTTCATAAACCTTTACTTTCATAGGTAAAAATCATTTGAATAGAGGATTTTGTAATGACCCTCCAGGTTATATTTTTTTCCATACTTTTTCCATATTTAGAGCTTTCCTATAACTACCTCATGTAATTTCTGACTTGTTGGGACTGATAGTTCGCTTCCTGGGTAGTTTAAGTGAACTCTAATGAAAATTTTGATAGTTTAATTAGCTTTAGAACATTGATTTTAGTGTAGGAGTACTCTTTTTTGGGTCCTGATAATTCCAAGCTTTTTTTTTTGTCAAATTGTCCTCAAATGGAAATTTGGATGGTTATGTTGAGTCTAGAATGCTAAATTTTATAGGGTGGCATAGTTTATTTTTGTGTACAGGGTTTCAAAAGAATCACGAGCACCTAGTTTGAGTCTTGATTTAGTATTTTTCTGGTGTATAAGCTCCTGATGCGTGCAAAAATTGGCTTTTGCAATTGAGTCCATGGTCTTTTCAAAAGGGTCAAGAATTTTTTACATCAGCATTCTAAAGCTAGCCATAGAATTCATGAAGATGAAATCGACTTGGACGGTCCAGGATCCTTATTTGCATCTCTAGTGGATTGGTCGGTTTTGCAAAGGTTTTGTCCGATCTACTTTTTATTTGCAACAGGGGTCCTTGACACGACCCAAATTGGGGAATTGTCGTAATGGGCATCCCAAGTCAAACCATGACTGGGGACCACCCCCATTACCCAACCCAACCTTTAGGCATATATCCTAAGTCGCAAGAATTTTGAACACATAACAAGAGAGTGTTTATTACAAGTCCTGACTCTTGGATAGGTCTATGACCCTGACCAATACAAGAAAGTCTCACCAACCAATATCCAACCAATAATCATACCCAAAACCAAAACAATAACCAAGAGAATGTCCATAACATAACATAATAGGATAGAACATTAATAAATTCCGTCGAATGGTATCAATGCCAATACCAATGTTAATACTAAGGCTAACACAACTACTGAGACCGCCAATTACAACCATTAGTAGTTCCACAAAGACTCTAACGAAAAAAAAAAATCCGGTTGGGACATGACTCCAACCATAGCCAAAACCAATGTCCATAATACAACCAAAGTATGAAAAGATGTCCATGATATGAAATGGAGCTTTTTGAAGTATGGAAGCTCACCACTTCAATCCAATAGTTGATCCCAAATCCGATCACTAAGTAGAAGGAGTATGATAGCCGGTTCCTGCATCACATGGGGATACATCCACCTAACGATGATTTAGCGGGTGAACGCTAACAAGTACTCAAGATAAGGATAAAGTAATTCCAATATTTAAAACAAAACAAACAACAATATATACACATATCCATAAATATATAGATATATAATTCATGCCGGGAAAGGGAACCAGGATTTACATGCATTTAAAACAATTAACATGGGTATGTGTAGCTTAACCATCCTAGAACCACCAACCATCCTAGAACCACCCATGGTCTATATGGGTCCAATGTAACCACCTGAACAAGCCTCGACGCGTGTAGTGGCTCGAATCAAAGATACCATAGGAATAGGGAATTCCCAGGTACCCTTCGCTCTCTATGTACATATATACAAGTGTAACTTAGGGGATTCTCATGTCTACCATGTGGTCATCATAACCAATTTTAATGTTGGAAAACATGAGTTTCCAGTATCTGTCCGTTGGACTCACACCTTCATGGTTAGCTATCATACCCCTCCATTGTTGCCAAATTAAAACCATTTCCATATAACTAAACCACCATTCCATTTATTATTACCCAAGGTTATCAGTAGTGATATCATCATACCAACTGTATCTTGCAAGAAATTTCCTTAGACAACTTTTTAGAGATTAAAGGGTTTCCTATGTACCCATAAATTGCATTATTTAGTTGCTTGGGGGATTCACATATACCCCAAAGTATGTTCATTAATGTGGTTTCTTGGAGGATTCCCTTGTACCCAAAAGAATGTTCGATTATCCATAACCATGACTAACAAGACTTTACTAATTAACCATTTCAAACCATTTAAACCATATATACCATTTAGGATTGCATTACCAAGTTATACCATGAAATAGTTCCATTAAAAGTTCAACAATATATCAAAAACATTCTCATAGACATTTTATCAAACATGTTAGAGGCATAGTGTTTCCAATATGAAAACCAAGTATCAATTAACCATTCCCATGCAACAAAATGTAAAATCCAACATTAAAACATGTAAATCTATAATTTAAACATAGGAAAACCATAACAAAGTATGTATAACAAAAACTCCCAACATATATTTAAAAACCCAAAACCATACAACATTCATGCCATGAAAACAATTCATAAAATATTCCTTTAGCTGGAATAAATGATGAGAGAGGAGTAGCTTTCCTGAGATTGAAAAAAAGATAAAGAGAACTACACTTGTAAGTTCCAAATTGATCCAATTGATGAAACCTTAGACTTTCTTAACCCAAGAGCCTTTGAGAGAATTTGAGAGAGTTCTAAGTGTTTAAGTGATTGCGAATAAGTTAAATGAATCCCCAAAGGGCATTTTATGTTGTGAGGTCCTTAGGAGTTATAAGAAAAAATGCCCAAATTACCCCTATTTTAAACTGTATAAAAGCCCCATAGGTGGGTACTATTCCACCATACCATCCATACCCTAGGGTACGAGTGTTACCCTTACTCATACCATAGACATTACCTTAGACCCTCACACTGGTGAACATACGACCATGCAAGAAAAATCGTATACAAGGGTATGACTAGTACCCTTAACCCATGCACATAACAGTAGCAAGGGGGTTGAAACTATCCAACATATGATTTGGACAATACGACTCGTTCCCTATCTCACAACCATTGGTGAGACACGCGTACTCAAATCCAGGTTAATTTACTAAGTTTCAAATTAAGTGAAGAAAAACCCAACCATATAACCTATCACCCACCATACGACTCATGCCCACCCAAGTCGTACCCATTCTAGAGGCTTAACCATCCAACACCACCCAACACTAGACATTATACGACTAGACATTACTACCTGTACCCTACCATATGACTACTACCCCAACTTGTATGATGTCCAGAAGCCAAAAACCTAAGAGATTGTCTAAGGACCAAAATCCAGGGTGTTTCAGTCCTTTAATTTAAAAAAAAGTGGAACTCTAGAAGTATGAATAGTGTTCCCTTTGTTATTTTCATCTTATTTATATGTACTTTTAACAATTGCTGACCTTGGAGCTCAAATCTTTTTATTAGGTTCATAAATAGAGCAGGGATTAAGTAGGAAGTTAAAGTGAGCATTTTGTGATCATGACATTGTAGGTTTCTGGCCAAATTTCCTCTTAGATCTCTAATTATTTCATTATCTTGTCATTTATTATTGGGTCTGATGTGGGGAATGATCAGAGAAAAGGCTCATTATACCCCGAGGGAATTTATTTTGGTTTCAATTATGGGATTCTACAATTGAAGCCCATGTGCATTGCTAGCTAAATTTCTGAACCAGGGCAAAACTTTGCAATATGGATTTATTTTGTTATTATCACCTTGATGCCTAAATTATTATATTAATTGTGTGGCAGCAGTCAGAGGCTTCTTGGATGGAAAAAGATCCATTATAAAGGGCTCTCGAGTGCTTTTTATGATGCCCAGGTAGGTTAGGATTACCTTTCTCTACACAATGCTTTATTATTGTATTTATATGGTATTATTCTAGTTGAGGGAGGGTGCTTATGGGTAGGATAGTATTTTAGTAAATTTATGATTATTTTAACAGATTAAAGGGCTTTAGGAAAGATTCTAGCTTCAAAATAGTGAACCCCAAGCCTCACTAGGTATGGTTTCATGCATGGGTATTTGATTATATGTCCAAATTGATCTAGAAGTCCTGGGTAGGTTAGATCTAGAAGTTTTACTGTTGATTTGTCAATCAGACATCAAATATCACAAATGGATTCTTTCTAACACCTTATAAGTTTAATAATTTTAACAATCAATGGCCTCAATTAAGATCCATATGTCTAAGAGATTCTATAAAATGAACTTATTCAAGTTATTGTTTAGACCTATTCCTCAACTATATCCCATTTTTAAGGATGATATGGGTTTTAAGGTAATTGGGGTCTGCAACCCCTAATTCTTAATTAAAACATAAAATAAATGCAAATTTTATATCAATTAGCTAACTGGGAAGACAAATAAACAAAATCTATGCACTAATCATAACCTATTCAATCATAACCCCAAGATAAAGAATTAGCTACTCATAGAGAGAGAAAGTAGAGATATACCCAAATTTCCATCAAATTGATCCATAGAAAATAAAGAGAATACAATATCCAAGTTTTAATTTCAATAAATCTTTTATAAAAACTACTAATTCTTCACTTTAAAGTCACTCCAATGTTTCTTAGATCAATAAAAGTACAATAATGGTTGAAAGACCTAACAAACCCCTTTTGACCACAAATTCCCGTTTGCCTGATATTATAAAATGCCACGACACTACTTGAGTAGGTCAACGTAGGTGACACTGTTTAGGACATTTTGGCCACCTACATGTGCATGTTCCTTAGATGCATGTGCAAGTACCCTCCCGCACCTCCAGATGATCCCTAAAGCTCCTTTTCTATCATATTTGACTACCCATTGACGTGAATAGTGATCATCTTCATTTTCAACCTTTACCTGCACAAATGAGAATCATACATTAGATAAACAACAAATCAATGGAAAATCATGATTATTTAATCTATAAAAAATACTAACATGTATTTAAATTGATAACTGATCAACCCCCAAACTTAAACTATTACTTGTCTTTATGAAACCAAGAATGATCTAATGTGATAGGGTATTATGACAAGAAACACCCCAAAAGAAATCTATACTAAACATGTCATGGCAAGAAATAAACCAAACGTTTTCAATAAAGACATATCTACGAAGAAAGGAAGCAATTTAGTATCAAACGAATTTTCCAAGTCAACAATGCTTCTTAAGAGTTGACGCAAAATCTTCAAAGATCATCTCAATCTTCACAAAGAAACTGACCTTTTCAATTACCCAAATCAAGAGTAATACATCACCCTCTAGTCTAAAGTATTGATGCTTCTCATAAGCAAGATATAGATCCACACACAAAAGACATTTCAATTCTTAAAAAAGATTAAATAATTCAAGAATTGACATGCACTATTGAAAATAAGTTCAAGTACAACGAGTAGAACCATAGGCTGACCCTTTGTGTTATTTTCCACTAATGTGAACTAACCTAGTTTGGAGTCACCAAGGTCTTGTGTGTCTAGATAAAGGTTAAATATGCGGGAAGGAATATATGGATTAAGTGACTAAAAGACCTCCTTCAAGTCAATCGCTTATCCCTTTCTAACCCATGATTTTTCAAGTTATCCACCTTATTCCCCATCAAATCATTTCCCTTGTTACCCTTAAACTTTAGCTTAACAATTACCAAGAAAATCCTATACACTATTTTCTTTCATCACTTCTTTGGCTCTTTCAAGAGATGTTCTAACTTCAATCCGTTCATAGCCTTTCGTTTTTTAATTTCTCTTCAAGTTATATGTGCTAGGCTATTCAACCATGCCATTAAGCATATTTTTTATCTCTTAAGCTCATAAATTCGACAACCTAATATACATCTTTCTTAACTCATATATGCATATCACAGTCTTTCCCTAAACTATGAATTTGAACTACCCTTAAATAAATCTCACCATTACCCCCTCCCTAACTTAGGCATTCACATACATTTCCTTACATATAATTTTTCAATGAATCAAAGAAGGTTAAGTACAAAAAAGGAAGATTTCTAAAAATGGTTTAGGTATTATAGCAAGGTTATCATTAAAAGAAGAAAAAATGGGCAAAGGCTCAAAGGGGTTACTAAGGAACAATGTTAAGGTGGGAATTTGACAATTTGATGGGTCAAATATTCCATGGGTCATCCTCTAAACCAAGCTTGCCTAGGATTTGTCCTTGAATATACTTGAGGAAAGTTCTACACTACACATAAGTATAAAAAAAACTCACCTCACAAGGCATCGTACTCATTGATCAAAATTTTTGTCTCCCAACTAATTTGAGCAATTCAAGATTAATAAGAGACTCGGAGTCAAAGACTCATTATTGTAAGGAGAGAGCAAAAAATTCAATTTAATGGCCGCACTTAAGAGAAAGCTAATAAACATCCTTGAACTTTTTGCAAAAAGAAAACTATATTTTTAGTTTTTTTTGAAAAATCATTTCAATCCTTGTCAATGACATTTTGAAAGAATTTCAAACTTTTGTCTACTCCTAACAAACTCAAAGGACTACGTACTCATGGGTGAAATATCACTCGATTTGACAAACAAACTAAAATAAAATAAAAACAAAAGACAAAAAGAAAGAGAGAAAAAATTTTTGCTCCTTGGAATAGAATAGAGTATCAAAGAAACCCCTTGGAGTTTATCGGACATGAATATAAAAATGGCAACAAGAACAATGCGCAACAATTTTGTAAGCATCACCGAAAATACAAAATAACAATAAACGATCTCAATCGGGTACCACATTAATATTAAGGGCATGAAACAAACCCAACAAGGGCAATTTCCGACATCATCATCAATATGCTCAACAACAGCCATATTCAAAGAAATGATAATCATGAAGTTCAAGCCCCACAAGGGTTAAATCTAAATAAGCATCATAATATAAAATGTAAATAAACATCAAAATGTAAAAATAGAGTATGTCTATATAATACATCCAACCAATGCCATCAAATGAAGGGTATGAGTCATAAGGTGATAGTGAAGGGTCCCCGAGCTTCTACCTTGACTATGACTCATGGTGATAAGTCGTAACGAGTCCTCATAAGTCGTAGAGTGACCTGTAGTCAATAAAAATAACTTTATAGTGTTTTATTAATGGTACTTTGGACATTTCCCTTTTTCCTCAATAATAACCCACAACTTAAAACCCTATTGGGGACACCATTATCATTCATAACATAATCAAAGCAACTCTCAAAACTCTTTCAAATTCTCTAAAGCAAAAATACTTAGGGTTTCTCAAGGTTAGCAATTAGAGCTCCCAAGGGTTAATTTCTCTTTGTAAATCTTGTCATCTCAGGAAAGTTACTTTTCCCTAAATACTATTTTGTTAAAGTGTGTGTTTTAAATTATTATTCATATAGTTTTGATGTTGGATTTGGAACATGGGTTGAGGATTTTAAATGTTTGTTTCTAAATAATTTTGCCATGGTTTCATGCGATTGTTCATGCTTTATTTATGGTTTTGAACTTCTGGGGTTCATGGCATTGTGAATAAACTAAGGGATTGTGATTTCCTCTAATTTTGTGAATATTGATAATTTAACTGGTAACAATCTCAAGCAAATATTGTGAAATTGGTTTTGGATATGAAAGTTATGCTTATTAAACATTCTCTGGAAGTATTGCATGTAATATAAGGCCTAATTAAAACCTTAATGGGTTAGAGTCCCAAATTGGCAAAACAAGTTTGAGTCCTAAATTGGCTATACATTTTAAAGTTCTATTCGCTAATTGGGTTAGAGTCCTATTTTGATAAATGGTCGGAGTACTTTTGGCTATTAGGTTAGAGTCCCACACGACTAAATAGGTTGGAGTCACATGGGCTGAGGGGTTAGAGTCACCATTGGAAATGTGGTAAACTCTGGCAAAATAATAGGCTTGCAAGCGTGAGGGTATGACGATACTTAAGATGTACCTTAATAAATGACTCCTTCCTTAATGATTGCAAATGTATTTAAATATTTTAATTAGGCTTAAAGAGGTTGTGTAGAAAAGTTGTGAAAGTGTAGGTCCCGAAGGATCAATACTGGAAATTGCATTTGCCGATGCAGGGGTCTAAATGATCGGTGGTTTGAATACCCCTTATTAGATGATTGGGTGTTCAAGTCACCCTTAGTATATGATTGGGATGTTTGAGTCTCTCGTGCATATATATTATTATTATTCTCTAGTTCGTGTGGCTATACTCACTGTGGCCCGAAAAGGGGGTGAGAGCTAAGGCCCTTATAGCCCATTGGTACTATTAAAATGATTAAGATACATAATCTACACTAAAGTTTTACTTCATGCTAAGCCTCGTTTCCTATTCCCAGCATATGGTATACACATGCATACATATATATATGCATTTGATTATGTGCATTGGATATGAATAATTTTGAATTGTTGATCATGACATTATTTTATCCCTTAGCTGAGTTACATGCTAGCGCTCAACCCGCTAACTGTCTCCTAATGTTGTATCCCCACGCGATGCAGGAATTAAGGATACATCTACTCTTTCGGCACAGTGACTAGGTGATCATAGGAAATCTCGTGAGTCATATTGAAGTTGTAAGCTTCCATACTTTGGAAGATATCATTTCATATTTCGATTTCACATTGTTATTGACTATTCTATTGGTTCTATTTTGCTAACGTTGGGGAATGTCCCAACTTATATTGTCTTTGGTTTTGTTAGAGGTTGGTGGATATTATTGTGGATTAGGTATGGTTGTTGACATTCTTAGATTTTTTGATTTTTGATTATTCTATCTTGTTATATTTTTGGAATTCTGCCACTACGAGTGTATATTAATCTGTTTGATTAGGCAAAGGGGGTGGTCTATAATTCACATCGGACCTAAGATACCTATCACAGCCAAGTCATGGTTTGGGTTGTGACATACACACAGGACTAAAGAAAAAATGAAAAACCATATAAAGGGTAACATATGAAAAAGTAGACCCTGGATCAAGTAGACAATATAGATCACGAGAGAAAAGTTATAATGTACATGTGGCAACATTAGGAGATTCCTCAAATTTCTGATGGATGGAAAGAGCATAAAGACAATTCCCGCCAATGTTGGTACTAGAAGTAGCACCATTTAGTGAAGGAGCTAAATAAGTGGCAACCAAAACCTTGTTAGCCCCAGAAGAAACCCTTGAAGGACACTCCTGTTGGATGTGGCAATGCTGCCCGAAACTAAAATACTGATTCTTCTCTACCTCATAATGGCCATGATGAATCTACCCATAGAAAGGACAAAGAGGATATAATAGGGATGATTGGGATCCACTGGCTTGAGGTTGGGCACCTTATGCCTTAGGAACAACCCTAGTCTAGAGACGATAATCATCAGATAGCTTTGGGTAGGGAGCACTAGCCCTCAAATAAGAGTTGGAACATCCCCAATTCTACTTTTTCCACTATCTATCACCTCTAATACTATTCTGATGGCCTCCACCCTATTCTAAATATCTGAACTTATATTTTTACCTCTCTCCCATATCTTACTTAATAAGAGGACACATGCCGGATTTGAACCAAACTTAGTGGGTAATAATGAGAGGCCACATATATAATATACAACAGAACTCAATAGCCTAGACTGTGCAGTTATACCATTATAATAAAAACACCCATGGGCTATATCGGTTCAACTCCCCCTGCTTAAAGGGCCTAGTGCATCCACATGAACAAGA
This sequence comes from Capsicum pubescens, assembly GCA_030864215.1. Classification (NCBI taxonomy): domain Eukaryota; kingdom Viridiplantae; phylum Streptophyta; class Magnoliopsida; order Solanales; family Solanaceae; genus Capsicum; species Capsicum pubescens. Next base: position 150,907,016 of record CM061543.1, on the reverse strand, counting down.
ATATAATCATGTGTATTATATGAAACAAGGGGACTCAAACAAATAGTTATATATTAAGGGTGACTCTAACACCCGATTATTTAGACCACCATGCCGGAAAACATTGTTTCTAGTATTAGTCCTCTCGGTTCCTCAATTTTTTCATGGAAAAATACTCAACCCCCTTTAAGCCCAATTAAAACATTTAGCACATAACCCATTCATTTAATTAAGGAGTCATTTACTAAGGCACGTTTAGCACGTAAACCATTCATTTAATCAAGGAGTTACCCATTAAGGCATTATCAAATGGTATCATCACACTAACTATAGCTTAGAAGCGAATGTCATTATGTCAAATAAAGTTGCCAATGGGACTCTAAACCACTAACCAATAGAAGTTCAACCTATTTAGTCATTTGGGACTCAAACACATCAGCAAATAGGACTCCAAAGTTCAAGTTTAAAACTATTCCATAGATGTCGAGGATTTCTAAAAACTATTTAAAACCAAACCAAGGACTTTTGAATCAATTTTTATCTATTTTAACCATTTATGTGATGCAATTGCTTAGGTGAGTAAGTTAACCAATACGACAATCCATATTTAGAAACAAATTATACAAGTGGTTTGAGGGAATACAATTTCCAAAGCCAAATTCCAACAAAAATTATCAATTTAGGAGAATGTCTGGACCCCCCTTCCAATTCCCATACCCATGAACATAATTTGTTAAAAACCCACAAATTTAGAATAAATAATTTCATATGAACCACAAATTTTTTTTTAAGAATTAACCATTCCAAAATCCTTAACCCATAGCAAAATCCACAGTTAAATCCAGGTAAATAATCGTGCAATAAATTTCTTTATATAAAAAAAGTTTAGGTTAGGAACAACATTCCTGAGAATATAACGATTATGGAGAGAAATCACCCCTTGGAAGCTCTAATGGCAAATCCTTAGAAACCCTAGTTGTTTCATGACTTAGGGATTCAACAGAGTTTATGAGTGTGTTTAATTTGTTTAATACTAAAAATAGGGTCCCCAATATGTTTTATGATTGTGTTACAATTTGTGTAGGAGGGAATTTACCAAAAAGACCATAAATAAAACACAGAAAAGTATCCCAGTGACCGTAAGTCACTTTAAGACTCATGAAGAAACATTACGTGTCGTCACCACGACTCGTGGTTTGGTAGCGTCCCAAGGAATCCCCACTGTTGAACCTATGATTCGTACCATTCAACTCGTAGTCCAACATTACGACTCTAAGGTCCAATCGTAGTCATAACAAAAACATAGGACCACTACACTAGTCACCTTATGATTAGCGTAGTATGACTCGTAGTGAGTCTTTATAACTTATTAGGTATCAGTCATAATCAATATAGTAGCATGTACAATACTTACATGTCAAGCTATAATTAGGGTCCTAAGACCCGTATTGACTGACTACGACTCATAGGATGAGTCGTAGTTTGAGAAATGAAGAGAAAAACTCAAAATTTTCAAAGGATAAAATTCTGGGTTGTTACTAAACCTTAGTCGCTCCGGGTCCACCATGTGGTAATACTTAAGACATTTTCCCTTCACCATAAACCTCCTCTGCTCATGATCTTCTAATTTGATTTCTCTACTTGAATAGACATTTGAGACTACAAATGGGCCCCACCATTTGGTTTAAGTTTTCCCATGAAAAGTTTCATCCAAGAGTTCAAGAGGAGCACACCATTACCAACATAAAACTCTCAGTTCAAAGTCTTACCATTATATTGTCTCTTAATTTTAATTTTATTTGAGAAAAATTCGAAAGCAAGTCCCTTAATGATTTTTTCTATGGTCCACCTAATAACACTAATGAACTTTTACACAAATAATTTTGAGGCCTCCTCTTTCCAAGGCAGTATTCATCTGCAACAGTGATTGGAAATGTATTATTCTCTCCAAAGAAGATATACCAAAGATGAAAAGGCAATAACTTATGTTCTAGTTATGGTTTTAAATACTAGGAGGTTTGTTAGGTGGACTTTCATGAATTTTCAAATGAAGATCCAACTTGAAATGATTTCTGGTATAAGATCTAAGACACGTCAAAAAAGCAACCACCTCATTACATTCTTCGATAACCTAACTCCCTAAGTTCCATGATACACCCACCATGGGGTCATCTACATAATCCTCTTTCGTGATGCTAGCCATATCATTATCAATCACATCAATTATTGAAATAACTTGCAAGTCCATTGGTTTCTTTATATACGCGCATACATTGAACGACAATTATTCATTATTAACTCAAAACATTATTTCACCATATTTAACATCAACCAAGGCCCATTCAGTAGCCACGAATGGCCTACCAATAATAATTGGGATGCCATGGTCTATCTCACATTCCAATACAATAAAGTCGGTCGGGAAGACAAACCAAACCACTTTAAAAAGATCATCATACAAAATTCTCACATGCCTCTTAATATATTGATCAGACACTAATGGACTTATTATAGTTGGCCTGGAAGAATCCAAACCTAGCTCTTAAAATACTTCCAATGGAATCCAGTTAATGCTTACCCCAAGATCACATAATTTTTTTCTAAATTTGTATTCCCTAATAGTTCAAGAAATAGTGAATGCACCCGGGTCTTCTTTCTAGACATTATGGTACTATAATTATGGGTTTCCTTGATAGATTCAATATCCATGATTCATTTTATTTTGACCCAGTCCTTTATAAATTTAGCATAATTGGGTATGTCTTATAAAGCATCTAACAAAGCAATATTCAATTATAATTTGTTAAATTTTTCATGATTTTTTTTTATCTTGGTATCATTTTCTTTCTTATTTAGCCATTTAGGAAACTAGGAGAATTTTAATTTTTTGCATAGGAATAATCAGTGTTTCATCTAGTTTTGAAACATTATCATCAACCACTTGTGGTACTTCTTTACTTCCCACACTTTCTTTAACTATCTTCATCTTTTAAATGATTGACTCATTGGTCTTTGGAGCCATATCATTTGACTTCTCTACTTGCTTTCTACTTTTATTTGCTTGTTTATCACTTACTCTTTTATTTAGGTCTTAATCAAGATAAAAAACATTTTTACCAAAATTTCGATCGCTTCTAGTGATAATGGCCATAATATGAGCATCATTCTTATGATTAGCAACCATTTCATTGGGAAATCCACCCTTTGGCCTTGCATTAAGATGAGTCGATATCTGACCCACTTGAGTTTCTAGTTGTTTGATAGAGTTCAATTAGAAATCAAAATTTGATTGAATTGTGAGAAATCACTTTGTATCTCTCTCAACATATTACCTCTTCCCACAACACCCATTAAGATACAAGCAAGGATATTTTCACTTTTGATCTTCTTCGGATCAACAAAGCTTGAGTCTGTACCGTTGGGAGTATTATGTGGAGGTATGTCTCAGTCATAATCTCTATTCATATTGCTCCAATCCAGGTATCTATCATGATATATATCATGCTAATCTCTAAAACAATCATATTACTTCAAACCTTAATTCCCTCCTTGCCTTTGATAGGTAGGCACACACCCCTCCCCCACCCCCAAAGCTCCTATTACATTCTTAGAGAGAAGATCAAGTTGATTCATCACTTTAGCCATTTTATTATCTTTTCCCTCATCCTTTCTTCTTTTCTATTGGCTTACAAAAAATATAGAGAGAACCCCCATAGCCACCTCCATATCTCTCTTCTTCCTACCTCTACGTTTCTTGGTCACTTGATCTAATAAATTTGCATCGACATCATAAGTTTGTTTGATAATAGATTCTCCAGATGCATTATCAACTACAATCTTTTTCAATTGATTTAATGACCTATAGAAGATTTTAAGAAGTCTTTTTTCTGGGACCTCATGATTTGGGCATTGCATTATCGTATTGTTGAATTAATACCAAGCCTTATGTAATGGTACGCCATTAAGACGACAAAAATTGATGATTTTATTGCTTAGTTGCAACATCCATGAAAACAGAAAGTACCTATCAATGAATTCTTCTATGATCTCAACCAATGAAGTGATATTTCTTACAAGTAAAGACTGCAATAATAAGACCGTTTCTCTCATCAATGAGAATTGGAAAAGATACAAATGGATTGAATCTTGAGAGATGTGGGCGATATCAAATTAAGACACACATTAATGAAATTCCTCAAGTGTAGATTATCATCCTCATGTGATTAACACCCAAGCAATCCTTACATTTGAATGAAGTTTCATGCTAGTAACATGAAAAACTCTATTTTTGGCCACAGGTGGAATACAAATAACACTATATTAAGCCGCATCTCTGAGGTGATCCTCATTCTTTAGATGCCCATCATACGTACCGGTATTACTATCATGTTGGATCATTGTATTATATATTCTATAATCCTCACTAGAGAAAACAAAAAAATAAAGTAAAATAAACACTACGACTAACCCAAACTGACAAAAAACACTATAAAACTTAAAACTATGTTTCACACCCTGACAATGGTTCAAAAATTTGATGATGCTCAAACTACACCCTTAAGATGTAAGTGACGTCATCGATATTATAACCTAATGGAGGTTGGGGATGAATCCACAGGGAATAAAGAAAAGGATATCAATACTTGAGTGTTAGAATTCAACTAGGAGTTGACCAGTAATATAGAGTAAATAAACAAGAATGTAAGAATGGGTGTTTTTTTTGAATGTTTTCAAATTTACCAATATTATTTAGAATAATATTTAAAAGCTAAAAATAATTAGATATTTGTCAAGCGTGGGTGATACTTGGGGTTAAGCCTTACTAGTTATGGGTTCATGCATGAGTATTTGATTATTTTTCCAAATTTATCTAGAAGTCATGGGTAGGCTAGATATAGAAGTTTTAGTGTTGTTTTGTCAATCAAACACCAATTATCAGAAATGGGTTCTTTTGAATACCTCATAAGTGTAACAATTTTAACAATCTCTGGCCATAATTAGAATCCTTATGTCAAAGAGGTGCTATTAAATGAAATAATTTAAGATGTTGTTTACACCCATTCCTTACCCATATTTCTTTTATCAAGGATGATATGGGTTCAAAGATAATTGGGATTTACAACCCCCGATTCTTCGTTAAAATATGAACAACTACAAAACCCACATCAATTATCTAATTAGGAAGAGAAATAAATAAGACCCATACAGTAGTCACAACCTATTCAAGTATAACCCTATGATGAAGAATTAGCTACTCATAGAGGGAAAGTAGAGATATACCCCAAATTCCTTCAAATTGACCCATAAAAAGTAAATAAATTATAGTAAAAAAACTTTAATTTCAATAAATCATCATTAAAAACTACTAAATTCTTTATTTAAGAGTCACTCCAATGTTTCTTAGCTCAAGAAAAGTACAATAATGGTGGAAATGAGATGAAAAACCACATTTTGACCCCAAATTCCTATTTGCATATGCTATGTTGACCTACTTAAGTAGGTCTAGCATAGGTAGGGTATATGTACAACACAGGGGGTGCAGGTGACACTATTTGGTCCATTTTGGTAACCTGCATGTGCATGTTCATCAAGCATGTGTGCACAATTTTCCGACACCTTAATGTGAACTCTAAGACTCCTTTACTTTCATATTTGACCTCCAAGTGACTTGAATTGCTTGCTCATATTCATTTCTAAACTTTACCTACACAAATTAACTTTATATATGAGGACACCAAATTAATGGAAAAGCATGATAATTTAATCTTATAAAGTGCTAACAAGTTGCCAAATTGAGGACTTATCAATAAGGTATTGGTTGCATTTATTTCTAATGATGTGTATCTATTGGACTTAAAGGGTCCTGTTAGATTATAGCTAGGCATTTACTTCCACTTCAAAGTGCTTATATTGATTTTCCATTTTTTCCTAGTGTAGCCCATTGTCTCCCTTTTTGACCCTCATTTAACGCCTTTTTGCATAGAGTCATAGTTTATTTATACTTTTACTTTATTTGAGCTCAACCAGTCCTTGATGACTGTTGAGTACCCCAATTTTGGGTACTTCTATTACACTTCTGCATCTTTTACTTGATGTAGATCCTAGAATGAGTTATCTTGAAAATGCATGTGAGTGAAACTATTGATCGGAGACTGGGTGAGCTTTAAGTACCTAGAGCTGATCCTTTTCTCTCATCTTTAGTACTATCCTTATTTTGTATATTTCAAGATTAATTGTATACTTTATCACTTATTCACAAGGACCTACTGTGCCACCACGAGGACCAACCTCTTTGCTGGTAAATTTTGACCCTCACGATATTGAGGTCGGGGTGCGCAGTCGCGAGATAGGAGAACCCTTTACTGCCTAATTATTTATTAAGTTGAAAATCTTAAAACAACATTTATATAATAAGAAATTTATCATAAATGAATAATCATAATAATAGCCTCAATACCATTACAAGCATTTAACATAACAAAATTACGTTGTTCTAATTCAACGTAAGGACAAAAAATAGAAGACCCAACTTCCACTTGCGAAAACACATATATAGAAGTAGATATTGGATATTGGTCACATCAATTAAGAATCTTCAATCAACCAGCAAAAACACCTATATCTCAAAACATGGAGTACGAAAAGTAGTATTAGTACACCGCATGCACCAGTAGGGAATCATAAGCCGTCTGTGATTAGTTCATCATACACCATATATGAATTAACAAAAGTCAGCAAGCAATCTCCTGAAACCACTTTATATTCTGGCTCTACACCAGTACAATGCTTTCTGAAAAAGTCGAAATATGTTTATCTTTCTTATTTTTTTAGACCATAGTAATAGTTCTACATGCTCTCTTTCACTTACAATAAGTCCTCAACTATTATCACCATTTACTAATAGAAATTATTACTATCACCATGCATCACCGATTATAATTTATTCACACACAACCCAAGTCAAACAATTAATAAGGTGCAATAATAAACACATTCAATCTTAGAAAATAAGAATAACTTACTAACCTGATAAACCAGTTGTGGTTGTATTGGTCATAAATAAATTCTTATAGAACCACATAACATTAATAGTACACATAACAAGTAATAAGCAAATTTGTTGGCACATCAAATCTTTAATCAAGAACATATATATCATCAAATAGACACATCAAGTCATCACAAAACCACACTATTATAAGAAGTGATACAACATACATCATAACTATGTTATTATCAACAATGATACGACATACAATTCCTCAAGTAGATATATCAAGTCATCATAACACCTAGATCTTGTCTACACTAAACTCAAAGTTGTATAAATTTTTACCTTATCAGCTTCACTATAACCATACTAGAACTCAGAATAGCCACTCAATCTATACACATATGCAAATGGGTTGTATTCTGGTCAATAATCAGGACGTCCAATGAACACACTAGGGCACATGTACCATACATGAATATTACTCGACCTGCAATAATAATATCATATTAGAGTTGTACCCAATGTATAATAATAATATCATACTAACCAATTACCTAATAATAATGATATCATACCAGGGTAGCACCTGATCCATAAAAAACTTTTCTGTCCGTAAGCTAACATTAGGCATGAGTCACTCTTAAATAGGACGGTACGTATCTATTACCTTATATGTCTCAACCTACTAGTACATGATCTCACACTCCCCTATCTCATAGGATAGTACAATATGCACAATTTTTTTTACAAGTGCACTTCAATAATGTATAATCATTTGATATGAGTAAAACTACGAAAACTAGAAATTAACTAAGAAAGTAAAAAGATAATCGATCGAAATATGAGAAATTATAAAAAAGAAGATATTTAATCAAGAATAATAGGATATATTAAACCATAGAACCCCTAATTACAAACATTAACCAACACCTAATTCTTAAGATGACCAATATGGAATTGATCTCCTTGGTAATCACTCATTTTAAGCCAATACTTCAACATACACTCACTAAGAACTCTTAATAGAGATTTGCTCATTAATATTCAAAGCAAAAACTAAGGAAAATAAAGTATGGTTTGGGTATTTATACCCATGGTTCAATTATTACAAACATGGGACCAAAAGTGACCCATTTCCATCAAAATAATAATTTTAGTTGCCAACGGCTATCTGCGTAGTTCGGTGGGCATCTACCTACTCATGTCAAGGGATAGATTCCATTTTTTCACCTGCTGGCATATATGGCTCATTTGTGGGAATAGGTGAGATCACAGGTGCACTTAGTGTGCCATTTTGTTCATTTTTTTATTTCCTTTGACCCTTCAAGGTCCCTTGATCCTTTTTAGGTGGAATCACCAACGCATAACATCTTTATGCATTACCATTTATCCTCTTAAGCACTTGAAATGGACCATCACCCCCAAGGCATCACTTAGCTTTCGTTAGGTTCAAAATAAATCTTTTTGGTGGTATACCCATACTGAATCACTCGATTTAAGTACAACCCTTTTTCACCACTTGTACATTTATTTGCTAATGCTTGATTCTTCATCTCAAGATATGTTCTCACCTTCTCATGCATATTCTTTACTGCTTCTGCCCTTTTTCTCCCATCTAAGCTATTAACTACATAAATAGAAAAAAGAGTGAGATTTAAAGGGGTTAGGTAGTTAAAATATTCACACATTCAAAAGGAGTCAAACTTATATTCGAGTGAATAAATAAATTATATGAAAATTTGACCAAGGGTAGATAATCCTCTAAATAGTCCATTTCCCATTTAACCAAGGTGCATAGTATGGAATCTAACATCTTATTTACCACCTTTTTTTGTTCATTCATTTGTGGAAGGAAAGACATTGAGAAAAGTAATTTGGTGCCAAGCCTACATAACATTGACCACCAAAAGTGACTAAGAAACTTAGAGTCCCTATCACTAATAATGGTCTTGGGAATAATTTGTATTTCGTCAACATGTTTGATAAACAAAAATGCCATATTGGGGTTATCATTACACTTATGACATCGAATAAATTGGACCCTTTTTTAAAAATGATCAACAACTACAAAGATATTATCGCTTATCCTCCTTGTCCTAGTCAAACCCATAGAAATACCAAGCCATGGGCATAGGAGAGTGGAATGTGGGGTATATAATCCTTGAGGAAGAAGGACTATTGCGCACTTCTACAATCCATACATTGACCATAAATTCTTGCAACATTATGATGCATCTTAGGCTAATAGAATTGATCCTCCATAATTTAAAGGGTCTTGTCAATTCTAAAGGGACCCATTATTCTACATTGTATGCCTCTCTCACAAATAACTCTCACCATGAACTAAAAACATACATAACCTCTTGGATTTTAAAATTAAACCATCAAACATAGAATAGGTATAGAAGTTTTATCCTTAAGCCATCTTTCCCTATCCTATTCATCATAATATTTGAAGATCTGATTAAACTTGTGGTTTTTGTATTTAATATTATCATGAATTCCAAACAAATTAATTTAGAATACAAGGTAGGAATCAAAACAGATTTTCGAGCGAGGCACTGGCCACAACATTCTTTTTTCCCTTTTAGCATTGGATTACATAAGTGAAATTTACTAAGAATTCAATCCACTTGGCATGCCACTTGTTCATTATCTTTGGTCGTATGTTGTTTCAAAGACCCATGGTCTGTTTGAATCATAAATTCCTTAGGTCACAAGTAGTTTTTCTAATTTCCTAAGGCTATAATCAAGGTATACTACTCAACATCATATATTGAGTAGTTCAAGGTTTCTCCTTTAAGGTTTTTGCTAAAGTATGCAATGGGATTTTGGGCTTTCATTAAAATGGCTCGAATGCCTACCTTACTTGCATCACATTCAACTTCAAACATTTTTCCTAAGCCAAGCAATTGTAATATATAGGAATAGCAAATATTTATTTAGCTTATCCTTTTGAATCACCTCAGTCAATGGGACAACTATGGTGCTAAATTAATTGACAAACCTTTAATAGAAACTAGCCTATCCCTAAAAAATTCTCATTTCAACAATGAATTATGGAGTTGGCCAATTTGTTGTCGAATTTATCTTGGATTCATCCACTTCAACACCTCAGGAGCTCACAATAAATCCTAAAAAACAACTTTATCTACACAAAAGAAGTATTTCTCAAGATTAGTAAGCAATTGCTCCTTCCTAATCACCTTAAAATGCATCTCAAATGTTTAGCATGATCATCTATAGACTTAATATAAACTAAGATATCATCAAATTACTCCATAAAAAATTTCCCTATAAATAATTTCATCACATGGTTCATTAATTACATCAAGGTACTAGGAGCATTGGAGAGTTCAAATGGCATAACCATCCATTTATAAAGACCAATTTTTTTCTTGAAGGTTGTTTTCCATTCATCATAAAGATTCATCTAAATTTTGTGATATTCAATCCCAAAATCAATCTTTGAAAACATACAAGAACCATTAATTTATCCAACATATCATCTAATCTAGGGATTGATGGAGATACTTTACTATTATCTTCTTAATCGCCTAGAAATGAACACATATGTGCCACTCCTCATCTTTATTTGGAATCAACAATATCATGACCGCACATGGACTCATGCTTTCTTTTATAAACCTTTTGTTGAGGAGTTTCTCAACTTGCCTTCGGAGCTCATTCATATTTGTAGAGGTACTTTGATAAGATGGTTTATTTGACAATTGAGATCTCAGAATGAAGTTAATTTGATGCATAATTTTACAAAGTAAGGGTAATCCTTGAGGTATCTCCTTTAGGAATAAATGTTTAAAGTCCTGCAAAACAAGAGAAATACAATGAGGAATAGGAATTAGAGTTGTTACGATGAAAAACAAGGGATAGGAGAAGGATGGTGCTTCTTTATCATGTTTCTTGAAGAGATCCTAGTTCCTATTAAAGATCACAATTGGACTCATAACCTTCAACCTTCTTATATCCTCCCCTTTATCATTTTTTTCTTGGGGTTCTCCTTTCCTTTTTTTCTTACCCTTCTCTTTTAACTCTCTCATTCTTTGTTGAGCCGCATTCACCTGTAATGGTGAAAGGAGATAAAGTGTTGATAAAGTGTGAACTTTTAAGGATTCAAATCAAAATAATATAGATTAGTTCTTCTTCCATGATTTGTTGATTGATCATATTGTCATGGTCTTCCATGAAAAATATGACAATCTTGCATAGGAATTACATCACCGAGAACCTCATCATGAAAATTTACAACCTTGAATCAAATCACAACATCCCTGGTCAGTGTAAATTTTCCATAGTCATGTACCTATTCTAGCTTGTATGATGTGGTATGATTTGTTATGGGTAACTTCAAGAAATCAACAATAGTTGCACTACCCATATTAGAAAAACTCCTACTATCTATGACCAATGAGCACACATGCTCTTAGATAAGACATATACAATGTAATAGATTGTCCCTTTGAATCAGATCATCTAATTCCTTACTAATTACTTCTCATCTTAACAAAAAGTTTCGGACCTCAAACTCTCCATCTTGAAGCCAAGTATCCTCATTTTTGTCCCTTTTTTTGCTTATTTTCTTGGGACCCCTCTCCATATCGAGATTCTCCTTTATTATCATCTTCTTGCCCCACCTTATTTTTTAGGTAATACATTATTCCTTCTCTAAGGATCATATTTCTTTGGTTAAGGCATTCATTTTCCCTATCTCCCCAACCTTGACATTTAAACATAAAAAACTTAAGGATTAGGAGTAGGATATTTTTTACCTTTATTCCTTAGTGGGTACTTTGGATAGTCAGACTATTCAATGTCAGAATAGTCTTCTCTGCTTGCCCATCCGTCTGTGGATGAAAAGCATTACTCAGACTAACCATAGTTCCCAACACTTTATGTAATAACATAAGAAGTTAGATGAAAATTGCATACCATGATCAAATATAATCAAAATAGGTACCCTGTGAAGCTTTACAATCTTATAAAGATACAACCTCACATAGTCCTTAGCCAAAAAGTTAGTTTGCACTATCAAAAAGTGAGTGAACTTTGTCTTCCAATCCACGATAACTCAAACTGAATCAAATTATTTCCAAGACCAAGGAAGATCGGTAATGAAATCCATATTGATCACCTCCCATTTCCATTCAGGAAACAAAATTTCTTAAGAAAACCCTCTAGGCATCATGTTCTCAACTTTAACTTGTTGGCATACCATAAACTTGGCCTCAAAATCAATAACATCCCTCTTCATACCATTCACTAATACATCTCATTAAGATCATAATACATTTTTGTCAAATCAGGATAAACAACATTGCAAGATTCATGTGCCACAGCCAAAATCCTTTGACCCAAGCCATCGACATTAGGAATATGTAACCTTCCTTGGTACCTCAAGGTACCATCACTGATGATCTTAAACATCATCTCCCTTTGCCCAATAACATCACTCTTGATTTTCATCAAGATGAGATCTAGCATTTGCTTTTCCTTGATCTCTACACCAAGAGACGACCGAACCACTTCCTGTACCATCATACCACCTTTCTTAAAGTCCAATGATGCACTCAAATATTAGACAAGCAGTGAATATTCTTCACCAATTCCTATTTTTCCCTATCTATATGAGCTAAACTCCCCATGGACTACCTGCTAATAGCATCAACAACCACATTATCATTATCTGGGTGGTCGTGACGACGCATATCATAGTCCTTAAGAAGCTTCAACCATCTTCTCTGCCTAAGATTTAGCTTCTTTTGAGAGAACACATACTGTGGACTATTATGAGCTAAAAAAATGTCCACGCGCACTCCATACAACTAATGCCGCCAGATTATCAAAGCAAAAACTATCGCTAAAAGTTCCAAATAATGAGTAGGAAAATTCCTCCCATGTACCTTTAACTGCCTGGAAGAATAGGCAGTCACCTTCCCAAGCTACCTCAAAAAGCAACAAAGTCCCACTTGGGATGGATCACAATAAACCAAAAACCCCTCATTACCTTTACGCAATGTCAAAATTAGAGCTAGAGTTAGCTTATTTTTCATCTGCTCAAAACTCCCCTCACAAGCATCGGATCAAGAAAACTTTACCTTCTTCAGAGTCAACTATGTCAATGGGTAGCTATTGTTGAGAAACTTTCCATGAATCGCCTATAATACCCAGAAAAACCCAAGAAGCCATGAATATTAGTTGGAGTTGTGGGTCTATGCCAACTTTTAACCACTGCCACCTTTTGTGGATCCACCATAATCCCCTCACTAGAAATAATATGAAAAAAAAAGTTACAGCGTTCAGCCAAAACTCACATTTGGAGAGTTTGGCATACAACTCTGCTATTTCAAGGTCTACAACACCACATGAAGGTGATTCGCATGATCCATCATACTCTTAGAATACACCAAGATATCATCAATGAACACAACGATAAAAAAGATCAAGAAATTTCCTAAAAACCTTATTAATCAAATCTATAAATATTGTTGGGGTATTAATCAAATCGAATGAAATAACAAAGAACTCAAAGTGCCCATACTGGGTACGAAAAGTCATCTTAGGGATATCTTCCTCCCTAATCTTAAATTAATGATACCCAGACCAAAGAATTATCTTGGGAAAGAATTTGGCACCTTGCAACTGATCAAAACAAGTTATCTATCCTTTGAAAAGGATACTTGCTCTTAACCTTCACCTTATTCAACTTCTGATAGTCAATGCACATTCGAAGGTAACCATCGTTCTTAGGCACAACAAACACCAGTGCACCCCATGGGGTACACTAGGACTGATGAAACCCTTATCTAAAAGATCCTTAATTTGCTACTTGAGTTCGCTCAACTCAATCTAAGTTATTCTATAAGGAGAAATAGATATTAGACGGGTTATCGGAACCAAGTTGATACCAAACTCAATCTATCTTTCTGAAGGAACACTAAGAGGATCATCCAAAAAGACCTCAGGAAACTCATTCACCAATGTAACCAAATGCAAAAAAAGGCCTTCCAATTTAAAATCTTTAACCCAGACCAAATAATAGAGACACCCATTAAAGATTAACCTCTAAGATCTAAGATATGAAATAAACCTCCCTAGAGGAGTTAGGGAACCACCCTCTCATTCAATAACTAATTCACAAAGGAATCTAAAGACAACCTTATGGTTCGAACAATCTAAGAATACATAAAAAGAGTGTAATCAATACATCCCCAGAATAATATAAAAATTCACCATTTAAAGTTCAAGCAAATTCACCCTAGTTTATGTACTACCAACAGATACCACACCCCCCTATACACCCTTTAGCAATCATAAAGTCACCTACTGAGGTAGAAATAGAAAAAGGATTTGAAATAAACTCAGGATCAAAACCATAATACACAACCACAAATAGAATTATATAAGATAGAGAGGACCCCAGATCAAGAAAAAAATACACATCACAAGAAAAGAGTTGTAACGTACTAGTCACGACATCAAGTGATGCCTCAGATTCCTGCCAAATAGCAAGAGCATATAATCAATTTTGACATGTACTGATACCAGAAGAAAAAATAGCACCCTTTGGTGTGAGAGAAGATGATAAAACAACTGGAAATTTATTCTCTCCCGAAGCACCCCTACAAACTTGGCAATTTCTAAGCATATGTCCTCGATGACCATGACCATATTTGAATCACCCGTCCCTCCCCTTATTATAAAAACCCTTATGTAACCTACTATAAAACTGGAAAAAAGGGAATGATGAGGCCGATTGAGCCCCACTTGCCTGAGATTGGGCACCCTATTCCCAAAAATTATTTCCACCTTACTAACGTCTATTACCCAACTACTTCGGTTAAGGAGCACTAGCTGAAGAGAAGGAACCCGAACTCCACTACTTTTTCTTTGGAAAATTACTACCATCCCGACCACCTTGATATTGAGAACCACCCTATCCAGATGACCTGAACTTCTTACCCTGCCTTTTCCCAAACTCAGCCTGCTTTCTTTTTTCCTTCTACGCCCATTACATATGAACAATCAACCAAGAAATAAGCATATCCTTGATCAACAATACAAACTTAATTTCATGAATAAAATCTTGAGATAGTCCGGAAGTGAACTTTCTCATCCTGAAATTTCAAATCCAGAAGTGAACTTTCCCATCCTGGCCCTAATGTCAGACACAAATTTCAAAGCATACCTACAAAGCTGATGAAATTTCAAGGCATATTCATTGATAAAAATCATCTGTTGTATCATATTGATAAATTTTTTTGCCTTTATTTTCCTTAACTCTTAAGGAAAGAAACGATCAAAAAAGCATTAGAGAAAGTCTCCCACATAATCGACTCATCAACATTACCTCTCTCTATCCTAATCCTCATACCATTGGTACGCCATATCCATAAGTTAATAAATTGCAAAATTCACTACTTCCATATTTGTGGCCTGCATCACCCTAAAGATTTTCTCTATCTCATCTAAGAAACCCTAAGGATCCTCTTCCACCTTTACACCAGTAAAAGTAGGAGGATTTATCTTCATAAACTAGCTAACCCTTGTGGCCTCAGCAGATGAATTACAAGATGTACCTCGCTCATCCTGACCAACAACCAATTATACAATAACATGAATCAATTGATAAAATTTTAAAATTGTCACCTCACCCTAAGGTGGACTAATAGCAACTGGTGGAACTCGAGAATGATCAGGGACTGAGACCCTAGACCGAGTATGGATAACCTAAGTAGTACGCGTCTCTTCAACATTGTCCCCAGTTAGGATAGAGGAGTTTTATTACATCTCAGATCATCAAGACATGAACTAAAAAGAGAACAAACTAGAATTAGAGAAGATTCAAGGACTTAGAATCCAAGCTTGAAAATAGATTACCAAGAAAGTGAAACATTCTTAAATGCCTTGTAGCCTCTCTCTTATAAGTATGGCACACTACGCACTCTTAAAAAAGATTCTACTCAACGCGGCTTTCTGGACTTCTAATTGACCATGAACCTGGCTCTAATACCAACTTGACATGACTCGATCCAGGGCCTTGTCGTAATGTGCATCCTAAGTCCAACCAGGATCGAGGACCACCCCCATTACCCAGCCCAACCTCCAAATATGCATACCTAAGTTGGATGAATTTTGAACGTATAACAAGATAGTATTTCTTATGATCCCTGACTCTGGATAGGTCTATAACCGTGAATAACCCAAACAAGTCTAACTATCGATTACTAACAAACAACCATAACAAAACTAACATAAAAACTAAGTTCCTATCTATATAATAACATAAAAGGATGGAACAATCATAAATTCAGTCAAATGGCATCAACCCAAATATCAATTCCAATACTAAGGCTGATACTAATATCGACACAACCAATCACTACCCATAGTAGTGACACAAATCCTCTAACAAAAAGAAAACAATATCCGATTAGGATATGCCTCCAACCATAACGTGGTTTCTAAATTTGATCACTAAGCCAGAGGAGCAGAATGGTCATTCCTGTATTATGTGGGGTTATATCCACTCAAAGATAGATTAGCGGGTTAATGATAGCATAAACTCAGGATAATGATAAAATAATTCCATCTAATAAAACCAAGTGAACCAACCATATACACACAACCATGCATATATATAACCATATTGGGAAAGGGAGTTGGGTTTTGCTTGTCCTTAAATCATTAACATGGCTATGTGTAGCTTAACCATCCGATAACTACCCACAGGCTATATGAGTCCACTATAACCCCCTAAATGGGCCCCGATCTGTGTATCTGCACAAACTGAAGATACCATAAGAGTGAGGAATTCTATAGTACCCTTCTGTCTCCTTGATATATATGTGTAGTGTACTTAAAAGATTTCTATATGCCTCATGATATCATATATGGTCGCTATTATAAACCCTTATGTCAAAAAACATGAGTTTTTAGTGTCCATGTGTTGAACTCGCACCTTTACGGTTAGCTATCACACCCCAACATTATTGCCCAATTAAAACCATTACCACCATTATTCCATTATTATTAACCAATGCTACGAGTAGTGGTATCGTCATACCGACTATAACTTGCAAGCAATATCTTAGCCAACCTTTTTATATAAAAGGATTCCCATATACCCAAAGATTACATTATCAAGTTAACTTTTATGAATCCCATGTACCCTATAAGTGTCCCATTATTATGTCTGCTTAAGGGTATCCCATGTAACCCATAAGTTGTTAAATAACAAGTTCACTTTGGGGATTCCCTTGTACTCCACAAAGAAGTATAATTAACCATTACCATGACAACCAAACCATATAATTTAACCATTCCAAACCATTTGAACAATTTATACTATTTAGGGTTTCATTACTAAACCATACCATATGATAGTTTCATTAAAAACCAATAATATAGTAAAAACACTATCATAGGCATTTTATCAAACATATTGGGGGCATAGTGTTTCCAAAACCAAATCCAATTACCAATTTACCATTCCCATCCAACCAATTGTCCAAAGGACCATTAAAGCATGTAAAAACATAATTAAAACATGGGAAAACCAAAACCAAGCATTTAATACTAAAATCCCCAACATATATTTGAAAAACCCAAAGACATACAATAATTATGCCATGAAAACATTGTATAAAATATGGATTTAGTTGGAACCAATAATAAAGGAAGAGTACATGCCTTAGATTATAAAGATGATGGAGAGAAATAACCAGTATAAGCCCCAAATTTATCCTTTAGATGAAACCCTAGCCTTCCTTTACCCAAAAGGCTTAGAGAGAATTAGAGAGAGTTTCTAAGTGTTTAAGATTAGAATAGTAGGGAAAATGATGTCCCAATGTTGATATAAGTCATGGGTACTTAAGAGGTTAAGTGGGTAAATGTCCAAATTACCCCCAACTTAAACTACTTAAAATTCCCGTCAGATGTTACAAATCCCCATGCCAGTCGTACCCTTCCATATGAGTAGTACCCGCAAATAATACCCTAGGCCTCCCCCTTAGACCCAATACCATCCAACATATGACTTACCCAAACCAAATTATGCCCAACAATATGATTATTACCCCTAAACCATATTCCTGGCAGAATAGAATCAAAGAAAGTTTGAACGATGTGTACCATATGAGTTAATGATATGACTTATACCCTATCTTATAGCCCATGGTGAGATACTCATACTCATATTCAAGTTAAGTTACAAAGTATCAAATTATGTAAAGAAAAATCCCAAACCATAAGACCCATCACCAACTATACAACTCGTACCCACCAAGTCGTACCCATTCCAAAAAACAATCAAACTCACCAACCAACACTATTTAGCAAATAACCCAGAGCATAGAAACCATACCCCATCATAGGACTGGTACCCACAAGGAGAATAATGTCCAGAATTAAGAAATTAGTGAAATTTTCTAATGGTCCAAACCTAGGTTGTTTCAAATACCATTAGAATCTTAAAGAGGCCCTATAAACCTCCAGGGTTTCTTGAAAGATTGTTTCTAGGTTAGGAAACTTATAGAAAGTAATGAATATGGAAATCTCCTTATTCAACCCAAACTTGAATAGATGATGGCTTGTTCTGTGTCCTCATGATACTCTATCTTCAAGAAGAATTATTGAAATTTGTCATAGTTAGATAAGGCATTCTTGTTTCCTTGCTTTAGTTTGTACGACATGGAAAGTAACTCATGTTTATACCTTTTCAGCACAAACTTCCTTCTTAAGAAAGAATTCAATGCATCCTATGGGTATGGTTTCCCCTCATTTAACATGGTATTAAATCACTTAGAATATTTCCAACATGTAATAGAAAATCCCTTAAATTAGGCGGTGGTATAGCAACTCTTCTTGGTATCGATGAGATCATTAACTTGAAAGTTTATCTCACAAGTAGACTCCCATATTATATAAGCTTTGGGATCACTTTTTTCTTTGAGAGATGGAAGACTAGTCTTGAGAGAATTCATCCTAACATCTCGACCTTTATTGGCATATTGGTTCTAATTGTAGTTACATTTTTCATCACCTTGGGGAAGATTTCCCTAGTTTTCTCTCTCATAAGACACTATACAAGCCTTCTTCCTCGACTATTATGACCTTTTTGACCCATTGGTCTATTCCCTGTGTTCTTAGCCCACGTGTCGGCTTTATCATATAATTTAAAATCTAGTTGAGCCTCCTTTGTTCCTACTTCCTTAACTTGAATGGGTTGTTTTTTTGTAAGGGAATAGAGTAGGGAATTTTTTTATAGTGGAGGCTGGGGTACTTGGTTTTATGGTTCTTTTTAGTCTATTTTGTTTAATTAGGGATGGAGTGAATGAATGATATTTTGATTATGTGGATAGTGGTTTGGCTAGTGTTGTATTGTGTTTATCTTTGATAATTGATAATTTGGTGGAGTAGTTCTAGGGATATAATAGCATAGTATTTTAAGTATTTCTGTTAGATAAGGGGTGCTAGTTTTGGGGTGTGGATACGGTAGAGGTTAGACGATCTTCAGTGATCACTATATCCCTACCTATAGTTCACAAACTTTATTAGAGTGAGTTTATGTGACCTTCTATGTATCCGATTTTACCTTTTATGCAATCAATTTTATGGCTTAAAGATTCAATCGCCAAGATTGAATTCAAAGTATCGATGTCCATGGTTGAAGGTGTTTAATCTTCCGATGCCATTGTAACTATAAGAAAAGATTCTAAACACAAACAACAAACAATTGAGTATTAGAGAAATAAACTCAGCACTCTACACACCTTTGTATACCTCATACTTAGATGTGCAAATGCTAAAAGATAGCTTATACTCCCAGTGGTAGATGAAATATCGATTTCTACTTTTGATTGGATTGGATTTTTATTTGAAGAAATACTTTATGGACTTGCACAAAGAATTAAAGATGAATTGAAAGTTAGAAAAGAAAGAAAGAAATAGGGCAAAAAAAAGAATTCAAACTCAAGAACTAATAAAACATCTATGAAGGTGAATTACTACTTGTTAATTAGTTTAGTAATTTAAAAATGATTTTAAGAATAAAGAACTGAAACTGGGATAGTGGAACCTGAGTAAAATTGAATTTTTGACCTTTGAGGTACATTTGGATGAGGTGTGGACATAGGTGGTGACATGCCCTCATAGATGGGGGTGCACATTATACGATGAGTAGGCTACCTGCATTATCCATCTACAACCTCATATGACCCTTCTACGTGCGCAAGTGAGGAATGAAGGTCACTGGACGAAACACCTGAAACTTATTGCTTTACCTTTTTGTGGTCCCTTTTGGGTTCTCTCACCTTGAATATTCCCTTTTTCTTCAGAATATTATTTTTTACTAACACCAAAACACTCTATCCTTCATAATTTTTAGATCAAACATACTTTTTTAAAAGATTCTCTTCTTGATGATTTGAAGATCCTCAAGAACACCAAGAACTTCAAATTATACAACTAGCTAATCTTTACATGGAATTTCACAAAACTTCAGTTCTAGGGTTTCTTCAATGGTAGAAACACCTTTCCACTAATTTAAACCCTCAAACCGCTCTAAATCAACAAAATCTAAAAATACAATTCTCTTTTCTTCAAGATCTAGAACATTTGGGGGGGGGGGGGTCTTCAATCCACTCAACCGAAGTTTAAATCTCAAGATTCTAACTCAAATATACAAGTGAAAACAAATCTAGTATTGAAACTACAAAGAAGACTCAAATACACGAAATATTTGGGGTTATTACAAGAATTTTTTACATTTCTTATTCCTTTAAGGTAATAATCCCACTACTTGAATTGTGTGAATGAATCTAAGACTGAATTTGATACCAAATGATATTAGTGAAAGTATGAAAACTTGAAATTAACTGAGGAAGCAAAAAGATAATTAATCGATAGATAAAAAATTAGGCACAAGAAGATGAGTAATCAAAACTAATAGGATATATTATACCCAATAACCCCTAATTACAAACATCAAACAATATCTAGTTCCTACCGTGACCAAGAGGAAACTGATCGGCTTCATAATCACTCATTTCATATTATATCGTTCAACAAACGCTCACAAAAAAGTCTTAGTAGTGATTTTTATCAATATTCAGAGGAAAAACATAGTAAAATAAAGCATGGTTTTTACATTATTAAAAACATGAGCCTAAAAGTGACTCATTTCAATCAAAAAAGCAATTTCAGCCAAAAAAGGCCACGTCCCACGTAGGTGAGCATCTACCAATGCATGTCAAGGGGAGAAAACACCACTATTTTCACCTGCAGGTGCATGTCGCTCACCTACGAGTGCAGGTGAGCTTGAGGTGAACTCAAAGTTCCATTTGCTCTTTTTTTCTTTCCTTTGACCCATCCAAGGACCTTTGAAACTTTTAAGATGCAATTACCAATATGTAAAACACTCCTGATGGTACAAGAATATTATCAAGCACCTCTCATTTCATGAACATTCTTTAGAGTACTTAAAATTCATGATCATGGATCTAGTGAGGGTCTTTTATTTCATTTGGATTTTATAATCATTATAATATGCATCAACAATTTACAGGTTGTGCATACAAACATTGTCAAGCAACAACTAATAAGTGATAGGTTATGTATGAATACCAATCTATGTGACACTTAATTTAGAAATATATATGAAAATAAATTAAGTCTAACTCCACATACACACTTTCAAGCATCCTTCTATTTACTAATAAAAATATCATGCTAGAGACCATTTATTCCATTTTTGAGTATTAGGATGTATCATTAAATACACCAATCACATTAGGGAGTATAATTTTATTATCTATTATTTAACTTCAATAACTTTTACTAAGGGTTTCAATTTTAATTAGACACATTTCATCCCAGGTAAATTAAGTTAAGATATTTTTTTCTACTCCATATTCCAACCTCTAAAACTAAACTCCACGTAAGTAACAAAACCATAAAGAACACACATCTAACAAGATTCAATAATTCCAAAATTTACATCAACCAATATTGTTATTAATTATAAATTTTATAGCTTACTTTGGTACATAATATATCTATCATCACCCACATTAACCTTATTCTCATTGTGATACATTATGAAATCTCACATATACACATTATATCTCATGAAACCATAAATCAATAAATTATCCCACATTTTAGATCTTCTTAAAATGGTCTACGTATTGTCCCCCCAAACACTGTAACTAAAGGCCTAATCATGATTTATCTTATCAACTATACACAATATATGTGATTCACTAATCAAATAGCTATCACGACCAAATACTGCCCCTAGTTGTAACAAGGTGCTTAGAGTCATAAATGACTCTAAGCTAACTGATGGCCTGGCATAACAAAAGGATATGGTCATTTGTGATAATGATAAAAGGATCAACGTTGAATAAGAATATCAAAACTTGAACTATCTAACAAACCCAATATGCCGAAATATAATTAACTATTTGTCTGGACGCCTCTACTCATAGTAGTTGTTAGGACATGCCCCCAGCTAACTCCAAATGACTGAAACTAAAATAATATAAAAAATAAATATTGATAATTTGAAATCAAATGATGAGGACTAACCAAACACTGTTGAATATGATACTGAATCGTACAAAGAGCGATTTAGATACTGAGCATCAGAACCTATATTATAAGACAATATAGCACAACAAAAGTATGTGATCAGTACTTTAAATATACTGAGTATGTGAGATGGGAAAACTAACTAATATAAGTTGAACATGAATGTATGAAACATGGTAAAATGATGCAAGACTAGGCATAAACATACACTGAATGGAAATTGAATAACCGATTACAAAGTCAAGCTAAATTTAAAAATGGAAACATAAATTGTGGACTATGAGAGCTAATAATAACCAAAATACCTTATTATGAGATGATCAGGGTCCAATCTATATCCCCATTTGGATGGGATTTTAGTACATTACCAAGGGTATGAACACTAGTTGGCATGGATTCATTAAATTAATGTCTCGAAGTACTAAGGAGTCATTCCTCAATTGGTTGGTGACCTCTTGTAATATATGGTGGGACTGTAGTTTTAAAAATAAAGTAGTTCTACTTAAGGTCTCAGTAGTAATGGATGGGTTATCCTTAATCCGTAGGTTCACTTAGTGCCAAGTACTACATCTAACTATATGACACCGATAACTGAGATATGCTTAATATAATTACATTCTGAAAATATTAACAATGTATAATCTGAAGTGCTTAAGAACATGTAAGATGATGTATGCATGAACTCCTAGGTATCAAGTATTCATAAACCACCAACACTAAACATGATAATATTAAACTGAACATTATGCGGGCTTTCACAATTCAAGACAAAAACTCAACAATTTATCAATATGAAAGGAAGT
Organism: Capsicum pubescens; assembly: GCA_030864215.1. Classification (NCBI taxonomy): domain Eukaryota; kingdom Viridiplantae; phylum Streptophyta; class Magnoliopsida; order Solanales; family Solanaceae; genus Capsicum; species Capsicum pubescens. The sequence goes on along the minus strand of CM061543.1, from coordinate 150,883,631 downwards.
TATGGTTATGAATATTGGAAGATTCTAATATTATCGAAAAACATATACTCATGGTTTAGCTATAAGAGTAAACTGAAGAAATTAAGAAATGTCATATTTGTCATGGAACCCTAAAATTGAAGGAGGGATTAAACATAAGAATTTGAGAAGTCTTTGGGACTCAAAGTGTGAAAGGAACCCATTGATGAAATTCCACATAATTGGAATGAATTTCTTAAAGAACTCCTTGGAATTTGTGTTTGAAATTAAGGAACCCTACTTTGCCTTATGAGAATAAAAAATCTCCTTTTTCTCTAAGTTTCAATTGAATTTATGATTTAATGAGGAATTTGGGGAACTTTTACCTTACATTCCAACCTTGGGAAAGCCTAAACGGCGTAACTTTGGGGTTGAAAAAATAGGAAAATGACCAAAAATCCAATCTTAAGAGATTTAAAATTCCTGGGAAACAATCGCGACAACTCATTGGGTCTTCTTACGAGTCGTGGCCTGGAGTCATGACCTGAGGATATAAGCCTTAGGCCCTTACTATTTTGACAACAACTTATCTTCTGATGACTCATTTAGTTTGACCAAGGATCATCATGAAGGGTCATTGTCAAGGATCTGATTTCTTGGTCCCTCATATTTGTGACAATGAGTCTTCACTATGACTCATTGGGTCTGGATAATGAGTCGTTGTCACTAGCAGTTTGACAAAACCTTAGAAATTTTTCCATAACTTTTTACCACAATATCAGATTAAGGTGATACCAGTGCCATTGGTAAGATAATTAAATTATCTATCTCTAGGTTGGTCCAGAACTCAAAAACTTGGGGTATTACAATATCTCTCTTTGGTATCATTTGTCCCTAAATGAAACTGACTAAGTTGAAGTATTAGGGAAAAAGCTTAAATTTTACATTGAATCCCTACAAGGCGAACCATGGATTGATAACTGAGTCTATAATAGATCTACGAACTCAAAGAAACTTATGGTATATGACATAAACATAACAGGATGGCCTGAGATGGAAAATAAAGAATTTGATAATTACGGAAACTATTACCTCATGTTGGAACTGAGTTCAAAGAGAAAAGATGGGTGTACTTGGTCATCATATCTACATTTTCTTCCCAAGTAACTCCCTCAACTGACTGATTTCTCCATAAAACCTTTACCAAAAAGACCTCTACATTTCTCAGTCAATGAATCTGATGCTCAAGGACCTAAACTAAGGCCTTTTCATAAGAGAGACTATCTTTCATACCCAGACTCTCTAAAGGAATGACTGATACCTTAGATACCAAAGAATATTTAGAACAATATAGAATAAAAACATCACCTTTGATTAAATCAACAATTGAACTCCTAACCTATCAAGATGATGAACCTCATGATCTAATGTTTTTTCTTATTCTTTAAGTGAGCAACATACCCCATAGATAACCAGTCGTAACTAAATAAGATATTAAGTGTCTATGTTCTGCTATGAGTATGAGTGTCTCACTATAAGCCGTAAGGACTTTTTAAGAGTCTTTAGTTGTAAATAGTATGATTTCTAATGTTTACCCAATTAGGTTTTGTGTTGACTGCAGCTTAACCCTATGAGTCACAGGGTCCCTTATGAGTTTACTAGTTGAGTCGTAGGGTCAACAGTGTATGGGTTTCTTGGGAACTATCTTGGTTATAACTTATGATGATGAGTCATAATAAGTCTATACAATTCATATAGTAACCAGTATTCATTGACGACTAAACCATAACTTTTAATTTAGGGCACTTTGGACAATTTCCTCCTTGCCAAAATAAAACCCCATGTCCATAAAGCACTTTAGGGGGTTATATTTCATCCTTAACATACTCAAACACTTCAAAAGTCATACTCAAATTCTCTTAAGTATCCATACATAGGGTTTCCAAGAGGTAGGTTATCCAAGGGCTCAAGAATTGGATTCTTTCTGTGAAATGTGGTATTTAAGGCATGTTACTCTTCCCCCATTGCTAATTTTCTAAATGTATATTCTTTAAAGCATTTTCCATGAGATATTGATGTTGTCTTTGAAACAAGGGTTGAGAGTCTGAATGTTTATTGATTGAATAATGTTTTATATGGTTTAAATATGATCATTCATGCTTAAATTATAGTTTTGAACTTGTATGTGCATGGGTAGGGTGAATAAACTAGTGAATTGTTATTTTCTCCAAAATTGATACTTTTGAAGTGGTTATGACCCTAACCCCATATTGTGAAATTGATTTTAGTTATTAGAAACATGAGAATTTAAACTATTCTTAAACTTTTGCATTATGATTTTGAATTGAACCTTATACTGTTGTGTAATTCTTGGAGCTGATGTAAAACTGAACAAGGGAGTGTGAATTACCCCAAATAATGATAATTGTTTGGTATATCGATATTACCTTACAAGTGTAGATATCAATACTAAAAACCACAGTTGCTGACGTGAGGGTCTATATGACTGGGTGATTTGAGTCCCTCACATTATATTACATGATTTGTTGCTCATTTCACCTTTATATTTCATGAGGTTTGAGTCCCCTATAATGCATATATATATACCCTCTAGCTCATACGGAAACACGCACTGGGACCCTACCAGCTGGGGCAGAGTTGGGACCATATAGCTCGTGGGTGACTTCGTATATTATGACGGTTGAGATACACAACCCAGATGAAGGTTTTAAAGTACATGTTAAGTGTTACTCCTTGCCATGGCATATGATACATATATGTATATGCATTTAATTATGTGCATTGGATTTGAATGATTTTAAAATGTTGATCATGGAATTATTTTAATTATTATCCCTAAGTTTCATGCTAGTTCTCCAACCGCTAATCTTGTTCGAAAGATTTATCCTCATGCAATGCAAGAATTAGTCATACTTCTACTTCACATGATCAGTGATTATGGTTCAAGATCATCTCGTGAGTTGACATTGAAGTAGTGAGCTTCCATACATTGGAAGACTATATTTCATGTTTTCATCTCTTATGTATCAAACTATTTAGATTGTTTTTCATTATAGTCGGGGGCATGTCCCAACACTTTATCGATATTCAGTTTTGGTACTTTGTCTAGAAGGGTTGGTTTGAATTACTATGGATATTGGGTGATGTTAGACTATTGTTTTGCGGGTCGTCGATCGTTGGTGATAGACGTGTTTTAAATTTTCCTATAAATTATCTTCATATATTATCAAAAATCATGTAACATCAGGTATATTATGTTGTTTGGTAAGGTGTGAAGGGGTGGACTCTAATCAACATGGGACTTGAGATGCCCATCACGGCTAGACCATGGTTTGGGTCGTAATAGAGATGGTATCAAATCTTAGGTTTAGTGTCACTGGTGCCCAACAAATTCATGTCAATTAGAGACTCATTTATAGGTATGTAGCACACCATACTTATAAGGGAGAGGCTATGAGGTATTTAGGAATATTTACCTTTATTTTTGTTCTATTTTTGAGCTATAGAGTCTAAGGTATTGAATATCTCTGATCCCCCTTTGTTTTCCTTTCATATCATGCTTCCAGGAAGATATGATATCTTTGGGAACTCTACTTTCCCATCTTAGGACAATATGGATGGAGATCATCCTTTCTAAGGAGTTCAAACTCGATATAGGGTTGCTGCTTTTAATTTCTCTGATGGAGCTCCATCAATCCCTCATATCCCTCCTCGGTCACCCCAAACTACCATGTCTAATATTGAGTTTTGCCAGTCGATTCATTTGCTTACCCAATTGGTGGCCTCTCAAACAGAGCATATTGCTTTTATTGCTCCATCATCTGAGGCCACTTGAGTTGGACAATTTATGAGGTTGAGTACTTTTATCACTAGTTCTAAAGTTGAGGAATATTCTCAAAATTTCATTAATAAGATGGAAAAGATCTTCCATGTAAAGCATTCCAGAGATGTGGAGGTTGTAGAGTTCACTGCTTATCAATTGAAGGATGTAGCATACTAGTGGTATAAAGATTAGGAGTAACTTAGGGGAGATGATGTTGAGTCAGATTATGGGATGACTTCTCTAGTGTTTTTCTCAATTGTTTCTTTTTTAGGAGTTGAGGGAGGCAACGACTGAGGAGTACATGAATTTGAAGCATTGCGCGATGTCAGTAAAAGAGTATGCTTTGAAGTTTCATTAGCTATTACATTATTCTCCAAAATTAGTTGATAGAATAAGGTCTATAATGAGGAAGTTTACCTCTAGGTTGTCCCATAAGTTGATCTTGGAGAGCGAGGCCACCTTTTTGAACAAGCATATGGACATCTCTAGACTTGTGGTGTATTTTCAACAAATTACAAAAGAAAAGAAAAAGCAAGCAGAGTTGAGTGAGAGGTAGAATAAGAAGCTTCACTACTTGGATTAGGGTGGAGGTCAACAACAGAGTTCTTAAAATAGTGGAAAGTGGTCTAAGTAAAAATGAAGCAATTTTTGAACTTACTCTATGGCTTGTGTTCCTTATCCGAAGTCATTAGGTGCTCATCGTTCTCAGTATAATAGTGGGTTTAGAGCACTAGGAGCCCAACCAAGTGGGTCCCAGTCAGCTCCATCATATCCTTCTTATAGATTCTGTGGTTAGGTGCACCGTGGTTTTTGTGAAGGAGGGAGGAATAAGTGTGTTAAATATGATAAGATTTGTCATATACAAAGGGATTGTCCTTCTAAGGTTGCTCTGAGGAAAATAAGATTCCTATTGCAACTTTATCAGCTCCCGCACCAAAAGTGCTACTTTTTCTTCTAGATCTAGCACTGATTAGAATCGTTTGTATTCTCTTACCACTCGCCAGGATTCTAAAGTGTCCCCTGATGTTTTTACTGTTACACTTATATATTTTTCTTGTGATGTGTATTGTCTACTCAATCCCGGGTCCACTCTCTCTTATATGATCCCTTATGTGGATATCCATTTTGGTATTGATCCTTAATGTATTTTGGACCCTTTGTCTATGTGTACTCCGATGGGTGACTCCATCATGGCTACAAAGGTTTATAGGGTTTGTGTGATGTCTATCTATAGTAGAGAGACCTTTGTAGATCTGATAGAGTTGGACATGCTAGACATTGATGTGATTTTTGGGATGGATTGGTTGCATTCATTCTATGCATCTCTTGATTGCTGAATCTAAAGTGTCAGTTTCCATTTCCCTAATAAGCTAGTGATTGAGTGGGAAGGTAGTTCCCTATTACCTAAAGGAAGTTTCATCATATATCTTAGAGCCCAGAAATTGGTTTCTAAAGGGTGCCTCTATAACTTAGTGTATGTTAAGGATTCTAGATCTGAAGGTCCTTTTTTGTAGTTTATACCACTGCTTTGCAAACTTCTCAAAGTATTTCTTGATGATCTTTTTGGTATTCCTCCCGATAGGGAAATTGACTTTAGGATTGATCTTATTCCGAACACTCGTCCTATTTCTATCCAGCCTTATGGAATGGCTCCAGTTGAGTTAAAGGAGCTCAAGGATCAGTTGAAAGATCTTCTGAATAAGGGTTTTATATGCCCTAGTGTGTCTCCATTGGATTCTCTATTTTTTTCGTGCGTAAGAAGGATGGTTACCTTCGGATGTGTTTTGATTACTGCCAAATTAATAATGTGACCGTGAAGAATAAGAATATGCTTTTTAGGATTGATGATATGTTTAATCAGCTTCAGGAGGAGAAGTTTGTTTCTAGGATTGATCTTCATTTGGATTATCATCAGTTGAATATTAGGGATACGGATATCCCTAAGACTTCCTTCCAAACTCGGTATGGTTGTTTTGAGTTTTGGGTGATTTCTTTTGGTTTGAACAATGTCCCAGCAATATTTATAGTCCTTATGAATAAGGTTTTTTATTAGTTCTTGGATTCGTTCGTGATTGTCATTATTAATGATATTTTGTGTATTCTAAGAGTGAGTTGGATCAAGTCAATCGTCTCCGCCTTTTGTTTCAGACACTAAAGGATCACCCATTGTATGCAAAATTTCTAAGTGTGAGTTCTGGATAAATTTTGTGACTTATGTGGGCCATTTTGTTTCTAGTGAAGGGATCATGGTGGATCTACAGAAGGTTGTGGTGGTTAAGAAGTCACCTCAAACCACTAATCCAACTATTATTCAGAGCTTCTTGGGTTTAGCCAGTTATTATAGAAGGTTTGTGGAGAGTTTCTCTTCTATTGCTGCCTCATTGACGAAGTTGACTTTGAAGAAGATGAAATTCATGTTGTCTGATTCTTGTGAGAATAGTTTTGAAAATCTAAAGGATAAGTTGACTTTGTGTTGCACCCAAACACACATGCAAGTGTACGTGGCCTCACAAGTAGTAAACTGTCCCTTTTACAATCCAAGTATCGATCCCACATGGACTAGTGTTCAGCAACTATCAAATTTCAGTCCAACTATTAAGATTAACTTAGTGTAACGTAACCAATAAAGTTTTAAATAATTGATAAATTAAAATTAGAGTAAATAGTGCGTAAAATAAAAACTTGAGACAATCAAATGAAGAAAGCCCAGGGTTAAGGCACTTCGAACAATCATACTACGCAATTTAACTTCATTCGTTAGATTTCTTATCTTGGTTATTGATTCATAGGGTTTATTACATGATTATGGTCTCCCAACCTCTAATTGACTACCAAACTTGGACATTACAACTACATCATTGCACAGATATGTAATAATCCAATTATGTTCTTAAAGATATCATCCTACATGTGAGAAAAGCAAGGCTTTTAGGTATATCCATGTCCTAGATACTAATTCAAATTCCTTATTTTATAAAAGAATAAGAACCTTACTCTATTCAGCCCCGCGTTCTATCTTCCTATTCCCTCTCCTGAGATCACAAGGTTGACCATATATGTATTAAAATGGTTGAGAATACTTAAAATAGTTAAAACAAATATAAAAATACAACCAAACATGATAATAAAATCAAACAAACTCTATTTATAATGATAGCAAACATGTTTTTGACCTTAACCCTGGAAAGGGCGTGTTTAGCCACTAATTGACATAATCCTAATCCAAATACTTAAATATATGATTAAATATATTATAAACCTAAATTTAAAGATTATAAAGCCTAAAAAAGTGTGTATCATCCTCCTTAATCTCCCAAAGACGTTCAAAAGTCATTTGCACAACATGACAAGTCCTATATATAGTACAAGACAATATTATCGTGTGTGGGATATGGTCCGTGGAGAGTTGGTCAAGACTAGTGAAGGGAGGTCCATGCTTACTTGGATATATCTTGAAGAGAGTGGTGTGGGGAGTTTAAAATCATGTGGTATGAACTCCGCGACGCGGCCAATTTGCGTAGGCTAACTAGAATGTGCCTCTTGACGTAAGTGTTTCTCCTTCCATCCCCTTCCTTGTGGTATTGTTTCCACTAAATTTAAAGCTTTTATAGAATAAATTTATCACCATAATAAACTCACCAAGCATCCTACATGATAAAGCACCAAATAGTAGAGCTCAAAAAAACAAAACATTCATAACGATTAACTAAAAACTCAAGCTAAGACTAAGCTTCCCCACATTGATCTTTAACTTATGTTTTGACTCTTACCTTACTTAAATTGAGATTTGAGCATTGAAAATAAGTTTATACAGATATAATTACACAATAATAACCTTAGTAACTCAATACACCCACTAGAATCCATTGAAAACAACTAGAACAACACCTAGCTCAAGCTAGCCAAACTAGTTTTCTCGGTTGAATCTAAATGATCTAATTATGTGCAAACTTGCTTGGAAACACCTTTACCCATATTGATTACATAGTTTAATACTTTGATGATTATTTATATCATTATTCATACATAAATCACTCAAGAATTCCTCAAAACAAGGCTAAATGAGCTAGGAAAGCAACACTAAAGTGCATAAATACACCCAACATCACCAACCCACACTTAAAGCCTTGTTCTTCATCGAACAACTCTCTACTTTAAGAATCATAAGATAAGGAGACTCCCCACTTTTACTACACACAATACACTTAATCTAGTACTATAATGACTACACTGAATTCAAGTTTCTACACTAAGCATGTTACATGCACAATTGAAAGCTCAAGAATACTACTTCCAAAACATCCTAGCCTCAAGAATTGACTCACCTAGTTGTAAAACTCTTGCTTATTGTGAATCAAAAAAATAATATAATTAATCTAACATTCATAAAACTTGTTCCCTCACAACAAGAGAATTACCCATAATTACTTACAATAATGTAATTTATAATACAATGGATACAAGAATCAGCTTTTTATCACTCTCACAGGGAATTCACAAGTTACACATAATGAACCATAGACTTTCCCTTAGTGTATTACTCAACTAATAACAAAATGTTAAAGCTTAGGATCAAATAGGTCTTTAAAGGTGTTAATGTAGGCTAAGGGATAGGTAGGAACTATTCTGGCCAGTAATAGTGACTATCATCCCTAAGAGCTTTAATACATCACACATGTCATTTAGCTCATCTTTAATAACCACTTTACACCCTTTTTTTCTACCGTTATCTTCTATTTTTCACCCCAACTTATTAAGCTCACCTACATACACTATGGTGGGAGTATTATATGCACAACTTATTTAATTTGAACACTTTTTTTATATTTTCACTACTCAACTCACAACCACCACACATCATTCTTTTTAACACCAATAGCTATTACTTAAGGGCTTAAATTTTCACCTTTTTCTTCTTGAATTTCAAACTCCCTAAATTAATTAAATTTTGACTAAAGCGCTTTGGAGCTTTGGATCAAATTATGGTTAACCAAAGAAAGGAATTTTGCTACACATGAGGCTATCAAAGAAAAAGTTAAAGGCTCAATGGGGATAACTAGAATTATGAACAAGGACCAGTCAAAAGAACATATGAAACACGATTATCAAACAAATATCTATATCAACTCCTAAACCCACACTATTTATTTAACTATGTATACATACAGGGAAATTCTATACGTCTGATGCAACAAGGAATATACAAAAATCTTACACGCACATGGCATATGCTCAACTCAAGTAGGATTATCATAGACTCTTAATAAAACAATAACATGAATTCAACATTAAGACAACAAGTAAGAGTAAAAAACATGAGCCTAAGAGTCTCAATAGTAGTAATTCACACAATCAACATGCTCTTAAGCCTCAAAACACTTGCATTATGTAATCAACTATAGCACCAACAAGAATATCTCACACTTATTCCTAACACAAGAAATTTTAAAATTACCTTAAAATGAGAATTTTTGCACCCCACACTTAAAAATCTACTTTGTTCCCAAAGTATACTTTAAAGTAGAGATAAAAATACTCCCTAATGCCTTTAGTCCTAGTTAGTAGCATCTTTATACATCAAGGGGGTCCGGGGACCCCACACTTAGTCTTCGCCTTGATTTTAGCTTTGGCTTTCCAGTACTCAGATTTTCTATCAACCCGTGAATCAACAAAAACAAAAACTAGTGAAGTTAAAACTAAAAATACAGAAAATAAAACCTACTTCCTTAACTTGGGTTGCCTCCAAAGCAGTGGCTGATTAAGTATCACGGCATGACCTAATCTACGACTTATCCATATTCTTTCATCCTTTTTATCATAATTGAACACCATCTTCTTATTCATTTTGGACCTCTTGAATGTGAACTCTGAAGGTCAACAACTTCTTCAACTTTAGCCTTTTCAGGCTCAACAATCTGTATCATGTCGGGATTAGGTATTGGAGGATTGGGCTGCTCAATGGGAAGTTCAAAGATGTTTTTTTGGAACAGACTCCACCACCATATACTTATCCCCTTTGATAAGAGTAATCATGTACATATCTTTATAGTGGGATAGTGTCTTGAGAAGTTTTTACAATTTGAAAATCACCTCTTCCTCATCCAAACTTATTATGAGTGTGCCCTCTCTCACATCAATCAACACTCATCTTGTCACTAAAAATGGATGCCCCATGATGACTGGTACATTTTTGTCTGCTAGAAAATCTAAAACAATAAAGTCTGTAGGAATGATAAACTTACCAAGCTTGATGAGAATGTCCTTTATGATTCCTTCGGGATGGTCAAGGATATGATTTTCTAACTAAAGTATCACCGTACTCAGTCTTGGCTTTTCCAGATCTAAGGTGTTGAACAAGGAAGGGGACATCAAATTGATACTTACCCCTAAATCACTCTATGCATAGATCATCTCACTGCTACCAATTTGAGTTGGGAGATTGAAACTACCAGTATAATTTGAGTAGGGAGATTGAAACTCCCAGTATAATTGAGAAACTTCAAGCTTGTTGTAGTTGCTTGCTAGCTCTTTATATTTACTGCTAATTGTGCTTGAGTTTTCAAGATTTTCTTCGAGATATCTTCCATATTGTTGTTCTGATTTATGGCCTTATTATTCTAAACTTATTGCTGTGAAACTTTTCTTTGGGCGTTGCATGGGGTATTTTGTGGCTGAGTCTACCACTTTTGATTATACGCATTTCCATAGTTTGGCCTCTAAGAATTACCCACAAATATTACGGCCTCAGGATTTGCAGCACACATCATCGTTGAATGCCTACTATTACCACAAATCTCATACGAACCTGTAGTATGTTGGATTGCATTAATTGTGGCTACAGGTTATGTAACCCCTATATTTATATTGCATATATGATTCTGTGGAGCAGCAAGTTGAGAGGATAAGGCAATAAAATGGTATACCTCCAACACACTTGCCACCATCTTCATTGCACTTCTTGAGTCAAAATACTATTTGGGATTCCCTTGAGCAATCTGGTTCAACAAAGAATACAGCTCATCATACGTCATCTCCAGAACATGAACACCTACGACTGAATCTAACAAAATCTTCATGTTATGGTCAAGTGCCTCAAAAAAAGTATGAGCTAATACCTCATTAGACTATTGATGTTGTGGACAGTCCTGAAAAAAGGCTTTGAATAGCTCACAAGCATTATATATTCTCATCTGTCTTTAGTTTAAAGCATATAATCTCACTACAAAGTATCATAGTCTTTCAAGACGGAAGGAATTGGATAAGGAATCCATAAGTTATGTCTTCCCATGTTGTTATTGAATTTGCCGACTCAGCATTCGACCACTTCTTTGCTTTCCCCAATAGTGAAAAGTGGAATAGTGTCAGCCTAACATAGTCAGTTGACACATCCGTAGGGATAAATGTGTCACTGATCTCTAATTAGTTTCGCAAGTGAACATGGGGGTCATCATATGAAAGCCCTATAAACTATCCACTACTAATCAAAAGATGCACCATATTCTACTTCAGCTCAATATTACCTCTAGTAGGCAGTTTCTGAAAAAGAGAGGTCAAATTTGTTGGAAGAGGGAATTCTACTACTCGAATTGTCCTGCGGGCTGGTTATTCTTCATCCATGAGAGAAGTATTGTCATGATTTTCTTCAATTTATAGAAAATAGAGGGAGAAGTATTACTTTTCTCCTTTGTTAATTGAAGGGTTTCTCGGGTTTGGGGCTTGGTTCTACCAATTCCCTATGCCTTGCCAGCTTACTAGCCTGTAAACATATTTCCTGCAAACAAAAAACCAAGAGGAAGTGTAAATCACCAAAGATATATTAAAAGTGAAACTAAAATAAAAATAGTTGTCATACAAGTCCCTGACAATGGTGCCAAAAATATTTTGCGCACAGGCAAGTGTATGTGGCCTCACAAGTAGTAAAGTGGCTCTTTTACAAGCCAAGTGTCAATCCCACAGGGACTAGTGTTAAGCAACTATAAAATTTTAGTACAACTATTAATATTAACCTAGTTCAACATAACCAAAAGAGCTTTGAATAATTGATAAACTAAAAGTAAATATTATAGTACAAGATAATTTTGCCGTGTGTAGGATATGGTCCGCATCATGTTAGTCAAGCCTAGTGGAGAGAGGTCCATGATGTGTTGGATATATTATGGACAGAGTGTCATGGGTCCTTGCAAAACACTTTGTAAGAACTCTGCGATGCGGTCAATTTGCGTAGGCTCACTAGAATGTGCCTCTTGTTGCATAATTTTGTCTAAGTGTTTCTCTTTCCATCCCATGCCTTGTGGTTTTTTTCCATTCAATTTCAAGTTATTATAGGATAAATATATAACTATAATCAACTCAAAAATAATCCCTCAAGATCAAACACCAAGTATTAGAGCTCAAAACAAAAAAACATTCAGGATAAACTAAAAACTTGAGCTAAGACTAAGCTTACCTACATTGATCTTTAACTTGTGTTTTGATTCTTGGCTTATTTCAATTGAACTTTACACATTGAAAACAAGTTTTTCAATATATAATTACACAATAATAATCTAGGAACTCAATACACCCACTAGAATTCATCGAAAACAACTAGAACAATGCCTAGCTCAAGCTAGTCAAACTAGTTTTCTCGGTTGAACTCTAAATGATCCAATTATGTAAAAAATTGGTTAAAAACAACTTTACACATTGTGATTAAATACTTTAACACTTTGATAATTATTTATATCATTATTAATACATAAATCAATCAAGAAGTCCTCAAAACAAGTCTAAATGAGCTAGGAAAGCAACACTAAAGTTCATAAATACACCCAACATCACTTCGACATTAGTCTTGACTCTGACGGAGGGTTATAATGGTTTTGTTATTTATTATGAGGCATATAGAGTGTAAATAGGTTGTGTTTTAATGCTGCATGTCTAGGTGGTTGCATATGTTTTTAGACAGTTAAAAGTTTATTAGAAGAATTACCTAGCTCATGATTTTGAATTATTAGCTATGGTATTTTCATTAAAGATCTAGAACCATCATTTGTATAAGGTACATATTGATATATATTCTGATCATAAGAAGATACAATATGTGTTTATTCATAAGAAGCTAAATCTCAGGCAGAGAAAATGGCTTGAGTTTCTCAAGGACTATGACATGAGTCTTTATTGTCATCCAGGTAAAGCTAACATGGTTTTTGATTATCTTAGCAGGTTGTCCATGGGAAGCTTATCTCATATGGATGAAAATAATAGGATTTGGTGAAGGATATTCACCATTTAGCTAATCTAGAAATTTGCCTCTTAGATTCTGAGGATGGTGGTATGATTGTTAGAGAGGTGGTAAAGTCATCTTTTGGTGTTGAGGTGAAGGAGAAGCATAGGTTAGGTCATATTTTGATAAAAATTAAGTAGGATGTAGGTAGGAAGAAGTTGATTATTTTTTAGATTTGTGGTGATGGTATCTTGAGATAACAAGGTATATTAGGTGTTCCCGATGTTAATGGATTAAGAAGAAGAATTTTGGGAAAATCTCATGATTCGTATTATGCTATTTATCCCGGTTCGATGAAAATGTATCATGATCTTGAGAAAATTTATAGGTGGAATAAGATGAAGCAGGATGTGGCAAATTTTATGGCTAGTACATGTCATGCTAGGAAGTAAAGGTACAACAATTGAAGCTTGGTGGATTGACTCAAGAGATTGAACAGATGGTATGGAAATGGGAAATAATTAATATGGATTTTGTTACCAGTATTTTGTGTTCTTTCCATCAATTTGATTCAATTTGGGATATCATTGATAGGATGACTGATCTGAGCTGGATTAATGTGCCTTAGTGTTGTTATCCTATCTTATTTAGCCTTGTTTTGAAAACGTCTTGTGTTCTTAATAAGTGAATGATGGTATAATTGAGCATATAAGTGTCTAACTATTTGACTACAATGTTCATGGTGTCTTTCAAATAAGTTTGTACTTAAATTGGTTATTTAGAGTTCAAATATGAAAACTAGTGTTACTAGATTGAGCTAGGTGTTTGTCTAGTTGATATCAATGGATTCTATTGTGTTTAATGAGTTCCTAAGGGTATTATTGTGTAATTATGTGTGGAGAAATTTTTTTATAACGTTAAAGGTTAAATTTAATCAATCCAAGAGTCAAAACAATAAGTTAAATATCAATGTGGGCAAACCTAGTCTTAGCAAGAGTTTCTAGTTCACAGTTATTGATATTGTGTTGTTTTGATCTCTAATCCGTAGTGTTTAATTTTATTGGATTCTTGGTGAGTTGATTATTTTGATATATGAATTTCATACAATCTTTAAATCAAGTGTAAACCACACCACAAGGCTGGGAATGGATCAACAGAAGCACAAGACAAAACTTGATATAAAATGGACACTTTGTCTGTCACCAGCTCGTGTAGGACCTTATCAAGGGATTTGGGGCAGGTGATATTGATAGGAAGCTTCCTAAGGGACCCAAAATAGTGTTACCTTATAGTTATCCCACGGAGTGACCCCAATCCCAATGTAATGACCCCCACGATGCAACCCTTGTTCCACCGACGACAAAAATATTTGTCCTATAAATAGGACTCTTGTACTTGTTGTTATACAACTTGGAAATCTTGGAGATTTGGAGAGGGGATTCTCAAAACTTCTTTTATGGTTTATATCTCTTTACTTTAGATTCTTAATGTATTATATCATGTATTCAAGAATCTTAATTACAGTTATGTCTATTAGTGGCTAAACGCCCCCTTTCCGGGGTAAAGGCCAAGAACATGTTTGCTTTTTCTTTGAATTGAGCTTTTTTGAAATTCTTATCATATTTGATTCTTTTTTACTTGTTTTAACTATTTGAATGAGTATCTAACCTTAGACTGCATATATGGTTGACCTTGTGATCTAGGGAGGGGAATATGGATATAGAATATAGGAATAAATAGAGTAAGGTTCATATTCTTTTACAAAATAAGGAATTTGAATTATCATCTAGGATAGGTAAATACCTAGAAGCCTTTATTTTTTTATATGTAGGATGATAACTTCATGCATCTAATTGGATTATTACATCCATGCTCAATGATGTAGTTGTAATGTCCAAGTTAGGTAGACGATTAGAGGCCAGGAAACATGAACATGTGATAAACCCTATGAATCAACAACCAGGATAAGTAATCTAATGAATGAAGTTTAATAGCGCAGTATGACTGTTCGTAGTGCCTTAACCCCAGGTTTTCTTCCATTGATTATCGAAAGTCTTTACTTGTCCATATTACTTTAGTTTACTTTTAATTATAATGTTCAAAATACTTTTTGTTATGATTGCACTAGTTAATCTCAATTGTAAAACTAGAATTAGATTGTTTCTTAACACAAGTCATTGAGGTATTGATATTCATCTTTATTTGATGTCATTGTATTACTTGGTGAGACTACGTACACTTGCGTGTTTTCTTGGGAGCAATAAGTTTTGGTGTTATTTCTGGGGACTTATAATTAGGAAACTATCTTACTTTTAGTCTAGCTATATTGGGTTTTACATAGTTTAGTAGTTCTTTCGTTTTATTTTCTTTTACTTTATGTTATCATACTTCTTCACATGGGAGACTAGGATAGATGGTTTTTGAGGGATCATGATTTTTGTTGTTTTTTTGGAAGACCCCACCAAGAGGATTTTTGTCCAGATTTTTATGGAAGCGTTTGGAATGGACATGCTTGTTTCTGACCTGTGAAGCAGACCAAAAGTTGGTGTGTGGTTTGTGGCAATAGGTATCACTATGCAGATATGTATGGTTTTAATCCTGATTCAGTCATATTTATGGGCAATTCTCAAAAGACAACTAAGGAGGTTTATGTAGAGTTGACTCCCCAACTAGTTATAGACAGAGTTGTTGATAATTCGAGAAAGTCTAAGTAATCAAAAACTAAAGTTGTCGAATAGGTTAAGGAGATAGCACCACCACCATGTCCACAAATGTAAAGAAAAGAAAAATATGAGGAGGATAGTAGCCAATTTGTAGAACAAATATAAGAATTTTAGCCATTCAACTATCATCTATTTTTTAGACTGAAATTGAGAAGGTGAATAAAAGTGAGGCTGTGATGGATAGTGTAAATTTTGAAGTGGGGATGGTTGGGCCTCACTCAAAGAACTTTTCTACATTATGTTTAGATGTTGTCTTGTCTGTGGAATCATCTAAAATAGTAGGAGAGCGTGAAGATGAGGAAGAAGAATTCTATATTCTTGATTTTGCACCAAATAAGAAACATAAAAACATACCTCACTTCAAGGTCGAGTGTTTTACCATGAACCATCTATTACTCGGTTCCTACCACCACCCTATGAGTGAAGCAAAAAGATGGATGTAAAGTTAGAGACAAACTTTATATCCTCAGGGTGAAGGAAAAAGTTGATTGAGTCATGCCACGATACTAAATCAGGTGTTGCTTGGGAAGCAACCTAAGTTAAGGTATATTTTATTTTTAGTATTTTAGTTTTTACTTTACTATTTTTTGTTTTTGTTGCGTTACAGGTTGATGGGAAGTCTGAGTACCAAAAATCTGAGCTAAAGATCATGGAGAAGACTAAGTGTGGGCCCCCCAGACCCCCTGATGTGTAAATATGCTACTGTCTAGGCCTAAAAGCCTTATGGAGTATTATCTATCACTACTTTTAAGTATACTTTGGGGACAAAGTAGATTTTTAAGTGTGGGGTAGGGAATTCCCATTTTTAGGGTAAATTTAATTTTTTTTGTGTTAGGAATAAGTTAGATATTCTAGTTGGTGCATTATTTTATGGCATGATGCAAGTGATTTGATCGTAAAAAGTAGGCTGATTGTGTGAATTGCTACTGTTGAGACTCCTAGGCTCATGTTTATGACTCTTGTACATGTAGGATTAATTGGAATTCATGTTATTGTTTTTTTAGAGTCTATGGTGATCTTACTTGTGTTGATCATGTTCCATGTGTGATGTGAGGTTTTAGTATATTCCTTATTGCATGTGATGTATAGAACTTGCTTGGTGTGTGTGCAAAGAAAAATAAATAGTGTGGGTTTAGGACATTATATAGGCATTTCTTTGATAGCCAACTTTATATATTTTTTTACCTACACTTGTGCATTATCCTAGTTAACCCCATTTATCCTTTAGCTTATTCTTTGGAAGCCTCATATGTAGCCTAATCCCCTTCTTTGATTGATCTTAATTTGATCCAAAATCACCTAAGCGCTTTAGGGTAAAATTAATTGAGTGAAGAGTTGGAAATTCAAGTAGGAGAAAGGTGAAATTAAAGCCCCAAAGTGAAAGTTATTGGTGTGTAAAAATGTTGTGTTGTGGTTGGAAGTTGAGTAATGTAAAGAAAACTAATTTGTTCAAAGTGAATCAGTTTTGAATAAAGAATACTCCCATAATATTATATGTGAAGGTAGCGAAGGTGAAATTTGGATGGTAGAGATTGGTTTTAATTGTATATGCTGATGTGTTAAAGCGGTTAGGGAAGATAGTCACTATTACTGGCCAGAATAGTTCCTACCCGTCCTTTAGCTTACATTACAACCATTAAAGGCCTATTTGATCCTAATCTTAACATTATAAATTTAGTTGAGCACTATACTAAGTGAAAGCCTATGGTTCATTATTTGTAACTTGTGAATTCTTCATGAGAGTGAGTGCAATTTGATTCTTGTACCCATTCAGTTATGGATTGCATGATTGTGAGTGATTATAAGAAACTCTCTTGTTGTGAGGGAACATGTTTGATGAATGTTGGGTTAATTATATTTTGTCTTTGATTGAACAATGTGTATGAGTTTTCTAACTAGGTGAGTCAATTCTTTAGGCTAGGATGTTTTGAAGTAGTATTCTTGAACGGCCAATTGTGTATGTAACAAACTTAGTCTAGAAACTTGCATTTTGTGTTGTCATTGTAGTACTAGCTTGAGTGTCTTGCATGTAGTAGAAGTGTAGGGTGACCTCACCATATGATGCTTAAAGTAAAGAGTTGTTTGAGGACAAACAAGGTTTTAAGTCTGGTGTGGTGATCTAAGGTGGATTTATGCACCTTAGTGTTGTTATCCTAGCGTATTTAGCCTTGTTTAGAAGAATTCTTATGTGCTTAAGGCATGAATGATGATATAATTGAGAATATATGTATGTAAGTGTTTGATTACAATTTTCATGGTGTCTTTCAAATAAGTTTGTACTTAAATTTGTCACTTAGACTGCAAATGTGAAAAATATTGTGACTAGCTTGAGCTAGGTGTTTGTCTAGTTGATCTCGATGGATTCTATTGTGTTTATTGAGTTAATAATTGTATTATTGTTTAATTATGGGTTTAAAACCTTTTTTATGACATTAAAGGGTCAATTTAATGAAGCCAAGAGTAAAAACAATAAGTTAAAGATCAATGTGGGCAAGCCAAGTGTTAGCTCGAGTTTGTAGTTCACCGTTCTTGATATTATGTTGGTTTGAGCCTTAATCCATAGTTTTTGATTATATAATATAATTTTTGAGTTTATTATGATTATATATGAATGTTATACAAGCTGGAAATCAAGTGTAAACAACACCACAATGCTAGGAATGGATCAATGGAAGCATAAGACACAACTTGATGTAAAATTGACACTTTGGATGTCACCAGTCCGTGTAGGATCTTAATAAGGGTTGTGGGGTGTTATCTATGCATAGGAATATTCCTAGGGGACCCAAAACAGTGTTCCCTCGAAATGAAACCACATAGTGTCCCCCATCCCGGTGAAATGACCCCCGCTACGCGTCCCTTGTTCCACCTACGACAAAAATCCTTGTCCTATAAATAGGACTCTTGTACTTATTGTTATACAGCTTGGACGTATTGGATCTTTGGAGAGGGGATGATAAACACTTATTTTAGGGTTTATATATCTTTACTTTATCTTTTTCATGGATTATATCATGTATTCAAGAATCTTAATTACGGTTATGTCTATTAGTGGCTACACTCCCTCTTTCCTTGGTTAAGGCCAAGAACATGTTTACTTTTGCTTTGAATTGAGTTTTTTTTTATTTCATATCATATTTGGTTATTTTTTTATCCTTATTTTACCTATTTGAAGGAGTATCTAACCGTAGAATACATATATTTTTGACCATGTGATCTCAGGAGGGGGAATAGGAAGATAGAACATGGGGATAAATAAAGTAAGGTTCTTATTCTTTTATAAAATATGGAATATTAATTAGAATCTAGGATAGGGATATACCTATAATCCTTTCTTTGTTCACATGTAGGATGATAGCTTGATTGATCTAATTGGATTATTAAATCCCCACTCAATGATGTAATTGTAATGTCCAAGTTAGGTAGATGATTAGTGGTCCGGAGATCATGATCATTTGATAAACCCTACGAATCAAAAACCAAGATGATTAATCTAATGAATTAAGTTCAATAGCGTAATATGATTATTCGAAGTTCTGCAACCCCGTGTTTTCATCTATTGATTGTACAAAGTCTTTACTTGTCCTCATTACTTTAGTTTACTTTAAATTATAACTTTAAAAACTCTTTTGGTTATGATTGCATTATTTAATCTTAATTGTTAAACTAGAATTGGATAGTTTCTTAACACAAGTCTCTGAGGATTGATATTCGTCTTTATTTGAGGTCACTTTATTACTTGGTGAGACCACGTGCACTTGCGTGTGCGCTTGGGCGCAACAAAGACTAAATCTTTTCACTTCTTGCACATGAGGATAATTACTTTTCCAAGGATTATGCCAAGTTTTTCATTGAGGAGATCATAAAGTTACATTGTATTACATTCTCTATCATATCTGATTGGGGTACCCAATTATCTTCTCACTTTTGAAGGTCATTCTAGTGATGTTTGGGGACTAAGGTAGCCTTTAGTATCTCTTTCCACCCACAGATGGATGGATAAGAAGAAATGACAATTCAAGTCTTGGAAGATATTCAGGCTTGTTTTTTTATTTTGGTGGTATTTGGGTTTAACACTTGCCTCTCATAGAATGTTCTTACAACAATAGTTATTACTCTAGCATCGGTAAGGTTCTATTTGAGGCCTTACATGGTAGAAAGTATAGGACTCCTATTGGGTGGTTTGAGGTTGGTAAGAAGAAGTTGTTTAGCCCTAATTTGGTTCACAAAGTTTTGGATAAGGTGAAGGTGATTCGGGATAAACTTAACGCAGCCCAAAATCACCAAAAGTCCTAAGCTAATGTGAGGCGAAGGAAGTTGGAGTTCAGTGTTAGTGATTGGGTGTTTTTAAGACCCCGCAAAATTCCTAAGCTTAATTCAGTCCTTTAAGATTGTTAAGGGGGTCCCAGACTTAAATAAATACTAACTAAGTTTCCAGAATTAGCCTATTTTCGGCCTTTGAAAGTTGGCAATCTCATTTCGCCACCTTAATGTCCTTTAATGGTTCATATTTTTTTTCATGATCAGGGAGGTCAATATGTGTTCCCGAATAAGTTTTTGATTTTTTGGTCCTCGTTTAGACCACGTTTAGTGTCCCAAAATAGTGGAACAACGCGGTCTTGGTGCACCACATCACCTATCGCGTTGGTCAACATTGTTGTAGGTTGCCAGAGCTAAAAGTACTGAGGCTTGGCATGATCATGTCGCAATGCATCGACTATTACTTCGATGCCATCGACACGCTGCATAGATAATAACATCGATGCCCAGTTTCAGTCATTAAATTTACACATTTTTAAGGGCAAAAGGGTCAACTTCCCATCCTTATATAAACCCAATAACACATTATTTAGCCATATTTCACCCAAAATATATTGTTTCTCTCTAGTTTTTCTCAAGAACAAGTTAGGATTTTCAATTAGGGATTCAAATTAAATACTCAAATTAAAGAATTTCTCCATCAATCTTCGTATAATCAAGAACTAAGATATGTCAAGTGTTCATTCATGGATTTCTTTTGCCCATAAAGCCCAAGAATCAAGTTTTAAACTATGAATTAGGATATTCTTGTTGTGGATTGATTATGTCCATGTGGTTGTTGTTGTATGATTCCCAAGTTGAAATCTTTATTTGTTTTTATAAAACTATGTTAGCATGCGAGTTGAAAACTATGAACTTAATTGGTTATGATTTGTTAATTTGATGATTATCCCTATGCTCTAAGAGGTGCATGTAAGGTGTTTGACAAAATGCCTAAGATAATAGAAATATGTATTATGGCTCAATTGTGACTCAAGTGATAAATGTATACTTTACCCTTATGACCAAGAATGACTTCCATGATTTGTGTACATTATGAATGATTGAGAGAATGTTCATGAGATTAGATTGATGAAAGTATGACACGTTTATATGAAATCCTATCTATGTACAACATTATGATAACCAGGTGCTTCATGAAATCTCCAAATTATAGTATTATGAATTGTTGATATTGGTCATGTGTTCAAGAAGTGTCATGTTCTGTCAGTTGTATGCTATCGAGTCTTGGAGGTACTTGTAGCTGACAATTTAGTTGTGGGACTAGAAAAAGTGTCAGTTTTCACGATATCCTCAGTCAAGCCCTGTTTAGTAGAATTCAGTCGGTTATATGACTCAGGAAAACTCAGTAAATTTAGTAAGTCTCATTAATCTCAGTTATCTCAGTAATCTCAGTCAATTATTATATCTCCATAGTATTTTTCCAGTCAACGGAATTTGGTGAACTCAGTTCAAATCAGTTAAACAATACGATCAGTCACAGTCTAGTTCAGTTTAAATTAGTTCAGTGTCTCTTCAGTTGGGAGTAGGATTCAGCACTAAGTAAACCCAAGGATGAGGGCTCACCTATCAGTCAGTAGAGGGTGTGATCCTTAAAGTAATCCTTGTGTTCTAGAACTATGTACCCAGCGTAGGTTGAGATGCACCCTACGAGTTTAGGGATTATACACCTCATTTGAGTTTTCCTACTAGGAGGGGTTGACGGAAGAGCTCCCTGTCAGATAGGGATTACTCATACCTTGTCTTTACTCGTGGAACGGTACTGACACCCTTCCAGCTGGGGTTATAGGTTGGACCCCACCATTTCAGTTTCAGGGTATGTCGGTTAGATGATTACTTCCCACAGTCTCAGTCTCTGTCTCAGTAGTAGAACTCAGTTCAGTTCTACAAATTCAGGACTGTCAGATACAGTTGCTCAGCTCAATACGGAACTCAGCTAGTTCCATCAGAATTAGGACTGTCAGACATAGTCACTCAGTTAATAGTATATTAACTATACAAAACTCATGTTATCAGTATTTAGTTTCAGGACTGTCAAATATAGTCAATCAGACCAGTTCTTCATAATCAGAACTATTAGAAATAGTCATCCCTTTATCAGTAATATAACATCAGTTTATTAGTACTCAATAGATTCAGTAACTTAGTATCCCAGTATTAGTACTCATATATCAGTAAATCCACGTTATTAGAATTCATGAGTCAATCTTATCATGATCTTAGTTACAGTTGCATATTCATGCTTGTATTCTCATGTTCATGTTATTCAGCCAGTTAGTATTGTTCATGCATATAAACCATTTCATTTAGCATACCTCACTTGCGTACCAGTATATTCAATCATACTAACGTATTTGCGCTATGGTGTTTTATACCGTAGGTTCAGAAGCACACGCTCCAGAGCATCAGTAGCATTCCAGGTTTAGCAGTCAGAGTCAGCATTGAGTCCTCATAATTCGAGGATGTTATCATTTGATTATTTCATTCTTTCAGTACTTAGTTTATTTCAGTAGATGGATTTAGTTAGGGGTTTGTCCCATAACTCTTTAATCGGACCATTCAGTTTTAGAGGCTTTCAGACTACAACATGTTTAGACAGTTATTTCTGTTGTTTTGGTATTATTATACCATATTTTTAGTTATGTATCAGTATTGAACCTTATGGCCTTTCAGTTCATGTTTCTGTATTTACAATATTACTATTATTATTCAGTGCTCAGTTACAGATATCAGTCATGAGTTAGCTTGTGGTCCTTCGGGATTATGAGCACCATTTAGCATTCTGGGTACCATATTTGGGCCGTTACAAACTTGGTATGATAGCCTAAGGTTCAATAGTGTCCTAGGAAGTCCGAAAGGTTGCATCTAGTAGAGTCTTGTACATGGGTGTATTGTGCACCACACTTATGTTCAGGACGCAATGAGATGTTTTAGGAACAGTTTCCTTTCTTTCAGTATTCATGTCATGCCAGTGAGCATAAGCTTGAATTTAACTCTTAGTCTAATCCATTATCCCTTTTATTTACAGAACATGCCTCCTAAAGGTACTAATGAAAGGAGAACGGGAATTCAGTCAACACCTCAGCCCATCCAGGAAGATCCAATGGATGAGCACATGAGCACGTCTCTCATGTAGAATTCAGAACTGCGTTCACTACTCTACCTAATTCAGCCACAGCTCAAAACAAACAGCTAACTGTTGTTCTAGCCAACCTAATGGCCAATTTTACTGCAGCCAGGATTTGGGACTTTACCTGAATAAATATTCCTCTATTCTCAGGTTCTAAGTATGAAGAAGATCCACAGGAGTTTCTCTATCAAGTTCAGAAAGTCATGGATATCATGGGAGTTACTTCTAGTGAGAGTGCAGAGTTAGCCGCCTATCAACTAAAAGATTTAGCCCATACGTGGTTTAAGAAGTGAAAGGTACGTAGGGGTGTAGATGCAGAGCCCATAGAATGGAAAGAGTTTGCTACGACCTTTTTAGGTAGATTCTTTCTCTTAGAGAAGAAAGAATCCAAAGTGTTAGAGTCCATCAACCTCAGACAAGGTAGCATAAGCGTAAAAGAATACTCCTTCAAGTTCACTCAGTTAGCCAGGTACGCTCCCCAGGTGGTAGCAGACAATAGATCCAGAATGAATAAGTTTGTGCTTGGCATATCAAGTAGAGTGGTTAAAGAGTGCAGGACTGCGATATTGATTAAGGAGATGGACATATCTAGGATTTTGGTCCATTCTCAACAGATTGAGGAGAAGAAACTTAAGAAGATGAAGAGGGAAAATAAGAAAGCCAGAACTGGTAGTTAGATCTTTTCTTAGCCAGGGTCACAAGGTGGTAGCCGTTTTCAGCATAGACAGAAGTTCTCAGCCCCAGTTCCATCTTCACCTAGTACACCAGTACCAAAGTTCATAAATGACCGTAGGGATAGGACATCAGGATCAAAGGCCCAGGGTAGTGAGAGCAGGGTTTTTACTCATCCACTTTGTGAAGAGTGTGTTAAGTATCATAAGGGTATATGTAGAGCCGATAGTGATGTGTGTTTCGAATGTGGCGAGACAGGTCGCAAGATCCAATATTGTCCTAGACCTAGTCCTAGAAGTAAGAACGGTTGTCCTTCAGATCAGTCTGGTCGCCTGAATTAGCAGGGTGCCAATTCCAAAGCTATCAGTAGGCAACGCCTAAACATACTTTTTGCACTTCAGTCCTGATAGGATTAGGAAAGTCCTCCTGATGCAACCACTTGTATGTTATAGATCCCTCATTTACATGTTCACGTTTCTTCAAATTTAGGAGCTTATTTTTTATTTTTTAACTCTTTACATATCAACTTTAAGGTCATGCCAAATATTAACAGGACCTTCCTCAGTCTTCAACTATTAGGTCAGCCCATCATAGCCCTGCAGGTATACAGGGACTGTC
Organism: Capsicum pubescens; assembly: GCA_030864215.1. Lineage (NCBI taxonomy): Eukaryota > Viridiplantae > Streptophyta > Magnoliopsida > Solanales > Solanaceae > Capsicum > Capsicum pubescens. The sequence continues at coordinate 150,859,161 of CM061543.1, read as the reverse complement.
CGATTATGATATCTCAGAAAGTCAGGACTTTAGGTTCTAGTAGTAATACCAGTATCTATAGGAAATCCATAAGGAAAGATGATTCCTGACTCATTCCTACCTCAGTGCAAAGTTTTGTACTTCAACCATCACGATACTTACACATGCTTTAAATTTTAGTCCCACGAATACAACTTATATCCACGCACTTTTCATAGAATAGTATATGTTTCAAGTTCCAAGTATGAGGAGTTATAGTTCACCTAGTTTTACAAATCATGTCCCATGAACACAAAAAAATTCCAGGCTCAGGTCATGCAGCCCATGACTTATGCTCCACTCCTAGTGATTAGCCAAACTCAGATTATGTTAAGTATACTCTCAGATTAGATCCCTCGGTGAATACATGGTGTTGATACTCTATCCCTTAGGACTTATTTATTGCGTCAGTTCAGTAATCAATTTTCAGTAAAGGACTCAGATAATCCTACAGGACAATGTCTTTTAGTTATCAGTTACTTAGCCATCAGAATTTAGTATTCCTGTACCAGTCTAAACCTCAGTCATAGAAAAACCAGCATTCATTTTTAGTTACAGTCTTAGTTACGGTTACAGTCTCATTACCATCTTAGCTACACTCTCATTCTCATTCCTAGCCTAGTAATCAGTTCAGTAACTCAGTTTAGTTTCAGGATTTCCCAACCATAGCATATGGACATTAGTTACTTAGTTATTAGTATTTCAGTACCCCAGTTTACAAAATGTTTCCAAAATATGTTAGATTCTTGATCTTGCATTCTTAAGGTAATACAGTTTTTACTCACTCATGCTCTGTTACCTCATGTTACCTAGTCAGTCATTAACTTCTATGTATTATACTCTACAATTTTAGTCTAGTTGTTCAGACTAAGTTCAGTTAAGTCTTGTAGACCCAGTATTCAGTTATCAATCCTTTAGTTAATCAGATGAGCAATGTATTTAAGCATCGTGCTCAATACCATGTGATTTTTTTCGGTAGTCTCGAGTGACATGTTGTACTAAGGTGGAAAGTATAGTTAATATAGTACCAGATAAGTACTTTAGTTAAGTATAATTTTTCGGTATGAGTTAGTTTAAGCAACCAGTAATTTAGTTTAGCAGTCAGGCAAACAAGTTAGGATGGTGTGGTTTCCCTTCATTCCATCTAGTCGCGCTATCTGGAGTCCCACGAATGTGATCGTTCTAAGATGGACAAACCGGGTTGTTACGTGCTCAGCTTAGTTCATGTATCACGTCTTAGTTTTAGATCCCATATATTCAGTCATAATTCAGTTCATTGGCGCCTTGTACATCGCCATAGTTTTCCTCAGTATCTCAGCAAATTCAGTATTCTTCGAGGGACCTAGTATCCTAAGGAGGATATACACTATAATCCCTCTAAACTTTTATGAAATAAACATTCCACTCTCTCTCCTCTTAATGAATACAGCTAGGAGTAAGGGGTACTCATAAGTTGACCCTCAAACTCCAACCTCAGCCGTAAGGCACGTACCCAAGGTTTTCAGTTTAGATCATGATATTCTTTTTATATACCACGTTTTAGGCTCAGAGTTATTCCCATATTCCAATTCATGCGTTCCCAGTAAGTGATCTTAGGTTGATCAGTATTTTCGATTTAAGGTAAGTGTCTTCCATGAATTCATTCGGTTTCATGCTCATATTCCTACTATAAAATTGGTATCAATTACCATTGCATAATAATTCATATGTTCATGTGTCAGTTCATTCATGTATTCACGTATCAGATGTGCATACTCAGCTTGATAAATTCAGGTTACCAGTAATCCCAGTCATACATTCTTTGAGTCAGTTATTCATGCATCAGATATGCATGTTCAGTATAATACATTTAGCTTATCAGTCATGTCAGTCATGTAATCATGTTTTAGTTGTTGATGTTCAGTATGTACTTCAGCTTATTATTTTTCCCCATCTCAATCAGTATCATTAGAGGACGAATATTTCCAAGGGGGAGATATTGTAAGACCCCGCAAAATTCCTAAGCTTAATTCAGTCCTTTAAGTTTGTCAAGGGGGTCCCACACTTAGAAAAATTCTAACTATGTTCCCAAACTTAGCCTATTTTTCGACTTTGAAAGTTGGAAATCTCATTTTGCCACCTTAACGTCCTTTAATGGTTCATATTTTGGTAATTCATGATCATGGAGGCCAATAGGTGTTCCTGGACAAATTTCAGATTTTTCAAACCTCATTTATACCACGTTTGGTGTCCCAAAATAGTGGATCAATACGGTCTTGGCGCGCCACGTCACCTATCACATTGGTTAACATCATTGCAGGTCGCCAAAGCCAAAAGTACTGAGGCTTAGCACGATCATGGCACGATCATGGAGATATGCATCAACTATCACGTCGATAATAGCATCGATGCCCAATTTCATTCATTAAATATCCACATTTTTAAGGGAAAAAGGTTCAACTTCCCATCTTTATATAAACCCAATAATACGTGATTAAGCCATATTTCACCCAAAATATAGTGTTTCTCTGATGTTTTTCTCAAGAGCAAGTTAGGGTTTTCAATTGGGGATACAAATTCAATACTCAAATTCAAGAATCTCTCCATCAATCTTCGTATAATAAAGAACTAAGGTATGTCAAGTGTTCATTCATGGATTTCTTTCATCCATGAAGCCCAAGAATCATGTTTTAAATTATAAATTATGATATTCTTGTTATGGATTGATTATGTGCATGTGGTTATTGTTGTATGATTTCCAAGTTGAAATCTTTTTTTGTTTTTATGAAACTATGTTAGCATGCAAGTTGAAAACTCTGTACTTAATTGGTTATGATGTGTTAATTTGATGATTATGACTATGCCCTAAGAGGTGCATGTAAGGTATTTGACAAAATGCCTTAGATGATAGTAATTGTGTATTATAGCTCAATTACGACTCAAGTGATAAATGTATGCTTTACCCTTATGACCGTGAATGACTTCCATGCTATTGTGTACATTGTAAATGTTTGATAGAATGTTCATGCGATTAATTTGATGAAAGTATGACATGTTTATATGAAATTCTATCCATATACAACATTATGATAACCATGTGCTTCATGAAATCCCCAAATTATTGTATTATGAATTGTTGATATTGGTCATATGTTCAAGAAGTGTCATGTACTATCAGTTGCATGCTATCGAGTCCTACGGGTACTTGTACCCAATAATTTAGCTGTGGGCCTAGATCTAATGTTATTTTTCATGATATCCTCAGTCAATCCCTATTTAGTAGAATTCAATCAGTTATATGACTCAGGAAAACTCAGTAAATTCAGTATCTACAAGTCCAGTTCTACTCAGTAACCTCAGTAAATCTTAGTAATCTTAGTGATCTCTGTAATCTTAGTCGAATATCAGATCTTTGTAGTATTCCGCCAGTCAATAGAATTTAGATAACTCAGTTCTAATTAGTTAAACAATATGATCAGTCATAGTCCAGTTCAGTTTAAATCAGTTTAGTGTCTCTTTAGTTGGGAGTAGGATTCAACATCGATTGAACCCAAGGATGAGGGATCACATGTCATTCAGTAGAGGGTGTTATCCTTAGAAGCAATCCTTGCATTACAAAACTATGTAGCCAGCGTAGGTTGAGATGTAACCTATGATTTTAGGGATTATACACTTCATTTAAGTTTTCCTACTAAGAGGGGTTGACGGAAGAGCTCCCTGTCAGATAGGTTTTACTCACAACTTGTCTTTACCCGTGGCATGGAACCGACACCCTTCCAGTTGTGGTTAAAAGTTGGACCCAACCAGCTTAACTTTGTGGCATGTCAGTTAGATGATTACTTCCCACAGTCTCAGTCTCAGTCTCAGTAGTATAACTTAGTTCAGTTCTACAAATTTAGGATTGTCAGATACAGTCGCTCAGCTTAGTATGAAACTCAGCTAGTTCCATCAGAATCAGGACTGTCAGACACAGTCACTCAGTTAATAGTATATTAATTATATGAAACTCAAATTATTAGTATTCAGTTTTAGGACTATCAAATATACTCAATCAGACCAGTTCTTCATAATCAGAACTGTCAAACATAGTCATCCCTTTATCAGTAACATAACATTAGTTTCTCAGTACTCGATAGATTTAATCACTTAGTATCCCATTATTAGTACTCAAATATCAGTAAATCCACTATCAGAATTCATGAGTCGGTGTTATCATGATCTCAGTTGCAGTTACGTATTCATGCATGTATTCTCACGTTCGCGTTATTTAGTCAGTTAGTATTGTTCATGCATATGAACTATTGCATTCAGCCTACCTCAGTTGCATACCAATATATTCAATAGTACTAACGCATTTGCTCTATGGTGTTTTATACCATAGGTTCAAAAGCACGCGTTCCACAACATCAGTAGCATTCCAGTTTCAACAGTTAGAGTCAACAGTGAATCCTCATCATTCGAGGATGTTGTCATTTGATTATGTCATTCTTTCAGTACTTAGTTTATTTCAGTAGATAGAGTTAGTTGGGGGATTGTCCCATCAACTCTTTAATCAGACCATTAAGTTTTAAAGGATTTCAGAGTACAACATGTTTAAACAGTTATTTTAGCTGTTTTGGTATTGTTATTCCATATTTTAAGTTATGTATCAGTATTAAACCTTATGTACTTTTAGTTCATGTTTTTGTATTTATGATATTACTATCATTATTCAGTACTCAGTTATAGATATCAGTAATGGGTTAGCTTGTGGTCCTTATGGATTATGAGCACTGTGTAGCATTTAGGGTACTAGATTTGGGGCATTACAGTGTTCTTGAAGGTATCCCCTATGAAGGGAGTGATGTAGTTTGGCAAGAAAGGAAAGCTTATTCCCTGTTATGTCGGTCAGTATTTGGTTTTGAAAAAAGTTGGTAATGTTGCATATAAATTAGATTTGCCTTCTTTTTTGAGCTTAATTCATCTAGTGTTTCATGTTTTGATGTTGAGAAAATGCGTGGGTGATCCTTTAATGGTTGTTCCTTTGGAGGAGGTGTGTATTTTGTATTCATTATCTTATGAGGATATCCTGATTGAGATTTTGGATCATCAAGTTCATTGATTGCGGACTAAGGATTTGACTTCAGTAAAGTTCTTTTGTGGAACCAAAGGGTCGAGGAAGATACATGGGAAGATGAAGAGGACATGAAGTTCAAGTACCTATTCTTGTTCCCCGCTCTGAATAATCGTTCTTGATTTATGCATAATCCTTAACATCTTTATTTTCTATCTTTGTTAAATGTAATTGTGATTTGATGAGAAATCAAATTTTCCTAATAGATTCCTTGTTCTGTCATTCAAGGATTAATAAATCTATGGGGGAGTATGTCATGCCCCAGATTTTCGGTCCTTGAAAAGTTTCTAAAGATTTTCCTTCATTGTCTTGACTGCGACTCACCCCTATAAGTTTAGGTTGTCTTGATAGGTCAAGTGACCTAAGTCGTAAGGTGTCTAGTAAAAGGTGCTTGAATTACTATCCTGAGTATAACTTGGGGGTACGAGTCGTAGGGAGTCGGGATGGGTCATAGGGACTCGATCATAACCAAATCAGAAATTAAGTTTCTAAGTTCTGATATAAGTATGAGTGGATCACTATGAGCTATAAGGACTTGCTATGACTTATTGGGTACAAATCGTAGGATGTCCAGTGTTTACCCAATTGGGTTCTGCGTTGACTACGACTAGACCCTACAAGTCATAGGGTCCCATTACGAGTAGTACTAGTTGAGTCATAAGATCAACGGTGTATGGGTGTCATGGAAACTATATTGGTTATGACTCAGGATAATTAATCGTAATGAGTCTATATGAGTCGTATAGTGAACCATAGTCATTGACGACTAAAATTCAGCTTTTAATTTGAGGTAACTTTGGGAAATTTCCTCCTTGCCCATACTCAAACACTTCAAAAGGCTCTCTTAAATTCTCTTAAGCAACCATACTTAGGAATTCCAAGAAGTAGGTCATCCAATGGCTCAATAGTTGGATTCTTTCCATGAAACTTGGTATTCCAGGCATGTTACTCTTCCCTCGTTATTAATTTGCTAAAAGCATATGTTTTAAAGTCTTTTCCATGATATATTAATGTTTATTTTGCAACAAGGATTGAGGTTTTTAATGTTTATTGATTTAATAATGTTTCCCATTATTTACATATGATCGTTCATGCTTATATTACTATTTTGAACTTATGTGTACACGGGTATGGTGAATAAACTAGGGAATTGTGATTTTCCCCAAACTTGTTACTTTTGAGGTGGTTATGATCCCAACCCTATATTGTGAAATTCATTTTAGTTTGAGAAACATGGGAGTTTGAACTATTTTGGAACTATTCCGTAGTAATTTTGAATTGAACCATTATGGGGTTATGTAATTCCCTGAGCTAATGTAAAACTGAACCAAGAGGGTGTGAATTCCCCAAGTAATGATAGTTGTTTGGCATGTCGGTGTTACCTTGCAAGTGTAATTGATATGACAATACCAATAGTGTATGCCTAAATGTGTATTGTGGTTCAATGAATGGGACTGTGTGATAATTATTATAATTGGGCTTTAATGAGAGTTATGTAGCTGGTACTTGAAAGTGGAGGTCTGAGAGACCAATACTGGAAACCACAGTTGCTAACACAGGGGTCTCTATGACCGGGTGGTTCAAGTCCCTCTTATTAACATCATTGATCGAGTGGTTCTAGTCCCCTACATCTTATTTTATGATTTGGTTCTTGAGTCACCTTGATATGCAAGGAGGTTCGTGTACCCCTTAGTACATATGTATATACCCTCTAGTTCATATAGCCGCACACATTGGACCCTACCAGTTGGGGGAAATCTGACCTATATAGCTCGTAGGTTCATTCATATGTTATGATTTTTGAGATACATAACCCATGATAAGGTTTTAAAGTGCATGTTAAGTATTGTTCATTAACCCAACATATTATACATATATGTATATGCATTTGATTATGTGCATTGGATTTGAATGATTTTGAATTGTTGATCATGGCATTATTTTAATCCTTGTCCCTGAGTTTCATGCAAGCGATCTAACCACTAACCTTCATCCAATGCTATATCTCCATACGATGCAGGAACTGGTAATACTTCTACTTGTCCTGCTCTGTGATTAGGGTTTGGGATCATCTCGTGATTTGACATTGAAATGGTGAGCTTCCATACTTTGGAAGTATATATTTCATGTTTTAGTTTCTTATGTCTCAGACTGTTTAGACTTGTTTTAGGCTACAGTAGAGGGCATGTCCCGACACTTTATTGATATTCAGTTTAATAATATCTAGAGATGCCTTAGATTCTTGGAAAAAAGTGCCTAAAGGATATTTCGGCCAATGTCATTAGTTAAAGTAGCACCCTTTGCCATCAGAGCTGAAGAAGTGTTAATCAAAACTTTATTATCCGCAGTGGAACTCTGGTTGAAGGACAATCTCACTGTATATGACCCAGTTGACCATAATTATAACACTGATTTCTCCCTTTCTGATAATATCCATGGTGAAGCTGCTCAAAAAACAACAAAGAGGGTAAGGTGGGACTGAGTGATCTACACTACCCTGACACTAGACACCCTGAGCCTTAGGACCACTGCTAGCCTGATAACAGTGATCACCCAAAGGCTTAGGAGTAGGAGCACTAGCAGAAGAATACAAATTTTTCCTAATTCTTATTTTTGGTCCACTGTCTACCATTTCTCTAATTACTTTGCTAACCCCCACCCTACTCTAAAAATCTAAACTTTTTGTTATACCGCTCTCCAATCTCTGTCTATCTCTTCTTCTCATTATTAGCTATCTACATATAATGCACAAGTTTAGAGATGTCCATGTCATTGTTCAATATTGGAGCCTTACACTCAAGTACCATGTCAAGGGACAACCCAGAAGTAAACATCCTTATCTTGGATCTCTTACTGGATACTAACTCTGGAGCATAATGAGCTAACTGCTAAAACATTAGAGCATACTTTTTCATATTCATGTTTCCTTATTTCTGATTAATAAACTCCTCGGCCTTTGCTTCCCTCAACTCCTAAAGAAGAAGTTATCATGAGAGACCATTAAAAAGTAATCCCATGTATCATGCTCAGCATCATCACCCATACTAGCTTACCACTACTCATACCATAGGTAAGCAACATCCTTTAACTGATACGCAAGAAACTCTACACCTTCTACATCAGTAGTATGTATCACCCTAAAGATTTTCCCATCTCACCGATGAACCCTTGTGGATCCTCATCAACCTTAGAGCTGGATAAGGTTGGGGCATACAACCTCATGAAATAAACAACCCGAATGACTTTAAATAAATTACCAATAGATCCTACATCATACGATTGATGAGACTAAGATGTGACAAACTAACTAAGAAAATAATAAATTAGTGGAACTCTGCATTAGTAATATCTACCTAAGGAGACTTAGCGTAAGTTTCACTAGGACGTGAATCCGAAGGAGAACTAGTAGGGATAGGTTGAATTCCATGTGGAGCAGCATAATCAGGAGCAGGGACCCTAGACTGGGTCTCCATACTATACACAACGTGAGACCCCTCCACATTATCCTTAAGTAGGACAAAGTTCCAAATAGAGTTTCTGTGGGCATTATATCTTTGAGAAGGCATGATATAAAATACGAGGAAGCCAGGAGTTAGAGAAGAATCATAATACTAGACTCTATAGCCTGAAATAGAACATAAGAAAAAAAAACATTCTTAAATTCCTTGTTGCCTCCTCCATATAAGTGTGGCACGCTACACACCCATAAAAAGGAATCACTTGACATGGAATTGTGTACAACCAATGACTCTAAACCATGCTTTCATACAAAGCTTTTCACAATTCGAACTAGGTTTTGGCCGTGACGGGTATCTCTAGCCCACTATGGGCTGAAAACTATCACCTTCGCCTGACTTCATAAGCATAATGATAATACTGATAATAACAATAACAATGCAGAAGCTAATTAAATAGTAAAAAGAAGATGACTAGAAAACACAAAAGAAGACTAAGATTTAAAATATCAACTAATCAATAGCTATCTACAATAGCCTTAAAAAACAAACTAGCAACTAAATCGGGACATGCCCCCAATTATGAACAAAAAAAATCCATAAGTACTAAGTCAAAAAATGAAAGAACAAGGAAATGATAAGTACATTCGAAGGATGGAGGATCACTACTTCACAACAACTCAACAAATGTGCTAATCCACCTAATGATTCACATGAACAACATAAATGTCTTTAAACCCTACAACATAAAATGATTTAGGTAGCATCCTAGGATGGTCAGTAGGAAATGAACAAGCATGCAACCAGGGAAAGTGATAAAAAAATGTCGTGTCCAAAATCAGTCAAAACCATATGCACATACTCATATATGCATGTATAAGATGTTGGGATAGGGTAAGGGTTATCAACATGAGAGTTTAAAACCATTTACCTGGACTATATATATTGATATATCCTAAAGGCACCCATGGGCTCTATAGGTTCAGAGACCCTACTGAAAAGGCCCTAATGCATTTAGCCGCATGAACCAAAGAAAGACTGTGGGAAAGATAAAGCCACCAAGGCATCTAGTCATCCCAAAAATATATATCAAAGAACACGGTTATACAGACCCCTAATGCTAGAAATATGGTTTCCAATGTTCATCCCCTCGGGACTTACACCTTAACGGTGAGGTACACAACCCTCTTTAAGAAAAAAATAAAATAATTTGCAGATAATTCCAGCCATTTACCTCGGAGTCATTTAATAAGGCATTTACCACTTGGTATCATTATAGAAGTACGCTTGCAAGCTAAATTAAACATGCCAAATAAATTAGACTCTCAAGATCTATTAAAATCTAAACCATGGCCATCCAAATCTATTTATTTATCCATTATTCCATTAATGCAATGCATTTAGTTCAAAAATAAGTTAACCCATACAATTTTCCATAATTAAAATAAAATTAACAATGTGGGTTGAGTTTTGATGGAATTCCAAGCCAAAATTCATCCAATTTGGAGAAACCTCTGTCCCTCATTCCAATTATTTGTATAATGTACCAATCTAATCCAAAAAAACATTAATGTAAAGCATGAATAATAAATTAAAAAGATGGGATAAGTATTTTGATTAGTAAAAACCAATACCCCTCAACCTAATTTCAAAACCCATAAGTTGAATCATATGAATCCATTAAATCAATACCACAATGTAAAATTAAAGCTTAGGGAAGAGAGGGATGCCTGAAACACACATGAAATTAAGGTCAATTTGAAGTTTGGAGCATGGAGAAGTGATTTCGTGAGAATCCATTAAGCTTTCTCGGGTGGAGGGTTAAAGATGAATAATGTAGAGATTAATCTTTGAAAATTGAAGAAAAAGAGTCCATTTTATGTTAATAAGTAATGCAAGAGTTAAAAATACAAAAAATGCCTCACCCCAACTGAAAAAAAGAAAACTGGATGATATTAGGCCCTCACCCTGGAACGATGTTATCAGCGAAGTTAACCTCTGTGCCACTCCAATATCGTGGAGGTTAACCTTCATGGCACGTTGATATCATGGAGGCACACTACCTCAGAGTTTAGAAATAGCACCCGAACACCTTCCGAAATTTCACAAACTTTCCCAAATTACACTTTTAACATCCTTAAACACAATTCAAGTAAAAAATCAATATTATGCACACGGGAAGGTAAAAACTAAAATAATTGAAATCTTAAGGGGTCTTACAAAACAATCCCGAATCTAGCACAATATCATAAAAATACTATGAATTAGATCAATCTAACATGGGGGAAAATATGGCCTACCTCATCATTGAAGAAAGTTTAATGAATTGCTAAATTGCTTTTTCCCATCTAAGAAGCCTCTGCAATATATTAAGATATAAAATTCACATTCTACACATCAATATGAGAATAATGATACACATATTGCAATATTCTGATTTGGGTCCGAAAATAACCCTAAAATCCCATGTAGGTCCCACTTACGAAGAATCACATTTTCAAAACCAACCCAATGTTCCCACATTCTCAAGGAGTCATTACCCTCAAATATGGGTGAATTTAGAGCTAATTTGGGGATAAATAAGCCCCCATGGTTTTGGAATTTTTGATCAAGGAATGGAAATTTCTACCATGATATTAGAGGAATCTTACCTCAAATATTAAGGGGAATCAAGAAATAGCCATTAAAAATGCTTCCCAAATCAGCCACAAATTTCAATTTCTAGTTATCTAGTTATTTTAAGTTTTAGCTCTCAAGAGAAATAGATGGAAAAATAAGCAAAGTCGGGTTAAAATGGACTATTTATATCTATCTCAGGTATTCGGGTCTGGCAATTGTGACCCGACTATCGTGATCGCAGTACAGGGTGCCGAATAGAAGAGTTACAATTGTGATATTTCCTTTTAGCAATTGCAACACTGATGGTCTGCCCAAGGTGTTGCATTTCTAACATGAAGTGTTATGATTGAGACACTTAGTGGTACTGCCAAATTACGATCACGATCCAAGAGCCTGCAATTGCGGGTGCACCAGATCACAATTGAGACTTCAAAATATTCCAAGTCTTCGTCAAGCCCTTAAAATTTATCTAGAATCCTGTATAAACAAACAAACTATATAACCATGCCAAATTCAACGTTTTAGACTTAGTGGCCTAGTAAAAATTTCCATCTAAGGTTATTTCGATTAAATATGGGTCCCACGTCCATGCTTCATTTTCTTAGCTCTCCAACCAATGGGTTGAAATAAGCCTGGGTACCTAGGGACCTGAAACAAGAGTCTACGTAGACAAACATCAATATTCCAGAGCTGTTGGAATAGTCAGAATTGGTATTTAAGGTCATTTCAGTAAAGTTTTCATCCAGTGGCTATTTGGAACCAGCAAAGACTTTAAAATAAATAAATGGCTCTAAAAAACAAATCAACTACCCTATAACCAAATTTTCAGTACTACTAAGTCATAAATGACTTGGCGCAGTTATTGAGAAGCTCTAATGACAAAAAAAACAAAAATAAGAAAAATTACTTGAAGGGTCATTACAATATCTTAACTCTACTTTTTCTATAATTATTAAACAAAAATACATGGTTCTCCCAATCTCAATAATAAACCTTTTCCATGATGCTTTGGTAATAATGAAATAGTTTATTATATAAAAAATGTCAGAAGATATCCCAATCCATACTTAAATTTAGATTTTGTCTTCAAAGAATCAATCAAATTAAATTTAGGTTAGTGATAAGCCTTAAGGTCCTCTAGGTCCTAACTAGTAATAAAATTATCTCACATTCATTAAGAAGGGCAAATAATGTCAACCTTAGCCATCAACCAGGCATTATATTTTCAACTTAACAACTACTCAAACTTCCCAAAAAATCTACAAAACAAAAACACAAACAAATATATATAGTAAAATTAAATAAGACTAAAAACCTACAATAATAAAAATTAAGTTTCCTCCCTATCAATGCATAATTTAATTTCATGGAATGAAACTACCTTCAGCTGTCCTTAAGAGTTACAAAGTTTGTTAGTCAAGCGTACCAAAAAAATAATGCTTAACTCTATGTCTAATTACCATAAACTGATTTACAAATGCATACACACTTAATTTTATAGCCCCATACAGTGTAACCATCACTATTTTAAAAGGTCCAGTATATTTGACTTTAACGTTCCTGCACATAATTTCAATCTTAAATTGTATAGATAAACCCATTATCCTTGAACAAACACCCTATATGGAATTCACTTATCATGCTATCTATTAATTTATTTTGGTATAGCTTGAAATTTTCATATTCTACCTAACAAAATAAATCTACCTGACTAAAGGAGTTTCTTTTTACCGACCATGTTAATATCCCTGTTCAACCTTTTTACCACTCAATAAGATCTATGATCTAATTTGACCATTAATGGCAAACCTTCCCAAAAACTAGAATATATGTGACGTCTTCATAATTTTTTTTATAGGATTTTGTATCAAGAATACCATCAATATATAAGACTAATCCTTCAAATTTATGCTATTGTTTTGTCTTATGATTATCTTGATTTCTTAATTTATATTTCAACTTGTTTGTGGTTAGTATGAAATTACTACTTTATGCACACATTATACTTGGTTAATAGATTATTGAACATTCTATTGCAAAAATGGGTCCTCTTATCACTTGTTATAGCTCTTCATGTCCTAAAGTATGTGATGATGTTCTTTTTAAAATTTCACCAGTGCACTTGAATCATTTGTTAGAAGGGATACTACTTCCACCCTACTCAATATATAGTCTATAATAACTTATATTTACCCTTCACCTCTAAAGAGGATTTATGGACCCATAAAGTCAATAGACATAATGACCCAAATTGTTATTATGCTTAAATATGGAGTAGAACCTCTGCTTATTTTTTCCTTAGATCAAAAATTAAAAACTCAAGGCTAGCCTAGTCTTAGGTGAATTTTGAGTGTGTGATGGTCCAGGAAAATATGGTATTGATAACAACATTGGTTTGTAAATTTTAATTTGTTTTTTTGGTTATAGGAGGAGTTTAGAGGAGTAATTTAGGAAGTCGTAGCAACTTCTGGTGCATAGAGTGAATTAGTAAAACTCTAGTTATGGTAATTACCATGAAAGGATTAGTTTTTTATGTGGAATATCGATGTGTTTTGAGAAATTTCTAGAGCTAGGATCAAGTGTTTAGTTGCCAGTTTAGGCCTACTAAAGTGACAAATATGTTCCTACATAGGTAGAAGTATTGCTAAAATGGTAACCCTATTTGGCTTGAGGGTTGTTGCAGTGGTAGATCCTCTATAATGTGACAAAAGTCCCCCTACAGTGGCCAAAATGTAGAATTCTTTCTTTTCAAAACAAAAAATCTTTATTTTCATTCTCATTTTTCTAAAAACATCCAAGGGTTTAGTAGGAGGCAATTTTCTTTAGTTTTTGAGGTTTTTCAATCTTTGAGGTAATGTTTCTTACACTCTAAACATTAATTATTCCTTTAAATTCAAAAAAATAATAAGAATCCTTATTATGGTAGAAATTGGAGCTTAGCCCTAATCTATGAACTAGTGGAAATTAGTAGGTAATTTAGTTATTTCTAGTCATTAATTCAAGGATGTTAAAAAACACTTCCTATGTTTGAATTTATTTGTGATGCTAATACAAAGAATCCAAGAGTTTAAAGGGTAGAAAACACTATGACGATGAACTAAAATAATTTCTTTGAATAAATTTATAAATATGAGTTCCTAATTATTAGGAAAGCTTAAATATTACATTAAGAATTGAGTAATTATTATATATGTGTGTGTATATATATATATACTATGATGAGAATTGTTGAAGAATTGACCTAAGTTTAGTTTATATACTTCTGTATTTGTTATATACATCTAATTTGCCTATATGTATAGTGTTTAGTTCAGTCGGTCGATGATGCTTACCAGCACTTAGTTGTTGTACTTATACTTTTTGTACTCATTTTTATTATATGTAGATCGTTGTCTAGTATTTGATATGAGACCTTAAATCTAGCCAGTGATATCAGACAATGATTCAAGGGTTAGCACCTTGTCTAGGCAGCCATGGGGTCATTGTTACATTGTTCATATCCTTTATTTCAAGACTAAGACATTCTTTTATATTGTTTTTGAATAATCTTTTGGACTTGGTTTTGGATACTATTTAGATATTCTTGTATAGTGACTTCTATGTCCCGGGAGTTGTAATAATTTGAAAGAATTCCACACTCAATATCTTTACTTATGAGTTTTAGATGAGATAGAATTTAATTTGGTAGGATAATATTTTGTTTTAATGAATTAATGATAAGATTTTGATAAAAGGGACTTATAAAGGACTGATATAGTTAGTAAAGGTTGGGTTTGATGGTTCTTCTACCATAGGTTTAGGGTGGGTGTCCCTCATGACCAATTGGATTGTGACATAGATGGTATTAAAGAACTAGTTTCATTAATATCATTGTACAAGAACTGATCTAGTAATTTCTTATGGAATGATACGGATAAATCTATACATTTCTTGGAGACGCTATAGGGCTTTAAAAAATAATTTTCATTTCCTTCTTTGCTCAAGTACCCAATTATAATTTGTATCTAGTGATTCAAATTGTTGCTTAACTTTCTTCACTTTTATTTTGTAGATGGTGATCACTTGTTCTACCAAAGTAGTAGCATCTGCACTAGCAACAACACCAACAGTAGCACCAGTATCGATTATTAAGGATGTGGTTCAAGTCATTCTTGAGTTAGGGTAAGAGCGGGAAGGGGAGAACGAATGGAAACACCTATCAAGAGTGGAACCCAGGAAGCTGATAAAGTAGCTAGATAGATTAACATTCATTCTTCTATAGAAAAACTCTATAAATTAGGGTCATAATAAAAAGAGGATTGTTGAAAAGAAAAAATAGTTAGCTTTTGAGAATTTGTGCTTGTGTAGAATGGTGATGCTCAGGTGCCTATGCCCACAGAATTGATTTGGAAGTGTTGGGGATTCTGAGTAGTTTGGTTAGCACATTGTAATGACCCTCCAAGTTATTTTATATATTTCTTATCTTTTTTATTATTTAGATCCTTCCTATCACTAACCCAAGTTATTTATAACTTATTGGGATTGGCAGTTCGGTTATCGGGCAGTTTGTTTGGTTTTTAGCGCCAATTCCCTATTTTGAAGCCTTTGTTGGTTCAAATTGGCTACCAAATAAAAAATATTAGTCAAATGATCTCAAATTCTAAATTTGACTGTTGTAATAACTCTGAAATATCAATTTTATGCTAGGTGGACCCTTGGTCTGGGTCCAGAGGCACCCAATCTCATTTCAAGCTATTGAACTTAAGTTAAGAAAAATATAAGTGGGTATGGGACCCACTTTTCATTGAAATGACCTTGAATGGAAATTTGTACTGCGCCATTAAATTTGGAATGTTGAATTTGATAGGGTAACATAGTTCATTTGATCATATGGGACATCGGATAAATCCCAAGGGGTTGGTGGAGACATGGTAATTCTTTAAGTTTCAGTTGGTGCGACCACTAAAATAGCCCTTTGGGCGCTTTAGCATAGGACGCCTAGCAACCCTTGGGGCACTTAAGCAGCCCTTCCTAGACAATAGGTACCGTTTTAGTGTTGCTTTGTCTCTTTAGCATCCATCGCTAAAGCTGCCCATATTCTACTATAGTAACCTATCTGTAGGGGCGGGTAACACTTTAGCAATACTAGGCGCTTTAGTGGTGGCCACTAAATCAGCCAAGTGACTACTTTAGCATCTCTTGTGTGCCTAAGAAGGGTATAAGTAACCACTTAGCCCTATTCTCACCCCTCTCATCCATTCTCTAGAATCTAAACCCTAATAAGTAAGAGTTTTTAGGAGAAACAATTATGGGTGATTGTGGATCTTTAATTTTATTTTGAATTGGAGATAAGATTACATCATTTCCATAGTGGATTTCTCCATGTTTTGTGAAAATCCCAAAAATATTGGTGGCTTAATTTTAGCACCAATATATCTCTAAATTCACCAACATTGAGGGTAAATATTCCTATTGCTTAGGGGGACGTTGAGTTGGTTTCGGAAATACAATT
Source organism: Capsicum pubescens (assembly GCA_030864215.1). Taxonomy (NCBI): domain Eukaryota; kingdom Viridiplantae; phylum Streptophyta; class Magnoliopsida; order Solanales; family Solanaceae; genus Capsicum; species Capsicum pubescens. Next base: position 150,842,486 of record CM061543.1, on the reverse strand, counting down.
TTTGTAAATAATCCCCATGTGGGACTTTTAAGTAATTTTGGACCCAAAGCATAATAGTGCAATATGAGCATCGTTTTTCTCATTTTGATGATTATACTGTGATTTTGATAGCATGGCACCTTAGAAAGCTTCACGGAATGGGAAATTGGTGATTTAGTAGATTCTTTGGTGTTTTTATGGTGCACGGGAAGGCTAGGTTTACCTTCTTCAATGATTGAGCTATGTTTTTTTATGATACTATGCTAGATATCTGATGGTTTAGGTGTTGGAATTATGAATGAGAATATTTAGTTTAATTGGACCATAAGGCTATCTTCAAATGGTAGACTTGGAGTAGTTAGTGTAGTTATTCATGACTTAGGTTAATTGAAACCTTTTGATGTATTACTCATGGTGGTGAAATTTCCCTAGTTAATCTTGTTAGGATAACATTGTCCTTATTGATTTAAGTTAAGTGAAATGACTTAGTTGCCACCATTTTGTGTAGGATTTTCTTTGTAGCTCATATGTGGCAAGGAACACAATATTAGGACTAATTATGGCTTACTTTACATCTAGGAGCGAAGTTAGATACCTTAGACTAGTCTGGGGTACAAGTTTCTTAATTAGGCTGTGGAGATTAGGATGGTCCCTCTAACCCACCTTATGCCAAGACTTGGAATAGCCTTGTACGCTTTGTTTTGCATATTATACTTTTACTAATGATGGACTTGAAACTCAAGGAGATTAAATATATTAATTTTGTGCATTATTTGGATATTTGAATATCAATTCTAATTTTAATTATTATAAATTATATTCCTTAAATATGTGATGTATGACATGGATTAAATGTATATGATATTGAGACAACTTTCAAACATCACTAATAATATGAGTCTTTGATATATGAATAATGATTTGTTGACTTTTACATATGGATGATCATTGATATGTCCTCAAAATATAATAATACTATGTCTTTTCGATGTGTTATGGCTTATAGTTATGATTAAGGCCATAGTGATATAATATGTCTTACTAATATAATGTGGCGCATAGATATGGTGCGGTCTATAGATATGATTAATGGTTCATATCCATGATGTATGTCTTATAGACCTAATTTGTTAACTTGTAACTATCAGTATTAAAATAACTTATGATCCTGACCATTGATTGTATGAGCATCGGTTCAAGTCCGACAATTGATTATGACATTTATGGCATGAGCACCATTTCAAATCCAATAATTAATTATGATATTGGTGATATGATATTTATTTTATGTCTGGAAATTGAAGGTTGTTATACATTGGGGTACGCGTTGGATAGATACTGGACTATTGCAAGAAAAATTTATGACTTATGACTTTCAGCCAAATAGTTCCTTGATTGTACCCTCCAGCCTTATAGAGTCTTGCATTGGATTAGTTATTTTCCATACTTATTGTCTTATCGGTGCCAATATTGCAGCCTTAATTGTGTAATATTTATGTTAGTGTCTTGTATGAATTTACTTTTTTATATATAGCAGTGTCAGAGTGTATTTCTAGGTTTTCCCCTTTTACATTGACTTGGTTTATTTTATCTTATATCTTATCATATTTGTATCATGATATAGCCTAGTTGGTTGATGATTCCTAATGAGAACTCGTGGTTTTTATACTCATACTACACTTCCTTATCTTTATGGTGTAGATTAGAGCATTAGTTATCGTCGCTGATTTGATGTTCGAGCAGAGTTGATTTCGGAGATTGGATGAACTCTTAGAGTCGGAGTTACCCCTTTTCCTTCTATTTAGTACTCATAGTTATTTTGTAGTAGATCTTATTTAGCATTATAGTGTCTTAGGATATTAATTGGTTTCCATCGATCAATTAGACCCTTATGATTGTATTATTGCTATTTAAGTCATTGATTTTAAATTTTACTTTTAGGAAATTTTCCTTAAAATTTTCCCATGATATTTTTCTCTGGGATATGGTTTGGCATACCTAATAGAAGGATAGAGTAGGAGCCATCGTAACTCACAAATTTGGTTGTGACAAAATAATGTCAGAGCCTAAGTTCGATTAGTATTATTGGCACAAGAGCAAGTGTCTAGTAGAGTCCCGTAGAATGGAATGATGACATTTATTTATTATCTTTGGGAGGCTATAAGACATTCTTAAGAGATATTCACTTCTTTCAATCATTCTATGCAAAGAGTCTAAGTCAGATTCTAAAGCATTCCTTTGATTTCACTCTTTTATAGATGGATAGGATACGTGCTACTGCTACAAGAGATGAGGGTCTTGAGACCAGGCCTAGGGACCCTATCGCTGTTTGTGGATGACCTAGAGGTTGTGGACAAATTTGAGATGTATTTTAGCTAGGGACAAGGATAGGGGACCTTTACCAGACCCTATTTCCGCTCTTTAGCTAGATATTCTTTTGACCAAGATAGTAGTGGGCTAAGGACCAGTCTAGGATCTATCTAGGCTCCCAGAGTTCAGGTCCCTCCTGTATCGGTGGTTGTTCATCCGGTAGTTTTCCAGCATGCGGTTGCCTCTCTAGATATATTTGCTAGGAGTAGAAAATATTGGGTAGATTCATGAGGTTGGATCCTCCTAGGTTTTCTAGAGTACCGAGTGAGGATGATTAAGAGTTTTTGATTTCTTGTAAGGATAGGCTTCATAATTTGGGCCTAGTTGAGACTCGTGGTGTAGATTACACTATATTTTAGTTGGACTTTGCAGTTTGACATTGGTGGAAAGGTCATCATGATCTAGGCCAGCTGGGTCTTCTCCTTTGACATGGACACAGTTCTATGAGATCTTCTTGGAGAAGTACATGCCTCACAGCCATAGGGATTGATTGAAAGACCAGTTCAAAATATTAGAGCCCTATTGTAAAGTATAAGGCTTATTTGTGTGATTTGGCAAAACATACTACTTTTATTTTGACTTTTGAGTATGAGAGAGTTTGTTGCTTTGTCCAAGGATTGAGACTTTCTCTTTTAATGTCTACACAGAGTTTGGTTGTTGTGGTAGGCCTATTGTTGAGGTTTCTAATCATACTCACCTCATGAAGGAGATGCATTGCGAGGCCTAAGGGAGAACCGATAAGAGACTATAATATCTTGGTAGATTCACTGGTAGTTATAGAAGCTCCTAGTTTAGAGGTGGTGTTTCAATGTGGGTACCCTCCACGTCATCCAGTTCAGTATCAAGTACAGTCTAGTAGACCTGTTCAGGCTGCACTTCACATTACTGATAGAGGCCAGTCTGGCTCTAGTGACCATTCCTCGAGGGGTTCATCTTCTTGTTCTGGTATAGTTCATAGGGCATGTCATGTTTTTGGAGTTGTTGCTCACTTTGCACAAGAGTGCCCCAGTCAAGGTGTGATTATTCTTTCCGCTCAGGGTGTCACACCTATTGGTGTAGTTCATCCCTCATCTAGAGGTGGAATGCATGGTCGTATATCTAGTCCCTAGGGTGCTCGTAGGGGCTCTCATACATGTAGGGTAGGAGTTCAGTCAAGAGCCTAGCCAGGTGACGAGCATGGTCAGTTGTATGTTGTACTTGCTAGGCCCAAGGTTGAGTCTTTGGATGATGTTGTCATAGGTACGACTTTTTTATGCAATTAGGTGGCTTTTGCTTTTATGATCCAGGATCCACTTATTCTTCTGTATCTATTTATTTTGCTCCATGGTTAGATTTATCTTGGGATTCATTATTTATGCCATTATATGTATCTACTCCCGTAGGTAATTCATTAGTAGTGTATCAGGTTTTTAGATCATGTGTCATGATTATTAGAGATGTTTATCCTCATGTTGATCTTATTATATTGTAAATAGTGAATTTTAATATAATTCTGGATATGACTGGTTATTCCACTATTATGTATTCATTGATTGTTTTACCAAGACTATTACCATAGCCATGCTCGGCATACCCCTGATCGGATGGAAGGGAGTTGATAGCCGCAAGCTGACGGGGAATATTTCTTATATGATACTAAGAGACTTATTTTGAGGGGTTGCAAGTCTTATCTCACTTATATTAGTGATGTTAGTGTAGAGAATTTATCGCTTGACTCTTTACCTATAGTTTGTGAGTTTCCTGATATTTTCCCTACCAATCTACTTGGTATATATCCTACCAACAATATTAAGATTGTTTTTGATACTGAGACTGGAACCCAACCCATTTCTATGGCACCTTACCGTATGTATCCTATTGAGCTTAAGGAGCTGAATTCTCAACTTTAAGATCTACTTGGTAAGGGTTTCATTAGAACTAGTGTGTATTCTTGAGGATCTCCTTTGTTATTTGTATAGAAGAAAGATGGCTTTGTGTGTATGTGCATTAATTATAGACAGTTTAATAAGGTAAATGTGAAGAACGATTATTCTATGCCTCACATCCATGACTTATTTGATCATCTTCAGGGAGCAACAATGTTCTCGAAGATTAATTAGAGGTCCGACTACCATCAATTGAGGATTCATGCCGAGGATATCACGAAGATAGACTTTAGGACCCGTTATGGTCATTATAAGTTCTTAGTGATGTCTTATGGGATGACTAATGCCCTTACTGCATTTATGGATTTGATCAACCGAGTGTTCAGGACTTATTTGTACTCTTTCATGATTTTGTTCATCGACGAAATCTTTGTTTATTCAAAAAGTAGAGAGGAGCATGAACAACATTTTAGGATTTTACTCCAGCCTTTGAAAGATCATGTACTTTTTGTCAAGATCTCTAAGTGTGAGATTTGGCTTGAGTCAATGATATTTCTTGGGTATGTGGTGTCTAAGGATATAATTATAGTGGACCTAACGAAGATTGAGGCTATTCGTGATTGGGCTAGGCCTATATCTCTGATTGAGATTCATGGCTTTATTGGCTTGTCCGGTTATTATAGGCGATTCATTGAGGGATTTACTACTATTTCAAAACCTATGGCTATATTAACTCGAAAAGAGGTTCCTTTCTAATTATCTGAGGAGTGTGAGTCAAGCTATGGAAATCTCAAGGGATTCCTTACTTAGGCCCCTAGTTTGGCTCTTTCTATTGAGAGTGTGGAGTTTACCGTGTATTGTGATGCTTCTAGTGTTGGTTTTAGTTTCGTACTGATGCAGCAGGGTAGTGTCATGCAATACCCCATACTTTTCCTAGCTTGAAAAGTTTCCTAAGAATGTTAGAATCTTTCTTTGAATGATGAATCCATTTTTGTACATGTGGTACTTTCAAGATTTTCACTTTTTATCATGTGGGGAATCGATTAAGCTTTCCATCGATACCAAATTTGCCCAAATCCGACACCCGGGTGAAGAGTTAGAGACTTTTTAGTGAGACAGTGTATCACCTGAGCCTTCTGCGCATCATGGAGATAACTCAAATGTCAATGGTAAATTTCTAGTGTTTCTTCGCGATAGTGGAACGTCGCTCCAAACTTCTATGTTGCAGAAAAGGTGGCAACGCGATAGCTCCCCATCGCGCCACCATGCAATTTCCCATTTTTCACATTTCAGTGACTTGGCACGATAGTGGCACGTCACACTAAGGATGAAAATTGGGAAATTTTCTTAGAAATTAAAGACGCATCCAGGGTTAAAAGGGTCAATTTCCCACCCCTATATATACCCAATTATACGTGATTTAGTCATTCTTCACCCAAATTATACTAGTTTCTCTCAAGTTTCTCTTATGAACAAGCTAGGGTTTCTATTGGGGATTCAAATTCAAGCAGGTTTCACCGTCAATCCTCAAGAAATCACATCCCAGGTATGCGTAGTGATCATTCATGGACTTCTTTCATTCATGAAACCCGAGAATCTCCTTTCTAAGTTTAAGTTTATGGATTTCTTTATGAATTTCATGTTGGGTTTGTTTTGTTTATATTGAAAATGATCAATTGAATTCAAATCCATGGTGGGTGATCAATTTTATATGGAATTGATTTGTATAGATGTATATTCATGTGAACCTATAAATAAACCCTAGGATGATGAAATTAGAGATGAATCATGATGATTAATTGTTGTATAATGTTGTCTACATGTGCTATACCTACCATGTGTATGATTAAATGCCTAGATGAAAGAACAATGCCCAACTAGTATGATATCATGAAATTCCCCATGTATGTACAAGCTTATGCATATCACACATTTGATGAAGTGCTTCAATATATGAATTATGAATTGTGTTGTTGGTCATGTGTTCAAGTAAGCCATTCTATGTCAGTTTCTTCTCATCGAGTCCTGGGGTACTTGTACCCGAACATTTAGTTGTGTACCTAGAGCCATGTCATATTTTCATGATCTCCTCAGTCAAGATATGATCCATAGAACTCAGTCAGTTATGTGACTCAGGAAATCTCAGAAATCTCAGTAATTTCAGTAGCTCAGTAATCTCAGTAACTTCAGTATTCTCAGTCAGTCCTCAGAACTCAGTACATTCCATTAGTCAATGGAACTCAGTAAATTCAGTTTAGCTCTGCTAGATAATACCACTAGTATTAATTCAGTTTAGTTAATCGGCTCAGTTCAGTGTCTTTCAGATGGGAGTAGGATTCAACACCGAGCAAGCATAGGGATGGGGTCTCACCCACTATATAGGACTGAGATCCCTAAAAGCAATCCCTAAGTTCCAGAACTACGTAGCTAGTGTAGCTACGAGATGTCACCCATTAGATAGGACTGACATACTCAGGGATCACCTGTTAGTGCATTTAAATTTATAGGACTGATTCCAGGGGTCACCTGCTAGATTAGGAGTGACTCCAAAGTAGTTGTCTTTACCAGTGGCACGGTACTGACACCCTTCCAACTAGGGTTAAAGGTTCGATCCTAGTTAGCTTATCATGGGGCATGTCGATTAGATGAATACCTCCTACAGTTTCAATTACAGAATTAGGACTGTCAGATACAGTTAATTCAGCTCAGTAGTATAGATTTAGGACTGTCAGATACAGTCACTCCTTATTATTATAAATAGACTCCGGGATCACCCACTCGACAGGACTGATCTCAACTATGGTCAATCAGTAATGGTATTATCAGATTTAGACATCACCTGCTAGATAGGACTGATCTTAGATTCCGTTACTCAGATATAGTATGGAACTCAGCTAGTTCCATCAGGTTTAAGACTATCAAATACAGTGTTAATGAACATCTGATAAACAATGTCTGAAGTGGAAGTGGAAGTGGAAGCGGATTACCATGGACATTGTTAGTGGTTTTCCTTGCACTTCCTGTGGTTCTAATGGCATTTAGGTCATTGTGGATTGGTTCACCAAGTTGGGACATTTCATCCCTATTCAGATGTCCTTCAGTGCTGAGAGGTTAGCTCATATTTATGATCGTGAGGTAGTCTGTTTACATGGTATGCCTATATCTATTGTTTCTGATTGGTGTTCTGTGTTCACTTCTAGTTTTTGGAGAGCTTTTAATTAGGAGTTGGGTATTTAGGTGGATCTTAGTACAACCTTCCATCCCCTGACAGATTGTCAGTCAAAGCATACTATTCAAGCTTTTAAGGACATGCTCTGAGCTTATTTTATAGGTTTTAGAGGTTAGTGGTAACAAAACTTAGACTTGGTAGAGTTTGCATATAATAATAGTTACCATTTCAGTATTAAGATGGCGCCTTTTGAGGCTTTGTATGGTAGACGATTTCGTTCTCTGATTGGATGGTTTGAGACTTCAATGATTACACCCCGTGGTACAGACTTGCATTAAGAGTCATTAGATAGAGTCTGGGTTGTTTAGTATAGGTTGAGGGTAACTCAAAGTAGGCAGAAGGCTTATACAGATCTTAGACTTTGTTCCTTGATATTTGGAGTTAGTGATCGGGTATTCGTCAGTATATCACCTATAGAGGGTATGATAAGGCTTAGGAGGAAGGTCAAGCTCATCCCCAGATATATTAGTCCCTTCAAGACTCTTCGCATAGTGGGTGAGGTGGATTATGAGTTAGCCTTAACCCAAGATTGTCTATTGTCAATCTGGTTTTCCATGTTTCCATGTTGCGGCGATACATTCCTAATCCATCTTATATGATTAGATAGGACTCTGTTCAGTTGGATAAGTGGCTGACCTTCATGGAAGATTCTAATAGCAGGCGGTTACACACTAGGGAGATTCTGATAATTAAGGTTCAGTGGAAGAACAACCCAGTAGAGAAGGATGCTTGGGAGATCAAGAGAAAGATACGAACCTAGTATCCTCACCTATTCGATACTTCAGGTACATCCTTGTCCTTTAATTAATAAAAGTTCTTTTATTAGTGGATATTGTAATGACCCTCCAGGTCATTTTCTTTATTTTCACTCTTTTTTTTATTTAGATCTTTTCCAAAGTCATCCCAAGTAATTTATGACCTACTAGGACTGACAGTTTGGTTATCAGATAATTTCTTTGGTTTTTAGAGCAAATTTCCTAGTTTGAATCCTTCACTAGTTCAAATTGGCGACAGGGCCAAAACTTCAGTATAACAATCCCATTTACTAAATCTAATTGATCCTACAGCTCTGAAATGTTGATTTTAGGCTAGGAGAAACCTTGGTTCATCTCCCAAGGAACCCAGGTTCATTTCGAGCTTTTGGTCGGAAGTTAAGAAAATGGTAAGTGGGTATGGGATCAACTTTTTGTCAAAATAACCCTGGAAGAAAATTTTGATTGTTCCATTAGATTCGAAATGTCAAATTTGATAGGGTGGCATAATTTGATTGAGCGTATGGGATTCAGGATGAATCCTGAGGGGCAGTTGGTGTATGAAATCTAGTGTGTCCACTAAAGTGGCCCTTTGGGAGCTTTAGCATCCCTTGGGGAACTTAAGTAGCCCTACTGTTTTAGCACTGCCTAGGTTCTTTAGCATCCTATCTGTTAGGGCGGGTACCACTTTAGCTGTACCAAGCGCTTTAGGTATTACTACTAAAGAGGCCAAATGATCGATTTAGCAGCATCCGCATGCTTGGGAAGGGTATAAATACCCACTTAGCCTAATTTTTCACTACTCTTGATACGATTCGAGATATGAAAACTAGAAATAAACTTCAGAAACTAAGGATAAGCGATTCAAGAAAAGAGATAGAAGACTAACATAAGAAACTATTAAGAAATTATTAACAATTGAGTGTTTCAAACCCAAAAACCCTTAATCTAATAGAATCTAACACCGAATCTCTAGGGGGGAAAGAGGGATTCAATACCCTCAAAACCCCAATTTCTAAGCAAACATTCAATACAAGTTTCACCAAACACTCTCTCAAGAGTAATATTTAGTCAATAATCAACAAAAACTAACGAAAATAACCTAAGAGTTTCTATTTATAGTCTAACCAAGGCCCAAAAGCGATCTAGGCATTAAAAGGAAAAAATTCCATGAACTAAGCATTCTATCTACCAGTGAAGACCATAGTGACGACCCTTCATAGTGTTGACGGTCAGTCAACTTGGCCGTCATTTTGGGGTAGTGTCTTACGACCTTGGACTTTATGGGACGGCCACCGTGATGGTCCGTCACATCTCCAGTCATGCCAAACTAGTTAAACCCACTCTTCTTTTGTCCTTATGGACTTCCAAATCAATATTCAACACATGACATCCCTTTGTACGTATCAAAATGAGCTCCAGCACTTCTCTTTTGGCAAACATAGGTTACAACTTTGGAAGTTCTTTAGCTTAGCATCGAGTGAATGGTCTTGAGGAACTCATAATAGTATCATCCTCTCCATCTTGATGAGGATTTCACCTCAAATCCATTGAGTAACTACTGTCTATAACATCAAGGGGTAAAAGGTCACATATGTTGAAGGTGTTGTGCAGCTGATATTTCAAAGGAAGGTAAACCTTGCAAGCATTTTCATTAATTCTTTCAAGAACTTAGAAGGGGAAATCTCCTCGTGGCATCAACTTAGCTTTTCTTTGTGTTGGGAATCAGTCCTTAGGAAGATGTACCTATACCCAATCTTCCAGTTTAAGAACTAGTCTTCTTCGCCCTTTGTTCATTCTTTTTTCCACTTCATTAATTTTCCTCTCAACTTAGAGTATCCCCTTTACTTGTAGCTTCTTCATTGCTTCCTCCCTTTTATTTCCATCTAAGCTTAGCACAACATCACTAGACAAAGGAGTGAGATCCAAGGGGGTAAGGGGATTGAAACCATACACATATTCAAAGGGAATCTTATCGATAGTTTAATGGATAACACAACTACAAGCAAACTCGACTAGCGGCAGATGATCTTCCCACAAAGTCATTTTACCTTTAACCATGTAGCATAGCATACACCCCAAAGTTCTATTTACTATATCTATTTGGCCATCGTTTTATGGGTGGCAAAAGGTTGAGAAAAGAAAATTTGTACCGAGCCTACCCCACAATGACCTCCAAAAGTTACTAAGGAACTTGGAGTCCCTATCACTAACAGTGGTCCTAGGAATCACATGTAATTTGACAATATGTTCAACAAACAATAAGGCTACACTAGAGGTATCCTCACTCTTATGACATGGAATCATGTGAGCCATTTTTTAGAACCGGTTAACAACCACAAAGATGTTATACCTACCTCTCCTTATCCTTGGCAACCCCAAAATAAAATTCAAAGAAATGTCAACCCATGTGCGTAGGGGATAGATAGCGGGGTATAAAATCCTTGAGGTAGAAGATACAATTTGGCACTTCTATAATTCATGCATTGGACACAAACTCTAGCAACATCATTGAGCATCTTAGGCTAATAGAATTGATCCTCTAGGATTCGAAGGGTTTTTTTAATCCCAAAGTGACATATCATACACCATCGTGTGTCTCTCTTACAAATAATTCTCTCCAAGAACTACAGGCCACACATAACCTTCCTCCTTGGAACAAAAATCTATCAAACTTAGAATACGATGTAGAAGCCCTATTCTTGATCCATATTTAACTACCCCATTCTTAAAAGTCTTAAAAGATTTGAGCAAATAGGGGGTCCTCGGAATATATTGTCTTTAGACTCTCAAAACCAATCATCTTAGAGGACAATGTATAAACTGGCGCATGTTTCTAAGATAATGCACCGACAACCATATTTTTATTTCCCTTTTTGTATTAGATTACATAAGGGAATGTTTCTAGGAACTCAATCCATTTAGCGTTCCTCTTATTAAATTATTCTTAGGCCCGGAGGTGTTTCAAGGATTCATGATCGGTTAGGATCATGAACTCCTTGGGACAAAAGTAATATTGACAATTACCCAACACTCTAACCAAGGCGTATAACTCTAGATGATAGGTAGAATAATTAAGAGTTGTGCCCTTGAGCTTCTCACTAAAGTAGGCAATAGGTTTAATATCTTGTATTAAGATGGTACCCACTCCCACCTTACTTGCATCACATTTAATTTTGAATATCTTATAAAAATTGGGTAATTGCAACAAGGGGCGGAGTAATGCTTAGTCTTCAAAACTTTAACTGAATTGGATTTCTCATCACCCTATTTGAAATGTTGTCCTTCCGGATGACATCAGTCAAGGGAGAGGTGATGGTGCTAAATACTTTGACAAATCACCTATATATACTAGCCAACCTATGAAATCTTCACACTTTGCTAATGGATTTTGGAGTTGGCCAATTCATGATAGCTTTTATCTTAGATTCATCCAACTCTAATCCTCTTGATCTTATGATAATGCTCAACTTACACGTCAATTTAAGAGCAAGGAGGTCATCGTCAATATATTTACCCAACATTGGAGTCGAGGTTGAATCCATGAGGAATAATATGAGTGGCTATAAAATTAATTCAAAATGATAAATACAAGTTAAATTCAAACAAAAATTTCAAAAATATAAAATGGGGGAGATAGGTTCCTACACTAATGTTTCTTTTTGAGTTTTTCTAGTACAAATTTGAGGCTATGAATAATTAGAGTTTAACAATTATGTACGGATCTTGGGATTATGCATTACTAAGGGAGTGGCATGTGGGGGATAGTAATCAACATCAATTTAGTAAATCAAATATGGGTAGGCATGGTTATAGATTTTGATGCTAGTCTTTAAACAAAACACCAAACTTTCACCTATTGATTCTTTTGAATACCAAAGAGGTGTGTTCAACAATTTGTAACCACAACCTAAATCTAGCCATCCATATTTTTAGGATGATACCCATGCCATAGTCAACCTCACATTCACCCTTATGTCTAAGATAGTAAAAATTTAGCAAACTACACACATAATTGTTTATCATTGCTTTGGTCTGCACATCCCACTTTTGAAGATGATATGGATTCCTAAAGTTCACCCAAAACCCTTCTTTCGAAGATGGCCTTGAACTTTCTAGATCTTGGAGCTTTCACATATCAAAAGCATGTGGGTATTTGGGGTTTTCACCCATCGAATCCCAACCAAAGTAGCATAGTGTAACGGCCCGATTTTCTAGAATTGGAACGTCACACGGTGCTCATTATCCCGAAAGACCACAAGCTAACCCACTACTGATATTGTACCTGAACACTACATAATATAGATAATAAATGCAAAAACTAGTCATAAGGTTCAAAACATCTAAAAATACTCAAAAGCAAAAATTGAATACTGATACATCTGTCTAAAAAGCCTCTAAACTGTTTGAACTGTGGAGTTTATAGGACATGTCCCCAACTAACTCCGTCTATTGAAAATAAACTAAATATGGTACGATAATGATAAAAATAAGGACAATTCTCTATTGAAGAGGACTCACTGCTAATGCCTGAGATACTGAACACTGAATCATCTGATACTGATAATTGAGTACTAGAGTTGAGATTAGTCCTCTCTGGTGAGTGATCTCGAAAATTGATGTTACTGGAGTTGATTAACTGAATCTATTCATATCAATGACTGAAAGTTGAGCTTACTACTCTCGACTGTCAAAATCTGAGATCAAACCTCTCTAATGGATGATCCTTGAATATACTATCAGTGATAAGAAAAGATTATGTCTGAGATCTAACCTATCTAGTGGAAGATCTCTGGATCTGATAAAGATAATACTCAACTAAATCTGAGACTGAGATCAAGCCTATCTAACAGGTGATCTCTAGATCTAATAATGAGATTACTCAACTGAATCTGGGACTGAGATCAAGCTTATCTAACGGGTGCTCTCTGGATCTGATAATGAGATTACTCAACTGAATCTGAGACTAAGATCAATCCTATCTAATGGGTGATCTCTGGATCTGATAATGAGATTACTCAATTAATTTATGTGGGGCCATTCCTATATAGCGGGTAGTCCATGAGTCAATAGAACTATCTGAGTTCCTTACTGAGATAGATGATTGTATCTGACAATCCTGATTTTTGAGTTCTACTCTAAAGATTGATATTGAAACTGCAACTGTGGGAGTTCTTACTTAACCGACATGCCCCGAATCTGAACTGGTGGGGTCCAACCTGTAACCCTAGCTGGAAGGGTGTCAATACCGTACCACGGGTAAAGACCTCTCTGGTCAAGCCTCTCTAACGAGTGACACTCGCAGGAAGTCAAGCCTAAGGAAGTATAATAGTCAAGCCTATCTAGCGAGCGACAAGTCTTTTCTACCGGGTGACTCATGCATCTTGCGCTGGCTACGTAGTTCTGGAGTTCAGTGATTGCTCCTAATGACTCTACCTCTCTAATAGGAAGCCTTCATCCCTGCACTCGCTCGGTGCTATCTCCTACTCCCAACTGAAAGATTTTGAACTGATTCTTAACTTAAATAATTTGAATCTAATACTGATCATATTTCTCGATTGATCTGACTGAGTTAAGATGAATTCACTTAGTTTTGTATCAGACAGAATACTACTGAATCTCGTTATCTGATTGTAAGATACTAAGTTCTGAACTGAACAGTTTAATACTACTAGATCTAAGCTGAGTACTGAACTAAGGCTAGAATACTAGCGATACTAAGATTACTGAGATTTCTGAGATTTCTTAAGTTCTGTATCTATCTAAGAGTACAGAGTTCTATAACTCACTAAGTTCTGAGAATCGTGGTTTGATTGAGATTATCGAGAAAACTGATACTGGCTCTAGACTGCAGCTAAATTGTCGAGTATAAATACCCCCAGTACTCGATAACATAAAACTAAAACATAACCATTCTTGAATAATCAAGACCATGGACATTAATTCACCGTCACAATCACTAGAACATCTCCTCAAGCATTTCGGAATCATAAACATGTAATAACATAGGTAAACATGCTATTGTCTTATCCTCCATTCAACAAGTTCTTGCATCAAACACTTAGCATGTATTAAAGTCTTAGCATGTATCGAAGAGCACATAATTGGGGGAACTTCATGCTATCATTTCACAATTCATTCACTAAGTCTTTTCAACAAACACTTGGCATGCATGGGCTTGCACACAATTGGGGATTTCTAGTCAACATGCTATAATGTCTCTAATTCTTTCACATAAGCATTTTATCAAACATATGGGGAGCATGCTTTGCTTATTCAACAATTTCTACACTTAAGTGATATGAACACATCACTTAACAAGCAACTTAAAGAGGGTTTATCATGAACATCACATGAATATCACATACTAGGGTCAAAGCTTGAAACCTCATAAACAAAATATGAATTAGAAACTCAATAATAGCATGAACTCCAATTTCAATTCACATGAATCATGAAAACTCATAAACATAAGATCTTTGAAATTTAGAAAAGGGTTCTTGAATTTCTTGGATGAAAGGGACCGAAGAATCAACATCTACATACCTTAGTTTCTTGATTCTTGAAAAGTTAACGGATGAATCTTGATGACTTGGATCATGGATTAGAAACCCTAGGTCATGTTCTTGATTTCTTGAGAGAAAAAATATTTTGATTTGGGGAAAAAAATTGATGAATAAAGAAGTATTTTCGTTATTTAGGGTATGGATCCCTTATATAGACTGGTTTGGGGCTTTATGAAATTACCAACTGGTCCTTGAAATTTAAAAATGGAATCAAAAAATCCCGATTTCACATGCTGGCGCAACGCGGTGGAATTACGCCAGCTCAATGGAAACTGGACAATTGGGAAACTGGTTGGTGGCGCGACGCGGTGAAAATCGCGTTGCCACCTTGGTTGTGAACTGGAAAGGCACCGCGACATGGTGGAATTATGTTGGTGCACTGGAAATTGACAACTCTAAAATTAAGCCTTGGCGCGATGGGCCATAATCGTGGAGGTTCACTAGATTTTAACAATTGGCATTTTGGCTGGCTCCGCAACGTGCTAAAGTAGCAGGTGGTACACTGTCTTACTAAAATGGCTCTAACTCTTTGCCCGAGTGTTGGATTTGGGAGAATGTGGTATCGACGGAAATCTTATTCAATTCTCCACATGAAAAAAGTCTATATTAGATAAATTCTACATGGTTTAAAATACTTCTCACTTGAGAAGACACATCTCAACCGTTTAGGGCTAGATTAACACTTTACTGAGCATGCTCTAAGGCTCAGACTACGAGAGAATTTTTCGGGGTCTGAATCATAGCAATGATAAAACCCATAAACATGAATTACCAAATAGATGCTAACAATAAAAACCCATACACACTTTGACCCCTATTACCACATAACCCCAAGAAGGAGATTTAGCTACACATAAGATAAATAAGCAAAGATATACCCATAATCTCCATCAAAAGGAATTATTAATGAATTAAGTGAATGTTACTTAAAACTTGGTTCTCACACAATATCAACAATGGAAATGAGCAAATCTTCCACTTAGATAGTCTCCAATGTATTCTTCACCCAAAATTTATACAATATTTTCTTCTCTAAAATGGAGGTTATGAAGTCTAAAGCTAAACATTAAATTGTGGAGGATGGAATTGTATGATGGATGAATAATTCTTAGGGTTTTAGTTCTCTTTTGTTAAGTTTTAGGATCATCCACGTGTATTTCCAGTTTTTCCCTTGGGTTGCAGTCTTTCTCTAAGCCTCGATCGCGCTTGTGTGGTCACAACTACGGCTACGCGACCGAGATTATCTTCAGCGAATGTGGTTTCTTGACTTATGTTTGACTACCATGACCGCGGTCACCAGACTGCAATAGCGGTAACTGAGGCCAACTCCTGCTTGATTTCTGCAACTGTACTTTCTTGCTCCATTTTGAACATTTCACTCTCCAATCCATATCTTTCTATCTTTTAAACTCTATACCTACAAACAGTAGATATTTGTGCATTTACTTAGTAATACGTCTCATTTATTCATTCAAAATAAGGAAATGTACACGAATGTTTAGTGAGATTGAGTGGGAAAATCACCACTCATTAGCACTTCCAACTTAAAGCATTTGCTTGTACACAAACAAGATTACCTCTTACCTTGAGACACAATCATTTATGCCCAAACTTCATGCCTTAAATATCACAATGACTTTATCCTTAGTCACTACCATAAGTAGCTCGTTGTATAAGGGCTAAGCTGAATTCGCTACACCCCTCATTATAAAATACTATATCCAAGGATAAATAGGACTTCAAAGAGAGACCAAGCAACAAAAATCAATACTCTAGAAGTGACTCCATTTTGACCACGACTAAGCTATACTCCATTTGCCTCATTGCCTAAAGGTGACAAAATTACCCACCTCAACTTGTTTTCCATGTCGACCTCATAAGAAAAAAAATTAAACATACCAAACTAACACATATGCAATAAGGAATTTTAAGTACAAAAACTCTTCCCCTCACAAATGAAATCTCAATGCAAGAAGTGTCATACCATAGGCTTTCCCCTGTATTCAATCGCCACTACAATGAAAGTAAATGGTCGGAGATCTCAAATACTTTCTAAAATTGTACTGTAGGTTTGGTAGGATATTATTAAGGAACAACATGGCTACACCCTTCCTTGAACTTCAACATCACCCTTTTCAATTCTTCCATTTTCGACTAAGGGTCGCTCTTCTTTATTTTCTTTCCTTTCTCATGCCTACAATCAGTTTCCTTTGTTCACCCCTTTTATTTTATATCTTTTTCTTGCAACTTAAATGCAATTCATTCCTTTGGTGGGTATTGATAATGCTCAACTCACTCCTATATTTTAGGGATGAGGTGGTCATTGTGAAGTAACCCAATGTAAATTGGGGTCGAATCTCAAGGAGTGAATGCTATAGACTTCTAACCAATGGGTGCTCAAGTTACTATAAGGTTACTCGAAATGCTAATGGAAACAAAATGCATAAATAAATGGGAAGGGGGAATTGCCAAAAATTCTTCACACAAACTTTAACTAGTAAGGAGTGAATGCTATTTTTAGTCTAAATTCAAGGTTTGGAGGAATCTTGGGATTATGTCTCCTTAGAGGTAACGTATGTGGGGTAATGTTGGTTTATCAAGGGATTTACTTTTTAAGTAATGGATAGACTAGGTTGAATACCATTGAGGTCAATCTTTTGATAAAACCACAGTGATTTCACCCATTTTCTCTTTCGAGCACCTAATAAGTGTGGAGTTTATGTAACCACCCAAAACCTCAACCAGGTATCCCTATTTCTACGATGATGCTCTTGACATGATTTTCACTTCCTAATCACTTATTTCTAAGACTGCAAAGGGTAGTAAACCACAGACATAGTTGTTCACCATTGCCTTGTTCCCCGATAACCCTCGTTCGAGGATATTTAGGTTACCTAATATTCGCATAAGTCCCTGTTTCTAGGATGACAACGGTTTTCAAGATCTTGGAGATTTTACCCATAAAACCCATTTGGAAATTTGGAGTTTTCACCCATCAAATCCCAACTCATAAGCTCAAGCAATCGTGAAATCCATACTCAACAACTAAAATTCATGCAAACACAATAATATCCACACAAAATTACACACTAATTCAATATAATCCCAAGACTAAATTATTTAGCTACTCATGAATAAAGTAAAGAGAGATATACCATGTTGGTCAACCAAAACATTCATTCTTTAATAAGAAACTAAGAAATTTTTGTCTCCGAAGTTGATTACCCACTTTTGCACTTTTGCAATTAGGGTTTAAATCTTAGAATTGAAAATTATATTGTGATACAAGCAATACCCAAAGAAGAAAGGGTTTTTGCTTATATATGATTTGGGATTCATCTATGACATTTTACAACTCTGCCCTTGGGCTAGTTCCCACTGATCTGCGATCGCATGTATTTGACTGCGACCGTGCCCACGTGATCACGGTTATATTCTGCGACCACATTGATCTGACCATTTTATCTGATCGTGACTGCATCTATAGGACCGCGGTCATGGTAACAGGGGCTGATGCAATCCAGGTCTTCAGCAGAACTCTTCTATGCTTCCTCTTTATCATTTTCAGCTCCAATCCATATCTTTTGACATCCTTAGCTTTTTTCCCTGTATCGAGTGGATATTAATGCATCTAACCACAATTTTGTCTCATTTATGCATTAAAATCAAGGCATTATACACAAATAATGTGTATGAATGAGTGGTAAAAATACCACTCATCAACACCCCCAACTTAAATGTTTGCTTGTCCTCGAGAAACACTACCCCTCTATCATGAGACAATGTGTTCCCTTATTTTTTCAATCAATGATCATGATGACTCAACTTTATTTCCACCACTAAAAGCATTTCACACATGGACAAAACAAGTTTCTAACCACTCCCCTCATTATAAAGTGGAATAGTGAAGGATACAATATACTTTGGTGAGCAACCATGTAAGAACTACTAACACTCTAAAAATGACTTGCATGCTATACCCTTATTCACCTCATTGCGTGGGAGATGAAAAAATCACCCACTACAACTAGCTCGCATGCCTCCTCAAGAGAAAGAAAAATTTCACACACCTAGTTACTAATCATGGAACAAGGAACTTTAAGTGCAATCCCTCACTCTCTCAAGAAGTTCTCCATGTTAACAAGCTCTATACCAAAGGCTTCCCCCAATTTTCAATAGAAACTACAAAGAAGGTAAGCGGTTAGAGATCTCAAAGGAATTTCGAAGCTTGTAACGTAGGGTTGGGGTAGGGTAGGACATCATTTTGGAAACAACATGGCTACCCTTTCCTTGAACTTCTATATCATATTTTTTAAATTTTGTTCTTTTTCTCTATAACTATCGGCCACTCTCCTTGCTTTCTTTCTCTTACCATGCCTAATTTTTGCTTCCTTTGGTCACCCAACTTCTTATATCTCATTTTCTTTCAATGTTGAAGCTATATTTTCTTTGTTGGTTCCTTTCCTCTTTTATTTGCATTTTTCAAAACTTATGCACATTAGGCAAACACTAACTCTTTTTGGCACCAAACTTTCTTCCTTTAATCTTTTCCACCCCCAACTTAGGATTTTTGCCTCAAATTATATTTTCAACTTCAAAAAGTGTATGGTTCAAAAGACGAATAAAAAGACAATTTCATGTTTTGTAGTGTGTTTGCCAAAGAAAGGTTCAAAGGCTCGAACTGGGTACGAGGGATTACACTTATGCAAGGGTAGGCGTTTTAGGCTTAAAGTGGGTAGCAAAATCACAAAGATAGCCTAAGATCATTTCTCCAACCAAATACAATCTAAATAAGCTATGAAAGACTAAAGGGGCAAGTTCTATATAGTACAAGTACACAAGAGATGAAGACAATCAACCTTACATACATAGCATGTGAGTACCGTCAAGAGGGTTCGATCGTTCTACCCGCTCGAGATAAATATGGGTTATTCATTAAATTTTCTACATTAATTCTCGAAGACACGAAAAGAAGAAAAATATCGTTACAAAGTTACTCACATCCATGCCTTCGGATTTTGTAAAATTTTCGGATAGGGGGGGTTGTTTGCCTTTGTATTAGCGCCACACATAATTTGCTAATTATGGCAACAACTCAAGCCATAGTCTCATCTTGTGAATTATAGTGTGATCTAACTACTAATATGGTTACTCAGACTTCACCCATGGATATGGATATGATCCCAAATCATCAATGCTACAGGTACTTACACTTCCCTTGCATTTTATAGCTTCAATGCCACGGGTACTCAGACTTACCCTACACCTACTGATAAAATCCCAATCATGATGGAAAGACTCATCTAGTTTAATTCAAACTAAAATGGCCAACTAACAAAAATAAACAACTAGTCCATGAAAATGTGGGCACCATCAGAGTGCCTAAATATTATAACTCAAATAAAAGTAGAGGTAAGGATTATTCAAAAAAGCAGAGAAGTATGTATAAATATCAATAAGACAGGCCAAAATGTCATGAATAAGGAAACACCCCCAACTAATGAGGTAGCAGTGTCCCCACTGTATAAATAATCAAGGGTAGAAAAGATAAGGGTGCTCCCTTAAACTGCATCAAGGGCTACTATCACTCGCAGACCCTGCATCATCAGCATCCTTCTCATGATCTGACTACTTGGTTGGGGCCTCATCATCATTGTCCATCCATGATGTAGGAAGCCTTCTTCGGGGCTTCAAAACCTTTCATAGACCCTTTACCCCTTTCCACATCTTGGTAAAGAACTCTTTCCTCTTTTTCTCCCTAGTGATTATCTTTTCATGTGCACTTTGAAGTTCCCATTATGATGCTACCAATGAGGAGTAGGCTTTCTTAAAATGATCAATAGTAGCATTTTTTATTCTTTTAGTCCTCCTTGTACTCATCATAATCGACACATGACACATATGAATGATGGATGGTGGAGGGTTCTCCCGGCCCTTGAGGTAACCTAGCCACAAGCTCTTTAATGTTTATAATATTAATTCCAATCTCTTCTAGAGGTCCCATGGTGGTTTTCCTATGAGGCTCAGGTTCTCTACATGTTGGATCATCCAAGTTGATCTTTCTTTTCTTGCTTTTGCCCGATGTGCCCTCTCCTCAAATCGTCAATGGGTAGATGGGGGGACTAGAACGCACTGATGTATCACTAGCATATTATTCAACCCCTACTCTCTTGCATAACTCAATAATAAGAGAAGGGTAAAAGATATTTGTACAAAAGGTAACCATTCGAGAACGTAATTTGGGGACTGCCTTCATGTGGTTGCAAGGAGACACTCAACAACAAATGATGTGGAACTATATCTGAGCCTCGAAAGTGTAGTCATTCATGGAGATATTGCTTTTAGTTTTTATCCATTGGACTTTCTTTCTGGGACATAGCCGTTGTGCCAACCAATTCCCTAATTTACACCCCTTTGCGTTAAATTCACCCATGTCTACCTTCTTGAGCCCGTAAACATCATTGATTTACTTAGCCCTAAATTTCACCGGCTTCCCCAGCATCTTTACAATCATATTGACTGGGTCTGAGAATGATACTACACTGATATTGGCATAAAATTTGTGGACCTATTGCTCATTTGAAAGGCATGGATTCGAGGTAAAGCACCTCCACTCTGTGGCTTCAAGTTTGTCATGAAAAGTTGGTTGCTTCTCTAGTATATTTTCCTATCAAATTACTCTTTCCAACAACAACTTTGTCTTTGAAAGATCACAGTAGTAGTGAGTATGGCATTCGGGTGCCATGAATCTGATGTTGCCATGAATCTGATGTGATCAAACTTATCCATGAGGTTGTCCTGAAAGAACTAGACACACATTATATATTTCAATGTAAGTTGAATCATGCAAGTTGTGCTAGATTGATTATTAAAGTTCATTGGACTAGGTTCTTGGGATTGCTTGGCTAAAAATTTGGGGTACAAGATTTTTGACATGATAGGAACCTGTCCTCAGTTACCACGATCGCAGAATAATAGTTGCATCAGCGTGACCACGATCGCGACATTTAAGGCTAGTTCTATGTCAGCTCTGCATGTTCAACTTTCCCCCCAATTCTATACTACCAGCATGTTCCTAAATATGGGTGCAAATGAAGGTTATGTGAACAACGTTGCTGGTGTGTGTGAATGTGCCCATCCTAAGTAAATTCCACTATTTAAAGTTCATTCGAGAAATTTATCAAACACAAGGTATGCATATCAAATTTGTCTACCGTACACACTATTGGTTACTCAGGGTTTCCCCATTTATGTGCATACCTCAATCAAGCAACTAACACCTGAACAATAATAATTATGACAACATGTAAAGCATATCAATTAAAACTTTAGGCCCTTTCTTAATCATGCACTTAATGACCTATTTTTCCAAATGAAAACAAGGGTTAATGTAACCTACCAGAGTTGTGATGCAAGAAGGATGTGAATGGAGGCTAATTGAAAACTTACAACTCGGACAACGATGCAGTTTAGTTTTGAGAGAAAAATCTTAAAAAGGGACTGTGAGGGAAATGAAAGAAACCAGGGGTTAAATGACTGAACTGACTGCGACCGTAGTCAGGGGCCGCAACTACAACCACCTGTGTATCCGAGATCACGTACGATAGCCGCGATTGTGGTAACTTAGAGCTTTTTTTGCTCCCCTATTCATCATTTTACTAAATTTCATAGAATTTACCTGCTCAGATTTTCAAAGTAAAATTTCACACTTTACACTTTTCAAAACTCATTCAATGTAATCCAAAGTGCTACAAAATCATGGGTTATTCAAATGCACAAGACAACATCTACACTACGAGAACATACCAAAAAAGTTTACGAGCCACTCTCGTAGCATTTATGGGTTGCCTCTCACCTAGAGCCTTAGTTATCATTGTGGCACGACATATTTCTTCTTTTAATCTCACGGTGGGTCCTCAAACCCCTCATCTTTCACTATCTCATTTTCAACATCCACCAGGGATACTACTTGGAGCTCCTTGGTTTACTTCTTTAACTTACAAATTTTGAATGATACCTTATCTTCTTGTAGTCAAAATTTCATTTCCCCCAACTCGATATCTATAATGGCTTTCCCGGTGGCCAAGAAAGGATGAGAAAGAATGATAGGCGCCTCTTTGTCCATCTCACAATCCAATACAATAAACTCGCTAGGAGAATGAATTTGTCCACCTTCAAGAGGATATCGAAGAATATACCTACCGACCTTTTTATGGACCGATCTTCCATCAAAAACCGGATTGAGGTTGGTGTAGAAGTGTCCAAAAAAAGTTTCTTATAGATGACATACGACATTAGATTGATGCTTGCACCAAGTTCACAAAGATATTTAGCAAACTCATGAGTATTAATGGTTCAAGGGATAGTGAAGGTGTCGGGATTGTTTTTCTTTTTTGCATCTTTCCTATCTATGATAGAACTACACCCATGAGTATTATTGATGGTATCACCCTCAACGAGATTCTTCTTGGACATTAACTTCTTTATTAACTTAGCATATCCCGAAATCTCTTGAATTGCCTCAAGTAGTGGGATATTTATGGAAAGATTACTATGTTTTGCCATAATTTTTCTCAATTTGTCACTCTTTTCTTTTTTATGCAACCATTAAGGGAACAGAGGAGGAACATGGATAGTTGGCTTTGCTTCTCCTTAAGGCTTTTCAACTTTGACCACTTCCTCATCGCTTCTATCTAGCTTCTTCTCATTATTTTCTTTTGTCTTTGAGGTATCACCTCCTTTGCCTTGGCCTTAGGCATATTTTCACTCATTTCTACTCTAAGGGACTCTTCAAGTTCTTTCCTACTTCTAGTTACAATTGCTAGGACTTGTTCTTTATTCTTTGGGTTGACAATTGTGTTACTTAGAAGTCCACCTCTATACTTTGCATTTAGTTTCCTAGAGATTTTCCCGACTTAGGTATCCAATTATTTGATAGAGGCAGAGTGAGATACCACCGTTTGGGAGAGTATGGAGAAATCACCTTTCAACTCAAGGACCATTTTGTCCGTACCTTTAACTCTACTCAAGATTCATGCCAAAACATCTTCGGTCTTGAACTTTTTGGGGTCAATAACATTTAACTCCTTGGACTTAACCCTATCATGAGAAGTAATATAGAAGTCATAGTCAAATTCCCTATCTCTCTAATCTCTATCTTGGTCTCAATCCATCCAACCTTGATTCCCACCTTGCCTTTGATAGGTGGGACAAGAACCCCTCGAGTAGTTTGCCAAGTATTGAATTTCTACATCCAACTCTGTTGCCTTATCATCATTTTCATAAGTCTTTGATGTTACGATATTTACCACTTTTGCGGGTACTCCCATACCATGTTTCATTAGAAGCTCAAGCTGGGTCATCATCTTGGCCATATTTTCCTCCTTCTCCTCTTCTTATTTTCTTTGCTCCTTGGTTACCACAGAGGTAGTATGAGGGGTTTTAGGAACATTGTCATCATGGGTATGCCACCCTCGATTTTGTATGGATACTTCACCTATCAATCAAAAAGTAGCAAGATGATACAATTTGACAATAGTGTTTCCCTCCACATTATCCACAACTAGTTTGTTCAATGGGTCAAGAGATCTATAGAAAATATCAAGGAGCATATTATCCGGGATCTCATGAGTTAGGAATTGGTCTAGATTTCCATTAAATCTCTCCCACACTTCCAACAATGTTTCCCCATTCAATTGCCGGAAGTTTACAATCTCATCCTGCTTTTGAAGCTTTTTTTATGGTGGGAAGTATTTATCAAGGAACATCATGGTGAGATCCTTCCAAGAGGTGCTTAAGCCAGGCGAAAGTGGGTGAAGCCATAAAACCGCCTTGCCCATTAGTGAAAATAGGAAGAGTTGAAGCCAGATGGATTCTTCCGTAATATGCGCTATGTTAAATGGCGCACAAACTTCCATAAAGTTTTTCAAATGAACATTTGGGTACGCATAGGCTTGACCCCCATATAATCCATTCATTTGCAGCATATGAAGCATGATGCTAGTCATATGAAACACACCATTTTTGTTAGTTGGTGGGATGCGGATAGCACTTTTTTGCCCCGCTTCATTCAATTGGCCTTCATCGTCTAGTGGAGCATCAAAGGGGCCAAAATCACTTGCGTTATCGTTCATCTCTCCATTCACATTTTCATCACCTACAAAATAGTCAAAAACAACAAATAAAATAAATTACCCCACTTCAGATATTCCCAAGTAAGAATAACACTACACAAGTAAAATTTATATTTCACTCCACGTCAACGGTGCCATTTTGATAACACTCAACTCACTCTCATATTTAAGGGATGAGGCAGTCGTTGTCAAGTAACCCAATGTAAATTGGGTTCGAATCTCAAAGAGTTGATGCTATAGACTTCCAACCTATAGGTGCTGAAGTTACTATAAGGTTACCCAGAATGCTAATGGAAATAACATGCATAAGTAAATGGGGGGAATTGTTTAAAATTCCTCACATAAACTTTAACTAATAATGAGTGAATGCTATCTATGGTATAAATTAAAGGTTTGGAGGAATCTTGGTATTATGTCTCCTTAGAGGTAACATATATGGGGTTATATTGGTTTATCAAGGGATTTAGTTGATAAGTAATGGAGAGTCTAGGTCGAATGTCATTGAGGTCAATCTTTCGATAAAGCCACAACAATTTCACCCATTGGCTCTTTCGAGCACCTAATAAGTGTGGAGTTTATGTAACCACCCAAAACCACAACCAAGCATCCCTATTTCTAGGATGATGCTTTTGACATGATTTACACTTCCTAGACACTTATTTCTAAGATTGCAAAGTTTAGTAAACCATAGAATTAGTCATTCACCATTTCCTTGTCCCCCAATAACCCTCTTTCGAGGATATTATGGGTTACCTAATATTCACCTAAGTCCCTCTTTCGAGGATGAAAAAGGGTTTCTTGATCTTGGAGCTTTCTCCTCTCAAACTCATTTTGAAATTTGGAGCTTTAACCAATCAAATCCTAACTCATAAGCTCAAGCAATGGTGAAATTCATACTCAACAACTAAAATCCATGCAAACACAATAATATTCACACACAATTACATACTAATTCAACATAATCCCAAGACTAAGTTATTTAGCTACTCATGAAGAAAGTAAAGAGAGATATACTATGTGGGTCAACCAAAACATTCATCCTTCAATAAGAAACTGAGAAATTTGAGTCTCCAAAGTTGATTACACACTTGACCAATTAGGGTTTCAAGATTTCAATTCAAAACTATATTGTGAGAAAAGCAATACCCAAAGAAGAAAGGGTTTTTCCTTATATATGATTTGGGATTCGGCCATGACATTTTACAATTCTTCTCTTGGTCCAGTTCCCGCTAATCCATGATCGCGTGTATTTTCCTGCCACTGCACCCATGCTACAATAGTTTGATTCTGTGACTGCATTACTCTGACCATCTTGAATGACCATGACTGTAGCTAGAGGACTACAGTCACGGTAACCGAGGCTAATGCAATCCAGGTCTTCAGTTGCACTTTTCTGTGCTTCCTCTTTATTATTTTTAGTTCCAATCCACATTTTTGACCTCTTTAGCATTTTTACCAGCATCGAGTGGATATTAGGGCATCTAACCACAAGTTTGTCTCATTTATGCATTCAAATCAAGGCATTACGCATGAATAATGAGTATGAATGAGTTGTTAAAATACCACTCATAAATCCTTTCTTTTTTTCTAAATATTTATTTTCAACACTTTGGCTCATTGGGAATTTTAATAATACTTCGTGGTTCCAAACTTCCTTCCATTACTTTCACCACCCCCAACTTAGGATTTTAGCCTCAATTTGCATTTTCATGTTCTAGGAGAGTTTGGTTCAAAGGAGGGGTAAAAAGAATAGATCACGGGCTGTAATGAGTTTGCCAAAGAAAGGTCTAAAAGGCTCAAAGTGGGTACTAGGGATTATAATTATGCATGGGTAGGCTTTTCAGGCTAGAGTGGATTCCAAAATCATAAAGGTTGCCTAAGATCATTTCTCCAACCACATACAACAAAAATTAAGACTAACGAGTCTAATTCTAGATAACATAAATATACAAGAGATGAATGCCACAATCTCACCACACGTGGCATAAAATACTCACCAAGGGAGTTAAAATATCCCTCCCGTGCAACAAAATTGGAGTATCTATCATTAGTTATAAATCAACAACTTATGGAGCCACAAAAAGAGAAAAACATTTGTTACAAAGTTGCTCACATTTATGCCCTCGATTTTGAAAATTTTCAAACGAAGGGGGTTGTTTGTTTCACATTAGCACCATACTCAATTTGCTAAACTGTTGCTACAACCAAAGCCTTAGGCTTATATTTTTGGATAAAAATAGGTAAACTAACCATATGGACACTCAGATTTCACTAATGGTGTAAAATATGATCCCAAGTTTGCACTTTATAATGCCACAACTACTCAAACTTCCCTTGCATCCATTACATTTAAGTTACGGGTACTCAAAATTCCCCTGCATCTATGCCTCAAAACCCAAACATGACGCTTTACCCTTAAGAATATCATCACTCAATCCACCACAGGTCAAAGTTAGTCATGCATCACCAAGATCAAAATAAATTTAAGTTACAAGAACACTAAAAATAAAAGAAAAGCATGATAATCCATGAAACATAAGTACCATCAGGATACCCAAAAGTGTAGTATCTTACACCAAAATTAAAACAACATCCAAAACATCATTTCAAAACAACAACATAAAAAGAAATGTCTAACATCAAAACACCACAAATTCGAGGGCACCCCCAACTAAGAAGGAATGTAGTGTCCTCACTTCATATGGAATAAAGCAAGAGTAAGAGGGTATTTCTTGAATTTGCCTCAAGAGATGCTCTCTGCTGCCATTTCTGCACTATCACCACTAGTGTCATCAGCAGGCCAATCAACAGAGGCCTCTTCTTCACTGTCCAACCTCAGTGAAGGTGGTCGCTTATTAGGTTTGAGGACTTTAAAGATGACTTTTAACCTCTTCCATAACTTATTAAAGAATTTGTATCTTTGTTTCTCTCTCTTCACCATCTTTTCATATGACTCCTTATGGTCCCTGTGTGATCCTGCTAAGGCTGAGTAGGCTCTCTCTAAACTGGCAACAGTGGCTCCCTCCTTCTTCTGCTCCTTATAGTATTTATCATAATATCATCGAGTAATATATGAGTGGCGAGTGGTGGATGGATCTTTTGGTCCCTGAGGTAATCTGGACATTAGCTCCCAAACCTCTCTTATTTGACTTGAGATGTCATCGATTGGGTTGGCTGGCGAAGGTCTGCAAGAACCTGTGTCCTCTTGGACTGATTTGCCCGTGTCCACTTTTCTCTTCTTACTCTAACCTGGGGCACCCTCACCTCTGAATTTAAGTGGATAGATGAGGGATCTTAGATGTACCCAAGTATCTACAGCATGCTCTACCACTCTTTCCCTTTAATATAGCTCAGTTATAAGAGAATAAAAGGGAATATAAGTACCTCTATGGGTTTGGAAGTAATGCCATTATGAACTCACAAGTGCTCCTACATTCAGAGTGAAGCTAGATATAATGCATGCCACCATCCGAGCCTAGGCATCTGTGATAATTGTCTTATGAGTACAAGGAGAAACCCTGCTACAAATGATGTTCATCCACAACCTTGCTTCAGCCTTGAATTCATTCAGTGGATTATCTCTTTTAGTGGTGGACTAGGGGATTGATTTTCCTGGACATAGGATACTATCCATCCAGGACCCTAGCTCATATTGCATGAAATTGCCCCATGTCAGCATTTGAGATCCCATACACTGCATTAATCTGCTCAGTGCCAACGTTCACTTGTTTACCCAAAATTATCGTCATTGGGGTTGTAAGTAAAACTATGCTGAGGTTTGTGTAGAACTCATGGACACACTGTTCAATAGCATAGCAAGGTTCTAGGGAAAACCATATCCATCGGGTAGCAATGAGCCTGATATGGAATTCTGGGAACTTCTTATCTACTTTGTCTAAATTTACACCACTTTCAGGAAGTAGCTTTATCCTGTGGTAATTGTCATAGTAGGAGTGCTGGTATTGCGTAACCATGAATTAGGTGTTGTCAAAATCTCCCGTTGTCGAGTCTGAGAACCTATAAGCAATGGAGCTTATGCCAACATTAGTGTTATCATACAAGAATATGCTAGAACAAACATATAAATTTGTGAGGTGGTGTTATAGAAGGTTTCGAGGTAAATTAAGGGTTGGAAGAAATTTTGATGTCTGTCTGAACTAGCCCTCAGGTATAGCGATTATGAGGCTTTTACTGCGATTGGGTGACGCGACCACGGTCATAAGGACTGCGATCGCGGTGCCAAAGACCAATTTGACATTTTTTGTACATTACTTAGAAATGTAATTTTAACCCTAATCCCTTATTTTAACTAGGCATAACAATATTCTAAACATTCTATTAAAGCCCAAAATGTGTGATCACAACCCCTAAACTTGAAAGAATTTGAATTGGACTCTTTGGGGCCTTCAATCGACCACATGGTGTACACAATCTCTTTAACCATGTAAAGCATAAAATTGGGTACTCAATTATTCCCCATTATTGTGTGCACCAACTACAATAGCTAACCATAACAACTACAACAATTAAACATGTCTCTAGCATTGAAAACACCACTTTAGTCCCTTTTCTATACTACAAGTTCTAACAATATAATTTTATATGAAAAACAAAGGAAGTTTGACCACTTATCGATTGAGGGAATGCAAACCAATGAATTTATGAATGGATATGCTATAGAATGCCAAAAATTAGAAAGGCTTTTGAGAGAAAATGAGAGAGAATCATGGGGGGTGTAATGGTAAATCAAATGTTCTTTTTAAACTAATATGTAATATGTAATATGTAAATTTTTTTAATATAGGCTTAAAGGGGGTTGTGTGGAAAAGTCGTGGAAGGTGGAGGTCTTGGGGAGACCAATACTGGAAACTCATATTTGCTGGCATGGGGTTTGATCATGGTGATCGTGTGTATGAGACATCTATTATATTTTGTGGATAGTATTAGCCTTCTCAAGTTTTCTCCAATAAGTATAGCTAACACGCACTAGGGCTCTTTCAGCAAGGGAAGCTAAACCCATATAGATCATGGGTGCCTTTAGGATGGGAGAGCTACATAGTCCACCTTAATGATTTAAAAATGTAAGCTAACCTTGTTCCCTTTTTCCCTAGCATATGACATACATATATATATGTAAGTATTGCATATGTTGTGCATTGGGTTTTACTGGTATTTATATTATGGATTATTGCATTACTTTGCTACTTTATCCCTAAGTTATATGCTAGTGTTCAAACTATTAACTATCTTTAGATATTGTATCTCCGTATAATGTAGGGTACGAAGGCAAGTCTACCTTTCCTTCACAGTGATCAGGTGTTCATGGTTAGAGCGAGAGTTGACTTAAAGTGATAAGGTTCCATCCTTTGGAAGATGTCATTTCATGCTTTTGTTGCCCTTGTCTTAGACTTTATTTTAGATTTGTTTTGGCTATGGTTAGGGGCATGTTCTAGCATTTTACTGGTATTCAATTTTGTTATAGCCTTTGTTGGACTACTATGGATTTTGGCATTATGTTTGATGTTTTGTATTAGTTCTGATATTGTGGATGGTTTTCAAATATTGATCTCATATAGACTTTTTGGTTTATCTATCCTATTTTATCATATATATATATATATATTGGTTACATTAGAATAGGTTAAGGAGGTGGTCTTCGATCCTTGGTGTACTTGAGATACCAGTCATGGACAAGCCCTAGTTTGGGTCGTGACAAAGGTTGTATCAGAGCCTAGGTCTAGTTTCATTGGGTGTCCATAAATCCATGTAAAATAAAGTATCTTTTATGGGTGTGTAGCACACCGCACTTATAAGGGAGAGGCTATGAGTCACTTAGGAATGTTTCC
Source organism: Capsicum pubescens (assembly GCA_030864215.1). Lineage (NCBI taxonomy): Eukaryota > Viridiplantae > Streptophyta > Magnoliopsida > Solanales > Solanaceae > Capsicum > Capsicum pubescens. Next base: position 150,811,746 of record CM061543.1, on the reverse strand, counting down.
CTTTCTTATTTGTCTTATTTTGGGCTATAGAGTCTATGGTCTTGGAATCCTCAATCTCTCATATATTCTACTTTCAGATCATGCCCCCAGACAATTTGAACCTCATGGAAACTCATTTGTCCCATCGAGGACAATGTTGGCGGATCTAATCCAAATTATGGGGTATAGACCCAGTCTAGGGTCGCTACTTTTGATTGTCCAGGTAGAGTCCCACCTGCATCTATTAATCCTTCTCCAGAAGGTGACACTTCTATTTAGTCTCCTCGAGAAGATATCTCTAAAGCTAAGTTCCACCAATCCATTCATCTGTTCACTAGTTAGTGACATCTCAGTCATGTAGGATGGATTCTACTGGTATTGTTGGGAGTTCATCTGAGGCCACTAGAGTTAGCCAGTTTATAGGGTTGAGCCCTCCGACTTTTATTGGTACTAAGGTTGAGGAGGATCCTTAAAGTTTTATAGATGAGATGTAGAAAATCTTTTAGGTTACACATAATACTGAGGCGGAGGGTATAGAATTCATTACTTAATAGTTGAAGGATGTAGCATACCAATGGTATGAGGAGTGGGAGTGACTTAGGGGTGATGATACTGAATCTAATTTATTGGAGAAATTCTCTAGTACCTTTCTTGACCGCTTTTTTTCTCAGGAGTTGAGGGAGGCGAAAGTGGAGGAGTTTGTGAATTTAAAGCAAGTTAAGATGTTAGTTAAGGAGGTTTTCTTAAACTTCTACCAGTTGTCTCGATATTCTCTAGAGCTAGTGTCCGGCATGAGGGCTAGAATAAGGAAATTTGCTTCTGGTTTTTCTTATGAGTTGATTTTGGAGAGGAAAGATTCCTTGATGTTTATGGATATAGAAATCTCTGACTTGTTCTACATATGCAATAAGTTAAGGAGAATAATAAGAAGCAAGCGTATATAGGGGAGAGGAAGGGTAAGAAGTTTTGGTATTCGAATAAGGGTAAATGTTAGCAGCAGAGTGGTAGAGATGGTGGGAAATGGTCTAAGAAAAGGTGGGAAAACTAGGTTTCATATTATACGGCTAGTGATCCTTATCTGCAGCCTTCTGGAGATTGTGTTTCCAGATTTGTTATGGTTCTTGGGCATAGTGTTACCAATCTTAGGCTAGTTAGGCCCAGTCAGCTCCATTATATCCTTCTTGTAGACTGTGTGGTCAGTTGTATCATGGTTTCTATGATGAGGGGAAGAATTAGTGTTTTAATTATGGCTAGCTTGGACATATTCTTAAGGATTTCCCTGGGGCCAAGTCTTCTTTGGAGGTTAGTAATGTTCCAATTGCCATGTCGTGAGATCCTATACCAAGGGGTGCTAGATCTAGTACCGGCACATATCGAAATCACTTGTATACTCTTACTACCCGTCAGGAGTCTAAGTCCTCATCTGATGTCGTCACTGGTATGTTAAAACTCTTCTCTCTTGATATGTACTTTTTACTTGACCTGGGGTCTACTCTTTCTTTTGTGACTGTATTATTATCGTGCATTTTGGTTTCGGTCCCAAGTATATTTTGGACCCCTTTTTTGTTTCTACCCTAGTGGGTGACTCTGTGGTTGCTAGAAGGGTCTATAGGGGTTTTGTGGTATCTGTTAGTGGCAGGTTAAATTTGGTGGATCTATTTGAATTTAAAATTTTAGGTTTTAATGTTGTTGTGGGGATTGATTGGTTTCATTTGTGCTATGCCTCTTTAGATTGTCGAACCCATAAAGTCATTTTCAAATTCCCTAATAAGAATGTTATTTAGTGTGAAGAGAGTTCCTTTGTTCCTAAAGAATTGTTTATATCATATCTTAGTGCCCAAAAAATGATTTCCAAGGGGTGTCTTTATAATATAGTACAGGTTAAGGATTCTATCTCGAAGGGCCCTTCTTTACGTTCCATTCCCATGGTTAGTGAATTTCCTGAGGTCTTCCCTGAAGATCTTCTTAGTGTCCCTCCCAATAAAGAAATTGATTTTAGGGTTGATCTTCTTCAGGACACTCGCCCTATCTCTATCCCTCCTTATAGAATGTCTCGGGCTGGGTTGAAGAAACCTAAGGAGCAGTTAAAGAATCTTCTTGACAAGGATTTTATCTGCCCTAGTGTGTCTCTGTGGGTGATCTCATTCTTTTCGTTTGTAAAAAGGATGGTTCTCTTCGGATGTGTATTGATTATAATTAGTTGAACAAGGTAACAGTGAAGAATAAGTACCCTCTTCCAAATATTGATGATCTGTTTGACCAACTTTTGGGTGCTAAGTATTTCTCTATGATTAACCTCTGGTCGGGCTATCATCAGCTAAAGATTAGGGAGGAGGATATCCCTAAGATTGCCATTCATACTTGGTTTGGTCATCTTGAGTTCTTGGTCATGTCTTTTAGGTTGAACAACTGTAACGCCCCTAGAGTACACCCTGGGCGTCACACGGTGCTTACAATACCGAGGGACCATAAGCTAACTCATGAGCCTGTACCTGCTGTGAGGACTGAATAATATAATCATAAATATGGAAGAATAACTAATATGCCATAATATTTTAATAAATGAATTATGAATCCGAAGAAAATAACTATATGAATCTGATAAAACACTAAAATCTGAATAACTAACTGACATGTCTACTGAAGTTTGAATACAAATAACTAACTATAGTGTCTGAAGGCCTCTAATCTAACTGAATATGAGTTGATGGGACAGGCCCCAACTAACTCAAACTAACAACTAAACTGAAAGCATGAAATAAAATAGATCTATCCTCAAAATATGAGGACTCACCACCGCTACTACTGAGGATCTGAGAAGTCTAAGCGCGATTCGGAAACTGAGCATCAGCACCTATGATATAATACATCATAGCACAAAAGGAAGGTATGCGATCAGTACTTTGAATGTACTGGTATGCTAAATGAGGTAGTATAATATGCATAGTTTCATGAATAGGAATAATAATTATTTGAGTATACATGTAAAACATGCGGTACTGAATAGAGAGCTTGGAATCTGTAGATGCTAGAAGTATGTGAAATCTGTAAATAATGTGCATGCATGAGGTTTTGTAAATATTGATGATACATGAAATTTGTAGATACTAAGGATGCATGACCAAGTATATAACATAAACTGAATAAAAGTCTATAAACCAAAGTAGTGAAATAAGTGATATTTGTATGCTTTGGTCAAACAACATTGAGACTGAATTACTGATTTGATTATTGGACTGAGACTGAGACTTTGGGAGGTATCATCTAACCGACATGCCCCAATCTGAGCTAATTGGGGTCCAACCTATAACCCCATTTAGAAGGTGTTAATACCATGCCACGAGTACTAACACTGGCTGTGTGAATCCACTATACTGATATACTATCCATAGGACTAAGGGTGTCAAGCCTAAACTGACGGGTGACCCCTGCGAGATAGTCAAGCCTAATCTGACAGGTGAATCCTCATATCCTATGCTAGCTATGTAGTTCTGGAGTATAGGGACTGCTACTAACTACTCTGCCTATATGATGGGGAAGTCGTCATTCTTACACTCGCTCGGTACTATATCCTACTCCCAACTGAATGACACTCGAATACTAGACTGTTTTGAGCCTAACTGATTATGATATCTGACTGTTCTGATAATGCTCATAGTAGGTTCTGAATACTAGTCTGTAATGTACTGATACTAGACTAAATAAGTAGCTATGGTTTTTGGGTATTCAATACCCCCAGGACTTAAAACAATAGTAAAATGACACTAAAACTTGCAGAACAAAACATGAAGGCTTTTATTAAATCAATCACTCTTGTAGGTATTTTATCAAACACTTGTAGTTCATAGTTTAATCAACTCATAGGAATAATATGGAACTTGTAGAAAATGCATGAATTCAACATGAATAATACTAAATCATGATTTAATTCAAGGAATGATAACATTAAAACATGGAGAATTGAATAACAACGATAATTTCATTGAAACATGGTGTAAAATAATAGTTCATGGAGATTCATGGGTGAAATCACAATTTAAAATCAAATTACTCGAAAAGATCACAATCTTGTAATTTAAATAGGATACTTGGACTCCATGGGTTAAAGGAACCTATGGATGAACATCTATCATACCTGGGATAATGAATTTCTTGGAGTTCTTGGTGAATTCTTGAGGATTGGCCTTGAATTTGAGAGCTAGGATTCTTGATAGGGAGAGAATATTCTTTGATTTTGGGGAAAAGTTATTAAATAATGAGCTTAAAACATTTTAAGGATTAAATATCACACCTGGGTGGATTAAAATTATGGGAAAGGACCAAATTAACCCTGGACAACACTTTTAATTTTTCATCAAAATTTTTTGAAGTTGGCACCTGGCGCGACGTGGAGCTATCGCGTTGTGTCACTGGAATCGGACAATTGGGATCATGACACCTCACTGTAAATTGATAGTCGTCATTTAGACTGGATCCGCGATGCGCTAAGGGTTAAAATGACAGTGTTTAATGATTGAAACTTAAAATCGTCGTAACTTCTTACCCGGTTATCGGATTTGGGCAAATTTTATATTGTCGAAAAGATAATTGAATTCCTACACAATGGCAGGATCTAAACTGGAAAATACTGAGTGTTTCGAAAATTTTATATATGAATACTCATGTATTAGTACTTAGATTATGCTAGGAAAATACGGGGTATTACCATATCTCCCCCTTGGGATCATTCGTCCTCAAATGAGAATGATTAAGGTGAGGAAACTGATGAACTGAGCATACACACTAAACATGCATATCTGATGCATGGAATACTTGACTGAATTGATTTATAAATGCACGACTAACATGAACATGATGTGCAACTAAAATTGAGCGTAATAAAGAGAAATCTTAAGAAAATTAGTACCTTATACTGAATCTGGATTCGCGGAGAAAAGATAAGAGTATGTGGTTCCCATATCTTTCTCTGCTTCCCAAGTGGCTCCCTTAACGGACCGATTCCGCCAAAGAACTTTTGCTAGTGGAACTTCTTTGTTCCTTAGTCTACGAACTTGATAATCAAGAATTTTGACTGGAACTTCCTCAAAAGAAAGACTGCTCTGAACATGTACTATTTATAAGGGAACAACTACAGCTGGATAACCAATACACTTCTTCAACAATGAGACATAGAACAGTGGGTGTACTGAAGCTATATCTGAAGGCAACTCAACCTCGTAAACTACCTTCCCGAAACGACTGAAAATTCTGAAGGGACCGACATATAAGGGACTGAGTTTCCCTTTCTTGTCAAACCTCTTCACTTCCTTCATGGGAGAGATTTTCATGTACACAAAATCACTGACCTCAAACTCGAGATCCTTTCTCCTCACATATGCATACGATTTCTGCCGACTCTGGGATTCTCTAAGTTTTTCTCTGATCAACTAAACCTTCTCTAAGGCATCAAATACCAAGTCAGGCCCTACTACTGTGGCCTCACCCACTTCAAACCAAACAATCGAAGATCTTCATCTCCTCTCATAAAGATCCTCAAACGGATCCATCCGGATACTGGAATGATAGTTGTTGTTGTATGTAAATTCAATCAAAGGCAAGTGGTCATCCCAACTACCCTTGAAATCAACAGCGCATGCTCTCAGCATATCCTCAAGAGTCTGAATGGTCCTTTCTGCTTGACCATCTATCTGAGGGTAGAAGGTTGTACTGAGGTGGACTTGGCTACCAAGACCCTTTTGGAATACTTTCCAAAGATGAGAGGTAAATTGGGTACCTCAATTTGAGATGATAGATAAGAAAACACTGTGCAACCTTACCAAATCTCTGAGATAGAGTTTGGTATAGTCCTCGATTGAATAAGAGGTATGGACTGGCAAGAAATGAGATGATTTGGTCATCCTATCTACGATGACCCAAATAGAATCATGTTGATGATGGGTACTGGGCAAACCCATTACAAAATCCATGTTCACTTCCTCCCACTTTCACGTGGGAATACTGAACTCCTGTATGGACCTACTAGGCTTCTGTTCTCATTATTAACTTGCTGACATATAGAGCACCTAGCTACAAACTCTGCAATATCCCTCTTCATCCCACTCCACCAATAGATCTCCCATAAATCATGGTACATCTTAGTGGCCCCTGGATGAATAGAGTAACGTGCACCATTTTCTTCTGCAAGAATTCGTTGCCTCAAGTCATCTATATCAGGTACACACAATCTACCTTGACAACTCAAAACACCATCTCCTCCTTGGGAGAAAACCTCCACTTTCTGATCTCTGACTAATTTTTTCAACTTAACTAGACTAGGATCTCTATCCTACTTTTCCTTCACCTAGGAAACTAGAGATGATTCGATGCTACTCTACACCCATACACTACCCTCTGCTCAGTCGACTAAGAGAACACTTAGTCAGGCAAGCTGCTGGATATCCAGAGCTAATTTCTTCTTACCCTCCTTAACATGAGCAACACTACCCATTGACATTCGACTGAGAGCATCAGCCACTACATTAACCTTGTCCGGATGATATAGAACACTCATGTCATAATTTTTTAACAACGCTAACCACCTTTTCTGATGCAAATTCAAAGCTTTCTGAGATAATAAATACTGAAGTCTTTTATGATCTGTGAACATATCAACATGCACCCCATATAAGTAATGCCTCCAAATATTTAAGGGAAACATTACAGCTGCTAACTCAAGATCATGAGTCAGATAATTTTTCTCATGGGGCTTTATCTATATAGAGGAATAGGCTATGACCTTACCTCTCTGCATGAGGACACAACCTAATCCTACTCTAGATGCATCACAGTACACAACAAACCCATCTGAACTATCTGGAAAGGTATGAATTAGGGTCGAGGTGAGTCGAGTCTTCAACTTCTAAAAACTCTTCTCTTAGGAATCTGAACACTGAAACTTAACTTTCTTCTGAGTCAATCTGGACATGAGGGATGCAATAGAATAAAACCCTTTAACAAACCGATGGTAATAACTAGCTAAACCTAAGAAACTCCTGATATCTAATAGAGAGATGGGTCTAGGCCAGTTTCTCACTGCCTCGATCTTTTGAAGATCAACTCTAATTCCATCACCAGAAATAATATAACCAAGGAAAGCTACTGACCTTAGCCAAAATTCACACTTACTAAATTTAGCAAATAACTGATAGTTTCTAAGAATCAGCAATACTATCCTGAGATGGTATGCATGATTATTTTCACTACGAGAATACACAAAAATGTCATTAATAAAGTCTATGATGAACATGTCCAAGTACTTCTTGAACACTCGGTTCATCAAGCCAATGAAGGCTGCTGGAGCATTGGTAAGACCAAAGAACATGACTAGAAACTCGAAGTGACCATACCGGGTTCAGAAATCTATTTTTGGGATGTCACAATCTCTGATTCTAAGCTAATGATAGCCTGATTTGAGGTTTATCTTGGAAAAATAACTGGTACCCTGAAGTTGGTCAAACAAGTTGTCTATTCTAGGACGTGGATAATTATTCTTGATTGTGACTTTGTTCAACTGACGGTAGTCTATGCACATTTTGAGAAAACTGTCTTTCTTATGCACGAATAGAACTGGTGCGCCCCACAGGGAGACATTGTGTCTGATGAATCCCTTATCAAGGAGATCCTTCAACTATTCTTTCAATTCTTTGAGTTTAGTTGGAGCCATTCTGTATGGAGGAATATATATAGGTTGAGTATCTGGAAGAAGGTTTATTCTGAAGTTTATTTCCCTTTCAGGAGGAACTTCGGGAAGATCTTCAGGAAATACATCTAGAAATTCCCTGACTACTACAACTGACTCAAGATTTGGATTTTCCAAGCTAGAGTCTTTGACTTGAACAAGATGATAGACATATCCCTTGGATATCATTCTTCTCTCTCTAAGGTATGAAATCAACTGACCCTTAATAGCTTTAGTACTACCCCTCCATTCAAGGATTGGTTCATTTGGGAACTGGAAGTGAACTATTTTGTTTCTACAATCAATTGAGGCATACCATGAGTAGAGCCAATCCATGCCGAGAATGACATCAAAATCCATCATCTCTAACTCCATAAGATCAACTGACGTAACTTTCTAACATAGTGTGACCGGAAAGTTCCTGTATACCTGTCTGGCTACAATAGAAACACCGACTGGGGTAGACACTCAAAAGGGATCTACTAGAATTTCGAGACTGACTCCAAAATTGAAGGCTATATATGGAGTTACAAAATAAAGAGAAGCTCCAGGTTCTAGTAAAGCATAAACATGTAAGTGAAAGACCTATAACGTACCAGTAACTATGTCAGGAGAATTTTTCTAATCTTGGTAGGACTGAAGAGCATATAATCTATTCGGACGCTGGCCACTGGTAGCACTGGAAAGAGCACCTTGCTGAGTTGGGCGACCGGATGGAACTGACGACTGATAGGACTAGCTCCATTAGTGCAAATACCTACCTTTTTGAGCAACCACCTGATACTCTCGAATCCAATAGCCTGGCTTGACATACCCAAATCACACATCACTACCTGCTCTACACTCTCCCTATTGGTTTATACCATAATTCTAATATAGAGGGTTCGTACGAGCACTGTTAACACTTTCTTGAGAGTTAGTGCGTGGTGATCTATCCCTATTATCATTTCGACATTTGGGTATTAGGGCACTGGCTGAAGAGGGTGATGGGGATGAAGCCCTTTGATGAAACTGGGGACAGTTACCAGCTTCTGACCTTGGCTGACTGAAATTAAAACTACCTGTTCTAGCCCTCCTGTTTTCTCTCTCTCTCCTTAATCTTCTGTTCCTTAATTTTTTGAGCATAGACCATCAACCCAGACAAGTCCAACTCCCTAATCAGCATTGCGGTCCTACACTTCTTGACCACACTATCAGATATGCCAGACACAAACTTACTCATCTTGGATCTATTGTCAGCTACCACATAAGGGGAATATCTAGCTAACTGATTAAACTTGAGGGAATAATCTTTCACGCTCATGTTGCCCTGCCTCAAGTTAATAAATTCTAACACCTTGGCCTCTCTCAAATCTAATAGGAAGAATCTGTCTAAGAAAGTTATAGAAAACTTTTCCCATTCTATAGGACCTACATCTATACCCCAATCTACCTTCCATTGCTTAAACCAAGTATGGGATACATCCTATAACTGATATGTAGCCAACTCAGCACTCTAACTAGATGTCACCACTATAACATCCTTCACCTTTTGAACCATATCTAAGAATTCCTATGGATCCTCTTCAGACTTGGATCCCGTGAAGGAAGGAGGATTCTTTCGGGTGAAGTCCCAAATTCAGGTTGCAGTAGTATTGGCCACTGGGTTGGCTGGAACAGCAGCTGGCCATTCATTTTGAGCTGCTACAGAGTTCGCTAGAGTCTTGAACACAACCCTAAATTCTGCGTGAGGGACATGCTCATCTAGAGGATCTTCCTGGATGGGCGGAGGTGCCGGCTAGTTTTTGGTTCTTCTTCCATTTTTCTTGGGAGGCATGTTCTATAAACAGAAGAAAGAAACGATTAGACTGGGATTTTAACATTAGGTCATGATCAATCACACGACATGAATACCAAAAGAAGGGAAACTTTTCCTAAACGCCTTATAGCCTCTTCGCCAAAAGTGTGGCGCGCTATACACCCATGCTCAAGACTCTAAATGACATGGCTTTTAGACTTTCTAGGACACTTTAAAACCTTAGGATCTGATACCAAAATGGTAATGCCCTAAGAGTACACCCTGGGCGTCACACAGTGCTTACAATCCCGAGGGACCACAAGCTAACCCATGAGCCAGTACCTATTGTGAGCACTGAATAATATAATCATCAATGCGGAATAATAACTAATCTTCCATAAGGTTTTAATAAATGAATTATGAATCTGAAGAAAATAACTATCTGAATCTGATAAAACACAGAAATATGAATAACTAACTGACATGTCTACTAAAGTCTGAATACTGACTAACTGACTATAGTGTCTGAAAGCCTCTAATCTAACTGAATATGAGTTGATGGAACAATCCCCAACTAACTCCAACTAACTACAAAACTGAAAGCATGAAATAAAATAGATCCGTCCTCAAAATATGAGGACATACCACTGCTACTACTAAGTTTCTGAAAAGTCTAAGCGCGATCAGAAAACTGAGCAACAACACCTATGATATAATACATTATAACACAAAAGAAAGGTATGTGATAAGTACTTTGAATGTTTGGTATACTAAATGAGGTAGGTTGATATGTAAGGTTTTATGAATAGGAATAAAAAATATTGGAGTATACATGTAAAGCATGAGTTACTGAATAGAGAGCATGGAATCTGTAGATGCTAAAAGTATGTAAAATTTGTAGATACTGAGGATGCATGACCAAGAATATAACATAAACTGAATAAAATTTTTAAAATTTAAGTACTAAAATAACTGATATCTATATGCTTTGGTAAAACAACATTGACACTGAATTACTAGCCTGATTAATGGACTAAGACTGAGACTTTGGGAGGTATCATATAATAGACATGCCTTAATCTGAGCTAATTGGGGTCAAACCTGTAACCCCAGTTTAAAGGGTGTTAACACTATGCCAAAGGTACTAACACTGGTTGTATGGATCCACTATAGTGATATACTATCTGAAGGACTAAGAGTGTCAAGCCTGAACTGACGGGTGACCCCTGCGAGATAGTCAAGCCTAATCTGACGGGTGACTCCTCATATCCTACGCTGGCTACATAGTTCTGGAGTATAAGGACTACTACTAATGACTCTACCTATTTAATGGGGAAGCCTCCATCCCTACACTTGCTTGGTGCTATAGCCTACTCCCAACTAAATGGTACTGGAATACTAGACTGTTCTGAGCCTAACTGATTATGATATCTGACTGTTCTGATAATGCTCATAGTAGGTTTTGAAGACTATTCTGTAATGTACTGAGACTAGACTAAATAAGTAGCTATGGTTTTTGGGTTTTCAATACCCCCAGGACTTAAAACAATAATAGTAAAATGACACCAAAACTTAAAGAATAAAACATGAAGGCTTTTATTAAATCAATCACTCTTGTAGGCAGTTTGTCAAACACTTGTACTTCATGGTTTAATGAAATCATAGGAATAATATGGAACTTGAATTAAAAGCATGAATTCAACATGAATAACACTAAATCATGATTTAATTCAAGGAATGATAAAATTAAAACATGGAGAATTGAATAACAACAATAATATCATTGAAACATGGTGTAAAATCATAGTTCATGGAGATTCATGGGTGAAATCACAATTTATAATCAAATTACTTAAAAAGATCACAATTTTGTAATTTAAATAGGATACTTGGACTCCATGGGTGAAAGGAACCCGTGGATGAACATCTAACATACCGGGGATACTAAATTTCTTGGAGTTCATGGTGAATTCTAGAGGATTGGCCTTGAATTTGAGAGTTAGGATTCTTGATTGGGAGAGAATATTCTTTGATTTGGGGGAAAAATTATTAAATAATGAGCTTAAAATATTTTAGGGATTAAATATCACATCTGGGTGGATTAAAATTATAGGAAAGGACCAAATTAACCCTGGCCGACACTTTTAATTTTTTGTCAAAATTTTTCAAAGTTGGCACCTGGTGCGATGCGGCGCTATCACGCCGTGTCACTAGAATCAAACAATTGGAAAAATGCATGGTGACGTGATGCGGTGTAAGTGTGTTGCCACCTTTTTTGTGACCTAGAAGCTACCGCAATATGGTGGCATCGCGCTGCAACACTGGAAAATGACAAATGTCAATCTGGTTTTTAGTGCGACACGCCAAGATTACGACACCTCACTGGAAATTGGCAGACGTCATTTAGACTGGCTCTGCAATGCTCTATGGGTTAAATAACGGTGTTTAATGACTGAAACTTAAAATTTCCATAACTTCTTACCCGGTTATCGGATTAGGGCAAAATTTTATATAGTTGGTATGCTAATTGAATTTCCTACGCAATGGCAGACTCTAAACTAAAAAATACTGAGTGTTTTGAAAATTTTATATATGAATACTCATGTATTAGGACTTAGATTATGCTAGGAAAATACAAGGTATTACAATAATGCCCTGACAACATTTATGGATCTCATGAATTGGGTCTTACATCAGTTTGTGGACTTGTTCGTAATTTTTTTATAGATGATATCTTGGTATATTTGAAGAGTGAGGTAGATCATTCCAATCACCTCTGTGTGGTGTTGCTGACCTAAAAGAAATATCAATTTTATGCTATTTTTTCAAAGGTGAACTTTTCTTGAATGTTGTTACTTTTCTCGGTCATGTTGTTTCTAGTGAAAGGATTATAGTGGATCCACAAAAAGTTGTTGATAGTGCTCAAGAACACATGCAAGTGTACGTGATCTATCAAGTAGTAAAGTGTCCTTAAAAAAGGCAAAGTATCGATCCCACAGGGACTTGATTCAATAACGATTCAATTTCAGTTCACAGTTTAGATTTAATTGATACAAGCAAAACCAAAAAGAGTTTGGAATATTGTAAATTGCAAGTAAAGTAAACAATGCATAAAATAAAGTACTTGAGTCAATGAATGGAGTAAAGCCCAGGGCTAAAGTACTTTGAACAATCATACTATGTTATTGAATTTCATTTGTTAACTTACTTATCTTGGTTGTTGATTCGTAGGGTTAATTGCATGATCATGGTCTTCCGACCTCTAACCATTTACCTAATTTGGATCTTACAACTACATCGTTGAGCGGGGATGTAATAATCCAATTAAGTTCTTTATGCTATCATCCTACGGGTGAATCAAGTAAGGCTTCTAGGGATATCCCTGTCCTAGATGCTAATTCAAATTCCTTATTTTATAAAGAAATAAGAACCATACTTTGTTTATTCCCACATTCTATCTCCCTATTCCCTCTCCCGAGATCAAAAGGTAGACAATAGATGTATTTCTGGGTCATCAATCCATCAAATAATTAAATCAAGAATAAAAAAGCAACCAATAATTATAAGCAAAATTAAACGAACTCAATACAAAACTATAATACTCATGTTCTTGTCTTTAACCCCGAAAAGGGAGGTTTTAGCCAATAATATTCATAATCACGATCCAAATAATTGAATACATGATATGAATAATTAAAAAGCTAAATAAAGAATTATTAAACCTAAAAAATAGTAGAAGCAGCCTCCACTTTTTTCCAAATACATCCAAAGTTGATCCAAGATTCTAAGAATTATGTATATATATACTAACCTTATCCTAAACCTTGTAGGAACTAAAAATTTGTCAGAATAATCCAAGGATTCAAAGATTCCCACATTCCAAGACCCTAATAACGTGACAAATACAATATATTATATTTATTTTATAGGCGACATCCGTGTATAAGTGGAAATTGACAAAAATTGGAGTGGTGGAATGAAATATGCGTCATGCCCATAATTGCACCGCAATATAGCATGTGTTGCGGGCATTGTTGCACCAAAATGCAGCGTGCGTCGCGGGATATCCATGTGATGCCACCAGAATTTATCCTATCAATATTTTCTAAGGAACAAGAGCACCCTATAGACTATGCGATGCAGGCTAATCGCGCGCACACACTAGAAGTTGCAACCAAAATTTTTGTTAAGTCTGTATCGTCCCATCCTTCGTCCCTTGTATCATGGTGTATTTACAATGGATTTGCAGCCTATTAAACATCAATATATCATCATATTCAACTCAAAAATATTCCTACACAATCACACACCACAATTTAGAGACAATCACAACACAATATCCATGATGATGAATCACAAACACAAGCTAAGACTAGGCTGATTCGCATTGATCTTTAGCTTTATGTTCTGACTCTTAACTTAATCAAATTGAACCTTGCACATTACCAACAAGTTATTCCACTCATAATTACATATTAAAACCATTTGGAACTCCTTAAATCCATTAGAATTAAGTGAAACCAACTAGATACACAACTAGCTCAAGCTAGTCAAACTAGTTTCCTCGATTGAATTCGAATGACTCATTTAAGCACAAACTTGTTTGGAATTAACTTTGACCAAGATAAACACATACTTTAACACTCAGATGCATGTTAATCTCATTATTAACCCATATAGAATACGAATCATCCTCAAAACAAGGCTAAAAAGACTGGAATAGTGACACTAGAATGCATAAATACACCTAACATCACCACCCCACACTTAAAGCATTGTTCGTCCTCAAACAACTTTTTTCTCTAAGAATCATCGGTCAATGAGACTCTACACTTCTACTACATGAAAGACACTCAAGATAGTACTACAATGACTACACAAAATTCAAGTTTCTCACTAATCATATTATATACACCATTGAAAGCTCATCAACACTACTCCAAAACATCCTAGCCTCAAGAATTGATTCACCAATTGGAAAACTCATGCATATTTCTCAATCAAGGACTTCATACAACTCACCCACATTTATCAAACATATTCCCCTCACAATAAAAGAGTTACCTATAATCACTCACAATTAAGCAATTTATAACATAATGGGCACAAGAATCAATTTACACTCACTCTCATAAAAAATTCACAAGTTACACACAATGAACCATAGTTTTTCCCTTAGTGAAGTGCTCCACTAATATCAGAATGATGAACTTAGGATCATTAGGTCTTTTTCGGGTTGTAATATAGGCTAAGGGATGGGTAGGAACTATTTTAGACAATAATAGTGTCTATTTTTCCTAAGCACTATAATACACTACATTATACAATTAAATCCACTATTCAACAACCAATTTACACCATTTTTTCTAACCTTTTCTTTTGTTTTCACCCCATCTTATTAAGCATATTCACAACACTATAGCGAGAGTATGCCACTCTTTCCATTTTTCTTTTTTTCACACCCATTTTATGCTACACACCCTATGATAGCCACCCTCAACTTAAGAGATTTGCCTTAGTTGAGATGCACAATATCCTAGAAGGACCAGGGCCAAAATTGGTTCATTGTTACACATCCGGGCTAAACTTGAGAACACTCTCTTTATATAAAAAAAAATTCTACTCCCTACCACAACACAATAATTTTTTTAGCACACACCAATAACTATCACTTCGAGGCTTCACTTTCAACTTTTTCTTCTTCAATTTCACATTCCTTAACTCACTCATTTTTTCATTAAAGTGCCTAGGATCTTTGGATCAAAATAAGGTCTACAAAGAAGGGATTAGGCTACATATGAGGCTACCACAGAAAAAGCTAAAGGCTCAATGGGGCTGACTAGGATTAGTCACACCGGTAGATCAAATAGAGGGTATAAAACAAGGCTATCAAAGAAATGTCTATATCATCTCCTAACCCACACTCTTCATTTCACTTTGCATATACACCGGGTAAGTTCTAGATATCACATGTAACAAGGAATATACAAATACCTCACACGCACATGGCATATGCTTGATTCACATAGGATCATAATAGATTCCCAACCAAATAATAGCATTAATTCAAATTTAAGCCAAAAAGTACAAGAGTGACAAAAATGAGCCTAAGAGTTTTAAAAGTAGCAATTCACTCAATCAACATGCTTTTAACCAAGCAAAACACTTGCAACATGTAATTAAAAATAGCACCAATAAGAATATCTTACACAAAAAAAATTAAAATTGAGCCTAAAGTTTGGAATTTCCCCACCCTACACTTAAAAATCTATTTTATCCCGAAAGTTAACTTAAAAGTAAGAGATAGAAATACTTCTTGAGGCCTCTAGGCCTAGCTAGTAGAATTTTCATACAATAAGGAGGTCCGTAGGGACCCCACACTCAGTCTTTTTCATGATCCTTATCTTGGGTTTCTGGTACTCAGACTTCTCATTAACCAGCAACTCAATCAAAACCTAAAAACTACATGAAATAAAAACAAAAAAATAAAAATAAAAAATACCTACATAAGATGGGTTGTCTCCCAAGAAGCGCTTAATTTAGTGTCGCGGCACGACCCAACTTACGGCTTAACCGTTCTCTTTTCTTCTCTTTCTCACACTTGGTCTCCATCTTCTTATTCTTTTTACCCATCTTGTGTATGAACTCTCAAGGGTACCTGGTTTTTTAACTTTAGCCTTTTCGAGATCATTAATTCCCATCATATAAGGTTGCGGTATTAGAGACTTGGGTTGATCAATGATGGTGTCCGAAGAGGGCCTTGATGGATTAACCACCCCATACTTATCCCCTTCAATAATAGTAATCATGCATAAGTCCTTATAGTAGGATAATGTGTTTAGCAGTTAGTATACTTTGAAGACCGACTCTTCATCCTCTAACCTCATAGTGAGCATACCCTCTTTTACGTCAATTAAAGCTCTGCCCATTACTAAAAATGGATTCCCTAAGATGATTAGTACCTGCTCGTCTACCTGACAATCTAGAATAATAAAGTCGATAGGAATAATAAATTTACTAATCTTTATAAGTACATCCTCTATCACTGCTTCCGGATAGGCTATGGTCCCGTTTGCCAGCTGCAGTAGTATAGAGCTCGGTATAGGTTTCCGCAAACCCAACTTGTTGAACAAAGATAGGGGCAACAGGTTGATACTTTCCCCTAAATCACTAAGTTCTTGCACCACCTCGTTGTTGCCAATCTAAATAGAGAGAATAAACTTCCTTGGGTCTTTAAGCTTTTTTGGCATCATTTGAGTAACCACAAAACTACACTCTTCAGTGAGTGCTACCACCTCCACATCCTGCAGTTTTACCTTATTAGCAACCACATACCTCAATTACTTATAATACTTGGCATACCAGGTAAATCATCTAACAAAGGTAAGTTAATGTGTAGTTCTCTGAACGTGTTAAAGAACTTCTTGAAACACGCATCCTTATTTTCCTTCATATGATTTTATGGAAAGGGGAGTGGCGGCATCTTCTTCTCCTCTTCTTCAGTAACTTTTTCTTTTGAGTACTCAGACTTCCTCGATTTTTCAGTAACTCTACCATTTTCCTGTTCAGCTACCATATCAACATCTACCTCCTTAGTTGTCTTTAGATGTTCTCCTTAAATCTCTTTACCACTCCTCAAGGTGATTGCCATAACATATTTTGGATTTTCAGTATTTGCTGGCAAACCACCTTGAGTCCTGGTATTCAGTGCCTGCTGTAACTGCCCTAACTGCAACTCTAAGATTTTCTGTGCCACTTGTTGGTTCTTTACATCAGCTTCCAATAGTGCCTGATTAGCTAGAACCTGCTTCATCATCTCTTCTAAGTTACCAGTTGACTAATTTGGTTGAGACTGTTGTTGCTAAAATAGTTGTGGCTATTAGGCATTCCACGGTTGATTTAGTGGCTGAGATTGCCACTTTATGTTCTAGGCGTTACCGTAATTAGGCCTCTAAACATTGCCAACATACATCAAAAATTCCAGATTTGATGAACACATAGCAGCTGCATGGCTACTATATCCATAAACTTCACACCAACTTGTAGCTTTTTGGATTGCATTGACTGTGTCCACAGGTTGTGCTACTCTTAATTTCAGGCTGTTGAACTGAGTGTTTTTCATGTTTTGTAATGCAGTAACCTGAGATGATAAAGTACTGTATTGGTCCACCTCCAACAAACCTGAAACTTTCTTGTTGTAAATCCTAGAATCACCATGCCACTGTGGATTTATTTATGCAATGTGGTTTAATAAGGTGTACAGCTCATTATATGTCATCTCAGGAGCTTGACCACCTACATCTTAATCTAGCAATATTTTTGTATTGTGATCAAGAGCCTCTACAAAAGTATGATCAAGTACCTCATTGGACTGTTGATGGTGTGGACAATCTCGAAGAAGTGCCTTAAAGTGCTCCCTAGAATTATAGCAATTCTCATCAAGATTTTGTTTGAAACACACTATCTCACAGCAAAGTCTCGCAGTCTTGCCAGATGAGAAGAAGCGAATAAGAAATTTTCTAGCCATGTCATACCATGATGTGATTGAATTTGATGGTTCAACATTCAACCACTTTTTTGCTTCCCGAATCAGTGAAAAGGGGAACAATATTATCCTCACATAGTCTGCATTCACACCCGTAGGAATGAATGTGTCACTAATTTTTAGAAAATTTAACAAGTGGACCTGTGGATCTTCATATGAAAGTCTTTTGAACTATCTACTGCTAATTAGAAGCTATACCATATTTGTTTTATTCTTAAAATTACCTCCATCTACCGGCTTCTGAAATGGGGAGGTCAAATTGGTTGGAATTAGGATTTCCACTTCTCTGACTATCGTGCGAGCTACTTGTTCATCAACCATAATGGCAGGATTAACTTGGTCTTCTTGGACTTGTATAATTTGGGGGAGAAACATTGCTTCTCTCTTTCATTGATGGAAAAGTTACCCAGGTTTGAAACTTGGTTCAACCAACTCTAGAACCCTTGCCAACTTACTATGTTATAAACCTATTTCTGAAAAAATAGAACCAAGACTAAGTGTAAAAACAAAAAAAATGTAAAAGTAAAACTAAAATAAAAAGTGGCCAAATTACAAGTCCCTGGCAACGGAGCCAAAAACTTGACAATGCCCAAACACACACGCAAGTGTACGTGGTCTATAAAGTAGTAAAGTAGCATTAAAGAAAGCTAAGTATCGATCCCACATGGACTTGATTCAACAACGATTTAATTTTAGTTCACAGTTTAGATTTAATTGATTTAAGTATAACCAAAAAGAGTTTGGAATATTGTAAATTGCAAGTAAAGTAAGCAATGTGTAAAATAAAGTACTTGAGACAATCAATGGAGTAAACACCAGGGTTAAAGAAATGTGAACAATCATATTATGTTATTGAATTTCATTTGTTAACTTGCTTATCTTGGTTGTTGATTTGTAGGGTTAATTGTCTGATCATGGTCTCCCGACCTCTAACCATTTACCTAATTTAGATCTTACAGCTACCTCGTTTAGTGGGGATTTAATAATCCAATTAAGTTCTTTACGCTATCTTCCTACGTGTGATTCAAATATGGATTCTAGGTACATCCCCGTCCTAGATGCTAATTCAAATTCCTTATTTTAGAAAGAAATATGAACCATACTTTGTTTATTCCCATATTTTATCTCCCTATTCCCTCTCTCGAGATCAAAAGGTAGACCATAGATGTATTTTGTGGGTGATAAATCCATCAAATAATTAAATCAAGAGTAAAACAACAATCAATAATTATAAGCAAAACTAGACAAACTCAATTCAAAACTATAATACTCATGTTCTTGGCTTTAACACTGTAAAGGGAGTTTTAAGTCAATAATATTCATAATCACAATCCGAATAATTAAATACATGATATGAATAATTAATAATCTAAAGAAAGAATTATTAAACCTAAAGAATAGTAGTAGAATCCTCCACTTTTTCCCAAATACGTCGAAAGATGATCCAAGATTCTAAGAATTGTGTGTATATATACTAACCTTATCCTAAACCTTGTGGGATTTAAAAATTGGTCATAATGATCCAAGGATTCCAAGATTCCCATATTCCAAGACTCTAATCATATGAGCAATAAAATATATTATATTTATAGTATAGTCTACATTCGTGTATAAGTTGAAATTGACCAAAATTGGGGTGGTGGAATGAAACATACGTCGTGCCTATAATTGCACCGCAATATAGCATGCGTCACTTGCATTGTTGCACTGAAATGCCGCATGCATCGTGGTATATCTATGTGATGCCACTGGAATTTATCCTCTTAATATTTTCAAATGAACAAGAGCACGTTATGGACCATAGGACGTGGGCTAATCGCGCGCACATACTGGAAGTTGCATCCAAAATTTTTGTTAAGTATTTATTGTCCTATCTTTCATCCCTTTTATCTTGGTTTATTTTCAATGGATTTCCATCCTATTCAACATCAAAATATCATCATATTAAGCTCACAAAGATTCCTACACAATCACACACCACAATTTAGTGACAATTACAACACAATATCTGTGATGATAAATCACAAGCACAAGCTAAGACAAAGCTGATTCGCATTGATCCTTAACTTTATGTTCTGACTCTTAACTTAATAAAATTGAACCTTAAACATTACCAACATGTTATTCCACTCATAATTACATATTAAAACCATTTTTAACTCCTTAAACCCATTTGAATCTAATGAAACCAACTCGATACACAACTAGCTCAAGCTAGTCAAACTAGTTTCCTTGATTGAACTCTAAATGTCTCATTTAAGCACAAACTTGTTTGGAATTAACTTTGAACATTATAAACACATACTTTAACACTTAGAGACATATTTATATCATTATCAACCCACATAGCATACGAATCATCCTCAAAACAAGGCTAAAAAGACTAGAATAATCACACTAGTATGCATAAATATACCTAACATCAGTTGTGGTAGTTCAAAAGTGGCCTAGACCCATGAATCTAATAAATATTTAAAGTTTATTAATTTTATTGGGTTATTATAGGAGGTTTGTGGAAAGATTTTCATCAATTACTGCATCTTTGACTAGGTTGACTAAAAAACAGTTGAAGTTTCTATGGTATGATGCTTATGAAGGAAGTTTTGAGAAGGTATAAGGTAAATTAACTTCTGTTGCAATTTTGACTTTGCTCTAGAGTAGTGATGGCTTCGTGTTTTATTATGATATATCCCGTGTGGGACTTGATTTTGTATTGATGCATAAAGGCAAGGTGGTAGCGTATACTACTAGGAAGTTGAAAGTTCATGAGAGGAATTATTCAACTCGTGATTTAGAGTTGTTGGCCGTGGTATTCACATTGAAGATTGGGCAGCATTATCTATATGAGGTCCATGTTGACATCTTTTTAGATCATAATAGCATGCAATATGTATTTACCCAGAAGGAGTAGAATCTGAGGCAAAGAAGGTGTTTTGAGTCGTTCAAAGACTATGACATGAGTTTCCACTATTATCCAGATAAGGCTAACATGGTTTTTGATGATTTTAATTGGTTATTTATGAGGAGCTTATCTAATACGGAGGATGATAAGTGAGTGTTAGTGGAGGATATTCACCATTTGACTAATCTTAGAGTTCGTCTGTTATATTCTAAGGATGTTGGTATATTTGTGCAAGAGGTGGTGAACTCATCTCTTAGTGCTGGGGTAAATGAAAAGTAGGTGTTGGACCCTATCTTGATGCAAATCGAGAATGATATGGGTACGCAAAAGGTGATGTCTTTAGAGATTAGTGGTGATGGTATCTTGAGGTACCAAATGAGGTTATATGTTCCCGATGCAGATTCTGAGGTAAAATTCTGGATGAAACTTATGAATCTTATTATTTGATTCATCCTGGTTTGATGAATATGTATCACGACCTTAAGGATATATATTGGTGGAATAACATGAGATGGGATATGGATAATTTTGTGTCTAAGTGAATGGTGTGTCAGTAAGTGAAAGTGGAACACCTGAGTCCTGGTGGGTTGTCTCAAGAAATAGAGTTGCCTATATGGAAATGGGAAGTGATAAATATGGATTTTATAAATGGCTTTTTGCAATCAAAAAACTAGTTTGATTCTATTTGGGTCATCGAGGATAGAATGACTAAGTCTGCTCACTTCTTGCCAGTGAGGACTAATTATTCTACTGAGGACTATGCCAAATTATTTATTCAGGAGATTATGAAGTTGCATGGTGCTCTAGTTTCCATAATTTCTTATATGGTACTCATTTCTCATCTCAATTTTGGTGGTCATTTCAATGGGTATTAGGGACTAAAGTGACCCTTAGTACCATTTTCCAGCCACAAACGGATAGATAAGTGTAATACCCCATATTTCTACCTGGCTTGAAATAGTCCCAAGAATGTTAGAAACTTACTTTGGAAGATGAATCCACTTTTGTACACATAGAATTTTTAATAGTTTCACCTTTTGTCATGAGGGAAATTTAATAAGCTTTCCATCGATATAAGATTTGCCTAAATCCAATAACCGGGTAAGAAGTTATGACTATTTCATGTTCCCGCCGTAAAACACCGCCATATTAGTCAGTGGTGCGGCACACAACAAGATAAAATGTCATTTGTCAAATTCCATTTGGGGTCCAAGATAGTGGCACATCTCTCCAAACATCTAGGTCGCAAACAAAGTGGCAACACGATGGCTCCGCGTCGCGCCATCCCCCAATTTCCTAATTGTCAAATTCCAGTGACGCGGCGTGCTAGGGGTACAGGTTGGGAAATTTTCACCAATTTAAAATATGAATCTAGGGTTAAAAGGGTCAATTTCCCACCCCTATTTAATCCCTTTAACACGAGATTCAGCTATTTGGAACCCAAAATAAACTAGTTTCTCTCAATTTTCTCTCAAGAATAAGCTAGGGTTTCAATTGGGAATTCAATTTCAAAAAAGTCTCTCCATCAATCTTCGCTAAATCAAGAATTAAGGTATGCGTTGTGTTGATTTATGGATTTCATTCATCCATAAATCTCAAGAATCCTATTTTAAATTATGAATCATGATATTTATGTTGTGGTTTGGTTGTAACCCTATTTATCTTGTTATATGATTCCCACGTGGGAATATTTATGTATTTTTCATGAAATTGCATTAGAAAGTGAGTGAAATCCATAAATTGAGTTATTTATACTGTGTCAATTTGATCATTATGCCTGTGCCCTAAGGGTGCATGCAAGGTGTTTGATAAAATGCCTAGGAAGATAGAAATTATGCACTATAGCTAAATTGTGATCCAAAATGACTTCCATGTTATTCTTATGTATTGAAATTTGTTTGTTGGATTTCTCATGAGTTTGCCTTATGAAATCATGCTATGTATACATGCTATGTTATTCACATACCAAGCTATGATAATCATATACCCATGAAATATCTCCAACTATTGTATTATAGATTGTTGATGTTAGTCATGTATTCAATAATGTCATGCCTTATCAGTTTCCTTCCATCGAGTCCTGGGGATACTTATACCTGAAAAATATAGTTGTGTACCTAGATTTAGTGTCATGTTTTCACGATATCCTCAGCCAAGCTCCATAGAACCCAGTCAGTCATGTGACTTAGGAAAGTTTGGTAATTCAGTAATCTCAATAGTATTCCATCAGATAACAGAACTCCATGAATTCAGTCTAGTCCAGGCCAGTTGATCATGTTCTGTGTCTATTCAGATGAGAGTAGGAATTAGCACTAAGTTAACCCAAGGATGGGAACTCACCTATTATATGAGGGTGTGATTCTTAGAATCAATCCTTGCATTCCAGAACTACGTAGCCAGTGTAGGTTGAGACATTATAGCCTGTTATATGAGGGTAGATGAGGTGGCTTAACTTGTTATATGAGGGTTCCCGCCATTCTCACTAGAGTTACCTATTATATGACAGTTACTCACAGATTGTCCTTACCAGTGGCGTGGTATTGACACCTTTCCAATTGGGGTTACACATTGGACCCCAACTCATCCATAATGGTGTATTAAGGGCATGTTAGTCAGATGAATACTTCCCATAGTTTTGTTTACAGAATCAGGACTGTCAGATACAGTCATTCAACCTCAGTAATCAAACTCAGATAGTTCTACAAAATTTAGGGTTGTCAAATACAGTCAACTCAGAATAGTGTGGAACTCAGCTAGTTCCATCAGAAACTAGACTTCCAGATGCAGTCGCTCAGTATCAGTTATTTTAGTTATACAGTTATCAGTATCTCATGTTATCAGTTCTCAGACTCACTAATTATGTTATCACGACCCTAGTTACAGTTATTATGTATTAATACATGTATTCTCACGTTCAAATTATTCAATCAGTTAGTATAGATCATGCATGTAAACCCTTTTCATTCAGCCTACCTCACATGCATACCAATACATTCAAAGTATTGATGTATTTGCGTTATGGTGTCTTAAACCATAAGTTCAGAAGCACGAGCTCCAAAGCATAAGTAGCATTCCAGTCTCCATAATCAGAGTTAGCAGTGAGTCCTCATCTTTCGAAGACATGATCATTTCTTTATTATCTCATTAATTAGTTTATTAGTTTGAGTTAGTTGGGGACATGTCCCATCATCTCCTCATTTAGACAGTTATATTTTAGACGGTTTTCAGACTACAGTATGTTTAGATAGTTTTGTTTTAGGCATTTATACCCCATCCCAGATGTTATATTTTATCGGATATTATGTTACAGTTTAAACCTTATGGCCTTTTAGTTCTTATTTCCGCAGTATACAGTATATCATGCAGTATACAGGCACGGATATCAGTCATGGGTTAGCTTGTGGTCTTTCGTGGTCATGAGCACCATGTAGCATTTTGGGTACCAGATTTGCGGTGTTACAATAAGCAAAAAGGACTATTTAGACATTAGAAGATATGTTTCGAGCCTGTGCAATTAATCATGATGGTAGTTAGGTTGACAACTTACCTTTTGTGGAGTTCATGTATAATAATAGTTATCACTCTAGCATTAGTACGACTCTATTTGAGGCATTATATAGTAGAAGGTATAGATCTCCCATTGGGCGGTTCAAATTTTGTGATGCAGGGTTGTTTAGTCTTGATTTAATTAATCGGGATATGGATAAAGTAAAGGTAATTCAGGATAGGCTTAAGACTACCCAAAGTCTCCAAAAGTCCTATATAGAGGTTAGGCAAAGAGAGTTGAAGTTTGATGTGGGTGATTGGGTGTTCTTGAAGGTATCTCCCATGAAGGGAGTGATGTGTTTTGGAAAGAAGGAGAAGCTTATCCCTGTTACATTGGTCCTTATTTTATTTTGAATAGACTAGGAAGTGTTGATTATAAGTTAGAATTGCCTGTGAGTTTGGGTTCTATTCACCATATGTTTATGTGCCCATGTTGAGGAAATATGTGTGTAATCCTTTCTTGGTGGTGCCTATTGAGAATGTCGGTGTCTCAAATTATCTATCTTATGAAGAGTATCCGATAGATATCTTAGATAGATAAGTTCATATATTGCAGACTAAAGATGTATCATTGGTAATGGTCCTTTGGAGAAACCATAAATTGGAAGAATCCACTTGGGAGGTGGAAGCGAATATAAAGGCTATGTATCTATTTCTATTCCATGTGATTGATGAAGAAGCTTAAAGTATGAATGCCATTCATCTTTGTTGTTATTTGGGTTTATCTTTTGATTCTGATGCGTTGTTATCATTCTCATGTAAAATATGTCCTAGGTCATTATTCAAGGATGAATGATCCTAAGGGGGGATAATGTAACACCCTTAAAATTTTAGGTATTTTATTTTTGGACTCCTCATGCTTAAAATATCAATTTCTTACTCAAATCATATTTTAGGATGTTAAAAGGTTAACCTTGAAGAGGTTCAGAATTTTCAGATGGGGTTCGGGGGGGAGGGAGGGAAGGTTAGGTCACGGAGGTAGTAATCCTCCATGATATTGGTGTTCCACGGAGGTTAGTCTCCGCAATAAGCTCCATGAAACAGAAGATAATCATTGCGATATGGTTTGTTATATGGAGGCTGGATCTCCATGATAAGGTCCGTGCCACGGACATATAGTAATTTTGGGTTGTCTTGTTCTTTTTAAAATGGGATGAGGGTTAAAGAGGTCCTTTCACCTGTAAATGATTTTTAATCACTATAAGGACCTTTTTCTATTATTTTTCATTATACGAATGTCATTCTCATTACTCTCAATCATTCTCTCGCTGATTTTGCATTTTCAACTTAAGGCTAGGGTTCAGGGAGGTGATCATCTAGGTTCCTAAGGGTGTTGTTTTCTTTGAATTTCTTGGAAATTGAGGCATGTGCCTCTTTCCCTATACTTGTATTTTATTAATGTCATGAAAATTGGTTTATTATTCATAGATTTGTTGTTGGGTTTTGAACTATAGGTTGAGGGTTTTGAATGTATTTGGTTTAAATGTATTCCCATGATTATTATTTAATTGTTATGCTTTGAATTGATGATTTATGAACTCTTTGGGTGCATAGTAATGGTGAACGCATTTAGATGTACAATGGATTCCGTAAATAAATAATTTTGATATGGAAATTGATAATAACCTCGACCCACTAGCATAATTGGCTTTGGAAAATGATTTATCACTTTTGGCAATTCTTTATGAAACCATGCATAGCATAAATTTTAAATGGAATATGTATTGGTTTGGTTTGGTTTCAAATGATTTTTGAAAGGCCCTTGGTGGCCATGGCTTTGGTTTTTAAATTGGAAATTGTGGAGTTAACTTGGTGTAAAGGTTTGTAGGGCAAAATAAAATAGACTTACAAGCTTTAATTTTGGTATGAAAATACCAATGGGAAATTCCTAACTATAAGACTCTTTGGTAAATGGTTGAGAATGTGTAAATGGTTTTAATATGAGCATAAAGAGGGTTGTGTAGAAAAGTCATGGAAGGGGGAGGTTCCAGGGGAGCTGATACTACAAACTCATGTTTGTCGATGTAATGTATGGTCATGGTGATCGTGTGCAAGAGATGAACTTTATATTATAGGAATGGCATTAGCCTTCTTTCGTTTTCTCCAGTACGTGCGGCTAACACACATTGGGGCCCTTTAAGCAGAAGGAGTTGAACCCATATAGCCCATGGGTGCCTTTAGGATGGCAAAGCTACAAAGTCCAGGTTAATGATTTAAAAACGTATGCTAAATCTTGTTCCCTTTTTCCATGACATATGATATACATATATATGTACGTATTGCATATGATATTGTGTATTCGATTTTACTAGTATTCATATCATGGCTTATGGAATTACTTTTCTACTTTATCCCTGATTTACATGCTAGCGCTCCATCTTCTAACCATCTTCAGACATTGCATACCTACACGATACAGGATCTGAAGGCAAGTCTACCTTTCCTGCACAGTGATTAGGTGTTCAGGGTTAGATCGAGAGTTGACTTAAAGTTGTAAGCTTCCATCTTTTGGAAGACTTCTTTTCATATTTTTGTTTCCCTTGTCTTAGACTTTATTTTAGATTTCCTTTTCCTATGGTTGGGGGACATGTACTAATATTTTACTGGTATTCAATTTGGTTAAAGTCTTTGTTGGACTCCTGTGGATATGAGCATTATAGTTGATGTTAGGTATTACCTTTGGTATTGGGATGGTTTTTAGATATGATATCATATAGACTGTTTGGTTTATCTTTCCTATATTGTCATATTTATATATTTTTTACATTTGAATAGGCTAAGGTGGTGGTCTACAGTCCTCAGCAGACTTGAGATACTCGTCGCGGCCAGGCCCTGGTTTGGGTGTGACACTATTATACAAAAAGTGACCATATTTGACCATATTTTTCCTTTCTCCTTTTCTAAAATTCTACTCAACTCTAATCCAAATTACTTCAAATTTAAGTTTTGAACTCCTCTTGGTGTTTAGAATCAATTGGAATAAAATCTAGTTCAAATAACTAATATTCTTACAAAAAGTCAAATTTAGAATTTAATTCAAATCTAATTTAAAAAGAGAAGAGAGAGTGTGATATAAGGCTAAAAATCCATGCATTTAGCCATTAATAGCCTCATATTTGGTGCTTTATAGTGTCGTTATAAGCTTCAATTGTATGAATTGTTCTTAGGTTGGCTTACTATGATATGTAGGATGAAAATAAAGAAGTTTGGGCACAAATTGGATGTGTACGAGCTTTATGTCTGAGTACAAGCCAAAAACACCAACAAAGAACAAGAACAATGGTGCAAGATCAAGAACAATTGCTTAAAATCAAGAAAAATATATGGAGGAACAATAATACACTGTTGTATCGCCTTGGGTGATACAACAGTTCAAAAATTAAGCTCTCAACATCTGGCCATGCCCACTATACAAGAAGTCTTGTGGCGTTGCCATAATGCATTCATGCCAAATTATTTAGGTCAAAATTATTTATAAGGGTATTTTTATCATATATCTTTTAGGAACTCTATATATAAATCTTAAACACATATTTTTAGAGGACCAAGCCTAGAATACAAAAAGAGATGGAAGAGTAATAACTTTAGAGTTTTTTTCCTTTAATTAATCATTTAACTTTTGTTACTCATCATTTGGTTGTACTATCATCAAATTAGGAGTATCTAAAACTTCTAATATCTAGGGTTGCGGTATGAACATGATGGATGATCTTTTTTAATCATACATTTATATAAATTTCAAATATTGAGTTATTTACCTTTTCTTAAACTTAATTATTTGATTATTTGGCCAATTATCAAATACTATATCGAGAGCTCAATTGGACTCAAAATGTAACGACCATTTTCATTGTTATGGTTATTTCTAATGTTCCATAATTTGGGTTAAGGTCTTCTTCAATTTAGTAGTTAAAAATTTTCAGGCAAGGCTAGGGTTAGAAAAAATTTGAGTGAGATAAGTTCTAGGGCAACACAAGAGTCGATTAGGTGAAGTGGAAAGATTTATTGTATTTTTATGTTAGCTAAGATGATAAGGAATCCACTGAACCTTTTGGAAGTGAATTTTGGTAAGTAGAATTCCCGATTTAATCTTGACATAAAAGGGTTAGTTTAGAATGTCAAGGCATGAGGGTTCGTTGTGAAAAAGGCAAAACTAGGAGTAATATCCAATTCTATTTTGGCACACCCGCTATAGCGGGTGGAAGTCTCCTATGATGGAACAACTATAGTGGATAAATTCCCACTATAATCGGAGTCAAAGTTAGGTTATTTCTCCATAGCAGTCGGATTTCACTATAGATAGGTCCCTATAGTGGAATAGGGCTACAATAATGTGATATATGCATAAAATATACCAAAATGGTTTAATATATGTAGACAGATTTTGAGGAAACCTCAAGAATTTAGGGTGATTTCAATTGATTTTCCATCATATAACTTTATAAAGGTAAGTTATTTTCTTTGGTTAACTCGTAGTTTCATGACTAACTACTAGAATCACTAATTTTTGGGTTTTTCTAAAGGATCTTACTTAAGCTAGCTAATTTGTTTGTGCAATTAGGTGAATTAAATAGAAAATCAGTGGGTATTTGTTAAAGGTTGCAAATTTTTTTCTACGTGATGTTAATTTACTTTCGTAACCATGAAATTTTTAGAGTTAAGATGGAATTATGGTAGAAAAACCCTTAATGAGAGAAATGATTATGAATAGGACCCTGGGGTAGAAGGATTAGGTTTAATCCCTAGCATGGTTAGACATTTGATTAATTTTGTATCATATTGATTCTTTTACACTACACTTAAGCCATGTTTGTGAGAAAAAGAGAGGTCTCAACTTTGTTAGAGCATTCGGTCTTGGATAAAGGTAGGTGATGGGTTTACATAATTGAAATATAACTTGATTTATGCATGTTTGCTAACTATTTATTCGTAATGTTTGTTTCAATGCAGGTTTCAATAAAGTACAGGCTTGATTAATATCTTAGTTGTTGATCACATTTAATAAGTTATTATGAAATCTTTTTGGTTGTACAAGTGTACTTATTGAATACTCATTATTTTTGTGATTATAGTGATATCTTGATTATTTATGGGATGCTTGTGTATTTGGGTATCTTCACTAGCTCATATGTTTATATTGTGGGATGTACTGATATTTGAACATTTTTATTGGATTGGATGTTATAAGTTTTGTAGTCACTAGATGTTTGAGATTTGATACATTGATAAGAGCTCATCCCATGTAGGTAATGATAGTGGGTGATCAAAAGACCCTTAGTATGTATATACAAGGATTGGTGAGTGTGACAGTTCCTTAGTAGATCGGGCTTATTGGTTATTTTCGTTATTGGTATTGTCATTGGCTTATTAAATTTGGTTCCTCAGTTAGTTGGGACTTGGTGATTGTTGTGCTTACTATGAATTATGAATGAATCCATGAGTGGCTTGGGCTAAGTTGACAAGTACTTGACATATCTCTTATTGTTCTTCTCATGTCTTGAATTAATGTATAAATATTGTTGGAGTCATGGTTTGTTGACATGAATATTGTTAGAGTCATGACTTATTGACTTGGATATTGTTAGAGCCATGGTTTATTGTCTTTGATATTGTTAGATTCATGGTTTGTTGACTTGCATATCAACTAGTAGTCATTGTTTGGCTTGACTTATTGTTTTTTGAATTGTACTTAATTAAAGGTTGTAAAGTTAATTGAAAAGGTATAAGTGTCCCATACTTGAGGTATTAACACATAATATATGTCCTGGTTGTTTTATTTTACTAAGATATGGTTAACTATTCTTATTTCTAAATTTGGGTTAGCCGATGATCCTACCAGTGCACCATTGTTTTTGCGTACTGATACTATACCTACTCTTATTTTTGTTGAGTGTAGAGCATTTTTTGATGACTACATCGAGACCTTAGCTATGATTCAGATAGTGTACAAACTCAAAGGTGAGCTACATATCTTATTTTTGGGGTTGTACCCTTTTTCCTAATTATTAGTGTTTTGGTACAATGACTTTTAGATTCTAGGGGATTGTTTATATTTCATA
Source organism: Capsicum pubescens (assembly GCA_030864215.1). Lineage (NCBI taxonomy): Eukaryota > Viridiplantae > Streptophyta > Magnoliopsida > Solanales > Solanaceae > Capsicum > Capsicum pubescens. Next base: position 150,781,221 of record CM061543.1, on the reverse strand, counting down.
TTATGTATTATTATTTTGGTTTAGTAATTGAATTGTTGATTTTCTTAAAGAAATTATCTTATTTGCATAATTTTTGGTTAAGTGTTGGATTGAATATTTGAGTTAGATGGTTCTCTGATGGGGTTAGTATGGATGACACTCATGATGGATTTAGGTGGTAAAAAAGTTGGTATCGGACCCTATGTCCATTAATGTTGTTGTACCAAAATGGGTCTAGTAGAGTCTTATGGAATTGTGCGGAGAATTCTATAATTTTTTAAGAGGCTATATGATTTTAGGAAACTATCAATTCTTTCTTTGTTTGTTCTATAGCTTTATTCCAATAGGTATTTAACAATCCAAATTGGTATCTGACTCTTTTTAATATTTTATCATAGATAAGGATCATTAAATCCAGTTGAGCTAGAGTAGCAACCCTTGTACCATCAACCCCATCTACAGAACTGGTTGTTAGAGTACAAGGAAAGTGTTAGGGAAGAAGAAGGGGTACGATAACACCCGCTAGGGGTGGAGCTCAATTGGTAGTTATTAAGGCTTGTCTGATATCTATGACACCTCCCTTACTATAGGATCATTATAAGGAGGTGGAGGTTGTGAATAAGGATGAAATAGAGCAGGTGGTAGCAACAACAAATAGAAGTGTAGTTCTTCCTCTAATGTCTTCTAAGATTATTCAATATGTTCTAGCTTTTCTTAGTAGGTTGGTGGGTACTAGATCCACTCCCGCAATGCCTTCCACTCTAATTTTGATACTTAGTCCATTATTACTATTGATCCTAGAATAGACAAAGACTTAGTGGCATATATCTTTCCTTATCCCGTGTTAGGCCCCATCATGACTGGTATAGAGTATGACATGCTAACCAAATTTTTGAAGATAAAACCTTTTATATTTGTTAGCTTTGAGATGAAGGATAAATTTGAGTTGGTTGTTGATTGTTATAAAAGGCTACAAAAGTTATTTATAGTTAAGCACCATGGTGTTAATTGTGTTACTTTCTAGTGATAAGAGGATGCCAAGTAATGGTGGGGATATTACATGGAGTGTCGGTCACCAACTTTGCCTCAATTGACATGGGCTCAATTTCATACCCTATTTTTAAAAAGGTATATGCCTCATTTCCTCCGTGATAAAGAATATGATGAGTTTTTTGCCGTTGAGTAGGGAATTATTCAATTATAGTTTATGAGGCTAAATTTTATGTCTTGTCTCATTATGCTACACAATTATTAAGCACTGAAGAGGATAGAATTCAGTTGTTCTTTAAATGTCTGAATACTGATTTGTAGGTACTGTCTTTTCATATGAATTCTATAGGAAAGAACATCAATGATGTTTTTGATTATGTTAAGAAGCTTGACAGAGTTAAATAGGTTGGTCAGGCTAAGGTGTTAGGTAAGATGTCCCAAATTATGGGGTGATATAGTCAGTAGGCTTATCTAGTCTGCCCTATTCAGTCATCTCTGCTAGCTTGCACAATGAGTCCAGGAGGGACAACTTAGCAACCATCGATTATGGAAAGCCAAGGTAATTTAGATTCTTTTGCTAGCAGCATATCTCTTGAGCAAGGTTGTTACTTTTGTAATGATGTTGGGCGATTCAAAAGAGAGTGTCCTTAGAGGCAGGTAGGTAATCAGACACAACAAGAGACTAGAGCTATGGTTCCAATAACTAGATGTGGAGTTGGTAATGGTAGAGGTAATCCATAGTATGGATGGAGTAATTAGTAGGGAGGTCATGGTAGAAATCGAGGAGGTGGTAATATAGGGAAAGATGTTGCACAATCTATAAGAGAGGTTCTCGTGAGTGATGACATGGCTAATTATTATGACTTTCTAGGCAAGTCCGAGGATTATTTTTTAGATGTAGTTATCACAGCTGCTATTCTCATTTATGACCAGATAGATTTTATTTTGTTTGATTTGGGTTCCACTTATTCATATATATCTGTAAGATTTTCCTTGGGCTTGAAATTTTTCTGTGATGTACTTGAATTTCTTGTGCATGTGTCTACTCCAATTAGGGATTTTTTGGTAGTGATCAATGTGTATCATACCTTTTTGGTTTTATTTATGGGTTTTAGACTTGGGTAGAGTTAATAATATTGGACATACTGGATTTTGACATTACCCTCCGCATGACTTGTCTATCTTTGTATCATACTATGTTAATTTGTAATACTAAGATAGTGACTTTAGAGATACCAAAAATGGGTAGGTTAAAGTGGATAGATATGTATAATCTTAATCCTATAAAATTATATATTTTGTTTGGGCTGGGAAGATAGTTTGGAAGGAGTGTTTGGCCTTATTAGCATATCATTGAGATGTTAGTGCAGAGTCTCCTTCTATTGAGTTAGTTTTCATAGAGCCAGAGTTTTGGGATGTATTTTCCATAAATTTTCCTGTTGTGCCTCCATATTGGGATATTGACTTTTCTATTGACTTGGAGTTGTGCACTCGACCAATTTTTTTCTTTTTTATCGAATGGGTCTAATCGAGTTGAGAGAAATCAAAACTCAGTTGTAGGAGCAACTTGATAAGGGATTTATTTGTCTTAGTGCTTCACCTTGGGGTACTCTAGTATTGTTTGATAAAAAGAAGGATGGCATTTTTAGAATATGCATTGACTATAGGTAGTTGAATAAACCATCAGAAATAAGTATCCTTTGCCCCAAATAATTGATATATTGACCAGTTGCAGGGTGCTTCAATTTAATCTAAAATATACTTGGGTTTGGGTTATCATCAGTTTAATATTTGTCCTAAGGGTATACCCAAAAAAGATTTCAAAGTTAGGTATGGACATTACGAGTTCTTAGTGATTTGTTTTGGATTGAGCAATGCCTGACAACCTTTAGGAGATTTATGAATAGTATTTTCAAGTCTTTCTTGGATTTTTTTGTTTATTTTTTATTGATGATATCTTGATTTACTCCAGGAGTAAGGAGGAACAACTTTATGCCAAGTTTTCCAAATATGACTTTTGGTTGTCTTAGCTTTCTTGGGGCATGTGGTTTCTACAAAGAGGGTGATGGTAGATCCCTAGAAAATTAAGGCAGTTTAAGAGTTGGGTTCTGCCTAGCTCTATGATGGAAGTTTGGAGTTTTATTGATCTTGTTAGCTACTATTATAGTTTTGTTAATAAATTTTCATCTATTTCTACTCTTTTGACTAGCTAACATAGAAGAAGGTACCTTACGTTTGGTTTGACAAGTGTAAGAAGAGATTCAAAAAGCTTAAGCCTCTTTTGACTACAACTCCCATTCTTGCCTTGCATGTTAAAGGTAAGTATTTTGTTCTTTTTCTCGATGCTTCACACTTGGATTTGGGTGCTTCCTTGATGCAAGATAGGCAATTTAAGCCTCGTGAAAAGAATTATCCAACTCATGATTTACAGTTAGCAATAGGTGATGTTCACACTCAAGATTTAGAGATACTATCTCTATGGTACCAAGTATGAGGTCTTTATTGATCATCATAGATTGCAATATTTGTTCACACAAAGGGATTTAAATATAAGGTAGAAAAGGTGAATGGAGTTCTTGAAAGTCTATGATATGACCATCTAGTACCATCTAGGTACGGCCAATGTAAAGGCACACATACTAAGCTAGAAAGTAGTAGGTATGGGTAGTTTGGCCTATTTAAGGGTGTCAAAACAACCCTTGGCTAGAGAGTTCCAAACTTTAGAATCTCAGTTTATACAGTTTAGTGTATCTATAATAGGTGGAGTATCAGACAATGTTGAGGTAAGGTCAACATTACTTGATCTAATTAAGGCCAAGTAGTTCAAAGGTGTGATTTTGAACTCTATACTCTATTCCTCAAGGTGCAACAAATATGTACCATGACTTGAGGAAATTATATTTGTGTCCTTGAATAAATCAAGATAGATTATAATATGTGTCTAAATTTCACTACTATCACCAGGTAAAGTATAAACATCAATGGCCTATGGGGATGCTTTAAAAAATACTCATTCCTGAGTAGAAATGAGCGAGGATAGCAATGGACTTTAGGGTAGGTATTCCTAAGTCATTGGGGTAGCGTGACTTGATTTGGTTCATATTTGAAAGTCTTACCAAGTCATCCCATTTCCTTCCCATTAAAGTGGATTACAACTCTAAGCAATTAGCCATTATTTATGTCAAGGAGATAGTCAGGCTGCATGGGTTCTATTTTCCATTATTTAAGATAGAGGTATGTAATATACTTCTATATTCTGGTATATGTTGCATGAAGAGTTGGGCGCCCAACTTAACTTTAGCACTGTATTCCATCCTTTAACTCATAAGAAAAAGGACAGGAAAATTCAAGTGTTTAAGGATATGTTGAGGGCCTGTGTGATTGACTTTGGCGGTCATTGGAACAAGTTCTTTCCATTGTATTAGTTTTCATACAATAACAATTATAACTCTAACATTGACATGTCCACATTTAAGGAACTCTATAGGAGGAGATGTAGATCACCCATAGGATGGTTGAAACAGGAGATGTGATACTTTCGGGCACAGACATGGTAAAAAGCTCTGGAAAAGGTGAGATTCATCCAAACCAAGTAGTTGGCTGCACAGAGTAGGCAAAAAAAGTACGTAAATTGTAAGGTAAGGGATATATCATTCAAGGTTTTTGAATAAGTTTTGTTGATAGTATCTCCTACGAAGGGAGTCATAAGGTTTGGCAAGAAGGGAAAGCTTATCCCTTGGTATATTGATACATTTAAGGTTCTTGATGATGTGATCCCTTTAGCTTATAGATTATCATTTCCACCAAGCCTGTCAAAGTTCCATCCAATATTTGATGTATTAATTCTTAAGAGATATAATGGAGATGGGATTATATTATTGAGAGGATTCAATTCTGCTTGAGAAGGATCTTTCTTATGAAGAGGAGTTGGTTGTTATTCTTGGGTGGGATTTTAAAAAATTAAGGACCAAGGAACTGTAATCTATGAAAGTTCAGTGAATGCATCATCCTATTACAAAAGATAATTAGGAAGTTGAGAAGAACATCTAGGATAAGTACCCTACTTGTTTGAGATACATGTACTTTTTTCTAACTTTTACTCAACTCATTATTTTTGTTTGATCATTTGGGGAAGAACTATGAGTAGATAAGTATCTATTGTAACATTTCTTTCCATCGTAAGAATTATTTCTAACATTCCAAAATTTGGATCAAGGTGTTCCCTAAATTAGGAGTTCAAAATTTTAGGATAGGCTAGGCTTAGATGAAATTTGAGTAAGGTAAGTTCTACGGAAAAATGTAAGTGAATTAGTAGAAGGTTGATAGATTTATTATGTTTTAATTCTATATAAGATGATAATGAATCCATAGGATCTTGAAAAAGTGAACCCCAGTATGTGGAACTTCTGATATCGGTCATGACATAAAGAGGCTGGTTTGGAATGTAAAGGTTTGAGGGTGCGTTGTGAAAAAGGCAAAATTAGGAGAAATCCCAAGTTTCTACCTCACTACACGTGCTATATCGGGTTTTAGTCTATTATTGCCACACCACAATAGTGGACAAATTCCTACTATAATGGGAGTCAAAGTCTTTCAATCCCCGCTATAGGGAGATAGGGCCACTATAGCGGGATGCATGCAAATTTATGTAGAAAAATAGCCTAAAACAATTTTTTATTTCTACAAACATTTTAGTAAATCCTAGGTAATTTGACACAATTTCTACTAATTTTCCATCATATTTCTTCGTAAAGGTGAGTTCTTTTTTTTTGTAACTCATAGATCAAATGTTAACTACTAGAATAACTAATTTTCAAATTTAAGGGGAGGATTTGACTTAACCTAGCTGATTTTCATGTGAAATTAGGTGAATTGAGTAGAAAACCATTTGGTTTTAAATAAAGGTTGTGAATTTACTCTTTCATAATGTTAATTTACTTTTTAACCATGAAATTGGAAGAAATAAGGTGGAGTTATTTTAGAAAAAACCATAATAGGAGAAATGATCGTGAATATGGACCCGATATTATGGATTATGTTATAATATTTATCATGGTTAGGAATTTGGTCTATTTAGTATTATATTGATATTTCAAGATCATAACAAAGCCGACTATGAGATAAAAAGGAGGCTCAAGTTGGTTTGAGCATTCAAGTTTGGATTGAGATAGGTGGTGATTTTACATAGTTTAAATCCAACTTGAGTTATGTTTTCTTGCTAACTGTTTCTTTATAATGTTAGTTTCAATACATATTCAAATGAAGTAAAGTCTTAGTTGATATCCTGATTGTTAATCACGTGTAATGAGTTGTTATGAAATCTTATTGGTTGTACAAGTGTACGTGTTGAATACTCATTGTTGTTGTGATAATGGTGATATCTTGATTATTTGTGGGGTGCACTGGTGTTATGGCATGTCACAGGCTTTTATGTTTATATTATGAGATGTATTGATATTTAGCCATAATGGGATTGGATGCTTTAAGGTTGGCGGACACGAGATGTCTGGGATTTGGTTCATGGACAAGTGCTCCTCCCCTATAGTTCATGAATAATAAGTGACCATAAAACTCTTAGTATTCATGTAAAAGGATTGGTGAGTCCGAAGGGTCCCTGAGTAGACCATATTTATTGGTTATTGTCATTATTGATTTTGTTGTTGACCTGTTATATTTGGTTCCTTAGTGAGGCGAGACTTGGTAAGTATTGTGCTTATTATGACTTCTATGTGAATCCTTGAGTGGTTCAGGCTAAATAGACAAGTACTTGACATATCTCTTGTTTTTCTTCTCAAGTCTTGAATTGAGGTATTGATATTCCTAGAGTCATGGTTTGTTGACTTTGACATTGTTAGATTCATGGTTTTTTTATTTGGAAATTGTTAGAGCTACGGTTTGTTGACTTAGATATTTTTATTGTCAGGGTTTGTTGACTTGGATATTGACTATTAGTCATGGTTTTGACTCAACTTATTGTCTTTTTGACTTGCACTAAATTGAAGGTTATTAAGTTAATTAAAAAGGAATATGTTTCACATACTTGAGGTATTATCACATAATATGCTCCCATGGTTGTTCTTGTTATACAAAGTTATGGTTACCTGTTCATATTTCTTATTTTGGAATGGCCGATGACCTTACTAGTACACCATATTTTTGTGTATGATACTACATGTGCTCATTTTTTTGTTGAGTGTAGAGAATCTTTTGGTGACTTCTTTAATACCTCAGCTAAGATTCAGGTAGTGTTAGAACTCAAGGGTGAGATAAATCTTCAGTGCTACCATGAGTTCTTCATTTGGTTTTCTGGTCCAATATTCTGGACTTCAACATTACTCTTGTGTTTGGAGTTGTTCCCTTTGTTGTCAATTATTAGTGTTTTGGTACAATGGCTTTTAGATTCTAGGGTATTATTTAGATTTCACATTATGCGTTATTATTTAGGTTTAGTAATTGAATAGTTGGTTTCTTAATTATAATGGCTTAGTTGCATAATTTTTGGCTAAGAGTTGGATAGAATATTTGAGTTAGATGGTTCTCCAACTGGGGGTTAATGTGGGTGACACTTGCAAGGGCTTTGGGTAGTGACATGGAAGAGGGAATTTATGTGCTTAGTAAGAAAATATAAGTTTTTGGTTGTAACCTTATTGGAAAAGGGGAAGAATTTACTAATGTGAATAGGAATATACTCGTTAACTTTATTCAGTTTATATAGATGACATATCGATGCAATTCACTATTGATTCATGATCATAGACATTTATGGATTAGAAATAATTGAGTAGTCTTAGAATTAATGGTAAAATGATCAAAAAAGTACTATCAATGTGCAACTATTAACTCAGGAAAATATTTTTTCATACGACTGAATAATTTAACCGAATTGTTACATTACGATGACCCTGTATCCTTCTCTCTTTTGGAATACAACAATTAATCTTCTACTTTTTTACATTCATAAGTAATTTTAGTAAGACTTAGCATAGAAAACCTCAATTCCTCTCAATTGTTTCTTAATTGTTGAATAGTCCGTATTAGAATTCAAAGTAGACAATCTATTCGACAAGTTCTAATGGAATCGATACTTGGACATAACCACCTATATTACTTATGTGATTGCGTATACTTGTGTATATGTTAGTCGCAACAAGTTTTTGGTACCATTATTGAGGGCTTGAGTAAAATTGATATACTATTGATTTCAATTACACTATATAGATTTCACCTGTTTCTGTAATTTTTCTGCATCACAAATTTGATGTTAGTGTACTACCAACAAAAGGATTAAAGACAATTCCTTGATTACTATTGATCCTAACCATGAACGAATTTTCAATGTGTCGAGTCCTTTGGGTGATATCAACATGAACAACAACTAAGGTGATAACAAGGCTGCCTTATAAGCCACCGATTGTGGCACTAGAACACAGTCCTATGTTGAATTTTGTTTGGACGAATTATGAAAATGCCTCCAAGCCTAGAGTTAACACAACCATCATAGGAAATATTGAATTGAAAAAAAGCGTAGTGCGACTAGTGTAGGACACTTACTTAGTTTAGGTTAAACCGTATAAAGACCCATATTAGCTCTTTACTGAGTTTATCGAGTTGAGAGATAACCTTTATTATCATAATATCTTTGATGAATTAGTCAAACTAACATTGTTCTCCTTCTTACTAATTGGTCAAGCCAAAGAGTGGTTACACAATAGGCCTGCATGCTCAATTACAACTTGGGATGCTTTTTCAGAGGAGTTCCTCAATAGATTCTTTTCATTAGGAAGGAAAATGAGGTAAGAGGTAGGATATCTTGTTTTATATAGGAACATAATGAGTTGTTACCATAGTACTGGAAAAGATATAAAGTTATCAGCAAAATTCTCAACATCACTAGTAGCCCAAGAAGATTATGTCTAACAATTTCATAAATGGGTTGAGGCCAAATTCAAGGTCTCCTGCTACACTTTATACTAGATTTCTGGGTGCATTTCTAAGTGATGCATAGAATTCCAAATAGATGATGGCAATTCCATTGAGTAATTAAAAATAATTACCTTAAATTCCTCCTAGAAAGAAAGTGCAAGAGGGGAGTGTAGAGTCATATGAAAGAGAAGAGAAGATTGGGATAAGAAAGATTGTTGTCTGGAAGGATCGAAAGGGTCTACCACTTTTCCACAAAAACTCATCCTAATTCCATCTCCATTAACAAAGTCCACACTTGTACAATATTAGAAAATAAAAAGAGAGATGTTATTGAGCATTTGAAGCTTATGGTTGGAAGACCTTCTCCACCAATTCTCTATAGATTAATGATTAGCTAGGATGATGCTAGTTTTAAGAAGTTTGTTTATATCTTTAAGTAGGTACACGTAAATATTCCATTTAATTTTGCATAAAAAGAAAAGACAAAATATGCAAAATATCTCATAGAGGTAGTGGCATGTAAGGGGAGCTTGGTAGAGTTTAAAATATTTTCACTTACTATGAAGTGAAGTTCATGGGTCTCGAGTAATCTCCTTTAAAATCATAAGGAATCTGGGAGTCTCACCCTCTTAATATAGATTGGTAAAACTGAGGTTACACAAACTTTGTATGATTTGGAGGCAAGTATCAATTTGACTGCCGTAATCTATGTTTAAGACACACGATTTAGGAGAGTTTTAACCTACTACTATCACCTTGCAGCTGGATGATCAACCACATATTTCTAGATGGTGTGATTGAAGATATTCTTATCAACGTTGGTTAGCTTGTGATTCCTACTAATTTTATTATTCTTGATTTTTAAGAAAATAACAGGGTTTCAATTATATTAGTGAACCCATTCTTAGTCACTAGTAGAGAAATTGATGTAAAAGATGATATAAAATAAGTATGGTGTCATTCCTTGAGGATTATGTGAAGTTATATCTTTAGGAGATTGTGAAGCTGCATGGAGTACCTATTTTGATTATCTCTGATCGTGGTACGCAGTGCACATCCTATTTATGGCAGTTTTTTCATAGGGGATTGGGTACCAAAGTGAATTAGAGTACTTTTTTTCATCCTCAGATGGATGGGAAAGTGGAAAGAACTATTCAGACATTGAAGGATATTCTTTGGGCATGTGTGGTTGATTATGGTGGTAGTAGGGTTGAGCATCTACCTTTTGTGGAGTTTACTTACAATAATAGATATTATTCTAGTATTGGCATGGCCCCTTTTTAGGCATTGTATGGTAGGAGGTGTAGATCTCCTATTGGTTGATTCAAGCTTGGTGGGTGGATATGTTTGGTCGGAATTTGATCTATCAGGCTATGGAAAAGGTAAAGGTGATTCGGGATAGGCTTAAGGCTGCCCAAAGTCACCAAAAGTACTATGCAGATATAAGGCATAGAGACTTAGAGTTTGAGGTTGGGGATAAGGTATTCATCAAGGTATCTCCCATGAAGGAGGTAATGCGGTTTGCCAAAAAGGGGAAGCTCAGTCCCCGGTATATTAGTCCTTATGTGGTTTTGGGAAGGTTGGAAATGTTGCTTATGAATTATAGTTGCCTTCTAGTTTGAATTCAATTCATCTGGTATTTAATGTCTCAATATTGAGGAAGTGTCTTTGTGATCCTTCTTCGATTGTTCCTTTGGAGGGGTTGGGTATCTCAGACTCTCTATCTTATGAAGATATCTCATTTGAGATCTTAGATAGGAAGGTTTATTGGTTGCAAACCAAGGATGTGGCTTCGGTTAAGGTTCTATGGAGGAATCATTAGGTGGAATAAGATAATGGTAAGTGGAAGAGGATATGAAGTCTAAGTATTCACATCTGTTTTCTACTCTTGGGATTTGTGCAGAAGGTTTGTGTCATCAACACAACTTTATTTTCTGAGTTTGTTAAAGGAAAGATTAATATCTTAGACTTTTTGTTTTCAAACTTTGTTAAAGATTGGAAATATATTTGATAATACAAATGAGTCGTGCGTGTGGTTACCCTTATCTTGTCCGTCATTCGGGGTAAAAGATTCCTACTGGGGGAGACTGAAACACCCTGGTTTTTGGACCTTAGAAAATTTCCTGGAATTCTGATCTCCAGACCAAATATGACTCATGGGTGTGAGCCGTGTGTTAGGGTATGAATGGTATGGTCCAGTCATATGCTAACCAGTGTTGGTTGGTGTGATGGAATTTTGTAACCAAAATGGGTACGACTTTTATGGTACAAGTCATATGGTCGGATACAAATCGTTTGGTTTCTTCACCTAACCTTAGACTTGGTAACCTAGGTTGGATCTGAGTATGAGTGGCTCATTGTGAGCCATAAGCTAAGGTATGAGTCGTACCCAGGACTCGTATGGTGGATAATGTTCAATTCTTTTAGGATTCAATTCTGTCAGGGATACAGGTGAATGTTATAGATCATATATTTGGATATGACTTGAGTTGGATGAGTCTTACCTTTGACCGTGTTGGGTCCAAGGAGGAGGCCAAGGGTACGAGTGATGGGTACCACTCATACAAGGAGGATACGACTCATGTGGGTCAGTCGTATCCCTGTGAAGGGATTTTGTTCAATTTAAGTGGGGGAAATCTTGAAATTTCCCCACTTATCCTCATAGAGTCCCACCATTTATATTCCTATTGGGAGGTTATTTAGCCTATTATTGTAATCACTAACACTTAAAAACTCTTCCTAAACACTATAATTCTCTCAACAACTTTTGTGCAAGAAAGCTAGGGTTTCAACTAGAGGACTAGTTTGGGGATCTTGTTGGTGGTTTCTCTTCATCTACTTTGTCAATTAAGGCATGTTTTCCTCCCTCATTGTTAGTTCCAATTAAAGGCATGGTTTTATAAAATGTTTTTACGATTTGAATGTTGTATGATTTAAGGTTTTCAGATATGATTTGGGGGTTTTGGTTATAAATGCTTGGTAATGGTTTCCACATTCTTTAACTATGCTTGTATATGCACTAATGGTGGTTTTGGAATAATTGGTTGCATGGGAATGATTCTTTGGTAATGGACTTTGGTTTTGGAAATACTATGCCCCCAATGTGTTTGATAAAATGCCTTTAACAATGTTTTCATTATAATAGTGGTTTTTCAATGGAACTTATGCTTGGTTTAAAATTGGTAATGGAACCCTAAATGGTATGAATAGTTTAAATGGTTTTAAATGGATAGGAAAGGCCTTGGTGGCCATTGTTTTTGTTAATTGGAAATCATGTGTGGTACATGGAATACCCTAAGGTTTGGCTAAGGATAATACTTCCAAGTTATTGTTGGTATGACGATACCACTACTAATAGCCTCGATTAATAATAATGGAATAATAGTTTGGATGGAAAATGGTTTTAATTAGGCTTAAAGGAGAAAGGTATAGCAAAGTCGTGGAAGGTGGTGGTCCCATGGGGATCTAAACTAGAAACTCATATTTGCTGATGTGAGGTTTTGTCCAAGTGACCATGTGCATGATGTCATACTATATTTTGGAGGATGCACTAGTCATCCCAGGTTTTCTTCCCTGGTCATGCGACTTCATACACTGGGGCCCTTTCAGTAGGGGGAGCTGAACCCATATAGGTCGTAGGTGGTTTAGGATGGAAAAGCTACACAACCTATGTAAAGGTTTTAATGGCATACCAAACCTATATAAATATATATATGTTTAGTTGTATGCATATGGATGGTTTTACTTGGTTTTATAAATGGCATTATTTTATCCTTATCCCGAGTTAATGCTAGCGATCACTCGCTAAACCATATTTGGGAGGTTGTATACCCACACTATGTAGGAACCAGCCATTCTACTCCTCCTATATAGTGATTGACTCGGGGATAACTATTGATTCAAAGTGATGAGCTTCCATCTTTTCGAAAGGCTCCATTTCATGTTATGGATAATTTTAGGTATTCTGACTTATTATGGATATTGGTTTTGGCTATGGTTGGGGCATATCCCAACTGGATATTCTTACTCTTTTGGTTAGAAGCTTTATGGTACTGCTATGGTTTTGAATAAGCGGGACCTGTATTGGTGTCAGCCTTAGCATTGGCATTGGTATTGAGGCTGAAATCATTGGAAATAATTTCTCACTATTCCATCGTATTTCATTTTGGGATTAATCAAATTATTTTTTGGAATTTATTTGGATATGGTTTGGTTTATGGCCCTTGTTTCGGTATTGGTTTGGTTTGGTATGGTTGGATAGTTGGTATGAGATTGTTGGACTCGATTGGGTCAATTACGGTTGTGATCCTATACCAGTCTTTATGTGAGCTGTTACACTATCTTGTTATATGCTTGAAATTAATCCAACTCAGGGTAGGCGGTTGGAGGTTGGGTTGGATAACGAGGGTCATCTCCGATCCTGATCAAACTTGGGATGCCGGTCGGGTCAGGTTGTGTCATATAAATATGTAATTTGACGTATTTAATATGAAGCAATACTGGTGAGTTCATTATAAAAATGATAATCTGAATATTTTAATAAAATCATGATTCTGACTGACTTGTTACTTGAAAACGGAAACATGTAAAACAGATAGGTATCGGGTGTTCATAACCCGCCAACATTGAATGATTTCAAAAATACAATGAGTATAATACATGAATTTAATCATGGGGACATATTAACCTTAGGAGAATAGAAATTTCTCATCAAAATAACTAAATTCAAGACAAAACATCAAACCTATAGTTTAAAACATGAACAAGCACAACTCTTATGCTCTTTAGTCCTTTAAGTCACAGGGTAATGCTATGCTTTCAACACATGAGGATTTAGGAATAAACCCTAACTTAAAACATGTAAATTCAACTTGAAAATCATACTTTCGGGAACAAGGATGAAATATTAACCTTGTTCAAAACCCCACATACCTTAATTAGATGAATTCTTGATGAAGGATTTAAGATTGGAACTTGAATCCTTGAGTTCTTCGAAAGAAAGGTTAAATTTCGTTATTTGGGAGAGGGGAAGGTTTTTTGAATCATGTATTGAGTGTTTAGGGTTAAGAGAATGGACATAACATGTTTTAAAACCCCTTAATTCGTTGAAGAATGATTAGGGTTGGTTTAGGAGTGTGAAAAGGCTTTAACACCCTTAATATAAGTCAAAACGGAGAAACTTGTAACGCCCCGAGCCCGATGCCCCGGACGCGACATGGTGCTAACAATCTCGAAGGACCACTAGCTAACCCATGACTAGTACCTGCTGCAATAACTATATAATAACACTGTAAATGCGGAATAATAGGTTGAAAACATGCCATAAGGTTCAAAACTGTAATACTGATATAAAAGTGAAATGTGGTATAACCATACCAAAAATTTGTTATAAATACTGAAGTCTAAACATCCAGTCTGAAAGCCTCTAAACTGTCTGAATAAGGAGTTGATGGGACATGTCCCCAACTAACTCCAACTGCTAAAATAAACTAAGTGCTGAAAGAATGAAATAGTCAAGTAATAACATCCTCGAATGATAAGGACTCACTGCTAGTTTGTCTGTTGAACGTCTGATCTACTAAGGGTGCTATTGATCTCATTCTTCTAAACCTATGGTATAAAGCACCATAGAGCAAGAGAAAAGTATGCATCAGTACGTGGAAATGTACTGGTATGCAAGTGAGGTGAGGCTGAATACAAGGTTTTATATGCATGACCAAAACCAACTGACTGAGTAACATGAACGTGAGAATACATGCATGGATACATAACTATAAATGAGATCGTGATAATACTGACTACTAAATCTAAATACTGATAACTTGAGTTTCTTATAACTGATGTACTGACTGTGTCTGACAGTCCTGATTCTGATGGAACTAGCTGAGTTCCGTACTGAACTGAGTGACTGTATCTGACAGTCCTGAATCTGAAGAACTATCTGAGTTCTTTTGCTAAGACTAAGACTGAGACTGTGGGAAGTAGTCATCTAACCGACATTCCCTTTTTCTGTATAGAGTTGCAGTCCAATCTGTAACCCTAATTGGTAGGGTGCCAATACTGTGCCACTGGAAAGGACAAGCTGTGAGTGACCCTCATCTGGCAGTTTCCCCAAAGTAGAACGGTGGGACTCTCAACTGGTAGTGTTAATCCACCTCATTAACCCTCAACTATTAGTGTTGATATCTCACCCTATGTTGGCTACATAGTTCTGGAATGCAAGGATTTGCTTCTAAGGGTCACACCCTCAACTGTCAGTGTGTGCCCTCATCCTTGGGTTCACTCGGTGCTGAATCCTACTCCCAACTGAATAGATACTAAACTAATTATACTGATATGAACTAGACTGAGTTCACTAAGTTTCGTGGACTGACAGAATGTTACTGAATTCTGTTAACTGTCTGAGTTCATGAGATTACTGAGTTTTTCCTGAGTCATGTAACTGAACGAATTCTACTGAGTTCTGAAACTAACTGAGAATACAATTGATCATGTCGTGAATGAGGATATCATAAAACGGACATTGGCTCTAGGCACACAGCTAAATTGCTAAGTACAAGTACCCCCAGTACTTGATAGCATGAAACTGACAAGACATGACACTTCTTGAACACATGACCACAGTAAACAATTCATAGTACAACTGTTAGGGATTTTCATGAAGTATTTGTATGTCATAAGCTTATACATGAATAGGAATGCACAAAAACATGTCCTAATTTCCTAAGCCTAATCTCATGAGCATTACATCAATCCATTTCAATGCATAAAAATAACATGGGAGTCATTTTGAACATAAGGGTAAAACATGGATTCATCCATTTGGTCACAATTAAGTCATAAGGCAAAATTTCTATTCTCTTAGGCATTTTATAAATTACCTTGCATGCATAACAGTAGGCTTAGGCATGAATATTAAAACAACACATTATGGCAATATCTTACACTTCCAAATGCAAGAATTCCAACACATACTAACATATTTTCATAATGTTTATTAAAGATTCCAACTTGGAAGTCAAACAACAACATAAACATGGATATAATTCAATTCATAACATGGAATTCAAAGTTTATATTTTTAAAAGGGTTTCTTGAGCTTCATGGGTGAAAGGAACCCATTAATCAACACTTAACACACCTTAGATGGAAGTTTCTTAAAGATTAACAGTGGAATATCCTGGATTAGAACCTTCAATTGAAAACCCTAGACTTGTTCTTGAGGGAATTTGAGAGAAACAACTATATTTTGGTGAAAACCTAGTTGCATCTCGTGTTATAGGCGTATATAGGTGGGGAAATTGACCCCTTTTGCCCTTAAATATGTGGACATTTAATGACTAAATGTGTGCACCGA
Organism: Capsicum pubescens; assembly: GCA_030864215.1. Taxonomy (NCBI): domain Eukaryota; kingdom Viridiplantae; phylum Streptophyta; class Magnoliopsida; order Solanales; family Solanaceae; genus Capsicum; species Capsicum pubescens. The sequence continues at coordinate 150,764,972 of CM061543.1, read as the reverse complement.
AGCATTGAGCGACGTGGCGCGTCAATGGCTTTAACGTGATACTCGACGTGTCATGCCATGATCATGCCAAGCCTCAGTAGTTTTGACTCTGGCATCCTGCAACAATGTTAACCAACGCGATAGGTGATGCAGCGCGCCAAGGTCGCGTTGGTCCACTATTTTGGGACACCAAACATGGTCTAAACGAGGTCCGAAAAATCTGAAACTCATCCAGGAACACCTAATGACCTTCTTGATCATGAATCAACAAAAATACAAACCATTAAAGGACATTAAGGTCGTGAAATGGGATTGCCAACTTTTGAAGGCCATAAAAATAAACTAAGTCTGAAATCTTAGCTAGAATCTTCTAAGTCTGAGACCCCTTGACAAGCCTAAAAGGATAAATTAAGCCCTAGAAATTTTTGTGGGGTCTTACAATATCTCCCCCTTGGGAACATTCATCCTCGAATGACACTGACTAAAATGGGAGAAATGATAAGCTGAAGTACATACTGAAAGATGAATACATGACTGATATTACTGTCTTACTGAGGTTCAGAATGAGCATGCATATCTGATGCATGATTTCATGACTGAACTGACTTATGAATACATGACTGAGATTTATGATAAACTGAGTCTCTCACAATGAGAATGCATGTATGATGCATGAACATATGATTGAATATGCAATGGTATTTGATACCAAGTTTATAATGGGAATCTGAGCATGAAACTGAATACCAAGTTGTAACTAAAATTTGAACATAAAACTGAATAAGCTTAAGAAAAGCTATTACCATAGGCTGAGTCTGATTTTTCAGAGAAGAGGTGAGGATACTTGGTCCGCATGTCAGCTTCTGCTTCTCAAGTAGATCCCTCAACGGACTGATTTCGCCAAAGAACTTTGACTAGAGGGATTTCTTTGTTCCTCAGTCTACGAGTCTGATAGTCAAGGATTTCGACTGGAATCTCTTCATAAGGGAGGTTATTATTAATGTCTATGCCCCCTCTATAGGGACTACAACTTCTGGGTCACCTATGAACTTCTTAAGAAAGGAGACATGAAACACTGGATGGACTGAGGCTAGATCGGAAGGAAATTCGAGCTCATAAGCTACCTTGCCAAAGCAACTAAGAATTTGGAAGGGACTGACATATCGGGGACTGATCTTTCCCTTCTTGCCGAACCACTTCACTCCCTTCATGGGAGATATTTTCAAATAAACATGATCACCAATCTCAAACTCAAGATCTTTCCTATGCACATCAATGTACGATTTATGTCGGCTCTGAGCTGTCTTGAGCCTTTCTCTGATCAACTGGACTTTCTCAAAGGTATAGAATACCAAGTTAGGCCGCCCTACTATTATGACCTCGCCCACTTTGAACCAACCGATTGGAGATCTGCATCTCCTACCATAAAGAGCTTCAAATGGAGCCATCTTAATACTAGAATGATAGTTGTTGTTGTATCCAAACCCAATCAAAGGCAAGTGGTCATTCCAACTACCCTTGAAATTGATTGCACACGCTCGCAGCATATCTTCTAAACTCTGGATGGTCCTTTTTGCTTGACCATCTATCAGGGGATGGAAGGTTGTACTGAGGTGAACTCGGGTACCTAGAACCTTTTGGAATGCCTTCTAGAACTGAAAGGTGAACTGGGTACCTCTATCTGAGACAATAGACAATGGGACACCGTGTAATCTGACTATCTCCCTGATATAGAGTTTGGCATAATTCTCGGCTGAATAAGAGGTATGGACTGGAAGGAAATGAGCTAATTTGGTTATCCTGTCTATAATGCCCCAAACTGAATCATGCTTATGACGAGTATGGGGTAAATCCGTCACAAAGTCCCTGTTCACTTCTTCCCACTTCTAAGTGGGAATATAGAACTCTTGCATGGACCCACTAGGCTTATGATGCTCTATCTTAACCTGCTGACATGTAGAGCACTTAGCCACAAACTCTGCAATATCTCTCTTCATACCACTCCACCAATAGATCTCTCGCAAGTCGCAGTACATCTTAGTGTCCCCTGGATAAATAGAGTATCGCACACCATGCGCTTTTGCAAGGATTCGCTGACTTAAGTCGTCTACACCTGGCACACAGAGACGACCCTGACAATGCAAAACACCATCTCCCCCTTTGGAGAAAACCTCTACTTTCTGATCTCTGACTAATTCTTTCAACTTGACTAGACTAGGATCTCTAACTTATTTTTCCTTAACATTGGAAACTAGAGATGATTCTGAACTGTTCTGAACCCATATACTACCTTCTATTGAGTCGAATTAGTTGACACCTAGTCTGGCAAGCTGATGAACTTCCTGGGCTAATTTCTTCATATTGTTCTTAATATGAGAAACACTACCCATGGACAATCTACTAAGAGAATCAACCACTACATTGGCCTTGTCCGGATGATAAAGAACACTCATGTCGTAATCTTTCAAAAGCTCTAACCACCTTCTCTAACGGAGGTTAATATCATTCTAAGATAATATGTACAAAAGGATTTTGTGATCTGTGAACACATCTACGTGCACTCCATACAAGTAATGCTTCCAAATCTTTAAGGCAAAAACAATGGTTGCTAACTCAAGATCATGAGTTGGATAATTGTTCTCATAGGCTTTAAGCTATCAGGAGGCATAGGCTATGACCTTACCATGATGTATGAGGACACAACCCAAACCCACTCTGGATGCATCACAATACACAATGAACCCATCTGAACCGTCTGGAAGAGCAAAAACTGGAGCTAACATGAGTCAAGTCTTCAACTCCTGAAAACTCTTCTCGAAAGGATTTGACCACTGAAACTTGACTTTTTTCTGAGTCAGTCTGGACATAGGGGATGTAATAAAAGAAAATCCCTCAATAAACCATCTGGAATAGCCAGCCAAACCCAAGAAATTCCTGATATCAGATAGAGAGACTGGGCGAGGCCAGTTTCTTACTGCTTCGATCTTTTGAGGATCAACTCTAATGTCATCACCAGAAATGATATGACCAAGGAAGTCTACTGACCTTATCCAAAATTTGTACTTACTGAATTTGGTGAACAACTGATAATTTTTTAGAGTCTGCAACACTATTCTGAGATGTTCAGCATGATTACGCTCACTGCGGGAGTAAACAAAGATCTCATCTATGAAGACTATGACTAATATGTCCAAGTCTTGCTTAAAAACTCAGTTCATCAAGTCCATGAAGGCCGTTAGGGAATTGGTAAGACTAAAGAACATGACTAAGAATTTGAAGTGACCATACCGAGTTTGGAAAGCTATTTTTGGAATGTCACATTCTTTGACTCTGAATTGATGATAGCCTAATCTGAGGTCTATCTTAGAGAAATATCTGGCACTCTGGAGTTGGTCAAACAAGTCATCAATTCTGGGAAATGGATTTTTGTTCTTGATCGTGACTTTATTGAGCTGACAGTAATCAATGCACATTCTGAGAGAACCGTCTTTCTTTCGCATGAATAAGACTGGTGCACCACATGGGGACACACTAGGTCTGATGAATCCCTTATCCAAGAGATCCATCAACTATTCTTTCAATTCTCTAAGTGCTGCTGGTGCCATTCTATATGGTGGAGTAGAATGGGTTGAGTATCTGGAAGAATATCAATACCAAAGTCTACTTCCCTTTTGGGAGAAATTCCTGGAAGATCTTCGGGAAAGACATCTGAATATTCATTCACTACTAGGATTGATTCAAGACTAGGAGTTTTAGAACTAGTTTCCTTAACTCGAACAAGATAATAGACACATCCCCTAGATATCATTTTTCTTGCCCAAAGGTAGGAAACAAGTTGACCTCTGAAAGCTGAAGTACTACCCCTCCACTCTAGGATAGGTTCATTCAGATACTGAAACTGGACAAATCTATTTTTGCAGTCGACTATGGCATAGCCAGAATGAAGCCAATCTATTCCAAAAATTACATCAAAATCAGTCATCTCTAATTTTACTAAGTCTCCTAATGTAACTTTCTGAGATACCATAATCGAACAGTTCATGTATACCCGCTGGGCTATGATAGTTTTACCCACTGGGGTAGAGACTAAAAAGGGCTCTGCTAGAATTTTGGGACTAACTTCGAAATCAATTGCTATATAAAGAGTAAGAAAATACAAAGAAGCTCTTGGATCAAGCAAAGCGTAAACATCTATATGAAAGATCTATAACGTACCAGTGACCATATCAGGAGAATTTTCCTAATCTTATCGGAATTGAAGAGCATAAAGTCTATTAGGGTGTTGCCCATTGGTGGCGCTGGAAGCGACACCCTACTGGTTCGATCAACCGGACTGAGCCTAAGAACGATTACGTTGACCCTGAAAGCCTGATTGGGGATAATTCTTGACTCTGTGACCTATCTTGCCATATCTGAAATAGACGTCGCTTCCAGCTCTGCAAACACCCTGATGGTTCTTGCCACAAGTCTGACAAAGAGGATAAGTGTTGGCACTGCTAACACTACCCTGAGGTTTAGGGCCTGACGTCTTATCCCTGTTGCCGTCTCCAAATTTTGGCACTAGAGCACTGGATGAGGAAGGAGATGGAATGGATAACTTTGGACTGAACTGAGAATGATTCCCACCTCTGACTTAGGATGAGCAAAGTTGAAACTATCCATCCTTTCTTCTTATTGTGGTTCTATCTCATTTTAATCTTCTGCTCTTCTATCTGTTGAGCATGGATCATAAGCCTGGCTATGTCCATCTCACTAATCAACATCGCGGACCTGCACTCATTGACCACACTATCATTCATTCAAGAAACAAACTTTCTCATCTTAGCCCTTCTGTCTGCAACTACATGAGAGGTGTATCTAGCTAATTGAGTAAACTTAAAAGAATACTCTTTCACTGTTATGTTGCCCTTCCTGAGGTTAATAAACTCTAATACCTTAGCTTCCCTCAGCTCTAGGGGAAATAATCTATCTAAGAAGGCAGTGGAAAACTCCTTCCACTCAATTGGCCCTGCATTTATAGCCCTCTCTGCCTTCCAATACTTGAAAAATGTGTGAGCCACATCCTACAACTGGTATACAGCTAGCTCAGCACTCTCACTAGTAGTAATCCCCATGATATCTGTAACCTTCTGAACCTAATCAAGGAATTCCTGAGGGTCTTCATCTGTCTTAGACCTAAAAAAGGCTGGAGAATTCATTCAGGTGAAGTCCCGAATCCTAACTGTAGCCGTGTTGGCCACTGGGTTGGCCGAAATAGCAGCTGGCCAATTATTCTGGGCAATAATTAAATTAGCAAGAGTAGTGAATACAGCTCAAAAATCTGCATGAGAAACATGTTCATCCAAGGGATCTACATGGACGGGATGAGGGGCTGACTGATTTTCGTTTCATCTTTTGGGAGGCACGTTCTATAAAAGAAAATAGAGAAACGAATTAAACTAAGAGTTATATTTGAGCTCATGCTCACTGGCACAACATGAATACTGAAAGAAGGAAAATTTTTCCTAAAACATCTAATAGCCTCATATACATAAATGTGGCGTGCAACACACCCATGCACAAGACTCTACTAGATGTGGCTTTTGAGAATTCCTAGGACACTGTTGAACCTTAGGCTTTGATACCATGTTTGTAATGTCCCGAGCCTGATGTCCCAGATGCTACACATTCTAACAATCCCGAAGGACCACTAGATAACCCATGATAGGTACCTGTTGTAATAACTGTATAATAACACTGTAAATATGGAATAATGGGCTAAAAACATGCCATAAGGTTCGAAACTGTAATACTGATATAAAAGTAAAATATGGTATAACAATTCCAAAAATTGATTACAAATACTGCAGTCTGAATATCCAGTCTGAAACTCTCTAAACTGTCTGAATAAGGAGATGATGGGACATGCTCCTAACTAACTCCAACTGCTAAAATAAACTAAGTGTTAAAAGAATGAAATAGTCAAGTAATAACATCCTCGAATGTTGAGGACTCACTATTAGTCTGTCTGCTGAATGTTTGATCTACTAAGGGTGCTCTGGATCTCATGATTTTGAACCTATGGTATAAAACACCATAGCGCAAGATAAAAGTATGTGTCAGTACATGGAAATATACTGGTATGCAAGTGAGATGGGCTGAATGCAAGGGTTCATATTCATGAACAATACCAACTGACTGAGTAACATGAATGTGAGAATACATGCATCGATACGTAACTGTAAATAAGATCATGATAATACTGACTAATGAGTCTGAATACTGATAATCTGAGTTTCTTATAAGTGATATACTGTTAATTAAGTGGTTGTGTCTGACAGTCCTGATTCTGATGGAACTAGCTGAGTTCCGTACTGAACTGAGTAACTGTATCTAACAGTCATGAATCTGAAGAACTATCTGAGTTCTTTTGCTGAGACAAAGGCTGAGACTGTGGGAAGTAGTCATCTAACCGACATGTCCCTTTTTTGTATAGAGTTGGGGTCCTATCTATAACCCTAATTGGAAGGGTGTCAATACAGTGCCACTGGTAAGGACAAGTTGTGAGTGACCCTTATCTGGAAGTGTCCCCAAAGGAGAATGGTGGGACCTCAACTGGCAGTGTTAATCTACCTCACCCTCAACTGTCAGTGTTGATGTCTCAACCTCTGCTCTCTACATAGTTCTGGAATGCAAGGATTTGCTTCTAAGGTTCACACCCTCAACTTTCAGTGTGTGCCCTTATCCTTGGGTTCGCTCGATGCTAAATCCTATTCCCAACTGAATATACATTGAACTAATTATACTAAAATGAACTGGACTGAGTTAACTGAGTTCCATGGACTGACAGAATGTTACTGAATTCTGTTAACTATCTGAGTTCATGAGATTACTGAGTTTTGCCTGAGTCATGTAACTAACTGAATTCTACTGAGTTCTGAAACTAACTGAGAATACTACTGATCATGGTTTGACTGAGGTTATCATAAAACTTACACTGGCTCTAGGCACATAGCTAAATTGTCGGGTACAAGTACCCTCATTACTCAATAGCATGAAACAGACAAGACATGACACTTCTTGAACACATGACCATAGTAAACAATTCATAGTACAAACGTTAGGGATTTTCATGAAGTATTGGTATGTCATAAGCTTACACTTGACTAGGAATGCATATAAACATGTCATAATTTCATAAGACTAATCTCATGAGATCTACATCAATCCATTTCAATGCATAACAATAACATGGGGGTCATTTTGAACATAAGCGTAAAACATGGATTCATCAATTTGGTCATAATTAAGTCATAAGTCAAAATTCCTATTCTCTTAGGAATTTTATCAAACACCTTGCATGCATAACTGTAGGCTTAGGCATGAATATTAAAACAACACATTATGGCAACATCTTACACTTCCAAATTCAAGAATTCCAACACATACTAACATATTTTCATGATGTTTATTAAAGATTCCAACTTGGAAGTCAAACAACAACATAAACATGGATATAATTCAATTCATAACATGGAATTCAAAGTTTATATTTTTAAAAGGGTTTCTTGAGCTTCATGGGTGAAAGAAACCCATGAATCAACACTTAACTTACCTTAGATGGAAGTTTCTTAAATATTAACGGTGGAATCTTCTGGATTAGAACCTTCAATTGAAAACCCTAGACTTGTTCTTGAGGGAATTTGAGAGAAACAACTATATTTGTGTAAAAACCTAACTGAATCTCGTGTTATAGGCTTATATAGGGAAGGGGAGATTGACCCCTTTTCCCTGAAAGTCCCAAACATTTAATGACTAAAACTAGGCACCGATGCATTGAGCAACGCAGTGTGTCGATGGCTTTGACACGATACCCGACGCGTGGCACCATGATCGCACCAAGCCTTAGTAATAATTACTCTAGCATCCTACAACAATGTTAACCAACATGATAGGTGATGCGGAGCGCCAAGATCGCGTTGGTCCACTATTTTGTGACACCAAACGTGGTCTAAACGAAGTCCAAAAAATCTAAAACTCATTCGGGAACACCTAATGACCTTCCTAATCATGAATCAACAAATATACAGACCATCAAATGACATTAAGGTCACGAAATAAGATTGGCAACTTTCGAAGGCCAAAAAAAAAAACTAAGTCTAAAATCTTAGCTAGCATATTCCAAGTCTGAGACCCCTTGACAAGCCTAAAAAGATGAATTAAGCATAGAAATTTTGCGGGGTCTTACAAACTTTTGGCCCTTTTCTATTAATATGTGGTGCATAGCCAAAGCACACCTAGGGGGTGTGCGGAGCACGCCAATAGCACACCTTGTCAAGTTGTTATTTGAGATTGCCATGTGACACATGGCCTTTGCATGGTCTTAGTTTTTCACTCATGTATCTGATTAGGGAAAAATTGGTATCGTTTGACAGCTAATTTAATTATCTATTACTTGGTGGGTTTTGAGGTGCAAAATTCCACATATGTTAAAAGATATAAATGTCCAAAGTTGACCCTTGTAGGATCGAACACCAAATTTTTGCCGAATCAAAGGCTCTTAGTCAATATTACTCTAAGTGATTCCCATGAACATTTTTCACCTCGATAGAACTTTAACTCTAGGATAATGATCATAACACGTGTATTCAAATATAAATGATAGGACTAGAGTTTATTCATGAAGGAACAACGGTTCAATTTCTAGTTTAAAAAATACAGGGTGTTACATAGATACGAGCTAACCTCTTGGAACTGAAGGAGATCTAAATAGGGAAGAAATATGTCAACTTTTCGAATAGATCCAAAATAACCCAAATACCATCGAAACCATACGAGGTGCGAGGTAAACCATTAAGAAATTCCATAGTATTCTGCTCCCACTTCCACTTGAGAATGAGCAACTTTTGAATCAAGCCACCAGGTCTCTGTTGCTTGACCTTCACCTGCTGATAACATGGGAAACAAGCTACAAAGTATGCCATATCTCTCTTCATACCATTCCACCAATAATTCTTCCTCAAATCTCTATACATCTAAGTTGTACCCAAGTGAATAGTATTCTTGAAGCTGTGAGCCTCATGTAAAATTTATTGAATCAAATCATCAACCCTCTAAATCAAATACAGCTATTAAATCTCAAAGCATTCACAGAATATATGGTATACCTGTTGGACTCACCACTCAACACTAATCATGGATGATGCAAAGTCTCATATCCTTCAACTGACAACTCTGAATATACTCAAATAAAGTAGACCTCACCTCAATACTAGCAAGAATCCTCCTAGAGACTGAAATATCAAGTCACGCCATCAAGTTTACTAAGGAATGAACTTTCTATGCCAAAGGCCTCTGAGAAATTAAGATAGAAGCCAAACTAACCATACTCATTGTCTTCCATCTTAAGGCATCTGCTACCATGTTTGTCTTGCCCAAATGATACCAAATAGAGATTTCATAATCCTTAAGAAACTTCATCCATCTATGTTTCCTAGAATTAAGCTCCCTCTGAGTCATAAGATGCTAAAGACTACGATGATCCATGAAAATCTCACAATGCATGACATAAGGATAATGTCTCCATATCATATGGTCAAAAACTACCACCGTCAACTTTAATTCATGTGTGGGGTAATTGTTCTCATGCAACTTCAACTGCCTTGATGCATTAGCAATAACGCAACCCTGCTGCATCAACATAAAACCTAGACCAACACCAGAAGCATCATAATATATGTTGAATCCTTCACCCTAAAAGGAAGAACCAAAAAAGGACCTAAAATGAGTAATCCCTTGAGCTTCCTAAAGATCGACTCACACTCCTTGGACCATTGGAAAGGAACCTCTTTTCAAATTAATCTAGTCATCGATGCTACAATAGTAGCAAACCTCTCAATAAACCATCAATAATAATCGGTCGTACCAATGAAGATACAAAACTCAGGCAAAGATGTAGGCCTGGCCCAATCACGAATAGCATCAATCTTTGTTGGACCATAATCCTATGAAATGACATGCCAAAGGAATGAATCTGACTCAAGCCAAAACTCACACATAGAGAATTTGGAAAAGTCTATTATATCTCAAAGTATAGAGCACAATCCTTAAATGTTATATATGTCCATCTCAACTCCTCGAATACAAATGGATGCCATCAATGAACACAATCACAAAACAATCCAAATAAGGCTTGAACACACGTTTTATAAAATCCATAAATGTGACTAGGAATTGGTCAACCCTAAAAATTTGCTAAGAACTCATAATGACCATACAAGATCCTAAAGGCTGTATTTGGGATATCTTTAGCCCTAATCCACAATTGATGGCAATTGAACCTCAAGTAAATCTTAGAGAACACCACCGCTCCCTGAAGCTGGTCAAAAAAATCATCATTATGAGGCATAGAATAGCAGTTCTTCACTGTCACCTTATTAAGATTCCTATAATCAATTTACATATACATGGAACTAGCCTTCTTTTTTACGAACAAGATAGGAACTCCTAAAGAGACATACTTGGTCTAATAAAACCCTTACCTAAAAGATCCTAAAGATGATAATTTAGCTCCTTAAGCTTGACAGGAGCCCAATGGTAAGGTGAAATAAAATAGGTTAGGTTCTCATCTCAAGATCAATAACAAATTCATTATCACGCACTGGAGGAAGACAAGGTAGATATGTAGAGAAAATATTAGGAAACTCATGAACTATAGGATTGGAGTCGAGTGACAAACTCTCTACACTAACATCATGAATATCAGTGAGATAAGATTTTCAAACCATCAAAATAAGTCTCCTAGCACGAAAATAAAAAATAATCACCATTGGCTCGTGGTTAATAGCATCCTTCCATACAATCGGGGGTATGCCAGGTATGACTAAGGTAATAGTCTTGGAAATATAATCCAAGGCCCCATTATTATAGGATAAGTTCATGCCCAGAATCATATCAAAATCCTTCATACCTAACATAAGAAGATCAACTTGAGTATCAAACTCTCGAACAATCACAACACATTCTATATAAAAACTGATATACTACAAAATAATCACTTACAGGATCAGATACACATAATGGCATAGATAAGGAATCCCAACATAACTCTAACTATGGTGTATAATAAGTAAACACATAAGAATAAGTTGAAATTGGATCAAATAAAGCAAAAACTAAATAATGGAACACAAAGATCATACCTGTGATAAAAATATTCAAAGACTCAGCCTCGGGTCTAGTAGGTATGACATATAAAGACCACACATGCAACCTAGCTAGGCTTCTAACTGATCTACTATCCTACCTATCTGAGAACCTCCATGAGCACCAGGGAGACCACCCCAATGACCATGCATACCACCTCTAGCTAGGGATAGAATTTCTCAAATTGGTTGAACACTTTGAGATGAAGGAACTATTTCTCCACAACTGTGGCAATCTCTCAAGAAATAGCCAAAATCCCATAACCATACCATGCCTCAGGCATTGTATAAAAACCAAAAGATTTGGCTGACCCAAAATAACCATAATGCTAGAATAACTAGAAAACAAACCCCTCAAAGGCTGACCACTACTCTGGCTAGGATGGCCACTAAAACTAGACTAGCCTCCATCGGTAGTCTGAAGTGCAGCCTAAACCAACCTACTAGATTTACCCTGATGCTGATACAGTTGATGCAAAGAGTACCTACCTTTAGAATTTCCACCTCTGAACTGTGATCCACTATTGATCCCACTGAAACTATCCTGATATTTTGACCTCTTATCGCTGCCACCGTGTACCTCGTGATGTATATTGTAATGACCCTCAAGGTTATTTTTACATTTTTACCTATTTTTTATATTTAGAGTTTTCTTATATTTTCCCTTAGTCATTCAAAAATTCCTAGAACTAACAGTTCCATTATCAGGCAATTTGATTGGTTTTTAGAGCCAATTCCCTATTTCAAAGTTTTTGTTGGTTCAAATTGGCTATCGGGCAAAAACATCAGCCAAATGACCTAGTATGCTTATTTTGTATGTTTTGACTACTTTGGAACATTGGTTTTAGGCTAGATGGACCCTTGGTTCAGGTCTTGAGGATCTCGAACTTATTTTGAGCTACTGACCCAAAGTTAATAAAAATGGCAAGTGGGTGTGGGAACCAGTTTTCATCAAAACGATCTCGAAATGAAATTTCAATTGTGCCATTAAGTTCTAAATGTCAAATTTGATAGGGTTGTGTATACAGGATTTTAATGAATCCTGAGAGATTAGTAGAGACTTGAAAAAAATTCCAAGTCTCAGGTGGTGCTGGTGCATCGCATATATGACCAGTCAGTTGCTTAAGTAACATGGCTTGGCCCACTAGTAACGCATAAGCAAGGCACATGTCACCTAATAGAATACTATATAAGCACTACCAGGGTCACACATGTCACAAATACTGAGTCTACAAGTATCACTTAAGCATCACTTGGTTACTTAACAGACCCAGTGTTCGCTTAAGCGACACTTATGGACCTAGGAAGGGCATAAATACCCACTTAGCCTAATTTTCACCAATTTTCATCAATTCTCTATAATTGTAAACCCTAAAAAGTGGGAAAACTTAGGAGAATCACATGCGGGTTATTTTAGAGATTGGATAAAGTTAATTACACATTTCTTCTTCTAATTTGTGGTAAGCTTCCATTAATTTCTTAATAGAATCCTTCATCTTTTTCTAAAATCCGTAGAATCTTGGTGGCTTGATTAAATCACCATTTGAGAATGAAATTCACCCATTTTTTTAGGGTAGATATTCCTTGAGCATAGAGGGACGCTTTGTTGGTTTTGATAGTGCGATTTTGTAAATGGGCCCCATATGGGATTTTTACATTATTTTGGACCTAAAGCACAATAGAATATTGGTATCTTTAATTTTGCATAATTGTTCTCATTTTGATGAGTATATTGTTATTTCAATAGCATGTTACCTTGTGGAAGTTTCTCAAAATGGAAATTAGTGGTTTAGTAAATTCTTTGGGATTTTCTTTGACGTTCAGGTATGCTTGTATTACCCTCTAGATAGATTGAGCTACTTAGTAATATGCTTATGATATTTTTATAGATATGGGGTAGGGTGTAGATGTTGTAGATATGATTGAAACTATTTGGATTAGTGGGACTATTTTGGCTATCTTGAAACTGTAATTTAGGCATAATTGACTTAGTTGCTCATGTTTTAAGGAGAAATTCTATCTTAGGGATAATTATAAATCATTTCACATCCAAAAATTATTTTTGATACTTTATCCTAGTTTGGGATAGAATTTTCCAAAAATAGATTTTGTGAATTAGAAGTGGGGCCCTGTGGCCTCCTTAGGATAAGACTTGAGTTAGTTTTTGTATGCTTATTTACGTATGATATACCCTTACTAATGCTTATTTTTTTACTTTGATGCAATCAAATAATTATTGAATGCATTATTTTGGTAGTTGAGCATTAGTTTTAATTTTGGGTAAGGTTTAGTGGTTAAGTATTATGATTTAAGCCTCATTTGTTTGCACTTAATGGAGGTCTGAATCTGAATGGTTCAAACTTCAGACCATTAAGTGCATTTGTTTTTTATTGAGGTTTTAACTCTTAATATGTCTGAATAGGTCTTAATCATTCAGATCTAGAACCAAGTCTTAATAGGTCTGAAGGGATATTCTAGTGTTGGATAATATTCACCACTCTATTCATATTCAGCAGTCACCACCACTAACCACCTCTTCTACCATCACCATTGTAAACCACCACCCATTACCACCAACCACCTCCATCATCACAACCTCCATCGATAAGAAATACTTCTACCAACCATAATTGTCAACTACTACCACACCTACTACCGCTTTTATTCTAATTATATTCACCGCCACCACTGCCGTCAACAACACCACAATCAGCAACCACTACCAGCCAATCCCTACTACCAACCAACTCATCTATCACAACTAGCACTACACTAACTACCACTAATAAATCACAATCTCTACACATTCTTTGGCCGACACCACCATTGTCACTAGTAACACCACCTCTACTACCACTTCAACCAGTACCATCACTATAATTTATCTCTACTAACAACCATCTCCACCATCATAACAAATAACATCTCCAATTAGCACCAACACATCATCAATCACCATGCATTCATGTTTCAGCCAACACAATTAACACCTTAAACTACTAACATCAAGCAATGTCACATCACAACAACCACCACCACCACCATCAATCGCCACTATCATAACAATCACTACAATACCAACCATCACAATTATCACCACCAACATTATTAATCACTAATATCAATCATCGTCACCGCAACCACCATTATAAGTCATCTCTACTATCACTAACAAACATAAATATTTTTTCTCAATCAAATACTAATAATTTTTTTGTATTAAATTACATACTTTTTTAATATATAATTAATTTTTTATTTGAATTGTAAATTTTATTTTATTATGTATACAAATAAATTTGTTTTACACATTCAGATGTTGAAAAACAAACAGTCTTAATCATTCAGTTTTCAGATCTAGAGACGACATCTTAATCATTTAGATATGCATTCAGATTCAGACGTCTGAATCTTAAAAACACTAAATGGATCCTTAGTGATATGGTTTATGACTATGGTTTATTTATATGGTCTATTGATATATGAGTCTCGATTCAAGTCCAGCATTGGAAAATAATATTGATAATATGAGTTCCAGATCAAGTCCAAAAATTAATGATGCTATTGATAATATGAGTTTTGGTTCAAGTTCGACAAATAATGTCATGATGGTAATTCTGTTGAGTATGTTATGAAGAAAATGATATGGGTTCTGGTTTAGGTTTTGCATTGAGAGTTGGGCATGGTATAATTTGGTAAGGATGGATTGATGGTTATAGCTAACATTCGGTAGAGTTATGAATTTTAGTTATTTATTTTCCCTTAATTGTACCCTTTGGGCTTATCGAGACTGTATTTGGTTATTTACTTTTTCACACTTATTAGCTTATGGGGGGAAATTTTGTAGTTGTATATGTGTTATATCTATGTTACTATTCCAGATTTATTTATTTATTCATGTGCAAAAGTGTTGGAGCTTAATTCAGTGTTTGCCCTATTACCTTGACTTAGTTTACTTTATTTGAATCTAATTGTATTTATACCATAATTTATATCATTGGGACAATGACGCCTACCAAGTACCAGTGGTTTTGGTACTCATACTACACTTTTGTACCTTTTGGGTACATATCCAAGTACTAGTTGCCACTATTGACATGACGCTCGTACAGGGTTGATTTTTGAGATTGGTTGAGCTCTTTGAGTTGGAGATCCCCTTTTTTTTTCTATTTATCTATGTCTAGTATTCATTTTCTAAATAGATTTTATTTGACTATTAGTAATTATAGTTCATTTGTAGTAGTTCTTGTACTAATATTACTAAGTATTAGGATGGTTGTTTCTCTTTTATCCATCTATTAGAATGTTATGACTACTTTATTAATTTTTTAACTTTTTAAATGTTAATTTTAAGATTTTATGTCATTTCAAACCAAGTTAGCCCATTATATGTAGCTTTAGGCTACGGTTTGGCTTACCTACTAGTGGGATAAAGTAGGTGCCATCATGACTTGTAAATTAAGTCATGAAAAATTTGTATCAGAGCCTAGATTTCACAAGTATTATTGGTACTTGAGAAAGTGTCTTGTAGAGTCCTGCGAATTAGAACAATGATGTTTATTTCTTATATTTGGGAGTTTATAGGACATTTTTAGAAGTTCTTCACTTCTTTCACTCATTTTGTGCTAAGAGTCTGAGTTGGTTTCTAAAGTATTCCCTTGGTTTAACTCTTTTGTACATGGCTAGGATGCGTGTTACTACTACACATGACGAGGGTCCTAAGATTAAGCCTAGGGATCCTATCACTATTCTTTAATGACCTAGACGTCATGGAAAACCCAGGGATGTATCCCCATCTAGGGTCCGAGATAGTGGGCATTCTCCAGACCCTATTCCTACCTACGATCTAGAAATTCTTCCGCCCCCAGACAGCGGTAGGCTAAGGACCATCCCAGGATCTACTGGGTTTATTTATTCTTTGGTGCTCAAGGATGATTTGGTTTAACTTTTGGGATTGGTCGGTGGTGCACCATCTAGTGGTGCACATTCTATGAATCAAACTGCTACTGAGGTGGAGGCACATCCTATAGCTATGGCTCCTAAAGTTGAGGTCCCTCCTGTGCTAGTGGTTACCCAACCTATAGTTACCCAGCCGATTGTTTCTCAGCTTATGGTTACCCAGCTTGCTATGTTTGTAGAGGAGCATAAGATATTAGGTAGGTTCTTAAGATTAGCTCTTCCTAGGTTTATGGTGCACCCGATGAGAATACGCATGAGTACTTAATTGTTTGTGAATATAGGCTCTGTAATTTAAGCCTAGTGTAGACTCGTGTTGTGAATTACACTACCTTTAAGATAGTAGCTTGACATAAGTAGAGAGGTCATCTTGATTCCAATCCTGTTGTATCTTCCCCATTGACATGGACATAATTCTTCGAGATCTTCTTAGAGAAGTATATACCTCATAGTCTTAGGGATCTCTCGATGGATTAGTTCTCGAGGTTAGATCAAGGCTCTATGACTTTTTTCGAGTATGAGGATCAATTTCATGATTTGGCTAGGCATGTTACTTCTATTTTGACTACTAACTATGAGAGAGTTTGTTTCTTTGTTTTGAGTATTGAGACTTTCTCTTTGTATGTTTACATAGAGTTTGGTTGTTGCGGGTAGGTTTTTTACTGGGGTTTCAAATCATGCTCAGGTTATGAAGAAGATGCATCACGAGGCCTAAGGGAGAAATAATAAAAGGCTATGATATCAGGGTAGTGTTAATGGGAGTTTTATTGGCTCATAATTTAGAGATGGTGGCTCTTAGGTTAAGTACCCATATCATCCATATCAACATCAGGTCAGTCTAGTAGGCCAGTTCAAGTAACACTTTATACTATCAATGAAGGTCAGTCTAGTTTCACTGATTGTCTTATCGGGGGTAGGGGTCAGTCTTTGAGAGGTTCGTATTTAGGTTATTCTAGTTATGGTAGTTATTCAAATCCATCCAAATATTCTAGTTTCAGTACAGTTCCTGGGGCATGTTATGGTGGTGGAGCTTTTGGTTATTTCTTAAGATAGTGCCCCAATGATGTGTGAGCAGATGCTAATACATTTGAGGCTTTTAACTAAGAATAATATCAAAGTCTTAAGCAACTTTTGTCATTTTTGATTGTTTTCTCTTTGATATTACAGTAAAAGTTGAGATACAAGAGAATCATCAATTATGAGAGTAAAGGAGTTGATTTCTGAGCAAGTAGAGAAGGAAGAATAGCTGAAGACTTGTCTGATAAGTCGCCAGCTTTGTGATAAGCTATCAAAGTTACCGTCAGGCTTAGACAGAGAATGGCCTTCAGTTGGAATTTATGACGACATCTGTGATAGGCCGTTAGAAGTGTGATAAGCGGTCAGTCTCATCGTCAGGTTTAGACAGAGAATGTCCTTCAGCTGGAATATATGACAACATTTATGATAGGCCGTCAAAAGTGTGATAAGTTGTCAGTCTCGTCGTCAGCCTTAGGAAGGGAATGGATTTTGAAGTAAAGAAGTGACGACATCTATGATAAGTCATCACATGTCTGATAAGCCGTCAAGCCTCATTGTAATCCCAAGGCAGAGATTATCAAAGTGAAGAGGAGCTGACGGCATTCCTGATAAGCCATCAGACTCTTGATACGCCGTCACACACATCGTCACCTATCTGAGAAAATAATGTGATCTATGATTTTGTTTCCATAATTAGACTGAAGTATTTAAAGTATATGTTAGGGTTTTTATTCATCATTGGGGACATCTGGAACTCACATTTTGAACACTTTTCTCTCTATCTTCTGACTTTAATTCTTTAGAGAGATTATTACAATTGTTTTGGGATTTTCTACTGTGATTAAAATTGAGAAACACTAGTGGCTATTCATCTTGATATAAGATTATCTATAGAATTATGAATTCAACTTGTTGTCTAGCATATTTTATTATGAGTGGCTAAATTCCCCTAACCTGAGTTGTGGGATCTATGGGTTTGGGTTTGTAACATAACTAGGTGTTCGAGATTCTAACGGTGGTAGGAATTTCTTGTTAATTCCATTATTTTACATGATGACTATTGGTTGCAAATAATAGACTTTGCTTACGGGTGATTTGCTTGAGATAATAAATCAACCCTAGTAAGAAGTGAATTATCAACTGGGACTTGGAAGCATTAAACTTTCATTTAATAATTAAGGCTGTAACAAGATTAATTAACTTTGGATAACATCCTATTATGAAATATAAATTCCCTAAGTTTGAGAGAATTAGGTGATTAAATGTCTAAATAAGTTGAGAAATATTTAGACATAACTTCGATAAGGATAGTCTGTTGTTCCTACCTACCACATGAATCTTGAACCGTTACTAGCGTCTCTCAAATCCCAATACCCATAGTGAACATAACTCTGGTTTTCCTTATCATATTGATTTCAAACACTGAACTGAGAATTAATTATTTGTTACACTTCCAAAACCCTTATTCATAAGAAACTGGTAACTATCAGTTGATTAACCAGCAGATAACTAAAATTCACACCCTATTCCCTATGGGATTCGACCCCAACCTAGTTGGGTTATATATTGACAACGATCGCTTACATTCTTGTAAGAGAGGGGTAGTTTGAGTGTTATCAAAAATGGCACCATTGTCGAGGAATACGGTTGTAAATTGAAGTTTGTTTGCGCTAATTGACTGTTAGTCAAGTTTCCTAGTTTTATGTTTATTTGTTGTTTTTTTTGCAGGACTTTCTTGGTGTATGCCAAGAACCAAAAGTTCTAGAGGACCATTATTACCATTTAATCTGGAACCGTAACTAATCGGCAGAATGGTTGACCAGCAGGAGGCTGACAGGTTAGCGCCTTAGCTACAGCTCAGGTGAAAGTGCAGAATCTCGGTCAACAAGTATGGTATCCAAATCCTGAGGATGAAGATTTAGGAGACAAGGAGTTGTTGAACCTTGGTAACCCAAGGCGTACAGAGCAAATAACTGCACCAGTACAGCATAATGCTAATAGGAACCGTCCATTCTGAGGAAGAAAAGATCACCAACTGGTCCAGTATGACCTTAATGATGATGATGATGGAATGGATGGAGCTGGTGCAACGAATGCATCTATTACTCCACCGTTAGCACCTGGGGTAAAATTCAATATTACGAGTACTATGATTCAACTCCTTAATCTGAAGGGGTTGTTTGATGGACTTCCTGGGGATGACCAAAAATTGCATCTGGTGAACTTTATCACCATTTGTAAATCTTTTGATAACCCAGGAGTGGGTCAGAATGCTATCCGTTTGAGATTATTTATGTTGTCTCTATCTGGGAAGGCAACGTTATGTCTTAATGAGCTGACACCTGATTCTATCACTAACTGGAGACAGTTAAAAGGAGCTTTTCTAGAAAGGTTCTTTCCACCTTCCAAGATAGTACAGATGAGGGATGAGATTAGTAACTTTAGACAACTCCCAACTGGAGCCTTACATTAAACCTGGGAGAGATTCAAAAAAAGGCTGACGCAATGTCCGAACCATAATATGACATACATACACTTAATGGAGACTTTGTACAGGGCTCTTAACTCTGTGACAAAACCAATTATATATAATACTGTTGGTGGTTCGTTTGTTGATCTTACATTCACAGAGGCTTTAGAAATGCTAGAGAGAATGACCAAACAGAGTCGGGCATGGCATACCA
This sequence comes from Capsicum pubescens, assembly GCA_030864215.1. Taxonomy (NCBI): domain Eukaryota; kingdom Viridiplantae; phylum Streptophyta; class Magnoliopsida; order Solanales; family Solanaceae; genus Capsicum; species Capsicum pubescens. The sequence goes on along the minus strand of CM061543.1, from coordinate 150,745,153 downwards.
GAGACTTTATGGTAGCAAGCCCCACTATTTCTATGGGTATGAATGCGGAACAATGCAGAAGAGATGAGGAGCATGATCAAGACATGGCTCACCTAAAAACATAGATGGACTTGCTAACCAAGCATTTACTATCAGGTAAAACTAAGAAAGTAAAGGTTGTGGGATCGCAGGGCAAAGTAAAGTTTGACTCAAAAGAAGAGGCAAACTATGTAAACAATCAGGGGGGTTTCTGAGGTAATAGCCAAGAAAATCAAGGTCAGATTTACTATGATAAGGCTGGATATAAAAATCAGGAACAAGGAAATCGGAGGAGCAATAATGATAGGAGCGGGCTATATGTCCCTCCTAGAAATTGTGAGACTGCTACAACAAGTTCTGAAAAGATTTCCATGGAGGACATGATGGCTAAATTGTTAAAGGGAGTGGAGGCTACCAACTCAGGGGTGACTACCATGAAAACCGATCTGTCCTCTATTAGTCTATTGGTAAACTCGCACTCCACTGTGATCAAACATCTGGAACAGCAAATAAGCCAACTCTCTGTAGTTTTTAACCAGAGAAAAAGTGGAACATTACTTAGTGATATGGTCCAGAATCCACAGAATGATAGCTCATGTATGGAAATTACCACTAGAAGTGATAAGATATTATCTGTCCCTTTTGTGGGCAAAAGTTTGATTGGACATGTGATTGAAGTAGAGAATGAACCCAACGAAGAATTTTTGGTGGATTCTGAGAAACTGGATTGTTCTAATGATGCTTCAGAAAAAGAAGAGAAAGGGCGAGAAGAAAGGTAAGGGTAAGAGAGAGAGGACTGATAGTGATGATAAAAGAAAAGTAGGTAAAAGGGCAAGAAAAAAGGCTAAAAAATAGGAGACGAAAAAGGCGATGATCGAGTCCGTAGTTGACAATGAGAAATGGGAGGCAGCCATCCGAGCGAGAGCCATATGGGCCTCAACTAGTAGGCCCCCAATAACTATTAGGCCAGATACGTCAGAATAGAGAGATACTCCCGATGGAAATAAGGAAGCTGAGGATGCAGCAGCAGGGTCAGGGACCCATCATCCCCAAGCTTGATCTACTCCAGGTATACCCTAACCCTTAGTTCAATTTTTCTTTGATTTTAAGTTGAGGATGTAGGGTGAGTTGTTGTTGTAACATTTTGTAGTTGACTAGGAGAAATACAAGTACCTGAGGCAGTTAACATGGTTTTGTTATTTTGTGAACACCTCTCAAATGGTCTAATTCTTTAACTATGTGATTTGCATCTAATTGTGACCACTGTGCATCTTTGTATGGTATTAGTTCTAGTGTATTGATAACCATTGCTAAACAATTGCATGAACTAGATGAGTTATAACATGTGATATACTAGTATTCCATGTGCGTGTGAGATTTGACTTAGTTTCCTTTGTGTGTTGAATCCAGAACTTGCCCGGTTAGTCTTACCTAGGTTGAATGATAGGGGTTAGGAATGGATCATAGGCCATTTTGATGTTATCCCACTTTAGCCTAAATGACCTTCCCTGTATGCATAATATCCCTTGATCCCTATTTTGAGCATGAATAACCTATTTTTTATTATACCTATCACCTTTCCATTTGTATCACAATGAACCTATTTTGGCCCTGGTCTTCCTTGGACATTGTGCACTGACTTAGGCAAATGGCCTAAGTTGAGGGTGGCTATCATAGGGGTTCATGATGTAAAATGAGTATGAAGAAAGGTAGAATAAAAGAAAAAAATAAAAAACTAGGTGCGGTGGAAAAGAACCAAAAAAAAGTGATTGTAGAAAGGACCGCACCCATCCTGAATATGTGTTATCAAGAAAAGAGAAGAATATAAAAAGGCTAATGAGTGAGACCCCAAAAGCTAGTGTAGTGTCAAGGAGGCTTAGTCACTTTAAATATCATCGAGTATCATACCAACCCCTAGCCTACATTACAAGCCAAAGAGAAGACCTATAGAGATCCTAGCTGACTTGTCTTGAAATCTTGGTAATGAAAATAAGGGAAATCCTATTGTATTCGGCATACACTAATTGGAACCTCATTTTGAGAGAGAGTGTCTTCTGATTGTCCCCATGGTTACATAGGTGATGTTTGATAAAAGTGAAGTGGGACTTCTTTGTAGTGAGGGCACACTGGTTACATTGCTAAGTGCTAACTTGTTTGGATAGTGTAGTCTTGGTACATGCATGGTTGTTTTTTCTGAAATGATGCCATTTATTGATTTTTGTATGTCACATTGTTGTTCTTTAATAACATACATAGTTGTTTTTAAATTAATTGACCTTGGAGATGGTGAAAATGTTTTGAGATAATATGGATGGTTGACTGCTGAATGTGAATTGTATCCTCTTGGTTGTGATTTAGTTTCTTGAGGACAAGCAATTGTTTTAAGTTGAGGGTGTTGTTGTGTTAGCATATGCTAACATATTTGAGGATTTTAACTGAGAATAATTGCAAAGACTTAAGCAACTTTTGTTGTTTTTGATTGTTTTCTCTTTGATATTATAGTAAAAGTCGAGATATAAGAGAATCAGCAATTATGGGAGTAAAAAAGTTGATTTTTGAGTAAGTAGAGAAGGAAGAAGAGTTGACGACTTGTCTGATAAGTCGCCAGCCTTGTGATAAGCTATCAAAGTTGCCATCAGGCTTAGACAGAGAATGTCCTTCAGCTGGAATGTGTGACGACATCTGTGATAGGTCGTTAGAAGTGTGATAAGACATTAGGATCATCGTCAGTCTTAGACAGAGAATGGCATTCAGCTAGAATATGTGACGACATCTGTGATAGGCCGTCAGAAGTATGATAAGCCGTCCGGATTGTTATCAGGCTTAGGCAGGGAATGGATTTTGAAGTGAAGAAGTGATGACATCTCGGATAAGTCATCATATGTCTAATAAGCCGTCAAGCCTCATCGTCATCCCAAGGCAGGGATTATCAAAGTGAAGCTGACGAAATTCTTGATAAGCCATCAGACTCTTAATAAGTTGTCACACACGTCGTCACCTATCCGAGAAAATCTTGTGATCTATGATTTTGTTTCCATAATTAGACTAAAGTATTTAAAACATATGTTAGGGTTTTCATTCATCATCGGGGATATTTGGAACTCATGTTTTGAGAAAATTTCTATCTATCTGCTAACTTTAATTCTTTAGAGAGATTATTACAATTTTTTTGGGATTCTCTACTGTGATCAAATCTGAGAAACACTAGTTTCTATTCATCTTTCTATAATATCATCTATCGAATTATGAATTCAACTTGTTGTCTTGCGTATTTTATTATGAGTGGCTAAATTCCCCTAACCCGTGTTGTGGGATCTATGGGTTTAGGTTTGTAACGTAACTAAGTGTTCAAGATTCTAACGATGGTAGGAACTTCTTGTTAATTCCATTATTTTACATGCTGACTATTGGTTGCAAACAATAGACTTTGCTTACAGGTGATTTGCTTGAGATAAGAAATCAACCCTAGTAAGAATTGAATTATCAACGGGGACTTGAAAGCATTAAACTTCTATTTAATAATTAATGTTTTAACAAGATTAATTAACTTGGGATAACATCCTATTATGAAATATAAATTCCCTAAGTTCGAGAGAATTAGGTAATTAAATGTCTAAATAGGTTGAGAAAAATTTAGACATAACTTTGACAAGGATAGTCTATTGTTCCTACCTACCATAAGAATCTTGAACTGTTACTAGCGTCTGTCAAATCCCAATACCCATAGTGAACATAACTCTGGTTTTCCTTATCATATTGATTTCAAACACTGAACTGAGAAGTAATTATTTGTTACACTTCCAAAAATCCCCATTCATAGGAAACTGGTAACTATCGGTTGATTAACCCATAGATAACTCAAATTCACACCCTATTCCCTGTGGGATTCAACCCCAACCTAGTTGGGTTATATATTGACCATGATCTTTTACATTATTGTAAGTAAGAGAGGTATAGTTTAGGCGTTATCACCCAACCGTAGAGTAATGGTTCCTTCAGCTTAGAGTGTTCCACCAATTTAGGCAGTTTTGCCCCCAACTAAAGGTGGTATTCATGGTTGTAGAGGTGGTTCCCAGGGTGCTCGTGAAGGTTCTCAAGAAGGTATGACATAAATTCGATTAGGAGACGAGTCAGGTGGAAGGCGTGGTTAGTTCTATACAGTACCTGCTAGACCCGAGGCTGAGTCTTTAGATTCTATAATTATAGGTACAATCTTAGTGTGTTGTCATCCGGCTTTTGATTTAATTTATCTAGGATCCACTTTTTCGTATGTGTCTTCTTATTATACCCCAAAGTTAGAGTTATCTTGTGATTCATTATCCATGTCATTGTGTGTATCTACTTCTGTGGATAATTTTTTAGTAGTTGATCGGGTTTTCAAATAATGTGTTGTGACTGTTTGAGAGTTTAATACTTATGTTGATCTTACTATATTAGACATGTTAGATTTTGATGTGATTCTGGAAATGGACTGGTTATCCCATAGCCATGCAATCCTTGATTATTTTGTAAAGATTGTTACTTATTCCATCTTGATGTACCCCCGATCGTATGGCAGGGAGCGATTAGCCACAAGCTAATGGGGATTATTTCTTATATTTATTCTAGGAAGATTATTTTGAGGGGTTGCGAGTCTATCTCTCTTATATTTATGATGTTATCATGGAGTCTGTTACTTTACTTTATTTCTATAGTTTGTGAGTTTCCTAATGTTGATGTTTACCTAAATGATCTACCTGGTCATCCTCCTGAGCGTGATGTTGATTTTGTTATTGATCTTAAGATGGGAACCCCACCTATTTCTGTCCTTATCATATAGTTTCTATCAAGCTTGAGGTGCTAAAGTCTTACCTTTAGTACCTTCTTAGTAACAGTTTCATAAGACTGAGTATGTCTCCTTAGGGGGATCTTGTGCTATTTGTGAAGAAGAAGAATGGTTCAATGGTTCAATGAATATGTGTATTGATTATAGGTAGCTTAATCAGGTGAAAATGAATAAGCAATATTTTATGCCTCACGTTGATGATTTTTTGACTAGCTTCAAGGAGCAGTGGTTTTCTCTAAGATCACTTTGAGTTTTCATTACCATCAACTGAGGATTTGGGTTGAGGATATCCTAAAGAGAGCCTTTAGGACCCATTACGGTCATTATGAGTTCCTAGTGATGTCTTTTGGGTTGACTAATGCCCTAGATACATTTATGAACTTGATGAACCATGTGTTCAAGTTTTATCTTATTTGGATTCTTTTGTGATTATTTTCATCAATTACATCCTTATGTATTTGAGGAGTAGAGAGGAGCATGTGCATCATTTGAGGATTGCGTTCCAGACGTGGAGAGATCATATGCATTTTGCCAAGTTCTCTAAGTGTGAGTTTTGTCTTGAGTCGGTGACATTCCTTGGGCATGTGGTGTCTAAGAATGGGATTATGGTAGACTAAACTACGATTAAGGCTATCTATAATTGAGCTAGACCTACATTTTTGTCTGAGATTTGTAGCTTCATTGGTTAACTGGTTAATATAGATGGTTCATTGAGAATTTTGCTACTATTGCAGCGTCAATGATCAGATTGACTCAAAAGGAATTTCCTTTTCAATGGTCTGAGAAGTGTGAGTTGAGCTTTGGAAAGCTCAAGAGATTTATCAGTTCATCTCTTATTTTGGCTTTTCCTTAAGGGTAAGGGATTCACCATGTATTTTAATGCCTCGCGTGTTGGTTTGGGTTATGTATTAATAAAATAGGGTTGAGTTATTGCTTATACATCAAGGTAGCTGAATTTACAAGAGCATAACTACCCCACTCATGATTTGGAGTTGGCAGCAGTAGTTTTTGAACTTAAGATTCGAAGGCATTATTTTTGTGGTGTGTATTGTGAGATTTTCACAAATCATCATAGTATTCAACATCTTATGACCCAGAGAGAGATTATTTCTAGGTAGTGTAGATTTATGGAGTTTCTTAAGGATTATGATATCTCTATCTTGTATCAACTGAACAAGGTTAACATGATAGTCGATGCCTTGAGCCGAAAGGCATTGAGTATTGGTAGTTTGGCTTGTTTTTTAGTTTCCCTGAGGCTATTGGCATGGGACATTAAGTCCTTATCTAACTTGATGGTGTGACCTGATATGTTGGACCCTAAGAGGGTTCGTGCTAGTTTTGACACAAGGTCTTCTCTATTTGAGATGATTCAGAGTCGCTAGTTTGAAGATAAGAGGCTTTGCATTATTCGTGATGAGGTGTTGAGATATGAGTCCAAAAGGGACACCATAGATTTTGAGGGTGTCTTCAGATTTGATAGTCGCATTTATGTTCCAAGGGTTGATAACTAGATTTAGGAAATTTTACATAAGGATCACAACTCCACATATTCTATTCACCCGAGTATAACTAAGATGTTTAGGGATTTGAGGTAGCATTATTAGTGGAGTGGTATGAAGAGAGATGTGGCAAACTTTGTAAATCATTGCCTATATTGTCAGCAGGTGAAGGTAGAACATTAGTGACAGCGCCCAAGTACACACGCAAGGGTACTGGTCTACCAAGTAGTAAAGTGGCCTTCAAGAAGCCAAGTATCGATCCCACAGGGACTTGTGTTGACAACTATCCAATTCTAGTTTAACAATTGAGAAAAAGTAAACAATAAAGTTTTAGAATTTAAAAAAAAAACTAAACTAAAGTGGAAAAGTAATGACTTTGGATAATAAATGGGTAGAAATCCAGGGTTAAGTCTTAAGAACAATCATACTACATTATTGAACTTCATTCATTAAATCTTTTATCTTGGTTGTTGATTCGTAGGGTTAATCGCACGATTATGGTCTCCCAACCTCTAATCATTTACCTAATTTGAACCTTACAACTACATCATTGAGCGGGGAAGTAATAGTTCAATTAAGTTCTTTAAACTATCATCCTATGTATGAATCAAGTAAGGCATCTAAGTACACCCCTGTCCTAGACACTAATTTGGATTCCTTATTTCATAAAAGAATACAAACTATACTTTGTTTATTCCCATGTTCTATCGTCCTATTCCCTTTCTCGAGTTTACAAGATTGACAATTGATTTATTCTAAGTATATCTAATCCTTAAAATAGTTCAAACAAAAATAAACAAACAACCAATAATGATAATCTACTTAAAAAACTTAATTCAAAATGAAAGTGGTCATGTTCTTGGCCTTAACCCCGGAAAAGGGCATTTAGCCACTAATAGACATAACTGTAATCAAGATAATTGAATACAAGATAAAATCCATTAAAAATCTAAATCAAAGAAATAAAAACTCTATTTGAAGTGTTTTCCATCCCCTCTCCAAGTTACAAAGTCTTCCAAGGTGTTTAGCATCAATTACAAGTGCCATATTTATAGGATGCGAATTTGTTCGTTAGTGGAACAAGCGTCGCATCGCGAGGGCCATTTGACTTTAGTAAGGGTCTAGAAGTGACCTTTTATCTAGTTTACACTATTTTGGGTTCCTTATAAGTCTTTTGGTTTGTATCACGTGCCAATAGGCCTTCTAACGTTCCCTCACTCGCCCAAAATATTTAAGGTATCCCAATTTGTGTCAAGTTGCATATTGTGCTTTCGTTGATCCATTAAGAGCCTTTTTGAGTTGTTTCCACTTTATTTTAAGATTTTATATCCTTAATATATCATCATAATCCATTCACCAAGAATAATATAGTATAAAACACAACAATTTAGAACTCAAAACAACACAACATTCAAGACGGTGAACTAGAAACACGAGCTAAGCATAGGCTAAATTCACATTGAGCTTAAGATTATTGTTTTGAATCTTGTCTTGACACAATTGAACCTTGAACATTATAAGAAAGTTTAACATATAAATACATAATAAAAATCTTAGGAACTCATTAAACACGTTAGAACCCACACGATAGACTAGACAAATACCTAGCTCAAGCTAGTCACATTAGTTTTCTCGGTTGAACTCTAAATGATCAATTTGAATCAAAACTTGTTTGAAAACACTATTAAACATTTTGAACACATACATGGAAACTTACATGCATAATTATATTATTATAAACATATTAAGAACATGAATCATCCTCAAAATAAGGCTAAAAGGGCTAGAATAGTAATGCTAGAATGCATAAATTCATCCAACATCTATTAGATACTTGATCGATGGATTCAGAGGTTGCCATTCCCAAGTAGAAGTGGGAGATAATTACTATATACTTTATAAGTGGTTTATTTTGTACTTTCCGTTGTTTTGATGATATTTGGGTCATTGTGGATAGGTTGTCCAAGTTGTCATATTTTATTCCCATTTAGATGTGCTTCAGTGTCGAGATGTTATCCCATGTCTATGTTAGTGAGATAGTCCATTTGCATGGTGTACCTATATCCATTATTTTATACAAGGGTTTAGTGTTCACTTCTAGATTTTGGAGAGCTTTTTAGCAGTATCTGGGTACTAAAGTGGATCTTAGTACACCTTTCATCCTTAGAATAAATGACAGTCGGAGCGGACTATTTATGTTCTCGAGGATATTCTCCGATCTTGTGTTATGGATTTTGAGGGTTAGTGGGAACAACACGTAGCTTTGGCTGAGTTTGTGTATAATAATAGATATGATTCAAGTTTTGAGGTATCACTTTTTGAGGCTTTATACGATAGGCGATGTCATTCTCTGATTGGATGGTTTGACACTTTCAAGATTAGACCTTGTGGTACTGACCTACTTCAGGAGTAGTTGATAGAGTAAGGGTGATTTAGGACAATTTTAGGTCAGCTCATAGTAGGTAGAAGGCTTATACATATCATAGACTTTGTGCCTTGAGATTTGAAGATAGTGACCGAGTATTCCTCTGTGTATCCACATGAAGGGTGTGATAAAGTTTGGGGGGAAAGGAAATCTCATCCCCCTGATATATTAGACCCATTGAGATTCTCCGTATAGTTGGTGAGGTGGATTATGAGTTAGCCTTCCCTCAGTTTTTGTTATTGTCCTTTAGGTTTTCCATGTCTCTATATTGCAACGATACATTCCTTTCCCTTATTATGTTCTTAGATGGAACTCGGTTAAGTTGGATGAGGAGTTTAACTTCATGGAGGATTCTATGCTCATTTTGGCTTGTAATGTCAGGCGATTATACAGGAAAAATATTCTAGTAGTTAAGGTTCAGTGGAGGAAAATCCTAGTAGAGAAGGATACTTAGGAGATCAAGAGTGAGATACAGACCCAGTATCCCACCTTTTCGAGGCTTCAAGTACATTTTAATCCATTTCTTTCATGGATGAAAGTTCTTTTAGTAGTGGATATTGTACTGACCCTATAGGTCATTTTCTATATTTCTTCCTTTTTTTGTCATTTAGAGATTTCCTAGAGCTGCCTCAAGTTATCTTTATCATTTAGAGATTTCCTAGAGCTACCTCAAGTTATCTTTATCATTTAGAGATTTTCTATAGCTTCCCTAAGTTATTTATGACTTACTAGAATAGATAGTTCGATTATCGGGAAGTTTGTTTGGTTTTTAGAGCCAATTCCCTATTTTATAGTCATGCTGGTTCAAAGTGTCTACCAGGCAAAAACTTTTGTCAAACAACCTCGTACGCCAATTTTTTCAATTCCAATAGCTCTAAAACATTGATTTTAGTCTAGGTTAACCCTTGGTATAGTCCCGAGGCTCCCGACCTCATTTTGATTTTTACCCAGAAGTTAAAAAAATAGCAAGTGGGTTTGGGTCCTACTTTTTGTCAAAACAATCTTGGATGGAAATTTTGACTGCTCTATTGAGTTTGAAACATCAAATTTGATAGTTTATTATAGTTCGTTTGCATATATGTGATATCGGATGAATCCTAAGGGGTTAGCGGAGACTTGCAAAAAATTCCAAGTCTCAGCTGGTGTTGGTGCATCACATACACAACTAGTCAAATGATCTGGTTTGGCCACCAGTATTGCATAAGCAAGGCACATGTTTAGTAAGAGAATGTTGCTTAAGCAATACCAAGTTTGCTCGCAACAAATGTTGAGTCAGTAAGTATCGCTTAATAGATTATTGGTCGCTTAAGCAATCTTCGCTTAAGTGACACAATGTCAGCTTAAGCAAAACCTGTGAACCTAGAAAGGGTATAAATACCCCACTTAACCCGATTTTCACCTTTTTCATCCATTATCTAGAATTGTGAACCCTTAAAAGTGGGAAAACATGGGAAAATTATTTTAGGGTGATTTTGGAGCTTGGGTATAGTAAATTTATGCGTTTCTGCTTTGAACTTGTGGTAAGATTTCATTGATTTCTTAATAGAATCCTTCATCTTTTTCTAAAATCCCTAGAATCTTTGTGGCTTGATTATAGAACCATTAAAACTTGAAATTTACCCATTTTAGGGTAAATGTTCATTGATCATAGAGGGACATTGTGTTGGTTTCGATAGTGTGATTCCATAAATGGGCCCCACATGGGATTTTTACGTAATTTTGGACCTGAAGCATAATAGTGACATATTGGTATCATTGTTCTTGTTTTGATTAGTAGATTGTGATTTTGATCGAGTGGCACCTTGCGGAGGCTTCTCAAAAAGAAAAATCGATGGTGTTGCACTTTTCTTTGGCATTCAGGTAGGCTAGGCTTACCCTCTTCTTAAATTAAGCTATTTTATAGTATTCTTATGATATTATGCTAGTTATGGAGTGGGATTTAGGTGTTGGAGGTATGATTGAAAATATTTGGGTTAGTTGGACTATTTAGGTTATCTTGAAATTGTATTTTAGTTGCTCATGTTTTTGGAAGAATTGCTATCTTAGGGATAAATATGGATTATTTCAGATCTAGAATGAGTTTAGATACCTTAGCCTAGTCCTGGGTAGAATTTGCCACAAATAGATTTCAGAGATTTGAAGTAGGCCCCTTCGACCCTCATTAGGCCAAGACTTTAGTTAGCTCTTGTAGACTTATTTATGCATGATATACCCTTATTAATGCTAATTTTGGGACTTTGAGGAGATTGAATTCTTGTTGAATGCACTATTTTGGTAGTTGAGAGTTACTGTTAATCCTGAGTAAAGTACGGTGGTTAAACATTGTTATTTAGTGATATGGCTTATGACTATAGTTTATAGATATAGTCTATTGATATATGAGTATCAGTTTAAGTCAGGCATTTGATGATGATGTTGATAATATGAGTTTCTGTTTAAGTCTAAGAATTGAAGATGATATATATAATATGAGTTTTGGTTCAAGTTTGAAAAATGATGTTATGATATGATACTATTGAGGATGTTATGATGATAATAGATGGGAAACAGTTTGAGTCTAGCATTGAGAGTTGTTCCTAATATGATTTGGTATGGATGGGTTTACGGTTATTGCTAATGTCCGGTAAATTTATGGATCTTCGATTGTTTATTTTCCCTTGATTATACCCTCCAAGCTTATGGGGGCCTGCATTGGGTTATTTGATTTTGATTTTCCACACTTATTAGCTTATGGGGGCCAATTTTGTAGTTATAGATGTGTGATCTCTACATTACTATTCCAAATATCAAGTCATAGCCATTGATCTATCCATATTGTATCATATCATAAATAAAATCTCAATGACAGACTTGAATTTGAAATCAATCGCATCATTATAATTATAATTATTTTTCAGACTTGAATCAAAACTCAATATCAGTATCATCATCAATTGCCAGACTTGAACAAGAACTCAATATCAATAAACCACCAGGTTTTACCCAAAATTAGCACCAAGTCTTAAATACCAAACTAACATAAATATTCATGTATCCAATCTCCTCAAATACCAAAATAATTATTTCAAAGGGTATAACATATGTATAAAAGTCTATAAGAGCTAACATGAATCTTGGCCTAAGGTGGTTCCAAGGGGGCCTACTTCTAATCTCAAAAATTCATTCTAAGGAAAATTCTATCTCAGACTAGGCTGAGGTATATAAATTAAATACTAGATGTTAAATAAGCCATAATTAGTCCTAAGATAGAAATTCTACCTAAATCATGTGTAACTAAGTCAAAATGCTTATGTTGCAATTTCTTAATAGGCTAAACCTTCCAAATATCACTAATTATACCAATCATACATCTAATAACTAAAACCCATCCCATATCTTGCAGAGTTTCAGAATTATAATATGAATTAGCTCAATCTATGAAGAAGGTAAACCTAGCCTACTTAAACACCAAAGAAAAGCCCAAAGAATCCTCTAAAATGATGATATTCCCCTTCCGAGAAGGTTCTGCGAGACACCACACTATCAAAATCACAATATACTCATCAAAACAAGAACAATTATATCCATATTGCACTTTTATTCCTCGGGTCCAAAATCACATAAAAATCCCATGTAGGGCCTGCTTGTGAAATTGCACTTTTGAAACTAACAATAGATTCCTCTATGCTCAAGGAATATTTTCCCTCAAGAATGGGTTAAATTCGAGCTCTAATGATTCTATAATCAATCCACTAATATTCTAGGGATTTTGGAAAAAGATAAAGGATTTAATCATTAAATTGATGGAAGCTTACTAAGAATTCAGAGAAGAAATGCATCATTCATGCTTACAAACACTCCAAAATTACCCACTAATAGTTCTCCTAATTTTTCACACTTTTAAGGGTTCTACACTCTTGAAATGGGTGAAAATGGAATAAAATGGGCTAAGTGGGGAATTTATAGTGCTCATGAGTGTCCTAGTGTTGCTTAAAGGGACACTGGGTTGCTTAAGCGCTGGTCTCTTTACAGACACTTACTGAAATAAGTTAACTCAAGTTCTGCCACATGTATGAGTAGGTTAGTGGTTTCCATGGGCATGTACCCAATTTTTAGAAATGGGTCACTTTTTGGCCCGTAATTTTAATAATTAGACCTAGGCTATAAATAGTAGTTTCTCTTTCATTTTTAGACTAACTTTGATGCTAATGATTATACTCTTATGAGTCTGTGTGAGCTTGGAATATCATACATTGAAAAATTATTTAGAAATATTGGTTGCTTGAGAGTGATTCCTATGTGGTCTATGTAGGAGTTTAGGTACTTAGTCGGATATTTAAATTAAGGATTAAGGGTTTAATATACTCTTTGTTTGCTTTTCAATTCCATTTTTGCGTCTATCTTTTTACTTGCTTCCATCTATACACTATCTTTGTTTCTTGTTGTAGTCTATTTTTTATTTTATAGTTTTTTTCCTATCATTTGGTCTAAGAGCAAGGTGTAGATTCATTCTTACAGTTCTATTCTTGCGATGGTTACCTTTCAAAGATTAAAAAATGTCCAAAAATATTGGTACTATTAGAATTAGCATACAAGGTTGTTTGGCCAAAGTTTTTATTCTGCAGCCAACTTTAACCAACAAGGACTTCAAAAGAGGGAATTATCTCTAAAAACCAAATGAATTGCCCGATAACTGAACTGTCAATTCCAACAAGTCACAAAATAACACAGGGCAGCTATAGGAAAGATATAAATTATGAAAATGAGCAAAAATCTAAAAAATGACCTGGAGGGTCATTACAGGAGAAGAGTTGTATTTAAAACCCTAGCTTTATTCAAGGACAAAAATTGGATTAAAGTCATACTTGTGGAGAAGAATAGGGTTCCCCCACCAATAGTTAGCCTTACATACCTTGGAGAAGGAGAACTCAAAGAACCGTGTAGAAAACTACTAGATCCTTCTTAAGAGCTAACCTTTAGAGTGGTGTTCTAGAAACCCTTAGGTTCTTAAGAGAAGAGAGAAGTTGTACAATGAAATTCTATGTTTTACTGATTTTAGCGACTGTTTTATAATGTGGGAGTTAATATCATACAAGGATAGGTTGGAACACCCATAATTGAACAAAGTGTGAATAATAAATCATCTAGAATGAAGGTGTGCATTGAAAACTCCATTGTGCATTTTTACGTGTGCCCTGCAAACCACATTGAGTATGTGGGGTGTGCTTTGCGAACATCATTACACAATGTGGGGTGTGCCTACGCTCTAAATTTCATACTTTGGAAAAAATTTAATTCTCTAGAATTTGGTAATAAGTGTGGCACACAGTCCATAATAGAAGTTGTCTAATATGTCATCCTAATTATTCACATATCTTTGGGATAACATGAACATGGAATAAATTTTTAGTTGTTACATATAGGGTTAAAAAGAGTGTTTCCTGGGTTCTAGCCTGGTTCTTATTATTCTCATGTTTTAATGATTGACAAATTATATTATTGGAACCTGGTCCATGCCAGTCATTTAGATTGGGATTTAGTTATGTTTTAGTGATTGCTTAACCTGGTGGAAGGACTATTTACATGAAACGGATTTCCAATGTAAGATTTGCCCTTTCACGCATTTGTCTTATGAGCCAGTTGTCTAGTATTTTTTGGGGCAATGTCAATACATTAGTGGTATGAGTTTTTTATGGTTTTTTCTAGAACCAACCGATAAGAAAGCTTCTCTCTTAATGCTCATCATATATATACATCATCCATAAGGAAAGAACCTCAGGCTTTGCCACAAACCCAAAACAATTTTTTTCAAGCAAAGGCCTCACCAAATATTACAAGACTCAATAATTTAGAGTCTTTTTACTTAACAGTGATATGTGTTTGTAATGACCTGGTTCTATATTTATGCTCATTTCATCATTTAGAGCTTTCCTATAACTACCCTAAGTCATTTATGACTTGTTGGAATTGACAGTTCGGTTATAGGACAATTTACTTGTTTTTTAGAGCCAAATCTAAATTTTGAGTCCTTTACAGGTTCAAATTAGCTATGGGGAAAAAAATTTAGTCAAATGACCTCATATGCCAATTTTGACTATTCAAACAGCTCCAAAACATCAATTTTAGGTTTGATGGACCGTTGGTTTGGGTTCCAATGCTCCCGGAATCATTTTGGACCATTGGTTAAAAGGTGAAAAAAATTTGCAAGTGGGTGTGGGACCTACATTTTTTTGAAACAACTTTGAATGGGTATTTCGATTGAGCTATTAAGTTTGGAACATTGAATTTTATAGGGTAGCATAGTTCGTTTGCGTATATGAGATTTTAGATGAATCTCGAAGTGTTAGCGGAGACTTGGAATTTCTTCAAGTCTCAGTTGGTGCCAGTGCAAATTCCTTTGATCTCGTAAGCGATCTACCATGCCCAGTCGATGTCTCTGAAGCAACACTTATTGTCTCTAAAGCAATATGCTTGGCAGTGGATCAAGTATTGCCTAAGCAATACTATTGTCGTATATGTGACATCTTCTCAGCAAACTATATATCGTATATGCAATAAGTGGACTGCGTAAGCGATATTGGTGCTAGAGTGAAAGTATTACTTAAGAGACCCAAAGTTCGCTTAAGTGACACTCTTGTACCTGGGCAGGGTATAAATGCCCCATTTAGCCTATTTTGACCATTTTCATCCATTCTTTAGATATTGGAACTCTAAAACTTCTGACAAGCTTAGGGGAAGCATTTGTGAATCATTTTGGATCTTGGATAAAGTTTATTTATGCAATTTTCCAGTGAATTCGAGGTAAGATTCCACTATTTGCATAGTTGACTTCTTCATAACTTTTTTTCAAATCCTTAAAATCTTGTTGGCTTGATTTTAGCACCAACATAGCTCAGAATTCTCTTATTTTTAGGGTAAATATTTCTCGTGCATAATGGGATGTTGTGTTGATTTTGAAAATGCAATTTTGTAAATGGGTACCACACAAAATTTTATGTAATTTTGGACCCAATGCATAATAGTGCAATATGGGTATCATTGTTCTTCTTTTAATGAGTAGATTATGATTTTGATAGAATGGCACCTTGAAAAATCTTCTCAGAAGGGAAAATCGATGATTTAGTGGATTTTTTAAGTTTTTCTTTAGCATCCAAGCAGGATAGGTTTACCCCCTTTAAAGATTGAGTTGTCTCATAGTATAGTTATGATATTATGATAGATATAAGATAGGATTTAGGTGTTGGATATCTAAATGAGAATATTTAGTTTAGTTTGGACCATTTAGGCTATCTTGAGTTTGTAAACTTGGAGTAATTAGCTTAATTATTTATGTCTTAGGTGGTTTGGGCTACATAACACATGTTTAGAGTGGAAATACCTTAGCTACTGAAGTTAGGAAAAATTGCCTTAGTCATTCATGTTTAGGGTGGAATTGTCTATAGTTGCTTAAGTTCAGTGAACTTTCCTTAGTTTCTATTAATTTGGGTATGATTGCCTTAGTGTTCATATATGAGAAGGATTACTATCTTGGGGATATTTGTGGTTTACTTGACATCTAGAAATAAACTTAGATACCTTAGCCTAGTCCGTTATAGAAGTTGCCAAAAATGAATTTTGGGGATTAGAGTGGTCCCTTTTGACCCACCTTAGGACAAGACTTCTTATAGCCTTTTTGGCTTATTTATGTGTAATATACTCTTAATAATAGTTGGTTTAATACTTAAGAAGATTGTATATACATATTTACTGATGTAGTGGATATTGAAGGATTGATGCTAATCTTAGGTATCACTAATGATATTTCTTATATACCTAATTAAGGATATTAATTATAAATATGGCTAATGATATGGATTTTGAATATTATAAACTATATAGCTTGTTGGCATGATTCATGATATAGATATCGACGTGATTAATGATATGTATTATATATACAGTATGGCTTATAGATACGATTAATGACTTAGCTGGAGATTATGAGTATTGGCATTGCCTATGGGAATGGTTATTTTCATGTCATAATAGAGGCAGTATTTACATAGTCTATAGGGTTGTGTTTTTTGTATGTCTTGTTGATGTGGTTTGTGAATATGGTTATAAATATGAGCACCAATTCAAGTTCGACAGCTGATTGTGATATTGATGATATGAGCACTAATTTAAGTTTGGCAATTAATTGTGATATTGATGATATGAGTATCGATTCAAGTTCGTCAATATGATTATGATATTGGTGATACGAGAATTGGCTCAATTTCAACAATTAGGAGTTGTTTATGAAGTGATATAGTATGAATGGATTTTTTGTGAAGGCAGGATAGTTGGTAGATTATGGTTATTATGTCAATTACCTTCCTTGATTGTACCCTCCAGGTTTATGGGGGCCTGCATTGGGTTATTTACTTTTCTGCACTTAATGGCTTATGAGGGATAATTTTATAGATTAATGGTATGTTTGTTATGTTATTATCTCGTGTGCATTCATTTACTTATGTACAACAATGTTGAAGCTCAGTTCTAGATTTGACCTTTTACCTTGACTTGGCTTATTTTATATTGTATATTACCGTATTTGTATCATGACTTAGCATAGTCAGCCTAAGATGCTTACTGAGTACCTATGGTTTTGGTACTCATACTTTACTGTAGTACGTTTTTGGTATAGAACTGAGTATGAGTTATTATTTCTAATTCTATGTCCGTGTAGGGATGACTTAATAGATTGGATGAGCTCTTGGAGTTGGATTTTCCCTTTTTCCTTCTATTTATCTATGTTTAGTATTTCATTTCTGAGACAACTCGTATTGACTATTTCATAACTTGTAGTATATTTGTAATTGCTTTTGTACCAGCATTACTAGGTCATGGAGTGGTTGTTTGTGTTTTATCGATCAGTTGGGTTATATTTATTGTCTTATTATTATTACAAGTCTTAATTATGTTAATTCTGGCCTCATAGGCCACCTTTTACCAAATTAGTCCAATTCTTATTACTTTAAGCTATGATTTAACTTACCTACTGGCGGGGTATGGTGGGTGCCATCTTGATTTATAAATTGGGTTGTGACAAATCGATATCAGAGCCTAGGTTCACTGGTATTGTTGGTACCAGAGCAAGTGTCTAATAGAGTCTTGTCGATCAAAGCGATGACGTTCATTTCTTATCTTTGGGGGGCTATAGAATATTCTTAGGACTTCTTCACTCTTTTACTCATCTCGTGCTAAGAGTTTTGGGTTCGTTTCTAAAGTATTCCTTTGGATTTACTCTTTCACAAATTGCTAAGACACGTGTTACTACTAAATAAGATGAGGGTCCTGAGACTGATCCTAGTTTCATGTCATTGTATGTGGACAACCTGGAGGTCGTGGATAGTATTGAGATGTATTCCAAGCTAGGGGACAGGATAGAGTACTTCACCAGAACCTATTTGTGCCCCTGAGCTAGAGTTTTTTTTTTCCCCATTCATTGGTAGACCAGGGACCAGCCTAGGTTTCCCTAGGATTTATATATTCTTCAGTGCTCAGGGATACTTGGGTTTAGCTTTTGAGATTGGTTGGTAATGCACTATTTGAAGGTACACAGTCTACAAATCAGAGTGGTACTAAGGTAGGGGCGCAGCCTGTGGCTGCGGCTCCTAGAGTTGAGGTTCCTCCTGTGCTAACGGTTGCTCAGCCGGAAGTCACTCAGCCAGTGGTCGCCTAGCCTGAGATGTATGTTGAGAAGAAAAAAATGTTGGGTAGATTTTTATGAGTGGCTCTGCCTAGGTTTTTTAGTGCACCGAGCGAGGATGCTTATGACTTTTGATTGCTTATGAGGATAGGCTTTATAATTTAGGACTAGTTGAGATTCATGGTGTGGACTACACTACTTTTTATTTGGATATGGCATCTCGACATTGGTGGAGAGGTCATCTTGATATAGGCTAGATGGATCTTCCTCTTTGACATAGACTCAGTTCTCTGAGATCTTTTTGGAGAAGTATATGCCTCGCAGCCTTAGGGATCATTTGAGGGATCAATTTTCAAGGTTGGAGTAGGGCTCCATGACTATTATGGAGTATGAGTCTCATTTTCATAAATTAGCTAAGATTAGGAATTCCTCTTTGTATGTCTATATAAAGTTTGGTTGTTGCTAGTAGATCTTTTGTTAATGTTTCTAATCATGTTCATCTTATGGTGGAGATGCATCACAAGGCCTATAGGGGTAGCAATAAGAAGCCACAATATCAGGAAAGGTTTAGTATAAGTCGTAGTAGCTCCCAATTTAGAGGTAGTAGTTCTCAAATTAGGTGCCCTCTATATCAGTTGTATCAACATTAAAGTCAGTCTAGTAGACCCATTTAGGAAGCTTTTTAGATTACTGATAGAGGCCAGTCTAGTTTTAGTGATCGTCTTGGCTAGAGTAGAAGTCAGTCTTTGAGGAGTTTGTCTTTTAATTATTCTAGTCTTGTTAGTTATTTTGTGTCAGCTATATTTTTTGGTTTTGGTTTAGTTCATGGGGAATTTCATGTTTGGGGAGTTCTTGGTCATTTCTATGAGAGTTCTCAAGTCATGGAGTGATTTTTTCTTCAGCTCAGGGTATTCTACCTATTATAACAGTTCATCCCTCGGCTAGGGGTGGTGTACATGGTCATAGGGGTAGACCCCAAGGTTGGAGGCACTTAGGCAGGTAGGACACGAGATTGGTCAGGATCCAGATAGGTGGCAGGCATGGTCAGTTATATGCAGTACCTACTAGACTCGACGCTAAGTCTTTGAATGTTGTTATCAAATGTATGATTTTTGTGTGTCGTTAGTCGGCCTTTGCTTTATTTGATTCGATATCCACTTATTCGTATGTGTCTTCTTATTATACCTCACATCTAGAGTTATCTGGGGATTCATTATCTGTGCCACTATGTGTCTCTACTCCGGCGGGTGATTCTTTAGTAGTGTGTCAGGTTTTTAGATTAGGTGTTGTGATTGATAGAGATGTTGATACTCATGCTGATTTTATTATATTAGACATAGTATAATTTGATGTAATTCTAGGCATAGATTGGTTATCCCACTATATTATAGTCATAGACTGTTTCTCCAATACAGTTACCTTATCCATGCTTGACATACCCCAGTCGTGTAGAAGGGAGCGATTGGCAGCGAACTGAAGAGGATTATTTCTTATGTTTGTGCTAGGAGGCTTATATCGAGGGGTTGCGAGTCTTATCTCACTTATATTCATGACACTAGTGTGGAGAGTCCATCGTTTGTCTTTGTTCCTCATGTTCATAAGATTCCTAATGTTTTCCTACCAATCTACTTGGTATTCCTCCTGTTAGTGATATTAAGTTTGTTATTGATCTTGAGTCGGGCACCCAACCTATTTCTATAGCACTTTACCATATGGCTCCGGCCGAGCTTAAGGAGCAAAATTCTCATCTTCAAGATCGTTTTGGTAAGGGTTTTATTATACCGAGTGTGTCTCCTTGGGGAGTTTTTGTGTTGTTCGAGATGAAGAAGGATGTCTCCATGCATATCTGTAATGATTATAGGCAGCTTAATAAGGTGATAGTTAAGAACTGGTATCCTATGCCTCGCATTTATGATTTTTTTGACTAGCTTCAGGGTGCAACAATATTTTCTAAGATTGATTAGAGGTCCAGCTTCAATCAGTTGAGGATTTGGGCTGAAGATATCCCGAAGATAGCATTTAGGACCCGTTATCGCGATTATGAGTTCCTAGTGATGTATTTTCGATTGACTAATGCCCCAACCATATTTATGGATTTGATGATACACATGTTTAGGACTTATTTATATTTCTTCATGATTGTGTTCATCGATAACTGATGTGTGAACTGATGCTAACACATTTGAGGCTTTTAACTGAGAATAATTGCAAAGTCTTAGCAACTTTTGACATTTTTGATTATTTTATCTTTGATTTTGCAGTAGAAGCTAAGATGCTAGAGAACCAACAAGGAAGGAAGTAAAAGAGTTTAAATCTGAAGTGAAAAGAAGAGAAGTGTGGCTGACGACATTCCTGATAAGTCGCTAGCCCTGTGATAAGTTATCAGCTTCATCGTCAGCCTTAGACAAAGAATGGACCTGAGTTGAGAGTTGTGATGACATTTTGTGATAAGCCGTCAAGGAGATGATAGGTCATCAAAATTGGTGTCATCCTAAGGAAGAACATGAGAACTAAGGTAGAGACGTGATGACATTTGTGATAAGTCATCAAGGAGATGATAGGTCGTCAAAGCCATTTTCAACCTAAGGCAGCAAATACCAAAAGCAAAGAGGAGCTGATAACATTTGTGATAAGTCGTCATCCTCCTTATAGGGCATCACGGATGGCATCACCTATCCGAGGAATTGCTGAACTTTATTATTTTTTTTTCATAATTAGGGTGAACTATTTAAAGCATTGTTTAGGGTTTTCTTATGGGTGCCGAACCTGAGTTTTGAGACACATTTTTTGTTATTTTCTCTCTCTAGTTTCATGGCTTGAAAAAGCAATTAACTTTGAAGAGATTATAATCAATATTCTAGGATTTCTACTTTGATCTAATCTGAGAAACACTCGTTGCTATTCATCTTACTGTAAGTTCATCTTTCAAATTATGAATTCAACTTGTTGTATCGATTATTACATTATGAGTAGATAAATCCCTTTAACCCGAATTATGGGATCTATGGGTTAGGTCTTGGTAAGTTGCTAAGTGTTCAAGATTCTAAAGGTAATAGGACTCCCTGATAATTCTGAGGTTTTAATTATTGTCTATTGGTTGCAAACGATAGATAGCACCTACTTTGATTTGCTTGAGATAAGAAATCAACTATGGTAGGAAGTGAATTAATGACAGGGACTTGGAAGCTACCAACCTTCCATTTAATAATTGATGCTGTAACAAGGTTAATTAACTTGAGGTGAAGTTTGGTCAGTAAATATAAATTCCCTAAGTTCGAGAGGATTAGGTAATTAAATGCTTAAGTAGGTCGAGAGACATTTAGGCTTAACTTCGATAAAGACAATCTGTTGTTCCTACCTATCGTGAGAATCTTGAATCACTATTAGCATCTGTCAAGTACCAAAACCCATAGTGAACATAATTCTGGTTTTCCATAATCTCTTGATAACAAACACTGAAACTAAAGTGACCAACAATTATTTGATGATCATCAAAAAACCCCATTTTATCTTTTCGTATCATTTGTTTGAATTTAACTTGTAGCTTTAGTTTCAAACTAGTTTAATCGCCACTCACATTGTTCCCTGTGGATTCGACCCCGACTCCAAAAGTTGGGTAAATATATTGACGACGACCGCCTTGTACTAAATTGACGTGTAAGTTGAGTGTTATCAAAAATGGCGCCGTTGCCGGGGAATAATTTAGCGTATTTAGTTGGTTTGAAATTTTAGTTTACTTGCTTGAATTCAAACTTGTAAATATTTGTTTAGTTTATTTTTTTATTTATTTTATTTTATTTTTATTTTTCTCACACCCTTCTTGAGATGTCATTCTGGATAGATGGTTTTTTGAGTGATGATGATTCTTGTGACGATTCTTGTTATTATTATGAAGGACCATATTTTGAGACTTGTTGTCCAGATTTACATAGAAGTGCATGGATGGGACCTTCACAATATGATGTGGATACTGTCTTACTTACTGTAACTTGGTGTTTGGCTTGTGGTCAAAGTAATTATATTGATGATATGTGTGCTGTTATGATTCAAGCAAACAAATTGATGAAACGAATCTTTGAGAATTAAGAACAGTTGTAGTTAAAGCTAAAAGAGTTACCACTCCCACCATGTTTACAATGGCTAAACAAAGAAGAATATGAGGGGGACATTGGCCAATTTGAGGAGAAAACTCAAGAATCACAACCACTCTATTGTCATCTTGATCTTGAGACTGACATTGAGAAGATGAATAAAAGTGAGTGTGTAGTAGATAGTGTAAATTTTGAAGTAGAATTAGTTGGGCCTCACTCGAAGCATTTTTCCATATTATGTTTAGATAATATCTTGTCTGTGGAATCATCTAAAATAGTGGAAGAGTGTAAAGATGAGGAACAAAATTCCTATATTCTTTATTTTACACTTGATTAGCAATATAAAAACATACCTCACTTTAAGGCCGAGTTGTTTACCACGCTCAATCCATTACTCGACTTCTTAATTTTTGTACCACCCCCTTATGATCGATGCAAGAAGATGGACTCTAAGTTGGGGGTGAAATTAAAATCGTCTAAGTGAAGGGATAAAGTATGAAGTACTTTTAAGGTATCTTGATGAATTCTGAGTAGTCAAGATAACCTAGTCGTGCCGCGATACTAAATTAGGCGCTTCTTGGGAGGTAGCCCAAGGTATTTTGTTGTTTGTATTCAAATTATATTATTGACATCAGATCTTTGCACCCATGGTGCCACAGGTATGCTTTTGACTCTCTTGTTTTGGTTTAACGTATTACGGACAATGTATGAGTATAAGTTAAGGGTGGGACTACTTGTGGGTGCTGATGTCCTCTTGGGGTTTTTGTTGTCGTGACTCTTTTCCCCGGAGTATTTTTCCTAGTAGAGCTGGCATGTTTAGGCGTATTGTGATTTGTTAAAAAATATTGTAGTTGACTTGGAGAAATACAAGTACCTTAGGCAGTTAACATATTTTTTGTGATTTTTGACCACCTCTCTAATGGACTGAGTATTTAACTGTGTGAATTGCATATGATTGTGACCACTGTGCATCTTTGTATGGCATTAGTTTTAGTGATGCAGTAATCATTGCTAAACAGCTGCATGAACTGAATGAGTAGTAGCTTGTGATATACTTATGTTCCAAGTGCGTGTGAGATCTTACTCAGTTCCCGTTGTATGTTGAAATCCATAACTTGCCCGGTTAGTCTTACCTTGGTTGAAGGATAGGGGTTAGGAAAGGATCATAGGCCGTTTTGATATTATCTCACTGTTAGACTAAATAACCTTCCCTGTATGTAGAATATCCCTTGAACCCTACTTTGAGCCTAATTAGCCTATTTCTTTTTGTGACACCTGTCGCTTTTCCAATTTATATCATAATGAACCTCTTTTGGCCCTGGTCCTCCTTGGAAACTGTGTACCTTGACTTAGGCAAATGGCCTAAACTGAGGGTGGCTATCTTAGGGGTGCGTAATGTAAAATGAGTAGGAAGAAAGGTAGAGTAAAAGAAAGGAATAAAAGGTTGAGTGTTGTAGAAAAAAGAAAGAAAAAGAAAAGTTGTGAAAAAAAAGTGATTGTAGAAAAGACCGCACCCATCCTGAATAAGTGTGATCAAGAAAAGAGAAGAATAGAAAAAGGCTAATGAGTAAAACTCCAAAAAGCTAGTGTAGTGTCAAGGAGGCTTAGTCACTTTAAATATCATCGAGTATCATACCATCCCCTAGACAACATTACAAGCCAAAGAGAAGACCTATAGTGATCCTAGCTAACCTGTCTGACGATCTGGGTAATGAAAATAAGGGCAAGCCTATGGTTTTTGGCATAATTGATTGGAACTTCATTCTGAGAGTGAGTATCTTGTGATTGTCCCCATAGTTTATATCTGTGATGTCTGATATGAGAAAAAGGAGATTTCTTTGTAGTGAGGGCACACTGGTTACATCGCTAGTTACTAACTTATTTTGATAGTGTAAACTTGATGCATGCATGGTTGTGTTGCTGAGTTGGTGCCATATCTTGATTCCTGTGTGTTGCATTGTTGTTCTTCAATAATATATAGAGTTGTTCTTGAATTGATTAACCTTGGAGATGGTGAAGATCTTTAAGATGATATAGATAATTGTTTGCCAAATGTACTTTGTATTCTCTTAGTTGTGTTTGAGTTGCTTGAGGACAAGAAATTGTTTTAAGTTGAGGGTGTTGATGTGTGAGCTAATTCTAACACATTTGAGGCTTTTAGCTGAGAAGAATTGCAAAGTCTTAAGCTACTTTTATCGTTTTTGATTGTTTTATCTTTGATTTTGCAGTAGAAGCTAAGATACTAGAGAACCAACAAGGATGGAAGCAAAAGTGTTAAAATCTGAAGTGAAAAGAAGAGAAGTGTGGCTGATGACATTCCTAATAAGTCCTCAGGCCTATGATAAGTTGTCACCTTCATCGTCAGCCTTAGACAGAGAATGGACCTGAGTTGAGAGTTGTGACGACATTTTGTGAAAAATCGTCAAGGAGATGATAGGTCGTCAAAATTGGTGCCAGCCTAAGGCAGAACATGGAAACTGAGGTAGAGATATGACGACATTCGCGATAAGTCGTCAAGGAGATTATAGGTTGTCAAAATTGTCGTCAGCCTAAGGCAGCGAATACCAAAAGTAAAGAGGAGCTGACGACATTTGTGATAAGTCGTCAGCCTCCTAATAGGGCATCACGGATTGAACTTTATTATTTTGTTTCCATAATTAGGGTGAACTATTTAAAGCATTGTTTTGGGTTTTCTTAGGGGTGCCAAACCGGAGTTTTGAGACACATATTTTTGTTATTTTCTCTCTCTAGTTTCATGGCTTGAAAAAACAATTAACTTTGAAGAGATTATAATCAATATTCTAGGATTTCTACTTTGATCTAATCTGAGAAACACTAGTTGCTATTCATCTTGTTGTAAGTTCATCTTTCAAATTATGAATTCAACTTGTTGTATCGATTATTACATTATGAGTGGCTAAATCCCTTTAACCTGAATTATGGTATCTATGGGTTAGGTCTTTGTAAGTTGCTAAGTGTTCAAGATTATAAAGGTAATAGGACTCCTTGATAATTTTGAGGTTTTAATTATTGTCTATTGGTTCCAAACGATAGATAGCACCTACTTTAATTTGCTTGAGATAAGAAAACAACTATAGTAGGAAGTGAATTATTGACAGGGACTTGGAAGCTACCAACCTTCCATTTAATAATTGATGTTGTAACAAGGTTAATTAACCTGAGGTGAAGTCTAGTCAGTGAATATAAATTCCCTATGTTCGAGAGGATTAGGTAATTAAATGCTTAAGTAGGTCGAGAGATATTTAGGCTTAACTTCGATAAAGATAATCTGTTGTTCCTACCTATCATGAGAATCTTGAATCACTATTAGCATCTGTCAAGTACCAAAACCCATAGTGAACATAATTCTGGTTTTCCATAATCTCTTGATAACAAACACTGAAACTAAAGTGACCAACAATTATTTGATGATCATCAAAAAACCCCCATTTTATCTTTTCGTATCATTTGTTTGAATTTAACTTGTAGCTTTAGTTTCAAACTATTTTAATCGCCACTCATATTATTCCCTATGGATTCGACCCCGACTCCAAAAGTTGGGTAAATATATTGACGAAGACCGCTTTGCACTAAATTGACGTGTAAGTTGAGCGTTATTAATAACATCCTTGTGTATTCCAGTAGTAGAGAGAAGCATGCACAATATTTGAGGATTGTTCTCCAAACCTTGAGAGATTAGTTGATTTTAACCAAATTCTCTAAGTGTGGATTTTGTTTTCAGACCTTGAGAGATCAGTTGCTTTTTACCAAATTCTCTAAGTATGGGTTTTGGGTTGAGTTGGAGATATTTATTGGGCGTATGGTGTCTAAGAATAGGATTATTATAGACCTAGTAAAGATTGAGGCCATTCGTGATTGGGCCAGGCATATATCTCTAACCAAGGTTCGTAGCTTTATTATTTTGGCTTGTTACTATAGGCGGTTCATTGAGAGTTTTGCTACTATTACAGCACTTATGACCTAATTGACTTGAAAAAAGGTTCCTTTCTATTAGTTTGAGGAGTGTGATGGGCTATGGAAAGCTAAAGGAGTTTCTTACTTTATCCCTATTTTGGGTCTTTTTTTCAAGGGTGAGGGATTCACAGTATATTATAATGTTTCTAGCATTGGTTTAGATTGTATGTTAATGAAATAGGGTCGTGTTTTTGCTTATACTTTGAGGAAGCTGAAGTTGCATGCATGCAACTACCCCCCTCGTGATTTAGAATTGGCGGGCTTAAGATTCGAAGACATTATCTTTATGTTATGCATTGTGACATCTTCACAAATCATCATAGTCTTCAGCATCTTATGACCTCGAAGGACCTTTATTCTAGGAAATGTTTACAAGATAGAGTTTCTTAAGGATTGTGACATCTCTATCTTATATCATTTTGGCAAGGCAAATATGGTAGCAAATGCTTTGAGTCGAAAGGCAGTGAGTATAGTTAGCTTTAATTGTATTTTAGTTTCTCAAAGTTCGTTGGCATGGGACATTCAGTCCTTGGCCAACATGATATAGCAACTCAATATTTCAGATCCTAGGAGGATTCTTGGTAGTGTTGAGGCGAGGTCTTCACTGTTTGAGTAGATTCAGAGTCATCGACTTGAGGATAAAAGACTTTGCAGCATCAGTGATTAGATATTGAGTGGTGAGTAGAGGGCTTCCATAGATTCAGAGGGTGTCTTAAGATTTGATAGCCGCATTTGTGTTTTGAGGGTTGATGGCTTGATTTATTCAATATTGTATGAGGCTCACATCTCTAGATATTTTATTTAACCAAGTACAGCTAAGATGTATAAGGACTTGAGATGATTTAATTATTGGAGGGGTTTGAAGAGAGATATGGTGGACTTTATAGCTCGTTGTCTATATTGTCAGCAGGTAAAGGTCGAGTATTAAAGAACTAGTAGATTAATCCAGAGGTTGCCCATTCCTGAGTAAATGTGAGAGTGAGTTTCTATAAATTTTGTTAGTAGTTTGACTCATACCTCCTATTGTTTTTATGGTATTTGGGTCATGTGGATCGGTTGACCAAGTCAGCATATTTCATTCCTATTCAAATATCCTTCAGTATCAAGAGGTTGGCCTGTATTTATGTTCATGAGATATTCTGTTACATGGTGTGCCTATATCTATTATTTTAGCTCGGGGTTTGGTGTTCATTTCTAGCTTTTGGAAAGCATTTTAGGAAGAGTTGGGTACTTAGGTATATCTTAGTACAACCTTTCATCCTCAAACCAATGGACAGTCGGAGTGGCCTATTCATGCTCTTGAGGATATGCTCTGAGCCTATGTTATGGATTTTGGAGGACAGTGGAGGAAAACTTAGCCTTGACAGAGTTTGCAAATAATAATAGTTATCATTTGAGTATTGAAATGGTGCCTTTTGATGCCTTATATGGTAGGTGATGTAGTTTAACAATTGGATGGTTTTACACTTATGTGATTAGGAACCATGGCACCGACTTTTTTTAGAATCGGTGGATAGAGTCATGGTGATCAAAGATAGGTTCAGAGCAGCTCAGAGTAGACAGAAGGCTTATGCATCTCATAGAATTCGTGTCTTAAAATTTAAAGTGTGTTGACTTGGACCTCCTCTGTGTATCGCCCATGAAGGGTGTGATAACGTTTGGAAATAATGACAAGATTAACCCCAAATATATTGGACCCTTATAGATTCTTCGCACAGTTGGTGAAGTGGCTTATGAACTAGACTTAGCTCCAGATTTTGTTGTTGTTCATATAATTTTCCATGTTCCTATATTGTATCAATATATTCCTGACCCATATCATGTGCTTAGATGGGACTCAGTTTAGTTGGATGAGCGATTGACCTTCATGGAGGAGCTTGTATTTATTTTGGATAGTAATGGCAGGAGATTGCACACTAGAGAGATTCTAATAGTTAAGGTTCGGTGGAGGAACTGTCAAGTAGAGGAGGATACTTGGGACATCCAGAGCAACATGTATACCTAGTATCCTCACCTGTTGGAGACTTCAGGTACATCCTAATTTGTTACTTCCGCAAATGAAAGTTCTTTTAGTAGTGGATATTGTAATGACCCTCCTGGTTAATTTTTTTATTTCTACTTATTTTTTTTCCATTTGGAGCTTTATTATAGCTTCCTCAAGTCATTTATAACTTGATGGAACTTACAGTTTGGTTACCACGCAGTTTTTTTTATTTTTAGAGACAATTTCTTATTTTGAGGCCTTTATTCGTTCAAACTGGCTATCGAGCATAAACTTCAGTCAAGTGATCTCACATACTAGTTTTGGCTATTCCAATAGCTTTAGAACATAGATTTTAGGTTCGATGGACCCCTAGTTCAGGTCCCAAGGCTCCCAGACTCATTTTGGGCCATTAGTCGAAAGTTGAGAAAATTAGAAAGTGGCTGTAGAAACACATTAGTTTCTGGACCTTAGCAAATTTCCTAGAAATCTTATCTCTGGACCCAATACAACTCATGGGTATGATTCGTATGTTGGGGTATGGATGGTATGGTCCAGTCATAAACTGACCAGTTTTGGATGGTGGGATGGATTTTGGTTACTGGAATGGATACGACTTAGGGGTACAATTCGTATATGGTTACGAATCATTTGATTCCTTAACTTAATCTTATACTTGGTTACTTAGGTTGGATCTGAGTATGAGTGGAAAACCATTAGCCGTAAGCTAGGGCACGTGTTATACCAAGGACTCATATGGTGGACAGTGTCTAAATCTTCCTTGGGTTTAAATCTTCCAGGGATACGGATGATGGATACGTATCATATACTTTGGATACAACTTGGTTGGATACTCGTATTGGAGGGTATGACTCGTGAGGGTCAATCATACCACTGTGATGGGATTATGGTACAACTTAAGTAGGGGCATTCCTAACAATTCCCCAATTATCCTAATAAGGTCCCACGGCTTCTAACCTACTTGGGAGGCTATTTACCCTATTATTAAATTCATTAACGCTTAGAAACTCTTCTAAAACACTCTATAATTCTTTGAAAAGTTTTTGGGCAAGGAAAGCTAGGGTTTCAGCTACAGGATTAATTCGGGACTTGTCTTGGTGATTTATTTCCATCATCATCTTGGTTTAAGGTGTGTTCTCTTCCCGCATTGTAAATTCTAACTAGAAGGATGGTTTTTATGAATGTTTTCATGACTTCATTGATTGTATTATTTTGGTTTTCAAATATAAATTGGTGGGTTTGATAATAAATGGTTGATTATGGTTTTCCATGGTTTTAATTATGCTTTGTGTGCATTAATGGTGGTTTTGGATAATTGTAGTGCATGGGAAAGGTTTAATGGTAATTGGAATTGGTTTTGGTTATACTATGCCCTCAATATGTTTGACAAAATGCCTATAAGCATGTTTTAACTTCATTGAGTATTTTAATGGAACTCTTGTTTGTTTTAAAACTCGGTAAAAGAAATATGCATAGTTTAAATGGCTTGGAAAGGTAAATGGTTAAATAGTTATGCTTGCAGGGTACAAGGAATCCCCTAAGTGGTTTAATATGGTAAATTGAAGGGCACTTGGAAGTCCCCTTAAACCTATATACGGTTGGCTATAGATAGTACTTGCAAATAAAGGTTGGTATGACGATACTAATAATAAAGGCCTTGGTTAATGGTTTGCTTATTTGGAAAATGGTTTTAATTAGGCTTTAATGGCGGGATGTGTAGCAAAGCCGTGGAAGGTGGAGGTCCCGGGGGGACCAATACTGGAAACTCATATTTATCGATGTGAGGTTCATCTTTGTGACTGTGTGCATGATGTCACACTATATTTTGGGGGATGTACTAGTCATCCCAAGGTTTTCTTCCCTGGTCATGTGGCATCACATACTGGGTCCCTTTTAGTAGTGGGAGCTGAACCCATATAGCTCGTGGGTGGTTTAGGATGGCAAAACTACATAGCCAAGGTAAAGATTTTAAAGGCATGCTAAACTTGGTCCCCTTTCCCGGCACGGTGTTATATATATATATATATATGGTTGTGTGCATATGAATGGTTTTACTTGGTTTCATAAATGGCATAATTTTATCCTTATCATGGGATCATGCCAGCGTTCATCTGCTACCCCATCTACTGGTGGTTGTATCCCACACTATGTAGGAATCAGCCGTTCTACTCCTCCTACATAGTGATTAACTTGGGGATCAGCATTTGGACTAAAGTAGTGAGCTTTCATCCTTTCATAAGAATTCATTTAATAGTATAGGCACTTTTAGACATTTTGGTTTATTACTGGATATTAGTTTTGTCCATGGTTCGGGGCATGTCCCAATCAAATTTTATTACTCTTCTGGTTAGAGGCTTTGTGGTACTGCTATAGGTTGGAATGGGCAGGATTGGTATTGGTGTCAACCTTGGCATTGGAGTAAGTTGGAGGGCTGACTCATTGGAAGATATTATTGGTTGTTCCATCATATTTTATTTTAGGATTAATTATATTATGTTTTGGAACATTGTTGGTTTTAGCCTAGTTTATGGCCCTTGTTTCGGTATCTGTTTGGTATGGTTGGATTGTTGGTATGGGATGGTTGGACTCTGTTGGATCGGTTGATGTGTGAGAATATGCTAACACATTTGAGGCTTTTAACTGTGAATAATTGCAAAGTCTTAAGCAAATTTTGTTGTTTTTTATTGTTTTCTCTTTGATATTGCAGTAAAATTCAAGATGCAAGAGAACCAGCAATAATGGAAGTAAAAGAGTTGATTTCTGAGCAAGTAGAGAGAAAAGTATAGCTAATGACTTATCTAATAAGTCATCAGCCTTATGATAAGCTATCAGAGTTTCCGTCAGCCTTAGACAGAGAATGGAATTTGAAGTGAAGAAGCGACGACAATTTTCATAAGTCGTCAACTTTATGATAAGTTATAAGAATCATCATTAGCTGTAGACAGTGTGACGTAGTGGGAGAAAAGTGTGACGACATTCCCTGATAAACCATCAGGTGTCTGATAAGCCGTCAGGAATGCCGTCATCCCAAGGCAGAAATCATGAAAGTGGAAGAGGACCTGATGACAATTCTGATAAGTCGTTCGACTCCTAATAAGCCGTCAGAGTGTCATCTTCATCCTAAAGCAGAAATCATCAAACTTTGAGAAAAAGCTGACGACATTTCTAATAAGTCGTCAGACTCATGATGAGGCGTCATACTTTGTCGTCACTTGTCTGAGAAAAGATCTGTAGTTTGTGATTTGTTTCCATAATTAGGCTGAAGTATTTAAGGCATAATTTAGGGTTTTCTAAGCATCTTGAACTTGACATTTTCATCAAGTTTTCTCTCTAGTTTTCTCTGCAACATTATAGTTTACTTTTGGAGAAATTATTGTTACCATTGTTTTGGGATTCTCTACTTTGATAAAATCTGAGAAATACTTGTTGCTATTCATCTTGCTGTAAGTTCATCTATCAAATTATGAATTCAACTTGTTGTCTTTCTTATTATATTATGACTAGCTAAATTCCCTTAACTCGAGTTGTGGGATCTATGGGTTTGGGTTTGTAACGTAACTAAGTGTTCAAGATTCTAACGGTGGTAGAAACTTCTTGTTAATTCCATTATTTTATATTCTGACTATTGGTTGCAAAAAATTGGCCTTGCTTACTAGTGATTTACTTGAGATTAGAAATCAACCCTAGTAAGAAGCGAATTATCAACAGGTACTTGGAAGCATCAAACTTCCATTTAATAATTAATGCTTTAACAAGATTAATTAACTTGAAATAACATCCTATTATGAAATATAAATTCCCTAAGTTCGAAAGAATTAGGTGGTTAAATGTCTAAATAGGTTGAGAAACACTTAGACATAACTTCGACAAGGATAGTCTGTTGTTCCTACCTACCACAAGAATCTTGAACCGTTACTAGCATCTGTCAAATCCTAACACCCATAGTGAACATAACTCTGGTTTCCCTTATCGTATTGATTGTAAACATTGAATTAAGAAATAATTATTTGCTACCTTTCCAAAAATCCCCATTCACAGAAAACTGCTAACTATCAGTTGACGAACCCGCAGATAACTTAAATTCACACCATATTCCCTGTGGGATTCAACCCCAACATAGTTGGGTTATATATTGACAACGATCGCTTACATTCTCATAAGAGAGGTGTAGTTTGAGCATTATCAAAAATGGCGTCGTTGTCAGGGAATATGATTGTAAATTGAAATTTGTGTGTGCTAATTGACTATTAGTCAAGTTTCCTAGTTTTATGTTTATTTGTTATTTTTGTTTGATACAGTACTTTTATGGTGTATGCCAAGAACTAGAAGTTCCAAAGAACCATTATTACCATTTAATCCGGAACCACAATTAATCGACAGAATAGCAGACCAGCAGGAGGTTGACAAGTTAGCAGCCTTAGCTAGAGCTCAGGTGAATGTGCAGAATGACGGTCAACAATTACAGCATCCAAATCCTGAGGATAAAGACTTGGGAGACGAGAAGTTGCTAAACCCTGGTAACCCAAGGCATGTAGAGAAAATAGTTGCACCAGTACAGCGTAATGCTAACAAGAATCGTCTGTTCCAAGGAAGGCAAGATCACCATCCGGTCCAGTATGACCTCAATGATGATGATGATAGAATGGATGGATCAGGCGCAACTAGTACAATTATTCCTTCACCGTTAGCAACTGGGACAAAATTCAACATTACAAGTACTATGATTCAACTCCTTCATCTGAAGGGGTTGTTTGGTGGCCTTCCTGGGGAAGATCCAAACTTGTATCTGGTGAACTTTGTCACCATTTGTAAATCTTTTGATAACCCAAGAATGGATCAGAATACTATCCGTTTCAGATTATTTTCATTGTCTCTGTCTGGGGAGGCAACATTGTGGCATAATGGGTTGACACGCGATTCTATAACCAACTGGAGGCAGTTGAAAGGAGCTTTCCTAAAAAATTTCTTTCCACCTTCTAGGAGGGTACAATTGAGGGATAAGATTAGTAACTTTCGATATCTCCCAACTGATGCCTTGCATGAAACCTTGGAGAGATCAAAAAGAAGTTGATGCAGTGTCCGAACCACAACATGATGGGCATACACTTAATGGAGACTTTGTACAGGTCTCTTAACTATGTGACAAAACCAATTGTAGATAATGCTACTAGCGGTTCATTTGTTTATCTTACATTCCCAGAGGCTTCATAAACGCTAGAGAGAATGACCAAATAGAGTCGGGCATGGCATACCAGAGACTCTGTGGTAGCAAGCCCTACTGTTTCTGTTGGTATGACTGTGGAACAACGCAGAAGAGATGAGGAGAATGATCAATACATGGCTCACCTAAAAACGCAGATGGACTTGCTAACCAAGTATTTACTATCAGGTAAAACTGAGAAAGTGAAGGTTGTGGGATTGCAGGGCAAAGTGGAGTCCAACTCAGAAAAAGAGGCAACCTATGTAAATAATTAGGGGGGTTTCCAAGGCAATATCCAAGGAAATCAAGGTCGGACTTATTATGACAAGGCTGGCTATAAGAACTAGTAGCAAGGAAATTGGAGGAGCAATAATGATAGGAGCGGGTTATATGTCCCTCCTGGAAATCGTGAGGCTGCTACAACAAGTTCTGAAAAGATTTCCAGGGAGGACATGATGGCTAAATTATTAAAGAGAGTGGAGTCTACCAACTCAGGGGTGACTACCATGAAGACTGATCTGTCCTCTATGAGTCAGTTTGTAAACTCGAACTCTGCTTCGATCAAACAGCTAGAACAACAAATATGCCAACTCTTTGCAGCACTGAACCAGAGGAAGAGTGGAACATTACCTAGTGATACGGTTCAGAATCCACTAGAAGTGGTAAGATATTACCTGTCCCTTCTGTGGGCAAAGGTGGAGTTGAAGATATAATTGAAGTAGATGATGAACCCGAAGAAGACTGTCCAGTGGAGTCTAGGAAGCTGGATGGTTCTGATGATGCTCCAGAATAAGAAAAAGTGAAGGAGAAGTAGGTAGTGATTACCACTATTCTAAAACCACCACCTCTCTTTCCTCAATGGTTGAAGAAGAAAATGGATGATGCAAAATTTAGCAAGTCCATGGCAATGTTAAAGCAACTAACAGTGAATGTGCCTTTGGTAGAGGCACTTGAACAAATCCTAGGATATGCTAAATTTATGAAGGATCTGGTAATGAAAAAGAGGGCAGTAATCTTTGAACCGGTGGATAATATCCACCATTGTAGTGCTATTTCTACACGGTCCTTAGTGCAGAAGGAGTCTGACCCTAGAACATTCACTATTCCATGTACAATCGGGTCTCTTAATTTTTCTAAGGCCCTATGTGATATGGGGGTGAGCATAAATCTGATGCCGCTAGCCATGTATAAAAAGCTGGGTTTGGGAGATCCTACCCCAACTGTAAGGTGGAATTTGATGTACCCATTGTTTTGGGCAGTCCATTTCTTGAGACTGGGTGAGTGGTGGACATGGAGATACATGAGCTGAAGTTCATGTTCAATGACAAAGAAGCAAGATTTAAAATACACTCATCCATGACACAGTAAAAGGAGATGAGTGTCTTCTTAATCGTGGAAGTATTTTATAAATATGGGAAAGGAGTAATCGAGATTCCTGAGTCATGTTGCGATGTTAAATCAGGCGCTACATGGGAGGCAACCCATGATCCCCGTGCTTGACCTACTCCAAGTATACCCTAACCTTTAGTTTAGTTTTTCTTTGATTTTAAGTTGAGGGTGTAGGGTGAGTTGTTGTTGTAACAATTTGTAGTTGACTAGGAGAAATACAAGTACCTGAGGTAGTTAACATGGTTTTTTTATTTTGTGAACACCTCTCAAGTGGTTTGATCGTTTAACTGTGTGATTTGTATCTAATTGTGACCACTGTACATCTTGTTATGGTATTAGTTCTAGAGACTTGATAATCATTGCTAAACAATTGCATGAACTGGATAAGTAGTAGATTGTGATATACTTGTGTTCCATGTGCGTGTGAGATCTAACTTAGTTTCTTTTTGTATGTTGAATCCAGAACTTTCCCGGTTATTTTTACCTAGGTTGAAGGATAGGGGTTAGGAAAGAATCATAGGACATTTTGATATTAGCCCACTTCTAGCCTAAACGACCTTCCATGTATGCATAATATCCCTTGATCCTTATTTTGAGCCTGAATAGCCTATTTCTTTTTATGATACCTATCACCGTCCCATTTATATCATAATGAACTTGTTTTGGCCCTGGTCCTCCTTGGACATTGTGCACCTTGACTTAGGTAAAAGGCCTAAGTTTAGGGTGCCTATCATAGGGGTGCATGAGGTAAAATGAGTATGGAGAAAGTTATAATAAAAGAAAATAATAAAAAAGCTGGGTTTGGTGGAAAAGAACAAGAAAAGAAAAGTTGTAAAAAAAAAGTGATTGTAGAAAAAACCGCACCCATCCTGAATATGTGTGATCAAGAAAAAAGAAGAATATAAAAAGGTTAATAAGTGATACCCTAGAAGCTAGTGTAGTGTCAAGGAGGCTTAGTCACTTTAAATATCATCGAGTATCATACCATCCCCTAGCCTACATTACAAGCCTAAGAGAAGACCTATAGTGATCCTGGGTGACCTGTCTGAAAATCTTGGTAATGAAAATAAGGGCAAGACTATGGTATTTGGCCTACATTAATTGGAACTTTATTCTGAGAGGGAGCATCTTTTGAATTCCCCTTGGTTACATATGTGATGTCTGATATAAGTAAAGTGGGACATCTTTGTAGTGAAGGCACACTAGTTACGTTGCTAGTTGCTAACTTGTTTGGATCGTGTAATCTTGGTACATGCATGGTTGTTGTTGTTGAATTGATGCCATAGCTTGATTCCTATGTGTTGCATTGTTGTTCTTCAATAATATGCGCAGTTGTTTTTTAAATTAATTCACCTTGGAGATGGTGAAGATGTTTTGAGATAATATGAATGGTTGACTGCCGAATGTACTTCGTATCCTCTTGGTTGTGTTTTAGTTCTTTGACGACAAGCAATTGTTTTAAGTTGAGGGTGTTGATGTGTGAGCATATGCTAACTCATTTGAGGCTTTTAACTGATAATAATTGCAAAGTCTTAAGCAATTTTTATCATTTTTATTGTTTTCTCTTTGATATTGCAGTAAAATTCAAAATGCAAGAGAACCAGCAATAATGGAAGTAAAAGAGTTGATTTTTGAGCAAGTAGAGAGGGAAGTATAGTTGATGACTTGTATGATAAGTCGTCAGCTTTGTGATAAGTTATTAGAGTTGCCGTAAGTCTTAGACAGAGAATGGGATTTGAAAGGAAGAAGCAATGACAATTCTGATAAGTCATCAATTTTGTGATAAGTTATAAGAATCATCGTCAGCTGTAGACAATTAGAGGTAGTGGGAGCAGAAGTGTGACGACATTCCCTGATAAGCCGTCAGGTGCCTGATAAGCCCTCAGGAATGCCGTCATCCCAAGGCAGAAATCATGAAAGTGGAAAAGGACCTGATGACAATTCTAATAAGTCATCAGACTCCTGATAAGCCGTCAGAATGTCATCGTCATCCTAAATCAGAAATCGTCAAACTTGGAGAAGAAGCTGACGACATTTCTGATAAGTCGTCAGACTCCTGATGAGGCATCACACTTCGTCATCACCTGTGCGAGAAAAGATTTGTAATCTGTGATTTGTTTTGATAATTAGGCTGAAGTATTTAAGGAATAAGCATCTTGAACTTGACATTTTCATCAAGTTTTCTCTCTAGTTTTCTCTTCAACATTACAGTTTACTTTTGGAGAAATTATTGTTACCATTGTTTTGGGATTCTCTACTGTGATAAAATCTGAGAAATACTTGTTGCTATTCATCTTGCTGTAAGTTCATCTATCAAATTATGAATTCAACTTGTTGTCTTTCTTATTATATTATGAGTAGCTAAATTCCCTTAACCCGAGTTATGGGATCTATGGGTTTGGGTTTGTAACGTAACTAAGTGTTCAAGATTCCAACGGTGGTAGAAACTTCTTGTTAATTCCATTATTTTATATTCTGACTATTGGTTGCAAAAAATTGGCCTTTCTTACTAGTGATTTACTTGAGATAAGAAATCAACCCTAGTAAGAAGCGAATTATCAACAGGGACTTGGACGCATCAAACTTCCATTTAATAATTAATGTTGTAACAAGATTAATTAACTTGAGATAACATCCTGTTATGAAATATAAATTCCCTAAGTTCAAAAGAATTAGGTGGTTAAATGTCTAAATAGGTTGAGAAACATTTAGACATAACTTCGACAAGGATAGTCTGTTGTTCCTACCTACCACAAGAATCTTGAACCATTACTAGTGTCTATCAAATCCCAACACCCATAGAGAACATAACTCTGGTTTCCCTTATCATATTGATTTCAAATACTGAATTGAGAAATAATTATTTGCTATCTTTCCAAAAAACCCTATTCACGGGAAACTGCTAACTACCAATTTATTAACCCGCAGATAACTTAAATTCACACCATATTCCCTGTGGAATTTGACCCCAACCTAGTTGGGTTATATATTGACAATGATCGCTTACATTCTCGTAAGAGAGGTGTAGTTTGAGTGCTATCATCGGTCACGGTTGTGATCTTATCCTAGATTCTTTATGTGAGTTTTTGGACTATCTTTCTAGATGCTTGAGATTTAGCCAACTCAGGACAGGCGGTTGGAGGTTGGGTTGGGAAACGGAGGTGGTCTCCAGTCCCAATCAAATTTGGGATGCCCATTACGATAAGGCCCCCGGTCGGGTCGCATCAACTTTGTATCAAAACCTAGGTTCATGGTAAATTAGGAGTCCACAAATCCATGTCGAGTAGAGTCTATTTTAGTGGTGTGTAGCGCTCCACACTCATAAGGAAGAGGCTATAAGGCATTTTGGAATATTTCACTTTCTCGGTATTCTATTCTCAAGCTTGGAGTCTCAGTCCTGTAATATTCTTTAATCCTTGTTTGTTCATCTTATAGATCATGCCTCGTAGATCTGGAATACAAGAAAATTCTTTTATCCCATCTCTTGGTAAATCTAAAGGGGTGCATCCTACTTCTGGGTTTCATCTTCAATCTCACGGTCTTATCCCTGACAGCTCTGAAATTTGTCGGTTGCTACTAATCTTTCTCAAGGTGAGGTTACTAATGCAGAATTTCGTTATTCTATTCATGTTATTCCTCAGATGGTTGTTGCTCAGGCTATTCGGGGTTCAACGGGTGTTTTGTCTGCTGAGGCCATAAGAGGTTGACCAATTTTTGAAGCTAGGTCCTCCTACTTTTTCTGGTGTGAAGGTGGAGGAGGATCCATAGGGCTTCTTAGATAAAAAGGTAAATATATTTTTGGTGATGCAGGATACCAATGTAGAGGGGGTAAACTTTGCAGTTTATCAACTAAAAGATATTGCATATAAGTGGTATGAAGAGTGGGACAAGGATAGGGGTGATGTAGATGAATAAGTCCTATGGGATACTTTTTCTAAGGCCTTCTTAGATCGTTTCTTTCTCCAAGAGTTGAGTAAATTAGAGATGGAGGAGTTTGTAAACCTCAAGCAAGGAAGGATGTCTATCAAGGAATATGCCTTAAAGTTTCACCAATTGTCAAGGTATTCTCCTGATTTAGTTGTTAACATACGGGTAAAAATGAGGAAGTTCACTTCTGGGTTGAATTGGGATATGATTTTGGAGAGTTAGACTTCTTTGTTGATTAAACATATGGATATATCTAGATTGATTGTTCATATGCAACAAGTAGAGGATGAAAAGAGGAAGTAGGTGGAGTTTAGGGATAGACAGGGTAAGTGGAATAGGTTTTATAACCAGGGAGGTGCTCAGCCTTAGAGTGGTTGGGATGGTGGCAAATGGCGGAAAAAGAAGTCGGGGAATTCTGGTTCCTACTCTTCTGCCAGTGCTCCTTACCGGGCGGGGGATAAGTGTCATTAAGGTGGTGACAATTTTTTAGCACAGAGTGCCCAATCTCAGGCAAGTGAAGGTCAGTCAATTTCCTTATGCCCTTCTTATCAGTTTTATTTTCTTCCTCATCGAGTTTATTGCAATGGAGAAAGGGAAAAACACTTCAAGTGTGGCTAGGCAGGCCATCATCTCAGGAATTGTCTAGTTAATAAGGTTTCTACAGGAGCGAATAAGATTACGGTGGCTTCATCTTCTGCTCCTATACCTGGCGGTGTTACATCTACTTCTGTTATAGCTCCTAGTTCTAGTGTTGGTCGGAACAGGTTGTATGCTTTGGCATCCTGACAGGAATTCGAGGCATCACCT
This sequence comes from Capsicum pubescens, assembly GCA_030864215.1. Lineage (NCBI taxonomy): Eukaryota > Viridiplantae > Streptophyta > Magnoliopsida > Solanales > Solanaceae > Capsicum > Capsicum pubescens. The sequence goes on along the minus strand of CM061543.1, from coordinate 150,705,343 downwards.
AGTGTCGTTACTGTTACGTTATAGATTTTCTCTTGTGACATATTTTTTTCTTGATTTGGGGTCCACTCTCTCCTATGTGACTCCTTATGTGGCTTTATCTTTTGGTTTTGATCCAAAAATTATTTTGGATTCTTTTTCTATTTCTACCCCAGTAGGTGACTCGGTTATTACTAAAAGAGTCTATATGGGGTGTGTGGTATCCGTTGGTGGCAAGGTGACCTTAGTAGATCTGTTTGAGTTATATATGGTGGATTTCATTATCATTCTGGTTATAGATTGGTTGCACTCTTGTTACGTATCCTTGGATTGTCAGACCCGTAGGTTTGTCTTTAGGTTCCAGGGTGAGCCGGTTATAAAATAGGAGGGTAGTTCTTTATCTCCTAGGGGAAGATTTATTTCTTATCTTAGAGCTCGAAGGTTAATCTCTAAAGGTTGTCTTTATCACTTGGTCTAGGTTAAAGATTCTAACTCAGAAGGTCTTTCTTTCCTGTCAGTTCCAATGGTATTGACTTGGTTCAGGACACATCCAATTTCTATTCCTCCGTATAGAATGGCTCTAGCTAAGTAGAGGGAACTCAAGGAGCAACTAAAGAATCTTCTGGATAAGTAGTTTATTCATCCTAGTGTATACCCATGGGGTGCACCGGTGTTGTTTGTGCACAAGAAGGATGGTTCCCTTCGAATGTGCATTGACTATAGGCAGTTGAACAAGGTAACAATCAAGAACAACTATCCTATTACAAGGATAGATGATCTATTTGAATAGTTGAAAGGTTCCAATTTTTTTTCTAAGAGAGATCTTCAGTCTGGGTACCATCAGCTAAAGATTAGGAGATGTATATCCCTAAGACGGCTTTTCGTACTCAGTATGGGCACTTTTAGTTTTTTGCCAGTGTAGACTACCTTTTCGATGTAGGATTATGCAAATTTGTATCCTTAGGAGATTGTGAAGCTGCATGGGGTGCCTATTTTGATTATTTCTGTTTGTGGCACGTAGTTTACATCTCACTTTTGGCGATCATTTTAGAAAGGTTTCGAGACTAAGGTTAGTCTGAGTACTGTTTTCCACCCACAGACATATGGTCTAGCAAAGAGAACTATTCAGACATTAGAGAATATGCTTAAGGCTTGTGTTATTGATTATGGTGGCAATTGGGTTGAGCATCTACCATTGGTGGATTTTGCTTACAATAATAGTTATCATTCTAATACTGGTATGGCCCCTTTTGAAGCATTGTATGGTAGGAGGTGTAGATCCCCTATTAGTTTGTTTGAGCTTGGTAAGGCAGACATGTTTGGTCCCGACTTGGTTTACCAGGCTATGGAGAAGGTGAAAGTGATTCAGGAGAGGCTTAAGGCTACCCAAAGTCGCCAAAAGTCCTATGTAGATGTTAGGTATATAGACTTGGAGTTTGAGCTTAGGGATAAGGTTTTCCTCAAGGTATCTCCCATAAAGAGAGCAGTGCGGTTTGGTAAAAAGGGGAAGCTCAGTCCCCGGTATGTTGATTATTATGAGGTGTTTTGGAGAATTGGTAATATTGCTTATGAGCTGGAATTGCCTTCTAGATTGAGCTTGGTTCATTCGGTCTTTCATGTTTCCATGTTGAGGAAGTGCATTGGTGATCCTTCTGCGGTTTGTTCCTTTGTAAGGATTTGGTATCATGGATTTTTTATCTTATGAAGAAATCCCAATTGAGATTTAGATAGGCAGGTTCGTCGGTTGAGGACCAAGGATGTGGCTTCGGTTAACGTTCATTGGAAAAACCATAATGTAGAAAAAGCTACATGGAAAGCGGAGGAGGACATGAAGTCCAAATATCCGTATTTGTTTTCTGTTCCTGGGATTCGTGCGAAAAGTATGTGTCTTTAACACATCTTTATTTTCAAAGTTTGTTAAAGGAAAGATTAATAACTATGCCTCTTTGTTTTCAACCTTTTTTAAAGATTTGGAAATATATTTGATAATGCAAATGGCTAGTGCATATGGTTACCTCTACCTTGTCCATTATTCAAATATGAACGATCCTAGTGGGGGAGATTAAACACCATGGTTTCTGAACCTTAGAAAATTTTTTGGAATTCTAATATCTGGACCTAATACGACTCATGGGAATGAGCCGTATGTTGGGACGGATGGTATGGTCCAGTCGTATACTGAACAGTGTTGGTTGGTAGGATGGATTTTGGTTACTGGAATTGATACAACTTAGGGTTACGAGTCATATTGGTGGATATGGATTGTTTGGTTCCTTAGCTTAATCTTAGACTTGGTTACTTAGGTTGGATTTGAGTACGAGTTTCTCACTATGAGCCATAAGCCAGGGTACGAGTCTTACCAAGGACTCATATGGTTAACAGTGTTTAAATCTTCCTTGGGTTTAAATCTTCCAAGGATACGGAAGAAGGGTACGGATTGTATGCTTTGGATACGACTTGGTTGGATGAGTCGTATACCGGACAGTGTTGGGTCCAAAGGTTGAGTCTAGGATACGAGTGGGGGGTACGACTTAGGTGGGTCAGTCACACCCCTGTGATGGGATTTAGGTTCAACTTAAGTGGGGGTATTCTAGATATTTTACCACTTATCTTAATAAGGTTCCATGACTTCTAACCTACTTGGGAGGATATTTACCCTAATATTCTATTCATTAACTCTTAGAAACTCTTCTAAAACAATCTATAATTCTCTCTAAAGATTTTTGGCAAGGGAGGCTAGGGTTTCAACTAGAGAATTGATTTGGGGCTTTTCTTGGTGATTTCTTTCCATCATCATCTTGGTTTAAGGCATATTCTCTTCCCTCATTGTTAATTCTAATTAAAATCATGGTTTATATGAATATTTTCATGAATTCATTGATTGTATGATTTTGGTTTACAAATATGAATTGGGGGGTTTATATTAAATGGTTAATTATAGTTTTTCGAGGGTTTAATTATGATTTGTATGCATTAATGTTGGTTTTGGAAAATTGGATTGCATGGAAATAGTTTAATGATAATTGGAATTGGTTTTGGTCATATTATTCCCCCAATGTGATTGACAAAATGCCTATAAGCATGTTTTTACTGCATTGAATATTTTAATGAAACTCTTGCTTGTTTTAAAACTCGGTAAAAGAATTATGCATGGTTTAAAAGGCTTAGAAAGGTAAATGGCTAAATGGTTAAGCTTGAGGGGTACATGGAATCCCTTAAGTTGTTTAATATGGTAAATGGAAGGGCATTTGGAAGTCCCATTAAACCTATATATGGTTGGCTATGGATAGAACTTGCAAGTAAAGGTTGGTATGACTATACCAACAATAATGGCCTTGGTTAATTATTGGTTAATGGTTTTGTTATTTGGAAAATAATTTTAATTGGGCATTAATGGCGGGATGTGTAGCAAATTCGTGGAAGGTGGAGGTCCCGGGGGACCAAAACTGGAAACTCATATTTATTGATGTGAGTTTGGTCTTGGTGATTGTGTGAATGATATCACACTATATTTTGGCGGATGTACTAGCCATCCCAAGGTTTTCTTCCCTGGTCGTGCGGCTTCACACACTGGGGCCCTTTCAGCAGGGGGAGCTAAACCCCATATAGCCCGTGGGTAGTTTAGGATAGCAAAGGTACATAGCCCAGGTAAAGGTTTTAAAGGCATACTAAACCCGATCCTCTTTCCCATCACGGTTATATATATATGTGTGTGTGTGTATGTATGTATGTATGTATGGTTGTTTGTCTATCGATGGTTATACTTGGTTTCATAAATTACATTATTTTATCCTTATCATGAGATCATGTTAGCGTTCACCCGCTAACCTATCTACAGTCGGCTGTATAACCACGCTATGCAGGAACCGGCCGTTCTACTCCTACATAGTGATTGACTTGGGGATTAATATTTGGACTAAAGTGGTGAGCTCCCATTCTTTTGGAAGACTCTATTTCATTTTATGGATACTTTTAAATATTTTAGTTTATTTCTGGATATTGGTTTTGGCCATGGTTAGGGGCATGTCCCAATTAGATTTTATTACTCTTTTTGTTAGAGGTTTTGTGGTACTTCTATGAGTTGGAATGGGTGGGATCGGTATTGGTGTCAACCTTGGCATTGGAATAAGCTGGAGGCTTGACATCATTGGATGATAGTGTTGGTTGTTCCATCATATTTTATTTTGGGGTTAATTATATTATGGTTTGGAACATCTTTGGTTGTCGCTTGGTTTATGGCCCTTATTTTGGTATCGTTTTTGTATAGCTGGATTGTTGGTATGGGATGATTGGACTTGATTGAGTCGGTCATGGTTGTGATCTTATCCCATAGTCTCCAGGTGAGTTGTTGCACTATCTTGCTATATGTTTGTGATTCAGCCAACATAGAACAAGCGATTGGAGGTTGGATTGGGTAATGGGGGTGGTCTCCGATCCCGGTCGGGCTTAGGACACCCATTACGACAAGGCCATTAGTTGGGTTGCATCAGCTATCGGATCTATCTTTTCGAGACTACTTGAGATGGGAATTTTGACTACACCATTGAGTCTGAAATATCAAATTTTAAAGAAAAGCATAGTTCATTTGCATATATGGGATTCCAAATGAATCTCGAGGGGTTAGTGAAGACTTATCTTAGTTGGTGTTGGTGCATCGCGTAAGCGATGCCTCTGATGGCATAAGAAATTTGTCATGCCCAGCAGATGTCTCTTAAGTAACCCCTATGCGATACGCTTGGAAGTGGAGCAAGTATCGCCTTAATGATACTATTGTCGCATATGTGATATCTGCTCAGCTAGCCATATATCGCATAAGTGATGTTGGTGCTAGAGCGCAAGTATCTCTTAGGATATCCAAAGTTTGGTTAAGTGATACCCATGTACTTGGGTAGGGTATAAATACCCCATTTACGCTATTTTTCACCAGTTGCATCTATTCTGAAGATATTGGAACCCTAAAAATTGGGAAAAGAATTGAAGAAGCATTTGTGAGTGATTTTGGAGCTTCGATAAAGTTCATTTATGCGACTTTCCATCGAATCAGAGGTAAGATTCCATTATTTGCTTTATTGATTTCTTCATACTTTTTCAAAAATCCCTAAAATCTTGGTGCCTTGATTTTAGCACCATCATAGATCAAAATTCACCCATTTAGTAGGGTAAATGTTCCTTGAGAATAGTGGGACGTTGTGTTGGTTTCAAAAGTGTAATTTCCTAAATAGGCCTCACACAGGATTTTATGTAATTTTGGACCTGATGCACAATTATGCAATATTGTTATCATTGTTCTCATTTTGATGAGTAGATTGTGATTTTTGATAGCATGGTGCCTTGCAAAAGCTTCTCAGAATGGAAAATTGATAATTTATCTTATTCTTTGAGATTCTATCGGTTTACCCTATTCATAGATTGAGTTATCTCGGAGTAAACATGTGATATTTTTCTAGATATGGGGTGGAACTTAGGTGTTGGATGTATGAATAAAATATTTGGTTTAGCTGGACCGTTTAGGCTATCTTGAGATCATAAACTTGGATTCATTATCTTAATTATTCATGGCTTAGGTGGTTTGGGCTTCATGACTCATATTTAGAATGGAAATGCCTTAGATATTCAAGACAGGCAAAATTGTCGCAGTCATTCATGTTTAGTGTGGAACAGTCCTTAGTTGCTTAAGTTAAGTGAAATTGCCTTAGTTGCTATTATTTTAGGTAGGACTGCCTTTGTTGTTCCTGTATGAGAATGATTACTATCTTGGGGCTAGTTATGGTTTACCTGACATCTAGAAATGAACTTAGATACCCGTAATACCTATGCCTTTTTCCTAGCTAGAAATCATCTCAAGGATGCTAGGACTTACTTTTAAATGCAAACCTATCCTTGTACATGTGGTATTTTTGAGATTTTCACATTCTATCACGTGGGAAATTGAGTTAGCTTTCCAACGGTACCAATTTTGTCCAAATCCGACATCAGACGAGGAAGTTATAGACGTTTTACTTGGAACTGTCGGAAATGCCCAGGTATGATGGCCAAGTCAACGGAACGCCACATAAGTGATGGACCGCCACTTTGACCATCACCACCAAGGCAGTTGATCCACGTACTGGATAAGGACTGACGGACGAGTTGACCGACCATCAAAGTTGTGAAGGACCGTCATCCAGGCCATCAACTTTTATACAGTGAACCTCATTTCTGGTCCACGTCCGATTGGATAAGTGACGGACCATCAAGTGTCTGACGGACCATCAGTCAGACCGTCACATGCCACGTTCAGTTTATTTCTAGGTCGTTTTAACAGGGGTATTTTGGTCACTTATAACTCGCCTACATATACCTAGATAAGTCCAGATTCAGCCATTATGCTCATTATTATTTTACAAACAAAAACTAGGGTTTCTCTCTCTAAATTTAATCTCCAAGAACAAGACCCAATCTTCTTCAAGAATCAAAGGATTTCAAACCCTTCAAGTTCATAAACATCAAGAACCCTGAGTCAGGTATGCATAGTGTTCATCTATAGACCCCTTTCGTTCATAGAGTTCAAGAACCATGCTTTTAAATGAGAAACTTTGATTTCCTTGTTGTTATGTGATGTTGTTCATTTTTATGATCATTGTTTAAGCTTCAAGATATTAATTTAAGTTGACTTACATGATGTATGCATGTGTGTAGTTAAAACCCATAAATTTGGATGGTTCAAGATGATTAAAATTGTTGAGAAAACCTATGCCTCAAAGTGTGCATGCAAGGTGTTTTTTAAAATGCCTAGAATGCTAAAAATCATGATCCCATGACCCCATAGTATTTAAATGACAAGCTATGTCAACTCTTAAGATGATTCCACATGAGCTTCCGTGCTATTGATATGTGTTCCTAGTATGATTACGCAATGAACATGATATTAAGGTTGTGAAAGTACTTCCATATGACATGAAATCCTTTCCATGTAATACATTGTTGATAACCATGCTTAATATGAAATTCCTTATGTATGATATTATGAATTGTGGACTCAAATCTTGTGATCAAGTCATGTCATGTGTGTTAGTTTCCTTCCATCGAGTCGTGGGATATTCGTACCCAAAAAATATTGTTATGTGCCTAGAGCTAAGTCATGTTACCCCGATAATCTTAGTCAAGCCATGATCTATAGAACTCATTCAGTCATGTGACTCAGGAAACCTCCGAAATCTCATGATCTCAGCAAAATGTCAGATAGTAGTGCGATTCTGTCAGTCAACAGAAGTCAGTTACTCAGTCCAGTGGCCAATTCCGTAGCAGCTAGAATTTGGGACTTCACCCGAATGAACCCTCCATCTTTCTTTGGTTCTAAGTTTGATGAAGAACCTCAGGAGTTCATTGACCAAGTCTAGAAGGTCATTGACATCATGGGAGTTACTTCTGCTCAGAGCGCCGAGTTAGCCGCATACCAGTTATAGGATGTTGCTCACACTTGGTACAAACAGTGGAAGTCTGAGAGATTAGAGGATGCAGGTCCTATAGAGTGGGAGTTATTTGTCACGGCTTTCTTAGACAGATTCTTTCCCCAAGATCTGAGAAAGGCCAAAGTTCTTGAGTTTATCAACCTCATGCAGGTAAATATGACGGTTAGGGAGTATTCTCTCAGATTTACTGAGCTAGCCAGATATGCCCCTCATGTGGTTGCAGACAACAGGGCTAAGATGAGCAAGTTCGTGTCGGGAGTGAACGATAGTGTGGTAAATGAGTGTAGATCTGTAATGCTGAACAGTGATATGAATTTAGCTAGGTGCATGACCCATGCTCAGCAAATAGAGAAGCAGAAGTTTAGGCTAGAGAGAGGAAGAATAAGAGAGCAAGATCAGGCAGTTTCAGTTTTGCTCAATCTAAATCAGAAGGAGAAAATCGTTCGCAGTTTCGTCCCAAGTCAGCAGCTCCAGCTCCTTCCTCTGCTAGTGCCCCAGTGCCAAAATTCAGAGACGGCAACAGAGATAGAGCACCAGGCTCTAAATCTTAGGGTAGTGTCAGCAATGCCAGAACTAATCCCCTATGTCAAACTTGTGGTAAGAACCACCAAATGTTTGCAGAGCCGGTAGTGATGTTTGTTTTTGTTGTGGCAAGCCAGGCCATAGAGTCAGAGATTATCCTCAGTCCAGTTATCAGGGTCAGGAAAATCGTCCCACAGCTCAGTCCAGTCTCCCGAACCAGTAGGGTGCCACTCTCAGTGCTACTAGTGGGCAACGCCCAAACAGACTCTATGTTTTTCAGACTCGATAGGATCAGGAAAATTCTCCTGATGTCGTTACTGGTACGTTATAGATTTTCCATGTTCATATTTATGCTTTGCTAGATCCCAAGTGGATCCTTGTCTTTTGTCACTCCATACATAGAAGGCAATTTCGGAATCAGTCCCAAAATTTTAGCAGAGCCCTTTTCAGTCTCTACCCCAGTAGGTAAAACCATCATAGCTCGATGGGTGTACAGGAACTGACCGGTTATGATATTTTAGAAATCCACGTCAGTAGATTTAGTCGAGTTAGAGATGACTGATTTTGATGTCATTCTTAGCATAGATAGGCTTCATTCCTGCTATGCCATAGTCGACTACAGAAACAGGATAGTTCAGTTTCAATTCCCGAATGAGCCTGTCCTAGAATGGAAGGGTAGTACTTCATCTTTCAGGGGTCAACTTATTTCCTACCTTCGGTTAAGGAAAATGATTTCTAAGGGGTGCGTGTATCATCTCGTGCATATTAAAGATTCTAGTTCTGAATCTCCTAGTTTTGAATCAGTCCCAGTGGTTAATGAATTTTTAGATGTGTTTCCCGAAGATCCTCCAGGCATTCCTCCCAAAAGGGAAATAGACTTTGGCATAGACCTTCTCCTAGATACTCAGCCTATTTCTATTCCGCCATACAAAATGGCACCAGCAGAACTCAAGGAACTGAAAGATCAGTTGAAGGATCTCTTAGATAAGGGATTCATTAGGCCCAGTGTATCCCCATGGGGTGCACCAGTCTTATTCATGCACAAGAAAGATGGTTCTCTCAGGATGTGTATCGATTACCGTCAGCTCAACAAAGTTACGGTCAAGAACAACTATCCTCTTCCCAGAATAGATGACTTATTTGACCAACTTTAGGGTGCCAGTTATTTCTCCATGATAGACCTTAGATTAGGCTATCATCAGCTCAGAGTTAGGAAATGTGACATCCCGAAGACAGCTGTCTGTACTCGGTATGGTCACTTTAAATTTCTAGTCATGTCCTTTGGTCTTACCAATGCCCCTGCAGCTTTCATGGACTTGATGAACCGAGTGTTCAAGAAGTACTTGGACATGTTCGTCATAGTTTTCATAGATTATATTCTGGTCTATTCTTGCACAGAGCATGATCATTCAGACCATCTCAGAATTGTTCTTCAGACTCTCAAGGATCATCAGTTGTTCGCCAAGTTTAGTAAGTGCAAATTTTGGCTAAGATCAGTTGCATTCCTTAGCCATATTATTTCCGGTGATGGAATTTGAGTAGATCCTTAGAAAACTAAAGCGGTAAGAAATTGGCCTCACCCTATCTCTCTATCAGATATCAGGAGTTTCTTGGGTTTGGCTGGCTATTACAGATGCTTTTTTGAGGGATTTTCTTCTATTGCATCTCCTATGTCTAGATTGACTCAGAAGAAGGTTAAGTTTCAGTGGTCAGATTCTTGCGAGAAGAGTTTTCAAGAGTTGAAGACTCGACTCACCTTAGCCCCAGTTCTAACTCTTCCAGATGGTTTAGATGGTTTTGTATCCTATTGTGATGCATCTAGAGTGGGTTTATCTTGTGTCCTCATGCAGCATGGTAAGGTCATAGCCTACGTCTCCAGACAGCTAAAGCCCCATGAGAAGAATTATCTTACTCATGATCTTGAGTTAACAGCCATAGTATTTTTCCCTAAAGATTTGGAGGCATTATCTAGACGGAGTTCATGTAGATGTCTTCACAGATCATAAGAGTCTCCAGTATGTATTTTCTCAGAAAGATCTCAATCTTCGTCAGAGAAGGTGGTTAGAGCTCTTGAAGGATTATGACATGAATGTCCTTTATCATCCGGGCAAGGCCAACGTTGTGGACGATGCTCTCAGTAGACTCTCCATGGGTAGTGTCTCTCACGTTGAGAATAGAAAGAAAAAGATAACCCAGGAAATCCATCAGCTTGCCATACTAGGTGTTCACTTAGTCGACTCTTCAGAGGGTGGTGTATGTGTTCAGAGTAGTTCAAAGTCATCTCTAGTTTCTGAGGTGAAAGAAAAGCAAGACAGGGATCCCAGCCTTGTCAAGCTAAAAGAGTCAGTTCAGAATCAAAAAGTAGAGGCTTTCTCCCAAGGGGGAGATGGTGTTCTTCATTGTCAGGATCATTTGTGTGTTCCAGGTGTAGATGACTTGAGGCAGCAAATTCTTGCAGAGGTACAGGGTGAGCGATACTCTATTCATCTAGGGGCCATGAATATGTACCGCGACTTGCAGGAGATCTATTGGTGGAGTGGGATGAAAAGAGATATTGCAGAGTTTGTGGCTAAGTGCTCTACATGTCAGCAGGTTAAGATAGAGCATCAGAAACCTAGTGGGTCCATACAGGAGTTCACCATTCCTACTTGGAAGTGGGAATAAGTGAACATGGATTTCTTGACGGGTTTGCCTCAAACTCGTCATCAGCATGATTCAGTTTTGGTTATTGTAGACAAAATGACCAAGTCAGCTCATTTCCTTCTAGTTCGTACCTCTTATTCAGCCGAGGATTATGCCAGTGTACCTCTCACTTTTGGAAAGCATTCCAAAAGGGTCTTGGTACCCAAGTTCATCTCAGTATCGCCTTTCATCCTCAAACAGATGGTCAAGTAGAGAGGACCATTCAGACTCTTGAAGATATGCTAAGGGCGTGTGCAATTGATTTCAAGGGAAGTTGGGATGACCACTAGCCTCTGATTGAGTTTGTATACAAAAATAGCTATCATTCCAGTATTCAGATGGCTCCATTCAAAGCACTCTATGGTAGGAGGTGTTGATCTCCAGTCGGTTGGTTTGAAGTTAGCGAGGCCTCAGTCATCGGTCCTGACTTGGTATTCGATGCCTTAGAGAAAGTTCAGTTGATCAGAGAGAGACTTCGGGCTGCTCAGAGCCGACAGAAGTATTATGTAGATGTTCATAGAAAGGATCTCGAGTTCGAGGTAAATGACTATTTCTATCTCAAGATCTCTCCCATAAAGGGAGTGAAAAGGTTCGGAAAGAAAGGGAAACTCAGTCCCCGCTATGTCGGTCCCTTCAGGATTCTCAGTTGCTTTGGCAAGGTAGATTATGAGCTCAAATTTCCTTCATATCTAGCCTCGGTTCATCCAGTCTTCCATATATCCTTACTCAAGAAGTACATAGGTGAACCAGCATTTGTAGTCCCTATTCAGAACATTGATGTTCAGGACAGCCTCTCTTATGAAGAGATTCAAGTCAAAATTTTAGACTATCAGATTCGTAGGCTGAGGAACAAAGAATTCCCTCTAGTCAAAGTTCTTTGGCGAAATCAGTCCATTGAGGGAGATCCTTAGGAATATTAAGAAGACATGCGTACCAAGTAACCTCACCTTTTCTCCACCAACCTAGATCAAGCTCAAGGTAATAGTCCTTCTTAAGCTTATTCAGTTTCACGTTCAGCATTTAATACAACTTAATGTTTCATTTCATGTTCATGTTCCATCACAAATTTGGTATCAAGTACCATTGCATATTCATTCATGCATACATGTATCAGTACAGTAAATAATCATGCATCAGTTATGCATTCTCATTGCGAGAACCTCAGACATGCATTCATTAATCAGTTACACGTGCATCAGATATGCATGCTCAGTATAACGCATTCATTTTATCAGTCATAAGATCATGTTCCATCTACTCATGTTCAGATTATTGCTTCCCCTCTTAGTCAGTTCCATTCGAGGACGAATGTTCTTAAGGGGGAGATATTGTAATACTCGTGCCTTTTTCCTAGCTAGAAATCATCTCAAGGATGCTAGGACTTAATTTGAAATACAAACCTATCTTTGTACACGTGGTATTTTAGATATTTTCACTTTTTATCACGTGGGAAATTGAGTTATCTTTCCAACGGTACCAATTTTGTCCAAATCCGACATCAGACGAGGAAGTTATGGACGTTTTACTTAGAACTATCGGAAATGCCCAGGTATGACGGCCAAGTTGATGGACCGACACATAAGTGACGGACCGCCACTTTGACCATCACCGCCAAGGCAGTTGAGCCACGTACTGGATAAGGATTGACGGACGAGTTGACAGACCGTCAAAGTTGTGACGGACCGTCATCCAGGCTGACAACTCTTATCCAGTGAACCCCATTTCTGGTCCACGTCTGACGGGCTAAGTGATGGACCATCAAGTGTCTGACAGACCGTCAGTCGGACCATCACACGCCATATTCAGTTTATTTCCAGGGAATTTTAATAGGGGTATTTTGGTCACTTATAACTCGCCTACATATACCCAGATAAGTCTAAATTCAGCCATTATGCTCTTTATTATTTCACAAACAAAACCTAGGGTTTCTCTCTCTAAATTTAATCTCCAAGAACAAGACCCAATTCTCTTAAAGAATCAAAGAATTTCAAACCCTTCAAGTTCAAAAACGTAAAAAACCCTGAGTCAGGTATGCGTAGTGTTCATCTATGGACCCCTTTCGTTCATGGAGTTTTAGAACCATTCTTTTAAATGAGAAACTTTGATTTCCTTATTTTTATGTGATGTTTTTCATGTTAATGATCATTGTTTAAGCTTTAAGATATTAATTTAAGTTGACTTCCATGATGTATGCATGCTTGTAGTTAAAACCCATAAATTTGGATGGTTCAAGATGATTAAAATTGTTAAGAAAACCTATGCCTCAAAGTGTGAATGAAAGGTGTTTGTTAAAATGCCTAGAATGCTAAAAATCATGATCCCATGACCCCATAGTATTTAAATGACAAGCTATGTCAACTCTTAAGATGATTCCACATGAACTTCCATGCTATTGATATGTGTTGCTAGTATGATTATGCAATGAACATGATATTAAGGTTGTGCAAGTACTTCCATATGACATGAAATACTTTCCATGCAATACATTGTTGATAACCATGCTTAGTATGAAATCCCTTATGTACGATATTATGAATTGTGGACTCAAATCTTGTGATCAAGTTATGTCATGTGTGTCAGTTCCTTCCATCGAGTCCTGGGGGTATTCATACCTAAAAAACATAGTTGTGTACCTAGATCCATGTCATGTCATCATGATCATCTCAGTCAAGACACAATCTATAAAACTCAGTCAGTCATGTGACTCAGGAAACCTCAGAAATCTCATGATCTTAGTAAATTCTCAGAAAGTAGTACTATTTTGCCAGTCAACGAATGTCATTTATTCAGTCCATGTACAGTTAGTTAAATCATGTTCAATCTCTTCAGATGGGAGTGGAAGTTAGCACCGAGTGAACCCAAGGATGGGAACTGACCTACCAGTTTAGGGTGTGATTCTTAGCAGTCATCCTTGTGTTTCAGAACTACGTAGCCAGCGTAGGTTGAGACATCTTAACCTGTCAGACTAGGGTTGATGAGGTGGCTTAACCTATTAGTTTAGGGTTTCCACCATTCTCATTTGAGTACCTGCCAGATGAGGGTCACTCACAACTGTCCTTACCAGTGGTACGGTATTGACACCCCTTCAGTCAGGGTAGAGATTGGACCCCAACATTGCTATATGCATTATTGGGGCATGTTGGTTAAACAACTACCTCCCACAGTTTCAGGCTCATTCTCTGTAAAATAACTTAGATAGTTCTTCAGATATCAAAATACCAAGACTACCAGATATAGTCAAATTCAGTTATTAAACAGAACTCAGATAGTTCCATCAGATGCAGTATTGTCAGACACAGTCACCCATGCATTCATAACTACAGTATCAATCATGATCAGTTATCAGTAAACTATGTATTAGCATACAGATTTAGCTATCACGCATTCATAATCTCAATTTCTATGTATGCATGTTTGTACTCTCACATTTATATCAGTCAGTTAGTTAGCATTGTTCATGCATGTAACCTTATTTATGTTCAGCCTACCTCACTCGTATACTCAGTACTCCAGTTGTACTAATGCATTCGCGCTATGGTGCTTTCTCTTTATGTTACACCATAGGTTCAGAGACACGAGTTCTAGACCAGCAGTAGCAGTCGCATTCCAGTATACAGAGTTGCAGTGAGTCCTCTTCATTCGAGGACGATATGATTTGATTTATTCATTTATTATTTTCGTTAGCTATCAGTTTACGGAGTTAGTTGGAGACATATTCCTTCAACTCCTTATTCAGACAGTGTTTAGAGGCTTTCAGATTTAGTTCTGTTTTGATTCAGACTTCAGTTATCTTGGGTATTTTTCACCCACATGGATGTTATAATTATTTCAGTTGAACTTTATGGTCTATTGTTAATGTTTTCCGCATATTACATATATGTTAAGAAATGTACAGGTACAGACATCAGTCATGGGTTAGCTTGTGGTCCCTCGGAGTCATGAGCGTCGTGTAGTGTTCCGGTTTAGAAAATTGGGGTGTTATAATACCTTAGCCTAGTGCAGGGTAGAAGTTGCCTAAAATAGATTTTGGGGATTAGAGTGGGCCCTTCCGACCCATCTTAGGCCAAGACTTGTGATAGCCTTTTATGACTTATTTACGTGCAATATATGTTTATTAATGGTTGGTTTGATACTTAAGGATATTGTATATATATTTGTTAAGTATGTAGTGGATATTAAAGGAGTAATGTTAATTTCATGTATCGCTAATGATGTTGCTTATATGCATGTTAAGGATATGAATTATAAATATGGAGAGTGATATAACTTCTTGATATGATTAACTATATGGCCTATTAGCATGCTTAATGTTATAGATATCGACATGATTAATGATATGGCTTATATATATAATATGTCTTAATTATTTTATTAATGAATTAACTGACGATTATGACTATTAGCATGGCTTATGGATAAGGTTATTGTCGTGTCATAATAGAAGCGGTATTGACATAGTCTATCAAGTTGGGTTATTGGTATGGCTTATTGATGTGGTTTATGAATATGGTTCTAAGTATGTGCTCCTATTCAATTCCAACACTTGATTGTGATATAGATGATATGTGCATCAGTTCAAGTCCAGTAATTGATTGTGATATTAGTGATATGAGTATCGGTTTAAGTTCGATAATATGGTTATGATAATGGTGATATGAGTGTCTATTAAAGTCTGACAATTAAGAGTTGCTTATGATGTTATATGGTATGGATGGATTTTTTGTCATGGCGGGACAGTTGGTAGATTAAGTTTATTCGGTTAATTACCTTCTTTCATTATACCTTCCAGGCTTATGGTGGCCTGTGTTGGGTTATTTACTTTTTTGCACTTATTGTCTTATGGGGCTAATCTTGTAGATTAATGGTATGTTCTTTATGTTATTATCTCATATGCATTCATTTACTTATGTACAACAGTATTGGAGCTTAGTTCTAGGTAGCCTTTTTACCTTGACTTAGCTCATTTTATCTTGTATATTATTATATTCATATCATGATTTAACTTAGTCGGTCGATCATGCCTACTGAGTACCTATGGTTTTGGTACTCATAGACACTTTGGTACATTTTTTACATAGATCTAAGTACTAGTTGCCCCCACTGATTCGATGCTCATGTCGTGTTGATTTGGAGATTGGGTGAGCTCTTAGAGTTGGAGTTTTCCTTTTTCCTTCTATTTATCTATGTCTCATCTTTCATTTCCAATACAACTTGTATTGGACATTTCTGAACTTGTAGTATATTTGTAGTTGCTCTTTTACAGCCATTACTAAGTCATGGGATTGTTGTCTGTGTTTTATCTATCTCTTGGATTATATTTATTGTCTTATTATATTTACAAGTCTTAAATATGTTGTTTTTGGACTCATAGGCCACTTTTTACCAAATTAGCCCATTGGTTATAGATCCGGACTACTGTTCGACTTACCAAATAGTGGGATATGGTAGGTGCCTTAATGATTTGTAAATTGGGTCGTGACAATGTTCCTTGTTTCTAGGTTGACTGAGATTTTGTATTGAACTTAAATTTGTAAATCACATCACTTTGTAGAGATACCGAGGAGTATTTTGTATAGATTTGTTTATAAGAACCTAATTTATTCTTGTAGCTTGAGGTAACTATGGAGTCTCACAGTAGAGTTATTATGAAGGTGTATTTGCAATAGAGTTATTTTAAAGAGATTGGAAGTAGAAGGTTAATTCCTAGGTTGTATTCAAAAGTTTCTCAAAGTTTAGTGAATGTTATTGCTGAAATCCTAATGGGGTAGGCCATGGTTTTTCTCCCTTTAGCAAGGAGATTTACAAGTAAACATCCCTTGCCATTTACTTTCCTACTATTTCTTTGTGTAATTATTGTTCTTTAATATCCTTTTATATGGTCCTGATAGTGAATTAGGTCTTTATTACTATTATGGACTCTTATGAACAATCAATTGGTATCAAAGTTTATTTCTTATAAAGTTAACACCTAGGAAAGATCCTATTCAAGATGGAAGCTTCACCCAGTTTTGAGGAAGGACAATAAACTATACAACCCCTAAGGTTCAATGGGCAGTTCTATAGTTGGTGGAAGACTAGAATGCCTGATTTTATCAAGAGGGGGATAGTAAATTGTGGGATATTTTTTGTGATGGTCCTTATGTCCCAATGGAATCAACTAAAGAAGGAGATGCCTTTAAATTTATTCCTAAAACTAGATAGGACTATACTGAAGCATGTCAAAAGAATATTGAGAAGAATTACAAAGAGAAAAAGATTCTTGTTTTTAGGATAGGACCTGATGAATAAAATAGGTCTCTACTTGTGAATCTGCTTAAGGAAATATGAGAAGCATTGTAAAATACTCATGAGGGAATAATTCAAGTGAAGCAATCAAATATTGTTATACTTAATACTCAATATGATTTATTAAGATGAGTGGAGGAGAATCCATTTAAGACATGCATAATCACTTCACATCTATTGTGAATGAACCCAAGTTTCTTGGTGAAAACATCATACAAGTAAGTCAGGAAGTAGTGAGTGTTTTGGATACTTCAAGGGAGATCAAAGTAAACACTATTTTAGAGGTTAAAGATTTGCAATAAATTACCATGGACAAACTTATTGGGAATCTAAGAACCAATGAACTTAAAACACAATAGGATTCTAAGGGGTCGTTTGGTTAGGAACAAATTATCTAAGGATGAATTATCCCAGGGTTATCCATCCTTGGATAAGTTATCCCACCATATATATAGGATAACTTATCCCATCACTAACGTATAAATGGTGGGATAAATAATCCAGGGAATAACAATACCTTTCACTAAATGTAGGATAAAATAATCCTACATTTTATCCCAGTATTATTATATCTTATCCATCATAGCAAATAACCCCTAAGAGAAATGATTCCAAGAAGGTAAGTGTAACACCCCGGGAGTACACCCTAGAGGCCACATGGTGCTTATAGTCACAAGTGACCACAAGCTAACCCGTGAGCTGGTACCTGTTATGAACACTGAATAAAACTGCTAATAAATAATACACATATGTGGAATAACTGAATAAGACATAAGGTTTTATAATACTAAGACATTACTGAACTCTTAAATTTGAAACAACTGTTTGAAAATAATAGCGTAAAGACTGACTATCAACTGAAAACATCGCAACTCGAAGTACTGAAACTCAAATACTGCTTTACTGTCATCTAAACTCACTACTAATGCCTGAGATACTGAATAACTCAATCGACTCATATCAATGACTGAAAGTTGAGCTTTCTACTCTCGAATAAATGCATAGATGATCAAACCTCTCTAACGGATGATTCTAGAATCTACTATCAATAATAAGAAAAGATTATATCTAAGATCAAACTATCTAGCAGAAGATCTCTAAATCTGACAATAAGAATACTAAACTAAATTTGAAACTGAGATCATGCCTATCTAGCGGGTGATCTCTGGATCTGATAATGAGATTACTCAACTGAATCTGAGACTGAAATCAAGCCTATCTAGCAGGTGATCTTGAGATCTGATAATGAGATTACTCAACTGAATCTGAGACTGAGATCAAGCCTATCTAGCAGGTGATCTCAGTATCTGATATTGAGATTACTTAAGTGAATCTGAGACTGAGATCAAGCCTATCTAGCGGGTGATCTCAGGATCTCATAATGAAATCACTCAACTGAATATGAGAGTGAGATCAAGCCTATCTAGCGGGTGATCTCTGGATATGATAATGAGATTACTCAATAACTTTATGTGGGACCATGCCTATCTAGCAGGTGGCCCATGAATCAATGGAACTATCTAAGTTTTGCACTAAGATAGATAACTGTATCTGAAAGTCCTGATTTCTGAGTTCTTTTCTAAAGACTGATACTGAAACTGTAATTGTGGGAGTGCTCACTAACCGACATGCCCCGAATCTGAACTGGTGGGTTCTAACCTATAACCCCAGCTGGAAGGGTGTCAATACCATGCCACGGGTAAAGACCTCTCTGGTAAATCCTCTCTAATGGGTGACCCTCACAGGAAGTCAAGACTAAGGCAGTATAATAGTCAAGCCTATCTAATGGGTGACAAGCCTTTTTCTAATGGGTGACTCCTGTATCCTGCGCTGGCTACGCAGTTTTGGAGTTCAGGGATTGATCCTAATGACTCTGCCTCTCTAACGGGGAGTTGCCATCCCTGCACTTGCTCGGTGCTAGCTCCTACTCCAAATTGAAATACTCTAAACTGATTTTTAACTTAAACTGAACTAAATCTAATACTGAACATATTTCTCGACTAATCTGACTGAGTTAAGATGAATTCACTTGGTTTCGTATCTGATGGAATACTACTGAATCTCGTTAACTGACTGATGATATTGAGTTCTAGACTAAACACTTAAATACTACTAGATCTGAGTTGAGTACTGAACGGGTCTAGAATACTAGCGATACTGAAATTATTGAGATTTCTAAGATTTTTGAGATTTCTTAAGTTCTATATCTGTCTGAGAGTACAGAGTTCTATAACTAATGGAGTTCTGAGAAACATGGTTTGACTGAGATTTTTGAGAAAACTGACATGGGCTCTAGACTACAGCTAAATTGTCGGGGATAAATACCCCCAGGACTCGATAACATAAAAGTAAAGCATAACCATTCTTGAATTATCAAGACCAAGGACATTCATTCACCATCACAATCACTAAAGCATTTAGAAATGATAAACATGTGATAGTATGGGGAGACATGCTATTGGCTCATACTCCATTCAACAAGGTCTTGCATCAAACACTTAGCATGGATTAAAGTCTTAGCATGTATCGAAGAGCACATAATTGGGGAATTTCATGCTATCATGTCACAATTCATTCACTAAGGCTTTTCAACAAACACTTGGAATGCATGGGCTTGCACACAATTGGGGATTTCTAGTCAACATGCTATAATGGCTCTAATCCTTTCACATAAGCACTTTATCAAACATATGGGGAACATTCTTTGCTTATTCAATAACTCCTACACTTAATTGACATGAACACATCACTTAACAAGCAACTTGAAGAGGGTTTATGATGAACATCACATGAATATCACATACTAGGGTCAAAGCTTGAAAACCTTGTAAACAAATCATGAATTAAAACTCAATATTAGCATAGACATCAATTTCAACTCACATGAATCATGAAAACTCATAACAATAAGATCTTTGAAAATTAGAAAAGGGTTCGTTAGCTTCTTGGATGAAAGGGACCCAAGAATCAACATCTGCATACCTTAGGAAACTCTTTCTTGAAGGCTCTAGGAGAGATTCTTGATTTCTTTATTTCTCTTGATTTTTCTTGAAGATGAAAGAAGGGTTTTGATTTTGTAGAAACCATAGTGTTTGATGTTAAAGATGAAGAATGAAATTGTGAGCCTTGATCGGATATAAATAGGGGATAAAAAGAGTGGGAAAATAACAAAAAGCCCTTTTAAAATTGAGTTAAAAATGCTGAACGGGGGCTGCGACGGTCCGTCACTCAGTCCGACGGTCCATCGGATCGTCTGTTGCACATTCGCCCAGAAAAGAATACACTGCCTCGAGGTAACGGTCAAAGTGAAGGTCCATTGTAAACCTGATGTTCCATGTACCGACCTTCACACGTTGGCCAAGATGAGGTCACACTGCCTCAGTGCGACGGTCCCAGCGATGGTCTGTCGCAGCCTTGATGGTCCATCGTCCTGGCCATTGTATGTGGAATAGGAAAGGGAGTCACTGCCTTGGTTGCGATGGGATGGGAGATGGTCCATCATAAGCTCGACAGTCTGTCAACCCAGCCATCGCACCTGGGCGGTTCTGACTGCTTTCAGTAAAACGACCATAACTTCCTCGTCTGATGCCGGATTTTGAAAAAATTGGTATCGATAGAAAGATTATTCAATGCTCTACTTGAAAAAAGTCGATATTAGGGAAATTCTACACGGTTCAAAATATTTCTCACTTGGGAAGGCACTTCTCAATCTTTAAGGACTGGATTTATTCTTCACTTAACACGCTCTAAGGCTTAGACTGCGAGAGAATTTTGTGGGGTCTAACGATATCTCCACCTTGGAAACATCAGTCCTCGAATGTCGTTCAATAGGATAAGAATACTTATCAACCAAACTTACTCAAGGAATGAGATCATCTCAACACATGACTATGCAACTAGAACCACTGATACTCTGAGTTCTCATACTGGACATGTATATCAGATGCATAAAATACTCGACCGAAGCTACTCATAAGCTGAATTCTCATAATAGACATGCATATCTGATGCATGGACTCATAAGTGAGTTGATTTCATGAATTCATGACTGAATACACTGAAAAGTTGAACTCTTTCTACTGAACAAGCATATCTAATGCATGAATGTGTGACTGTACTGACTCTCGAAAGCATAAATGGCTATGCAATAACAAATGATGTTAACTTCTTAAGGAGAGTCTAAATATGCAAATGAATGAGTCTAAGGACATGAAAACATTGCAATATCATGGGGTATCTCCCCCTTGGGACTCCATGTCCCTCTAAAAACACTTCGCTAAAAATACTGGGGCGGTGCACGGGGAACCTATGAACTGGGTCATGATAGACCGTATGAGATATGAAACTAATGCAGGACTCATGTTGACATATAAGCTCAAAATGGGAGCAAAGTATCTAAAAATACATATCTTAAAGATGAAGGACTCATAACATACCCGAATCTATATCAGGGAACCTTTCCTGATCATGGTGGGTCTGAAGCGCATAGAGTCTGTTCTGACGCTGGCCACTATTGGCATCAAAAGAGGCACCCTGCTGAAGCAACTCTCTAACCCTCAGATCTAGCAATCTACATTCTCATATTCTGTGGCCTGTCCTACCACACCCAAAGCATACATCACTACCGGCTCTACACACACCTAGGTGGCTCTTGCCACACTCTCCACAAGGTGGATAGGTACAAACACCACTAGCACTACTCTGGGATTTTGGGCCTGGCGCCCCATCATAACTGACATCCCTGAACTATGGTACAGGTACACTAGCTGAGGAAGGAGATGGGACTGAAAACTTTTGACTATGCTAAAAACGGTTACCACCCTGGGATCCTGCCTGAGAGAAACCATGACTACCTGTTCTGGCTCTCTTACTCACTTTCTCTCTTTCTTTTGCCTTATCTACCTCATTTTTTATGCATGCATCATCAGTCTAGAAAGGTACATATCTCTATTGAGCATGGCAGACCTACACTCCTTTAACACTAACCCGGATACACCAATCACAAACTTACTCATACTCGCTCTAGGGTCAGCTATCAAGTTTGGAGCATACTTAGCTAACTGGTTGAACTTAAGGCAATACTTTTTCACTATCATGGAGCCTTGCCTTAGGTTCATGAGCTCTTCTACCTTAGCCTCTCTTATCTCTAACGGGAAAAACTTATCTAGAAAGGCATCCTAAAATTCTTGCCAAGTCACAGGAGCTGCATCCTCCCCTCTACCCTTCTTCCATATATACCTAATCATGAGAAATATCCTTCAACCTATAGTATGCTAACTCTACACTCTCCTCCTCAGAAACATGTACAATCTAGGTAATTTTCCCCATCTCCTTTAGATAAAGTTGTGGATCCTCACCTGCTACTGACCCAAAGAATTCTGGCGGACTCATTCTCATGAAATCCCTAATTATGGTTGTGGTTGAACCCCTTCCTTGCTAAGGTGGGGCCACAGCCTGACAGTTACCCTAAACATTAGTCACAGCTTGGGCTAGCACCTGAAAATCTACCCAAAATTCTGCATGTGACATATTCTCATTCTCAGGATCTACTAGTTGCGCGCCTTCTAGGGCAAGGTCACACGACCTAACCCTTGATTTATGAGAGAACTGCACCCCCTAAGGCTTAACTTTGTCCTTGCAGTGTAACCCCTCTCCTGAATGTATAAAAGTTGATTTTTATGTCTTTAAGTGAAGGGCAACACTATTGATTCTTTTATTTTATGTTAGGCAGACTTTGGAAGACATAAAGAACTATAAAATGAGTACTTAGTTACAATTACACGGGACTTCTTACACAATACAAGATTGGAGAGAAGAGAAGGTATCCAAGGGCTCTACACTAGGGTTATTTCTTCTTTAACTTAGTTTTCATTTAGTTTCTACTTATCAATTCCATTATCATAACTCTTTGTAAGACTATGAGATATATACACCCTTATTCTAGGGTTTACACTACAAACATTATTGTGTAATTATGTTTTGATTCTTTGTATAAATGTTTATCAAGTATGTAATTATTATTATGTTCTTGGTTTACTATAAAGCGTCATAAACTTTAGGATAAATATATTATAAAAATGAATTAACTATAGGAGTAGAGGGATAAAATGAAAAATATAAGGAGTTGGATTTTGTGTAATGATCCTCTTGATTATTTTCTTGGTTTGCATGCTTTTCTGGTGTTTCAAGCTTTCCATAGCAGCTACAGGTAATTTATGACTTACCAAAATTGTTGGTTTAGTGATTGGACAGTTTGTTTGAATTTTTAGGCTCATTTCTCTATTTTGGAGCTTTCGTTGTTTAGGATTTGGTCTCGAACTAAAACTCCTAATAGATGACTTTGAATGGGAATTTTGACAGTGTCATCAGCTCTAGAACGTTAATTTTAGGCTAGGTGGACCCTTGGTTTAGGTCCCGAGGCTTCCATACACGTTTGGGCTATTGGGTGGATTATGTGAAAAATAAAACTATAGATGTGGTCCCACATTTAGTCAAAATGATCTCGAATGAATGTTTTGATAGTTCTATTGAGTCTAAAACATTGAATTTTGTATGGTAGCATATTGTATTTGCACGCATGGGGTTCTAAATGAAGCTCGAGCACCCGGTCGAAGTCCATTTTGAACTTTGCAAAAATTTGGTGCATCAGGTCACTAGTGTGATCGCATCAGTGATAGTCATAAATCATGATTGTGAAATGCGATTTCCCCTTCGAAAATTGCATTTGCAACAAGCATAAATTACAATTATGGCATGCAATTTTCCCCTGGCAGATATCATTTACAATGGACATGAATCGTGATCATGGCATGTCATTTAACCTTCTCAAATCGCGATCGCGATATTAGAGTTGTGATAGTGGCTCTCAACCTTATTTAATCCTATTCTTCCACCCAATTTCCCATCATTCTTTCCACCATTTTTACACTAAGTTGAGAGCTAAAAGTGAGTAAAAGAGTGGGGAATCATCCATGTAAGCTAAGGTTAGCTAGCCTAATCTTTTTTGGTTATTTCCTATTGATTTTACCTTAGATCCCCATCCAAATTCATGGTAAATTCATAGAAATTAGGGCTTTAAGCCTAAACTTTGAGGGTTGATTTGAGACTCAATTTGAGTCCACTTGTGCCTAACTTTTGAGAACAACTTCCTTGTTCTTCAAGGGACCCAGTGATAAGTTTAATTTTGAATTCCATTTATGGGTCCTGCGGTCCTTTTCTTGACCTAAAATTTGACCCAACCCTTAACAGGGCAATATGGGTCTTGCTTTACTCCTAATGATGTGTAGATTTCAATTTTAATAGTGTGGTGACATTGAAATTTTGAGTAAGGATGGATGATTTGGGCGTGATTCTAGGATTTACAGCTCGGCATCGAGGTAGGTTGTTATCTACTCTTCTTCACAAAATGATGTGTTTTATATATTGAATGTGAAATGAGAATGTTAATTTTGATGGTGGGTTGAATACCGTGATCTAGTCTAGAATATTAAAGTTTGGGGATTAGATAGGTGAACTGACTCATAAGGTGAAATACTTATTATGCTTCAAGGGTCTTATTACCCTAGGTTTTAGCATAATAGGCAAAGTTGAGACGAATGAAACTTAGTATAAGGTTACCAAGTACTCGGTGGATTATGATGGTTACTCCTAGATTATAATGTTATGGAGTTGTTAGTTATGTATTTCTATTATTAGGCCCAAGGGAGTCTTATGATATTTGTTGGATTCCGATAAATGGTGATCCTTGTAAAGGACGTGGCCTTAGTTTGTAGACTTGTTAATACTTATGATTACATTGTTTAAATACAGGTGATGGCATGCATATATTTGGTACATTCATGATCACTAAAATGGTAAAGGGTACAATTCCAACTACAATATGATTTTACTACTATTTTTCCTAAAAGGGATTAAAGCCCACTTTTCACCTTCAAATGGATTTCTTTATAATGAGAACTGTACCATCTTAATGGATGACATATGTGCATTGAGATTGGAAATGATGTTTTATAGATTTGGCCAAGAAAGATTCTAATCCACGATTTTATTACTACTATTTACTTTGGTCATGAGAGATTATCAGTCCTTTCTACACCTTTATGATGATTTAGTCCCAAAGTTTACCCTGCGCAATGGATTTATAGATTTATAATTTTTTAGCTACAGTTCAGAGTCTGTGCATTTAGTATACATATATATACACCTCTCTGGTACTGGACGGAAAAGGTTGAGGATACTAATGATGTTTGGTGTTGTTGTTGTTGATGTTTATTGGAAATTCTAGATCAGGACCAGATCGGTGTATATGGGTACTCCCAAACCCCCAAGGGACCCCTTCATCTATGAGTTGTTATACTGGAGAAAGAAGGTCGTTGTAGGTCCTGCCTTTGCAAGATATTGGTCTGGAGGAGGTACATACACTGGGTTACTTTATGGTATTGGATTGGTTATTGTATTATGGATTATGTCTTGGCATACATTCTTTCATGCGCATTGCCGATAACCAGTTTGCGCTTATATCTATCATCCTTATGGGGGTTACATAGGTACAGTTGATAAGTATGGCTTATGGTGTGTTGTGTGTTGATTGGACCTTTCGAACCTAAGGAGGTGAGGATTTCTGAAAGGCTTAGTTAGGTATTATTTGTCTGGATTAGCCGGTTACTCGCATTTTTATTGTTACTAATATGATTATTATCACTATTATGGATAGTTCGTGATAGATTGGTGACATAACCCGACCCTAAGCCTTGTCGTAATAGGCATCCCAATTCCATCTAGGACTGGGGACCGCCCCTGTTACCCAACCCCATGCGATTTACACAGCATTTAATGGGGTGAATTTTGAACATATAACAAGATGGCGTAAATGTTCTCATTAAGACTCTGGGATAGGGTCACAACCATGACCAACCCAGCCGAGTCCAACCATACCATACCGACCATACCGACCAAACCATAGTCCATAACCAAATAAGTATAAAAATATAATATAATTAATCCCAAAATAAAATATGATAGAATAGTAAGAAATCATGTCTGATGATGCCAGCCTCAATATCAATACCAATGCTAAGGCTGACACCTCTACTGATCTCGCCTATACCAACCCCCAGAAGTACCACAAATACTCTATCCAAAAGAGTAAGTAAATCTGATTGGAACATGCCCCCAACCATGGCCAAAACCAATATCCAAAATAAATTTAAAACGTCTAACAATATCCATAACATGAAATAATGCCTTCCAAAAGGATGGAAGCTCACCACTTCAATCCAGAGTCAATCCCTATATAGGAGGAGTAGAATGGCCGATTCCTACATAGCATGGGTATACAGCTGCCAATAGACGGGTTGGCAAGTGACCACTAGCATGAATCTCAGGATAAGGATAAAATAATACCAATTATAAAACCAAGTAAAACCATCCAATGCACACGACCATACATATATAAAACCATGTCGGGAAAGGGGACCAGGTTTAGCATGCCTTTAAAACCATTATCGGGGTTGTGTATGTTGGCCATCCTAAACCACCCATGGGCTATATGGGTTCAGCTCCCCTTGCTAAAAGGGTCCCAGTGTATGTAGTTGCACGACCAAGGAAGTATCCCATGGGATGACTTGTACATCCCTAATAGTATGACATCATACACACGGTCCACTAAGACCAATCCTCATATCAGTAAACACGAGTTTCCAGTTTTGGTCCCTCGAGACCATCACCTTCTACAACTTTGCTACACACCCTGCCATTAATGCCCAATTAAAACCATTTCCAAATGACCAACCAATTCATTTACCATTTTATTAACCAAGTCCAATATTATTGGTATCGTCATACCACCACTTAGTAGCAAGTAATATCCATAGCCAAACCATTTAGGTTAAGGGGACTTTCAAGTTCCCTTCCATATACCATATTAAACCACTTGGGAGACTTCCATGTTCCCCACAAGCATAGCCATATATCATTTAGCCTTTTCAAACCATTAAACCATTTAAAGCTTTATTACATAAGCCGAAAACAAGAAAGAGTTCCATTAAAAAAATCAATGCAATGAATATTCATTTATAAGTATTTTATCAAACACACTGGGGAAATAATATAACCAAAACTAATTTCAAAGACCATTAAACTATTACCATGCAATCCAATTGTCCAAAACTACCATTAATGCATATAAAAGCATAATTAAAACCATAGGAAACCATAACCAAGCATTTAATATAAAAAACCCCAAATAATAGTTCAAAACCATAATTATGAAATAGTACAACCATGAAATAAATCATATAAACCATGTCTTTAGTTGAAATTACAATGAGGGAAGAGAATCATGCCTTAAACAAAGAAGATAATGGAAGAAAATCACCAAGACAAGCCCCAAAGCAATCCTTTAGTTGAAACCCTAGCTCTCTTGCCCAAAAAGCTCTTAAGAGAATTATGGAGTGTTTTGGAATAGTTTCTAAGTGTTAATGAATAGAATAATAGGGTAAATAAGCTCCTAAGTGTATTAAAAGTCATGGGTCCTAATTAGGGTAAGTAGGAAAATATCCAGAATACCCCCACTTAGGTTGCACCAAATCCCATCATAGGGATACAATTGACTCATACGAGTTGTACCCTCCTATACGATTGGTTTCCACCACTGGTATCCAAGCCTCAACCTTGGGTCAGACACTTTCTAATGTACGACTCATCCAACCAAGTTGTAACCATAATATACGATCCATACCCATGACCCGTATCCTTGGCAGAATGAAATACCAGAAGGACCAAATACTACCCACCATATGAGTCCCTGATACGACTCGTACCAAGCCATACGAATCTTACCCATAAGTCGTACCCATTTTGGTGACAAAAACCATCCCACCAACTAACACTGGTCAGCATACAATAGGACCATACCACCCATACCCCAACATAGGGCTCATACACGTGAGTCGTATTGGGCCTGGAGAATGGAATTACAGGAAATTTTTCTAAGGGTCAAAATTGAGGATATTTCAGTCTCCCCCACCAGGAATATTTGTCCCCAAATGACAGACATTGTAGGGGTAAACACACACACTAACATTGCATTATCAAACATCCCTTTAACAAAGTTTGAAAACAAAGAGAAAAAGATGTTAATCTTTCCTTTAACAAACTCAGAAAATAAATATATGTTGAAAACACATACCTTCCGCATGTATCCAAGAAGAAAAAACAGATGTGGATACTTGGACATCATATCCTCTTTCTCTTCCCAAGTAGCTTCTTTTATCTTATGGTTTCGCCATAGAACCTTCACTAAAGCCACATTCTTGGTCTGCAACTGATGAACTTTCCTATCTAATATCTCAACCGAGACCTATTCATAAGATAGAGAATCAAAAATACCCAATCCTTTCAAAGGAACAACCAAAGAAGGATCACTAATACACTTCACCAACATAGAAACTGTAATACCCCAAACTTTCTTTAAGTCAAATCTAGTCTCCATAAGAGTTAGTGATGACTTCCTAAATTATTAATGTTTAAATGAGATATAATTTCCCCAATTTAGACTTTTTATCATGTGAAAAATTGAATTATAACGATACCAATGTCGTCCAAATCCAGTATCGCAGTAAAAAGTTATGGATGTTTTACAGAGAACTATCGAAACTGCCCAGAAGCAACGGTCAGGCCGACGGACTATCAAGCCAGCGACGGACCATTGTCCAAGACATCGTGACTAAGGCAGTGAACCCAACTTCTTGTCATGTGCGACGGTCAGGACCGACGGACAATCATGCCAGCGATGGACCATCACCCAAACCGTCACAGACGAGGCAGAAAGTTCAGGCTCTGGCCAAGTGCAACGGTCAGGACCGACGGACCGTCGAGCCAGCGACGGACCATAGTCCAAACCATCACCACTTTTGATCAGCGATTTTAAGTCATTTTTAAATGGGTATTGGGTCTTTTTCCACCCGTTTTGACCCCTAATTATACCAGACCAGAGCTCATAACTTCATTTATCATCCACAACACCAAATTAGGGTTTCTCTCAAAGATCAATCCCCAATAACAAGAAACCCTAGGTGTCTAATCCCAAGGCAAGAATTCAAGCTTTCCTCCATCAATCTTCACGAAATTATCCACCCAGGTATGTAAAGTATTGATACATAGGTTTTTTTACCCATGAAGCTCAAAAATCCCATTTTAAACTCATGAATTATGATTTCCATGTGGTGAGTTGATTTTAATTATGTTGATGTGGTTGTATGAATCCCAAGTTGGAGTCTTTATGTACTTTTTATGAAATTATGCTAGTATGTGGGTTTGGAAACTTTTAAAATTAGTTGATTAAAGTAACCATGATGTATGAACTAGTGTATATGCCTAAGCCTAAGGTTGTGCATGCAATGTGTTTGATAAAATGCCTAGGAGAATAAAAATCATGCTTTAGGAATCAATTATGACCAAATTGATGAGCCCATGCTTTACCCTTATGTTCAAAATGACTTCCATGTTATTCTTATGCATTGAAATTATTTGATGGATTGTTCAGGAGATTATCCCTATGAAATTATGACTTGTTTATATGCATTCCTATTCATGTACCAAAACATGATAATCAAGTGCCTCATGAAATTCCCCAATGATTGTATTATGGATTGTTGATTATGGTCGTGAGTCCAGGAAGTGTCATGTCTTGTTAGTTTCATGCTATCGAGTCCTGGGGGTACTTGTACACAATAATTTAGTTGTATGCCTAGAGCCAGTGTCAGTTTTCAAGATACTCTCAGTCAAGCCATGTTCAGTAGAATTCAGTCAGTCTCAAGACTCAGGAAAACTCAGTAATCTTAGTAATCTCAGTAATCTCAGTCAGTTATCAGATCTCAGTAATTTTTTGTCAGTCAATGGAACTCAATGAACTCAGTCCAGTCAGTTCAGTATAATTAATTCAGTGTCTAATCAGATGGGAGTAGGATTCAGCATCGAGTGAGCCCAAGGATGGGAACTCACCTGCGAGTAGAAGGTGTGATTCTTAGAAGCAATCCTTGCGCTCCAGAACTACGTAGCCAGTGTAGGTTGAGACATCTAAAATATTAGATAAAGGTTAATGAGATGACTTAACCGGTTAGATTAGGGTCCCACCATTCTCCTTAAAGTACCTGTTAGATAAGGGATTACTCACAGCTTGTCCTTACCAGTGGTGCGGTATTGACACTCTTCTAATTGGGGTTGTAGATTGGACCCCAACTCAATTATATTATCTCATTCGGGGCATGTCGATTATATGACTACTTCCCACAGTTACAGTCTCAGTGTCAGTCTCAATAATAGAACTCAATAGTTCTACAGAATTCAGGATTGTCAGATATAGTCACTCAGCTCAGTATGGAACTCAGCTAGTTCTACTAGAACCTATATTGTTAGACACAGTCGCTTAGTATCATTTATATCAGTTATCAGAAATCCATGTTATCAGTATTCAGACTCAGTAATCAGTGTTGTCACAATCTCATTTATAGGTATGTATTCATGCATGTATTCCCATGTTCATGTTACTCGGTCTTTTAGTATTGTTCATGCATACGAACCCTTGCATTCAGCCTACCTCACTTGCATACCAGTACATTCAATCGTATTGACGCATACTTTTCTTTTACGCTATGGTGTTTTATACCATAGGTTCAGAAGCACGATCTACAGAGTATCCTTAGTAGATCAGACGTTTAGCAACCAGACTAGCAGTGAGTTCTCATCATTCAAGGATAGCATAATTATTTTATTATTTTATTATTTTAGTATTTCGAAGTTAGTTGGGGACATGTCCCATCAACTCTACAGTTTTTAGACAGTTTAGAGGCTTCCAGACTATAGCATTTTCAGACAGTTATTTTGGTCATTTTGGTATTGATATATCGTATTTTTTAGATGTTATATTTTATCAGATATTTGAACCTTATGGCCTTTCAGCCTTTTATTCTGCATTTATACAGTATGTTATGCAGTGCTCAGTTACAAATATCAGTCATGGGTTAGCTTGTGGTCCTTCGGGGTCAGGAGCACTGCGTGGTATTCTGGGTACCAGATTTGGGGCGTTATAGAAACATGAGAGACCGAACGAACCAAACTAAAGCTAGATGGAAAATCCAACTCATAAGCAACATTTCCTGCCTTTTGAAAAATCTCATAAGGACTAACATACCAAGGTCTGAGTTTCCCCTTTTTGCCAAACTACACCACTCTCTTCATAAGAGACACCATGAGAAAAACCCTATCCCCGACCTCAAACTCTAAGTCTCTACGCCTAACATCCACATAGGACTTTTGGTGATTTTGGGAAGCCTTAAGCCTATCCTTAATCACCTTGACCTTCTCCATCACTTGATAAACCAAATATGGTCCAAACATGTCCACCTCCCTAAGCTCAAACCAACCAATAGGAGATCTATACCTCCTGCCATATAATTCCTCGAAAGGCGCCATACCAATACTAGAATGATAACTATTATTGTAAGCAAACTCCACCAAAGGTAGATGCTCAACCCAATTTCCACCATAATCAATCATGCAAGCTCAAAGCATATCCTCCAATGTCTGAATAGTTCTCTTCGCTTGCACATTCAACTGCAGATGAAAAGAAGTACTCAGACTAACCTTAGTCCCTAACCCTTTCTGGAAAAACCACTAGAAGTGACACATAAACTATGTACCACGATCAGAAATAATCGAAATAGGCACCCCATGCAGCTTAAAAATCTCCTAAAGTTACATCTTTGCACAATACTCCACCGAAAAGGTAGTCCACACTGGCAAAAAGTGTGCAGAATTAGTCATCCTATCCACAATGACCCAGATCGAAGCATATTGACCCTGGGATAGAGGAAGATCGATAACAAAGTCCATATTGATCACGTCGCACTTTTATTCAGGAAAATTTATTTCTTGATACAACCCTCCTAGCCTCATATGCTCAATCTTAATCTGTTGAAACATCATATACTTGGCCACAAAATCTACCATATCTCTCTTTATGCTATTCCACTAATAGATCTCCTTGAGATTATGATACATCTTAGTCAAGATGGGAAAAACAACAGAGCGTGACTCATGACCCTTAGCCAAAATTCTTTGTCGCAACCCATCGATATCAGGAACACATAACCTCCCTTGGTACCATAAAGTACCATCACCACTGATCTCAAACACCACGACCTTTCACCCACCAATATCACTCTTAATTTTCATTAAGATGGGATCCAGCACTTGATTCTCCTTAATCTTTGCACCTAAAGACAATCAAACCACTTCTTGCACCATCACACTACCATCCTTGGAGTCCAAAAGGTGAACTCCAAGATTAGCCAAGCGGTGAATATCCTTCACCAATTCTTGCTTTCCCTCATATACATGAGCCAAACTCCCCATGGATAACCTGCTAAGAGCATTAGCAACCATATTAGCCTTAACTAGGTGATAGTGAAGACTCATATCATAATCCTTGATAAACTCAAGCCATCTTCTATACCTGAGATTAAGATCTTTCTGAGTGAGCACGTACTGAAGACTCTTGTGATCAGAAAAGATATCCACATAAACAGCATACAAATAATGCCACTATATTTTTAAAGCAAACACAACCGCCAACAACTCTAAATCATAAGTCGTATAATTCCTCTCATGCGCCTTCAACTGCCTGGAAGCATAAGCAATAACCTTCCTATGCTACATCAACACACAACCAAGACCTACCCAAGATGTATCACAATAAACCACAAACCCATCATTGCCCTCTAGAAAAGTCAGGATTGGAGCCAAAGTCAACTTATCCTTTAACTTCTCAAAACTCCCTTCACAAGAAGCCAACCAAGAAAACTTAACCTTTTTGTGAGTCAGCATAGTCAAAGGATCATCTATCAAAGAAAAACTTTTCACAAATTGCTTATAATACCTGGCTAAACCCAAGCAGCTCCAAATATCAGATGGAGTCATGGGCCTAGGCCACCTTTTTACCACAGAAACCTTCTGTGGATCCACCATGATCCTTTTAATAGAAATTAGATGACCTAAGAAAGTCATAGCGTTCAACCAAAACTAACTCTTAGAGAACTTAGGATATAATTATTGCTCTTTTAAGGTCTGCAACACAACATGAAGGTGATTATCATGATCCACCTTGCTCTTTGAATAAACTAGAATTTCATCAATAAACATGATGACGAAGCGATCCAAATACTGCCTGAACACCCTTTTCATCAAGTCCATAAATATTGTCAGAGCTTTGGTCAACCCAAATGACATCACCAAGAACTCAAAATACCCATACCGAGTATGAAAAGTTGTCTTAGGGATATCCACCTCCCTAATCTTAAGTTGATGGTACCAAGACCGAAAATCTATCTTAGAAAAGAAATTGGCACCTTGCATCTCATTAAATAAGTCATCTATCCAAGGAAGAGGATACTTGTTATTGACAATTACCTTTTTCAACTGCCTGTAGTCAATGCACATCCAAAGGGAACCATCCTTCTTACACACATAAAACATCGGTGCACCCCATGGAGAAATGCTAGGATGAATAAACCCCTTTGTCCAGAATATCCTTAAGTTGCACCTTGAGTTCATTCAACCTAGTCAGAGCCATCCTATATGGAGGAATAGAAATTTAACGAGTGACCGGAAGCAAATCAATACCAAAATCTCTTTCCCTATCAGGAGGAACACCAGGAAGATCATTTGAAAAGACCTCTAAAAACTCATTTACCATTTTATTAACCAAGGCCAATATTAGTGGTATTGCCATACCACCCTTTATTTCAAGTAATATCCATAGTCAAACTATTTAGGTTATGGGGACATTCAAGTTCCCTTCTATATACCATATTAAACCACTTGGGAGTCTTCCATGTTCCCCACAAGCATAACTATTTATCCTGTAGCCTTTTCAAACTATTTAAACTATTTAAAGCTTTATTACATAAGCCAAAAATAAGCAAAAGTTCCATTAAAAAAAGTCATTGCAATGAATATACCTTTATAAGCATTTTATCAAATACATTAGGGGCATAATATAACCAAAACCAATTCCAAAGACCATTAAACCATTACCATGCAATCCAACTATTCAAAACCCACCATTAATTCATATAAAAACATAATTAAAACCATAGAAAACTATAACCAAGCATTTAATATCAAAACCCCTAAATAATAGTTGAAAACCATAATCATGAAATTTAAAACCATGAAATCAATCATATAAACCATGTCTTTAGTTGAAATTACAATGAGGGAAGAGAATAATTCCTTAAACAAAGAAGATAATGGAAGGAAATCACCAAGTCAAGCCCCAAAGAAATCCTTTAGTAGAAAACCTTAGCTCTCTTTGTCCAAAAGCTCTTGAGAGAATTATAGAGTTTTTTGGAATAGTTTATAAGTGTTAATGAATAGAATAATAGGGTAAATAACATCCCAAGTGTATTAGAAGTTATGGATCCTGATTAGGGAAAGTAGGAAAATATCCAAAATACCCCCACTTAAGTGGTACAAAATCCCGTCACAAGGATACGACTAACCCATATGAGTTGTACCCTCCTATAAAATTGGTTTCCACCACTCATATACAAGACTCAACCTTAGATCAGATATTTTCCAGTGTACGACTCATCCAACCAAGTCGTAACCACAGCATACAATCCGTACCCATGACCCGTATCTCTGAAAGAATAAAATACCATGAGGATCAAACACTGCCCACCATACGAGTCCCTGATATGACTTGTACCAAGTCCTACAACTCATACCCCTTAGTTGTACCCATTCAATCTACTAAGACCATCCCACCAACTAACACTGGTCCACATACGATAGGACCATACCACTCGTATTGGCTCCGGAGAATGGAATTCCATGAAATTTTTTTAGGGCCAAAACCCAGGATGTTTAAATTAGTTGATGATTTGGTATTAAGATTTGAGGCATGTTTTGAATTCCTTATTTTATGATTTCTTTATTATGGCTAATTATTTCATGATTAGGCGTATTGATTAGACCCTGGTTATGTTAGTACTAGTTTTTCCTAGAATTATGAGGCCTTAAGGTGGTAGTCTGATGACTTAGGCTGTTCCTTGAGTTGACCTTATATATGTATGTGTGTGTATATATATGTGTGTGTACCTATCTATAAGTAGATAAGGTAATACCGTATATCCCTTTCTTGTTTTATTTACTTAGATTGTATATTTATTTTTTGGCCTTATATACTATTATACATCCTCTTTTCACCCTTTATTAGTATGTTAGCCAAAGATATACGGTATAGGGTTAAGGTTACTGAGTGTGGATAGAATGGTATAGTTCATCATTAATACCTCATTGGCCTCATTATGTTAATTTCCTAGATATGAATAGGATAGTTATCTATATTATCTCATTTTGCCTTGTTATGTGATTGTTGGGTATTTGGGTATAGTTTATATTTTTGCTTACATGTTATATATGTTTGTATTATCTTTGGAGCTCAGTCGGTAGTTGTCTACTAAGTACCATTTGTTTGGTACTCATACTACACTTTTACAACCTGCAGATCATAGTATAGGTTATCACCGTTATTGTGCACATCGTGTGGTGCAGTTATGTTTCAGAGATATAGGGTGAGCTCCTAGATTTAGAAGTATTACTTTCTTCCCTCTTATGTACTAGACTAGTCTCTATGTTGTATTCAGAGATGGGTTATATCATTATATACATTTAGTACTTCATTTTGTACCCTTGTTAAAAGTAGAAGCTCTTGTACTGATTCCACAAGATTTTGGGACTGTCTTTTGTATTTTATCCTTTTTACTATATTTATTCCAAATTCTTCTCTATTTCTCTTAGTGGTCCGCTACTAGTAGTTTTGAATTATGGGCTTTCTTGCATACTAGTGGCTTATGGTAGGCGTCATCACGACCTGAGAAATTGGATCATAAAATCATGTCTTTAATTATTAGATATTAATATTTAAAGGATGATTTGTGTTTAGGATAGAGATATACATAAACACCCAACTTGGTTAATAAAATGTGATGATAGCTTAATACATCTAAATTAAGGAATCACATCCCCGCCCAACGATGTAGTTATGAGATTTATTTTAGTAGATGACCTAGATGATGACCATTCCCAAGTTATAATATCAAATATGTAAATAAATAATCATGATAAACACCAACAACATCTAGAAACCATAGTTATGCATGAATGTGAAGTAAATATCTCAACCCAGTAACTCTCCACATATTATTTGCAATTCAAACTTCATATCGTTGTTATTTTGATTACTTAGGTTATAAAATCAAAACTCAAAACTCTTGTTTGTTACAAATCACATTTGTTTAAACTTCAATCATAACATTTGAATTGGATAGTTCTCTAATCACCAAGTCCCTATGGGATCGACATTTGGCTCACAAGAGTTACTTTTTTACTTACACGAACACGTACACTTGCGTATGGGTAGTACACACTATGTTTTTTGCACCATTGTTGGGGACTTGAAAAATTATCAACTCTCTAGTTTATAGGTTTGCTATTCTATTTGATAAGTGTTGGCGACTTGGTTTTAGCTACTGAACTTATAGGTACAGGTATGAATCTCAAGTAAGTTTGAAAGGGGAGAGGGATTTAGTTGAACCATATCCCAAATCAAAAAGATGCTTGTATTAATTAAGGAAGGAAGAAATACCTCTATCCCATCCCACAAGCTCAATAAGGAAAAGCCATTCCTGCAGTCATGGTTGAAGAACAACCATCTCGTAGGATAGTGTGTGAAATGGCAATTCGCTCATAATTAATATTACCTCCAATATCTGCAGATTGGATATTGAGGTAGATTTGAGCTAAAGAATAACATGGTCCAATTATTGCACAGTAGTGGGCAATTCATAGGCTTATCTCATAAGGAACCACATCTCCACCTAAAAAATATCTTGGAAATCAATAACACTTTTATTCCTGTTGGAGTCTCCAGGGATTAAGTGAGGGTCACTCTCTTACACTTTTTACTAATGGTGGAGGAAAAAAATAGTTGAAGGCAGAACCTTCAAACTTCATCACAACTTTGGATGACTTGGAAAAAAGTTTATCATCTGATTCTTTCCTTCTAGCAAAACTGCAAGGTTTAGGAGAAGATCCTGCATTTAAAAATAAAGCCAAATAAGAATATCAATCATGCATGAGAGATATTTAAGTCTTTTCTCAAAGATTATCCGCATCACCAACATACCAATGGGGTATTAGCTTATACGTTTGTTGAAAGCCTTTACTATAACATAAAACTTTTGCTAGATTCAGCTACATATGGTCAAGCATTAAAGAAAACTTATGATGAGTTATATACTCTGTTGAACCAAAGTTTATAAAGTAACCCCAAATGAGAGGTGTAATGCCCTGAATTTGGTACCTGAAACGTTACACGGTGCTCATGACCCCGAAGGACCACAAGCTAACCCATGACTGATATCTATAACTGAGCACTGAATAATATACTAAAAATATGTGTAATATAAGTTGTAAGGCCATAAGGTTTAAAACTAAACTAATACAGAATATAAAACAATATTTGTAATGGGGTATAATAATACCCAAAACTGAAATAAACTGTCTGAAACATGTTGTAGTCTGAAAGACTCTAAACTGACTAAAATCTATGGAGTTGATGGGACATGTCCCCAACTAACTCCAAAATACTAAAATAATAAAGTAATAAAATAATTATGCTATCCTTGGATGATGAGGACTCACTGCTAATCTGGCTGCTGAACGTCTGATCTACTAAGGATGGTCGGGAGCTCATACTTCTAAACCTATGGTATAAAACATCATAGCGCAAATGCGTCAGTATGTTGAATATACTGGTATGCAAGTGAGGTAGGCTAAATGCAATGGTTCATATGCATGAACAATACGAACTGACTAAATAGCATGAATGTGAGAATACATGCATGAATACGTAACTGTAACTAAGATCGCGATATCACTAATCTATGAATTCTGATAATGTGGATTTACTGATATATGAGTGCTAATACTGGGATACTAAATAACTGAGTCTATAGAGTACTGAGGAACTGATGTCATATTACTGATAAAGGAATGACTATTTTTGACAATTCTAATTATAAAGAACTGGTCTGATTGAGTGTATCTGAAGTCCTGAAACTGAATACTGATAACATGAATTTTGTATAATTAATATACTATTAACTGGGTGACTGTGTCTGACAGTCCTAAAATTCTGAAAAACTATTTGAGTTCTATTACTGAGACTGAACGACTGTATCTGACAGTTCTAATTTCTATAGAACTGGACTGAGTTCTATTCTGAAGACTGAATCTGAAATAGAAACTGTGGGAAGCATTCATCTAACCGACATGCCCCTAGTAAGCTATTATAGCTGAGTTGAGGTCCAATCTATATCCCCAATTGGAAGGGCATCAATACCGCGCCACTGGTAAGGACAAGATATAGGTGACCCTCACCTGATAGTGTCCCCAAGAGATAATGGTAGGACCCTCATCTAACAGTGTTTATCCACCTCATCAACCCTCATCTGTTAGTGTTGATGTCTCAACCTATGTTGTCTATATAGTTCTAAAATGCAAGGATTGCTTCTAAGGATCACACCCTCAACTGTCAGTGTGTGTCCTCATTCTTGGGTTCACTCGGTGTAAAATTCTACTCCCATCTGAATAGACGCTGAACATGATTAACTCAACCAAACTGGACTGAGTTCATTGAGTTCCATTGACTGAAGAAATACTACTAAGATTACTGAAGTACTGAGCTTTTTGAGATTACTGAATGGTACTGGACTGATAGTGAGTTTACTGAGTTTTCCTGAGTCACATGATTGACTAAATTCTACTAATCATGGCTTGGCTAGGAGTATCATGAAAACATGACACTGGCTCTAGGCACACAGCTAAATTATTGGGTACAAGTACCCCCAGGACTCGATAGCATGAAACTGACAGAACATGGCACTTCTTGAACACGTGACCAATATCAAAAATTCATAATACATCAATTTAGGGATTTCATGAAGCACATGGTTATCATAGTCTTGTACATGAATGGAATTGCATATAAACATGTCATACTTTCATCAACCTATCCTCATGGACATTCCCTCAACCATTCATAATGCACATAATATCATGGAAGTCATTCTTGGTCATAAGGTAAAGCATGCATATATCAATTGGGTTACAATTAAGCTATAATTCATAATTTCTATTCTATTAGGAATTTTATTAAACACCTAGGATGCATGAATTAGGGCATAGGCATGACCATCAAATTAATACAATAAAACTCAATATTTCAACTCAATTTCACATGTTTCAAACCACATACTATCATAGGTTCATGAACAACACATAAAGATTCCAACTTGGGAATCATACAATCATAATCACATGAACAGAATCAACCCAGAACAAAATATTCATAATACAAGATTTAAAACTTGATTCTTGGGCTTCATGGATGAAAGGAATCCATGAATGAACACTGTGCATACCTTAGTTCTTGATTCTACAAAGATTGACGGAGAGATTCTTGAATTTAAGTATTGAATTTGAATCCCCAATTGAAACCCTAGCTTGTTCTTGAGAGAAACACTATGTTTTGGGTGAAAGATGGTTGAATCACGTGTTATTGGGTTTAAATAGGGGTGGAAATTAACCCTTTTAACCCTTGTAACCCTTGGACACATATTTTAATTTTTGTCAAAATTTCCTGATTTGGCAGGCTGGCACGATGCGGAGCTATCGCGTTGCCACTTTATTTGTGACCTGGAAGTTTGGCGCGATGCGGTGTAATTACGGAGTCTTACTGGAAAAAGAAAAATTCTGAATTTAAGCCTTGGCGTGATGCGACATAATTGCGAAGACTCACTGGATTTTGATGATTGCCATTTTGTCCTGCTCCGCGATGCGTTGATGGCTTAGGTGGCACACAGCCTTACTAAACAGGCTCTAACGCTTCGCCCAGGTGTCGAATTTGGGAAAATTTGGTATCGACGAAAAGCTTATTCAATTTTCCACATGATAAAAGTGAAAATCTTGAAAATAACACATGTATAAAACTGGATTCATCTTTGAAACAAGTCTTTGACATCTTTAGGATAAATTTAAGCTAGGTATAAGTACAAGGTATTATAGGAGGGTGATGTATACAGAAGTGCGGTGAAGAAGCGTACAGGTGTGATTGAGATGGATAGTGTCACAACATTGGCTATTCAATTTGAATCCTTTCAGAACCAAATGATGACACAGTTTAGTAAGTTGAGCGTGAATCAATCTTAGGACAAAGTAGATGCAATTCAATAGGCTCAAACTATTGTGAAATTTGTAGTGATAGTGGTTACTCTGCAAACTATATGGAGAAAATTTAGAGTCAGTAGATTTTATAGGAAATGCACCTAAAGAAAATCAAAACTATGGTAATGCCTATAACCGCAACTGACAGAGTTAGCCCAATTACTCATAGGGTAATAATCAGGCTCAAACTCAGTAGTTTCAACAGTTATGGGTCATTTAGAAGAATACTCAATCCAGCAATATTTAAGATACGTTGAAAAATATCTTCGCCAACCAAGAATAAATGGTTAAGAATATCAAAACTAAGCAACTAGCGTAGAAGAATTCAAAGACACAGTTAGAGTAGTTTGTTCAAGAACAAAACACAAGAACTCAAGGGGGCTTTCCTAGTGATACAAAAATCCTAAGCAAGTGATGGAAATAACCTTGATTAGTGGTATAGACTTGATTGACAAACCTCAAAAAAAAATCAGAAGGTACAAACAAAGTGGTCCCATAGCAAATAGATGAGAAACAAGTGGCAAACAAAGATGCTTAAAATTTAATAAAGTCAGAGTAACCAAAAGCAAACATAACTGAACATACACTTGAGAGACCATCACTAACATTTCCTCAGAGGCTTAAAAAGGCTAAAGAGGATGCTTATTTAGTATGTTCTTTGACACGTCCAGAGAACTTCTCATTAGCCTTCCTTCATTAGAAATTTTACAAGAAATGCCTAAGTATGCTAAGTACTTAAAAGATGTGGTGAAAAATAAGATAAAGTTGGGTGATATTAAGATGGTTGCACGTACTAAGGAGTGTAGTTCAGTGGTGATGATAAAGATGTCCAAAAAGCTAGAGTACCTTGGAATTTTCACCCTCCCTATACAAATTGGTGAAAGCGATATGGTTCATGCTTTGAGTAATCTAGGGGCAAGCATAAATTTTATGCTCATATCTATGTTTAACACTCTTATTTTCAAAAAACTGAGACCATGCTTAGTGGTGCTCTAAATAGCGAACAAAGCTAGAGTAGTCCCCAAAGAAATCATTGAGGATGTTGTCATCAAGGTTGGTAAGTTCATTATTTTTGCTGACTTTATTGTTCTTCATTAGGTTATAGATGATAGGGTATCAATAATCTTGGGATATTTTTTAGTAACTGGAGGAGCATTGATAGATATAATAGGGGGTACTCTCAAATGAGGTTGAATGATGAATAGGCGGTCTTCAAAGTGTACAAAACACTTAATACACCCTCACACTACAAATATTTATGCAAGATAACAATGAAGGAAGAAGATAAGTATGGGGTGGATGAGTGCAAACATCCAATGACCTCTTCGACCACTCTTATGGAGTTGAACAAATTAATATTTTAGCCTAAAATTAGGATACATAAAGAGAAAAAGAGTTGTATACCATGAGAGTAAGCACTCAAAAGGTTAGAAAAGAATAATAATATGGACTCAAAGTAGGAGAAAAGGGATAAAAAATGGTAGTTAATAGTTGTGATGTGAGTCATGACACAATAGTAAATCTAGAGCTGCTTGGGAGGCAACCCATGTTATTATAGTTATTTTTAACTTTCTTAATTTTTATTTTGTATTACCTTTGTTTTTATTTTTGATTGATTCATAAGTTGAAAGAAAGTCTAAGTACCAAAGATCGTAGATAAGGAGTATGGCAAAAGCTATGTATGCGGTCATCCAGACCTCTTTGATAATCAGGATGATACTAGCCAGGCCTAGAAGACTTTGGGAATATTTCTATCCAAAATTTTAATTTGTTTTTGGGTACAAAGAGTGATTTTAAGTGTGGGTTGGGGAATCTTCATTGTTTAGGGTGAAGTGTTGCTATAGGATTTCCATTATTATTTATTTTCTAGTGTTGACTAAATTTTAAAAACTACAAAATAATTTTATCTTTTGTTGTTGTTAGTTTTTAGTGTTTTTTGGTGTCTGTTAGTAGATGCACCCTTCACCCACCCCTTGATTTTTCTTTCCTATTCTTTTTCGAGGGAGAGCCCTTTGAACCTAGTATCCCTTTTTGATTTTAAGGAGTAATTTTAAATTTTTGTATTAGGAATAAATGAGATGTTCTTGTTAAGTTCTATATATGATTACATGATGAAAGTTGGTTTTAAATGTGAAAACATTTGTAGTGAGTTGAATGACTATTTTTGAGACACCTAGGCTCATTTATATGACTCTTGTGCGATGTAGGCTTAATTTTGAATTCTTGTTATTGCTTGGTTTAGAGTCTATTGAGATCCTCCTTGATTTGAGCATGTGTAATATGTGAGTAAGGTTTTTGTTATATCCTATTTTTGCATATTAATGTCTCTAACTTGCCTGGTATATTTGCAAAGCAAAATAAAGAAAAATGGGCTTAGGAAATGATATAGGCATTTTTTATAGTCTTTTTTATACCTGTTTTATCTACCCTTACTGTATAACCTTAGTTAAACTTTAAGCCTTTAGCCTATTCTTTGGTATCCTCACATGTAACTTATTTTCGTTCTTTCAATTGACCGTGATTTGATCTAAAAATCCTAACTACTTTAATTGAAAGATTGAGATGTTAAGAAGTACAGAATTATGGAAGGAAAAAGTGAAAGTGCAGCCAGCCCCAAAAAATAGTTATTGGTGTTTGGAAAATGTTTGTGAGTTGTGGTTAGATTAAAGTAATGAAAAAAAATTGATCAATAGTGAATCATGTGTTGATAGTAAATACTCCCTACTTAAGGTATGTCAACTAGCTTAAAGAGATGGGAAAAAATAAAAAAGAGGTAAGATGATGGAAGTGGTGAAAAATTGGTTGGTTATAGAGGATTCCAATGAAGTGTAATGTATTAAAGTGCTTAGGGAAGATAGTCACTATTCCTGGATAGAATAGTTCCTATCTGTCCTTTAGCCTATATTACAACCCTTTAAAGTCCTACTTAATCTTGATCCTTCATATTCTAATATTAGTGGAGTACTACACTAAGGGTAAGCTTATGGTTCATCTTATATGGCATGTTAATTCTTTGTGAGAGAGCAAAATTTTATTCTTACACCTATTCTTGTGATAAATTGCATATTAGTGAGTGAATATGGGTGAATCTCTTGCGATGAGGGCACAAATTTAATGATGGTTATGTGACTCGTATGATCTCTTTGTTGAGTAATATGCATGAGTTTTTTGACTTGGTAGAGTTAATTTTTGAGGTTAGAAAGTTTTGAAGTAATGTTCATTAGTTTTCAAGTGTAATATGACATGCTTAATGTGGAATCTTTCGATTATTTAGGGTGAAATATTGCAATCAGATTTTCATTTTTAATTATTTTATAGTTTTGATAAAATTTTAAATATTATAAAAAGATTTTATCTTTGGTTATTGTTAGTTTTTAGTGTTTTTGGTGTCTGTTTAGTAGAAACACACTTCACCCAACCCTTGGTTTTTCTTTTTGGTTCCTTTTTAAGGGAGAGACCTTTGAACCAAGTATCCCTTTTAGATTTTTAAGAGTAATTTTAATTTGTTGTATTAGGAATAAATGAGATGTTCTAGATAAGTGTTATATATGATTATATGATG
This sequence comes from Capsicum pubescens, assembly GCA_030864215.1. Classification (NCBI taxonomy): domain Eukaryota; kingdom Viridiplantae; phylum Streptophyta; class Magnoliopsida; order Solanales; family Solanaceae; genus Capsicum; species Capsicum pubescens. The sequence goes on along the minus strand of CM061543.1, from coordinate 150,661,513 downwards.
CAAGTTGGTTTTGAATGTGAAAGCATGTGTAGTAAGTTGAATGACTATTTTGAGACACCTCATTAATATGACTCTTGTTTGATGTTGTCTTAATTTAGAGTTCTTGCTATTACTTGGTTGAGAGTTTATAGACATCCTACTTGATTAGAGCAAGTACCATGTGCGAGTAAGATTTTGGTTATGTCTAGAACTTGCGTGGTGTGTTTGCAAAGCAACATAAAGAATGTTTGGTTTAGGATATGATATTGGAATTTCTTTGATAGACATGCTTATACCTGCTTTATCTACCCTTGTTGTATAACCTTCGATATCCCCATTAATGTTTTACCTATCCTTTGGTAGCCTCACATGTAACATATTCCCATTATTTTAATTGAGCATGATTTTATCCTGAACTCCCAAGTGCTTTAGTTGAATGATTGAGATGTTAAAGAGTGTAGAATTAAGGAAGCAAAAAGTGAAAGTGTAGCCCCAAGAAAATAGCTATTGGTATGTGGAAAGAGTTTATGTATTGTGGTTGGGAGTAATTTAATGAAAGGAAAAAATTATCAACAGCAAATCAAATATTGATAGCAAACACTCCCTATTTAATATGTGTGAACTATCTTTAAGAGATGGGCAAAACAAAAGGGAGGTTGGAAGATGGAAGTGGTGAAAAGTTGGTTGGTTAAAGAGGATTCTAAATTAAAGTGTGATGTATTAAAGAACTTAGGGAAGATAGTCACTGTTACTATCCAAAATAGTTCCTACCCGTCTTTCAGCCTACATTACAACCCTTAAAGTTCTACTTGATCTAAAGACTTGACATTTTGATCTTAGTAGAACACTAAGGGAAAGCTTATGGTTCATCTTATGTGCCATGTGAATTCTTTTTTAGACTGAGCGAAATTTAATTCTTACACCTATTCTTGTGATAAATTGCATATTAGTGAGTGAATATGGGTAAATCTCTTGTGGTGAGGATGCAAGTTTGATGATGGTTAGGTGACTTATATTATCTCTTTATTGAGTAATATGCATGAGTCTTCTGACTTGGTAGAGTCAATTCTTGAGGTTAGAAAACTTTGAAGTAGTGTTTATGAGTTTTTAGGTGTAATATGACTTTTTTAATTTGGAACTTGCTATTCACATAGTCATTATAGGTCTATATTGAGTGTATTAGTTGTAGTAGTAATGTTATATTTTTTCTTGTATTATGCTTAATGTAAAGAGTTGTTCAAGTAGTACAAGTGTTTAAGTATGGGGTGGTGATCTTAGGCGTATTTATACACCTATGTGTCACTATCTATGCGGGTTTAACTAAGATTTGAGGACTTATTAATGATTTATTAAGATTGTAATTGTGTATTTATGTGTTAATTTACATTTTTATAGTGTTTAAGGTTCATTTGACACAAGCCAAGAGTCCAAATTATCAAATAGAGTTTAGATGAGAAAACTAGTGGTGCTAGCTTGAGTTATGCATGCCCTAGTGTACTTTGATGAACTCTATTGTGTTGCATTAACTAATTCTTGTTATATGATGTTGTAGGATACCATTGGAGGTGTTTTGGAATCTAATTGAAGCCTACAATAAAGTCATAAGAAGTGGGGAAACAAAAACCAAATGTATGGTACTATAGGAGCGAAACGGAGCAAATCCTCCCCTTTGAGGAGGTACCTTGGACTGCACCCTGCAAATAAAGGGATGGGCTATGCATTTTACCCTCTATGGAGACGTAACACTACCTCACATTTGCTTTGGATGGTAGCCAAACCCCATAAGTTTGCCTTTGTCCTTGAGGTGCAACCCCTCTCCCGGGATGTCTAAAAGTTGGGTTGTATGTCTTAAAGTGAATGGCAATGTTGTAAATGCCTATTTTTCGGGTTGGGCATCCTATTTAAGACTTAAATCACTATAAAGGAGTTCTTAGTAACAATTATATGGGACTTTTGGAACAATACAAGATTAGAGAAAAAAGAAGGCATCCAAGGGCTCTACACTACAGTTCTTTCTTCTTTAACTTAGTTTCTTATAGTTTTTACTTATGAGTTCCATAATTGTTATTCTTTATAGGAATATGAGTGGATAAAAATCCTTATTCTAGGGATGAGTCTATGAACATAAATGTGTAATTATGGTTTGATTGTTGGTTTATATGTTTATCAAGTATGTCATTATTCTTGCTTTCTTAGTTTACTATTTTAAAGCGTCATGAACTTTAGGATAACTATAAGTACAAAAAATAATTGAACATAGGAGTGGAGGGATGGAATGAATAATTTAAGGAGTTTGGATCATTTATTTAATCATTAGATACAAATTATTAAAGGATGATTTGTGTTTAAGGCTCCTATTGAGGAAAGATTTGTTGTAGAAACTCTAGTAGTTATGTTGATGAATTTTTAAGGGGATGGTATTGATGAGTATGATGAGATAGTTTTTGAATTGACGAGAATGTGCTCATATTCATATTCTCTACAAAAGTTAGACTAAGATTTGAAAAATATACCAACTTCTCTTGCAAAATTTCCAATTAAAAAACTGCCAGTATTGGAGTTGAAAGAATGGCCAGGCTATTTGAGGTATTTTCGGGATAGAAGAATACTTTTCAAGTGATTATTGTTGTTAACTTGGTGTAATGTCAAGTGAAGACTCTTGTATTATTATTGTATAATTACAAAAGGGCTATTGAGTGGACTATCACAGACATTATTAGTATCCCATCGGCCATTTGTACTCATAAAATCAAGATAGAAAAAGACTGGGTTCCCACTATTGAGCATTATCACACACTCAACCCACCAATAAAAGAGGTGTATAAGAAGGAGATAGTAAAGTGTCTTGACACAGGGGTGGTTTACCCAATTTCTAATAGCAAGTGGGTAAGCCTAGTTCTATGTGTCCCAAAGAGGGTGGTATGACTATAGTGGCTAATGAGAAGCATAAATTAATTCCACTTAGACCTATCATCAACAAGAGAGTTTGCATGGATTATAAAAAGTTGAACTCTTGGACTCTTCAGGATTTTCCAATTCTGTTTATGGACAAAATTCTTGATTGCTTAGCAGGAAGGGGTTGGTACTACTTCTTGGATGGATATTTAGGCTATAAGAAAATATCCACTTCACTTGAATACCAAGAAAAGACTATATTTACATACCCCTATGGTACATTCACCTTCAAGAGGATGCACTTAGGGTTGTGTCATGCACCGACTACTTTCCAAAGGTGTATGGTGTCAATTTTGTTAGATTTGTTGGAGGACACTTTGGAATTGTTTATGGATGATTTTTCTATAACAGGAAATTCTTTTGATGATTTCTTGATGAATCATAGCAATGCCTTGAAAAGATGTGAAGAATTCAACCATATGCTCAACTGGGAGAAATATCACTTTATGGTGAAAGAGGGTATTGTGTTGGGCCATAAGATCTCAACAAAAGCAATTGAATTTGATTGGTCCAAAATAAAAGTGATCAAAAAGCTACCTTCAACAATCTCGATGTACGACATTTGTGGTTTTCTTTGCCATGTAGGTTTTTATAGGAGGTTCATTAAGGATTTTTCCAAAATTGCAAACCCACTTTGTAAGTCATTAGATAAGTAAACCAAATTTTTATTTGATGAAAATTATCTGAGGGAATTTGAGTGCCTCAAGGAAAAATTGGTAGTTGCACCCATTATGATTTATCGAGTTGGTCCAAACCATTTGAAGTAATGTGTGATGTAAATGGGGTTACACTTGGGGTTGTTCTTATATAGAAGAGGGTGAATCTCTATCACCCTATTTACTATGTGAGAAAAGTGATGAATAGGACTCAAAAGGACTATACATTTACTGAGCAAGAGTTTCTTATTGTTGTCTATGCCTTTGAGATATTTAGTGCTTATTTGCTTGGTACTAAAATTGGTGCTCATAATGATCACTCAGCATACAGATAATTGATAAAAAAGAAAATGCCAAGCTCAGACTAATTCAATGAGTGTTGTTGCTATAGGAATTTATCTTTGAAGTTAAAGATAGAATGGGGTGAGAAAATCAGGTGGCAGGCCATTTTTCTTTTTGTAGAATGAAGGAAAGAGGTCAAATAAATTAGAGATTGATGACTTATTTTTGGATGAACATATACTTACGGCTACCCTTGATCTTGTGCCATGGTATGAAGACTATGATAACTACTTGGTCAGTGACATAATATCAGAGGACTTGAGCTTTCATGAAAGAAAGAAGTTTCTACATGATGTGAACAACTACTTCTGGGATGAACCTTATTTATTTAGGTTTTATGCTGACAATATCATTTGGAGATGTGTTCCAGAGGTAGAAATACTAAGTATTCTCCTGTCTTGCCATTTGTCTCCAATGGGAGGACATCATGTGGGTGATTGCACAAAAAGGAAAATTTTTCAAAGTAAGTACAACTTTCCTACGATTCATAAGGATGCATATGATTTTGCCAAAGCTTATGATAGTGTCAGTGACAAAGGTCGATCTCTAAACATCATGAGATGCCCATGTCTATGGTTGAATTGTTTGATATGAGGGTAATTAATTTCATAGGCCCCATTATGCATTCCTATGGGCAAATGTACATCTTTGTTATTGTAGACTATGTATCTAAATGGGTGGAAGCTGTGACATTAGCATATAATGAGGTAAAAAGTGTAGTAGCATCACAAAAAAGAATATCTTCTATTGTTTTGGTTCTCCTTGCACAATTATAAGTGATAGGGCTTCTTATTTTTTAAATAAGGTATTTCGAGCTACTTTAGCTAAATATGGCATTAAATAACACAAAATGGAAACTCCTTACCATCCCTAAACTAGAGGGCAAGTAAAAGTGTAGAACTGAGGGATAAAGATGATATTGACCAAGTCTATTAATGCTAACAAGAGTGTTGGTCAAGAAATCTTAATGATGCTCTTTAGGCTTACCTCACAGCTTTAAATACACCAATAGGTATGTCCCCTATCAATTAGTATTTGATAAGGCTTGTCACTTACCTGTAGTTCTTGAACATTAAGCCTTATGGATGCTTAAAAGCTTAGTTTGAGCTGGATGGAAGCGGCTGATATGAGGTTGGACCCATTGAATGAACTTGATGGATTCCAACTTTATTCTTATGAGAGAGTTGATTTGTACGAGGAGAAAATGATGTTATACCACGACAAGAGGACTAAAAAGAAATAATTCCAAGTGGGTAACTTGGTACTATTGTTCAATATAAAGTTTAAACTTTTCACAAGAAAGCTAAAATCTAAGTGGTCTGAACCCTTCAAAGCAATTCAAGTTTATTCATACGGGGTGGTGGAATTGGAAAACAAAGAAGGGAAGTTGTTCAAAGTGAATGGGAAATGAGTCAAACAATATCTTGTTTTGTAGGAAGAGGTAAAATTAGTTTCATTAGTGTATCTTGATGAAGTGTGAGTAGTGAAGACACCTGAGTCATGTTTCAACATTAAATTAGGTGTTAGTAAGAGGAAACCCAACGGGTGTTGTAAAATCATGTCTGCCTAGGTTTTTATTATTGAGTATGGTTAATGTGTATGAAAAGTATGCGGGGAAATATAGAACAGGAGAAGTTGGAAACTATTTGTTGCTAATAGTTCATCTGACAAACCATCAAAGAAGTAATAGACCGTCCGGTAGAGTCATCACAATAAGCATAAAAATGACTCATTATAGTTAAGGTCTGATGGGTCAACTAATAAATCGCCAATGCTCCAATAGACCATCGACTTAACTATCACAAAGATGAAAACTTATGTCATTTTGGTTAAAGATGACAGTTGAGCTGACTTGTCATCGCAAGCTTAACGGTTCATCAACCCACCCACCAAAGCCAACTCAGCTAAGGAACATTCTATGTACACTTGACAGTTCATCTGGTGAATAGTCACTTCTTTGACGAAACATCAAGAGGACCATCCCAGGTAAGATTTTGAATTTCTAATTTCTTTCACGTTAACTTGACCCAACAAAAATAAAGTCCAAATTTCCTACCTTTACCCGATCCAAACCCTAAGGAGTTTAAATGACCCTATTTCAAATAGATTACATAGGTTCATATTTCGTCTCCTCAAACTCAAATTTTGGATTCCCATAACTCCCATAAATCCCACTACCCGTGTCCATAACCTATAAATCCACCATAAAACCCTTATTACTACTTAATAGCTTACCTAAATCACAAAGACTCATCTCAAATTCCCAACAAGCAAAGTTTCTTTCATCTTTACAATACCCATGCACATTGCACACTAAATTAACACTACTTTTGAAGATTCTCATTCCACCATTCTATTATGTTCAAATTTTAGTTTAATTTTGATTTATTTCTTTAGTTTAAAAAATAAAATAAACACAGCTACCAATTGATGTAAATGTGTAAAATGGTAGTTGTGTTTAATGGATTTCTTTTTTTGTACGGTGTGGCAACCCTGCAGGTGAAGTCTGAGTAACACAAAGTGAGGGTAGAAAGGTGTGGTGAAATGGTTTAAAATATGAGAAATTTCATAGAATGTTGAAACACTCTTAAAGTGAACCAGGGTGGCCACCAAGTGCTCGATTAAATGTTAAAGTGAGAATCAAATTAACTGATGGGTCTGATGGATCAAGTGATGGACCGTCAAAATAGTGATGATCCACCAATTTAACTATCACAAAGAAGACCAAAACAGTCAATATTGGTTAAGGTCTGATGGTTCCACTGATGAACCATCAGACCTACGATCACAAGGCTCAAATATTCTAGTTAGAAACTATTTAAGCCTGGCGGTTAGAGTGACAAACTATCACCCTAAAACATCAAGGCCAACTAGTTCAAATGTAAAAAAAATGGATGCTTTATTTTGTATAATTTTGAATTGTTCTCTCCTTGCGTATAATGCCTCCTAAACCTCCAACAATAAAAGGTGGAGAAAGACAAAGGATAGAAAGAGATGCCTCTCAAAATTAAGAGATGAACTTCAAAAGAAGGTTAAGAAAGTTGAGTCCCCTTACTTTATCACCAAAAAAAAGTAAGAAAAGGCACACTCATGCCTCTCATTCTAAAAAGAAGGATGAGTCATCGAGTGAGGAATCTTGTACTCATGGGGAGAGAAATGACAACTCTATCCTAAATAGAGGGAATACTAAGGTTACTTCTAGCCCAGAAGAAGAACCTAAATAGAAAGATTAGAAGGTAATTCAACACAAATCTCAATGGTATGAAAGGCCATTAGATGGTAGGTTGAAGGAGCAGAAAATCTTTATTATGTCAACCTTGATCCAACACAATCAACGAGCATGAAAAATTCATGCCTGGAAGAGTATCAGATAGTGACCACAGAACTACCAGAGTATTTTGCGATTAAGTAAGGGTTAAATGAGTATGAGTTGGGCTATTTTATAAAACCTCGAGTTATTACTATCCTACTATTGTCCTTGAGATTTTGATATTATCTAGTTATTATTTAAAAAGATTACCCAGAGGGGGAAAATATGTCTGACATGAGAAATTAGGTGAGAATTCAAGTTCAAGGGTTGTAATAGTTATTTCAGACCATGCCATCAATTGAATCTTCTTTTGGTATGCACCATAAATTGAATATTATTTTATCATCATTATACTGCACCAATAGTCACTCCAATGCTCGAGCTCTAAATGACCACTGCCTTAATTCAACATCGATGATTGGCCCGAGTACTGACAAAAAATGGAGAACCTTCTTGGTTGAACAACAAAGAGAATTTAGCTAAATCTTTACTTTGCTTCAAAGTTAAATTTTGGTGTATTGTGGTTAGGCTATGATTGATGCAAACTAGTAGGGATGCTAGTATATACCGGTAGAAAGCTGTATTGGTAGCGAGTTTGATGGATGGGCTAAGAGTTAACTATGGCCAAGTGATTGCAGATAAAATATATTGTGAGGGCTTAGAATATTAATAATGTACTACCTTTTCTTCCTCTCATTATGGAATTGTGTAAGCTAGCAAAACTGTCTTACATCAGTGAGTTGATAATAAGGTAAAGGAATCTATAAGGCAACACATTAAAAAGACACGAGATTATGCCAAGTCTGAGTGAAGGGTTCACAAGCGACAATCATATAGACCTCAATCTAAAACTACTCTAGAGTCATCTGATATACCCATAGATATGCCACTATTACTGATTGTTATTGATCAATAGGGTGTTTCTATAGCATTTAGAGCTACTCCAACACCCTTAAATTCCAAAACTATTGATGTTGCTTCTCTGCCACTTTCTTACTCAGATTATCAGTTCACCCCTAAAAATTTTATAAAAGTAGTCAAGGCTTAAAAGAAATTAAAAAACAACTGGAATGCATAGGCTAAGCAATTTAAGCCATTCATGGATCAATTATTGGGGAGGCTTTAAATCCATATGTGAATCAATATGCATGTATGCATAACATGGAGAAGAGGGTAAATAATAGGTTCAAGGAGTTCTCCATTCCAAATTGACAAGTTCACTGCTGAATTGAAGTAGTCTCAAGCTGATATTGCCTCATTAAAAAAGGCCCCACCACTAGATTCCTAGATTTGTGATCATTGAATGATGATGAACAAATTCGAGATTTAAGAGGCAACTGATGAGATACAAGGTAAAAGCAGTAAATAAAGGTGGAGAAAAGAAGAGATGAAAGAAAATAAAGAACAAAAATAAAATGGATGAAGAAAGACCTATGAGGAAAGTGGCTAAAAAGATCAAGAAGCTAGGATAAAGTGAGTACAAGATGAGTTAGCTGGAGTATCTTCTAGTTTAGCACCTGAAGGTGGGACCACACCACCTATGTTACTGACACCTACTCCAGTTATTGAGAAATTTGATGTTTTGAGCACCCTAGTCACCACCGAGGTCCATGTTGCTCATTCTGAGGCCACCAATCCCTCTAAGGAATTGTTAGACTCACAATACTAAGGGTTTTACACATATCAATCCATAGATATTGTACTTTTTTTACTATTTATACATTGGGGACAACACATTTTTATTCTGGTGGAGAAGGGTACTTGTGAATCTTTCACTATAAAGGTTTTTATTGCCTGTTTTTCCCTCATGTGCTATGTAGTAGAACCCGCATACTTAGGTTTGTGTTTTTATTTTTGTCATTGTGTTGTTTTATTTATATATTGCATATGTAAAAGCAAGATAATGAATGAAAGGAAGTTATTTTTCTATAATTGGAAAAATGAGGACCACTAAAACAATTTAAAATTTTATGGCTATTAATTGACTGTTGTAAATCTGTACTTGGCATTAGCAATCTATAGATGAGTGTAACATGCTTAATCCTTAGTATGAGTCTGATAGTTGGTACCAATGGTGTTGTTCTATGCCATGAGTGTGCAAGGTCTTTGTATTTATTTCTTACTTTGTGCATCCAGCTAGAACTTGTCGAGTCCATTTTGTTAGGTGATAAGTTAGTTGTATAGGAGAGGAACATAAGCCTTGTTTGAACTTATTCACTTTAACCAAAAGAATTGTCCAAATGATGTATATAAATCCCTTAATCCCTATTTTTGCAACACCCCGTATTTTAAGGCTAGACTTTGAAGTGTCTTCCACGTGTGTGAAATGTAATACCATGATTTACTTTTCAATTCATTTGTCATGATCTTTATCCTAGTGTGTGAAGTGCTTTCAACGTGAAAAATAATCATAGGAATCACTTAGAACAAAGTTGGGCTAAGAGCCTTTGATTTGTCCAAGGTTTGATATTCGATTCTACAAGGGTATACTTTGAATATGTATAACTTTTAAAATACATAGAATTTTTCATCTCAAGACCTAGAAAATTGTAGATAATTAAGTTAGATTTCCAATGATACAAATTTTGCCTTAATCTGATACCCGAGTGAAAATTTATGACCTTTTTCATTAGAGGAAGTAAAGGGTTGCGATAGCCCCACGTTGCGATGGCTATTCAACCTGACCAGGGGTCGCATCGTGAAGGCTAGTCAACCTGATTAGGGGTTACGCCACAATGGTTATTTCCACGGGAAAAAAAGGCCAAGAGGCAGTTTAGTCTTTCCCCTCAACCCCAGTCGTCCAAATACGATTTATAACTCAAAAAGGGGCATTATTTGCCCATCTTCCTCACAACAACTCACATAAAAACCCTTCCTTTTCCAAAGAATAATAATTCAAGTTTTTTCTCTCAAGAACACAAGGATTCAAGCTATAATTTCAAGATTCCTTCAATAAATCTAAGGGTTCAAGCTTCTAAGTTCAATAAATCTCTAAGAAATCATCTATTAAGGTATGTGGGAGTTCATCCATGGTCCCCTTTCACCCATAGGGCCCAAAAACTTCTTTTCAATTAAAGTATGGATTTTTCCATTATTATAAAGTTGTATATGTTCAAGATGCATTAAAATCATGTTTGTCCTTAGTAATTTGACTCAATTTATGCCCTACTATAATCCCATGAAAAGATTGGTTATCTCATGTCTCAAGTTTATATTTCCCATATTGTGTTCAATTGAACTTCATGTCATAATATCGAATTATGAATTTAGCAATGTAATCATGTTGTTTTCTCATGTTTTAAGACATTCCCATGTTCAAGTCTATGATTCCCAAGTGTTTGATAAAATGGCTATGTTTTTGGGTTTTTGAACCATAATAACTCAATACAGTATTTCAAGTTTGATATCATATTATATACTCATTTAGTGTTGGTTGGTTATGAATACCTGATACGTATGTGTTTTTACATATTTGCATTTTCAAGTAACAAGTCAATCGGAATCATGATTTTATTTCCATATTCAGATTATCAATCTAATAATAAACTCACCAGTTTTACTCCATGTTAAAGACATCAGTAGAATGTTCTTGGTTACTTTAGATTATGCATGCACTGTTAGTTTTTTAAATACCATATTTAAGAATATCAGTTATTAGTACATGCACTAGCTTATTATTCTAGTATCAGTTCAGTTGGTAGTAGGATATAGTACCGACTGAACCTTGGAATGGGGGCTCAGCCGCCAGTTTCAACTGGGTCCTTAGTAGAAGCCCCTAAGTTCCAGAACTACATAGCCAGTGTAGGATTATGAGGTATCACCCGTCATTTTAGGATGGACTTTCAAATCCTTCAAGACTACAGAGTAGTGGATCCACACCGCCAATGTTAGTATCCATGACACGGTACTGATACCCTTTCAACAGGGGTTATAGGTTAGACCCCGATTAGATCAGATTGGGATATTTTAGTTATATGATAGCTCCTACAGTCTTAGTACAGTATTTAGTGTATTCTTAGTTTAGGTTTGCTTGACCAAGTGTTCAAATTTGCAGTTATTTAGTTATATAGGTTTTTGACTTTCACATTACAGATTTATCTTCGTACATATTTATACTTGGTCTTGCATTCTAAGATATTATAGTTTTCATGAATTCATGGTCGGTCATTTCATGTTGTTCAGTTAGTCTTTATCTCATATACACAGTACCCTCCCCCCCCAGTTTTAGTCCAATTATTCAGACTAAGTAAAGTTCAGTTTTACCAATCAATATACAATTAACAACTCATCAGTATCTAGATACTAGTTATTCAGTATTCAAACATCAGTTATTCAGCATTCAGCGATTAGTTAGTCAGTTAATCAGATTAGAATAGTATTATTATGTTTGGTTTTGAATGTTTATGCATTTGTGGTCAGTATATTTATGTATTTAGGTCCTTGAGCTATTTCAGTTTCCATCATATAGTTTTAGACCCAATATTCATACAGTACACGTGTTTTACTATTTTTCATATTCAATTCTATTTATATTACAAAATTAAAGTTTTTAAGAAACTAAGTGTAGGGATTCACCAGCTTATCAGATTATGTTTGTTACTTATGATTTGAGATACTTCATCTTTTAGTTTATTTTAGTTTCTTGGTGAGTTCACTTCCACTTAGCATACATGTTTTAAGATTACGTATGAAAATAGTTTTTAGTTATTGCATTCACCCCTACTTACTCAGTACATTCCAAAAGTACTAATCCAGATATATGTCTATTGGATACATTATTTCATAATGTAGGTACTAGTTGTAGCCCACACATCATGGTCAGACAGTTATAGTTTCCATCCAGTAGGTGATGAGTTCTCCTAATTTGGGGAGTCCAATTAGATGTTGTTTATGTACTTTATTTTGATTTTCAATATGTATTGATTAGAGGTAGTTAGAGGTATGTCCCAACTATCTATAGTCAGTATAGTAGAGGCTTCATAGATGTCAGTCAGAGTCTACCATGTAATTTAAGTTCTTTTCTCAGTTTTATCGGATTGTAAATTTTTATCAATTATAGACATTCCAATATCATTATGATTATGTTGACTTATAGCATAACTAGTTATTTTATATATTCTAAGTCAGTTGCTCAAGTATAATGCCATTTCATGGGTTAACTTGGGATCACTTTTGGTTCTAAGCACTGTGTTATGACTAGGGGTAGTATCGGGTCGTGATGAGCTTGGTATTAGAACACTGAGTTCAAGTGTCCAAGGGTGTCTATGAATCCATGTCTAGTAGAGTCTTACGAAATTGTACGGAGATGTCTTTACTTTTATTTGAAAAGCAACAGGGCATTTTAGAAATGTGTCTCTTCTTTCATGTCTCAGATAGTGTAGTATAAGTATTCTCTAAGAAATTTCTAAAGATCCTCATTTTGCTCCATTCGTTAAAACTCTGCCTTATTCTTAAGGCGACAAAAATAGCCAACTTAAATGTGCTTTTAGATCCCTTCTCAGAATCCTATGACAGCATATGATCTAAAGTTAGAAGCATGAACCCAGAAGTTTAGCAGTAGTAAAGTGGGCATAGTGTTTATCTGGATTTAGTATATTATGTACCCATGGGGCTAGTTGTATGAAAAGTGAATCAGTAGGCTTGAAGTGGTGTATGCAAGAATTTATGTATATTGATTTAAAATTATATGTTGTTGATGTTGGGTATGTTGGTGTGATGGTAATTCTCATTGTTTTGGGAGAAATATACGTTTAGAGATGTGATATTAGTAGGCTATTAGGGAAATCAGTGTGGTTTATTAAAGGTTTGGGGATATCTATGTTAAGTGTTAGAATCTAAGTTTGAATCTTGGATGATTGAGCTAATCGAAAGAAGAGTTGAAACTCTTGATAGTGTGAACTCAGTGTCTGGTGTTACCCTTAAAGATTCTAAGTTAGTTAGTGTTTAAGTTATTGTATGAAGATTGTTGGGACTATAGAAAGTTAAGAGTTCTATCTCAAAAGAAAGTATTAACAGTGGGTTTTAATTGTCAGGTGTAGTCCTTTAGGGTGAGATTATTATCTATGTGTGTTTTTATATCTCAGACTCTAAAGTAAAATGGTTTCAGTTCAGTTTAGAATATATTAAGGGGTCCATAGACTTAGAATAATGGCGCTAAGCAAAAGTAGGGGAGGAAGATGTCCGACTTATTCTTATCCCAATGCAAAGTTTTCAGTTTTCAGTCATCATGATATTTACTCATGCCTTACATGTCAGCTCTATGATCATAGATCATGTTCATGCACATAATAGAGAATCATGTACGATCCTAGTTCATAGTATAAGGAGTTTTAGTTCGCTCAGCAGTACAAATCATGTTCCATAAATTTACGAACTCCAAACTCAGGTCATGCAGCTCATAACTCATGTACTCATGCTTTATAGTATGATCAGTTCTCAGAACTTATGGTATACCATAACGATTAGCAAAATTTAGATTATTTTATGTATGTCCCCAATTTTGATCTATTTAGTAAATTCATGGTTTCTATACTCTATTACTCTAGCCTCAGTTAAGTGTCAAAGTTAGGCATAGTATCCTTCCATGCTCTGGGATATCATGTTCTAACCTTTCAGTTACCTCTTCTTAGGTCAAGATAGTGATAATTATTAATTTTCTTAGTTGTGAGAGAGTAAATATTTCATGATAAGGAAAGATTGTAATATGCATGTTTTATTTAAGGCTATAGAAGTGAAGAAAGATTGAAGATAGGCTTGAATATCATGTTTGTATATATGTGGATAAATGTATTGTGAGGTAGTTATTTCCTCGTAAGAGATGGAATGTAGTTGTTGAAGTGGTAATAAGAATTATTCATGAAATGAGAAGTTGTGGAAATGCATGAGGTATTGAATTCATGGTTCAGACTAGCACTATGGTGTTATGTGCAGTACCATGTGATTTCGAGTTAGGCTTGAACATAATAGGAGCATGTAGCTCAACTTAGAATTTGGATGGAGTAGTTATATGTACCCATGTGAGAATTTAATAAGCGAGGCTAAGTTTGAATTATGCAGTTGCATTGCCTAAGGCCTAGTAATTCTATCGCAGCTTATGTTTTATAGGCCTATGTTATAGAGTTGCTGCCATGTTGTGATTCTTTATTCAGATATCTCACTTAGATCATGCTCAAGAATTCTTTTCTCCCTAATTTTATTAGTACCTCTTAGAAAGACCGTTGAAGAAATACTCCAGTTGAGTATAAACTTTCAGTATAATTCAGTCAGACATGTTCCTATGGTTTTCCATCTTTCCATCTAGTTTTACTATCCGAATTCTTATGAATATGGATATTCCTAGAGTTAATTTTGTTTGCATCCAGGTAATTTGCAAATTCAGCTCAGTTCATACTTCATACAAATTCTAGTATTCAGTCATGATTTATTCTGTAGGTGCCCCGTGCCTCCTCTCAGTCTTTCTTTAGTATTTTAGCCAAGTTCTTATCATTCAGGGGATGAAATATCCCAAGGGTGAGATTATTGTAATACCCTGAGTAAAAATATCCAAACCTTTATCTTTTCTTCACGAAACAATATCCAGCTTTCAGTAATGGTTACTTATAAGTTGACTCTCTTATTTCTATCCCAGCCTTATAACTATTCTCATGTCATTGCATGTGTTCATGAAATCAGTTTAGTTCATGTATCATGCTCAGACTCAGTAATGCAGTCATATTCCAAGTCATCCATGTTCAAAATGTTATCTCAGTTACCTTAGTTCTCTCAGTCTAACCAGTCTCATTCGAGGATGAATGATTCCAAGGGGGAAATAGTGTAACACCTTGCATTTTTGAGCTAAAATTTAAAGCATCATTCCTACATGTGTCAACTATAATCCCATGATTTACTTTTGAATTCATGTGTCATGATCTTTATCCTAGTGTGTGATGTGCTTTTGAGAAGAAAAATGTTCATAGGAATCACTTAGAACAAAGTTGAGCTAAGAGTCTTTGATTCATCCAAAGTTTGGGATTTGATTCTACAAGGGTCTACTTTGAACGCGAATAACTTTTCATTTAGGTATAATTTTTTATTTCAAGACCCACCAAATTGTACATAATTTAGTTAGCTTTCCAACAATACCAATTTTTCCTTAATCCAATACCCGAGTGAAAAGTTATGACCTTTTTGTGAGAGGCAGTAAGGGGTAGCGATAGCCCCATGCCGAGATGGCTATTCAGCCCAACCAGGGGTTGCGTCATGATGTCTAGTCAACCCAATTAGGGTTTGTTCCACGATGGTGATTTCCACAGGAAAAAAAAGGACAAGGGGCAGTTTAGTCCTTTCCCCTCAACCCCAGCCATCCAAACACTATTTATAACTCAAAAAGGGCATTATTTTCCCATCTTCCTCATAACAACTCATGTAAAAACCCTCCCCTTTCCTAAAAACAATAATTTAAGTTTTTCCTCTCAAGAACTCAAGGATTTAAGATTCCTTCAAGAAATCTAAGAGTTCAAGCTTCCAAGTTCAATAAATCTTCAAGAAATCATCTATTAAGGTATGTGGTAGTTCATCCATGGGTCCCCTTTCACCCATGGATCCCAAAAACCTTCTTACCAATTAAATTATGGATTTTTTCATTATTATTAAGTTGTATATGTTCAAGATGCATTAAAATCATGTTTTTCCGTAGTAATTTGACTCAATTCATGTCCTAGTATAATCCCATGAAAAGATTGATTATATCATGTCTCAAGTATTGAGTTCCCATGTCGTGTTCAATTTAATTTCATGACATAATATCTAATTAAGAATTTAGCCATGTAATCATGTTGTTTTCGCATGTTTTAAGACATTCCTATCTTCAAGTCCATGATTCCCAAGTGTTTCATGAAATGGCTATGTTTTTGGGTCTTTGAACCATAATCACTCATTACAGTATTTCAAGTTTGATATCATATTATTTACTCATTCATTGTTGGTGGGTTATGAACACCCGACACCTATGTGTTTTTACATATTTGCATTTTCAAGTAACAATTCAGTCAGAATCAAGATTTTATTCCCATATTCAAATTATCAATTTTATAATGAACTCACCAGTATTACTCCATGTTAAAGACGTCAGTTTATATTTACATGGTTACTTCAGATTATACATGCACTTTCAGTTTTTAGAATACCATATTTGAGCATATCAGTTGTCGGTGCATGCACTAGTTCATGATTCCAGTGTCAGTTCAGTTGGTAGTAGGATATAGCACCGAGCGAACCTTAGAATGGGGGCTCACCCACAAGTTATGATTGGGTCCTTATTAGAATTCCCTAAGTTCCAGAACTACGTAGCCAGTGTAGGATTATGAGGTGTCACCTGCCAGTTTAGGACTGACTTCTTAGTCATTCTGGATTTCTGATTAGTGGATCCACACAGCCAGTGTTAGTACCCGTGGCACGGTACTAACACCCTTTCAACTGGGGTTACAGGTTGGACCACACCGATTAGCTCAGATTGGGGCATGTCAGTTATATGAAACCTCCCACTATCTCAGTACAGTATTCAGTGTATTCTCAGTTCAGGTTTTCTTGACCAAGTGTTCAAATTTTTAGTTATTCAGTTATACAGTATTTAGTCTTTCAGATTATAGATTTAGCTCATTACAGATTTATGCTTGGTCTTATATTCTCATATATTACAGTTTTCATGCATTCATGCACAGTCATTTTATGATGTTTAGTTAGTCCTTATCTCATATGCACAGTACCTCCTCATTTTATTTTGGTTATTTAGACTAAGTATAGTTTAGTTTGACTAATTAGTAGATAGTTATTGGCTAATCAGTATCTAGATACCAGTTATTCAGTATTCAAATGTCAGTTATTCAGTATTCAGCGATCAGTCAGTCAGTTAATCAGATCAGCTTAGTATATGTTATGTTTGGTTTTGTATGTTTATACATTCACGCTCAGTAAATTTGTATACTTAGGACCTCGAGCTTTGTCGGTTTCTATTACGTAGTTTCAGACCCCGTATTCATGCAGTATTCATGTTTTACTATTTTCTAACATCAATTCTACTTATATTACAAAAGTAGAGTTTTTAAGAAACTAAGTGTAGGGATTCACCAGCTTATCAAATTATGTTTGTTACTTATGCTTTGAGATACTTCATCTTTCAGTTTATTTCAGTCTCTCGGTGAGTCCACTTACACATAGCATTCATGTTTTAATATTATTTATGAAATTAGTTTTTACTTATTGCATTCACCTTTGCTTACTTAGTACATTCCATAACTACTGATCTACTTATATGTCTGTATGGATGCATTATTTGATAATATAGGTACCAGTTGTAGCCCACACATCATGATCAGACAGTTGCAGTTTCCAGCCAACAGGTGATGAATTCTCCTATTTCGGGGACTCCAGTTAGATGTTGTTCATGTACTTTATTTTAATTTTCCATATGTAATCATTAGTGGTAGATTGAGGCATGTCTCATCTATCTATAGTCAGTATAGTAGAGGTTTCATAGATGTTAGTTAGAGTCAGTCATGTAATTTAAGTTCTTTTCTCAATTTTATCATATTGTAAGATTTTATCAGTTACATACTTATTTAGATGTCTTTATGATTATGTTTCCACACAGTAGAACTAGCTATTTTATATATTCTAAATTAGTTGCTCAAGTATCATGCTAGTTCATGGGTTGGCTTGGGATCACTTGTGATTCTAAGTACTGTGTTATGACTACGGGGTAGTCTCGGGTCGTGACAAACTTTGCATCAAAGCACAGCATTCAAGTGTCTAGTAGAGTCTTACGAAATGGTTATCTCTACTTTTCTTCAATAGGCTACAGGACATTTAAGAAACGTTTCCCTTCTTTCATGTCTCAAATAGTATAGTAGAAGTGTTTTCTAATAAATTTATAAAGATCCTCATCTTGCTATATTTGTGCCAACTCTGCCTTATTCTTAAGGCGACAAAAATTGCCAACTTAAATTCTTACAGATAGAGTTTTATCAGACAGTCCCCACAGACAGTTATAGGATTTCATTCACACTTAAAATTATCTTATCAATGCTTTTAAGTTCTGAAGTTTGATAGATTTCATTCAAGTTCATGAAAATCATGCACCAAGCCACAGTCAAATGTACTTTTAGATCCCTTCTCAGAATTCTATGATAGCATATGATCTAAAGTTAGAAACATGAACTCAGAAGTTTAGCAGTAGTAAAGTGGGCATAATGTTTATCTGGATTTAGTAGATTATGTACCCATGGGGCTAGTTGTATGAAAATTGAATTAGTAGGCTTGAAGTGGTGTATGCAAAAATTTATGTATATTGATTTGAAATTATATGTTGTTGATGTTGGGTATGTTGGTGTGATGGTAATTCTCATGGTTTAGGGAGAAATATACGTTTAGAGATATGAGATTAGTAGGCTATTATGGAAATCAGTGTGGTTTATTAATGGTTTGGGGATATCTATATTAAGTGTTAGAAGCTAAGTTTGGACCTTAGATGATTGATCTAATCGAAAGAAGAGTTGAAATTCTTTATAGTGTGAACTCAGTGTCTAGTGTTACCCCTGAAGATTCTAAGTTAGTCAGTGTTTAAGTTATTGTATGAAGATTGTTGGGACTATAGAAAGTTAAGAGTTCTATCTCAAAAGAAAGTATTAACAGTGGGTTTTAATTGTCAGGTGTAGTCCTTTAGGGTGAGATTATTATCTATGTGTGTTTTTATATCTCAGACTCTAAAGTAAAATGGTTTCAATTCAGTTTAGAATATATTAAGGGGTCCATAGATTTAGAATGATGGCGCTAAGCAAAAGTAGGGGAGGAAGATGTCCGACTTATTCTTATCCCAATGCAAAGTTTTCAGTTTTCAGTCATCATGATATTTACTCATGCCTTACATGTCAGCTCTATGATCATAGATCATGTTCATGCACATAATAGAGAATCACGTATGATCCTAGTTCCTAGTATAAGGAGTTCTAGTTCACTCAGCAGTACAAATCATGTTCCATAAATTTATGAACTCCAAACTTAGGTCATGAAACTCATGACTCATGTACTCATGCTTTATAGGATTCTCAGAACTCATGGTATGCCATAACGATCAGCAAAATTTAGATTATGTTATGTACATCCCCGGTTTTGATTTCTTTAAAAATTCATCCTTTCTATACTCTATTACTCAAGCCTCAGTTAAGTGTCAAAGTTAGGCATAGTATCCTTCCATGCTTTGGGATCTGATGTTTTATCCTTTCAATATACTCTGCTTAGGTCAAGAGAGTGATGATGAGTAATTTTTTTAGTTGTGAGAGATTAAATGTTTCATGTTAGGGAAAGATTTAGTATGCTTGTATTATTTAAGGCTATAGGAGTGAAGAAAGATTGAAGATAGGCTTGAATGTCATATTTGTATATATGTGTATAGATACATTGTGCGTTAGTGATTTCCTAGTAAGAGATGGAATGTAGTTTTTAAAATGGTAATAAGAATTATACATGAGATAAGAAGTTGTGGAAATTCATGAGGTATGGAATTCATGGTTCAAAATAGCACTATGGTGTTATGTGCAGTACCATGTGATTTTGAGTTAGGCTTGAACATAGTGGGAGTATGTAGCTTAACTCAGACTTTGGTTGGAGTAGTTATATGTACCCATGTGACTATTTAAGGACCAAGGCTAAGTTTGAATTGGGCAGTTGCATTTCATAAGGCCTAGTAATTCTATCGAAGTTTTTGTTTCATCCTCCTATGTTCCATTTATAGAGTTGTAGACGTGTTGTGATTCTTTATTCAGATTTCACACTTAGATCATACTCAAGAATTCTTTGCTCCCTAATATTATTAGAACCTCTTAGAAAGAATGTTGAAGAAATACTCCAGTTGAGTATAAGCTTTCAGTATAATTCAGTTAGACAAGTTCCTATGGTTTTCCATCTTTCTATCTAGTTTTACTATCTGAAGTCTTATGAATATGGCTATTCCAAAAGGTAATTTTATTTGTATCCAGTTAAATTGCAAATTCAGCTTAGTTCATTCATTATGAAGATTCTAGTATTTAGTCATGATTCAGTCCGTAGGTGCCTTGTGCATCCACTCAATCTTTCCTTAGTATTTCAGCCAAATGAGTATCATTCGGTGGACGAAATATCCCAATAAGGAGATGTATTGTAATACCCTGAGTATTAATATCCTAAACCTTTAATATTTTCTTCATGAAACAAGATCCAGCTTAAAGTAATGGTTACTCATAAGTTGCCTCTCTTATTTCTATCTCAGCCTTATAACTATTCTCATGTCATTGCATGTATTCATGATATCAGTTCATATATCACGCTCAGAATCAGTTATACAGTCATGTTTCAAGTTATTCATGTTCAGAATATCTCATTTTCCTTATTACTCTCAGTCTAACCAGTCTCATTAAGGATGAATGATTTCAAGGGGGAGATATTATAACACCCCGCATTTTTGGGCTAGACTTTGAAGCGTTGTTCCTAAATGTGTAAAATATAATCCCATGATTTACTTTTGAATTCATGTGTAATGATCTTTATCCTAGTTTGTAAAGTACTTTCAAGGAGAAAAATGTTCATAGGAATCACTTAGAACAAAGTTGAGCTTAGATCCTTTGATTCGTCCAAAGTTTGGTATTTGATTCTACAAAAGTATACTTTGAACATGTATAACTTTTGATATACGTCAAATTTTTCATCTAAAAACCCTTCTAATTATATATAATTGAGTTATCCTTACAACGATACCAATTTTTCCTCAATCTGATACCTGAGTGAAAAGTTATGACCTTTTTCGTAAGACGCATTAAGGAACCGGAACCGTGATAGCCCCGTACCGCAATGGCTATTAAACCCAACCAGGGGTCGCATCATGATGGCTAGTCAACCCAATTAGAGGTCGTTCCACGATGGTGATTTCCAAGGAAAAAAGAGTCCAAAGGGTAGTTTTGTCCTTTCCCCTCAACCCCAGTCGTCCAAACATGATTTATATCTCAAAAAGGGGCATTATTACCCATCTTCCTCACACGTAAAAACTCTCCCATTTCCCAAGAATAGAAAATTCAAGTTTTTTCTCTCAGGAACACAAGGATTCAAGCTTCAATTTAAAGATTCCTTCATAAAATCTAAGGGTTCAAGCTTCCAAGTTCAATAAATCTTCAAGAAATCATATATTAAGATATGTGGGTGTTCATCCATGGGTCCCCTTTCACCCATTGAGCCCAAAAACTTTCTTTTCAATTAAAGTATGAAATTTTCCATTATTATGAAGTCTAATATGTTCAAGATGCATTAAAATCATGTTTCTCCTTAGTAATTTGACTCAATTCATGTCCGTGTATAATCCCATGAAAAGATTGGTTATCTCATGTCTCAAGATTCGATTTCCCATGTTGTGTTCAATTGAATTTCATGGAATAATTTTGAATTGTTAATTTTACCATGTAATCATGTTGTTTTCTTATGTTTTAATACATTCCCGTGTTTAAGTCTATGATTCCCAAGTGTTTGAAGAAATGCCTATGCTTTTGGATCTTTGAACCATAATCACTCATTACAGTATTTCAAGTTTGATATCGTATTATATACTTATTCAATGTTGGTGGGTTATGAACACCCGATACCTATGTGTTTTTGGATATTTGCATTTTCAAGTAATAAGTCAATCAGAATCATAATTTTATTCCCATATTCAGATTATCAATTTTATAATGAACTCGTTGGTTTTACTCCATGTTAAAGATATCAGTGTACATGTGCATGGTTTCTTCATATTATGCATACACTGTCGGTTTTCAGAATACCATAGTTTAGCATCTCAGTTATTAGTGCATGCACTAGTTTATGATTTCAGTGTCAGTTCAGTTGGGAGTAGGATTTAGCGTCGAGTGAATCTAGCGATGGGGGATTACCCGCCTGTTAGGACTGGGTCCTTAGTAGCAGTCTCTAAGTTCCAGAACTACGTAGCCAGCATAGGATTATGAGGTGTCACCCACTAGTTTAGGACTGACACTATCTTAGGGGACACCCACCAGTTTAGGACTGACTCCCTAGTCCTTCAGGACTTCAGATTAGTAGATCCACACAACCAATGTTAGTACACATAGCACAGTACTGACACCCTTCCAACTGGGGTTACACGTTGGACCTCTATTAGCTCAGATTAGGGCATGTCAGTTATATGATACCTCCCACAGTCTCAATACAGTATTCAATGTATTCTCAATTCAGGTTTGCTTGACTAAGTGATCAGATTTTTAGTTATTCAGTTATACAATTTTTAGTACTTTAAATTATAGATTTATCCTAATACAGATTTATGCTTGATCTTACATTCTCAGATATTATAGTTTTAATACATTTATTCTCAGTTATTTTATGTTGTTCAATTGGTCCTTATTCCATATGCACAGTAGCCCCCTCCCCCAGCTTTAGTCCAGTTATTCAAACTAAGGTTAAGTTTTACTAATCAGTATATAGTTATCAGTTCATCAGTATCCAGATACCAGTTATTCAGTATTCAAATATCAGTTATTTAGTATTCAGCGATCAGTCAGTCAGTTAATCAGATCAGCTTAGTATATGTTATGTTTGGTTTTGTATGTTTATGCATTCGTTCTCCGTATATTTATATATTTAGGTCCTCGATCTATGTCAGTTTCCATCACGTAGTTTCAGACCCAGTATTTATGTTTTACTATTTTCCATATTCAATTCTACTTATATTACAAAAGTATAGTTTTTAAGAAACTAAGTGTAAGGATTCATCAGCTTATCAGATTATGTTGTTACTTATGCTTTGAGATACTTTAGCTTTTAGTTTATTTCAGTCTCTTGGTGGGTCCACTTACACTTAGCATGCATGTTTTTAAGATTACGTATGAAATTAGTTTTTACTTATTACATTCACCCCGCATACTCAGTACATTCCAGAAGTACTGATCCACATATACGTCTGTGTGGCTACATTGTTTCATAATATAGGTATCAGTTGTATCCCATACATCATGATGAGGCAGTTACAGTTTCTTGCCAGCAGGTGATGAGTTATCCTATTTGTAGGACTCCAGTCAGATGTTGTTCATGTACTTTATTTTAAGTTTCCATATGTATTGATTAGTGGTAGTTTGAGGCATGTCCCAGCTATCTATAGTCAGTATAGTAGAGGCTTCATAGATGTCTGTCAGAGTCAGTCATCTAATTTAAGTTCTTTCCTCAATTTTATCAAATTGTAAAAAAAATTCAGTTACATACTTATTCAGATATCATTATGATTATGTTTCCACACAACAAAACTAGCTATTTTATATATTCTAAATCAGTTGCTCAAGTATCATGCCAGTTCATGTGTTATCTTTGGATCACTTGTGGGTCTAAGCACCATGTTACGACTAGGTGGTAGTCTCGGGTCGTAATAATTTTGAGCCTTTTTAATTTCTTTATTCAAGAATTGTTAGCCTTTCTTTCTCTATTGTTAAACCACTTTTTTGGTCGTAGTCCCTCCTTAGACATCGTGCACCTCAACTTGAGAAAATTAGCTAAGTTGAGAGTGGCTAAAGAAAGGTATGAAAAAATTAGGGATGAATTAAAAAAGATCCTAAGGGTGTGTATAAATAAACAAGAATAAAAAAAATAAAGATGATAGAACGAGAATGAAAATAAAGAAAAAGAAAAAGAAATGAGTGATTCAAGAATTTTGGTGCATTTAGTGAAGGGATTCGTCAAATAAATGAGGAGAAAAGGAGTGGAATCATAAATTAAGTGGAGTTGTATAATAATTCATGTCAAGGAAGGATGATTCACTAATTATAAATATATCTTACGTGCATCCTAGACTTTGTTACAAGCCAAATAAAGTTCTGTAATAATCCTAGCAAACCGATTGAAAAATCGAGTAGAATGGTAAGGGCAAGCTTATGGTTCTACATGTGCATTGTTTGAATATCATTGTGAAAGTGAGAGATTTGAATTCCAATCTTAGAATAGTATAATATATATATATATATATATGGTGTAATGGACTTCTATGTTGTGAGGGCATGTGGATGGTAGTTGAACCTGCTAGTTGTTTGATTTGTTATCTTGAGGACATGTGGCGTCTCTCATTTGTAGTGTAATTCCAAGAATGGATCCCTTCTAAGTTGGTTGATGAATAGCTTATACATAGGATGCTAACTAAGTTGTTGAGGTCCATTTCATTTCACAATTGTTATTTTCTATTTTAAAATATGGATGCTTGTATGATATATTGTTGTTTAAGTTGTTTGAGGACAAGCAAATGTTCTAATATAAGGGTGTTGATGTGTCGACTAGCGATGGAATATTTTACGATTTAAACTAAGGATAATTGTAAGTTTTTAAGCAAATGTTGGTATTTTTAATATGTTTTGTGTTTATTTGCAGGAAATAAGTCTAACGGGAGAAAAAAAGGAAATATTTTTCTAAAAATAAGGGTGATGGCTCTTCTTCCAAATCCTCAGAGTCCTGATGATCCACCATACCACCCATCGAGTCAATCTAGAATCAAGGTGAAATTGAAGTCAAGTGATAGCTTAACTATAGCCTGTCAGAGCCTTAGTGAACTATCACCTTATTGATCATTGCCTAAACAGAATGAGCCAGAGATTGCAGTCAGGTGATGGCTCAAATGAAGAGTCGTCAAGGCCTCAGTGAATTTTCACCCAACCCACCATGATTAAATAGAATGTGAGATCAAATGGAGTGAAATGATGATTCAGGTGATGAACCGTCACCTTATTGGCAAACCTCCAGTCGAATCAAAGGTGAAACAATAGCCCAACATTGAATTTTAAATTCTCACATTATTAAAGCCTATAAATACCTAGTCTAGGGTCTATAATAGGTATATTCCATACTTTGAATATTTTTTTAAATATTTTCTCTGGAAAATCAATATTCATAACGGGGGAAACACATCTTTTTGGTTTTTTTAAAGATTGGAGGACTGAATTTTGTCTTTGTAAGATTTTCTCCTTTACATTATGAAATTCTTTAATCATTTTCATTAAGATGAATGGCTAAAAACATGTAACTAAGGTTGTGGAATCCTTGGTGAAAAATCACTTCTATGGTTAATATTTCTATGAATTTGTATTACCCATGTAATTATACTGCTAATTCCCCCACTTTAACGGGATTCTACGGGTTGCAAACATTAGAAAAAGCCCTAGGTTTACAGATTAATTCTTTGATGAGATTAATCACTTGAAGCCTAAATCAAATGATAATTTTATCACTTTAAGTTTGAAAGAACTAAAGTGGAAATCATCTATTTAGGTTGGAAAAATTTAAAAGAAATTTTGTATTTGATTGATTTATTATTACATGTGTTGACATAAAATTTATTGTTACTAAATCTGGAAGTGGTTGAAAGCCAAGGTGAACACAATCCTAGTTTGTGTTCTCTCTATTGATAAATCTTTACAAATTTAACCATATTAATTTGACACAGGTTAAGCTGATCTACAAATTTTAAATACAAGCCCCCCTATTTCAGGGAAATAATTGACTACATATGACTTAATTAACATATGACTTAATTAACACTTTATTCCTTGTGATAGTTGAACCCCAACCTTTATTTGATTCTATATTTGATAACGATCATTTATGCTTCTTTATAGATTTATAATTTGATCATAACATCTTGCCAGAAAGATTACATATAAACCATTTGGAAAGGCTAAAAGAGTTGAGTTCCCACAACAATTAATCTATTCTGATATCTATGGTCCAATAGAAAAGGTCTGGTGCCTTATATTTCATTATATTTATTGATAATTTCATGCACTTTGATTATGTCTATTTAATACTTCATAAATCTAAAGAACTTGAATGCTTTAAAATATACTAGAATGAAGGTGAGAATCAATAAGATAACAGTATAAAGACTTTAAGAACCAATAGGGGTCATGAATATTTGTCAATATAGTTTTAAGAACTACATACAAACAATTTACTACTGCTTATACACCTAAAAAAATGGTATTGTTGAAAAAAGGAACAAAACATTATTGGAAAAATAAGGTCTGGAGTGGGTAATTTACCAATCTCTTTTGTGGAGATGCATTATAGACTACACCCTACATATTGAAAAAAGTGCCTTCTAAATCAGTATCTTCTAGTCCTTATGGACTATATACTGGTCATAAACCAAACCTTAACGATCTATGACCCTTGGGTTGTGCTGCATATATTAAAAATCATTTTGGTGAGTTTAGTAAACTGAGTATAAAAGAAAAAAATATGTTTATAAGATACTCATAACACTCCAAATGGTATTTATTTATTGGTGAATTGGGGGATAGAAGTACTATGAAAATTGAATCACGATATGTCATATTTTGGAAAATAATTTTGCAAAAAAGGGTGAAATAAAGGATTATGAGCCTCTTTGCAAAATATTGAATTCAGATGATCAAATAATGTCATAGGATACACTTGATAATCCGATAGATCAAGAAATGGTTCTTTGTCCAAGTGGGACTTTTGAAATACCAAAATCCTATGGAGAATCTGAACTTCAATTACATAAGAGTGCCAAAAAATTCTTATTTAAATGATATTATAAGATTGAGGATTATGTTTTTTATGTATCTTTCATAAAATTGTATGAACCTAATTTTATGATTGAGGTTTTATTGATCCTTGGAAAAGAAGAGACGACAAAAGTGATAAAAGAAGAATTAGAGTCCATGAAAAAACAATACTGATCTAGTTGACTTTTATTCTGAGGGTAGAGATATTGGGAACAAATGAATTCTCAAAGTTAAATGCTAATCCAGTGGGTCAATAGAAAGACACGAAGCATGATTGGTGGCTAAAGGTTTTACTCAAGAAGCTGGAATAGATTATGAGGAAACTTTTTCACCAGTTGTGAAGTTCCCCACAAGTCACTTACTTTTGGATATTTTGGCACATTTGGATTTAGAATTAAACCAAAATGGATGTAAAGATCGATTTTCTCCATGTAGAACCAAACAAGGAAATCTACCTAAAATAGTCTGTAGGTTTCATTATTTAAGGCAAAAAAAGAATATTTGTAAATTGAAAAAATCAATTTATGGCCTAAACTAGTATTCAAGGAAGTGGTACCTGAGATGTCATAAGGAAGTGATTTTATTTTATTTCACCATGATTGATAAATATCATTGCATCTATATGAAGAAGTCCAATGGAATGTTTGTAATTCTTTCTATATACGTGGATGGTATTTTATTAGCCAAAAATAGTTTGAAGTATGTGAAAATTGTTATATCATGGCTTTCAAAGTTATTTGACATGAAAGACATGGGTGAAGTAGACTATATATTGGGTGTTAAAATCCAAAGAGTTTGTTCCAAGAAGATTTGAGTCTATCTCAAGCGACGTATATAAGGAAAATTTTGGAATGCTTTTGAATAAATAGTTGCAAATCCATATATGAAAATTTTGGAATGTTTTTGAATAAATAGTTGCAAATTCCTTGATACTCCTATAGAAAGAGGTGAAACTTTCAGCCATGAAATATGTTCAAACATCGAAAAAAAGAAAGACATGTCTCAAGTTCCATATTCTAGTGTTGTTGGGAACTTGTGTATGCTATAATACGTACTCACCCAGATATTTATTATGTTGTAAGTCTGGTTAGTAGGCATCAATCCAATCCTAGAAAAGTTCATTGGAAAGTAGTAAAGAGAATTGTCTAATACCGAAAGGGAACTGCAGATTATTCACTATGCAATAGTGGATCGGATTTATTCATAAGAGGTCATATAGATGCTGATCAGGATGGTGACTGGTATGATAGAAAATCGACCTCTAGTTATGCTTTCTTACTTAATGGATATGCTATTTCATAGAAAAGTAAGAAACAAACTTCACAACCCTTTCAATCGTGGAATCTAAATTTATGGCTTATGCATCTACAGTGCAAAAAGATATATCGATTTAGATATCCTTTGAGCATTTGAACATTTTAAAGAATTCTAAAGGTCCTATGATTTTATATTTTGACAGTCAAATGATTACCGCATATACATAGGATTTATATTGCAATAGTCAAGCGGCTATCACATATACAAAGAATTCTAAGTATAGCAAGACCAAACATATTGACATTGTATAACTTTGTGAGATACATAGTAGCAAGTGGAGAAATAAATTTATAATATATTACTACGCAATAAATGATAGTTGATCCCTTTACGAAGGAAAAATCTAGAGACTTATTTGAGAAACATGTTATAGCTCTAGGTTTGCAAAGGATATGAATATATTTTTGTATTGTAAAATAACTTGGTTGGTATAAATTCACATCAATATTATACTTTTTAATTTATGTTCATACCTCAAATGCATGTAATTATATGTTTTATTGATAAAGTGTATCAAACAAGTTGTGAGACCGGCTCTCGCACATGGGCAATCACCTCTTACATTGAAAAACATGATATATGAGTTACAACATGTTATGACTTATTTTGTAAAGTTAGATGTGAGTTTCTCTAAGAAGATGGATATGAGAATCATTAAAGAAAGAAACTCAAGTTAGATATTATAATGACTTGATTTTTGGTAATTTATCTGAAATGTTTATTATTGTATGATTTAACCATTTTACTCCTCTCCATGGTTACATTATGGTATTTGGGGTGTGGATATTATTGGCATGGTTCTCGATACTTGTCAGTATGATCAATGTGATATTGTGGTTTCTGGTGGCTTAAAAAGGTTTAATAATTGACTTCAATCAATATTTATTGATTTATTCATCAGATGGAAAAATGGACTATGCCAGCAAATCCAAAATATCAATTTTAGGTTGGTAACATGGTTGGTATGATTTTATGGCTTTTATATCTCATTTCGACCCTCGATTTGGAAAGTTGTAATTGGGTTTCGATGGTCAACTTTATGAAAACAATATTTTTACAAAAAATTGATATCGTCATTGAGTTCAAAGAATCGCACTTTATAGAGTTGCATAGTTTGTCTACGTTCACGGAATTCTAGATGAATTTCAAGGGGTACATAGAGACTTGGAATTCTCTAAGTCTCCAGATGATGCACTACTCAGCTGGTGCACCCGAGTACGCAACTAGATGGTCGCTTACACAACTGGCAGACCATACCCAAGTGTCGCTTATATGACAACTTGGTTACGATCGTGGTACTCGCTTATGCGACCATAGGGTAGATTACGTGAAACCTTCCATTAGGTGAGGTATATGCAATGCTTGGTCACTTAAGTGATAATCACTTAAGTGACTTGGTGATTACGTATGCGATGCATGGATCTAATAAATACCAATATTTTGCTATTTTTCACCATTTTTGAGACTTGGAGCTTAAGGTTTCATGATTTTGACCAATTTTCTCTATTTCTAAGCTTGGGTAAGATCCAAAACACCTATTTAAATTACCTCCCCTAAATTTTATCATTTAAAACTTGTTTTAATGCAGATTTAAAAGTGGGAAATTGGGGAATTTGTCCCAAAAGGCCTAAAATTGTATTTCTCCAACTTAACCTTAATTTTAACCTATTCTTACTTAGGTGAGTTTTTAATCTTAGAATTATCACTTTTCTCTCAATTTCATCTTCAAAACAACTGCAATTCTCAATTTTTAACATGGATTTCCAAGATTTTTACCAGTAAAGTTTGAAAATAGTTTTTCTTCAATTTGAACCTCGTTTTTAACTTATTTTCTCTTGAGTTTTTAGCTGAAGAATCCTATGAGTCTGGGGAACATGTTTCAATAATAAATTATGGTTTTTCTATGTGTGACCGTGTAGAGTCCTATACGATATTGTTGGCCTTGTGTACGTAGAAATTAGTTGTTATCTTGTATGATGAAAAAGCCTAATGTTGTATCAATGGTGACTTTTTAATGTATTTCATTTAATTTGCATACGAATTATGTTGGATTCATCGATGGCTGGATAAATGAGTGGATTTGGCTCACTTGGTTTGTATATTAGTAGGATATGGAATTTCTTATTCTAGTTAGTTGTGTGCATTACATACTTATATCATATTCATTCATGAAATATTAGTACCACTGTGGAAATACTGGAAATATCAGAAACACTAGCTTTTTCTATAAAAAAATGTGACATCTTAAAATCCCTATACCAAAGAAAGTGTCAAAGAGGATGTGTGGATATTGGTTGAATATGGGTTGAATAACCCCCATGGGCCCTACATTAGAATTTTTTACTCCGTAGGTGAATATAGAGGTTATGCGATAACCTTGGCCATCATTATCATCATTATCTACATTGCATTTGTATTAAATTGGTATTTTTCTATAATGTACTATCTTTTCTTGATGTGATACCTATTTACGTGTACTTATTCCTTCGTATTCGCATGCGTGATATTTGTATACTTATAGTTCTCTCCCGTATTGCTATGGTGTATGTGAATATTATAGAACTATTTATTGGAGATGGTGTAGGCTATTATTTAAGACATTTTTTTACTACAGGTGATGTGTCCTTAATGTGTATTTTGAATGATTTATTTTCTACTTTGCTCAGTTAGACTATGATACCTACAGAGTACAAATGGACCTTACTCACCCTTACTATGCTCTTTTAGTGCAGATCTAGGTTCCAGTATTCTGCGTTGTGGTTTATTCGGGCCATATTTGGAGCATTTTGAGGTAGCAGTTGATTTCGTGTGTCAGAAGTAAACTACTACTTCTTCTTATTCAGACTAAGTCTTTATTTGTATTTAGAGACAGAGTTATTTCAATTTGGATACCTTATGTATTTTGATCTTGAGTTGTACTGTTATGTTCTTACACTGTGACACAAGGTTTTGGTATTTAGTTTAATATTATTGACTATGTATTTTTGCATTACTATGTATGCGTGTGGTTCAACTTTACTCTAGGAGTCTTGTCTTGGGTTTTGGTATTATATTTTATGTCATATCAGTTTGGGCAATAGGCTTACTTGTCAAGGTTTGCTACGACAAGTGTCATCATGACCCTTGTATTTTGGGTCGTAACAAATTGGTATCAGAGCCAAGTTCATTGGTTTTGATAGTATAAGAATGGGATGTCTAATAGAGTCTCTTATATTGGTACATAGACGTTTGTATCTATCTTCAAAAGTCTGTAAGATGTCTATAGGAAATTTTCCTTATTTTGTTCCTTGTCATGCGGATTTCCTTCTTTCCTTATGTACTAAGTCATGTTTCACTCTTTTTATGCAGATGATGATGACTATATCTTGTGAGGTTAGAGATGCAAAGCCTTAATTAGAGGAGAAATCCGAGTCTAGAGGGCGAGTTGTGAGTCATGGACGAGCATATGGATCTAACCTATTTAAGAGTAGTACAAGGGACTTTTCCCCGAGCCTCAAGTTGAGCATGTTGGAGATGTGGGTCCTACTTATGTCCTACCTAGTTCTTCTACCCCAGTCTTGAAAGGGTTTCAATTTGTTTGTTGAACCATTTGAAAGGTTCTCTTTTGAGTGTGCCCGGTGTCCCCCTAGCTTTAAGTATTATTCCTTCATTTGTGCTAGATTTTTCTTATGGTATTCATGAATCCCTAACTATGTAGCCTCCAGTTGTACCTACTTCTGCTTTTGGTACTCTACGGACTCTGAGTGTTATTCCTCCTTCAGCCCCTATATTTGAGTATGGTATTCTGAGGTTGAGATTTCAGCCTTTATCTATGTTTCCTCCTCAAGTGGGATCTCAGCCTACCAGATTTACCATGCCTCCTCTTATCATAAGTACAATTATGTCTTCTGAAGATTAGAAGAGGTTTGAGAAGTTCACTCAATTGGGTCCTCTTACGTTTAGCGATGTTGTGGGCGAGGATGCCTATGAGTTCTTGATTGACTATTGTGAGAAGTTACATAACCTGGATGAGGTTGAGTCATATGGTATTGCATATACTACTTATCGGTTCAGGGATACTGCTAGAAATTGGTGGATATCACTTGTTGGTTGTAGACCTCTTAATTCTCTTAAGATAAAAAAGGATCAATTTACAGAGGCCCTTTTAGAGAGGTATGTGCCTTATAGTCTGAGGGATCGGGTGAGAGACGAGTTTGATAGCATGGAGAAGGTCTTTATGACTGTTGTAGAGTATGAGGCATGTTTTCATACCTTGACTATATATTTTTAGGCCAGTACTTACACCTAATCTAAAAAGATTTAGAAGTTTGTGAATGGGTTAGATGTTTTCCTTCAGCTAGCTACATCTCAGATGGATGTGTGCATAGCATCGTATCATAATATAGTGGATCATGCTAAGATGACTGAGGATATTCTTTGAGCATCTCAGGGAGGCGCCAAAAAGGTGCATTATTTGGGCAAGTTCAGAGGTCACACTTCTTGAGGTAGAGATTCTAGATGTTTTTATAGGTATCATGGTAGACCTTTCCATCCAGCCTTGCAGAGTTCAAGTCGTGGGGCTTCTGGTTCAGCCTCCAGTCATACCTCCTCCGATCGAGTTAGGCCATAGGGTCTTCTATATGTGTAATGAGACTGGCTATTTAGTTAAGGACTGCCCCTGCTGAATGTTTAGATCTACTTTTATTTTGATAGTGAGAGATAGGTATTCTACCAAAGATTATGAGACAGAGATAGTGAAGCCTGTGGTATTAGTTGCAGGGCTATTCAGCCAAATAGTAGTTGTGGATAGTAATATTCTATACCCGCCAGACCAGAGGTAAATTCTTTTGATGTTGTTATCATAGGTATCATCCCTATTTGTTTCAGACCTGCATCTGTGGTATTTGATCCGGGATCAACTTTCTCCTATGTGTTCTCATATTTTGCTTTAGGTTTTGATTCTGCTAGTGAGCCTCTTTCCATGCCCATTCATGTATCTACCCCTGTAGGAGATTCTTTAGTGGTGGATCAAGTGTATCGATCCTATATTATGATTTTTCCTGGGTGTGAGACTTGGGTAGATTTGCTTGTCTTACATATGATTGAATTAGATGTCATTCTAGGTATGTATTAGTTGGCTCTTTACCATGCTTTCATTATACTAAGACTATAACTTTAGCTCCGCTTGGTGTGCAAAGGATAGAATAGAAGGGTGTGCTACATTTGGGTCCCAAGAGGATTATATTGTATATTCAGGCTCGTATCTTAGTTGATAAGGGATGTTTGTCTTATTTTGCTTATATTTATGATATCAGTGTTGCTTCACCTTTCTCTTTTGACTCTATTCAGCATGTTCGTGATTTCAAGGATGTATTTCCTACGAATTTTCCTAGTATGCCTCTTGATTGTGATATTGACTTTGCCATTGATATTAAACTAGGAAACAAGACTAATTTTATTCCTCTTTATAGAAGGGACCCAGCCGAGTTAAAGGAATTGAAGGATCAATTATAGGAATTGTTAGATAAGAGGTTTATCCGACCTAGTGTATCACCTTGCGGTGCGCCTACCTTAATTGAGTAGAAGAATAGTGGGTTTATGTATATATTTATTGATTATCGGCAGTTCAATAAGGTGACGATTAAGAATAAGTATTTTCTTCCTCATATTGATGATTTGTTCAACCAGCTTCAGGGTGCTTTGGTGTTTTTGAAGATTGATTTAAGTTCTGGGCATCACCAATAGAGGATTAGAGCTTTAGATATTCTGAAAAAAGCCTTTTGGGTTTAGATTGACCAATGCCTCATCCGTGTTCATGAAGTTGATAAATTGGGTATTTTAACTATATCTCGACCCCTTTATTATTGAATTTGTAGATGATATCTTGGTTTATTCCAAGAGTGAAGCCAATCATATGGAGCATTTGTATATCGTGCTCCAGAGGTTGAGGGATGAGAAGTTGTATGCTAAGTTCTCTAAGTGTGAGCTTGGTTGGAGTTTGCCTCTTTCTTGGGTCATGTGTTGACCAAGGATGGTATTATAGTCAATCCGGCCAAGATTGCAGCGGTTTGTTATTGGGCTAGACCTACTTCGCCCATTGAGATCTAGAGTTTTGTTGGCTTGGTAGGTTACTATTAGCGTTCTGTTGAGGGTTTTTCTTCTATTGCATCTCCGTTGACCAGTTTGACTCAGGTGAAGATTTCCTTTCAGTGGTCAGATGCTTGTGAGGCAAGCTTCCAAAAGCTCAAGGACTTGTTGACTTCAGCTCCTATCTTGACTTTTACCAAGGAAGGCGTGCGCTTTACCATTTTTGTGATGCTTAAGATGTATGATTAGGTGTTATGATAATGTATGAGGGTAAGGTTATTGCATATGTTTCTGATCAGTAGAAGCCCTATGAGAAGAATTATCCTACCCATTATTTTAAGTTGTGCGCAGTCGTTTTAGCTTTAAAGTTTTGGAGGCACTACTTGTATGGAGTTTGTTGTGAGATTTTCTCGAATCATCATAGCCATTAGTATTTCATAACCCAGCGAGATCTTAATATGAGATAGCATTGTCGGCTTGAGTTTCCTAAGGATTATGACTTGATGATTCTCTATCATTCAGGCAAGGCTAATGTGGTTGTGGGTGTATGGAGTTGAAAGTTGACTAACATAGGTAGCTTGGTACATCTTTTGACCCAGGAGCGGCCTTTGGCCCTAGAGGTTCATTCTTTAGCTAACTAAATAATTAGGCTTGATATTTTGACACTTGGGTGTGTTTTGGCATTCGTGGAGGCTAGGTCTTCTTTGATGGAGTAGATTTAAGATCACCAATTTAATGATGCTAGATTGAAATTGATTTGGGATAAGGTGTCGAGTGGTGGGGCTAAGGAAGTCTCACTTGATTTAGATAGTTTTTTGAGGATTGGAGGTCGAGTTTGTGTACCGAGAGTGGGTTATTATATTATATTGATTTTGGAGGAAGCTCATTGTTCCAAGTATTCTATCCATCTGGGAGTGACTAAGATATATCATGACTTGAGGCAATATTATTGGTGAGGTGGTATAAGGAAGGATGTAGTAGATTTTATAGCTCGTTGCCTCTATTACCAACAGGTGAAGGCCAAGCATTTGAGTCCTGGTGGATTGCTTCAGAGGTTATCCGTTCACCAGTGGAAATAGAAAAGGATCACCATAGACTATGTAACTGGGTGTCCTCATACTTTACGTAGTTCTGATAGTGTTTGGGTTATCGTGGATCGATTGGCTAAGTCCACCCACTTCATTTTGGTTTAACTCTGTTTTAGTGCTAAAAGGTTGGCCCTATTAACATTTGCGAGATTATGCATCTTTATGGTATGCTAGTGTCTATTATCTTAGATCGAGGTTCAATGTTCACATCTCACTTTTGGAAGACCTTTGAGGATAAGTTGGGCACTCGAGTTGACCTTAGTACAACATTTCACTCCTAAATTGATGAGCAGTCAGAATTGACTATTTAGGTTTTGAATGATATGCTCTGCGCTTGTATGATGGACTTTGGTGGTCAGTGGGAGCAACATATAGCCTTGGAGAAGTTTGCGTATAATAATAACTACTATTCCAATACTGATATGGCTCCTTTTGAGGATTTGTAAAGTAGGCGTTGTCACTCTCCAGTTGGTTAGTTTGAGGTTCTGAGGTTAGACCTCAAGGAATGGACTTGCTTCATAAGTCTTTGTATAGAGTTTGGATCATTCAGGATACACTTTAAGCGGCTAGAGTAGGCAGAAGTGCTATGCAGATCGTAGACTTCGTGCCATGAGATTTTGTGTTGGTGATCGTGTTTTTCTTTGAGTTTCTCCCATAAAGGGTGTGATGAGGTTTGGAAAGAGGGGCAAGCTTAGCCCCGAGTATATTAGTCCATTTGAGATTTTTTGAACCGTTGGTGATGGGGCTTTTGAGTTGGCTTTGTCAATAGATTTACAAGTTGTTCATCCGGTTTTTTATGTTTCCATGCTTCAATGTTACATTCTAGATGATCTCATGTCATTCGTTAGGATTCGGTTCAGTTAGAAGAGGAGGTTGTCTTTTATTGAGGAGCCTGTGTCCATCTTGACTAGGGATGTTAGATGACTGCGTTCTAGAGATACTCCTGTGGTTAAGGTCCAATGGACACATCGACCTATAGATAGGCTACTCAAGAGGTCGAGTCTGACATATACGTATTTCTTATCCCCAGCATTTTGCTGATTCAGGTATTTCCCTTGCCTTTATTCGAGGATGAACAAGTGTTTTAGTAGTGGATGATGTAACGACCTATTTTTTGGTGATTTATGTGAAATATTTTTTATTGTGTGATTTGACCATTTTACCCCTCCTCGTGGTTACATTGTGGTATTTTGGGGGTGTAGGGATGATTGGCATGGTTCCTGATGTATTTCAGTATGATCTATGTGATATTGTGGTTTTTGATGGCTTGAAAAGCCTTATAATTGACTTCGATCAACATTTATTAATTTGTACATCACATGGGAAAATGGACTTTGCCAGTAAATCTGGAATGACGATTTAAGGTTGGTAACATGGTTGGTAAGGTTTTATGGATTTTATATGTCATTTTGACTCTAGGTTCAGAAAGTTGTGAAATTGGATTTCGGGGGTCAACTTTGTGAAAATGACATTTTTTCAAAAATCTGATATCACCATTGAGTTTAGAGTGTTGAATTTTATAGGGTAACACAGTTCGTTTGTGTTCACAAAATTTTGAATGAATCCCGAGGGATCCACGGAGACTTGGAATTCTCCAAGTCTCCAGATGGTGCACAACTCAAATGGTGCACCTGCGTACGTGACTGGTTGGTCGATTACGCGACAGGCAAACCAGATCCAAGTGTTGCTTATGCGACATCTTTGTTGTAATTACAAGACTCGCTTACACGATAGCTGCTATCAGGCGAGGTATCACATACACGATGCCTGGTCGCTTAAGTGGTAGTCACTTAAGCGACCAAGTGATCGCGTATGCGATGGCTGGCTACAATAAATACTCATATTTTGCCATTTTTCACCATTTTGGAGACTTGAAGCTTAGGGTTTCGCGATTTTGAGAAATTTCCTCCACTTCTAAGCTTGGGTAAGCTCCAAAACACCTACTTCAATTAATTCCCCTCAATTTTATCATTTAAAATTTGTTTTAATGCAGAGTTAAAAGTGGAAAATTGGGGATTTGGCCTGGAAGGCCTCAAAATTGTATTTCTCCAACTTAAACCCAAATTTTAACCCATTTTCACTTGGGTGAGTTTCTAATTTTAAAATTATCACTTTTTTCTCAATTTCATCGTAAAAACAATTGTAATTCTCAATTTGTAACATAGATTTTGGGGATTTTTATCAGTAAAGTTTGAAAATAGTTTTTCTTCAATTTGAACGTCATTTTTAACTTATTTTCGCTTGGGTTTTCAGCTAAAGACTCCTATGAGTCTAGGGAACATGTTTCAACAAAAAAATTATGGTTTTGCCCTTCTTTTTTGAAAAATCCATTTTGGGGTTTCATTTTGACCCCGACTTAAATATAGGCAATATGTATATCATTGGCTTTTTTTATGCATAGATTATATATTTCTATGTCTTAGTTGATTCCAAGTTCGTTCATGGGAATAAGGCTTTATATTGAAGGCTTAGAGGCAAGTTTTCAGCATTTGAGGTTGGTTATGGCTTAACGTTCTTTAGACTGGGTTGGGTAGTTAATATTGGTACAAAATTATGTTAAGGGTGTGGTAACTAATCATGAAAATGGCTATATTACCATGTTGTGCCCATGTGGGGGCCTATATATTGATGTTATTTGGCGGTTTTGAAATATTATTTGCTATGTGTGACCATGTGGGGTCCTATACGATATTATTGTCCTTGTGTACATGGAAAATAGTTGTAATCTTGTTTGATAAAAAAGCCTAATATGGTATCAATGGTGACTTTTTAATATCTCATTCAATTGTCATATAGATTATGTTGGGTGAATGATTAGATTTTGGCTTGCTTGGTTGGTCTATTAGATGGATATAGAATTTCTCCTACTAGTTGGTTGTGAGCATTACATCCTAATATCATATTCATTCATGAAATATTGGTACTACCTTGGAAATACTGAAAATACTAGAAACACAGATTTTTTCTGATAGAACATGTGACATCTTGAAAACCCTCTATTGAAGGATGTATCGGAGAGGATATATGGATATTGGTATTTGATATTAGTTGTATATGAGATAACAAACCCCTCATGGGTCCTACGTAAGGAATTTTTAGCTCCGTAGGTGTATACAGAGAGTGTGCGACAACCTTGGGCATCATCATCATCATCATCTCCATTGCATTTGTATTAAATTTGTATTTTTCTGCAATGTATTATCTTTCCTTGATGTGATACTTATCTATATGTACTTTCTCCTTCATATTCGCATGCCTGATCTTTGTATACTTATATTTCTCTCTCGTATTGCTATAGTGTATGTGAATATTATAGAACTGTTAGTGAAGATAGTGTGGAATACCATTTGGGACATTTTCTGATCGTAGGTGGTGTGACCTTAGTGTGTATTTTGTATGCTTTATTTTTGACTTTGCTCAGTCGATCTATGATACCTACTCAATACAAGTGGACTGTACTCACCCTTACTATGCTTTTTCAGTGCAGATCAAGGTTCGAGTGAGCCTCACAATGGTTAATTCGAGTGACATTTGGAGCTTTTCGAGGTAGCGGTTGATCTTTTCAGAGACAGAATATTTTTAGTTTGGATACTTTATGTATTTTGATTTGGAGTTGTACTAGTTATGTTCTTACACTGTGACACCAGGTTTTGAGATTTGGTTTCGTATCATCGACTTTGTATTTTTAATTTTACTATATATGTGTGTGGTTTGATTCTACTCTAGGAGTCTTCCCTTGGGTTTTGGTAGGAGTCTTGCCTTGGGTTTTGGTATTATCTTTCATCTCATATCAATTTGGGTGATAGGCTTACTTATCAAGGTTCGCCGCGACAAGTGTCATTATGACCCTTGATTTTTGGGTCATGATAGATATTTATAAGTGTCTAGACCAAAACCTATATGATGTTGAATGACTAAAATAATGAGATACATGCACCAATATAAGGTGAGAACATTGTAGCACGTGTTTCATACCACGTCTGCTTAGCAACCAATGGGTTAATGGAAGAATGATTCCCTTCTTCAGCATTATGTGAGACCCTAAAAGTTATATTAACTTTTCATTGAAATACTCTTTTGACATTTGACTATTTATTTAAGTCTCATAGCATTATACTAATAACCATGAATGATTTGGCAATACAGTGCATGTCTAGGAAAGTAGTTTTGAAATAGATAGATTCAAGTAGAAGGGGAAGACGATTAAAATGAATAATTTAACTTGGTAGACACAAGCCAACTATTACACTAACCATGTAGGTGTCAAGTGTAATTCTGAATATAAAGCTAAACATGAATCTTAGTTCACCTCTTTAAGAGGATGAGGGATCGGATAAGTAACTACTGAAGTAGTGAATAATGTCTAGGGTATCACGAGTATAGTATCCTCATATTAGTAGTGAATTCTTTCCACATATGATTGGAATCCTATGTGTAGCTTGTAAAACCTTATACGTAAAGCTCTTGATGTTTGTAGGTTGCACAAACTTTTTGTCCTATGAATTAGGTGTCTTGTTAATGTATTACTAGCTTTGGTATTGTCCACTATGTGTGAAGTAGAAGATATTAGATTTGGGGGGTCACAAGTCGTCCACGTAAATAGGCCCGACCAATTTTTTCTTTTTCCAAAAAAAAAAAAAATTCTGAAGATAATATCAATACAAATTGGGGAAAAAGGTTACATAGTAACTGGTTAACTTCCTCATGAATTCTCCTTTAATTATTTTATTCTTCCTAATAGAAAAGGACATGAAAAATAGAAGCCAGATGTCACAACACAATTTCTCAAGTCATGATGTCACCTACTTTAACCTACCAGTAGGTAAGCCAAACCATAGTTCAGAAAATTAGTAATGGGCTAACTGGTGAAAGGTATAAGAAATACCAAAAGAAAATCATACAACCGAATTGTAAGCAGATAAACATAAGTGCAAAATGCTAAATAAAAGCGGAGAAGTAGAAAACTATACAAAGGGGTATCCCATGGCCTAATAAAGTCGGTACAATATCCACAAAATATAAAATGTGAGTATTAAATAGTGTCAATTTACAGGTATTCTTGAAAGTAAAAACTATCCAAAAATTGTTGAAGGAGAGAAGATCAGCTCCAGCTCTGAAAGTTCACCTTATGAACGAGTCCCAAAAGCAAGCTAGATGTAACATCAATGATGGTAACTCATACTCGGGTATGCATCATAAAAAGATGTAGAAGTATAGTATGAGTACCAAAACAATGGGTATTTAGTAGGAATCATTGACTAACTAAGCTAAATCTTAATAAAAGCATGATAAAATGCGAGAAAGTAAACTAAGTCGTGGATAAGACTAAATCTGAAATAAATACTCCAATTCGGATAAAATGATAAGAATGCAAAAATAAATAAATTAAGATAAACACAATATAAATATAACCTAACTAGACCTCTATTATCCCAGAAGGTGCAACCAAGCGAGGAAATAACCCAACCGAGCCCCATAAGCTCGGCGGGTGCAAATAAGGAAAAAAGTACCAATAATAATAACTTTAGATAATATTCACCGGTGAAACCATATCTAAAATTTCCTTTAAACCATAATATCAAACTAAAACCGAAGCCAAAGAATGATATAATCATAATAATGCCATAATATATCAAAATTGTCCGACTCGAATCTAAACTAGTAAGTAAGTATCAAATCATGTTAATAAATATCTGAAGCCACAATTTCTGTAGATTCCACATTAATATCAAATTACCAACATTAACAAAGAGTTTACAAAGGTATAAAGGTTTACTCAATTAGTCTAATAAATGAACTTTACGGATAATCGTATTCTAGTTCAGGCATTTAAACTAATTGAAAATTGATAGAAGGCCTAAGTCACCCGAAGGTTCAAGAATTTACCAAAATATCCCAAGAAGGTCTCCTAAGTCTAAAAGGGGCTAATCTAAATGCTTGACCTATAAGGAGGGCTGGCGTGACCCGCTACTAATCCCAAAAACCCATACTATGGAAAGAACCTATCTAAACATATACTAAGGCCTTAAATTTTAACCCTAAGTTATAAGATGAGCCAAAACTAGCCCTAAAGAGGTATTATGATTGTTCAAAGGGGTGACAAGGTCAAATTTCCAAGAAAAAACCCTAAAATGGCAAGCTTTGACCTTTAAAATACTAAAATAACCATCAAGTCGTAATACCCCACCCATCGCTAGCATCATATTATACTAATACTACAATAAATATAAAGCTAATAAGAAGTAAGTCTAACCTACCTGGATGCCACCAAAAGCTTGACAAAGTCCACTAGATTGGAGGTTCTTCCTTTTGAGAAGCCTCTGCACTATACCACACTATTAAAACAATAATCTAACCTTCAACACGAGAATAACAACACCCATATTGCATATAAATGTTCTAAGTCCAAAATCAAGATAAAAATCCTATATGGGGCCCACTTATAGAATCTCAACTTTGAAATCGTCAAAACATCCCTCTAAGCTCAAGGATCATTTACCCTAAAATTGGGTAAAGTCTGAGTACAAACGAATCCTAAATCAACCAGTAAAGTAAAAAAGAGATTTGAATAAAAATTAGAATTTTAAACAAGAACTTAAAGGGAACATACAAAACAAACAAGGGAAAAAAGACTACAACAAGGTCTCCAACTCACTCCCGACACCCAATGATCAAGCTCCATGAGATTCTAAGCTTTCTTGTGTTTATGGGAGTTGGAACTTGTAAAAAGTAAGAGAAAATTGAGATATCCCCATAAATTGCAGCGATGGCCAATTTAATAGTCAAATGACCGCTTAAGCGATCATCCCTAAAGCTATAAGGTACCGCTAAAGCGGTCCATCCACACATGAACCCTACTATTAAAGTGGTAAATCATCACTTAAAAGACTAAGAAAATGGTAATAAGGTCGTCTTAGCAACAAGGTAGAGCCTGGGATTTTTCTAAAGTGGTTCATTGCCAGCTTTAGTGACCAAAAAGCCGCTTAAGCAGTCGAACCAGCTGATGCCTACACCAGCAACTTAACAAAAGTTGCCAAGTTCTAGTTGGACCCTCGAAATTCATTCTAAATCTTGTGAGCGCAAACAAACTATACTATCACACCAAATTCTACCTTTCCTGTCTCAATGACACTATCAAAATTTGCATCCAAGGTCATTTCAATCAACAGTGGGTCTCACACCCTAAAGGGCCATTTAAATAAATTTCTACCCAATAGCCCAAAATGAATCCAAAAGCCTCGGGAACAGAACCAAGGGTCCCTCAGCCTAAACTTAATATTTTGGATAACATAATTGTAAGAATTGGAATACGAGGCCATTTACCTATAGTTTGGGTCCTTGTTGCATCCAAATGCACACGAAAGTGTATGCAGTCATACAAATAATATACGATTGAGTGTCTAGATATCATACCCACAAGGACTTGTTGATTAACTATTTTTTTGAATCAACTAGTCCTTATTATTTATTCTCGAAGTAAATTCCAAAAGATATATTTATGAAACAACTAAACTAAAAATAATAATAATAATAATAATAATAATAGAAAATAATTGATGAACAATTAACCAAGAAAAGAGCAGATTCTTACACAATCAATGGATAAATCGATCTAGGATTATGATTTTGCTAACAATCATGTTTAATATCAATTTCAACAACTTATTCAATTATCTAGTTGTTGATTTACAGGGTTGATTTTATAATTCGGTAATGGTCATCCTCTAATCGTCTATTCAAACTAATCTCACAACTACATTGCTGAGAGAGGATGTGAGAAGCTAATTCAAACGTATTTATTTATCTTTCCATTTTGTAACCAAGTAAGGTGATCTAGGTATATTCCTATCCTAGCCTCAAATCAATTTCTTATTCTACTAAAGAAGAGATCTTACTCCCTATATTCTTTTTTCCAACCCTTTGTTCCCTTGGTCAGTTCATGTTGT
Organism: Capsicum pubescens; assembly: GCA_030864215.1. Lineage (NCBI taxonomy): Eukaryota > Viridiplantae > Streptophyta > Magnoliopsida > Solanales > Solanaceae > Capsicum > Capsicum pubescens. Next base: position 150,618,280 of record CM061543.1, on the reverse strand, counting down.
GCTCAATGATTTATTTTAAAGGTCGCAAATATTTAAAATAGTAAAAGCAAGAATATAAGAACAACTATAATGATAATCAAATAAATAAAATCAAGAGAACAATCATTTAATTAGCTTATCCTAGAAAGTGAAGTTTAACTCCACATAGACATGGAGAAATTACAAAAAAATCATCCAAAGAAAAATATAAATTAAATAAATAAGGAGAAGAAAAGATGTAACCAATATTCCCCGGCCTCCATGGCGGCTCCCAGATCTCTCTAGGTCAACGGTTATGTAGAAACTTATTTGATGAAATATGTATAGGTGTAGAAAAAAGCCTCAAATAAAATAACTGAGTCCAAAATGAACTGGAAAAAATTAAATATGGAGCAATCCTTATTCATGCCACACTCCCATCGCGGGTGTCTACTGGAATCGTAGAGATTTAAAATTCATTTAGGGTCAGTTTTTATTATAATAATAAATTTAATCCATTAAGTGCCTACTATATTTTCTTCTGTAATCTTTCATCCTTAATGTGTTTTAGCTCTAAATCATTTCATCTTCACACTATTTTAATCCTATATATTAAAATATAATATTAGGAAAAATCCATGAAATTAATAACCAAAAGGTTAAATAAAATTACTAAATAAGAGGTACATAATGACTAAAAACATATAATTTTAGTCTAACATCATCCGATACCCAACTCTAAACAGCAAAACCTTCAAAATAGGGAATTGGCTCTTAAAACCAAATGAACTTTCCAGTAACTAACTATCGGATCCAACAAGTCATAAGTAACTCGAGGAAGCTATGGGAGAGCTCTACATGTCAAAATAGTGCAGAAATTCTGAAAATAACCTAAAGGGTCATTATAACATCCACAACTAAAAGGACTTTCGTTCACAAAAGTAAAAGATAAAGATGGACCTAAAGGCTTCAACAGGTGGGGAAACTACACCCGCATCTCACTCTTGATCTCCCAAGTAGACTCTCAATTATATGATATCTCCACTAAATCTTTTCCATTGGAATCTCTATAGAGAACAACCGCCTAATATCTCTGGACAATATATAACCTGACTGCTCCAAAAAGGTCAACCTCTCATCTAACTGAATTGAGCCTCTCTAAAGCATATGAGACTTATTAGATACATCATAGGATGGAAAATTAGGTGAATGGATTAAAATCCTAGGGGAAGGACAACTTATAAGCTACCTCTCCAACTATCTGAAGTTTCTCAAATGGACCAATATACTTAGGGCTAAGCTTGCCCATTGTCATGACCCAATTTACTAGTCATGATGGCACCTACCGAATCCCAGTAGTAGGTAAGCCGAATCATAACTCAAAGCTAAAGGCAATGGGTTGACATAGTGGGAATTATCCCAAAAGGTCCAAATAGGTAATCTAATATAATAAATAAGCAACACAATAGAAAAAGTTAAAGGTAGTCACTACATAAATACCATCCCACAACCTGGTAGAGCCAGTACAAGAGCAACTAGTAATAATAATACAACCTAAGTATCGAGAATAGTCAATATAATCAGTATTGAAACTAAAGACTAAACATAAAAAGATAGAGGGAAATAGGTGATTCTAACTCCAAGAGCTTACCCTACCTCTAGATATCAACACAGCATGAACGTTGATCAATGGTTGCAACTAGTACTCGGATCTGCACTAAAAAGGTACAAAAGTATAGAATGAGTACCAAAAACATAGGTACTCAGTAGGCATCATTGGCCGACTAAGCTAAAAAAGTGGATAAGTATGATAAAATGCAAGATAGCATCACTAAGTCAAGGAACAGACAAACTTGAAGTAACTCCAACATCACTGTGCATAAATAAGTAAATAAACTTGAATAATAGCATAACATAATGTAAAGCATAAACACATGCAACCAAAACTACAAAATTGGCTCACATACGCTAATTAGTGCGAAATAAGTAAATAAACTGGAATAATAGCATAACATAACATAAAGCATAAACACATGCAACCATAACTACAAAATTGGCTCATATATGCCAATTAGTGCGAAAAATAAATAATCCATTGCAAGCCCGTAGAAGCCTGGAAGGTAAACACAAGATAGCATAACCCACCACCATCATGTACAAATTTTCAATATACCATTAGAGTCCACTCATATCATGCAACATTAGTCATGTATCATGTTTTAGAACCAGTTATGCAATCATGTTCCAAGTCATGCATGCTCAGTACATAATCTCAGTTACCTCAGTACAGTACTCTTAGTCAAACCAGTTTCATTCGAGGATGAATATTTTCAAGGGGGAGATATTGTAATACCCCATAATATCCTAGCTCAATTCAGCTCTTAGTTGCATGCTTAAAGGGCTTAAGGCTTGAAATTTTCACTAAGTATTGGGGACTTAGTCGTTTTAAAGACCCCTAAACTTTGAGGATTTTTATTTTGATCTTTCCAACCCCGAGATGTTAGTTTTTGAGTTAATTCATGTTCATGGATGTAAGAAGTATGTCTCGGGGGAGTTTCAGAATTTTTGGACAAGGTTTGGGTCACATTTAGATCACGAATCTAGCAAGTCACCGTGATAGAGCCGTGTCGCAGTGACATTTCCTTTGGCACGTATATCGCATTGCGGTACCTCCTTAATTCACATTTCCGTTGGAAATTTAAATGTCTGAGGGGTAGAAGCTTCTTTTCCCATCAATCCAAGTCGTCATAACATGACTTATATCAGCAATTTGGGAGTAATTTGCCCATTCTCCTTCAATTTTCTCTCAAAGAAACCCTAACTACCTCCCAAGAATCTCAAAATTAATTATCTTCTCTTCAATAAATCCAAGATCTCAAGCTTCCCAATTTAAGAACTTTTAAGAAAGCCTTCAAGATTGTGTTTCCCTTCTAAATGTAAAAGTTAAAGGTATATGTGATGTTCATCCATGGGCCCTTTTCACCTATGAAGTTCAAGAACCTATTTTTATTTTTTGATTCATGAATTTACATGCTTACAATGAGTTATCTTCATGAAACTTTTATGAATTTCAATTATACATGATGTTTACAAGTATTTTTCGTTGAAAATAGCCTTACACGTTTGAATAAAGAAAATTCCATGTTAAATCCCCAATTTATGGTTTTTTAGTGTTATAATTATGTTATTCCCACGGGTTTCAATCATTCCCATGCTTAAGTTCATGAATTTTAAGTGTTTGATGAAATGCCTAAATTATTGAAATTTGAACTATGATCCCCTATTATATTCTTCAAATCTTTCATGTGTCCATATTGTTAATTCCATTCAGTGTTGGGGGTTATAAATACCCGAAACTTTGTTATTTACATAGTTACAGTAGTTTCAGAATAATTTAAGATAAACCATGATCCTTGTCATTCAGTTAGTATTATGTTCAGTTGTTACTCAATTAAGCTCAGTTTAGTCCAGTAGTCAGCGTCATTCAGTTGGGAGTAGGATTTAGCACCGAGCGAACCTAGGGATGGGGGCTCACCTTCCAATAGAGGATGTGACTTTTAGTAGCAGACCCTTAGTTCCAAAACTACGTAGCCAGTGTAGGTAAAAGATATAAACCTACCAGTTGATGGTTAATAAAGTGTTTACCTGCTAGTTAAGGGTAACACATATCTTATTAGAGCAACTGCCAAATGAGGGTGACTCAGTGGATCCATATAGCCATTGTTGGTACCTGTGGGATGGTACTGACACATTTCCAACTGGGATTACAGGTTGGACCCTACATAACTCAGATTGGGGAAAGTTGGTTAAATGATACCTCCTACTATTTCAGTTTAATATTCATTATAGAGTTCATTTCAGGTTTGCTTGATCATAGCATACAGTTCATAAGTTATTCAATTACCATATTTTAGTATTTCAATTTACAGACTATTTCAGTATCATGTTATATGCTTGGTCATGCATTCTCAGATTTTACAGCTTTCATGCATTTATGCATCAGTTATCTCATGTTGTTCAGTTAGTTGTTATTTCATGCACATGAACCTATGCATTTCAGCCTAACTTCATCTCATATATCGGTACATTCAAAGTACTGACCGCATACTTTTTTCATGCTATAATGTCTTATATCATAGGTTCGGACGCTTAGTTCCCCGACCATAGTTAGACATCCCAGCATGACTCAGCAGAAGTAGTGGTGAATCCTCATCTTTCGGGGACATGATGATATATTTTAGTTATTCATCAGTTTAGTATTATTCAGTTAGTCGGAGTTAGTTGGGGACTTGTCCCATCAACTCCACAGTCGGTTAGTTAGTGGTTTTTCAGACAGTTAGTCAGTTTATCAGTTATTTATCAATCTTTTTCAGTATGTCTTTAGACGTTCAGATTGATTATTCAGTTGTATTTTAAGTATTTAAAACCTTATGGCATTATCAGTTGTTTTTCTGCATATGTCTCTTATTATCCATTTTACTCAGTACTCACGGCAGGTACCAGCCCATGGGTTAGCTTGTGGTCACTTGTGACCATAAGCATTATTTTTGCAACTAGGGGGTAGCCTCGGGTCGTGACACGACATTACCCTACCGCGATTATGGTTTTGTTGTTCTGCCCCAAGAGTCGCGTTCATGACTTAAAGTGTCGCAATCACGAAACTTGTTGGTGATGCCAGACCGCGATCGCGATCCATGGTCCACAATCGCAGGTGCACCCAATCACAACTGAGTTTCCAAGTCTCCGCCAAGACCTCGGGATTCATCCAGAATCCCATATGTTAATGAACTATGTAACCACACCAAACTTAATGTTTCGAACTCAATAGCATAGTCAAAATTTCCATCCAAAGTCATTTAGATGAAATGTGGGTCCCACACCTAATTTTCAATTTCTTAACTTTCCAATCAATAGGCTGAAATGATCCCGGGTGCCTCAGGACCTGAACCAAGAGTCCACCTAGCCTAAAATCGATATTTTAGAGTTGCTGGAACAGTCAGAATTTGTATTTGAGGTCATTTAACTGAAGTTTCTGCTTGCATTCGGGGTCATTTGACTGAAGTTTTCGCTCGGTGACCATTTGGAACTAGCGAGGACTTTAAAATAGGGAAATGACTCCAAATACTAGAGGAACTGCCCGGTAATCAAATTGTCAGTTTCAGCAAGTCATAAATGACTTGGGGAAGCAATAGAGAAGCTCTAACAATGCAAATAAGTGGAAATATGGAAAATGACTTGAAGGGTCATTACAACCCTCCTCCCAAACTATGTCATGCCCATCATGGGCGATATTCAAAGAAAAACCCAATCACTAACTCAAACTTTAATGCGCGAAGTCTACAATCAGCATAACTCTTCTACTAACTTTGAGCTGCCCTCAGCCTATCCTAAATCACCCGGACACTATCCAATGACTCACGAAGTAAGTCAGTACCACAGGGACAAATCTTAAAAGTCTAAAACCAACTTATAGAAGACCAACAACGCCTATCATATAACGCCTTAAATGGTATCATCTAAATACCCGAATGGTAGTTATTATTATAAGCGAACTCCTCTAAGGCCAAGTCTTGCTTACACTGACCACCAAAGTTTATGAAACACGCATGGAGCATATCCTCCAAAACCTAAATAGTTTACTCCGACTTCTCATCGATCTGAGGGTGAAAAGTGGTGCTAATATTAACCTAAGTACCCAAATCCTCCTAAAAAGTCCTCCAAAATCTAAAGGTGAACATTGATCCTCTATCCAAAATAATAGACACAGGTATTCCATGCAGGTGGACTATCTCACGAACATAGATACAGGAAAACCTCTTGGCATTGAAAGATGTATGAATAGGGAGAAAATAGACCGATTTGGTCAATCGATCTATAATAACCCAAATGCCATCGAAACCACGAGAAGTTCTAGGTAAAATACTTACGAACTCTATAGTAATTCGCTCATAAATCCACTCAAGAATGGGTAGTCTCTAAACCAGGCCACTAGGCCTCTGATGCTTGGCTTTCACCTGATGACAACATAGGTAATGAGCTACAAAGTCTGCTACATCTTTTTCTTTCCAGTCCACCAGTAATACTGCCTCAAATCTTTATACATCTTAGTTGTCCCAAGGTGAATAGAATATCTGAAGCTATGGGCCTTCCACAAAATCAACTGAATCAAATCTCTAACCCTCAAAACATAAATATAACCATCAGATATCAGAATACCATCGAAATCCAAGGTAAGTTTACTATCTTCAAACTAGTGACTCTAAATCTGCTCAAAAAAGGTAGACCTGGCCTCAACACTAGCAAGGATCCTCCTAAAGTCTGAAATATCAAGGCAAACCATCAAGTTGGCTAAGGTCTGAATGTCTCAAGCCAACGGCCGATACAAAATAGAAATCAAGATCAACTTACCCATACTCATCGCCTTCCCGCTCAAAGCTCTGCTACCACATTCGCCTTGCTCGGATGGTATAGAATAGAGATATCATAGTCGTCCAGCGACTCAATCCACCTAGCTATCTCGAATTAAGCTCACACTGGGTAATAATGTACTAAAACTACTATGGTCAGTATAAATCTTGTAGTGAACGCCATACAAATAGTCCCTCCAAATCTTTAGCACAAAAACTATTGCCGCCAACTCCAAATCATGGGTGGGGTAGTTGCGCTTGTGTACCTTTAGCTACCTCATGCATAAGTAATAACTCAGCTCTGCTGCGTCAAAACACAACCCATACCAACACCAGAAGCATCATAATAAACCATAAACTCTTTACCTTCAACTGGAAGAGTCAAGATAAGAGAGCAAGTCATTGATCTTTAGAAATCTTGACTCACGCTTCTTAGACCCCTGAAATGGAACCTCTTTTCTAGTTAATATGGTCATATGTGCTACAGTAGTAGCAACAACCTCGATGAATCACTTGTAGTATCTTTCCAAACTAATAAAACTGTGAACCTCGATCGAAGATGTAGGTCTAGCTCAATCAAGAATAGCCTCAATCTTTGTTGAATCCACCATAATCCCATCCTTAGACACCAATGCCCTAGGAATGTCAAAGACTCTAACCATCACTCACACTTTGAGAATTTAGCAAGAAGCATGTGATCTCTTAAACTCTGGATCACAATCCTCAAATATTGCTCATGCTCCTCTCTACTCCTCAGGTAAACAAGGATATCATCAATGAACATAATCAACAAAGAGTCTAAATAAGGCATGAAAATATAGTTCAAGAAATTCATAAATGTTGTTGGGGCATTGGACAACACAAAAAGCATCACCAGGAACTCTTAATGGCCATAGTAAGTCCTAAAGGTTGTCTTAAGGATATCCTTAAACCAAATCCTCAACTGATGGTAATTGTATTTCAACTCAATCTTAGGGAACATTGTCGCTCCTTGAAGCTGGTCAAGAAAATCATCAATATAAGGCATAGGATAATTATTTCTTCACTGTCACCTTGTTCAGCTGCTTGTAGTCGATACATATATGCATAGAACCATTTTTTTCTTCACAAACAAGACAAGAGCACCCTAAGGCGATACACTCGACCTATTAAAATATTTACCCAAAAGATCTTGAACATACTTTAGCTTCTTAAGATTGGTAGAAGTAATGTGGTAAGGTGCCATAGAAATAGGTTGGTTGCTCGGCTCAAGATCAATAGCAAACTCGATATTATGCTCAAGAGGAAGGCTAGGTAAGTCGGTAGGGAATACATCAGGAAACTCAAGAATAATAGGAACAGACTCAAGCAAGGGACTTTCTATACTAACATCACGAACATAAGCAAGATAAGACTCGCAACCCCGCGACGCCAGTCCCCTCATCCATACATAAGAAATAATCCCCATCGATGTGTGTCTAAAAGAACCCTGCAACACAATCATGGGTATGCCAAGCATGTCTAAGGTAATGGTATTGGCAAAGTAATCCAAGACCGCATGATAGGGGATAAACAGTCCATGTCTAGAATCACATCAAAATCCACCATATCTAACACAATAAGGTCTGCCTGATTATCAAACTCTTGAACGGTCATAACTATGATATATAAACCTGATCCACTACTAAAGAATCACCAATAAAAGTAAATACACGCAATGGAACAAATAAATGCTCCCAACACAACTCTAACTACAATGCAGAATAAGAAAAAACATATGAATAAATGGATCCCAAATCAAATAAATCACTAGTTGGCTAGCAGTATATTGAAATCGTACTTGTAATAACAGTATCCAAAGACAACTGACCTATAAGGTACAACATACAACTGATCGTATCCACCTCTAGACTGGGCACCTGACCAACTACCTGTCCTACCTAACTGAGGATCTTTTTAAGATTCTTGCGAGCCACCCCTACGACCCTGAGCACCACTCTTCACTGGCGGTGGCACTGATTTGATCAGCTGAACACTTTATGTTGTAAGTTGAATCACCCCTCATTGGTGATACTCTATGGAGAAATAGCTAACAACCCTACAATCATAATAAGTCCCAGGAGCTTTACTCGATTTAAAATATTCAACCAACCCAAATAGCCACCTCAGCTAGAAGACCCAGAATGTGCAACTTCCAAAGACTGACCACTACTCTGGACATTGTAGTTACTATAACTAGACTGACCTCCGTTCGTGACCTAAAGTACTGAATGAACGAGCCTTTTAAGACTAACCCTAGTTTTAATAAGACTAACGCGAAGGGTACCTACTCTGAGAACCTCTACCTCTAAATTGTGAGCCACTCTGGCTCCCACTAAAACTACCCTATTAATGTGGCTTCTTATCGCTGCTCCCTTGGGTCTCACAATACATCTCCTTCATAGTTTAGGCATAATCAGAAACCACAATAAAGGACATACTAAAGGTAACTAAACTCTGAGTATCCATGCAAAGAGAAAGTCTTAGCCCTCCAACAAAATACCAAATTCACTCGTACTCGATAGGTAAGATCGTCGCATTATGTCTGGCCAACTCATAGAATCTTGCCTCATACTCCACAACCATCATAGAACCCTGCTCTAACTTGGTAAACTAATCTCTTAGGTACTCTCAAAGAATGTGGGGCATATACTTCTCCAAGAAGCCTCAGAGAACTAAGTCCATGTCATAGAGGGAGATACAGCTGGCCTGCAATCAAAATAACCTCTCCACCAATGTGTAGCTACCATATATAACTAAAAAGTAGTATAGTCGACCCCAGATCCTCAACCAGACCCAAATACGGATCTTATCCTCACAAATAATCAAGAACTCAAAAGCATCCTCACCCTGGAGCCACTGCAAATATAGGTCAAGTCAATCTCAAAAATATCCTCAATATCTTCTTCTCCTCAAACGACATAGTTGTTTGGGTGACTATCGCCTGAGCAATTATCGGTGTTAGAGGTGTCTCAACTCTGGAAGCCACGGCTACAGGATGCGTCTCTATATTTGTACCACTCTAATCTACAGACCATGCACCATCATATTGTGAACCACTAACTAATCCCAACAATTGAACCAAGGCATCACTGAGTACTTAAGTAGATATGAACTCCAGTGAGGCCTAGGATGCCCTTGGACCATTAATGGTTGGGGTGGCAAAATCTCTAGCTTAGGAGCAATAACAGGACCTGATGAAGGCTCCTTATCCTGATCCCTAACTAGGGTTGCATCTCTATCCCAAACTCAACCCTGGGGAAGGCACGACCTCTAGCGGGTGCCCTAGCTAGGTACTCAAGATCCTCATCATTGGTCATCATAGTTCTTGTCCTAACCATCTATAAAAGAGTGAAATAATAAGAACTTTAGAAATCAATACAGACTCAACGCATGAAATGAATGAAAAAGATGAAGTTCTGCTAAGAATGACCTTAGGTTCCCGAAGATAACATACGAACATTATCGCACTGATCCGCAGAACTTTACAAGATACTTGCTTTTGTATGAACAATACCAGTGAACCTAGGCACTCTGATACCAATTTGTCATGGCCTAATTTCTCAGGTCCTTATGGCACCTACTTTAACCCACCAACAGGTAAGTCAAACTATACTCGAAACGTTAGTAATGGGATAATTGGTGGACCAAAAATAAAGCATACAACTGAATTGTAAGCAGATAAATATAAGTATAAAATACTAAATAAAAGAAGAGAATGAGAAAGGTATACAAAAGAGTATCCCATGACCTAATAAGGTCAGTACAAGAGCCACTAAATATAAAATATGAGTACTAAATAGTGTCAATAAATAGGTAGTCTCTAAAGTAAAGATAGTCCAAAAATAATAGAAGGAGAGAAGATCAACTTTGGCTCTGAAAGCTCACCCCTATCTCTGAGACCCAAAAGTAAGTTGGATGTAACGTCGGTGACGTGACTCATACTCGGGTTTGCACTATAAAAAAGATGCAAAAATATAGTATGAGTATCAAAACACTGGGTACTCAATAGGCATTATTGATCGACTAAGCTAAATCATAATAAAAGCATCATAAAATGCGAGAAAGTAAACTAAGTCAGGGATAATCTAAATCTGAAATAAATACTTCAATTCAGATAAAATGATAAGTATGCAAAGACGAATGAATTAAGATAAACACAATCTAACTATAATCGAACTGGACCCCGTAATTCCAGAAGGTGCAAACAAGTGAGAAAATAACCCAGTCAATCCCCCATACGTTTGGTGGATGCAAACAAGGAAACAAGGACCAATAATAATAACTTTAGATAATATTCACTAGTGAAATCATATATAAAATTCCATCCAAACCATAATTCCAGACTCAAACTAGAGCCGTAGAATGATATCATCATAGTAATGCCATAATAGATCATAATTGTCGGGCTCAAATCGAAACTAGTAAGTCTAAAATCATAATAGTAAAATCCTGAAGCCACAATTTCCTTAGAGTCCAAATTAATATCAAATCACCAACTTCAACAAAAATTTACAAAGGTATCAAGGTTCACTTAAGGAGTTTAATAAATGATCTTTAGGGATAATTATATTCTAGTTCTAGTATTTCGACTAACCAAAAACCGATAGAAGGCCTAAGTCACCCTAAGGTTCAAGAATTTCAAAAAATATCTCAAGAAGGTCTCCTAAGTCTACAAGGGGCTAATCTAATGTTTGACTTATAAGGAGGGTCGGCATGACCCGCTACTAATCCCAAAAACTCATACTAAGGCAAGCACCTATCCAAATTTAGACTAAGGCCTTACAATCTTACCCTAAGGTACAAGGTGAGTCAAAACTAGCCCTAAGGAGGTATTATGATCGTTAAGAGGGGTGACAAGGTTGAATTCCTAAGAAAAGACCCAAAAACGGCTAACTTTGACCCTTAAAATACTAAATAACCATCAAGTGTAAAATTCTACCCATCGCTAGCATAATACAATACTAATACCATATTAAAACTCAATCTAAGAGAGAAGTAAGACTAGCCTACCTGAAAATCGTTGAAAACTCAATAAATTTCACTAGATCGGAGCTTTTTTCTTTCAAAAAGCCTCCACGTGATGTCACGCTATCAAAAAAATAATCTATGCATCGACACGTGAATAACAATACCCGTATGGCCTATAAATACTCCAGGTCTAAAATCGAGCTAAAAATCTCACGTGGGGCACGCTTGCGGAATCTCAACTTTGAAATCGTCAATCATCCTTGTAAGCTTAAGGATCATTTAGCCTAAAAATGGGTGAAATTCGAGCACAAACGAACCCTAAATTAGCCCATAAAGTAAACTAGGGATTTGAATTTAAATTAGAATTTTAACCAAGAACTTAAAGGGAACTTACGAAACAAACGAGGGGGAAAGACTACAATGAGGTCTCCAACTCACTCCCAACACCCAAATGATCGAACTTTACAAGATTATAGGCTTTTGGGGGTTTATAGAAGTTGGAACTTGTAATAAATGAGCCAAAATTGTGACCCCTCCATAAATGCAGCAATGGCTGCTTTAGCAGCCAAATGATGCTTAAGCAGTCATCGCTAAAAAGGTAAGGTACAGCTAAAGTGGTTCATCCGTGCCTGGACCCTACCGCTAAAGTAGTCAATCGTCACTTAAGCGACTATCGCTAATGTGGCACTAGGATCGCTTTAACGACAAAGGGGAGCTAAGGATTTCACGAAAGTGGTCCATTGGCCACTTTAGCAACCTCTGCTTTAGTGGCCAAACTGATGCTTAAGCAGTCGCACCAGCTAATGCTTGCACCAACAACTTAGAAAAATTTACCAAGTTCCAATCAGACCCTCGAGATTCGTTCGAAATCCCGTGAGTGTAAATGGGCTATGCTACCTCAGCAAATTTGATGTTTCAGACTCAATGACACCATTAAAATTTCCATCTAAAGTTGTTTCGATCAAATGTGGGTCCCACACCCAAAGGATCATTTTAACCAATTTTCACCCAATAGCCCAAAACGAATCTGGGAGCCTCGAGACCTGAACCAAGGGTCACCTAGCCTAAAATCGACGTTTTGGATCTAATAAAATTGTCAAAATTGGCATATGAGGTTGTTTACCTGCATTTTAGGCCAGATACCCAACTCTGAATAGTAAAAACTTCAAAATAGGTAATTGGCTCTAAAAATCAAACGAATTGCCTGGTAACCAAACTGTCTGCTCCAGCAAGTCATAAATGACTTGGGGCAGCTATGAAAAATCTATAAACGCCAATATAGTGAGGAAAGAGGGTCATTATAGCAGAGAGGAACAAAAAAAATAGAAAACACAAAAGTGTGTGAAAAGGAAAACAAAACGAATTTCATTCTCCACATAACATCAATGCCAAAAGGCATTTAGTTTGTGAAGAATACGATGTTTCCAAGAGAGATGAAGTTATTTGGGGCAATTCTTTTTTTATAGAAAAATTAACAATTTCCGTTGCGAGTTTAAGATACACAATCCGTTGTTTTTGCTCCGATTTACTAACATAAATACCTCATATAATTTGGTATAATACTATATACCGAGTGTATAATATTGTATATCAAGTTTTAAGCATTATTTTAAAAAAATGAAACTTGGTATAATGTCGTAAGGAAATAATGAATTATACGACTGAAAGCTTAACAACCGGACATAGGTGCAATGTAATATTGTGGACTATAAATTTTCACAACTATACCATTTTGATTTGGTTTCGTTTAACCTCAGCAAAAATCATGAGAATTATTCCCTAAATCTCCTTTTCCATTTTGATAAAGTGAAAAATACATAAATAAAAAGAACTAAAGCTGATTATTCTCAATATTGATCAGATCAATTTAGCATCCACATGAAGATTCTCATTTGCTATTTTCGTTAAATCTTCGTTAATCTTTAGGTCTCAAGCCATTTATGCATTGTAATTGGCCCTTTTTGCATGGGAAATATTATGTCTGCTTCTTCATTATCATCTACTCCTCCTTCCTCATGGCACTTGAATAATTATTCTGAATTCTATCCTCCATATTACTGTGTCAATATAAAGCCCATTTATATACAGATCTTTTTAGCATCTTGGATTTGTTTAATCCTTTCAGCGGCCGTGTATTATCGCCTCAAGAAATTCCGAAACCAGAAAATCGTTCCTCGAATTGAAGTTTCTCGTACCGGACAGGTTCTCAAGTTAGAAAAGTTTTCCCATTATGTAGGTAATTATTCAATTAAAGTCTTGGATTTCCTTGGTTTCTCTTTTTTTTTATCTTTTATGGATCATGTTTATTCTTATTATATTTAGGATCCCAAATATTGTTGCGGATATAATTAAGTAATTAAACGTGGATGTCTAATTAGTTCAAGTATCACTGCTACCCTTTATCAAAGATTTTTCACATACATAGTCCGAGAAAATAAGTCAAGCTGCATGCTACGGCGTGCTGAAAATGTAACTAAGTAAGTTTTATATATAGGTCACTCCTTTTCTTAATTTACTTAAAAAGAAAAACATTTTTTATATTTGGAAACTCTTTAACTTTACACTTTTCATTTTGTCATTAATGATATGCTTATATACCTATGGAAATATCATGGCATGTCTAAAACTATAAGTTCTAAATGTACTTTCAGACCTCTTTGCCCGGTTTAATGCTTGTCACATAAAATGAAATGAGTAATTAAAATTGTGATATTAAGTTTCCAGATGAGATGGCCATATAACAAAACATATATATATATATATATATATATATATATCTACGAATGCAGCTAGACAAATGGGATTTGCAGACAGGAGAGAATGTCCAAATTTGTGCAAGCTAGCTACTGAGTACATAATAAAATCAGAAGGGTGTGAAGAAGATATGTACAACTACTTTTCTATTGAACCAGATGCTGATTCGCTTTTTATAAAGCTTGTTGAGGAGTTTGAGAGATGCATACTTAGTTACTTCGCTTTCCATTGGAGTCATGTTCCTTATATGATGAGCCAGGTAAATCTAGTTTTTAAGAAGAGATAGATCCATACTTCATTCATTATAACCCCACGAAAACAATATTTTATGTTTGCATTGTAGTTGACCAGCTTGTAATCTTATTCTTTTCTCCTTTGATATCCTTTCAGGTACTGAGTGCAGAACATTTTGAGCCCAAAAAGAAGCTCCAAAACATTGTCATGGCTGCTACGAGGTATTACTGTATATTCCTAACATCTGATTCGCTCTTATATTCATAAGTCCGCTTGTTTGTCATCATAAAGATATTCATGTTTAGGGCTCATCCAATTGTTTGGCAATTGGGAGTTCTTCACACTACATCAAAAATGATCTTTAGCGACAATTAATTAATGGCAATAGCTTAATTGCCGCTAAATATGTTCTTTTAGAGGCATTTACTAGTGACAATTACATTTTAGCTCTCTTTGTAAATGCCCCTAAGCCTATAGCGACATTGGATCCAATGGCAATTAACTAATACCGGTAAAAATTTTAGTACTCTTTGTTAAAGTGCATATTTATTACCGCTAAAGGTTGTTTTTCGTGTAGCGTCAACACATGTATATTGGTAGTTGAGACGTAAATACTTATCCCAGGGTGTCATGAAGTCATATCTCCTTGTTGCTTGTGTCTGGAATTAGTTGTCATCATTCCACTACAAAAAATCTAAAGTACTATGAATCCTCATTCGGCTTATATTTAGATACTGTTAAATCTCAAGGATGGACAGGAGTCCCATCTAAATTATGAAATCCATAGGTAGTTGTCCAAAATTCATTGAAGTTCTAAGATAAGTATAATTCTCTATTATAGTTAGTTAATCAATACGCAACCTGTGTAACTTCCCTGGAACACGCCTCCTCTGTCCATTCTGGTTGTTTGCCATTACTGTCCATCACAATTTGGTTTTATGTTCTCGATTTCATTATGTTACCATAGTAGCTTTTATTATCTCCATCGTCTTTTTTGCTCTTATTCTAGAGTAGTGCTCTGATCTGTAAATAACTCAAGTGACTTACGAATTCTTAAACGTGTCAATGCTCTTGCAAACTTTTGTCGAGTCCGGTTTTCATTTTCTTGGGCATATTTACATCAAGCCCTCCACATTTCTGACATATTAGTTTATCAATTAGGTTTGCTTTTTGCGGATGATGTAGTCTTGATTGATGAGACTCGTAGTGGAGTTAATGCTAAATTGGAGGTTTGGAGGCAGACTCTTGAAATATAAGGGTTTAGGTTGACTAGGTCCAAGACGGAATATTTGGAGTGTAAGTTCAGCGAGGTATCTCATGAATTCGATGTGATTGTTAAGCTTGACACACATTCTATCAGTAAGAGAGACAGTTTCAAGTATCTGGGGTCTATGATTCAGGAGAATGGAGAGATTGACGAAGATGTCACTCACTGGATTAGGGTAGGATGGATGAAATGGAGGCTCACCTCTGAAATCTTGTGTGACAAAAAGGTACCTCCCAAACTTAAAGGCAAGTTCTACAGAGTGGTGGTTAGACCGGCTTTGTTGTATGGGGCGGAGTGTTGACCTGATGAAGGTGGTGGAGATGAGAATGCTTCGGTGGATGTCGGGGTGTACTAGGAAAGATAGGATTAGAAATGAGGTTATTCGAGATAAGGTGGGAGTGGCTTCGGTGGAAGCCAAGATGAGGGAAGAGAGGTTGAGATGGTTCGGTCATGTGATGAGGAGGAGCACGGATGCCCCACTTCAGAGGTGTGAGAGATTGGCTAGGGATGGTTTCAAGAGAGGTAGACCGAAGAAATATTGGAGGGAGGTGATTAGAAATGACATGGAGCATCTTCAGCTTACCAAGGACATGACCCTGGATAGGAAGTTGTGGAGGAGGCGGATTAGGATAGAAGGTAGTCTGAGTTTAGGATATTGTATCTTTTGGTGTGTTACTTGGAGTATCTTGTTTATGGTATTATTGAGTATGCTATTTTCTATTGTATTTTGTTCTTTTACTGTTTCTTATGTCAGATTGTTTTACTTTGAGCCGGGGGTCTATAGGAAACAACCTCTCTATCTCACATTTGAGGTAGTGGTATGGACTGCGTACACTTATCCTCCCCAGACCCCACTTGGTGGGAATATACTGAGTATGTTGTTGTTGTTGTAGTTTATCAATTAGTATTTAGTTTGTAGCCCGACCAATTGAGTAACTTCTATCTGATAGACAAATCTTATTATTATGTGATCATGCAGTACTGCAGTAGAACTCCAAACATTCTATGTCAAGACAATTAATATTAAAAATATGTTAGATTTTTTGTTTATTTTGATGGTTACAACATGATTGGCACTTGGATAAAATATTTTAAGCAAACTTTGTGAGGCTGTACTATGGGGAAATTCGCTTCCACATAGATATAGATGGGTTTTATGCCAAATCTTTTATTGGTGATTGGTGATCCCCTATGATTTCTTGTCACTTCCAAGCTGTTTTATTAAGACATTCTAATGCGTTTGGTGCTTCATCCATGGCAGCAACTTTACTGTTATTATTCAGATTACACTCTTTGTGATTAATGATACGGCAAGGTATGCTGTTTGGTCAGTTTTTGTATAATATTCTAGATGTTGGCATTTATAAAATCCTTAGCTAAGATTTTGTGCAACTTTGGTAATCCCTAGCCAGTCTGAAATTTTCAAATCGCTAGATTATCAGAACATCATTCCATTAAATCATGTACTTCTCTTTACTTTTGCTCAACTGATACATGTCACTAACTATTCGTTCTTGTTTTTTGTGTGTAATGAAGGGAACAAAGATTTGAAAGGGTGACAAAGAATCTGAAGGTTGCAAGAGTTCTTACTACCTTAGTTGAGGAGATGAAAGCAATAGGGCTCGTTTCTTCAGACGACTCACAGTGCACAGATGTGATGGTTCCAATGGCTCACAAAGATAGAAGCCCTGTCCTCCTGTTTATGGGTGGTGGCATGGGGGCTGGGAAAAGCACCGTGCTCAAGGACATTCTCAAAGAGTAAGAACGTCACTATTTGTGAGTGTGTATATATGTTAGATTCTGATGAGATTTCAATGCAGTGCGTGTATATACAAATATTATTTGAAAGATACTAATGCAGCGACTACCTAAATTTTCACGCAGACCATTTTGGATTGGAGCTGCAGCCAATGTTGTTGTGATAGAAGCAGATGCATTCAAAGAATCAGATGTCATTTACAAAGCTCTTAGCTCTATGGGACATCATGACATGCTTCAAACTGCTGAACTGGTTATTATATCCTTCTCAATCCCTCCCCGTTTCCCTCGCTCAAATCCCTTGAAAAATTTTTGGTCAAAGTCCCTTGAAAAAGCTATAAAGAGTTGCAACTCTGTTCTAATCTGAGGTTCCCCAATGACCGCGTGGTAGAGATTGATGATCTTTTAAATTCATTCATCTGTACTTAAATCTTATCACTACCCAAGCTCGTGGTACAAATCGTTCGGTTTGGCCTAACAGAACACACAAATTGGTCCCAAGGTTATGCCACATACCGCCGGATGCACTCGTACCATGTATACTTGTGTTATATAGAACATCACTTTCTTCTCCCTTTCTTATGTGGTATTTTGTTTGGGTATCTTCTGTGCCCTTTCTTTAAAAGCTTGTGAATTTAGAAGTTTGTTAGTCCTTCTTGACCCACCCTTATCAGCCCCCTTTCCATCATTAGTGTCACTAAGCAGTTAGTAAAACATTCTACTAGTCGATCCAAAGAGATTCACCTATGTTATCAACAGATAAAGGGGCACTTTTATAATTCTTGGCCAAAAGTTTCTGGGAACCAAGTCTAAACAAAAGATATAATTTCAATGCTTTGGGACCTTAGCCTTTTAAAAACCTATATTTTTGTTGAATAATTTGGAAATGATTGTATAGAAAAGGTTTGATGCAGGTACATCAGTCATCAACAGATGCAGCATCATCCCTGCTTGTGACAGCACTGAATGAAGGAAGAGATGTGATCATGGATGGCACACTCTCATGGATACCCTTTGTGGTGCAGACCATAACCATGGCCAGAAATGTTCACCGGCGACGTTACCGAATGGGTGTTGGTTACAAAAAAGAGGAGGATGGAAGAGTAACTGAAAACTACTGGGAACAGATTGATGAAGAAGAACAGGAAACTGATGGCACTAGAAAGAGAAGACCTTATAGAATAGAATTGGTTGGAGTTGTTTGCGATGCTTATTTAGCTGTCACTAGAGGCATAAGGTAAGTGTCCTAACACGAGATGACAAGACGTGGTACTATAACTTAGTAAAAGGAGGGGGCGGATTTGTTCTTTTCTTAGCGTTAAGTTTGTTTCCATTTATTTTACAGGAGAGCTATCATGTGTAGAAGAGCTGTTCGGGTAAACTCACAACTGAAATCACACAAGAGATTTGCTAATGCATTCAATACATACTGTCAGCTCGTGGATAATGCAAGATTATTTTCCACTAATACTTTGGAAGGCCCCCCTAAGGTACAACAAATAAGTTTTCATTTGTCTGCTACATCTCTATTGCCTAATGTTTTGTTTTAAAAAAGATCTAAATGGGATACTAACAAGTACCTTGTTTTGTGGATTACAAAAGTTGATAGGATGGAAGGACAGAGACAAGACATTGTTGGTTGACCCTGATGAGATAAATGTGCTGAAAATGGTAGGGAGGTTGAATGATGGAGCTGACTCCATTTATGAACTTTACAAGAACCCTCATCCAGCTTATCAATCTGGCTCAGTTTGGAAAGACATTGTTATGTCACCTTCTAGGTTGAACATTCAGAAAGAACTCAAATATTCCATTCAGAAAGTTGAAAGCATGAGATCCTGAGTGACTGAACAAGGATTCTTCGAGCCTCCTTTGTACATTTGAAGTTAGGGCTTTGGGTTTTGGAGACCCACATTCTACCGAACGGAACTGAGAGACTGAAATGCACTCATCAGCTAACTTGACCACTTTCCTTGTTTGTTTTGCTAGGTGAATCTCTAGAAAAGCCTTCCTCGTCAATATGGTGAAGTCCTGAAGCCTTGTAGCTTTTAGTTGATCTCATAGAGTTGTACTAGGTTTGAAATGTGAAAGGTGCTGTTCTTTTAAAAAAAGAAAAAAGAATATGAAAGGTGCATCATGTAGATTTAGAAATATTTGTCTTTATTTTATTTTATTTTTATGTATAACAATGTCTCAAATAGTTGGTGTATGTTACAATAACGAGGAGGTTGGAAAAGAAATTTTCTGGAAATGGGAAATGTTTTGAATTAGTAGTATTTACATTTAACAAGGATATGTTACATGTGGGCAGGAGGTCACGGATTCAGGTCTTGAAACAGCCTCTGATAAAAATGCAAGGTAAGGCTGCGTACTAGGGATGAGCATTCGGAAATACGGTTCGGTTTCGGTTTTTTTAATTCAGTTTTTTCGGTTTTCGGTTTTCTATGTAGGTATACAGTAATTCGAACCGAATTATTTCGGTTCGATTCGGTTTATTTCAGTTCGATTCGGTTATGTTTCTAGTTAATAAATTCGGTTTTTCGGTTTTGCAACTGTTCCATTTTAGCGCCTTGATTATTGCATTTTCTATAAATGCATGACTGTATGAGCCACTTATGAAGTCTTGCAGTAAGCCAGCAATTGTTCCACTTATGCTATGTTCCATTTTCCATTTTGCATTGCAAATGTCAAATGCCAAGAACCCTTAAATCATTTCCAGTGTTGTACAGAAAGGGACTTCTAATCACTTCATGCTAGAAAATTGACAGCAATCCTAAATTGCATTAAACACAATCTAGCAGCAAGAATAATTAATAGCCACTTGTTACATAAGTGGTCAGTGAAAAAATGCACAACATAGCAGATAATGAAAAAGCCTGCTACAACTAGGAAGTTCAGAATACATTATAAGTTACAAACTCGGATATGATACAGATCAACCTTGTTTCCCATACCAGCTTTTCTACAAGAAATTGTTACTTCATCACATAATTAGCCTTTGTAGCTAATGCTTGATTCATACAACTTGACACATCACACTAAGTCACTAACCCAAATAAAAATAGTACCAGGCGCAGGTTGCCAACAATGCAAAAACAGTTTCTCGTTACCGTTTCTCGTTAGACAGGTGACTGATTCCCTTTGCCCGTTCGTACTACGTCGTTTCCTTCGTTCTTCGTTTTTGAGTTTTGACCAGCTTTTTGCTGAAGGCTGCGGAGTGAGGAGGAGAAGCAGATGCAATTGCAATTTGCAAACTAAAGCAGTAAAGCTTTGTTTTGTTTTGACCCAATTTACTATTTATAATTGAATTTTTGGTTTTGGATTTGGGTGTGGGCTGCTGTAGGCTGTAGCCTTAGCCTATATTTGGGCTGAAGGTACTTATAACTTAATGGGTTAAAATATTATATTTGGACTGGTATATAAAATTTTGGTTAAACCGATTACCGAATTAAGGTGGCCCAAGAATCGAATACCGAACCGAAAATTGAATTTATTTATTAAAAAACACAAATTAGAACCGAAAAACCGAAAAACCAAAATTGAAAAACCAAATTATTTCGGTTCGGTTCGGTAATTCAATTTTTTGGTATTTATGCTCACCCCTACTGCGTACTATACACTTTTGCGGTGAGATAGTTTTAGTGCACCGAGCTATCCTTTTTATATGTTGGCACAATATTATTTTAACTAGTTTAGTATACGTGTATTGCACGGGTGTTTGCATCAATCAATGTTATATCTATTTAAATCACAAATAAATATGGTACTATCTCGTACTACAAAAAGTTATATCATTTTCTAGTTCTATCAAGGAATTATCTAAAAATGGTAAATTTTTATTTTTTCTATAATTATTTATTAATATTAGAATAATTTGGTTGGTGTCCTTTTGAACTTAATTTTTTTTTACTTTTTTTTGTGTCCTTTTTCACTTTGAATTTGTATTATTTCCTTTTATTTAGGGTGTGTTTGGTATGATGGAAAATGTTTTCTGAAAAATGTTTTTCTATTTTTCCTTGTTTGGTTGCAATAAAATGTTTGAAAAACATTTTTGACAACAACTCATTTTCCTCAATTTGAGGGAAAATGACTTCCCTCATGGGCCAAGGGAAGTCATTTTCCAGAAAATGACAAATGTGACTTATGACCCCACCCCCACCCCTCTTCCCCACCCCAACAACACTCATATTCACATGACTCAAAAATTCACATTTCTCAAAAATTTACATTACTCGAAAATATTTTTCATTGTGCTTTGCTTCAATTTTTCACTGTTTGAAATAAAAAATAGTGAGCTCGAATTTTTTCCATTTTCAATATTCGTTGAATGTATTGTTATTTTCATATGCATAGAGGAAGACTTACCTACGTTACTTTTGTTAATTGCATATTTCATTTTGTCATCGATGTAACTTGTTTCACGAGGTTGAATAAGTTTGTCGTTCCGTTATATTTCTATTGATTGTAGTATCTTGAAATTGTCCTGACAAAATATTGAAAAGTGTCTCCTATATTTGCTAATTAATAGTTGCTTAAATTTAGAGATTGTAATATTTTAATATTCGATATTGATATTATTTGTTATGCTTAAATTAGTTCTTACAAATTGTCGAGTTGCTAGAGGTAGTGATATACTAGTTAACAGTTAGTAGTATTTTCTAAAAAAATATTTTTTCACTCACCAATCAAACACTAGAAAATATTTTTCTAAAGAATAGTATCTACTCACCAACCAAACGCCATAAAATATTTTTCACTCACCAACCAAACATGAGAAAATAAATAGAAAACCAACTTATTTTCCAGAAAAACATTTTTCATCAAAAATATTTTCCATCATACCAAACACACCCTTTTGATTTAACAAATTAGTCTGGTCTTCTTTTTAAGGTTTAGTTTTCTTTTTTCTTTTTTTTTCAAGACGTTTTTGGTTTCTTTTTCTTAAATGAACTTTGTATACTTATATTATTTAAATAAAAAAATTTATATAATGGAGTAAATGACGATTTTATCTATTGCGAAATATTTTAATGAAAGACAAAATATTTAAATTATTTTTTTTAAGGATTTTCACACTTTTAATATATTATAGATTAAAGATATAGATTATAGATATAGATATAGATATAGATATAGATATAGATATAGATATAGATATAGATATAGATATAGATATAGATATATAGATATAGATATAGATATAGATATAGATATATAGATATAGATAGATTATAGATAATATCTTCCTTCCCTGTTGGCAATATTTTTTTTTTTGGCCCTTAAGCTTAAAATCAATTGTCCTCCTGCTTTCAAAATGTTTCTTTTGGCCCCTCAGCTTAAAATCAATTGTCCTACATAGGGGTGTTATGGTCCAACCGCGAACCAAATCAAACCGATTAAAAAAATCGATATTTTGGTTAGGATTGATTTGGTTTGATTTTAAATTTTTAAAATTGATACTTATGTGGTTTGGTTTAAATTTTTAAAATTGATACTTATGTGGTTTGGTTTTGATTTTACTCTAAAATAACCGACAAAATAACCAAATCGAACCGATAAAATTTATATATATATATATATATATATATATATGTGTGTGTACATACACATACATATGCATATATAAATTATTTATATATTTTTTATATTTTAAATTTTAATCATGAATTTAACTTTAGTCATAGCACTTTTAGTCATATGTCTCCATCTAATTGATGGTACGTTATGAGATTCTATATGATTTTCGCACTTTGAATGACAAATGATACTAATTGTGAAAATCATCTTATTGTCTATGGAATTTTATAGGTGAGTTTTATTAGACTATAATTAATCACTAGTTTTGAACTTTTTCTTTAGTCCCTATTGAGCAAAAAATTTATGTGTTTAACTTTTGGGGGGTTTATCATATCATTCTTTTATATGTAGTTTCTAAATACTTTTGTAGGAGCGTTTGTATGGTGTTGTTCATGGTTTTGCCTAAGTATAACACTAAATTGACATCTTAGTTTCAAGGTTGAGGAACAACACTCGGTTGACATCTCATATGTTGGATTGAATTTTTTTAAGAAAAAATTCAACTTTTATTATTAACTAAAGTTATAAACCGAAAAATCAAACCGAATTAAATCGATAAGAACCAAACCGACAGTTATTTTTTTGTGTTGGTTTGATTTGGTTTTAGAAATTTAAAAACCGACTAAGTTGATTTGATTATGATTTTGACCAATAACCGACCCAAACCGATTCATGAACACCCCTAGTCCTACATATATTCTGACATTTCCAAATTGAAATTTAAGTACGAATTCCTTAACACCTTGTATAGTGATTTATGATGGTATGATAGGATAGGATAACTAAAGAGAATCATATATGACTTGATTGTTTTTTCAAATATATTGTATGATATAATTTAACTCTATATAGTTTGATAATCATAAAAATTCTCATTTTATGTAATTTTAAATTTGGTGATATTTTATGATTTGCTTATTTTTTGTCGATTATATTCTTACTTAATATTATATAGCTTTATTTTATTTTTTATTCTATATTATTTAACTTCACCTGCTATCCTAACCCTCCCCCCCCCCCCAAACCCCCACTAAAAAAATCAATTTATTTTTATTTTTGAAATTTCTTTCTTAAAAAAATTCTTTTTTTTTCTTATTCCAACCCTACCAAATCTTCACCTCAAATTTTAAAAAAAGAAAATTAAACCTTTTTCTTATCCCCCCTCCCCCTCCCCGTCCCCCTCCCCATCAATTTCTATTTTGTTTTTAAAATTTGTTTTCTATAAAGTTTGAAAAAAAAAATTCTTACCCCACCCCTATCAAGCTCCCCTCCCCCACTCCCAAAAAAATTATTTTTTAAATAATTCAAAAAAGAAATTCTTACTCCACCCTTATCCTGACACCCCTACCCCCACCCCAACCAAACTCCACTACCTCCAACCCCGCAAATATTTTTTTTAAAGAAAAAAATAATTCTACCTCTCCCATTGTTTTGCACTAAATATATATAAATGTATTTAAATAATATTTTTCTACTTGTGTAATAAATACAAGAAAATAAGTAAGAAACAATTTATTTTACAAATAAAATATATTTTTGGGTTCCACACCGAATACACCTGCAACATACACAAAAGATGCATTCAAACTTTATACTTGTCGTTGGTGTCACGTCTCAAAACATCCAAAAGAAATAAAATTTGTTACTACAAAAAATAATCTGATTACATGTATTTTGATATAATCTTTAATTGATTTTGTTAGAATTTACATGAATTTAGCAACTTAATATATTTAGATGGTATAATTTGTGACAAATTAGTAGAAAAAAATTTATTTTACTAACAATTATTGATAAAATAAACATTTATAATAATTAAAGGATCGATTACGATACAGTATCATACCGTCAAACCAAACAATAAAACTGTTGTTAAACAACAATAAACGATACAGTATATCCAAACATTGTATTGTAGAATATTGTACAGTACAATACTATACCATACAATTATTGATAGATTTAACATTTATAATAATTAAGGACATTTTAGTAAACTTACCGGTTACGATACAGTATCATACCGTCAAACCAAATAATAAAACTATTATTAAACAGCAGTAAACGATACAGTTCATCCAAACATTGTATTGTATAATATTGTACATTACAATTCTATACCATACAAAACCGTACATTATGAAATCATACATTATGAAATCATGGCAAACCATCATCCAAACAAAGTGTAAAATAAGAATATAACTTACAAAATTCTCATTTAAATATAAAAATGGATATTATTCTTTATATTTTTTAAAATGGTCTTTGAACCACCTCTCTACCTACGTGCACTCTACCTCTGCAGACCTCTCTCATGAGATCCAGATTAATAAGAACAAGAAGCCAAACAAACAGACTCGCATGTTGCCTACTTCTCCTACGAGAGCTCAACCAATTCCCTGTAAACTTTCATTTTTGACGAGAGCTCAATCAATTCCTTTTAAACTCTGGCAAAGCTCTCTTTTCGGAGGGTAAGTTTGCTTGGCTTTGAATGAAAACAGTTTTCATCCTGAATTCCATTGGAGCCTAGGTCGTGTGGTACAGTGAACAAGATTCTACATTTAAGTCCAAATACACTAACGGAATCAACTATAGGCAGATCAAGAAATCTTGCATTGTTTCAGCTTCTCACTCCGTATGTCGAAGCATACTGAATCATCAAACACGAGTCGGAGCCTCGATGACAAAGTTAAGAAGGTCCTAGCCACATTACATAACAACATATATCATGAAGATGGTTATTTGCCTAGACTGCTGGAGAATTTCTGAATTCCAAGCTCATTTCATAGTAACGGGTTTTCAGTATAAAACAACACATCATCGAGGCAACCGACAGAGAATCTGGTCAATTAGTCTTGAGCAGCTTAAGATGAGCTCTCTCTACAAAGTTTCACACCACAAAATTTTAATTCAAACAGCAGCCTCTGAAAAAATAAGCATGTAACATCACCAATACTCAAACAACACCCCTCTCGAAATGAGCATATTATTTAAACAAATACTTCTAAGAAATCCGTATATTACAAATGAGAAGAGACATACAACAAGGTTACAGAGTTCCCAAACATCAGAAAATCCACCGCCGCTCCTTCCCCCCTCCCCCGAGACCACCAATCTATGTGTTCTCTTCATCCCCAGTTACCCCTTTCCTCCACTAGACTCGCTAAGCATGAACAAATTGAAGATACATCCATCAAATAATACAGTGGAAAAGGTCAAACGCTAAATAATGAACAACCAACAAAAAAAAAAGGTGCTGCAAAATCAGTAAGGAGTGTAGTAGTACCCTCCTGCTGCAGGTGGTATTCCAACACCATTTACTGGTGGCATTCCATAGGGCATCACAGGGGTTTGCCCGGGACCATAGTATCCTCCAGTAGTGATCTTGGCCAAACTCGTTTGACCCTGCATCCCGTCTCTGGTATACTGCTGCCATACCATCTGTTCCTGTACTAGCAATTGCTCTTTCTTCTGCAAATCTGCCATTTGCACATAAGAAGGTGGTGGAACACTCAAAGATGCAGCGAAGGGGTCTTGTCCAACTGTCTGGACTGTTCCATCAGGTGCAGGGAGTGCCAAAACTGGTGTAGCACTCTTCCCTATTCCAGGCAATGCCACACTGCTGGCACTGCCACCACTCGATTGTGCAGTGGCTACATGTTGCCTAACAACACCCTGATCATACATGCCATTCAACAATAGTGGATCAAGACCACCACCCAATGCTGCCTTCTGCTTAGACAAATTACTTGCCGTCTCTACCAAAGCCAGTTCCCAATCAGCCTTACCACTCTCAGCAGCTGGATTTTGCCAGGCAGACGTAACCTCAGGTTCCCCATTGGATGGGAATGCTTCCCACGACCCATTTGCATTGCTTGTTCCTGGCCCTGCAAACAATGCCAAGGCAAATTTATTCCCCTGATCATCGGCAGTAACACCCTCCTCCCTCAAATCAACCAGATCTCCGGTCTCCTGAACAACAAGCTTAGGAGGCTCTGGTATAGGAGGAGGTGGAGGAGTATAATCCTCTGGTGGCGTCAATCCTTTAATTTCATTCATATCTGGTGTTGGCTCCTCTTCCTGTGGTGCTGGCAGGCTCTCTACTTTCCTTTCAGGACTCTTCATTGCCTTGGCTCTATCTCTCACGAACTCCTCCAATGTATCTAATAGCTTGCTTGTAATCCTCGACACTTCTGGGTACTCTGATGACCTTGCCACGCCAATATCCTTGCACCAGTTATAGAATCCCACCAACTCATCTATCTGCTTTGATGCACTAGCATAGGCATCAAAGGCCTTGACACAGTCCTCATACTCCATATCAAAAAATTTATCCAACAGAACGGCCAAAACATCACATATATCTGTATAAATTTTATAACTTTCTTTCACCACGGGGTACAAAGCAACCAAGACCATCCGTTCATTCTTAGCCAAACCAGTTGGCCGACAAGACAAAAGCCGATCTAGCAGTCTCTGCAAATGAGTCATTTTCCCAAAGATCCTTTCAGGCTTCATCTCTCTCAAAGGAGTCACATCCTTCTTCTCCTGTATTGACTCTCTCACATCCCCTGACGATCTCGACCTCCTCATTCCATAACCAGGCTCGTCTCTGAACTCCCCATGATCATAAATATACCCCCGGTTAGAACTCTGGGGCGATCTCCATTCTTCATCCTTAGATCCATACCTTTCAATCTCTCCACCAGTTCTACCATTTTGCTTCCTCTCAAAAACCATCAATTCTAACCTCTGATCCAAATATAAAGCATAAGTCCTCACAAAAGCCGAATGATCCCATGAGTTCGAGTGAGCCTCATCTCTGAAATCTGACAAATTGAGCAGCCTTGTTCCCCTCCTCGTAGCATACATTATTTCTTGCTGAAATACAGCATCGCCATCATTGAGAAGTCGGTGAATTAGCATCAAACACTTGAGGGCAACAATCCAATCTCGGGTTTTGCCCAACCTTTTGGATATTGCAGACATACAGACACTCACATAACCCCGTGAATATGAAGTCAATTGAAGAATCTCTCTTATGTACTTCTCTCCAGCTGGTTCATCATCGTGGCTAGTAGCCTTAACAATAGCAACTTCCAGCTCCGGTGCCATGTTGCTCGCCACTTTCGCGATCCCTATGCTTGTTTGATCCTTCACCGCCCCTATCGCCTTTCGGATCGTGGTGGGCGCCATGGGAAGCCAAAACTAGATCTTTACTTCTTTGTTTTCTGCAGATCACGGATTGGAATGTCATAATTTCAAGATTTGAGGTGTTAATACCATAATTGTATACCGTAGAAAGAAATTAAATACTTTGACACATTTTGAATCAAAGAGGACATTAGTTCAATCAGTTTGAACTATATCCATAAAAGGATAATCAAGTAGTAAAAAAATCGCCTAACAAATTAGGAAAGAAAAAAAATCAAACAGGTATTTAAGTCCAAACATACCAGATCGGAGGCTGTGACGTACAGATCTGTAAGGAAAGAAGACAACAGATAATTGAACAAAGAGAGATCTGAACTTAGCTAAAGCAATATATACAAATAATGCCAGAATTTATCAATTGTATTCTTTCTATATATTTGCTGCAAGATTTGAGGGAAAGGTGAAATGAAGAATTGAAGTTGAGATCTAAAATAAGTGGGGAGAATCAGCGGGGTTTGGATCTGGAAAATGTCGGAAGAGGCATCCGAATGTATAGGTATTCAGACAAGTCGCACAGAGCGTGCGTGTTTTAGGTCAGTATGTTATGAGTTGGTGTTTGTCCGGCACCGAAAAGAAACATACTCCCCAATCTTAAATTATTCGTTTCAAATTGAAATGACATATTAATTAAGAAAAATAATTAATAATATAACTAGTTTATTATAATGCTCCTATTAAATAATATTTACAAAAGATAATTAATTTAAAGGATAAAACATAAAAAAAATTTATCTTTTCTTGATTAATAAGAAAAGACTAGTAAAATAAGAAATCAAATCAAGAAATTTGAGACGGGCAATTTGGGATGGATGAAGTAGAATATAACTATATCCAACCTCATTAGAATATTATCTCTATATATAATAAAGCAAAGAAGTTTGCATAAAATTATGTCAGGTGACATATTGAGAACTAGCCACTTGGTATTTTAGCAACAAAAAATTATTTTCTTGGCAATAAAATTTATTTTACTGATTAATTATTTATTTTATATATAGATTTTTAAATTTTCATATCTATATATATAATAAAGCAAAGATGTTTGCATAAAATTATGCCAAGTGGCATATTGAGAACTAGCCACTTGGTATTTTGGCAACAAAAATCTATTTTCTTGGCAATAAAATTTATTTTACTGATTAATTATTTATTTTATATATAGATTTTTAAATTTTCATATTTATATATATAATAAAGCAAAGAAGTTTGCATAAAATTATGCCAAGTGGCATATTGAGAACTAGCCACTTGGTATTTTGGCAACAAAAATCTATTTTCTTGGCAATAAAATTTATTTTACTGATTAATTATTTATTTTATATATAAATTTTAAAATTTTCATTTTTATTTTCATATTGTGGTAAAATATATTGAATGAACACTATTTTTTGCTTTTATTCTATTATTTCATATTTTCATATTATGATAAAAATAATTATAAATGACTCCTATGAATGAACACCATTATAATTATTTATTTATTTCAACTTTATATATATAATAAAGCAAAATGTTTGATGAGTACTTTTGTTTATTTTTATTCTATTATTTCATATTGTGGTAAAAAACAATTAGAATTGACTCCTGTTAATGAAAACTATTATAATTATTTATATATTTCACATCTATATATATAATAAAGCAAAGAAGTTTTCATAAAATTATGCCAAGTGGCATATTGAGAACTAGCCACTTGGTATTTTGGCAACAAAAATCTATTTTCTTGGCAATAAAATTTATTTTACTGATTAATTATTTATTTTATATATAAATTTTAAAATTTTCATATTTATTTTCATATTGTGGTAAAATATATTGAATGAACACTATTATTTCATATTTTCATATTGTGATAAAAATAATTATAAATGACTCCTATGAATGAACACTATTATAATTATTTACATATTTCAACTTTATATATATAATAAAGCAAAATGTTTGATGAGTACTTTTGTTTATTTTTATTCTATTATTTTATATTGTGGTAAAAAATAATTAGAATTGACTCCTATTAATGAAAACTATTATAATTATTTATATATTTCACATTGTGGTAAAAAATAATTAAGTTTGACTTCTATTTAATTAGTATATAGATTATTTCATAGATATGTAAAAATTACGAAAAAATCGACACAAAAAATTCGTCAATTACTCCTAATTCCACTATCATTAGGAGTAATTTCACAATTTGTATTCTAAATATATATTCCAATCAAGCTACAGGAGTAATTCCACAATCTGTATTCCAATTTTTAAATATATATTTCAATCAATCAAGTGATTTAAAAAGATCATCCGTCAATTACTCCTAATTCCACTATCATTAGGAGTAATTTCACAATTTGTATTCCAAAGATATATTCCAATCAAGCTATAGGATTGATGATAGGCGAATTTACACGCCTATAGCACTATATTTTGCCCATATTTTAGCCTAGTTTTGAGAACAAATTATATATTTCATGCACTTTTAGTCTTTTTTCCTGTAAGTGAGCTAACGAACATGATTAGCAAAGTTTCAGGTATAAATGATGCAGAAATCAGCATTTCATGGATAACTTGACGCCAAAGAAAGCTTCACGAAAGGAGAAAAGCCAATCTTGGATGCCAAGGACTAAAGATGGCGCATGGAAATTCTGTCCCGGGCTAAAACAACATTTCTAAAGACTTTGGGGACTAGCAGTAATTTATTAGGATTAGGATAATGATACATTAACCTAGTACAATTGGGTTAAGTATTTCATTAGCTTATTAGGATTAGGATAATGATACATTAACCTAGTACAATTGGGTTAAGTATTTCATTAGCTTAGTAGGATTTGGTTAAGCATTTCATTAGCTTAGTAGGAATAAGATATGGGTATTTATAAATACCCTATCTTGCTAGAGATTTTAAGACATCTTCTTACATATAATTCTATTCTATTCTACTTCTAAGACATTCTAGTTCTAAACAATCATTCTTCCATTAATTCTATTTTTCTTCTTCTATTCATCTATTCTTAAATTCCATAACAAGAGAAACGTTACTTTGCTAAGGGATTCACGCCTAACGCCTACCACACCATTACAAACGTGAAATCTTTATTGTGGTATAACAATAATGTCAATTGTGATTTCCTTCGCACTCATGGGTAACTAAACTTCTCTGTTGGGGTTATGGAAGCCGAATGAGATACTATTTATTGCTGTGAGTTTGTGAGTTCGTGACACGTATGTTGCTTATATCATTATTCTCTTCATCTTAATCTAAATTCTTTGTGGTTGCAAACGCAAGAATACGCCAGTATAACATTTAACTTGTTCGAAAGAAAGGTTATCTGTCTGGAAAAGAGATAATGTCACGGTAGTAGGGTCCCATCCCCTATTAAAAAGTTAGTGCCGTAACTGGATTAACCTCTTGGAGAATTCGTACCGTTAGACACGCTTTAAGCTCGAAAGAGTTAAAGTGAAATAATCCTCGAATAGGTCGAAAGACGCCTGGATTTACCATCGAATACAATTCTCTATAAGCACATGCATGTCTGAATTCAACACACTCATAGTCAATAGAGACGTATAACTCAGAAGGTGGACATAACCCCAACTCCTAAATTCTCATTGTTTCACAACCTACTAAACATTCTTTCTTTTTACTTTACTATTTTCAGTTTTTGCTTTAATAATTTGGTTACACATTACAAACCCCCCTTCTTACGAGACTTGCACTAAAAGTCTAGTAATCGTTGCTTACTTGTTGACCAAGCTATTCCCTGTGGGATCGATACCCAACCCAGGTTGGGTTCTATATTTGCTAACGACCGCTTTACACTCCTACGAGAGCTGTAGATTGAGCGTTAGCAAAAATTAGCGCCGCTGCCGGGGAATACAAGTGTCAATTAAGTTCGTAATAATTACTAGACCCTTTGGTCAAAGATTCTCGTACTTTTACTTTTTGTTTTTGTTTACTGCAGGTTTTTATTCAGTGCATGCCCCATACCCGAAGTTCTGGTCAACCGTTATTACCTATCAATCCTGAACCACAACGTATTCGCTGAATAGAGGCACAACACGCAATTGAAAGGATGACTGCTCAACAGGAACAGGCGAGACTAGCTGCGCTAGCCGCCGCTCAAGTGCATCAACAGAATATTGACAACCCTGGGCGAGCAACAAATCCTGACGATGAAGATCTAGGTGATGACGAGCTACTAAACCCTAGGCATGCCACTGAGATCGCAACACCTGCCAACAGAAGAGATCGTCAAGCTAGGTTTAGGCCTGAACGCCAAGCTATGCAACTAGCTTTCGACGATGATGATGATGATCTTGATGGAGCCGGAGCCACAGAAGCCATTATTCCTCCACCATTAGCACCCGGAGCCAAGTTCAACATCACGAGCATCATAATTCAGTTATTGTAACTCAAGGGATTATTTGGTGGACTAGCAGGCGATGATCCGAATATGCATCTCATCAACTTTATTTCTACATGCAAGTCGTTTGACAATCCTGGAGTTGGTCAGAATGCAATTCGGTTACGCTTATTTCCATTGTCTCTGTCTGGGGAGGCAAATCTATGGTTGAATGGGCTGACTCCTGATTCTATTACAAATTGGAGGCAATTGAGAGACGCTTTCCTAGAAAGATTCTTTCCGCCATCCAAAAGAGCACAAATGAGAGATGAAATCAGCAACTTTCGTCAGCTTCCAACTGAAGCCCTTCATGAAACATGGGAGAGGTTCAAGACGAAGCTAATGAGGTGCCCAAACCATCACATGACTAATGTTCACCTAATGGAGATACTTTACAGAGCCTTGAATTCAATAACTAAACCAGTTGTGGATAATGCGGCTGGAGGATCATTTATGGATCTCACCTTTGGTCAGGCAAGCAATATGCTAGATCGTATGACGAAGCAAAGTAGAGCTTGGCATACTAGGGATTCTGAGGTAGCAAGCCCTACTTTATCTATAGGCATGACTGCAGACCAAAGGAGAAGAGAAGAAGAACGTGATCAAGATATGGCACACATGAAGACACAAGTGGATCTTCTTACAAAGCATCTATTATCAGGGAAGACCGAAAAAATCAAAGCTATTGCGTCAAAAGGAAGAGACGAATCTGATTCGGAAGAAGAAGCCAACTACTTAAACAATCAGGGGGGTTTCTGAGGCAATACCCAAGGAAACCAAGGTCAGAACTATTATGATAAATATGGAAACAAGGACCAAGGTAGTTGGAAGAACAAGAATGACAAAAGTGGTTTGTATGTTCCCCCTTGAAGACGTGACGCCACCACATCTAGTTCTGAAAGTATGGAAGACATGATGGCTAAACTACTGAAAGGAGTGGAAGCAACGAGCGCAGGAGTAACGGAGGTAATAAATGATTTGTCCTCTATGAAGCAATTAGTTGATTCTCATTCCACTTCAATCAAGCAAATAGAGCAGCAATTGAGCCAACTTTCAGCAGCACTCAATCAAAGAAAGGCTGGTACTCTACCTAGCGATACTGTGCAAAACCCAAGGAATGATGGATCATGCATGGCCATCACTACCCGAAGTGGTAAGGTGCTGGAAACTTTAGAAAAAGGCAAGCAAGTGGTTGACGAAGAAGCGGAAATTGATAATAAGGCGAAAGGGGAAGATGCTGCAGCAGCCGATCCTAACGTCCTTAACGTCACTCCTCACGACGTGCAGCCTGGAAAAGCTGAAAAACGGAAGCAAGAGGAGAAGAAAGCCGTGGAGAGAACAATTCCATACCCACCACCACCTTTTCCCCAAAGATTGAAGAAGGCGACGGATGATACGAAGTTCAGCAAATTCATGACTATGTTAAAGCAGTTGACCATTAATGTTCCATTGGTGGAAGCACTTGAACAAATGCCTGGGTATGCGAAATTTATGAAGGATCTTTTGACAAAGAAGCGGGCAGCAAGTTATGAGTTGAAAGATGATGTCCATCACTGCAGCGCAATCGCTACCCGATCAATAGTTCAGAAGAAGGCTGACCCCGGAGCTTTCACTATTTCTTGCACCGTTGGATCTTTGAATTTTTCCGAAGCATTATGTGATTTAGGAGCCAGCATCAATTTGATGCCATTATCTATCTATAAAAATTTGGGGTTGGGTGATCCTACTCCAACCAATATGAGGCTCGTCATGGCGGATAGGTCGGTAAAACGACCTGTTGGTATCCTATGTGATGTCTTGGTAAAGGTTTCTTCATTCATCTTTCCAGCAGACTTTGTTATTTTAGATTGTGAAGCGGACTCAGAGGTTCCCATAATCTTGGGACGCCCTTTCCTTGCTACAGGAAGTGTGCTCATTGATTTGAGAGCTAATGAGTTTTCATTCCGAATAAATGACGAAGTGGTTCGCTTTGATGTTTGCAAATCAATGAAGCAACCCAAAGATCCGAGTGTATTTTCGGTGGCTGATGTTTTCTTTGATGATCCGAAAGAATTACTTAAAGGAGAGCAAATTATTGCTGACCCTTTGGCGGTTGTGCTCATGAATGGAGAGAGTAAGGATGCTGAAAATTGCAAAGAAGCTATTTTTGCTCTATTAGGATTAGGGACATATCGCTATGCTCCCAAGAAGCTGGACCTTGATCTCAAAAATCGACCCACACCACCAGCTAAGCCATCTATTGAAGAGCCACCCACGTTAGAATTGAAGGAGCTGCCAAGTCATTTAAAGTATGCATTCTTAGGAAGCGGAAGCACACTTCCAGTCATTGTGGCAGCAAATTTAGGTGAGCAACAAGTTGCAGCTCTTATTGTTATTCTACGGAAGTATATTAGAGCCATTGGATGGACCATTGCGGATATTATTGGTATTCCACCTGGGATTTGTACTCACAAGATTCAGCTTGAAGAAAATTGCAAACCAACCATTGAGCATCAAAGACGTCTAAACCCACCTATGCAAGAAGTGGTGAAGAAAGAAATTATCAAGTGGTTAGACGCAGGGGTTGTGTATCTAATCTCTGATAGTACATGGGTAAACCCGGTATAATGTGTTCCCAAGAAAGGAGGCATGACGGTGGTCGCGAATGAGAAAAATGAACTTATTCCACTCAGACCCGTCACTGGATGGAGAGTATGCATGGAATACCGGAAGCTGAATTCTTGGACGCTCAAAGATCACTTTCCAATGCCATTTATGGACCAAATGCTAGATCGATTAACGGGGAAAGGATGGTTTTGTTTCTTAGACGGTTATTCAGGCTATAATCAGATTTGTATTGCTCCCGAAGACCAAGAGAAGACA
Organism: Capsicum pubescens; assembly: GCA_030864215.1. NCBI lineage: Eukaryota > Viridiplantae > Streptophyta > Magnoliopsida > Solanales > Solanaceae > Capsicum > Capsicum pubescens. The sequence goes on along the minus strand of CM061543.1, from coordinate 150,582,857 downwards.
ACGTTTACATGCCCATATGGTACGTTTGCCTTCAAGCGTATGCCATTCGGGCTATGTAACGCACCAGCCACCTTTCAACGTTGTATGATGTCCATTTTTTCTGATATGGTTGAAGACACTTTGGAGGTATTCATGGATGATTTTTCAGTTGTTGGTGAGACTTTTGAAGCGTGCTTGACAAACCTAAGTATGGCGTTGCAAATATGTGTAGAATTTAACCTAGTGCTGAATTGGGAAAAGTGCCACTTCATGGTAAAAGAAGGTATTGTTCTTGGGCACAAAATCTCCGAAAGAGGAATGGAGGTTGATCGAGTGAAAATTGAAGTCATTGAGAAGCTAACGCCTCCAATTTCGGTGAAGGGTGTTCGTAGTTTTCTCGGCCATGCAGGTTTCTATCGTCGGTTCATCAAAGACTTCTCCAAAATTGCTAGTCCATTGTGCAAACTCTTGGAGAAAGATGCGAAGTTTGACTTCAATGACGATTGCTTGAAGTCATTCGAATGCCTCAAAGGAAAACTCATTGAAGCCCCTATCATGGTAGCACCAGATTGGTCTCTCCCGTTCGAAGTCATGTGTGATGCTAGTGGTGTAGTCGTTGGTGCTGTACTTGGTCAGAGAAAGGAGAAGCTGCTTCATCCTATCTACTATGCGAGTAAGGTCCTAAATGAAGCCCAAAGGAACTACACTGTTACTGAACAAGAGCTCCTAGCGGCTGTGTATGCGTTTGAGAAGTTTCGTGCCTACCTATTGGGTACTAAGATGATCGTTCATACAGACCATGCATCTCTTAGGTATCTAATGACAAAGAAGGATGCAAAACCAAGACTAATTCGATGGGTATTGCTGCTGTAAGAGTTTGATTTCGAAGTTAAAGATAGAAGAGGTTGCGAGAACCAAGTGGCCGACCATCTCTCTAGACTCGAGAACGAGCATGTGGCGCAACCTGAAATTGATATTGATGATGCATTCCCTGATGAGGAGATCTTAGCCACGATAATAGAAGAGTTACCATGGTATGCCGACTTTGCAAACTTTATGGTGAGTAATGTGATACCTGCAAATTTATCTTACCATCAAAATAGGAAGTTTATGCATGATGTACAACACTACTTTTGGGATGAGCCATATTTGTTTCGACGATGCGCGGATGGTGTTATCCGACGATGTATATCCCATGAAGAGGTGCCAAATATATTGGAAGCATGCCACACTTCCCAAGTTGGGGGACATCACGCAGGTAATCGGACGGCAAGAAAAGTATTGCAAAGTGGATATTATTGGCCTTCCATATTTAGAGATGCTCATGACTTTGTTAGAAGATGCGACCAATGCCAGCGACAAGGTGCTATTTCGAAACACTATGAGATGCCCATGTCAAAAACTCTCGAGGTAGAACTCTTTGATGTATGGGGCATTGATTTCATGGGTCCATTCGTGAATTCGTTTGGAATGAAGTACATCTTAGTTGTTGTGGATTATGTCTCAAAATGGGTTGAAGCTGTAGCGTTGGCCGACAATGAGGGAAAGCGTGTTGTAGCGTTCTTGAAGAGGAATATCTTCTCTCGCTTTGGAGTACCACGTACTATCATAAGCGATGGAGGATCTCACTTTTGCAACAAGCTATTCAAGTCCGTGTTGGCAAAATATGGTGTCAAGCAACATAAGGTAGCCACGCCTTATCACCCACAAACTAGTGGACAGGTAGAGGTTTCCAATCGAGAGATCAAGCAAATCCTTGCGAAGACGGTAAATGCTAATAGGAAGGATTGGTCTCGGAAGCTGGACGATGCACTATGGGCGTACAGGACTGCATTCAAAATGCCAATTGGCATGTCCCCTTATCAACTAGTTTATGGGAAGGCTTGTCACTTACCCATTGAGCTCGAGCACAAGGCATTGTGGGCGCTGAAGCGATTGAATTTGAATTGGGATGATGCAATGAAGCTGAGGATGGAGCAACTGAACGAGATGGATGAATTCCGTCTACATGCTTATGAAAGATCAGACCTATACAAGGAGCGGATGGAAAAGTATCATGATCAGCGGATTGTTCGTCGAAACTTTCAAAAGGATGATATGGTACTTCTCTTCAACTCCAGATTGAAGCTCTTCCCAGGTAAGTTAAAGTCCAAGTGGTCTGGTCCATACAAAGTTATCCAAGTCTACTCGTCTGGAGTAGTTGAATTGGAAGATAATAATGGTGTTATCTTCAAAGTGAATGGCCAACGTGTGAAACCTTATATCGGTCCTCTTGATTCGATAAACTTCATGGCCATCACTTATCTCGACGAAGTCTAAGTACTCGAGGTAACTATGTCGAGCCACGACAATAAATAAGGCGCTAGATGGGAGGCAACCCATCGTTTATCGTTTATCGTTTTACATTTTTTTATACGTGTTTTGTTTTTGATAAATAAAAAAAATCCAAAAATAAGAGTCGTTCCACGACCAAAACTAAGGCGCTTGATGGGAGGCAACCCATCGTACTAATTATTTTCATTGGTTTGAGAAAATGTAGGTGCAAGAGGTATAAAACGAGGAGATTGATTTCAAATGACGATTTGGACGTATTGCATGGTAAAGGTGGTGAGTTAGGAATGAAGATGCATAAGTCTATGGATTGAGCATTGCTCATGACAAAATAGGCATCGAGCAAGGCTAGGCCTAGGTAAAACTAGGCCACGAACAAGGCAAAGCCTATACTATAGCCCAAGGTCTCGGAATCTAGTGTGCTATAGCATAGGCGCCGCCCATGCTCAAGTATGCCATAGCATAGGCGCCGCCTATGCTAAAGCATTTGGTCTATGAATCTCATATGTCATGCTAAAGGCGCCGCCTATGGTCACTAAAGTCATTAAACTAGGCGCCGCCTATGCTAGCAAATGTTTTGCATTAGGCGCCGCCTATGGTCACCATAGGCAAAGCTAAAGGCGCCGCCTATGGTCACTTTTTGTCTCCAAAACCGATTTTAAATGGGTCAAAACCCGACCCATTCTTTTCCTATATAAAGGAGACTTAGTCTTGAAACACAAACACATTGAAAACTTGACCTAGGCGCCGCACATACTCTCCAAATCATCTCAAAACTTTTCTTTTTGCTCTCCCACTTCACAAGAACATCTCCAAAGGCTTCAATCACGTAAGTACTCTTTTGTTCTTCATCTATTTTTCGTAAGTGCTACGTTGCTATGTCTATTATGAATTGCTACACCTTGAAGAAATATTGGTGATGTTAATGTGTTTGAATTGTTGATACAAAACCAAGTGAGTGAACATGTACGTTAGGATACTCTTAACTTGTTTTCGACTTGAATATTGATTTTGATACAGTGTTATACTACTTGCGGAATTGCTATAGTCATGAACATTGCATAATCTTGTCACTAGAATGCTTACATGTTAGAATGTCGCGTTCATCGGAATAAGACTTATAGTTGCCTACCGACATAGGAGGTTGTGATTATTGATAGAAACAATACCATGATGTAATCCCTATGTAGCAGTCTTGATATATCTAATATGAAAATATTGCAAAGGTTGCAAGAAGTGATACATCTCTGATTTTCTTATTGGAATATACCTCCTACAACGTATGTCGATGAAGTCTAAGTAATCGACCACTTTCACTTCACTAATTCGTATCAACAAACTAAGTGTGGGGTGGTACCCCTACTGCTTATGTATAGATTGTATCCATTGAGATTGTGCTAACGTGAACTCTATTTCAAGTCTCAGGTACAATGGCACCCAAAGCGAGACAAGGCAAGGAGAAGGCTACCACTTCTCAAAAGGGCAAGAAAAGAGGCCGCAAGGAGCAAGGAGAATCATCCTCAATGCAATTACCACGCCGTATGTTTGGAATAAAATGGGTTCTTGAGGAGGAAGCCAAGGAATGGTATAGGAACAACAAGGAAAGAAAATATGTTCATGTCGACTTGATAAATAAGGAAAGCCTAGCGAAGAAGGAGCCGCGCATGTTGGCGAAGATCATAGGATTAAATCTGGATTTCATCTTCCGCGACATGGGAGAATGTAATCTTGATTTGACAAGAGAATTTTATGCCAACTGGTCGCCGAAAACCACAGGCAGCGAAGTCAAGATTCGGGGCCAAGTTTTACAACTCAATACGGATTTGATCAACTCCTTTCTTGGCTTGCCTTCAGTCGATCCAGCACCATTCAAAGAGCTGTACAACAGACCTCCTTATAGAGCAATTCGGCACACACTTTGTGGAAGCAGATCCATGGTACGCTGGAGTAGACACAAGGACACTGGTCGACACAACACTTTCCCATATGCTTCTTTGAATAGGGAAGCAAGTATATGGTTGCGCATAGTCAACTCTTGCCTCATTCCAGGGACGCAATACACAAAAATAACAAGAGATAGAGTGTGCTTGGTATACACATTGATGACGAATGACCCTATCAACATTGGGGTAATCATCCGATCTACAATGCGGAAGGCTAAGCTACACAAGCGGTCCCATTTCAGCTTTGGCAATCTGTTGACTACAATCTTGAGGAAGGAAGACATCGAAGAGGAACCAGCTGATCATAAACTCCCACACAATCCGAAGAAGGTTGACCTCACAAAGGTCAAAGATGCTGAATCAACACATGGCATCAACCTTACTACGCCAGAGAGACATGCTCGGGATGAGAGTTTCTCCCGCCATATGTACGGCATGATGAGGTTTACAATGATGAGCGGAGGTCGTGTTCCAACTGCTGCAGAGCTCCAACAGCCGGACTATGACTACCCAATGAATGAGCATGCGAAGGCCATGTGTGGAGTAGGGGTATACTTTGAGGAACCTCTTGATGACGATGTGCCAACCGATGATGATCGTAGAATGCCAAACTCTGACATGGAGGAGAACTCTGATGGCGACGACTCTGATGATGATTCCGACGAAGGGGGTATGACCCCCGACATTGAGGAGGAGTCCGACTGACCAGGTTCTTCTTATTTATTTTCCACTGAGGACAGTGTGTCCTGTCTAAGTGTGGGGTGCTGGTATTTGCATGCTATACTTCTCCATCCACATTTGCATTTATTTATGTCTATTTGTAGTTAATTGTTTTTTTAGCTTAACTTCGCATGAAATTATTCTAATAGGCAACATGAGATTATGACAAGAGTTTGTGCTAAAATCATGACTATTGAGACATTTAGGCTCTAATTGTGACTCACTATGTGATATTGTTTGGTTTAATTCCTTCATATGTTGGGTCAAGAGTCTATGCTACTCCCAATAAAGTCGACCATGTGCCTTGTGTGTGTGAGATAATAGTATATTATGTGCTTATGGCTGATGCTAGAACTTGCCTGGTATGTATGTAAAGCGAAAATAAAGAGTGCAAGTCTAGGAGATGATTTAGGCATTTCTTTGGCAACCTATGATTATTTACCTTCTTTTTACCTACCCATGGACATCATCCTAGTTAAACCCTTTTGAGCCTCTAGCCTATTTTCTTTGACAAACCTCGTATGTAAGCCTAATCCATTTTTTTCAAAACCATAATTTGATCCAAATTCCTAAGTGCTTTAAAGTGAAAAAGTCATGTGACAAAATAAGAGGAAATTGGGTGAGTATGATGCTTTAGAATGCATTGGTGCTTGAAATTGCTATGAGAAAGAAGTGCTATCATAAGAGGTATGTTATGAAAAGAAAAAGGAAGAAAAAACTGAAAAGTTAGTCATGTTTAAAATCGAAAAACAAAAGAGGAGAAAAAGGGTGGTAGAATAAATGAAAGAAAGGTTGTTAGAAAGAAAAGTGTTAATGACACAATGTGATGTATTAAAGCGCTTAGGAACATAGTCACTATTTCTGGCCAAAATAGTCCTACCCGTCCCTTAGCCTACATTACAACCATCAAAAGACCTATTTGATTCTAAGCTTAGCATTCTGACATTTAGTGGAGCATTACACTAAGGGCAAGCCTATGGTCATCAGTTGCTACATATGAATTCTTTGTGAGAGTGAGAGTAAGGATATTTTGATACCCATGTTTGAAAAATATGCTATACTTGTGAGTGATTATGGGTAATATATTGTGAGACACACATGGTTGATGAGTTTTGGGTAGTCGTGTATGATTCTTTGTGCCTTAACCTTTGAATATGAGTTGACCACCATCACGAGTCTATGCTAGAGGTTAAACTGTTTCTACTAATGATCGAAAAACTACTCTTTGTTGATAATTGTTGTGCTTGTCTTGACGAATATTTTGTGTTGTTGCTGTGAAACCCTAAGTTGATGTTTAGAGGGACATGATATTTTGTTCGAGGATGAACAAAGCTTCAAGTGTGGGGTGTTGATGATAGGCAAATTTACACGCCTATAGCACTATATTTTGCCCATATTTTAGCCTAGTTTTGAGAACAAATTATATATTTCATTCACTTTTAGTCCTTTTTCCTGTAAGTGAGCTAACGAACATGATTAGCAAAGTTTCAGGTATAAATGCTGCAGAAATCAGCATTTCATGGATAACTTGACGCCAAAGAAAGCTTCACGAAAGGAGAAAAGCCAATCTTGGACGCCAAGGACTAAAGATGGCGCATGGAAATTCTGTCCCGGGCTAAAACAACATTTCTAAAGACTTTGGGGACTAGCAGTAATTTATTAGGATTAGGATAATGATACATTAACCTAGTACAATTGGGTTAAGTATTTCATTAGCTTATTAGGATTAGGATAATGATACATTAACCTAGTACAATTGGGTTAAGTATTTCATTAGCTTAGTAGGATTTGGTTAAGCATTTCATTAGCTTAATAGGAATAGGATATGGGTATTATAAATACCCTATCTTGCTAGAGATTTTAAGACATCTTCTTACATACAATTCTATTCTATTCTACTTCTAAGACATTCTAGTTCTAAACAATCATTCTTCCATTAATTCTATTTTTCTTCTTCTATTCATCTATTCTTAAATTCCACAACAAGAGAAATGTTACTTTGCTAAGGGATTCACGCCTAACGCCTACCACACCATTACAAACGTGAAATCTTTATTGTGGTATAACAACAATGTCAATTATGATTTCCTTCGCACTCATGGGTAACTAAACTTCTCTGTTGGGGTTATGGAAGCCGAATGAGATACTATTTATTGCTGTGAGTTTGTGAGTTCGTGACACGTATGTTGCTTATATCATTATTCTCTTCATCTTAATCTAAATTCTTTGTGGTTGCAAACGCAAGAATACACCAGTATAACATTTAACTTGTTCGAAAGAAAGGTTATCTGTCTGGAAAAGAGATAATGTCAAGGTAGTAGGGTCCCATCCCCTATTAAAAAGTTAGTGTCGTAACTGGATTAACCTCTTGGAGAATTCGTACCGTTAGACACGCTTTAAGCTCGAAAGAGTTAAAGTGAAATAATCCTCGAATAGGTCGAAAGACGCCTGGATTTACCATCGAATACAATTCTCTATAAGCACATGCATGTCTGAATTCAACACACTCATAGTCAATAGAGACGTATAACTCAGAAGGTGGACATAACCCCAACTCCTAAATTCTCATTGTTTCACAACCTACTAAACATTCTTTCTTTTTACTTTGCTATTTTCAGTTTTTGCTTTAATAATTTGGTTACACATTACAAAACCCCCTTCTTACAAGACTTGCACTAAAAGTCTAGTAATAGTTGCTTACTTGTTGACCAAGCTATTCCCTGTGGGATCGATACCCAACCCAGGTTGGGTTCTATATTTGCTAACGACCGCTTTACACTCCTACGAGAGCTGTAGATTGAGCGTTATCAAGGAGTAATTCCACAATCTGTATTCCAATTTTCAAATATATATTGCAATCAAATGATACTCCTAATTCCACAATTTGTATTCCAATTTTCAAATATATATTCCAATCAATCAAGTGATTTAAGAAGATCATACAAATGGTAGATGGATATGGTAAGCGGATTGTAGATTTCCTTACTCCCATGGACGAAAAGTAGATGGCTATGGTAAGTGAATCGTATATATATTAAATCAAACTTTTACACTGTCAATCATTACCATATATGGCTATGGTAAGTGCTACTAAATTGTAATACAACTAATCATGATGCAATAATTTTATATGGAAAAGTAATATATTTTTATCATATATTCTGATCATTGTTGATTTAAACTAATTTTGTATAAAAATCATAGAATTATAAAAGAAAATACATATTTAACATAACTATTGTTAGTTAAGACAAGTGTCATCTTGAGAACTAACTATTTGAATTCTTATAACAAAAAACTATCATTTCATAACAAAAAGCTATTTTGTTGATTATTTAAATATTAAATATTGTTTCATATTGTGGTAAAAACAATTAACATTCATTTTTATTAGAGGAAAAGTATTATGATTTAATATTATTTCGTTTAATGTTATTTCATATTGTGGTGAAAATCAATTAACATTCATTTCTATTAGAAGAAAATTATTATGATTATTTAATTATTTCATACTAAGAATAGTAATTAATTATTTCATATTTATTTTATATTGTAATAAAAAATAACTAAGTTTTATTTATATTGGATGAAAAATATTTAGAGTTAAGGAACATTAATATTATAGATTTATTCAAAATTTTCATATTATGGTATATATAAATCAACTAAGTTTTACTAATATTGAATGAAAACTACAATTACGAAAAGAGAGATAATTATGTAATCAATTAAATATAAAAAATTACAGGAGATGTAGTGCACAAAAATAGAAAACTTTAAGTATTTACTTTTCAACAATTCTATATTAATCAGAATTAAAGCATAATATTTGCATTTAAACGATTTATACTTGAGTTGTAGGTTAAGAATTATAAATTGCTAATAAAATTATTAATTCGTATTAATTTTCCTTTATCGATAGACTTTTTTCAACATGTTAGGTTATTCTATAAAATATTTACTATATTGTGTATAATATTACCATAAAAAATAATTTACATGACATAAAATCTCTTTTCTGCCATATTAATGAATTTTTTTAAAAATATAAAAGCAAACGATTTATAGTAAATTTCAATCAATATCGATTATTTCCTTTTTAGCAAGAATTTTTTTTGCTAATTCTACCTAAACAATTTATTACTAATTTATTGCTCAAAATGGTAAATTGCTTACAAATTAAAATCTCAATTAATTCTCTTCCATGTAGAGACTCTTTTTCACAAGTAAACAAACTTATTCGTTTAAATCACAGCCTTTTGCGTGACCAAATTATTTTATCAGTTTATTTATTTTTACTTTGTTTAGATTTTTAAGTAAATACTAATATGGGAAAAGTTATTTCATATTTTAATTATCACATTAATTATATGAAAGTTATTAATTGATTAGCAATCAAGCAACATATATGGTAAAATAATATTGTAATTAAGAATCATTTCTACATAAAAATCTCTATGTAAAATACTATATATATATGTGAATTCTAACTCCACAATATCAGTCTATGAGATTATCTGAAGGAGAAAGCATAGAGATAAGAACTCGCTCGACTAAGGAGGAGGTTTGATTAAACTCTTAGTTTATTTCCACAGAAGAAAGAAAAGACCATTGTTGTGTACACATACGATTAGATAGAGAATTAGTTTTGAATTTTTCGATTATTTTTCTCTAAATATTATTCACTCGCATACTCACTATCATATTCTATAATGATTTAATTATTGTAACATAGTTTCTTTTGCAATTTGTAAAAAAATAATTTGATACTAATTGCTTGAGGATATGTCTTTTGTTTTTTAATTTACTTCTGAGTAGTTGATGATTTCTAGATTATGAACCCAGCTGATTTTATTTTCTTATTTAGTCTTGCTATTTTTTTTATCTTCCAATTAATAGTTGTATTCTCTTTCCTGTATTTTTCATTACTTCGATTTTGTTACATTTTTGAAATCTTTATTATTGGTATGATTATTCATTAAACTTAATTGATATTACTTTATTTTTCTATATAGTTTTTGAAAAAAATTAAGATACAAAAAACTTACAGAATTATAAATTATTGAGTGTCATTTTGAGAAAAGGTGAATTTCCCTATTTTATTTCAAATGAGGTTGTGAATACGTGTGTATGTGTGTGTGTGTGTGTGTATTGGTGAAATATTTATATACACATCTATATACATAATAAAGTTGTATAGCATAGCCTAAATTTAAGCCAAGTGGCATCTTGAGAACTATCCTCTCGAATTCTTACAACAAAATACTATCATTTTATAACAAAAAAATATTTTATTGATTATTTAAATATTTAATATTATTTCTTATTTCATGTTTTGGTGAAAAATAACTAATGTTTATTTCTATTGGGTGGAAGCTATTATGATTTCACACTATTTCATTTAATATTATTTCATATTGTGGTTAAAAAAAAATAATTTTGTCGGATGAAAACCATTATGATTGTTCAATTATTTCATATTAAGATTAGTAGTTAATTATGTTATATTGTTCTATATTTTTATTGATTATTTATTTATTTAATATTATCTCAGATTTCATATTGTGGTAAAAAGAAATGATTGTTCAATTATTTCATATTAAGATTAGTAGTTAATTAATTTATGTTTTGTTGATTATTTATTTATTTATTTCATAGCCTTCGTATGTTTAAAAAAAGTATGTAATATTAGTTGTGCAATTACTTGACATATATGAAAAGACATACTGAGTAATGCAATATGACAGGGTAATCAATTACAATCAAGAGACATAATTGGAAAAGAAATATTTTAATTGAGATGAGAAACTTTAAGTATTAATGGAAGGATGTAAAATTTTGAATTCAAATAAAATAAAAATACGAATTTAATTGAAAGACAGTTAAAATTAGATATTACTACTATATTGAGACTAATCCAACTAATTAAACAATCTTTGTATGAATTTCACTAATTTCATTTTTGTATAATAGAAAATAGTTAATTGCCAATATTGAAACAAATATTATCAATTGGGGAATATGATAATATAGATGTCACCAATATGAGTTGTGGTGCAGTGGATGGGGCTGCTCCACCCTTAATCAGAGGTCGAGGATTTGACCCTGGGTATGGAGAAAACTCTGTTGGGAGCGTTGTAACCTTAATGGGCCCTGCAACGCGCGATCCGAATTAGTTGGGGCTCCAATGAGGGCACCGGACACCGAATGGAAAACCAAAAAAAAAATATAGATGTCATCCCTTAAAATATCCAAACAATATAAATAATGATATTATATTAAAAAAAATTCTAATTTCATTACAACTGAGTAAATCAAGAAAGTATTACAAGAAAAATTTGTGAATTAATAAGCAATAAGCAATCAAACAACTTATATGAAAAAAGTTTAATTGTCAATTTTTTATAAATATTTCAACTTTAATCGCAGATAAGTTTGACCTATTTTGTAAAACAATAAATGAATGAATATAAGAAAATTCGTAATTAGGAAAGAAAATAATTGTTACCTTATTTGAATAATTAGAAAATTATAAATATAATTAAATAATCAATTAACTATAGTCAAATCATAATTTTATAAGAAATTTTGAGAAATAAATCAGTAATTGAGAAAAAAATTAATTGTTACCTTTTTAAAATTCTTCCCCAAATTATAAGGTAACTAATATCAAATTAATATTATCAAAATATAAAAATATTAGAAATTAATGGGATTAAATTTTCAAAATTATAAAGGTAACTAATATCAATTGTTTCCGTTTTTGAGTCCTTAATATAATTGTACATTAATTAAATATAATCAAGATATAAAATTAGGACAGATTTATGGTAAGTAGATATTTATAATATTAATAATAATTTTATTTTCATCAAATTAATTAGATTAAATTGATGTAAAAATAGTTAATAGTGAGAATTATTTTAACAGAAAATACATTCAAAGTTACGTAATTGATATACACATATTGGTAAAAAAAAAAATGAACATTGACTACTACTTTAGCCATAAATATATTTTGAAATTTACAATATTAAATTTAAGGAACTTGAGTTATATATTGTGATTATAAAATTGATTCTTATTAATTGAAGTTAATTAGTTGATTGTGTAGTCGTATTACAATTATGTCGTACATTGTTTATTTAATGGAAACACATATAATTAATTAACTTATTTTGTGCAATCTACTATGAACTTATTAATTCCAATGAAATATTTTTTAAATGGTAAGTTTGGACTATAAAAGAAAGGAGATTATTTTATTGAAATTTTAAATTAATATACATTAATCTATTTTAATGGGGTATTAGTATTCAACAAGATCTCCATATTTGAATGGAGTAATTGTATGGCTTTAGCATATCTTATGTATTAAAAAAATAGAGACAAAAACTATAATGCCACAACATTTTTGGATTATTTAATTCATTTATCACGTTTTAAAATATTGTTTATATCAATTCAATGATGTTTATATAAAAAATTTAAATTTTGAAAAAATAAATATCTTAAGTTTTATAATTTAAGTTAACTTGTGTACTAATTTGAAAAAGTTAATTTATAATTTACATTCTATTTTTATTATATGGAAAATTTGACGTTATATGGCTATATATACTAATTCAATAACACAGAAATATTGTCACACTTTTCCTCTCTCTCTCTCTCTTTGTTATTGTTATTGATCATTAGCCTTATTGGTATTTATCAAGTTTTTCATTATGAATATGTAGAAATAGAAATTGTCAATAGTTTGCTAAATATTAATTCAAAATTTTCATAAATTTCAGGCTTTAAATAAAAAGGTTTCAACATAATAAGAATCACACATATTGATGAAATGTTATCAATATTTCAGAATGAGAGTTCAGCAGAAGAATATACATATGAGAAGGTTGAACAATGTAATCACAATGTAACATAGGTTTGAAACAAGAAAATCATTTGTTGAAAATGATTTGAATTATTCGTAGTGATTCTTCTTTCTCGAGAAAATTAAGTTTGTTAATTTTTTAATCTCTTTATACGAATATAAATTTATACTATGAATAATATAATTTCTTGATTATATATTATTTTGAGGTCTTGCATAATTATGATATAAAAATAATTGATTTTTTTATTTTATTAATCGTTATTCAATATCATATTTTGGTATAGTAAAAGATCCGCTTATTGAAGGAGTGTTGTCACTAATTAATAATGAGATTTCAAGAAGAAGAAACCTGGGGGTTTGGGCCACAGGTGACAAAAGAGTTTTAAAATGAGGTGTAGGTGACACAAGTCTTAATAATTGAGTAGAGGTGACAATTACTTAATTATGGTTTAAGAAAGTTTTAAAAATTTTAAAATAATCCACAAGTTTTTAAATTTACACTTTGATCCAAATGTTAGTAAATATATAACGGGGAACGAAGGAAAAAAAAATGTTTTTTTCTCTCTCCTCATCCGTTGTTATTTTCTTTCTCTTCGCGATATTTGTTGTTCATTGTTGTTGTTGCTTTATTCATCATCTTCTGATTCATTATCATCATCTTATACTTCATTATCATCTTCATATTCTTCTTGTTGACCATTGTTGTTGTTGTTGTTACCCCAACTGCTGCTCTTTGATCAAATTCTTATGTCAAATTTTGTTTTGTAAATCACTTTCAACTTTGGAATTTACTTGAGAAGAGACTTTGGTAAGTGAGACTATGTTTTTTAGTTGAATCTGGGTAACTGCTAGTGTTTTTTTTTTCAACAATAGCTTGCACACGAACATGAATGCAATACAAGAGCAATTAGTTTAAACTGATCCATTATTTGCGGCAACAGATAAATATTCTGTTGTAACAGTAGACTCATGTTGGATGGATTCATGTTTAAGGGTTTTAGGTGCTCGTAATATAAATCGAATAGATGGGTATTCTGTTGCACCAGATTAGTAATCTGTTTCAACAGATAAATAATCTGTCTCATCAGATTACTAATATGTTTCGAATAACAAAATTCAGATACAACTCCTGTCACACACAAAACCTAACAGATAACTCATATGTTCTTGCTATTGATACTGGAATCAAATTATTCCTTAATTGTAGACATGTCATTCGTTAAGAAATAGAAATAGACAGCACGAAAATTAAATAAGAAATAAAAAGTCAAGTGCATCAAACATAATTTTTTATAAAACAAACAAAAAAAATACATAGATAATAGAAAAAAAAAAGAAGCTTAATTATTATTATCATCATTATTAACATCATTATTATTTGTATGGCTAGCCGACCAATCTTCAAAGGGCAGCAACAGTGCCCTCCGCAGCCTGCGGATCTCCCGCAGCATCCTTACTCTGACGGCGGCCAACTCTCAATGCAGGTCATGAACCTCCTTCTGCAGTTCCCTCATGGCGTCTCGTAAAATAGCGACATCCCACACAGGATCAACCATATCTAAAAAATGCATAAGTTGACAAAACACACACGTAAACACAAAAGTAAAGAAAAGAAAGAATTCGAATGTAATGTAATACAACGTATATTTACACAAAAATCAAGAAAAAAACTTACCGGAGACAGGAAAAAACTATCAAGTCCTTGAAGAGAAAGTAGTTGAAGGTGTAACAAGAGCGAGGAATAAATAGTGTGTAGTAGAACGAACGATTGAGTAAGGAGGGACCTATTTATAGAGGATTGAACTTGAATGAGTTAGGCAAAAAATCGCAACTGTTCATCTCCATTTATTAATGACATTCTTGATTACTGTAAAAAGTTATGACTTAATTAAATTAATCAATATTATGATAAGTCATGACTTTTCAGCTTTATTATTATTAATAATTAGTTCTTTCCAGGAACCATTTTTTTACACTGTTTTGGACAATAGATAATATATCTGTTGCATCGGATAAATCATCTGTTACAACAGATATATCATGATTTGCAACAAATAGATAACTTGTTGCATCAGATAATATATCTGTTGCAACATATAATATAATTTTTTTTAAAAAAAATAAATTATCTTCATGACATCTAAATTTTCTGACTTTTTAATTATATAAATTAATAAAACAGATTTAAAGGAACAACCGTTTACCTTCATTTATTAATGACATTCTTGATTACTGTAAGAAGTTATGACTTAATTAAATTAAACAATATTGTGATAAGTCATGACTTTTCAGATTTATTATTAAAATAATTAATTCTTTACAGGAACCATTTTTTATTTACAATGAGTTGGACAATAAATTATATATTTGTTGCATCAGATAAATCATCTGTTACAACAGATATATCATCCGTTGCAACAAATAGATAACCTGTTACATAAGATAATATATCTGTTGCAACATATAATATATATATATTTTTTAAAAGATATATTATCTTCATGATATCCAAATTTTCTGACTTTTTAATTATATAAATTAATAAAGCAGATTTAAAGGCACAACTGTTCACCTCCATTTATTAATGACATTCTTGATTACTGTAAAAAGTTATGACTTAATTAAATTAATCAATATTACGATAAGTCATGACTTTTCAGATTTATTATTAATAATTAGTTCTTTCCAGGAATCATTTTTTTTTACACTGAGTTGGACAACAAATAATATATCTGTTGCATCAGATAAATCATCTATTACAACAGATATATCATAATTTGCAACAAATAGATAACCTGTTGCATCAGATAATATATCTGTTGCAACATATAATATATATATATTTTTTAAAAAATAAATTATCTTCATGACATCTAAATTTTCTGACTTTTTAATTATATAAATTAATAAAACAGATTTAAAGGAACAATCGTTTACCTTCATTTATTAATGACATTCTTGATTACTGTAAGAAGTTATGACTTAATTAAATTAAACAATATTGTGATAAGTCATGACTTTTCAGATTTATTATTAAAATAATTAATTCTTTACATGAACCGTTTTTTATTTACAATGAATTGGACAATAGATTATATTTCTGTTGCATCAGATAAATTATCTGTTACAACAGATATATCATCCGTTGCAACAAATAGATAACCTGTTATATAAGATAATATATCTGTTGCAACATATAATATATATATATATTTTTTAAAAAATATATTATCTTCATGACATCCAAATTTTTTGACTTTTTAATTATATAAATTAATAAAGCAGATTTAAAGGCACAACTGTTCACCTCCATTTATTAATGACATTCTTGATTACTGTAAAAAGTTATGATTTAATTAAATTAATCAATATTATGATAAGTCATGACTTTTCAGCTTTATTATTATTAATAATTAGTTTTTTCCAGGAACCGTTTTTTTTACACTGAGTTGGACAACAGATAATATATCTGTTGCATCAGATAAATCATCTGTTACAACAGATATATCATGATTTGTAGCAAATAGATAACCTGTTGCATAAGATAATATATCTGTTGCAACATATAATATATATATATTTTTTAAAAAATATATTATCTTCCTGACATCCAAATTTTCTGACTTTTTAATTATTTAAATTAATAAAGAAGATTTAAAGGCACAACTGTTCACCTCCATTTATTAATGACATTTTTTATTACTGTAAAAAGTTATGACTTAATTAAATTAAGCAATATTGTGATAAGTCATGACTTTTCAGCTCGAAGCTTAGCTTTATAATTATTAAAATAATTAGTTCTTTCCAGCAACCGTTTATTTTTTACACTGAGTTGCACAACAGATTATATATCTGTTGCATCAGATAAATCATCTGTTACAACAGATATATCATTCGTTGCAACAAATAGTTAACCTGTTGCATCAGATAATATATCTGTTGCAACATATAATATATATATCTTTTAAAAAAATAAATTATCTTCATGACATCCAAATTTTCTGACTTTTTAATTATATAAATTAATAAAAAAAATTTAAAAACAAGAATATTTCTGGTGAGTTTTTACGGTTTAAATTGTGTTTATCATTTATTTTCTTATTCTTTTCTGTGAAAAGAAATGACTTAATTAAATCAAGCTGGTGGTGAGTTTTTTATTATTGTGACAAGTCATGGCTTTTCAGCTTATTAAATTTAAATAACCTTTTTCTCAATTTAAAAATCGAATACACCTGGTTTTCAATAACCGTTCCGTTTCTTAAATAACCATTTTTATTAATTGAGTTATGGCAACAGATTGTATATCTGTTGCATCAGATAACCCATCTGTTTCAACAGATATACCATCTGTTGCTATAAATCGACCATCTGTTAAGGAGTTTTTTTTATTTCTTCTAACTGATTCATAAGTCGCAACAGATGAGGAATTTGATGCATCAGAAGCGTTTTTTGTTTTTGTTTGTTTGTTGAATGTGTTTAGACAAAAGTCACAGTCACGACTATTCATTTATTTTTTTCTTAAAAATCATATCATCATATATATATATATATCTTAATTAAATTAATCCAATGTTGTAAGTTTTTTAAATTAAATAATCTTTCTTTTACGATTATAATATCATTTAGTTCCTTATTATTTATTAATGAACCATTTTTAGGAGAATTTCTCATCATGACCGTATCCCTAACTCCAACCGCCGACATGTTAAGAATAGGGAATAAATAGAATGATAATTAAATATTGAATAAGAATTAAAAATTCAAAATCGATCAAACCAAACCAAACCACAAACCAAACCAAACCAAGCATATACATGGATTTTTTTGAAAAAAAAGGAAAATACATACGCTAAAAGAAAGAAAAAACATAACCTAATTATTATTATTATTATTATTATTACTATTATTATTGTCAACCTGACAATTTTCATCCGGCAGCAACAGGGCCCTCCTCAGCCTTGCTTGGAAGTCGGCCAAATCCCTCTGGAGTTCATCAAACTGCCTTTGAAGTTCCTGCAAGAACTCGATATGAACTTTTTTGTACGAATTTGGATCTGACATATTAGTATTGTAAGTATAGTAGAATGAACGAGAGTGAGTGAGAGTGAGTGAGGAGGCAGGATGGACCTATTTATAAAATGATTGAATTGGAAGGATTGGATTTAGTCAAACAAAAAGCCACGATTGTTCATATCCCTTAAAAGGAAAAATTACACAAATCCCATATTTAAGACACCATATTACACAATATCCCTTAATGTTTTAAAAAATTACATAAAATCCCGGATTCATATTTACTAATGATACATATGCTATATGTATCACTACTGTATACATATGTATATACTAGTGATACATATACATATGTATCACTAGTCCATATATGTATCACTGCTTAACATATGTATCACAATTCGGAATTATGAGATAAAATGTAATTAGCAAACTACCCGGGATTTAATATAATATTGCTGAAACTATCCAAAATTTATGTGTTGTGTGTGTTAGTGTTACTTAAATAAAACTGGCGACTTTATTAATAAGTAAATTAGAAAAAAAGGATCTAAATACAACATTTTATCTTTTTGTTGTATTTTCGAAAGAGAAAGATTGGTAATCTGTTGCAAAATATATTCCACCTGTCAGATAACTTACAATATATGGACAATCTGTTGCAACAGATGGATATATCAGTTTGCTTTTCCATCAGCTATGGCATCTGTTGCAACTTGCTAGTCATCTGTTTATTCAATTTCATCGAGAGCAATCGATTTTTCTAAACACTTCTTGTCCAAATTCAATTTTTGCTCTTGGATTGCTTCTCTTATTTTCTTTGCATCCTTCAACCAAACTAAATTTTTGCTATTGGATTGAGGGCAAAAATTGAATTTGGAGGCCAGCTTGAAGGATGCAAAGAAAAAAAGAGAAGCAATCCAAGAGCAAAAATTGAGTTTGACCAAGAAGTGTTTAGAAAAATCTGTTGCTCTCGATGAAATTGAATAAACAGATGACTAGCAAGTTCCAACAAACGTCACAGATGATGAAAAAGCAAACTGATATATCCATCTGTTACAACAGATTGTCCATATGTTGTAAGTTATCTGACAGGTGGAATATATTTTGCAACATATTACCAATCTCTCTTTCGAAAATACAACAAAAAGATAAAATGTTGTATTTAGATCCATTTTTTTTAATTTACATATTAATAAAGTCACCAGTTTTATTTAAGTAACATACACAACACATAAATCCCAGATAGTTTCAGCAATATTACATTAAATCCCGGATAGTTTGCTTCAGATATAGAGTCTGTTGCGTCAGATATGGAGTCTGATGTAACAGATATAGAGTCTGTTGGAATACGTAGAAGCCTTGCTGGTGGTTTGATTTGTTCCATCAGATGCTCCGTCTGTTGCAACATCAATAACAACATAAACTACAAACAACAAATAAGAAACATCAACAACAAAGAAAACAACAACATTTGTTCCAACAACATTATCAACAATAAAGAAGCATGCATCCTATGTTCCAACACCATCAACAACAAGAAACGGACCCACATGGAGTCCTCCGGGTGCGCAAGCACAGATTGAATTCGTATCGAACTTTATATATGTATGTGGAAATAAAGAAAAAAATATATATAATCTAATCAGTGAGCACCCATAGTAAGAGTTGTTTGGTTAGCCTAGTTGTTGTTTATGGGTGCTTAAGGTTATTTATTTCTTTTGGTCTTGAGTTCAATTCTCACTCAACACATATTTTTTTAATTTTGGTAACCAACTCTTCTCTTCTTATTCACTTTAAACTTTTTATTTTTTCTCCCTTACTTTTTGTGTTGATTGTTCGGACTCCACTATTTTTAAGCTAAGAAGCACCCACCGTCTAAACCACACCACACCACAAGTTCCAATACCACCAACCCCACCAACAACATCAATAATAGCATCAATAACAAAGAAACAAATAAAATACATAAAAAAATGATACTGCCAACAAGGCTTTTAAACTTCTCCCAACAGATGACCTTTTTTCGCATCTTATAATAAAAATTCTCGGTATGTTTATTCAACAATTAAAAGTTCCTTTAAATTTTTAAATAAATATGATATGGGAAAATGGTAATTAAATAAATAAAAAGATGTAAATAAAGTTGCAAGAAGAACACGAGAATGAAAGAGCAATAGTGAATCATATCATACCTTAATGTCAAAAGGGGGTCAAAACAACAATTTCAGTTGAGGAATCTAAGATATGGATATCGATCGATTTAGATTTGAACGAAATTTTTTGAGAAAGAGGAGAAAAAAAAAGATTGTGATAACCCTAAAGAGGATAAAAAGAAAAAAGATCAGAGATTTAAGGCTGAAGGAGAGGAGATGAGAGATGAGATAATTCTAATTTCTAGATGTACTACCCTTAATATTAAATGACTAAACAAAGTGTATTTATTCAACTTTATATTTTTAAAGCATAATTAATAAGGCTAATTTGGTAATAAAATAAATCCCTAATTAATATTTTCTTGATGGGAGTGCCAAGTCAATATGAAACGGAAGAAGTATTAGGGGTTTCAATATTCATTAATTAATATTCACTAATAATTTAAGGGGCACGAGGAAGAAAATGGGTGACATTGAAAAGACATGACAAAACTACTCAATGAGATTTTTGAGTTATCCAAGAAATATTTTTTACCGCCTTTAGTAGTACCACTACTTTATCTACTCGGACAGTAGCTTGCTTTAAAGTTAAAAGAAAACAAAAAGATTTTCAAACAGATATGTCGTCTGTTGCAACAGATTTAGATATTTGTTTGAGAAATCCCAACAACTCAGTCATCTGTGACAACAGATGGAAATGTCATTTGATAACTAAATTAAAAACTTTATCTGTTACAACAAATATCAGTATCTGTTTGAAAATTTCCAATAGCTCAGTCATCCGTCATAACAGATGCAAATGTCTATTTGATAATTAAATAAAAAATGTCATCTGTTGCAACAAATATTGTTATCTGTTTGAAATTCTCCAACAACTCAGTTGTTTGTTGCAACAGATTTCATTATAATTGATTTAGGATGAACTAGGGATGAAAGAATGAGCTCCTCATTAACTTAATATTAAGATTAATAATAGTAACTATATCGATCTAGGTGGAACGAGGGATGAATGAATGAGCTCACGGGTTCAACTACAAATCCAATTGAGTTGTTGCATTTGCATGGTGTTAGTATTACATTCATCCCGACCTGAGTCATCGATCAATCACTCTGAGTTGAAATGTATTCTCATGAACTTAATGTTAAGATTAATAATAGTACCTACATTGACCTAGGTGGAATTAGGGATGGATGAATGAGCGCAAAGGATCAACTAAAACTTCAATTGAGTTTTTTGGCAATTGCATAATGAGACGGTACTGCATTCCTCCTCACAAGAGTCATCGATCAATCACTCTGAGACGAACTAATTCTTACTACCTCATATGTTCAACTAATACCTTAATTGAATAATCTGGGACTAGGGGTAAGTTCTTATAGGGTCAATTACAACTTTAATTGAGTCTTTTGGCAAATGCATGATGAGACGGGACTGCGTTCCTCTTGACAAGAGTCGTCGATCGATCACTTTGAGCCGAACTGATTCTTACTACCTCATATGTTCAACTAATACCTTAATTTATTAATCTAGGACTAGGGGTGAGTTCTCATAATGTCAACTATAGTAGATGACAATGCCTATTTGATAATTTACAACAGATGGGTAATCTGTCGTAACAGATGACTTAATCTGTTTGATAGTTTACAACAGATTCGTGATATGTCATAACAAATGACTTAATTTGTTTGATAGTTTACAACAGATGGATAATATGTTACAACAGATTACATATATGTTTGATTTGATCCAATAAAAAAGATATCTGTTGTAACAGGTTGAACATTTGAATATATATAATTCAATTGAGTTCATATGTTAGACTAATACCTTAATTGAATGTGAGTTCTCATAGGGTCAACTACAACTTCAATTTAGTCTTTTGGCAATTACATAATGAGACGGTACTACATTTCTCCCGACCAGAGTCGGCGATCGATCACTTTGAGCCGAACCGATTCTTACTACCTCATATGTTAGACTAATACCTTAATTGATTAATATAGGACCAGGGTATTAATACCTTAATTGAATAGTCTAGGACTAGGGGTGAGTTCTCATAGAGTCAGCTACAACTTTAATTGAGTCTTTTGGCAATTGCATAATGAGACGGTACTGTGTTCCTCCCGATAGAGTCGTCGATCGATCACTCTAAGCCGAACCAATTCTTACTACCTCATATGTTGGACTAATACCTTAATTGATTAATTTAGGACTAGGGTACTAATAACTTAATTGAATAGTCTGGGACTAGGGGTGAGTTCTCATAGGGTCAACTACAACTTCAATTTAGTCTTTTGGCAATTGCATAATGAGACGGTACTAGCGTTCCTCCCGACAGAGTCGTCGATCGATCACTCTGAGCTAAATTAATTTTTACTACCTCATATGTTAGACTAATACCTTAATTGATTAATTTAGGACTAGGGTACTAATACCTTAATTGAATATTCTGGGACTAGGGGTGAGTTCTCATAGGGTAAACTACAACTTCAATTGAGTCTTTTGTCAATTGTATAATGAGATGGTACTGCATTCCTCTCGACAGAGTCGTCGATCGATCACTCTGAGCATAACCGATTCTTACTACCTCATATGTTAGATTAATACCTTAATTGATTAATCTAGGACTAGGGTACTAATACCTTAATTGAATAGTCTAGGACTAGGGGTGAGTTCTCATAGGGTCAACTTCAACTTCAATTGAGTCTTTTGGAAATTGCATAATGAGACGGTACTGCGTTCCTCCCGATAGAGTCGTTGATCGATCACTCTGAGCTGAATCGATTCTTACTACCTCATATGTTAGACTAATACCTTAATTTATTAATTTAGGGCTAGGGTACTAATACCTTAATTGAATAGTCTGGGACTAGAGGTGAGTTCTCATAGGGTCAACTACAACTTTAATTGAATCTTTTGTCAATTGCATAATGAGACGGTACTGCGTTCCTCCCGATAGAGTCGTCGATCGATCACTCTGAGCTGAACCGATTCTTACTACCTTATATGTTAGACTAATACCTTAATTGATTAATCTAGGACTAGGGTACTAATACCTTAATTGAATAATCTAGGACTAGGGGTGAGTTCTCATAGGGTGAACTATCGATTAATCTAGGACTAGGGGTGAATTCTCATAGGGTTAGCAACAACAGATGGCAACACCTATTTGATAATTTACAACATATGGGTAATCTGTTGCGACATATGACAATCCATTTGATAATTTACAACAGATTGGTAATCTGTAGAAACAGATGACTTAATCTATTTGATAATTTACATCATATTCGTAATCTGTTGTTACCTAATCTGATTGATAATTTACAACAGATGAGAAATCTGACGCAACATGTTGAACATTTGTTTTTTACAATTTCAATTGAGTTCATATGTTAGACTAATAGTACCTAAATTAATTAATCTAGGACTAGGGGTGAGTTTTCACAGGGTCACCTCCTAGAGTACTCGATCAACTACAGCTTCAATTATTTTTATACAATTTCAATTGAATTACCCTTTTGGCAATTACATGATAAGAGGGTTAAAAATTACGCATATATTTTATGATTTTAAAAATAATTAAGATCATTTCAGACCAAATTAACATTTTCAAAACTACTTGTCCTTCTATTCCAAAATACAAATCAACCCATACAAAATGTTTCATCATTTCAAATCTCGAGGTCTGGCTCTTTCTCTCTCATTCTCACTCAACAATACAGTACAGACAATAACTACTCAACAAATTTGCTCAACCCTCCTCAACAGATCATTTTTCTTCTCATTTCAGACCACATAGGTGTTATTTTCGACTTCATTCTTGCTTGTATCAGTCATTTTCTTTGTCTTCGTACGCAACAGAGTTTGAGAAGAGCTCTATATTTGTTTTTTTTTCTAACAAATAAGGGCTTTTAAGTTAATGATGAAAAATAAAACTTTTAGTTGTATTATTTTCGAGAATGGATTTACAATTTTGAGTTTTGATAGTAAAATCATAGGAAGAACTCAAGAAAGCCTTAGTTTCCATCGTAGTGTTCTGTTGACTGTCGTGGTATAGTTGGATGGTGTTTGTGGTATTGGTGGTGGTGGTGGTGTTTGTGGTCGAGGTGGTGGCACCGGTGGTGGCATTGGTTGGTGGTGTTTGTGGTCGTATCGGTATTCGTGGTGTTTGTTTGTTTGTTGACATTGGTTGGTGGTGGTTGTTGGTGTGTCGGTATTCTTAGTGTTTGTAATATATTTTTTAAAATCTATGCATACATCAACTGTAATGTAATTTTTGTTTTTCTTTGTCTGTAGGTAAAACATGTCTCCCAAAAGAAAAAAAAGTAAAAGTGGATCAACGTCTGACCACTAAAAAAAAAGGCTACAGTACAGAGGGATTTGGAGGAGCTTCCTGAACAATCTCAGTCAAGGAAAAGTAAAGTTGAGGAGAGATGTAAAAACAACATTGAGGGAGGTGGACAAGGGTCCGTAGATGTTGATAAAGAAAATAAAAGTGAGAAAGAGGAGGAATTTGAGAGTTGGAAAAAGAAAGAGGATGATCATCAATATGATGGTAATGGATCACCGACGGGGCGTGAGTTAATATCGACATCCCAGCATGATCCTATCAAAACTTTTAGTATTGATAGGTTTCAAGTTGCGATGCCGCTAAATGACCTAGAAGAAAAGCAACTAACTGGTCAAATTGTACTTAAATGTTAGATGGGGAATTTTTTTGAACATTTTATGAAAATTATAAAGAACGAAAACATAGGCGGACTTTTTAAGAAGAGCTACTTTGGACGCTTTCTTGAGCTACCTGAGGACCCCTCTACCCGTATCCGTTTCCCTATGACGATGGTATATGGTCTTCTCAAGCACAGGATCAAGTACGTGGGGGATGATAAAGATCCGGAGGAGGGGAAAAAAAGATGGATGAAATCTGGATCAACTACTGTGGCATGCCTGTTTGTTTTGGCTTGCAAGAGTTTGCCATAGTGACGGGCTTGAGATGCTATCATCCAGAAGGACCACCACCCCGCAAAAGATCCAAGGCAAGAAAATACAAGGAAAAAATAGATGGGTTGTTTGACATTGCTCGACGTGGCTACAAAGCATCGAATTTGTTGACAGATCTCAAGGATAAAACCATACCAGAGCAGTACAGGGAGCAATTGTGCTTAGTTTGGTTTGCCCATTCGGTTATATTGGCAAGAGACGTCAACAAGGTCATAGAAGATGATTTGTTAGCGTGTGCTGAGGATTTTGATAAATTCAACAATTATCCCTAGGGATATGACATCTTCTACTTGACTGTCCAATATTTACTAACAAAGGTATCCTTAGGGACGACCACATTATACGGCTTTCCTTGGGCTTTCATGGTAAAATTAATCACTAATTTTACTCATCCATTAATTTATATTGAATATAGTTATTATAATTTTTTTTTGCTTGCTTTCTGTTTACATTTTTTAGTCTTGGGCATTTGAAGCCATTCCTCCCCTCCGAAAGCAGTTAATGGATTACCCGAATGAGGTTTCTCATCCAAGGATATTTAGGTGGTTGGCTGCAAAGAGCAACACCAATATTACGGAGGCTGATCTCTTTAACCTTCCGGATGATGCAGTACGTCTTCTTCAAGTAAAATAATTCTACTCAAAGATAAGAAAGATATTGAATAGATGTTATATCTGGTGCAACAGATGTTATATCTGATGCACCAGATGAAACATCTATTGTGACAGGGTATATCTTGCATCAGATTACCCATCTGTTACTTTGGTTCTCTGAACCCAACTCCTAAAAGATTAACCATCTACTGTAAGTTATGCAACAAATGTTTAATCTGATAACATATTGTTCATCTGATGCGATGTACAGATCATCTGTTGCATAACAGATTACCTATCTTGTGCAACTGTTGCAACAGATGATTGATATTTTGCATCAGATTTTCCATGTGTTGCTCTGTTTCTCTGAACCATACTCAAATGGATTTTAACCATATACTGCAAACTATGCAACAGATAGGTCTTTTTTTTAAAACGTAGCCCAACTGTGAAAAATATTATATTATATGATTTAAATGTATCTGTCTTTTTCTTCTTTTTTATAGGTTGTGCATCCATGGATCGTGCCTACTGAGGAGGAGTAGGTGATGACTTCTTATATTACTCTAGGTCATGTTGATACTATAGCAGACCCAACGGTGGAGTTAATAAAGAAGGAATTGGCTGGAGCAACAGCCATAAGAGAACAGTTAGGCAAGTCAGCCTAATGTTGAGGTGCTTCATGACCAACCTTTTACTAAGGCAGATCCGGGTCCTTCTTCTGGTGGAGTTGTTGGTGTAGGTGGAAGACATGCTGATACTGCTACCACTCATGATGATGAACATGTTAATGCTCAAGAAAGAATAAATATGTCTGAAAACACCTCTTTTCGCCCTTACACAAGTCCCTCTCACCCCTCTTGACCCTCGTGTTCTCGTTGCAAATACGATGAGTGCAAGGATAAATAGGATAAACTTTGAAAAAGTAGAGTCTATCTCTAAAGCTATCGAGGAATTCAAATACAAGAGGTGTGTCATACCATCCAAGAAGGTGAGGGAGTCACACACTCTTACAACGTTGGTTAGGAGAAAAAAAAAGCAATTAGAGATATACTCTCCACTCGGAAATCAAAAGAAATTATAATTTCTCCCTCTCCAAAAGCTGTTAAAGTTCAGGGGCCAGTCAAGAAGGTGGACATATACGTGAAACTTGGCGCCGAATAGAATAGGGATCTGTGACAAGCCAAGAATGCCAAGCCAGGTGCACCAGATTACCCCAGCCCTCCCTTCCCCCCCCAAGACTTTCAGACTATGACTGATATACGTATGCCGTATGAGGACAAGGTAAGTTTACTTTTCCTAACCTATACCTTCTAATCTACCCCATGAAGAAGAATCTACGTAACAGATTTCATATCTGTTGCAACAGTTGGGTATACTGGTGCAACTGGTAGTGGTTCTGTTGCAACTTATTATCCATCTGTTGCATAAGTTACGTTGGATTATTGATTCAGAGAACCCTATGCAACAGATGGACCATCCGTTGCATCTTTACAATTACTAACCTATTTAAAAATTGACTTCTTAGCTCACAACATATTTACATAATTCTCTGCCTCAGGAGGAAAAGATAATTAACGTACCAAGAAGCTTATGATGCTGTCGATAGGATAATGGACCTTGACTTCTGCAAGAAGCTCAAGGATAGGTACGATCAACTTAATGGAGAGGTATCAACTCTTAGCGTGGGACTTGATTTCCTAGTTCCTACGTTGGTCTTGGATGAAGAAGAAACGTTAAGATATGTTAGAGGGGACAGGCCAAATCCACACGACAAGAGCTGGACCGAGGCAAAAAGGATTCTTACAGTCATTAGCGTGAACGTCATGCATTATAGGGCAGTTGAGATACTACTCGAGGAGGGAAAGATCAATGTTTATGACTCCAACGTACCTCTCATCGACGAATTCGATCTTTTTCTCCTCGTGGAGCCACTGATGGTGCAGTTGCCCATCTTGTTGAGGGAGAGTAAAATGATGAATCATTTGCCAAAGGAAGTGTTGAAAAAATCATGGGATTTTGAAGGTTGAAACATGGGAATGATCCTTTCAAAAGATGATGCCGCTAAAGCGAGCGGCTCGCACGCTCTTGCACACATCGAATGTTTGCTGACCGGAACAAAAATGGATGAGCCAATGACTTTTTTGTGCGACAACGCTGTGGCAAACCTGCAAGAGGTCTGGGCTTATGGGGTACTAACTGGAGAACTGGACGCTTGAAGCCTGTGTATATAGAAGATCCTATGAAATAAATTTTTTTAATTTCAAGTCACCCTTCACTTTATTACATGTACATGTAGTGGCAATAATTTTTTTGATGAAAGTTGAGATTTTTATAATGCAATAGATTATATTGTAAATCTGTTGTAAAATATCGTTAATCCGTTGTGGCAAATAGTTTATCTGTTGCAATAGGTTGGTCATCTGTTACATTACGATGATGTTATTTCTATGAATAATCTAATAATCTAAGTCTAATCTGTTGCAACAGTGGGAAGACCTGTTTGATAATTTCTAACAGATGACCTAAATTTTACAACATATGCCTAAATTTTTTTTTTATTTTCCAATATTTACGCTTGAATATCCATATGCTCGACAACACCAAACCAGTAGCAAATATACACACCACCATGAAAATTTTAGCAATTAGGCTTGAATATCCATGTGCCCAACAACACCAAACCAGTAGCAATAACGACAACAATGTAGTATATTCTTGCTCGATTTTGTTTCTCTTCAGAAGCCTTGACTTTGTTCAACAAACCCCAGATTACATGATTTGCTTGTGAAGGGTGTCGTTCTTCATACCAATCAAAGTAATCGCATCCACCCAATTTCTATAAAAAAGAGAACACAATTACAAAATAATTATAAGTCAATAATTAATCAATTAATTAAATAAAAAAATATTACCTTTGAAATCTTACAAGTAAAAAACCTACGACCCGGATTTTGTTGAGTTCAAGAAGTCTTTAACAAAGCTTAATGACCGCACTTACTATATCGAAAATCTTTATCACAAAAAATAGTGGAAGATGTGCTCGACATTGTCAAGCTCAGTTGGAAAAAAGGAAAGAAATAATTTGAATAGATAAAAGAAGATAATGATGAAGAAGAAAATTTTGGAATTTAGGGTTAAATTTTAGGAGGAAGATGAATATATAAGACAATGGGGGGAAAAATGACCATTGGGGGCCAAGTGACGGCAAGTCAGCGAAATGTGCCAGACTGACACTGACACATTTGATGCCTATTTTATTTTACGTGTTTAAAATGGACACTGTCTACTTGATGCCTATCTTATTTTAGGTATTTGAACTGAACACCGTCGATGGGTTGTGCCTTTTTTATTTCAATTGAATTCACTTTAACCTTTTTACACTTAGTGACAATTTTTTATGTCCAACGAAAGTTGAATGTTTATAATGCAATAGATTCTCCATCCGTTGTAACAATTATCCTACCTGTTCTGACATATAGTTTATCTGTTGCAATAGGTTGGTCATCTGTTGCATTATCTCGATGTTTTTATCTAAAGTCCATCTGCTGCAACAGTGGGAAGACCTGTTTGATAAATTCCAACAGATTACCTACCTGTTGCAACATATGTCTAAATCTATTCAATTTTTTCAATAGATATGTCGTCTGTTGCAACAGATACATTATCTGTTGCAATATTTAAATCTAGTATTCCTTTTCAATTAATAAGTTCAAATCTAAGGAATAAATAAAATTCGTAGATAAAATAAAATAAATCGAACCCTTCATATAAGTCAACGAATAAATAAAATGTAAAAAAATTATTATGGGTACAAATCTCAACAAATACATCAACAACAATTTAAGTATACTGCCAAGGATTGCTTTGATTTGACAAGCTCAAGCTATAAAGATCTACTCAGTATGGGAAAGTTGTTCTTCATCTGGTGCTATGGAATTCGGATTTGCTCGTTGTGGATCTTTTTAGTCGCTTACGTATGATTTCTGCGCTTTCTATTCTCCGTATTTTCATAAAAAGAGTAGCATATTGTCAATGCTGTTCAACAGTAGCTTCTTCTACATCCACCTGGAAAGCCAGAATTGGTCAATGCTAATCACAGAGATACAAGAAAATGAAAAAGGATAACTCATCTCTTTTAGCAAATCAAACAGGTCTTCCTTCTATTTTAAATTATCCTAAATAGATTATATTTCTGTTGCAATAATGAATCAACTGTCGGGATAAATTTCTACATGAGGAAGACCCTGTGTGATAATTTCTAACGGATGAACTATCCGTTGCAACATATGAATCATCTGTTGAAGCATATATGTCATCTGTTGGTACAAATAAAAATGGTACAAAGAGCTGTTTGATTTGCTAAAATAGACGAGACATATGTTACACCAGATAAAGTATCTGGTGCAACAGGTTAGTCAACTGTTGCAGCAGATGTATATATCTGTTTGATAATTTTCAGCAGATGTGTCATTTGTTGAAACAAATATGTGTCTGTTTATTTTGTTAGTTGGAAGACATATAATATATTCACCTTCTTCAACTCGTGTTGCTCTCCTTTGTACATTATACATTGCTCAGTGCAACACACAAACAGAGGAGTTGCAATTTTACTTTTTTGGATGCTTGATGATGCCCTGGAAATCACTCTCCTTCTCCTCTTAGCCCTAATCTCTAATGGAGTGGATGAAAATAAAATCCTCTTTGATGGAATGAGACCCCCCTTAGATGTAAATTCCTTTACAAAAGCAGTTAATGCATTAATAGCATTAATCACTACATTATGTTTCGCATTGCAGTCTTGACATTTGCATGTAGAACATTCGATGGGAGAGGCAAAATCTGTATAACCAGTATGATCATACTCATAATGGTTTGCTTTAAATACTGTAAGAGGAGCATCATTAGCACCAACAACAGCACCACTACCACCACTAACATCTCCATCACCACTAAGACCATCATCAACAACAACAAGCCCACACTCCAAAATTGTTTTTCTTGTAATATTTGTTGCTCCAACCAATTCCATTTTTATTTTGTCGATGACCTTAGGGTCCGATAAAGTTTGCACAGATCGTAAAGTAAGAAAAAATGACATCTTCAACTCTCGATTGGTCGAAACTAGCGACGAATACACAATCTAGCATAAATCATTACATATATTAGAATGATGATTAGATCATTCAAAAAAATCATTAATTAAAAGATAAATTAATTATAATTATACTTACTGCATCTTTCGGGGGGTTGAAGAGATCAAGAAATTTTGCACTTTTATCAGTTTTGGCCCACAACCATCTCAAGATTCTTGGACAGGAAACTCCTTTCTGGTAGTTCACTTGTTGTCTCAAATAAGGAATGACTTTAAATGTCCAAACCTATAAAATAACGCCAATAAATCAAAACCATTATTGAGCAAAAAAAATGAATGATATCATAATAGAAGAAAGAAATATTTACCATGAAAGCCCATGGGAAGCCATATAAGTTGACTGTCTTTGACGCTAACGGAGTCAACAAATATTTGACAGTCATTTTAAAGCTTTCATACCCCCAAGGATAGCTGTTAAACCCATCAAGATCCTCGGAGAGATTTATTAAACCGAGGCTCATGTTGTTGTTAACGTCTCTCGCCCAAAGAATATTATGTACAAACCAAACTAAGCACAATGACTGCTTGTGATTCTTTGAAAGTCCTTTACCTTTAAACGCTTCTATCAAATTTTTATTTTTGAAGCTTGGACCAACAATGGACACCAGGTTATCACGATCACACGACTTGCCTTTGCCTTTTTTGGGTGTGCGGGGTGCTTTTTTTGAGTTAGAATAGGTATAACTTGAGAAAGAGGATAACATTTTAGTTCAGTAACTATGGCAAACTCCTTCCAACCAAAACAAATAGGCATGCCACAGTAATTTATCCACACCTCATCCATCTTATCTTTATTTTCATACATAAACCTACGCTTGAGTAGTTCATATACCATTTTCATTTGAAAATGAGCATTGTTGTCCTCCGGCAAATCAAGATATTTCCCAAAGCAACTGTCCCTGAAATAAGCATCCAATTTTTGTTCTCGAAGTATTTTTCTGAAGGTGTCGAAAAATTTTCCCATGGCTGACTTAACCACAAAATCATCCGTTAAATCTGCGGCACCATCGCACTGCATTCTCACAGGATAACGATCAATGCTGAAGGCTTTGACCAGTTCTTCGGTGGAAGGGCTATTAACATCCGCATCATCTCTTTTGAAACATCCCTCCTCCCCATGTTCATCATATTTTGCTCTCGATTGAGATAACGCTTGTAAAGCAAGCTCATAAAGTGGTAGATGTAGCCTAGCCGCTTCACTTGTTCCTTTACTTGGACTTGATTCGGTTTCTGTTCTTTTGAGAACCATATTTCTAAAATTAGCAGGAACATAAAATAATATATTATTATTGATTAATGCATCATTAAAAAAGAATAACAGTAAATCAAACAAGCAAAATAGTAAAATAACAGTTGAAACAAATCACCGATCTGTTGCACCAGGTAGTATATCCGTTGCAGCATATAACCAAACTGTTGCAGAGGATGAGTAATCTGTTGCAACAATACAAAACATATCACTCATCTTTTAAGACAAATGAATGGTCTGTTCAACATATCACACAACTGTTGTGACATCATCTGTTGCAACATATGAGTGATTTATTGGAACAGTTAAATAATTTGTTATGACAATACAAAATATATCACTCATCTGTTGAGAAAGATGAATGGTTTATGCAACAGATCACACATCTGTTGTAACATATGAGTGATCTGTCAGAGCAGTTAACTAACCTGCAGCAACGGCTGAGTAATCTGTTGCGATAATACAAAACATATCACTCATTTATTGAGAAAGATGAATGGTCCGTGCAACAGGTCACACATCTGTTACAACACATGAGTGATCTATTGGAACAATTATCAAAGGTCAATATTGTTTATATTTTTTCCAACATAGGGTCGTCTATCGCGGCAGATGAATGATCAGTTGAAAAAATCAAGTCTTGAACATTTTCTGTAGGAATAGTTGATGGGATTTTATCCAATTAGAGGTTCATCTGTTGCATCAGATCATTAATCTGATGGTTCTTCCATTGCACCAGATGGTTACTTAGTTGCATCAGCTTTTTTATTCGATGCTTAATCTGTTGCAACATATGGTAAAGCTGTTGCATCAGATAGTTAATTTGTTGCATCAGAATTATAATCTGATGGTTCCTCTGGTGCATCAGATGGTTGATCTGGTGCATCATATAATAAATTTGTTGCATCAGATGGTTAATATGTTGCACCAGATGGGTAATCTGTCGGAGGAAACAAAAAATAGTAGCACGATTTTGTTTAACAAAAAATAATAATTTCACCATTTTTACCAAGAACAAGAACAGAACAGATCAACCCAAATTGTCGTTTTATTTTTAAAAACACAAACAATAAAAAGGCCATTTCAGACCGCATTTTAAATTAGTACAACAAATATTAAAATTGTTAACCAATACTATAAGAGAAATTGGCTCAAGTTTCTCGTTTTCTTCAAAACTAAAAGGGTCATAAATTTTTACCTGTGAAAAAAGAAAAGGAACGATGAAGAATTTAAAGCTGTTGTGGTCGAAGAGCAAGGCTGTCACATCGATTGAAGGTTGAAGTCGAAAAAGAACTCGAAGCCCAACTATTTGTAGTCGGATGTTGACGTCGCCGAGGATTGAAATGAGAAATTTGCAGAACAGTTGGTTGGGAGAAAGTTGAGAGAAACTGTCGAGAGAGGGATGAGAGAAAGGTTGATTGAATTAAAGAGGGGAACTCGAAGCCCAACTATTTATCGCCGGAGGTAGAAGTCGCGGGGGATTGAAGGGAGAAAAGAGGAGAACTCGAAGCCCAACTATTTATTGCCGGAGGTAGAAGTCATCGGGGGTTGAAGGGAGAAATTTTGAAAAACTGTTGGTTGGGAGAGAGTTGAAAGAAGCTGGAGAGAGAGAAGAGAATGGTTGATTTGGATTGAAGAGGCGTGTGGGTTGGGTTGATTTGTATTTTTGAAAAGATTAGAAAGTTTTGAAAATATTAATCAAGTCCACAATTAACTTAATCAAGTTTCTTAATGATGTTTGACCCTATCTGTTGGTCAATGTCACCAATCCTTCATTCAAGACTTAAAAGACACCTTTCCTTCAATTTTCTCAAGATATCTATGAGAAGGTCACTATATATTCAAACAATATAGGTTTGAAACAAGAATATTATTTGTTAAAAATAAATGTAATTATTCATAGTATTTTTCTTTCTTGAGAAAAATAAGTTTGTTACCTTAGTGATTTCTTTATCAAAATACAAATTTTCGTAATATAGTCTCGTTAAATAATAAATCTATTAATAAAACTAAAAAAAATATATCAATTTTTTTGACGCAAATGAAAAATAAAAATTTCAAGATCTTGCTTGAGATTATTATGATTTATTCGTTTAAAATTTTAAAATTTTAGAGATAAATTCTATCTCTTTTTTATATTTAGTATTTTATGATCCTATTTTGACTTAAATGTGAATGTTGTAAATGGTATAACTAGAACAATAATATTTTTTCCTTATATTTGGTCTCCTTTCAATATTCGTATATAGGTAAATATTTTTAATAAATTCAAATTGATTTTATCTATTTTTTTCTCATTTTGAAGTAATTTATTATGAATTATTTGTTATGAACTATTCAAGAAATTATAATTTACTGAAGATTTTAACTTACATTTCATTAGTTTATGTTGGCTTATCTATTGGTCAATGAAATATTTTTTTATGCTTTACTATTTGATAAATTTGTAAATCTAAATTATTTTTTAATTTATCTTTATTCAATAGTTAATTTTACTTAAATATTATCCACACATCGTGCAGGTATTAATACTAGTTTTATTAAGTTGTAAGAACGCGTACCTACTCATTCGGTTTACGCTGATTGCGACTTTCTAAATAGGCGTTTAGCCATTAAAATGAAATTTTAAAAATTAAATTTGATCTTATTTTTGTAAAGAATGTTTAGAACTTAAATATATTTTATAAGAAATTTAATTTAATCCTCTGATTATTAAAACTGACAAAATATTAACTTGACTAATTACTTGAAATATGTAATTAAATATTTTCTAAAAAATAATATTTCAAACTTGATAGTCAAATAAATGTCACAAATTTGATATTATATACGAGCTACTAAATATTTTTCACTCATTCTAAATTTTAAAGTTAGAACTGAAGATAAAGTTGTGTTTGATTATAATTTTTGTAAATAATATTTCATTGTTTGAATGTATTATATATATATATATATATATATATATATATATATATATATATATAACAAATTCATTTTGATAAAAATAGAAATTTAGGATATTAATTGAATATAATGAAAGTGGAAAAAAATTGGATGTTTTGAAGTTATATTTATAATTTTCATGATCAAATATTAGTTTTCAATTAAAAAAATTCAAAAACATATGAATAATAATTCTTATGGTCAAATCAATTCAAAGTTCTCTTGTTTTGCAAATAGATTTCCCGTCCCCCCCTTCCCATCCCCCCAAACCCCACCCCTCATTTTTCTTTTCTTTTATTTGTAGAATTAAATAATTTACATTACGACCTCAATTTATTTCTAAATTTTCCAAAACTGAAAAGAGAACAATGTAATGATCCAAAGAACACACTCAAATTATAGTGTCCGAAAATTAAATGTCAATAACGTAGCAAGTACTAACGTGCTATTGTTATTCAATTGAATATTTATTCTTTTGTTTACGAATTTATATTTTTTTCTTACTCGTTCGTTACCGATAATTAATTTCTTTCTTCAATTGTAAATTTTCTTTACCTCACTATTCATTTATCACTTTATCTTTTATCCTTTACCTTTTACTAGGAACTAAGGAGTTGCTAAAAAGAAAGATATTTTTTAAAATGAATTAAAAAAAGTAAAAAAATTAATTAGAATGGAAGAAGTGTAAGCTTTAGGAATTTTCAAAAAGTAAATCAATTTTCTAATCCTTCTTTTAGTTTTTTGTTTAGCAGGCGTGTGTGTGTGTGTGTTTGGGGTTGGGGAGGGTGGGTGGGTGGGAGGGGGAAATCTTTTGCGGCGAGGAAAGTGTTTGACAAGTAGGAGGTTGGCATATCTACCCTGCCAAACTTAAGTTACCAAGTACCTATCAGCTTTTGGTATCAATTAGGCCTAATTACAGTTCTTCTCCAAAAATTTCATGAATATTATAGAAAGGTACTGTAATATAAATATACTATATTTAATGTACATATTTCATGTATGTATTATAAACACAAGTATAAGACTAAAAAGATCATAAATATGAAAAAATCAAACAATAGTAGTTTTTTCTTCATAAAGTTAAGAAATAAGCAATGTGCATCATTTAAATATATATTTTTTACTTTAAATTAGATATTCATACTCAAAATTTATTGTATGCATGAAGTTAATGATGATTACCATAAATATTTTGATATTTTATTTTGGACATAATAATTTCTTATAAAATATTATTACATAATATTTGATTGTGCTGTTATAGAAAGGTAATTTTACAAAGAGCGTACCACTATAATAAACGATATTGTTGTTATAGGTAGAATGCCATTATAGAGAAGTAAAAATATAACGTGAAAAATTAGTTTCGAATAAAATCAGACCGTTATAATTAAATATCATTATAACAAGGTGACATTATAGACATGTTTGACTAGAGTAGTTACTATTACTCGATTTATCAAATTTACAGCACAAAATATTTATTTTTTTGAAAAGTTTTTCTTACAAGTTCGATAAGTAATAGTCAAATTAATTGCAATATTTAAGATAGAGATAACTGATAATATAAATGAATAATTTTTTCGATACATAGTTGTCACTGTTGGGTTCTAATAAAAGATGAATGAGAAATGGAGGGAACCTGAAAAATGAATTGCTCCTTTTGTTGTTATAAAAAGAAGCATTTCTTTTTATATTGTGGTGGAAAGAAAAGTTTATATGCTTAAATATAGAAGCACCCATTCATGTTGATAAAGGATTGAGAAAAGGCATTAATCGCGCTCATCGTCACTTACTCCCTCAGATTTGAATTTAAAAAATAATCGATCGAGGGATGATATTTTTAGACCAAATTTATTTGAACTTAATTGTTTAATAAATATTTGATCCAAAATTTTTGACCCGAATTTTTCCCGCATGTGTGGCCACATAAATGAATGTATGGTCCGCACACATAATGCATAATAAAGAATTGTGTTACTTCAACTTTCTATTTTGGTGTGCAGAGGGATATGCGGATCATATGTGTCACGATCCAAAATTAAGAAATCGTGCGGACACCTACTCTATTCTAATTAGATAGGAGGATTCTTACCACCCAACTAATTATTATGCGGAAATTTAGTAAGATTTTATTAAAGTTAAACAATTTCAAAAGGTAAAATCAATAAGAACTTAAAGTCTTTACAACATTTATCTACATAAGCCAACAACTTACGACGTTACCCAAGAGCTGATCTAGAAATGTACAAGAGCTTCTACAATGAAAATAGATAATAAGAAAAGACACAACTTCGACATAAGAAGGGTGCAGAAGTTGATGTTGGATGATCGCTTCTCCTCACAAGAAACTCCTAATCAACCTGCAACATATCTCTATCTCAAAAAAAATATAGCAAGAGTAGTATCATTCCATCACAAGGACTGATAGGCATCATCGATTGATCATGGTTAGATCACCTAAACATTATATAGAAATAGCAGAAAAAATGACAATTCATATAGCAGTTCAACACCAAGTAACAATTTTTATTTCCAACACTACTTTCTTAGTCTACTTTCAATTATATCTTATTAGTTGAGTTGATCAATTTAATTATGATCGAACCAATCAATTTTCGTCTAATGAAACCAGCTTTCTCACTAAACATGTGAACATTATCCAACTAGAAAACTCCTTATATCTCCAACTCTAGAATTAACCTATGTCTATGAGATATTGACACTACACATACACAACTAATATATCCCTCATAATCAACTCTATAAATCGATAGTGGCTATAATATACCTATATTTTTAACCACAATTCTTCTATTTTTCTATCACATTAAGACAACGTCACAATAATTATAAAATATAAAGTTACACAACTCATAAAATATCTCAACTAATAGTTAAGCACTATCACACTTAAACATAAATTAAATATGAATAAAGTAGTAGTATAACACACGGCAAGCAACTCCAACCAATACTTTACCATCTACATATAACCATTTAAACAACCAATAACCTCAACAAGACCAATCTTCACCCTAACAAAAATTTCACAATTACAATCACAAATGTAAGTCCAACAACAAAGTGGAGGGTTCTATGATTCCTCTAAATATCACAAGGACAATCATATCAAATTATTCATCACTTAATCATCTCACAAAATAGTGTAATGCTACCTAAAATTACTACAAAATTTTATGATGTGTAAATGAGAAATTAAATGACTGTGCACTACAACAATGGTACCATCATCACTTTCTCTCCTTAAATTTATCATACATATTAAGGGGCCTAATCTGCCCAATGTCATGACCTACACAGACCTTCTTAGTTCATGTAAAATACCAATATTTTGAATATGAATAAATAAGTAACATATATTGGTGCAGTACCCGACCCACTGAATATTATAATGTATGAATGTCAAATTAAATATCAACCAAAATATAATGCAGAGCCCTAATTATGCAAGTACATACTTTATTTAGAAACTTAGTTAAATTCAAGTTTATCATTTCATGTATACAATCAATATCTACCAACTCACAGAATCACGAGTATGTTCGAAGACCAATTTACAAACACTCAACTTATGAATAGGAGTGAAATTCATATCAAGTCTATAACTATAATTTAAATTATAATTACACCTATGATCAATTCGATTCTAACCTTGTCTAAACCGTACTCAATATTCATTCACCCTAGCATCATTGTTCTTAAACCCTCCTAACCACTACTTTTTTTATTGTATCACTCTAACTAAGTATCTAGGCCAATTTATTAAATTGCATACTCACAAGGTTCATTATCAATACATACGAACACTCAAACACTTGCAAT
Source organism: Capsicum pubescens (assembly GCA_030864215.1). Classification (NCBI taxonomy): domain Eukaryota; kingdom Viridiplantae; phylum Streptophyta; class Magnoliopsida; order Solanales; family Solanaceae; genus Capsicum; species Capsicum pubescens. The sequence continues at coordinate 150,544,045 of CM061543.1, read as the reverse complement.
TAACATAGAAATCATACAACATACCACATTCAATAAAGAATTTACATATAATCACATCAACACTAAATTAACTCCTTTTATGAGATTTCATCATATTTTATCCATCCAAACACCACATCTACAGGCCTAAGCATGATTTCTCCCATCAAATCTATATTTCTATTAGATTTTTCTAATCATAGTCTACTACTCATAAATCATAACCTATCTCAACGCCAAGCTATTGATATGAGGTGCATTAATCCATGTTATTTGATTCTATTCTAGTAGTTCTGATGGAGAATTCATGAGCCTATAATTAGGATGCATCATTCCAAGGTTGTGCCTTTCTGTCCTAGTAGTTTATGGTTTAGTAATAGCCCTAGGATATTTTTTGGAGGACTTAGTCATGTTAACATTAATACAGGAAAAAAAATCTTAAAACCCGAGTGGGATACTATTGAGACCCACTACAGTGGATCAGACTTCACTACAGTAGGTCCACTGTATCATGCAACGGGTTGTTAAGCAGTCATAGGTAGTCGACTCATCCCCTTTTGGATTTTGTTTTAAAATTCTCAATACCCCTAACGATAGCTAATTATGACATTAACTTGGAATTAATGTAATAAATTTAGATATTTATTTAATTATTTTTGGTAATGACAAATTGAGTTATTACATCATTAGCTGATATGTAGACTATATCTCCTCCACATATAAGCTTTGCATTTCTTTACCTTTCTAATTTGGATGAATGGAGTGCTCTTTGGCCATAAAGGTTGATGTGCAGACCATACACTCATTTATTGATACTCGTTTTGTCTGAACTGAAATTCAAGAGGAGGGTAAATTAAAAAATTTTCTGGGAGTATAATACTGACTCTTCACAGTCGACTCGCTTGCAGATCAGTACACTTCACAAAACAGATTAGATTTAAAAAAATTAAGCAAACAAATAATTTAACATAAAGTAAAGACACAGAAATTTATCCTGGTTTGGAACACCAATGTGGTTCCTGCTTTCAGTCCCTTTGGGTTTCAAAGTTTCTTAAGACCGTTCAATATCGGTTCGAGTACAGTGATGGAAAACAAGTTTTGAAGATTTATTTTGCTCTTCAGATCTTGTGACACAGCTTCAGTTGATGTTACAAAGTTGACTCGATCCTACTCTTTATATAATAATTGTAAACTAAAATTTACAAAGCCTTATGAGACTAAGATTGAGACACTTTGATATTCTTCTTTGAAGTTGCATAGTATCTTTTTTCTTCCGTTTTGGATTTTATAGTTATCCGTTGTATATACTTCTTTTATTCATAAGAAAACCCAAGAGATTTCTTCTTAATCAAGGATTTGAGTTAATTCCTTGATTGAGGGAGTTTGCACCTTATGGTATGTCCATACTTGGTGTGGTTTTTCTTTCTCACATCTATATATGTCCATGTAAGTAGTGAGATCTTCCTTCTTCTTTGATCTTTTCATGAGGTGCATCCAATTTCCTTGTCTATTGGGATCCTTAGTTTATATGATTTTTGTTGCCTTGCCAAGCGATATTGTACTTTTGATGTGGCTCGATATTTAGCACGATATTCTTTGAGAGAATATTCCTTGCCTCGTATGAGATATCCTCCCATGATTTGAGATCTTCAATGTCCTTTGTGTGAGGTCTCCTTCCATCATTAGGGATCTTCAATATCTTTGATGTGGCTCCATATTTAGCATGATATTATTTGAAAGAATATTCCTTACCTTGTGCGAGATATCTTCCTATGATTTGAGATCTTCAATGTCCTTTGTGTGAGATCTTCTTCCATCATTAGGGATCTTCAATATCCTGCAAAGTTTACTTATTATTTTGTCATTATTAAAACATAAAATATAAATATAGGAGGCTAACAATCTCCCCCTTTTTGATAATGGCAAACAAGCATAAACATCAGTTAACTTCCCTGTCTATCACTGTAGTCAGCTTGCTCCCCCTGATTATAGGCACTTCTAATGTTCCTGTCTTTCTCCCCCTTTTGGCATAATAAAAAAGAACCACAGAGTAGCAAAAAGAGCAATAGACAGATAACAGAGATTTAATCTATTAACTAACAAGTACTAGACAAAACAAACAGTGTGGCAGCTAGTGTATTAAAAATTATTTTACAACCCAGCAAAAATAAGGGACAAGACCCTCTTTTGAAAACCAATTTTTTGGTTAAAAACTGACAAGAAAATTGGAATAAGTAAATGAGGTTTTTGACCAAAAATAAGAATCATAATTCATTAAAGCTGAGACTACCAAGTCTTTTTCTAAGGTACCAAAATCTTTCTTCTAATAGGGGTTTTGTTAAAATATTTGCTATTTGATATTCGGAGTCAACAAATGTTACAAAAAATTACCATTTTCTACATGATTTCGAATAAAATGATGCTTAATATCAATGTGTTTGGCCCTAAAATAATGCACAATATATTTAGATAAACTAATAGCGCTGGTGTTATCACATAATATGAGAACAAATTAAATGGACAAATTTAAATCAAATAGTTGATGCATAATTCATAAAATTTGAGTACCACAACTTCCAACGACTATGTATTCGGCTTCAGTCATTAAAAGAGTAACTGAAGTTTGCTTCTTGCTGTGCCATGAGATCAAGTCATCACTAAGAATTTGACACGTTTCACTAATGCTTTTTCTATCACTTTTATCACCTACAAAGTCAGCGTTTGAATATCCAATTAAATCAAAATAGGAAGAACAAGGGTACCTAGTCCAAAGTCTTGAGTTCCTATGAGGTATCAGATGATCTTTTTGATGGCAGTTAGATGAGACTTTTTGGGAGTTGATTGAAACCTGACACACTTATATACACTAAACATGATATCTGGTCGACTGGAGGTCAAATAAAGTAGTGATCCAATTATTCCCCAGTACATACTTTCATTAACATCCTTCTTAAACGAGTCTAAATCAAGACTTGTGGATGAACTTATCAAAGTTCTATAGGCCTTTTCTTTTTCCATACCAAATTTTTTGATGATTTTCTTGTGTACTTAGCTTGATTGATGAAGGGACCTTTGAGAGTTTGTTTGATTTGTAATCCCAAGAGAAATATGAGCTCTCCCATAAGACTCATTTCAAAGTCTTCTTTGATCAAATTAGCAAAATTCTCACACACAGAGATGTTAGGACTACCAAAAATAATATCATCAACGTAAATTTACATAATAAGAAGATTTGAATCAAGCTTCTGTATGAACAGGGTTGTATCAATTTTACCTCTTTGAAAATTATTATTTAGTAAGAAAGTACTCATCTCTCATACCAAGCCTTTAGAGCTTGTTTGAGACCATAGAGTATTTTTGACAATTTAAAAACATGATTTGGATAAGATGAATTTTCAAACCTGGGGTTGTTTTACAAAAACTTCCTCATGAATGGAACCATTTAAGAAGATGTTTTTTTTATGTCTATTCGATATAACTTAAAACATTTGAAATCAGCAAAAGCTAATAAAATTTGAATTGATTCTAACCTTGCCACAGGAGCAAAAGTTTCATCATAATCAATACTTTCTTTTTAGAAGTAGCCTTGAGCTATATGTCTGGCTTTGTTTCTGATAATCTTACCTTCTCCATTCAATTTGTTTTGGTAGGCCCATCTAGTTCCAATTACTGAGCAGTTTTTGGGCCTTTCAACCAGTCTAAACTTGATTTCATTCAAATTGGTCTAATTCTTCCTTCATTGCTTCGACCCATGATTCATCTTTGAGGTCCTCATCGATTTTTTCTGGTTTAATTTGAGATATAAGGGCAACATATACTTGCTTTCTCAATGATGCTCGTATTTGCTTCTTATTATCTAGATTTTCGATGGTAAATTCATTTGGATAGCTAGCATCGTGTTTTCATTCTCTTGGAACAGTCGGTTTGACTATTTATGCTGTAGGAGTCGACTCCTAAAGGGGTATAGTCGACTCATATTGTGATGGCTCAAAGGTTGTGCTAGCATTGACTTCAGATTATAGATCAGTCACCTATTCTTCATCAATATTCAAACTCATAAGAGGGAGATTATATTCATCAAATACAATATGTATAGATTCTTCAAAACATAAGGTTCTTTTATTGTAAGCCCTGTAAGCGTGGCTAATGGGAGAATACCCAAGGAAAATACCCTCGCCACTTCGTGGATCAAATTTTTCCAAGTTAATCTTACCATTATCTTGGATAAAGTATTAGCATCCAAGAGGATGAAAGTAGCTAATATTAGGCTTATTTCGTCTCCATAGTTCATAAGGCAGTTTTTGTAGAATAGGTCTGATCAGGCATCTGTTGATGTGACATGTTGTACTTATTTCTTCTTCCTAAAAGTGATCTAGGATATTATGTTATAACAACATGGTCCTGGAAGTTTCTTGGAGAAACCAATTCTTTCGCTCCACCATACTATTTTGTTGAGGAGACCAAGGCGATGAGAAGTTTTGGGAGTATCCGTTCTTAGCACAGTATTTCTCAAATGCCTTGTTTTCAAATTCTCCTCCGTAATTACTATGAACATAGGTGATGAAATGTCCAGCTTCTCTTTGTACTTTTTTATGAGAGAGACACCTCTTTTGTCGTATTTGATTGAGCAATTTTTGGATTTGAAGAGGACTCCAAAAACAACATCACTCAGCTGACTGATGCTAAGCAAATTATGTTTAAGGTTGTAAGACCATGCAAAATTATCTCGTAGTCTGAGCCTTAGAGCGTGCTCAGTGGAGTGTAAATCCAACCCTAAAAGGTTGAGAAGTATCTTCCCAAGTGAGAAATATTTTAAATCGTGTAGAATTTCCCTAATATTGACTTTTTGTCATGTAGATCATTGAATAATCTTTCCATTGATATCAATTTCGTCAAAATCCGGCATCAGACGAGGAAGTTATGGCCATTTTACTGAAAGCAGTTGGAACCACCCAGGTGCGATGGCCGGGTTGATGGACCGTCGAGCTTGCGACAGATCGTGGCCCAGCCCATCACAACCAAGGCAGTGACTCCCTTTCTTGGCCCAAGTGTGACGGCCAGGACGACGGACCGTCGGGTTTGCGATGGACCATCGTTGGGACCGTCGCCACTGAGGCAGTGTGGCCTCATCCTGGCCAACGTGCGACGGACGATCCGACGGACCATCAATGAGTTCAGCGTATTGAGGTAGTGTGTTCTTTTTCTGATTGATGTGCGACGAACGATCCGACGGACCAGACTAAGCGATGGACCGTCGTAGCCCCCGTTCAGTATTTTTAAGTCATTTTTAAAAGGACTTTTTGGTCCTTTTCCACTCTTTTCAGCCCCTATTTATATCCGATCAAGGATCCCAACTTCATTTCTTATCTTCAACATCAAAAATTAGAGTTTCTACAAAATCAAAACCCTTCTTTCTTCTTCAAGAAAAAAATCAAGAGAAATCAAAAATCTCTCCAAGAGCCTTCAAGAAAGAGTTTCCTAAGGTATGTAGATGTCGATTCTTGGGTCCCTTTCATCCAAGAAGCTCAAGAACCCTTTTCTAAATTTCAAAGATCTTATGTTTATGAGTTTTTATGATTTATATGAATTTAAATTGGAGTTCATGCTATTATTGAGTTTTTAATTCATGTTTTGTTGATGAGGTTTCAAGCTTTAACCCTAGTATGTGATATTCATGTGATGTTCATGATAAACCCTCTTCAAGTTTCTTGTTAAGTGATGTGTTCATGTCAATTAAGTGAAGAAATTATTGAATAAGAAAAGCATGCTCCCCATATGTTTGATAAAATACTTATGTGAAGGAATTAGAGCCATTATAGCATGTTGACTAGAAATCCCCAATTGTGTGCAAGCTCATGCATGCCAAGTGTTTGTTGAAAAGCCTTAGTGAATGAATTGTGATATGACAGCATGAAATTCCCCAATTATGTGCTCTTCGATACATACTAAGACTTTAATACATGCTGAGTGTTTGGTGTAAGACCTTGTTGAATGGAGTATGAGCCAATAACATGTCTCCCTATACTATCACATGTTTATGATTTCTAAATACTTGAAGAGATGCTTTAGTGTAGGGGTGCCAAAATGGATAAATTATATGGTTATCCACCCGTTTTATCCATGTTAAATGAGTTAGGTATCCAACCCATTTAATAGTGGGTCAAATATGGGTCAATCCATATTATCCATTCTAAAATATGGATAACCCATGGGTATCCACCAATTACACTCTCCTTAAAGTATGACATGCGTGAAGATGTAGCAATATCTAAAGTATAGTTATTAAGGGTGTGTTTGGAATGAAGAAATTTTTTTTCAATTTTTTTTTTAAAAAATAATAGAAAATATTTTCCATTTTTTGAATTTTTATTTTCATAACTTTTAATTATTTTTTTTGAACTTCATTTTTTTAAAAAATAACTTTTTTCATTTAATTTATTTCAGTCTTGCTACTTCTCCGGACTGCGTACATCTTACCCTCCCCAGACCTCACTATGTGGGAATAAACTGGGTTTGTTGTTGTTGTGTTGTTGTTTCATTTAAATTATTTGAACCAACCTTTTTTTCTTTTTCTTTTTTTTCTATTTTTGTTTTCTTTTTCCCTTTTTCATTTCTTTATTTTCGTTTTTTTTCTCTCTTCTATCTTTAATGTCTATTTCTCTTTTTTCTTCTTTTTTTCCTTTTTTATTTTTTCTTTCTCATTTTTCTTTTTATACTCATTGATATAATTGTGTTTGTATTTTATAGTTTGCACTTAGATGAGTATTTTTATTTTATAGTTCACGCTATTATTTATATTTTTATATTTATTGATATAATTGCATTTGTATTTTTATTTTATAGTTCATACTATCATTTGTATTTTTATTGATATAATTGTATCAAATATGATACATGTTAATATAACTTGAACTATATAAATACAAATGGTACTTGTTTATATACAAATACAAATGGTAAAATTGACATACAAATACTAACGATACTTTTGTATAAATGATGCATGCATATTTGTATATTTTAGACTCAAACAAACACAATAAATTCATACACTTGTTTGTGTACAAATATAAATAATAAATTATAAATATTTTAAACTATTAAAATACAAATAATAAATTTATTTGAAGTATATAGTATGTTACATATAAATATAAAATACAACAACAAAAAATGAGAGAAAAAAATAATAAAAAAAAGAATAAATGAACAAAGCAAAATGAAAAAGAAAATATAAAAAAGGGAAAATGACAAAAAATGTAACAAAATGAAAAAATAAATAAATAAAAAATAAAAAAAGAAAAATGGAAAAGAAAAAATGAGAAATGAAAAATGAAAAAGAAAAAAAGGAGAAGGAAAAAAGAAAAAAAAAGAAGAAAAAATAGTTGGAAAAGAAACAAAAGAAAGAGAAAAAGAGATAGTTAAGGGAGAAATAAAAGAGAGGGGTTATGGAGTTATTTAATTAGCAAGAGAGGGTATGGATTGTAATTAATCGAAACTTAGGCTAAATTTAATAATTAGAAACTTTTGTTTGCTAAGTCATGTAGTTTTTCTTGTAATATAAGAGAACTTTTGTCCTTACTTAATAAGAAGTAACGGATAATATGCATATCCATATTATCCATTGGGTTTATCCATAATCAAATATGGGTTGGATTGCATATTTTATCCATTTTCACATGACCCACTTTTGACCCGCCCATATCCGACTCGACCCGCCCGTTTGCCACCCCTACTTTAGTGATTGTGATGGTGAATGAATGTCCATGATCTTGATTATTCAAGAATGGCTATGTTTTACTTTTATGTCATCGAGTCCTGGGGGTATTTATACACGACAAATTAGCTGCAGTCTAGAGTCAGTGTCAGTTTTCTCGATAATCTCAGTCAAGCCACGATTCTCAGAACTCAGTGAGTTATAGAACTCTGTACTCCTAGACAGATATAGAACGTAAGAAATCTCAGTAATCTCAGTAATCTCAGTGTCGCTAGTATTCTAGCCTCAGTTCAGTACTCAACTCAGATCTAGTAGTAATCAAGTGTTCAGTTCAGTCCTCAGTAGTATTTGAGTAATCTATCCTGAGATCAGTATCATTTAGTCAGACAATGAGATTTAGTAATATTCCGTCAAATACGGAACCAAGTAAATTCAACATAACTCAGTCAGATCATTCGAGAAATATGATCAGTAACAGATTCAACTCAATTTAAGTTCAGTTAAGAATCCGTTTAGAGTCTTTCTATTGGGAATAAGAGCTAGCACCGAGTTAGTGCAGGGATGGCGGTTCCCCGTTAGAGAGGCAGAGTCGTTAGGAGCAATCCCTAAACTCCAGAACTGCATAGCCAGCGCAGGAGCAGGAGTCACCCGTTAGAATAAGGCTTGAATATTATACTGCCTTAGGCTCGACTTCCTGTGAGGGTCACCCATTATAGAGGCTTGACCAGAGTAGAGGTCTTTACTCGTGGCATGGTATTGACACCCTTCTAGTTGGGGTTACAGGTTGGACCCCACCAGTTCAGATTTGGGGCATGTCGATTAAGTGAGCACTCCTACGGTTGCAGTTTCAGTATCAATCTTCAGAGTAGAACTCAAAAATCAGGACTGTCAGATACAGTCATCTATCTCAGTAAGGAACTCAGATAGTTCCATTGACTTATGGACCACCCGCTAGATAGGCATGGTCCCACATAAAGTCATTGAGTAATCTCATTATCAGATCCAAAGATCACCCGTTAGATAGGCTTGATCTCAGTCTCAGCTTCAGTTAAGTAATCTTATTATTAGATCCAGAGATCACCCGTTAGATAGGCTTGATCTCAGTCTCAAATTCAGTTGAGTATTCTTATTATCAGATCAAGAGATCACCCGTCAGATAGGCCTGATCTCATTCTCAGATTCAGTGATTATTCTCATTATTAGATTCAGAGATCTTCTGCTAGATAGGTTTGATCTAAGACATGATCATTTATCATCATTGATCATAGATTAAGGGATTACCCATTAGAGAGGTTTGATCTTAGATTCAGTCAGCCGAGAGTCGTAAGCTCAGAGTTCAGTCATTGATATGAGTAGATTCAGTTAATTAGTTTTAGTATCATCAGTTTTTAGATCACTCGCTAAATAAGACTGATCTCAACTTCAGTACTCAGTTATCGATATCAGGAGATTCAGTTATTCAGTATCTTAGTTTTAGTAATGAGTTCAGATGGCAGTAAAGTAGTATTTGAGTTTCAGTATTCAGATTCATGATGATTTTAGCTATGGTTTGTGCATTCATACATATGTTTGCATTCAATATTCTCATGATTATTCAGTTAAGTAATTGTTCATGCTTAAGCCCTTGCATTTAGCCTTACCTCATCTTCATACTCAGTACATTCTCGTACTGACGCATTTGCACTATGGTGTTTTATTTGACACCATAGGTTTAGAGGTACGAGATTCAGAGTACCCATAGTAGCTCAGTCCCAGTCAGCAACAGTAGACGTAGCAGTGAGTCCTCTTCTTTTGAGGATGATCCTAAGTTTATTATTGCATCATGTTTTGTTTATTTTTAGTAGACAAAGTTAGTTGGGGACATGTACCATCAACTCTACCATTCAAACAATTTAGAGGCTTTTTGGACAGATGTATCAGTATTTAGTTTTTAGTTTTGAGTATTTTTAGATGTTTTGAACCTAATGGCCAGGTTTTGCATTTATTATCTGTATTATACAATGCTCAGATACAAATATCAGTAGAGGGTTAGCTTGTGGTCCTTCGAGATCATGAGCACTGTGTGACATTCCGATTCCAGAAAATTGGGTCGTTACAAAGGTCATCCACTAGATATACTTCAATGAATTCACATGATGAGCTGAGTTTTACTGAGCCAATTCCGATGATGTTGCCTTAACATTGTCACTGAATCTGACTGATCCATCATCTATTTTCTTTAGAGTTGAGAACCTCAAAGTAGTTGCTATAGAATGTTACATTTATTGGCACACACTGTACAGTTTTATTGCTGATATTTATAAGATTTTTATTCCTTTCACTCTGTCAGGTACCATCTTAAAGAGCAATTCAAATGTAAGTGCTGAGCATTCCTTCCCTTCCCTGATCCATTAACTGATTTCATTCATTGAATCATGCGAGTTAACTTTGTATATCTAATGTTCTGTGTATCAAAATATTCTAATCTAAAAGAAAATATCTATCTTTTAGGTAAAAAAATAGAAAGCATTTTCTAAGAACATGAAATCTATTGGTAGAATAATTGATTGCAGTGCAACAACTTACATACACACCGAAGTTCCTCAGGAGACGTAAAAACATTTGGGATCTGATGGACAGAGTAAGTAATAATAAAATCTACAAGTATAAAAGCAACTAATGCTGAATATTTGTTTTCTCGGGTTCACTGCTCATTACCATTGTTGCTGATACCACTTTTTTTCATTCTATCAGGTACCATCTTCAAGTGCAATTCAAGTTTAAATGCTGAAATTCCATTTTTTGCTCCCAATATAGCCCTACTGACAAATCATTTTCCAAGTATGACATCTCCACCACATCAATCTCTAAGCTCTGCACACACTTACTCACGTAGAAAGAAAAATGCAGAGTCGTCCAGTAACTCTGAATTTGTGTCACCTCAACAGAAGCTTACATAAAAAATTGTTCACCACTATAAAGACTGTGAAGTTTACTACTCTAGAGATCTATGTTATGAGCAACACTTGAGAGGTAACAAGCACAAGGTATCGAATTTGAATATGTAGGATCAATGCGGGGGATCAAATTTGAATGGTGGGTGCCACAACTCAACTTGATCGAGATTGAAGTGAATGATGAAGAGTTTTTGAAATATTTTGATATACGTTTATATACATTTTGTTTTGTGTGGAACTTGGTACAAATTTTTATTAAGTTGTTTTCTAATTAGTATGTAAAAGACATGTTTTTTTTGAAATCAAATCTATCACTTCAATTATTTATTAGCTAATTGGTGCGTGAGATTATATATAAATATGTATGTTTATGTAATGTGCTTAGTGATGTATACATTTTGATCAAGATAATTATTTTTCAATCAGAAATTACGTACTAACATTTTATATGCCTAATGCCATTTCTGTAAAATGTGGCTTGAACTATCAAATTTTAGGCAATATTTCTACACTTCAAAAGTGTGGCTAAAACATGCTTACACTTTACAAGTGTTGTCATAGAGGATTTATAAAAGGCTACGTTTTTTAAGTGTGGCTAGTAATAAAAAAAGGCCAAATTTTTAAGTGTTGTTATAAAGATGCTACAAAAGGCTACGCTTGTGAAGCGTTCCTAATAGTAAAACAAAGGCAACATTTTTTAAGTGTTATTATAGAGGTGCTACAAAAGGCTACGCTTGTGAAGCGTGCCCAATAGCAAAACAAAGACAACACTTGTAAGTGTAGTTTTATCAATTAAATGTGTTGCCAATGATAAGATGGAAAACGTGGCCTTTATACCTTAATGGCCATGATTTTTAAATATAGCTGATATTGCAACACTTGAAAAGCGTGGCCTTTGATCAAAGTTTACACCTTTTTAGGCCACTCGCTAAAAAGTATTGCCTAAAGTTCGAAAGTGTATCCTTTGATCAAAGGCCATACTTTACAAGAGTGGCCTTAGGAAAAAAAATATTATAGTGAATTGTAAACTAAAAGTTACAAAGCCTTGTGAGACTAAGATCGAGACACTTTTATATTCTTCTTTGAAGTTGCGCAGTATCTTCTTTCTTTCATTTTGGCTTTTATAGTCTTCTGTTGTATATGTTTCATTTCTTTATAAGGAAACCCAAGAGATTTCTTCTCAATTAAGGATTTGAGTTGATTCTTTGATTGGGAGAGTTTGCACCTTATGGTATGTCTATATTAGATATGTCCATACTTGGTGCGATTTTCCTTTCTCACATCTATACATGCCCATATCAGATATGTCTATGTAAGTTGTAAGATCTTCCTTCTCCTTTGATCTTATCGTGAGGTGCGTCCAATTTTCTTTTCTATTGGAATCTTCAGTTGATATGATTTTTTTTACCTTGTCAAGCGATATCCTACTTTTGATGTGGCTCCATATTTATCACGATATTCTTTGAGAGAATATTCCTTGCCTTATGTGAGATATCCTCCCATGATTTGAGATCTTCAATGTCCTTTGTGTGAGATTTCCTTTCATCATTAGGGATCTTCAATATCTCTGATCTGGCTCCATATTTAGCACTATATTTTTTTAGAGAATATTCCTTGCCTTGTGCGAGATAAACTCCCATGATTTGAGATCTTCAATGTCCTTTGTATGAGATCTCCTTCCATCATTAGGGATCTTCAATATTCTGCAAAGTTCACTTATTAGTTTGCCATTATTAAAACATAAAACATAAATATAGGAGGCTAACATGAATGAGTGAGTCCATTTTTAAGAACCATTTCTTTTCTAAAGTAGTACTTGATGGTCTATATATACACACACACATATGCACACATATGTTGATTCCTTAGACATTTTATACAAATATACCCTCTACACTTTTTCTTCTTGCACTTTAAATCCTTTAGTTTGATCTATTATCGTTTAGTGAATTAGTTGTTCTCTGGCATTTGTGGTACCGCTACACTGGTGAGTAAATCATTCTACTCTAGAAGGATATATTTTAAAACCTCAGGTACATTGATGGTTTAAAGACACACTATGAATTCAGTAAGCTCAATTTAATCCTTTCATTTTGTTTTAATATTTCTAAAAATAGTTTGAATTTTATTTTGTTGTTCACATTTATATTTTGAATACAAATTGAATAATAATCTTAAGAAAATTATTTACATATATTTTGATCTGTATTTTATTTCTGGAGATTAAAATCTTTATGATTTTCTACTATATTTAAACTTTTATTCCAAACTGAAGAATATAAAAACTTCAATAGAAATGTTAAAGTTCACCATGTTAGTGATTCGAAGAATATAAAAACTTCACCATTAACTAGAAAAAATGTGAATAAAGATAAATTCTTTATTGTTAGTATTCTGTTATACTAAATTATGTGTCAAATATTGACGGTAAAAATGACAAAGAAATTAATATCAATTTTGGAACGGAAACTGCTGCAGCAACGTCTATTTCCTCATCAAACCATTCAAATATTACTCATGCAATGACACTGGTAGAGAAACTAAAAAGTTTTCAGGTGTTAACTTCAAAGGTTGTCAAAAAAAGATTTTTTTAATGACCATACTAGAATTACAAAGGTTAAAAAATGAATATCCTCCTGTTCCTGATGAAGGGATTACGAAAAATTAGCGTTATATGGTACTTGAGCCCGGGACACATTCAAACTTATTGTACAAGGGATACATCCAAAGTGCTTTGGAGAATGACTTGTACAATATATATATTTCTACGAAAACTTCAAAATAACAATGAATAACACTTGAAAAAAGTATAGAATTGAATATGCATGATTAAAGAAGTTTGTAGCTATCAAATTTTTTGACTAAAAGGTAGAGGATAAAATTCGGTTGGAGCGCAAATTCATGAATCGTAAGTCCCTTTTCACGACCTTACTATTGAAGGTATGGTGATAAATGAGGTATTTAAAGTAGTTGTGGTAATTCAAAAGTAGAATCCTTCTTGAAAGGATTTCAAGAACTACCTAAAGCACAAACACAAAAAAAATCACCAGAAGATCTTGTGATTCGAGTCAAGATAGATGTTGATTTGTAAGTGTCCACCACTATAACAATAACCTAATTCGACACTTGGTCCTTATATGAGGAAATAAATAATGATAAGAATAAAAAAATAAACAAGAGTAAGGAAATAAAACAGGATGTTTAAATAAAAACCTACTTTCTTAAGGAAATAAAATCATGACCTACCCAGTGCAATTCACCAACAAATTTTACTAGAACATGGCAATAGTAAGATTGCAGACTTTCTCTTATATTCCTATGGTTTACCTCTTAACATCATTCCCTTGAGCTAATAGAAACACCAAGCTTCTCTACAACACACCAACTATAGCCTTCAATCAACTAACTCTAGTCAACCCACCTTGGCTAACTCTAGCGCAACTATCAACTACCTCTAGTTGATATACCTCCTAACAAAAAGAGTCAAATAATACACCTATACTTTCTTCTTATAATAGGAATATATTTACAATTTAGCATAATTACAAAGACTCAAACAACAATGGACTACGAATACTAACTTGGTTGAGAGCAAGTCCCTTGTTGTAAGAGCTTTGAGCTTAAAGAGATGTGATGGTTTTTGCTATAACGAGTGATCCTTTTAAGGATATGCAAAACTTAAACTTTCCTTCTCAAGATAATGAATATATATGATGAGAATTGGGAAAGAATCCTTCTCACTAGTGGACACAAAAGTGGAGAATTACGATGCACGCCCCATTATTCTGCTGCCACTACCAGATAATACAATACAACTGGCACATAAGACAATTTTGTACTACTATATTTACGGACACTAGTTTACGTAAATGGTCCTTCTATTAGGTTTATTAATCACCAAAATATGACATTATAAAAAAGTCTTGAACCCAATATTTTTCTCCTTTTCGATGATGACAAACACAAACTCGCACTTCCCCCTTACACTAAGATTTATCCGAACTCTACTTTAACCAAGCACCTTTGCTTCCCCCTCTCACCAAGGACGTACCAGTTCTTTTTTTATGATGACAATCAAATAACTAATATAACAACAACAGGTTCAGAGAGTTTTCATACTATCAACATTTATCCCTTCTTTAGTTTATCCTACCATCTAGGCGAACCAGATCCCTCATTAGTTCCTTCTATCACCGACATCTCCCTTATTAGTTCCACATATCATCAGCATCTGCATATAATATACTTTTTTGCTTTTTTTGTCCCTTTTATAAGTTTATCAATCATCATATACAAGAATAAGTCTGCCAACCATGTAAACCATGAATAAGATGTTTGACCCCCTTTTGATGATGACAAACTTAAGCCAATAGTGGACCCAGATTAGGATGTTTTCCCTGACACTAGCCCTCATTTTTGTTTCTCTTATCACTATACTTATTCCCTATATGTTCCCCCTTTTGTGATAGCTAAAGTTTCACAACCAATTACTACCTCACATGATTTTTCCCCTTTTGGCATCGTTAAACTGATTAACAGTAAAATAAGGAGAGGTAAATTATTTTAGGTTAACTCATTAATACTGAGGTAATAACAACATAAACAGAAAGTTAAGAGCACTGAAGCAAGAAGTAGGAAAACACTAGGTAACATAATATGTAGTAAAGATATAGTGAAGAAACTAATACCGAATTCATAAAATATAGACAAACATATGCCATAACTAGACAACATAGACTTTTGGAAATATAGGTTAACATACAAAAAGATAAGAGACTTAGGAAGGGGGCTTGGAGAGAGACTTGAGAATCATAGTCAAACGATCATCAACATCACTATGAGTTCTGAGGATCATATAGGTTAATTCATCAGTCCATTTGGTAAGCTGAGTATTTTCTATTTTTAAAGCATCCACGATGCAAGGTCCCTCACTAAGAATAAATTTAGTTGAGTGATCTTGGCATCCCTTGTGGTAAGTAGAGCAGTCACTCAATCCACTTTTGTATTTGCTCTATTCTAGGCAGAAATTTAATCTATCACCATCGAGTGGTGTTCCACACCACCTTCTTTATAGTGATTTTACATTTCTTCAGGATGGTAATGGTGAACATTTGCTTCTTGGTCTATGAGACTCCGTCTTCAAGCAGTACTTTGAAAAATTCAAATAATTTGTTATGCAAGAACCCATAGGGAAGTTCATTCTTACTGTTCTTAACATTTACTATCAAGATATTCAAAGAATTTTCCTTATCAACAAGTAGCCCTTCATCACATGATTTTTCAATTATTTTCTCAACCATTGCCTTGGCACTAATTTCTATACTAGAACCTTATCCATGAACAGTCACTGATTTTGGGTGTATTTATACGCCTAAGCATCATAGCTTACCCATATTTTAGCTAAATTTGGAGAACAAAGTTCCTAGTTTCTTATGTTTTTACTCTACTTCTATGTAATTGAGCTAACTGATGTGATTAGCATGATTTTAGGTATTAATGAGGTAGATGGAGATATAATGGGACTATGAAATGCGGATGACATATGACACAAGATAAAAGTAGTTTGTTGGACCAAATGTGGCACCTAGAAACTATGTCCAAGACTAATTTATCATTTATAATTAGTTCAGGGATTTAGAAGGCAAATATGAGGGAAAGATTATTAAAAAGACTTGATGCTGAATTTTTATCATTATTGAATATTCTGTATTAGTTTTTGAAGAGGAGAAGGGTGGCTTAGCTTGGGAAAGAGAGAAAAATATTTTTTTCTCTTGTTTTCACTATTCGCACACCAAGATCATCTTCTATTTTTTGGTATGATGAATATTTCTATTGTGATTCCTGTTTTATTCATGAGTAGCTAAGTTTATTAGTTAGGGTTATGGAAGCCTTGTAACATACAACCTATTACTTTAGATTTTTTGAATTCATTATGTTTTGATCTGCTTATATCATACTCTCTTAGTTTATCTTTAATTCTCATGGTTGCAAACATAGAGGATATGCCTTAAAACTCAACTTGTTCGATAGAAAGGTTGAGGTTCGGAAAACAGAGTAGTGACAAGAAAATAGGATTTCCAACCCTTATTTCATATGTTAATGCCTTAACAGTATTAACTACTTGGAGATTTCATATAGTTTTTGTAAACACTTTTAATTTGAGAGAACTAAAGTGAATTAGTCCTTGATGGTTGAGAAATACTAGGATTATGTTATTAAATACAATAGGTTACTCTGTAAGCACGATGCATGTATGAATTCAAAAAGTCCATAGTTAGAAAGTATTGAAAACTACAAGGTGGACATAACCCTAGCTTTCTATTTCTCTGAATTTGAATACTACTATACATATTTCATCTTGTTAAACTGAAACCATTAATTTATGAACTGAATTAAATTCCCCTTTTTATTTTATGGAAACGAATGATTAAAAGTCAACTAATCTGCATACAACTTAATCAGTACCATATTCCCTGTGGTTTTCGACCCAAACCTAGTTGGGTTCTATATTTGACAGCGACCACTTACACTCTCGTAAGAGAGGTGTAATTTGGGCGTATCAAATTTTGGCGTTGTTGCCGGGGAATACGGTTGTCGATTGAGTTTATGTGTGTTAATTGACTGTTAGTCAAGTTTCCTTATTTCATGTTTATTTGTTATTTTTGTTAGTTATAGGCTCATTGTTGTTTATGCCACAAACCAGAAGTTTAGGAGAACCATTATTACCGTTCAATCCTGAACCTTATCTCATTGAAAGAATGGCTAACCAATAGGAAGCTGAAAGATTAACCGCTTTGGCTAATGCTCAATTAAATCAATAAAATGCAGATAACCCAAGTTGGTACCTAATCTAGATGAAGAGGACCTGGGAGATGATGATTTAATTGACCCGGCTAATAGGAGACGTGCAGCGGGAGTAGTTGCACCTGTAAATTAAAATCTTCCATTAAGATGAAAACTAGATCGCCAAGATGTGCAGTTTGATATTAACAACGATGAGGATGATTTAGATGGAACTGAAGCTATAGGGGCAATCATTCTACCACCACTAGATCCTAGGGTGAAATTCAACATCACCAGTACTATGATCCAGCTACTGAATTTAAAAAGACTCTTTGGTAGATTACCTGGTGATGATCCAAATCTACATTTGGTGAATTTCATCAATATTTGTAAGTCATTTGATAATCCTGGAGTGGGACAAAATTCTATTCGTTTGAAATTATTCCCACTGTCTCTGTCTGGAGAGGCAATAATGTGGTTGAATGAGCTAACTCTTGATTCTATAACAAACTGGAGGCAATTGAAAGGAGCTTTCCTAGAAAGGTTCTTTCCGCCCTCCAGAATGTTACAGTTGAGGGATGAGATCATCAACTTTAGGCAATTGGCTAATGAAGCTTTGCATGAGACTTGGGCGAGATTTAAAAAGAAGTTGACTCAATACCCAAAACATAAGACGACTGATGAACACTTGATGGAAACATTCTACAGAGCTTTGAACTCACTTACAAAGCCAATAGTGGATAATGCTGCAGGAGGAGCTTTTATGGAGCTCACATTTACTGAGTCTATGAACATGTTAGAAAGAATGACTAAGACAAGTAGAGCTTGGCATACCAAAGATTCTGTGGTAGCAAGCAATACTGGGTCTAATGTAATATTAGTAGAGCAGCATAGGAGAGAAGATGAGCGTGATTAGGATATGACTCATATGAAAACCCAGATAGATCTACTCACAAAACATTTGCTATTAGGAAATATAAAAAAGGTAAAGGTTGTGGGGTCCCACAGTAAGGAAGATAAATCAAACACCAAGGAAAAAGCTAACTACTTGTATAACCAGGGGGGTTTCCGGATCGTTGGTCAAGGAAACCAAGGTTGGAACCATCAAGGAGATTGGAAGAATAAAAGTGATAGGAGTGGACTGTATGTACCTCTTGGAAGCCATGATAATGCTACCACTAGTTCAGGCAAAATATCCATGGAGGACATGGTAGAGAAACTATTAAAGGGAGTTGAGGCGACCAATTCTGGGGTGACTACTATGAAGAGTGACATATCTTCCATGAGTCAACTAGTAAACTCGCACTCAATCGCTATTAAACAACTGGAGTAGCAGATAGGCCAATTATCCACAATATTCAACCAAAGACAGAATGGGATTCTACCAAGTGACACAGTTCAGAATCCCAGGACTGATGGATTATGTATGGCCATTACCACTAGGAGCGGTAAGATGTTATCTAGTACAAGATTGGGAGCATCCTCTCATACTGATATGGTCTAAATGGATTGGGAGATGGTTGATGAATCTTCAGTAGTGCCTGTGGAGTTGGGAGGTTTCAAAAAAAAAGTGCGGAAGTGAGACAACCACCTAAGCCGAAGCATGTTAGTGATGTGGGGCAAGGCATAAGAAAGAAGGTAAAAGTTGCTCCAGCTGAAATCCCAAGGCCACCACCCCCATTTCCACAATGATTAAAGAAGAAAGAAGATAAAGAGAAGTTTAACAAAATCATGGCTATGTTGAAGCAATTGACAGTGAAGTGCCTTTAGTTGAAGTACTGGAATAAATGCCCGGATATGCTAAGTTTATGAAAGATCTTGTGACGAAGAAAAGAGAGGTAAGCTATGATCCGGTGGATAATATCCATCATTGTAGTGCTATTTATACAAAGTCATTGGTGCAGAAGAAGGCATACCCAGAAACATTCACCATCCCTTGTACGATTGGGTCTCTGGATTTTGCTAAGGCCTTATGCGACCTGGGAGCTAGCATCAATCTGATGCTGCTAGCTGTTTATAAGAAGTTGGGTTTGAGAGACCCCAAACCTATAAATATTCGACTTGTAATGGCGGATAGATCGGTGAAAAGACTGGTCCATTCTACATGATGTATTTGTAAATGTGGCCAATTTTATATTTCCTGCTGACTTTGTAATTCCTGATTGCGAAGTGGACTTTGAAGTACCTATAATTTTAGGTAGGCCATTCTTAGCAACCGAGAGAGTATTAGTTGACCTAGAGTTGAATGAGCTGAAATTTAGGCTCAACGGAAAAGAGGTTAGTTTTGAAGTGTGTATATCCATGAAACAATAAAAGGAGATCAGTGTCTTTTCAATTGTTTATGTATTCTACAAAGATGAGTGAGATGTACCAGTTAAGGATAGGCCTGCTATGGAGATCATAGCTAGTTTGGTTGAACTTGCAAGCAAGGATGTGAATGACTTCTAAGTGGCTGGACTTGGAATAAAACATTTTCTTAATCCAATAAATGAGGTACAAATGGTATCATCGATGCATCTTGATGAAGTCTGAGTAGTCAAGATAATCGAGTCGTGCCGTGATGTTAAATCAGGCGCTGCATGGGAGGTAACCCATGATTTTATTTTCATTTTATCATGTTAAATAAAAATACAAAAATAAGAGTTGAGCTATGACTAAAACTACGGCGCTTGGTGGGTGGCAACCCATCCTTCTAATCATTTTGGTTGTTTTTGATTAAGTGTAGGTGCATGAAGTACTAAGGAGGTGATTGGTACCAAATTTGGTTTGGAATTGAGCCATATCAATGGTGGTAAGTTAGGAGTAGCAGTGACATTACAGGTAAGTTGGAGTGGTCAAATGTTAAGGCTCGAGTCATGATTTGTGTTAGAGTTGTGACCCAAATTATATTAATTTTCCCTTCAAAGTTTTGCGGTGCGACTTTATTTTGTGATTTTTAAGGAGGTCTGTGGTGGTAGCGTAGGGAATGGGATGCATGACATCCAAGTTTAAGTGTACTATAGGGTGTGTGGTGTCCAAGTTTACATAGGCCATGGCAAAGGTGTCACCTAAGATATAGCCTAAACCCACTGACTCAAGTAGGCGTTACCATGTACAACGCACACCTCAACTTGTGCAACACCTTATGTGGCGCACACCTTAATGTTGGTAATAACTTGTGCGTCGCACACCCAACCGCACACCCTCACTATTTCACTTGTGTGATACCTTGGGCAGCGCACACTTAAACTTGTGCAATAACATATGCACCGCACACTTACCTTTGTGCGATAACATGTGCGTCACACACCATACCGCATAGGTTCACTGTTTTACGTATGCGATGACCAATGCGGTGCACACTTAAACTTATGCGATAACTTGTGCACCGCAAACCCTTCCAATTTCAACATATATCCTTCTTTGAATTGGGTCAACCCGATCCAGATTTCATTCTTTCAATAGACTCTACACCCTAAATACCCAAATTCATCCTTATTTCACCCCCAAGCCATACAAGATTTCTCCCTCACCATTCTCCTTGCCCTTCAAGATTACTCTTTGCTTAACAATCTCAAGAATTTCCCCCTTTCTTCCTCAATCTTCCATCTTCAAGGTAAGTTTTACTTTCTTAACACTTAGTTATTGTGACCTTTTGTTATAGTTAATTGATTTCTCGAGGATTATGAATTAAATTCTTGCAAAGTCTATGTCAAAGAAGGATTTTGAACATCTTGGGAAGATAAGCACCATTGTTGTAGTACTTGAGCTTGTACATGTGAGTGAATTGTTCACAGCCAATATGGTAGTTGTGTAACCATTAGTTTCCATCTTATTGTGTTGAACATAATGTTGAGAAAATCGTGTGAAAGTGATGGTGTTCTGTATATCTTTATATGGTTGAAGTTGTAGGGCATGATTTTGTTCAAAAAGTGCTTCATTGAAATAGAATTGGGGAAATTAAAGTGAGTGAATTGTATTGCGACTAATATTGGTGCACCATATCAAAGTGTATGTCGGCGATGTCTGAGTACCCGACAATAACACTTAATTGGTTTATACTAACAAATTAAGTGTGAGGTAGTGACTTCACCACCTTCATCTTAATTATAGTTAGTTTCATTATGTGTGGCTGACATGGGTGATGTGATGAATACAAGAAAAATAGCTCCGATGATGATCTTCATGCAGGTGGCATGACTCCTAATGTGGATGAAGAGTACTACTAGCCAGGTTCTTTAGCTTGTTATTTGCACCGGGGACAGTGCCTAGATTAAGTATGGGGTGGATGGTTACTTTGCTGCTTGTTTTGTAAGAAATTAGTACCTTCTCCTTAGTATACTTCTGTGATAGGATCAGTTATTTTGTTTATTTTGTTTCTTGTTGGATGTTTGTTTGATTTAGTCATAGTTAGGTGTTTTTCTCGATGATGGATGGATGACGGCCGTCTTAAGAGAAAATTAGTCCTTTGTTGCATGTAAATTTTCTTGTGGATCACATGGCATTATAGCATGAGTATGCGATGGATCATTACGTTTGAAACATCTAGGCTCTAGTTGTGACTCTTGTTGTGATTGTTGGTTTTAGTTGAATTCATTTAATTGTTGGGTTGAGAATCTATAATGCTCCTAATTGAGTTGACCATGTGCCATGAGTGTGTAAGACTGTTGTATATTCCTTATTGCAATTGATTCTAGAACTTGCCTGGTGTGTGTGCAAAGCGAAATAAAGATTGTGTGTTTAGGAGATGATATAGGCATTTCTTTGATAGCTATTGTTCATGCCTTCTTTTAACCTACCTTTGCTCATTATCTTAGCTAGCCCAATTGAGCCTTTAGCTTGTTCTTTTGCTAGCCTCATATGTAGCCTAACCCATTCTTTAATAGACCGTAATTTGTTCCAAAATCTCCTAAGAGCTTTATGTAAAATCAATTTGAGTTAGGAGTTTGACAATAAGAGGAAAAAAGTGAAATTGATGCCCCAAAGTCTAGTTATTGGCGTGTGAAATTGATGTGGTTGGGAGTAGCAAAAATTGTTGAAAAAGTTCCAAGTTTTATCCCGGACATGTTATAATGAACCTGTTTTAGCCCTGGTCCTTCTTGGACATTGGCACCTCAACTAAGGCAAATCGCTTAAGTTGAGGGTGGCTATCATAGGGGTGCGTAATGTGAAATGGGTGCAAAAAAATGTATATATATATTTGAAAGGGTTGCATACTCCCACCATAATGTTATTAATTGACTTTAATGGGATGGGGTGAAAACAAAAGATATGGATAGATGAAAGTGGTGTAAATTGGTTCTTAGAAATTGGTCTTAGTTGCATAATGTAGTGTATTAAAGAGCTTAGGGAAGATAGTCACTATTTCTGGCCAAATTAGTTCCTACCCATCCTTTGGCCTGCATTACAACCCGTAAAAGACCTATTTGATCCAAATCTTAGCATTCTGATATTAGTGGAGCATTACACTAAGGGCAAGCATATGGTCATCAGTTGTAATTTGAAAATTCTTTGTGAGAGTGAGCGCAACTTGATTCTTGTACCCATTTTGTTAGAAATTGCATGATTGTGAGTAATTATGGGTAACTTGCTTGTTGTAAG
Source organism: Capsicum pubescens (assembly GCA_030864215.1). Lineage (NCBI taxonomy): Eukaryota > Viridiplantae > Streptophyta > Magnoliopsida > Solanales > Solanaceae > Capsicum > Capsicum pubescens. The sequence continues at coordinate 150,521,050 of CM061543.1, read as the reverse complement.
GGCACATGATTGATGAAGGTTGGGTAGTTTATATGATTTCTTTGCTTAAACGGTACGCATGAATTTTCCAACTTAATGAGTCTATTCTTGAGGGTAGGTTGTCTCTAGTAATGATCCATGAATTTACTTCTTGTTCATAATTGTTGTTTGAGCCTAGTTGAGCATCTTGTTTTTCCTTTGTGGGTGCTAAGACTTGTGTAGGATGCATAAATATATATGTTGTTCGAGGATGAACAAAGCTTTAAGTGTGGGGTGGTGATCTTGAGTGTATTTATACGCCTAAGCATCATAACTTACCCATATTTTAGCTAAATTTGGAGAACAAAGAGCCTGGTTTCTTATGTTTTTACTCAACTTCTATGTAATTGAGCTAACCAATGTGATTAGTATGATTTCAGGTATTAATGAGGTAGATGGAGACATAATGGGACTATGGAATGCGGATCGCATATGACACAAGAGAAAAGTAGCTTGTTGGACCAAATGTGGCGCCTAGAAACTATGTCCAAGACTAATTTATCATTTTTAATTAGTTCCGGGACTTAGAAGGCAAATATGAGAGAAAGATTATTAAAAAGACTTGATGCAGAATTTTTATCATTATTGAATATTCTGTATTAGTTTTTGAAGAGAAAAAGGGTGGCTTAGCGTGGGAAAGAGAGAAAAATATTTTTTCTCTTGTTTTCACTATTCGCACACCAAAATCATCTTCTAGTTTTTGGTATGATGAATATTTCTATTGTGATTCCCGTTTTATTCATGAGTAGCTAAGTTTATTAGTTAGGGTTATGGAAGCCTTGTAACATACAATCTATTACTTTGGGTTTTTGAATTCATCATGTTTTGATATGCTTATATCATACTCTCTTCGTTTATCTTGAATTCTCGTGGTTGCAAACATAGAAGATGTGCCTTAAAACTCAACTTGTTCGATAGAAAGGTTGAGGTTCGGAAAAGAGAGTAGTGACAAGAAAATAGGATTTCCAACCCCTATTTCATATGTTAATGCCTTAACAGGATTAACTACTTGGAGATTTCGTATTGTTTTTGTAAACACTTTTGATTCGAGAGAACTAAAGTGAATTAGTCCTTGATGGTTGAGAAACACTAGGGTTATGTTATTAAATACAGTACGTTTCTCTGTAAGCACGATGCATGTATGAATTCGTAAAGCCCATAGTTAGAAAGTATTGAAAACTACAAGGTGGACATAACCCTAGCTTGCTATTTCTCTGAATTTGAATACTACTATACATATTTCATCTTGTTAAACTGAATCCATTAATTTGTGAACTGAATCAAATTCCACCTTTTTGTTTTACGGAAATGAATGATTAAAAGTTAACTAATCAGCATACAACTTAATTTGCACCATATTCCCGGTGAGATTCGACCCCAACCTAGTTGAGTTCTATATTTGACAGCGACCGCTTACGCTCTCATAAGTGAGGTGCAATTTGGGCGTATCAGTCACATTACTAGGTCTTTGATTTAGTTTCTCTATTAAAGGAGGTATTTCCTTTTCAATAGCTATAACGGTACCTTCAGATTCTTTCACAGAGACCATCAGAGAGTTTGTTTGGGATATTTATGATAATGAAGTCAACTAGTAAGAAGAGTTGATGAGGGTTCAATATAATACGTATGAAGTGACTTAGATATTTTGAAATAGAGGGAAAGACTTGGATTTTTTAATAAATAGGAATCTATAAAGAGGAGAGAATAAGAAATAGCTTATGTGGCATGCAAATAACATTTTGAACTTTCCTAAGTATGTATGACAGACTAACCTTTGAGGGAACCAGGTCACTCTATGGGGTCTCGGTTCATACCTTGTATTTAGTCGGTATTTCTTTCTCTTGTTACTTTTCCTTTTCTACCATGCATGCATACCTGTAAGGATATGAGAGTAAGTTAGATCTGATGGAAAATTGTAATCAATCTTCTATCTTATTTGGAGATGACCAAGTGTTATAGGAAATAAATTCAATTTTATTGACCCAAGCTTCAAATGATTCTTTTAAAATCGGTCCTTGCTAAGTGGTTTAGTGAAGACGTTAGCAACATAATCCTCTATTTTGCAATGTATTCCAGAAGTTCTTTGACACATTTAGAGAACTTCACACTAACCTTCCTTTGTTAGATGTTTTCAAGAAAATCTTAAGTATGTTAAGTACTTGAAGGATATTCTAACCAACAAGACAAAGATGGGTGACATTAAGATGGTAGCACTTTGTCAGGACCCAAAAACCATAGGTCATGGTGGCACTTGTGGCGGCAAGAGTTGACAAGTAAGCTTATCACCCAAACTGATATTAAATAAAAAAATAATACCAAACCAAGGCAAGACCCCTGGAACAGAGTCAAACTATATATATATATAGTAAAAGCAAATATAAAATCAAGATACCAACCGAATCCTAAAATATGATGTCACAGTACAAGACTAACTAGTACAACTCGAGGTCAAAATACATAATATATCCAAACGGGAACAAAACTATACCTCTAAATACAAGTAAGACATAGTCTAGATAAGAAAAGGTAGAAGTCAACTCCGAATGCATAGATCAACATTTACCTCAAATGGGCTCCAAATATCGCTTGATTCAACTATTCGTGCGGCGCACTCGTACCTGGATATGCACTGAAAAGGCACAGTAGGGATGAGTACAGTCCATATATACTCAGTAGGTATCATAGTCCGACTGAGTAAAGTTGAAAATAAAGCATATAAACACAAACTATGGGCACGTCACCTGCAATAAAAAAATATTTGAAATGGTAGCCAACACCGTCCTCACTAATAATTCTATTATAAGCACATAAAATAAATATGGGTAGAAAAAGAAGGACAAGTATACACATACATAAAACACAAGTATAGAAAGTAGAACAAATGGACAGATATCAAGTGAAAGACAGAAATACAATCACAACATAAGCATAATATAAGAAGGGCAATGAAGATGATGATGATGTGATGCACGAGGTCATCGCACAACCTCTGTATACACCTACAAAGCTAATGCTTCCCAATATAGACCCATGGGGGGTTCGTCAACTCATATACAACCAATAATCCAATATTAATATCCATAACTCTTCTGATTACATACATCGATAGAGGGTTTTTAAAAATATCACATTTTCTGTCAGAAAAGCTAGTGTTCCTAGTATTTCCAGTATGTCTATGGTGGTACCAATGTTTTATGAATGAATATGATATAAGGATGTAATTCTCACAACCCACCAAAATGAGAATATCTAATATCAAACTAATATACCAACCAAGTGAGCCAAAATCCACTCAAATCCACTAACTATCCATGATCTAATAAAATACAGAAACTACCAAGTGAAACATGCAAGACAATGTCATTGATACCACATAATTCCCAAAATTTAGGTATTTTTTCAACCAAAAAGAGTGTAACCAAACATTAGATATCATTACCAGGCTAACAACATCATATAAGACTCCACATGGTCACACATAAACAAATAATATCACAAAACCACCAAATATTATCCACATAGACCCTCACACAGACACATAAATCACCTAAACATATTTTTCATGATACAACCCCATACCCATAGCATGATTTTACTTTATTATTAACTACCCAATGCCGTCTGAAGAAAGTTAGGCCATAACCTACCTCAGATGCCGAAAATCGGTCCAAAAAGACTTCAATCTGAAGCTTTCCCCCTATGAACGTACCCAGAACCAACAAAAATATACAAGTATAGAATCTACATATCAAAATAAAGTCAACAATACCTATATTGATCACTTTTGAATTTGGGTCAAAATGGACCCCGAAATAAATTCACAAAAAAGAAGGGTAAAAACAAATTTTTTGTTAAAATATATTTTTCATGATTAAAGGAACGCATAAAAGAAAATCCAAGTGAAAACGGATTAAAATTGGGATTTACATTGAACAAATATAATTTTTTAGGCCTTCCAGCTAAAATCCTTGAATTTCACCTTTAAATCCAAGTTTAAACAAGATTTAAATGATAAAGTTGAAGAGAAGTAGTTGAAATAGGTGTTTTGGAGCTTACCCATGCTTAGAAATGAAAGAAATTATTCAAAATCTCAAAACCCCAAGCTCCAACTCTAAAAAATGATGGAAAAGGCGAAAAATGGGTATTTAAATATACCAGGTGATGCTAAAGCGAACCATGGGATGCTTTAGCGGTCGACACTAAAGCGCCTAAGTGATGTTAGGGTTACAGTCTGCTAAAGCAAACCCTGGACCTCTTTAGCGGTGAGTGCTAAAGCGCCCAAGTTACCGCTTTAGCAGTACCTGCTAGGCTGCCAGGGCCACTATAATGCTAAAGGGCCGCTAAAGCAGCCTCCGCTAAAGCGCCCAGAGGGCCACTTTAGCCGTCACACTAGTAGCTGAGCACCAGCTGGAGACTTGAAGAATTCAAAGTATCCGTGGACCTCTCAGGATTTATCTAGAATCTCGAGAACGCAAACAGACTATGCTACCCTATCAAAATCGACGTTCCAAGCTTCGTGGCGATATCAAATTTTCTAAAAAATGTCATTTTCACAGAGTTGACCCCCGGATATCAATTTTAGAACTTTCTAAACCAAGGGTCGAAATGAGATATAAAAGCCATAAAACCAAACCGACCATGTTACCAACCTAAAATCAACGTTCTAGACCTACAGTCTGTTACCATCCAATGCATAGCTCAATAAATGTTGACCAAAGTCAACTATAAGGCTTTTCAAGCTACCTAAAACCTCAATCTCACTTAATTCACACCGAAATGCATTAGAAACTCTGCCAAACATCCCCACACCTCAAAAATACTACAATGCAATCACGAGGAGGTCTAAAATGATCAAATCACATAGTAATGAATATTTCACAAAAATCACCAAAATTTAGTCATTACATCATCCACCACTAAAAATCTAGTTTGTCCTCGAACTAAAGGTAAGGAAAATACCTAAACCAGAGAAAAGCTGGGGGTAACTACTAACTATATCAGACTCGACCTCCCAAGTAGACTCATCTACAGGCCGATGCCTCCACTGGACCTTATCCATAGGAATATCTCTAGAACGCAATCGTCTTACGTCTCTAGCTAAAATAGAGATGGGCTCCTCAACAAAAAACAACCACTTATCAAGCTAAACTAAATCCTAACTAATGACATGGGACTTATCTAGAATGTAATACCAAAACATGTAAACATGAAAATCTGGATGAACAACTGATAAATCTGGAGACAAAGCCAACTCATAATTCACATCACCAATAGTCTGAATGATCTCAAAAGGTCCAATATATCTGGGGTTAAGCTTGACCCTTTTCCCAAACCTCAACACGCTCTTCATGGGAAACACACTAAGGAAGACATGGTCACCCACATAGCCCCTCGGGGCACGGAGCCTTTGATCCGCATAACACTTTAACCTACTTTGATATGCTCAAAGTCTATCTTGAATAACCCAAACCCTATCTAAGGACTCACGAAGTAAGTACATATCTCGAGGCCTGATCTTAGAAACATTGATCTAACCAACTGAAAAACGACAACTCCTGCCATACAAAGCCTCAAAAGAAGCCATTTTAATACTAGAAACTATTATTATACGCAAACTCTGCCAAGGATAGATATTGCTTGCACTGGCCTCCAACGTCTATCACACAAGTATGGAGCATATCCTCCAAAAACTAAATAATTTGCTTTGACTGACTATTGATCTGAGGGTGAAATGTTGCGCTAAGATTAACCTGAGTACCCGACTCTTCTTGAAAAATCATCCAAAAGTGAGATCTGAACACTGAACCTAGATCTAAGATAATAGACACTGGCACCCCATGAAGATGTTCTATCTCATGAATATAGATTCGGGCCAACCTCTTAGAACTAAAAGAAACTTGAACTGGAATAAAATAAGCTGACTTAGTCAGTCGACCACGATGACACAAACACTGTCAGAACTACGAGAAATATGAGGCAACCTAGTCACGAAGTCTATAGTGATCCTTTCCTATTTTCACTCGAGAATGGGTAACCTCTAAAGCAAACCACTAAATCTCAAATGCTTAACTTTCACCTACTGACAACATAGGCAAGAGCTACAAAATTTGTTACATCCTTCCTCATACCACCCCACCAGTAATATTGTCTCAAATCACGATACATATTAGTCAAAACCAAATGGATAAAATATCTGGAGCAATGAGCCTCCTCCAAAATTAATCTAATCCAATCACCTACTCTCGACATAAAAACTCGACCATCAATCCTCAAAACACAATTAGGATCAAGAAAGGCTTCCTTAGCGTCACCACTCAACACCTTATCTCGAATCACTCTCAACCCAACATCATTAAATCGATGAGCCTAAATTTGCTCTATTAAAGATGACCTAGCCTCCACAAAAGCCAACACACACCCAGGTGTCGAAATATCAATCCTAACCATCTGGTTAGCCAAAGACTGAACCTCTAAGGCCAAAGGCCTCTCTTAGGTCAATAGATGCACCAAGCTGCCCATACTAGTAGACTTTCGAATTAAGGCATTCACAACTATATTAGCCTTTCTGGGATGATAGAGAATATTTAAATCGTAGTCTTTAAGCAACTTAAGTCAATGACGCTTCCTTATATTAAGATCTCGCTAGGTGAAGAAATACTGAAGGCTATGATAATCTGAGAAAATTTCACAACAGACTCCATTAAAATAGTGTCTCTATTATTTTAAAGAAAAAAACAACCGCACACAACTCTAAATCATGGGTAAGGTAATTCTTCTCATGGGGAAACTGACGAGAAGCATATGCAACCACCTTACCCTTCTACATCAACACAACACTTAAACCAACACCAGAAGCATCACAAAAAATAGTAAAACCTATGCCCTCCTTAGGCAAAGTCAGGATAAGAGATGAAGTCAATAAATTCTTGAGCTTTTGAAAGCTTACCTCACAAGCATCAGACCATTGAAAGGAATTTTTTTGAGTTAACTTGGTTAATGAAGTTGCGATAGATGTAAAACCCTCAATAAAACCATAATAGTAAATTACTAAACCAATAAAGCTGTAAATCTTGGTAGTAGAAGTAGGTCTAGCCCATTCATGAACTGCTGCAATCTTAGCAGGATCAAACATGGCCTAAGAAAGAGAAAGATTCCAACCAAAACTCACACTTAGAGAACTTAGCACACAACTTCTTATCTCTCAGTCTTTGGAGCATGATCCATAAATACTCCTCGTGATCGGCCTCACTCTTGGAATAGACCAAGATATCATTTTGTAAATAAAATAATAATAAAGGTGTCGAGATACGATCAAAATACCTAGTTCATTAACTCTAAACATGGCTGGGGCATTGGTTAACCCAAAAGACATGACCAAGAACTCATAATGACTTTGTTGAGTTTGAAAAGCTGTCTTCGAAATATTCAAAGATCTAATCCTCAATTGATTATACCCGAACCTCAAATCAATCTTTGAAAACACCAAAGAACCCTGAAGCTGATAAAATAAATCATTAATACGAGGAAAAGGTTACTTATTCTTGACTGTCACCTTGTTTAATTGCCGATAGTCAATACACATACGCATATACATATCCTTTCTCTTTATAAATAATACAGTCCCACCCAAGGAAATACACTAGGTCAGATAAATCCCTTATTGAATAACTCATACAACTGGTCCTTCAATTCTTTTAACTCTGCTAGGGCCATCCTATAAGGAAAAATAGGAATAGGCTTGGTGTCTGGCTCAACATAAGAAAATTCAATATCACGATCCAAAGGCATACTAGGCAAATCTGTGGGGAAAATATCCCTAAACTCACTAACCAGACTAACAGGATCTAAGAAAAGAGGTGAAGCAACACTAGTATTATCAATATGAGTCAAATATGACAAAGATCTCTCTCATCCAAACGACGACCCTAAAAGAAAGATATAACTCTCTAGGGTTCCAAATGAAGTATACCTTTCCAAGCTATTCTTGACATACTCCGCAGAGCTAAAGTCATAGTCTTAGCATAACAATCTAGGATAACATGATAAGGGTATAACCAGTCTATAACCAAGATGATATAAAAATCTTTCATACCTAACACAATCAGATATACCCAGGTCTCACACCTAGTAAAAGTTACACCAAAAGATTGGTACTTCTGATCCACCACTAAAGAGTCTCTTATGGGGGTAGATACATGGATAGGCACATCTAAAAGCTCCCAAGTGGAATCAAAACCTGAAGAAAAGTATGTAGACACATAGGATAAAGTTGATCCCAAATCAAATAGCATAGATGTAGTTCTGAAACAAATAGGGATGATACCTGTGATGATAGAATCAGAGGCCTTCTCCTCTGGCCTGGCAGGTATAGCATTGTAGTGACCACGTCCACCACTTAGCTGAGTAGCCCCATGACCACCACCATATGCACTACTAACTCTATCTCTCATAACTCTAGTAGAACCTATGCCTTTTACTGCTTATATAGGAGGAGCTCTAAAAACATAATGGGAACAATCCTTGGCCACAAGGCTAGTATCATCACACACATAGAAAACCCTATGGCCCGACTGCAAAAAAAAAGATATAGATGAACTGGAATGAACAATGGTTGCGGATGGACCAGAAGAACCACTGCCTGAACTTTGCATGGCTGCCTTCATTGGTCTACCATGATACCCGCAGAAGCCTCGATAATCTCTACCTCAAGAGATGTGACCTCAGATCTTACCCAAACGATGCACCTTCTAGGTGCCTCCCTGAGATGCTCGATAAATGGACTCAGTCATCTTAGAATAATCCACTATACTCTGAAATGATGCTCCATACCTACCATCTGATTCGTAGCAAGCTAAAAAGAAAAATCTAACCCTTTCACAAACTATTGAATCTTCTCAGACTTGGTGGCAATACTAGCATAAAAATACCTGGACAAGGCATAGAATCATGACTCATACTCTATAATAGTCATGGAGCCCTAATATAGATGATCAAACTTATCTCTCATCTGATCTCTCAAACTGAGAGGCATAAATCTATCCAAAAAGGCCTCTGTAAACTAATCCTAAGTAATCTCTGGTAAACCAAGAGTTCAATAATCAATAAGTGACCTACACCAATCTCTGGTTGTATATCTCAATAGATAAGTAGTATAACCAACCCCATGCGACTCAATAGACCTAAGGTTATAAATTTCTCACGACAATCCATCAAGAACTCAAAGGTATCCTCGCCTACAACACTATTGAATCTAGGAAGACCTAAATGAGTGCATCTATCAAACCTATTTTGACCCTCAGAAGACATAGTTGTAGTGTTAATAATTGGAGGCATAGTAATTCTGGTTGGATGAGAACCCATCTGAGGAGGCATAATAGAAGAAGGCTAAACTTCATATCTCGGAACACCATACTCTAATATAGGCATCGAAGGAGGAACTGCATTATGGAATACCATAAGTCGATTTTGGTATAACAGGAAGATCCATACTTGAAACTGGAGGAACACCATAAGCAGACTTTGGCACATATGAGGGTACAACACATAAAGTTGGAGAAACACTGGGTCCACTCAAGGGAGCACCCTTCAACTAGGTCAGTTAGCAAACCAGTAACCCCTCTAAAACTGGAGTAGAAGAACTCAGTGGAGTTAGAGTAGGACCTATATCTCTAATGTGCTTATCTCGAGGCTTAGGGGAGATCCCCCTAGTGCTATCTCTGGACGGGGCCGATCCTTGTGCCCGTCCTCTATGTTAAGCTCAACCATAACTTGCCGCTTTCCCACTAGACTGGGATCTCTTCTTAGATAATGAATCTGAATCTATAGCCTCACTGGATCTAGTCCTCACCATCTGTGCAAAAAAGATTAAAATATGACTTAGAACACAGGGTAAGAAAGATCCGCATGATATTGGATAAAATAAGAAAAGTTCCTAAAGATATATTATAGCCTCTCAAAGATAGATACGGACGTCTACATATCAATCCGCAAGACTAAATTCGACACCTCGTTCTTACATTATTGAGACCAATGAAAACCTAGCTGCTTTGATTCCAATTTTTCATGATTCATAAACCAAGGGTCATTATGGCACTTGTCGCGGTAAGCCTAGACAAGTAAGCTTATCACCTAAACTAATATAAAATGAGAAAAAGATACCAAACTAAGGCAAGACCTTTAGAACGGAGAAACCACACACACATATATATAGTAAAAGCGGAAATAAAATCAAGATACCAACCTAATCCTAAAACCTGGTGTCATAGTACAAGAACTAACTAGTACAACTCATGGTTAAATTACATAGGATATCTTTGTCTCCAAATACAAGAAAGACATAGTCTAGATAAGAAAAGGTAGAAGTCAACTTCGGATGCATAGATAAATTGCTACCTCTAATGTGCTCCAAATATTGCCTGAATCAACTATCCGTGTGACAAACTTGTACCTGGATCTACACCAAAAGGGTGCAATAGGGAAAGTACGATCTACTTGTACTCGGTATGTATCATAGAATGACTGAATAAAGTAGAAAATAAAGCATATAAACACAAACTATGGGCACGATACATGTAATCATAAAATGTCCTAAATGGCATCCCACATTGTCTCCACTAATAATTCTACTATAAGTACATAAAATAAATATGGGAAGGGAAAAAAAGGCAAGCATACATATGCATCAAATACAAGTATAGAAAGGTAGAACAAATGGATAGATATCATTTCAAAGATAGAAATACAATAACAAAATAAGCATAATATAAGAAGGGCAATGAAGATGATGATGATAATGATGATGTGATGCACGAGGTAATCGCACAACCTCCATATACACCTACGGAGCTAAAGCTTCCCAACATAGGACCCATGGAGGGTTTGTCAACCCGTATACAACCAATATCCAATACCAACATGCTTAACTCTTCTCCAATACATACATTGATAGAGGGTTTTTAAAGATGTCACATTTTCTATTATGAAAGCTAGTGTTCCTAGTATTTCCAATAGGTCCATGGTAGTACCAATGTTTTATGAATGAATATAATATGAGTATGTAATACTCACAACCAATCAAAATGAGAATATCTAATATCAAACCAATATACCAACCAAGTAAGCCAAAATCCACCAACCATCCATGATCCAATATAATATAAAAACCACCAAGTGAAACATGCAAGAAAATGTCATTAATATCGCATAATTCCTAAAATTTAGGCATTTTTCAACCAAAAAGAGTGTAACCAAACATCACATATCAATTCCAGGCCAACAACATCATATAAGACCCTATACGGTCACACATAAGTAAATAATGTCACAAAACCAAAAAATATTATCCATATAGGCCCCCATAAGGGCACATAAATCACCTAAACACATTTTCCATGATTCAACCCCATACCCATAGTATGATTTTACATTATTATTAACTACCCAACCTAGTATGAAGAAAGTTAAGCCATAACCTATCTCGAATGTTTAAAATTGATCCAAAAAGACTGCAATCCAAAGATTTCCCCTCATGAATAGACCCATAACCAACTAAAATACACAAATATAGAATCTACACATCAAAACAAAGCTAGCAATACCCATATTGACCACTTTCAAATCAAGGTCAAAACGTCCCCAAAATGGGTTCTTAAAAAAGAAGGGTAAAATTGGAATTTTTTTTCAAAAATATATTTATCATGATTAAAGGAACTCATAAAAGAAAACCCAAGTGAAAACAGATTGAAATTGGGTTTTAAATTGAATAAATATAATTTTTAGGACTTCCGACCAAAATCCCCAATTTTCACCTTTGCATCTAAGTTTGAATAAGATTTAAATGATAAAGTTGAAGAAAAGTATCTGAAATAGGTATTTTTGGAGATTACCCACACTTAGAAATGGAATAAATTATTCAAAAACTTTCAACCCCGATCTCTAAGCCTAAAAAATGGCGAAAAAAGGGCTATATAATATTACCAGGTGCTGCTAAAGCAAGCCATGGGCCACTTTTGCGGTCTACGCTAAAGTGCCCAGGTGACGCTAAAGTGCCCAGGTGATGCTAAAGTGGTACCCACCCTAGGGTGATAGTTTTCTAAATTAGACCCTCGACTGGTTTAGCAGTTAGCACCTAAGTTACCTCTTTAGCGGTACTGGCTAGGCGGCCAGGGCCGCTATTGCTCCCAAAGGGCCCCTTTAGTGTTCACGCTAGCAGCTGAGCACCAGCTTGAGACTTAGAGAATTTTAAGTTTCCATGGACCCCTCAGGAAATGATAACACCCATGCAGCACCTTCAATTTGAAGATTATGCGGCCGCTATAAAATGTAGTAACCCAATAAAGTTTAGGGTCGAATTGCAAGGAAATAAATGAAATTATAGCTCTTAAATATTATAATTAACAGGCAGAACTAGAAAAGTAAAAAGGAGGTTTTGTAGTGACTATATCGAACAAGTAACTAATATTAACTCTGGTTGTAATTCAGTCGTAGATCAACACTAGGGTTGTGTCCCCCCTGACTTCTAACTTAGTAAGATTATCGTGCTCAATCCATTTGTACAACTGTTATGTATGTAGAGTCTATTAAGATAGGTATCACCAACCGCCTCTCGACACCATTTGGTAAATTTCACTCATTTTCCTCTCGATCTCAGAGTGTCACATTTCTAACCCTTACCTCGGATCCCAGTTATAATAATCTCCTCTCGGTCTCAAGTTTATTAAATAGGAGTTAACTGGCTTAAGAAACTAGTACAAAAAAGCTTATTTTGATAATTAAACCCATATCACCATTGTGATTTCCTTTTCCCGATCTCTACCTCCCTCTCAGGTTCCTAGTGAATATAGGCTGGATCCTAACATGTGTACCCATTAAGAAATCAATCAAAGCAAAAGAAACCTAATACATATAGCAACAATACTCTAGAAGGATTTAACACTTCCCCTACTTCGTTATAAAGCCAAGGTTCCCACAGCCCCGGCTAAGGGTGATTAACCGTTCATACTTATGTAAAAATTAAAATAATTCATGTTTGAAGACATTCAACAATCACACAATAATCAACAACTGAAAACCCCATAACTTTAACTTAATTAACAACCAAAATCAATAAAAAATAATTCAAAGACCAAAGATGGATCTCAAAATCAAATATATGTTTGTGAATATCATGAGTACATAACTTATACTATAAAACACATAAAGTGTATTTATAGTACATGAGGAAACCCTAAAAATCAAAGCTTGGATGAAAAAGGACAAAATGGGTAGATAGCCACTTACTTGGGCCACATACGGTCCACAAGTACCACGTGTGGTCCACATAGAGACCCAGGTAAGTGCTAGAAAAATTTCATGCACTATTTTCGCTCTGGACTTCGGACTACTGGTACTTACCTTACCCATATGCGGTCTGCAAGTATTATATGTGGTCTGCATTTAGACATAGGTAAGTGCCTAAAATTTTTCTTCAGCTCTTGCACTCTCTGGATCTTTAATTTTGGTACTTACCTTAGTCATATAATGACCACAAGTGCTACATGGGGTCCATATGTAAAAATAGGTAAGTGCCAGCTCTTCAAATTCTTGCAAGCAAGTTTCTGGACTTCAACTTATGGTACATACTTTAGTTACACATACCCAGTAAAATCCATAAATTCCCAAATAAGAAGCCAAAAACTCCATTTTTCATCTTTTCCTTGAACCTCACATCCAAAACCTAGTTTCCTGTAAAACATACCCAAAACACATCATATGTAACAAAACAACCAACGAAACTTTGCATATTTTTATTGTTTTAAGCATCGAAAGTGCTATATTTCTATAGCACATTAACACCCTCAATTTAGAACTTTTTTATGCCCTCAGGCAACACAACACAATAAACCAAAAACAAAATAAAACACGATGTTTAACTAGGAGAATCTAAGCTATTCAAGGCAGATAATGAACACTTTAAGCTTAAACCACAATACCCTCTCCTATTTCAACCTTTGAAAACCAATTGTGTATAAGTATAAAGCACAACAATGTGACACAATGGGATCAAGGTATGACATTATATTTACAATAGATAATTATGCATGTATATATAAGTTATACTACCCAAAACAAGTAAGCGACTAGCAATATGACTCATGTTCCCTCACTATAAAAAAGTCCTACTTCCTCATACAAAATAATGCATGTCGATGCAGGGACAGTTAAGAGACACTCATACTTAAAAAAGAAGTTCCAATAAAAGTGAATCAAATACCATAGGCTTGCCCTTATTTTCTTAACCTTAACTTTTAGACAGTTAAGTTAGGATCACTATAGGACTTTTATCGACTTGTAATGTAGGCATAGAGGGCTGGGATGGTACATATGGATATCGAGTGACTAAGCCTCCTTGGCACTACACTAACTTTTGGGGTCCTCTCACAAACCATATTTCGTTTTTACTCTACCCTTATTTCTCCCTTTTTATTCTTTATTGCACGTTCAAGTTGGGTGTGGTTTTCTTATTTTTCTTTTTAACTTTTTCAGAATTTTTCTTTTCTTTTGCTACCACACCCATCCCTACTATCCTTTTCTCTCATTTTACCTTTCTAGATACCCATTTTACATCACACACTCTTATATTACCCACCCTCAATTTAGGAGATTTGCGTGCATAATGTCTAAGAAAGAACGGGACAAAATAGGTTATTGAAACACAAATGGGAAAGTGAAAGGCATAACAAGAAAAATAGGCTATAAGGCTCAAACTTAGGGATCAAGGGATACAATTTTCACAAGGAAGGTTATTTAGGCTAAAAGTGGACTATCATAAAAAAAAAATGGCCTATGATTCTTTCCTAACTAGCTATACTAAAATCTAGGCAAGACTAATCGGGCAAGTTCTGGTTAACACACAAAGGGAACTAAGTAGCAACTCATCTACACTTGGCATAGGGTCAATATTACAAGCTAGCTCAAAAGTTAGCTCATGAGGGGAGGATTGTCCAAGACCATATAAGGATACCAAGGACCCTTTAACCCACCAATATGGGACTTCAACACCCCCCCCCCCACACCCAGGGCCAGATATATAGAGCATGGATAATATAAGTCGGGGGGCCCAACATCAAAAACAATAAATTGGGTGGGCCTGGCTCTGATACTATGATAAAGAAATGGATCTATTAGGTTCATACAATTATTAGAAAATGATAATCATGCCCTTAATCCTAATGCCATAATAAGATCCACAATGTTCACACATGTATACGTTCACACAGTTCTAAAATTTTGGAGGGGTATTATTTTTTTCAAAAATTAATTAAAAACATGACAAATTCCCTAAATACTTAAAATCTCCTAATTACAAAAAAACTAAACATAATATGAGACAAAACATAATCTAACACAAACCTAGACATATAGGTTCCACAACAATACTACGATCGATAGAAAAAGAAGCACGCCAACTAAAATCCATGATAACTATGGTATACCTCTTGAGGAGGCACCCATTGCTATCTCATTACGTATTCGCCTCTCAACAAATCTAGTCTCATAAGAATCATCAATGGATTTTTCCATGGCCTGCTCTTATAGCATATCTGGATCCTCCAAGTCCCCCTCTCGACCCCTCTTGGTCCTAATAAAGAGAACCACCTTGTCATCCTCCATAAATAGGTCAAAATATCTAGGTCCAGGTAGAGGTGCCAGCTGTATAATTAGGTGTATGAATAGACAAATGACTGATGGGTGGCTCTCAGTTAGTGAGCGTACCTCGACTCTAAGTATATCCATCTCCTCTCTAATAGCTTCTAAATCTAAGGTCTCAATCACTGTAAACTTGTGTGACACATTTCTATAATAAGAATCAATACATGCATATAGATCAACACATAGTTGTGTCATAGCAGTTGTGTTTGCAGTCTTCCATCGAGTCTCTACCGACTCTAATTTGTTTTATACCCATGGTCGGTTTTGCTCATACAAGGTAGCCACCTTTTTCTCTATATTCTCTAGTTGTCTGGTTGTGGAATTCTGGCTATCCACTAAGCTATGAAAAATTGCATGAGAAACTAACACCATACTTGACACAACAACTAAAGTGGATGGGTCAGTGGTTCTTGAAGATACACCAACTGTCTTTGAGGTAGAGGTCGGGGCCAACGTGGATGTCCCTGGGGTTCCCTTACCCTGTGTGCTAACCTTGGGTCTCTCTCTCTCTGCTCCCCTATCATAAAATTCATACATGTTCCCACATCTTCTCTCTGTACATCAGTAGGCTTTGTAGGTACTGATGAGACCTTAGAATTTGTTGGAGGTACTATAGCAATCCCACTAGGTCACCTGGAAAGGGCCAGGCATGCCAGATCCTTTATCGTCTTTGTCTATGCAGTGGTTGTCACCTGTACTCTCTAATCAACTCTTAGTATCTATAGTACACCGATATCATCGCAATATCTCTGAATAAGATAAGGAGATGACAAATTCATTATCTCCCCAAAGTCTCTATCATGAATCTTGTGCCGGAGGATAGCAACAAAGTCAATATCATACCCGACCAACATACTAGCAATTAGGGAGTCTCCCTCCCAAGTTAATACATTATATGACATAGTCGGGACAATCTACATCTGATGATCAACCACCAAAACTTAGCAGCAAAAGTCAATAATGTCATCTTTATAATGCCCTGTCCCTCGATCCAAGTGGTCTTATCACCTAAAGGTGAAATGTTGCCAGCGATCTACCTAGCCATCTCAACTCTCTCATGTCTATGCTAAACCTCCCTTCTAATATATATTTCATGTATGACTCTTATTCTGTAGTCATAATTTATTGTGGATACTAGGGAAAAATAGTCTGGACCAAAGAAAACTCACCAGATGGTCGCTGCTGAAATATCAACCCTGGCCCCTCTCATAAGGGTCTGCTTAAGCTATGACACTCCATATGTCTCATAAACCCTATAAATCTACACATCGGAAGAACTACTATGGCACAATATGATACATAAAACTCTCACACTAAATTTGGGCTATAAAAATTGAGTGGTCTAGTCATCCGCTCCAACTGGTAATGATCAAAGGCTGTCGGCAACTGTGGTACTCTGCTCAACCCAGATATCTCAATACTAGGATCCTAAAAAATGAGACTTTTAGGCCTGTCGGTCTCTAATATAGGACTGTCTATATCAAATAACATCTGTATTCCCTCCACATACCACCTTTGGTTGTCCTTCTCAAGAGTTACCTCCAAAGCATGTGTAGGGGCAAAACTCTTGCCTTACTTTGTTGATGCCTCCTCATCTATAATAAGAACCTCATGGGAAACCTTTCCTATAGCCTTCTTATACTGGGTTACACCTAACGGTTGTACATGAGCTACAATACCCTCCTTATACTGGGGCACTGCCAATAACTCCTCCTGATCTGCAGCCTCAGATAAATCCTGGGAACTAGCTTACAATTTTCATCATCCTAATCATCATCATCACTTAGCATCAGAGAGTGTGGGGGTGATCTCTTAGACAACTTTATCCTCAGTCGGGCTAGAGCTACCTGGGCAGCTTGGATAGCTTGAATGGCCTCAGTTCGAGACCTTAGCTGGGTAAAGGCTGATCTTATGACCCCACAGTGAGTGCTCAGGAAGTGGCTCTCCCATATTTCCTAAAATAATAGTCCCATCTACCTGGTACACCTGGCCTCTAGTCATTCTGTGTGTTACCCCAGCTACAGTTACTTTAAGCTGTGCAATAAGGTACTCCTCCACCGATCCAATGGGCTCAGGGGACTCATCTTGTCTTCTCAATGAAACAAACTTCTTATTAATATATTTAGGTGCCATTTTTACCTAAAAAACAAGTGTTAATATTTAACCAATAACTAAGGAATGCAAAAGTTGAAGAAAAACTCAAAATCTGAAAACTTTGAATTTGTCCACAATTTTCATACCTCTATAACTTATTTGCAGTCCTAAAAAGTACAATGTGCGCACATATACAATGAATCATAATTTTTAATACAAACTAATATGCCCAACCTTTGGTATTCCTCTACTCGTTCAAGTTCAACTTTCGTTTAGGGCCAAATCTTATGGTTTAATTCAAAACAAAGCCCCACATCAAGATTTTAGGCTACTTCAAAGATCCTACACACAAGAAGGATTATTTCTTATATTTTGCTCGAAAATAAAGATATCCACTTGCTTGTTTAACATTTAGAACATGATACTATTATTAGGAGCTGAAAAAGTTACCTTTTGAGTGAAGTAAAACAAAAGATTAAACTTGTATTTAGCGCTTTAGCACAAGTTGGTACCCCTGAATAAGTCTCAATTTATGCCTTGCTTAAGTGTGGGAACGTGGGTAGTTTGATATTTTGAGAAGAAATTTGAGTTTCTTTAAAAGAATGAGATTTTAAGGATTTGAATGAGTTAAAATGAGTTAACATAAGATTAAATAGCAAGAGTGGGGCGATTTAGGTCTTTTTAAGCATGGATGGGCCCAAAATATTAAATAAAATTTAGTCTTACAAGTGGCCACTTACGTCTTCCACATGCGGTCCGTATGTGCAGACCACAAGTGGGCCATAATTTTTTGCCCAATCTCTTGGTCTTCGAACTTTGCATTTCAATGTTTACCTTGATACTTATGGTTTCGTAACTTGCAATTATGACTCCTTAAGTGGGATTATGTATCAAAGTCTAGAATTTCCATTAGGATCCTCAAAATTCCATTTTTTTAAGTATCTCACAACATTACCTAGCCCGAGTGGGACTTGTGACCATGATGAGTCTGTAAAAACAGTTCCCTTACCTGGAAAATTATGAATGTAGCAATCCTACCGTATTTAGGGATAATCCATAAGCTATAAACCTACTAAAAAACAAACACAAGTGAACACTAAAATCGTGGGTTGCCTCCCACCCAATGCTCAATTTAACGTCGTGGCACGACGTGGCTATGCTGGTTACTCAGACTTTACCAATAGGCCCATAGGTTGCCTCCCATGCAATGCTTGATTTAACATTGTGACACGACGTAGGCACCTTGATTAATTAGAATTCATCAAGATACCCACAGGAATACCTTCTTGGGTCATGAATATAATCAATTACCGACACCACCCTCGTATCGGTCGGTTGCTTAATTATTTTTTGAATGTTGAACATGACCTCCTTACTATTGACTTTGAACTTCAACTCCCCTTCTCCCTATCAACTATTTCTCTACCTTTGGCCATAAATAGTCTCCCTAATATTATTGGCATCTCGACGTCAACCTCAAAGTTCATAATGACAAAGTCAGCCAGAAAGATAAAGTTATCAACTCATACAATCACATCAAAAGAAATTCCCATAGGTCTCTTCATAGTGTGGTCAGTCATCAACAATTGAATCATAGTCGATTCAAGAGGGATCAAGCCCTATTGCTTGAATAAAGCCAACGACAATAAATTTATGCTGGCTCCTAAGTCACATAAGGCTCTGGCAAATTGGGATGACCCAATAGTTCATTCAATAGTGAATGCTCCGATATCACTCTTTTAATGGGCTAAAAACTTAGCCGTGACTTCACTACAATGGTGCAATCTATCAACATCGTTAATAGTAGCCCCTTTTTTGTAACCAATTACTTCATAAACCTGACATATCTAAGCATCTTCTCTAATGCCCTGAGAAGAGGAATATTTAAGCTCAATGCTTTTAGTATTTCAATTACTTGCTTGAACTTTCCTTCCTCTCTCTTCTACTTTAGTCTTTGAGGAAAAAGTAGGGGTGATCATAGAATTTTTCTTATTTCTGTCTCAACGACCAGACCCTTACCTTTGTCCTTACCAACTTTACTATTACCACCCATTGCCCTTTTTGACTCTATAACAGATGTCTCATCAACAACAACTTCATCATGCCTTGGCGCCTCAGCAGTAGGTAATGGGGGGATCCATAATAATTGCACCACTCCTTATGTTAATAGCAAGAACATGATCATCATTTTAAAAAATATTGCTCAGAAGGGTACCTAGATACGTCTGGTTCAGTGTTACTGGCATATGGCCGAACTGGTTCTCCCACTACTTGATAGCAGTGGCATGAGATTTAACCTTCTAGGCCAACCTTGAAATTTCATCTTAAATCTCCTTAAGTTTGTTCTTTGGATTTTCTTGACCGTTTACCATCTTAGCCAGTATCTCTTCTATTCTTGATTCTGTATCTCGTCTGTCAGGCAGAATGTACAGTCTTCCTTCTCTTTGTAGTCATCTTTCTTTCTCCAGTCACCATATCACTCCCTACTATGGTTATTGTATCTGTCATAACAGTTTCAACCTTGGTTTCCTTACCCTTGGGCTCAAAAACCTGCCAACTGATGATCTAAATATTTTGTTTCCTTCTCTAACTCTAGCTCATAATCTTTGGAAACTAAACCCGATGCTCCTCTGCATTCACTTTCTCAGAACTTGCTGCTGCAAATAATTTTTTAAATAACCCAAGATCAGTTCTCAGCAGTGTAATTTCTTGCGCTACTGAATCATCAACTACTTTCTGGTCGTGAGAGGAACCAATAACATACGTGTCAGATCCCCTCTTAGCCTCCCAAGTTTTCCACCCTCGATTAGTGATAGAGATCTGATCTAGGATATCTAAAGCTACCACCCAACATAGTTTCATAAAATCTCCTCTAGAGATGGTGCCTACATAGCTCTAAAACTGATGGTCAGGGCTCTGTAGAATATCTCTGCTCATCCCTAAAATTTGATGGTTGGGCACCATAATAATCTTCTTCTTGAACTTGAAACCACCTCATACATAGACTCTGACTATATTTTCCTAAAATTATAAATCTCGTCCTTAAACTACAATATCCTGGATGGAGGAAAGATTTGATTCAAGAATTACCTGTGAAACACATTCCATATAGTAATAGATCCTCTTGGCAGTTCCCCCAAACATAAATATTCTTCTTATGTAAGTATATAAGGGAACAACCTTAATCTAAGTGTGAAACACCCTAAATTTTTGGCCCTTTAAAATTTCCAGAGCTTTGAGCTCAATGTCCTTGTTACGACTGGACCCTATGAATCATAGGGTGTCCTGATGAGTTATTGGGATGAGTTATAACCAAACTAGTAAGTTTGTGGCTTGATTTTTCTTTGAGCATGGGTGGCTCACTAAGAGCCATAAGGATATTTTATGAGTCGTAAGATGTAATTGTAGGGTGTCTAGTGTAAGTTTTAATTTGGGTTTAGCGTTGACTACGACTAGACCCTATGAGTCGTAGGGTCTAATTACGAGTTGGTTGGTTGAGTCGTAAGGATAACGTTGTAGGGTGCCTTGGTGGTATTTCCTTGGTGACGACTCGTGGTGATGAGTCGTAAGGAGTGGCTACGATTCAAGGATTAACTCATAACCAAAGGTGACCTTTTCCAGCTTTTAAGTTGAGGGCATTCTAGACATTTCCCCTCTTGACTATCTTGAAATCCACATCATATAACCTCTTTGGAGTGTCATTATCTCTCAGAAAAAAATCTAAGTAACATCTTAAATACTCCTAAATTCTCAAGGTTAAGAACACTTAGGGTTTTCAAGAGTTTAATCAATTAGGGCTCTCAAGGGTGGTTTCCTTCTGTATATCTTATTATTACAGGCATGTTACTCTTCCCTCATTATTAATTTGTGAAAATTATGTGTTTTAAAGTATTGTTTCATGATATGTTATGTTGGTTTTGAAACAGAGGTTGGTTGTTTTTAATGTTTATGCATTAAATAATGTTTCTCATGGTTTACATATGATTTTCCTACTTTAATTATGGTTTTAAACTTGTGGGTACATGGGTATGGTGAATGAACTAGGGAACTGTGATTTTCCCAAACTTGTGACTTTTGGAGAGGTCATGACCCCAACCCCATAAGGTGATATTAGTTTTGATTATGAGAACTGTGGGAATTTGTAAAATTGAACTAGTCCTGAACTATTGTATGATACAAAGAGGTATTTGAAATGCAAGAATATGATTTAATGAACAAAGAGAGCCGGTGACCCCCTCAGTGTATTAATGAATAAAGAGAGTTGTTTTCTACAAGTTAATGGGAATTTTTTGGCATGTTATTGTTACCTTGCAAGTGTAGATTGTATGACGAGACCAATAATGTATGCCTTAATATGGATTCTGGTTAAATGAATGGGAATGTGTGATACTTTCTTTAATTGGGCTTTAATAAGGGTTTTGTAGCTGAGTCGTGAAAGTGGAGGTCCGAGTGACCAATACTGGAAACCGCATTTGTCGATGCGCGGAGCAAAGTGACTAGAGAGGTTTGAGTGCCCCTTATTATTATTTCATGATTATGGAAGTTCAAGTCCCGTGTAAATCATTATAGTGCTTAAGTCACCTTGTATATGTTGAGAGGTTTGATTCTCCTATTTTCATATATATATATATGAGATTATTCTCTGGTTCATACAACTACATTCCCTGTGGCCCAACTAGGGGGTGAGATATGGGGTCCATATAGCTCATGGGTACTATTATATGATGGTTGAGCTACACAAACCATGCTAAAGTTTCGAAACACATGTTAATATTTATTTCTTATACCAGCAAGTGATATATATATACATATATATATTTATATGCTTATGCATTTGATTATATGCACCGGTTTCTAATGATTTTAAACTATTAATCATATTATTATGCTATCCTTATCCCCAAGTTAAATGGCAGCATCCACCCCGCTAACCATCTTCGAACGTTGTATTCTACGCGATATAGGAATTGGTCAACCTTATACTTCTTCTACTCAGTGATAGGATTGGAGATCAGCTAGCGAGTTCGATTGAAGGGGTGAACTTTCATACTTCGAGAGACCCATTCCCTGATTATGGTTTCCCTTATATTTTGACTATTCCTTTGGATTTATTTTTTGGTTATTATCGAGGACATGTCTTAAAACACCTAAGATTATGGCCTTGCAAAAAGTTTTGAGTTTTGAGCATCTTGACCAAGGTATGATTAGACAAGCCACTCATACCTTTTGTATACGACTCGTATCCTCTATTCCCTCCTTTCTCGTACCCTAAGCAGCTTAGGATGATAGAATTCTATCCTCGATATGACTTTTCCACCATTTAATTGTATCTTAAGTATACGAGTCATACCTAGGTGAGTCGTATAGTGCATGACACCTAATATTAAGTGGACTATTTTCTATACGAGTGGTGCATATGAATAGGGCATGATTCATACCCTTTGGATATGTCTCATGGGTGTCCACTCATACCCTAACTAATGTAGAAGGCCTAGGAAGAGCCTAGGGCACGAGACAGGGTACCACTCGTACCTTAGGGTACGGTTCCCTTGTGAGTCATATGGGGGAGTTGTACCCTAGCACAGGGTCATTTTCCAACTTTTAACCAAGGGCCTTGTGGTTATTTCCCTTGCCTAAAACTCTAATTCCTCTCACTATATAAGGCATTGTATCCATTAAATCCCTCATTTACATGACTCAAATATTCCAAAACACTTTAAAAGCTTCTTGAAGCAAGATTGGAGGCTAGGGTTTGGAGGGTGCTCATCTAAAAAATAAAGAGTAGTCAAGTTCTAGGTGGATCAACTTGTTTAAGGCATGTAACTCTTACCCTCATTAAATATCTCTAAACCCATGTATTTCACACTTGGATTTGTAAGTGTACATGGTGATTTTGAAATCAAATTAAGAGGGTTTTGTTGCCTAATGATGAATAATGATGATTCTTGCCTAGACTTGTGTTTATACATGTTATTGATGATGGTTTGTCTATATGGGTGCTTATTGTATATGGTTATGTGGGTGTTGATGATCGTAAATGTAATTAATGATGAGTTGAACTAAGGCATTTAGTCTATTAAAGTGATTAGTGGTTAAATAGTTTTATGAAGGTCTAATGTGTATCCATGAAATTAGTCTAGTGAACATGAATGAGTCATGATAAGGACTAAATGAATGTGAGAACTTGTATATGAATGGTAAAGACCTTGTTGGCCATGTATTGAGTTATTGTGATCGTAAATGCTTGGTAAATGGTCGGTAAGAACCTTGTTAATTATACAATGGATTAACTTATAGCTTTAAATGGGATGATGGCCCTATAAGTATGAATGGTTGATAATTGGTATTGTATTGATATTGTTAGCCATGTAATTTGTTAAACTATGACCATGTTGGTTTGATGGCTAAGTAAGGGGTTTGATTCCCTAAGCTTGAACTTGAAATTATGTATGGAACTAAAATATGGCATGGAAATGTTAATGATGAATGAATGGGTTAGTAAGGGTTTCGATGACCTCCGATTGAATTGAATGATGACTTGAATTGAGGCATCGGCCTAATAAAGCATTTAATCGATAAATATTTCCATGAAGACCTTATGGTCTCATGTGGGTCTTGATGACTATGAATTGAATTGTATGATGAAATATGTTAAGGCATCGACCTATTGAAATGGTTGAGCAATAAATGCTCCCATGAGGACCAGGTGGTCATTTATAATGTTGAATTGGCTAATTGAGTTAAAGTCCTTAAAGTGATATAAATTGTATGAGTGTAAATGCATGAACTAATGAGTCATAAATGCATGAATTAATGAGTCAAGAGTTCAAATGGCGACTAATAATGACGGGCAATTCGAGTTTCTCGTCTAATGATATGACTAGTGATTCGAGTTCCTCGTCCCATGAAACGATGGGTGATTTGAGTTCCTCGTCTAATGACACGGCTAGTAATTTAAGTTCCTAGACCGGTGATATGACTAGTGATTTGAGTTCCTAGTCTGAAGAGATCTCTTAAGGTTAAAATACCTCATTAAATAAAATGTTTAGTGATTTGAGTTCCTAAATCGGTGAAATGACTAGCGATTTGAGTTCCTAGTCTAATAAAATGACGAGTAATTAGAGTTCTCATCTAATGAAATGGCTAGTGATTCAAGTTTCTAGTCCGATGTGATGACTAGTGATTCGATTTCCTAGTCCAATGAGACGACTTGTAGCCCGAGTACCTTGCCTAAAAAAATTGGTTAAATTGATTGAATTGGTTGAATCGATTAACTTGGTGGACTTGATCAAATTTAATGTGTTAGATGAGTTGGTTTGTGGTTCGGATCCCCGTGACTAATGTAACGATAAAGCTTAAGGTTATAAAATTGTTAAGGTGGAAGATTGAAAGTTCTTCACTCCATGTATCATGAATGAATGATTTGAGGATGCATGTTATAACTTGTCTCATGCTTTGGTTCATTGTGTAAATACACGTACATGAACCTTCTTATATGCCTATACTTGTGTAAATGTAATTGCATATAACAATTTGACTTGGATTGAACAAATGTGCTATTTTATCCTTAACCTTAGGTTACATGCTAGCACTCCAACTGCTAACCGTCTCCAAATGCTATGTCCCTAGGCGACATAGGGGCTGGAGCATCTTCTTCTTCTTCTACACAGTGAACAAGTGTTCGAGCGGTTTAGGAATTAACTTTGAAGTGGTGAGCTTTCATATCCCGAAAGACCTACCTTTCATAGTCACGTTACTCTATGTCCTAGACTTGTATAGATTTAGTACTTGCCTATTATCGGGGGCTTGTCCTGACATATTATTAACTTCAGTTGGTTAGAGGTTTTTTGGATGACTGTGGACTTGGGTTTTTTTGGCTAGACTATTGGCATTAATGAAATGTTAGTTATTGTCTTAGTGTTGACTATTAGCCTTATATTTCCGCTATCTTATTATAAGGTCGGGATTCATTCGACCCTTGTGGTTGTTGTGATGATGATTAGTGTAGGTTACGGGGTAACCTCCAGTACATGTGTGCTTTTGGTGCCCATACGATAAGGCTCAGTTTCGGGCTGTGTCAAGTTGGTATCAGAGCCTAGGTTTATGGTCAGTTGGGAGTCCACAAAGCCACGTCAAGTAGGGTCTCTTTTATGGGTGTGAAGCATGCCACACTTATAAGAGAGAAGCCACGAGATATTTAGGAATGTTTTCTTTTCTTGTGTTTCAATCTCAAGATATATAGAGTTTAAGGTCTTATATTCCTCTGATTTCTACTTAATCATCTTTTAGATATGTATCCAAGAAGATCTGGCATTTAAGCAAGCTCTTCTATCCCAAATGGGAATAACATGGACAAAGCTCGTTCAACTTCTGGGATTCAGACCTGGTCAAGGGTCGTGACATCTGACTATCCTCATGGTGTTTTACCTGTTCACACTAACCCCACTGTTAGAGGTGACCTTTCTTCTCAATTGCCTATAAATATTGGGTTCCATTGCTTCTTTGCTCAGTTGGCTCGGGTAGGTGGAAAGTGGTCCTTGAGGAGGTATTGGGTGGGTCTTAGTTTTCACTCCGAAACTAGTGCTCCCTGCCCAAAACTGTTAGGAGGCGGGCGTCTTCAGATTTGTAATACTCATGAGACAAAATGTGCCCAATATCAGTCCAGTGAGGCCCAATCCGCATTTATCTATCCTTCTTATCGATTTTGAGGTCAATCACACCATGGTTGTTGTGAGAAAAGAAAGAACCAGTGTTTTAAATGTGGATAATTGGGTCACATATAACATGAGTGTCCGATAGTGACTTCCGCTTGTGAAAAACAAAGGATGTCGGTTACCGCTTCTCTAGCTCTTTTCCCTAGGGGTGCCACTTCTAGCTCCAACATTGGTTGAGACCATCTCAATGCTCTTAAGATCCCTAGGGAGCCCGAGGCATCTTCTAATGCTGGCACAGGTATGTTGAAACTTTTCCCTTGTGATGTGTATTGTTTTCTTGACCCAGGGTCTACTCCTTTTTTTGTGACCCCGAATGTAACTGTACACCTTGGTGTTGGTCTTGAGAGTCTGTCATTTCTTTATCCATTTCTACCCCAGAAGAAGACTCTATGGTTTTTAAAAAGGGTCTATAGGGGGGTGTGGCATCTGTTGGTGGTAGCCATACTCTTCTGAGCTTCTTAGAGTCGAATGAGATTGACTTTGATATCATTCTGGGGCTTGGATGGGTTATATTAATATTTTTCTCCCTTAGGTCGTCGGACCAGTAGGGTCACATTTAAATTCCCTAATGAGCCAATCATTGTATGGAAATGTGGTTCTTTAGTGACTAAGGGAAGGGTCATTTCTTATCTTCAAGCCTGAAAGTTGATTTCAAAGGTATGTTTGTATCATTTGGTTAGAGTCAAAGATTTTAACTCGAAAGAGCTTTCTCTAGGTTACCTTCCCGCGGATAATGAGATTTCCGAAGTGTTTCTCGAATTGGCTTGGTTTTCCGAGAACAAAATGTGGTGACAGATATGCTAGCGAAGGAAGGAGCTAGAAGTTAGGTCATGGTGTCTTTGAAACTGTTTTGGCAAATGCCCCATTTTAAAACTGCGTGTGTACAATCAAATTGTAACCGGTCGTTAACCCGTCGTAGATTAAAAACAATGCTATTATCCTACAGGGCATCCGACCGGGATGTGGCTCCGAACAACTTATTTTTGGCTCCTTCACAGAGGAGCATAACTCTCTACCCTCCTTAATTTTTAATGAACGAAAATCTTTTTAACCAAAAAAAAAAAATTGAACCTAATTTTCTCTTTATTGGTTGCTAGACCACCTTTAAATATTGAAATCGTTAAATACCTTCTAGGTTCATTTTTTTTCTTTTTAATTTTTCTGAAATGGCCGCTAGGTTTACTATTGTTTTTCCAAGGAAATGAATCTCTCACTTACATTTTACATTAGTTTGAATGAACAATCTCTAATTGTTTCATTGATGTTGAACATGGACCAAAATGGGTCTTCCTTTGGTCAAACACTCTAAAAGAATTTACGGAGGAAATCACAAACGCATATTAGCCACCATTTTTGGCGGCAATACAATCTTATGGTGATATCAATGACATTTCATGCTTCGATTTCGACTGTTAATTCCACGTAGAAATGAGTAGTCCAGTTTTCTTTTGTTTCTCCTTTCATTTCTCCATTTATAATCACAAAGGAGAAGACATATCTTTGGATTTGAAGGGTTTCAAAGGAATCCTTACTCGGAATATTATTCCGCACAAATAGAGTAAACACCATTTTACCCCCTGAATATAAATTGTTGAGCCTTGTTAACATATTGAAAACATCTACGTGTTTTTTTGCATTGTTTCGTTGAATCGCCTTATTATAATATCTGGTTTGGGCACAAACAGAACTGGTCGTTCCAGCTAAGCCGTTGCATCTTTTCTCCTCCACCATTTTGAAAATGCCTTCAACAATTTCTGCCGATGACATTAACAACCCTATCGTTGTGGCCATTGATAAAGACAAACACAGCCCCTCTGCTGTCAAATGGGCGGTTGATCATCTCGTGATAAGCAATCCAACGCTTGTTTTGGTCCATGTTAGGATGAAGAACTCACCAAATCGTAGGTACCTTCCTCCTTTCGTCACATTTTCAGTTCTATCTTCTCTATTTTTATGTCCTGTTATTTGATTGTTCAATTGATTTGCTGGTGTGCGAAAATTCTCTAAGTTGTTACGGTAAAATAACTTTTTTGTTAAAATGTTGGATTGGAAGTTTATAGCTAGTGCAGTATGCAAGCTAAGCATTGAAAGCAGCTATGTAATCTGGTTGAATGACCGGGACAGGGGAGCTCTTATATGCCAGACGAATTAAAATATGTTTTTTTGAAAATTAAAAGCGGGGCGTGGCAAGGTTAAATGAAAAATAACAACTTATACTGTTGAGCAAACCCATTTCTCTTAAAAGTTGGGCATGAAAGAAAATTTAAGCAGGACAAGACAGTGCAGGGCTAGGCATGGATGAGTTAAAATTTGAGGAAAATTGTAATGGAAGTGGGGTGAGTCAACACTTTTGCGGTGTCAGCCTTCACCCCCCTAGCCCTGCCCCCGTTTGTCCTCCTTAATTGAATGTTTAAATTTTTTTCTTAATCAGTAGTCCTAATTGAATGTTGATGACATATGCTTTCTGTTTTTTATTAGTGATGACATTTCTGCTACTTTGTAGAGGTTAGTGCTAATGGTGCTGGTCAAAGTTCAAATCGTGGATTAAGTGAGCAAGAAACTCATAAGGTCTTTACACCTTTCCGGGCTTACTCTGCACGTAAAGGGGTACGTCAATTGATCGAGTAGGATAGAATACAAAAAATACGAAAGATGGTGCTTTTGGAGGATGGATATTAATTTTATAACTTGCAACTCTTTTTCTTTTTCTATTCTTTTCCTTTCCCATTATTACTCTAGTCTTTTTATCATGCTTTCTTTTGTTCCTTTGAATCTTTCAAAACATTTCAAAAAAATGTTTATTATCATGAGGGAGTATTTCAGCTTTCCCCCTTTTCCCCCTTAAAATGCTTGATTCTTCGATCACGTTTTTTACCATATTCAATGCACTTGAAGAACTGTTGAAACAATTTATACACGTGAGACCTAGCAAAATGATTTAATTACACGAGAAATTTAGGAGAAAATCTTAAAAACTGCTCATCCTTTGAAAGGTCTATAAGATCGCTAGACATCATACCTTTGCATAAATGCATTTGCACCATTTAAGCAAATATTACGTACCAAGGTAGCATTTTACGATCTAATGAAATCAGAAGACTAGGAACATCAATGTGGAGTGTTGACTAAAATCTAACTTTAACTCCTAATGATCGGTGAAGATAGCAGTGAAAGAGGTTGTTATTGAAGATATTTCAGTGTCTAAGGGACTTCTAGACTATATCAACAGCTATCGTGTCAGCAACATCATTCTTGGTGCATCATCAAGAAGTGCTTTCTCCAGGTTATTATGATCAATTAGTTCCTCCCCTCTTTCTCATTCTCCCATTGAATTGTGTATAAATATCTTTAAAATTTGCTTTTGCAGGAAATTTTGGACTCATGATGTGCCAACTATCGTAAACAAGGCTGCACCAGATTTTTGTACTGTGTATGTGATATCAAAAGGAAAGCAACAATCAGTCAGACCTGCAGCTAAACCTCTTGCTAGTTCTTCAGCAAGGCTACCGTCTCCCCAGCCATGGTCAGCAGCTAGGCTAAGTAATTACTCTGAACCAGAAGATGTATCCAGGTACCAAATAACAGTGGATGTAATTTGGCTGACCTTTTTAATTTAGTTGAGCTTGCAAAAAGCACGTGCACTGCCTGCTTAGTGTCAACTTTGAGGGATTTACTTAACAAAATATTTGGTAAACATTTCAATAAAACATGAGCTTAAGGCAGGACAGCTGAGCCTTGTCTCTCATGATATTGGGTGAGGGAATCAGAAAAGGTCAAAAAAGATATGGGGCAAGCAGAATTGTGGGCACATGAAAAGATGAAAATAGTTGGAGGGTGCTTCTCAAATATAGTTGGGGTCGCTATAGAGGCTAGGGCGAGTCTTCCTATACTACTTCACCTAATTGGTTGATGGAGTATCAAACTAGCTAATGATAGCAGAAATAAATGTGTCAATGTTGGTATGCTTGTCTTTAAGAATCAGTTATCCAAAGAATATCACGTCAACTTCTCATGATGTTACTTGGTATCCGAGTTAAACCCCAAAAATACCAGTAAACTGGCCATACCTTATGCAATATGAATATTAAGCAATTCCAAGTCATGGTATTTAGTTCCCGAAACCTTGGCAATTTCCAACCACTGTGTACTCTAATTATTAGACATCTGGGAAACAAAAAAGAGTAGTATTAATTATTAAAGATGTTGAAATCGAAACCAGTGAATTTTTATTTTTTCTTTTTTTGAAATCGAAGCCATTGAAATGTTTCTTTTTAAATTTAAACTATTTTACTGTGAAGACAGTGTTTGTCCTTGTAAACAAACTTATCCAACATTGCTAATTGAATTTAAGTTTAAGCAGTGCCTCGAGTTTAGACTACAAATTATTTGCTAGAATTATTACAACCTTTACACAATAATCTTGGTCATTGTTTGCTTTTATTCGTTGTATACACAGCTTATCTAGAGTTGAAGTTTGACTGAGAAAACTGCATACATAGAGAAACAACTTAAATTGATGTTCTATCGAAGATGATGGTATTTCTATTTCTGCTAAGCACTAATAAAATAATGCACCAAACAGGTCAGCATATATGAGGGCAGAGAAAAATATGTTAGGGCCTGAGATGTTGCCCAAAAGCGGAACATCTAATTCATCAATTGACAGTCTTGATGTTCATACAAGAGAGTCAAAGAATTCATATAGCCGGAGTGGTCTGTCCGATGACAGTGGTCTATTTGCACCTCTTAGTCGTGGATCAGTGGATGTCACAGCCCAAAATCTTGACTTCACTCAAGTTTCAGTGAAGGACGATAGTAGTTCCTCATCTGCGGTAAGTGAAATATTGATGATGCAATACATGATATTGCAAAATTTGCTGGTTGATAGACAGTCTGAGATGCACTCGTTGTATGCAGTGGGAGGCTGAGATGAACAGATTAAAGTTAGAGCTAAGGCAAACCATGGATATGTACAACTCAGCTTGCAAAGAAGCTGTCTCAGCAAACCAAACGGTACTGTCTAAACTGTCTAGAACTGCAAGGATAAAAGTCAATTTAAACTATTTAGGCAAAAGACATATAAACAGCCATCTGCAAATTAAAATTTCTAATTTGGCACATACGATTTTTATACTAAAGCTTAAAAATACAGGAGATGCACTTTGAAAGTTAAAAAACTTAAAAGAGCTAATAAAGTTAATGATGCCAAAAACCGTGTTTCTTCAAAGTTTACTACTCCCTCCATTTCATTTTTGTATCTTAGTTTGTCTTAACACAGAGTTTAAGAAAATAAAGAAGATTTTTCAATCTTGTGGGTTTAAACTAAAGATGTGTATAATGTAGTAAAATTCCAAATGAATCTTGTGATCTTAAATATGTTACCTGGAATGTTAGAATCAAAGAGTTACTAAGTATAGACACTAACAACAACATATCCTGTGTATTCCTACCAGGTGGGGTCTGAGAGGGTAGAGTATATGCAACATACCACTATCTCAGAGGTTGAGAGATTGTTTCCGATGGAAGCTCGGCTCAAGAAATAAAATATACAAAGTAACATTCTTGCTTAAAGAAACTAAAGGAAAGAAACTGAGACAAATTTAAACAGAAAGTGTATCATTTTGTAGATGTCAATGTTCAGTCATTTGTTACATTGACTCTTTTAAAACCAGGCAGATATCTAGATTCGGTCATGGTGAACTTGTATAGTAAATTTAAAATGATACTCCTTATGATGCGCGAACACGGAAAGATCCGTTAGAAATTCAACATTCTTTTTCTGTTAGTGAAAACCCTAAAATTACTGGGTTAACCGCTGCCAAGACCACATGGCTGCATTCAGCAATTCTTGAGTAGGTATCTTCCAAGGAAAACCATAATATCAAGATTGTTCATGAAGCAGAATGGTAAAGACTAATATAGTCAATTCTATGTGTAAATTAAGAAGTATTATGTTCATTTTCCATTGTGTGGAAGTTTCTGATCAAGTTGTTTCTGTGTCTCTGATCCCACACAAAGGCCCTCTGAAATACAAATTGGAAAGTAATATCAAGCTCATATGAAGTCTTTATTTGAGTGTCTGTTTCCCTCTTCTTAATTATCCTTGGATTTCAGGCTGAGTCCCATTCTGTTCCATTATAGGACTTACATAATGTCATATCTTCTATATTTTCAGGCTAAAGAGCTTAATCAATGGAAAATGGACGAAGCTAGTAGGTTCAAACAGTCCCGTATTTCTGAAGGGACACCTCTAGCTATGGCTGAGATGGAAAAAGCTAAAGGCAGAGCTGCTGTCGAAGCTGCTCAAAAATCACAAAGGTTGGCTGAGTTAGAAGCAAAAAGAAGAAAGTATGCGGAGTTGAAGGCAATGCGAGAGGCAGAAGAAAAAAATTTAGCATTAAATGATCTATCTCGGAATGATATCTACTATAGGAAATATACGATAGAAGAGATTGAGATAACTACCAAAAATTTCTCAAATTCAGAGAAGATTGGTGAAGGTGGATATGGCCCTGTTTACAAAGGGAGACTTGACCACACACCTGTAGCCATTAAAGTTCTGAGATCTGATGCTGCACAAGGGATGCAACAGTTCAAGCAAGAGGTATGTTGAAATTGATGTAAAGATGCATATTACGAATTTCAGATAGAAAACATCCTTTTTGTTGGGGTGAACAAGTTTCTTAATTATTGATTTCTTAGCATTAGGTCAATCATTATAATTTATGAAGTTACTTATCTTGGATACGCTGGAGGGAAGCTTGACAAATGCCAGATTTAGACTGACAAATTTATGTATCTTGAAGCATTCTGATGCATAACATGATCGATTTTCTGTATATTTTACCCTCCCCAGACCCCACTCTGTGGGAATACACTGGGTCTGTTGTTGTTGCTTAATCTAAAATATTTTGTTGTGTGTATATGCTTCTATTATAATTTTTAGAAAGTACTTATGGAAATCTATTTGTAGTGTTAGTTAGAGGTATGAACCAAAGGCCTTTTTCTTTTTGAAAAGATTAGACTACTGATTAATGTGCAACTCGGCCATATTAGATTAATGTCCCATTTCTACAAATACTTGCTATACTTGTGGATAGAAGCTCTTAGGATTCCCTTCTTATAGAATAGGCTTTGTCATTTACAGGTTCAGGTCCTTGGCCTCATGAGGCACCCAAATATGGTTCTACTCTTAGGTGCATGTCCCGAGTATGGATGTTTAGTTTATGAGTTCATGAATAATGGTAGCCTTGAAGATCGCCTGTTCCGGAAAGGTAACACCCCTCCCATCCCATGGGAAATACGTTTCAAAATTGCTGCTGAAATCGCTACAGGGCTGCTATTCCTTCACCAAGCAAAGCCAGAACCTCTTGTCCATCGTGACCTTAAGCCAGGAAACATTCTTTTAGACAGCAATTATGCCTGCAAAATTAGTGATGTAGGCTTGGCTAGGTTAGTTCCACCATCTGTAGCTGATTGTGTTACACAATATCACATGACTTCAGCTGCAGGAACTTTTTGTTACATTGATCCCGAATATCAACAGACAGGAAAGTTAGGGACTAAATCGGATATATATTCACTTGGTGTAATGTTGCTCCAAATTATTACTGCAAGGCCCCCCATGGGTTTAACTCATCACGTGGAGAGGGCCATCGAGAACGGAACATTTGCAGATATACTAGATCCAACAGTGCCAAACTGGCCGATGGAAGAGGCTCTTAATTATGCAAAATTATCGCTCAAGTGTGCTGAGCTGCGGAAGAAAGATCGACCTGATCTTGGTTCGGTGATACTGCCCGAGCTTAATAGGCTTAAAGAACTTGGAATGAGCTGCATGTCAAGTACAGGTAGCAGTCTTAACTCTGTTTGATTTTGTTGAAAGATTTTGAAGATCAAACATCGTCAATCAGTTAGGTGGACTGGTGCCTCATCGTAGACAACAGTGGATCAAGTGCAATTATACTTTTCTTCTCCTTTTCTAGTAAATCTTGCTGCAGTAAAACGAAAACAATTTATTATATACAGAATGGTTGATAAACTTGTTGAAACATATAGACCCTTGAAATGCTATGACATCTAATGAATTCACGGTGGCCAGTGGCCAGTGGGGCTAAAATGTAGGTGCTAAAAAGTGTTGCCTGTTCTTGGAGTGCCGGGAATAGATAAATGTTGTTACCAATCTTGTGGAACATTGCCCATCCTTTTTCCTCACCATAGTTTTGTTCACGTATTCAGTTCCATTTGAATGATCTCTCTTGGATAATACTTTATATGAGAAAAGGTTATAGCACTAATGCGTCAGATAGTCCAATTTTATTCCCTAAGAAGTCGGTTTGTACGTCGGATAATTTCGAAGTTTGAATTTGACCATTTGAAATATGAGTTCTACTTTCATATTATTAGAAACAATTTGCCTCTTTTGTACTAACTAGTATTAGTACTCGCGATGCACAAATAATATTTAACAAAAAAAAATTTGCACATTTATCAAATAAATAAATGGGCATAAAATTTTTCTTTCTGTCAACCAATCAAGACTATTGAAGTGTGGTTCCAGTGGGGTTGATTTGTTGGGGATTATCCATCTTTTAACATCATCAATTGTTTGAGAGTGAATATTGCTGGTGATTCAAAGGGTTGTGCTCAACTTTCTAGGTCTTCTTCCACTATTTTTATTCAACTAACTTTACATTTCATGGATTATTATTTTAAACTGATCTTTTTTTCGCCAAATAGGAATCCACAATGAAAATAAGGACTCTCGGATATGTTTAAAATATAAAAATCATAAGTAAGAGCATATTTGGATTGACTTGTTAGTTACCTGAACTACCACCTTGTTGGTGAGGGTTCGATTCCTCACATTGTAATCCCCTTCCCCATTCTCCTTCTCCTATCCCCAATTTTTTTTTTTAAACTTACTTTAAGTGTTTTTAAGTCAACTAGTTTAGGTGTACGCACCTTGCGCGTGTACCTTACTTTAATGAGTTCAAATATTACATTAAATAAAATATTTTTTTAAATAATAAAGATGAATATAATAATTAAATTTAATATCTTTTGAGTAGGTAAAAATGGAGAATTTATTTATTAAGCCTAATCTTTACTAAAAATATTTTTAAAAGTCGATCGACATTTCTCTATCATCTGTAAATTGCGAAAAAATAATACAATGATAGAGATATTAAAATAATACAATTAAATATAATTTTTACACAAAAATTTTCTCAAAGCCGCCTGACACTCATTTACCACCTGTAAACAATAACAAAATAATACAATAATAGAGATATCAAAATAATACAACTAAACCTAACTTTTACATAAAAAAATTCCTCAAAGCCGACCAACATTTATCTATCACTTGTAAAATGCAACAAAATAATACGATAAAAGTGATATCAAAACAATACAATTAAACTTAAAATTTACACATACACAAAAAATTCTCAAAGCCGATCGAGATCCAGTTACGAACTGTAAACTACCACAAAATAACAAACTAATAGATATATTACGATAATACAATTAAACCTAACCTTTACCTAAAAACAATTTCAAAGCCGACTCACATTCATGTAGCATCTGTAAATTAAAATAAAACAATAAGATAATAAAGATATCAAAATAATACAATTAAACCTAACCTTTACACAAGAAATTCTTCAAAGTCAACCGACATTCATCTACGATCTGTAAACTATAAGAAAATACATAATAGTGATCACAAAGCTTCAATTTTGATCCAACTAATTCTTGTCTGAATGAAGATTTTGACCCTAAAAAATGATTTTGAATGAAAACAAAGAAGATATATATATATATATATATATACACACACATGTTGAATTCTATTATGCTGACAAAAACAGTGAAGAAGTTGAGGGTTAGAAAATCAAACATCCACCAATCTAGACATGCAATCGAATCAAGTTAGATGAGCATTAATCATATTGTCCCAACAGGCAAACTGGTTTGCTCTCTAGTGTAACGTACATCTCAATATTTATAGAAGTATTTTCTTACTAGAGTCCTATTTTAGGAGTATTTTTCTAATTGAACAGTAGAAAGAAAAATATTAATTAATTCTCCTACCATATATTTTAGGAGTCTCATATATTTTAAGAAGTCTAGAAAGGAAAATATTAATTAATTCTCCTACCATATATTTTAGGAGTTTCATATCTTTAGGAAGTCTATTTAATATAATTAAAAATAATTAAATAATAAATTAAAAAATAGTGAAAAGACAGTTTTGTTCAAAGAGGAGTCTTTTAATGAAGGGTAAAAAGTTCAAATCACTTTTCTAAGGGTCTTCACACTTTTAATATATTATAGATATAGATATAGATATAGATATAGATATAGATATAGATATAGATTATAGATATAGATATAAATATAGATAGATTATAGATATAGATATAAATTTTAAGAATTTTGTGTAGTATTTAGGTAAAACAAAATAATATTTACAAGCACTTGGTTTTAAATCAAATCAAAAATTTAAAATAACACCTTATTATTTGTTCTTATAAGTCAAACGTCAATTCAAACACCCTTTAAAACTTTATTCCGACAGTATATAACAAAATATATCATATTAAAATTTCCTTCATTTAAAATTTCAAAAAGTACTTGTTGAAATTTGTCAAAAATCAAATAAATTAGGAAAATTATATTGGCTTTATTCAAAATTCATCCAATCAATTATAGTGAGAAAAACAATACTTCAATCGTTATTGGATGCAAATTCAATTAAATATTTTAATTATATCAAAGAACCAAGACATTGAATTCAAATATCGAATGAAAGATTGAACTTTCAAAAATTTAAATTGAAAACATATTTAAAAAATAAAAAAAAATCACTATTTATATTCAACTAACTTTACATTTTATGGATTATTATTTTAAACTTATTTTTTATTACACTAATTAGGAATTCAAAATGAAAATGAGGAAACTCGAATATTTTTAAAATATAAAAAGTTATAACTAAGAACATGTTTGGGTTGACTTGTTTTAAGTGCTTTTAGGCCAACAAAAATTTTAAGTATTTTTTGTAGCATTTACTTAAAATAAAAAAGTGTTTATAAGCACTTAGTTTTAAGTCAAATCAAAAATTAAAAATCCTACCTTATTATTTTTTTTATTAGTTGAAATTCAATTCGATAAAAATTTATTCCCATAGTATATAACAAAGTATATCATACTAAATTTCCTTCATTTGATATTTTAAAAAGTGTTTGCTGGGAGTTTGTCAAAAATTGAATAAATTGAGAAAATTATATTGGCTTTGTTCAAAACTCATTCAGTCATATATAGTGAAACTGACAATACTTCAATCGTTATTGGATGCAAATTCAGTTAGATATTTTAGTTATATCGAAGAACCAAGACATTAAATTCAAATATCAAATGGAAGATTGAACTTTCAAAATTTTAAACTGAAAACATATTGAAAAATCAAATTTATTCAAAAAAAAAATTAAAAAATTTATTAAAAAAAAAATTAAAAATATAACGTAAACAATGCATTACCATTTAACTTATGAAAGAAATTCATTAATTAATGGGAGAAAAACTATCAGTATCAATGCATCTTTGTTCATGGTCAAGAAAATTACATGACTGAACTGAGTTGCAAATGTCTAATGATTATATTTTGATACTTAGATAACTTAATTATTCGACTGATAATTCTTACAATAATATAAACATTTAAGAACACCGCTTGTCCTAATTGAATTAAAAAATATTTTTAAGTGTTATACCCGTGCTCTTATTAGCAGAAGTTTGTATATTCTTTGGAACCCATAAAAAATTCTAATTCCGATGGACTGCTTGATTCACTTTGATCATCCAGGTGTTTTTCATATAATCTTAACTTTACCTTAATATTATATTAACTTATTGAACAAAAAACTTTAATGCCACTTGGCTTAAATTTAGGCAAGACTCATAAATTTGATATCATAAATGAAAAACTTGAATTTTAGTAGTGAAAATAGGAACAATAAGAAGATATTAGAAGAATATAAATATTCTAACTATTAAACAAAAAGTTTAGAGAACTGCAATGTCACGATCCGAGGCTACCCTAGAACTTGAATTACATATCATGACTCTAACTGACTATCTATGAAGCCAGAGTACACTGATTGTAGGTGGCTGGGACATACCTCCAACTATCACAAATCAAAATAATAGCAATACAGTACATGAACTACGACTTACTGGAGTTTCTGAAATAAGAGAACTCATCACCTGCTAGCTGAATGCTGAGAATTGTCTGACCCTGGTGTATGGATTACATCTGGTACCTACATTATGAAGAAATGTAGCCACAAACGCATATATGTGGTCATTACTTTGGAATGTACTGAGTATATGGGAACATGCACTAAATCATGAAAATATTTAAAACATGCTTTACAATTGAGAACATAAGTTATTTGTTGAAGTATACATTTAAATCATGGCCGTACATAAAAGTTGTAAGGCATAGTGAAGTTTAAAGATCATGAGCTGAAAATAATTCTATAAGTTGGGAAGCGGTAGAAAATGAACACTGTATGTAAATCTCATGTAAAGCTAATTATACTATAAATTTGTACTGAGGATCATGTATGAATACCGGGTCTGAACTATGAAATGGGAACTGACACAAAATCATGTATACCTGAACTGAAATATAAATTAAGAATCTGAATATACAAATATACTGAGTATGAATTCATGAACATGAAAATCGAATGCAAGACTAAGTGAAGCGTGCGCTGAAATAATCTGCAATCTGAATAACTAAGTAACTGTTATCTGTATATTTATATATATATATGGATAACTAATAACTGTATGACTGAATAACTGATATCTATACACTTGATCATGCAAACCTGAACTGCAATGACATGAACACTAAACTGAAACCGTGGGAGCATTCATGTAACCGATATGCTCCAATCTGAGCTAATCGGGGTCCAACCTATAACCCTTTTTGGAAGGATGTTAGTACCTTGCCACGGGCACTAACACATGGCTTTGTGCATCCACTAAACTGATGTCCCGGAGGATCAGGGATTCAAGCCTAAACAGAAGGGTGACCCTTGAGAGGAAGTCAAGTCTAAACTGATGGGTGACCCCTAATATCCCATGTTAGCTACGTAGCTCAGGAACCGAGGGATTGCTATTAAAAACTGTGCCTAAACTGACGGGGAGCCGCCATCCCTATGTTCACTCGGTGCTAAGTCTTACTCTCAACAGAAAGACACTGAAATATAAGTTGGTGCATGCACATGCACTGATAAATGATAAACTCAGGTCATGGTATTTTGAAAATAATAGAGCACACATAATCTTGAAGAAATCATGAACATGCGAACTAATATATTTAGCATGAAATCAAACTGGTGAGTTCATTATAAAAATGGTGATCTGAACATGGTGATAAAATCATGATTCTGGGTGACTTGTTACTTGAAATTCTGAAACATATGTAAACATATAGGTATCGGGTGTTCATAACCCACCAACATTGAAATACTTTAAATACAATAATATCATTTTAAACACTGTAAGAAAATTTATGATTTAGAGACCAAAGCATATAATATATCACTACTGATGAAATTCATGATTATGAGTATGGAAATATGGTGAAATTATGAGGACAATATGCTTACATGATTTAATGCATAAATTTGAAGATTTAACATGATATTGATTAAGCATGACATGGGGTTTCAGAACTTAAATCATAAAGGAACATAATTCACATGGAAAAGATTATTAGCATGGCTTGAATGTAAAACTAATGAGGAAACATAGATAAATATCATGATTTACATTGAATTTTATCATAAAAGAGAGTAAAATTCATACTTGAAACAAAAAGGGGATTTTGGGACTCAATGGGTGAAATAAATTCATTCATGAATACCCCATATACACCAATTGGATGAATTCTTAAAGAAAGCTTGAAATTGAAACTTGAATCCTTGAATTCTTGGGGAAGAAAGCTTGAATTTCTTGTTATTGGGAAAAGGGAAAGGGTTTACATAAGTGTTAAGTGATGAAAAGTAGGCAAATAATTCCTTTTTGGGCTCTAATCCGTCACTTGGGTGTTTAGGGTCATGGGGAAATGACCAAAATGCCCCTTGGGATTTTACTTATGAATGTAGGAAACATAGCCTTTGTGTAGTGGAGGCTATCGCGGAGCCTAAGGTCTTTGACGGTGAGACATCGCGGACCCTCACTGGTTCCTCATAAAAATGTTCATAACTTTTTGCTCGGATGTCGGATTAAGGAGAAATCTGATGCGTTGGAAAGAGGACTCAATTATCTATAAATTGGTGGGTCTTGATCTTTAATATTACACATATTCCATAAGTTATACGTTCAAAGTTCATCCTTGTAGGATCGAACACCAAAATTTGATCGAATCAAAAGCTCTTAGCTCAACTTTGCTCTCAGTGTTTTCTATGAATATTTTTCACCTCATAAACACTCTTCATACTAGTCTAATGATTATGAAATACATATTTACATAAAAATCATGGTATTAGAGCTTATACACGTAGGAATGGCAATTCGAATTCTAGCTAAAAAATGCAGGGTATTATATTATCTCTCTCTTGGAATCTTTCATCCTCGAATTATGGGTGGGAACTTATTGATGCTTTAGAAGTATGGAAATATAGTGTGTAACTTCACACTAGGAACTCCCCCTCAACAAAATAGGTATAAGAATCAAAATAAAGGGCTTCATGGCATCATCAAGTATATTATGTATGCATGAATCATGAGATAACGAGACTAGGGTCGTACAAAAGGTATTACAATATCTGAGCTGGAATACTTGGAGAACTGAGATCATTCACTGAACACTTATAAACTGAATCATGACTACATATCTGAATTGGAGACATATGCATGGACTGAACTGAATTTGCAATTTGCATGAACGTGAATGAATTACCTCATTGAATAGCCATATTAGTGAAACTTCGGATAGTAAGACTACATGGAAAGATGGAAAACTATAGGAGCTTAGCTGTCTTATTGCTAAACTGAATTGCGAGTTATATGGATTGACTCATTCTAAAAGTTTATACTCAACTGGAGTATTTCTTCAACACTTTTTCTAAGAAGTTCTAATAATATTAGAGAGCAAAGAATTCTTGGGCATGATTTGAATAAGATATTTGAGTAAGGAATCTCAATATGGCTATAACTCTGTAACATGAAACATAGGCCTATATCACATAACCTAGGATAGAATTACTAGGCCTTAGGTAATGCAACTGCTAACTTTTAAGCTTATCCACACTTCTCAAATACTCTCTCAACTATATTTTTCTCCTTAAATACCATGCTCATTTGATTCAACTTATAATTCTCACATGGGCATTGATAACTCTATTTACTAAAGTCTAACCTGAACTAAATCCTCTCACCATGTTCAATCCTACTCAAAGTCACAAGGTACCACAAATAACACCATAATACTAATATAAGCCACAGATTCAACATCCTATGTGTTTTCACAACTCTTATCTTAAGAATAATACTCCTCACCACTTCAACAACTAACTCCAACCTCTTACAAGGAATTCACTATCGCACAATACATTTATCCACATATATACGAACATGACATTCAAGCCTATCATTATAACCACATATGAAATTCTAGGCAACCAACTCACCTTAAAAATTTTCCATGTTCTCTAATACCTTTATCAATAACAACTTTCATGTACTATCCCCAAAAAGACACACATAGAATTCTCAACTAACCATGACATGTAGCAAATCTTTGCCTTAATCTTTCTTCATACTTATAGTCTTAAGATAGAACAAACATATAATAATATTTCCCAAAAAGAAATATTTACTCTCCCCCATCTAACCATAGTTCATCAATTTACATCTCCACTATCTTTACATAAGAAAAGGTCACCAAAAGGTTAGAACATGAGGACTTGAAGCCTGAAAGAATACTATACATAACTTTGACCCATAATTAAAGCATGATGAATAGAGTATCAAAGACATGAATTTATTAAAGAGATCAAAACCAAGGACATGCATGACATAATCTGAATTTCATTGGTCATCAAGGGTACACCATGAGTTATGGGAACTGAGCATACTGTAAAGCATGAGTACATGAGTCATGAGCTACATGACCTGAGATTGGAGTTCATAAGTTCATGGAATATAATTTGTACTGCCGAGTGAACCGAAACTCCTTATACTAGGAACTGGGAGAGTACATAATTCTATGGAAAGTGCATGAATATGAGCTATGATGACGGAGCTAACTTGTAAGGCATGAGTAGATGTCATGCTGGCTGAAGTGCAAAAATTTGCACTGAGATAAGAATGGGTTGGGCATCTTCCTCCCCTATTAATGTTCTACAATACACTGACATCACTACTAAAATCTGAGAGACTGACTAGGTTTCTTGTTCTATCATATCCCCCTTAGATTTAAGCCATCATTCTAAGTCTGTGGACCCCTTTAATAAACTCTAAACTAAACTACAACCACTTTACTCTAGAGTTTGAGATATAACAATACACATAAATAATAACTCACCCTGAAAG
The DNA here is from genome assembly GCA_030864215.1 of Capsicum pubescens. Classification (NCBI taxonomy): domain Eukaryota; kingdom Viridiplantae; phylum Streptophyta; class Magnoliopsida; order Solanales; family Solanaceae; genus Capsicum; species Capsicum pubescens. The sequence continues at coordinate 150,477,914 of CM061543.1, read as the reverse complement.
ACTACAACTGAAAGTGTAAAACCCACTGCTAATACTTTTTTTTGAGATACTCTTAACTTTTTATAGCCCCAATAATCATCATATAAATACTTAAACACTTACTAACTTAGAATATTCAGGAGTATCACTATACCTTGAGTTCACATCATCTAGAATTTTGAACTCTTCATTCTATTATCTTAATCATCCATAATTCAAACTTAGATTCTAACGCTTAACATGGATATCCATAGAACTTCTCATACACTAATACCCACTTACTATTACTGGATAAGAATCATGAAATACTGATACACACCAAATTTTATGAACATATTAAATTTTAACAAGCTTCGCTACCTTTTGGTCACTACCTAATATCTATCCCGACAGAGCATTAACTTACTCTAAGTCTCCCTTAACTAAGAAATCTCTCTCAAAGTGCTATGAAACAAACCAACATCTTTCTGTCTCCATGGATACATAATCTACTAAATTCAAATAAATACTACCTCCACTCTACTGCTGCTAAACTTCTAGGTTCATGCTTCTAACTCTAGGTCATATGCTGTCATAGGATTCTGAGAAGAGATCTGAGGGTACATCTGACTTTGGATCATTACACAATTTTCGTATATAAAAATGAACTTTTTCAAACTTTGGAACTTAAATTCACTGATAGGATTCTTTTTGAGCCCACATGCAATCCTATAGCTATCTATAGGGACTATTTGAGAAAACTCTATTTGTAGAAATTTAAGCTTGACTGATTCCATTATCTAAAAAATAAAGCAAAGTTGGCATGAATGGAGCAATGCAAGAATCTGTATTAGTTTCTTAGAGAATATCTCTACAGCATAATATAATATATGAAAGAAAGAAAATATTTCTTAAATATCTTGTAGCCTCTCGAAGAAAGTACAGACGTCTCCATACCATTTCACAAGACTCTACTAGATACAGCTTCATAGACACCCTGTACACTTGAACTCTGTGCTCTGATACCAAGTTTATCACAACTTGAGGCTTCCCCCTAGTCGTAACACGATGCTTAGAACCACAAGTGATCCCAAGATAATCCATGTACTGGTATACTGCTTGAGTAATTGATTTATATGTATATAAAAGCCAAATAGGCTCAGCGAAAGCATAATCATGAGAAAAATATAAATGAATGTAATACTATAAAGTTTAAAACATGATAAAATTGAAGAAAAAACTTGAATTACATGTCATGACTCTGACTGACTATCTATGAAGCCTCTACTACACTGACTGTAGGTGGCTGGGACATGCCTTCAAATACCATAAATCAATACATAAGAATAATAACAATACAATACATGAAATACGACTGACTAGGGTTCCCCGAATAAGAGAACTCATCACCTACTTGATGAATAATGAGAACTATCTGACCCTAGTGTTGGACTACATCTGGCACATACATCATGAAAGAATATAGCCACAAATGCATATATGTGTTCAGTACTTTGGAATATACTGAGTATATGAGAGCATGAACTAAATCATAGAAATACTTAAAACATCTTTTAGAATTGAGAATATAAGTTATTTGCCAAAGTATGCATTTAATTCATGGTTTCACATAAAAGCTGTAAGGCATAATTAAATTTAAAGATCATGATCTGAAAATAATTCTGTAAGCTGAGAAGTGGTAGAAACATGAACACTGTATGTAAATCCCATGTAAAGATGATTATACTGAAAAACTGTACTGAGGATCTTGTATGAATACTGGGTCTGAACTATGAAATGGGAACTAACACAAAATCATGCATACCTGAACTAAAATGTAAATTGAAATAAACAAAGGATCTGAATTTACAAATATACTGAGTATGAATGCATGAACATAAAAATTAAATGCAAGACCAAGTGAAGCGTGTACTAAAATAATTGGTTTTCTGAATAACTGAATAACTATTATCTATATATCTGTTTATCTAGATAACTGATAACTGTATGACTGAAAAATTAATATCTATACACTTGGTCATGAAAACCTGAACTGATATGGTACGAATGCTGGACTGAAACTATGGGAGCTATCATGTAACTGACATGCCCCAAACTGATCTAATCGGGGTCCAACCTATAATCCCAGTTTGAAGAGTGTTAGTACCTTGCCATGGGTACTAACACATGGCTATATGGATCCATTAAACTTATGTCTCAAAGGACCAGGGAGTCAAGTCTAAACTAATGGATGACCCCTGAGAGGAAGTCAAGCATAAACTGATGGGTGACCCCTTATATACCATGCTTGCTATATAGTTTTGAAACCTAGGAATTGTTACTAACGAATCTGCCTAAACTGATGGGGGGGACTCCATCCCTATATTCAATCGATTCTACGTCCTACTCCCAACTGAAATCGGCTAAAACATAAGCTGGTGCATACACATGCACTGATAAATGATAAACTCAGGTCATCGTATTCTAAAAATAATAGTGCATGCATAATCTTGAAGAAATCATGAACATGTGAACTAATATATTTAGCATAAAATAATATTGGTGAGTTCATTATAAAAATAATTATATGAACATGGTGATAAAATCATGATTCTGGATGACTTATTACTTGAAATTTCTAAAACATGTGTAAACATATAAGTATCAGGTGTTTATAAACCACCAACATTGAAATACTTTAAATACAATAATATTGTTTAAAACGCTATAACAAAATTTTTTCTTTAGAGACTAAAGCATAAAATATATCACTACTGATGGAATTCATGATTATGAGTACGAGAATATGGTAAACTTATGAAGACAATATGCTTACTTGGTTTAATGCGTAAATTTAAGGGTTTGACATGATATTGACTAAACATGACATGGGGTTTTGGAACTTAAATCATAAAGGAACATAATTCACATGGAAAAGATTATTAGCATGGCTTGAATGTAAAACTAATGAGGAAACATGGATAAATTTCGTGATTTACATTAACCTTGATCATAAAAGAAAGTAAAATTCATACTTGAAACAAAAAGGGGATTTTGGGTCTCAATGTGTAAAATGAACCCATTGATTAATACCCCACTAAAATACCCTGGGTTTTGATCCTTAGAAAATTTCTCTATTTTTGGCTTCTGGACATCATACGACTAAGGGGTATTAGTCGTATAATAGGGTACGGGTCATCTAATCTAGTCATATGTTGTCCAGTGTTGGGTTGTATTAGGGGGTTGAGTTTTTGGAATAGGTATAACTTGGGTGGGTACGAGTTGTATCATGGGTGACGTGTCATAGGTTTGGGTTTTCCTTCACGTCATCTGAAACTTAGTAACTTAACTTGGATCTGAGTATGAGACGTTCACCATGAGTTGTGAGATAGGGTGTGAGTGGTATAGTCCAACTCGTATGTTGGATAGTGTCAACCCCTCATTATTCTATCGAGGGCATGAGTGCATGGTACTAATCGTATGGTTGGGTATGGTTTGGTTTGGGTGGTCATATGTTGGATAGTGTTGGAGTCCAAAGGGAGGTCTAGGGTTCGAGTGGTGGGTCATCACTCATATGATAGGGTACAGGTAGTATGGTGGAGTTGTACCCTCCTGCGAAAATTTTATGTAGTTTAAGTTGGAGGTAATCTGGATATTTTCTCTCTTAACCTCTTAAGGCCCCCCCCCTTAAAACACCTTTTTAGGGCTTCATTAACCTATTTTCAATCAATCAAACACTCTAAACTCTCTCAAAATCTCTCAAGGTTCTCGGTTCCAACAAATGCTAGGGTTTCCTTTAAGGTGGTCAATTGAGGCTCATAGGGGTGATTTTTTCTCACCTTCTTCTCAATCTGAGGTATGTTACTCCTCTCTCATTTTTAGTTTCAACTAAAATCATGTTTTATGAATTATTTTCTTAGCATTATCATTGTATTATTTTATGCCTTCAAATATATGTTGAGGGTTTTATTTATATATGCTTGATTATGGTTTTCCCATGTTTTAATTATGGATTTCTTGTTTTAATGGTGGTTTGGACATTTTGTTGCATGGTAATGGTTAATTAGTACTTGATTTTGGTTTTGGAAACATGATTCCCCCAATGTTTTTGATAAAATTCCTATGAGAACGCTTTTACTATATTGTTGGACTTTTAATAGAAATATTGCATGGTATAACTTGGTAATGAAACCCTAAATGGTTTAAATGGTTTGAAATGGTTAAATGGTAAGTTTTGGTGGTTATGGTTGGCCTAATTAATAGCCTTATGGGGTATAAGAAAATACCCCAAAAAAACTAAATAATGATCACTTGCGGGGTACATGGGATTCCCCCAAGTAAACTTAATAATGTAATCTATGGGGTACATGGGAATCCCCTAAGGTTGTCTAAGTACATTGCTTGCAAGTTATAGTCGGTATGACGATACCACTACTTATAGCCTTGGTTAATAATAAATGGAATGGTGGTTTGGTTGTGTGGTAATGGATTTAATTAGGCAATAATGGCAGGGTGTAATAGCTAACCGTGAAGGTGTGAGTCCAATTGACAGACATTGAAAACTCATGCTTGCCGATATGAGGATTGGTCATGGAAACCATATATGATACTTACGGGGTACACGGGAATCCCCTAAGAACACTTGTACTATGTATCATATGGAGTGAAGGGTACTCGGGAATCCCCTACTCCTATGGTATCTATGGTTTATATGGCTACACACATCGAGTCCAATTTAGGGGGTTACACTGGACCCATATAGCCCATGGGTAGTTATAGGATGATTGATACACCCAAATTATACCTCTCTTATGAGAGAGTAAGCGGTCGTCGTCAAATATATAACCCAACTAGGTTGGGGTCGAATCCCACAGGGAATATGGTGTTAATCAAGACTATTTATGCTTTAATCGACTAATAGCTAGTAGCTTCCTGTAAATGGGGGGTATTTAGAATTCAAACAACTATTACTGTTCAGTTTGTTTTAGTAACCCAAAGCCAACGTTTCAGTATGTCAAATTAATGATATGGCAAAACCAAAATTGTGTTCTATATGAGTATTGCTACTTATTGAAAAATAGTTGTTGCAGAAGATTCTCATGACATGTAGGAAACAATAAATTATCACCATCGATGATTCATCTAAATGCCTTCCGACCTATTTAGATGCTAGATTACCTAATTCTCTTAAACTTAGGAAATCCTTATGTTTAAACTGATTTCATCCCAGGTTGATTAATCTTGTTACAACATTAATCATTAGATGGAAATTTACCATTTCCAAATCCCCATTGATAATTCCCTTCCTTTAATTGATTTATTAGTTCAAGCAAACCAATGTAAGGCTTAATCTATTGCTTGCAACCAATAGAAAAGGTTCATTACAAAAGAATTATCAAGAAGTTCCTACAGTCATTCGAGTCTTAACCAACTATAGAATTCATAATGCAACACTCATAGATCCCACAACTCCGGTAATGGGATTTAGTTTCTCATGAGATAGAAAGAAATCACATACATTAGATCCATAATTCAAAAGTAGTTAACTTACAAACAATGGAAATTGAAGATTGTTCTTCCTTCAAGTTCAACCAAGGATTCCTAAAACCACAACCATTATTCAAATATTGAAAACCAAATTTAAGAGACCAAAATATAAAAACTGCTATTTGTGAATAAGTTCAAGATACCAATGAAAAACTAAGATTTTTCTATGAATACCCAAAGCCTTCAGAATTTAAATTTCAAAATCCAGATCTTCCGCACCATAACTGATGACTTCACTTGACGGCCTATCAGAAGGTTGATGACTTATCAGAAAAGTCATCAACTTGACTTTCCAACATCTGTATTCTTCTTACATGTGGCAACCTCTTCTGATGGCCTATCAAAAGGTTGACAACTTATCAGACAAGTCGTCAACTTACTTCTCCAGCATCTATATTCTGCCTACAGGTGATGACCTCAACTGACAAACTATCAATAGATTGACGACTTATTCGACAAGTCATCAACTTGACTTTTCCAGCAAATAGATTCTGTCTGTGGGTGATGGCTTCCTTTGATAACTTATCAGCAGGTTGATGACTTATTAGACAAGTTGTCAACTAAATTCTTTAAAACTTAGTTTCATAGCTACTTTACCAAAAATCATCCTTCTTGATGTAGTTTTCATAGGTTTTCATGCATCTTAACTTCTCTACAAAATGACATGAAATATAATAAAAAACAACAATAGTTACTTAAGAACTTATAATTATTTCAAGCTAAAAGCCCTAAATGTGCTAACACAATGCTAGCACATCAACACCCTAAACTTAAAACACTTGCTTGCCCTCAAGCAACTACATAGTATTATGCACGCAACAAGAGAATCAATGCAAAGAGTAGCATTTGTTTTCTTCATTTTGTGCCTATTAAGAAACATGTGATCTTTTTCTGCCAAGGAATATCAAGATTCCATACACATCTTCAAAGTTCAAACAAACAAACCACTACTTAAACTTAGAGTATTCAATCAAGTGTTTAGCAAAATTTCCACTACTATTCACATGCCCTCACACAGAAGAAAGTAGTTCCTGTCTCCACCTATTTATTTGTATTTTTAGAAACCATACAATAAAGCTCTCACTCTTAGAAAAAAGGTTCAAATTGTGCACCTACAATGCCATAAGCTTTCCCTTATCATTCCATTTGGTTCATCTAGTAGTTAGACTATGATCACTACAGTTTTTTATCGATTTAAAGTGAAGGCTTAAGTGTGGGAAAGGTCAATTTAGGATTTGTGACTTAGCCTCTCTTTGATCACTTACACAACTTTGGCTACAACCACTTATTCCCTTGAATTTTTCTCCAAATCATCTTTTGTACCCTTCTCAGCAATCAACTCAACACCATTTATTTATTATTATTATTAAATATATTTATATATATACATCTATTTTTTTATATATACTAACTTTCACAACATATTTTGCACCTTTCAATCATCACCCCTTTCTACTATAACCACCCTCAACTTAGGAGATTTGCCTAAGTTGGTGTGTAAAATGTCCAAAGAGAGGACCAACTAAAATACTACTTAATTATGAATTCAATAAAAGGTGGTCAAGTTTTTGAAACAAAGAAAATGTTCTAATGGCTCAGAAAGGGATCAAACTGGAATATAATATGTACCTAAGGGTTGATTATCTTGGCTAAATGGTTGACTAATCAAAAATGGCCTGTGATCACTTCTTAAATGACTAATCGAAACCCTAACAAAATAATTTGGGCAAGTTCTTGATGCATGCACATAATAATAACACATTCATAGAAAACCTCACTCTCTCATGGCATGGAATTTCATGAACATCACCAAATACTTAACCAAAACTTAAACTCAAGTAGGGAGTGCCATAGTTGCATACTTTTATACATAGAAATGGTTTCCCATGCACCTAGCAATCAATCTCACAATCAATAATTTTGATGGGCACACAACTTTGATAATTTTTAAATCGCAAAATACAATTTCTACTCAGTTCGATGTTACTGTTTAATGCATACATAATAACTACTCCTAAACATGTCGGTTCACTAGATAGAGCTCAAGGGCACAAAACACAGATAATATACCCTTGAGGTTGCAAGTACCCCTACCCCCACAAATAAAAACATGCATTGTCCTCAATGTAAATATATCAAACTATAACAACAAGAGTGAGGAAATACCTGCTGCACCTTAAGAGCTTGTATTACGAGCCGTCGATTGTGCTGCTTCATCATCATTGAAAAGAGAACCATCAGTGGTGTCAGGTTGAGTTGATGTATCTGCATCAGTGGTTGGTGGCTTAAAGAACTCCCCAGAAGTCTACGAAGGTCCACTAGCTGAGGTTCCCACAGCTCGGGCTCTCAATAATTTTTCAAGCAGCTCACCATCTACTTTCAACTTTCTAAAAGTTTCTTTTAGCTTTTTCTTGTCTTCCTTCTTCTTTGCTCTCTTTTCATGTATTCTTTGCTCATCACTGTCATTTCTCTTTCTTTTGCCTTTGTCTTTATTATCCATCGGTTTCTTGGTGATGTCAAGTAGTGCTTCTTCTTCTTTAGATTCGTTAAGAACAGGGTCTAAAAACATCACAATTTGATGGCTCTGCAAGGCCGCAATACCTGGTTTAGCCTTTTCCAAGGCTGCTTCAAATTCTGTAAGATCGGGTATTGATATTTTTTTCAACCTCTTATTTACTCAACGCTCTATCTCATCAATGCATCCATGGAGAGTCAAGAAAGGTGCAATGACTGCCTTGATTTTCTTATCGACAACAAACAACCTCAACTGGGATTCAAACCTTTTTCCCTGCTTACTATTTTCTTAAAATTGTAGGGAGTTAGTGCATACTTAAACATCGGTGCTATTATTACTGGATTTTCTTTTTTTTCGGGAATAGACACAACACCTGCAGAGGACGTATCTTGAGCAGACTCAGGTACGGACAACTACATATTTTTTGTAGAACCAGTAGTAGTGGCAGATGTCTGCACTCTCTCGGATCTGATCGTGTCACTCTCCACATCTGCTCCTTTATTTAGGACCAACATCGGCTCACTCTCGTCAAACCTGTTAGGATTGTGAGTTTTCTTGGCATGGACCTTTTTGTCTAATACATGGCCTGCTTCGCATAATTTTGTAATCAGACAGGGGAATGGGTATGCTGTATCGGGTTGTATTGCCCGAATCTTTATCTCGTCAGCAATGGTTTCCCTAAAGTTCAAGAAGAGGTTCGACAATAGACTTGCTACTAAAACTGCTCTATCCTCGCCTATGATATTTTCTCCTATTATCAAAATCAGTCTGTACCTTACCACTCCCCACCAGAATTTTGCTTTCTGAGTCAGTGACGCCTTAAAAATCCTTGCACTTAGATTATGTAACCATTCAGGCTCCCCATCATCTATAACTTATGTCAACCAAGGGAGTTGGTTTTCCATATCAGTCATTCTGTGATACAACTCTTATGAGTTGAATGGAGGAATGAAGTTGGGACCATGCAGAAACCTATTAATTATACGGTCATATAAGTCCACCATCACACCCTTCACCGACATTTGATTCATGTTTTGTTTGTCTGCAACTTTCTCTCCCTCTTTGCACATGTTCTCTAATGTAACTATGTAATTGGTATAAAATTCCCTTACCAACGTTGGGCAGTATGTATCTCCTTCATTTGTTGTCCATGCTAGCTTATAGAATACTCTCTCTAGTTGTGGTTGCCTGCTCAACCCAGATGTGATTATACTTCTTCACATATGGGCCTCTTACAGCTCCATCTTCGTGTTGCTATCAATCTCTATGGTAGATTTTTTTGCTCCTGTAACCTTCCACCATACGCTATCTCAAATGCCCGACTTCTTACTCTTTATGACATCTCCCCTTATCTGAGTGTCTTCCTCTATTGGTTGCTCAGAAGAAAGTTTCTCAGAAGAGGGTTGTTCAGAGTAAGAAAAATCTTCTTCTTCTTCTTCTTCTTCTTCAGAGATCTCTTTCTCAATCACTCTTTTTTCAGACTAGGGAGGTGGTTCTGCTATATGTAGACTTTTCCTTGTACGACGTCTTTGAAGTTGTGCCTCTTCCTATTCACTCTCATATTTATTAAACATTCTCCAAGTCAAACTTTCTTTATTAACTTTCTTACTTTCCTTCTTTGACTTCTCTTTTGGTGGCATGAATATATCTACATCAAGAGAAAAAAATCATTTAGGATCCAAGAATAAGTAAGCACAAGAAGTTAATCATTTTTAGTATCACTCTTAAAAGGGTTCTAGCACAATGGGTGAACATGCGGGCGATGACTTGGTTGATAAGTCATCACCTAGGTGACGGTTTATCAGCCATGTCATTAGCCATAGGTAGAATTAACTTACTTCAGAATGATTAATGATAACTTGGCATGATAGGTCGTCACTTAAGTGACAACTTATCATCCATGTCATAAGCCTAAAACAGACTTCAAAGATTTTTCAAGTCAGGTGATGACTTGGCCTGATAAGTCGTCACTTAAGTGATGGCTTATCAGCCATGTCGTCATCTCAAAACAAAATCTTCATCCCTTTGCACTTTGATTGACGACTTTAGTTGACAAGTTATTACTTGTTTAATGACTTATCAACATAGTAATAAACCCAAATCATATTTACAAACTCATTTATCTGTGAATTATCGGCTAATTCGAACTTGATGTCCAATGTTCAACTTGTTAACCCTAATTTTTAGTTCTCAATAAGCCACTGCACCCATTTTAATACAACAAAGCATGAAAAACGTGGGTGCAATTGATTTGCATTCAATTAAAGCTTAGACCTTCTACCAAAAATGGTGAATTTCACAGCTTGATGAGAAGTTGTTCATGAGCAATTTTTAGTTACACAAAGTTAAGTTGATTTGGGTGACCAAATCACTTTGTATTACTTAAATTTGTTCATGAACACATCAAAATCCTTTAAAGCTTTTAGTTTCATGAGATTACCAACACCTTCGACTAGAAAGAAGATAAGTTTTTAGAACATACCTTTGAGACAATTTGGCTACACACTCCAAACTTATGGATATTCAACTTGCTCAGAGAAACAAAGGCTTCTGTACTCTATGCTTTTGAAAGTTCAAAGAGTTTTCACAAAGGAGAAGAAAAATTCTAGCACTTATTTACTTTTTTGTTGAGAAGGTGAAGAGAGAAGATAAATGTTAAAAGTTGAAAAGGAAAAGGACAGGAAATGTGAAACAATTGTACTGATGTAGCTGCTTTTCTATTTTCTAAGTTTATCTATTTTTTAAAGACTAATAAAGAATAAATAAAGACTAATTAAATGATAAAATGTACCAAAAATAAAAGTGGGAAAGATTTAGTATTAGTAATTTGAAAAACTAAGGGTTAATGGGTTTCTGGATTGGGTCGTGGTTTTGTAGCGGGTCGAAATTACTTACCTGTTCCCAAAATTTAAGTGATGGCTTATCAATTAGTTGATATCCGATTACTTATATCATCAGCTTAAGGCAGAATGTTGGACCCTTGTGTTTCAACTGACGACAAAGAGTAACGACCCGTCACTTAGGTGACGAATTATTAGCCTTGTCGTCACCCTTATCCAGAATGTGATAGCTCTTTACTTCAGCTGATGATTTTAGGTGATAGGTCATCAACTTGTTGATAACCTATCAACTTAGTCGTCAACCTTATCTAGTGTATACTCCTTTTCTTGCTTCATTTAATGACTTTAAGTGATGGGTCGTCATTTTGTTGATGGCCTATCAACTTGGTTGTCAACCCCATCTTTCTTGAACATTTATTCCAACTCTATTCCTTCAGACTTTATCAATATATTACCTAAAACTCAAACCTTAAAACAAATAAATACTTACAATATAAAAAGTTGGGTTGCCTTCCAATAGCGCCTGATTTAACATTGCGACACGACTCAGTTATCTCAACTACTCAGACTTCATCGAGATACACCATAGACAACAACTTAGCTTCATCCATTGGGCTAATATAATTCTTGATTCTTTGACCGTTAACCTTAAACAAACTTCTATCTTTACTTTCAAGTTCTACTACACCTAATGGAAATACTTGACTTACTTTGAAAGGTCCCGACCATTTTCTCTTCAATTTGCCTGGAAAAAGCTTAAGTCGAGAATTGAACAATAGCACCCAATCCCCAGCACAACAGTCTCGCTTCTCAATTCTTCAATCATGGTAATTCTTCATCCCCTCTTTATACAAGTCATCCCTTTTGTATGCGCCAAGACAAAATTCATCCATCTCATTCAACTGTCCCAACCTTAATTGAACTGCTTCCATCCAATTCATGTTCAAGCATTTAAGTGCCCACAAAGCTTTGTGCTCTAGTTCAACCGAAGGTGGCATGATTTTATATATACCAATTGATATGGTAACATCCCAATGGATGTCTTAAAAGCTATTCGATATGCCCACAAGGCATCATCGAGCTTCCATGACCAGTTTTTTCTATTTGCATTTATTGTTTTGGCCAAGATTGCTTTGATTTCCCAATTTGAGACCTCTACTTGATCACTATTTTGTGGGTGGTATGAAGTGGACACATTTTTTCGCTTCACACCATATTTCATCAATGCTGCCTAGAATATTTTATTGCAGAAGTGGGATCCCCCATCACTTATGATAGTCCGTGGTACCCCAAAGCGAGAGAATATGTCCTTCTTTAGAAAAACAACCACTCTTTTTCCTTCATTGTCAGCTAAAGCAATGACCTCAACCTACTTGGAAACATAGCCCACAACCACTAAGATATACTTCAGCCTATAGGAGATCACGAATGTCCCCATGAAGTTAATACCCCAGACATCAAAGAGTTCAACCTCCATCATCTTTGCCATAGGCATCTCATGATGCTTTGAGACCGAACCTTGTCTCACTGATCACATCGCTTTACTAACTCATAAGCATCCTTGAATAGGGTTGGCTTATAGTAGCCACTTTGCAACACCTTTCTCACCGTATGATCACCTGCATGATGACCCCCAACTGGGAAAGTATGGCAGGCTTCAAAAATACTTAGCATGTTAACTTTAGAAATGCACCTTCAAATATTATCAGCATAATACCTGAATAAGTACGACTCATTCCAGAAGTATCTCGTGGTATCATGGAGAAACTTTTTTTTCTGATGGAAAGAAAGATTTTTCAGAATAATATCACTCATAACAAAGTTGGAGAAGTCCACATACCAAGGCACCATTTCAAGTGTAGCTGCTAGAATTTGTTCATCCATTAAAACGTCATCATCAATCTTTTCTATAATGGACTGATCTCCCTCTAGCCTAGATAGATGACCTGCGACTTGGTTTTCATACCCTTTTCTGTCTTTGACTTCAAAGTCAAATTCCTGCAGAAGTAACACCCATCTAATCAACCTTGGTTTGCCGTCCTTTGCCATTAAGTATCTCAAAGCAGCGTGGTCTGTATGAACCACTACATTGGTTCTCAATAAGCATTCTTGAAACTTCTCAAATGCATAAACGACAGCTAGAAGATTTTGCTCAGTGAAAGTATAATTCTTCTGTGCTCCATTCAATGCCCTGCTCGCATAATAAATGGGGTGAAATAGTTTTACCTTTTTCTAACCAAGGACTGCCTCAAGTGCCACTCCACTCACGTCACACATTATTTTGAATGGTCTAGACCAATCTGGAGCAACAATAATTGGGACAACCACCAACTTCTACTTAAGGCATTGAAATGCCTTCATACAATTATCATCGAACACAAACTTGTCCTCTTTCTCCAATAGCTTGCAAAGTGGATTCGTAATCTTGGAGAAGTCTTTAATGAACCTGGGATAGAATCCAGCATGACCCAGAAAACTACGGACTCCCGTCACTGAGATAGGAGGGGTTAGTTTCTCGATAACTTCCACCTTAGCCTGATTAACCTCAATTCCCTTAACTGAGATATGATATTCAAGCACTACGCCTTACTTCACCATGAAGTGATATTTCTCCCAATTCAGCATGCTATTGAATTCTACACATCTCTGTAGTACTCTACTCAAGTTTACCAAGCATAACTCAACTGAATCACCCACTACAAAAAAATCATCCATGACCACTTCTAAAGTGTCCTCCATCATGTCAGAGAAAATTGACATCATGCTCCTTTGAAATATGGTCGATGCATTACATAATTCGAATGACATTTGCTTGAATACAAATGTTCCATATGGGCATGTAAATGTTATTTTCTCCTGATCTTCTGGGGCAATCAAGATATGATTGTATCCCGAATACCCATCCAAAAAGCAATACCAAGCCCTTATTGCCAAGCGATTAAGTATTTGATCCATGAAGGGCATTAGAGAGTTATATTTCAATGTTCATGAGTTTAGCTTCCGGTAGTCCACACAAACTCTCCACCCCATCACTGGCCATAGCAGAATTAACTCGTCCTTTTCATTAGAAACCACAATCAAGCCACCTTTCTTAGGCATGCCCTGTACTGGACTCACCTACAAACTTTCAGAGATTGGGTAGACTACCCCTGCGTTGAGCCACTTTATAATCTCCTTTTTCACCACTTCTTGCATAGGTGGGTTTAGTCTAACTGATGCTCAATGGTCGGTATGTATTGCATGGTGGAATACCAATAATATCTGCAATCGTCCATCCGATAGCTCTCTTATATCTCTTAAGCATAGAAATAAGGGTTTTAACCTATTGCTCTACCAAGTATGCTGTAATAATAACCGGTAAGGTGTTTTCACGGCCCAAAAACACATACCGCAAATGGCCCAAAAACTCCTTTAGTTCCAACACCGGTGGTTCCTAAATAGAGGGTTTGGCCGGTGTTGTTGTACGATTTTTAAGATCTAAGTCCAGCTTCTTGGGGGCATAAGAATATGACCCCATTCCTATCTGAGCACACACAGTCTCATCATATTTTTCAATCCCATCACCATCGAAGTTCATCAATACTGCAACCAATATTTCCATACAAAATCTCTCCTCAACTTGCACCTCTTTCTCATCTTCATAATATACATCAACGATTGACAAGACACTTATCTCCTTTTTCTGCTTCATCGATTGGCAAACATCAAAGCTCACCTCTTCATCATTGAGCTTAAATTTCAGATCATTGGTCTGCAAGTCAATCGACACACTCTCGGTTGCTAAGAAAGGTCTACCCCAGATTATGGGTACCTCACAGTCCACCTCGCAATCTAGGATTACAAAGTCCGTTGGGAAGATGAAACAAGACATTTTCACAATCACATCATAAATTATTCCAACCGGTCTCTTCACTGATCTATCCACCATCAAAAGCCGCATGTTGGTAGGTGTAGGATCCCTCAACCCCAGCTTTTTGAAAACTACCAATGGCATAAGATTAGTACTTTCCCCAAGATCACAAAGGGCCTTTGCAAAATTAAGCGATCCAATAGTACATGGGAGAGTGAATGCTCCCGAATTGACTTTTTTTTGCACTAACTATCTTGTAGTGATATCACTACAATGGTGAAGATTGTCCACCAGCTCGTAGCTCACGGTCTGCTTCTTAGTCACAAGATCTTTCATGAATTTAGCATAGCCCGACATTTGTTATAGCGCCTCAACCAAAGGCACGTTTACTGTTAACTGCTTCAGCATGGCCATGAACTTGCTAAATTTAGTCTCAACTTTCTTCTCCTACAATCTGTGTAGGAATGGAGGATATACTTTTGGCATTCTTGTAACAATAGTCTCTTCTTCCTTCCCCTTGTCTTTCACTAAATGATCAACCTATATCAATTTAGGTAGAACCTCATTATCCCTTAGCTTCTAAGACTCTACTGGATGTTCTTCTTCTGTTTCCACCTTTAACTCCATCACATCATCTACAACAGGTTTGCCCACATAAGGGATAGGTAATACTTTATCACTTCTCATGGTGATAGCCATGCAAGAATTATCATTTCTCAGATTTCACGTGGAATCACTCGGCAATGTTCCGCTTTTTCTCTGATTAAACACTACCAATGACAATTAATTTATTTGCTGCTCTAGTTATTTAATAGATGTAGAGTGTGAGTCTACTAATTGACTCGTAGTTGACAAATCACTTTTCATCTCTCTCACTCTAGTATAGGTCGACTCCACTTCTTTTAACAACTTAGCCATTATGTCCTCCATCGACCTCTTACTGAAACTAGTAGCAACATTGTCTTGATTCCCAGGAGGTACATATAATCCACTTCTATCATTATTATTTTTCCTACCACCTTGGTCACAGTCGCTATAACCAGCCTTGTCGTAGTATTTCCAACCTTGATTCCCTTGGATATTGCCTCAAACCCCCCCCTGATTATTCAAGTAGTTCGTCTCTCTAATTTAGCTCCCCTACTTTGAGACCCCATAATTTTTACCTTTTTTGTCTTCCTAGATAGCAAATGCTTTGTGAGAAAATCTATCTATGTTTTCATATGTGCCATATCCTAGTCATATTCTTCTTCTCTCCTGTGCTGTTCAACTGATATTCCACTAGACACAGTATTACTTGCTACCACAAAATCCCTAATATGCTAAGCTCTACTTGCCTTAGTCAATCTTCCCAATATCTCTGCAGCCTCATTAAAAGTAAGGTCCATGAATTCTCCTCCTGCAACATTGTCCACAGTTGGCTTCATGATAGAGTTCAAAGCCTTGTAGAATATTTCCATCAAATACTCGTTGGTTATCTTGTGATTAGGGAACGGCATCAACTTCTTATTTAATCTCACCCATTTCTTATGAAGGGCTTTATTCGGTAACTAGCTAAAATTACTTATCTCATCCCTCAGCTCTAACATTCTGGAGGGCGGAAAGAACCTTTCTAGGAAAGCTTCTTTCAATTGCCTCCAGTTTGTTATAGAATTAAGAGCTAACTCATTCAGCCACAGTTTTGCCTCCCCAAACAGAGATAATAGGAATAATTACAGACGTATTTCATTCTGCCCTACTCAAAGGTTATCAAAAGATTTACAAATGTTGATAAAGTTCACCAGATGCATATTCGGGCCATCCTCTAGAAGTACACCGAATAACCCTTTGAGGTTTAACAACTGTATCATAGTGTTTGTGATGTTGAACTTCACACCTGGTGCTAATGGTGGTGGAATAATTTCTCAAGTAACACTAGCTTCATCCAAATTAGTATTATCCTCTTCATCAAATACAAACTACACAATAAGTTAGTGGTTTACTCTCTCTCTAACAGGCCGATTTTGATTCCCTGGTGAAGCTACAATATCTGCACATCTCCTATTTGCAAGATCAATCAGATCATTATCCCCAAGTCATCATCATCTGTATTAGCCACCCGACCTCGATTATCAGTGTTTTGCTACTTGAGTTGTGCATTAGCCAAAGCATCTAATCTTTTGGATTCCTGTTGTTTATCGATTCTCACAATAAGATGAGGTTCTAGGTTGAAAGGTAATAATAGTTATCCTGACCTTATGGTTCGTGGCATATACAACAAGGAACCTATAATGATAAAAACAACAAATAAAAGTAAAATTAGGAAACTTAATAAAAAGTCAATTAACATAGATATGCTTAATTGACAACCATATTCCCCAGCAATGGGGACAAAATTTGATAGGCCCAAATTATACCTCTCTTATGAGAGAGTAAATGATCATCATCAAATATATAATCCAACTAGGTTGGGGTCGAATCCCACAGGGAATATGGTGTTAATCAAGACTATTTGTGCTTTAGTCGACTTATAGCTCGTAGCTTCCTGTAAATGGGGGGGTTTTTAGAATTCAAACAACCGTTACTGTTCACCTTGTTTTAGTTACCCAAAGTTAATGTTTCAGTATGTCAAATAATGATATGGCAAAACCAAAATTGTGTTCTATATGATTATTGCTACTTATCGAAAAATAGTTATAGCAGAAGATTCTCATGACATGTAGGAAATAACAAATTATCACTATCGATGATTCATCTAAATGCCTTCTGACCTATTTAGATGCTATATTACCTAATTCTTTCAAACTTAGAAAATCCTTATGTTTAAATTGATTTCATCTCGAGTTGATTAATCTTGTTACAACATTAATCATTAGATGGAAATTTACCGTTTCCAAATCCCCATTGATAATTCCCTTCCTTTAATTGATTTATTAGTTCAAGCAAACCAATGTAAGGCTTAATCTATTGTTTGCAACTAATAGAAAAGTTTCATTACAAAAGAATTATCAAGAAGTTCCTACAGTCATTCGAGTCTTAACTAACTATAGAATTCATAATGCAACACTCATAGATCCCACAACTCCGGTAATGGGATTTAGTTCCTCATGAGATAGAAAGAAAAAACATACATTATATCTATAATTCAAAAGTATTTAACTTACAAACAATGGAAATTGAAGATTGTTCTTCTTTCAAGTTCAAGTAAGGATCCTAAAAACCAAAACCATAATTCAAATATTGAAAACCAAACTTAAGAGACCAAAATATAAAAACTGCTATTTGTGAATAAGTTCAAGATGCCAATGAAAACCTAGGATTTTTCTATGAATACCCAAATCCTTCAGAATTTTAATTTCAAAATCTAGATCTTCCGCATCATAGTTGACAACTTCACCTTATGGCCTACTAGAAGGTTGATGACTTATCAGACAAGTCGTCAACTTGACTTTCCAACAATTGTATTCTGCTTACAAATGACGACCTCTTCTGATGTCCTATCCAAAGGTTGATGACTTATTAGATAAGTCATCAACTTACTTCTCCAGCATATATATTCTGCCTATAGGTGACGACCTTAACCGATGACCTATCAACAGATTGATGACTTATTAGACAAGTCGCTAACTTGACTTCTCCAACATATAGATTCTATCTATGGGTGACGGTTTTCTTTGATAGCTTATCAGAAGGTTGACGACTTATCAAACAAGTTGTCAACTAAATTCTTTAAAACTTAGCTTCATATCTACTTTACCAAAAATTATCCTACTTGATGTAGTTTTCATAGGTTTTCATGCATCTCGACTTCTTTGTAAAATCACATGAAATATAATCAAAAACAATAATAGTACCTTAAGAACTTACAATTATTTCAAGCTAAAAGCCTTAAATGTTCTAACACAATTCTAGAACATCAACAGTTAAGCTACACATACCCAGATTAATAGTTTTAAAGGAACCCAGTTCCCTTTTCTAGCATAGTTATATATATGTGTGAATATATGATTGTGAATGCATGTGGTTGGTTTACTTGGTTTTAAATATTGGAATTATTTTATCCTTATCCTGAGTGCATGCTAGCATTCACTCGCTAACCTGTCTTCGGGTGGCTGTATCCCCACACGATGCTGGAACTGACCATTCCACTACTCCTACTTAGTGATCAGATTCAGGATCAACTATTGGGTTGAATGGTAATCTTCCATACTCCGAAAGGCTCCATTTCATATCATGGATATCTTTACATACTCTGGTTATTTCCTGGATATTGGTTTTGGCTATGGTTGGGGGCATGTCCTAGTTGGATATTATTTTCCTTTTGGATAGAGGCTTTGTGGAAATACTATGGGTTATTATAGGTGGTATCATTATTGGTGTCTACTTTAGTATTGGCATTAATATTGGGGCTGATACCATTGGATTGTATTTTTAATTGTTCCATCCCTTTATGTTATGGACTCAAATTTGGTTATTGTTTTTGTTTTGGCATTATTATTAATTGGGTATTGGATGGTTGGAATTTCTTGGGTTGGTCATGGTTATGGACCTATCCTAGAGTCTGGATTGGTACAAATATGCTATCTTATTATATGTTTGAAATTCATCCGACTCAGGGTTTTCATTTGGCGGTTGGGTTGGGTAACGAAGGTGGTCCTCGATCTTAGTTGGACTTGGGATGCCCATTACGATAATGCCCTAGTTCGGGCTATTTCAAGTTGGTAACAAAGCTTTAGGTTTATGGTCAACTGGGAGTCCATAAAGCCGTGTTGAGTAGAGTCTCTTTTAAGGGAGTATAGCGCGCCACACTCATAAGAGAGAGGCTACAAGGTATTTTAGAATATTTGTCTTTCCTATTTTTCAAGCTTGGAGTCTAAGTCCTGGAATCTTCTCTAATTCCATTTGTTTTCTTTTCACATCATGGATCGATGATCTGAATCTTACGAAAACTCTTTTGTCTCAACTTTCAATAATGATGAAGGGACACACTCTACTCTAGGGATCCATACTTGGTCTAGGGGTCCAGTCCTTGACATTTCTAGAGTTCCACCGGTTCCTTCTAGTCCTCCTTAGGAAGACTTGATGAATGCTGAGTTTTGTCAGTCGATTCATGTGGTTTCTCAGCTGGTAGCCTCTTAGGATGAGCATGGTGCATCTGGTATTCCATCTTTTGATACCATAAGGGTTGGCCAATTTATGAAGTTGAGTCCTCCAACCTTTACTAGTGTTAAGGTGGAGGAGGATCCTCAGGGTTTTCTGGATTAGATTGAAAAGATATTTCGGACTATGGATGCCACAAATATGGAAGGGGTGGAGTTTGTAGTTGATCAGCTCAAGGATGTGGCGTACCAATGGTATGGGGAATGGGGATAGGGAAAGGGGTGGTTTTGATGAGTCATCTTTGTGGGAGACTTTATCCAATGTATTTTAGGACCGCTTCTTTCCTTAGGAGTCTAGGGAACCAAAAACAGAGGAATTTGTTAATCAGAAACATGGGAAGATGTCGGTCAAGGATTATGCCTTGAAATTTCACCAGCTATCTAGATATGCTATTAAATTGGTGTCTGATATGAGGGCCAGGATGATAATTTTTTCTTCAGGACTATCTCGGGATTTGATCCTTGAAAGCTAGACTACATTGCTGATCAAGTACATGGATATTTCTAGGTTGGTTGTTCATATGGAAAAGTGGAGAATAAAAAGAGAAAACAGGCTAAGATAGGGGAAAGTCAGGGTAAAAAGTTGAGTTTCTTTGAGCAGGGTGGTCAACAATAAGGTGTTTGGGATAGTGGTAAGTTGTAATACCCCGTACTTTTTCCAAGCTTAAATTCGCTCTTAGAATGTCAAGGACTAGCTTAAAAAATGAATACCATTTTATGCACATAGAATTTTCAAGATTTCGACTATCCATTATGTGGGAACTTGAATAAGCTTTCCATCGATACCAAATTCGCCCAAATTCAACACTCGGTTGAGAAGTTAGAGAATTTTTAAATTAACAGTATGCTACCTGGGCTCTCAGCACATCGTGGAGAAGGTAAGAATCACATTTGTCACTTTCCAATGAAGCTCCACGATCATGGCACGTCGTAAAGGAGTCCCATTTTACATTTGGCAATTTTCAGTGAACCTCCGCGATAATAGCGCATCGTAGAGGTGACCAAAAGGACATTCCAAAGGGGAATCACGATGGTGGCGCGTCACGGAGTCTGCCCAGTTCCCAATTGTCCATGTTCCAGTAAGCCACCGCGATATTAGAGTGTCGCGGTGGCCACCCAGTTTGAAAAAATATTACATTTTTCAGTTCCGTCTAGAAGTTTAAAAAGTGTATTTTGGTCAATTCCCAAGCCCCCAATCCATCCAAACATAAGATTTAAGCCTATTCTAAGCACTTTATGCCAAATTTCATCCATTCTCTCTCAAAGCAAAACCCTAAAGCTCTAAATCTTATTCTCCAAGAAATAAAAAATCCTCCATAGATTCTCAAAGAAAGCTCCAAATTGAGGATTCCCAAGGAAAGATAATCAAGAACTCGTCTCCAAGAGCTCAAATAGGAATCAATAGATCAAGTTTCTTCATCTAATCTTCAATCAAGGTATGTGAGGTTTTTCAACAAGGATAATTCTTTCATCCTTGTGCCCAAAACTTATTTTAATTACAAATTTTCTGAATTTTATGCGATTTTCCATGAAATTAAAGTTAGGGTTTATACCCAATATTGCTATTTATTAGATTATGAGATTTCAAGGGATTTAGAAGTTGAATTGAATGTCTATGTTCATATTTTCATGCATATTGCAGAAATTTCCAAATTTTAAGTTGATTTATAAATGTTTACATTACCAAGCATGAATATTATGATGTTTTAACATGAAATTGATACATGGGTCATTAAGTCCTAATTAAAGATTGCTATTTCAAGATTATTTATTCTATGAGCACCTTATGATAATATTATTCTTAGATTTTCAATAAAGATTTGACCTTTTCGTCCTAAGATAAGATAAAGAATCCACATTGTTTATATGACTTGAGATCTAAAGAAAGAAAAGCATAATTAGTCTTCTTGTAAACCCTTGTGCTATTTTTGAAGTGGATTTCTTAAGATCCTGCGCATAAGAATGGGAGTAGTATTTAACACCGAGATGGGTATATTATCAAGGTTTCATTTCCCTGAACTACGTACCACCCTAGGATTAAGATTATTCCCAGTTCTACGTGGATGACTAAGATTGTGATCACTTAAGATAAGAAGTTTTATTTTGATGGAAAGGGTAGAATATCTCTCCCTAATGTGGGTAAGACGTTGGACTCCTTGAATGCTCACATGGTTTATGTCAGTCAGAAGAACCTCTCGGAAGAAGTTCCTTACTCTTAAAACAATCTGTTGGTTTAAAGCCTTAAGATAAAATATTTTCTCTAATAGAAAAGAATAACAGATAAGCTTTTAGAAAACTATGTGTAAAGGCTTACAAATTTATTCAGACTATGCTTTACAGAAAGGCTTTAGCCATAATTTTTAGCTTTCAGATTTCAAATTTAAGAGTGAGTATTTTCTACACTTAGACAACATGATTTAAAGAGAGAATACAAGTACAACTTTTAGAATTGAATGTTATGACTCACTAGATTTATAAAGCATGACTTGCTTCTCATGATTATTATTTTTAGTATTTCAAATATTCCAGCTTATGTGAGTCATTTACATTTAGCATGAATTGTTTTTCAAATTATGATGATGAGACGATGTTTTTAATTATGTATTCACCCGCATATACTTAGTACATCCTCAAAGTACTGATCCACATATGCGTCTATGTGCTACATTGTCTCATAATGTAGGTATCGGCTTAGTTGTAGCATGCATAACATATTCAGACAGTTTGCAATTGCCAGTCAACAGGTGATGAGTCCTCTTGATTCAAGGACTCGAGTCAGTCATACAGTTTGAGCAGTATTTTATTTTTCTTTATCCAGTCGTATTGATTTGGGATAGCGCATCACGCCAAGGGGTAAATTCATATACAGTGAAGCTCTATGATTGTACCACATCGTACCAAGATCCTAGTTCCAAATTATTAATTTTTAGTGACACGGTGCGATAGCGCCGCATCGCGCCAAGGGCCCATGTCAGGAAATTTTGATGAAAATTAAAATGTCTTCCAAGGGAAAATAAGTCTTTTTCCCATAAATTTAATCAGTCCAAGCATGGGATTTAATCCCTAAGAACGTAATAAGGACATTATTACTCACTTTTTCCCCAAATCACAAGGAATTGTCTCCCTAATAGAAAACCCTAGTTTCAAGAAAACAAGAACAAACTCAAGAATTCCTCCTAGAACCTTCAAGAATTAATATTCCCATGTATGTTAGGTGTTCATCTATGGGTTTCTTTCACCCATAGAGTCCAAGAATCCATTTTTAAAACTACAAGTTTATAGAATTATGATTTCCATGCTTGAAATTGATTGTACTCATGTTCATGATAGTAATTGGGTTTCAATTCATGATTAATTATAAGTCTCCATGAAATTAAAATATTTTATGTGATGAATTATATGAATTGCATGCTAAACCATTGATTTGTAAATGAGTATTATATTCATGATGTTCATGTATTGGCCATTATCATGTGAAATAATCCATGCTCCCCAAGTATTTGCAAAAATGCATATGTGAAGTAAATAGTTGAATCATGACAAGTCATTATGTGGTCCCAATCATGTACAAGTTTATGCTCTACAAGTGTTTGATAAAATGTCTCTATGAATGAATTATGAATAAGTG
The DNA here is from genome assembly GCA_030864215.1 of Capsicum pubescens. Classification (NCBI taxonomy): domain Eukaryota; kingdom Viridiplantae; phylum Streptophyta; class Magnoliopsida; order Solanales; family Solanaceae; genus Capsicum; species Capsicum pubescens. The sequence continues at coordinate 150,454,441 of CM061543.1, read as the reverse complement.
GACATTGTTAAGCTTTTCAAGATCATACTATGTTTCACTTTCATGCTATCGAGTCCTGGGGGTAGCTAATACTAAAAAATCTAGTTGTTTACCTAGATCTATAGTAGTTATAGAATTGTCTTAGCAGTGTCATGATCAGTATCACTCTCAGTCAGTTACAAAACTCAGTAAACTCAGGCAGTTACAGAACTCAGTGAAACTCAGTATCAGTCTAGTTTAACTCAGTATAATCAGTTTAGTAGAGTTAAGGTATTTTATTCTAGTATTGTTTTGTAAAAGCAGAGTTGTAAATATTTTAATTTAGTTCTGCATTGATCAGATTCAGAAATAAATTATCTTTTGCTTATTTTGATCAGATTTATGTATTTTATTCAGTTGCTTATGAGTTATGCCGGTAGAAGAGTTAGCTTGGGATCACTTATGATCCTAAGCAACGTGTGACATCTTGGGACCATTTTTGGGGCGTTACACAAGTGAACAAAAAAGAAGTGGGGGAGTTCTAGTTCTTTCTCCACAGCTAGTGATTCTTACTTGAAGCAGTCAGGTGATAGGCTGTAGGGTGGCAATAACTTTAGGGCATAGGGTTCCCCATCTCAGGCCAGTGGGGCTCAGTCAGCCTCATCATATCCCCCTTGTAGGTTCTGTGGTCAGTTACATTGAGGTTTTTGTGACAAAGAGAGGGACAGGTGTTTTAAATATGGTCAACCAGGCCATATGCTTAGAAATTATCTTGTTGGTAAGGTTGCTACGGGAGAAAATAAGGTTTTGGTTGCCTATTCATCTTTTCTTGCACCAAAGAATGATGCTTCTGTATATGTTTCTGCTTTTGGTACCGACTTAGGATGTAATAAGTTATATGCTCTTTCTACCTAATAGGAGTCTAAGGAATCGCTTGATGTCGTGACTGGTACATTACAACTCTTTTCTCATGATGTGTATTGTTTACTTGATTTGGGGTCTACTCTCTCTTATGTGACCCTATTTGTGGTTGTGTATTTTGGTTTTGATCCTGAGGTTATTTTGGATCCTTTTTTATTTCTACCCCGATAGATGACTCTGTGGTTGCTAAAAGAGTCTACAAGGAGTGTGTGGTATCTGTAGGTAGTAAGAAGACTTTGGTGGATTTGTTCAAATTATATATAGTGGATTTTGATAGGATTTTAGGGATAAATTGGTTATACTCATGCTACACGTCCTTAGATTATCAAACCTGTAAGGTTGTCTTTAAGTTCCCCAGTGGACAAGTTATTGAATGGGATGGTGTTTCCCTATCTCCTAAGGGAAAATATATATCATATCTTAGAGCTCAGAGATTAATATCTAAAGGGTGTCTCTATCATTTGGTCCGGGCTAAAGACTCTAACTCTGATGGCCCTTTTTTGTATTTGATTCCGGTAGAGAATGAGTTTCCTGAGGTCTTTCTGGATGATCTTCCTGGTGTTCCTCCGGATAGGGAGATTGAGTTTGGGATTGATTTGGTTCCAGGCACTCGTTCAATATCTATTCCTTCTTATAGAATGGCTCCGGATGAGTTGTTGGAACTCAAGAAGCAACTTAAGAATCTTTTAGAAAAGGGTTTTATTCGTCCTAGTGTATCTCGGTGAGGTGCATCGGTGTTATTCATGCATAAGAAAGATGGTTTTCTTTAGATTTGTGTTGACTATCAGCAGTTGAATAAGGTGACGATCAAGAACAAGAATCTATTTCCAAGGATAGATGACTTGTTTGATCAGTTGCAAGGTGCCAAATTCTTTTCAAAGATAGATCTTATGTTTAGGTATCATCAACTTAAGATTAGGGAGGCGGATATCCCTAAGATGGCATTTCATACTTGGTATGGGCACTTTGAGTTCTTGGTTATGTCATTTGGTTTGACCAATGCCCCGACGACATTCATGGATTTGATGAATAGGGTATTCAGTTAGTTTTTGGATATTTTTGTCATTGTGTTCATAGATGACATCCTAGTCTATTCTAAGATTAAGGAGGATTATGCCAATCACCTTCGTGTTGTGTTGCAGACCTAGAAAAAGCAGCAATTATATGCCAAATTCTTGAAATGTGAATTCTGGTTGAACGCTGTCACTTTTTTGGGTCATATTATTTCTATTGATGGGATCATGGTGCATCCACAAAAGGTGGCGGTGGTTAAGAAGTGGCCTAGACCCACGAATCCAACTGATATTTAGAGCTTCTTGGGTTTGGCTAGGTACTATAGCAGGTTTGTAGAGATTTTTTTGATGATAGTTTCCCCATTGACTAAGTTGACTTAGAAGAAGGTAAAGTTTCCTTGGTCGGATGCTTGTGTGGTAGTTTCGAGAAGCTGACAGATAAGATAACTTCTACTCTAATTTTGACTTTGCTTGAAGGAAATAAGGGGTTTATGGTTTACTATGATACATACTGAGTGGGACTTGGTTGTGTTTTGATGCAACATAGTAAGGTGATTGCCTATGCTTCTAGGCAGTTGAAGGTGCATGAGAGGAATTATCTAACTCAAGATCTAGAATTATTTGCTGTGGTGTTTGCCTTAAAAATTTAGCATCAGTATTTGTATGGAGTGCACGTGTATATTTTTTTTGATTATAAGAGTCTACAATATGTGTTTACTCAAAAAGATGTTAACCTCAAACAGAGGAGATGGCTTGAGCTTCTCAAGGATTATGACATGAGTCTTCACTATTATCCAGGTAAGGCTAATGTTGTGTGTTTACTCAGAAAGATCTTAACCTCAAGTAGAGGAGATGGCTTGAGCTTCTCAAAGATTATGACATGAGTCTTCACTATCATCCAGGTAAGGCTAATGTTGTCACTGATGCTCTTAGCAAGTTGTCCATCGGGATTTTAGCTCATGTGGATAAGCAGAGGAAGGAGTTGGTGAAGGATATTCACCACTTGGCTAATCTTGGAGTTTACCTTTTGGACTCCAAGAATGTTGGTGTGTTGGTATAGAAAGTGGTCTAGTCATCTCTTGGTGAAAAAATCAAGGAGAAACAAATGCAAGATCCTGTATTAATGAAAATCAAGAGTGATATAGGTGGGAAAAAGGTAATGGTATTTAAGATCTATAGTAATGGTACCTTGTAATACTAAGAAAGGTTATATATTCCTGACGTTGATGGTTTGCGAGAAAGGTTATTGGCTGAGGCACATGAATCGGGCTATGTTGTTTATCCTGGTTCGACAAAAATGTATCATGATCTCAAGAAGATATATTAATAGAATGGTATGAAGAAGGATGTAGTTGATTTTGTGGCAAAGTATTTAGTGTGTCAACAAGTGAAAGTTGAGAACATAAGGCTTAGAGGCTTGTATCAAGAACTTGAATTGCCAAAATGGAAATGGGAAGTGATCAATATGGATTTCATTATCGGTCTTTCTAGGTCTGAAAACCAATTTGATTCGATTTGGGTAATCGTGCATAGGATGACAAAGTCGGTTCACTTCCTTCCAGTGAGGACTAACTTTTCGGCTGAGGATTATGCGAGGTTGTATTTTCATGAGATTTTAAAGTGGCATAGGGTGCCTATTTTGATTATCTCTGATCGTGGCATGCAATTTTCATCTCACATTTGGTGGTCATTTTAGAAGGGTTGAGTACTAAGGTTAGTCTGAGTAGTTCTTTTCACCCGCAGATGCATAGGCAAGTAGAGAGAACTATTAATACATTGGAGGATATGCTCCGTACATGTGTGATTGATTATGGTGGTAATTGGGTTGAACATCTACCTCTTGTAGAGTTTCCTTACAACAATAGCTATTATTTTAGTATTGGGATGCCCCTTTTGAGGCATTGTATGGTAGGAGGTGTAGATCTCTTATTGGGTGGTTCGATCTTGGCTAAGTGGATATGTTTGGCTCAGATTTGGTTTATCAGGTAATGGAGTAGGTAAAAGTGATTTGGGATAGGCTTAAGGCTGCCCAAAATCACCAAAAGTCCTATGCATATGTAAGACGTAGGGACTTGGAGTTTGAGGCTGGGGATAGGGTGTTCCTAAAGGTGTCTCCCATGAAGGGAGTAATACAGTTTGGGAAAAAGGGAAAGTTCACTCCCTGGTATGTCGGTCCTTATATAGTTTTGAGGAGGGTTGGTAATGTTGTATATGAATTGGAGTTGCCTTTTAGTTTGAGCTTCATTCACTCAGTATTCCATATCGCTATGTTGAGAAAGTTTATAGGTGATCCTTCATCGGTTGTTCCTTTGGAAGGATTGGGTATCTCATAGTCTTTGTCTTATGAAGAGATCTTGGTTGAGATCTTATATCTATAGGTTCGTCGATTGTTGACCAAGGATGTAGCTTCGATTAAGGTTTTATGGTAGAACAACAAGGTAGAAGAAGCTACTTAGAAGCGGAAGAGGACATGAAGTCCAAGAATCCACACCTATTTTCTGCTCCAGATATTCATGCGGAAGGTATGTGTTCTTGATCACATCTTTGTTTTCTAACTTGGTTTAAGGAAGGCTGATTTCATTGCATCTTTGTTTTCTAACATAGTTTAAGGTTAAAATGGTCATATTGGGGTGTAATTTGTGCTTGTACTAACTTATTCATGATTCGAGGATGAATGATCCTAGTGGGGGGACTGAAACACCTTAGGTTTTGACCCTTAGAAAATTTCTCTAGTTTTGGCTTTTGGACATTGTCGTATGATAGGGTACGAGTCATGAGATCTAGCCATATATTGTCTAGTGTTGGGTGGTGTAGGGGGGTTGAGTTTTTGGAATGGGTACAACTTCAGTGGGTATGAGTCATATGATGGGTGACGGGTCATAGGTTTGAGTTTTTCTTTACTTAATCTGAAACTTAGTAATATAACTTGGATCTGAGTATGAGTGGCTAACCATGAGTCGTGAGATAGGGTTTGAATAATATAGTCTAACACGTATATTGGACAATGTCAACCCTTTATTATTCTGCACAAGGTATGATTACATGGTACTAATCGTATGGTTGGGTACAGTTTGGTTTGGGTGGTCGTACATTGGATAGTGTTGGGGTCCAAGGGGAGTTCTAGGGTATGAATGGTGGGTACCAATCATATGATAAGCTATGGGTGGTATGGTAGAGTCGTACCCTCCTGCTGAAATTTTATGTAGTTTAAGTTGGGGGTAATCAGGACATTTCCCCTCTTAACCTCTTAAGGCCCCACTACTTAATACCTTTTTGGTGCTTCATTAACCTATTTGCAATCAATCAAATACTCTAAACTCTCTCAAAATCTCTCAAGGCTCTTGGGTTAAGAAAAAGCTAAGGTTTCCTTCTAGGTGGTCAATTGAGGCTTATAAAGGTGATTTCTTCTCACATTCTTCTCAATCAAAGGCATGCTACTCCTCCCTTATTGTTAGTTACAACTAAAGGCATGTTTTATGAACTGTTTTCATGGCATTATTGTTCTATGGTTTTGGGTTTTCAAATATATGTTGGGGGTTTTGTTTATAAATGTTGGTTATGATTTTCTCATGTTTTAATTATGGATTTGTATGTTTTAATGGTGGTTTAGACATTGGTTGCATACGAATGGTTAATTGGTACTTGGTTTTGGTTTTGGAAATACTATGCACCCAATGTGTTTGATAAAATGCCTATGAGAATGCTTTTACTACATTGTTGGACTTTTAATGGAACTCTTGCATGATATAACTTGGTAATTGAAACTTAAATGGTTTAAATGGTTTGAAATGGTTAAATGGTAAGGTTTTGGTGGTTATGGTTGAACTAATTGAAAGCCTTGTGGGGTACAAGGGAATCCCCCAAGAAAATAAAATAATGACCACTTGTGGTGTATATGGGATTCCCTCAAGTAAACTTAATAATGTAACTTATGGGGTACATCGAAATCCCCTAAGGTTGGCTAAGTACATTACTTGCAAGCTGTAGTCGCTATGATGATACTACTACTTATAGCCTTGGTTAATAATAAATGAAATGGTGGTTTAGTTGTATGGTAATGGTTTTAATTGGGCAATAATTGCAGGGTGTGATAGCTAATTGTAAAGGTGTAGGTCCAATGGACGGACACTGAAAACTCATGTTTGCCGACATAAGGATTGGTCATAGTAACCATATATGATACTTACGGGGTATACGGGAATCCCCTAAGTACACTTGTACATATGTATCATGGGGAGCGAAGGGTACTCGGGAATTCCATACTCCTATGGTATCTTTAGTTTGTGTAGCTACATGCACTGGGGCCCATTCGGGGGGTTACACTGGACCTATATAGCCAGTGGGTGGTTCTAGGACGGTTAAGTTATACATACCCAGGTTAATGGTTTTAAAGGCACGCTAAACCCGGTTCCCTTTCCCAGCATGGTTATATATATGTGTGTATTTATGGTTGCAAATGCATGTGGTTGATTTACTTGGCTTTAAATATTGACATTATTTTATCCTTATCCCGAGTGCATGCTAGCGTTCACCCGCTAGTCCTTCTTTGTACGATTGTATCCCCACATGATTCTGGAACTAACCATTCTACTCTTCCTGCTTAGTGACCGAATTAAGGATCAGCTGTTGGATTGAAGCGGTGAACTTTCATACTCCAGAAGGCTCTATTTCATATCATGGATGTCTTTACATACTATGGTTATTTCCTGGATATTGTTTTGGATATGGTTGGAGGCATGTCCCAATCAGATATTGTTTTACTTTTGGTTAGAGGCTTTGTGAAACTACTATGGGTTTGTATGGTGGTGTCAGTACTGGTGTCAGCCTTAGTATTGGCATTGGTATTAGGCTAATACCGTTGGATTGTATTTATGATTGCTCCATCCTTTTATGTTATGGACTTGTATTTGGTTATTGTTTTGGTTTTGGCATGGTTATTGATTGGGTATTGGATGGTTGGACTAGCTTGGGTTAGTCATGGTTATGGACATATCCTAGAGTCCGGATTGATACAAATATGCTATCTTGTTATATGTTTGGAATTCATCCAACTCAGGGTATGCGTTTGGTGGTTGAGTTGGGTAACGGGGGTGGTCACTGGTCCTGGTTGGACCTGGGATGCCTATTACGACAGGGCCCTGGTTCGGGCTGTGTCACCCATATACCTCAATTGGATGAATTTTTGAAGAAAGCTTGAAATTGAAACTTGAATTCTTGTGGGAAAAAAACTTGAATTTCTTGTTCTTGGGAAAAGGGGAAGGGTTTATGTAAAAGTTAACTATTTAATGTGGGAAAATAATGCCCTTTTGGGGCTCTAATCCGTCACTTGGGTGTTTGGGGTCAAGGGGGAATGACCAAAATGCCCCTTGGGATTTTACTTATGAAAACATAGCCTCTATGTCGCGGAGGCTATCACAGAGCCTAAGGTCCGTGACGCGGAGCCATGCAGACCCTCACTGGTTCTTCACGAAAATGCTCATAACTTTTCTCTTAGGAGTCGGATTAAGGAGAAATTGGATGCGTTGGAAAGAGTACTCAATTATGTATAATTTGGTGGGTCTTGAGCTCCAAAATTCCATATATTCCAAAATTTAAACACGTTCAAAGTTTACTCCTGTAGGATCGAATACCAAAATTTGGTCGAATCAAGAGCTCTTATCTCAACTTTTCTCTTAGTGTTTCCTATGAATAAATTTTACCTTATAAGCACTCTTCACACTAGGATAATGATCATGACACATATATTTACATACAAATCATGGGATTAGAGCTTATACACGTAGAAATGACAGTTCGAATTCTAGCCCGAAAATGCAGGGTGTTACATGCAACCTAATGTCTTTGATACCATTTTTCTGAATGAGGTACATTATTTTCATATGAGGAAAGAATTTAGGTATATGAATGTGTCTTAAAGCATTGCATAAAATAAATTTTCATCGACAATCTCTTTTTCAAATAATGACTGAAGTACTTTTTACCTCATATGATACTTGTACTGAAGAAATCCTCTCAAATGTATAGTGTTCTTAGTAGGGCCTTTTAGTTTAGAATGACTCACAATATTATTTTTCTATATATATCACAAGTTAGTAATCAAATATTCATATTGATGATATTTATAAATTCTTAGAATTATTTTAACTTTTTTATAGCCACTAATTAGTTGTAATCAATAAATATTATATAATTTTTCCTTGTGCGATGATATTTATTTCAAAAATAGTTTTATATACTCATAATTGATTTTCAATTAACCATTTTACAATTCAACAATATCATTTATTCATTTCTTAATATAGATTATTAGTATAATTAATTGCTATGATTGATTCTTGATCTTAGGGATCCTCCCATAAATAAGAATTCTTATTTTAAATTTTGATTACTTGAGAAAAAGAATCAATCATACTTGATTTTCACAAAAGATTTTGTGACACAACTTTAACCTAGTTGCAAAATATATTTATTGTAAAAATAAGAGTCAATTTAGTTGATTTTCACCATAATATAATATATTATATTAAATATAAATGGTTATTTTTTAAAAATACAGATTATTGTAAAAATAGAAATCAATTATTTTCACGACAATTAAATGGCATAATTTTGGAAATATTTATAAATATATTAATTATGAATTTGATTGAAATGTATCTATTATATTTTTACTACAACTAACCTAATTTTGTTATAAATGTATTTCCATTATTGTGAATCTCTATCAAGAATATAGCTAAAGGATCTATTTGATATCTATTAGGATATGAAATATTCATCTTTTAAAGAGAAACTAGAGAAAATTGAAGGAAAGGTGTTTTTTAAGTCTTGAATGAAGGATTGGTGATATTGACCAACTTAAATGGTGAAACATAATCAGGCAACTTGATTAAGTTAATTGTGGACTTGATTAATATTTTCAAAACTTTATAATCTTTTCAAAAATACAAATCAACCCACAACCCTCTCCTTTCAAAATCAACCATCTCTCTCCTCTCTCTCTCGACAGTCTCTCTCAAATCTCTCCCAACTAGCAGTTCTACAAAATTTCTCCCTTCAATTCCCGGCGACTTCAAGCTTCAGCGACAAATAGCTGGGCGAGTTTCTTTTCGACTTTCAATCGTCACAGGTAAAAAATTATGTCTTTTTAGTTATGAAGAAGCTGAGGAACTTGAGCCAACTTCTCTTCTAGTATTGGTTAACAATTTTAATATTTCTTTCGTAAATTTGAAATGTGGACTGAATAAAACTCTAATTTTTGGCATTTTATCTCTACTCTTTTCGGTGTGAAATATAATTTTTTGTTGTTACTATAGTTCTTATTTTTGGACTGTTGATTCATTTTTTGTTGGTGATTTTTAGTCACCATTGATATTCTTAGTGTGTGTGTGTTATGTTGGTGTTGCTGGATTGATTTGTTATTTTTCTTGGTAAAAATGGTGTTGCCATAGAAGAACCATCTGACGCAACAAATGAACCATCTGACGAAACAGATGAACCATCTGACGCAACAGATGGAACATCTGATTCAACATATGGAACATCTGATGCAAAAGATGGAACATCTGATGCAACAGATGGAAATCTGATGCAACACATAAAAATCTGATGCTACAATGAAAATATGATGCATTAGATGAACAATCTAACAGATCATTCATCTGTTGCGACTGGCAAATCTTCTATTTGGAAGAAATCTAAACAATATTGATCCAATAAAGAACTCATTTAGCAATAGATGAGTGATCTGGAGCAACAAATGAGTGGTCTATTTTTATTATTTCCAATAGATTACTCAGCCTTGCAACAGTTTGGTTATATGCTGCAACAGATAACCTACTTGGTGCAATAGATGAGTGATCTATTTTTATTTTTTCCAATGGATTACTCATCCACTGCAATAAGTTGGTTATATGCTGCAATAGATAACCTACATGATTCAAGAGATTAGTGATCTATTTTTATTATTTCTAACGGATTACTCATCCGTTGCAACAGGTTGGTTATATGCTGCAACAGATAACCTACCTGGTGTAACAGATGTATGGCCTGTTCTTATTTTTTCCAACAAATTGATCATCCGCTGTAATAGGTTGGTCATATACTGCAATAGATATCCTACCTGGTGCAACAGATGTGTGGTTTGTTGGAATTATTATTTTACTATTGTACATGTTTGATTTACTATTATCCCTTTTTAACGATGTATTAATCAATTATAATCTATTTTATGTTCCAGTTAATTTTAGATAATATGACTCCCAAAAGAAAATAACCGAATCAAGTCCAAGTAAAGGAACAAGTGAAATAGCTAGGATACATCCACCACTCTATGAGCTTTCTTAACAAGTGTTATGTTAATCAGGAGCAGAAGATGATGAACATGCGGAGGAGGAATGTTTCAAAAGAGAAGATCTAAATGCTAATAGTCCTTCCACCAAAGAGTTAGTTAAAACCATCAACATTGATCGTTATCCTGTGAGAATGTAGTGCGATGGTGCCACAAATTTAACAGGTGATTTAGTGGTTAATTCAGGCATGGGAAAATCTTTCGACGCCTTCAGAAAAATACTTCGAGAACAAAAATTAGATGCTTATTTTAGGGACAACTATTTTGGGAAATATCTTTATTTTCCAGAGGAAAACAATGCTCGTTTTCAAATGAAAATGGTTTATGATCTTCTCAAGCGTAGTTTTATGTATGAAAACAAAGATAACATGGATGAGTTGTGGATAAATTACTGTGGCATGCCTATTTGTTTTGGTTGGAAGGAGTTTGCCATAGTTACTGGATTAAAATGTTATCCTCCTTCTTCTCAAGTTATACCTATTCTAACCCCAAAAAAGCACCCCGCACACCTAAAAAATGCAAAGGCAAGTCGAGTGATCGTGATGACCTGGTGTCCCTTGTTGGTTCAAGCTTCAAAAACATAAATTTGATAGAAGCTTTGAAAGCTAAAAGACTTTCAAAGAAGCACAAGCAATCATTGTACTTGGTTTGGTTTGTACATAATGTTCTTTGGGTGAGAGACATTCACAACAACATACCGCTTTGTTTCATAAAGCTCTCCGAGGATCTTGAGGCATTTAACAACTATCCTTGGGGTTATAAAAGTTACAAAATGACTGTCAAATATTTGTTGACTCTGTTAACGCCAAGGACTGTCAACTTATATGGCTTTCCATGGGATTTCATGGTAAATATTTCTTTTATCGTGACATGATTTATTTTTTATTCAATAATGCTTTTGATTTATTGGTGTTATTTTATAGGCTTGGGTATTTGAAGCCATTCCTTATTTGAGACAACAAGTGACCTACCAGGAAGAAGTTTTCTGTCCAAGAATCCTAAGATGGTTATCGGCCAAAACTGATAAAAATGAAAAAATTATTCTTGATCTCTTCAACCCCCCGAAGAAAATAGTAAGTCTAATTCTAATTAAGTATTTTTTAATTAATTATTTTTTAAAATGATTTCATCACAATTCTAATATATGTACTTATTTATTTTAGATTGTCCAACCATCGCTTGTTCTGACCAATCGTGAGTTGAAGATGCCAGTTTTTCTTACTTTAGGATTTGTGCAAACTTTATCGGACCCTAAGGTCAATAATAGAATAAAGGAGGAATTGTTTGGAGCAACAACCATCACAAGAAAAATAATTTTGAAGGGTGGGCTTGTTGTTGTTGATGATGGTATGGTAGTGGTAGTGGTGCTCCTCTTATATTTTTTCAAACAACAAACCATTATGATTATGATCATACTAGTTATACAGATTTTGCAACTTCTAACGAATGTTCTACATGCAAATGTTAAGACTACAAGATGAAACATGATGGAGTGATTAATGCCATTAATGCATTAACTGATTTTGTAAAGAAAATGACATCTAAGAGGGGTGTCCTTCCATCCGAGAGGATTTCATATCCATACACTCCACTAGAGATCAAGGTGGCTAAGAGGAGAAGGAAAGAAATTTCTAAGGAATCATCAAGCATTGAAAAAAGAAAAATTACATTTTCTCTGTCTTTGTCTTACACCTTTGATCAATATACAAGGTCCACAGGAGAGAAGCATGAGCCGAAAAAGGTGAATGTATATCATCTGTTCCAACAAACAAATAGACACATCTGTTTCAACAGATTATACATTTGCTGAAAATTATCAAACAAATATATATATATATATATCTATTGCAACTGTTGTATAACCTGTTGCATCAGATGCATTATCTATTACAATATAGGCCCGTCTGTTTTATTGAAATAAATAGGTCTTAGTACTGTTTTAATTTACACCAATAGTTGAGTCATATGTTGGAACAAATAGGTCATCTGTTTGAAATTATCATACAACTCTATTTTACCTGTTCGAGTTTGTCCCAATAGACGATCCATCTGATGTAACAGATAGATAATCTATTGTATATCTATGATTAGCATTAACAATTATGACTTTTCAGGTGGATGTCATAGTAGAAGATACTGCTGAACAACATAATAGCACAGTTGATAATCCATCAACTGCTTCCAAAGAAGAAGAAAAAGTGGAGCTTGTCAGTTCAGGAGAATGGAAGAATTACCAGTTTGAAGGGTTCAACATCTCGAATGAGGCTCCAAAAAAACTAATAAAGTTGATCAAGGACTATTCAGAATGGATTGCCCATGGGTTGTTAAAGCATCACGCTGGCAGGTACATAAATCAACTTTTAAAGATATTGATCTATACAATTCTTATTGTAAAAACATGACATTAACACATATAAATCATGTAGAAAACAAAATGATGAATACTACAAAGTGAACGAATCGAGTCTTGGTTTTGTTATGTTCGACTTTGTTGTTCCACATCTCGGAATGAAGGATTGGTTTTATTTGATGTCACAATCCCAAACTTGCGGAAATGATGAGGTGTAAATACCATTCATATTACTATTAATTAATCTTTATTCAATTGCATCTGTGTATTAATTTTATTATCATGTAATCTGAAATGTTTGATAATATGTGTAGCACATCGGTGTCATTTTTTACTACCTTTAAAAGAAGGCCAAGTTTCAAACACAAGAACAATACAAATACACGATGGATAATTATTTGTACAAAGTTTACATCAATAAGTCCTATGATAGGTTTTGTCAACAACAGCTGGAAGTTTCCTGAACTGAGGAATTCTTAATCAACATCATCAAAGGTTTTAGCATTCCAGCTAGATTACCTTGGCATTTGGTCGATGAAGTGTACATTTCAATCAATTATGGTGATGAATTCCATTGAGTGTTGTCTGTCATCGTTCTAAAATAGAGGCACATCTAAGTTTATGAATCAATATTGGGAAGAAGACATTCCGCACCATCATCGGAGATACAAAAATTGGACAAAATATTACCTATTTACCTTGAAATGATTGGCTTTTTGGACCAAAAGGTTCGTACTGATTGGTCAACTCTTGAAGCATATCGGGATAAAATGGGTAATCATTTGATGTAGAATATATTAAAGTAATTGATCAACAACCTATTGGTAACCTGTAAGTATCATGATTTAGTTTCATTTTATAAATTTCACAATGCTTACATGAACTGCAAGATATGGATTATCTATTTTTTTAAAACCTAGGGATTGCGGTCATTTTGTTGCCACTTACACCGAATATTTGAGTGATGGATTACAAGTACCAAATGATGTACTTGATACCGTATTACTCCGCAAAAGATATCCTACTATTTTATGGAAATACGAAGTAGCAAAAGCTTAGAAACCGTACGCAAGCGACATTAAAGATCCACGATGACCAAAGTCAAATTCCATAGCATCGGATGAAGAACAACTTGTCCATATTGAGTAGATCTTTATATCTTGAGTCTGTCAAAGTAAAAACCTCTCCTTAGTAATTGTTGACATGAAAGGTTAAATTGTTGATTTATTTGTAGAGTAGATCATTTGTACCCATAAGATTTTTTTATATTTTATTTATTTGTTGAGTTATTTCATGTAATTTCTGAAGGCTTCGATTTATTTAATGTTATTTGTGAATATAACTTAATCCTTAGTTTTAAACTTATTAATTAAAATGGAATACTAGATTCAAATATCGCAACAGATAATACATATGTTGCAAGAGACGACATATCTATTAGAAATTATCAATCATATTTAGAGATATGTTGCAATATGTATGTCATCTGTTGGAAATTATTAAACAGGTCTTCCTACTTTTTAGATTTGTTCCAATAGATTACTTATCAGTTGCAACAAATAGACTATATGTTGCAACAAATTGTATATCTGTTGTGAAAAAGACTGAGAGACATCTACATAATGCAACAAATGACCAACCTATTGCAATAGATAATTAATCTGACACAACAGATATACTATCTGTTACAACAGATAGACAAACTGTTGCATTATAAAAAAACCAACTTTTGTCAAACATAAAAAATTATTATGGTGTTTATCTTTGTACATCTTCTTCTTTATACACAGATTCCAAGCATTTAGTTAGTATCTCATAAGCCCAGAGCTCCTGCATCTTGCCACAACGGTGTTGCACATATCAGACATTTTTGTGCCGGTCAACAAATATTCGATGTATGCAAGCGAGTACTGTCTGCATGCAACACTGGTTTTATTTTTTTGAAGTTGCATGCCCTTGTTTTGACCTTCAAAATCCCATGCTTTCTTCATCAATACTTTCACTCGCAAATAATCCATCGGCTTACTCTGCCTCAATAAGGTAGGGAGCAACACCAACAGTGGTTGCATGTGGATAAAAAAAGTGGTGTCATTGAAGACAGGTAAGTTGCAGTCATAAACCTTAGTCTTTCCCTCCTCGAGAAGTATCTCAATAGTGAAAAAATATTTGACTTGCACGTTTATGACTACAATAATTCTCTTGCCTTGGTCCAGCTCTTGCCATGTGGATATGGCCTCTTCCCTATAACATAGTTAATCATATCTTCCTCCCATTCATACGTAGAAACTAACCAATCAAATCTCGGACCACCAAGAGTTTTAGCTAGATCCTTGAGCCTATTATACCTATTCTTAAAATTATTGTAGAAATTGAGGTCCATTATCCTATCGGTAACATCATAAGCATTCGGGTACGCTAATTGTCTGCCCCTCATGAGGCAGAGAATTTCATCAACATACTGTGATATAAGAAAATAATTTTTAAATAGGTTAATAATTGTAATAAAGAAAAATATAGTGGAAAGATGCAATGTATGGTCCATCTATTACAGAAGATTCTCTGAATCAGTTCATAGATTACCCAGCTAACGCAACTTATGCAACAAATATTTAATTTATTGCAATAGAACAACCTTCAGTTGAACTAGAAAACCCAGCTATTGCAACAGATGATATATCTGTTGCGTAGATTCTTCTTCATGGAGTATATTAGAAGGCTAGGTTAGGAAAAATAAACTTACCATATCCACGTACCACTTATGCATAGCTGTCATACTCATGATGTTTCCGTATTCAAATATATGAATGGTGTATTCTTCTGCAGGTTCTTTCTTCTTGGGGTACTTGACATTTCACAGTTCCATCCTCTCTTCGTAGCCAAGTGTCATGTATATGCCCACCTTCTTCCGTGGCCTTGGAACTTTAATAAATTTTGGAGAGGGAGGAGTTGCAATCTTTTTTGTTTTCAGACTGTAGAGTATTTGGCTAATTTTTCCTTTTTTCCTTCTAACCGTCACTGCAGGAGTGTATGGCTCCCTCACCCTCTTGGATGGTATGACACCCCTCTTGGATTTCAATTCCTCGACAGCTTCAGAGATAAACTCTAATTTTTTGATAAGTTTAACCTGTTTGTCCTTGCACACATTGTATTTGCAATAAGAACATGGGGGTGAAGAGGGGTGAGAGGGACCATAGTAAAGGTGGGAGGGACCGGTGTATGGGCGAGAGGGACCTGTGTAAGGGGTGATTTTAAACATATTTAGTTTTTCTTGAGCATCAACATTATCATCATCACAACTGGCATCAACATCAATATCAGGATGTCTCCCACCAACATCAACAACTCCACCAGCAACACCCCGAGAAGAAGCACTCGGATTTATTGCAGTAGGTTGGTTAAGAAGAGCTTCAATATTAGGCTGACTAGCCTAACTGCTCTTCTTATGGCTGTTTCTCCAACCAATTTCTTCTTTATTAACTCCACCATTGGGTTTGCTACTGTATCAACAAGACCTAGAGTAATAAAATAAGTCATCCCTAACTCCTGCTCAATAGATAGGATCCAAGGATGCACAACTTATCAAAAAAGAAAAATGCATTTAAATCATATAATAATAATTTTTAGTCAGTTGGATTACATGTTAACACAGTCAACTTATGCAATAGATGATCCACCTATTGTAACAGATGATCTGTCTGTCATAATAGATTAATAATATGTTGCATCAGATTACTCATCTATTGTATAATTTGCAATAGATTGGTAATCTGTTGAGTCAATTTCAGAGAACCAGAGCAATATATGGTTAATCTGTTACAAATTATGGATTATCTGTCACAACAGATTACCCATTTGTTGCACCAGTTATAGTAGATGGGTAATCTATTATAATGGACGACCAATCTGTTACAACAGATGTCATATCTATTTTAATATCTATCTTTGAGTTAAATTATTTTACTCGAAAAAAGACGTACTGCATCATCCGAAGGGTTTAAGAGATCAACCATCTTAATTCTTGTGCTACTCTTTCCAGCCAACTACCTAAGAATCCTTGGTTGGGAAATCTCATCTGGGTAATCCTTGACTTGCTTTTAGAGGGGAGGAATGGCTTCAAATTCCCAAGCCTAAAATATGTAAATAGGAAGTAAGCAAAAAAAGTCATAATAATTATTAAATATAAATTAATAGATGGGTAAACAAATAGTGATTAAATTTACCATGAAAGCCCAAGGAAAGCCGTATAATGTGGTGGTCTTGGGGGATAACTTTGTCAGTAAATATTTGACAGTCAAGTAGTAGCAATCTTGTCCCCAGTGATAATTGTTGAATTTCTCAAAATCATCAGCAAGCTTCAATAAATCATCTTCTATGACTTTGTTGACGTCTCTTGCCAATATAATGGTATGGGCAAACCAAACTAAGGACAATTTCTCCTTGTACTACTTTGGTATGGTTTTATCCTTGAGATTTTCTATCAAATTCGCCACTTTTTAGCTACGTCCAACAATGTCCAACAACCTATCTATTTTATCCTTTTGTTTGTTCATTTTGGTGGGTGGTTTCTTGGACAATGCCTTTCGTCTATTTGACGGTGGTGGTTTGGTAGTTCTGCTTGCCTTTGACCTTTTGGGGGGTGTTTCCTTGATGAGAGGTTCTTCAGGACGATCGCATCTCAAGCCTATTACTATGACAAACTCTTTCAAGCCAAAACAAACTGGCATGCCACAATTGTTGATCCAGTTTTCATCCATCTTTTTTTTGCCCTCCTTCGAATCTTTATCATACCCTACGTACTTGATCCTACGCTTGAGTGTGCCATATACCGTGCTCATTTATAAATGAATAGTGTGGTATGCAGGCAGTCGAAGAAAGTGTCCAAAGCAGCTCTTCTTAAAAGGCCCGTCTATGTTTTCATTCTCTATAATATTCCTAAATTCATCAAAAGGTTTCTCTAACTGAAATTTAAGTACAAGATCACCAGTGACTTTTGCAGGGTTATCTATCGGCATCATAA
The DNA here is from genome assembly GCA_030864215.1 of Capsicum pubescens. Classification (NCBI taxonomy): domain Eukaryota; kingdom Viridiplantae; phylum Streptophyta; class Magnoliopsida; order Solanales; family Solanaceae; genus Capsicum; species Capsicum pubescens. The sequence continues at coordinate 150,436,832 of CM061543.1, read as the reverse complement.
CTTAAAATCTGTCAATACTAATAGTCTTGACAGCCTCATACTGGGATTTCAATCTTATTTCACGCCTCATTGGTGAGGCCTTATCATCTTGTTTATTTTTTTATTTCCCCTCACTTTTATTTTCCTTACCAGTCTCTATATACCCTTCTCTACCTCCTTTGTCATAACTTTTCTCAGTCTCATTTTTCCCAGACTGAGATTGTTTAGAAAGTTTCTCCGAATCCATCTGTACTCTAGACTTTTTTGTTGGGTGGTCAGAAAATGATCCACTTTCAGTTTCTTTTCTTTTGGGAGACATATTTTTAACAAACAACAGAAAAACATACATTACATTTGATGTGTGCATGATTTTTTTAAAAAAGCTAAGACAAATTTCAATAAATTATTATACGCCACATTACAAATAAATACTCCAATGGATAACCCAACAGTTGGAACAGATGAGGAATCTGTTTGAACACCTATTTAATATCTCTCAATAGATGTTCCACTTGTTGTAATAGATGGATCACCAAGACCACCACCAACACCACTACCAATGCCACCAATGCCCCCAATACCCATACCAAGGCCGCAAAAATTGCCACCACCACCACCAAAACCCCCTACACCACCACCAAGACCACCAATATCGACACCACCAACAACAGCCACTAACAACAACCACCAACAATATACAAACACCATACAACAACACCACGATAGTCAATGAAACATTGCAACACAAACTAGGGTTTTCTCCAGTTCTTCCTACATTTTTAGCATCAAAACTCAAAATTGTTAACCCATTCTAAAAAATAATGCAACTAAAAGTATTCTTTTTCACTATTAACTAAAAATACCTAATTTTTAGAAAAAATAACAAATATAGAACTCTTCTCAAACTCTGTTACCTACAAAGATAGAGAAAAAAATGGATACAAATAGAAATGGAGTCGAAAATAACACATATATAGTCGAAAATGGGAAGAAAATTGATCTATTATGAAGGGTTGATCAATTTGTTGATCAATTTGTTGAGTAGTTGTCGTCTGTATTCTAAAGAGACACAAAAGAGCTAGAAAAATGAGATTTGAAATTATGAAATATTTTTTCCCCAAATGGATGATTTGTATGGGCTGATTTGTATTTTGGAAAAGAATGACAAGTTTTGAAATTGTTAATTTGGTCCGAATTGATATTAATTATTGTTTAAAATTTTAAAAGATATAAAATATTTTGACTCAGAGTGATCAATCGACGACTCGAATCGGGAGAAACGCAATACCAACATCATGCAATCGTAAAGACTCAATTGAAGTTGTACTTCACCCTATGTACTCATTCCTAGTTCTTTCTAAATCAATTTAGGTATTATCTCAAAAATAAGTTGATACAAAATGTTTCGACTCAGAGTGATCGATGACTCAGGTCAGGAGAAACGCAATACCAACATCATATAATCGCAAAGACCCAATTGAAGTTGTACTTCACCCTGTTTATTTATCCCTAGTTCTATCTAAATCAAATTAGGTATTACCTCAATAATAAATTGATATGAAATATTTCGCCTCAGAGTGATTGATCGATCATTTGGGTCGGGAGGAATGCAATACCAACATCATGTAATCACAAAGACTCAATTGAAGTTGTACTTAACCTTATGTACTCATCCATAGTTCTATTTAAATCAATTTAGGTATCAACTTACTAATAAGTTTATATGAAATATTTCAACTCAGAGTGACCGATCGACGACTTAGGTCGGGAGGAACACAATGCCAACATCATGCAATCACAAAGACTCAATTGAAGTTGTACTTTACCCTATGTACTCATCCCTAGTTCTATCTAAATTAATTTAGGTATTATCTCAATAATAAGTTGATACAAAATATTTTGACTTAGAGTGATCGATCAACGACTCAGGTCGGGGAAACGTAATACCAGCATCTTGAAATCGCAGAGACCCAATTAAAGTTGTACTTCACCCTATATACTCATCCCTAGTTATATATAAATCAAATTAGGTATTAGATAAATAGTAAGTTGATACGAAATGTTTTGACTCAGAGTGATCGATCGATGACTCAGGTCGAGAGAAACACAATACCAATATCATACAATCGCAAAGACTCAATTGAAGTTGTACTTCACCCTATGTACTCATACCTAGTTCTATCTAAATCAATTTAGGTATTACCTAAATAATAAGTTGATACAAAATGTTTTGACTCATAGTGATCGATCGACGACTCGGGTCGGGAGGAACGTAATACCATCATAAAATCGCAAAGACTCAACTGAAGTTATACTTCACCCTATGTACTTATCCTTAGTTCTATATAAATAAATTTAGGTATTATCTCAATAATAAGATGATACAAAATATTTCAACTCAGAGTGATCGATCGATGACTCGGGTCGGAAGGAACGTAATACCAACATCATGCAATTACAAAGACCTAATTGAAGTTTTACTTCGCCCTATGTACTCATACCTAGTTATATATAAATAAAATTAGGTATTATATTAATAATAAGTTGATATGAAACATTTTGACTCAGAGTGATGAATCAACGACTCGGGCGGGAGGAACACAATACAAACATTATGCAATTGCTAAGAATCAATTGAAGTTGTACTTCACCTTATGTACTCATAACTAATTCTATCTAAATAAATTTAGGCATTATCTCAATAGTAGGTTAATATGAAACATTTCAACTCAGAGTGATCAATCAATGACTCGGGTCGGGAGGAACGCAATACCAACATCATGCAATCGCAAAGACTCAATTGAAGTTGCACTTCACCCTATGTAATCATACCTAGTTCTATATAAATTAATTTATGTATTATCTCAATAATAAGTTGATACCAAATGTTTCGACTTAGAATGATCGATCGACGACTCGGGTCGGGAGAAACACAATTCCAACATCATGCAATCACAAAAACCCAATTGAAGTTCTACTTCTCCCTATGTAATCATCCCTAGTTATATATAAATCAAATTAGGTATTAGATCAATAATAATTTGATATGAAATATTTTAACTCAGAGTGATCAATCGACGACTCGGGTCGGGAGGAACACAATACCAACATCATGCAATCACAAAGACTCAATTGACGTTGTATTTCACCCTATGTCATTATCCTTAGTTCTATATAAATTAATTTATGTAGTAGATAATTATTAAGTTGATACCAAATATTTTGATTTAGAGTGACCGATCGACGACTCAGGTCGAGAGAAACGCAATACCAACATCATGCAATCACAAAGATCCAATTGAAGTTGTACTTCACCCTATGTACTCATTCCTTGTTATATCTAAATCAAATTAGGTATTATCTCAATTATAATTTGATACAAAATATTTTGACTTAGAGTGATCGATCGACGACTCGGGTTGGGAGGAACACAATACCAATATCATGCAATCGCAAAGACTCAATTGAAGTTGTACTTCATCCTATGTACTCATACCTATTTATATCTAAATTAATTTAGGTATTATCTCAATAATAAGTTGATACAAAATATTTTAACTCAGAGTGATCGATCGATGACTTAGGTCAGGAGGAACGCAATACCAACATCATGCAATTGAAAAGACTCAATTGAAGGTGTACTTCACCCTATGTACTCATCCCTAGTTCTATATAAATAAATTTAGGTATTATCTAAATGATAATTTGATGCATTATATTTTGACTTAGAGTGATCGATCAATGACTCAGGTCGAGAGAAATGCAATACCAACATCATGCAATCGCAAAGACTCAATTAAAGGTGTACTTCACCCTATGTACTCATCCTTAGTTCTATATAAATTAATATAGGTATTAGCTCAATAATAAGTTGATACGAAATATTTTGACTCAGAGTGATTGATTGACGACTCGGGTCGGGAAAAATGCAATACCAACATTATGCAATCACGAAGACTCAATTGAAGTTGTACTTCACCCTATGTACTTATCCCTTGTTCTATCTAAATCAATTGAAAAGAATTCTATTGAAATAGAAGACTTAGCTGTTGGAAATTTTCAAACATATATTTATATCTATTGAAATAGATGACATATCTAATTTAATTATCAAGTAGACAATTGCATCTTTGTGACAGATGACTTAGCTGTTGGAAATTTTCAAATAGATATTGATATCTGTTGTAACAGATGACATATCTGATTTAATTATCAAATAAACACTTGCATCTATTGTGATAGATGACTGAGCTGTTGGAATTTTGCAAACTGATATTGATATCTGTTGCTACAGATGACATATCTACTTGAAAATCTTTTTTTTTCTTTTAATTTTAAAGCAATCTTCTTTCCGCAAGAAGAAAGATAAATAAAATAGTACTACTAAAGGTGGTAAAAAATATTTCTTGGATAACTCAAAAATCTCATTGAGTAGTCTTATCTTGTCTTTTCAATGTCACCCATCTTCCTCACTCCCCTCAAGTTATTAATGAATATTTAAACCCATGTCTAGAATTATCTCTTTTAGCCCTAAATTTATTCATCTCTCATTTTTTACTTTCTCTCCTCTCTAAGGTTATCATAACTATCTCCTTTTTTCTCTCATCTTTCTCATAAATATACTTACAGATCTAAATCGATCCATATCTTTTCTCGACTGAAATTGCTATTTTGATCCCCTTACTTTTGACATTGCAGGTATGATTCACTATTGCTCTTTTATTCACGTCTTCTTCTTTGCAAGTTATTTATATATATCTTTTTATTAAATTATGATTTATCCATATCATATTTATTTAAAAAATTGAAGGAACTTTAAATTCTTGAATGAACGAACCATTGTTTTTATTATAATATGCGAAAAAGTCATCTATTGGGAGAAGTTTAAAAGCCTTGCTGGCAGTATCATTTTTTAGTATGTATTTTGTTTGTTTCTTTATTGTTGATACTGTTATTGATATTGTTGGTGGATTGGTGTTGTTGGAACTTGTGGTATGGTGTTGTTGATGGTGTTGGAATAAAGGATGTTGATTCTTTGTTATTGATGCTGTTGGAACAAATGATGTTGTTGCTTTGTTTTTGATGTTGTTTCTTTGTAGTTTATACCATTGTTGATGTTGTAACAAACAGAGCAACTTTTGGAACAAATCAAACTACTAGCAAGGTTGGTTTGATGTATTTCAATAGATTCCACATCTGTTGCAACAGACTCTACATCTGTTGTAACAGATTCCACATCTATTACAACAGACTCCACGTCTGGTGCAATAGACTCCATATCTGTTGCAACAGATGAATAATATTTTTTCTATTCTTCTCTTGTTTGACATCAATTTTTTTCTTTTTTTTGTAGATATAAGAAATTGAAAGTTGATCAACTTTTTCCCAACCAACACAAAAGGATACAGCTAAGATGGGTTTGGAGGAATAAGCTGCTTGCAGATGGAACCACTTCATATGTGGGAGGTATGTATTATTGATAATGTTATCCTGAAAACAAACATAGTGTACACTGGTTTTGTGAATGCTCTTTTTGCCGATTAGTCATTAATCATTCAAACAAGATATCTGTAATTTTATAGTTAAGTTTGATAAGTCTGAACTGATAAGGATGAGGGACCATAAATATGGTTCTGATACCCTATTAAGATTTAATATCGATTGTTTCTCCTGTTTATGTGTCAAGCATTGTGAAGGTATAAAATTTTGGTGGCATTGTAAATAGATTCAATAGCGATTGGACTAATATTTAGGGTGCATTGGACTTTGAAAGGGCCTTCAAAGCCTCCCACTGCTTCAACCAAGAATGAAAATTAATATAGTTATTGCCCTATCCCAAATTTATATGGTTTGGTTGCTCGGGGTGATCATTATATGCCAGAAGGTGCGGTAGGAGAATGCCTACAAGGGAAAATAGGGGGGGAGGGGTTGATGAATGACTATATCATCTGAGATCTAATTAAAGAGGAAACATAGGGTAGAAAGGAACTTCTAGCGAATCTGGCCGATGAAACTGAATTAAAACATGAGAAATTTGAATCAAGTGCAAATATGAAAGTGTATCCAGTAATGAAATTTTGTCTATTATTTCTCTAAAAGAAAAATATTATAGATGGACACTTTTCTAGGAAGCTGCAACTAGGTAGCGTGATCGGTATGATCTCTTATATAGAAAATAAAAGAACGCCAAAAAAGCAACTTTATAGGCACTGAGGTTTGAAGTGATGTACAGTAAGTCAAGAAAACTTGCGCCAATAACAGTTGCAGTTAAAATAAGGAATCTATGTGAAGACGATAATTTCTGAATTTTAAATTGCATCCCATGCCTTCTTGTTTGTGGTTTTGATTAGGTCCACTGCTATTGACCTGATCGAAACCACAAACAAGATTAAACGGAAGATTGCGTATCATTACTTCCTTAGCAATATGTATATAATTGATTGTGTTTTCTAGCCTTAGCATGCTTTCAACATATCTTGGAGAAGATCATAGGCTTGTTGTAGTATGTGAATCCCGATAATTTTCAAGATTGCCTCCAGCTTGCTAATTCTGTATTCAAGGTTGTCATTAAAGTCTTTGAGGTTGGTATAGATTTCCTGGTCTTTTGTGAGGTCATCAATGAGGAACACTTTTTTCGAAATTGTGGCATTGTCAAAGGCCTTAAGAAGCTTCCAGAACACTTTCTTCAGAAGGCTTAAATGATACATGGAGAGTTCGCTATGTTTATTTTAGGTCAAAATATGTTGATGCACACTCAAGTAGTGGTTGCTACAGTTGAACAATTCACTTTTATCGAGTGTTGTTCAATACAGCTTGCTCAACAAACCTTCAAAGGATTTGATAGATTAATTAGCCTGAAATTACGTAATGTTTGATGTTTATTCCACTAATACTATCAAATGTTATGTAACTTCAGGCTCATTAACCTATCAAACCTTTGCCCGAGTTAGTTCACAAATCAAACAAGCTCAATCTCTTAGCTTTTCTGCTAATCACTCTTGTCCTAAGAGCTAAGAGGTTGAGCTTGTTTGATTTGTGCACTAACTCGACCAAAGGTTTTGATAGGTTAATGAGCCTTGCGTTACATAACTTTTGATATGATTAGTGGAATCAAGATCAAATATTACGTAATTCTAGGTTAATTTATTTATAAAATCACTTTAAGGTTTGTTGAGAAATCTGCATTGAACAAAGCTCGATAAAAGTGAGTTGTTCAACTGTTGGGACCATTGCTTTAGTGTGCATCAACACATTTTGACCTAAAACAAACATAGCGAACCCTCAATGTATCATTTAATCCTACTGAAGAAAGTGTTCTAGAAGCCTTCTGAAGGTTTTTTACAATTCCACAACTTCGAAAAAAGTGTTCCTCATTGATGAGCTCACAAAAGACTAGAAACTCTATAATGACCTAAAAGATGGCAACGACCAGCTTGAATACTAAATCAACAAGTTGGAGGCAAGCTTGAAAATTATTGGGATTCACATACTACAACAAGCCTATGATCTTCTCTAAGATATGTTCAAAGCATGCTAAGGCAAGAAAACACAATCAATTAATCCATATTGCTAAGAAAGTAATGATACTCAATATGCCTTTTAATCTTGTTTGTGGTTCCGATTAGGTCAATAGTAGTGGACCTAATTGGAACCACAAACAAGAAGGAATCAGATGTAATTTAAAATTTAGAAATTGCCCCCTTCGCTTAGATTCCTTATTTTAACTGCAGTTGTTATTGGTGCAAGTTTTCCTGACTTACTATACATCATTTCAACCCTCGATGCCCATAAAACTGTTTTCTTGGTGTTATGCTATTTTCTATATAGGTGATCATCCTGACTATGCTACCTAGTCGCAGATCCCTAGCAAAGTATTCATCTGCATTATATTTCTTTCAGAGAAACAACAAACAAATTTTCAATACTGGATACACTTTTATATTTGCACTTCATTCAGATTTCTTATGTTTTAATTCAGTTTCATCGGTCAAATTCACTAGAAGTTCCTTGCTACCCTATGTTTCCTCTTTAATTAGGTCTCAAATGATATAGTCTTTCATCAACTCCCCTTTTCCTCGCAAACATTCTTCTTCGACTCCTTGTGGCATATATTCATCTTCTCGAACAACCCTTTCATTATTAGTTTTTTGTTCTTGTTCGATGCAGTGAGAGGCTTCGAAGGACTTTGCAGAGTCCAATGCACACTTAAAGTTAAGCCCAATTGCTATTGGATCTCTACAATGACACCAAATATTGATCCCTCCTCAAAACTTGACATGCATAAACTTGAGCAACAATCGTCAGTAATTCATAACAGGGTATCAACACCATCTTTATGGGGACCTCGGCCTTATCACTTCGAACCTATAAAACTTAAATGTACAATGTAGGATCTTGTTTGAATGATCAGTGCCTAATCGATTAAAAACTACATTCACAAAAATATTGTAGTTTGTATGTGTTGTCCCGATGACCCTATCAGTAATACTTAACTCCCACATATTAAAGTGGATCCATCCATCCGCACACACCTTATTCTTCCTAGCCCATATATGGCTTAAATTGAATAAACAGATGACTTACCTGTTGCAACAGATGCCACATCTGTTTAAATTATCAAATAATTATAGACATCTGGTACGATAGATGATCAATCTGTTGTAATATATGACTTATCTATTGGAAAAATCAAACAGATATATCCATTTTTTGCAACAAATTATCGATATGTTGTAAATTATCTAACAGATGGAATATATTTTGCAACAGATTACCTATCTATTAGATTTATTTTAAAGTAATTTTCTTTTCTTTCCAAAATTCAATAAAGATAAAATGTTGTATTTAGATCCATTTTTTTAATTTACATAAGCTTTAAAAGTCACCAGTTTTATTTAAAAAGAGGTGAATAGTCCTGACTTTTTGATTAACCCATTCAATTCAATCCTTTATAAATAAGTACCTCCTTACTCATTCATTCTACTCTACTTCTAGATATGGCTAATCCAGATTTGTACAAGGTGATTCATCTCGAGTCCTTGTGGAAACTTGAAAGGCAAATTCATGAACTCCGGAGGGAGTTGGACGACTTCAGAGCAAGGTTGAGGAGGGCCCTGCTACTGCCGGATGAAGATTGGCTGGTTGACAATACTACTAATACTACTACTATTACTAATAATAGTAGTTATAATAATTAGGTTAATATTTTTTCATTTAGCGTATGTATTTTTTTTTGTATCGAATCTACCCAAGGGTATATTTTTTTATTGTTTATATTTGTATATAATGGATTCAAAAATTTATGTTTCGTCGACTTTAAATTTTTAATTCTTATTTAATATTTAATTATCATTCTGTATATTCCTTATTCTCAACATATCGATGGTTGGAGGTAGGGATTGAGCATTTGTAGCAACTAATGAACCATATATTGCAACAAATGGTTAATCTGATGCGATAGATGGATCATATGTTGCAACAGGTTGTTATTAATAAAAAAAGGGTTATTGTTATTGAGAGGGTGAAAAGTCATGACTTTTTGATTATTTAATATGAAAAACGGTTCGTAAATAAATAATAAGGATATAAATGATAAACACAACCTATAACCGTAAAAGAACGATTATTTAATTTTAATAACTGATCGTGACTTTTTACCATTTTTGTTTTTAAATCTATTTTTTTAAATTATTTATTTATTATATAGTAAAAAAGTCACAACATTGGATTAATTAAAGTATATGATGATTGTTAAATAAAAGGTGAATATTCGTGGCTTTTTGTCTCTAACACATTAAATGTTGCTGATGCATCAAATTCACCATCTGTTGTGACTGATGAATCAACTGTTAGAAGATATCAAAAAGCTCCTAAAATAGATGGTCGATTTGTCGCAATAGATGGTATATTTATTTCTATAGATGGGTTATCTGATGCAACAACTATACAATCTGTTACCACAACTCAATAAAAATGGTTATTATTTTATTAAAGAAACAATTATTGAAAAGGCATCTTCGATTTTTAATTGAGAAAAATATTATTTAAATTTAATAACTAATTAATAATAATAAGCTGAAAAATCATGACTTGTCACAATAATAAAAAACTCACCAGCTTGATTTAATTAAGTAATTTCTTTTAACAAAAAAAAATACGGAAATAAATGATAAACACAATTTATAACTATAAAAAATGAATATTTAATTTAAATAATTGATTTAATATAAAATAAGCGACAAGTAGAGACTTTTCGCCATTTTTTTAATCTATTTTTTAAATTTATATAATAAAAAATTTAGATTAATGATAAGATGATTATTAAAAAAGATAGATTATATGTTGTAACAGATAGATTATCTGATGCAACAGGTTGTCGATTCAATAGATGGTATATCTGTTATCACAGATGGGTTATCTGATGCAACAGATGGTATATCTGTTGTTGCAGATGTGTTATCTGATGCAACATATATAGAATCTATTGCTACAACTCAATAAAAATAGTTACTGAAAAGAACTATTTACTAATAATAAGCTAAAAAGTCATGACTTATCACAATAATAAAAAAAGCAGTCAACAACTTTATTTAATTAAGTCATAACTTTTCAAAGTAATAAAAAAGTCACCAGTTTGTATGTAATTAATAAACGGAGGTGAACAGTCATGCCTTTTTGCCTAACTCATTCAAATTCAATCCTCTATAAATAGGTCTCTCCTTACTCGTTCATTCTACTAAATTTATTTCTTACATCTTGTCTTTCATATTACCCCTTCAACCACTTTCTCTTTCCTGACTCAGGTAAGTTTTTTTCTTGCTTTTTGTGTAAATATACCCAATTTGTAATGTACGTTGTATTACATTCAATTTTTTTTTTACTTTTGTTTTATCATTTTTTTTTCAATTCATTCGTATTCTAGATTGATTGATCCAGTGTGGGGCGGTGCTATTCTACAAAACACCATGTGGGAGCTTCAAATTCAGGTTCATGACCTTCAATGAGAGTTGTCTGCAATGAGAACCAGGATGCTCCGGAGGCTGAGGAACGCACTACTGATGCCGGTTGAAGATTGGTCGGTTGGCAATAATGATGATAATAATAATTAGATTATTTTTTTATTTTAGCCTATGTATTTTTATTTGTTTTCGTTTAATAAAAAAATTATGTTTGATCGACTTTGACTTTTTAATTCTTATTTATTTTTCATTCTGTCTATTTCTTCTACTCAACAAGCATGTCGATGACTTAGGAATAATTTGAATCTAGTAGCAATAGCAAGAGTTAAAACTTAAAACTTGACCCAATGCATACATTAATATTCAAGTATATACCTCTATTAGATCATATTAATTAAGCACTTAGTAAATTATTAAAGTTGACCAAATAAAAACATGAAAATAAAAACTACAACATACCCAGTATAATCTCACAAGTGGGATCTGGGGAGGGCGGTGTATCCCAGACCTTAACCCCCCACCTCGTGAAGGTAATTTTTTTTAGCCTATGTATTTTTATTTATTTTGTTTATTAAAAAATTTATGTTTGATCGACTTTGATATTTTAATTCTTATTTAATTTTCATTCTATCTATTTCTTCTTCTCAACAAATATGTTGATGATTAAGAAATGATTTGAATCCAGTATCAATAACAAGAGTTGAAACATATGGGTTATCTATTGGGTTTATGGCAGGAGTTATGTTGTGTTATTCCAAACACATTACTCATCTGTTGCAACAGAATAAATATCTGTTGCACCAGATAAATAGTCTGTTACAACAGATAAATATTCTGTTTTAATAGATTTCTCATCTATTGCAACAGATAATAATCTATTACAATAGAATAAATATCTATTGCAACAGAATAATTATCTATTACAACAGATAACATGTCTGTTGCAATAGATTAACTATTTGCTTGATTCATGTTACGAGCACTAAAGAGCCATAAACATGAATCTAACATGTGAGTCTTCTGTTGCAATAGAATATGTATCTGTTGCAACAGATTGAGTGATCTATTTTAATTGTGGGCCCTTATATTGTATTCATCAACGGGTTTGTTGAAAAACAGCGGTAGCAGTGCACCCAAATGACAAATTCAACTAAAAATCATAACTTTACTTACCAAAGTCACCTATGAAGTAATGCCAAAGTGCAAAGTGATATACAAAACAAAATTTCACCTAAAAAATTGGTCAAGTAAAGTAGTAGCAATAGCGGTAAAAACAACAAAAATGGCTGACAAGAAGAAGAAGATGATGACAATGAAGTAGAAGATGATGATAATAAAGTAGAAGATGATGAATAAAGCAGCAAAAACAATGAATAGTAAAAATTACGAAGAGAGAAAGCAACAACAAACGAGAAAAGAGAGAAACACTCTATTTTCCGTTATATTAACTAACATTTGAATCAAAGTGTAAATTTAAAAACTTATGGGTTATTTTGAAATTTCTCCAACTTTCTTAATCCATAATAAAGTAATTGTCACCTCCACTCAGTTATTAAGATTTGAGTCACCTACACCTCATTTTCAAAATCTTTTGTATACCTACAACTCAAAGCTTCGAGAAACTAGAAGTAGTTTTCCTATAAATAGAAGGATTCCCTTTATTGTAAAAATTTCCTAGAGAATCCTAAAGAGAAATAAAAAAATCTCCTTTCTTCTCTCTCTATTTTTTTTTGTTCTTGTTTTATATTTCATAACACGTTATCAACACGAGTCTCTAACAAATCTAGAAGCTTGAATAGCGATAAACTTTTATCTTTGGTACGGTATGAATCCTTCACTCTCATTTTTCAATCTGGTAAGTACTTTTGGTTAGTACTTTTCAATATACTTGACAGTTTGTCGAGTTTATTTTGAATAAAATATTTTACTATTATATTAGATTTTTGACTCCACGGATCTAATTAATTACATGGAATTATGCACAAGGGAATAACTGCATATGTATAACTTTAATTAAATTAGCTCAGGATCACTTTTCTTTGTTTCAAACTTCATCATTTTTCAAGTTCAATTAACTTGCACAAATAATGAAAGTGGTAATTTTTCTTTAACAAATCATGCTTGTGTTGTCAGTTGCTGTAAAAAAATTATTTGTTATTAGAACATTAAATTCATGGTTTGTGTGAACTCCAACCAATAGAATTCATAGTTATTGTCTAACCATTTAAAGAGGTTATTATTTTATGTTATTACATATTTGGTATTTAAGTATATAATATATGCAATTGATTCATATTATTAGTTGATGGAAAGATCATCGATTAAGTCCGATCACATCAAAGAGAAGACATTGAATTAGAATCTTGATGCACCATAAAACTATGATGTTGGGTTCAAGCCCCATCGATTTATGGCCTATGACGTCCTTACATGGATAAGTCATTGAGTTTGAATCTCAATGCACCATATTGATGATATTATGATGGCTAAGGCAAAATAATGGGTATTTGATAAAAAGTCATAAAATTCATCCCATTAAATATGCTCTATCCCATAAAGTGAATGTGGTATCAATATATGATAAGTCTGAAATATGATAATTTGCTTCTTTCTTAAAGTGAATGTGGTAGAAATATATGATAACTCTGAAAGATGATAATTTGCACTATTCTTGAAGTGAATGTGGTAGCAATATATGATATACTCTGAAACATATGTTAAGAGAAAAATTCTCTACATTATATGTATGCCTCGATGTTCTCCTGAAGTAGTAATATCATGAAAGAGGTTATAAGCTATCAAAATTTGATAGGCTTAAGGGACAATTACATCTGTGATGCCTCAGAAATTTTTTTCGTTAAGATCTCGGACGAAAATGTGTTAAATTTTGTTCTTTATCTTGATTAATATTTTTTCTGTGTGGAATTTCTAGATATTCACCCCGTCATCGCGTAGATCATCGAATAAGCTTTCCAACGATATGTGGATCATCCAAAACAGACACTCGAGCGATGAGTTATGATCATTCCGATCTAACCGTGAATAGTAGTGAACAATAAATGTGCAGGAAAAAATACTGAGGCCAGGCGAATTTTAGGGTCAACTTCAAACGATCATAACTCCTTGTAAATAATGATCTGGGTGAGCTACTATATATCAACAGAAAGCTCTGAAAGTCCTCTTTCCAATGAAATTGGTTTCAACCAATTTGGCCATCGGAGAAAAGGCTATGGTCGATCTACTTCAGCCTATCAAAACAGTCCACCAAAGGATAGATTTGACATTATTTAATTTTTAAGGGTATTTTGGTCATTCCCACTCCAATCCATACGGGTTAACCATGGATTTAAGTCCATTAAGAGCATTCAATAGCTCATTTTTCTCCAAAATTTCCTAAGGCTCAAACCCCAACCCTACTACTCCAAATTTCATCTTTCTATGTCTCTTGATTGAACCGTAGAAATTTTAAATTGATTTGGGATTCTAGTTGATCATGTTAAGGGCTTCGAGAAGCACCCTTTATTTTCACGAATAAAGTTCCGGAGTCGGAAGTTCATATTCATCTTCCATTTTTAGGTATGTGGGGCTTTGAACAAGATTATCCTTTCGATCTTGTGCCCGGTATTTTTGTTAAATTACATTGACATGAGATTTTACATGTTTTACAATGAATTGGAAATATGGTTTTATATCTTATATTATTGTCCATGAGCTATGGGATTATGTCATCCGATATGTGTATGATGTTGAGATGGAATTATGTCCAAAAAGTATTTGATTATGAGAGTAAGATGATTTAATTTGTTAAGCCTTGATTTATACTATCATTCCACTATTTCCTTATTATGAATTTATAATTGATATTAAAAATTCTATATCCCTACTATGGGTTGATGTCTCAAGTACCTTTAAATGAGAGTTGGATGGCAAATTGAGAAATGTTGATATTGAAGTTGCAATGAGTCTTGGTATTTTCCGGATGGTTTTGATGAGTTAAATTGTTGAAAATATTATGTATTGAGTCTTCATATTCTTGTACAAATGTCGAGTCGATTATGGTTCAACCCATTGATACCTTGTTGATGTTGAGGAAGATTAAAATATTTTGAGCTAAAATGTGTTGAGTTAGGAATCCACAAATTGATATGATTTGATAAATGAGAAGAATATTTGATTTGGTCCTTATGATAGACCCTTGTGATGTTGTGGTGGATTTTCTAACGCGTTCTGATCTTGTCAGGGAATAGTACTTAGCACCGAGAGGGAAATTTGGTAGTTCCCCAAACCTATGTGCCATCGTAGGGTTGTTTAATGATGATATTATTGGTCAGAGAGCCCGATTATGATTATTGCAGTTTTAAGGTCGTACTCCCTGGCAAAGAGTATGACGCTCCCACCAACGAGGGTTTCAAACATTGGTATTCCACGTAGCTTACGTGGGATTGTCGATTATAGGAAACTCCCCTGTCCATAAGAGTCATGTTTAGTTAAATACCGAGTCACTCCGAGTTTTGATGTGGTAAGTCAAGTTGCCTATGATGATCTATAATGATTTATGAGGTTTTTCTCCTACATTTCCTATCTAAGATGTTATGAGTTGCATGATTCAATGTCACTCAATCCAGGTGTGTCATTATGGTCCGTATGTATGTTTTTACGAAATTTATGATATTATTTATATTTTGCATGTGCCCCTACATACTCAGTACGTATCTTGTGCTGACCCACATATTTCTCTATGGGCTACATTTTTACCATGATGTAGGTTCAGGTACTCAGCCGCAGCCGCGACAGTAATGTCCGAGTGCTGCATCTACGTTCCTTCAGTAGTGAGTCCTCATGGTTCGAGGACCAAGTTGCTAGTTTTGGTGCTGTTGTTTTGTGATCCTTTTGGTCTGTTGAGTCAGTTGGGGGTTTGTCCTAATGACTCGTTGATTTTGCTATATAGAGGCTATGTTAGACTAGTGTATTGTTGGGTTGGTTTGTGTATAGATATTCCATATATGTATAGTCTAACGATATTCCGTGCCATGTGCGCTGTGATATGATATGTACTTATATATATATCCTTAGCGTAGCGTGTATGTTGTTATGTTGGAACCCAAGGGTAGTGTTTTGGATTAAGGGGTTAGCTTGAGGCTACGTGTAGCCTTGGGTACCGTGTGGAGTCTCGGGATGATATTTCAGGGTGTTACAATATCTCATTCCCAGAGAATGAAAATTTTGATTGTTATAAGTATAGATCCATTCCTTAGGGTGAATGTGATAATATTTAGAAAAGTTATCAATCCAAACATACACTTGGTTGTGGTGGTATCACAACTCACCCCCGAACGAGGCAGAATAATTGAGAAGAGTTATATTGAAATCTACTTCTAAAGAAGTAAATCTAAAATTTATTCATGTAATAGTAAATCTGAAATTTACTAAAGAAAAAAGTACATGTTATGATAAACTTGGAGTTTACTAGCATAAAAGTTCATAAATTGACATGAACGATTGCGACATCTCAAAGATGTGCATAGTAAGTATTAAACATATATTGAAGAACTAGAAAACTCATCATACTTCTTAATGTTACTTGTTCTCATGATAAGTTGGTTGGACCAACTAATGTTGGGATTTGATCCCTTAAAATTCGAAAAGCATAATCAACGAATATGAGCCCATTCACCAGTCATGTGATCTATTGAGATGCATCGATATAAAATGATGTCAACTTGCAAATTGACATTCATAAAGTTGTTGCTCAATAAAATTGAATTAAGAGCATAATTTTCAGATTGTGTAATCAAGCCAATTCATCTTGATAATTCCGGTTTGACATTGAATGTCTTTGATAAATAGCTAAATCATTGCTAATGAGAATAAAACTTCATGGGATGGCTTGAAATATTATATACAAAAGTACTTGTATGCATCAAACCAATAAATTATGATTAATTTCCCCTCAAAGTTGGTCCCGAGTCAAGAACTACGCATTGTTCATCTAATAGTTTTAATATGTGGTATACGATTTAATGAATATACCATAATGCATAAAGATGGATTCCTCCAAGAAGATGAAAGCTATATGCTAGTTTTCCTAACAAAAGGGGGAGATTATAAGAAACTATGAAATATGTTAGGAATTATCATTAGACCCTCATTCAAGTGATAATTCAAGTCAAATGTCGAAAGCATCTCATATTAAGCTACAATTGTTCCTATTTTGTGTCCCTAAAGGAAAAAATGTATGCATGCGTGAAGCGTGGTAAACCAATCGATTCCCAATGAAATAATCCTTAAAAAAGCTAAGGAGAAAATAATCATAATAAGAAGACAATGTGCTCTTGAAGAGCCTACGACATAACACCTTATGAAACCTTATGAGAGATTTAGTTACCTAAAAAAATGAAGTGATGAGATCTCAAAATGTTATGTCACACTGTGAACAGATATAAAATGACATATCATCAATATCTATGATACAATATTGACGTAATATTGTGAAAGATTATGAGGATCTTAATTCTACGTTTATTTAAGCATGCCGACATAGAAATATTTATCAAGTGACTATTGGGTTCGAAATCGAGAGAGCATCATGCAGAAGCTTAAAGTTTGCAAACTAATATGGTGATAATTCTGATGACAATGAAAAACAAATACTAAAAATATATTATTAATATGATTTGGTCAAACGACTTACTTATTAAAATCAATATTGAAAAAACTTAAAACCTATTGAGAAAAAGAATAAAATATTTTGGGAGAAATCTCCCCCTAAATAAGACTTTGATGACTACATTGTAGATGCTATTGTGTTTTGGTATGAGAAGAGGATCTTCTATTTATAGAAGTCCAAAACCTTTCCTCCAAGAAAGAAGTTTGCCAAATATGAAAAATTTTTATATTTTGCTTTTAGGAAAAGTAAAAGTATTTATGGTTACTTTTATTTTCCTTACAAGAAAAAGTAATCTTAATTTTGGTAAGAAAATCAGGGCAAAACCCCTAACAAATCTCCCCCTTTTTGCTTGATTTTCTACAAAATATTCTTGATCCTCCTTGTTCTTGTGCACAATCTTCGTTCTTCATATATTCTTAATATATCACTGCTGCTTACCATGATTAAAAATTGATATCGGTTAAAATTGGAGCCCTATGCATTATAAATAAAGGCACGGATTGATAAGATTGAAAGTGGAGCCTTGTGCATTGAAAGTGAGCACAAGTTAAGAGTGGAGCACATGTGTTGCAAATAAATACACAATTTGAAAGGAGCCCAAGCGTTAAAGAAAGTATGGGTTGAAAATTAAAGCTTATAAACATGGGTTGAAAATTGATTTTGGTTTTAAAGATGGATTAGCGACAGGATTATTGAACATTTGTTTGAAATTTTTCTCCACATGTAACTTTTTTGGGGGAATATATCTTCATTATCATCAAATTGGTTGCAAATTTGATCTTAAACTATCCTCAATCGAACCATCTGATCTTTGAATCATCGTCTCTGATACTACTTGTTGGGTTCGAAATTAAGAGGGCGTCATGCGGAAGCTTAAAGTTTGCAAACTAATATGGTGATAATTTAGATGACAATAAAAAATAAATACTAAAAATATATTATTAATATGATTTGGTCAAACAACTTACATATTAAAAATAATATTGAAAAAATTTAAAACCTATTGAAAAAAGCATAAAACATGTTGGGAGAAATATCCCCCTAAACAAGACTTTTAATGACTACATTGTAGATGCTATTGTGTTTTTGTATGAAAAGGGGATCTTCTATTTATAGATGTCCAAAACCTTTCGTCCAAGAAAGAGGTTTGCCAAATATTGAAAAGTTTTATATTTTCTTTTTAGGAAAAGTAAAAGTATTTATGGTTACTTTTATTTTCCTTACAAGAAAAAGTAAAACTTAATTTTTATAAGAAAATCAGGGAAAAAAACCCTAACAGTGACGTGAAAGGATGCATCTTGGTAAGCATAAAACTTATTTTATTTGAAGTCAAGATACTTGAAGATATCAATCATGAAATGTTGAATATTACTTGAAAATATTTATATGAAAACTTTTTAAAGGATTCAAAATGTTTGAAACATATAAAAGTTTCTGGAAAACTTATTTATAATCTTTATATTTATATAAGCTTATAACTTGAAAATTATTGGAACTCTTGGAGAGTTTTTAGGAGCAATAGATTATTTGCTGAAATGAGAAATATATCAATTTGAATTGGTTATGAAGTACAATATCTTAGTGCAATTGTTGCACTCATGTATCTTGCAAATACTACAATGCCTAATATAGCCTTTTCAGTTAATTTGTTATCAAGGTATAGTTCTTTTCCTACTAGGAGACATCAGAATGAGATTAAACACGGATATGGTACCTAAAGAGACTATTGATATGGGATTATTTTATTCTAACGATTGTAGTCCAGATCTAATTGGTAATGATGATGTTGGGTACTTATCTGACCCACATAAACATCGGTCTCAAAGAGGCTATGTGTTCATATATGGTGGTACTTCCACATCTTAGAGATCTATAAAATAGTCTATCATAGCCAATTCATCGAACCATGTTGAGATAATAACTATTCATTAATAAAGTCGAGAATGTGTGTGGTTGAGGTCAAGATACATCTCATTCTAGAAAATGTGATTTGAAATATGACAAAGTACCCATAATTTTATATGAAGATAATTGTAACACCCCGTATTTTCCTAGCATAGTCTAAGTCCTAGTACATGAGTATTTGCATATAAAATTTTTGAAATGCTCATTATTTTTTAGTTTTGAGCCTGCCATTGCATAGGAAATTCAATTAGCTTTCTAACGACATAAAATTTTCCCAAATTTGATAACCGGGTAAGAAGTTATGATGATTTTAAGTTTCAGTCATAAAACACCATCATTTGACCCATCAGCGCGTCATGGAGAGAGTCAAAATAGCATTGTCAATTTCCTGTGAGGTATTGCAATTTTGGCGCGTCACACCACAGGTCAATTTGATATTTGTCTATTTCTAGTGTGACTCTGCGATCCTGGCGCATCGCAGAGATGGCTAAATTAGAACCTACAGGCTTACTGCGATGGTGGCACGTCGCGGCATTTGTCCAGGTCCCAGTTGTCCCTTTTTCCGTGGTTTGGCACGATAGTGGCGCGTCGGTCCAAGGCCAAAAATTGAGATTTCAGTTTCCAGCTTGTGTTTTTAAAATTCGTTTATGGGCATTTGGGTCTTTTTTCTAA
The DNA here is from genome assembly GCA_030864215.1 of Capsicum pubescens. NCBI lineage: Eukaryota > Viridiplantae > Streptophyta > Magnoliopsida > Solanales > Solanaceae > Capsicum > Capsicum pubescens. Next base: position 150,416,651 of record CM061543.1, on the reverse strand, counting down.
GCCCTAAACTCGCCCTACACACGAAATTTAACCCCTAATTGACCTAACTACTCATCATTATTCACTTTCTCTCAAATTAAAAATCCCCTCTTTCAAGAAAAAGAAACCACAGCTCTTAAGAATCAAGGTCAAATCTCAAGAACTCTCCATCAATCCTTCCAAATTCATCATCCCAGGTATGTTAGATATTTATCCATGGATTCTTTCATCCATGGAGCTAAAGTAACCTTTTTAATTATAAAGTTATGATCTTTTTAAAGTTATTTTATTTTAAGTCATGATTTCATCCATTAATCTCCATGAACTTTGATTTAATACCATGTTTTAATGAAGTTATTGTTGCTATTCGATTCTTCATATTTTAGTGTATCATTTATTGAATTAAATCATCACGTAATGTTTCCATGATAATTTTATATCAATTATACCGGTCCTTTAGTAATTCTATGATTATTTTAAACCATGAATAATAAGTGTTTGATAAAACGCCCACAAGAGCAATTGATTTAATAAGAGTCTTCATGCTATGCCCTTCAATGTTTTAGTGTCATGCTACTACTATTGTTTTGAGTTTTGGGGGTATTGAATAACCAAAAAATCATAGCTGTTTATATAGTTTCGTCTCAGCATATTACAAAGTAGTCTTCAGATTATACTATAAGCATTATCAGAATAGTCAGATATCAGTTATTAAACTTAGAACAATCTAGTATCTCAGTGTCTTTTAGTTGGGAGAAGGATTTAGCACCGAGCGAGTTTAGAGATGGAGACTTCCCCGTCAGATAGGTAGAGTCGTTAGTATCAGTACCTATACTCTAGAACTACGTAGCCAGTGTAGGATATGAGTAGTCACCCGTTAGATTAGGCTTGGCTATCTCGCAAGGGTCACCTGTCAGTTCAGGCTTGACACCCTTAGTCCTTTGGACATGATATCAGTTTAGTGGATCCATACAACTAGCGTTAGTACTTGTGGCATGGTATTAACACCCTTCAAACTGGAATCATAGGTTAGATCCCGATTAACATAAATTGGGGAATATCGGTTAAATGATACCTCCCACAGTCTCAAATATAGTCTCAGTCATCGTCCTAACTCAGTTATTCAGTCTTAGTATTTTTTGACCAAAGCATACAACTTTCTGTTATTTTCAGTATTTTAGTTTACAGATTTTATCCAGTTCATGTCATATACTTGATCATGCATCCTCAATGTCTACAGATTTTCATGCATGTTTAGTATCTATAGATTTCATGTTCTCTATTCAGTATTCTATGCTTTATATGTATATTCAGATATATCATTACTCCTATTCATGAAACCTTGCATGTTAGACTACCTCATTTGGCATACCAGTACATTTAAAGTACTGTCCGCATACCTTTCTTTTGCGCTATGATGTCTCATATCATACGTGCTGACGCTCAGTTCCTGGATCATACTTAGTCCCTCAGATTCTCAGCAGTACAGTAGCAGTGGTGAGTCCTCATCACCCGAGGACAAACTATCTTATTTTATGTATTTATTTCAGTAGTTAGTAGAGTTAGTTAGGGGATTTTCCCATCAACTCTCAGTCAGTCAGTCTTAGAGGCTTTTTAGACATTACAGTTAGTTAGTTGTTCAGTACTTTATCAGATTCAGACAGTCGTTTTCCTAGATTTATATTTAAGTTGAATTCAAAAATTTAAAACCTTATGGAACTTCAGTTATTCTTCCGCAATTCATGATTATATTATCCAGTGCTCACAGCAGGTAACAACTCATGGGTTAGCTTGTGGTCTCTCAGGACTATAAGCACCGTGTAACGATTAGAGGGTAGTCTCGGGTCGTTACAAACTTGGTATTAGAGCCTAAGGTTTTAAAGTGTCCTAGGAAGTCTGAAATCCGCGTCGAGTTGAGTCTTCTGCATGGGTGTGTAACGCGCCACACTTATGGATGAGAGGCTACAAGGCGTTTAGGAAAAAGTTTCCCTTTTTTCAGTATTCATGTCGTGCGAGTGAGAAAAATCTTAAGTTAAAATCTCTGTCTAATCCGTTTCCTTCTTCTGTTTACAGAACATGCCTCCCAAGAAGAACAGAAGAAGAAGAGGAACTCAGCTAGCTCCTCAGCCCATCCAGGCAGATCCTCTGGATGAATATGTCTCTCACGCAGAATTCAGGGCTGCGTTCACTACTCTAACAAACTTCGTAGAAGCACAGAATGAACAGCTAGCCGCTGTACCGACTAACCCACTGGACAATACTATTGCAACCAGAATTTAGAATTCACCCAAATGAATCCTCCTTCTTTCACGGGATCCAAGTCTAAAGAGAATCCACATGAATTTTTAGATATGGTGTAGAAGGTCACGGATGCTATGGGGGTGACGTCTAGTCAGAGTGCCGAGTTGGTTGTTTATCAATTGCAGGATGTAGTCCATACTTAGTTTAAGTAGTGAAAAGTTAATAGAGGTGTTAATGCAGGGCCTATAGAATGGGAAGAGTTTGCCATGAATTTCTTGGACAGATTTTTTCCATTAGAGTTGAGAGAGGCCAAAGTGTTAGAATTTATTAATCTGAGGCAAGAAAGCATGAGTGTGAGGGAGTATTCTCTCAAGTTCACTCAGTTAGCTAGATATTCTCCTCATGTGGTAGCTGACAGTAGGTCCAAGATGAGTAAATTTATGTCTGGCATGTCTGATAGTGTGGTCAAAGAGTTTAGGATCGTAATGCTAATTAGTGAGATAGACTTTTCTAGACTGATGGTCCATGCTAAACAGATTAAGGAGCAAAAGATTAAGGAGAGAGAGAGGAAATAATAGAGCTAGGATGGGTAGTTTTAATTTCAATAAGCCAAATTCAGAAGGTGGTAACCGTCCTCAGTTTCATCAGAGGTCTTCAGCCCCAGTACCTTCTTCAGCCAGTGCCCAATACCCAAATTTAGAAATGAAAATAGGGATAGGGCACCCGTCTCTGAATCCCAGGTCAGTGTTAGCAGCTCTCGTACAAATCCATTATGTCAGAAATATGGCAGACACCACCAGGGTGAGTGTAGTGCGGGTAGTGATGTATTCCTCAGGTATGGAAAGCCAGGACATCAGATTCAGGAGTGTCGGGTAGTTGCTCAGAAAGGTAGGGATGTGCGCCAACAGGGCCAGTCCCATCAGTCGTTAGTTTTATCTGTCCACCAAACTCAGAAGGTTGCCGCTTCCAGTGCTACTAGTGGTCAGTGTCCGAACCGATTATATGCTCTTCAGTCCCTCCAAGATCAGGAAAATTCTTCGGACATAGTTACTGGTATGTTGCAGGAATTTCACTTACATATTTATGCTTTACTAGACCCTGGAGCTTCTCTTTCTTTTGTAACTCCATATATAGCTGTCAATTTCGGAGTCAGTCCTAAAACTCTAGTAGAGCCCATTTCAATGTCTATCCCAGTAGGTGTTTCCAATGTAGCCAGGAAGGTATACAGGAACTGTTCGGTCATAATATCTCAAAAAGTTACCTTAGTTGATCTTGTGGGGTTAGAGATGATGGATTTTGATGTCATTCTCGGCATGGATTGGCTCCACTCAGGCTATACCTCAGTTGATTGTAGAAACAAAATAGTTCATTTTCAGTTTCCAAATGAACCAATCCTTGAATGGAGGGGTAGTACAATGGCTCTTAGGTGTCAATTAATTTCATACCTTAGAGCTAGAAAGATGATATCGAAGGGGTGTATTTACCATCTTGTATAAGTCAAAGACTCTAATTCAGAAACTCTTACTCTTGAGTTAGTTCCAATAGTAAAGAATTCTCAGATGTGTTTCCTGAAGATCTTCCTGGAGTTTCTTTCGAAAGAGAAATCGACTTTGGAATAGACCTTCTCCCATATGCTCAACCTATATCTATTCCTCCATTCAGACTGGCTCCAGCTGAACTCAAAGAGTTGAAAGAACAGTTAAAGGATCTCCTAGATAAGAGAATCATCAGACCCAACGTCTCCTCGTGGGGCACACCTATTCTATCCATACATAAGAAAGACGATTCTCTTAGAATGTCCATAGACTACCGTCAGTTGAACAAGGTCAGAATCAAGAATAAATATCCACTTCCTAGAATCAATGATTTGTTCTACCAACTTCAAGGTGCTAGTTACTTTTCCAAGATAGACCTCAGATCAGGCTATCATTAGCTTAGCGTCAGAAAATATGATATTTTGAAAACAGCTTTTCGAACTCGGTATGGTCACTTCAAATCCTTTGGTCTCACGAATGCCCCCATCAAAATTCATGGACTTGATAAACCGACTGTTTAAGTAGTACTTAGACCTGTTCATCATAGTCTTCATTGATAACATCGTTGTTTACTCCCGTAGTAAGAATGAGCAGGCAGACCACCTCAGAGTAGTGCTTCAAACTCTTAAAGCCCATCAGTTGTTCACTAAATTTAGTAAGTGCGAATTCTGGCTAAGATCAGTAGCTTTTCTTGGCCATATTATTTCCGGTGATGGCATTAGAGTTGATCCTCAAAAGACCAAAGTAGTGAGAAACTGCCCTAGACCCATCTCTCCATCAGGCATCAGGAGTTTCTTAGGTTTAGCTGGCTATTACCGTTGGTTTGTTGAAGGGTTTTATTCTATTGCATGCCCCATGTACAGATTGACTCAGAAGAAAGTTAAGTTTCAGTGGTTAGATTTCTGTGAGAAGAGTTTTTAGGAGTTAAAGACTCGACTCACTTCATCCCCAGTTCTTACTCTACTAGACGGTTCAGATGTTTTTGTCGAGTATTGTGATATATCCAGAGTAGGTTTAGGTTGTGTCCTCATGCAGAGAGGTAAGGTCATAGCCTACGCCTCCAAACAGCTTAAGCCTTATGAGAAAAATTATCCGACTCATGATCTTGAGCTAGTAGTGGTGGTATTTACCTTAAAGATTTGGAGGCATTACTTGTATGGGGTGCATGTGTTCACAGATCATAAAAGCCTTTAGTATGTGTTCTCTCAGAAAGATTTGAATTTGCGTCAGAGAATATGGTTTGAGTTATTGAAGGATTATGACATGAGCGTTCTGTATCATCCGGTCAAGGACAATATAGTGGCTGGTGCTCTTAGTAAAATGTCTATGGGTAGTGTAGCTCATGTTGAGGAAGGTAAGAAGAAGTTAGCTCAGGAAGTCCATCCTCTTGCCCGACTAAGTGTCCATTTACTCGATTCAACAGAAGGTAGTGTATGGGTGCAGAGTAGCTCAGAGTTATCTCTAGTTTCTGAGGTGAAGGAAAAGCAGGATAGAGATCCCAGTCTAGTTAAGTTGAAAGAATCAGTCAGAGATTAGAAAATGGAGGTTTTCTCCCAATGGGGAGATGGTCTTTTATGTTGTCAGGGTAGATTGTGTGTTCCTGGTGTAGATGAGTTTAGGCAATGAATTCTTATAGAAGCGCATGGTGCGCGTTAATCTATTCATCCAGGGGCCACTAAGATGTACCGCAATTTACGGGAGATCTATTGGTGGAGTAGGATGAAGAGAGATATTACAGAATTTATAGCTAAGTGCCCTACATGCCAGGAAGTTAAGATTGAGCACTAGAAGCCTAGTGGGTCCATACAGGAGTTCAGTAATCCCATGTGGAAATGAGAGGAAGTGAACATGGACTTTGTGATAGGTTTGTCTTGTACCCGTCATCAACATGACTCTATTTTGGTTATCGTAGATAGGATGACCAAATCACCTCATTTCTTGCCAGTCTATACGTCTTACTCAGCTGAGGACTATGAAAATCTCTATCCCAGAGATTTGGTTAGGTTGCATGGTGTTCCCTTATCTATCATCTTGGATAGAGGTACTTAGTTTACCTCTCACTTCTGGAAAGCATTCCAAAAGGGTCTTGGTACTCAAGTCCACCTCAGTGCAGCCTTCCACCCTCAGACAGATGGTCAATAAGAAAGGACCATTCAAAGTCTTAAGGATATGCTGAAAGCATGCATTGTTGATTTTAAAGGTAGTTGGGATGACTATTTGCCTTTGATTGAATTCGCATACAATAACAACTATCATTCCAGTATCCGTATGGCTCCGTTTGAGGCTCTCTATGGTAGGAGATTTAGGCCTCCAATTGGTTGGTTTGAAGTAGGTGAGGCTGCTTTAGTAGGGCCTGACTTAGTTTTTGATGCGTTAGAGAAGGTTCAGTTGACCAGAGAAAGGCTGAAGGCTTCCCAGAACCGATAGAAATTGTATGCAGATGTGAGGAGAAAGGATCTCAAGTTTGAGGTCGTTGATCTTGTGTACTTGAAAATCTCTCCCATAAAGGAAGTGAGGAGATTCGGCAAGAAAGGACAACTCAGTCCCTGGTATGTGTGTCCCTTCAAAATTCTCAGTCATTTCGGAAAGGTAGCTTATGAGCTTGAGTTTACTTCAGATTTGGCCTCAATACACCCAGTGTTCCATGTCTCATTGTTGAAAAGTGTATTAGTGATCCAACTGTAGTTGTTCCCTTAGAAAGTGTAGATATTCAGAACAGTCTTTCCTTTGAGAAAGTTCCAGTCGAAATTCTTGATCATCAAGTTCGTAGACTAAGGAACAAAGAAGTTACACTAGTCAAAGTTATTTGGTGGAATCAGTCCGTTGAGGGATCCACTTGGGAAGAAGAAGCATATATGCGGTCCAAGTACCCTCATCTTTTCTCCGCAAAATCCAAATTCAGTGTAACGTACCAAATCTTCTTAAGATTTTTATCTATCATGCTCAGTTTTAGTTGCACATCATGTTCATATCCGCCTTGCATTCATGAATTAGTTTATTCATGCATTCCATGCAACATACATGTATATTTAGTGTGTAAGCTCAGTCCATTAGTTCCCTCAGCTTAACCAGTTTTATTCGGGGATGAATGATACCAAGGGGGAAATATTGTAACACCCCGTATTTTCCTAGAATAATCTAAGTCCCAGTACATAAGTATTCGCATATAAATTTTTTGAAACGCTCATTATTTTTTTGTTTAGAACCTGTCATTGCGTAGGAAATTCAATTAGCTTCCCAACGATATAAAATTCTCCCAAATTCGGCAACTGAGTAAGAAGTTATGGAGATTTTTTGTTTCATTCGTAAAACACCGTCATTTGATCCATCAGCGAATCACGGAGAGATTCAAAATAGCAATTGTCAATTTCCAGTGACGTATTGCGATTTTGGCGTGTCACGCTATATGTTAATTTGATATTTGTTGATTTCTAATGTTACTCCACGATCTTGGCGCATCGTGGAGATGGCCAAATTGGCACCCATAGGCTTACCGCGATGGTGGCGTGTCGCGGCGTTTGTCCAGGTCCCAGTTGTCCCTTTTTCAATGGCTTGGCGTGATAGTGGTACGTCGCGCTAAGGCAAAAAATTGGGATTTTAGTTTCCAGCTTGTGTTTTTAAATTCATTTAAGGGTATTTGGGCTTTTTTCCTAAGCCCTAAACTCGCCATAAACACGATATTTAACCCCTAATTGACCTAAATACTGATCATTTTTTAACTTTCTCTCAAATTAAAAATCCCCTCTATAATGCCCCGAGCCAGGTGCTCAGAATGCTACATTGTGCTCATGACCTCGAAGGACCACAAGCTAACCAATGACTGATATCTGTACCTGTACACTGCAAGGCCATTAATAAATGCACTGAAAGGACAAAAGGTTCAATACTGAACATGATCTGAATGATATAACATCTCTGTGGGGTAATAAAATACCCAAAACAAAATTGAACATACTGAAGTCTGAAACATGATAGTCTAAAAGCCTCTAACTGACTGAACTGTCTGAGTAAGGATTTGATGGGACATGTCCCCAACTAATAAACTGATTAATGATATAATAGGGAAATAATCATGTCCTCGAAAGATGAGGACTCACTTCTAACTCTGTCTGCGGATATCTGGAATCTACCGTTGCTCTGGAGCTCGTGTATTTGAACCTATGGTATAAGACACCATAGCACAAATGCGTCAGTACTTTGAATGTACTAGTATGCATGTGAGGTAGGCTGAATGCATGGGGTTCATATGCATGAACAATAATAATAGCTGACTAACTATCATGAGCGTGAGAATACACGCATGAGACATAACAACCGACACTAATACTATGATAACATGATTACTGAATCTGAGTATAGCTGATAACAGGAGTGACTATATCTGACAGTCCTGAATCTGATGGAACTATCTGAGTTCTGTACTGTATCTAAGTTGACTGTATCTGACAGTACTGAAATCTAAAGAACTATCTGAGTTCTATTATTGAGACTAATTGACTGTATCTGAAAAACTTGATTCTGTAACATAAAACTATGGGAAGTAGTTAGCTAACTGACATGCCCCTAATACGCCATTATGACTAAGTTGGGGTCCAATCTGTAACCCCAATTGGAAGTGTGTTAATACTGCACCACTGGTAAGGATAAGCTGTGGGCAACCCTCATCTGATAGTGTCCCCTATACGAGAACGGTGGGGCCCTTATCTAACTGTGCTTATCCACCTCATCAACCCTCATCGGACAGTGTTAATGTCTCAACCTATGCTGGCTACATAGTTCTAGAATGCAAGGATGACTTCTAAGAATCACACCCTCATCTGATAGTGTGTGTTCCCATCCTTGGGTTCACTTGGTGATAATTCCTACTCCCATCTTAATAGACTCTGAACATGATTTACTGAACTGAACACTAGGATGTCTAACTGTGATCAGGGAATTGAGCATCCAAACCTATGATATAAGACATTATAGCACAAAGAAGAGTATGCAGTCAGTACTTTAAATATACTGGTATATGAGATGACGTTAGGATGAAATGCATGGATTAACTGTGTATGAACTAATAACTGACTGAATTACCTGAGATAACTGAGTATCCATGCATGAAAACTTAAATACTAAGAATGCATGACCAAGTATGCAATATTTCTAAAATAATTTGTAAACTAAATTACTAAAATTTGATAACTGAATAACTAAAAGTCTGTATGTTATGGTCAAGCAAACCTAAACTAAGTTCTGTACTGAATACATGAACTGAGACTGTGGGAGGTATCATCTAATCAATATGCCCCAATCTGAGCTAATTAGGGTCCAACCTGTAACACCAGTTGGAAGGGTGTCAGTACCGTGCCCCGGGTACTAACACTGGCTATGTGGATTTACTAAAATGGTGTCCCGAAGGACTAAAGAGTCACCCACTACTAGAAGGTTCTCTCATGAGATATGTTTCAACCCTCAACTTCTCAAACCTACGTTGTCTACGTAGTAAAAAGAACTCAGGGACTTCTACTAAAGGTAACACCCTCTACTGGCAGGTGAGCACTCATCCCTGGGTTTTCTTGGTGCTAAATCCTACTCCCAACTGAACTCACACTGGCACTTGACTGAACTAAACATTTTTACATAACTAACAGTGCTTATCATGATCATAAATATATGAGTAAATAATAAGACTCATGGTTTCACTGAATTATTACTTGAAAGATCTGAAGCATAAGTAAACACTTAGGTATCGGGTGTTCATAACCCACTACACTAAATGACAATAAAAATGCAGTAAAAGCTTTCAAAACTATAATATGGAATCTTGGTTCAAAGAACCAAAACATAGAACTTTCATCAAACACATGAGAATCAAGAACTTGAACATAAGAATGAGAAAAGCATGCGAAAATAACATGATTACAAGATTCGATTCATGACTTAGGGATTTAATGTGAAAATTATAAGATTCAAACATGTAAGGGCTCACTCCTCTTGAAAACATTTATAAACATAACTTATAATTTAAAGCACTAAGAGATTCATGGAGATAATTCAACATGAACATATAGAAAATCAAGATTTGAAACCAAAATTGATTCTTTGAGTCCATGGGTGAAAAGTGTCCATGGATGAACATCACACATACCTTAACGACTGGTTTCTGGAAGGATTCTTGGATTGAAAACTTAAATTCCTTAATTTCTTGTGAAAAGGGCTTGAATTTTGTTCTTGGGAATGGAGGAGGTTTTTTCACTTGTTTACTTATTTCTTAGGGTTAAAAGAGAGAATTTAGTGTGTTTAATACTTCATCAAATCATTTTAGAGTGATTAGGGACGGTTTATGGGTGTTAAATGACTTCAACAGCCTTGATTTACATCAAAATAGAGCATTTTTTGCATTGGGCAATGACCTAGGCGACGCGTAGCAAATTGCCCAAGACAAGGTGGGAAATTCATGGCCAATCGCCTAACCCTGCGATAGGCGATGCATGGCCAATCGTACACCCATTCCTGTGGCCTTAGGCAATTGTTAGGTTATGCACAACACTTTTCATGGCCATAACTTTTCGCTAGGGTATTAGAATAAGGCAAAATTTGTATCGTTGGAAAGCTAATTTGATTGTCTAGAATTTGGTGGGTTTTAAGCCGCCAAAATTCCACACATAAATAAAGTTATAGTCATTCAAAACTGACCCTTGTGGAATCAAACACCAAAATTTGACTGAATCAAAGGCTCTTAGCTCACTTTGCTCTAACTAACTCTTAGGAACATCTTTCCCACTCTATAATCTCTCTTCATACTAGGTTAATGATTACGAAACATAGATTCAAGTATGAATCATGAGACTAGAGTTTACACACGTAGGAATGAAGGTCTGATTTCTAGCTTAGAAACCTACGAGGTGTTATAGTATGCAACACAATGCGAAGGTGATCGATATAATCCACCTCACTCTTAGATTACACCAGGATATAATATATGAATACAATAATGATAAAATGTGGAAACAATTGGAAGACCCTATTCATCAAGTCCATGAACGCTGCCAAAGCATTAGTCAACCCAAAATACATGACCAAGAACTCAAAATGTCCATACCGAGTACGGAAGGCAGTCTTAGGGATATCCACTTCTCTAATCTTTAACCGATGATACTCGGACCCAAGATTGATCTTGGAGAAAACATAGCACCCTAAAGCTTATCAAACAAATCATTTATCCTCGGAATAGGGTACCCATTCTTTACCATCATTATATTTAATTACCGATAATCATTAGACATTCGAAGGGAACCATTTTTCTTATGCACGAACACAACAGCTATACCCTACGGAGACACTCTAAGATGGATGAAACCTTTGACTAGGAGATCCTTCAACTTATCCTTGAGCTCCTTAAACTTAGCTGAAGCCATTTTATAGGGAGGGATAGAGATAGGACGAGTGTCTAGAACATGGTCAATCACTAAGTCAATTTCCCTATCGGGAGAGACACTAGGAAGATCATCAGGGAAGACCTTAGGAAGTTAATTTACCACGGAAACATAATTTAAAGAAGGACTCTTCTATCTATAATCTTTAACCTAGACCAAATGGTAAATACACCCCTTGAAAATCAACTTCCAAGATCTAAGCTATAATATGAACCTTTCCTTAGGCACTATAGAACCCCCTTCCAATTTAATGACTAGATCACTAGGGAATTTAAACATGACCGTACAGTTATGACAATCTAAGGAGGTATAGCAAGAGTGCAACCAGTCCATCCTCAACATGACACTAAAATCAACTATGTCTAACTCTATTTGATCTATCTGAGTTTCTCTACCACCAATAGATACCACACAACCCCTATAGACTCTTTTAGCCACCACAGTTTCACCCACTGGGGTCGAAATAAAAAAGGGTCTGTGATACACTCAGGACTAAAACCAAAATGCATAACCATAAATAGGGTCACATAAGAAAGAGTGGATCCCAAATCAAATAAATAGTAGGCATCATAGGAAAAGAGTTTCAACATACCAGTAACGACATCAGGAGATGCCTTAGACTCCTAAGGGGTAATAAAGCATACAAATTGTTCCGACCAGTGTCAAAGCCTTATGGAGCACCCTTTGGTGTAGGAACTGATGAAGAGAACAACAAGAACCTTATTTTCCCCGAAGAAACCATATCCATGGGATAGTTTCTAAGCATCTAACCTGGATGACTATACCTGAAGCACCTATACCTCCCCTCATTATAGAAACCATGATGCAATCAACCATAAAAAACTACAGAATGGATATGAAGAAGCTGATTGGGCCCCACTAGCCTAAGATTTGGCAATGTATGCCATAGAATAATTTTCACCCTAAAAACATCGGTCACATGACAACTTTGGGTAAGGAGCACTAGCCGTCGAGTAGGAACCAAGATTGACCACTTCTTCTTGGACCACTTTTCACCATCCCTGCCACTTTGCTATTGACCTCCCCCATATTCTGAATGTCAAAATTTCTTTCTCTGCCTTTCCCCAATCTCAACTTGCTTTTTTTTTCTTCCTCAACTTGTTGCATATATAAGACAAGTCAGGAGATATAGATGTCCTTATTCAACAAGGCATCCTTACTCTCTAGAATCATGTATCGTGACAACCCGAAGGTAAACTTCCTCATTTTAGCTCTCATGGTAGACACCAACTAGGGAGCATATAGAGACAAGTGATAGAATTTTAAGGCATACTCTTTGACTATTATCCTTTATTGCTTCAAATTAACAAACTCTTCTACTTTTTCCTCCCTCAACTCTCAAGGAAATAAGTGGTCCAGAAAATCATTAGAGAACTTTCCCCATATGGAAGAATTAACATCTTTACCTCTCAACTGCTCATACTTTTCATACCACTGGTATGCCACATCCTTCAATTGGTAGGCAATGAATTCTAAATCCTCAACATCTGAAGCATACACAACTCGGAAGATTTTCTCTATCTCATCAATGAAGCTCGGAGAATCCTCCTCCATATTGTTACCAGTAAAAGTCAGAGGATGCAACCTCATAAATTGGTCAACTCTGTTGGCCTCAGACGAACCCACAACAATGCCTGCAGAACCCGACTATTGTGAATGAGATATCACCAACTGGGTTAGTTGGTTAATAGAGTAACTGAACTCATCATTAGTGATATTCCCTTGAGGTGACTGAATATAAGTGTCACCCTTAGTGATAAGATCATTGGAGCTAGGTGGGAATCCACAAAGATAGTCAGATACAACGACCCTTGACCAGGTCTGAACCCCAAAAGTTAGACGAGCTCCTTCCACGTTATCCTTAGATAGGAAATAAGGGTTTTGATGGACAATAAATCTTCTCAGAGGCATGATCTGAAAGATGAACAAATGGAAATTAGAAGAATGCAAGACCTTAGACTCTACAGCTTAAAATATATCAACAAGAAAGAGAAACATTCCTTGATGCCTCGTAGCCTCTTCCTTATAAGTGTGGTGTGCTACACACCTATAAATGAGACTCTAGTTGACACGACTTTATTGGACACCCAATGACACCAAACCTAGTCTCTGATACCATCTTTGTCATGACCTGAACCAGGGCCTGGCCGTGATGGGTTTCTCAAGTACCATGTAGACTGAATATGACCCTCTTCACCTAACCACACAAACACATCTACCATAAGGTTGGATAAATTATGAACATATAACAAGATAGCACGCAATATCATAAGAAAAGTTTAATGCATATCTATAACTGACAATCGATGAACGACCGAAACAACCGATCGACACTTCCCAATAACCATAATAATCCAAGAAACCCTCTTCAAAATTGAATGTTAATAATATGTTAGGATATACCCCCAATAATAGCCAAAAACCAAATCCAAAGATATAGTCAAAATATAAAGGAAACCATAATCATGAAATGGATTCTACCGAAGTATGGAATCTCACCACTTCAATCTGACTTGCTAGCTGATCCTAAATCTAAGTCAATAAATAGGAGATGTGGAAGTATGAATAGTTCCTACATTATGCAGAGATAAAGTTTCTGTATACGGTTAGCAGTTGGAGCACTATTATGTAACTCAGGGATAGAGGAATAAAATAATGCCATGATAATAGTTCAAACTAGTACAACCTCTAATACGTAATATCATATAAAGTACATATATATATACATTTACTAATGCTGGGTAAGGAAGAAAGGCTTAGGATGAACTAAAAAAAACTTAACCTGGTTTGTGAAGCACTACCATCATAATCCACCCACGGGCTATATGTGTACAGTGTTACCCATGGGCCTAGTGCATGTTAGCTGGACGAACTGAAGATATCATAGATGGCTAGTAATTCCCTTGTACCATTTATCCTCCATGATACATATATACATATGTGCATTTGGGGGATTCCCATGTACCCCACAAACACTTGGTCATCAAAACCAACCCTCATGTCAACATACATGAGTTTCCAATATTAGTCCTTTGGACTCACACCTTCACGGCTAGCTAACACAACCCTCATTATTGCCCAATAAAATATTTAATAGATAAACCAACCACCAATTGTAGGAGTCAATTATTAAGGCATTATTAGTGATATCATCTTACAACTAAAGCTTGCAAACAATGTAATTAGGGATTCCCGTGTACCCCTCAAACTCTATTATAAAAATCATTTAGGGGATTCCTTCATACCCTAAAAGTTTTTTATAATATTTATTATCCATTTAGCCATTTATGCAATGCATTAGTTTCAAATAAAATAGGCCAAACCAAATGATAATTCACATTCCAAATTCAATTATGTAAGTGGCTTGAGGTTGTTACCAATTTTCATATCAAACCAATTTAAATTGGGGATTCTTTTGTACCTCCCTTTCTATGATATACCAATTTAGGTATTCCATTATATCCATGTCCATCTACCATTCCCATGCACCCCAAAGAATTTGCCAGCCTTTAATTTAAGTAAACCAATTTCATAAATATCATATAAAAGCATTTAAAGAATTTATATTCAAAACCCCCAACCCAAAGTTCAACACCCAACATCAAAACCACATACACCTTATCCAAATCATTACATTCAAAAAAATCAAGTATAGAGGAAGAGTAACATGCCTTAAATACCAAGAAATTTGGAGTAAAAATCACCCTTGAAACCCTAGATGACCACCTCTAGTAGAACCCTCATTTTAACTTGAATGGAGAAATTTAGAGAGTATTTGGGAGTGTTTGATAGAAAATTGTAGTCTATTGAAGTCCCAAATATAGTTTTAAGTCGTGGGGTCTAAGGGGTTAAAGTGGGGAAATGTCCAAAGTTCCCTCAACTTAAAAGCTGGAACAATGCCTCTCATGGCTACATGTCACCCATCAACTCATAACCACACCTTATGGCTCATCACTATGATTCATATCCAAGGCACCCTACACTCCTATCCTTATGACTCAACCATAGGACACGTAATAGGACCTTATGACTCGTAGGGTCCGGTCGTAGACAACACAAAACCTAAATTGGGACTTACATTGGACATCCTATGATTACAACTAATGACTCATAATGTATACTTATGGATCTTAGTGTGACAATCATACTCAAAGAAGAATAAAGCCATAAACTTATTGATTTGGTTATGACTCATACCAACGATTCGTCAGGACACCCTATGAGTCAAAGGGTCCAGTCGTAACAAGACCTGTGAGCTCAAAGCTCAAGAAATTTTCAAGGGCCAAAATCCAGGGTGTTTCAATCCTAACCCTTTACTTTTACAGACAATAATTCTTTTAGTAGGGGATACTGTAATTATTCTCCAGGTTCCCTTTTGCATTTCTATGTATTTTCTCCATTTAGAGCTTTTCTATAGCTACCCTAAGTCATTTATGACTTTATAAAGCTTACATTTTGGTTACCGAGTAGTTCATTTAGTTTTAGAGTCGATTTACTATTTTAAAGTCTTAGTTGGTAAGAATTGGCTACCAGGTAGAAAATTCAGTCAAATAACCTTATAGGCTAATTTTGACAGTTGCTATAGCTTTGGAACATCAATTTTAGGCTAGGAGGACCTTTGTTTCAAGTCTTGAGGGCTTTTGGACTCATTACGAGATATTGACCAGAAGTTGATAAAATAACACGGGTGTAGGACCCATTTTTCAATGAGACTTCCTTGGATAGAAATTTTGACTGTGCAATTGAGTCTACAACATCGATTTTGATAGGGTAGCATATATAAGATTCTGAATGAACCCCGAGGGTTTGATGTAGACTTGAAAAAATTACAAGTCTTCAGCTAGTGCATCCACTAAAGTAGGGTGAGCAGCCGCAATAAGCTACTGTAGTGGCTATCTAACTGCTTTAGTGCCAGCTTATCTTCTTAAGTGTTATGATAGGCCTAGGTGGTTACTGCTTTAGTGGAACTTGGGCATTTAATCAGTGACCGCTTTAGCGGCCAAGTGTTTCCTTAAGCTGCACCTGGGAGCCATTAAATGCCCAACTTAGCCAGATTTCTCCCATTTTTCACACAAGTTCAAGAGTGAAAATACTTAGAGTGTGTGGAAACTTAGGATATACATTAATAGGTAATTTTGGGGTATATGTGATCTTGTATATCTTGTTTCTTCTCGGAATTCTTGGTAAGTTCCATTAAATTCATGGTTAAATTTTCTATAATTTCCCAAAAGTTCTAGATTATTTATGTTGTGTTGTATCCTTGTTGTATGTTGTTTCCAACTTTTTTAAAGACTTATTAGGTGCATATTGGGGTGTTAATTTGTATTTATAGTTACCTATCAAAGTGTAAGTGAGTTGAAGCACTTAGACTTGAACCCTTGAAGAAGACAACAACCTCTTTGATGTCTCTGGAGTGGATACGGTTGGGTGTACTTGAATCGTACCCTAGGTCATGAATTGTAACCACCATGACCTCCCCTTTCGTATCATAGGCAGTAAATTAGGTTAATATACTGTCCTACATACGACAATGTCATCCCTTTGTCTTAACCATGCTTACGAATCATAAACTACTCAACCATTTAGAGTGAAACCTAACCTAGAAGTGGACTGTTTTGGTCACAAGTTGATCTTACAACTTTGGAGGTGAGTTGTACCTTTGGTTACAACTCAAAGTTCACTTTTAGTACCCACAAAAGTGTGGTTGTCCAAGGAGAAGGCTAGGGTATGAGTTAGGGTACCACTCATACCCAAGGTTATGATTACCACATGAACAGTGATGAGTCACCTTACCCCTGCACATATGTGTTTTACAGAATTTAACCAAGGACCTTTTGGTCATTACCCTTCCCTAAAACCCTGATTTCTTGACCTATATAAGTCTTGTTACCCTCTTATGTCTTTATTTGGAACACTTAAACATCCTAAATAATCTAAAAGCTCTTAGAAACAAGATTGGAGGCTAGGGTTTGAAGGTGTTCATCTTGTGGCAAGAAAGAAGAGTGAAGATTATTGGTGATTCAAGTTTTTTAAGGCATGTATCTCTTCCCCTATTTAAATAACTCTAAACCAATGTATTTCACACTTCAATTAGTAATTGTACATGGTTGTTTTAAAAAAAATAAAAAAGATTTTGACACCTAATAACGAATAATGATGTTGCTTGTGTATACTTGTTTTGATACATGTATTTGATGGTATATTGCATATGTGGGTGCTTGTTATATGTAGTTTAACATAAGGGTCTTGAGTAACACTAGTCGTGATAATTTCTACCATGAAAATGACCTTATCATAAGTATGCACAAAAAGTGTTTGTTAAATTGTCTAGTCAATTATTGATGATGTGTTGAACTAGTACAATGGACCAATAAGTATTAATGTTAGATAAATGTTCAGATGAGAGTATCGTGATCCATGTAATCTGTAATTGATGATTTGCTTAGGCTAGTGGCTAATAAGAGGGTGAAGTCCCTTAATATATTATGAAGATGAACTTTATTGGTTTATTGAACTAAAGTGTGGCATGAGAATGCTATTTAAATATGAATGTCTTGTAAAGGTCTTTAGGACCATAAAATGAATTGTTGGATGAATTGAATGAAGGAAATGGCTTATTAAAATGGTTGAGAAATGAAGGCTCCCATGATAACTATGAGGTCTTGTATAGTGTTAAAAATGGCTAAATTACTAATGTCCCTAAATGTTGTATTGAATGTGTGTTGAGGCATAGATTAGAGGGTAAAGTCCCAAATGTCAAAAAATAATGGTTGTGATGGATTGAGTGTTGCCTATGATATGGCTTGGAGTTAAAGTACCTCACCCAATGAAAATACAAGGTAAAGTTCGTTGCTTAAAAAGAGATCTTGAGGTCAAAGCACCTCATTTCCTGAAGAGGCTTATGGTAAAGTCCACTTATGGATTGTGGTAAAGTCCACTCATGGGTTGTGGTAACGTCCACCTATGGCTTGTGGTAAATTTCACCTATATGTGTGGGTACAGTCCCTTTTTTGAATGACCTATGTGCTTGGGTAAGGTCCCTTGTTGAATGATGATATTTGTGGATAAATCCCTTAGTACAGTGAATATGTGTACATAGGTAAAGTCCCCAATCTAATGGTAATGTGATTGTGGCTAAAGTCCTTGTTGTATTAAGCATGATAATCCATAAATGTGGGAGATGGTATTCCTCTACTTATATCTAATGAGTGAATGTATGTGAATGTTGGTGAACTTTGATATCTTGGTTGACAGATGGTATATGTATATGTATGGATAAGTGTATGAATGTAGTAATATATGATATATTTATTTTTTATTGATTGATGATGTTATCTTATCATTTATCCTTGAGTTACATGCTAGCATCCTAATCGTTAATCGTCTTCGTCTACTACATTCCAATGCGACATAGGCGCTAGAGCATCTTCTTCTTTTCCTTCGTAGTGATTAGACGATCAAGCGATTCATGCATGTACTTGAAGGGGTGGGATTTCTTACATATGGAAGACCTTCATCTCTTAATCCATATCTTTAGGATTATCTCTTTAAGACTTTGTTTGTCTATAGTCGGGGGCTTGTCCCGACACATACATTTATTGACTTTAGTTTTTTATAGAGGTATTATGAACAACTGTGAATTGCGCGTAGTTTTTATTATTATTATTATTATGAATCTAATGTTGACTTAAGATATTAATATCGTTATGTGAGGAGGAGTTACTTTGACTCTATGGTATGATGAGATGTTTGGAGTGGGTTATCCAGGTGACCTCATGTTCATGTGAGCTTGAGGTGCCCGTACGACATAGCTCGGTGTTCAGGTCATGTCAATTTGGTATCAGAGCCTAGGTTCATGGTTAGTTGGATGTTCACAATACCATGTTAAGTAGAGTCTCTTTTTTGGGTGTGAAGCACACCACACTTACAAAAGAGAATCTATGAGACATTTTAGGAAATATTTCCCTTTCTTGTGATTCAATCTCAAGATATTAAGTATAAGGTCTTGGATTTCATCTAGTTGCATTTGATATCTTTCAGATCAAGCCTTAAAGAAGATTTGAGACTCAGGCAGACATTACAGAGGGTCTTATGGATGAAGCACGTCCAATTTCTGGAGTGCAGACCCAGGCTAGGGCTGTGGCATCTGGCCATCCTCATGTGGTTCCCCTACCAACCCTGCTTATGAAAGTGGCATTCCTCCCCAGTCTCTTAAAAGGGATGCTAGTAATGTAGAATTTTGTTGTTCTAACAACCTCTTAACTCAATTGGTAGGATCTAAAATGGAATGTCATTCCCAGACTACCGTTTATTCTAAGGCCATAAAAATTGGCCAATTTATAAGGTTGAGCCCTCCTATGATCTCTGGTACCAAGGTTGAGGAATATCCTTAAGGATTTTTTAATTAAATGGAGAAAATCTTCTAAATTATGCATACTTCAGAAATTGATGTTGTTGATATTTTTTCCTACCAATTAAAAGATGTAGTGTACTAGTGGTATGAATGGTAGGAGTTCTCTAGGGGTATTGATGCCAGTTTGGCTTCTTGGGTTGATTTCTCCAAGGCTTTCCTTGACCGCTTCTTTCCTCAAAAGTTGAGGGAGGCAAATATGGAAGAGTTTCAAACTTGAAGCAAGGAAGAATGTATGTGCAAGAGTATGCCTGGAAATTCCATCAATTATTAAGGTATGCTCCCATTATGATTTCTAGCATGAGGGCTAGAATATGTAAGTTTGTCTCGGGATTGTCCCATGAGTTAGTTCTCAACAGTAAGAAGAACTTGTTAATTTAGAACATAGATATTTCAAGATTGGTTGTGTATATGCAACAAGTAGAAAATGAGAAGAAGAAGGAATTGAGCTTAGAGAGAAGTAAGGAAAGAAATATAGGTCTTCCAAGAGCAGTGGTGGAAATAGTAGGAAATGGCCATGAAAGAAGTAGGGGAGTTCTGGTTTGTTCTCCTCGGGTAGTTTTTTCTCTCCTTACCCAAAGTTCTTGGGTGGTCATCAGTCTAAGTTTGGTGGTGGATCCTGATTACAAGGTTCCCAATATTAGACTAGTAGTGCCCATTCGGCTCAACCCTGCCCTCCTTGCCGATTTAGTAGTCAAAGTCATCGTGGTAAGTGTGATAAAGGTAGAGGCAGATGCTTTCATTGTGTTTGCTTGGGCATATGCAGCATGAGTTCCCCATTCTAGCAGCTTCTTGGGCCAACAGGGCCTCTGTTGCTACCCTCTATATTCCCACATCAAAGGGAGCTATGTCTGCTGCTGCTTCTATTTCTAGCATCGACACTGGCCAGAACCGCTTTTATGCACTTGCTACTCGCTAGAATTTTGAAGCATCTCCTAATATTATCACTGGTATGTTAAAACTTTTCTCTCGTGATGTGTATTGCTTGCTTAAACCAGGGTCGAATCTTTCTTATGTGACCTTGTATGTGGCTGTGCATCTTGATTGTGGTTTCGAGAGTTCATCAATTCCCTTTTCTATTTCTACCCTAGTTGGAGACCTCATGATTGTTAGTAGGGTCTACAGGGGATGTGTGATTTTTGTTGGTAGGGGAGATACTCTTGTTGACTTGATAGAGTTAGACATGGTTGATTTTGATGTTATCTTGGGAATGGATTAGTTGCACTATTGTTATACTTCCTAGATTGTCGGACACGTAGTGTCATATTTAAATTCCCTAACGAGCCAATCATTGTATGGGAATTTTTTTCATTAGTGCCAAAAGGATGGTTTATTTCTTATCTCAAAGCCTAAAAGTTGATTGCAAATGGGTGTTTGTATCATTTGGTCCGAGTTAAAGATTATAACTCAGAAGAGCCTTCTCTAGAGTCTGTTCCTGTGGTAAATAAGTTTCTTGATGTGTTTCTTGATAATCTCCTCGGTGTTCCTCCCTATAGGGAAATTGATTTTGGGATTGATCTTGTTTCAGAAACTCATCCGATCTCTATTCTTTCTTATAGAATGGCTTCAGGGGAGTTGAAAGAACTTAAGGAGAAATTGAAAGACCTCTTAGATAAAGGTTTTATCCGGCCTAATGTGTCTCCTTGGGGTGCTCCCATGTTATTCATGTGCAAGAAGTATGGTTCCCTTCGCATGTGTATTGACTATAGTCAGTTGAATAAAATGACCATAAAGAAAAAGTATCCTCTTCCTAGGATCAATGATTTATTTGATCAACTTCAAGGTGCAGAGTATTTCTCTAAGATTGATCTTAGATCGGGTCCCCATTAACTTAAAATTAGGGATACGGATATCCCTAAGACTGCCTTTAAAACCCTATATTGTAACTATGAGTTTTTTTTATGTCCTTTGTGTTGACCAATGCCCCGACGACATTCATGGATTTCATAAATAGGGTCTTCCGTTCGTTCTTAGACATATTTGTCAATGTCTTTATTGATGATATCTTGGTGTATTCTTAGAGTGAGATGGATCATGTAGAATACCTTCTTGCCATGTTACAAACTTTGAGGGATCATAGTTTGTATGCCAAGTTTTCCCAGTGTGAGTTTTGGTTGAAAGCAATAGCTTTTCTTGGTCATGTCGTTTTTAGTGAAAGGATCATGGTGGATCCCTAAATGATTGTGACAGTTAAGAAGTGGCCTAGACAAATCACACCAATTAATATTTGGAGCTTCTTAGTTCTATCCAGTTATTATTGGAGGTTTGTGGAGAGTTTTTCGACTATAGCTGCCCCATTGACCCAATTGACCTAAAAGAAGGTCAAGTTCGTGTGGTCCGATGTGTGTGAGGGTTATTTTGAGAAGTTGAAAGATAAATTGACTTCGACTTTGGTTTTGACCTTGCCCGAAGGTACTGATGGTTTTGTTATTTATTTTGATGCTTCTCGTATCGGCCTTAGTTGTATGTTGATGCAACATGGTAGGGTGGTGGCCTATGCTTCTAGGCAATTGAAAGTTCATGAAAAGAACTACCTCACCCATGAATTAGAATTGTTAGCTGTGATCTTTACCTTTATGATTTGGCGACATTATCTCTATAGTGGTTATGTTGATATCTTTTCCGATCATAAAAGCCTCCAATATGAGTTTACCCAAAAAGAGTTGAATCTACGACAAAGAAAGTGGCTCAAACTATTGAAAGACTACGATATGAGTCTTCATTACCATCCCGGTAAGGCGAATATAGTCGCTGATGCTCTTAGTATATTATCTATGGGAAGTTTGGCCTATGTTGATATGGATAGGCGGTAATTGGTGAAAGATATTCATCGATTAGCTAATCTTGGAGTTCGACGTATGGACTCCAACTATGGTGGTGTGTTTGTGCATCCGGTAGCTCAATCATCTTTTGTTGATGAGATAAAGGAAAAGCATATCTTGGACACCGAATTAATGAAGATCAAGAGTAATGTGGGTCAAAACAAAGACACAGACTTTGTGATAGGTGGTTATGGTATCTTGAGGTACTAAGGAAGTCTATGTGTTCCCGATGTTGATAGATTAAGGGAAAGGGTTATAGATGAGTTCATGGACCCTATTATGCTACTCATCTTAGTTTCACCAAGATGTATCATGATCTTAGATAGTTCTATTGGTGGAATAATATGAAACGTGATATTTCTATCTATGTGGATAAGTGTATGGTGTGCCAACAAGTAAAGGTTGAGCACTTGAGGCTCGGTGGACTATACCAAGAGATTGTATTTCCTGAGTAGAAGTGGAAGTCGATTAATATGGATTTTGTTATCGGTCTTCCTAGGTCTCAAAATCAATGTGATTCTATCTGGGTCATTGTTGATAGAATTACCAAGTACGCCTATTTTTTGCCCATGAGGACTAATTTCTCGGCAAAAGATTATGCTAAGTTGTTTCTTGCAGAGATCGTAAAGTTGCATGGTGCTCTGGTGTCTATTATCTTGGACCGTGGTCCTCCATTTTCATACTACTTTTGGAAGTCTTTCAAAAAAGGTTTGGGTACTAGAGTGTGCCTTGGTACAACTTTGCACCCACAAAAGGAGTGTCAAGCATAATGAACTATCCAAACATTGGAGGATATGTTGTGGGCTTGTGTAATCGATTATGGTGGTAGTTTGTTTGACCATTTGACTTTGATTGAGTTTGCCTATAATAATAGTTACCACTAGAGTATTGGCATGGCGCCTTTTGATGCATTGTATGGTAGGAAATGTCAATATCCTATTGGGTGGTACGAAGTTGGCAAGGGTAAGTTGCTTGGGCCCAATTTAGTCCACCAAGCCTTAGAGAAAGTAAAGGTGATTCATTATAGATTGAAAACTGCTCAAAGTCGTCAAAAGTCCTATGCAGATATGAGGTGTAGGGACTTAGAATTTAACTTGGACGATTGGGTATTCTTAAAAATGTCTCCCATGAAGAAGTAATATGGTTTGGAAAAAAGGGGAAGCTTAGTACCCGCTATGTTGGACCTTACTTGATTGTGAAAAGAGTTTGAAATATCGCCTATGAGTTGGAGTTGCCTCCTAGTATAAACTCAATTCACATAATTTTCCATGTGTCTATGTTGCAGAAATGTGTGGGTGATCCAGCTTTAGTTGTTCCCTTGGAAGATCTTGGTATCTTAGATTCTTTGTCCTATGAGGAGATCCTGATAAGAATCTTGGATCGACAAGTTTGCAAATTAATAACAAAAGAAGTAGCTTCGGTGAAGGTTCTATGGAGGAACCAAAATTCCAAGGAAGCTACTTGGGAGGCGAAAGAGGAAAAGAAGTCCAAGTACCCACATTTATTTTCCATAGTGGAAGCTTGTGATTGAGGTATGTGTTGATATCCATAATTTTATGTATGTCTTTGATAGAAAATGGAGTAAAGTCTCCAATAATCGAGATTGGTTTATGTCTTTGGTAGATAATGGATTAATGTTCCCAATGAGTGAAATGATTGGTGTCTTATTAGACCATGGATCAAAGATCCTAATACTATGAATCTATGTGCGACTTGTTGTAATGGGTTTAAGTCTCTAACACTTTAAATTGATTTATATTCTTGATAAAAGGTGGAGTAAAGTCTCAAAATGCCTTGAGTTTCTCGATATCCTTGATGGGTTAGAGTCCCTAAGTTATGAAATGAGCAAATGTTGGATAAATAATGAGTTAGAGTCTCAAGACAGGTGAAGTGAAATGGTTGATTGATGATGATCATAATAAGTGTTGTGTGCTTGTTGTAACTCATGTAATTTTGATGTATGTTGATATGTTAACTTGTGTTTATGCTTACATTACTCATCATTCGCGGATGAATGATCCTAAGTAGGGAAGAATGAAACACCCGAGAATGTGACCTTGCAAAAGTTTTGGGTGGATGGCAATGATCATGATATGTGTGTTGTGTTGTATCCTTGTTTTCTGTTGTTTCCAACTTGTTTAAAGACTTCTTTGTTGAATATTGGGGTGTTAACTTGTATCTATACTTAACTATCAAAGTGGAAGAGAGTTGAATCACTTAGACTTGAACCCGTGAATACGATAACAACCTTTTTGATGTCTCTTGAGTGGACACGGTTGGGGGTACTTGAGTCGTACCCTAGGTCATGAGTCGTACCCACCATGACCTCCCCTTTCATATCATAGGTAGTAAATTAGGTTAACATACTGTCCTCCATACAACAAGGTTATCCCTTAGTCGTAACCATGCTTACGAATCGTAAACTACTCAACCGTATAGAGGGAAAGCTAACCTAAAAATAGACTATTTTGGTAACGAGTTGAGCATACGACTTAGGGGGTAAGTCATATCCCTTGGTTACGACTCAGAGGTCCCTATTTGTACCCAAAACATTGGGGTTGACCTAGGAGAAGTCTAGGGTACGAATTAGGGTACCACTCGTACCCTAGGTTATGATTTCCAAGTGAATAGTGAGGGGGAGTCGTATTTGGTAATTTCCCTTGCCTAAAACCTAAGTCCTTGACCTATATAAGTCTAGGTATCCTCCCAAGTCTTCATTTGCTAGACTTAAACATCCTAAACACTCTAAAGGCTCTTGGAAACAAGATTGGAGGCTAGGGTTTGAAGGTGTTCATCTTGTGGAAAGAAAGAAGAGTGAAGATTGTTGGTGATTCAAGTTTTTAAGGCATGTATCTCTTTCCCTCTTTATCTAACTCTAAAATCACCTTTTTCACACTTAAATTAGTAAGTGTACATGGTGGTTTTGAATCAAATGTAAAGGATTTTGACACCTAACAATGAATGAGGGTGTTGCTTGTGTCTACATATGTTGATACATGTATTTGATGGTAAATTGCATATATGGGTGCTTGTTGTATGTATTTTAACATGAGGGTCTTTATCAACCCTAGTCTTGATGATTTCTACCTTGAAAATGACCTTGTCATAAGTATGCACAAAGGTGTTTGTGAAAATATCTAAGTGAATTATCTAGTCAATTGTTGATGAAGATTTAAACTAGGGCAATGGCCCAATGAGTATGAATATTTGATAAATGTTGCGATAAGAGTATTATGAGCCATGTAATGTGTAATTGATGATGTTGTTGAGCTAGTGTCTAATAAGAGGGTGAAGTTCCTTAATATATTATGAAGATGAACTTGAATGGTGTATTGAACTAATGTGTGGCATGAGAATGCTATTGAATTGTAAATTTATTGAGGACCATAAAATTAATTATGTGATGAATTGAATGAAGGCATTGTCTTATGTAAATGGTTGAGCAATGAAGGCTCCCATGATAACCATGAGGTCTTGTATAGTGTTGAAATTGGCTAAATGACTAAAGTCCCTAAATGTTGTATTGAATGTGAGTTGATTCACAGACAAGTTAGTAAAGTCCCAAATGTCAATAAATGATGGTTGTTATGGCTTGAGGGTAAATTCCCTTTCCTATGATATGGCTTGGATTTAAATTCCCTATCCCAATTAAAATCCAAGGTAAATTTGATTGCTTAAAAAGAGCTCTTGAGGTCAAAGCACCTCACCTCATGAAGAGGCTTGTGGTAAAGTCCTCATATGACTTATGGTAAAGTCCACTCATGGCTTGTGGTAAAGTCCATCTATGGATTGTGGTAAAGTCCACCTATGTGTGTGGGTAAATTCCCTTGGTTTAATGGCCTATGTGCTTGGGTAAGGTCCCTTGTTGAATGATGATGTTTGTGGCTAAAGCCCTTAGTTAAGTGAATGTGTGTACATGGTTAAAGTACCCGGTCTAATGGTAATGTGATTGTGGATAAATTCCTTGGTATATTAAGCATGAAAAGCCATATGTGTGGGAGGTGGTAGTCCTCTACTCTACGTCTAATGAATGAATGTATGAGAATGTTGATGCACTTTGATATCTTGGTTGATATATGGTATATGTATATGTATGGATAAGTGTATAGATGTAATAAAATGTGATATATTGATTTGTTGTTGATTGATGATGTCATCTTATCACTTATCCTTGATTTACATGCTATCATTCCATTCGCTAATCATCTCCGGACTCAACGTCCCTACAAGACGTAGGCACTGGAGCATCTTCTTCTTTTCCTGCGCAGTGGTTAGACGATCAACCGGTTCGAGCATTGACTTGAAGTGGTGAGCTTCACTTTATCTGGAAGACCTTCATCTCTTAGTCCTTATCTTTAGGCTTAGTCTCTTCAAGACTTGGTTTGGTTATAGTCGAGAGCTTGTCCCGTCGCATACATTTATTGACTTCCATTTTTTATGGAGGTATATTGAAAAAATATGAACTTCACATATTTATTATTATTATTATTATAATTATTATGAATCTAATGTTGACTTATGATATTAATTCCTCTATGTGAGCTGGAATTCCTTTGACTCCTATGATATGATGAGATGTCTGGAATGAGTTATCGGGCGACCTCAGGTTTAAGTGAGCTTGAGGTGCCCATACGACATGGCCTGAGGTTTGGGTCTTGTAAAGTTTTAAGACTTAGGGACTTCTTCGAAAGATCTCAGTCTAAATAGTGAGTGAGCCTTCTTTCCTGTGTATGCTCGGTGCTAAGTAGAACTCCTAACTGAGTGATACTGATAACTACAATGCTCACTAACATTAATAATCTATTAACTGAAATAAATATATTATCTAGAAGCATTCAAAACATGTACACTAGGGTGTTTAACACTCATAAGTGTATGTATGAAACCCTAGGTTATTGGGTGTTTATAAACCGCCATCTCTGTAAAATGCAACTACTATGACAATTTCATAAACTGAACAAATTAACAGTAACAAAATACAATAATTTAGGTCCCCTAATTATGGAATTCGTAATGTAACTAGGGTTTGGGATCGTTGTCAAGTACTAACATAAGAATTCATGCTAAAACCGAGATTATAGATTAATGACACTAAAAGACTGATATATCATTGAATTTACCAATATTCATAAACCCTAAATAGTGAAAGAAAGCTAAATGGGAAATTTGGGTTAACTTTGGGTGTCAATGGGATCCCACATAGCTCTGTCTTGGGAAAAAAATCTTTTTTTTCTTTTTTTAAACAAGTATCAGGTGTTATTCAAAGTAATAATAGATTAGGGTCATATAAACCCCAATAATGACCTTTGTGATTCCTAATATTCAAAGTAATAATAGATTAGGGTCATATAAACCCCAATAATGACCTTTGTGATTCCTAAAACAACACAGTTTTGATGTTAAAAGAATGGTAAAATACTAAGATGCCCCTTAAATTTTTTTAAGTAAGAACTAGGATGAGGTACGCACGAGACCTTCTCATAATAGTGGGACCAACCTATAATTGCGGGTTGCACTCATGGTTGGGAGTTGAATGATAGTTCTCTAAACATGGTCAGATAAGCCTTGGTACAATCGTGGAATCTACAAATTTTCATACCTCTGTTCATAGGTTTGATGGTTACATAAAGAGAATTTGTAGGACTCTTGATCGTGCCAGGGTATCGTGGTTCCAAATCATGATCATGGTTCCCTCTCATGGTATAAAGGTACACTTTTTAAACATTCAGATATTTGGGTTGTCTTGATCAGATGAGGACAATGTATGACCGTACAATTTAACCATGGTCGTGGTTAGCCCATGATGTCTCACTGTAGAGGAGTGCTTTATTAAAAAGACCATAACTTTTTACTCCAATAATAGATTATGGGGAAACTAGATGAATTAGATAGATAATTTATATATATATAATTTACTGGGTATTAAAAATGCATCTGAATTGGGAAGTTAAGCTTTTTTGAAGCTGATCACTACTTTAAGGATAGATTGATAAGGGAGGTTCTGTCTTGGTTAAGGGATAGAGGAATTACTGTGGCCTTGGTCCATGTCCAAATACCTTCTTATGCTGTTAAAACTTGATGATTTACCCTATATGTACTTAAAGCATGGTTCTAGCCTAGGCTTGGATTTTTTGAGGCGTTACACTATCTCTTCATTGGGGTCACTGATCCCCAGATGGAAACTAACTAAACTGGAAGTTAGGGGAAAAGAGCTGCAATTACCACATTTTCTTCACCACTTTTCCTGATATTATTGAAACCCTTCTACATTATCTACACCTAAAATTCCTACACTGAGTTAGTAAGAGCTAAACACTGACATGGTACTGGGTCGATAACTGAATCGTGTGCTACTTCAATATTATGTTACATTAAATAGAAAGAATTAATTAATTAAGGGAAATTATTACCTCAAGATGGGACTGAGTATGAAGGGAAAAGATGGGGGTACTTGGTCATCATGTTTGCCTTTGCTTCCCAGGTAGCTCCTTCAATCGACTGATTTTCTAAAAGAACCTTTACAAATACAACCTCTTTATTCCTCAACCCACAAACCTGAAGGTTAATGATTTTAATAGGAACCTTTTTTAAAGAGATACTATGATTCATGCTCACACTTTCTAAGGGCATTACTGATGCTGGATTATAAATTCAATTCTTTAGTAAAGAAATATGAAACACTAGACACACTGCTGCTAAGTTTGTCGATAAATCTAACTCATAGGCCACCTTTTCCAAAATGACCTACAAACTAATAAGGACTAATAAAGTGGGGTCTGAGATTTTCGTGTTTCCTAAAACTTTTCACCCCTTTCTTAGGCGAGACTTTTGAGAAGGAAAAATCTCTAACAACAAACTCAAGTTCCTTCATCCTCACATCTAAATAGGACTTCTGATTTGTTTGACATATTTACTACCTCTCTCTAATAAAATAAATTTTATTGATAGAATCATGGATTGAGTATATATTTTTAGTGTATCTTTATCGACTTTAAACCAAACAATAGAAGACCTACACCTACTTGGATAAAATGCCTCAAACAAGGTAAACTGAATAATAGAGTGATAACTATTATTATAAACAACTCGATCAAGGTTAGATGATTATCCCAACTACCCTTTATATAAATTATGCATTCTTTAAAAATGTCCTCTAATGTCTAAATGTTCCTTTCTACCTAACTGTCAGTCTATAGGTGAAAGTTTGTACTATGATTAACTTATGTAACAAGACCCTTTTGGAATGCCTTGCAAAATTTAGAGAGAAATTGAGTACTCTATTTGAAAGTTAGTCAATGGGAATCCATGCAATTTCAAGAATATTACCAACTCTTTTAGGTAGAGTTTAACATAGTCCTCAGTTGAATCTAAAGTGTTAGCTTTCAGGAAATAGGCCAACTTAGTCATCCTATCCATAATAACTCAAATAGAATCATGTTAGCGATGAGTGTGAGGAAACCCTGTGGCGATGTCCATGTTGACTAACTCCTACTTCCAAGTATGAATACGGATGTCCTGAAGCATTCCATCGGGTCTCTGGTACTCAACCTTAACCTACTGGAAATTACAGCACGTAGACATAAATTTACGATATCCTTCTTCATACCAATCCACCAATAGATTTGCATGGATCACAGTACATCTTAGTGGCTCATGAATAAATAGAAGTCGAGAAGCATGAGCCTCCACTGGCATCTTCTATCTCAATCCATCTATACCTAGAGAACAAAGCCTGCCCTGATAGTGAAGAACACCAGCTCCTCCTGCTGAGAAAATCTTAACATTCTGACTTTGAACCGCTATTTTTAATCTAATCAAAATAGGATCACTATTTCCCCCCCTTAATTGTGGTTACCAAAGAGGACTCCAAACCATTTTGGGCCAAAGTACTACCTTCGACTTGTAACACCCCAGATTTTTTACCTCTAAAAATTTCTTGACTTTTGTGCTCACTTCCCAGGTAACAACTCATTTAACGAGTCATGAGGACTCCTTATGAGTTGTAGGGCTCAAGTTGTAGAAAAACTAGTGAGAAATTCCTAAGTTTCTATTCGGAGTATGATTGGACCCTTATGAGTTATAAGGTGAGGTCACGAGTCGTAGGGTATGACTTGTAACCAAACCAGTGAAGGGTATCCTTGAGTCTAGCTAGAATATAAGTCTAGGCAATGACTCATACCAAAAATTTATGAGTCATGACATGACCCGTAGAGACTAGGGATAGTTTTTCCTACACGTTCTCATTAAGGGAAAATCGGTCTTTTGTCCCATCCAACTTCTATACCACAACTTAAAAAAAATTGCATCCCTATTATCATTAAATTATCGTCACATAATTATTTTTCTTCTTTCAAAATCCCTAAGTCAAGAACAAGCTAGGGTTTTTAAGGATTGGTCATTTAGAGCTTCAATGGTGGTTTCTCTCCATAACTCTGATATCTTAGGTATGTATATCTTCCCTAAAAATTGTTTCATTAAAAGCATGTATTTAATATTATTATCCATGTGATTTAATGTTTGATTTGGAAATTGGGTTGATGGCTTTTGGGTAATATTAAATGAATTGCTTTTCCCATGGTTTTTATGAATCAATTATGTTTTGAATTGATGGTTTTTGAACTAATTGGGTGCATGGGCATGGTAAATGGGAATGGGGGTAGTAGATTACCCCAAATTGATATGTTAAACTTAAGGGGATCTAGATTCCCCCAACTTTATGGATTTTGGTAATAGAATTGGTACCATCTTATGAAATTGGATTTAAAACATCGATATATGCATATTGAAACCAATTTTGGACTATTGCATTACATAACATGCAAATGGAATACAAATGGATTTGAAAGGACTTTATGGCCTGAATTGATTTTAAATTGAACCTTGAAGGTCGAGGATTCCCCCAAATTAATGAATAATTAGACCATGGGAGTCGTGGATTCCCTCAAGTTGATGGTCAATAAAAATGGCATATTTATATTAGAATTCAAGTGTAATTGGTATGACGATACCAAGGCTATGTGCCTTAATGGATAGTCCTTGGTTTAATAAATTAGAGTGTGTAAATGTTTTAATTAGGTTTAAAAAGGGTTGTGTAGATAGACGTAAAGGTAGAGTTCCCGAGGTACCAATACTGGAAACCCGCATTTGCTGGCATGGGGGTTGGTCTTAATAGTCATGTTCTTGTGTCACACCTTATATATATTTATCATGGATTGTTGAATGGTCATGGATTCCCTTACCTTCCTTGATATCTTCTATTTGTGTGGCTAACACACACTGAGGCCCTTCCAGTGGGGGGAACTAGACCGATATAGCTCGTGGGTGCCTTTATAATGGTTTAAGCTACATAGTCCAAAATAGTTTTTTAACTTTCATTCTAAATCCTTGTTCTCTATCTCAACATATTATATATATATATATATGTATACGATTGTGTGCATATGGTTTTGGAATGATTTAGACTGATTGATCATGACATTATCTTATCTTTTCCCAAAGTTACGTGCTAGCGCTCATCCCACTAACCGTCCCAGATATTGTATCCCCATATGATGCAGGGTCTGAATACACTTTTGTTTTCGTGCATAGTGGTAGGTGATTTCTATATTATTGTAGGTTAGATTTGAAGTGGTGGGTTTCCATTCTCTGTAAGGACCTCATTTCATGGTCTGGTCTTTACTTATGACATAAACTATTTTGGTTTGTTCTTTTTTGGCTCTTGGTCGAGGGCATGTCTCTACATAGTTTGATGTTTGGTTTCTTAGGGGATTTTGTGGATGAAGTGTGGGTGGATTATCTTATGGATTCTTTTATCCCACTTGGTATTCAATTATCTATCTTGTTATGTGTTTGGAACTCAGTTCTATGTTATTATATGTTTGAAAATAAGTTCTATTATATTATATGTTTGAAACTCAATTCTATCTTGTTATAGGTTTGGAACTTATTCGCTACTAGTATATTCTGTTATGGTTGACTAGGCTAATAGACGTAGTCTCCAGTCCTTGGCGGACTTAAGACACCTGTCATGACTAGGCCTTGGTTTGGGTCATAACAAGCTCGGTATTAATGCCTAAGCTCATGGTCATTGGGTATCCACAAAGTCATGTCAAGTAGAGTCTCTTTTATGGGTGTGTAGTGTACCACACTTATATGGGAGAGGCTACAAGGCATTTAGGATTATTTCCCATTCTTCTGATCTAACTTTCGGGATATAGAGTTTAAGGTCTTGAAAACTCCTCCAATATCAATTTGCTCGTATTTCAAATCATGCCTCCTTAAAGATCTGATGCCCGTGGATTGCTCTACACCAATTGATGACAATATGGATAGAACTTTTTCCCTATTTATAGAGTTTAGACTCGGCCCAGGGTCCTTACTCATTACAATATTGTGCCTCATGGATTTCTATGGGTCCCTACCAGTCTTCCTAGGAATTCTCGAGCTCATGATGTTCATGACCCACTCTCTAATGAGATATTTCTAATGTTGATTTTTTTGATCTATTTATCTGTTGACTCAGTTTGTGACTTCTCAGTCTTGCCATTCTGATCGTATTGGTTCTGTGGCTCCATCATTTGAGGTCATTAGAGTTGGCCAGTTCGCGAGGCTGAATCCTCCGAACTATATTGGTTCTATGGTTAAGGAGGAGCCTCAAGGTTTTGTGGATGAGATTGAGAAGATATTTTGATTTATGCATGCTACTAATTCTAAAAGCATGGAGTTTTTTTGCATATCAGTTGAAGAATATAGCTTATCAATGGTATAAGGTATGGGAGCAATCAAGGGGTGAAGATGAAGAGTCAGCATTATGGAATGAGTTTTCTAGTGCCTTTCTTAATCATTTCTTTCCTTAGGAGTTGAGGAAAGCTAAGATAGAAGAGTCAGCACTATATAAGCCTTTATTTTCACCCAGGTAAAGCTAATGTGGTTGTTGATTCTCTTAGCAGGTTGTCCATGGAGAGCTTATATCATATGGATGAGAAAAAAAGAGGGGTGGTGAAGGATATTCACCAGTAGGATAACTTGGGAGTTTATCGTTTGGACTCTAAAGATAGAGGGATAATTGTTCAAGAGGTGGTTAAATCATCTCTTGGTGCTAAAGTGAAGGAGAAACAAGTTTTAAATCCTATTCTTATGCAGATTGAGACTGATATGGGTCAGTAAAAGGTCATGGATTTGAGATTGGTGGTGATGGTGTCTTGAGGTACCAAGGTAGGTTGTGTGTCTCAGATCTTGATAGGCTGTGAGAAAGGAATTTGGATGAACCTCACGAGTTAAGGTGTACAGTTCATCCAAGTTAGACAATTATGTATCATGACTTGAAGGATATCTATTGGTGGAATAACATGAAGAGAGATGTGGCAAATTTTGTGGCTAAGTGTATAGTTTGTTAGCAAGTGAAGGTTGAGAACTTGAGGCTTGATTTCATATCTCAAGATATTGAGTTGCCTATATGGAAGTTGGAGATAATTAACATGGATTTTATTACTGGTCTTCTACAGACTCAGAATCAACATAATTCAATTTGGGTTATCATGGATAGGATACTAAATTGGCTCACTTTTTGCCTATAAGGACTACCTACTCTAGAAAGGATTATGCGAAGTTTTTTATTGAGGAGACTGTCAAATTACATAGTGCTCCATCTTCCATTATTTTGGATCAAGGTATGGAGTTCTCTTCTCAGTTATGGCATTTGTTTGAGAAAGTCTTGGGCACACCAGTAAACCTTAGCACCGCTTTCCACCCTCAAATGGATGGACAAGCAGAATGGACCATTCAGACTTTGGAAGATATGCTAAGGGATTGTGTGATAAACTTTAAGGAAAGTTGGGTTGATTATATACCTTTTATTGAGTTTATCTATAATAATAATTATCACTCTAGCATCAGAATGGATCCTTTTGAGGCTCTCTATAGTAGGAGGTATAGATCTCCTATTGGGTGGTTTGAGGTTGGTGAGACTTGATTGTTTTGTGGTTCCATGTGTCATGTGTTGTTATGTTTAATTAGAAGAAAAATAAGGATCCTAAGTGTAGTTGACATGTTTTGTTTTGTGTTTTAAGTGTTTGGAAAAATTATACCCCTCTAAAAGTTTTTGTGAACTGTGTGATGTAAATATATGTGTCACCATTATGTGAAACTTGTTATGGCATCAATATTAGGAATAATAATATCAAATCTTAGCATTGAATAAATAGATAGGTAGTAGTTGGTGATATAACCCTGTAACATTATTTTTGACACTTACCTAGTTCCCTTTGTGTATTTAATCTAGAACTTGCCCGGTTGGTCTTGCCTAGATTATAGGATAGTTGGTTAGGACATAATTATGGGTGATTTTTTGAATTAGTCCACTCTTAGCCTAAAAGAATGTCCAAATGTGAATTAGTATCCCTTGATCCCTATTTTTGAGCCTAAGTTGACCTAGTTTTTTTTTTACCCTTTTAACTTTCTATTTAACTATAATAAACCTGTTTTTGACCTAGTCTCTCCTTGTAAATGTGTACCTCAACTCATGTAAATTTCCTAAGTTGAGGGTGGCCATTATAGGGGTGTGTAGTTAAAATTAGGTATGCAGAAGGGTGTTGAATAAAAGAAAGAAAAGCAAGTAGGGTTGAGTGTGGTAGAAAAGTGTTAAAAAGAAAAAGGAAAAAAAAAGAAAAAATTCGAAAAGAAAAAGAAAAAGAGACGTGATTAAATGAAAAGCAGAAGAGAAAACCATACCCAATCTGAATAATCAATAAAGGAAAAAGGGAGAAATAAAAGAGGAATCATTTAGAAGTGGAGCCTAAATTGTAAGTATAGTGTCAAGAAGGGTTAGTCACTATATCCCAAATGTACTATACCTATCCCCGAACCTACATTACAAGCTGAGCAAAGTCCTGTAATAATCCTAATCTAACTGTCCAGAAAAACTAAGTTATACAAAATACGAAACTAAGTTATACAAAACTAAGTTATATTCCTTTACATTGACATGTAAGAGTCAGACTTCTTTGTTGTGAGGGTACATGGGTTGTGTTGTTGACTGCTTGTATGTTAGGAAAGTGTAAATTTCATATTCATTTAGTTTTTTGTTGCTAATGTAATGCCATCAGTTGATTCCTTTATGTCATACTGTTGTGCTAGATATTAACAAATAGTGGTTTTGAAAAGTTGGAAATGGGAGGGGGTATGAATTTTGAGCTAAAGTTGAGTTGACTATCGTAGGTGCCTTAGGTTTCCTTTAGTTAAGAATCATGTTTTCATGTTATGTGTTAGTTGCCTAAGGACATGAAAACATTCTAAGTTGAGGGTGTTGATTTGCCAAGGTTTTATGTCACTTTTGACTCTTAAACAAGGAAATTATGCAAGTACTAAGGTCTTTTTGTTATATGTGATGTGTTTTTATTTTGGTTTTGTAGGAAAACAGGGTTTGGAGAAGAGAAGGAGGAAAAATGATGAAGTATACCTGAAAAACAACCTACGAGACCCACCTATGGGCTCGTAGGTTACATACTTGATATTCTGAAAGTTGGTTCTAGGTATGCGAGATACAAAGGTCAACAAGGCCCCATAGGTTCCCTTCATAGGTAGGATATTGGAGACCTACAATTTACTCTAAGACCTACCAACCCGCCTAGGGACTGAAGGTACTACCTACGACCAGTTAGTGGGGTTGTAGGTAGATGCCGACCTTATTTTCCTACTTTATTTTGGATAGGATTTTTAGGGTTTCTGATGTAACTATAAATAGACGATTGATGTTATATTAATAGATTACGTACTTTACATACTTATAGCATTATATCGAGTCAAAAGATACAGTTTGATCATGGAAATGTTGTTCTTGACTTTTACAGTTTGATATTAATTTTAGATTTTGGTTTTCATTCTTAATTATTTGTAAGATCATTCATATGTTTTAAATTATGAACTATATGTCTTTTTTTGCAATCATGAGCAGCTAACCCCATAACTAAGGTTATTGGAGCCCTGATGGAATGATGAAGTAGAAGAAGTGCAAAGTCTTTCAAGATTATTGTTCTTTCATGTATTGTGGTATTCTTCGTATTCATTTCTTTCTTGATAACTACAAATGTTAAAAACCAGCCTGTATTTGATACTAACTTGAGAGATGGGTTGAGATTAGGAAAAGAAGATCACATCAGTAATTTGAAACTACCATCCTTTAAGTAATTAACTTGAGACCAAGAGAATATAGTTAATCTGGGATCCAGGACAAGGGTTAGTGATGCAACACTATAAGACTTAGAGGAAATGAGTGAAACTCACCAGTTGAAACATAAGGGGGTTGCACCACACTATGAGGGACCAGTTCCCTTAAAGTCAGCCACAACCAATAACACAGTAAAGCAGTAGGGAAGCTAGAACTTTACAGGTATTAAAGAGCACAAGGATTTAACAAGGAAGCCTCCTTGATAAAGGGAGGAAAGCCCACGGCTTGTGCTCATAATCACTCAGCAATCCACTATAATCAACCTTTTGATTATTGACTAGATTTGAGCCTAACTTTAGGCTCAACCTGCTTGTAATAACTCTACTACAAGCCTACCTTGACAACTCTGCCAAGAACTTACTTCAATATTGATTAACTCTAATCAATATCTTAACTCAAGTAACTCTACCTAAGCACTCACAAGAACACAAAGAAAGCATTGCTCTTACAACACGATTAATTCAATTAAAGACCATGACTTGACTCAAGAACATTCACTCTTCTAGAACAAGCTGAAATTAAGAACAAGAGCAATGTTGCAAAGTTGAGTTTTCACCTCTTTTTATCTTCTATGTTATAATTGGCAAAACTCGCAAATTGAGAAACATTCATTTCTATTTATAGTGGAATAATAATTATGGCAAAAATCTGATTGGACGAAGTGTCCTTTTTTGTACACATCTCACCTTCAGTTTGTTAAACTAGAAAAAAAACTGTGAAGGCCATGGACAGCTGTACATTTCCATTAAGACCATGGGACCTGGTCCCTTGTTGTCAGCTAATCATCATCAAAAAAATATGTAGAAATTTCCCACTTTTTGATGATGACAAACTACAAAACTTGATCACGGAACTTGGAGCATCATATTTATTCACCTTACTCAGTCAAAGTGATTACCACTATTGTAAGTGAATATTCCCATATCATGTACGCACCATGCTTCCCCTATTAATATATCATGTAGCATAGGGACCTGGTCCCCTGTTTTCAATTGACATAAAAAATCTAACTCATTCACTATGTTTAATATCCCCCATGTTAATGTACCTGCACTCATCATTGTTCCCCCTTTCAATAATCCATCATGCCTCACAAATATTCATTTTCATACCTGGTACTGGTTCCTAAAACATGAATTTTGTATTCCATCTTTTGCTATCATTGAAAAGTAATAACTATAAACCAAGAATAAAATAAGCCCAAGATGGTTAACTTAAGGCCACTGGAGCAACACTGACATAAAAAATAACTATTTTTAAAATATAAAAATAAAACAAATGAAACACATGACAAGAAATTCATGAAATTCATTTATTTTTAAGGGAGATCAGCACAATTTTAATACACCAAAAGAACATAAAACAACTATCTTTAAAAACCACAATAGAAGCAGGGACTAAAAACAGACGTAGGGATGATAGGAATGAGGCAGATGGGGTCTTAGGAGAGAAGGATTTGAGAAACAACTCAATTTTGGTAACCTCAGCAGCCAGAGGCACATCCAGAATCATTCTTAGTGCCTCTTCATCCATCTTTTTCTCTTTTTCTTTCACCTGGGAAGTCAAGCCCAACCCATCATATGAGAAGTCCATTGTATAATAGAATTCTCTTACTTTATCATCAAAAACCATGGGAGATGGTTCCTCTAGGAGGTGAGACCATCCTTGATGTTTGACATATTCCACCAATTCTACCATGCCAGGTTTCTCATAAATCCTGGGATCAAACATTCTACTAGATAATATTTTGTGGGTTTT
The DNA here is from genome assembly GCA_030864215.1 of Capsicum pubescens. Lineage (NCBI taxonomy): Eukaryota > Viridiplantae > Streptophyta > Magnoliopsida > Solanales > Solanaceae > Capsicum > Capsicum pubescens. The sequence continues at coordinate 150,378,240 of CM061543.1, read as the reverse complement.
CAAGATCGCATTTCTTACTTCTTTAGTAGATGACTTCTTTTTTCCTCCTTTCTTCTTCTTTTGGAGTCACTACTTGGTTCTTCTTCAACAAATTTTATCTTCTTTGGACCAGGTCACTAAGAGACTTTCTTCATTTTAACAATAATATGTTTCTTTTTTGTTCATGTAGGGCTACCCGACTTTGAACTGGAGGTCTTATTTTCTCAGTTGCAACAGCAACATCAGGATCGATGTCCTCACCTTATCCAATCTCTACAACTTCAAAATTCTTCTCCTCCTCTACTATAGAGATTTCTTAAGTTTTTTTCTCTTAGTGGTTGAAGACTTTCTTGCCTTTATTGCATCCCTTAACAGTTTCTTTTTGGATCCCCTAGTAAAATAGGATCTAGAAACTTTTACACTAGAATTAATCACTTTCTCCTTACCTTTACTGCCTCTTTTTTTTTCATAGGCTACCTCAGAGGCGGTTCATCCTCATCCTCCTTATTTGGAGGTAGCACAATTTTTCCATCTTTTGTCATATTATCCTTTTCACCTACTGTTTGCTCTTCTGCACTAACAGAGCTTTCCTTGGGATCATATGCAAGTATAAGTGAATTTTCAACTACCCAATTTACACTGTTGGAAAGGTCAAACTTCTTCACTGGTATTTCTTCATGATACAATTAGGCAAAGATTGGGTTTGACTCAGAGGGAGTAAGGGAATCAGGTACTTGAAGGGTTTCTAAGAGTTTTGTATTTTATTGTTCTTCTAAAGAAATGGGGATTTAAGAGTCTTCAGGTAATTTTGGTTCTTCTGAGGTAGGAGGATTATGGAATTATAAATTCTTGTTCAATCAGTGAACCAAAACCTTGATTTAGATCCTCTACCAAAGTTGATTCAGTAAAAAATTTGATGGTTGAGGATGTTTCAATACAGATGAACTCATTTAGGTGTTCTAGAATTTCTGGAGAGGATTCAGAAGGTATAGTTGACATAGGTTCTTATTGAGTACTTAAGGAGGTCTCACCTATGGTTTTGGGTACTAAAGGATCAGAAGGTTCGATTTGGGATTGTTTTGATTGAATCTTTAGAGCTTTATTGACTTTAGGATCTTTAATGTGGGTTAAAGGAGTAGGAATATCTATTATTTTAAACTTTTTGTAAGAAAGAGAGAATGGGACCAGTTCAGATTTAGAGATGATAAACGATTGAGGAAGATGATTTTAATTAATTCGGCGGAGAGTGAAATAAAAATGAATTGATTTTGTAATTAAATATGACTATTGTTATTTAAGAGGTCCCCTTTTTCAAATGACACATCTAACTGTAATAGGTGTGACTCTTCACATTGCTATGGATTGACAGCTTTTGTTCAGATAAGGAAAGACATGTGGCATTTAAGATAGAATTTTATGATTTTTAAAGAACATTATTTTGATACTAACTTGAGAGGTGGGACCAGGCCCCTCTCTTTCTTGAGTGCAATTTCAATTTGTGGTTGCCTTAATTATTTTCCTCCAAAACTGTTCCCATGGGTGTATACTTGCAATTGTATAGTAATGAGTTAGACTAGTATGTACCTACTTTACCAAGGATACCTGTATCCTGGTAATAACCAATTTTGTGGATAAGAACTTAGTCATCTAGTACGTCAGGTTAACTTAATCAATCACAACCACAACTTGTTTGTTTAAACACATCACTTTATTCTTGAAATTATTCTTAAAATAGGTCTTGGACCAACTGACGTGCTAAAAGAAATATAGAACTTCCGATGCTTAAAAATATGAAAATATTCAAGTTTCTGAGGTTATTTTGTTAGAGATGATGCATTTTGGGTATGTTTTTTTTTTATCTAAGGTGGATTTATGCACCTCAGGATTGTATCCAAGCTTATTTAGCCTTGTTTTAAGGACTTCTTGTTTGCTTACTGTAGTGTTAATGATATAAATAAGTATCAAAGTGTTAAAGTACTTGATTATAATGGTTAAGGTGTTTTTCAAACTAGTTTGGAGTAAATGTGGTCTCTTAGAGTTTAGATGAGAAAACTAGTGTTACTAGCTTGAGCTATGCGTTGTTCTAGTTGATCTCGAGGAATTCTAGTGTGTGTGATGAGTTAATAATTGTAGGATTGTGTAATTATGTTTGGAATATTTTTTTTATAGTGTTTAACGTCTAATTTAAACAAGACAAGAGTCAAAACTAAGTTAAAGATCAAAAGGACAAAACTCGCATCCTTAGCTTAAGTTTCTAGTTCATCGTCTTGGATTATGTGTTGTTTTGAGCTCTAATACGTGGTGATTGAAAATATAGGATTCTTTATGAGTATATTATTATTATTATATATGGATGATAAAAAATTTGTGAATCAAGTGTAAAAAACACCACAAGGCTTGGAATGGATGGAAAAAGGCATGGGACAAAATTTGGCGTAAAATAGAGACTTTGGAGTCCATGGCACATTCTGGAGCTTAGCCACCTATATTGTGAGATTTACATGACTTTGAGGATTCATAAGGGGCTAAAAAATGTTTTTGTGCATGGGTACACCTATCACACCCTAGATGCCAAAGTAGAGGGCGCGATGTTGATCCTAGCTCAAAATCAGCAGATTTGGACTCCTATAAATAGGACAAGACATGATGTTGTACACCTTGGAAGACCTTAAAACTTTGAGGGAGGATGGATAATAATTAAAATAAGGTTTTTATTCCTTTTTTAGTTTATTTGTGGATTTTATCATGTATTCATCTATTGTAATTACAGTTATGTTCATGAGTGGCTAAAAGCCCTTTTCCAGGGTTAAGGCCAAGAACATGATTACTCTTATTATGAATTTGTTTGGTTTTGATTATTTATCATATTTGGTTGTTTATTTATCCTTGTTATTACTATATTAACAATTCACAACCATTAAAATACATTCATTGTCATCTTGTGAGCCTGGAGGGAGGAAAAAGAGGACAAAATATGGGCTAATTAAAGTAGGATTTTAATCTTCTATAAAATTAAGTTATAATTTCAACCTAGGATAGGAATATACCTAAATGACCTATTGGATTCACTTACATGATGAAATAAGAATGCATTTAATTTAGCTCTTACATCCCCGCTCAATGATGTAGTTATGGGACTAAGCAAGAGGAGAGAAAAAGTAATTCTCTATAGTATCCCACATATCAACGAAGAACAAGTTATTCTGGCTTCAATGGCTAAGGATCCTCCAGCCCGCTAGATAGTTCGCGAAGTGGAAATCCCATTTGCTATAAATTTTACCTCTCTTATTAAAATACAATCTATTTGAGGTAGATACAAACTGAAGCAGAAGATGGTGCAGCTCTTGCATAGTAGTGGAAAATTCACTAGGCTATCATATGAAGATCCACAAGTCCACTTGTAAAACTTTTTAGAGATTAGTGACACATTTATCCCTATGGGTGTGTAGGCTGATTATGTTAAGCTGGCACTCTTCCCTATTTTACTATTGTGGGAAGAAAGAAGTGGTCAAATGTTGAGCCAGAAGATTCAATAACAACTTGGGATGACTTAGCCCAAAAATTCTTCATCCGCTTCTTTCTATATAGCAAGACTATGAGACTTTGTTGTGATATTTTGACTTTTAAATAGAGTCCAGATGAGAACCATTATGATTCATGGGAGAGATTCAAGTCTCTTCTACAGGACTATCCACATTATCAGCAACCCAAGTATTAGCTCAAATTGTTGAAGCCCTTGACCATAACATAAAAATTTTGCTAGATTAAGCTACAGGTGGTCAGGCTCTAGAAAAGACTTATGATGAGCTATACACCTTGTTGAATTGGATCGCACAAGTAAATGTGGATTTACATGGTAATGCCTTCAAAGTCTCAATAAAAAAAAAGCTATAGGCATGACTGAAGTTAATAGTATTACAACTTTAGTTGCCCAACTATCAGCTCTGCAGAACCAAATGATGACATAATTCAGCACGTTGGATGTTCAACAGTCTCTAGCTGAGGTGAATGCAGTGCAGCAGACTCTGTCATGGTGTGAGGTATATGGTAATAGTGGCCACTATGCAGATATATGTAGTGCAAATCTCGAATCATTCAATTTTATGAAAAATACTCAAAGGCCAAATTATGGTCATGCCTACAACCAAAAGTGGTAGACTCATACACCAAACTATTTATAGAACAACAACCACCATAGTATTTTTAGTAACAACAACAAAACACATAGGACAACAACATAGATTACATGTTAAAGAAGATCATGGCCACCCAAGAATAGATGGCTACTAAACTCAAAAATCAGCAAGTACTTTAGAAGCAGTTGGAGTATTAGTTAGGGCAAATGCAGTAGGTATAAAATACTAGGCTTCAAGGTGGTTTTCCAAGTGACACTGAACCTCTTAAACAAGTAATGGAAATAAGTTTGAGGGGTGGTAAAGAGTTGATTTACAGACCTCCAAAGACAAATAAGGAAGTTGATGCAGAGTTGATTCCTCAACCAATTCTAGATAAAATTGCTAATTTTGGGGATATCTGAGTACCCAAAAACAAAAGTTTCTAAGAAGGAAAGTCTACCACAACCATTTACACAAAGTCTAAGAAAATCAAAGGAGGATACATGCTTAAATAAGTTCTTTGGAACATTCAGAGAGCTTCACACTAAACTTCCTCTTTTTGATATTTTGCAGGGAATGCCCAAGTACGATAAGTACTTGAAGGACATGATGAATAATAAAATTAATCTGTAGGATAATGATACATTAGAACTCACTGAGGAGTGTATCTCTTTGGTAATATATAAGATACCCCAAATGCTTAAGGACCCAGGGAAATTCACTCTTCCCATTCATATTAGTAGTCGTGTGGTGGTCCACGCACGGAGTGATTTGGGGAAAAGTTTTAATTTGATGCGACTAGAAATGTTTCACACTTTGGGCTTAGGGAATCCAAAACCAAGCTCTGTGCTACTCCAATTGGTATACCAAACCATAGTCCGTCTAAAAGGAATTATTAAGGATGTTCTTATTAAGGTTGGTAAGTTTATTATCCCTACTGATTTTATTATTTTTGATTATAAGGCAAATGACAGGGTGCCAATTATATTAAGACATCCATTCATGGTGATGGGAGGAGTAGTGATAGATGTGAGAGAGGGAACACTCAAAATAAGGTTGAATTATGAAGAGGTGCTCTTCAAAGATTACAAACCACTTAACACACTATCCAATTACAAAGATTTATGCATGATTATAGTAATGGAAGTGGATGAGTGTGGGATGTTGGATCCCAATCCACCAAACACCTCTTTGGAATTTCTTATTAAGCTTTCCAAGCCACCAATACCTAATCCTAAAGGGATGCTAATTATTGAGCCTAAAAAGGCTATTGTTGAGAATGTTATTGAAGTTGAGAGTTTATACTCAAGAGGTCAGAAATAAATAAGAAGATGATCTCCAGGAAGAAGGAAGAGGATGAAGGAAAATAGTTAAGTATGATATTGGGTCATGCCACAACACTAAATCAGGCACTGGTTGGAAGGAAACCCAAGTTAAGAGGTGTTTTATTTTTAGTTTTTTAGTTTTTACTTCATCTAGTTTTTGTTTTTACTGAGTCACAGATTTATGGGAAGTTTGAGTACTAAAAATCTAAGCTAAAGAGCATGGAGAAGACTGAGTGTGGGGTTCCCGGACCCTCTTGATGTATAAAAGTTCTACTAGCTAGGCCTAGAGGCCTCAGAGAGTATTCCTATCTATACTTTTAAGTATTCTTTGGGGACAAAGTAGATTTTTAAGTGTGGAGTGGGAAATTCCCATTGTTTTGGGTGAAGTAATGCTATAGGGTCTTGAGTCGTAGTTGTTTTTGCAAGTTTTTGAGTATATTTGAAATATTACACAAAATGATTTTCCCTTTTTATCTTATTTCGGTTAGTCTAGTAGGTTCGCACTTCACGCACCCCATGGTTTTTCTTTTTAATTCTTTTCCACGAGGGTGCCCCTTGAACCCAATATGCTTTTTTTTAGCAGAAAATTTTGAAATTTTTGATTTAGGTAAGTGAGATATTCTTGTTGGTGCTATGTGTGATTGCATGATACAAGTGATTTTGTATGTAAGAACATGTTGATTGTATGAACTACTACTTTTGAGACTCCTAGGCTCTAGTTTATGACTCTTGTACATTGTTGGCTTAATGTGGAATTTATGCTATTGTTTGATTGAGAGTCTATGATGATCCTACTTAAGTTGAGCATGTCCCATGTGTGATGTAAGGTTGTTGTGTATTCTTTGTTGTATTTTATGCCTAGAACTTGCCTGGTATGTGTGCAAAGTGAAATAAAGAGTGTGATTTTAGGTGATAATTTAAGCATTTCTTTGATAGCCATGTTTCATACCTTCTTTTACTTACCCTTGTGCCAAATCCTAGATAGCCCTATTGATCTTTTAGCTTATTTTCTTTGGTAGCCTTGTATTTATCCTGTATGCCCTTCTTTGATTGACCATAATTTGATCCAAAGACCCTAAGCGCTTTAGTGTAAAATTAATTGAGTTAAGGAGTTTGAAATTCAAGTAGCAGAAAGGTGAAACTGAAGCCCCAAAGTATAATTATTGGTGTGTACAATTGATGTGTTATGGTTAGAAGTGAAAGAAGTTTATGCTAAAAAATTAAATCATGAATTAACAAACAACACTCCCTTCCATATTTTATATGAGTGAACTTAATGAGATGAGGTAAAACAACAGATGTGTGTAAATAGAAGTGGTGAACATTGGGTGTTGGAGGTGAATTGATTGAAAATTGTGATATATTAAAGCGCTTTGGGAAGATAGTCACTATTATTGTTCAGTACAGTTCCTACCCATCCCTAAGCCTACATTACAACCCTTAAAGACCTATTTAATCTTGAGCTTTAACATTTTTATATTAGTGGATTACTACACTAAGGTCAAGACTATAGTTCATATTGTGTAACTTGTGTATTCTTTATGAGAGTAAGCTTAATTTGATTCTTATACCCAACTAGTAATAAATTGCATCTACGTGAGTGATTATGGGTAAATTTGTTATGGTTAGGGAACTTGTTTGATGATAGTTGGTTGACTTGTATGATGTTTTTGATTGAGAAATATGTATGAGTTTTCTAACTTGGTGAGTCAATTCTTGAAGCTAGTATGTTTTGGAGTAGTATTCTCGATCTTTCTATCGTGTGTATAACAAGATTAGTGGAGAAACTTGCATTCTATGTAGTCATTGTAGTACTAGATTGAGTGTCTTGATTTTAGTATAAGTGTGGAGTCTTATCAATTTATTATACTTGGATTAAATAGTTGTTCGAGGACGAACAAGTCTTTTAAGTGTGGGGTTGTCATCTGACGTGGATTTATGCACCTCAAGGTTGTTATTCGAGCTTATTTAGCTTTATTTTGAGGAAATTTGGTGTTCTTAAAGTATTTTTAATGATATAAATGAGCATATAAGTATTAAATTACTTGTTTATAGTTTTTAAGGTTCTTTTCAAAGAAATTTGGAATAATGTGGTCACTTAGAGTTTAGATGAGAAAACTAGTGTTACTAGCTTTAACTATGTGTTGTTCTAGTTTATCTCAAATAATTCTAGTGTGTGTGATGAGTTACTAATGGAATTATTGTGTAATTATGTTTGGAATAACTTTTTTATAGTTTTTAAGGTCCGATTGAAACAATCCAAGAGTCAAAACTAAGTTAAAGATCAAAAGGACAAAACTAGCATTCTTAGCTTAAGTTGCTAGTTCATTGTCTTGGATTGTGTGTTGTTTTGAGCTCTAATACATGGTGTTTAATTCTATAGGATGCTTTTTGAGTTTATTATTATTATATATGTATGATTCATAATATTTGAATAAAGTGTGAACAACACCACAAGTCTTAGAATGGATGGACAAAAGCACGAGAAAAGATTTGACGTAAAACGGACACTTCAGAGTCCATGACGTGTTTTGGAGATTAGAAACCTATATGGGGTGTGTTACATGCATTGGGGGATTACTAAGTGACAAAAACAGTTTGTTTCCGTGATGTGGACACTTCTCACACCATATGTACCACAATAGAGGGTGCGACGCAAACTTTAGCTCAAAATCAGCTGATTTGACCTTCTATAAATAGGACACTCAAACATGATGCTATACACCTTTGATGAACTTGAAACTTTGAGGTAGGATGGATAGGGTTTTGATTAATTTATTTTAGTTTGTTAATTTATTTTATCATGAATTGATATATCGAGATTATGGTTATGTCCATGAGCGTAAAAAATCCCTTTTCCGCGGTTAAGGCCAAGAACATGATTACTCTTATTATGAATTGATTTGGTTTTAATTATTTATAGTATTTTGTTGTTTATTTATCCTTGTTATTACTATTTTAAGGATTCTCAACCCTTATAATACATCCATTGTCATCTTGTGATCCAGAAAGGAGGAATAAGAGGATAGAATGTGGGGTAAATAAAGTAGGATTGTAATCTTCTACAGAATGAATTTATAATTTGCACTTAGGATAGGAATATACCTAAGTGACCTATTTGGTTCACTTATTGGATGAAATATAAATGCTTTTAATTTGCACTGGCATCCCTGCACAACTATGTAGTTGTGGGTTTAAGCTAGATAGGTGACTAGAGGCTCTGGCGACCATAGTCATAATATCAACCCCGTGAATCAACAACCAAGATAAGTAATATAACCATTGAATTTTAATAGAATTGTATGATTATTCGTAGAGACTTAACCCTAGGTTACTCTCATTGATTGTCTAAGAACCTTTACTTTTCCGCATTGTTTACTTTATTCTTAGTTATAATTCCCAAATTCTCGTGATTGCGTTTGCACTAATTTAATCTCAATAGTGAACTAGAATTAAATGGTTGTCAACACAAGCCTCCGAGTGATCAATACTTGGCTTGTACAAGGACACTTTACCACTTGGTTAGACCACGTACATATACATGTGCGCTTGGGCCCAACAAGTTTTTGGTTTTGCAGGAAACTAGGTTTTGGATCCTAAGTTCATTAAAAAAGAGGAAAAAAGTGTTTTTCGTTACTTATGTGATCAATAATGGGTGTTCGTGACACTTTCCATATTGCTCATAATAAAAACATATGTGTGAATTGAAGAACATATGAAAAAATAACTTTCATCACTTGCTAAGTTAATATGCGGACCGCATGTAGCACATGTGGACCGCATGTGGACAAAGCATTTGTCAGAAGTCCAAAATCCCAAGAGCGGACCATGCAATTTTTTTTTTTCTAGGCACATGTAGTTACCACATGCACCCAGCCTCAGACCGCATGTACAACATGCACCCAAGTCCAGGCTGCATATGGAGACCACATATAAATAACCATTATGCGTTTTTTACTAGAAGTTACACACTATTTATACTCACAAACATATTTTGATTCTGAGATTCAATTTTTGTATTGGAATTCTCTTTTATTTATTTCAATTTATTAATTCAGTTGTGGTTTTGGTTTTTTACTTTTGATTATTTTTATTTCATCATATACTTTCAATCATGAATGTTGTTGATAACTTCATAAGCATGAGCGGCTAAAAACCCTTAGCTAGGGTAGTTGAAACCCTTACGGATTGACGAAGTAGATGAAGTGTTGTTGTTGTTTTGAATCAATACCCATGAATGCATTGTATTATCTTTAATTTAATAGTTAAATTAGCAGTTGAAAACATTAGGATCCCGCCTATATTATTGCTACTTACTCCAAAAGAGGAGTAGTGACTAGGAATAGATAATTACCATAGTAATTTGGAGTTTAACTGTCGATCCACGCTACTAGGTTTTATCTAAGTAAGATTGTTAGATTTCATCTAATAACTAGAGACTCAAAAGGTAATAGTTAATTGGGATCAAAATAAGGGTTAGTAAGGAAACATCTTGAGACTCAAAAGGTAAAGAGTGAAATCCTTTTACTCATCAAAAGACTATAGAAGGTATCAATTCTGCATGCAAGGTATTGGGTTGGTTCAACAAAGTACGATAAGCCTATGAAAATAAGAAGCCAGGGGTAACACAATCCTAGTGTTCACCTATGACTGATTACAATTGAAGTTGATATTCGCCACTTGTTCGATATTTCTACTCAAAATCCTCATTTAATTTTCCAATTCTGCCAATCAATTATAACAGTTGAGAGCCATGATTCCATGTATTCCCTTGGGATTTGACCCAAACATTTGTTGGGTTACTATATTAGTCAGCAACCACATAATCATAAGAGTGGAGGTATAGCTTGGGCATCACAAAATTTATGTGCTATTTTTGGGGAATACAGTGTTGATTTGTAAATTAAAATTGTTGTAGTTTTTGGATTTTTGTTTTTGTTTTTACTCTTAGTTGGGTATACAACGATGTATTCCTAACACACGGAGTAGAGAAAATCCCTTATTCCTGTGAATCCAAATCTGGAGAGGATTCTACAAATACCTAGTAGGGTGATGCAATAGAAATGAGATGATATTCTTGAAGAGTTTTAAGATTGTGTACTTCCCCCTCCTCTCAAAAAAGTATAAGATATTGTTGATCGATAGACTGGTGAGATTTTAGCTCAATCTTAAAATGAGAGGAGGGTTATGAAAAAAGCTCAGTGGGTATCTAGGGAGGCAGAGCTAGATGCGTAAAGACTACAAGCAAACCGTCGAGCAACACTCAGTGGAAATTAGAACAGAGCTAGAGGTGCCCGTGTTCAAGTGATCCTAACATATTAGTAGGTGCAGAGATATATAGATGATAAAGAAGATATGGAATACGATGAACCAGTAGAGACTGGATCCATTATCTCTCCTATTTTAGCCCCAGGCATCAAGTTTGACATAACGAGCGGAATGATCTAACTCTTAAATTTGATGGGTGTATTTGTGGGTTAACCACCAGATGATGAAAATATGAACCTTGAAAGTTTTATCAGGATCTTCAGTTCAAAAACCATTCCAGCAGTGAATTAAGAAGTAGTTAGACCAAGGTTGTTCCCTTTCTCACTAATTAGAGAAGCATTTTTATGGCTAGGGGAACGGCCAAGAGGATCTATTACTACATGGATCGAGTTGCACAGGCAATTATTGAACTAGTTCTTTCCTCTATCCATGATGTTGTAGCTTAAGGACAAAATTTATAATTTTATACAGCTGCAGTTAGAATCTATGTAGGAGGCATAGTTTAGGTTCAAGAGGAAGTTGAGTATCGTGCCCAACCATTGGATATCAGGGAAGAGCTTATTAGAGATATTCTATGATAATGCTCAAATTACACCTCTCTTATGAGAGAGTAAGTGGTTGTTGTCAAATATATAACCCAACTAGGTTGGGGTCGAATCCCATAGGGAATATGGTGTTAATTAAGTTATGTGAAGATTAGTTGACTTTTAATTGCTCGTTTCCGTAAAATAAATAGGGGGATTTGATTCAGTTCACAAATTAATGGTTTCAGTTTAACAAGATGAAATATGTGTAGTAGTATTCAAATTCAGAGAAATAGCAAGCTAGGGTTATGTCCACCTTGTAGTTTTCAATACTTTCTAACTATGGGCTTTATGAATTCATACATGCATCGTGCTTACAGAGAAATGTATTGTATTTAATAACATAATCCTAGTGTTTCTCAACCATCAAGGACTAATTCACTTTAGTTCTCTCGAATCAAAAACGTTTACCAAAACAATACGAAATCTCCAAGTAGTTAATCCTGCTAAGGCATTAACATATGAAATAGGGATTGGAATTCCTATTTTCTTGTCACTACTCTCTTTTTTGAAAAGCAACCTTTCTCTCGAACAAGTTGTGTTTTAAGGCACATCCTCTATGTTTGCAACCACGAGAATTCAAAATAAACGAAGAGAGTATGATGTAAACAAATCAATGCATAGTGAATTCAAAACCCAAAGTAATAGATTATATGCTACAAGGATTCCATAACCCTAACTAATAAAATTATCTACTCATGAATAAAATGAAAAGCATCATAAATATATTCATCATACCAAAAACTAGAAGACAATCTTGGTGTGCGAATACTGAAAACAAGAGAGAAAAATGTTTCTCTCTCTCTCCTCAAGTTAAGCCGCCTTTCTCCTCTCTCAGAATAATACATAATAATAAATAATGAATAAAAATTCAGCAATTAAGTCTTGTAATAATCTCTTCTCTCATAATTTCCTTCTAAGTCCCTGAACTAATTATAAATGACAAATTAGTCTTGGACATAGTTTCTAGGCGCCACATTTGGTCCAGATTGCTACTCTCTCTTCTGTCATATGCCATCCGCATTCCATAGTCCCATTATGTCTTCATCTACCTCATTAATACCTAAAATCATGCTAATCACATCGGTTAGCTCAATTACATAGAAGTAGAGTAAAAACATAAGAAACTAGGCACTTTGTTCTCTAAACTTAGCTAAAATATGGATAAATTATGGTTCTTAGGCGTATAAATACACCTAAGATTATTCTACAGAGCCTTGACCATTAGCTCCAGAGCCATGGAAAACACCATATCTAGAGGTTATTGTAAGAGATTACACTAGGAGGCAGCTTCAGAGATGCTAGATTAGATCTCACTTAATAACCGAGGATGAAAAACTCGAAAGGCTGAGAGGGGATCTGGCACATGTGCTATTGGTGCCTTCTTCAACCAGAAAGTAGTTGATAATTCAGTAGCGTAAGAGATTGTGCTGCTAAGAACTAATCTTGGGTTACTGGAAAAATAGTTTGTTACAACAAGTTTCGTGAAAGTGAACGCAGTAGGAGCATAGGGGTCAACTTTCAAAGCTAATAAGTCAGAATTAGAGGAGGAAGCAAACTATATAGATCATTAGTTGGTTGGTTTCCAAGCCCAAGGACAAGGTAAACAACGTCGAAACTACTATACCGATACAAAAACCATAAAAAGGAGAGAGATGACGACTAGAGGAAGAGGGATGACTACAGAGAGATGGAAGTTTGATACATTCCACCTGGCCAAAGAGATGCAGAATTAAGAATAGAAGAGATGCTGACTAAGATGGTAAGGTGTCAAGAAAATTAGGAGATCAGCCTTAAGGAGATTAAGGCTGACATTTTAGGGTTGACCTAGAAGGTTGAATCCCATTCCAAGATGACTCAGTAGTTAGAGCACCAGTTCGTCCAAATGTCAGCAACTCTAAAATAGAGGAAGCTAGGTACCCTTTTGAGAAACACTATGCAAAATAAAAAAAAACAATGGTTATGTCCTTTCCATTACCACAAGGAGTGGTATGACTACTATCGATCCCCCATTACGTACTTCAGAAGCGTTAATACATGATGAGGCTACTGTTGATAAAACACCTATTATGGAGTCAGAAAAGAGGTAAGTGTTCGGTTGTTGAGTAGGAAAAAAGACAAATTCCAAGACCGACCTAAGTTTTTCCTTAATGTTTGAAGTAAAAAGAGAGGAAGAAAAATTCAAGCAATTCCTTAAGATGTTGAAAGAGTTAAGCTTGAATATTCCTCTTCTTGAGGCGTTGGATCAGATGCCTAGGTATGCCAATTTTATTAAGCAATTGGTTACAAATAAGAAATGAGCTATGATTGAGGATGTTGATGGCTTGCACCACTATAATGCATTCACTACTACGTCTCTGGCCCAGAAAAAGAGTGATCTTGGAGCATTCACTATATCATGTACTATTGGGTCATTCTAATTTGCCAGAGCCTTGTATGACTTATGAGACAACATAAATTTGATGCAACTGGCTATATTCAATAAATTGGGTTTGAACCCTCCGAAACTGACTTTAATGCGACTATTGATGGCTGGCCACACGATGAAAAAACCTATTGGCATTTTGTTTGATGTGATTATGACAGTGGATAACTTTATCCTCCTGGCTAACTTTTCCATTTTGGACTATGAGGTTGATACTGAGACGCCCATCATATTAGAGAGACCATTTATAGTTACAGGTAGAATGATGGTTGACATGGAGAAAAGAGAGGTGAAGTTCAGAGTCAATGGTGAGGAGGACATATTCAGCATCTTAAAATTGATGAAGTATCCAACTGATATGAGAGTGGTGTTGGTGATAGATTGTATTGATGACCTTGAAGGTCACTCTTATGGTTATCTTTACAATTTTTGAGTAATCAAGGTACCTGCGTCATGTTATGATGTTAAATTAAACACTGCATAGGAGACAACCAATGGGCTTGTTGGAAGTTTGAGTAACCAACACATCAACATCGTGTCGCCACGTGAAATTAAGCATTGGGTGGGAGGCAACCCACTATTTTAGTGTTTACATTTTTATTATTTTTATTTAATAGGTTTTTAGCTTATGGAGTCACCTACAATACGATAAGATTGCTACATGCATAAATTTCCAGGTAAGGGGATTGTGTGACTAACCCATCATGGTCACGAGTCCCACACGGGCTAGGTAAGTTGAGCATTAAATTGAAAAGATGATTTTTTTTAGAATGAGAATAGAAAGTTGAGGACTTTGGTACATATTCATACTTTTGGGAATTTCAAATTCACATTATGGGACCATAAGTAGCTGGGAAAATATCAAAATACAAAGTCCAGAATATAGGAAAGCAGGCCAAAATTTTGGGCCCACATTCACCCTGCACATGCAGGTCGTATGTGGCACATGCGCCCCATGGATGGCCTCATATGGCACGCGCATATGGGTGCTACGGGTAGGTTACATGTTGACCCAAATTTTAATTAAATTTTTTGGCCCACCAACACATAATTAAGACCTAGAATAACCTCCCCTTCCCCATCCTTATTTAAACATTTTTAGCCTCAGTCTAACTCATTCAAATCCTCAAAACTTCACTTTTCTCTTTAAATTCAAACTTCCCTCTTAAATCATAAGCTAATCCCGTGCTTAAATAATGACTAAATTGAAACTTGTTTAAGGTACCAACTTATCATAACACACTAAAAACAAGTTCCAACTTGGGTTTTGCTCAATTTCTTCATTGTTAAATTTCAAAATTTCATAAAAAAGGTAACTTTCTCGGCTTCTATTGTTTATGTATTGATTTATTTATTGAATAAACAACTTAATATGTGTATTACCTTGAAAAATATATAGAATCTATCATTTTTGTATGTAGGAGCCTTGAAGTAGCCTATAAGCTTGATGTAGGGACTTGTTTTGAATTAGATTATAAGGTTAGGCCCTAACCAAAAGTTGAACTTGAATGAGTAGCGTAATCTCAAAGGTTGATCATGCTAGCTTTCTTTGAAAATCATGACTCTTGATATGTGTGTGCACATTGGACTTGTTGGGACTTCAAATAGGTTATAGGGGTGTGAAAATTTAGGAAAAATTTAAACTTTTCAAATTTTGAGTTTTTCTTCAACTTTTGCAATACCTTCATTTTATTGGAAACTAATGACTAGTTTTTCAGGTACATATGGAACCAAAATCTTCTAAGAAGAAATAGTTTGAGACATCGAGAATACGGGATGAGTCCCCTAGCCTAGTGGTTCAGTGTAGAAGTACTCGATTGCATGACTTGGAGATACTGCAGATAAGGTAACTCATAGAGTTACTAGAGGACAGGTGGGCCAGTCAGTCAAGGCTATTATATTAGGAACTATGGGACAACCTCTAACTGAGAAATCATAGTGGGGTAGACGACTAGATTTTACTTGACCTAGGTATCAGGCTAAGGCTACTCTAATTGTTCAGATTGAAAAGGCATGTGTAGCTCGACTGAGGATGAAATTAGAACAAAGATCACCTTCATATTATCCTCCACCAATTGATCATGATGATGAGGAGGAGGAAGATTTTGAGTCATCATCATAGAGAGTAGGTCAGGACCCCAATTTGAGGAGGAGTCCCGAGATTCATCCGAGTATACAGAGTAAGAGGAGTCATCAGTACTGCCTAAGCCTGAGGAGGTTAATGACATTCGTGTACAGAAATCAGATGTACCCTAGTCTGAGGAGGATACAAAGCGGTCTTCCCATGAGTCACCAGTACATCAGGGGTAGAGTCCCATACATACCTCGGAGGTACCTCTTAAGGAGCAAATTTTGAGGTGGTGTGTAGAGTGGATATGGGAGATATTTGATATAGACAATCTCATTTCAGAGGTATCCAGGCCCAAAATGTTTATTTATGAGGAGTGATGAATGGATCTATTTGGGTTGAGTCGAGCAACACTACTATAGGCCATTTTTTATCGATATCAGTTAGAGTGGATGACCAGATCACTTGGTTCTTAAAGCCTAACTATGGTGCAAGATTTTTATGCATCCTATCACAACACAATAGTTCTTTTGATACGCTGATCTCCAATCCTGATGAGACACAAAAAGCAACCACAACTTGATTATAACCGTGTGAGAGGGGTCAAAGTTTATCTTTCAGAAGAGACTATACTCCAGATCATTTTTGGTCCAGATTATATCATTCCTACATCTATAGTAGAGTGCGACTATAGATGTAGAGTCACATAAGATCAACACATTATGCGGAGGCTGAGCATAGATGAAAGAGGGTTAAGAGGGCTAGGTAGATAGCCAACTATATTTCACCTTTGGGTGGTGAGACTTCATGAATCGAGGGTCATGGTGTGATAAATAAGGGTATGTTGACATTTGAGGCCTAGTTTTTGTTATTGCTCATCAGATATTTACTATTACCTACCGATTTAGATAATCTGTTGACTTGGGAGGGAGAAACCTTGGTAGCTAGTTTGATGGTTGGATTTGCTATTAATTTTACAACTATCCTTCGATATGAGATCCATGATAGAGCATTTTTGTAGATGATAAATTTTCCATTCCCCTTCTTAATTCATAGGTTATGTAACATCCCGAGTCTGTACTCCAGATGCTACATGGTGCTTATAACCCCAAAGGACCACAAGCTAACCCATGACTGATATTTTCTGTGAGCACTAATTAATATACTGTAATAAATGCAGAAAATGGGCTAAAATGCCATAAGGTTAAAATATCTAAAATACTGCTAAAAATATCAAACTGTAATAATAGTTTATAAAACTGAATACTGCCTAAAAACTAGTCTGAAAATCCCCTAATCTGAAATGGTCAGAAAGTGGAGTTGATGGGACAATCCCCCAATTAACTCCATCTACTGAAATACTGAGTCTACTAAAATAATAAAATAAAAGAATATCCTCGAATGATAA
Source organism: Capsicum pubescens (assembly GCA_030864215.1). Lineage (NCBI taxonomy): Eukaryota > Viridiplantae > Streptophyta > Magnoliopsida > Solanales > Solanaceae > Capsicum > Capsicum pubescens. The sequence goes on along the minus strand of CM061543.1, from coordinate 150,361,068 downwards.
GGGCTCACTGATAAATCTACTATTGGCTGAATCTGAATTTATCTATGCACGGTCGGGAAACTGAGCGTCCGAACCTATAATATAAGATATCATAACGCAAAGAAAGAGTACGCGTCAGTACGTGGAATATACTGGTATGCTAGATGAGGTAAGGCTGAATGCAAGGGTTTGTGTGCATGAAAAATAACTAACTAATTGATATAGAGTAACTGAACATGAGAGTACATGGATAATCTGTAACTGCTATAAATACTGATTATGCGATACTGTGAATATACATGGGTACTGGAACTAAGTTTTTCTAAAGCTAAGTACAAAATTCTGATACTGAGTAACTGATAATTTAAAGTTACTGATAACTAATTTACTTATACTGATTGATTGTATCTGATAGTCTTGAGTCAGTAAAACTAAACTGAGTTCTATTTTGAAGACTGAGACTGAAACCGTGGGAGGTAATCATCTAACCGACATGCCCCAAATAAGATAAGATAATTGAGTTGGGGTCCAATCTATAAACCCAATTGTAAGGGAGGCAATACCATGCCATGGGTAAGGATAACTAAAGAGATACCCTCATCTGGCAGGTACTCTAAGGAGAACAGTGGAACCCTTAACTGGCAGGTTAAAACACCTCATATACCCTTGACTGGAAGGTTTAATGTCTCAACCTACGCTGGCTACGTAGTTCTGGAATACAGGGATTGCTTTTAAGGTCATACCCTCTACTGGCAGGTGAGCCCCCATCCTTGGGTTCACTCGGTGCTAAATCCTACTCCCAACTGAAAGACACTGAACTGATTATACTGAACTGAAATGGACTGATACTGAGATTACTGAGTTTTCCTGAGATCTGTAACTAACTGAGTTCTAATGAGTTCTATAACTGACTGAGAGTAGTACTGATCGTAACATGCTTGAAACTATTCTGTAACTAACTCTGACTCTAGGTAAACAACTAAATTGTTGCGTATTAAATACCCCCATGACTCGATAGCATGAAAAGTAAAGCATAGCATAATCTTGAAAACATAATAATGGCTACTTGATCACAATCCACTCATTGAGACATTTTAGCAAACACTTGTAATTCATTTACTTATACATGAATTGAGAATACATGCTATCATGTTATAATGACACTATTTAATTCACATAGGCATTTTAGCAAACATATGAGGAGCATGCTTAGATCATACAATAATCAACATATATAGTTATCATGGCTACATAAATCAACTTGAAAATTGAAGGGTTTATCATGAAGATCATGTAATTCAACACATAAAATGATTAATTTCATGAAATCTTGTGATTTAATCATGAACTAAAACCCGACAATAACATGAACATGAATTCAATTCAATTCAAACATAGAAGTTCATAATTCAACAATCTTGTAATTTGAAAATGGATTCATGGAATCTATGGGTGAAAGGAACCCATAGATGAACACCTAAGATACCTTGGAATATTTGTTCTTGAGGGTTCATGGAGAAATTCTCGAGATTGACCTTGATTTCTCGGAGCTAGGGTTTGTTTTCTTGAGAGAGAATGCCTTTTTGATTTGGGGAAAAGTTGAATAATGAATGACTTAAAATGTTTTTAGGGATTAAATCCCATATCTGGGCATATAAAAACTATGGGAAAAGACTATTTTAACCCTAGAAGTCTTTTAAATTTTTCATCAAAAATTTCTGAATTGGGCCTTTGGCGCGATGCACCATGATCATGTTGGGCCATTGTAAATTGACTACTGGGAACTGAGGGTTTGGCGCGACGTGGTGGAATCATGGTGCCCTTTTGATTCTGAATTCACCCTTGGCGCGACGTGCCAGGATCGCGATGAAACACTGAAAAATAACAGTTAGGATTTTGGTTGATGGCGCGATGCGGCACAATCGCAGTTCCTTACTGAAAAATGACACTTGCCATTTGGACATGCTCCACAATGTGATACTATCCGAAATGACAGTTTTTAGTGACTGGAAATTAAAATTGCCATAACTTCTTACCCGGTTATCGGATTTAGGCAAATTTTATATCGCTGGAAAGCTAAATGAAATTCCTACAATATGGTAAGCTCTAAACTGAAAATACCGAGTATTTATTTTTTTTATATAAGATGACTCATAGACTGAGAGTTAAGTAAAGCTTGAGAAATACAGGATATTACAATATCTCCCCCTTGGGAACATTCATCCTCGAACGAGACTGATTAAGCTGAGAAATACTAAAAGACTAAGCGGACATACTGAGCAGGCATATCTGATGCATGACTACATGATTAAACTACTGATAAGCTGATTTTTTTATATTGATCATGCACATCTGATGCATGAGTACATGTCTGAACTGATACATAAATGCATGACTGAATATGCAACGGTAATGGATACCAAGTTTATAATTATAACTGAATATGGAACTGAGTAAAGGTAAGGAAAACTGTTACCTTAAGCTAAATCCGAGTTTGCGAAGAAGAGGTAAGGATACTTGGTTTTCATATCTGCTTTTGCTTCCCAAGTAGCTCCCTCAACAGATGGATTATGCCAAAGAACTTTGACTAACGGAACTTTTTGTTCCTCAGTCTGTGAATCTGATGATTGAGGATCTAAACTGGAACCACTTTGAAAGAAAGATCATTTTGAATATTTATGTACTTTAAAGGAACTATGACTGTTGGGTCACCAATGCATTTCTTTAGAAAGGAGACCTGGAATACTGGGTGTATTGAAGCTAGATCTGAAGGCAACTTGAGCACATAACCTACCTTTCCAAAATGACTGAGAATTCTGTAAGGACTGACAAATCAAGGACTGAGCTTTCCATTCTTGCTGAACCTCTTCACCCCCTTCATGGGAGAGATTTTCTAGAACAAAAAATCGTCAATATCAAACTTGAGATCTTTTCTCCTCACATATGCATATGATTTCTGTCGTCTTTAGGCAGCCCTAAGTCTTTCTCTGATCAACTGAATCTTCTCTAAGGCTTCAAAAACTAAGTCAGGCCCTACTACTGTGGCCTCACCTACCTAGAACCAACCTATTGGAGATCTGCATCTCCTACAGTAGAGAGCTTAAAATTGAACCATATGAATACTAGAATAATAGTTGTTATTGTATGCGAACTCGATCAAGGGAAGTGGTCATCCGAACTACCCATAAAATCAACAATACATGCTCTCAACATATCTTCTAGAGTCTGAATGGTCCTTTCTGCTTGACCATCTGTCTGAGGGTGGAAGGCTGTACTGAGATGAACTTAGGTACCAAGACCCTTTTGGAATGCTTTCCACAAATAAGGGGTAAACTGGGTACCTCTATCTGAGATGATAGACACTGGGACTTCGTGTAACTTGACCAACTGTCTGATATAGAGTTTGGCGTAGTCTTCGGCTGAATAGGAAGTATGAACTATCAATAAATGAGCTAATTTAGTCATCCTATCTATGATAACCCATATAGAATCATTCTAATGATGAGTACGAGGCAAACATGTCATAAAGTCCATGTTCACTTTTTCCCATTTCCATGTGGGAATACTGAACTCCTGCATGGACCCACTAGGCTTCTGGTGCTCAATCTTAACTTTCTAACATGTAAAGAACTTAGCTACAAACTCTACAATATCTATCTTTATCCACTCCACCAATATATCTCCTATAAATAGCGGTACATCTTAGTAGCCCCTAGAAGAATAGAGTAGCACACACCATGCGCTTCAGCAAGAATTCATTGCCTCAAGTCATCTACACCAGGTACACATAACCGACCCTGACAACGCATCACACAATCTCCCTCTTGGGAGAAAACCTCCACTTTCTAATCTCTGACTGATTCTTTCAACTTAACTAGAATGGGATCTCTATCCCGCTTTTCCTTCACCTCAGAAACTAGAGATGATTCTGAACCCACATACAACCTTCTACTAAATTGACTAAGAGGACACCTAGTCGGGCAAGCTGATGAGCTTCCCGAGCTAACTTCTTCTTACCATCCTCAATATGAGAAAAACTACCCATAGACAGTCTACTGAGAGCATCAGCCACTACATTGGCCTTCGTCGTATGATAAAGAACATTCATGTCATAGTCTTTCAATAATTCTATCCACCTTCTCTGATGCAAATTCAAATCTTTTTAAGAAAAGACATTTTGAAGGCTTTTGTGATTTGTGAACACATCTACATGCACCTCATACAAGTAATGCCTCCAAATCTTTAAGGCAAATACTACAGTTGCTAACTCCAGATCATGGGTAGGGTAATTCTTATCATGGGGTTTAAGTTGTCTAGAGGTGTAGGCTATGAACTTACCTCTCTACATGAGGACACAACCCAAATCTACTCTAGATACATCACAGTACATAACAAACCTATCTGAACCATCTGGTAGAGTCAAAATTGGAGCTGAGGTGAGTCGAGTCTTCAACTCTTGAAAACTCTTCTCGCAATAATCTAACCACTGAAACTTGACTTTCTTCTGATTTAATTGTACATGGGGGACACAATAAATGAAAACCCTTCAACAATCTGATGGTAATAGCCAGCTAAACCCAAGAAACTCCTGATATCTAATGGAGGGATAGGTCTAGGCCACTTTCTTACTACTTTGGTCTTTTGAGGATCAACTCTAATGCCATCACCGTAAATAATATGACTAAGGAATGCTACTGACCTTATCCAAAATTTGTACTTACTAAATTTGGTGAACAACTGGTGAGTTCTGACAGTCTGAAGTACGATTTTGAGGTGATCAGCATGATCATTCTCGCTACGAGAATAAAAAAGAATGTCATTAATGAAGAATATAATGAACATGTCCAGGTACTACTTGAAAACACAATTTATTAAGTCCATGAAGGCTATGGGGGCATTTGTAAGACCAAATGACATGACTAGAAACTCGAAGTGACCATACCGGGTTCGGAAAGCTATTTTCAAAATGTCACATTCTCTGACTCTGAGCTGATGATAGACTGATCTGAGGTCTATCTTAGAAAAGTAACTAGCACCCTAAAGCTGGTCAAACAAGTCATCGATTCTAGGAAGTGGGTACTTATTCTTGATGGTGACTTTTTTTAACTGATGATAGTCTATACACATTCTAAGAGAACCATCTTTCTTACGTATAAATAAGATTGGTGTGCCCCACGAGGAGACATTGGGTCTAATGAAGCCCTTATATAAGAGATCCTTTAACTGTTCTTTTAGCTCTCTAAGTTCTGTTGTAGCCATTCTGCATGGCAGAATAGATATGGGTTGAGTATCTGGAAGAAGGTCTATTCCGAAGTTAATTTCCTTTTTGGGAGGAACTCCAGGAAGATATTCAGGAAATACATTTGAGAATTCATTTACTACTGGAACTGACTCAAGACTGGGAGTTTCTAAACTAAAGTCCTTGACTCGCACAAGATGATAGACACATCCCTTGGATATCATGTTTCTCGCTCTAAGGTATAAAATTAACTGATCCTTAAGCGCTGTAGTACTACCCATCCATTCAAGGACTGGTTCATTTGGAAACTAAAAATGGACGATTTTGTTTCTACAGTCAACTGAGGCATAGCATGAATGGAGCCCATCCATGTAGAGAATGACATCAAAATCTATCATCTCTAATTCTATTAAGTCTGCTGAAGTGACTTTCTGAGATTTCATAACCAGACAGTTCCTGTATACCCATCGGGCTATGATAGATTGACCTACTAGGGTAGATACTGGGAATGGTTTTTTTAAGAATTATGGTTTGACTTTAAAGTCGACTGCTATATAAGGAGTTACAAAATAAAAAGAAGCTCCTGGGTCTAATAAGGCATAAACATGTAAATGGAAGATCTGTAATATACTAGTGACCACATCAGGAGAATTTTCTTTATCTTATTTGGACTGAAGTGCATAGAGCTTGTTTGGGTGTTTCTCACTTGTGGTACTGGAAGTGACACCCTGCTGATTCGAGCGACCGAACTGAGCTGGGGGACGATTATACTAACCCTGAGAACCTAACTAAGGACAATCTTTGACTCTGTGTCCTGTCTTGCCACACATGAAACAAACATCACTGCCAGCTCTGCGGACACCCTGATGGTTCTTGCCACATGTCTGACAAAGAGGATTGGTTCGAGCACTGCTGACACTACCCTGAGATTTAGATCCTATCTCCCTATCTTTGTTACCATTTCTAAACTTAGGGACTAGAGCACTGGCTGAGGACGAAATTGAAACTGAAGACTTTGGACAAATCTAGGAAGGGTTACCACCCTCTGACTTAGGCTGATTAAAATTGAAACTACCAATTCTAGCTTTCTTATTCTACCTCTCTGTCTTTGATCTTAGCCTCCACTATTTGTTGAGAATGGACCATGAGCCTAGATATGTCCATCTCCTTAATCAACATCGTTATTTTGCACTTCTTAACCATACTATCTGATACCCCAGATACGAACTTGCTTATTCTACACCTACATTCTGCCACTACATAGGGAGCATATTTGGATAACTGAGTAAAATTAAGGGAATAATATTTCACACTCATACTGCCTTGTCTAAGGTTGATGAACTCTAACACTTTGGCCTCTCTCAGCTCTATGGGAAAGAATCTATCTAGGAAGGTAGTAGCAAACTCTTCCCACTCTATGGGCTCTATATCTGTACCTCTATCTACTTTTCACCACTTATACCACATATAAGCTACGTCTTGTAGCTGATAAGAAGCTAGCTCAACACTCTCACTGGAACTCACCCCCATGATGTCTGTGACTTTCTGAACCTGATCGAGGAACTCCTGTGGATCTTCTTCTAACTTGGATCCTGAGAATAGGGGAGGATTCATTTGGGTGAAGTCCCAAATCCTGGCTGTAACAGTATTGGCCACTGGGTTAACCAGAACATAAACTGGCTATTCATTCTAAGCTGCTACTGAATTGGCTAAAGTAGTGAATGCAACTCTGAATTCTGCATGGGAAACATGTTTGTCCAGGGGATTTGCCTGAACGGGCTAGGGTGCTGACTGATTTCTGGTTCTTCTTTTATTAGTCTTTTTGGGAGGCATGTTCTATAAATAAAAGGAAAAAATGGATTACACTAAGAGTTTAACTTGATCTCATGCTCACCGATACGACATGAATACTGAAAGAAGGGAAATTGTTCGTAAAATATCTCATTGCCTCCTGTCCATAAGTGTGGCATGCTACACACCTATGCACAAGACTCTATGTGATACGGCTTTCAGACTTCCTAGGACTCTATTGAATCTTAGGATTTGATACCAAGTTTGTAATGCCCCGAGTCTATACGTTAGATGCTACATAGTTCTTATGACCCTGAAAGACCACAAGCTAACCCATGAATAATATCTTCTATGAGCACTGATTAATAAACTATAATAAATATGGAAAATAGGCTGAAATGCCTTAAGGTTCTAATATCTAAAATACTACTAAAAATATCAAAATATAATAACAATCTATAAAATTAAATACTGCCTAAAAACTAGTCTAAAAAGCCTCTAATCTAAAATTGTCTGAAAGTAGAGTTGACGGGACAATTCCCCAACAAACTCCATCTACTAAAATAATGAGTATACTGAAATAATGAAATAAATATATATCCTCAAATAATGAGGACTCACTCCTAAATCTACTGTTGGCTGAATCAGAATCTCGCTATTCACGATTGGGAACCTGAGCATCCAAACCTATGATATAAGACATCATAGCACAAAAAAGAGTATGCATCCGTACATGGAATATATTGGTATGATAGATGAGGAAAGGATGAATGCAAGGGTTCGTATGCATGAACAATAACTGACTGAATGATATAGAATAACTGAACATGAAAGTACATGGATAATCTATAACTGTTGTAATACTGAGTATGCCATACTGTGAATATACATGGCTACTGTAACTGAGATTTTATGAAGCTAAGTACTAAATTCTGATACTGAGTAACTGATAATCTTAAGTTACTGATAACTAATTTATTGATACTAATTGACTATATCTGACAGTCCTGATTCTGTAAAACTGAACTGAGTTCTATTGTGAAGACTGAGACTAAAACTGTGCGAGGTAATCATCTAACCGACATGCCCCAAATAAGATAAGATAATTGAGTTGGGGTCTAATCTGTAACCCCAATTGGAAGGGAGGAAATACTGTGCCATGGGTAAGGCTAACTAAAGAGATACCCTCATCTGGTAGGTACTCTAAGGAGAATAGTGGAACCCTCAACTGGCAGGTTAAAACACCTCATATACCCTCGATTGGAAGGTTTGATGTCTCAACCTACGCTGGCTACGTAGTTCTGGAATACATGGATTTCTTTTAAGGGTCATACCATCTACTGGTAGGTGATCCCCCATCCTTGGGTTCACTCGGTGTTGAATCCTACTACCAACTGAAAGATACTGAACGGATTATACTGAACTGAAATGGACTGATACTGAGATTACTGAGTTTTCCTGAGATCTGTAACTAACTGAGTTTTAATGAGTTCTATAACTGACTGAGAGTAGTACTGATCGTGACATTCCTGAAACTATTCTGTAACTAACACTGACTCTAGGTAAACAACTAAATTGTCGCGTATTAAATACCCCCAAGACTCGATAGCATGAAAAGTAAAGCATAGCATAATCTTGAAAACATAATAATGGCTACTTGATCACAATCCACTCATTGAGACATTTTAGCAAACACTTGTAATCCATTTACTCATACATGAATAGAGAATACATGCTATCATGTTATAATGACATTATTTCATTCACATAGGCATTTTATCAAACACATGGAGAGCAGGCTTAGATCGTACAATAATCAACACATATAGTTATCATGGCTTTATAAATCAACATGCAAATAGAAGGGTTTATCATGAAGATCATGCAATTCAACACATAAAATGATTAATTTCATAAAAGCTTGTGATTTAATTACGAACTAGAACCCAACAATAACATGAACATTAATTCAATTCAATTCAAACATGGAAGTTTATAATTCAATAATCTTGTAGTTTGCAAAAAAATTCGTGGACTCTGTGGGTGAAAAGAAACCATATATGAACACATAACATACCTTGGAATATTTGTTCTTGAAGTTTCTTAGAGAAATTCTTGAGATTGACCTTGATTTCTTAGAGCTAGGGTTGTTTTCTCGAGAAAGAATGCCTTTTTGATTTGGGAAAATGTTGAATAATGAATGACTTAAAATGTTTTTAGGGATTAAATCCCATATCTAGGCATATAAAAATTATGGGAAAAAATAGTTTTAACCCTGGACGTCTTTTAAAATCTTTGTCAAAATTTTCCAAACTGGGCCCTTGGCACGACGCGCCATGATTACGTCGGGCCACTAGAATTTGATGACTGGGAAATAAGGGCTTTGTATGATGCTGTGGAATTGCGGTGCCCTTTTGATTCTGAATTTCACCCTTGGCATGACGGGCTAGGATCATAATGGAACACTGGAAAATGACAATTAGGATTTTGGTTGATGCTGCGATATGACACAATGGTTGTTCCTCATTGGAAACTGACAATTTCTATTTCGACATGCTCTGCGATATGCTACTGGCCAAAATGACGGTGTTTAGAAACTAAAACTATAAATCGCCATAAATTCTTACCCGGTTATTGAATTTAGGTGAATTTTATGTCGCTGGAAAGCTGACTGAATTTCCTAAAAGATGGTAAGCTCTAAACTAAAAAATACTGAGTATTTCAAAAAATTATATAAAATGACTCATAGACTGTGTGTTAAGTTAAGCTTGAGAAATATGGGGTATTATAGGTTATCTGACAAGGACGGTGTACATGAGATGCCAGGAGTAGATGAGAGGGTATGAGTGAAAACTACTTGTAGACAAAGATTTTAAAGGAATAGATATTTTCATGCCTTTCTAGTACATCTAGTGAGCCTATTGTAGTACCTCGAGCCCTGACTGAGGTTCCATCAGTTTCAACAGAGCTTGGTTACACACATGGAGGTGATGTGGGAGTTCATGTTGATATTAAGATAGGGAAGCAGTGAGAGGCCCCAGATACTAGTACTCACGATAAGGGGACATCATCCACCTATTTATCAACCTCGACTTTGACCTCAGAGTTGGTTGTGGTATTTTTAGATCCTACTCACCCATCCACTACAACTCCTATTATAGGTATGATTACTATATATCAAGAGTTCTTATAGAGTATAGTGGTAATTCAAAGGGCCACTGATGCTCGATTTTGGGTTGTTGAGATCGAGATGATAACTGTATACGAGCAGATGCATTCAGGGGTTCAGACTAGATATGAGAAGGAAAATGCTAGATGGGAGGCCGTATAGAGGGATGCCTTATCTAAGATATGTGCTAATTTACAAACACATCTTAATGAATTTGAGAGATGGTTTATAACCCAATTTATAGAGACAGAGGTGACAGATATAGCCAAAAAAAGGAAGGAGATAGATATAATACGAGTAGATATATGCTCTCTCACAAAAACCCACATAGTAGCTACTCTTTCAGACAAACCTCCAGTGGTCTAGATATCACTTCCACAGGCACCCAAAAATTTTGATTTCTTCACAGAGAACGGTGAGAAGATCCCGATAGTTGGTTCCAAGAGATGTCATATCAGAGACTTGTAAGATCCTAATATTCCATATGATCCGACCATTTAAAAGTCCATAGATGATTCGATGGATTCCGTAGTTATTGATAGGAAGAGGTGTGCAGTGATAGTAGCAGGTGCATCTTCTAATAGTGCACCGCAACCTCCACCACAAGAATAAGTGGATCCTAGATCAAATAAAGCAAAATTCAATAGATGGCACACCGAGATCTTACCTGTGATAGTAGCATCAAAAGACTCAGCCTCGAGTTTAGAAGGTATGACATACAACTAACCACACTCGCCATTTGGCTAGGATCCTAAATGATCTCATGTCCTACCTACCTGAGAACCTTCATGAGAACCTTGGGGACCACCCATACTACCATTCATACCACCTCTAGCTGGGGCAGAACTTCCCAAATTAGTGAAGTACTCTGAACTGAAAGAACCATCACTCCACGGCTAAGGCATTCTCTCGAGAAGTGATTAAAAGCTTCATAACCATAAAATGCCCAAGGAATTTTACTAAAACCAGAAGATTTGATTGACCTAAATAACCACCATGACTAGAATAACCAAAAGATGAACCTCTCAAAGACTGACCACTACCCTGGACAAAATGATTACTAAAAGTAGACTGGCCTCCATCGGTAATCTGAAGTATGGCATAAACTGGTCTACTAGATTGACCTTGATACTAATATAGCTAATACAGAGGGTACCTACCCTAAGAAACACTTCCTATGAACCGTGAGCTACTACAGCTCCCACTAAAACTACCCTGATATTGTGGCCTCTTATTACTTCCCCCTTAGGCCATGCAATATATCTCCTCCATAATTTGAGCATGATCAAAAACCTCAACAAAACACATATCCACACCAACGAAATTCTATATAGATATACGAAGAAGAAGTCTCAATCCCCAAACAAAGCAACAAACCCTCTCATACTCAATAGTCAAAATAGAAGTGGCATGCCTAGCCAACTTACGAAATTGAGCCTTGTACTCCAGAACAATCATAGAGCCCTACTTTAACCTCAAGAACTGATTTCTCAAACGATCCTTAAGGCCACGAGGAATATACTTCTCTGAGAAAATCTTAGAAAACTGAGTCCATGTCAATGTGGGAGATCCAATTAGCCTAGAATCAAGATAACCTCTCCAAAAATGTCTAGTTTCTAAGTTCAACTAAAAAGACGTGTAATCCACACCATGAGTCTTAACTAGGCCTAAATTTTGGAGCTTATCCTCACAAGCAATCAAGAAGTCATACACATCCTTGTCTGGTGCACCAAAAATCCTAGGTGGATCCATTCATGAGAATCTACCCAACATCTTATACTCATCAACAAACATAACATGTTAGGCAACTAATGGCTTAACAACTACTGGTTGAGTAACTACCGGTGCAGGAGGGACCTAAACTCTAGAGTCGTAGCTACAAGTTGTGTCGCTGCCTCAGTACCACTCTGATTTGTAGACTATTCATATCAAATGGTGTATCAACAACTAATCCCAAAAGCTGAACCAAAGCATTCGTGAGCACTGAAGAGGAAATAAATCCCGACGAAGCCTAGGTTGGTCCCTAGCCTAACACTAGCTAAGATGGAAGATTCTCTTGCTCAAGAGCAGGGATAAGGTCTGGTGAAGGCACCCTATCCTGTACCTTATCTAGGGACATATCCCTAGGATTTCCACAATATCTAGGTCATCCATGAACAATGGTAAGATCCCTAGGCCCAGTCTCAGAACCCTCATCTCATGTAGCGGTACCACATGTCCTAGCTATCTATGAAAAAGTGAAAAAAAAGGAATGCTTTAGAAAGTAACTCATACTCTCAGCACAAAATGTGTAAAAGAAGTGAAGAACTCCTAATAATGTCCTACAACCTATTGAAGATAAGAAACAAACGTCATCATTCTTATTTATGGGACTCTACTAGACACTTGTTCTTATACCAATAAAACTAGTGAAACTTGGTTGTGATACTAATTTGTCATGACCCAATTTACGTGTTATGATGGAACCTACTTTATCATGCTAGTAGTAAGCAAAATTGTAGACTAGATCTCTAAGTAAAGGGCTAACTTGGTGAAAAATGGCCTAATAGCCAAAAATCAACATTTGAGCACTTAAACAACAATAAAGCAGTCATAATAGTCTAATATATAAATAAAAGATCAACAATCAACCTACGACCGAGTAGTGTCGATACAAGAGCTACTACAATAAAACATAAGTTCTGAAATAGTCAAATACAATCTGTATCAATAAATAAAAGACTAGATATGGATAATAGAAGGAAAAAGGGCATAGTCAACTCCAAGAGCTCACCCAATCTCCAAAATCAACCTAGCATGACCTTCACATTAGGGATGGATACTAGTACTCGGATCTGCATAAAAAAGGTATAGAAGTGTAGTATGAGTACCAAAACCATGGGTACTCAGTAGGCATAATCGATCGACTGAGTTAAATCATGATATAAATATGATAATATACAAGATAAAATAAGTTAAGTCAATGTAATAGGGCAAATCTGAAAATAAGCTCTAACACTGTTGTGCATAAAAAAAAAATCAAGAAGAGTAGCATAAAGATCATAAAACTATAACTAATAAATTGGCCCCCTATAAGCCAAAATGTGCAGAAAAATAAATAACCCAACGCGGGCCACCATAAGCTCAAAGGGTACAATCAAAGGAAAATAAATGATCTAAGATCAATAACTTTATCGAATATTAACTATAACTATCAAAACATCCATATCATATCATATCATACCCAAATCATAATTCCAAACTCAAACCAAAATCATATTATTCTCATCATAACATCCCCAATAATATCAACCTCACAACATTATTTGTTGTACTTGCACCGGAACTCATAGTATCAATATCATTATTAATTATCGGACTTAAACTGAAACTCATATTATTAATATCATTATTAATTGTCGAACTAGAATTAAAACTCATATAAATAGATGATATCAATAAATCATACCGATAAATCATATCAATAAACTATATCATTAAACTATATCAATAAACTATATCAATAAACCACTGTATTTTATCTAAAATTAGTACCAACTCCTAATTACCAAACTAGCATAATCATTAAGTTATTAATCTCCTCAAATTCCCTAAAATAAGCATTAATAAAGGTATAACACGCATATAAAGGGATACAAAAGATAACATAAGTCTTATGTGTCTACTTATTATGCCTCGTGGTTAGAGTTATCTTGGGATTCCTTATCTATGCCATTATGTGTATCTACTCTCGTGGGTGATTTTTTAGTACTGAATTAAGTTTATAGATTATGTGTTGTGACTGTTCGAGAGTTTGATACTCAGAAAGATCTTATTATGTTAGATATGGTGGATTTTGATGTGACTCTAGGCATAGACTGGTTATCCCATTATCATGCGGTCCTGGATTGTTTTACCAAGACTGTTACCTTAGCCATGCCTAATGTACCCCTGTTTATATGGCAGGAAGGTATTAGATGCGAGCCAATAGGCATTATTTCTTATATTTGAGCTAAGAGAATTATTTCAAGGGGTTGTGAGTCTTACCTTGCTTATACTTATAATGTTAGTGTGGAGAGTCCATTGCTTGATTCTATTCTTATAGTTAGTAAGTTTCTTGATATTTTCCCTACCGATCTACCTTGTCTTCCTCATGAGCATCATATAAAGTTTGTTATTGATCTTGAGATAGGAACCCGACCTATTTCTATGTCACCTTGCTATATGGCTCTTGCCGAGCTTAAGAAGATAAATTCTCTACTTTAGGATCTTCTTGGTAAGGATTTCATTAGATCGAGTGTGTAAGGATTTCATTAGATCAAGTGTGTCTTCTTAAGAAGTTCCTGTGTTATTTGTGAAGAAGAAAGATGGTTCCATTCATATATGTATTGATTATAGGTAGCTTAATAAGGTGACGATAAAGAATCGGTATACTATGCCTCACATTGATAATTTGCTTGACCAGCTTTAGGGATCAACCATATTCTCGGGTTTGGTTACCATAAGTTGAGGATTCGGGCTGAGGATATCCATAAGACAGTATTTAGTACCCATTATGGTCATTATGAGTTTCCAGTAATGTCCTTTGGGTTGACCAAATCCCCAACTACGTTTATAAATTTGATGAATCATATGTTCAGACCTTATTTGGATTCTTTTATGATTATGTTCATCGATGACATCCTTATATAGTCCAGGAGTAGAGAGGAGCATATGTAGCATTTGAGGATTATGCTCCAGACTTTGAGAAAATATATGTGTTTTGCCAAATTCTCTAAGTTTGAATTTCGGCTTGAGTTAGTGGCATTCCTTGGGCATGTGGTGTCTAAGAATGGTAATATGGTAGACCCAACAAAGATTGAGGCTATTCATGATTGGAACAGGCCTAATTCTCCATCTGAGGTTTGTAGCTTTCTTGGTTTGGCTGATTACTATAGGCGATTTGTTGAGAGTTTTGCCTCTATTGCAATACTAATTACTAGATTGAATCGATAAGAGGATCCTTTCCAATGGTTCGAGAAGTGTGAGTCAAGCTTTGGAAAGCTCAAGGGATGTCTTACTTCAGCCCCTATTTTGGCTTTTCCTATTGAGGGTGAGGGATTCACTGTGTGTTATGATACTTTTGGTATTGGTTTGAGTTGTATGTTGATACAACAAGGTTGAGTTATTTCTTATACATCAAGATAGATGAAGATGCATGAGTACAACTACCTCACTCAGGATTTAAAGTTGGAGGTGGTAGTTTTCGCACTTAAGATTTGGAAAGTATTATCTTTATGGTGTGCATTGTGAGATCTTCACAGATCATCATAGTATTTTGCATCTTATGACCCAGAGAGAGCTTAATTCTAGACAACGTAGATATATGGATTTTTTTAAGGATTATGATAACTTTATCTTGTATCATCTGGGAAAGGCAAATGAGGTAGTGAACACCTTGAGCTGAAAGGAGATAAGTATGGGTAGCATGACTTGTATTTCAATTTCATAGAGGTCGTTGACTTGGGATATTCAGTCCTTAGCCAACTTGATAGTACGACTTGACATTCTGACCCTACAAAGATTCTTTCTAGTTTGAGGAGAGGTCTTCGCTATTTGAGTAGATTCAGAGTCGTAAGTTTGAGGATAAAAAAGTTTTCATCATTTATGACTAGTTTTATGAGTGGTGAGTCCAAGAGGGATACTATGGATTATGAGGGTGTTTTGAGGCTTAATAGTTATATTTGCATCCCAAGGGTTAATGAATTGATCAAATCAATTTTGCGTGATGCTCACAAATCTAAATTTTCCATTCACACAAGTACAACCAAGATGTATAAAAATTTGAGGCAACATTATTGGTGGAGTGGTACCAAGAGGGATGTGGTAGACTTTGTAGCTCATTGCC
Source organism: Capsicum pubescens (assembly GCA_030864215.1). Lineage (NCBI taxonomy): Eukaryota > Viridiplantae > Streptophyta > Magnoliopsida > Solanales > Solanaceae > Capsicum > Capsicum pubescens. The sequence goes on along the minus strand of CM061543.1, from coordinate 150,345,024 downwards.
TATGTTTTTCATAGGTGAATGACGAGCATCGAAGACCCGGGTGGCTTGATTTAGAGATTACCCATTTTTAAGTGGAAGTAGGAGTGGATTACCATAGACTTTGTTATTTTATCTCATACTTCTCGTGGTTCTACTATTTTTTGGTACGTTGTGTATCGGTTGACCAAGTTAGTTTATTTTATTCCTATTCAGATGTCTTTCAGTGCTGAGAGTTGGCTCATATCTATGTTAGTGAGATAGTCCATTTTCATAGTCTTCCTATATCTATCATTTAAGAATAAGGCTTTGTATTTCCTTTTATCTTTTGAAGAGATTTTTAGGAGGAGTTGGTGACTAAGGTGGATCTTAGTATACCCTACCATCCTTAGACGACGGACAGTTAGAGCAGACTATTCAGTTTTTTGAGGATATGTTTTGAGCCTGTGTTATGGATTTTGGAGGTCAGTGGGAGAAACACTTAGCTTTGGTAGAGTTCACATATAATAATAACTACCATTCGAGTATTGATATGGTGCCTTTTAAGTTTTTTTATGGTAGGCCATGTTGTTCCCCGATTTATGGTTTGTGACTTCTGAGATTGGACCTCATAGAACTGACTTTCTTCAGGAATCGTTAGATAGAGTCAAGGTGATTCAGGATAGGTTTAGGGAAGCTCAGGGTAGGCAGAAGGCTTATGCGGATCGTAGACTTTGTTCCTTGAGATTTGGAGTTGGTGATCGAGTATTTCTTTGAGTATCGCCCATGAAAGTTGTAATGAGGTTGGAAAGGAAAGGTGAGATTAGATCTAGATATGTTGGACACTTTGAGATTCTTTGCACAGTTGGTGAGGTGTATCATGATTTAGCCTTACTCCCAGATTTTGCTGTTGTCCATCCAGTTTTCCATGTTTCTATGTTGTGGCGATACATTCTTTATCCGTCCTATATGCTTAGATGGAACTCAGTTCAGCTGGATGAATGGTTGACCTTCGTAGAGGAGCCAGTGCTCATATTGGCTAGTGATTTCAACAGGTTTTGCACTAGATAAATTCCAGTAGTTAAGTTTTAGTTGAAGCACCGCCCAGTAGAGGAGGCTATTTGCGAGATCAAGAGCTAGATGCGCACCTAGTATCCTTACCTATTTGAGGCTTTAGGTAAATCCTAATCCCTTATTTTTACCTATTTTTGCCATTTAGAGCTCCATATAGGTGCCCAAGTCATTTATGACTTAAGGGAACTGGTAGTTCAGTTACCAACTAGTTCATTTAGTTTTAAAGCCAATTTCCTATTTTGAAGTCTTTACAGGTTCAAATTGGCTATTGGGCAAAAAATTCTATCAAACAACCTCGTATGCCAATTCCGACAATTCCAACAACTTTGGAACATTAATTTTAGGCTAGGTGGACCCTTGGTTTGGGTCCCTAGGCATTATGACTCATTTTGGACTATTGACCGAAAGTTAAAAAATAGCACGTTAGTATGGGACCCACTTTTCATCGAAACAACCTCGGATGGAAATTTTGACTATGCCACTGAGTTTGAAACGTCAAATTTGATTGGGTATCATAGTTCGTTTATGTATACAGAATTCTGGATGAATCTCGAGGGGTTGGTGGAGACTTGGAAAATTCCAAGTCTCAATTGGAGTTGGTGAATCATGTATGCAACCAGCCGGTCGCTTAAGCTACCTGACATTGACCCACTAGTATTGCTTAAGCAAGGTTTTGATTTTGTATGTGAGATCCTCTTAAGCGACACCAATGTCACTTACGTGACATATGTTAAGGCCGCCAGTGTCGCGAAAGCGACACCCGTATACCTGGGAAGGGTATAAAAATCCCACTTAACCCGATTTTCCCCATTTTCATACATTCTCAAGAAAACTTGAGAGAATCATTTGTGGGTGATTTAGGAGCTTTGGTGAAGTTAATTTACGTGTCTCTTCTTCATATTTCTGGTAATCTTCCACTAATTTTTTGGTTTAATTCTCCATCTTTTTCTGAAAGCCCTAAAATCTTGGTGGCTTGATTATAACACCATTAGAACTCGGAATTCATCTATTTTGAGGATAAATATCCCTTGAGCATAGAGGTACCTTGTTTTGGTTTAAAGAATGTGATTTCCTAAATGGGCCCCACATGGAATTTTTATGTAATTTTGGACCCAAAGTACAATAGTGCAATATAGGTATCATTGTTCTCATTTTAATGAATAGATTGTGATTTTGATAGTGTGGCACCTTATGGAAACTTCTTAAGAGGAGGAATTAGTGGTTTAGCGGATTCTTCAATATCCCAGGTAGGCTAGGTTTACCTTTTTCATAGATTGAGCTAATTCGTAGTATAATTATGATATTATTCTAGATATGGGATGAAATTTAGGTATTGGAAGCATGATTGGTATGATTAGTCTTATTTGGACTGTTCGGCTATCTTGAAATCATAATTTAGGTGAAATTAACTAAGTTGCTCTTGTTCTAGGAAGAATTGCTACCTTAGGGATAATTATGGCTTATTTAACAACTAGAAGTGAATTCTGATATCTTAGCCTAGTCTAGAGTAAAATTTGCCTAAAAAAGAATTTCGGGGATTAAAAGTGGGCCCCTTTGGCTCACCGTAGACAAGATTTTTGTTAGATTTTGTATACTTCTATACGCATGTTGTACCCTTATTAATGCTATTTTTAGGGAATTAAATAAGATTAAATACTTAATGATTATGCTAGTTTGGTAAGTGGGAGTTGGTCTATTTTCGGGTAAAATCCGATGGTTTATTAATATGGTTTATTGGTATGGTTTATTAATATGGTCTATTTGTATGTGTTTCGATTTGAGTTTGAAAATTAATGATGATATTGATAATATGAGTTCCAATTCAAGTCCAACAATTGATGATTATATTAATACTATGAGTTCCAATTCAAGTCCGACAAATGATGTTGATACTATTGGGGATGTTATGATGAGAATGATATGAGTTGTAGTTTGAGTCCAACATTAAGAGTTGTCTATGATATGATATGGTGTAAATGGTTTGATGGTTATACTTGATATTAGTTAAAGTTATGGATATTTGATTGTTTATTTTCATTTGATTATACCCTCTGGGCTTATGGAGGCCTAAATTGGGTTTTTACTTTTCCTCACTTATTGGCTTATGGGGAGCCAATTTAGTAGTTATAATTGTGTGATTTTTATGCTTCTCTTCTGGGTTATTTATTTACTTATCACAAGAGTGTTGGAGCTTATTTCTAGGTTTTCCCTATTACCTTGACTTAGCTTATTTTATCTTATATCTTATCATATTTATATCATAATTTAGCTCAGTTGGAAAATGATGCCCATTGAGTACCCATGATTTTGGTACTTATACTACATTTTGTACCCTTTTGGTGCAGTTTTGAGTACTAGTAGCCACCGCTGGCATGACACTCGTACTAGGTTGATATTGAAGATTGGGTGAGCTCATGGAGTCGGAGTTGCCATTTTTTCTTCTATTATTTATATCTACTCTTTTATTTTCCAAGATGGATTGTATTGTACTATTCCAATACTTATGTTTCAATTGTAGTAGATCTTGTTTCGACAATACTAGGTTGTGGGTTGATTGTTGATCTTTTATCTATCTATTAGACTATTATGACTGTTTTATTATTGTTTAAGTCCTTAAATGTTGATTTTCAGCTTTTCGGCCATTTTCCACCAAGTTGGCCCATTGCTTAAAGGTTCGAGTTATGGCTTGGCTTACCTACATGTGGGATGTAGTAGGTTCCATCATGACTCATAAATCGGGTTGTGACATATACAGAATGTGCAGTTTATGCACCATAGAAAAATACATAAATCAAACAAGGGAAACCTTACCATTTCATTACACAAAACTGACAAGGTTCATTATAGAGCTAACAATTTCAACCCCTTACAACATAGCAAAAATAAGGACACTAATAGTTTATGGAAGCCATTTTGTTTCTCTTTTCAAGTACATGAATTCAAATAGAACACTATCACCTAAAATACATACACATATGAGAGTAGCCAAAAGTTGTTTATCCCTTTTCTTGGACTTAATCAACTTGGTCTACCATTTTTTCTCATTTGTCTTCATCTTCATCAAATCATGTTCGAAATTATCCAGCTGGAACTCTATTTTGTTCATTTCTAGTTTTCTCTCTACAGTTTTGGTTTTCCTAGTAGTTTTGTCATCAATTATTTTTTGTTCGTAAATTGTACATTTTGCAAGACATTCAACTCTTTCCCCAAGCTCCCCAATTCATCCCAATAGTTTAGGACTAATAAATTTGGACCTTGTATCAATATAGTCATCTTCCAAAGCTAGAAATCACATGATATAGCATTCTAAAATGAAAGCAATCAAATTTGTATGCACTATTCAAGATCAATGTTTGAATAAAATTCACTTACCCCATAATAAGGACAACTCCAATATCTTCTACCGAATTTCTTGAGGTCCATGAAGTCATCAAAGGCCATTGAACCTCTTCCAACTCATGATGTTCTTCTTTGTTAGAATGCCTACTCAAGCTTATCTTAGCCATTAAACTACCTTTATTAGCCAAAACAATACCATGCTCAATCATGAAAAAATTAATCAAAATTTGAAGAATAACTTGAGGGAAGAAACAATTTTCAAAATTTGAAAACATTTAAGAGAAAAGAACACGATACTTTCTCGCAATATAGTAAGAAATCAAATGAGTAAAAGGATTTACTTTCCAATTCTTCAAAGAAACGAGCTCATCTTATGTCACATGTGAATTCTTTGTGTGGGTGAGTAAAATTTTATTCTTACACCCATTCTTATGATAAATTGCATATTAGTAAGTGAATATCGGTGACTCTATTGTGGTGAGGGTGAATGTTTGATGATGGTTAGGTGACTTGTATGATTTCTTTGATAAGAAATATGCATGAGTTTTCAAAATTGTCAACGTCAATTCATGAGATTTGAAAGTTTTGAACTAGTGTTCATGAATTTTCAAGTGTAATGTGTCATTATTATTGAGTATTTATATGTTGATTTACATTTTTAGAGTATTTATGGTGCATTTGAGACAAGTTAAGAGTCAAAATGAACAAATAGAGTTTAAACGACAAAACTAGTTGTGTTAGCTTGAGCTATGAATGTTGTAGTGTACTTTGATGAGCTCTATTTTGTTGTATAGACTAATTATTGTTATATTATTTTGTATAATACCATTTAAGATATTTTTCAAGCTAATTTAATCCTACAAACAAGTCATAAGAAGTGGGGAAAAAGATGCAAACATAGGCCAAGATAGGAGCTAAAAAGGAGCAAAATCACACCTTCGTGGAGTTGCCTTGTGTCGCACCCCCAAAATCAAGGTATGGTCTGTGATACACACACCATATTTAGAGGTCAAATTGACTCACACTTTCTTTTTGTGGGAACCACACCCCCTAAATTATTTATTTTGCCTTGCAGCGCAACCCCTCTCTCGGGACGTCTAAAAGTTTAACTTCTATGTCTGTGAGGGGTAATATTGTAAATGCATATATTTCGTGTTGGGCAGCCTATGGACGACTTAAAACACTATAAAAGGAGTACTTATTCATAATTACACCCCACTTTTTGAAGAACACAAGATTACAGAGAACAGAAGGCATCTAAGGGTTCTACACTAGAGTTCTTTCCTCTTTACTTTAGTTTTCATGTAGTTCTTACATATTGATTCCATTATTGTAATTATTTGAAATACTATGAGTGGATAAACACCCTTATTATAGGGTTAATTCTATGAACGTGAATGTGTAATTATGTTTTGATTAATGGTTTATATGTTTATCAAGTGTGTGATTATTCTAGTGTTGTTGGTTTGCTATTCTAAAACGTAATGAAATTTAGGATAGATATAAGTCCCAAAATGATATAACCATAGGAGTGGAGGGACTAAATGACCAATGTATGGAGTTCGGATTATGTCTTTAATTATTAGATACTAATTTTTAAAGGTTGATTTATGTTTAAGGTAGAGTTCTACCTATACACCCTACTTGGTTAATGAAATGGGAAGATAGCTTAATGCATCCAAATTAAAGACTCACATCCCCCCTCAGTGATGTAGTTGTGTGATAAATTTGTGTATATGACATAATTGTTGAAAATTATCCAGTAATACTATCAACCCCATAAATCAATAATCACAATAAACACCAACACTGAGTAGAAACCATAGCTAGGCATGAATGTGATGTAAATGCCTCAACACTGAAAATCTCCACATATTTTTTATAATCCAAACTTCACATATTTAATTTATAAAAAATATAAATCAACTCTTAATTGGTTACAGCTTTCTCTTTTTTTATCTTATTAGTAACATTTGAATTAGATTACTTGCTAAGCACAAAGTCCCTGTGGTATCGATATTCGACTCAAAAAGGCCACTTTATTTCTTGCATGACCATATACACTTGCATGTATGGTAGGATGCATCACACATCCATATACGCTATTAAAATTATGATAATTGAGTTTATCGTGGAAAGTAGAAAAAAGAAAGCCCACGAGAAAGGTGCCTTGGTGATTGATATGACCTTCGGTGAGAGTGGTGTCAGCCATCCAACTGTTATACATGCTCCAGGTTCTACAAAACTTTAGTCTACTCATGTGACTTGTACTTCTTCCCCAACTATGGACCCATCTCTACACTAATCTTAACCTAGTGGCCCCACTCATCAGCCTTCCTCTGCAGTGGGTTCCTCGAGAGCCCCATTGACCCAAGCTAACATTATTAGGATGGGGAGATGACTAATTTAGGAGATACTAGGTCAGCCAAATTTGAGAGAGATATTTTGGGTAAGATTGATAGTGCTCTAAGAGTCACTATAGGCCTGGTACATAATGAGATATGTAGCATTAGGGAGACCTTGATGCATTTCAAGAAGAATTTGGATGAGTTAAGTGCCCCTCAATAGTCTATTCCTTCAGTGATTATTGCCATTATATAGGGTGAGTTAGCATCACTTTGAACGAATGTGGATGAGTTCTAATTTCTATATGTTATGCATTTATGGGGAGCTTCATCTAAAATTCCAGCCCTAGAGCATGCACCTATTTTTGAGACTGTACAAGTGATGGAGGAAGAGGGTGGTGATTCAGACCATGCTTCAGATGATACAATTGCTAGTGTTTAGATTTATAGTTTCTTTAAGTAGTTAGGCCATAATGGTATATTGATTAATTGATAGATAGTAACTCATACTAATTGGCCGATGTCTAAGGATTCTATACTTGCTTCCACCATGGAGAGGTCGGTCCATAAGACTTCACTAATCGGTACCTCCAGGTTAGTTGATGATGTTGTACCTTATACACCCTTTCAGATAAATGGAGTTAAGTGGAACACTGATGTACAAACATTGGCCACTTTGGTAATCTGGTTGTTGCCTCAGGCTTGTCCACATTCAAGGGGACTCCACCCCCTCCTCTCTCTTTATTTTTTTTAGTCCTATTGGATTGAGGACAATGCACACTTTATATTTAGTGGTGGGGTGTTATTTATTTAGATTTTTAATATTGGTTCTTGGTTCTGGTTCTGGGTGTTGGTAGTTTTGGATAATTTTATACTTTTATTTTTGTTGGTTTTGGTGCATGATTCGACATTTGATATTCATTTTTATTTTTCATTCGTGTCGTGATATTTAGATAATGGTGCTTTGGATTTTATTTTATATGTTGATGTCTTGGATTCTATTTTGAGCTGTGTTGTATGTTTTTTATCTCTTTATTATTTCATTTTTATTTTTGATTAGTAGTTTAAGTACTTTTTAAATAAATATTCATTTTAGTATGCATTCGAAAGAGGGAAGTGTACTAGCAATAGAACACTTTGACTCAAATGGTACACTTGGATAGATGTACCACACATGTAATTCTTGAATCTTATTTTTATTGTGAGGTTGATTAATCTTTGTTCAAAACATGCAAATTTTTCTAATTTTCCCATGGGCATAGTAAATCTAGTTGGGCTCATATTTTTATGAAAACACTTATCTTATTTTGGCCATTTGGATACTTTCTCTAATATTTTATATGAATGTGGCACATTAATCGAGTTAAACTATCTCGAGTATTGTCATGACACGATGTAAACGTCCTGATGGAACCATCTTTATCCCACTAGTAAGTAAGCCAAACCATAGTCCGAAGCTATAAGCAATGGGCTAATTTGGTGAAAAATGGTCCAAAAGCCGGAAATCAATAATTTAAGACATAAAAATAATAAAGCAATAAAGATAGTCTATAAGATAGATAAAACATCAACAACCATCTCATTACCTAGTAGTATTGGTACAAGAGTTACTACAAAAGGTACATAAGTTCTAAAATAGTCAATTACAATCTGTGTCGGATAATGAAAGACTAGACATAGATAATAGAAGAAAAAAGGGGCAACTCCGACTCTGAGATCTCACCCTATCTCCAAAATAAACTCAACGTGATTGACATATCAGCGACAGCTACCAGTACTCAGATCTGCACCAAAAAGGTACAAAAGTGTAGCATGAGTACCAAAACCATGGTTACCTAGTAGGAATCATCAATCGACTTAGCTAAATCATGATATATAAATGATAAAGATGCTTGATAAATAAGCTCAGTCAAGGTAAAAAGGAAAACCTAGAAATAAGCTCCAACACTGTAAATAAATTATCAGAACAAACATAACTGAAAGAAAATATAATAATACTTAATCCCGGCCCCTATAAGCCAGTAAGTGTAGAAAAGTAAATAATCCAACGTGGCCCCCATATACCCGGAGGGTATAAAAAAAGGAGGGTAAATAAAAAAATATCCATAAATTTACCAAATATCAAGCCATAACCACGAATCGATCTATACCTTATCACATCATAAATAAACTCTCAATTCTGGACTCAAATCAGAACTTAATATCATCATCCACATTATCATCATTTGTCAGATCTGAAATAGAACTCATGTCATCAATAACATCATCAATTGTCAGACTTGAACCAAAACTCAGTATCAATAAACCATCGAGTTTTGCTCAAAACTAGCATTAACTCCTAAGTACAGAAATATGATAATCATTAATTATCTAATCTTCTTAATGTACCAAAAGATGCATTTTAAAGGGTATTATATGCATATGGAAGTCTACAAAAGCTAACACAAATCTTGACCTAAGATAGGCTGGAGGGGCCCATGTAGGATCACCAAATCCATTCTAAGGCAAATTCTACCCTAGATTAGGCTAAGGTATCTAAATTAACTTCTTGTTTTTATACAAGCCACAATTATCCCTAAGATAGAAATTCTACCTAAATAAAAAAACAACTAAGTCAATTCCACCTAAATTATAGTTCATTAATAGGCTAATCAATCTAAATAATACTAATTATACCAATCGTACCTCTAATACCTAAATCCCATCTTATATCAAGCATAATATAATAACTATACTACTAATTAGCTCAATCTATGAAGAAGGTAAACCTAGCCTACCTGGACTCTAAAAAAGTCCCAAAGAACTCGCTAAACTGATGATTTTCCTTTCTGAGAAGCTTCCACAAGATGCCACGCTATCAAAATCACAATTAACTTATCAAAACGAGAACAATGATAAACATATTTCATTATTATGCTTTGGGTCCAAAATCATGTAAGAACCCCATGTGAGGCCCTCTTGTAAAATTGCACTTTCAAAACTGATAATATGTATCTTTATGCTCAAGCAACATTTACCCTAAAAAGTGTGAATTTTGAGTTCTAATGGTGCAACAATAAACACACCAATATTGTAAGGATTATGGAAAAAAATGAAGGATTTAATCATGAAATTGGTGAAAGATTACCATGAATTCGGAGAAAAAATACCTAATTTAAGTTCACGAACACTCTAAAATCACCCACCAATGATTCTCCCAAGTTTTTACACTTTTTAAGGCTCTAATATCTTGGAAATGGGTAAAAATGGGGGAAAATGAACTAATTGGGGTTTTTATATGCACCAGGTGCTGCTATAGCGAGATTTAGGTTGCTTTATCAGTCAGCACTAAAGTGCCCAGGTTGCCACTAAAGCGGTACCTGTCCATAATGCCAGGCTACTAAAGCGAGCCCTGGGCTGCTTTAGCGGTAGGCGCTAAAGCACCTAGGTGAATGCTAAAGCGGTATCTGTTGGTTGTTCTTGGGATGATAAAGCTCCCAAAGGGGACACTAATATGCTCTCTACAAAATATCCTAAAGGGTCGTATTAGAAGTCACACAAGATTTCATGCACCAGATGGGGACTTGGAAATTTTTTGAGTCTTCGTCGACCCCTCGGGATTCATCTGGAATCCCGTATATGCATACAAGATATCCTACCCTATCAAATTCAACATTCCAGACTCAATGGCATAGTCCAAATTTGAATCCAAGGTTGTTTTAATAAAATGTGGGTCCTATTCCCATGTTTCATTTTTCATAGCTTTTGGCTAATAACCCAAAATGAGTCTGGAAGCCTTCAGACCCAAACCAAGGCTCCACCTAGCCTATAATTAACATTTTGGAGCTATTAGAACTATAAGAATTGGAATGCAAGGATGTTAGACTGATGTTTATTCCCAATAGTAAATTTTAAGTAGCGAAGACTTCAAAATAGAGAATTACCTCTAAAAACCAAACAAACTACCCGGTAACCAAATTATCAGTTCCAATAAGTCATAAATGATTTCAGTCAGCTATAGGAAAGCTGTAATGGCATAATTAGTTTTGTAATGGTAGCAAAACTCTCAACGAACCATCTATAGTAACCAACCAAGCCAATGAATCTATGAACCTCAGATGGAGATGTAGGCCTATCCCAATTACGAATAGCCTTAATCTTTATTTGGTATACCATAATCCCATCCTTAGACACCACATGCCCAAGGAATATCATCGACTAAAGACAAAACTCACACTTAAAGAATTTGGTAGAAAGCCTATAATCTCTTAAAGTATGGAGCATAATCCTTAAATATTGCATATGATCCTCTCTACTCCTCAAATATACAAGAATGTCATTGATGAACACAATTACAAGGGAAGGCAAATAAGGACTGGACACATGGCTCATCAAATCCATAAATACGGTTGAGGCATTGGCTAACCCAAGAGACATCACTAGGAACTCATTATGACTGTACCAGGTCCTAAAGGCTATCTTTGGGATATCCTCAACCTGAATCCTCAGATAATGGTAACCAAATCTCAAGTGAATCTTAGAAAACACTATTGCACCTTAAAAGCTAGTCAAACAAATCATCAATGCAAGGCATAGGATTTTGGTTCTTCACTGTTACCTTATTAAACTTCATATAGTTAATACACAAATGCATGGAACCGTTCTTCTTCTTCAAGAACACAGGAGCTCCCAAAGAAGACAAGCTCAACCAAGAAGGTCCTGAAGCTAAGAATTTAGTTCCTTATTCTTGTTAAGAGCCATACGTAAGTTTTCATAAAAATAGGTTGGGTGCCCAGATCAAGATCAATAACAAACAGAATATCACGCTTAAGAGGAAGACAAGGAATCGATAGGTAAAACATCAGAAAACTCACAAACTATAAAAATAGAGTCAAGCATCAAAATATCCACCTAACATCACAAATTTAAGCGAGATAAGACTCACAACCCCTCAAAATAAGTCTCCTAGACCAAATATTAGAAATAATCCCCGTGAGCAAAAATAGGTCTCCTAGCGCAAATATTAGAAATAATCCCTGGAGGTTAACAGCTAATAGCTCCCATCCATAGAACTCGGGTATGTCAAGCATGACTAAGGTAGCGGTCTTGTCAAATCAATCCAAGACTACATAATAGTGGGATAACCAGTCCAGGCCTAGAATCAAATAAAAATCCACCATATCTAACACAATAAGATCAGCCTAAATATCAAACTCTCAAATAGTCACAACACGTGATTTATAAACCCAATCCACTTCTAAAGAATCACCCATGTGAGAAGATACACCGAATAGCACAAATAACAAATCCCAAGATAACTCTAACAATATGGTATAATAAGAAGACACAAAAGAATACATAGATCATAAATCAAATAAAGCCAAAATTGAATAATGTCATACTAAGATTGTACCTATGATTATAGCATCCAAAGACTCAGCCTCGGGTCTAGAAAGTATGACATATAACTAATCATGCTCGCTACATAGCTGGTGTCCTAACCGATCTCCTGCCCTACCTACTAGAACCCCTATGAGCACCTTAGGGACCACTCCTATGATCATGCACACCACCTCTAGTTAGGTGTGAAACTTCCCAAATAGGTAGAACACTCTAAGCTAAAGGAACCATAACTCCATGACTGGGGAACAATCTTAAGAAATAGATAAAAGCCCCAAAGCCATAACCTAACCTAGGTGGTGTACTAAAACTAGAAGATCTAGCTGACCTGGAATAATCACCACGACTAGAATAACCAGAAGATGAACCCCTCAATAGTTGGCCAACTACTCTTTCCAAGATCATCACTGTAACTACACTAACCTCCATTAGTAATCTGAAGTGCTGGCTAAACGGGCCTGCTAGACTGACCCTGATGTTATTATGGCTGATATGGAAGGTACCTACCTTGATAACCACTGCCTCTAAAGCATGATCCACTATGGTTTCCAATGAATCCATTCTTATATCGCTGCTTCTTATCATAACCTCCTTGGGCTTCGTGATGCACATCCTCCATAACCTGAGCATAATAAAAAACCTTAGCAAATTATTTACCTGCAATGACAAAACTCTATGTAGACATGTGAAGAGAAAGTCTCAATCCTTGATTAAAGAAAAAAACCCACTCATACTCAATATTCAGAATAGAAGTAGCATGCCTAGCTAACTCATGAAATCGAGCCTCATACTCCACAACAGTCATGGATACCTGCTCTAACTTTGAGAACTGATCCCTCAAATGGTCACTAAGACTGCAAGGCATATACTTCTCTGTGAAGAACTTAGAGAACTGAGTCCATGTCAGTGCGGAAGATCTAGTTGTCCTAGAATCAAAAGGACCCTTTACCAATTTGAGCTTCCAAGTCCAACATAAAAGTAGTGTAATCCAAACTACGAGTCTCAACTAGGCCAAAATTATAGAACCTATCCTCACAAGTAATAAAGAACTCATAACCATTCTCACCTGGTACACCAATAAACCTAGGTAGAGCCAATCTTAAGAATCTACCCAACATCTTTTACTCCTCAAAAGACATAGCAAGATTGGTAACTACCTAAGCAACCATCAATATAGAAGAAAACTCAACACTCAAAACTACAGCTATAGGCTACGCCCCCACTTGAGTACCACTATGATCCGTAGACTATGCACCATCAAAGTGTGCACCACCAACTAATCCCAAAAATTAAACCAATTCATCCTTGATCACCAAAGAAGAAATAAAATTTAGTGAAGCTTGGGTTGGTCCTTGGTCCGCTATTGGCTGGGGCTAAAGAATCTATGGTTTGGGAGTAGTAATAGTGTCTAATGAAGTCCTCCTATCATCTACCCTAGTTATGGATACATCTCTAGGTTTCCTATGGCCTGTAGGTTATCTACAAACAGCAATAGAATTCCTAGGATTTGATTTAAGATTCTCATCTTATATAGTAATAACTTGTGTCCTAGCCATCTGTGGAAGAGCAAAACCAAAGGAATTTTATAGAAACCAACTCAGAATCTTAGCACAAAATGAGTGAAAGAAGTAAATAACTCTTAAGAATGTACTATAATCTACACCAAAAATGTACAAAAGTATAGTATGAGTACCAAAACCACAATTACTTAGTAGGCATCATCGGCCAACTGAGCTAAATCATGATATAAATACGATAAAGATGCAATATAAATAATCTAAGTTAAGGTAAAAAGGAAAACCTAGAAATAAGCACCAACACTATAAATAAATAATTGGAACAGGCATAACATAAAAAAAGCATAATTAAGACTACAAGGCTCTCCCCCATAAGCCAGTAAGTGCAAAAAAAGTAAATAACCCAACGCGGGCCTCTATAAGCTCTGAGAGTGAAAACAAAGAAAAGTAAATCATCAAGGATCCATATATTTACTGAATATCAAGCCATAACCATGAATCCATCCATAACGTATCACATCATAAATAAACTCTTAATGTCAAACTTGAATCGAAACTAAATACCTTCATCAACATTATCATCATTTGCTTGACTTGAACCATAACTCATGTAATCAATATCGTTATCAATTTTCAGACTTGAACCAAAACTCAATATCAATAAACCACTGGGTTTCTCCTGGAATTAGCACTAACTCCCAAGTATTGAACTATCATAATGATTAAGTATTTATTCTCCTCAAAGTCCTAAAATAAGTATTTTAAAGGGTATAATATGCATATTGAAGTCTATAAAATCAAACACAAATCTTGACCTAAGGTGGTCCAAAGGGGCCTACTTTTAATCATCGAAATCTATTCTAAGGCAAATTCTACCCCAGACCAGGATAAGGTATCAAAATTAAATTTCACATGTTATACAAGCCACAATTAGCCCTAAGATAAATTGTACCTAAATCACGAGCAACTAAGTCAATTTCACCTAAATTATAATTACTTAATAGGCTAAACAGTCCAAATAATACTAATTATACCAATCATACTTTCAATACCTCAATATCATCACATATGTAGCATAATATCATAATTATACTACAAATTATCTCAATCTATGAAGAAGGTAAACCTAGCCTTCCTAAACGCCAAAGAAAAGCCCAAATTTTTTCTAAATTAGCGATTTTCCATTTGGAGAAGTTTCCACAAGATGCCACGATATAAAAATAATAATTTTTCTCATCAAAATAAGAACAATGATACCCATATTACACTATTATGCTTTGGGTCCAAAATCATGTAAAAATCCCACGTGGGGCCTTCTTGCGTAATAATACTTTCAAAACTAACATTACGCCCCTATATGCCAAAGGAACAATTACCCTAAAAAATTGGGGAATTCTGAGCACTAATGGTGCTAAAATCAACCCACTAATTTTTTAGGGATTTTAGAAATATATGAAGGATTTAATCATGAAATTAATGGAAGCTTACCATGAATTCAGAGAAGAAATGCATAATTTAAGTTCAACAATACTCCAAAATCACCCACAAATGATTTTTTCAAATTATCACACTTTTTAGGGTTCTAATCTCTTAGAAATAGGTGAAAATAAGGGAAATTGGGCTAAAAAAGAGTTTAATATGCACCAATTACTATTATTGCAGGCCTAGGGCTGTTGAGTGGTCCACTCTAAAGAACTCAGGTGACCACTAAAGCAATACCTTTCCATTATGCTATGCCACTAAAGCGGGCCTTGGGTCGCTTTAGCTATAGGCGCTACAGTTTCCAGGTGACCGCTAAAGCGGTACATGATGGATGTTCCAAGGTTTCTAAATCACCCAAGGGGGGCTCTAGAGTGTCCAAAAATCCCCATTAGCAATCACACCAGACTTAATCCACTATCTGGGGACTTGGTATTTTTTGAGTCACTACTGATCCCTCAAGGTTTTGGATGAATCTCGTATATGCAAAAAAACTATGCTACCTGATCAAATTTGATCTTCTAGGCTCAATGGTGTGGTTGAAATTTCTATTTGAGGTCTTTCAATAAAAAGTGGGTCCCACACCCACGTGTCATTTTTATTAACTTCCAACTAATAGCTCGAAATGAGTTGGAAAGCCTCGAGACCTGAACTGAGGGTCCACCCAGCATAAAATCAACATTCTAGAGCTATTAGAACTATAAAAATTAGAATACGAGGTGTTTTAACTAAAGTTTTTCCTTGGTAACCAATTTTGCCCAGTGAAAATTTCAAAATAGAGAATTGTCTCTAAAAGCTAAACAAACTACACAATAACCAAATTATTAGTTCCAGCAAGTCATAAATCACTTGGGGAAGTTATAGGGAAGCTCTAAATAGAGAAAATAAGAGGAAATACAAAAAATGATATGGAAGGTCATTATAGGTATACAATTGAGTTTTGTGTGCAGAAATGGTTTGAATTTAACCTTGTGCATTGAGTGAACCTAAAACATGCCTGATTGTTGATTTCAAAACCATGGAGTGTATAATATTGGAGACATAAACTTAGTCCATTTATTGAGAGCAAACCACCATTGATTAATAGAAATAACCTACCCCATGGTGAGATGAGTGACCAATCATGGTCCCTATTGAGCGTCGAAACCCATTTCTATTGAATAATCATGTTACAAGCTAAAATCCCTTCCTCTCAAACCCCTCTTTGAACCAAACTCTCTCAAAGTGTCTAAGTGACATGAAAGACCAACTTAGGTCAAAATACTAAGTTTGGGGTAGATGAGACCTTAGGCTTAGCAAGTAATTGGTAGTCATAAATGTGGGATCACTAGCAACACTTTTCAAATATCCCTATATTAAGGATAAGTAGTAAAAAAAATATGCTATCTTATTTTTCCTTGTAAATATGTGCAGTCATTAAAATTTAGGAATTATAGGAAGAGGAGTAATTTCTAGAATGACTTTGAAAAGAGTAGTCCTAGAAATTGTAAAAAGATCGAGCCTTGCAAAATAGGTCTCTTTAATTGGGATCTCTCTAGATACTTTGTGAGGTACATCCACTATATCCCAAACCAACTATAACCTACCCATTGCCTACATTACAAGCAAAATATAAGACCTAGATGACCTTTGAAATAGCATGCTTCGATTGGTGAGGTACGGCTTATGGACAAGCTTATCATGTGGTACATGTGTTCTTGATCCTCCTTCAGAGAGTGAGAGATTTGATTTAGTCCCTAGATATATTGATACTCCATTTTTTATGGAAGAGGATTAGTTGTCTTACGATACTAAATTGTCATGCTTTGGCACTCTTGAAACTCAATCAAATTCTATCAGTATGTATGGTTTGGTAACATTTAGACAATATTTAATGGGTGGTGTTGAAAAAGTGAGAGCTTGATAGGCAAAGCATAGGCACTTTTTTCCAAATCATTAGGTCAAAATATTTTCTCAAAAAAGGTGTGTCTAAGTCCCAAGTTGTATTATTTTTAGAAATTGAGTTTTATCATGAATGTATTGTTTTACTTGAGGATGAACAAAAAATTAAGTTGGGGGTGTTGATGAGTCGGCAAATTTTGACTTTTCTACCCAAAAATAGGAAGAAGAGCATGTAGTTAATGCTAACTTGGAGTATTTCAAATATTGATATGGTTTAATCACAGGGTGAAGGCATTAAAGTCATTAAAATAGCATAAAGGGATAAAAAGAAGCAAAAAATAGAAAATTAGAGAAAGAAATTGCACAAGAGAATGAAAAGTCACTTTGGCGCATCGTCGAAGTGAATAGTAAATAACTAAACTTGAGTCTCTATCACCCATTTTATTTAAAAATGGATAAGAGATACTAGACAAAATGACAACATAAAAATACATTTTGGCTCATCGTTGGATCAATCTATGCACCAAGCTATACATCACCAACAAGAATAGAATCCACCTTAAAAGAGCCTAACATCGTATCAAATGGATGAGCCTCATGCAAATTGGCACATTATTGATCCACTCTATGATAAACCTTGCTCAACTGATGCATCAAGTGGTGGCATTCTCATAATTTAATATCCCATTTTCCTTGATGCTATATAAGCTTTTTAGTGTTAGAAAACCCTAATTATCATCAGTTTGGAGACTCTAAGCTTGTAGTTTAATACTATATTATGAGAATTTAGTTCTTTAAGTTTTAGATTTAGAATTATATTCTTAAAATAATCTATGTGTACAGCTCATATGGAGGAGGAATTTGGTATATCTCTTTCTTGCTTTGTCATGAATAGCTAAATTTCTATACTTGGGGTCATATATAAGAAGTGCTAATTAATGTATGGGTAGTTGCATTTGCTCTAGTATTTTATTGATTATTTTGAATTTATCCAAATATTTATTTATTAATTTATAGGTTGGGGTTTCAAACTTAATGTATCCTTGCATCTTGATTAGCTTGATAGAGGAAGCAAGAGTGATAAGATTCGACTAAAAAACATGAGTTTTTAATTTATCTAGCGGTGATGCTAAAAATAAATCTACTACATTGAGGTAATAGGTTGTTTGGCATGTTTACATATGAGTGTTCAAAAAAAACTCAAGCGAGATTTGAAAATAGAGCAAGAGATTATTCTTGATACTTAAACCTAGTGTAGTCATAGTTACTTTCAAGTCTAGGGATGTCACTACTCACCCATGCATGAAATCATCCACATGGAAGCATGAACCCAAGTACTCTCTATTCTGTTAATTGTAGGTCTTAAAATCTCTATTGGTAATATTGATTACAATTCATTTAATTATTCTGAACTTGTTACTAATAATCCCCGAATTTATTTTCTTTGTATTAATTTTATTACCTTTTGCGTAACTAGTAGTTGTTTATAACACTCTGTAGTGAACCTCATACTCATTTCCTCAAGAATCTATCCCAACTCTTGGTAGGTAAAAATACTTGACAACATCTGCTACATATATTCAAGAGTGTAATTTGAGTGTTATCACTGATAGCTTACCTTTACTGTTCCATTAGAATTATTATGTTATTTGTCTAAGAAGTTTCCTGTATTTTATATACTTTATCTACATATTTATTATACTTGCATTATTTATGAAGTTAGTCGATCTATGCTTACTGAGTACCATATGTTTTGTACTTATACTACACTTTTGTAGCCTACATATCATAGTATGACCTATCACCATTGATGTATGCATCATACAGAGCAATCATTTATTAGAGACTTGAGGTGATCTTCTAATGTTCGGAGCTATTCCTGCTCTCCCTCTTATTATTAGACTAATCTCTATTTTTTATTTTATTGACAACTTATATATTTACTTTGTATTCCATTTTGTCTTTCTATTGTATTAAAGGATCTTGCACTGACTTCATCAGGTTTTGTGGATGTATTTACTTTTGTCTTATCTTCTTTCTCTTTTATTTAGTTTTGTTTCACCTTTTTTTATTAGTTCATTACTAGTTATTTTGGACTATAGGTTGGCTTACCTACTAGTAAGTTATAATAGGTGCCATCATGACCTGAGAAACTGAGTCATGGAAAATTGGTATTAGATCCTAGGTTTACCACTATTATTGGTACAAGAGCAAAGTGTCTAGTAGAGTCCTCAGAATTGGGATAGAGACGTTTCTATTCTATCTTTGATAGGCTATCGAATATTCATAGGATATCTTATTCATGAATCTTTATCATGTGTCTGTACTTCAATGAACTTCAAAGTACTTCTTTTGATTACACACTTTCTAAGATAGAGATCACAAGGTTGCCAATATATATAGATGGGCTTTCTATGCATGTTGCCTAAAATTTTACCTTAACATTAAGCTAGAGAGTTGGAGATAGGTATTAAGGTTATTTAGTGCCAGCCAAAAGATATGGGGCCATTTGAGGATCCGATAGAGTTTTTGATTATCTCATCTTTTCAGGATACAAGGTTAGGGATTTTTAGTCTTTTTATGGATACTTTACAGTCGGTGGTAGTGCTTGGTACATCAAGTGGTTCTTAGGCCAGATTTAAATTTATTAGTGTATGAAAAGTTTCTCTATAAGTTTCAGAGTATGATATTAGATTCCTTGAGTAGGATAGACATACTCATATATCATTTTTTGTAGATCATGAGTTGGTACGGGGATTTATTAGAGGGATAGCTTTACAACTCCGCTTGGTATTAAAGTATTTAATAAAAATTGGGTCTTCTATTATGTTGTTTATTACGTCAGGATTATGAAGAGAGAATTTTTTGAGAAATATGGAGGTGGTTATAAGAGACCATACTCATTATGTAGTGTTAGTTATATTCTATCTTGAAGTATGGATGATCCTAGGAGAAATCGGCATTTTGTGGAGCCTATCAAGTTTGTACATGTAGCACCTTAGGTTATTGGTGGCTTTAGGTAGGTCATGGTGGTCATAGTGGATAGTGTTCTTATCAAGCATTATGGGGTATTTAGTATAGATCTTTAGGTTGTGGCGGCTTCTCTGGGTCCCTGGGTACAATACATCAAAGGGTATGTTTTAATTATTGGTTTATTGTTTATTTGTATACGGAGTGCCCCAGACGTGAGTTGGCCATCCAGTTAGGTTGACTTGTGATTCTCACTAGGTTAGAGCTTTAGTGTATATTAGAATTATAGAGAAACTATTCACTGGGCTAGAGAGTTTCCCTAATGAGGGGTTATTTGTCAATCAGATTTCACACCAGTCTCATAGGGTTGTGATACCTTAGGTTAGATGTGGTGCCCTTGGTATTTTAGTTGGTCATTTAGATGCTTACTTCAAGGTCATACACGTTCAAATTCACACTACTTTAGGTAGTTCAGGGACCATGACTTTGAAGTCTATCGTCTAGGTATGATTTTGATTTATGATCTTTTGATTTCGATTTGATGTGACTTGGGATTTTCATACCCATCAATATTTACATGCATTGATATTACTATATGGATTGTTGTTTGCTTTAGTGTAGATTTAGGCCTGTTTGACTATCCCCATAGATATTTTTTGTAGTGGATCGATATTGTGATTTCCCCAGGGTGTAGAACTTGGGTTAAATTCTCTTTTCTTTGGCATATTGTCTTTGATGTGATCTTAGAGTGATACCGGTTGTTGTTTTTCAATTTTGGTGCGACCTGCACTTTATATTATGGTTTTTATTATTGTTATTTTAACATGATAGATGGATAAACTAGCGTAGTGTAGTTAGTGATCCCTTTCTTGATAGTCTTGTCCCTCGGCTTTGAAAGTTACCTTGGTAGGTTGGTTTAAAGGGTGAATTCATAAATAGCTCATCTCGGTATTTTTTGACCTAATACAACTTTGTGGGATTGTTCTACTTAGTGATATGTGCTTGTGTATCAGATTTTGGTAACTGCAATGAATGTCTTTTGGGAGTAAGTTTTTGTTGCCATAGATTGAGTAATAGTTTGACCAAAGTTAGGATAAGATCATATTTTTTGAGTTGCTTAATATTTGGCTACCGTTAGTACTCTTTGCAGCCCTGGTGAGTTCTTTGTTATTCACTAATGTGTTATGACTTCAGCAAATGTAGATTTGATTATTCATATCCTTAGTTTGTGGTTTTCCTTAGTTCTTATTGTGTTCTTTGGAAAAATTTCCATTTCAGCCCCTATAAATATCATTGGATATTTTCTTAGTCTCTATAGTTAAGATTGATTTGGGTAATTAACCTTAGAGAAGTCTTGTTGATTCTAATTGTGGTTTTGACTCGTTGGAATGACAACTTGGGAGTTGTGATAGATTTGAGTATGTGGATGCTTACTCATCAATAGGATCGATTTGGATAGTTAAGATCGAGTAGTTCTTCTTCCGTTTTGAGCTTTTTTCTATGGATTGCATAGCTTTGTTTTAGCCACGTTTTAAGGTTTTGATTTAGATGAGTGTTTGTTGATAAGTTGACTAGGCCTACTCATTACCTACTAGCTCAGTTTTCATCAACTTAAATGAGTTGTACTTGATGTATGTTTGGAAGAAGCTCTACTGGCACATGGTGTTGGTTTCTACTAGTTTGACCTAGGTTCTCAATTTTAATCAGACATTTGGAAGCCTACTTAGCAAAAAATGTGTACCCAATTTTTGTTTAGCATGGTTTCACCCACAAGCAGTGGAGCATTTTTGGGTAGGTCAATATATTTTGAGAGATTATTTGTTGGACTTATAAGTATTGGTTCGTAGGGTCATCTGGACCAATTAGTATCTTGGCAGAGATTGCTTACATTGGTCATCACCATTTGAGTATTGAGGTAGTACCTTATCGGGCTTGGTTCTTATGCTTGTCCGTATGGATTTTTTTGTAGGTCATCTCTAGCCTCTCGAGACTAATGAGGTCTGATTATACAGATAGGACTCAAATGATACTTGAAAGATATTGTGAAAGTCGAAGTTGACGTCAGGTTTGTAAAGACAAGAGAACACTAGATATGGAATTTAAAGTTGGTTGTATAACTTATTCTTTGGATAGTCCTCAGCCTGGTTCAACATGTGATTGGTTATGCTTGTATTGGTGTTATGTCAGTATGTGGTGGTTTGGGTTTTCATGCTTCATTCATGTTTGGTTCAGTTGGAGGTCAGTTGATTGTTGAGGTTGAGATTTTTGTTTTTAGGAAAGTGAAGTTAGGTTATGAAGGAAAATATGGTACCTTTAGAAAAATCTCATAGAAGCATTGTTGTGCCTTATAAGTTATTTGGGAATTGTTTCTTGGGGAATATGGACCAGTACTTCATTCTTTTGAACTTTTGGACTCTTTTTATCAATTGACTTTTGCGGATGAAAGTCCTTTAATAATGGATATTATAATAAACCTCTAGGTCATTTTCTTTATTTTTGGCATTTTGTGCCTTCCCATAGCAGCTACAGGTCATTTATCACTTATTGCAACTACCAATTTGGTTTCCAGACAATTAATTTTAGTTTTAAACCCATTCCTCTATTTTGGAGCTTCTAAAGTTGAGCATTTGGTGTCAGACCAAACCTCCTACTAAATGACCTCGAATGAGAATTTTATTAGTGTTATTAGCTCCAGAATATGGATTTTAGGCTAAGAGAACCATTGGTTTTGGTTTTATAACACCCCGATTTTCTAAACCGGAACGCTACACGGTGCTCATGACCCCAAGGGACCACAAGCTAACCCATGACTGATATCTGTACTTGTACATTGCTTAACTTACATGTAATATGCGAAAAACATAAATAATAGACCATAAGGTTCAACTGAAATAATTATAACATCCATGTGGGTGAAAAATACCCAAGATAACTGAAGTCTGAATCAAAACTGAACTAAATCTGAACTGTATCTGAAAGCCTCGAAGTACTAACTGAATAAGGAGTTGAAGGAACATGTCTCCAACTAAATCCGTAAACTGAAAACCAACTGAAATAATAAATGAATCGAATCATATCGTCCTCAAATGAAAAGGACTCACTGCAGCTCTGTATACTGGAATGCGAATGCTACTGCTGGTCTGTAACTCATGTCTCTGAACCTATGGTGTAACATAAAGAGAAAGCACCATAGTGCGAATGTGTCAGTACAACTGGAGTACTGAGTATATGAGTGAGGTAGGCTAAATTAAAAGAGTCTACATGCATGAGCAATGCTAACTGATCGACTAATATGAACGTGAGAGTGAAAACATACATACATAATAACTGGAAACGTAAATACGTAATAGTGGATATGTACACTAATACATGATTTACTGATTTTTGACATGACTGAAACTATTGTTCTGTCAACATGGGTGACTGTGTCTGACAGTCCTGGATCTAATAGAACTATCTGAGTTCCATACTATAACTGAATTTCACTGTATCTGGCAGTCTTGGTAGACAGATATCTAAAGAACTATCTAAGTTCTTTTACTGAGACTGAGACTAAAACTGTGGGAGGTAGTTGTTAACCGACATGCCCTAACAATGCATATAGTTAAGTTGGGGTCCAATCTCATCCCCGACTGGAGGGGTGTCAATACCGCGCCACCTGTAAGGACAGTTGTGAGTGACCCTCATCTGGCAGGTACTCAAATGAGAATGGTGGGAACCCTAAACTGACAGGTTAAGCCACCTCATCAACCCTAATCTGACAGGTTAAGATGTCTCAACCTACGCTGGCTACGTAGTTTTGAAACACAAGGATGACTGCTAAGAATCACACCCTAAACTGGAAGGTGAGTTCCCATCCTTGGGTTCACTCGGTGCTAACTCCTACTCCCATCTGATGAGACTGAACATGATTTAACTGACTGTACATGGAATGAATAACTGACATCCGTTGTCTGACAAAATAGTACTACTCTCTGAGAATTTACTGAGATCATGAGATTTCTGAGGTTTCCTGATTCAAATGACTGACTGAGTTCTATAGATCATGGCTTGACTGAGATTATCGGGGTAACATGACTTGGATCTAGGCACACAACTATATTTTTTGGGTAAGAATACCCCCAGGACTCAATGGAAGGAAACTGACACACATGACATGATTTGATCACAAAATTTGAGTCCACAATTCATAATATCGTACATAAGGGATTTCATACTAAGCATGGTTATCAACAATGTATTGCATGGAAAGGATTTCATGTCACATGTAAGTACTTGCACAACCTTAATATCATGTTCATTGCATAATCATACTAGGAACACATATCTATAGCATGGAAGGTCATGTGAAATCATCTTAAGAGTTGACATAGCTTGTCATTTAAATACTATGGGGTCATGGGAAAATGATTTTTAGCATTCTAGGTATTTTAACAAACACCTTGCATGCACACTTTGGGGCATAGGTTTTCTCAACAATTTTAATCATCTTGAACCACCCAAATTTATGGGCTTTAACTACAAGCATGCATACATCATGGAAGTCAACTTAAATTAATATCTTGAAGCTTAAACAATAATCATTAACATGAACAACATCACACAACAACAAGGAAATCAAATTTTCTCATTTAAAAGCATGGTTCTTGAACTCTATGAACGAAAGGGGTCCATAGATGAACACTATGCATACCTGACTCAGGGTTCTTGATGTATTTGAACTTGAAGGGTTTGAAATCCTTTGATTCTTGAAGAGGATTGGATCTTGTTCTTGGAGATGAAATTTAGAGAGAACCCCTAGTTTTTGTTTGTGAAATAATAATGAGCATAATGGCTGAATTCGGACTTATCTGGGTATATGTAGGCGAGTTATAAGTGACCAAAATACCCCTGTTAAAATGACCTAGAAATAAACTGAACGTAGCATGTGACGGTCCGACTGATGGTCCATTAGACACTTGATGGTCCATCACTTATCCCGTCAGATGTGGACCAGAAATGGGGTTCACTAGATAAAAGTTGACAGCCTGGATGACGGTCTGTCACCACTTTGACGGTCTGTCAACTCATCTGTCAGTCCTTATCCAGTACGTGGCTCAACTGCCTTGGCTGTGACGATCAAAGTTGCGGTCCGTCACTTATGTGGTGGTCTGTCAACTTTGCCGTCATACCTGGGCATTTCCGACAGTTCTAAGTAAAACGTCCATAACTTCCTCGTCAGATGTCGGATTTGGACAAAATTGGTACTGTTGGAAATTTAACTCAATTCCTCACATGATAGAAAGTGAAAATCTCAAAAATACCACGTGTACAAAGATAGGTTTTCATTTCAAAGTAAGTCCTAGCATCCTTGAGATGATTTCTAGCTAGGAAAAGGCACAGGTATTACAAGTCTTGAGGCTTTCAAACTCATTTTAGGCTATTGGTTATAGTTGGTGAAAAATAGAACTATAGGTTTGGGGCCACAATATGTCAAAATAACCTCTGTTGGGAATTTTGATAGGTCTATTACGCTAGAAATATTGAATATAGTATGGTATCATAGTTCTTTTACACGCATGGGATTCTAAATGAATCTCCATCACCTGATCGGAGTATATTTGGACTTAGTTGTTTTGCGAGTTATTGCTATCTGGTGCGACCACTTAAGAAGTTGGATAGACGCTTTAGTAGTAGTCGTTTTAGCGACGTTGAGCCACTTTAGCAGCCCTGGCTATTTGGCTAAGGGTCACTTTAGCAATCCCTATTCAATTAAGCGGATGTTTCTTTAGCGACCTTGGTGTTACTTAAGTGGTCACAACCTTCTCCTACCTCGTCACTTTTGTAGTCAGTATCAAGTTAATATATAGCCGCTTATGTGACTCATTAGTCTCTTAAGCAATCTCTTTTAGGTGTTATATTGCCTTCTTTCTTGACCATAATTTTTTTTATGCCCATTGTCATGACCCAATTTTCGAGTCATAATGGCACCTACCATAACCAAGCCAATATCGTAACCCGGAGCTAATGCAATAGGTTACATTGGTAGGAATGTCCAACATGTATTCTATATGGGAAAACAATATAACAACGACATTCCACAAAGAAACAACTAACATTCGAACACCAATCCCATAACCTGATAGTATTAGTACAAGAGCATCTCTACATTCGACAATAGAAATTACAACTCAACGACTAATAGTCTTAAATAATCTCATACATTCATCTCGAATACATAAGACAAAATAAGGATAGAAGGGAAAAGGGGAAACTAGAACTCCAAGAACTCACCCTATCTCCTGATGATCAACACTGCACGATCTCGACTCAACGGCAACAACTGGAACTCGAGTTTGCACCAAAAAGGTACAGAAGTGTAGTGTGAGTACTAGAACATAGGTACTCATTAGGCATCATCGTCCAACTGAGCTAAATTATGATATAAGGATGATATAAAGTAAGACAATAACTTAAATTCAAGGTACAGAATCAAACCTGAATCTTCTTCGGTATCACTGTCTAAATAACTAATCAACTAGAAAAATAGTATGACATTCCATATCCACATATACTATAACTTTCATACAACATGAGTAATCATTTTAGAAGCATAAAGACACATATATACAATAACAATCATGTAATTACCAGAATCAACACAACTACCATCATTAGAGTATAAAGCAAAAGAACTTACCATGAAGTCCCATACCGCAGGGAAGTACACTCAAGAAAAAAAAACAAAGAACTTGTCACGGCATCCCATACCACCGGAGAGTACACCAAAAGATTAATTCATCAACATATCATGGCATAACTACACAAGAAACTCACCAAACCCATGGGTTACACATTCCCACCATGGCCTCTTACCGAGGTCTACAATCATCATCAACACCACAATTTGACACAAAAAAGTTGATATCACCATAACATGGTTATAGTTATTTATTCTCTAACTCATTAATAAACTTTATGTCTAGACTATACTAGTTAGCCTCTATTTCCATTAGCCACTAGTTTGCAAGTTTAATAGTTATCAAATAAGGAAAAGCTACTAGTTACCAACACTATTATTTATTCACCCATCACAAAGCCACACTCTAGTTAGCCTCCTAATTGTATAAGTCTTCAATTAAGCCACAACAGCATCATATACTAGATGTCAACTTAACCACCCATCATACAATACTAGGTTTATTATCATTGAGCATGTCACAACCTTAAGGACTAGTTTCCATATTTTAGCTAAGTATGGTCCACCAACTAGTTCACTGGGCTTCTAGCCTACAAGTCATAGTCATTTATTAGAGACAACTAGTTATCACATAAGCCACTTTACTAGGTGAAATTCCATAACGTAACCATTTATCCAAGTCAAGTAGATTTACTAGGTGAGCCCTTGGTTCTACACAAGATTACACATATCAATTAGCCTTAACTCAATACTCAGCATAATCTACTTCTAGATACTAATTAGATTTAACAAGGGTCACACCTTTTATCTAGTAATTTAATGACAAAGAATGGATAAAGATTTACCAAGGAAGAAATCTTGTCCCAAGTACACAAATGGGTTTAGCCACACACAACATAACTTCACATACATCCATGTATTCATATATACTCACCACACATAACATCTTTACCTCTTCCGAATTCA
The DNA here is from genome assembly GCA_030864215.1 of Capsicum pubescens. Taxonomy (NCBI): domain Eukaryota; kingdom Viridiplantae; phylum Streptophyta; class Magnoliopsida; order Solanales; family Solanaceae; genus Capsicum; species Capsicum pubescens. Next base: position 150,317,440 of record CM061543.1, on the reverse strand, counting down.
TCGGGAATCATCATATCATCATTACCTCTTCCAAATTTACCGGGCATCATCGTGACATCATTATATCTTCTGGATTCACCGGGCATCAGCATAATATTATTATATCCTCCGGATTCACCAAGCATCATCATAACATCATTATATTTTCCAGATTCACCGAGCATCATCATAGCATCATTATATCCTCTGGATCCACCGGGCATCATCATAATATCATTTTATCCTCCAGTTCTATTAGACATCATCATAACATTATTATATCCTCCAAATTTACTGGGCATCATCATAACACTAACATATCCTCCAAGACAATGATATACATATACATATATAGTCAAATCAATAAGCATATACCACCCACAATGATAGAGTATAAGTGATGTAAGGTAACACATAGTATCATACTTTACTATTAATCATCACTATATAATATAAGTAGATGTATGAGCCACGCAGATATGTGAAACAATGTATATAAATATCATTTTGAGAAAATATAGCCACACAGATGTATATGTGGCCAGTACCTCTGGAATGTACTGAGTAAGTGGGGGTTAATGCAATAAGTAAAACTAAATAGATACATAGTCTTAAAACATACATGCTAAGTGCAGGTAGACTCACCAAGAGACTGAAATCAACTGAAAATTGAAGTATCTTAAAACATGGGTAACAAATATAATATTATAAGCTGGTGAATCATTACACTTAATTTCTTAAATCATTACTTTTGTAGAATAAGTAGAACTAAAGCTGGAAAGCGGTAAAACATGAATATTGTGTGTCAATCTCATGTTAAACTGAATATGCTGTAAAATTAAACTGAGGATCATGTATGGATACTAAGCATGAAAATATGAACATGTAAAAATGAGATGCAAGACCAAGTATAGCACTATTGACATGATTTGAATAACATGAATAATCTATAAAACTGACTGACTAATTACTAAAATATGATTACTTAGTCAAGAAAGCCTAAACTGAGATAAACTTAATACTAACTGAAACTATGTGAGCTATCATGTAACTGACATAAACTATGTGAGCTATCATGGATTCCAACATGTGACCTATGTTGAGGAGGGTTGTTCAATCCTTGTCATCGGAGTAGAACCTGAACTAGAGTGATCACTAAACTAAGCCCATATTGGGAAAGCGAAAACACTCTTTGGCGAGACCCCTGAACATACGGTGTCACCTAGTTTCTGGGAAAGTAGGATGCGCTGAACCCACACTTCCCACATGGTGCTAAATCCTACTCCCAACTAAAAGACACTTAAATACTAATTGGTGTATGCAATAAATTTGTTAATCTCAGGTCATGTTATTTTGAAAACATTAGTGCATACAGAGTCAAAAGTAATCATAAACATATAAACTAATAGTTCTCAACATGAGCATAACAAATTGAGTTTAATAATAAAATAATGGTCTTACTGACTTATAATTTGAAAAGTCTTAAATAACAAGTAAACACATAGGTATCAAGTATTCATAACCCACCGTCACTGAATGATTACAAAAATACAATAACAACTCTTAAAATAGTAATATAGAGTCAAAATTCAGAGACCCAAAATATTGGACAGTTATATACATGAGTATAATACATGAATTTAAGTACGGGGACGTATTAAACTTAAGAGAATAACAATTTCTCACAAAAATAATGAAATTCAAGAAAAAATATCAAACTTTTAGATTAAAACATGAATAAGTACAACTCATGCTCTATAGTCCTTTAAATCATAAGGTAATGCTATGTTTTAATACATGAGAAGATAGGGATGAAACCTAAATTTAAAATATGTAAATTCAACTTTAAATTCACTTTAAGGCACAAGGATGAAAGATTAACCTTGGTCAAAACCCCACATACCTCAATTGGATGAATTCTTGAAGAAATCTTGAAATTGGAACTTATATTCTTGAGCTCTTGATAGAAGAAGCTTAAATTTTGTTCTTGGGAAAAGGGAAGGTTTTTAGGTGAGAAATTTTGGGGGTAATGGGCAAATAATGCCCTTTTAAGTGTTGTAAGTCATGTTTTGGACGACTGGGTTAAGGGGAAAGGACCAAATTACCCCTTGACCCCTTAAATCAAGAATAGTGGGGGAATAGCCTCTGCAGCGTAGACCCTATTCCAGGGAATAGCCTTCACTACGCAAACCCTATTCTGGGGGAATGTCCTCCACTACACGGCCCTATCATAAAATCTTACTGTTTCTCATGAAAATGGTCATAATATTTTGCTTGGGTATCGAATTAAGGAAAAATTGGTATCATTGGAAAGTAATTCAATTATCTATAATTTGGTGGGTCTTGATATACAAAATTACACATATGTAAAAAGTTATACATATTCAAAGTTGACCATTGTAGAATCAAATATCAAAATTTAGCTAAATCAAAGGCTCTTAGCTCAACTTTTCTCTAAGTGATTCCTATGAACATTTTTCACCAAATAAGCACTCATAACCCTAGGATAATGATCATGACACATGTATTCAAATACAAATCATGGGATTAGAGTTTGAACATATAGGAACGATGGTTCAATGTCTGATCCAAAAATGTGGGGTGTTATAAGAAGAAATGCCTAAATCTTTCACCGTGGTTGTTTAAGCTCAAGCTCAACACTGTATACCATTTTTGTAACACCTTAGGAAAATTTTGAAGTTAGTTAATAATTTTGAACAAGTATAACTCCTAATCTATGGAGAGAGTGTGGTACATATATTTTAAGAAGAATTATATTGTAGCATATAAAAAAAATGAATCAATATTGTAAAAGAATATAACATTAAGTTTAGGAAGAGTAGTGTAAGATAATTATTTATAGCGATATTTGATGCCTCATTATAATTACTTTATATATATATATATAAATATATATATATATATATATATATATATTTGTTGTAATATTCGGAATATGAGGGGGCCACTTTTTAATTATTTCCCTAAAGTACCATTAATTGAAAAAGGAAGAGAGTATTCCTTAGTTTTCACTGGAACTTTCCAGCAACAAGGAAAAACGTTACTTCTCTGTTACTTTCTTCCTCATTTTCTCTCCTTTTAACAAGGAGAGTTAATCTAATCTATCAAGAAAAGACTGTTTACGGAGAAGGGATACCTACATTCTTAGGATAATAAGTTTAGGAATGTTAACGGAGAAGGGATACCTATGTTCTTAAGATCATAAGCTTAAGGATTTTGTGGCAACCTCAAAGAATTTCAAGAATTAATTTATAGTATTTATAGTTGGAACTTGAGCTCCAAGAGGTAAATTCCTTATCCTATTTTTGAATATGACTATAGATAAGCATTTTGGGATATTTAATTTGAATCTTTATACTATATTTTGAAGTGGGTTAGATTAGTTAGAGTTCTTAAATTAAAAAGGAAAAGTTGAAATTGAATAGAATTGATGAAATTATGTATTGGGTGAGTCGTTAACTCATTAGAGGTGAAGTAAATAGTTCAATATTAAGCATGTTTGTAGAAATTTCTTCATTAAGGATAAGAGTTGTTGATTATTTAAGCACCATTAATGAAGGTTGTGGAGCTTTATAAACACTAGGTGTTCGATAAAATGTCACAGTGATTCAATTATCTAATTTCATAGTAGAGTATGACGTTAATGAATTATGGCTATGTAAATTAAATCTTTTGAGTGGTTTTGAACCCGCAAATCTACTTTATCTAAGAGGTCCTCTAGATTTCATACCGTAAGATAAAGGGGCAGCCCGTTGTATATTATGGGACCCAAAATTAAGGAATGTAAAGCTAAACCCTCCTTCGCCATGAAGACATAACTCATAGTCATTTATTTCTCCTAGCAGAATTGATATAGTTTACTTGATTTATAAGAACAAATCTTTCACCTTTTATGTATCTAACACATGACTACATGCCTAATATCTCCACAATATACATGTTCTTTTCCCATTTTTAATTACTTATCACCATTCCTCATGCATCCACTTATTGGAGTTACAGTATTCATTCTTACCCTTGTCAAGTTAAGTATCTATAGAGTGATACATACTTGTATTCGTGTGTGTTAGAAATTCTTAGAATTCATATATTAGGTCTATCACAAGTAAAAAGTTTAGATTAAATAACCATAGCATAGTCGAATTTGTATATTAGATCACATAGAGATATAATGATAGAGTAAAATAAGAATTAGCATTTGAATAGCTTGATACTAATAGAGAAGTTAGTGGAATATGAGAAACATTACTTTAATGGTTGAATATTAATTATCATGATACACTTTTATAGGCCTATACAGCATTACTTGATAAAAGTTATCGACAGAAGGGGACATAGGTTTGGCTTCGTATATCGCTCAATGTTATTCAGTGCATAAGATCAAGACCAGACCACTACAGTGAGCCCAAACATTATGGCATACCTGCCCTTGTGGAATCATTTACATTGGAGTCTGTTGGGGTGCCCCTGACTCGAGCCAATATATGGAACATATAGCCTGCGGGCAGACCCTTTTAGTGAGCCCCAAGGAGGAGCATACCTTATATCAGACCATGATTATAGTTATACATATAAATCATAGTCAGAAGCATCTAGGTAACAAATGTGGTATACTTTCCATAGAATTCCCTTGGTGGGCCATAATATGATTATTTATATTAAAAGTAGGCACAGTACATCACTTAGGCAAATTATTAGGCACTACTAATGATGATTGACTCATAAGCAGTTATATGATAAGTTAATAAGGTAAATGCATAGGTAATAGTGTTATATGGTGTATTTGTCACCCTTTCTCTCATAATTTATAGTTTTATATAAGAGGTTCAGTATTCGGTCATCTATAGTTGTTCATTCTAGTCATTCTGTCTGCTTTACATACTTGTACATATTTTATATGTACTAATATCCCTACATTCGAGGGCACTACATTTTTGTAAATACAGGATCAGATATATTGATGAGCAGACTTTTATACTAGACACTTGTCCGTATTCAGCAAAGCAGTAGGTGAGCTCTTCTCTTACTTGGAGATAATAAATGTCTAGTACTATTTAATCATATTCTCGATTATAGTTTAGGTGTGTTCGGGCCTTGTCTCAAAAACCTTCCCTGGTATATTTATAGTTTCTCTTAGAGGCTTCGTAGACAGTATCAAGTGGTCACACGTGGTCATAGTTTCACATGTCTATGTCTGTTGGATTCAATGAACTGGAAATTGTGCATTTACATGTGACCTCATAATTGTTTAGAATTAGTAACTCTTCTGAGTAGAATATATGTTAGTTGTACAAATGTAATACCCCAAAAATCCAAACCAATGTTAGCTCCATATTTCAAGATCATTCATAGTACATCATAGCTCTTTGGTAGTTTTATGAGTTATTTTGATGTATATTGAGGTATCAAATAAATCCCATCTATTAGATGAATCAAAATACTCCTTATTGGTTGAGTTGTTGAGAAGAATGTTGATATATTCAACTTCAAACGAGCATATCTTTTTTCTATACCTAGAATTTTCCAATAAAGACCCACCAAATTGTAGGAAATTGAATTATATTTCCAATAATACAAATTTTGCCCAAATCTGATACTCGGATGAGATGTTATGGCACTTTTAGTGAGAAATAGTAGCCCAACGCGATAAGGACGCATCACGGTGATGGCCAAAATCAGTTTCATCATTTTCCAGTGTGTCACCATAATAAGCACCGCATCAAGCCAAGGAGAATTTTCACGTTCATCACTTTCCAGTGAGGAACCACAATTGGCACCACATCGCGCCAAGGTGCCATTACGGAATTGTCCATTTCTAGTGGCTCGACGTGATTTCACCGCGTCGCTCTACTGGGTAAATTCGGGATGGTCCCTTTTCCATGGCCCAACGAGATTTCATTGTGTCGCATCGGGTGTCAAAATTGAGATTTATAGTTCAATTTTGAGTTTTTAATTCCCAAGGGTATTTAAGTCCTTTCCCTTCACCCCCACTCAGTCCAAACACGAGATTTAAGTCCCAATAGAGCATTCTTTGCTCATTATTTCACTATTCTCTTGAATTAAAGTATCCTTCTTTTAAAAGAGCAAACCCTAGCCTTCAAGATTCAAGATCAATTCTCAAGAAAAACCCCAAGAAATCACACGAATTCATTAACCCAGGTATGTTAAGTGTTCTTCTATCGGTTTCTTTCACACATGGAGTCCAAATATCCTATTCTAAATTCAAAGTTGAGATCTTTACAAGTTTTCATGATTTTAATTATGATTTTAACCATGAATTCTCATGAATTGTAATTCTACACCATGTTTACATGCAATTGTTGTTTATATTGAACCCCACACATTTGAACAATGCTATTCATTTATTTAAATCATACTTAGTGATGTTGATGTTGAAATCATGCTATTTCTAGATGTTTTAAACTATTCTCATCCTTAGCTTGAACTATGAATATCAAGTGTTTGATTAAATGCCTACAAGAATGAAATTTTAATAAATTCTTTCATATTATGTCCTCCAAGTTTAGTACTATTTTACTATTATTGCTATCGAGTCCTGGAAGATATGAATACTCGAAAACTTAGTTGTTTACTTAGTCTTAGTATCTTCAGAATAGTTTAAGAACATGTTATGAGAATTATTAGTTCAGTCAGTCATCATAATAAGTTAAACTTTGAATAGTTTAGTATCTCGAGTTAGTTCAGCTGGGAGTAGGATTTAGCACCGAGCAAGTGTAGGGATAGAGACTTCCCTGTCTAATAGGTAGAGTCATTAGTAGTAGTCCCTGTACTCCAGAACTATGTAGCCAGTGTAGGATATGAGGAGTCACCAGACAGTTTAGGCTTGACTACATCACAGGGGTCACCCGTCAGTTTAGGCTTGATACCCTTAGTCCTTCAGGATAGCATATTAGTGGATCCACACAGCCAACGTTAGTACCTATGGAACGGTACTGACACCCTTCTAACTGGGATTATAGGTTTGACCCCAATTAGCTCAGATTGGGGCATATCAGTAAGATGATATCTCCCACAGTCTCAATTAAGTAATTTAGTTTCAGTTTGCTTAACCATAGCATACAGATATCAGATATTCAATTATTAGATTTTAGTATTTTAGTTTATAGATTATATTTCAAACATTTTTTATATTAGGTCATGCATCCATTAGTATCTATAAATTTCACGCATTCTCAGTATTTATAGTTTCCATGCTTTCTATTTAGTACTTCATGCTATTCATGCTGTTATTTATTACTTATGCACATGAAACCATACAAATTAGCCTACCTCATTTATCATATTAGTACATTTAAAGTACTAATAGTATACTCTTATCTTGCACTATATTGTATCATATCTTAGGTTTAGATGCTCAGTTCTCAGATCGCGCATAGACCTTCCATATTATCAGTCGTCGCAGTGGTGAGTCCTCATATTTTATGGACAGACTATATTTATTTTCATACTTTTAGTCAGTAGATAGATGGTGTTAGTTGGGGCTTGTCCCATCAACTCTTACTCTGTCAGTTTAGAGGCTTTCGAATATTTCAGATAGTCAGTTAGTTTATCTTTATTTTATCAGTTATTTTCAGATAGTTGTTTTCCAGATTTATGATTTAGAAATGTTTTAGTATTTAAAACCTTATGGCATATTTAGATATTCTGCACATGTTAGTTTCTTATTATCATTCAATGCTCACAGCAAGTACTAGCAGGGCCTATATAATGGGAAGAGTTTTGTTATGCCCCAAAAACGGGTCCCGGAGCATCACACGGTGCTTGAGGCTACGAGTATCCCCAAGCTAACCCTTTGACCCATTTGCATTCAGTTCAACACAAATCAATGGGGTTTTCATAAATAACCCTCAAATATCAACAGAGTAATCATCATCCAAGAATAAAAGAATTTCAGAAAGATAATAAAATACGACTTATTAGTCAACTCCCAACATCTATACTAGTCTGACAAGCCTCTAAGAAAATCAATAAAACCAGCGAGCCATTGAGACATGCCCCAACTAACTCATACTCAATTATCAAATGTAAAAAATTCCGTGAAACCAACATCAGACATCACGTCCTCGGAACATGAGGACTCACCACAACAGAGGATGTAGAACAGTGTGCCTGAAGAATCACTGTCGAACCTGGAACTGAGCACCTGAACCTACATTCTGAGAAAATGCAGCCCACATCCGAAGATGTGGGTCAGTACCATGGAAAGGAACCGAGTATATGGGGGTGTATGCAGTTGTATAAATATCATCATCATAAATATTTATAAGAAATATACAGGATGTATAAAAGACTCACATAGCCCGAAGAAAATCATCATAATCATGAGAGGATGAAATAAGTATAATAACACATATGAGTCATCATATAATTTGTCAATCACTTTCAGTTCATCAAGAATATCAATTCTCATAATGTAAATATCATTTAAATCTTTCGAAAGAATAACTTTCACAATTCCACTTTCAAATCACTTCACCATTCACCATAGACACAAGGAAAAACACACACACTGGGAGATCCTATAACCGACATAAACCATGTGAGCTACATGGTGTCCAACGTACAACCCATGTTGGGGAGAGTCGTCCTATCCTTGCCATCGGATTAGGATTATCGATATCAAATCCACACAAACTAGTGATCACTATATAAATTAGCCTCAGACTCACTCCTATGGGGGCACGTAGTTCTAGGGAAGTAAGGTCGCTTTATACCTCCCACTCAGTGCTAAAGATTTCTCCCGAACTTAGCTCAGATCATTTCAAAGAAAATCCACAACAAATCAATTTCAGTAATATATAAATATACATCGGGAGCCATCATGCTTCCCATCTATCAAAATCAACCACGTTGTGGATTTCTTTCACACTCGAGTTCAAAACAACTCCATTAAGACCAAAAGGTCAAAGCATTCATAATATCTCAAATATTCAATATCAACGTGCTTATAACATACACTTTCTAAAAAAACACAATTTCCAATGGGGATTCATGACCCAAATATCAAAATCATGATGACGTTATTTAGTTGGCGGTAATCAATGCACATACGCAAAGAGCCATTTTCTTTCTCACAAACAACACAGGAGCACCCTAAGGAGAAACATTGGGACTTATGAAACCCTTATCTAGTAGATCTTTGAGTTGCTCTTTCAACTCCTAAAGTTCTGCAGGGGCCATATGGTAAGGAGGAATAAAAATGGGCTGAGTATCGAGAAGAAAATCAATCCCGAACTCTATCTCTCTATTAGGAGGTATCCCTGGGAGATCATTCAGAAAGACATCAGAAAACTCATTGACGACGTTAACAGACTGGAGAGTTGGAGTCTCAGACTTAGTGTCTTTGACTCTAACCAAATGGTAAATACACCCCTTGGAAATAAGTTTTCTAGCTTTGAGGTAAGAGATAAAAGGACTCTTGGGTGACACAGAATTCCCAGACCACTCAAACACGGATGCACCCAGAAACTAAAACTTTACCATTCGGGTTCGACAATCAATAGAGGCATAAGAAGAATACAGCCAGTCCATACCCAGAATTACATCAAAATCTAACATGTCTAACTCAATCAGATCAGCCAACAAGACTCTATGAAGAACGGTAACAAGACACTTTTTATACACTTTTTGGGAAACAATCGAACCACCCACTGGGGTAGAAACTAGGATAGGCTCAGGAATAATCTCAGGACTCATTTCAAAATTCACAGCAGTCAAAGGTGTAATATATGAGAAATCTGATCCAGGATCCAACAAAGCATACACATCAAACTGAATTATACGAAGCATACCAGTAACAATATCGGGAGAGTCCTCCTATTCCTGGCGGGATGGTAAAGCATAGAATCTATTCTGGCGCTGCCCGCCAGCATTGCTAGAAGAGGCGCCCTGAGCTGGGGCTGGGCGAGTCGCTGGAACTGGAGCACTAACAGTCTGAGTCTGTGTCTGAGGGCGATAGTCACGACACCCTTGTCCATCCTGTGAACAATCTTTAACTCTGTGACCCATGTCACCACACCGGAAACAACCCCTCTTCTCACCCCAACACTCACACGAATGAGCCCTACCATACTTAGGACACAGGGGACGATTTGGCTTACTGCCAGCACTGTACTGGGACGTGGATGCATATGACCTACTACCTTGCTCCTGCCTACCTCTAGGCATGGGAGCACTAGAAGATGACGGTGTTGGTATAGATGAACGATCCTGATATTGAAGGAGACTCCCTCCCTGCGATCTAGTCTGACCCTGTTCGTGCTGCTCGGACCTAGCTCTCTTATTCCTTCTTATTCTATCTCTCTCCTTAATCTTGTCTTCCTTAATCTGTTGGGCATGAGTCATTAGCCTAGAAAGATTCATCTCACTATTCAGCATAGCAGACCTACACTCCTTAACCACATAACTAGACACTCCAGTCACAAACTTACTCATACTAGCCCGATTATCAGCTACTAAGTCATGAGCATACTTGGCCAACTGATTGAACTTTAGACAGTACTCCCTAACAGTCATAGATCCCTGTCGCAGGTTCATAAACTCTTCCACCTTCACCTCTCTCATCTCCAAAGGGAAAAACTTATCCAGGAATGCATCCTGGAACTCTTGCCAAGTCGTAGGGATAGCTCCCTCACCTCTACCTTTCCTCTAAGCAATAACCTAGTCATAAGCAAGGTCATTCAACCTATACATAGACAAATCCACACTATGTTCCTCAGATACATGCATTACCTGAGTAATCTTCCGCACCTCCTCTAAAAATAACCGTGGATCCTCATCAGACTTGGACCCATAGAATTCCGGTGGATTCATCCGCATAAAGTCACGGATCCTGGCAGCAGCTGAATCACCTCCCTGCTGCTGTGGAGCCGGGGCTGGGTTGGCCTGAACATTTGCAGTAACAGCTTGGGCCAGCACCTGAAAGGCTGCCCGAAATTCAGCATGAGACACGTTTTCATTCAATGGGTCAGCGGGTTGAGATTGCTGACCATCATTATTTCTTCTCGCTCGACATGGAGGCATATTTCTAAAAAAGGAGATCACGAATCAATAGCAGAGAGAGACACTTTAAGCACGATAGGCTTCTGAAAGAAAGAATCATACTTTTTCCTAAAACATCTTGTAGCCTATTGCTCATAGATGTGTTACGCTACACACTGATGATCAAGACTCTACTTAACATGGCTTGTCAGACTCCCTAGGACACCTTAAAACCTTAGGCTCTGATACCAAGTTTGTAACGCCCCAAAAAATGGGTCTCGGAGCGTCACACGGTGCTTGAGGCTACGAGTAGCCCCAAGCTAACCCTTTAAGCCATTTTCATTCAGTTTAACACAAATCAATAGGATTTCCATAAATAACCCTCAAATATAAACAGAGTAATCATCATCCAAGAATAGAAGAATTTTAGAAAGATAACAAAATACGATTTATTAGTCAACTCCCAACATCTATACTAGTATGACAAGCCTCTAAGAAAATCAATAAAACCAGTGAGCCATTGAGACATGACCCAACTGACTCATACTCAGTTATCAAATGTAAACAATTCCGTGAAACCAATATCAGACATCACGTCCTCAGAACATGAGGACTCACCACAACAGCGAATGTAGAACAGTGTGCCCGAAGAATCACTGTCGAACCTGGAATTGAGCACCTGAACCTAAGTTCCGAGAAAATGCAGCCGACATCCGAAGATGTAGGTCAGTACCATGGAAAAGAATAGAGTTTATGGGGGTGTATGCAGTTGTATAAACATCATCATCATAAATATTTATAAGAAATATACAGGATGTATGAAAGACTCACATAGCCCGAAGAAAATCATCATAATCATGAGAGGATAAAATATGTATAATAACACATGTGAGTCATCATATAATTTGTCAATCACTTTCAGTTCATCAAGAATATCAATTATCATAATGTAAATATCATTTAAATCTTTCGAAAGAATAACTTTCATAATTCCACTTTCAAATCACTTCACCATTCACCATAGACACAAGGAAACACACACACACACTGGGAGATCCTATAACCGACATAAACCATGTGAGCTACATGGAGTCCAACGTACAACCCACGTTGGGGAGATTCATCCTATCCTTGCCATCAAATTAGGACTATCAATATCAAATCCACACAAACTAGTGATCACTATATAAATCAGCCTCAGGCTCACTCCTATAGGGGCACGTAGTTCTAGGGAAGTAAGGTCTCTTTATACCTCCTACTCGGTGCTAAAGATTTATCCCAAACTTAGCTCAAATCATTTCAAAGACAATCCACAACAAAACAATTTCAGTAATATATAATATACATCGGGAGTCATCATGCTTCCCATCTATCAAAATCAACCACGTTGTGGATTTCTTTCACACTCGAGTTCAAAACAACTCCATTAATACCAAAAGGTCAAATCATTCAAAATATCTCAAATATTCAACATCAACGTGCTTATAACACACACTTTCTCAAAAAAACACAATTTCCAATGAGAATTCACGACCCAAATATCAAAATCATGATAAATATCATTCAAGATTCATGTTTTATATCACCACACATGTAAATTCCTCTTTCAAAATCATAAACATCAAGATTTCATAATAATCATCATAAGATATGGGTTCATGCTTCAAATTCATAAAAATCATGCCTTTGTAAAGAAAATTATTTTTGGACACAAGAACGAAAGAGAGTTCTTGTTTAAAAACCCCACATACCTTGAATGATGAATTTTAGATCGATTCTCGTTTTTGAGATGTTAATCGTGACTTTGAATGATGGTTCTTGGAGTTCTTGAACTAGGAACTTGGAATCATGAATAAATCTACAGAATTAATGGTGAACTTTGGATGTTCTTGAAGTTGGATGTAGGAGCTTAGGGTTTTATTTTTGAGGGAATTTGATGAAATATTACATATAATGCTTCTAATAGGCTTTAATATAGGGTTTGGATGGATTTTGGGTGAGGGGAAATGACCAAAATGCCCCTAAAAATCAAATAATTCTCGAATCTATCCTTTGGTGGACTGTTTTGATAGTCTGAAGTAAATCAACCATAACGTTTTACTCCGATATCCAAATTGGATGAAACCAATTTCATTAGAAACAGGACTCTCATATATTTCCGTTGATATATAGTATAACACCCATATCATTTTGTACGAGGAGTTATGATCATTTGAAGTTGACCCAAAAATTCACTTTTGATAGGTTGAAGTAGATCAACCATAACTTTTTGCTTCGATAGACAAATTGGATGAAACCAATTTCATCGGAAAGAGGACTCGCAGATCTTTCCTTTGATATATAGTAAATCACACAGATCATTATGTACAAGGAGTTATGATAATTTAAAGTTGGATAAAAAATACGCCAGGCCTCAGTACTTTTTCCTACACGTTTTACTGTTCACTACTATTCACGGTTCTATCGGAATATTCATAACTCGTCGCTCGGGTGTCCGTTTTTTATGATCCACATATAGTTGGAAATATTATTTGATAATCTACGCAATGGTGGGTTATAATCTAAGACATTCCACACGGAAAATTTATAATTCATTCTAGAAGATAGAACCCAACACGTTTATGCACAAAATTTCAACAAAAAATTTCCCGGGGTATTACAAGTTTGCTACTTCCTTTTTAGATAGGTGCTTTCCGTTGGAGTTGATAGAGACTAAGGTGTCAGATTTCATCAACTTGAGGAAGGATAACATAAGCGTGAAGGAGTATTCCCTTAAGTTTACTCAGCTAGATAGGTATGCTCCTCGTGTGGTAGCTCATAGTAGGTCTAAGATGAGTAAGTTTGTATCTGGAATATTTGATAGTATAGTCAAGGAGGGTAGGACTAGAATGATGATTAAAGAGATGGACTTATCTAGGCTTATAGTCCATGCTCAACAGATTAAGGAGGAAAATCTTAGAGAGAGAGAGGGGGGAGAATAAGAGGACTAGAACAGGTAGTTTCCATTTTGCTCAGCCGAAGTCAGAAGGTGGTAATCACCCTTAGTTCTGCCAAAAATCTTCAGTCCCAGCTCCATCTTCATTTATTTCCCTAGTACCCAAATTCAAAAATAATAATAGGGATAGAGCGCCAGGCTCTATGTCCTAAGGTAGTGTAAACAGTGGTTGTACAAATCCTCTTTGCCAGAAATATGGTAGAAACCATCAGGGTGTGTAGATATGGAAGTGATATATGTCTTAGGTGTGCCAAGACAAGCCATCAGATTCGGGTGTGTCGAGTAGTAGCTCAGAGAGGTAGGTATTTACGCCAATAAGGCTAGTCCCATCAGTCATCAGTTCTAGCCGACCGCCTGACTCAGTAGGGTGCCGCTTCCAGTGCCACCAGTGGTCAGTGTCCAAATAGATTATTTTCTCTTTAGTCCCGACAAGATTAGGAAAATTCTCCTGATGTGATTACTGGTACATTGCAGGTCTTTCATTTATATATTTATGCTTTATTAGACCCTGGAGCTTCTCTTTCTTTTATAACCCCTTATATAGCCGTCAACTTCGGAGTCAGTCCTGAAATCTTAGCAGAGCCTTTTTTAGTGTCTACCCCAATAGGTGTCTCTATTATAGTCAGGCAGGTATAAAGGAACTGTCTAGTCATAATATCTCATAAAGTCACCTCAATTGATCTTATGGAGTTAGAGATGACTGATTTTGATGTCATTCTCGGCATAGATTGGCTCTACTCATTCTATGCTTTAGTCGATTATAGAAACAAAGTTGTTCATTTTTCAGTTTCTAAATGAACCAATCCTAGAATAGAGGGGTAGTACTACAGCACTCAAGAGTCAGCTTATTTCGTACCTTAGAGCGAGAAAGATAATATCCAAGGGGTGTATCGATCATCTTATTTGAGTCAAAGACTCCAATTCTGAGACTCTTAACCTTGAGTCAGTTTCAGTAGTGAGGTAATTTCCAAATGTGTTCCTTGAAGATCTCCCTGGAGTTCCTCCCAAAAGAAAAATTGACTTCAGAATAGACCTTCTTACAGATACCCAGCCTATCTCTATTTTGCCATACAGAATGGCTCCAGCCAAACTCAAAGAGTTGAAAGAACAGTTGAAAGGTCTCCTAAATTAGGGATTTATCAGGCCTAGTATCTCTCTGTGGGGTGCAACAATCCTATTCGCGCATAAGAAAGATAGTTCTCTCAGAATGTGTATTGATTACCGTTAGTTTAACAAAGTCATAATCAAAAACAAATATCCACTTCCCAAAATTAATGACTTGTTTGACCAACTTTAGGGTGCCAGTTATTTTTCTAAGATAGACCTCAGATCCGGCTATCATCAGCTCAGAGTCAGAGAATGTGACATTCCAAAAACAGCTTTCAGAACTCGATATGGTCACTTTGAGTTTCTAGTCATGCCCTTTCATCTCACGAATTACCCAAAAGCCTTCATGGACTTGATGAACCGAGTGTTCAAGCGGTACTTGGATATGTTCATCATAGTCTTCATTGATGACATTCTTGTCTACTCCCATAATTAAAGTGATCATGCAGACCACATCAGCATAGTATTGCAGACTCTTAGAGCCCATCAATTGTTCGCTAAATTCAGTAAGTAGGAGTTCTGGCTAAGATAAATAGCTTTTCTTCGCCATATTTTTTCCAATGATGGCATTAGAGTTGATCCTCAAAAGACCAAAACGATGAGAAACTGGCCCAAACCCATTTCTCCATCAGATATCAGGAGTTTCTTGGGTTTGGCTAACTATTATCGGTAGTTTGTTGAAGGGTTTTTGTCTATTTCTTTCCCCAAGTCTAGATTGACTCAGAAGAAATTAAAGTTTCAATGGTCAGATTCTTGTGAGAATATTTTTTAGGAGTTGAAGACTCAACTCACCACAACCCTAGTTTTGACATTGCTAGATGGTTCAGATGGGTTTGTTATATACTGTGATGTTTCTAGAGCTAGTTTTGGGTATGTTTTGATGTAGAAGGGTAAGGTTATAGCCTATGCATCTAGACAGCTTAAGCCCCATGAAAAGAATTACCCTACCCATGATCTTGAGTTAGAAGCTATTTGTTTGCTTTAAAGATTTGGAGGCATTATTTGTATAAGGTGCATGTTAATGTATTCACTGATCAGAAAAATTTACAGTAAGTGCTTTCGCAGAAGGATTTGAATCTGTGTCAGAGGAGATGGTTAGAATTGTTGAAAGATTATGATATGAGTATGTTATATCACCTGGGCAAGGCCAATGTAGTGGCAGATTCCCTAAGTAGATTATCTATGGGTAGTGTTTCTCATGTTGAGGGTGATAGGAAGAAGTTAGTTAGAGAAGCTTATCAGCTTGCTAGATTAGGTGTTCGTTTGGTTGATTCAGTCAATGGTAGTGTATAGGTTCAAAATAGCTCGAATCTTCTTTGGTTGCCAAAGTAAAAAAAATCAAGATAAGGATCCTAGTCTGGTAAAGCTAAAAGAGTCAGTCAGAGATTACAAAGTGAAGGTTTTCTACCAAGGGGGAGATGGTATGTTGTGTTGCCAGGGTAGACTATGTGTTTCATGTGTTGATGGGTTGAGACAAAAAATTCTCATAGAAGGGCATGGTGCACGTTACTCTATTCATCCAGGGGCCATAAAGATATATTGCGATCTACGAGAAATCTATTAGTGGAGTGGGATGAAGAGGGATATTGTAGAGTTTGTAGATAAGTGATCCACTTGTCAGTAGGTTCAGATTAAGCATCAGAAGCCCAGTGGGTCTATGCAGGGATTCAGTATTCCCACTTTGAAGTGGGAGAAAGTGAACAAGGATTTTGTGACAGGTTTGCCTCGTACTCTTCAGTAGCATGATTCGATTTGGTTTATTGTGGAAAAGATGACCAAATTATCTCATTTCTTACCTGTTCATACTTCTTATTCATACGAGGACTATGCTAAGATTTATCTTAGAGAGTTAGTTTAGCTATATGGTTTTTGTTATCTATCATCTCAGATAGAGGTACTCAGTTTACCTTTCACTTTTGGAAAGCTTTTCAGAAGGGTCTTGGTACCCAAGTTAACTTCAGTACACCCTTCCACCCTCAGACAGATAGTAAGGTAGAAAGAACCATTCAGACCCTTGAGGATATGTTAAGAGAATATGCAGCTGACTTTAAGGGCAGTTGGGATGACCACTTGCCTTTGATTGAGTTCACATATAATAGTAGCTATCATCCAGTATCCATATGGATCTATTTGAGGCTCTTTATGAAAGGATATGTAGATCTATGATTAGTTGGTTTGAAGTAGGTGAGGCCGTAGTAGTGGGGCCTGACTTGGTGTTTGAAGCTTTAGAGAAAGTGCAGTTGATCAGGGAAAGGCTTAAGGCAGACTAGAGCCGACAGATATCTTATCCAGATGTGAGGATAAAGGATCTTGAGTTTGAGATTGGTGATTTTTTATATCTAAAGATCTCTCTCATGGAGGGGGTGAAGAGGTTCGATAAGAAGGGAAAACTCAGTCCCCGATATGTTAGCCCTTACAGAATTTTGAGTCATTTCAAAAAAGTGGCTTATGGCCTTGGGTTTCCTGCAGACTTAGCATTAGTGCACCCAGTATTCCATATCTTCTTGTTGAAGAAGTGCATTGGTGATACAACAGTTGTCATTCCCTTAGAAAGTGTATATGTTCAGAACAACCTTTATTACAAAGAAATTCCAGTCGAGATTCTTGATTGACAAACTCATAGACTAAGGAACAAACAAGTTCCCCTAGTCAAAGTTCTTTGGCAAAATCAGTCCATTGAGGAAGCCACTTGGGAAGTAGAAGCAGATATGCGGACCAAGTATCCTCATCTTTCCTCTGCAAACTCAGATTCAGCGTAAGGTAACAATCTCCTTAGAATTTCTCCCTTCCATGCTTAGTTTTAACTGCATATCATTCTCATGTCAATCATGCATTCACAAAACCAGTTCAGTCAGGTATCATGTTTTATACTCAATCATATAATAATATTTTGATAACGTATATTCAGCATGTAACTTCAGTTCCTCAGTGCTTCCAGTTTAGCCAATCTCATTCGAGGATGAATATTCCTAAGGGGGAGATATTGTAATACCCCAAAAATCCAAACTAATGTTAGCACCATGTTTCAAGATCAGTCATAGTACATCTTAACTCTTTGGTAGTTTTATGAGTTAGTTTGATGTATATAAAGGTGTCAAATAACTCCCATCTATTAGACGAATCAAAATACTCCTTACCGGTTGAGTTGTTGAGAAGAATGGTGTTATAGTCAACTTCAAACGAGTATATCTTTTTCTATACTCAGAATTTTCCATCTCAAGACCCACCAAATTGTAGGAAATTGAATTATCTTTCTAAGATACCAATTTTGCTCAAAATTGATACTCGGGTGAGAAGTTATATCACTTTTAGTGATAAGCAGTAGTCCAACACGATAAGGCCGCATTGCGGTGATGGCTAAAATCACGTTCATACTTTTCCAGTGTGTTACCGTGATAAGCACCGTGATGCTTCAAGAATTATTTTCGCATTAGTCACTTTCTAGTGAGGCACCGCGATTGGCAACACATCACGCCAAGGTGCCATTTCAAATTGTCCGTTTCCAGTGGCTCGACGCGATTTCACCGCATCGCGCCGCTAGGTAAATTCGGAATGGTCCCTTTTCCAGTGGCCTAACGCAATTTCACATCATCACGCCAGGTGTCAAAATTGGGATATTTTGTTCAGTTTTGAGTTTTTAATTCCCAAAGGTATTTAAGTCCTTTCCCTTCACCCCACTCAGTCCAAACACGAGATTTAAGTCCCAATAGAGCATTATTTGCTCATTATTTCACTATTCTCTCGAATTAAAGTATCCTTCTTTTAAAAGAGCAAACCCTACCCTTCAAGACTCAAGATCAATTCTCAAGAAAAAACCCAAGAAATCACACGAATTCATTAACCCAGGTATGTTAAGTGTTCTTCTATGGGTTTCTTTCACACGTGGAGTCCAAATATCCTATTCTAAATTCAAAGTTGGGTTCTTTACAAGTTTTCATGATTTTAATTGTGATTTTAACCATGAATTCTCATGAATTGTAATTCTACACCATGTTTACATGCAATTGTTGTTTATATTAAACCCCACACATTTGAACAATGCTATTCATTTATTTAAATCATACTTAGTGATGTTGATGTTGAAATCATGCTATTTCTAGATGTTTTAAACTATTCTCATCCTTAGCTTGAACTATGAATATCAAGTGTTTGATGAAATGCCTACAAGAATGAAATTTTAATAAATTCTTTCATATTATGTCCTCCAAGTTTAGTACTATTTTACTATTATTGCTATCGAGTCTTGGGGGTTATGAATACCCAAAAACTTATTTGTTTACTTAGTCTCAGTATCTTCATAATAGTTTCCAAATATATTATGCGCATTATCAGTTCAATCAGTCATCATCATCAGTTAAACTTAGAACTGTTTAGTATCCCGAGTCAGTTAAGTTGGGAGTAGGCTTTATCACCAAATGAGTGCAGGGATGATGTCTTCCCCATCAGATAGGAAGAGTCATTAGTAGCAGTCCCTATACTCCAGAACTACATATCCAGCGTAGAATATGAGGAGTCACCCGACAGTTTAGGCTTGACTACCTAGCAGGTGTCACCCGTCAGTTTAGGCTTGACACCTTTAGTCTTTCGGGACACCATATTAGTATCCACACAGCCAGCATTAGTACCCATGGCACGGTATTGATACCCTTCCAACTGGAGTTACATGTTGGACCCCAATTAGCTCAGATTGGGGCATGTTGTTTAGATGATATCTCCTACAGTCTCAGTTCAGTAATTTAGTTTTAGTTTGCTTGAACATATCATACAGATATCAGATATTCAATTATCAGATTTTAGTATTTCAATTTATAGATTATATTCAAAACATGTTTTATGCTTGGTCACGCATCCATTAGTATCTGCAGATTTCATGAATTTTTAATTTTTAAAGATTTTATACATTCTATTCAGTACTTCATGTTATTCATTTAGTCAATTATTACTTATTCACATGAAACCATGCATATTATCCTACCTCATTTATCATACCAGTACATTAAAGTACTGATCACATTCTTTTTTCTTGCATTATGATGTATCATATCATAGGTTCGAATGCTCAGTTCCTGTATCGCGTATAGACCTTCCAGATTATCCGCCGTAGTTGTATTGAGTCCTTATATTTCGAGGATAGACTATATTTATTTTCATGCTTTCAGCTTAGTAGATAGATGGAGTTAGTTGGGGCCTGTCCCATCAACTCTTACTCATTCAGTTTAGAGGCTTTCGAACACTTCGGACAGTCAGTTAGTTTATCTTTATTTTATCAGTTATTTTTAGATAGTTGTTTTCCAGATTTATAATTCAGAAATGTTTTAGTATTTAAAACCTTATGTCATATTCATATATTTCGCACATGTTATTTTATTGTTATCATTCAATGCTTACAGCAGGTACCAACCCATGGGTTAGCTTGTGGTCCCTTGGGACTGTAAGTACTGTGTGATGCCTAGGATGTACTCTCGAGGCATTACAATAACACTTACTTATACGGTTCTTATCCGTTCATTCTAAGCTAGGGGTGTGACAAAAGGGATTGTTCCAAGCATAGTCAAACCTTAGTTATTAAGTCCAAGGTGGCTAATCTTTAGGTGTCATGGAGAGATAACAAATGACTCCATAAGTATATGGTAAATGAGTGTTCTTAGGTTACATCGTCTTTAGCATCTCACTTATTCATCTATCCACCAAATTTATATGAGCTATTAGATATCGAAATCAATAATGTGGCACTTGATAGAAATAGAAACAAAACGGTTAACTTTCCACTCCAGTAAGAGGTTTATAAAGTATTACCCTCTATCATTACCCTGGTAAATAACTGAATAGACTAATATTAATAGTGTCCAATTCATGTGTTCGAACATACATAAATAAAGATATTCTAGGACTGAAAGAAAGGATAACCTGATTACATAGATCCTTTCCCCTCTCCAAAAAATAAAAATAAAAATAGAAGATTATGGATAGAAGTAGCCTTTGTGTTATTTGAAACTAGCAGATGTATGCTCATACAAAAATTATGTCTAGATGACTCCAGGAAATTACTCATAGGTTACAAAGGGACTAGATGTCAACAAGATTAAGTTGTCATGAATTCAATATGTATGTGTTATAGCTAACTTGCTTGCAAGATTATATGTATTGCGTGTATGATAACTTAATTGTTTGCATATACTTATTTCCATAGGCTTATTAGTTTATTTGATATGCATTTATGAGAAGTTAACTATTTAAAAGTTATTTATGAATAAATTCTTGTTTATAGATTACATATTTTGTGAATCATTTTTTATATACTACAACAATAACAACAACAACAACATACCCAGTGTATTCCCACCTAGTAGGGTCTGGGGAGGGCATTTTTTTTATATACTACATATTTTATATAGAGCGTGCTTATAAGTTTGTTTCATAAAGTGTTGATGCACAAATTACATGTTTCATAGAATATTTGATCATAGTCTACGTGCATGCGCATTAGTAGCTATTCATTCAAGGTCCTAAGGTTATTATTTGAATGCAACAATCGTCATATGTAGTTTGTTTGTACACACATGTTCTAAAAGCATAATTGTTTAAGCGTTATACATTTCATAAGTTTATATGATTAGAATGTAAAGTTTTGTTGCTCATATGATACATATTTAGTTTTTATAGGTTATAGATGTATCTACTCAAAGATTATATTTCGCATGTTCATAGGTCATAATCAAGTTATTTACATACTATGAGTTTCCATAACGTTAAGAATTTATGTATCAAGCACTTTCACAGTTTACTTATTTATATAAGGATATGATTAAAGTTATGATATAGTTCATTTACCTACATTTTATGTATATATCCCAGATTATTATTCATAGCTTATGGGTTAGATAAATTATTTGTCTATATGTCACCTTATATGTGTTATAGTTATTTGAGTATCATATGTTTCAGAGAGTATGTATTTAGAAATATCAAGGGACTATTTGTTTGAATAATATATGGTTATTTATTTATTTATGTGTAAATATTTGCCTATGAATTTTATAATTGAGATATTTGGTTGTTGTGATTAGCTTATCAACTGGCTATATACTTTTACAATGCTAGAACCTATATACTAAGTGCTCTTATATTATATCTTCTTATATATCGGAAGTAACTTACTATATGCTATATGTTTTCACTTTTTATAGTGACATGTATTAGGTATTAAGATTATACCCATCTATATGATCAAATGACAAATTTCGTGCTATAGTTCATCTATTCATATGTTAGTTTTTTAGCCCACATATTCATAGGTTTTCAGAGTTTACTTGCATATTGATTACATGTTCCTATATTTTTCTACTCCATAAGTTACACATCTGCTAAAATTTATATATTTATAAGTCAAAGCTTTTTTTTGTGACTCGAGATATCTAAATGAGCATATACTTCATACTTATTTGCCAACATGTTATAGTTACTGTATGATTTGATTGATTAGACATGTATTACATAGGAGAGGCATTACATGGCTCCACAAAATCGCCAAGCTGAGCTCTAAGCATATAAAAAGGAGCAAATGATGCATGATTTTTATATTAATATGTAGTGATAATTTAGTTGTCTTAAGTGGGATGATAGAATAGATAGATCTATAGTGCACCCAACATTTTCTTATGTGTATACCATCCTAATTTTGAGGATATGATTTATGCTTGTTCTCCCAAAAATTTGAAGTGATTTGCTCTGGTGAGTTATTTCAACATAAGGGAAGATGGAGATATAGTTAACTTAATTTAAGAACCATCTGAACGTACTTGATGCATGACCATGATTCTAGAAACTTGCATAAATACAGCTTCGAGATGCAAAGTATAAGGTAAGTTACCATATTGATTATATTTATCCTTCGATTGTAAGGACAACTGGAGCCTCATGTATTTTTTGTTAGGTATTGTATATGTTGTGACGCTCTGTGAAGAATATTTGTATCTATTTAGCTTGTATTTTTTGTGATGCTCTGTGAAGCATATTTTTATGTATTTTATCTTGTATTTTCCGTGATGCTCTATGAAGCATATTTATATGTGTTTTGGCTAGCTGACAGGTTCTTGATAGACCTATTTATAGAGGGAACTCAGTCGAAAATTATAAAAAAATTGAGAGTTGGACAAATTTTAAGGCCTTGTGATGGAATGAAGTAGAATGAAAGTTGACCATATGATCACATGAATATCTTGAATAGTTATGAAACAGAAAATAAGCAATGAGTACCATTCAAGGACTAATGACCCTAAGTAGGAGAGGATGCAACACCTTAGGAAAATTTTGAAGTTAGTTTAACATTTTGAATAAGTATAACTCCTAATCTATGAAGAGCGTGTGGTACAAATAGTTTAAGAAGAATTATACTGTAGCATATAAAAAAAATGAATCTAAGTTTATATTGTAGAAGAATATAACATTAAGTTTAGGAAGAGTAGTGTAAGATAATTATTTATCTCGATATTTGATACCTCCTTATAATTTTTTTATATATATATATATTTTATAATATTGGTAATATGTGGGGGCCACTTTTTAATTATTTTCCTAAAGTACTATTAATTGAAAAAGGAAAAGAGTAATCCTTAGTTTTCACTGGAACTTTCCAGCAACAAGGAACAACGTTACTACTCTATTTCTTTCTTCCTCATTTTCTCTCATTTCAACAAGGAGAGTTAATCTAATCTATCAAGAAAGGATTGTTAACGGAGAAGGGATACCTAAGTTCTTAGGATCATATGCTTAAGGATTTAGTGGAAACCTCAAAGGATTTCAAGAACTAATTGATAGTATTTATAGTTGGAATTTGAGCTCCAAGAGGTAAATTTCTTATCCTATTTTTAAATATGACTATAGATAAGCATTTGGGGATATTTAATTTGAATCTTTATACTGTATTTTGAAGTGAATTAGATTAGTTAGGGTTCTTGAATAAAAAAGGAAAAGTTGAAATTGATTAGAATTGATGGAATTATGTATTGGGTGAGTTGTTAAATTTTTGGAGGTGAAGTAAATCATTCTATATATAAGCATGTTTGTAGAAATTTCTTCATTAAGTATAAGAGTTGTTGATTACTTAAGCACCATCAATGAAGGTTGTAGAGCTTTATGTCCACTAGGTGTTCGATAAAATGTTGCAGTGATTCAATTATTTAATTTCATAGTAGAGTATGGCATGAATGAATTATGGCTATGTAGATTAAATCTTTGGAGTGGTTTGGAACCCGTAAATCTACTCTATCTATGAGGTCCTTGAGATTTCCTACTATAAGATAAAGAGGCAGGCCGTTGTATATTGTGGGACCAAAAATTAAGGTATATAAAGCTAAACCCTCATTTGCCGTGAAGGCATAACTCAGTCATTTGTTTCTACTAGCAGAATAGATATAGTTTATTTGATATACAAGAACAAATCTTTCACCTTCTATGCATCTAACACGTGACTACATGCCTAATATCGCCACAATATACATGTTCCCTTCCCATTTGTAATTACTTTTCTCCATCAATCATGCGTCCATTTATTGGAGTTGCAGTATTCATTCTTACCCTTGTCAAGTTAAGTATTTATATAGTGATGCATACTTGTATACTTGTGCGTTGGAACCTCTTAAAATTCATATATTAGATCTATCACATGCAATAAGTTTAGAATAAATAGCCATAGCATAGTTGAATTTGTATATTGGATCACATAGCGACATAATGATAGAATTAAATAAGAATTAGCATTTGAATAGCTCGACACTAATAAAGAAATTAGTGGAATATGAGAAACATTACTTTAATGGCTGAATAGTATTTATCATGATACACTTTCATAAGCCTGTACAACATTAATTGATAAAAGTTATCGATGGTAGGGTACATAGGTTTGTCTTGGCATATCGCTTGACATGATTCTATGCACAGGATCAAGACCAGACCACCACATTGAGCCCAAACATTCTGGCGTACCTGCCATTATGGCATCATTTTCATTTGGAGTCAGCTGGGGTGCCCCTGACTCAAGCTAATATATGGTACATATAGCCTGCGGGCAGACCCTTATAGTGAGCCCCAAGGAAGTGCATACCCTGTATTAGACCATGAATATAGTTACTAATATATATCATAATCATAAGTATCTAGGTAACACATGTGGTACACTTTCCATAGAATGCCCTAGGTGGGCCATCATATGATTATTTGTATTAAATGTAGGCACAGGACATCACTTAGGAAAATTATTAGGCCCTTAATAATAATGATTTACTCATAAGTGGTTATATGATAAGTTAATAAGGTAAATGCATAGGTAATGGTCTTATATGGTGTATTTGTCACCCTTCCTCTCATAATTTATAGTTTCATATAAGAGGCTCAGTATTCAGTCATCCGTAGTTGCTCATTCTATTATTTGATTCACTGAGCATCCTTATACGTTTACTTTTTATTCTATCTACTTTACATACTAATACATATTTTATATGTACTAACGTCCCTACATTCGTGGGCACTGCATTTCTGTAAATACAATATCAGAATATCGATGAGCAGACTTTTATACTAGGTACTTATCTGTATTCAGCAAAGCAATTGGTGAGCTCCTCTCTTACTTGGAGATAATAAATGTCTAGTACTATTTAATCATGTTCCCATTTATAGTTTGGGCATGTCGGGTCCTATCCCGAACACCTTTCCTGGTGCAGTTATAGTTTCTCTTAGAGGCTTCGTAGACAGTGTCAAGAAGTCACACGTGGTTATTGTTTCACTTGTCTATGTCAGTTGGATTCAATGAGCTGGAAATTGTACATTTATATAGGTCATCATAATCATTTAGAATTAGTAACTCTTCTGAGTAGAATATATTTCAGTTGTACAATGTATACTTATACGGTTCTTGTTCGCTCATTCTATGTTAGGGAAATGACAATTTCATCGCTTTTTCTCAACAAAAATCTCCTCTTTTCTCAACCAAAATCTCAAACCCATTGAAGTAACAAATTTTCCTTAATGGTCTAGCTGAAATTTGTTAGGTTTGTTGGTTAAAACTTTGCTCAAATCTCAAATTTTCCTAATGGATTAGCTCAAATTTGTTAGCTGAAATGCCTAAAATTTTCCTCTTTGTTCAAACTCATTCCTCTTTGTTGAAATAGGGTTTTATAAAGTTATTACTCTATCAGTTATATGGTCAAATTGATTTATGGGTGTATGCATTTTTTATTTTCACATGCAATTTCTTTAACTCATATATTTTGTTGGAACACAATATCTCTTTACTATAAATTCTTATTTTTTCTCAAATAAGGTTCTCAAAGATTTTGCTACATAAGTTATGTGGCCAAAACCCGTTTGGGTATATATGTACTTTTTAAGATTGCATGTGAAATTTCTTTAACCAACTTGAAAATTTGTAGGAATAGAATTATGTAAGTCGAAGGACGAAGGAATAAAGTCCAAAATTCTGGAGGTTATAGAGCCAAAGGTATAATTTATGTTTCTCCCTAATTTATTTTTTGTATTTTGTTAATTTTTGGTGTTAAAAGTTGTCTCTGAGTTATCTTCTTTGGGTAAGATGAAAGTTCATTTTTGAATTTATAGACCTTTTGGTGTTGTTATTGTGATCATATGTTTGTAGATTAGGTATGTTAAATCAACAATTAATGCATAGAAAAGTATTTTTGTAATGTTATTAGGTGACTAGGCTAGTAGTACAGGGATAAGGAGAAAAAATACTGTTGTAACTATTAGTGTAGTGAATGAGGATATCAGTGTTGTAGTTAGAGTAGCACCAAAAGCCATACAAGTTCTAGTCTCAGGATCGTGCCCCCAACATGGGATTTGTGTTATCTGAGTCCTCCCAATTTCATAGTCTTTGTTACAAAGGAGTAATCTTGACTATATGTTCAAAAGTGTTGAGATACAATTTCTATAAAGTCAAGTATGAAGTTACCTGTTGTAAATATTCTATGAGATTAGAGCTAACCTTGATTGGAACACTTGTAGAGGTCACCAGGTTCACCATTGAAGGTGTAAGCATCTGATACATTAAGAGTTTCCCCTATTCTCGTAGTTTGTCGTACAATATCGATAGGATTTTTATCCCACCACTTACCTAATCAGCATTTCAAAACACTCATTCAACAAATTTCTAAAAAGAAGTAGAATAAGAGCAAATACATAACTAGTGCTCCCTCTATCTGATTTTATGTGAACCACTATCCTTTTCAATCAAACAAGACCACATAAAATGGGACAAAAGGATTATTATTTTCCAAAAATTATCTAAGCTTTTAGTTATTAGATAAGGTAGAAGTAGTACCAAGCAGAATTGGTTTTTCTCTTTTGGGTTTAGGAAAGAGATAGTTTTCTCCTTCTTTGGGTGGATAATCAGAGCTCCATTATATTACACCGTATACTTCTAAGCTAGAAATCAGACCTTCATCCCTACTAGTGTAAACTCTAGTTCCGTGATTCATACTTGAATCCATGTTTCATGATCATTAATCTAGTGTGAAGAAATATTATGAGGTCGGAAATATGGTCATAAGTGTCACTTAGAGCAAAGTGAGCTAAGAGACTTTAATTCGGGCAATTTTTGGTGTTTAATTTCACAAGGATTATCTTTGAATGAGTATAACCTTATGTATATTTGGAATTTGGAATATTGAGACCCACAAAATTGTAGATAATCTAATTAGCTTTCCAACGATACCAATCTCACCTTAATCCAATACCCGAGTGAAAAGTTATGACTTTACAAAGTGGTGTCCGCCGCCTAACAATCGCAAACGTTCACTAGAAAGGGTTTACCATAGGGTGTGTGTCGCAAACCTTGAGGTTTGCCATCGGTTGTGCGATGTAAACCTTAAGGTTTACCATGGGTTTTGGTTGCAAACCCTATGGCCCAAGCGGCATAGACACTCTATTTTTGAGTTATTTCAAGGGCAACTAAGTCATTTGACACTTGATAAACGTCCCTAAACATAACTTCACGAGATTAATAGTCCCTAAACATATTTTAACCCTATAAACATCATTATTTCATCATCTAAAACACAAGAGGAGAAAAACAACTAGGGTTTTCACAATCAAGCTTGAAGATTTGATCTTTTCACAATTTCTTCGCCATTAAGGTATGTGGGGTTATGAACAAGGATACTCCTTTCACCCTTGTGCCTAAAACTAGTTTTTAAAGTTGAATTTGCATGACTTTACATGATTTATAGTTCAGGGTTCATACCCAAATATCATTATTTGATCCTTATGAAGTTACAAGTGATTTAAGTGTTGAATTGCATGACTATTTTCATATACTTATGCGTGTGACTTGATTTTGTAGATTGAACATTTAATTTCATTACCTTGAATAGATTTGTTAAATCATTTCAACATTTTCATTATTGAACATGAATTATGATGATTTGACATGAGTTTCAAGAAAGGGTTTTCAATTCCTAAGTTTTAGTCTTGATATTTCAAGAAAGATGATGTTTAAGCATTATTTGAAAAGTATGTATTCATATTATAAGCAAGATTTAATCTTTTGATCCACATCTAAGATATGGAATCCACACAGTTAGTTTTGATTACAGTTTAAAATAGGCAGACGCATAACTGGTTTTCATTATAAACCCCTATGCTAGTTTTAAAGTGGATTTCTTACAGAATGAGCATACATATTAAAGGGAGAAGTATTTAGCACCGATTTGGGTATGATTCCAAGGTCTCATGCCCCAGAACTATAAGCCAACGTAGGTACAGATTCAGATTATTACCATTTATATGGATGCAGATACAGATTATGATCACTCAACTTAGGTTATTCTTCTTGGCAAGAGTGTGACACCTCTCCCCAATGTGAGGTTTTTCCCTTAGGGGAATAAGACGTTGGACTCCATGATAGCTCAAATGGTTTATGTCGGTTAGAAGAACCTCCCTAACAGAAAAAGAATAACAGAATAATTTTTAGAAACTAAGTGTAAAGGCTCACAAATTTACTCAGATATTGTCTTACATAAGACTTGAGTTATCATATTTTAGCTTTTAGTTTTCATATGAAAAAGGTGAGTCCTTTTTACACTTAGCCAGCATGATTTGAAAACAGAATAAGACTACAACTTTTTAGAACTAAGTGTGGTGGCTCACAGAATTACCTTTATTCTTTACTTCTCATGATTTAAGATTTTACAGTTTTTGATTACTCAAGCCAAGGAGAGTCATTTACACTTAGCATGCAGTTTTTGACAGTTTGTAAGAATAGTGCATTATTGTTTTACATATGCATTCACCCCCATATGCTCAGTACATTCAAAAAGTACCGATCCGCGTATATGTCTATGTGATACATTGTTTAATAATGTAGGTACTAGATCAGTTGTATTCCATATATCACGATCAGATAGTTGCAGATTCCAACCAGCAGGTTATGTGTTCTCCTACTTTGGGGACTTCAATTAGAAATTATTCATGTACTTTACTTTCTTACTCATATGTATTGATTAGTGGTAGTTGGAGTTGCATCCCATCTATCTATAGTCAGTATAGTAGAGGCTTCATAGATGTCAGTCAGAGTCAGTTATGTAAATTTCAGTTACTCTCTTCAATTTTATCAGAATGTAAAATTGTATCAGTATTGTATTTTTTCAAGATTTCATCATAATTATGTTTTCGCATAGTAAACTCAGTTATATTATACATGTTTAAATTAGTTTCTTAACAGTATGATAATTCATGGGTTATCTTGGGAGCACTTGTAGTCCTAAGCACCGTGTGATGTTCAGGGGGTAGTCTCGGGGCTTTACATCTATAAACATAGATGCTGATCCATGAGCTATGGGAATGCCAACACAGTTACCCTTTTTTTCCTTGAATTGTAAACAGGTAAGTGTAACTCTTTCCTGGTCTAATTGGGCACTAAGTGATAAATTCTGATCTATCTGCCCATGTTGTCCTTATTTACCTAACACCGTGCCTTTTGAAACACGTCAAAATATTATTAAAAAGTGTAAGAAAGGGTCATACGAAATTTAATCATGGATCATTCATTTGAGTAACATATATCAGTTCATTTGAGTAATGTATGCATGAATTTACCAGTGAATGGTGACATTATATCGAGCCCTATTGACAACATTGACCACTAGATTATCCCCGTTGCTCGTAATTTTTGTTATAAAACTGGGTGGACTGAGTTAACACAAATCCTATGTTCAAGCCAAAGACTTAGCATGCTATTTTAGTTGGTGCAACTAAACTTGAGGATTTGTTTTAGAAGGTCTATAGATCATGACTCTAGGTTTGGTAGATATTGAGGTAGTTACCTTTGGTTCAAAGGATGAGATCACGATCCCTGAGACTAGAAATTTTATGGCTTCTGGTGTAGCTCTAACTACAACACTGATATCCTCATTTATTAAACTAATTTTCATGCCAGTATTTTTTCTCCTCATCCCTGTACTGCTAGCCTAGTCACTAATAGCTTGTACTCTTCAAAATGTTAATGGGTGCATGTTTGATTCTCCAAAATTATTGTATTCTTGGAGAATCCGTGATGGGTGTGGCATTGACAGTGAAAATTTGCACAACATAGAATACCTGAGGTTAAAATGGATGATTTAGTTTTTATTTTGTTGGTTTTAAATTATTTGTTCCCCTTGCTCAAATGTTTAATAAAGTGCATCACATTAGCAGATATGTTGTTCTAAGTCATTCTTTTAGGATAGTAGTAAGTTTTTTTACCCTGTGCATCAGAAGTTGAACCCTAACAATAGGATGTTGACCCTTCCACATGGCATGACAAACATAATCCACATTTGTAGTCTTCTTCTTCTTAAAATTGGGAGGATAATAAACTAGTTTTCAATAGTTATCTTTGAGATGAACCTTAGCTTTGTAGTAGTCACATTGTAAACTTTGACAGAGATTGATACAACTTCATCATAGTCTACCCTAATTCTTTAGGTGTAAGTTGTTGCTTTTTCCTTTGTACCTGTGTATTGGAAACTATAATAATTTAAAATCACATTGTATACTTTATTTTTTAGTTTGTCCAGAACATTACATTTGTGATTAATTTGTGTTTGTCTGACTATGGATTTGGAGTTTGTTGTGATATTTACAATACACTTTGATCATGTATTTATTTGAATTGTTTTCATACTTGTATCTTTAATTAATAAATTGATTTTTTTAATGATTGAAAAGATAGTAAAGGATAAATATTGGTTGGATATCACAAATAGAGTTGACCAAAGATATAGAGATGGAGTAGATAACTTTTTGAATTGGTCGTTCAATCAATCTGGGGTGAGCACTATTATTTGATGTCCTTGTAAGGAGTGTAGGAACACTGTGTTTAAGATGAGAATTTATATAGGAATACACTTTTTAAATAAAGGCTTATGGGATTCTTATAGAGTGTGGGAATATCATGGAGAAGTGTTGGTTAGCGCTGAAAATTCTAATCCTGCTGGTAGTGATGAAGTAGAAAATGATGAAATTAACGAGTGCGATGTTATTGAAATAATTAATAATGCTTGAGGATATACAAATTTGGAGGATACTACTAATTCTCGGGAGGTAAATGAAGAGCCAAATGTGCATACAACAAAATTTTACAGATTGTTAGAAGATGCTTAGATAGAACTTTATCCTAGTTGCACAAAAGTCTCAAAATTGTCTTTTGTTGTTAAATTACTCCACTTGAAGTGCTTTAACCATTGGAGAAACAGATAGATGGATGAGTTGTTGAACTTTTTCAAAGAGGTTCTCTCTGAGGGGTCATTTGTACCTAAGTCTTTCTATGAATCAAAAAAGTTCTTTTCAATCTCGGCTTGGGGTATACCAAAATTGATGCATGTAAGAATGACTTTATATTTTATTGGTGTGCTTATTTGAATGTCCAATCATGTCCCAAGTGTGGTGAATCTAGATGGGAATAAGAAGAACATAAAGGCAAGGAAGTGGATCATAAAGTATTGTGGTATTTTCTAACCAAACAAAGGCATCAAAGATTGTACATGGCAAAAGAGACGGAAAAAAGATAAGGCAGCACAAGGAGGAAAATATTGATGATGGTGTCATGCGACATCCATCTGACATAATTGAATGGAAATCTTCTGATGAGCGTTATCCAACCTTTTTCAGTTGAGTTAAGAAATGTTCAATTAGGTTTAGCAAGTGACGAGTTTCAACCTAATGGGAATATGAGTTCCAATTATAGTATTTGTCCCATCATGCTAGTTACATATAATTTGCCACTATGTGACTGCATAAAAAGACCATATTTCATAATAACTCTTTTTATTTTGGGCCTTAAGTGTCCAGGCAATGATATTGATGTATACTTACAACCAATGATTGAAAGTTGAATGAATTTTGGAATGGGGTGAAAACTTATGATGCACACTCAAAATCTAATTTTCTTATGTGTATTTCTATCATATGGACGATTATGACTTTCCTACATATGGTAACCTTTCAGGATGGTCAACCAAAGGCAAGCTTGCATGCCCTTGTTGCCATAAAGATACACATTCGATTTCTTTACATAATAAGTTATGTTATATGGGCCATCACCGTATTCTTCCTATGAACCATCCATGGCGTAAAAATTAAGTTTTATTTGATGGAAAAGTGGAAATGGGGTTGCACCTATTCCTTTAACAGGTGTTGAAGCACTTGTACAATTACAAGATTTGGGCAATGTGACTTTTTGTAAAGGCTAAAAAAGAAAGCATAATTTTTTTAATGATGCTTATAATTGGAGGAAGAAAAGTATCTTTTTGAATTTGACTTATTGGGATGGTCTTGACCTACGACACAACCTTGATCCAATGCACATAGAAAGAAATGTGTCAGAAAGTTTTTTATCAACTATGATAAGTATGGTTGGAAAGACAAAAGACATATTAAAAAGTAGATATGATTTAGTGGACCTTGAAATTATGCAAAGTTTGCATTGAATTAAGGATGGATATAATATTTTGTTACCAGAGGCATGCTATACTTTTTCCCCTAAAGAGAAGTTAAAGTTATGTGATTTCTTAGCTAATTTGAAGGTTTCGGATGTCTTTTCATCAAATATTTCTAGGTGTGTTAACGTGCGTGGGAAAAAGATACATGGATTAAAGTGTCATGATCATCATGTATTATTGCAAGATATTTTACCAGTAGCTATACATGGTTTATTTCCTAAGAATGTTTATGAACCAATTATAGTCGTAGGCAAATTTTTCAAGAACCTATACTTTAAATGCCTAAGATTGAGGATCTTGATATCCTAGAGTCTGAAATTCCTATCATATTGTGCAAACTTCAAATAATTTTTCTTCCAGCCATCTTTGATGTCATGATTCATTTACCAATTCACTTAGCAATAGAGGCAAAACTTGGTGGACCCGTTCAATATAGGAACATGTACCCTTTTGAGAGATATTGTCTCATTCTAAAATCAAATGTTAATATATTTAAAATGTCACATTCTATAATTATTTAAATAATAATTCTTTATATAGGTATTTGTGAGAACTTAAAGCATATAATCTCAATAAAGGTCGTCCAGAAGGCTCAATTGTCGAAGGGTATTTGGCAGAGGAAAGCCTTACATTTTGTTCATGATATTTAAAGAACATCTCAACTAAGTTTAATAAATCAACTTGAAATGACGATGAATCCATGTTAAATGGTAAGTGTCTATCATTAAATATAGAGCGCAAACAAAAAGGGATTCAGATGGAGGAAATAGGCTACCTCATGATGAGTTCAATCAGACATGTATTTATGTGCTTCAAAATTGTGAAGAGATTTCACAATACAGGGAGTAAGTCTCTTTGTAATTCTAATATAATTTGACATTAATATAATTCATCCAATCTCAACTAATACATATAAAAGGGAATACATGATATAGATTGAAGTAGAAAGCTCAACGCATGCTTGTAGAGTATATCACAGTAGATTTATTGATTGGTTTCATGAATACATAGGTGTATATTTAAACGACACAATAAATATAGCATGTATTCAATTGTCTTATACAAGTAATAATAGTATTGCTTGTTTTTGTAGATATTTGTAATATCTTCCCGAGGACATGCAAATGATGAGGTCATAAGCTTTGTTGTTAGTCTAGAACCATTGATACATCGATATTCAACATGTATGGTGAATGGATTTAGATTTCAACCAAAAGAGCTTATGAAAAAAACACAGAACAGCGGAGTTCTTATCAGAGGAGATGTTTCAGATGATAATAAGGAGTATTATGGTGTATTAAAGGATATTTATGAGTTACGTTATGCAGGAAATGAAAAAGTTCATTTGTTCAAGTTTCATTGATGGGATGTGGCTTATCTATTAAGAGGATATAAGATTGACAAATATGGTTTTACAAGTGTGAATACCCATTGTGTCTTGAATACAAATGAGCTATGTATGTTGGTATCTCAGTCTGAACAAGTCTTCTATTTGAATGACATGGTTGATGAAATTGGCTTGTTGTTGTAAAGACTAATCCTTGCTATCTTTTTAATGTGCCTAAAGTTGAAGGAGACACATCATTGAATGAAAAAGTTTATCAGCAAGATGAAGTTGAAGATATAATCAAGAAACTGATATTGAGGTTCTTTTACATAGGGATGATGTTCCTATGATCAATAAAATGAGGAAGATAATTTCATTAATGACAATTATATAGACATATCAGATAATGAAGAAAGTGAAGAAAAGTTACTTAATGATAATGACGGAGAAGACAGTGATATGTCCTGCTGAAGATTGAGAAGAAAAGATGGATGAGAAGTTCATTGTATTTTGTGCTCTTACTAGGCTGACATCTTGTATTGAGAAGTCATTATTAGTCTAGCATCTTCTATTTCATGTTCTTAATAGGCCGACATCTTGTATTTTGCATTCTTATTACGCTACCTTGTATTTGGTGCTCTTATGCTTGCAGCTTTTATTTATCAATGAAAATAGTGTTTTAAGTAGAATCAATAAATTTAAAAAGTTCAACAAACTATTTGATATTTTTTAATTGTTTGATTTAAAGTTTAATTTTATGAGTTGATAAATTCCTCGATAGTAGATAAATATTTTGGATTTTTTAATTTTTTGTTCTGATACACTTCTCCTTTTTAACCTAATATTGCAGGAAATTAGAGAAACTGGAGAGGTAAAAGTGAAAGAAGAGGCGCAAGACGTTAATATAGCCATGGCAGTTTTCTAGAACGTGTAAGTTCTAACACAATATCTTAGTCACAAATACAACCAATAAGAGTTATTGGGGTTTCTTTTGAGACTGGACAATCATTTAATTCAAGCAAAGGACCTCTACAAACATAATAAATGTCATGTAGACCTATCCAAAGAACATCCCCAGAGACACAATCATCAAGAAATCTAGATGAAAGTGTATGCCTTAGTCTAGAGGCTAAAAGTGGTACAGGTTAGTTCACGACCCTCCTAGTTGGAAATGTTTATCTAACACGTTATTGGTTCCTTCATCTTTATTTTGAGCTCCATATTTGATAGTAATGATCTTCTTCCACTAACTTGCCTTTTGAATTGCTTTAGTTACATGATCTTGGGTACTAAATGCTTGGATTAAGAGGTTGTAGGTCTAATGTATCAACTACTATTTCTGGCTAACTTTCATGATAATAATTTTAAGACCACTTTTATAAATAGAATCTCAATCTTTCTATCTAGTTGATCTTACTATCACTGAATCTTATCATAGTTGATTCCTTCATTATCCAGCTGCATCAACCTAAGTTTGAGTTCTTTTATATAATAATATATTTTTTGTTTGCAGTTTCCTGCATCAATAAAAAGAAAGAAAGAGAGAAATACAATTATAAAACTATAGATGTCAAGATTAAACATGAAGGAAAAATCAAAATAATGATTTCAGGTGACATTGATAGAGCTGTGGGTTCTGGAGCTAGAGATATTTTCAATTACTGCAGTTGGATCATGAGAACCACTGTCTCATTTCGAGATGGAAATTGGCAAAAGATAGTTTTAAAACATGAAAAAGCAATGTGGTTTAGGGTAAAGGTAATCACTAATATTGCATTGGCTTTAAATTTTATGATTTATCTATATGGTTAGGATATCAAATATACTGGTATGTTGTGTACAGGATAAATTTTAAGTTTGGAATGGGATGCCAGAGCATAAATTGTAAGGCTTTCCAATAAGAATTATGCAAAGACTTTTTATAAAATGGAAAGCTCGATTAAATGTTATCTACTCTAGCTATAGCAATGATAAAGATAGATTGTCTCATCATCTTGAGGATGTTGTGTTGGATGACTGGAATCACCTAGTGGAATGTTTTGGCATAGATAAATTCAAGCTAATGAATTCTCAATCATATCCTTCCCCCAGTCCCCACCTCCAACCCCACCCCAATCTTTCTCAATTTTCTTAAACATTAAACAAATCTTATTCTCTGGCATTTGCCTATCATTGCTTTGCTTTTCTTACCTATAAATCTTAAGACCCTTTGGATCTATCCCTTGTCTAGAAATTTTTTTTCAAGATTTTTTTTATTATTTGGTTTGTCATTTTGGGGTTTGTAAATTTTATCTGTAGTTTGAGTGGTTTTAATGGCTATGGATGACATTTATTATAGGTAAGGATTAGTAGTAAGAATAGATGTTACCCTTTTATGTTTCTTGGATATATATGTATGAATTTTATTTGAAATATGGATTGT
Source organism: Capsicum pubescens (assembly GCA_030864215.1). NCBI lineage: Eukaryota > Viridiplantae > Streptophyta > Magnoliopsida > Solanales > Solanaceae > Capsicum > Capsicum pubescens. The sequence continues at coordinate 150,280,601 of CM061543.1, read as the reverse complement.
GGATTGTCTGAAAATTTTCAAGATTGTATTTTTTATTGGTTTGGGGTTTGTGAATTATAGTTGTAGTTTGATTGGTTTTGATATCTATGAAGGACATTTATCACAGGCAAGGGTTAGTGGTATGAATAGATGTTACCCTTTTGTGTTTCTCAGATATATATGTGTGTGAATTTTCCTTGAAATGTGGATTGTGGATTGTGGATTGTCTGGAAATTTTTAAGATTGTATTTTTTGTTTGTTGGTTGGTTTGGGTTTTGTGAATTATAGATGTAGTTTGATTGGTTTTGATTGCTATTGATGACATTTATAATAGGCAAAGGCTAGTGGTAAGACTAGATATTAACCTTTTTGTGTTTCTTGGATATTTATTTTATAGAAAAGAAGAGTTTTTTGTTTTGCTTTAGGGTAAAGGCATAGTTGATTTGATTGATCTCTAGTTATGTGTAAATTTTCTTTGAAATATAGATTGTGGAAGTCTGGTTTATTGGAAATAAAAGTTATTTTGTATTAGGATCGAGGCATGGTTGATTGATTGATTCATTCATTCATTTGGAATTTCCTAATCTGGTCACTTAAGTACAGGTCATCAGTGAGAGAAACAAAAGAAATAGACAAAAACAAATAACTAAACATTATTGTGGTACATGATCATTTACAGAAGTAGAGGAATCTATGATGAAAATACATCATATTTGCTCCCTTATTATTATATATACTTCTTTGATATTTATATAATTCTATATAACCTTTTGGTTATATAAATATATTTCCTTTTGATATTATAGAGAAATCCTCTAATAGGAGAAAAAAAGACACCGAATAAAATCTGGGAGATCCAACACACACATAAAAATGTTAATGGAGAATGTGTATGGCTGGATCCACAATCCAAATAGATTCATGTAATTTTGTAATATTACTACCTTATTAGCTTTCTGATGTACTATAAGTTACGCTCAATATGTTATGTATGGATATAAATGGTTATGTATTATTATAGTGACAGCTCCAGCAACTTGCTGTTGAACAACAGTCCAAAGAAATAAAGTATTTCATGACCGAAGATGAGATTTTATCCTTGGTTCTTGGTGAGAGATCGAGATATGTTTAGGGAAAGCATATGGGAAAAAGCCTCCTTAAGAGAATCAAAACAATAGGAAAACATAAAGGGCAGCGTGTCGTCAGCGGTAGAAAGTATGCGTCAAGAGATGCAACTTGACATGGAAAGAAAGTTGCAAGAATAGCGTGAACAAATGGTTGCCAATTTGAAAAGAGATATGGATCAGGATATGAAAAAGAAATTGGAAGAGGAGCGTGAACACATGAAAGAAGAAGTAGAAAAAATGTTCCAAGAAAAAATGTTGCTCTCATGGCTGGAATGCAATGGTACTTTCTTGACTAGAATCCAATTTTTAAATAGTGACGAGTTCCAACTGTTTGTCTCCTTTCTTTTCAATCATAGGTTTAGCCTTATATTAAACTCTAAAACTTCTATCTTGTTTGCAAGTAGGATAGTCTCTTTGGTGGACTATCTGGAGGAAAAATTAGAGATGATTTTTCTCAAAAAAAGGAGAATATTCTATTTTCAAAAAAAATGCAGCATATGTTGTAAGTACGATAGTCTCTTTAGTGGAATCTTGATTTTTTGTTACTGAATTGTGGTGGAAATTGAGTTTATTGATTGAATTGTGTATAAAGTTGGAGTCTTTCTTGGGTGTTTTAGCTTATTTTTAGCTGATTGTATCATATTATTCTTTCTATTAACAAATTAGATAGTTTTACGCAGCAGTGTAATAATCATTTTTCTTTTCAGTTCAAGCTCGTGAGAGTGAAGTGGAATGCATTTTTTCATTGAAACATCCAACAGCTGACTTTGCATGGTCATTCTTACTATTTCAATTTAACTTTTTAGATTACGCTTTTGTTAATATTACTAGTTAGATTATGTGTGTGAGAGAGAGAGAGAGGAGAAGAGCATCTGTAGTCTATTCCCATGTGTAACTAAGTCCATAGATAATATAATTGTTGCTGGAGTTGTTGTCTTTGTGGAAAGCATCTTGCATAGTCTTTGAGCTTCAATAATAAAACTATGGTCAAGTGTTAAGGAAGAAAATTTTTATAATTCTTCATAGATGGTACCAGTTATGAACAGGAGAAGTACCAGTGTAAGGTGAGCATAGCCTAGTAATGGCTTAATAGAAATCCTATGTGTCAGTGTGCATTTTATGTGATTGTAATAAGAGAAAAGTATTTTTTTTGTGTTGATGATGCTCATAACAATAGCCAATGGGTGGAAGTCCAGATAACATGCACATTCTCTATTTTCTGGAAAATAGGCAGCATCAAGATTACTCCTTACTATGGTTAGCGAGATTCATAGGCTTCTACACAAGAAGTGAAATTAAACCCATAGCTAAAAGTATTTTTTATGTTGATGAGTGCTCATAACAATGGCCAACAGTTGGAGGTGCACATAACATGTGCATTCTTTGCCCATCTGTGGGTTCTGTTTCACTTCTGGTATAGAAGCTTATGAATCTCGCTCACCATATGAAGAGTAATCTTGATGTTGTATATTGTGTAGAAAATGGAGAATGGGGAACTGGAAAATAATGAGTTTGATAAACTACTTGGTGAGATTCCAAATGTTACTTCTACAAATTCATATTCTGAGGAATCTAGTGCTGTCAGTTATCCAAAAGATTTTAACTTGTCATCCTCAAATGAGGCTTTGGCATGGGACGGATCAAAGATGACTAGTGTTAATGAGAAATATATGAACAACGAGAGATTAGGAGAGTTAAAAGAATTTAGTAACTGAGAGAATCTACCAAAATAAGAGGTTTGATTTAGAAGAAATACACTTACCAAATGAACAGGCTATAACACTTGAATTTACTAAGTTGCGTGTAAAAGAAGGTACCTTGTTAAAATCTACAGCTCTTTTGGTCAATTATACTCCATTGTTGAACCATTTAGCTATTGTGAATGGACAATGAAAAAATATCTTAGGTAAAATTCCTTCGAATTTGGATTCAAAAGTGTTAGTTGTTCCCTCTCTAAGAACACCAAATAATCTACCCAGTAATTTTGATGGGTTTAGCCCAAGTATTAGTGGACACCAAAGTGGATATGTACATACAATGAAAAACATATCCGTAGTTGTACCATTACCTGTTGGAGTGAAAAGTGTTCACCTACTTCCACCAATACACCTCGAGTAGATATTCCAGTAATTTCCAATCAACAACATTATTTCTCAGATGAAACACTGCAACTTTCATCAAATGTGCATTTCATAGACATGAAAGAAGATAATGAAGTTGTATCCTGTTCTTTTGGGTTGTAGTGATTTAATCTATGTTGTTTATAGATGAAGTATATCTGTTAGTATGAAGTGAAGTGTGAGGCCTCATCTTCAAATTCCACCGAGGTGATTTCATATGTTCAATCTTTGGAGGATATATTTACCATCTTACTGGTAGTCGGAGTTACCATATACTTTATGAAATTAATTGAGATGTGTAAAAGTTGGTTCAACCCCCCAACCCCCAAAAAAACTTAATGATTTTCTGCTATTTATAGAGCAGAGGTATCCAAAGTTTGTATAAAACATTTCTTTTAGTAGGGGAAATTGATCTTGGATTTCAATTTATGTTGCATGTAATTCTTAAGATCAAATAGGAAATGGGAGCAATCTGTACATGTGGAGTAGAGGTCGAATACTTGTGGACTGGAGGTCTAACTGTACTCTTTTGAGATGATTGATGCAACATTTTAGTTCCAAGGCTATCTGCAATATATATATATGTGTGTGTGTGTGTGTGTGTGTGTGCACTTTCTTTTTTTTACTAGAATCATAAAGTGATTTGGTGTGTTTTAATGGCAGGGGCGTTCTTAAGCAATGGGTCGACCAAGGAGTAGCATGAAAGTGTAAAATGCATGTTTGATTTTTGATCATATGTATGAATATGATAAAACTGAAGTGCTATATCATTATGAATGTATGTGTCATTGACTTCTTAGTTAGTAAGGGAAGTACTTATAATATTTAGTCGGAGAATTATTTTGTAAAATACTATTGGATGATTTTAATAGTTAATATTATATGTAGTTCTTAAAATTTGTTGTTAATTTTGTCTAATATAGGTATTGAATAAATTCAATTTTGTGGTTGATGAAAACAATATTTTTATTTGAGCACAAAATTTAATTTAGTTGCAAAATGAGACTTGCCACTAATGATTTAGTAGATTTGTGGCGATGGATTTTGATATTATAAGTTTTATAGCAACGAGATAGCAGTGTCGCCACTAATATTTAAAGGTATAGGAGCTACATGGATTGCTACTAATATATAGATTTTAGTGATGAAAAATATGTGGTCACTATTGATACTTATTTTCGGGTGACAAAGGTCGCTACTAATAGAAAGCTTTTTATAGTGAGAAACAAGTGATCACAGCAGATGGTGATTTTGCAGAGACAAAGTCGCTACTAATGCTAGTATATCAGTGGAAACCTAACCCGTATGTGTTTTGTCAATATACATTTTGCAGCATATTTGTCTACCTTTTGTGGCGGTAAAACTCGTCACAAATATCTTTTTATTGTGGCAACGCAGATTTGTCGTCGCAAATAACTTTTAGTTATAGAGCTACTACCAATGCCATAGTTGTCGCTACCAAAAAACTTTAGTGGAAACTTTTGGTTCTTTAGTGGCAACTTTAGGCACCACTAAAAACCAGATTTCATGTAGTGAGCATCACACGACTAAAATTTGAATTTATTCTAAATTAGTCTGGACATAGGAGAATCAAATTGAATATCCTTCAACAACCATCTATAGTAACCAATTAAATCTAAGAAACTTCAAGAGATGGATATAGGCCAGTTCCTAATGACACGACCCGTACTAGGGCCATGTCGTAATGGGCATCTCAAGCCCAACAAGGAACGGAGATTACCCCACTACCCAATCCAACCAACCAACATATACCTTGAGTCGGATGAATTCCAAACATATAACAAGATAAGGTGATTAACAACACAAAGACATTGGGATAGGTCCAAGACCATGACCAACCCATACAAGTCGAACCATCCAATGCCTAACCAACAACCATAACAAAACCAAAATAATAACCAAGTCCATATCTATACCATAATGTACCCAAGTCCATAGTTTGTCCATACAAAGACTTAAAATAAATCCAAGAATATCTGATCGAGACATGCCCCCGGCCATAGCCAAAACCAATGTCTAAGTCTAAACCAATAAATACATAAGAAAACTCAAAGCAAGAAATGGAGCCTTTCGAAGTATGGAAGCTCACCACTTCAAGTCACCACAAGTACTTCCCGAGTCCAATCACTGAGTAGGAGGTGTAAGAATATGTCCAACACCTGCATCTCATGGGGATATAGCTTCAAAAACAGTTAATGGTTGGAGTGCTAGCATATAACTCAAGGATAAGGTTAAAATAAATCCAACAGTTCAAATCCAATCAACCAATTTATATAACCAATGCAATATATACATATACATTATATACCATGCTGGGGTAAGGAACAAGATCATCATGAACTTTGAAGTCATTAGTCTGGGATGTGTAGCATAACTGTCATCGAACAAGGCACCCACGAGCTATATGGGCCCAGCTCTTCCCTAGCTAGAAGGACCTTAGTGCGTGTAGCCTCACAAACCAGTGAATATCCAAAATTGTATATGCCTATATGGGGGACTTGAACCTCCCGAAATAATCAAGGTGACTTAAGCACCAATACATGTATTATGGGGGACTCGAACCTCCCAATCACATATTCATTCGGGGGACTCAAACCACCTGGTCTTAAGACATCCACTTTGGCTAGTGTGGTTTCCAGTGTTAAGTCCTTCAGACTACACTTTCACGCCCTGACTACACATCCCTATTTAAAGCCCAATTTAAAACCATCTTTTCACATACACAACCATTAAACCATTTACTTACTAAAGGAACTTCGTTGGTATTGTCATACCAACACCACTTCCAAGCGTACAACATGCCATTACCACTATCAATCAACAAATCATTTATTTGACTTTGGGACTCAAACCCATTGTCTAACAAAGACACTTATTCTATTCAAAGTTTAGGGACTCAAACCCATTATCTAACAAAGACATAATCAAGTTAGTGTTTAAGGACTCAAACCCTTTTTTCCAATTAAATCATAATGTGGCCAACAAGGACCTTACAAAACCATTTACTAACCATTCATATTCATTAGGCCAATGCCTTAGTTCAAAACATCACTAATATATGACTAGTTTATTCTCTTAGGTATTTTCACAAACACTTACCAAGTCCAAAACTAAAGAACCATCAAGTTTAGGGTAACCCATGACCCATTTGTTAAACCACAATTACCAAGAACACACGTGCAAACCATTATCAAAAACTTGTATAAACGCAAGTTAAACCAAGAGTAAACAATACTCGATAATATGCAAAAAAAAACTCAACATTGGTTTTCAAAACCATAATTTATGAATCATAAAAAATCTTTAAAACACATGATATTTATGAACTAATAGTGAGGGAAGAGTCGCATGCCTTATTCACAAAGATTCACGAATGAAACTTGACTCTTGAGCCTCTAAATGAACACCTTTGAAGAACCCTAGTCCTAATTTTCTTGAGAGAGTTTAGAGAGCATTGTGATGTGTTTTAATATTTCAAAGTATGTTATGAGAGGCCACAATATGTTTTAAGACCTGGGGACTTAAGGGATTTTTTAGGGGGGATGTCTAAAATGTCCCCAGCTTAAAAGCTATAAAACGTACACAGATGGGTACGACTCACCTCCTAACTCATACACAAACATATGAGTGGTACACACTTCTCGTACCCTAGGAATCAAGTTGGACTCCAACACTATCCAACATACGTTTCCCTAGACTAAATTGTACTCAATCATACGATTAGTACCTCCTAACCTATACCCCAGATAGAATCCTCTAGGCAAGACATAGCACATCATACGGTTAGGTACCATACTACTAGTACCCTAACATACGACTAGTAAGATGCCTAATCGTGCCTTGGACAGAATGCAACCAACCAAACTTATTTTCATATGAGTGGAAGGACCCTAAATTATACCATATCATACGACTAGTATGCATAAGTTGTATGATGTCCAGAATGCTCAACTTAGGACATTTTCTAAGGGTCCAAAGCAAGGATGTTTCACCTAACTGCTTCAGTCTTTTGAGGATGAACCTACATGCCTTCACTGGAAATGATGTGACCCGGGAATGCTACTAATTTCAACTATAATTCATATTTGATGAACTTATAAAATGAATTTAAACATTATAGAGTCTACAAGACAATCCTTCAATGGTTTGTATCTTCATCCTTACATCGAGAATAAACAAGGAATCATCTACGAAGACTATGATGAACATATTCAAGTACTACTTGAAATCCCTATTCATCAAGTCTATACAATTATCAAGAGCATTTGTTAATCGAAAAGGCATAACAACAAATTTATAGAGATGATCACACTCAACTTACTCCATGAATTATAGGCAAGGCGATCGTTATCAAATATAATAACCCAACTTGAGTTGGCGTCGGGTCCTTTAGGAGTGGAACTAGTATTCAAACCCTATGGGTGTTGAGGGTACTAAGTGATTATCCGGAATGTAGACATAGAGCAAAACATGAATTTAAAATGGGGGTATGATTTGGAAGGGTTGTTTTACCAAAATCTAAAACTACCAATTAAGAGCAACAAATGTGGATAATATTCCAATATGAGAAAAGTCTTGGGATTATGTTTTACTAGGAGCAATTAGTGCATGGGTTCATGTAATCAAAAGAAAATTTATTTAATGATTATACGGGTAGGCTAGGTTAGGGATTTTGATGCTAGTTTTTCAACCAAACACCAAAAATATCACCCATGGACCTTTTCGGATACCTCATTGGTATGGTAAACAAAGTCACCCAAAACCTCAATTAGGCATGCCTATTTCTAGGAATATGTCCAATACATAGAAAATTCACAATCCATACTTATTTCTAAGATAATGTAAAGGAATAAGCTACTATCTAATTATTGTTCACAAATGTCTTTCACCCACATGCCTCTTTCAAGGATGATGTGCAATTTAGGGAAAATTGGGGCTTTCACCCACAAATCCTAATTTAGCAATCAAGTACTTGTGAAAGCCACAATCATCAACTAAGAATATAAAATAACTAGAAAAACCCACACATATTTACACCCTATTCAAACATAATCCCAAGTTGGATTAGCTACTCGTGAGGATAAGACAAAGAGAATTACCCAAGTTGACATTCATTTACTCAATTAAAAATAAAGCAGTAGTAATCCCAAATTTCCAAGCTTCAGTTATAACTAAAAATATCTTTCTTGGAAGACTCAATAAAATTCTTCTCTCACACAAATTGGAAATTCTCTCTATACTCTCCAAAAAGTTGTTTAAAGATGATTTAAAGTGAAAGGATTTTAGCCCTTTAAAGGATTTGATTCCAGTTGTGGGAAATTACAACTCTGTCCTGGGCTAAATTCTGCTTCATTGTAATCGCTTGAGCTTGACCGCAATTCTGACTCCCGCAATCTCAAAGAATCAATCATGATCGCCAACTTTGACCGATTTGGTCTTGTTTCGATCGCGACCCTCAGACCATGATCGCGGTAACTGAGGGTCAGTTCCTGCTCCTGATTTTCTAGCTTTTGCACTACTTCTTCCATTCTTGATCTCTTTTAAGCTCACTTTACTTCTTTTCTTCCTATTACCTGTATACCTAAGAATATAGGAATTAGTGCATTCAGATGACAAATTCTTCTCATTAACAACATTTAATCATAGTAGTGTGCACAAATTTTAGCATCAATGAGTGGTAAATTTACCACTCATCAACAGCCCCAACTTAAACCTTTACTAGTCCTCAAGCAATATTACATCTCACTCAATGAGATAATGGAAATTTAAGCCCATTTATATGACCAAATAATCACAATGATTATAGACTTGATTAATACCAACAAGTAGCTCTCAAGCTTGAGAAAAACTATTCTCACACCTCCCCTCAACATGAAGCACAATCTCAAAGATGCAAAATACATTAAAAAACAACAATGCAATAATTACTAACTCTCTAAAAGTGAATCTCTATCATTAGCAACTCCACTATACTCTTTTTGCCTTATTTTTTGAAAGATGACAATTTTACCTACCTCAATTTTTCTACATGCCTCCTCACAAGAAGAAAATCCCACACACCAAATTATCTATTATGCAACAAGGGATATAATTGGTAAAACTCACTCTCACAAAGTGTCTCTCAATGCTACAAGTACATATCATATGCTTTCCCTTATTTTCAACTGCCACTACTATGAATACACTTAATTGGAGATCTCAAAGAACTTTTTCAAGCTCGTAAAGTAGGTTTGGGAAAGGGTGTGATATCATTTAGGAACAAAGTGACTACACCCTCCTTGAACATCTACATTACACTATTCAACCCAACTTTTGACCATGGTCCACTTCATTTATTTCTAAAATTCACACATGCCTACTTCGCTACCTTGATTTAACCATATCTTTGAAAGCATTTCCTTTTCGATTATTTCTTTTGCAATCTATGCTATTCTTTCTTTTGATGATTTCTTTCTTTATCACTTTTTCATTTTTGTCTCTTTGCATAGATTTTAGGCATCCAATTACAATATTATGGCCCAAAGGTCTGTTTTTTCCAAAACTTACCACCCCCAACTTAGGCATTTGACCTCAAGTTTCATTTTCCAAGTTCAAGGAGGGTAGAGTTTAATGAGGGATAAACTTTAAATGGTTCAAGGCTTGTAATGAGGTTGCCAAACAAAGGATTGAAGGCTCAAAATTGGTAACTAAGGATACTATTCTATTTACAGGTAGGCTATTTAGGCTAAATTGGGTTCCTATTTTCATAAAGAAGGCCTAAGATTATTTCACCAACCAAGCATAATCACAATTAGTCTTGAGAGACTAACGGAGAAATTTCTAGATGATACAAGTATGCATGAGAGATACACAATTATGCTCATTGCACATGGCATGCAAACTTTTCAAGGAGGCTCAATTGCATTTTCTACTAAAGACAAAAGGAAGTATTTACCATATACTACCTAAAGACTTTGGAGTCACAAAAAGAGGTAAAGTATTATTACAAAATTTTTCACATCCATGCCCTTGATTTTTAAAAACTTTTTGGATGGAGGGGGTGTTTTCTACGTATTTACACCACACAAAATTTGTTATTGATGGAGCAAACCCAAGTCGCATCTCAAATTTTGGATCTCATGAGGGAAAACCATATAGCTACTCAGACCTCACCATAGGTATAAGGTAGATCCTAAAACTCCAATGCACGGGTACTTAGACTTCCCCTCATTTATAGCTTAAACCCTAATCACGATGATTTTCCCTAAAGAATATTGTCACTCAATCTATCATAGGAAAAGGCTCATCCAAAAGTAATCAAAGAAAACACAACAATCTCTATGGTTAGGGTGAAACTTTTAGATTACTATGCTTAAAGTTCCCTCACTGTAGCATATAAAAAGAGTATGATTGTTAGAAAGGACTCATGTAAGCAGCAATGCAAATATCTCTGAATTATTGTGGTCACAATAGAATGTACCGCGATCGCAAGACCACGATCACGACCCACGTACCACAATCATAGGCTTATTTTCCCCTTGTTTTGCTCTATTTTTCTACACAACTACTAGCTTCCCAGCTCTAGTTTCCCCTGCTTTTTGGATTATCAAATTGTGTAAAAACACCTATAAAACATCAAAAATGTAATCAGTGTGTAAATAATAGGTTTTCTCCCATCAAACGTCTAATTTTACGTCACGACATGATGCTCTTTTATCGACATTAAGGATCTTTAAAATGCACCAACTCCATCTTGGCCACCTCGGGGCCTCCTAAATTATAGTGTTTCACCCTTTGCCCATTTACTACAAACCTTTTTTCCTCATGATCCTCAAATTCAAAAGCACCACTAGGGTAAACACTCAAAACCACAAAGGGGCCCATCCACTTAGAATAAAGTTTCCCACAAAAAGCTTTAAGCAAGATTTATAAAGAATCACACTATCACCTATATGAAATTCCCACCTTAGTATCTTAGCATCATGTAATTTCTTTATTTTCTCTTTATACAGGGGAAACTTTTATAGGACTTGAGTCAGAAATTCTCCAACTCATGAAGTTTAGTGACCCTTGACTCCAAAGCTTCTTTCCAATTCATATTTAACTTCTTCAATGCCCATAAGGATTTTTTTCTCAAGCTTGATGGGCAAGTGACATACCTTCAAAAACACCAATTGTTAGGGGGGGCATACCAATCAGGGTTTCGTAAGCTGTCTTATATGCCTAAAGTGCCTCATAAAGTTTCTTTGCCCAATTAGTTCGGCCTACATTTATGATCTTCTCAAGTATAGCCTTGATTTCTCAATTGTAAACTTTGACTTGGCCACTTGTTTAGGGTAATATAGGGTAGACACCTTTTTATTCACCCCATATTTATCAAGAAGGGCCCCAAATACCCGATTGAAAAAGTGTGAGCCATCGTTACTAATGATGGCCCATGGCATTCCAAATCTTGTAAAAATGTATTTCTTCAAAAAAAAAGTGATGCTTTTGCTCTCATTGTTTGGAAGTGCCACAGCCTCTACCCATTTGGAATCATAATCAATCGCCACCAATATATGTTTGTTAACAAAGGAGCTCACAAAAGTGCCCATAAAATTAGTTTCCCACACATCAAAAAGTTTAACTTCAAGATTCAGTTTAAGAGGCATTACATGTCTTCTCGAGATGCCACCTTGCATTTTATATTGATGACGTACTTTCACTAACTTAATGGCATCCCTATGAATGGTGGATCAATAATAACTGCATTGAAGAACTTTGGTGGTGGTTCAAATTCCCCATAGTGACCACCAAAATATGAGGAGTGACATGCGTCAAGGATATCCTTCATTTCAACTTCCATAACACAACCCTAATCACACCGTCTACATATAACTGAAATAGAAAGGGTTCTTCCAAAGATATTTTTTTACACCGAACAAGAACCGCTTTCTTTGATGGTAGCTAAGCTCCTCAGGAGTACACCACTCACAATAAAATTATCATAGTAGGTATACCACGGTGAAACTTTCCCCGAGATTGACATGACTAGCTCATTGGGAAAAGCGTCTTCAATCTCAATCTCCCCATATTTTTCATGATTACCCTCAAGACGTGAAAGACGGTCAACCACTTAGTTTTTTCAACCCTCTCGGTCCTTTACCTCAAAATCAAACTCTTTAGAGTCCCCCATCTCATGCTTCATGATCAGATTCTTCAAAATACATGATAAACTTTTTCCCCTTTCTTAGCATTATATATATATATATGTATATATATATTTAATTAAGGTTCCATATGATGTTTTTAACTTTGTTGAGTGATGGCATTATTTTATCCTTATCCCTAAGTACATGCAAGCGCTCCAACTGCTAACCGTCTTCAAACGTTGTATCCCTATGCGATAGAGGGGTTGGAGCATCCTCTTCTTTTCCTGCACACTGACCAGATGTAAGAGCGGTTCCTTTTTTAACATTGATGTGGTGAGCTTCTATAATTCAGAAGGCATACATTTCACAGTTTTTTTATCTTATGTAATAGATTTTATTTAGACCTGGTCTTTGGCTATTGTTGGGGGTATGTCATGACATATTATAGACATCAGATTTGTAGAGTCTTTATGGATGACTGTGTACTTGGGTATGTTGGTTTAGTATGTTGACATTAATGGATTGATTAGACACTTCTTAAGTATGATTATTAGTCTTTTTATGATATTTTGTTATATGTTTAGAGTTCATATGATATTATGGAATGTGATGGTTAGGTTTGGTTAATTGGGATGTTTCCGGTCCTTATTAGGCTCAAGATGCCTATTACAACAAGTCCCTAGTTTGGGTCAAGTTGGTATCAGATCCTAGGTTCATGGTCAGGGAGTCTATGAAGTCGTATCAAGTAGAATCTCTTTTATGGGTGTGTAGCAGGCCACACTTATAAGAGAGGGGCTATGAGAAATTTAGGAATGTTTCCCTTTTTGTGGTTTTATCTTAAGCCATAGAGTTTGAGGTCTTGGCCTTTACTCATTCCCATTTGCTTATCTTTCAGATCATGCCTCCAAGAAGATTTGATGTTCATGCAAACACCTTTGTCCCAACTTGGGACAATGTTGATAGGACACGCTCTACTGTTATGATCTAAACCCAGTCAAGGATCGTGGTATCTGACTATCCTCATGGGGTTCTACCTTCCCCCACTAATCTTTCTCCTGGGGGTAATACTCATACTCAATTGCCTCAAGGGGAGCCACTAATGATGAGTTTCATCACTCCACTACTCTGTTGACTCAATTGATAGCTTCTCAGTCTGAGCGTGGTGTTCCTATTACTACATCTTATGAGGCCACAAGGGTTGGCCAGTTCATGAGGTTTTATCCTCCTATGTTTATGGGTATAAAGGTTGAGGAGGATCCTCAAGCTTTTATTAATGAAATGGAGAAAATTTTCTAGATTATTCATACTTTGGAGGTTAAAGGTGATGAGTTTACTGTCTATCAATTGAAAGATATGACGTACCAGTGGTACAAAGAGTGGTAACAGTGGAGAGTTAAAGATACTAGTTCTACCTTATGGGAGGATTTCTCTAGTGTCTTCTTGGACCGCTTATTTTCTTAGGAGTTGAGAGAATAAAAAGTGGAAGAGTTTGTGAGTTTAAGGCAAGGTAGGATATCTTTTAAGGAGTATGCCTCGAAATTTTATCAGTTGCCCATGTATGCTCTTAAGTTGGTCTCTAGTGTGAGGGCTAGAATGTAAAAATTTTCTTGGGGATTGTCTCGTGAGTTGATCTTGAGAGTAAGGTTTCCTTGTTAATCATGGACATGGATATCTCTAGGTTAGTTATGTACAAGCAATAAGTGGAGGAAGATAAAAAGAAACTGACTAAGACTGGTGAGAGGTAGAGTAAGAGGTTTTGGTTTTTTAGCAAAGTAGAGGCCAACAGTTTAGTGGTAAATAGTTTAAAAGGAAGATTTGGGATAGTCCTAACTCCCATTATATGGCTAGTGCTCCCTACCCGAATCCATCGGGAGATAAATGTTTTCAAAGTGGTGATGTTTCTAGGGCACAAGGTGCCAATTCTCAAGAAGTGGGGCCCTATCAGCACCAACCTATCTTTCTTGTAGATTTTGTGTTCAGCATCATCGTAGTTAGTGTGAGAAGTGGAGGAACAGATATTTTAAATGTGGCCAGATTAGTAACATACAGCGAGAGTGCCCCTCTCTAGTGGCCTCATGGGCCAATAGGTTCCCTATTGCTACTTAGTCTGCTCCTGCACCGAAGGGTCCTATTTCTATTTTTGCTTCTATTTCTGGTATCGATGCTAGCCGAAATTGGTTATATGCTCTTGTGTCTCGCCAGAATTCTGAGAAATATCCTAATGTAGTTAATGGTATGCTGAAATTTTTCTTGTTCATTGTTTACTTTATCCAGGGTCCACTCTTTCTTATGTCACCCCGTTTATGGCTGTGCATTTTCGTTTTAGTCCGGAGTGTCTGTCAATTCCTTTTTATATTTCTACCCCAGGTAGGAGACTTTGTGGTTGTTAAAAGAGTCTATAAGGGTGTGTGGTAGCTATTGGTAGTAAATAAACTCTTACAAATTTGATAGAGTTGGATATGGTTAACTTTGATGTCATATTGGGGATGAATTGGTTGCATTCGTGTTATGCGTTCTTAGATTGTCGGACCCGTAAGGTCATGTTCAAATTCCCTAGTAAGTCGGTCATTGTATGGGAAAAGGGTTCTTTAGTGCCTAAGGGGGGGTTCATCTAATATCTTAGATCCCGAAAGTTGATTTCAAAGGGGTGTTTGTATCATTAGGTTTGGATTAAAGATTCTAACTCAGAAGGTCCTTCTCTAGAATCCGTTCATATGGTTAATGAGTTTTCCAAGGTTTTCCCTGATGATCTTCCTGGTATTCCTCCCGATAGAGAAATTGATTTCAGGATTGATCTTATTTCGGACACTCATCCTATCTCTATACCTCCTTATAGGATGGCTCTGGCTGAGTTGAAGGAGCTTAAGGAGCAATTAAAGGATCTTTTAGATAAAGGTTTCATTCATCCTAGTGTGTATCCTTGAGGTGCTCATGTGTTGTTCATGCGCAAGAAGGATGGTTCCCTACGGATGTGTATTGATTATTGTTATTTGAATAAGGTAACCATAAAGAATAAATATCCTCTTCCTAGGATCAATGATTTGTTTGATCAACTTCAAGGTGCGAAGTGTTTCTCTAAGATTGATCTCAGGTCGGGTTATCATTAGCTTAAGGTTAGGGAGGTGGATATCCCTAAGACTACCTTCAAGACCCGGTATGGTCACTATGAGTTCCTAGTTATGTCTTTTAGGTTTACCAATGCTCCGACAGCATTCATGGATATGATAAATATGGTCTTTCATCTGTTTCTGGATTTGTTCATCATTGTCTTACATAGATGGCATCTTGATCTACTATAAGAGTGAGGCGAATCATGTTGATCACCTCTATGTTATGTTGTAGACCTTGAAGGATCAGCGTTTGTATGCCCAGTTCTTAAAGTGTGAGTTTTGGTTGAAGGTTGTGACTTTTCTTGGTCATGTTATCTCTTGTAAAGGGATAATGGCGGATTCACAAAAGGTTCCAGTGGATAAGAAGTGTCTTAGACTCGCGACTCCAACCAATATTCAGAGCTTCTTAGGTTTAGCCGATTATTATAGGAGATTTGTGGAAAGATTTTTTACGATAGCTTCCCTATTGACTAAGTTGACCCAAAAAAGTCCAAGTTCTTATAGTCAGATGCGTGTGAGGGTAGTTTTGAGAAGTTGAAGGATAATTTGACTTCCTCTCCAGTTTTGACCTTGCCTGGGGGTAGTGAAGGTTTCGTTGTATATTGTGATGCTTCTCGTGTTGGGCTTGGTTGTTTGTTCATGCAATATGGTAAGGTTCATGAGAAGAACTACCCTACTTATGATTTGGAGTAGTAGATTGTGGTATTTGTGTTGAAGATTTGGCATCACTATTTTTATGGGGTTCATGTTGGAATCTTTTCTATCATAAGAGCCTATAGTATATGTTTACTCAAAAAGAGTTTAATCTCAGACAAATAAGATGGCTTGAGTTGCTGACGGACTATAATATGAGTCTCCATTACCATACAGGTAAAGCTAATGTAGTTGTTGATGCTCTTAGAAGGTTATCCATAGGGAGATTAGCTCATATGGATAAGGATAAGTAGGAGTTAGTGGAGGACATTCACCGTTTGGATAATCTTGGAGTTCGTCTCATGGACTCTGAGGATGGTGATGTGTTTATGCATCAAGTGTATCTCTTGTTGTTGAGATAAAAAAAAGAAAATGTTGGATCTTGATTTGATGAAAATTAAGAGAAATCTGGGTCAACGAAAGGTTGTTGATTTTGCGATTGATGGTGATGGTATCTTGAGGTACCAAGGTAGGTTATGTATTCCTGATGTTGATGGATTGAGGGAAAGGATTATGGTCGAGGCCCATGGATCTCGTTATGCTATTCATCCTGGTTCTACAAAGATGTATCATGATCTTAAGGAGTTCTATTAATGGAACAATATGAAGTGAGATGTGGCTAGCTATGTGGCTAAGTGTATGGTGTGTCAACAAGTGAAAGTTGAACACATGAGACCTGGAGGTTTGTACCAAGAAATTTAGTTGCCCGAATGAAGTGGGAGGTAAGTAATATGGATTTCATCACCGGTCTTCCCCGATCTTGGAACCAATGTGATTCTATTTGGGTCATTATGGATAGAATGACCAAGTCTGCTCACTTCTTGCTGGTGAGAACGAGTTATTCGGCGTAGGATTATGCTAAGTTGTACCTTACGAAGATTGTGAATTTCCATGGTGCTCCATTTTCAATCATTTTGGATTGTGGTACTCCATTCTCATCTCACTTTTGGAAGTTGTTTTAGAATGGCTTGGGAACTAAGGTGTGCCTTAGTACCTCTTCCACCCGCAGTTGGATGGAAAAGCGGAGAGGACCATTTAGATATTAAAAGATATGATCCATGTATGCATGATTGATTATGGTGGTAATTGGTACGACCATTTTCCATCAATTGAATTCGCCTATAATAATAGTTACCACTCTAGCATTGGTATGGCTTCTTTTGAGGTGTTGTATAGTAGGAGGTGTCGTTCTCCTATTGGGTGGTATGGAGTTGGTGAGGGTGAGTTGTTTAGGCCTGATTTGGTTCACCAAGCCTTGGAAAAGGTGAAGGTGATTTTTCATAGGTTAAAAGCCGTTCAAAGTTGCCAAATCTCCTACACGGATGTGAGGAACAGGGATTTGGAGTTTAATGTTGGCAATTTGGTATTCTTAAAGGTACCTCCCACGAAAAGAGTGATGTGGTTTGGAAAGAAGGGGAAGCTTAGTCCCCTATATGTTTGTCCCTACTTGGTTTTGAAGAGGGTTGATAAATTTGTCAATGAGTTGGAGTTGCCTCCTAGTTTGAGCTCCATTTATTCGGTTTTCCATGTCTCTATGTTGAGAAAATGTGTGGGTGATCCTTCATGGGTTTTTTTGTTTGGAAGGGTTGGCTATCGCGGATTCCTTATCTTATAAGGTAGACCTAGTTGAAATCTTGGATCGTCAAGTTCGTCGACTGTGGAGGAAGGATGTGGCTTAGGTAAAGGTTCCTTGGAGGAACCCTAAGGTTGAAAAAGCTATTTAGGAGGTGGAAGAGAACATGAATTCCAAGTATTCACATTTGTTTTCTATCCCAAAAACTTGTGCTTGAGGTATGTGTTGATCTTCTTATCTTTATTTTATGTCTTTGTTTTCTAACTTGATTAAAAGTTAGCTTGATGTGTAATAATGTGTTAACTCATGCTTGTGCTTGTCCTTACCCATGTAATTCCCCGAGTCTGCACCTCGGATGCTGCACGATGCTTCTGTCCCCGAAGGACCACAAGCTAACCCTTGAGTGGTACCCACTGTGAGCAATGAATCATAATACTGAAATAAATGCAAAAGTATAACTAAAATGCCATAAGGTTCTGTAACAGAAATCAAATACTAATGAATGAATGCTGAAAACTGAACACCTGTTGGAATTAATCTAGTCAGAAAGCCTCTAATTGTCTGAAAGTGGAGTTGATGGGACAAGTCCCCTACTAAATCCGGCTACTACAAATATACTGAAATAACAACTCTGTCCTCGAACTATGAGGACTCACCACTAAGTCTCTTGCTGATAAGATGGGAATCTAAGTACGATCAGGAGCCCATGCGTCTGAACCTATGATATGAGACATCATAGCGCAAAAGAAAAGATATACGTCAGTACTTTGAATGTACTGGTATGCTAAGTGAGGTATGGTTGTATGCATGGGTTCATATGCATGAATAATAACTAACTGAGTGATATGAATATAACAGAATAGGAGTACATGACTAACTAAACATGTTGTAAATGTTGAGTATGCAACACTGCACATATACTAGTATACTATTTCTAAGATTACACTGAAGCCGAGTACTGAGTTCTAATAACTGGTCAACTGATATCTGAGATTACTGATAACTGGGTGACTCTATCTGACAGTCCTGATTCTGTAGAACTTAACTAAGTTCTATACTAAGACTGAGACTGAAATTGTAACTGTGGGAGTGTTTATCTAACCGACATACCCCGATCATAAACTGAGTTGGGGTCCAACCTGTGACCCCAGTTGGAAGGGTTTTAACACTTTGCCAAGGGATAATAACAATGTTCGGTCAACCCTAGTCTGGCACGAAGACTCGTGAATGTGTACATGTGTATGATCGCGTCAACCCTAATATGGAAAGAGGACGACTTACCCTACGCTGGCTATGTAGTTTTGTAATGCAGGGACTGCTACTAAGGGTCAAACCCTCTGCTGGCAGAAAATCCCCCACCCCTGGGTTCGCTCAGTACTAAATCCTACTCCCAACTGAATGGACCCTGAACTGATTTTTAAACTACACTAAGCTTGACTGAACTGACACTGATTGTGTTAACTGACTGAACTGGACTGAGTTCACTAAATTCTGTTAACTGACCGAGTACTACTATTCGTGACACTACTGAGACAACTTCATTGCTACTGAAATTCTAGGTAAATAGCTAGATTGTTGGGTATTGAACACCCCCATGACTCGATAGCATTAATAATCATAAAACATGGCAATACTTGAAAACATGGCAATGATCAACTGTTCATAATGCAATCATTGGATAGGAGTACATGCTAACATGTCAAAATTACACTATTCAACTCACATGGGCATTCCATCTAACACTTGTAAGGCATAGATTTAGCATGATAGTAATTTAAGCATGTAGTAATAGCATGAATTCAACACTAAGGTCACCAATGAATCATAGTTGCACAATTAACTCAACTAAGCATTTTGTCAAAAACCTAAGAGGCATAATCTTATACTTAGGCATGAATAATATGTTGAGGCATCATGACTATAACCATAAATTCACAATTCAAGGGTTTCAACATGGGGATTACAACAATTATATACATGGTATCTAATATTCATGAAAACTACAATTAAATCTTGGATTGAAAACCTATACTACAACATGAACATGAAAAACATCCCAATTGGTACATGTAATTCATGGAACTATTAACTTGAGATTGTAAAAAGGGTTCTTGAACTCCAAGGGTGGAAGGAAACCCTTGGATGAACACTTAACATACCTTGATTGTTAATTTTGTGAAAATCGTGGTGAATTCTTGAGGCTTGATTCTTGAGCTTGATGAAGCTAGGGCTTGTTCTTGAGAGGATTTTGTGAAAAAGATGGATAAATGTTCTATTTGGAGCTTCAATCCCGTGTTTGGGACCATTTGGGTGTAGGGAAAATGACCCATTTGCCCTTAAAAATATAGAACAAAACTGCAGGAAAATACATGGGACGAACTAGCCAGGGCGCCGCGGGCTCTGGAGAACCACTCTAGGCGAGGCGCACGGGCTCTGGAGCGCCGCTCTGGTAGGGCCCCGCGGGCTTATCTCCTCGTGCCACTATTTTTGAATTCCAAACACGCCCTTACGCTAATCCAAAAATTCCAAAACTCACCCGAGATGTACTATTGACTTCCCCGATCATGAATCAACTTAAAAACTAACTTTCTGAGGTTGGGAAGGTCGTAAATAAATTCTTCAAAGTTTGAGGGCTTTAGAAATGACTAAGTCCTAACACTTAGCTGATTTTTTCTAAGTCTGGGACCTCTTTTGGAATGATTTAAAAGACTTAAATGATTAGGATTTTTTTTGGCGGGGTTTTACAATATCTCCCCTTTGGTAACATTCGTCCTCGAATGAGACTAACTAAGCTGAGAATACTGATAGACTGAAGCTATACACTGAACATGAACAACTGAAGCATGATTACATGACTAAAACTACTGATATACTAAGTTATCATACTGAACATGCATAACTTAAGCATGACTGAATTCTGAAGACATGACACATGACTAAGTTGTTTCACGAAGGTATGCATGATATGAGAAGGCTATGCAACTGAACCGATACAAGGTTATAAAGAAAATCTGAGTGTGGAACTAATTAAATTCAAGGAAAACTGTTACCTTGAGCTGAGTCTTAGTTTATGGAGAAAAGGTGAGGATACTTGGTGTTCATATTTGCCTTTGCTTCCCAAGTAGCTCCCTCAACTGACTGATTCCGCCATAGAACTTTGACCAAAGGAACTTCTTTGTACCGTAGTCTATGAATCTCACTATCAAGATATTTAATAGGGATTTCCTCATATGAGAGACTGCTCTAAATATCTACACTCTGGATAGGGACTACAACTGTTGGGTCACTAATGCATTTCTTTAGCAAAGAGACATGAAACACTAGGTGCACTGAAGCTAGGTCTGAAGGCAACTCAAGCTCGTAAGCTACCTTTTTGAAATGGCTAAGAATTAAATAAAGGCTGATATATCAGGGACTGAGCTTCCCCTTCTTGCCAAACCTCTTCACTCCTTTTATAGGAGAGATTTTAAAATACATATAATCCCGAATCTCAAACTTGAGATCCTTTCTTCGCACATCTGCATATGATTTTTGCCGACTCTGGGCTGTCTTAAACCTTTTTCTAATTAATTTCACCTTGTCTAAGGCATCAAATACTAAATCAGGCCCTACTACTATGGCCTTACCTACTTCGAACCAACTAATGGAAGATCTCCATCTCCTCTCATAAAGGGCCTCGAACGGAGACATCTGAATACTGGAGTGATAGTTGTTATTATACGCAAACTCAATCAAAGGTAAGTGGTCATCCCAACTTTCCTTAAAGTAGGTGACACACTCTCTCAACATATCTTCCAGAGTATGAATGGTCCTTTCTTCTTGACCATCTATCTGAGGGTGGAAGGCTGTACTGAGATGAATTTAGGTATCAAGACCTTTCTGGAAGGCTTTTCGAAAGTGAGAGGTGAACTGCATACCCTTATCTAAAATAATGGACAACGGAACTCCATGCAATCTAACCAACTCTCTGACATAGAGATTGGAATAATCCTCGACTGAGTAAGAGGTATGACCTGGAAAGAAATAGGCAGATTTGGTCATCTTATCTATAATGACCCAAATTGAATCATGTTGGCGATGGGTCAAACCCATCACAAAATAGATGTTCACCTTCTCCCATTTCCAAGTGGGAATACTGAACTCCTGCATGGAACCACTAGTCTTTTGGTGCTCAATCTTCACCTGCTGACATGTAGAGCACTTTGCCACAAACTCTACGACATCCCTCTTCACTCCGCTCCACTAATAGATCTCCCGCAAATTGCGGTATATCTTAGTGGCCCCTGGATGAATCGAGTAACATGCACCATGAACTTCTGTAAGAATACACTTCCTCATGCCATCCATATATGGCACACATAGTCTACCCTGACAACGCAACACACCATCTCTCCCTTGGGAGAAAACCTCTACTTTCTGATCTCTGACTAACTCCTTTAGCTTAACAAGACTGGGATCCCTGTACTACTTTTCTTTTACTTCAGAAACCAAAGATGATTCCAAACTATTCTACTCCCAAACACTACCCTCTACTGAATCGACTAAGAGGACACCTAATCAGGCAAGCTAATGAACTTTCTGAACCAACTTCTTCTTACCATCCTCAATGTGAGACACACTACCTATGGGAAATCTATTGAGAGCATCAACCACTACATTAGCCTTGCTCGTATGATATAGAACACTCATGTCATAATCTTTCAACAACTCCAACCACCTCCTCTGACTCAGGTTCAGATCTTTCTGAGAAAATACATACTGCAGGCTTTTATGGTCTGTGAACACATCAGTATGTACTCCATACAAGTAATGCCTCCAAATCTTTAAGTCAAACACTACAGCTTCTAACTCAAAATCATAGGTGGGATAATTCTTCCCATGGGGATTAAGCCATCTAGAGGCATAGGCTATGAACTTACCTTGCTACATTAACACACACCCCAAACAAACTCTGGAAGTATCACAATAAACAATAAATCCATCTGAACCATCTGGTAAAGTCAAAATTGAGGCTGTAGTAAGTCGAGTCTTCAACTCCTGAAAACTCTTCTCACAAGAATCTGACCACTGGAATCTAACTTTCTTCTGAGTCAATCTGAACATGGGGGATGTAATTGATGAAAATCCTTCAACAAACCATCGTTAATAGCTAGCCAAGCCTAAGAAACTCCTGATATCTGACAAAGATATAGGTCTGGGACAGTTTCTCACTGCTTCGATCTTTTGAGGATCCACTCTAATGCCATCAACAGAAACTATATGACTAAGGAAAGCTATTGACCTTACCCAAAATTTGCATTTACTAAATTTAGAGAACAACTGGTAGGCTCTAAGAGTCTACAATACTATCCTGAGATGGTCTGCATGATTGTGTTCACTGTAGGAATAGACAAGAATATCATCTATAAAGACTATGACAAGCATGTCCAAGTACTGCTTGAACACGCGGTTCATCAAGTCCATGAAAGCTACTGGGGCATTGGTAAGACCAAATGACATGACTAGGCATTCGAAGTCCATACCAAGTTTTAAAAGTTGTTTTTGAAATATCACATTCTCTGACCCTGAGCTGATGATAGCCTGATCTGAGGTCTATCTTAAAAAAGTAATAGGCACCCTGAAGTTGGTCAAACAAGTCATCGATTCTGGGGAGTGGATACTTGTTCTTGATCGTGACTTTGTTCAATTGACGGTAGTCAATACACATTCTAAGAGAACTATCTTTTTATGCATAAATAGGACTGGTGCACCCTATGGGGAGACACTAGGTCGGATGAATCCCTTATCTAGGAGATATTTCAACTATTCTTTCAATTCTTTGAGTTCTGCTGGGGCCATTCTGTATGGTGGGATAGAGATAGGCTGAGTATCTGGAAGAAGGTCTATTCCAAAGTCAATTTCCCTCTCGGGAGGAACTCTGGGAAGATCTTTGAGAAACACATCTAGAAATTCACATGCTACTGGAACTGACTCAAGGATAGGAGTCTCTAAACTAGATTCCTTAATGCAAACGAGATGATACACACACCCCTTGGATATTATTTTTATCACTCTAAGGTACAAAACAAGCTGACCCTTAAGTGTTGAAGTACTACCCCTCTATTCTATGACTGGTTTATTTGGAAACTGAAGATGAATAATTTTGTTCCTACAATCAACTGTCATAGAATTAATAAAGCCAATCCATGCCAAGAATAATGTCAAAGTCAGTCATCTCTAAATCCACTAAGTCTGTTGTAGTAACTTTCTGAGATATTATAACCGGACCATTCTTGTATACACGTCGGGCTATGATAGACTTACCCACTTGGGTAGAAACTGAGAAGGGCTTTGCAAAGATTTTGGGACTGACTCCAAAGTTAATAGCTATATAAGAAGTTACAATGGACAAAGAGTCTCCTGGGTCTAGCAAAGCGTAAATATGTAAATAAAAGATCTGTAACGTACCAGTGACCACATCAGGAGAACTTTCTTGATCCTATCGAGACTGAAGTGCATAGATCCTATTTGGGCGTTGCCCACTAGTGGCACTAGAAGCGGCACCTTGCTGATTTGGGCAACCAGACTAAGCTGAGGGACGATTATGTTGACTCAGTGAACCCACTTAAGGACACTCTCTGACCCTATGTCCTGGCTTGCCATATTCGAAACATACATCACTGCCAGCTTTGCAGATACCCTGATGGTTTCTATCACACTTCTGAAACAGAGGGTTTTCTCGGGCACTTCTAACACTACTCTAAGATTTAGAGCCTAACGCTCTATACTTGTTATCATTCCTGAATTTTGGAACTGGAGCACTGGATGAGAAAAAAGCTGGAACTGAGGATTTTGAGCAGAACTGAGAATGACTGACACCCTCTGACTTAGGCTGAGTGAAGTTGAAGCTACCTGTTCTAGCTCTCTTAATCTCCTTCTCTTTCTCCTTAGTCTTATTCTCCTCTATTTGCTAAGCATAGACCATCAACCTAGCCAAGTCCATCTCCCTAATAAGCATTGCAGTCCTACACTCCTTGACCATACTATCAGATACTTCAAACACAAACTTACTCATTTTAAATCTGCTATCAGCTACCACATGAGGAGTATATCTGGCTAATTGAGTAAACTTGAGGGAGTAGTCTTTCACTGTCATGCTGCCCTGCTTTAATTTAATAAACTCTAACACCTTAGATTCCCTCAACTCTAATGAGAAGAACCTATCTAAAAAGGAAGTAGCAAACTCCTCATATTCTATAGGCCCTGCATCTGCGGCCCTCTCTGCCTTTCACTGCTTAAACCACGTATGAGCCACATCCTGCAAATGATATGTAGATAACTCAGCACTCTTACTAGAGGTTACTCCCATAATGTCTGTAACCTTCTGCACCATGTCAAGGAATTATTTGGGTCTTCTTCAGACTTAGACCTTGTGAATGATGCAGGGTTCATTCAGGTGAAGTCTCAAATCCTAGCTGTAGCACTATTGGCCATTGGGTTGGACTAAACGGCAGCTGGAAGTTCATTTTGGGTTGCTACTAAATTGTCTAGAGTAGTGAATGCAGCTCTAAATTCCGCATAAAAGACATGCTAGTCCAGGGGATCTGCTTGTATAGGCTGAGGTGCTGGCTGGTTTCCTGTCCTTCTGTTATTTTTTTTTGGGAGGCATGTTCTGTAAATAGAAGTAAGAAAATGATTAGACTAAGAGTTTAACTTGATCTCATGTTAATTCGCATAACATAGATATTGAAAGAAGGGAAACTTTTCCTAAAAATGCCCCATCGCCTCTTGTCCATAAGTGTGGCGCGCTACAAACCCATGCACAAGACTCTATTTAACCCGGATTTCAGACTCCCTAGGACTTTGTTGAACCTTAAGCTCTAATACAAAGTTTGTAGTGCCCCAAGTCTGTACCCCAAATGCCACACAGTGCTTCTGATCCCGAAGGACCATCAGCTAACCCATGACTAGTACTTGTTGTGAGCACTGAATAAAAATACTAAAATAAATGTGGAAGTATAACTGAAATGCCATAAGGTTCTGCAATTGAAATCAAATACTCAATATTGATGAATGAATACTGAAAACTGAACACCTGTCTGAATTAATCTAGTCTAAAAGCCTCTAACTATCTGAAAGTAGAGTTGAAGGGACAAGCCCCCAACTAACTCTACTACTAAAAATATACTAAAATAATAACTCTTCCCTCAAACTATGAGGACTCACACTAAGTCTGTTGCTGATAAACTGGGATACTAAGTACGATCAGTAGCCCGTGTGCCTAAACTTATGATATGAGATATCATAGCGCAAAAGAAAAAATATGTGTTAGTACTTTGAATGTACTGGTATGCTAAGTGAGGTAAGGCTATATACATGGGTTCATATGCATGAACAATAACTGACTGAGTGATATGAATATAACAAAATAGGAGTACATGACTAACTGAACATGTTGTAAATGTTGAGTATGCAACACTGCACATATACTAGTATACTATTTCTGAGATTACACTAAAGTTGAGTACTGAGTTTTGATAAATGCTCAACTGATATCTGAGATTACTGATAATTGGGCGACTGTATCTAGCAGTCCTAATTCTGTAGAACTTAACTAAGTTCTATACTGAGACTGAGACTGAAACTGTAATTGTGGAAGTGTTCATCTAACTGACATACCCCGATCATAAATTGAATTGGTTCCAACCTATGACCCCAGTTGGAAGGGTGTTAGCACCTTGCCAAGGGATACTAACAATGCTGGGTCAACCCTAGTTTGGCATGAATACTCATGAATAGCTATATATATATATATGATTGTGTCAACCCAAATCTGGCAGGAGGATGGCTTACTCTATGCTGGCTATGTAGTTCTATAACGCAGGGACTGCTACTAAGGGTCAAACCCTCTGCTGATAGGAAAGCCCCCATCCTTGGGTTCGCTTAGTGCTGAATCCTACTCCCAATTCAATGGATCCCAAACTGATTTCTAAACTGCACTAGGCTTGACTAAACTAACACTGATCATGTTACCTGATTGAACTAGACTAAGTTTACTGAATTTTGTTAACTGACTGAGTACTACTATTCATGACACTACTAAGACTACTTTGTAGCTACTGAAATTCTAGGTAAATATCTAGATTATCATGTATTAAATACCCCCAGGACTCGATAGCATTAATTATCATTAAACATAGCAATGATCAACTATTCATAATTCAATCATTGAATGGGAGTACATGCTAACATGTCAAAATTACACTATTCAACTCACATGGGCATTCCATCAAACATTTTCAAGGCATAGCTTTAGCATGATAGTAATTTAAGCATGTAGTAATAGCATAAATTCAATACTAAGGTCACCAATGAATCATAGTTGCACAATTAACTCAACTAAGCATTTTTTAAAAAACCTAAGAGGCATAATCTTATACTTGGGTTTGAATAATATGTTGAGGCATCATGACTATAACTATCAATTCATAATTCAAGAGTTTCAACATGGGGATTACAACAATTACAGACATGGTATCTAATATTCATGAAAACTATAATTAAATCTTAGAATGAAAACCCATACAACAACAAGAACATGAAAAATAACCCAATTGGTACATGTAATTCATGGAACTATTAACATAAGATTTTAAAAAGAGTTCTTGAACTCCAAGGGTGGAAGGAAACCCTTGGATGAACACTTAACATACCTTGATTGTTAATTTTGTGAAAATCATGGTGAATTCTTGAGGCTTGATTCTTGAGATTGATGAAGCTAAGGCTTGTTCTTGAGAGGATTTTGAGAAAAATATGGACAAATATTCTATTTAGGGATATAATCCCTTGTTTGGGACCTATTGGGTGAAGGGAAAATGACCCGTTTGCCCTTAAAAATGTGAAGCAAAACTACAGGAAAATACACGAGCTGAACTAGCCAGGGAACGTGGGCTCTGGGGCGCTACTCTAGGTGATGCGCTGTGGGCTCTGGAGCATCTCTATGGGCAGGGCGCCGTGGGATTATCACCTCGATCCACTATTTCTGAACTCCAAACATGGCCTTACGCTAATCCAAAAATTCCAAAACTCGCCCGAGATGTACTATTTACTTCCCCGATCATGAATCAACTTAAAAACTAACTTTTTAAGGTCGAGAAGGTCATAAATAAATTCCTCAAAGTTTGAGTGATTTAGAAATGACTGAAGTCCTAACACTGAGCTGAATTTTCCTAAGTCTGGGACCTCTTTTGGCATGCTTTAAAGGACTCAGATGATTTGGATTTTTTTGTGGGGTTTTACAACCCGTCATTCGAGGACGAATGATACATGTGGGGGATAATTGAAATACCTTAGCTTTGTACCCTTAGAAAATCTTCTAATTTTGAGTTTTTGGGCAAGGTACGAATTGAAGGTACAAGTCATATGTTAGGGTACAGTTAGGGTCCCTCATCTCGTATGATGGTCAGTGTAGGTGATAACGCTCAATCTACAGCTCTCGTAGGAGTGTAAAGCGGTCGTTAGAAAATATAGAACCCAACCTGGGTTGGGTATCAATCCCACAGGGAATAGCTTGATCAATAAGTAAGCAACGATTACTAGACTTTTTGTGCAAGTCTCGTAAGAAGGGGGGAATTGTATTGTGAAAGTAATGTAACCAAAATAAGAGAGTAAAGGAGAAAATAGCAAAGTAAAAGAATGAATGTTTTGTAATAAGTAAACAATGAGAATTGAGGAGTTGGGGTTATGTCCACCTTCTGAGTTATACGTCTCTATTGACTATGAGTGTGTTGAATTCAGACATGCATGTGCTTATAGAGAATTGTATTCGATGGTAAATCCAGGCGTCTTTCGACCTATTCGAGGATTATTTCACTTTAACTCTTTTGAGATTAAAGCGTGTCTAACGGTACGAATTCTCCAAGAGGTTAATCCAGTTACGGCACTAACTTTTTAATAGGGGATGGGACCCTACTACCTTGACATTATCTCTTTTCCAGACAGATAACCTTTCTTTCGAATAAGTTAAATATTATACTGGTGTATTCTTGCGTTTGCAACCACAAAGAATTTAGATTAAGATGAAGAGAATAATGATATAAGCATCATACGTGTCACGAACTCACAAACTCACAGCAATAGATAGTATCTCATTCGGCTTCCATAACCCCAACAGAGAAGTTTAGTTACCCATGAGTGCGAAGGAAATCACAATTGACATTGTTGTTATACCACAATAAAGATTTCACGTTTGTAATGGTGTGGTAGGCGTTAGGCGTGAATCCCTTAGCAAAGTAACGTTTCTCTTGTTGTGGAATTTAAGAATAGATGAATAGAAGAAGAAAAATAGAATTAATGGAAGAATGATTGTTTAGAACTAGAATGTCTTAGAAGTAGAATAGAATAGAATTGAATGTAAGAAGATGTCTCAAAATCTCTAGCAAGATAGGGTATTTATAATACCCATATCCTATTCCTACTAAGCTAATGAAATGCTTAACCAAATCCTACTAAGCTAATGAAATACTTAACCCAATTGTACAAGGTTAATGTATCATTATCCTAATCCTAATAAGCTAATGAAATACTTAACCCAATTGTACTAGGTTAATGTATCATTATCCTAATCCTAATAAATTACTGCTAGTCCCCAAAGTCTTCAGAAATGTTGTTTTAGCCCGGGACAGAATTTCCATGCGCCATCTTTAGTCCTTGGCGTCCAAGATTGGATTTTCTCCTTTCGTGAAGCTTTCTTTGGCGTCAAGTTATCCATGAAATGCTGAATTCTGCATCATTTATACCTGAAACTTTGCTAATCATGTTCGTTAGCTCACTTACAGGAAAAAGGACTAAAAGTGAATGAAATATATAATTTGTTCTCAAAACTAGGCTAAAATATGGGCAAAATATAGTGCTATAGGCGTGTAAATTCACCTATCATCAACACCCCACACTTGAAGCTTTGTTCGTCCTCAAACAAAATATCATGTCCCTCTAAACATAAACTTAGGGTTTCACAGCAACAACACAAAATATTCGTCAAGACAAGCACAACAATTATCAACAAAGAGTAGTTTTTCGATCAAGAGTAGAAATAGTTTAACCTCTAGCATAGACTCGTGATGGTGGTCAACTCATATTCAAAGGTTAAGGCACAAAGAATCATACACGACTACCCAAAACTCATCAACCATGTGTGTCTCACAATATATTACCCATAATCACTCACAAGTATCGCATATTTTTCAAACATGGGTATCAAAATATCCTTGCTCTCACTCTCACAAAGAATTCATATGTAGAAACTAATGACCATAGGCTTGCCCTTAGTGTAATGCTCCACTAAATGTCAGAATGCTAAGCTTAGAATCAAATAGGTCTTTTGATGGTTGTAATGTAGACTAAGGGACGGGTAGGACTATTTTGGCCAGAAATATTGACTATGTTCCTAAGCGCTTTAATACATCACATTGTGTCATTAACACTTTTCTTTCTAACAACCTTTCTTTCATTTATTCTACCACCTTTTTTTCTCCTCTTTTGTTTTTCGATTTTAAACATAACTAACTTTTCAGTTTTTTCTTCCTTTTTCTTTTCATAACATACCTCTTATGATAGCACTTCTTTTTCATAGCAATTTCAAGCACCAATGCATTCTAAAGCATCATACTCACCCAATTTCCTCTTATTTTGTCACATGACTTTTTCACTTTAAAGCACTTAGGAATTTGGATCAAATTATGGTTTTTAAAAAAATGGATTAGGCTTACATACGAGGTTTGTCAAAGAAAATAGGCTAGAGGCTCAAAAGGGTTTAACTAGGATGATGTCCATGGGTAGGTAAAAAGAAGGTAAATAATCATAGGTTGCCAAAGAAATGCCTAAATCATCTCCTAGACTTGCACTCTTTATTTTCGCTTTACATACATACCAGGCAAATTCTAGCATCAGCCACAAGCACAGAATATACTATTATCTCACACTCACAAGGCACATGGTCGACTTTATTGGGAGTAGTATAGACTCTTGACCCAACAGATGAAGGAATTAAACCAAACAATATCACATAGTGAGTCACAATTAGAGCCTAAATGTCTCAATAGTCATGATTTTAGCACAAACTCCTGTCATAATCTCATACTGCCTATTAGAATAATTTCATGCGAAGCTAACCTAAAATAAATAATTAACTACAAACAAACATAAATAAATATAAATGTGGATGGAGAAGTATATCATGCAAATACCAGCACCCCACACTTAGACGGGACACACTGTCCTCAGTGGAAAATAAATAAGAAGAACCTGGTCAGTCGGACTCCTCCTCAATGTCGGGGGTCATACCCCCTTCGTCGGAATCATCATCAGAGTCGTCGCCATCAGAGTTCTCCTCCATGTCAAAGTTTGGCATTCACCGATCATCATCGGTTGGCACATCGTCATCAAGAGGTTCCTCAAAGTATACCCCTACTCCACACATGGCCTTCACATGCTCATTCATTGGGTAGTCATAGTCCAGCTGTTGGAGCTCTGCAGCAGTTGGAACATGACCTCCGCTCATCATTGTAAACCTCATCATGCCGTACATATGGCGGGAGAAACTCTCATCCCGAGCATGTCTCTCTGTCGTAGTAAGGTTGATGCCATGTGTTGATTCAGCATCTTTGACCTTTGTGAGGTCAACCTTCTTCGGATTGTGTGGGAGTTTATGATCAGCTGGTTCCTCTTCGATGTCTTCCTTCCTCAAGATTGCGGTCAACAGATTGCCAAAGCTGAAATGGGACCGCTTGTGTAGCCTAGCCTTCCGCATTGTAGATCAGATGATTACCCCAATGTTGATAGGGACATTCGTCATCAATGCGTATACCAAGCACACTCTATCTCTTGTTATTTTTGTGTATTGCATCCCTGGAATGAGGCAAGAGTTGACTATGCACAACCATATCCTTGTTTCCCTATTCAAAGAAGCATATGGGAAAGTGTTGTGTCGACCAGTGTCCTTGTGTCTACTCCAGCGTGCTATGGATCTACTTCTACAAAGTGTGTGCCGAATTGTTCTATAAGGAGGTCTGCTGTACAGATCTTTAAATGGTGCTGGATCGACTGAAGGCAAGCCAAGAAAGGAGTTGATCAAATCCGTATTGAGTTGTAAAACTTGGCCCCGAATCTTGACTTCGTTGCCTGTGGTTTTCGGCGACCAGTTGGCATAAAATTCTCTTGTCAAATCAAGATTACATTCTCCCATGTCGCGGAAGATGAAATCCAGATTTAATGCCATGATCTTCGCCAACATGCGCGGCTCCTTCTTCGCTAGGCTTTCCTTGTTTATCAAGTCGACATGAACATATTTTCTTTCCTTGTTGTTCCTATACCATTCCTTGGCTTCCTCCTCAAGAACCCATTTTATTCCAAACATACGGCGTGGTAATTGCATTGAGAATGATTCTCCTTGCTCCTTGCAGCCTCTTTTCTTGCCATTTTGGGAAGTGGTAGCCTTCTCCTTGCCTTGTCTCGCTTTGGATGCCATTGTACCTGAGACTTGAAATAGAGTTCACGTTAGCACAATCTCAATGGATACAATCTATACATAAGCAGTAGGGGTACCACCCCACACTTAGTTTGTTGATACGAATTAGTGAAGTGAAAGTGGTCGATTACTTAGACTTCATCGACATACGTTGTAGGAGCTATATTCCAACAAGAAAATCAGAGATGTATCACTTCTTGCAACCTTTGCAATATTTTCATGTTAGATATATCAAGACTGCTACATAGGGATTACATCATGGTATTGTTTCTATCAATAATCACAACCTCCTATGTCGGTAGGCAACTATAAGTCTTATTCCGATGAACGGGACATTCTAACATGTAAGCATTCTAGTGACAAGTTTATGCAATGTTCATGACTATAGAAATTCCGCAAGTAGTATAACACTGCATCAAAATCAATATTCAAGTCGGAAATAAGTTAAGAGTATCCTAACGTACATGTTCACTCACTTGGTTTTGTATCAACAATTCAAACACATTAACATCACCAATATTTCTTCAAGATGTAGCAATTCATAATAGACATAGCAACGTAGCACTTACGAAAAATAGATGAAGAACAAAAGAGTACTTACGTGATTGAAGCCTTTGGAGATGTTCTTGTGAAGTGGGAGAGCAAAAAGAAAAGTTTTGAGATGATTTGGAGAGTATGTGCGGCGCCTAGGTCAAGTTTTCAATGTGTTTGTGTTTCAAGACTAAGTCTCCTTTATATAGGAAAAGAATGGGTCGGGTTTTGACCCATTTAAAATCGATTTTGGAGACAAAAAGTGACCATAGGCGGCGCCTTTAGCTTTGCCTATGGTGACCATAGGCGGCGCCTAATGCAAAGCCTATGGTGAGCATAGGCGGCGCCTAGTGCAATGCCTTTAGTGACCATAGGCGGCGACTTTAGCATGGCATATGAGATTCAGAGACCAAATGCTTTAGCATAGGCGGCGCCTATGCTATGGCATACTTGAGCATGGGCGGCGCCTATGCTATAGCACACTAGATTCCGAGACCTTGGGCTATAGTATAGGCTTTCCCTTGTTCGTGGCCTAGTTTAACCTAGGCCTAGCCTTGATTGATGCCTATTTTGTCATGAGCAATGCTCAATCCATAGCCTTATGCATCTTCATGCCTAACTTACCACCTTTACCATGCAATACGTCCAAATCAAAATTTGAAACCGATCTCCTCGTTGAATACCTCTTGCACCTATATTTGCTCAAAACCAATAAAAATGATTAGTACGATGGGTTACCTCCCACCAAGCGCCTTAGTTTTGGTCGTGGCACGACTCTTATTTTTTGATTTTTATTTATCAAAAACAAAACACGTATTAGAATGAGAGAAAGACAAAAAAATGAAAAACGATAAACGATGGGTTGCCTCCCATCTAGCACTTGATTTATTGTCGCGGCACGACATAGCTATCTCGATTACTTAGACTTCATCGAGATAGATGGTTGATTTTTTTCTGAATGGATTCAGACGATAATGAGGCTTACTTGTAGGCATGCAATCTTCTTCGAGATGACCCTTGTGCATGCCTATCCCAGGAGGGATACCAATTATATCATCAATAGTCTAACCCATAGCTCTTATGTATCTCTTTAGAGCAGAGATGAGAGCCTCTACGTGCTTTTTACTTAAATTATCCGCACTCACCGGAAGTATATTTATACTTTCCAAGAACACATACCTTAGATAATCGGGGAGCTCTTTCGATTCTAGCATTGGTGGCTCTTCAAGGGAAGTCTTCGCTGTTGGTGACGGTTGATTCTTATGATCACGGTTCGGTTGCTTAGGAGTATGGGAATAGGACTCTATTTCTGTTAGAGCACCCATAAGTTCTTCATAATCTTTATCGTCCTCATGCTCAACATTCAGTAGCGCAGCAGACAATGGCTCAACAGTAAGTTGTTTCTCTACAGATAATGCTTTCTTATCCTCATGACGAACATCAGCTACAGAGAACACATTCATATCGCTGGGCTGCTTCATTGCTTTGCATATATCAAAGCGGACCACTTCGTCATTCAACCGAAATAAAAGCTCGTTAGCTCTCATGTCAATAAGAACACTTCCCATTGCAAGGAAAGGACGTCCCAAGATTATGGGTACTTCAGAATCCACCTCACAATCCAAAATCACAAAGTCTGCAGGAAAAATGAAGGTAGACACCTTCACCAACACATTATTCAAGATACCCACAGGTCATTTTACCGACCTATCTTCCATCACGAGCCGCATATTGGATGGAGTAGGGTCGCCCAACCCCAACTTTTTGTAGACAGATAGTGGCATCAAATTGATGCTAGCTCCCAAATCGCACAATGCCTTAGCAAAATTCATAGATCCAACCGTGCAAGGAATAGTGAAAGCACCAGGGTCTGCCTTCTTCTGTACTAAGGACCTTGTGGCAATTGCACTGCAATGATAAATATTATCTATCGGCTCATATCTTACTGCCCGCTTCTTTGTCAAAAGATCCTTCATAAATTTCGCATACCCAGGCATTTGTTCAAGTGCCTCCACCAATGGAACATTAATGGTCAGCTGTTTTAACATAGTCATGAATTTGCTGAACTTTGTATCGTCCGCCACCTTCTTCAATCTTTGAGGAAAAGGTGGTGGTGGATATGGAATTGTTCTCTCCACGGCTTTCTTCTCCTCTTGCCTTCGTTTTTCAGCCTTTTCAGGCTGCAATATACTCGGTGTACCGTTATGGACGTCGTGGGTGGATTCTACGGCAGCTTCTCCTTTTGCCTTGTCATCAATGTCTGATACATCGTCGACCACTTGTTTGCCCTTAGATGAAGTTTCCAGCGCCTTACCACTTCGAGTAGTAATAGCCATGCATGATCCCTCATTCCTTGGATTTTGCACAGTGTCGCTAGGTAAAGTGCCAGCCTTTCTTTGATTGAGTGCTGCTGAAATTTGGCTCAATTGCTTCTCTATTTGCTTGATTGAAGTGGAATGAGAATCAACTAATTGCTTCATAGAGGACAAATCATTTATTACCTCCGTTACTCCTGCGCTCGTTGCTTCCACTCCTTTCAGTAGTTTAGCCATCATGTCTTCCATACTTCCAGAACTAGATGTGGTGGCGCCACGTCTTCCAGGGGAAACATACAAACCACTATTGTCATTCTTGTTCTTCCAACTACCTTGGTCCATGTTTCCAGATTTACCATGATAGTTCCGACCTTGGTTTCCTTGGGCATTGCCTCGGAAACCCCCCTGATTGTTCAAGTAGTTGGCTTCCTCTTTCGAATCAGATTCGTCTCTTCCTTTTGACGCAATAGCTTTCACTTTTTCGGTCTTCCCTGATAATAAATGCTTTGTAAGAAGATCCACTTGTGTTTTCATGTGCGTCATATCTTGATCACGTTCTTCTTGTCTTCTTCTTTGGTCTGCAGTCATGCCAATAGATAAAGTGGGGCTTGCTACCTCAGAATCCCTGGTATTCCAAGCTCTACTTTGTTTCGTTATACGATCTAGCATATTGCTTGCTTGACCAAAGGTGAGATCCATAAAGGATCCTCCAGTCTCATTATCCACCACTGGTTTAGTTATTGAATTCAGGGCTCTATAAAGTATCTTCATTAGGTGAACATTAGTCATGTGATGGTTTGGGCACCTCATTAGCTTCGTCTTGAACCTCTCCCATGTTTCATGAAGGGCTTCAGTTAGAAGCTGACGAAAGTTGCTGATTTCATCTCTCATTTGTGCTCTTTTGGATGGCGGAAAGAATCTTTCTAGGAAAGCGTCTCTCAATTGCCTCCAATTTGTAATAGAATCAGGAGTCAGCCCATTCAACCATAGAGTTGCCTCCCCAGACAGAGATAATGGAAATAGACGTAATCGAATTGCATTCTGACCAACACCAGGATTGTCAAATGACTTGCATATAGAAATAAAGTTGATGAGATGCATATTCGGATCATCGCCTGCTAGTCCACCAAATAATCCCTTAAGTTGCAATAATTGAATCATGGTGCTTGTGATGTTGAACTTGGATCCAGGCGCTAATGGTGGAAGAATAATGGCTCATGTGGCACCAGCTCCATCAAGATCATCATCATCATCATCGAACGGTATTTGCACAGCTCGGCGTTCAGGCCTAAACCTAGATTGACGATCTCTTCTCTGCATGGGTGCCGCCATCTCAGCAGTATGCCGTGGGTTTAGCAGCTCCTCATCGCCCAGGTCCTCATCATCAGGATTTGTTGCCCGACCTGGATTATCAATATTCTGTTGATGCACTTGAGCAGCCATCCTTTCAATTTCACGTTGTGCATCCATTGATGCACTGAACAAACCTAACAAAAACAACAACTAAAAGTAAAAGTATGAGAGTCTTTGACCAAAGGGTCTAGTAATTATCACAAACTTAATTGACACTCGTATTCCCCGGCAACGGCGCCAATTTTTGATAACGCTCAATCTACAGCTCTCGTAGGAGTGTAAAGCGGTCGTTAGCAAATATAGAACCCAACCTGGGTTGGGTATCGATCCCACAGGGAATAGCTTGGTCAACAAGTAAGCAACGATTACTAAACTTTTAGTGCAAGTCTTGTAAGAAGGGGGGAATTGTATTGTGAAAGTAATGTAACCAAAATAAGAGAGTAAAGCAGAAAATAGCAAAGTAAAAGAACGAATGTTTTGTAATAAGTAAACAATGAGAATTGAGGAGTTGGGGTTATGTCCACCTTCTGAGTTATACGTCTCTATTGACTATGAGTGTGTTGAATTCAGACATGCATGTGCTTTTAGAGAATTTTATTCGATGGTAAATCCAGGCGTCTTTCAACCTATTCGAGGATTATTTCACTTTAACTCTTTCGAGCTTAAAGCGTGTCTAATGGTACGAATTCTCCAAGAGGTTAATCCAGTTATGGCACTAACTTTTTAATAGGGGATGGGACCCTACTACCTTGACATTATCTCTTTTCCAGACAGATAACCTTTCTTTCGAACAAGTTAAATGTTATACTGGTGTATTCTTGCATTTGCAACCACAAAGAATTTAGATTAAGATGAAGAGAATAATGATATAAGCAACATACGTGTCATGAACTCACAAACTCACAGCAATAGATAGTATCTCATTCGGCTTCCATAACCCCAACAGAGAAGTTTAGTTACCCATGAGTGCGAAGGAAATCACAATTGACATTGTTGTTATACCACAATAAAGATTTCACGTTTGTAATGGTGTGGTAGGCGTTAGGCGTGAATCCCTTAGCAAAGTAACGTTTCTCTTGTTGTGGAATTTAAGAATAGATGAATAGAAGAAGAAAAATAGAATTAATGGAAGAATGATTGTTTAGAACTAGAATATCTTAGAAGTAGAATAGAATAGAATTGAATGTAAGAAGATGTCTCAAAATCTCTAGCAAGATAGGGTATTTATAATACCCATATCCTATTCCTACTAAGCTAATGAAATGCTTAACCAAATCCTACTAAGCTAATGAAATACTTAACCCAATTGTACTAGGTTAATGTATCATTATCCTAATCCTAATAAGCTAATGAAATACTTAATCCAATTGTACTAGGTTAATGTATCATTATTCTAATCCTAATAAATTTCTGTTAGTCCCCATAGTCTTCAGAAATGTTGTTTTAGCCCGGGACAGAATTTCCATGCGCCATCTTTAGTCCATGGCGTCCAAGATTGGATTTTCTTCTTTCGTGAAGCTTTCTTTGGTGTCAAGTTATCCATGAAATGCTGAATTCTGCATCATTTATGCCTGAAACTTTGCTAATCATGTTTGTTAGCTCACTTACAGGAAAAAGGACTAAAAGTGCATGAAATATATAATTTGTTCTCAAAACTAGGCTAAAATATGGGCAAAATATAGTGCTATAGGCGTGTAAATTCGCCTATCATCAGTAGGATGGTTGCATTTTTTTAAAGGTATGGTTATGCCTATCCCTAGTCATATGATAGGGTACGGGGTGTATGTTTCCAAGCTGTATGATTCCCTAAACTTAGTCTAGTGCATTTTGTCTAGGGTACGGGTTATAGGGTATTTCTCGTACGTTAGGATATGAGTTAGCCTTGTGTGGTCGTATGATGGTTAGTATGGAGGTCTAATATGAGGCCTAAGGTATGAGATATAGGTACCACTCATACCCTAGGGTACGATTTAAGTGGTGGTCATACCATCCTACAAGCAAGTTTTCAGCTTTTAAGCTGAGGGCATTCCAGAAATTTCCCACCCCAAAACCCTTAAATTCCCATGCCTTAAATCACCTTGTTGCCTCTCATATCTTACATTGAAGTATCAAAACACTTTAAAAATACTCTCTAAATATCGCTTGAAGATTGGAGGATAGGGTTTCTACAAGTGTTCATCTAGAGGCTAAAGGGGTCAAGTTCTCTCCTTGAATCTTTGTGTATAAGGCATGTGACTCTTCCTTCATTGGTATTTCTCAAATACCATGTGTTTTAAACATTGATATCTATTCTTGAATGGTGGTTTTGAAAACCAATATTGGGGGTTTTGAAGCATATTGTTGAGTATTGTTTACTCTTTGTTTAACTTGTGTTTATACATAATTTTTGTGATAGTTTGCACATGTGGGTTCTTGTTGATTGTGGTTTAACAAATGGGTCATGATCAACCCTAATCTTGATAATTTCTGCTTTGGTTTTGGTCTTGGTAAAGGTATGTACTCAAGGTATTTGTGAAAGTGTCTAAGATATTAAACTAGTTACATGATGAGTTATGTTTTGAATTAAAGCTTGGTATAAGAATGATAATGAAGGATGAATGATTTTGTAAAGGCCTTGAAGACCATAAATGAATTTGAATTATGATTTGAACTAAGGCATTGGCCTATTAAAGTAAATGGTTGATAAATGGTTTCTTGAAGACCTTGTGGTCATGTATGGCATTAAATTGTAACCTTGGTGGTTTTAATTGGCTAAATGGGTAAAAGTCCCTAAGTGTTGAATTGAGTGAATTCCATTACACAGACTAAGGGTTAGAGTTCCAAGGTCAGTTAAGAAGGGTCAAAATGACTTAAGGTTAGAGTCCGCTTGCTTAATATGACCGGGGGGTCTAAATGGTCAAAATAGCTTAAGGTTAGAGTCCACTTGCTTAATATGACCGGGAGGTCCAAATGGTAAAAATGGCTTGAGGTTAGAGTCCACTTGCTTAATATGTTCGATAATTTCAAACTTTCTAAACTATATGAGTTAGAGGTTAGAGTCCCCCATCTCATGCTTCATGATTATGTGCTTCAAACTATATGTTAAGCCTTGTCCCCTTTCCCGATATTTATATATATATATATATGTGTGTATTTATTTACTTCTGGTTGCATATGATGTTTTTAACTTGGTTGAGTGATGGCACTATTTTATCCTTATCCCTGAGTATATACTAGCGCTCCAATCGCTAACCATCTTCAAATATTGTATCCCCATATGATACAGGGGATGTAACTTCTTCTTCTCTTCCTGCATAGTAACCAGGTATACGAGTGGTTCGTGTGTTGACATTGAAGTGGTAAGCTTCTATACTTTGGAAGGCATACATTTTATGGTCTTTCTATCTTATTTCATAGATTTGTTTTAGTCTTGATCTTTGGCTATTGCCGGGGCATGTCCCGACATATTATAGACATAGGATTTGTAGAGGCTTTGCGGATGACTTTGGACTTGTGTATGTTGTTTTAGGATGTTGACATTAATGGATTGATTAGACATTTCTTAAGTATGATTATTTGTCTTATTTTCTGCGATTTTTCTTATATGTTCGGAGTTCATCCGATACTTGTGGATTGTTGTGATGGTTAGGTTAGGTTAATGGGGCGATCTTCGGTCCTTATTGGGCTCGAGATGCCCATTATGACAAGGCCGTGGTTTGGGTCATGTCAAGAGGCTTTGTATAACTTAGAATAGGAAAATAGTTGTGTTGACATAAGAGTGGAAGACTTAAATTTTATAGTTTGCGATAGGATGTTTCTATTTATATCTCCCATAAAGGTCAAAGATTTTGGAAGAAGGAAAAGCTTAGCCCTAAGTTCATTGGTCCATTTTGAAATCTTGAAGCTTGTTAGTTTTGTAGTATAAGAGTTATCTTTCCCTTCAACTCTTTTGGGTGTTTATCCTGTGTTCCATTTATTTATGTTGAGGTGGTACATTTCAAATCAATCTACATGCTTTAATGTGAGTTGCTTCAGTTGGATGATAATTTATCTTCTAAGGAGTAGTCAGTTACTATTCTGAATAGGTAGGTCATAAATTTGAGGTCTAAGGAAATTCCATCGATTAGAGTTCAATGGAGACATGATCTAATTGAGAAGGCTACTTGGGAGAGTAAGTTGATGATTTCGACCAAAAATCCTAACCTTTTTTAGCCTTCAAGTACCTTCAACCCTTTGACTTTAAAAGATGAAAGGTTTTTTTCGTAGTAGATAATGTTATGACCTCCTAAGTCATTTTAACTTTTTCCAAACATTTTTTTTAATTTTGTCCCTCCTTGTATCTTCTTTATAGTGTTTGTGTCCTACAAGGATGAGTGGTTCGATTCCTAGGGAGTTCAACTGGGTTTTAGTAATCTTTTTTAGTTTTGAAGTTTTTAACTTAAAAGAGTTTGACTTCAATCAAAGTTCTTCAAATATAGATTCAGATGGAAATTTCTTCAGTTCTATTAGCTTCAAAATATGGATTTTGGATTTGGGGGACCTTTGGTTTGGGTGTTGAGGCTTTCAAACTCATTTTGGGTACATGGAAGGATTTTTAGTATTTTAACTAAAGTGTTGACTTTAGTAAATATTTTATCAAGACAACCTTCATTGGAGTAGATTCCGTTGAGTCTGAAAGTTCATTTTTAGTTGGGTGACATGTTTGGTTTGTGTTTGCGGGGTTCAAAATGAATATTAAGGCTCCATTTGGGACTTATTTTTAAGCATGATTTTATTGATGCAGTGATATTTTCCCTTTGCTTTCGTGATGGATATGTTGTATTTGTAAAGGTTAGGTCTCTTGGCCTTCGTGTTTGTTAGGGGAGCCTTTGAGTTTTGAGAGGAGGGTCTATTAGGACCCCGGTAGGGTTGCTATTTGCATTTGGAAAGAGACATATATTATTCACGATGGGTCGGGATAGGCTGACTATGTATTCATGATGGGGTCCCTGCAGTAGCAATGAAGGGGACCCTTGGCAACATAAATTGTCCAAGTTCATTTTTTCCAATCATTTTAATTCAAAATTTTCAATTGGGAGCTTTGGAGTGCAATTTCTTGAGGGATCTTCATCATAATTGTGTTTGGGTGAGTCTCTTAAACTTCCCTCGTGCTTTTCTAATGGTTTTATGCTTAATTTTGCCTATAATAATTTAATTGAATTTGAGCTTAATTTTCTAAATTTGCAATTTGAAATTTGGGACCACCCTGGTTATTTTGAGCCTCGAATTGAGTTTAATCTTTGCCAAATTTTGGGTGTGATTTTCTTACTCTATGAACAAGGTAACTTTAAAGAAAATTTTAGTTTTTTTAAATGGGCTCCAAGGGCATATTTTGACCCGATTTCTGTTCCAAATTCTATTTTATTAATATAGGTGTCTTTAGTCTTGTATTAATATGTAGATTGCATATTTGATAGAGTGGAAACTATCAGAGGCTTTACGAAAGGGGGAAAGCTTGTCAGATGGTTCACATTTTATCGTTCAGTCTTGAGATGGGATATATTTTCCCTTTCTTTGGACTTAGATAGGTTACAGGGTGTATATTATAATATGTAAGTTAGTTAGGGGATTAGCTTGTTAGGGTTGAAATTTTTTCAAATTTTATAATTTATTGATCTATTTTGGGGACTTTAGAGTAGTTTTCTAGCCTTAGCCTTAGTTTAGGTTTCTTGCTTAGTCTTAGATTTAGAATATTTAGTTTAGGTTCATGATGGATTTCAAATCATAAGGGGGTTTTCTGATGATTGATTAATTTAAATAGCATTGTTTTTGTATTTCCTTACACAGCAAGGTT
Source organism: Capsicum pubescens (assembly GCA_030864215.1). Classification (NCBI taxonomy): domain Eukaryota; kingdom Viridiplantae; phylum Streptophyta; class Magnoliopsida; order Solanales; family Solanaceae; genus Capsicum; species Capsicum pubescens. The sequence goes on along the minus strand of CM061543.1, from coordinate 150,238,354 downwards.
GTTGTAACGCCCCGAGTCTGTACCCCGGACGCTACACGATGCTCATGATCCTGAAGGACCACAAGCTAACCCATGACTGGTACCTGCTATAACAACTGAATAATAATACTGTAAATATACGAAATTAGGTGGAACTTGCCATAAGGTTCAATACTGTAAATAATATTGGATATGGTATCACAATACCAAGAACGGAACATCAATACTAAAAATTGAACAACTGTCTAAAAATACTATAGTCTGAAAAGCCTCTAACTACCTGAACTATGGAGTTGATGGGACAAGCCTCTAACTAACTCCATCTACTGAAATAAAACTGAAGTACTATAAATAATAAGTATGTCCTCAAACTATGAGGACTCACCACTACTCTGAAAGTTGAGAATCTAAACTGCTAAGGGTGCTCTGGAGCCCGTGCATCTGAACCTATGATATAAGACATCATAGCACAGAGAAAAGCATGTAGCAGTACTTTGAATGTACTGGTATACTCAGTGAGGTAGGCTAAAATACATGGGTTCATATGCATGCACAATAATAACTAAATAACATGAGTATGACAGAGTAAGAGTACATGCATGAATATATAGACTGTAACTGAGATCGTGCTAATGCTGAGTACTAAATATAAATACTGATAACCGATATCTGAGTTTATGAATACTATATTACAGATTATCTGAATGACTGTATCTGACAATTCTGAATACTGTGGAACCATACTGAGTTCCGTACTGAGCTGAGTGACTATGTAGACCTGAATCTGTAGAACTAAACTGAGTTTTATTCTAAGACTGAGACTGGAACTGAGATTGTGGAAGGTAATCATCTAACTGACATGCCCCTTTCTAAACTGATTGGGGTCTAACCTGTAACCCCAGTTGTAAAGGTGTCAATACAGTGCCACGAGTAAGGACAAGCTGTGAGTTAGCCCTCTCTGACAGGAAGCTCTTCCATCAACTCTCATTGGTAGGAAAACTCAAATGAGATATATCAACCCTAGTATCGTAGGGAGATATCTCAACCTACGCTGGCTACATAATTCTGGAACACAAGGATTGCTCCTAAGGATTTCACCCTCTGCTGGCAGGTGAGTCCCCATCCTTGGATTCACTCGGTGTTGAATCCTACTCCCAACTGAATAGACACTGGACTGAATTCTAGACTGTACTAGGTTGGACTGAACTGTTTACTGATCGTGTTGTATAACTGAACTGAGTTGATTTTACTGAACTGAACTGGACTGATTTTGAGTTCTCTGAGTACTAAACTGATTACTGACTGAATTATGTAAACTGATCGAGTTTACTGAGTTTTGAACTGGATACTACTGTGTTCTGAACTGAATACTAAACTGAGACTGATTACTGAGTACTACTGAATTTTCCTGAGTCCTGTAACTGACTGAGAGTACTACTGATCATAATATGACTTAGATTATTCTGTAACTGACACTGGCTCTAGGTAAACAGCTAAATTTTCAGGTATAAGTACCCTCAGGACTCGATAGCGTGAAAAGTAAAGCATCGCATAGTCGTAAAATTCATAACAATGCATACTAATCCATAGTTCGTTCATAGAGACATTTATTCAAACACTTGTAATGCATTAATTAGTACATGAATGGGGAATACAAGTTAGCATGCTATAATTTCATTATTCAACTCACATGAACAATTCTTCAAAAACTTGGTGAGCATACATATGCACATAACACTAAACAACAAGTAGACATCATAATTCAAATCTGCATTGACAATTTCAAGGGTTTTACATGGATCCTCATGATATTACATACATATCAATCAACCTCACATGAAACGTATCATAAAACATGGATTAGAATTCCAATTAATCATTATAAACATGAACATAATCAAACCCAATATGGAATTCATGAAATCCATAAACTTGAAGTTTAAAAATAGTTTCTTGGACTCCAAGGGTGGAAGGGACCCTTAGATGAACACTTCACATACCTTAGTTCCTGAATTTCTGAAAGTTAATGGTGGAACCTTGAGCTCTTGATTTGAAATTAAAGCTTCTAGGATTTTGTTCTTGAGCAAATTTGAGAAAAAATGAGTTTATTTGCTCCCTAAGATGATTAATTTCGTATATTGGTGGCTGAAGGTTGAGGTAAAAAGACCTAAATACCCCCAAGAATGCGGTTTTTTAATGACTAAAAACTGTATCATCGATGCACAGACCAACGCACCACATCGTTGGCATCGACGCGATAGCCAATGTGTCGCGTAGAGTCTGCGTCGACTCATTGAAAATTAACGCTGGGAGCTGGGGAAGACATCCATCAACGTGATAGTCGACGTAAGGCGCCAAGATCGCATTAATCCACTGTTTTAGGATTCCAAAGAAGCTTCAAACAAAGTCTGAAAAAGCCAAAACTTATCCGGAAATACCTATGGACATTCCTGATGATAAATCAACCTAGATATCAACATTTAAGGGATGTAAAGGTTGCGAAATAATATTGCCAACTTTTGAAGGCTAAAATAATACTAAATATGAATACTTAGCTAGAATATTCTAAGTCTGGGACCCCTTAACAAGCTTAAAAGACTGAATTAAGCTAAGAATTTTGCGGAGTCTTACAGTTGTGGGGCTTTAGGCTCCAGGATTTTGGTGGGATTGAGTCTCGATTAATTGTAACTATTATATAAAAGGTAATTTTCCCTATTTAGTGTATACATATCTATATATCTATAGTGGGTTTTTTTTATTTAGACTCATACATTCATATACATGGATCCTGGTATGTTTTAGGAAAAATATTGATATTTAGCTTTTGAAAAGATTGTACTATTTTTATTACTAATTTGGATTTTGAAAAGATTATAACACCTTTAAATTAATTTCAAGGTTTGTTTATGAACTATTTCTTTGTTTACTTTTCTATTGATGAGTCTGAGGCACAATTATGGGCAGCCCAAGGTTTACTTCTGGGTTTTAATTTTTTACATTCGTGGATGAGCACGGAAAATTTTTGAGTGCCCCGAGGAATAAATTATGGGTTTTACTATTGGAAAATTTCAGAAGTAGCAACTCTATAGCTATAATTATAACTTTTATACCAACGGTTTTATAATTTACAAAATATAGAAAATTGTATTTTGTATTTCCACAAAATGTTGCTATACAAATACAGATTGAATATCAGTTCTTATTTTAACTTCAATCAGTTAGTGTTAAATAAGGGAAAAAACCTTCTCTTAGTTCATGCTACATTTAATTATACAGATTCCTTTTCCTTATATGACTCTTTTTCAACCACTACCATTATTTTACAGCAACATTATTACTCAAAATTCAAAAACATTTTTCATAATCAGCAACACAAAGCAATCTCAAAAAATAGAGAGACAAAAAAATTAGTGATGATCGTCTAAAATTTTGAAAAAGACAACGCTGCAAATACAGGTATCGATAAAAAAATTTAATTCTGTTTTTGAATTTCATAAAAAGAAAATTGAAATTGCTGAAAAACTTATAACAACACTATGATTACAGTCGTAGAATTCAAATTTGAGTTCGTATATGTATTTCATCAATGCTAGCATGCAATGGTTTGTGCGAATATTTTTTTCAAAGTTTGTAATTTGAAAATTGAAACAAAGTTATACGTTAAATTTGAATTTTATTCGAGCATAACTAGAATTTTGAAATAAAGTGTTATACGTTAAGTTTGAATTTTATTTCATAACTAGAAAATTGAAATGCAATTATTATACGTTAAATTTGAATTCTATATGAATTTGAATTTGATATAATATGAAAAAAAATATTCTGGGTGATGTATATAGTACGGATTTGATAAAAAAAAATTACTATTTTTTAGTGTTATGTAGATTGACAATGGGAAGCATACTTGTTCTTGTAAAGAACTTTGGTAGATGAATATATGAATAAAATATGAAGATTACATAAGTGATGTTATATTGTTGAGCATAAATGCTTCGTATAACCAACTCTACACACTACTGGCTTCTCATATTGATGTAGATCTGAACTACAAATGACTTCAAATTGAATATCAGTTAATAGATATTGCAGGACAAATATGTATACGTAATGACATGGGTTTGAAAGTTTATATTCTGCAGAAAAAGGAGATAAAGGATATGAGTAGTTTGCCTTTGTATGTAAGTGTTTTGGAAAAGGATACTTTCAGCACATTTGTAAGTTCATCATTGTGTAATGTTGAAAGTATAAATCTAACTGTCACATCGCGTAACGTGGTAAATACAACTACTGAAAGAGTATTAATAGTTTCTGCTTCAGAAGAATGTTTGGATGTAATTGAAATAGATACAACAAAAGTGATTATCTCGAACCCACATAATAAACATATTGAGCTGGAACAGGTTTATGGCTCGAAATATGTTTTAAAGTCGGTGATGAAGGATTATACAATTCAAGAAAAGTTTCAATCATGATATGTAAGATCAAGTAAAACTTGGTAAGTGTATTATACATTTATTCTTATTTTTTTCATGTTTGTTAATTTTATTTGATCATATTAAATTTTTTTGTATACAGTTATACATTGTTATGCATATTTCATAATTGTGATTTTTTATTTCGTGCATCTGATATCGAAAAATCTGAAATAAAGAAAATTTTTACCAGAACATACATGTCCGATCAAAGATAAGATTTATCCTAAGTTGCATCCTACAAGTAAGTTGATAGGCGGTATAGTCAAACCAAAATTTAAAAGCCATAAGCGAAAATACAGTGCAGCTGGAATCAAAAGTGACATAAAGGAAGACCTGGGTATGGATTTGATATATATTATGTGTTGATGAGCAAAGGAACAAGCACTAGCTGAGTTAAGAGGAAAACCGTCGACATCATACGGGAAACTACCTGCATACATACATGTGTTGAACACTACTTATCCTGGTTCATATATAAGAATGAAAAGCATAAAGATAAAGAGTTTTTATATGTATTTGTAGCTCTTACTGCATTCATCAAAGGGTTTGAACATTGTAGACCTGTTGTAGTTGTTGATGCAAGTCATCTCAGAGGAAGGTACACTGGTACTTTTGTAACAGCCTGTACCATGAATAAAGCCAGTAAATATACAAAAAGTGCATTTGACATTATATGTGCTTTCAGCTATATGTATTTTTAATATACATATGCAGTGTGTTTATGTGTTCAACTGCCAAGCACTTTTATGTATATAAAGCATGCGTGTGTATTGTAACTTAAATTTAATATGTGAAACATATTTAGTAATTGAAATGTGTCATATACATTTTCTTACTATAATATATGAGTAGGGATGTCTACCATTCTGATTATTTATTTATATGTATTTTTTTCATATGCAAGACATATATTTCCTTTGGCATATATGGTGTACTTGATTCTGAAAATGATGCATCTTGGACTTGGTTCTTTGAGAATCTGAAGGAAGCATACGGTGAAAGAAAACATATATGTGTTATTTCTGATCGTAATGCAAGCATCATAAAAGCTATTAATGATGTGTACAATGATGCATCGCATTATGCATATATGTGGCATCTATAGAGAAATGTGAAAAAAATTATAGAAAGTCATATGATGCATTATCGGAAATCTTCTATACCATGGGAAAATCATATTCAAAGTCTGAATTTCACAAGTTAATGGACAAAGTAGAGGCAGTTGATGTTAGAGTGAAGAATTATTTGGAATTGGTGGGATATGAAAAGTGGGATAGATCATATGCATCAGTTCATAGGGGATGGACTTTGATATCAAACATTACTGAGTCAATTAATGTTGCACTAGTATCGGCTAGAGAACTACCAATATACAATTTTCTAGAGAAAGTTAGATTGATGTTTGGTAGATGGAACTGCGGAAATAAATAGAAGGCATCGTATACATTTACGGATCTTATTGAAAAATTTCAGAAAATTCTCCAACAGAATGAAGCAGAGTGAACACGTATGACGGTATGATGAAATACATCTAATTATGTTATGTATAGATTTGTATTTTCATATGTAGTGTGAACTATATGTTCATATATACATTAGTAAAATTTGAAAAAATACATATGTTGTACTGAAAATATATATGTATAGCAGAAAAATACATATTCAGAGTTGTAAAATACATATGCTGAGTTGGAAAAAATACATTTGCTAAACTGAAAATTACAAATGTCAAAATGATTTTTATTTTTCAAATTATTTTTGTTTTAATAATTTTGGATTATACCAGCCTCAGAGTATGTCTATACAGTCCACGACAAAGAGAAACATTTTATTGTCTGCCTTAAGAAAAAAAATGTTCTTGCCATGCATTCCAATTGGACGAGATACTGTGTGTGCAAGCTTGTACAGTACTTGATAGCAAGAGTTTTAAGAAGGGATCATATTTCTCTAATCTATACAAGCCAAAAATAGTCTTGAGAATGTATGATCTTTTAATTTATCCTCTACAACACAAAGATGACTGAAAAATTCCACAAAACATATTGGAGAAGGTAGTTCTGCCCCCAAAATACAAGCGGACCCCTGGAAGACCTCCAAAGAAGGATCATGGAAAACCAGAAAGAGATATGTTCGGAAAGAAAAATAAAAATTATTGTAGTTCATATGGGTTTAAAGGTCATAATAGGCATTCGCGTAGGAAATATAATAAATGATAAGTTTGTTGATGTATTCAGTCAAAAATAATTATTAAATTTTTTCATTGACAATTATGTGATTCTAAATTTTGAGACAAATGTTTGATGTTATTGAATTTGTTATAGTTAAATTGTTGCAACTATTTTACTAAACTTGCAAATTAATTTAATTCATTATGAATATATTGATAAAAATATATACATATTGTACAAGACATATAACATCACTGATATAAAAAATATATATTTATACCTAAGATACTGGAAACTACACATGCAAACATTTTAAATGAAAAAATACATATATGAATCTAATAAGTACCTATGCCCATCTATAAAAAATTAAGAATATCTTAACATATATTTATGTAATCAATAAAAAATTAAAAAATACATATAAATACATATTAATTACATAATCAGAACTATAAGTACATATGCATTATTCAAAAATACATATGCGTTAATCATACATAAATATGCATTATTCATAAATACATATGCATAACAAAAAAAATACATATGTATTATTTGTAAAAGGAAACCATATGCATTTCTAAAAAAATACATATGCACACTGAAAAAGTACATATGTATTATTCATAAATACATATGAATCATAAATATATATGGACTTATGCATAACTATAAAATAACTATCTATTATTCAAAAATACATATGCACATCTAGAAAAATACATATGTATACAAATGTATTAGCTGAAAACATACATATGCATATCATGTAAAATACATATGTATTATTCATAAACCTGTATAAAATGCATATGCATTACTCATAAATATATATGTAAAACTGGAAAAATAGATATTCACAACGACATATGACTAACAATTACATAAACTAACCACGAAAAAATTCTATTTTAGAAGATTGAACATCAATAATCTAAATATAACAGAAAAGAAACATTAACATATCAACTTTCAACATTAAAGTAACATATGCAAATTAAGAAATATTCAACTAAATCTTTATCCACCTAAAGTTAACTGTTGTCAAATACAATAAATTAAAGATACACATCAAATATCATGCACTTCAGTGTCTTCTGTTATTAGGAATTTCCTAGGAGGCCTCATTGGTGCTTCATCATCACTTTGTGTCTTCTCTTCTTCGTTTCTAGAACCATAATGCTACAAAAGTGAAGCATATCTCATATGAAGAAGATCTGGGTTAAAGTCAACATATGGAACACCTTCACCAAAAGTAAGGCACTCGGCATATGTCACCATATATAAACCACAATCCCTGCAAATGCATTTATCAATAAGTAAGTTTCTGTTATAAAATGAATATATATATATATATATATACAAGTAATTTTATATTTAGTACTTACAAGATGCCACTTAATTGTTGAGGCAAATCATCCACAAAAGAAATATCAAATAGATCCAACTTATCATTGAATTTATAATTTGGATGATTGTCAATATCAATACTCTTCTTCTCATAGAATTTACATGTCACAAGACATAAGGGTATAAACTCAGCTAACTTTTCAATTTCAGCAAGCACCACAGAATCATGACTAGCAGATGATAATGAGTCATATACATATATGCATCTATCATTGAAAGATAAAACAGCAAGAACCCAATGATGTTTATCCTTTACGTTGACAGGAATGAAAATATGATCAATTGTATTCCATGGGACTGTATGTAATACCCCAAAAAAATTTCTTCGTAAAGATTTCGTGAGAAACGTATCGAGTTCTATGCTTTAGAGCGATCCATAAATTTTTTGTGTAGTATTTCTAAGAAGTTGACCTACCATTGCGTAGAGTATCGAATAAGCTTTCCAACGATATGTATATCATCGAAAACGGACACTCGAGCGATGAGTTACGACCATTCCGATCGAACTACGACCATTCCTATCGAACTGTGAACAGTAAAATGTGCAGGACATTAAAATTACTGCAGCCAGGAGAATTTTAGGGTCAACTTCAAATAATTATAAGTCCTTTTACATAATGATCTGGGTGATCTACTATATATCAACGGAAATATCTGTGAGTCCTCTTTCTAATGAAATTAGTTTCATCCAATTTTACTATCGGAGGAAAAAGTTATGGTCAATCTAGTTCAGTCTATCAAAAGCAAATTTTTGGGTCAACTTCAAATGACCATAACTCCTTGTACATAATGATCTGGGTGAGCTACTATATATCAACAGAAATCTATAAGAGTCCTCTTTCTAATGAAATTGGTTTCATCCAATTTGTCTGTCGGAGTAAAATGTTATGGTCGATCTACTTCAACCTATCAAAACAGTCCACCAAATGATAGATTTGACATTATTTAATTTTTAAGGGCATTTTGGTCATTATGCCTTCACTTCATGGACGAAAATTGTCCATTCATACCTATATTGAGCCATAAAATTCATGTTCTTCCATCAAAAATATTGAGAGAACTAAACCCTAGGTCCATTTTGAGCTCCAAATATCTTCCAATTTCACCGTAGAAATTCAAATTTGATTCGATAATCTAACTCATCATCTCGAGACCTTTGAGAAGCACCCATTATTTGTCCGAACAGGATTCCGTAATCAAGAAGTCAATTTCAAGGTATGTGGGGTTTTGAACAAGAGCAATCTTCCGTTCTTGTGCCCAAAGCTTTAATTTTATTATGGGTTTACATGATTTTGCAAGTGAGATTATGTCTAAATAATTCGATTATGAGATTATGATGATTGAATGAATAAACTTTGATTCATATGATTATCTCAATATTTTCATGATATGATTTAATAATTATCATTGCGAATTACACACTTTTACCACGAGGTAGTATTTTGAATGATTTTGGGACGTATGTCGAGATGGTATTTTGGAATAATATTTTGAGATATGTGTCAAGCTTTATGCTTTCCAATGACGATTTGAATTATTGAATATATATTTGAGACATGAGATGTCTTGATATCTATAATTGTAAATTTCATATTTTTATTTTGAATGATTTTGAGATTTATGATAAGCTTAAAACTTCTTTATGACGAAATTGAATCATTGAGCATATTGAGATATAACATTTGAGAAGTTACCATGAGTCTTGATATTTTCTGAAAAATATTGATGTTGTCATGACTTGATAAATTGTTACATTTTGACATTTAAAAAGGTTGAGTTCTATTATTGAAATTTCATGATATTCGAAAATGGGTATACACTCAAATTACTTTATGAAGGATTTATAAGACTTTGAATTTTTTCAATATGGATATACATGATTACTTCATTACTCTACTTCTTAAATTGAGAATTTATGCTATGAATTGCATACTACTACAATGAATTGATATTTCTAAAGGCTTTCGAGATAAAAGTCGTGATTTGAGTTGTACTACGGGATATGTATTCTTATTATGAATTGAAGGTCTCAAGTGATTTTCAAAAGTTGTTGTCATGATTTAATTATCGAATTGAAAGAATAATCATTTGAGTACATTGACCTTGAACTCGCAGAATCGAGATGATTTTGACTATAAGAAAGATTGATTTTGATATAGATGTTGAGATGAATTTTGGTTTTTTTTTCGGATGATTTTGATGAGTTGAATTGTTGAAAATATTACGTATTGAGTCTTCATATCCTTGTCCAAATGTCGAGTCGGTTATGGTTCAATGCATTGATACCTTGTTGATGTTGAAAAAGATTGAAATATTTTAAGTCGAAGTTAGGGCTAGGAATCCACAAATTGTTGATGAATTATAAATTGAGATATTTGATTGGGTCTTTATGATAGACCCTTGTGATGATGATGGTGGATTTTCTAACGCGTTCTGAGTTTGTCGGGGAGTAGTACTTATCACCGAGAGAGAAATTTGGTATTTCTCCAAACCTATGTGCCACCGTAGGGTTGTTTGATGATGATATTATTGGCCAGAGAGCCCGATTATGATTATTGCAGTTTTAAGGTCGTACTCCCTGGCAAAGAGTATGACGCTCCCGCCAATGGGGGTTTCAAATGTTTGTATTCCATGTAGCTCACGTGGGGTTGTCGATTATAGAAAACTCCCCTGTTCATAAAAGTCATGTTTCTTGAATTACCGAGTCACTCCGAGATTTGAGTCAAAGAGTTGAGATGTTATGATGAATTATGATTACCTATGATGAATTTTGACGATATGATGATTTATCATAATTTATGATTTTTGATGATTTACATGGATTATGAGATTTTACCATTTGAACTATTTATTATGAAAGTATGAAGAGTATGATTTGATATAACTCAAGCCAAGTGAGTCATCATTGTCTGTATGCATGTTTTCATGAAATTGATGATGTTATTTAAAGTGTTGCATGCACTCCCACATACTCAGTACATTCTCTTTGTGCTGACCCCCATTTACTATTCTACTCAGTTGCAGTTTTCGGTCAACAAGTAAAGAGTCCTCACAGTTCAGGGACTTGGGTCGGTTATTTCAGTTTGGAGTATTGTATCTTCTTTCGTCGGTCCTATTGAGTGTGGTAGTTGGGAGTCATGACCCGACTATGTACAGACAATACTAGTAGAGGCTTCATAGACAGTAGTAGTAGTTGATGTATTCAGTCTCCTTCTTGTATATGTATATGTGTTATTAGAATTTTCATTTTGTAATTCCAATATTGTACTGAACAGATTCTGTATTGAGACATTTTCATCTTCATTCTCTCAGAATTATGTTTTAATCAATTGCTTTTGAGTTATACCGATGAAAAGGGTTAGCTTGGGGTCACTTGTGACCCTAAGCACCGTGTGGCGTCTCGAAACTTGATTTTTGGGACGTTACACTGTAGCATACATGTGGAATCTATTTATGTACACATTCAGATGGTATTTCTTTTCACCAACATTAAGTGTTGAATCATCCAACACATACACAGCTAACACACTGCTAACAATGTTCATGAAATTGTAATCTACTGTGTTGTACTTATATAAGCTATTGAGATCATACTTGGACTTCTTTCTCAAGTAGTAAAAGCAAATATCAATTTGTTGCATTATAAAAATAATATTTGTAAAAGTAACTAAGCAAAATTAAACACTGAAACTCTAACACTGCATATATATATACTCATATACATATGTATTTGAACATATAATATACTGCATATGTATATACTAATATACATATTGAAATAGACCATTATATGTATTTACAAATATAAATATGTAACACTGCAATAAGTTTTATTCCAATATACATATTATCAACAGAATAGTTCAACATTTACCTCATCTAACCATGACTAGCTAGGAGTACCCATAATGTAGAACCAATTCTTATCTTCAACTGATAAAACTTCAAAATTCATAACTGGTATGCTAGACTTGTTCTTCTTGTAATGTTCCTCTTTGTTATTTCTATTTATTCATCAAATATAATGTTTTATCATGAACAGAAAAAATAAATGAATATTACAATTAATTTTAATCTATATAACTCTTCGCATGATATTTAATAAGGTCCATTGAAAGTCATGTCAAGAACTTATTGGTGACCTTAGTGTCTTCTATATCATTTATTGAATGAGATACAAATGGATGCTTCTGGTTGAAAATTTTCTTTGCGCTGATGTGCTCCCTTTATTATTACGACATGCAAATTATGTAAAGATAATTAAATACATAAAATGAATAATTATTGTATAAAATACAATATCATACTGCATTAGCCATTATAAAAAATAGAAATTACATTTTAAATATATAAAATAAAAAAAGTTAGTAAATATAAAAAATAAGTTAGAGTACTAACCATCTGCTGAACATAAAATTTCATTGTGTATGGTGACTCCTTGAATCTAGATTGTCGTCGCCTAATCCTTGAAACATACATAGATATTTGTTCTGCTTTATTTGACGATGGATGTACAATTATGCTTCTTTCAGGATTCACATACGCATTAAGACTGGGTAGAAACTCCTCAGAAATTGTGAATTGAAAATCCGATAAATCTTGTTTAGCTTTGATTTCTTCAGTGACTGTTTCATGACTATGGAATGAAGTCTTATTTTACTCATCCAAGTTTGATTTTTCCACATCATTTGTTGATGTATTTACACTCATTTCTACAGCACCTTCTGTGTTTTGTATAAAATGTACAAAGATCTTATAATGTTGCAACATTAGAAAATAAAATAAACGCAGATTATGCACGTATTCAGCATACCTTGGACTCATCTTGAACTCCTAAATTGGGGTGTATGAAATCAAGATTAATTCTTCTAAGCACCACATCTGAAAATGTGAATTGAGAATTTGAGATTTGTGGTTCACCAATACTTCCATCAATCGGTTTTGTGTTCTATACAACATGTTAAAACAAATTAAATTGCTGCAAAATTTGAAAAGAACTAAGATACAACATACATATATTCAGCATACCGGTGAATCAGAACCTTCTTTTTCTTCATGCACACCAATATCAGTTTAGTCCTTTCCTAAAAATAAATAAGCAAATGTTGAAAATGATAATATTCAACTATATAAAAATACATCACAAAACTAAAATTTATAAAATTACCATAACAACATCATTTTCCTTATTAGACATATTTATCGAAATAGGATTGCGATTTTCTTTAAACTCTTCGGTAACCTATTTTTAAAGATAAATAAAGACGACGTGTATAATTACTATATGACGAAGATAAATTATAAATGTATATACAAAGTAAAATGTATATGAATGTACACACATACTTACCAATGTACCTTTAGTATTCTTATCAAAATCATGAACAAAAGTGGGAGTGGATTTATGGGGTGATGTATTCTTATCAGCTTCATCCATTTGTGGCTTGTCATATTCTTTGTCTTTATCTTGTTTCTTCGCATAAAAATATATAAATACATACCAAGATCAATAGTTAACTAACAAGTAAATACTGATACTGCATATGTATATATGATTATACATATTAACATTTGAAAACATACATGTTTACATTGTATAAAGACACTGCATACTACATATGTATTTATTCAAATACAAAAAGACATATGATGTATATGTATTTAACACAACATATGCATTTAATAATTATTCTTTTAAATAAGAAATGTTGTACCGTGTTCTAATTTATTTCATTCATTATCACATCACACTTTGTTGATACTAGGTCACGAATGGCATTCAACTCTTAACGAACCTGATTTCAAATAAAAATAATTAGAAATAAAAAAAAATATACCCAAGTCTTAATCACAAATTACCTCATCACAAAATTTTTCAAAGACTTTCTTAGAAACAACATCTTCATCTTCAGAACTGAAAGAAGACGGAGCAGGTGACTGAATCGGAATAGATTTTTTACTTGTTGTCCGATTTATGTCTTTCCTATTTGAAACTAATATAGCTTTTGGTTGGATTGACTTACAAATTGGTGTGTTCATAGAAAGCATCTTTGCAGCATGAGATGGAGGAGTCCTTTTTGGTGTATGCTTGCTTATCTACACCTTTAGATTGTTGCTTCAACTTTTTCTTGACTGGTGAAGTTGATGAATCGCCATGAAATTTTTTCTTTTTGTTCTTGAATACTTATATGAAAGTGTGGGATTCTGAAAATCATCATCCGAATCAACATCTTCTTTATGACTTCCACCTCCAAGTACAGCCTTCTTGGATATTTAAAAGAATGAAAGCTCCTTTCGTGTTGGCTCAATATTCTTAAAAATAACCTATAATACATAAGATTTATATTACATAATACTGAAAACTATTTTAGATGCTAAATACAATGACATTATGAACATATATAAATGAAATTATAAATAAGTTAACCTTTACAAAAATATATATGCAGTGACAAATTGTATTTTGAATATGGTAAATTTATTTACAAAATAATCAATATCACAAAAATAAATTATAAAGAAAACTGACCTTGTCATTTGCCTCATTAAACATACTTTCCATGAGAGATTCATATTATGGACGAGGAGCATTTGTTTTCCAATTCAAAAGTCGTGAAATTTGAGTGTCCACCTTGGAATCAACATTATGAGGAATATTATAACAACACTCGTACAATCAAACTTGAATGGCAAGCGGCATTCAATGGAGCATATAAAACTTTATTTTTGCTTTCAACTTTTTATTTAAGCTTTTAGCTAATTCTTCAAATGCAACAGATCCCCAAGTATAATCCATGTAGTGACCACTCCCAACCAAATCAAAATAGAGGCGTGGAATAACAACAATATCAACAGACGACAATAAAAATGTGAAATACAAATTAGTAAACTTTACAGCATCTTCATCATTTTCCTTCCCTCATGTTTTGCCCAAAACAGCCGCAAATAATTCTCTTTTCTAAATATAACTGGCACCATTAGAATATTTCTCAATAATTTTATTTGAAATCTCCTCATCAAACACAAAATCATCATTGTTTAAAACACAATTCAAACCAGTAACAACGACAAATTCTCTCGGGATGAAATAAAAACTTGAGCCATTTGCACGAATGACTATGGCACTTGTAGAACTTTTCTTAGTCTCAAGTGACATAATACATCTCCCTAATTGCACTTGAACCACACAATTCTTCTTTTTCATGCAGACACTAAATATACTATTATTGTAAAATATCTTGTACTGATTCTTCGTTAACAATGACCAAATACGATCTTCAATATCGTTGACCGTATGACATCCTATATGTGGTGCAAATTTGGACAATACTCTTGCCATATATATTTGATCACGCAACACCTATAGACCACAAAAATATAATTATATATCTAAACAGTGCCACATATGTATTTACAAAATACATCTTAAAGTTGCATTACAACATATATACATAAATCTAGCATATGTATTTTATGAATACATGACTGGTCCAAATTTAAGTTATCAAACATCAAAATACATATCATAGTCATCATCTCATGAAAAACAAATACAACTGAACATAAAATACAAATCTTAGCATTAACAAATACAAAATACATATCTAATCGGTAACAAATACATTTCATAGAATTCCTAAAAACAAAATACATTATCTTAAAAGTAATAAATACATATCTTCACATTATCAACTACAATTTCATATCTTAACAGTAACTCTCGCATACGTAGATAATGTATCAGATGTATATATATAAAAGAAATATATGAACATATTGTCCAAAAACTATAAAAATACAAATAAAAAAAATTTCTTCTTTAAGTTATCAAACATCAAAATACATATCATAGTCATCATCTCATGAATAACAAATACAACTGAACATAAAATACAAATCTTAGCATTAACATATACAAAATACATATCTAATCGCTAACAAATACATATCTAATCGCAGACAAATACATATCTTCACATTATCAACTATAATTTCATAGCTTAACATAACTCTCACATAAGTAGATAATTTATTAGATGTATATATAAAATACATATATGAACATACTATCCAAAAATTATAAAAAAAAAAAAAAAAAAAAATATCTCCTCCACTTTATCTGCTTCAGATTCAGAATCGGATGAAACAGGACTTGAAATTTTACTAGATACACCTTTTCTACTGACTTTCTCTTTTTCACGAATTTTGGAACTTTTGTGAGTTTTGGAGATGAAGATTTTGTCAATGCTTACTATTTTCTGATTTTCACAATCTTCTCTGGATCGTTACGCTGCTGCGATCTCACCTTTTTTATACTAACACCTCTCTTCAACTGAATATTAGTAGAAATCAAGTTAATGTCTTTATCTTGTGTTAAACCAAGACTAAAAGTGGATATTTCATAGGAAACAAAATTCACCGGTGAAATACCTCTAATTGAACTACTACCTTGTGCATGTTCTGCCGGTATATCAGAATTCCAAAAATTTTAGAACAAAAGAATAAAAAAACAAAACCCCCAAAAAAAATAAAAACGCAGAAAAATGTTGAAGAAAAAATAGCCAAAAAAAAATTATATGTATGAATTATATGAAAAAATATAAAATGCAATAGCTGTAAAATCAATTTACCTTAATTGATGGGGAACTATGTTTATTACGATTTTGAGAGAAAAAATAAAATTTAAAAAAAAAGGCAGAAGATACATTATATTGGAGGGAAAGTGACGTGAAAATAGGGGAAGGGAAAAAATGGGTGAAACAGACGCGCTTTTTAATAAAATGATTAAAATATTGCTACTTTTACTATATCTTGTAATTTTGAGAAAGTATTATTATTTATTATAATTAAGATCTTAAATAGTTTCTGTAATTTTTCCTATTACTCATCTGCATTAATGACATATTGCACTACATTATCCCATACTGCATGGAATCACACATATACTATATTGTGTGTCTTCTCATTATTATTTTATTATTATTCAAGTTGTGCTTTGAACAATCGGGATTCTTCTGAGTGCAAGTTCCCCTTTCTTGTTATTTATACCACTAGTTTAATCGTATGTGTCTTGCATGTATAATATTTGATTATTTAAAATTAAATAATTTTGTCTATTGCGGAGATTTTAGTGAAATGTAAGAAGTTAAATTATTTTTCAAATATCCTTCACACTTTAATAATAATAATATATACCTAAACATATATTTTAGTATAAGCGCGCGCACACAGACACACACACGCATATATATATATATATATATATATATATATATATACATAGATACATACATACCACTAGAAGTTTCAAGTGGTTGATGGATCATCACTTTTAAATTTGTCATGCAATACCTCTTCCCCTTGCTGTCAGAGGCTAAGAGAGACGCATTAATTTGAGTTATTATTTCCTTCTTCTTTTTTTTTTATATTTAAAATCCTTCCTTGTTTTTAAAGTCAAATCTTTACAAAATCATTGGTTCCATTTTTATTACGTACTTAAACTTTTAAAAAATTGATATTTCTTAAATTTTCTTATTCTAACGTGTTTATATTTTTTTTCTAGAATTTTCAAATCTTCTTAAAATCAAATTTAGTTGATTTAGAATTATTAAACTAATAGAAAAAGTATTAGTTGTCATTAATTCCGATGACTTCCAATAAATATATTTAATTAATTTTCAACTCTTAAATATTAGAAAAATATAGGGAAAAGAAGATTTTATCTAAAACAAAGACTTTTAATGAAGGATAAAAAGTTCAAACAGCATTTCTACGACACTTCACACTTTTAATATATTATAGATACAGATATAGATTATAAATATAAATACAGATTATAGATTATAGATATAAATATAAATATAAATAGTACATAATAAAGAAACAAAATGGGAATATAACTTATTTTAATTTCTTGATTTACATGATTGTTGCATCCACTATAAGTCTTCCTTCAAAATTTCTTTTCTTTCGATAAACACCTTTTAAAATTGTATTCCAATAACATAGGTCTTGTTTAGTCTTCTATTTCTATCTTTTGCATCTTTTTAAAGGTTTTCTTTAATCCTCTATATATGTCTATTCTTACATAAATCTTCTATCATTAAACTAAATATTTTTCTCGAGCCAACAGTTTGTAACCATAGAGAAATAAACAAATTGCGTGAATCAATTTAAAAACTAAAAATACTAATAAGAAATGAAAAAAATCAAAACAATTTTATCTTCAACTCATGTTATAACCAAACCGAACCTTCAGATACCTCACACTAATTAATTCATGTTTGCAGGATTACTTAACAATAAAAGATGTAGCTACTAATTATATATTCTTATTTCAATTTATGAAATACATATTCATGCATCTACCTAATTGAAAAATTACCTTAAAAACTATTTTATCATGGTTAGAACAAATAATAAGATTGATTCTGATAGCTATGTATTTATTAGGAGAAGAATTAAAATATAATTTTATTTTATATTAAAAAGTGAAAAGATGATTTTTTTCTAAAGCGAAGACTTTTAATGAAGGGCAAAAAGTTTAAACAACATTTCTAAGGTCCTTCACACTTTTAATATATTAGAGATAGAGATTAGAGATAGAGATTAGAGATTAGAAATTAGAGATGAGAGATTAGAGACTAGAGATAGAGATTAGAGATAAAAAAAATGTTGTATTTCTTTCCATCTTACTTTCATGTGGTAAAACATGATAATTAAGAAACTAATATTTAAACCTCATCTTTGTTAATAAAAATCTGAAGGTTTCCCGAAGCAACCATTAATAAAAAATGTTGTATTTCTTCAAAGAAAGTTTATCAAACAATAATCTAATCTTTATATATAGATATTTCTAGTGATATATATATATATATATATATATATATATATATATATATATATCCAAAAGTGTTCATAATTAAATTATAAGTACATAAAATTCATATAATTAGCGTAAATTATGTATGTTTACAAATTGATACATGTGCTAAATCTGAAAAATTAATAATATCAATATACTAAACAAAGATTACTGACCCAGAAGATCAAGATCATTATTAGTCAAGTTTTAATTAAATGAGAAAATATTGAAATTTAGCTAAACTTATATGACATAACTTGAGAAAATGGTCAAATACCTTCAATATTTACCTCAAATCTCAACTACACACTTATACTTTGAAAGGGTCCTATGACCCCCCTGAACTATATTAAAATGAAATTATTACCCCTCCGAACTATTTTAAAGTGGAATATATACCCCTCTAAAAACTCTTACCCAGATTTTATTTTGATTTGTGGTCTACACGCGCTGCCACGTATATGCCACGTAATTTCACATCATATATCATTTTTTTACTATAAAAAATTAATTTCACATCATGCCACGTCATCATCGTCTTCTTCCTCTTCTTCTTCTTCTATTCTTCTTCTTCTTCTTCAATGGCATAATGAATCATATGAAATTCACACGATATGTAATCTTATCAAAATCAAATCAACAATTAATGTCCAAAAAATATTCGATTTTCACAAAATGGCGTCGCGACAGTGATGGCGCCGTGACAGTGATGGCGCCGAAAAATTCAAAATTTCGGTGACTTTATTTTTCAATCTGAATTGATTCAACATTCTCACGTAATTCAAGTTCTTGGATGCCATTGAAGAAGAAGAATAATAAAAAGAAATGTCATTGATAAGTTCTTGGATGCCATTGAAGAAGAAGAAAAAAAAATTAATTGTCATTGATGGGTTCTTGAATGCCATTAAAGAAGAAGAAGAAGAATTGAAGAAGAAGAAGAAGAAGAAGAAGAAGAAGAAGAAGAAGAAGAAGAAGAAGATTCAAAAAAATATTTATTTAAAGAAATATTAAAAATAAATTTTTAATAAAATATTTTCGTTCTCACTCTCTTTAAAGAGAGTGAAACACACTCTCTTGTCATGTCAGCGTTGGAGGGGTAATAATTTCATTTTAAAATAGTTCAGGGGGTCATAGGACCTTCTCAAAGTATAAGTGTGTAGTTGGGATTTGGGGTAAAGGTTGGGGGGTATTTGACCATTTTCTCGACATAACTTCATCGATTTAAGGCTCTACTCAACATTACAATTTTAATCACACGAGTTTATTTATTTTAATGAACAATTCATCTTTTAAACTGCTAATAACAAAAAAAAAATATAGTAATAGAACAAAACTATAACAACAAAAAAATACAATTAAACCTAACCTTTACGTAAAAATTCATCAAAGCGTCACCAAATATTTATCTACCACCTGTAAACTATAACAAAATAATATGATAATCAGGATATTAGAACGATAAGATCAAACCAACTTACACATTAAAATTTCTCAAAACACGAAACACAGATAGTAACAAAATAGAAATTACAATAAAATAATATGATAATCAAAATATCAGAACAATACGATTAACTCTAATCTTTACACAAAAATTTCCTCAACATCTGATTAAACATTCATCTACAATATAGATTCGAAAAGAATTAAAAATATAAAAAATAATATAATAATTGAGATATTAAAACAATATGATTATATGTTTAAGTTTAAGAAAGTTACCTTACTTATACATAATATAAATGAAGCTTACAAAAAATGCATGGTCTAATTTTAAGAATTGCAAATTCCCTCCACATTTTTCCTTGTAATATTTCATGAATTGGCATCTCAAAATCAAATCGCAAGCAAGAAACAATATAGATAAATATAAGCAAATAAAATGGAAAAATTAGTAGCAAATTTGCATGCTACTCGTGATATCAATAATCATGAACGGTAACTCAATAAACAATCTCCTTGTGCTTCTGTCGCTCCATTTGAGGAACCAAAAATTACATAAGGCATGTACTCTAATTCTCTAAAGTTTTCAATATTGACATTGTACATACAAAAAATAAATCAACAACACGAGATTAAAAAGAAAACAATAACCAAATTAACGGGAATCACTATAACAATAATGCTATCTAGTGGCACTTTAAAAATTAGTGCTACATATCGTCGGTAAAAATAATAAATACACGTAAGAATATTGCAGTATACTCAGTGGCGGAGAAGATTTTCATCAAGGGGGTTCACAAGTGAACATTCAAACTAACTGAAGGAGCTTCGACATCTACTATATATACATAAAAAATAATATAAACATGTATATATAGTATATTTTTTTGTCGAAGGGGGTTCGGATGAACCCCTATCCCAAGTGTAGCTCCGCCCCTAAGTATATTTGTGAAAGGATAAAACTTATCGCAAGCAGAAGGAGAACTACCATTCTCCTAAAATAATTGAAAAACGGAAGAGAACCACGAAACATGCTTGTCAAATATACATAAAAACTTTTGATTTTTTTGGCAACTACATTCAACGGTAACATGCTTGTCAAATATCCATTCTAAAAATAAATCATGCTAAATTATTTCTTTTTAACAAAAATAATCCTCTTTTGTTCCTTCTGCACAGAACTACTACCACAATCTAATTTGATTTGAACTCTTACATTAAACCTGTCAAACGGGCCGGTTCGATCCGATCCGGCCCATTTAACTCGGTCAAACCGATGGATTCGGCCCGGTTGACCCGACCGGTCAGCCCATGGGCTGTAGGGCCGTCGGTCCCGGGCTTGCTGGCCAAAGGTTTTGACCCGTTGGACCGGTCCGATTAGAAAACCGGACCAAGCCCACCGGGTTACCGGACCGCCCGGTTAGTTAAATTTTTTTTTTATTATTTTATGGACTAGCCGTTGGGGGTCAGGCCCAAATGACCGTTGGAGGCCCAACGGCTATAAATCCGTTGGCACCAACGGCCATTTGGCCATTTCCCCATGTATTTTTTAAAAAAAAAAAAAAAAAATTCAAAATTTTAGTATAAATACCCCCAACTCAAAATTCATTTTTCACACAATTCTAATTTTCTCAAATCTCAATCTCTCTCAAATCTTCTAATTATCTCCTAAAGTGCTTAATTTTATTTTTAAATTTTGCAATTACAAATACAAGGGGAAGTTTCTAAAGTCACAACTTTCGGATACTTCCAAAATTTGGTATTGTCTTTCCATCTCTTAACTTTAATTTTTAATTAGTGTATTAATTATTGAATATTTATTCTATTATTTGTGTGTATTTGAAATATTTTTTAGTTTATTTTTTAATATGGATAATATAAGAAACCTCGTAAAAGTGTCAAAAAAATTTATCCCAGAAGTGGTAGTGGTAGTAAAAAATGAATTGGTGGTGATTCTAGTAGAGGTAGTTCAAGTAATAGATATACCTGTGTGCTTCCGGTACCGATTAGTCAACCTTTTGAGGAAGAAATAGGTGTAGGTGCTCACGATATGGATTATGCAGAAGCTCAGAAAAATTATGGTATAGAAGAGGAAAATGAAGTAGATACGGTTAATTTAGATGAAGATGATGATAATATTGGTGAGACCCCCGCAGTAGGAAATGTTAATGTTAGATCTGAATCGGTTAATCGTCCTCCCCGTGCCCCAAGAGCCCGTAGAAAAACTAGTATTGCATGAATTTGTTTTTTCAGAAATAGAAGGAGAAACTAAGGTGCAATGCAATATTTGTGAAATTATATATGAGCATAAAATCGGAGGCAATAAAGGGGGTACGGGTTCGTTGATGAAACATTTAAGAGATAGACACTCTAGAGGGCTATTTATTGCACAAGGTGGTGAGGTTGTTGGTGGGCCAACACAAACTAGATTGAACCCAACAACCGGTCAGTTAAATAAAAATTATAATAAAATGAAAGACCGGAAAGAAATAGCGAAAATGATAGTCGTGGGTTGTTTGCCTTTCACTTTTGCTTCTTCTGATGCTTTTATTCATTATATTCAAACAATTTATAATTCTATGTTTAATGGTATTCCTAGAAGTACTTGTCGGGATGATATTTTTAGGCTCCATGCACAATATGTTTATTATTTATCTACTTATTAAAAAATATTCAATGTAGAATTGCTCTAACTTCTGATCTTGGTCGTGCCATTAATAAAAATAATTATTTAACCATTACTTGTCACTGGATAGATAGTAATTTGTTATGCAAAAACATATTCTAGCTTTTTTGTATAATGAAGATCGTAGACATACTGAAAAATTTATTTCTAAATCTATTACTAAAATCGCAGAATATTATGGTATTGAAATAAAAAATTTATGTATTGTTTTTTATAATGCATCTAACAACAACGCTGCTTGAGAAGTTAAAAGCTGACCTTTCTCCGCCGTTACCTGAAATATTTCATGTTAAGTATGCTTGTCATATATATAACTTAATTGTAAAAGATGGTCTTAATTTTTTTGAGCTTTATATTGAAAAGGTCTGGCTTGCTGTTGGCTTTATTCAAGAAAATAATCGAAGGGGTAGAGTGGGAGATTTTTAAGTTAAATGTGAACAAAATGGACTTAGATCGATATTAATGCCTGAATAATGTGATATTAGATGGAATTCTACTTATAATTATTTAAAAATTTGTCTTGCTTATAAAGTTTCTATTACTATGACTTTTAATCAATTTTGTGGTTCTTTTCCTGAGTGTATGCTACATGATTCTGATTGGACTGCAATTGATGATCTTGTTAAGTTTTTGGAGAGATTCTATATAGCCACGGTTAAATTTTTTTGTGCTTATTGTCCTACTATTTACAATTTTTAGCTTATTTAGCCGACATTTCTTGTTTGCTTAAAGATTATAAGGATAGAAAAGGTTACAAAGAAGTTGTTGGTGCTATATTTGCTAAATTTAAAAAGTATTTTTTCCCGCTTTTTCCAATTTAATTGGTTGGTGCTATACTAAATCCATGCATGAAATATAATACTATGTGCGACTTTAGTACTGTTATATATAATTCCTTAGAGATAGAGCCTTAAGAAAAAACAGATTTGTTTACGGCTATGAGTGATGGGAACATTCACTTAGAAGCATTATATAATCATTATGCCGATTTAATTGATATAGTTGTACCGAATAATATCACTCCAACTGTCGCTTCTCAAGCTCCTGAGGATCCATCATCTTCTAAAAGACCAGCACATAGTGATTTTTCTGATTTATTTTATGATTTAAATATTTGGGACAGGGTTTCTCCGTCAATAACATACACAACAAATTATCTGGAAGAGCTTAGGTATTATCTTCGACAGCTAGCAGAGGATCGTAGAGCAAGGATCAACACATTGGATTGGTGGAAGAATAATGAAAGACAATATCATGTGCTTTCAAAACTAGCTAGAGATATATTGAATATTCCAATGTCAATCGTTGCATCGGAGAGCGATTTTAGTCAGGGACAACAACAACTTGGAGACAACCGACACTTATTGAGAAGCAATGCTATGAATGTTCTAGTTTGCCTTAGAGATTGGATTAGAGCGGAACGAAGAAAACAAGAAATGGAGGTGGAGCCGAAAGACGAACAAAATATTGAAGAAATTCTAACTTCAAGGGAGAACTCAACACAATCAAGTCCAATGCATGGTTTTGCACTCATTGATTTTGATTATCCTATGGCAGTTTCCGTTAATATTAACATGAACGAGTTGGGAAAAATAATGCGAAATTTGTAATTTCTTATTCATGTAAATTATAAGTTTTGGATCATTTTTCAATCAATAAAATACAATATTCATTCACTCCCTACTTTGAAATTTTTTCATTTAAATTGAATTTCTTGTTTGAATTAAATACTTTTAATATTTAATAATTTAATATATTACTATTAAACTTTACACTATGTAATAAACATAACAAACATATATACACATATATTCTACATATATACACAAGTGGTATTTTAAGTTGTATATATATATATATATATATACAACTTAAAATACCACTTGAAACTTGAAAGTTAAAAGTTGAAACAAAATACATACAACATATATACACTATATATATACATATATATATATATACATATATATATATATACATATATATATATATATATATATTCTACATATATGCCTGTATAGTATATATTTTCTATAGACAAAAATAATATATATTTAATGTGTATAAGTTTCTAAAGTAGAATAGTACTATAATATGTAATGTATAATACGTTACTTTTAATTTATTACTATCAAACTTTACACTAAGTAATAAACATAACAAACATACATACACATAGTGAAAAAATAAATATCTTTTTAAGTTCAAACTTCAAACTAACAAAAAATATAGGTTGTATGTATATTATGTAGACTAGTATATATATTTAGTGAATTTATGTTGTATGTATATTATTTAAAATAGTATATATATTATATTGTACGTATATATGTGCATATATTTCCTATGGAATCTAAACTAGTATCTACTTAAAGTATACACGCGTATATCTTTTCTAAAGTAGTATATATTTAGTGTATACATGTTGTATGTATATTATTTAAAATAGTAAATATATTGTATTGTACGTATATATGTGCATATATTTTCTATAGAATCTAAACTAGTATCTACTTAAAGTATACACACGTAATTATTTTCTAAAGTAGTATATATTTAGTGTATATAGATCGCATGTATATTATGTAGACTAGTATATATATTTAGTGTATATATATTGTATGTATATTATTTAATGTAGTAAATATATTGTATTGTACGTATATATGTGCATATATTTCCTATAGAATCTAAACTAGTATTTACTTAAAGTATACACGCGTAATTATTTTCTAAAGTAGTGTTATATTTAGTGTATATATATCGTATGTATATTATGTAGACTATTATATATATTTAGTGTATATATGTTGTATGTATATTATTTAAAGTAGTAAATATATTGTATTGTACGTATATATGTGCATATATTTCCTATAGAATCTAAACTAGTATCTACTTAAAGTATATACGCGTAATTATTTTCTAAAGTAGTATATATTTAGTGTATATATATCGTATGTATATTTGGTAGACTAGTTTATATATTTAGTGTATAAATGTTGTGTGTATATTATTTGAAGTACTAAATATATTGTATTGTACGTATATTTGTGCATATATTTCCTATGGAATCTAAACTAGTATCTATTTAAAGTATACACGCATAATTATTTTCTAAAGTAGTATAGATTTAGTGTATATATATCGTATGTATATTATTTAACGTTTTTAAAATGTATATAGGTGTGTATATATTGAAAAAAATATGAAAATGTGATTTTTTTTTAAAATTTTGACCGGTTTGGACCGGTCAAAATCAGATAAATTATAAGTGGGCCGATTCTGGTCCGTTTGAGAAAATTTTATTGTTTGGGCCCGGCCCGCCCCGACCCAGCCCATTAACATTGAACTGGTACCGGACCCGACCCCAACCCCAACCCGGTAAAACTTAATGGGCCGGTGCCGGGTTGAACCGGAGCGGCCCACTTAACAGGTTTACTCATACTACATAAACGGCAATCACACTGTCCTTACCACCAAATATATAAAGCAAATAATTTGATTCAATACTGTTGATGAGTATTAACCTCTTATCTAGAGCTTAAAGATGTAATCTGGCAACAAAATATTTAATTAATAAGGTTTCACCACCAAAACATAGCAGCAATTGATTGAAAACTTACACGTTATAGGATAATAGACTTTACTACTGAAAGAAATAATTGATGTTGCAAAAAAATAACAGTGACATACGAAAGAATATGTAGAAAGTAAACTTTAGGATTTGTGATATAGCCCTAAAACCTAGTAAAAAAACGCGAGAACAAAAGGTATTTTAGTTGTGATATTTAAGGATTTGTACAAAAAATAATTAGAAATTGATTGATTTAGGATTTTTTCAATTAAGGAAAATTTTAATAACAGAAATTTAATAGGAGAAGAATTTAAATTATAATTTTATTTGATATTAAAAAAAAACCGATTTTGTCTAAAGCGAAGATTTATAATGAATAACAAAATATTCAAACAACATGTCCAAGTTCCTTCACACTTTTAATATACTAGTATTGTACTAGTATACATACTCGCGCGATGCGCAGATAATATTAAATAATTATTTCTAATCATTTCATAACTGAATGTTTCTTTTAAATATGTTAAATCATATTACATTAAAAAAAAGTTTAACTATCATACTATTTCTCAATGAAATGCGAAAAAAATAAAATCTTCCACACCTACCTTCCACCCCAGCCCCACCTATTTCAAGATCAAATGATCCACCTTTTTGTCCTCTTGGAGGGATAACTCGGATTAAAAATATAAAATTTTTATCCCTCCCCCATGTTTCGACCCCATCCACCTCAATCCCTATATCTCTATCAAATCTATATGAAGAGAATAATCATTTAATTATAATATATATGTGTGTGTGTTTCATATATATTTTTTTATTATATTATTCATAATTTAAATATAATAGATTGCTAATATTCCCCCTCATTGCACATCTAACAAAATTTGTATGAGTGAAAACAATCATGTGATTCAAATTTTTTTTTATATTTCATGTTTTTCTTTGTTTTTTTGTTTACAATCTAAAATATTTTGATTATCAAAAACAATTTAAAATTTTATTCTACTGTAAAATTTATTAGTAACATGTATATGATATTGTCTAATTTCTTCATTATATTCTAAAAATTAGTTCAACCCCCCCTCCCCCCTTTCACCACCAATCCTTAGTGTGCATTTTTTTAATTATATTTTAATTACTTTAGTTTTCTGTAATTTGATTTTAATTTAAATTATTTTTTGTGTTACATGCATAAGCAGTTGAGTTTTCTTCACTCTTATCTCAAAATATAAAAATTAGAATAGATAAGTTTTGTTATGCATAACAAAATAAATGATATGTAAATTAGAAGAAGACTTTGAACTAATTTAGTTTGTTAGAAGTGCTTATAATTTAAAATTCAAGTTAAACACTTTCACAGCTATCGAAATATAATTTTATCTCATACTCTATGATTCATCTTTGTGCTCTTAATTTTCTTTCTTTATATTATGAAACTAAGTGACATCCAAAATCACTAAAAAGGTTTATATATAAATGTAATTTTGCAAGTAAAATTAAGAGAGAATAAATAAATTAATAAATTAAAATGTCTATAATTTTTTTTATAATCCTCCTAAAAAAGTAAATATGTGAATATGATATTAAATATAGAAATCAGACAATTATGAATTGGATATACTTGAATTAAATATAGAAAAATTATGAAATAAAACAACATTAAAAAGAAGAATAATAATATCAAACACATATTTTAAAAAAATCACAACTTTTATTATTATAAATAAATATTTCTATTTTGTTTTCTTATGATTTTTCTGAACTTTTGTTTTATGTCTTTCCAAATTTTAATTTATGGAAGAAATACGTGTATTAACTAATTAATTCAGTATATTTCAAATATTAGGTTAAAAAACTACCCCCAACACCCCAGTTTTCTATAGTTTGTGATTTATTTTTTGTTTTGTTTTTTTATTTTCTTTGTCTATACTAAGGAACTACTCAAGAAGGTAGGACTCTGTTTCAACTCAAATTTAAATATCATATAAACTTCTTAAAAGAAGATCAATTTATTGTTCTTTCTTATTCTTGCTTTTTAAATGTAATATATAACTTGCTTTTAGATTGAGATAGATATTTCAAATCAAAAGAATTCTTACATTAACAAAAATAGAATAAAAGAAGACCAATTTATTACTCTTCATTATCCTTTATAATTTTACATTTTCCCTAAGTTATTTAAAATTAATAAATTTGTAAATTATTAAAAATAATCATTATGTTATTTAAAAATATAAATATAAATATTTTAAAGCATTTATTTTCAATGATAATTTCATACTATTATATAATATAAATAGAAATATTGGTTGACTATTTTATTTATTTATATTTTATAGTTAATAAGTTTTGTATAACATAAAATTCGAATTATAAGTTTTATTATGCATAATAGAAATGATAAAATGAAATATAGAATAAGATTTTACCAAATGAAATATAGAGTAGAAAAAGACACCAATATAATCCAATTTAATTTGTTAGGAATACTTATTGTTTAAAATTCAAACTCGCCATTTATTTAAGCTAAGCGCTTTCAATTCTATTGGAGAAAATTTTATCACATATTTAATTTTAATTTTTTAAATTTAAATTAAAAATTTATTAACTTTGTTCTTATGATTAAAAGAATTCAATAATGCATGAAATTATTTAAGAAGGAACGCAAAAATACTACCTCTCATATACTATAAACAATGCTTAAAATTAGTATCAAAAATTTATTCATAAATATAAATTTGCAATTAAAACCATGAAAAAAAATAGATCAACAAAATCTAAATGGCTACAAAATTATTTTATAATTTCCTCGAAGAAAGTAGATCGATTTTTTTGTAAATTCATTCTTTACACAAATAATTTGTTAAATCTCCTCTATATATTTCGAGTCTCAATTATAATTATTGATTTCTCAAATATTCATTTCGTATTTTTTAATTATTTACGTACATCACATTTATGAAAACTTCACCTTCTTTAGATTCATTTTTGAAAAGTAAGATTCCACTGGTATTAAATCAACCAAGATGATCCAAAAGTGTACAACACTTGAAATAATACCCAGTCAAACAAAAAACTTATTCACCAAAGAAGCAGTAGGTAACTTCGTCTCCTCGAATTTTTACTCACTGAAATATCATCGACAAAGTAAGTAAATCAACTTGATTGACTATCCAATTTGAGCTACTTAATGACACACCTTCTTTAAATTCTATGACGAAAGATAAATATACAGTTAATCATAAATAATAATACTAATAATAAAATAATTAAAAAATTAAATTAAGCATGAAAAAATATACCTTTGTATTTATTCAGAGAAATCGAAGGATGAGCATTACCTATAATCTTTGTTTCCATGATGGGTACGCCTGTGATTTATAATAAGTATAATATTAATCATAAATAATAATAAAAATTTAAAAATAAATTGAGCATGAATAATTTACCATGATAACTACTCAGAGAAATCTGATGAACATTGCCTATAATCTTTTTATTCATGATAGAAATACTCTATGACGAAAAAGATATTATATATATAACATTAAAGATTAACAAAATCAAAAGCTACAAATAAATAAATGTTAACTATCAACCTATAATATGTCTACTCAATTACAAAAAAAAATAGAGGATACAAATAGTAATGAACCGATTTGTGTGAAATCATAATGGTAATAGCTTTATATAGATGATATACTTAATTTGAAATTCAAATTTGTAGATAAACTTAAATTCAAATTTAAATAATATTGTAATTATCCTATTATATAGAATGTGAATATAAATTATTAAAAAGTAATTATATATAGAGTAATATTGTATTCATAATTATCTCCTAACCGTATATTGTGGTGATTCAATTGTGATAGGCAAAAAGTGTCAAAACGTGCTTAGCCATAAAAGGAAGTTATCATTAACTTTAAATTTAAAAATGATTAGAATATTAATTGGATAATTATAAATTTTAATTTTAATAAAAATAAATAAAAAAGAGAGAAAATTTTGTGCATTAGTTGCTAGAAAGTAGGATTACATGCTATTATTATGTAAGCATAATATTGAATCCAAACGTGATTGTTGTAGTAGTAGTAGTTACTACTGCTACTAATCATAAAATATATTTCATAGTATATAAAAGGAATAAATTTTTGAAATAGTAGGAGTTTATGTAGGACTCTTCCACCATATATTTCTATTTTTAAGCTAATGATTTTTTTTTGCTACTACTACTACAACTACTACTACTAATAAAGTATATAAAATATATTATATAGTATATAAAAGGAATAATTTTTTTTTAATTTAATTTGTTATTTTATTAATTTATCAAAAACAAATAGTCTTTACAATAATATGAACCAACTCATATAAATTAAAAACATATTCAAATTGAAAGGGCTCAATCCTGAACCCGATCCAGTCCAAAATCCCTACTGTAATACCTATACCCATATCAGTAAGGTTTCCTATTTGAATCTTCAACTCAATCGACGCTTGAGCTAACATCTGAGTTGTTTCCCCTTCCTCCATCTTTAGTTCTTGCTGAATCTTTTCATTAATTCTACTTCTTGGTTCTTCATGGCTACTGTCTTCATCAGCTTTCAAGAGTGAGAATAACTTACCTCTTTTATCAATTTGGTTTTCCTTTAATTTCGATCTTGAACCATTTTGTACCTTAGATTCTCCTGGGAAAAGACCTCTATTTTGTGCTCTGGTGAGGATTAGAAGATTCTAATGGCTGTTATCCTTCCAAGTACGTACGACCCTCCTGTATTTCCTTTTAACAATCTCATCTGTTCTTTGACACTCTACATACTTCCAATTATGACAGGGAGGTGCTCAGATCCTTAATTGATTGGAACTTATCAAGCTATACAGGTGTATGTACTGCTGAATATCTTTGTAACCCTCCCCATTTTTTGTAAATTCTTGTTGATGGCTGAAGTATTTCAGGTTAGGTAGGTTTTCAGCTTTTTGTTGCTGAATTGTAACTACTGCTTGTAAACACTAAAACATTAGCCATATCATCCTTATCACCCAGTTTTTGGTATTACTCTCATGCAGGGACATTGTAATTTATCACTGTTTAGTATCTGTTTCCCTCTGATTTCTAACTGATTGCATGAACTGATTGTGAACGACCCTTTATGTATAGCAATATTAGCTAAATGGTCAGCTAGCTGATTTCCTTCCCTCATAATATGTTGGAATTCTATCTACTTATGAACTGCATGTGACCAAATCTGCTCTAAATAATGTAGAATATTCCAAGGGCATTTCCATTGTTTGATAACTATTTTCACAATAGCTAGGGAATCAGTCTGAAAAATTATCCTTTCATAATGTGTAGTAGAACTATGTAGCACTTCTTGTAGCATAGCATAAGATTCTGCTTCCACATTGGTAGTATATTCTATCTTAGCTGCTTTAGCATGAAGTAAATCACCTCTCTCATCCCTTAAACAATAAGAATATGAACTAACTCCCGGATTTCCTCTGGATGCACCACCTGAATTATATTTGACCCACCCTTGTTTGGGAAGTTTCCACAACACTTGAATAACCCTCACTCCAACTCTGCTATTCTTAAGTTCTTCCAGGATGTCTGGCCATGCATATGGACATATCTTCTGTGGCCTTCTGACTTTAAGAAAAAATCCAATATTTCTAGAAATGTTGAAAATTGCTCTTTGTTCTGATATTGCCTTGCCATCATGCTTCCTGTTATTCCTTAATCTCCATAATTCCTAAATTATAATGCTTGGGAGTGATTTATAATAATCTCTATCTTTGCTTCTCACCTCTGCATTCCACCAGGCTAGAATAGTTTCCCTTAGCCCTAGTCCTTAAATGTTGATACCTGCAAAAGAAGAAAAATAGGACCAAGTCCTATTAGCAATAAATGACCTTCGAAACACATGAGACATGGTTTCTTGGTCTGGATCTCTACAACACCAACATCTTGATGGACCTTGTATTCCCCATCTTCTAATGTTTTCTTCCACTGGTATTTTTCCTTGCCAAAGTCTCCACATGATAAACACCATCTTAAATGGCATTTTTTTATCCACATCTCTTTAAACATTACTTTCTTATCCTCCCTATGCCTTATGTACTGCCAAGCAGATTTAACAGTGAACTCTCCATTTGATTTAAGCATCTATATAGGTTTATCCTTTCCTTTTTGGCTACAAGGTATTACCCCTGTGTCTACAATATGAGAGGCTATCTCAAGAGGAAACAACTGAGTCAATATCTGATTATCCCATGCTCCATTTCTAATCAAATCCTTTACCTCCTGATACCTGTTATCCCATTCTTTGCTATCTTGAACACAAATGTATTAGCTTCCCAGAGTTGTCCAATTGTCCAACCATAAATTTGCATTCCCTTGATTTGTTTTCCACAAAATCTGGTGCTCAATCAGTTCCCCAGCTTGCAATATTTTCTTCCACACCTGAGATCCTCTTCCTATTTTCCACACAATCAAATTAGGATGTTCCTTTTTACAGTACTTATTATGCATAAACTCACTCCAAATAGAGAACTTGGTTCTAAAATTCTACCACAACTTACAGAATAAAGCCATGGTTATATCCTGCAATGATCTAAATTCCAACCCTCCTTCCTCTTCAGGCAAACATAATTGCTTCCACCTTACCCAATGTCTGTTTCTTTCTCCAATATGATTACTCCTGAAGAATTGAGCAAGCATTCTGTGTATTAAATTCAACACATTAACTGGTGGGTTCATTACTGAAAGACAATGAATTGGTATACTTTGTAGAACATTCTTGATCAATACTGCTCTTCTTTCATATGACAGCATTTTACCCTTCCAACTTTGTAGTTTGCTGCTGATTCTCCTCAGAATGAATTGATAGTAATCCTTCTTTCTTCTCATATGGAAGATAGGACATCCTAAGTAAGTAAAAGGAAATTCTTTTCTTAGGATCCCAGTAGCCACCCATCCATAATCATCACTCCTTGAGAAACCCCTTTATGCAAGTAAATAACACTTTTCTCCTTATTGATCTTCTGCCCTGATAGTTTTTCATACCTGTCCAAAGTAGAGGTAACTTTTTGCAAACTAACTAACTCAGCTTTGCATAGGATGATCATATCATCTGTAAATACTAAATGATTTATCTTTGGACTTCCTCTTGGTATTTCATATACCTTGAACTCCTTTTTTATCACCAGCTGCAATAATAAAGAGGGTAGGGGATAAAGGATCTCCTTGCTTTAAACCCCTATAAGATCTGGAAAAATCCCCTTGGTTGTCCATTCAGCAATAAAGAATGCCAATTATTACCAACTAACCTGTAAACCATATCAATAATGGTTTCATTGAATCCCAACTTCCTCATTACTTTAGTAAGATATAACCAATCTACCCTATCATATGCCTTTATCACATCTAATTTGATCACCATGTTAGGTATATTCCCTCTTTTCCTTATTTCAGATACAATCTCCTGAATCACCAATATATTCTCTGCAATGCTCCTCCCTTTAACAAATCCTGCTTGCTCTTCTGAGATAATCTATGGTAACAACTTTTTAAGTCTATCATGTAAAATTCTGGAAAAAAATTTATTAACAAAATTACTTAAAGAAATAGGTCTCATGTCTGAAAATGTGTTCACCACCTACTTCTTTGGTAGGAGTACTAAGTTTGTATGAGTTACAAATCTATGTAGTTCCTATCTACAGAAGAAGGCTAACACCATTTGATGAACATCTTCTCCTATTATATCCCAAGCATCTTGAAAGAATGCCCCTGTCATCCCATCTGGTCCTCCTACACTATTTCTGTTCAAACCCAACACAACATCTTTAACCTCCTGAAAATCTGGAATGACATTTAATTGCATATTTTGCTCCTCAGTTACTACTGTTGGCAATTCATCCAACATAATAAAATCCTCAATTACAACTTCTCTGGAAAATTGCTTTTGAAAAAAAGAAACTGCTTCATCTGCAATGCTATTCTGATCTTCTAACCATTCCCCTTCCTTATTTTGAATTCTTTGTACCTTTAACCTGCTTCTTCTGCCTTGTACTATTGCATAGAAAAACTTAGTATTACTTTCCCCATCTTTGAACCATTGCAATCCAGCCTTCTGTTTCCATAATTCTTCTTCTCTCCTCAACTGTACATTCAACTCAGCTTGAGCCTTGAATAATCCTTCTCTATTTTCTCCTGTTGGCCTCTTCTCAAATTGCTTTTCTTTCACTTTAATTATCTCCTCCAGTGTAGCAATTTCCTAGAAAATATTTCAAAAGTGTTCCTTGCTCCATTTAGTTAAAGCATTTTTAACTTTCTTCAACTTATGATGGAATATAATGAATGGATTCCCATGCACCTGAGTATGCCAGTTTTCTCTAACAACTTCCATACACTCTTTATCTGACAACCACATATTTAAAAACCTGAAAGATTTAGTAATATGCTCATTAATAGTGCTAAACTTGATTTGCATTGGGGTATGATCTGAACCACTTCTAAACAAATGCTTCACCTCCATTATTGGAAATAAATCTTTCAACTTTTCATTAAGCAAGACTCTATCCAGTCTCTTGAAAATGCATTCTTCATCTATTCTACCATTCCACCATGTATACTTGCTCCCTTTAAAACCAATATCTTTTAAATTACACAAATTAATGCATTGTAAGAAATATTCAGTCTCAGCTACTGTTACAGGTAGTCCCCCTAGTTTTTCTTCCTCACTAATGATGATATTAAAATCAGCACCCATAATCCATGGTTCTATAACTCTCATGGCCATGTCCTCTAACGATTCCCATAAAGCTACTCTACCATTCCTGTTGCATTTGGCATATACTAGTGTAACCACCAGTGAAATTCCTGTATCTTCATTTTGTAACTGCAATGTGAGTTGTTGTTCCTCATCTGCTATCATATTAACACTCACCAATGTATCCACCATGGCCCATATTTTCCCTGTTATGTTTGATACTGCATGCTGCATTCCCAATCTCTTTTTACAGTTCTCTATATTCAACTTATCTTGAAACGGCTCCATCAACCCAATAAATGAGAAATGATGTCTTCTTTGCAAAGTAATCAACCTTGTGAAATCTTTTTGTATATTTACTGACCTTATATTCCATATTAGTGCATTCATCTAGATTTATTCTTTGTTGACCTTCTTGTCTGCCTTGGACTTGCTTTGTCTACTTTGTCATTTTTTTCTGTACACCATGAATTTTCTTCATCTTCAAAATCATTTTTGGTGACAAATCACCATATTTAGCAACCTTCTCTATATTTTTCCTCAAATCACATTCAACAAGATCCTTTATTTCTTTATTACAAACCTGCATTTGACTTTCTGCTTCAATGGCTAATGGAATGACATTCTCAATAATTTCAACATCTTCTTATTGTTGTTGATTGGCTAGCACTAATTCCATAGACTTCCCATCATTTTGCTTACATTGATTTCCTTCTTCTTGTGATCCTTTCTCCTTTAACACTGTCTTATCATTTACCAGCTCTTCTACATGTTGTACTTGTTGTTCTTTATGAATTCCATCTCCTTTAAATGTCTATGTCACCCACTCCTTTATAGATACCTTTAACCTATTTTCCTTCATTGGCATTTTGTCCTTCTCATTCTCCTCCTTTTCATCTTCATGTAAATTAATATCCTCTAAATTGTTATCTGTACCATCATTTCTCTCCTTTTCAGATTCCTCTATATCCTTAAGAGCCTCAAAAGTATTTGATATTTGAACTTCCTTCTGCCCACCTGATTCTACTTCTCCCAAAATATGACCATATTGGTCCTTCTTATACCTGTTCTTTCTGGTGTGCCAGTGTTTTGTATATCTTCCCCCTCTTTTATAACTTGTATTAGCTACTGCTTCCTGCTTACTTCCCTTCTCCACTTGTTGCTCCTTAGTTACTCCTGCATTCTTCTCCCCATTAAAATTATTCATCAATTCAGGGTGTACATTCCAGCATGAATTCTCATCATGTCCCTGTAAACAACATTCCCTACAGTACTTAGGCTTATAATCATAATGAATTTGAATCCACTTTGATTTAATATGACCCGTTGCATCATCCTCTTGATTTATTTTAATCATTTGTGGTAGTTTGGCAGTTAAATCCACCTCCACTTTGACCCTAGTACAACTAGGTCTTTTTTTTAATTGTTGCCATGTTTAGTGTCAAAGGCTTTCCCACCCCTGATGCTATTGAGAAGATAGCATCCTTGACAAAAAAATTTGGGGGAAGATCTGGAAAAGAAATCCATGCAACTCCTATTGTTGTTTCTACGTATGGTTCAAACCATGGATCCTATTTTAATATTCTCATCTGCCAATGCATGTCCTTTGCTTTTATATAATACGTTGATGTTGACAACATATTAACATAATCTTCCAATATTTCCAGATGTATTAGGATGTGTCTAGTATCTAAATACCCAATACTACATGATCCTTTGATACCGCATTTCTTTTGTCTTAGTTCGAGGATGAACTAGATTTTTAGTGGTGGATGATGTAACGACCTAAAAATTTGATGAAATATATAAAATTTGTGATTTTGTGTGATTTGACTATTTTACCCCTTTCCATAGTTGCATTATGATATTTCTGGGCTGTGGGGGTGATTGGCATGATTTTCGATGCATTTTGGTATTATTTATGCAATATTGTGGTTTTTTATGACTTTGAGAGCCTTATTTTAGACTTATGTGGATATCTTTTGATCTGTGAGACGGATGGTCGAATGGACTATGCCAGCAGCTTCGGAATATCAATTTTAGGCTAGGTAGACCTTTGGTTCGGGTCTCGATGCACCTGAGCTCATTTTGACCTATTGGTTGAAAAGTTGGAAAATTGAAAATATGGATGTGGGACCCGCATTTGATCGAAACGACCTCGGATGGAAAATCTAATTTCTCCAGCGGATCCGAAATATTGATTTTAGGGTGTTAGCATATTTGGTATGATTTGACGGCTTTTAAATCTCATTTCGACCCTCGATTTGAAAAATTATAATTTTAAGTTTCGAGGGTCAACTTTGTAGAAACGATATGTTTTTAAAAATATGATATCGCCAATGTGTCCGAAACGTCGAATTTAGTATGATTGCATAGTTTGTTTGCATATATCGGACTCCGAACAAATCTTGAGCATCCCGTCGAAGTCCGTTTGGACTTGGAAAAAAAACTGGTACCATTGCAGATTTTCTGCTATATATAGCAGATTTCACCCTATTTTTGATTCATTTTGCTCATTTTTCATCTTGTCTCTTGAGAGTTAAACCCTAAAATAGTATGCGAGTTAAAAATAAAGTTTGTGGTTGCTTGGGAAGCTAGATTAACACCCATTTCTTGGTTTTATTACGGATTTAAGGTAAGAATTCACCCCTTTTCTTAGTAATTTCTTGATAAATTCCTCAAAACCACAAAAAGCTTAGAGCATGATTTTAAGTTCAATTTTCACTCCTTTCACTTGAATAATATTTTTATCTTATAATTATTAGTTTTTCATCAATTTAACCTTAAAAACAATCTGATTCTTGATTTTAACCCGAATTTTCAAGATTTTACCCGGTAAAACTCAAAAATGATTTTTCTATAATTTGAACCCCATTTTTTACTCAATTTAATTTGGGTGTTCAGCTGTAGGTTCCTAAAAATATGGGGAACATGTTTGGAAGTAAAGTTCCGATTTTGCCCTTTTTTTTGGAAACTCGTTTTGGGGATCTGTTTTGACTCCGAACCAAAAGTAGTCAATATGGATGTCGTTGGTTTTGTCTTGATGCTTGAATTTTATATTTGATGTTTTTAGTGGAATTTGGGATTATTCGTGAAAAGTAAGGTCGTGGGTTCAAGTGTAGTGAACCAGTTTCAGCTTTTAAGGTAGGTTATGGCTTAACTCCTTCAGACTGGGTTGGGTAGTAAATAATGATACAAAATGCATGTCAAGGGTGGAAACTAATCATTAAAAATGGCTATTTATGTATTGCGCCCGTGTAGGGGGCTATATGTGATGTAATTGTCAAAATTGAGTTATTATGTGATATA
This sequence comes from Capsicum pubescens, assembly GCA_030864215.1. NCBI lineage: Eukaryota > Viridiplantae > Streptophyta > Magnoliopsida > Solanales > Solanaceae > Capsicum > Capsicum pubescens. The sequence goes on along the minus strand of CM061543.1, from coordinate 150,199,666 downwards.
TGTGATTGTGTGGGGTCCTATGTGATATTAATAGCCTTGAATACATGTGAATAATTATATTTGTTGTTAAAATACTTAATTTGGTACCATTGGTGTATTGTGATTATATTCATACCTTATTGACATATGAGACATGTGGAAATTCATGGATGAAACAAAAATAATGAGTGGATATTGGCTCATGTGGTTGTGGAAATGTATCATTGTGGTTGGTTGTTTTAATATATCATGTGGTTGGTTGTGAAAATACTCATTGTGATTGGTTGTGAGCATTACATTTTCATGAAACATTGGTACCACCGTGGTAACATCTGAGAAACACTGACAACACCTTTTTAAAAGATATTGTAACACCTTATTAAACCCTTTCCAAGGGATGTGCCAGAAAGGAGATAGGAGATATGTGGATTATATAGGGTTAAAGAACCCCCCATGGGTCCTGCGTTGGGAGTCTTGCCTCCTTAGGTGTATACGGAGATTGTGCGACGATCCCAGAGGTTATGCGATGACCTCGTGCATTATCATCATCATATACATTGCACTTACTTTATTGTGTTATGTTGTGTTGTATTGGTATATTGACTTGTCATCTATGTATTTATCGTATCTTCTTTTACTTGTATTTGATGATCTTGTATATACAAGTTCCACTTGTTCTTTTTATATGTGATATAATACATACTTTTGTTCTATCCTGGTGTGATGTAGCAATATATGCGAGATATATTAGAATTATTAGTGCAAGCGGTGTGGGCTACCGTTGTGGGACATTTTCTGATTGCAGGTGACGTGTCCTTAGTGTATATTTTGTATGCTTTATTTACTACTTTGCTTGGTCGGCCTATGATACCTACTGAGTACAAGTGGACCGTACTTATGCCTACTGCGCCCTTTCGGTGTAGGTCCTAGCTCGAGTGTGCCTCAGCTTGATTGACTCAGGCGATTGTTGGAGCTTCCAAGGTAGCGGTTGAACATTCATGCGTCCGAAGTTCACCTCTATCTTTCTATAGTATTTATGTCTTTATTAGTATTCGAAGACAGTTATTATTCCTTTGTGGTTATTTTTTTGATGTATTTGACTCTCGGGTTGTATTAGTAGTTCTTACACTATTGACACCTGGTTTTGGGCATGATTGGTATTTTGGATAAGTTCTTTCCGCATTGTTATGATTACTATTATGCTTTGGCTTGATTCTAGAAGCCTTACCTTGGGATATTTCTGTCTTTTTCTCTTTTTGTATTAGTTTGGATGATACGCTTACTTGTCAAGGTACGCCACGACAAGTGCTATCATGACCCTCGTTTTGGGGTCGTGACAAGTTCAGTCAAAGCAAGTTTGAGCACTCCCTGTTTATTAAAAATTCAGAAAAAAGAACTACCATAGTGTTTGTCTATGTGGATAACATACTGATAACTGGAGATAATCTAGAACTTATAAAGAAACCAAGGTGGCTCTGCAACATCTCTTCAAGATAAAGGATCAAGGAGAGATTAAGTACTTTTTAAGTATAGAATTTGCTAGAACAAAACAAGAAACTCCTATGCATCAAAGGTAATATGCATTTGAATTAATCTCTGGACTAGCACTCTCAGCTACTAGACCATCAACTACTCATGTTGATTGAAACTTAAAACTGACTACTAAAGAATATGATGACTATTTCCCTAAGAAATTAGAAGTAGATAATTAATTGCTTGAAGATCAAAGGGCTTATTAGAAACTCATTTAAAAATTACTATACTTAATTGGACTAACAGTTCTAATATATCTCACATATATTTCAACAACACACCAAGGTATAGAACAAAAGTATACATTATGTCACATATAAATAGAACAAGAGAGAACATGTAGATACAAAATCATCAAATACAAGTAAAGGAAGGTAAGACAAATACATAAATGACAAATCAATAAGGAAATACAACACAACATAAACACAATAAAGTAAGTGTAATGTATATGATGATGATGCAGGAGGTCGTCGCACAACCTCCGGGATCGTCGCACAATCCCCGTATACACCTAAAAAGCTAAAGCTTCCCTACGTAGGATCCATGGGGGATTCATCAACCCATATATAATCTACATATATCATATCTCTTTTCCGGCATATCCCTCGAAAAGAGTTTTATAAGGTATTATAATATTTTTTTAAAAGGTGTTGCCAGCGTTTCTCAGATGTTGCCATGGTAGTACCAATGTTTCATGAATGAGTATGATATGAATATGTAATACTCACAACCAATCACAATGAGTATTTTCACAACCAATCACATGATATATTTCCACAACCAACCATAATGATACATTCCCACAACCACATGAGCCAATATCACTTATTATTTTTGTTTCATCCATGAATTTCCACATGTCTCATATGCCAATAAAGTCTGAATATAATCACAATACACCAATGGTACCACATTAAACAACATAATACAATTGTTCACATATATTCAAGGCTATTAATATCACATAGGACCCCACACGGTCAAACATATCACATAATATCTCAATTTCGATAATTACATCACATATACGCCCCCACACGGGCACAACACATAGATAGCCACTTTTCATGATTAGTTTCCACCCTTAACGTGCATTTTATATCATCATTTACTATCCAGCCCAGTCTGAAAGAGTTAAGCCATAACCTACCTCGAAAGCCAAAATCGATCCGCTACACTTGAACCCGCGACTTTACTTTTCATGAACAATCCCAAACTCCACTAAAAATATCAAATATGAAATCTACGCGTCAAGAAAAAACCAATGACGCTCATATTGACTACTTTTGGTTCGAGGTCAAAACGGACCCCCAAAATGAGTTTCTGAAAAAGAAGGGCAAAATCGGAGCTTTATTTCAAAAATATGTTTTCCATATTTTTAGGAACCTACAGCTGAAAACCCAAGTTAAATTGAGTCAAAAATGGAGTTCAAATCGAAGAAAACCATTTTTAAGCTTTACCGGGTAAAATCTTTGAAATTCGGGTTAAAATCAAGAATCGAAATTGTTTTGAAAGTTAAATTGATGAAAATCTAGTAATTATAAGATAAAAATATTATTCAAGTGAAATTTGAGTTTAAAATCATGCCCTAAAATTTTTGAGGTTTTGAGAAATTAATAAAAAAGGGGTGAATTCTTACCTTTAATCCGTAATAAAATCAAGAAAAAAATGTTAATCTAGCTTCCCAAGCTCCCACAAGCTTCACTATTAAGCTCCCAAACTATTTAGGGTTTAACTCTCAAAAGGCAAGATGAAAAATGAGCAAAATGGACCCAAAACTATTTATAAAAAGCTGCAGTTTTTTTTTTTGTTAAAGTCCACTCCGGACTTCGACGGGGTGGCCGGGATTCGTTCGGAGTCTGATTTATGCAAACGAACTATGTAAACACACTAAATTCGATGCTCCATACGCGTTGGCGATATCAGTTTTTCAAAAAACGCCGTTTTCATAAAGTTGACCCCCGAAACTCGAAATTATAATTTTCCAAACCGAGGGTCGAAATGAGATTTAAAACCCGTAAAATCATACCACATATGCTAATACCCTAAAATCGACATTCTGGATCTGTTGGCGAAGTCGGATTTTCCATCCAAGATCGTTTCGATCAAATGTGGATCTCACTCCCATATTTCCAATTTTCCAACTTTCCGATCAATAGTAGAAATAAGCTCGGGTGCATCGGGACCCGAACCAAAGTTTTACCTAACCTAAAATCGATATTCTGGAGCTACTGGCGCAGTCCGTTAGGCCATCCATTGCACGGATCAAAAGATATCCATATAAGTCCAACTTAAGGCTCTTTAAGCCATCAAAACGCACAATATTGCATAAATGATATCAAAATGCATCGAAAATCATGCCAACCACTCCCACACCCCGAAAATATCGTAATGCAACTACGGGGAGGGGTAAAATAGTCAAATCACATAAAATTAAAAATTTCACATATTTCATCAAATTTTTAGGTCGTAACATCATCCACCACTAAAAATCTACTTCGTTCTCAAACTAAGGCAAGGAAATACCTGAATCAATGAAAAGTTGGGGATAGGAACACACATATCAGACTCAACCTCTGAAGTAGCCTTATCTACAGGTTGATGTCACCACTGCACCTTAACCACAGGGATCACTCTAGAGCGCAACCGCCGAACATCCCTAGCCAAAAAGAAAATCGGCTTCTCCACTAAGGAAAACCGCTCATCTAACTAAACCGACTCCCAATGAATGACATGAGACTCATCAGGAATATAGCAACGAAGCATAAAAACATGAAAAACTAGACGAACAGCTGATAGATCAAGGGGCAAAAACCAACTCATAATCCACATCACCAACAGTTCGAAGAATCTCAAATGGACCAATATACATGGGGCTAAGCTTTCCCTTCTTCCCAAACCTCATCACACCCTTCATGAGTAAAACTCAAAGGAAAACATGATCACCTACACCAAATCTTAAGGCACGAAGTCTACGATCAGCATACCACTTCTGCCTACTCTGAATCGCGCTAAGTCTATCCTGAATGACCCGAACTCTATCCAACAACTCATGAAGCAAGTCTGTACCTCGAGGTCTCACCTTTGAAACATCAAATCATCCCACTAGGGCGCGAAGACGCCTACCATACAGCGTCTCAAAAAGAGCCATATCAATACTGGAGTGGTAGCTATTACTATATGCAAACTCTGCTAAAGCCAAATGCTGCTCCCACTGGCCACCAAAATCCATCGCACACGCGTGAAGCATATCCTTCAAAATCGGGATAGTCCGATCTGACTGGTCATCAATCTGAGGGTGAAATGTTGTGCTAAGATCAACCTGAGTACCCAACTCATCCTGAAAAGTTTTCCAAAAGTGAGATGTGAACACAAAACCTCAATCTGAAATAATAGACACCGATGCACCATGCAGATGCATAATCTCACGAATGAATATATGGGCTAACCTCTCAGCACTGAATGAGACCTAAACTGGAATAAAATGAGCTGACTTGGTCAATAATCCGTGATGACCCAAACACTATCAGAACCAAGAGAAGTACGAAGAAACCTAGTCACGAAGTCCATAGTGATCTGTTCCCACTTTCACTCGGGAATGGGTAACTCTAAAGCAAACCACCAGGTCTCATATACTTGGCCTTCACCCGCTGACAACATAGGAAACGAGCCACAAAATCCGCTATATCATGCCTCATACCACCCCATAAGTAGTGTTGTCTTAAATCACTATACATCTTAGTCACACCTGGATGGATAGAATATCTGGAACAATGGGCCTCCTCTAAGATCGACCTAATCCAATCACCACTCTCGGCATACAAACTCAGCCCCCAATTCTTTAAACTCTATCTGAATTAAGTTAGGCTTCCCTAACCTCCCCACTCAACACCTTATCTCGAATCAACCTCAATCTAACATCATCAAACTGATGAGCTCAAATCTACTCTATCAAAGATGATCTAGCCTCTATAAATGCCAAAAATGCCCCGGTGTCGAAATATCAAGCCTAACCATCAGGTTAGCCAAAGAATGAACCTCTAAGGCCAACGGCCTCTCCTAAGTCAAACGATGCACCAAGCTACCCATGCTAGTTGACTTTCAGCTCAAGCCATCCACACCCACATTAGCCTTGCCCTGAAGGTGGAGAAAAGTTAAGTTATAATCCTTAAGCAACTCAAGCCAACGGCGCTGCCTTATATGAAGATCTCACTAGTAAAGAAGTACTGAAGGCTACAATAATCTGAGAAGATCTCACAACGGACTCCATACAAGTAGTGCCTCCACAACTTCAAGGAAAATAGAATTGCACCAAACTCAAAATCATGAGTAGGATAATTCCTCTCATGAGGCTCCAATCTTGACGAGACGCATACACAATTACCTTGCCTTTCTGTATCAACACAACACCTAACCCAACACCTGAAGCACCACAAAAGACAATAAAGTCCACGCCCTCCTTGGGCAAAGCCAATATAGGAGCTAAAGTCAACAAATCCTTGAGATTTTGAAAGCTCGCCTCACAACATCATACTACTGGAAGAAATTCTTCTTCTGGGTAAACTTGGTCGACGAAGCTGCAATAAAAGAGAAACCCTCACCAAAACACTAATAATACCTGGCCAAGCCAATAAAACTCTGAATCTCGGTGGGAGAAGTAGGTTTAGCCCAATCACAAACCGTCGTAACCTTAGCTGGATCAACCATAATACATTCCTTAGTCACCATATGATCCAAGAAAGAAACAGACTCCAACCAAAACTCGCACTTAGAAAACTTAGCATACAACTTCTTATCCCTCAATCTCTAAAGAATAATCCATAAATGATCCTCATGCTCAACCTTATTCTTGGAATAAACCAAGATATCATCTATAAATACCATAACAAAGGAGTCAAGACACGGTCGAAACACCCAGTTCATCAACTCCATGAATGCGGTAGGGGCATGGGTAAACCAAAAAGGCATGACTAAGAATTCATAATGACCATATCGAGCCTGAAAAGCCATTTTTAGAATATCCAAATCTATAATCCTCAACTGGTGATAACCAGACCTCAAATCAATCTTCGAAAACACCGCAACACCCTGAAGCTGATCAAACAAATCATCGATGCGAGAAAGAGGATACTTATTCTTAACCATCACCTTATTCAACTGCCAATAATCAATACACACCCGCATAGACCCATCCTTTCTCTTCACAAATAAGACAGGCGCACCCCAAGGTAAAATACTAGGTCGAATAAATCTCTTATCCAATGACTCCTGTAATTGATCCTTCAGTTCCTTCAGCTCTGTTGGGGCCATCCTATAAGAAGGAATAAAAATGGGCTTGCTACCCGACTCAACATAAATAATAAAATCAATATCTCAATCCGAAGGCATACTAGGCAAGTCCATAGGGAACACATCTATAAACTCACGGACAATACAGACAGAATCCAAGGAAGGAGGTGAAACAAAACTGGTGCAACGAATATGGGTCAAGTAAGATAAACATCCCCTCTCAACTAATTTATGAGCCTAAACATAAGATATGACCTCTTAGGACCCGAATGAAGTGTACCCTTCCAAGATATCCTTGGCATACCCGACGAAGCTAAATTCACAGTCCTGGAATAACAATCTAAGATAGTATGATAAGAAGACAACCAATCCATACCCAAAATAACATCAAAATCGATCATATCTAACACAAGCAAGTCTATCAAAGTATCACGCTCGGTAAAAGTCACAACACAAGATTGATGTACCCGATCCACCACTAAAGAATTACCTACCAGGGTAGATACACGAGTAGGCATGGAAAGAGGCTCAGTAACAGAATCAAAACCCAAAGCAAAATACACAGATGCATAGGAGAAAGTCGATTCGGGATCAAATAATACAGATGCAAGTACGAAACAAATGAGAAAGGTACTTGTAATCACAGCATCAGAAGCCTCTTCCTCAGGTATGGCTGGTATAGCATAACACTATCCATGACTACCAACTGGCTGAGTAGCCACATAACAACCAACACAGGCTCTACTATCCTTACCTCTTGCACCTTTGGTAGAACACCTACCTCTCACAACTGAAATAGTAATAGCTCTAAACACACGATGAGAACAGTCCTTGTCCACATAGCCAATCTCATCACACACAGAGAAACCTCTACGACCAATAAGAGAAAGTACAACTGAGCCCGAACGTCCACCCTAAACTGCTGAACTAGAAGATCCACCAGCTGAACTCTATAAAAGCACTTGCACTGGCCTACCATGGTATCCATGAGATCCTCTAAAATCTCTGCCTCGAGAGGTCTGACTCCTGAACTCACCAAAACGTCGTGCCTTCTTGAAGCCTCCCTGAGATACACTAATAATACCCTCTGTCATCTTGCCGTGATCTATAATACTCTAAAGAGGAGCTCCAAGCATAATAATCTGAGATGCATCCAACTAAAGAGAAATATCCAAACCCTTCACGAACTTTCTAACCTTCCCAAACTCGATGGAAAAGCTATTATAGGAATATCTAGACAGGGCATGAAAGCATGCCTTATACTCAAAAACTATCATGGAGTCCTTCCCTAAATGATCAAACTCGTCCCACATAAGATCTCATAACTGAAAGGCACAAATCTCTCCAAAAAGGGATTAACAAATTGATCCTATGACAACTCAAAAGCATCAACAAGCGTACAACTGACAAATGATATCCACTAATTTCTCACAGCATCTCTCAACTGATATGTAGTATAAGCCACACCATCCACGCAGAAAGAAAGAAACATAACTCAGAACACAAGATATGAAAGAATTCTCATGATAAGGAATAAAATGAGGGACGTTTCCTAAAGATAACCTATAGCCTCTCGAAGATAGATACGCACATCTACGTACCGATCCGCGAGACTCTATTAGACATCTTATTCTTAAATCATTAAGACCAATGAAACCTAGCTGCTCTGATACCAATTTGTCACTATCCAAAAATAAGGGTCATGATGGCACTTGTCGTGGCGTACCTTGACAAGTAAGCCTATCACCCAAACTGATACAAAAAGAGAAAAAGACAGAAATATCCCAAGGTAAGGCTTCTAGAACGAAGCCGAACAATATCAGTAATCATAACAATGCGGAAAGAACTTATCCAAAATACCAATCATGCCCAAAACTAGGTGTCAATAGTGTAAGAACTACTAATACAATTCAAGAGTCAAATGCATCAGAAAAATAACCACAAAAGAATAATAACTGTCTCCGAATACTAATAAAGACATAACAACTATAGAAAGATAGAGGTGAACTTCAAACGCATGAATGTCCAACCGCTACCTTGGAAGCTCCAACAATCGTCCGAGTTAATCAAGATGAGGCGCACTCAAGCTAAGACCTACACCGAAAGGGCGTAGATGGCATGCGTACGGTCCACTTGTACTCAGTAGGTATCATAGGCCGACCAAAAAGAGTAGTAAATAAAGCATACAAAATATACTCTAAGGGCACGTCACCTGTAATCAGAAAATGTCCCACAAGTGTAGCCCACGCCGCTTGCACTAACAGTTCTAATACATCTCACATATATTTCAATAACACACCAAGGTATAGAACAGAAGTATACATTATTTCACATATAAATAGAGTAAGAGAGAACATGTAGATACAAAATCATCAAATACAAATAAAGGAAGGTAAGACAAATACATAGATGACAAGTCAATAAGGCAACACAACATAACATAAACACAATAAAGTAAGTGTAATGTATATGATAATGATGATGATGATGCAAGAGGTCATCGCACATCCTCCGGAATCGTCGTACAATCCCCGTATACACCTACGGAGCTAAAGCTTTCCTACTTAGAATCCATGAGGGGTTCGTCAACCCATATACAATCTACATATCTCATATCTCTTTTTCGGCATATCCCTCAAAAAGAGTTTTATAAGGTGTTACAATATTTTTTTAAAAGGTGTTGCCAGCGTTTCTCAGATGTTGCCACGGTGGTACCAATACTTCATGAATGAGTATGATATGAAGATGTAAGCTCACAACCAATTACAATGAGTATTTTCACAACCAATCACATGATACATTTTCACAACTAACCACAATGATATATTTCCACAACCACATGAGCCAATACCACTTATTATTTTCGTTTCATCCATGAATTTTCACATGTCTCATATGCCAATAAAGTCTAAAAATAATCACAATACACCAATGGTACCATATTAAACAACATAATACAATTGTTCACATATATTCAAGGCTATCAATATCACATAGGACCCCACACGGTCAAATATATCACATAATATCTCAATTTCGATAATTACATCACATATAAGCCCCCACACGGGCACAACACATAGATAGACACTTTTCATGATTAGTTCCCACCCTTAACATGCATTTTGTATCATCATTTACTACCCAGCCCAGTCTAAAAGAGTTAAGTCATAACCTATCTCGAAAGCCAAAATCGGTCTGCTACACTTGAATCTGCGACCTTACTTTTCACGAACAAACCCAAACTTCACTAAAAATATCAAATATGAAATCTATGCGTCAAGACAAAACCAACGACACTCATATTGACTACTTTCGGTTCGAGGTCAAAATGGACCTCCAAAATGGGTTTTCGAAAAAGAAGGGCAAAATCAGAACATTATTTCAAAAACATGTTTCCCATATTTTTAGGAACCTACAGCTGAAAACCCAAGTTAAATCGAGTCAAAAATGGAGTTCAAATCGAAGAAAATCCATTTTTGAGCTTTACCGAGTAAAATTTTTGAAATTCGGGTTAAAATCAAGAATCAGAGTTGTTTTAAAAGTTAAATTGATGAAAAACTAGTAATTATAAGATAAAAATATTATTTAACTGAAAAGGAGTGAAATTTGGATTTAAAATCATGCCCTAAGATTTTGGGGGTTTTGAAAATTTATCAAGAAATTACTAAGAAAAAAATGAATTCTTACCTTTAATCCGTAATAAAATCAAGAAAAAGGTGTTAATCTAGCTTCCCAAGCTCCCACAAACTTCACTTTTAAGCTCTCAAACTATTTAGGGTTTAACTCTCAAGAGACGAGATGAAAAATAAGCAAAATGGATCTAAAACTATTTATAAGTGCAGAAAATCTGCACTGAAATAACCAAAAAAAGCTGCAGTTTTTTTTTTTTTGTTAAAGTCTGCTCCGGACTTCGATGAGGTGTCCGGAATTCGTTCGGAGTCCGATTTATGAAAACGAACTATGTAACCACACTAAATTCGACGCTCCGGACGCGTTGGTGATATCAGATTTTCCAAAAAATATCATTTTCATAAAGTTGACCCCCGAAATTCGAAATTATAATTTTCCAAACCAAGGGTCGAAATGAGATTTAAAATCCATAAAATCATACCAAATATGCTAACACCCTAAAATCGACATTATGGATCTGCTGGCGAAGTTGAATTTTCCATCTGAGGTCGTTTCAATCAAATGTGGGTCCCACTCTCATATTTCCAATTTTTCAACTTTCCAATCAATAGGTCGAAATGAGCTCGGGTGCACCGGAACCCGAACCAAAGGTCTACCCAGCCTAAAATCGATATTTCGGAGCTGCTGGAGCAGTCTGTTCGGCCATCCATTGCACGGATCAAAAGATATTCATATAAGTCCAAATTAAGGCTCTTTAAGCCATCAAAACCCACAATATTGCATAAATGATACCAAAATGCATCGAAAATCATGTCAATCACTCCCACACCCCGAAAATATCATAATACAACTACGGGAAGGGGTAAAACAATCAAATCATATAAAATCACAGATTTCACATATTTCATCAAATTTTTAAGTCGTTACAGTTTATGATATAAATATTATTTATATGGTATAAATATAATTTGTATGGTATAAATATACAATATATTTTTATGATATAAATATAATTTGTATAATATAAAAATATGTCATGAATTTTTATGGTATAAATATATCATATATTTTTATGGAGGCATCGCGAAAGTAGGCAATAAAAATGAAAAATCTAAAATTTTGATATAGTATATAAAAAAAGTATAAACAAAGACTTCCATAAAAATAGGCAATAAATAAGAAATATGAAAATTTAATATATAATTATTTTTCTATATATTAGAATCTGTTATAGAAGTATATATTTTATATGTTATATCTGACAATCAACTAATACGGCTATGTATATGTAATAATTTTTTTAAAATGAATATTTATGTTATTTTTCTTTTTATTTATTAGATCAATTTAGAATGACGAAAAACTGATATTGTGCACTATATATTTGGTTAATATTAATAAAAATGATAGTGATTTTATGTAGTTTAGTAAAGATAAGTTGTGGTATTATATAATTTTTTTTCTTAAATAAAAGGGCAAAACAGCCCCAATAGGTAGACAAAAATTCCATTTTAGACCCAATAGATAGACAGAAACATATTTTAGGCCCGGGGACATTTTTGCACCATTTCACGTGCATTTTAGGCCTTCTCCGTTCAAAATATTATACAGCAGAAGGAAGAATGAAAAATGCATGTTACTGAATGGGATAAACATTGAGCATTTGGATTTAGAAGGCATTGGATTAAGATCTTCTGATACCGCTCATATCTTCACCCAAAGCAGCATAAACAGCTTTCTTTTAACATTTACATCAATGTAGGGCTGAAATTTCTTATGACAAACACTGCAAATATGAGCTCATATAGGAATATTACTTTGCATTTGTAAGCTAGAGATAAAGGTCATTTATTGTCAGCTTCTTGACTTTGGTTCGACTAGATGAACTTCCTGAGGAAGAAGATCAAATTTTATATTTAGCTCTTCAAATAGTTTCTTCATTTCCAGGATTAGTTCAGCTCTCCGTCTATTCTTCTCTCCGAAGTTCTGAAAGTTCATAGTATGATGGAAAAACAGCGCCATCTTTATCTTGTTCAATTTTCAATTTCCTTCACCACAACATTGTGATTAGGATGCCAGTACTGGGAAGTTCTCTGTAAGTACCTGTAATTCATTGAAAAGAAAAGTGGGAACCGAAAGAATAAGGAATGAGATGATAGATAGCAAAGAGCAAATTAACATAAAATGATAATTTTCAATTGCTAAGCTGCATCAACATCATAGAGTTATTTTGATCAAAGGATCTGTGTCACTGCTTGATTGTATTTTTCACTTTTCCACTAGACTAGCTAGCTATTATTTTAACTTCAGTTTACGAGAAATGGGTGAAGATCTTGCCAGTGGATAACTATCAACATTCAGTTGTATGTGTTTTTCCTAAATTACTCATTAAAGTTTAACAGGCAGAATAATGGAAAGAAATTAAAAAAGAACACGTTACTCACTTCTTTATTTTTTCTTTTAAAGCTCCTATCTTCTCCAGATGTGTCCTAAAATCAAGGGAGAACTCGAAGGAATCGCTCATATCAGGACTTCTGTAGAAGTTGCTGATTGGCTTGGTGGCCAAAACTGAATTTGGGAAATATATCTTTTCGTTATCAAACCTCAAGAACACTGTTGTTAACATATTCATTTCTTCAACTGTCATCTGTTGATTTGCATGAAAAAATAAGGAAAATGTGAAAGAGAGAAAAACAAAAGATGCAATTGGCATTCATTACCTGGACACCATCAACGACACATTGATCACCAACATCAAAAGGATGCATCACAAATACAAACACAATACCTTCAAATACACACTTGCAAGTATTCCCAAACAAAAAACTAGCTACCACGAGTTGCGAAGAGAGAAAGAATATCACTTTAGTTGTCGCTATTCCCACCAGAAGAAGCCATATTATAATTATTATGACAATGAGAATTCCTGTCACTATTTTGTTCAATTGCCTCACCGCGGTTTTTGTATCGTTCAAAGCATGTGACAGAGCTTTACGTCCTTGATAAACTTTAACCTGCACAACAATTATATGTCACAAAGAGAAATAAAATTTGTGACTCATATAAAACACAACAGAGTTGTGTTGAGGTCTTGTGAAAACATTTTGTTTCACATTAAAAATAAATATATTTCTTGTAGTCAAAGTTTAGAAGTTTACCTTATTTAGAAAGTGTAGAATTTCTTACCTAGATAGGAGATGTTAGTACTTGTATATATGTGGGATTGTTGCTAATGGAAAAAAAGCCCACTTTTCCTTTTCCTTATCGGAAACAGCCTCTCTAGTTCTTCGGAGGTAGCGATATGGACTGCGTACATCTTACCCTCCCCAGACCTCACTTTGTGGGAACACACTGGGTTTGTTGTTGTTGTTTTCTGTAATACCCTGTACCTTTTCTAGCTAATTTCATCTCAAGAATGTCTAGTATTAGCTTCAAATTGAATGATGGTTATTCCAAGAGGAATTTTCAAGATTTTCACTTTTTGTCATGTGGGAAATTCAATAAGCTTTCCATCAAAACAAGATTCGCCCAAATCCGATAACCGGGTCAGAAGTTACGACTATTTCAAGTTCCCGTCGTAAAACAGCGCCATATTAGTCAGTGGCGCACTGCGCCACAAGAGGAAATGGCATTTGGCAAATTTCAGTAGGGGTCTGCGATTATGGCGCGTCGCACCAGGGCCCAAATTCAGAATTGTCCTTTTCTAGTGTCTCAGCGCGATTTCCTCCGCGTCGTGCCAAAGTTCCAGGTCGTAAAAGAAGGGGCAACGCGATGGCTCCGCGTCGTGCCATCCCTCAGTTTCCCAATTGTCAAATTCCAGTGACACGGCGCGATAGTGCCGCGTTGCGCCAGGGGTTCAATTCGAGAAATTTTTACTGAAATTACAAGACGCGTCCAGGGTTAAAAGGGTCAATTTTCGACCTCTATTTAAGCCCTTTAACACGTGATTCAGCGACTTTTCACCCAAAATACACTCTCTTCTCTCGAGTCCTAGGGGTACTTGTACCCGAAATATTAGTTGTGTGCGTAGAGCCATGTCATGTTTCCACGATACTCTCAGTTAAGCTAAGAATCCTTAGACTTCAGACAGTCTTATGACTCAGGAAATCTCCATGATCTCATGAACTCAGTCAGTTGTCAGATATCAGTAATATTTCGTCAGTCAATAAAATTCAGTAACTCAGTCCATGTTCAGTTCAGTAAATTATGTTCAGTGTCTATTCAGATGGGAGTAGAAATTAGCACCGAGTGAACCCAAAGATGGGAATCCACCTGTTATATGAGGGTGTGATTCTTAAAAGCAATCCTTGCATTCCAGAACTATGTAGCCAGCGTAGGTTGCGACATCATAGCCTGCTATATGAGGGTAGATGAGGTGGCTTAGCTTGCTATATAAGGATTCCTACCGTTCTCACTAGAGTTACCTATTATATTAGAGTCACTCACATGTTGTCCTTACCAGTGGTGCGGTATTGACACCCTTCCAATCAGGGCATAGTTTGAAACTCAGATAGTTCCATCAGATTCAGGACTGTCAGATATGGTCACTCATGTTATCAGTTATATTCAGATTCAGTAATTATGTTATCACAGTATTACTGTCAGTTGTTATATCCCATGAATGTATTCTCATGCTCATGATAGTTAGTCAGTTATTATTATTGTTCATGCATATGAACCCCGTACATTCAGCCTACTTCACATGCATACCAGTACATTCAAAGTACTGACGTATTTGCGCGATGGTGTCTTATAACATAGGTTCAGAAAGTTGAGCTCCGAATCAGCAGAAGATTCCAATTTCAGTAGTCAGAGTTAGAAGTGAGTCCTCATCATTTGAGGACATGATTATTCCCTATTATCTCATTAATTAGTTTATTAGTTGGAGTTAGTTGGGGACATTTCCCATCAGCTCCTTACTCAGACAGTTCAGTCAGTTAGAGGCTTTCTAGACTATCATATTTCAGACTTCAGTATTTTTAGTTTTATTTTGGGTATTCTATTACCCCACACAGAAGTTATATTATTCATATTATGTTTGGTTTTGAACCTTACAACCTTTCAGTTCATGTTTCCGCATTATTCAATATTTTATGCAGTACACAGGTACAAGTATCAGTCATGGGTTAGCTTGTGGTCCTTCGGGGTCATGAGCATCGTGTAGTATTTTGGGTATCAGATTTGGGGTGTTACAAACTTGGTATCAGAGCCTAAGGTTTAATAGAGTCCTAGGAAGTTTGAAAGCCACATCTAGTAGAGTCTTGTACATGGGTGTGTTGCACGCCACATTTATGTACAGGAGGCTATAAGATGTTTTAGGAATAGTTTCCCCTCTTTCAGTATTTATGTCGTGCCAGTGAGCATAATCTCAAGTCAATCTCTCAGTCTAATCCGTTCTCCCTTTCTTCTACAGAACATGCCTCTTAAAAGAAGAAACGGAAATCAGTCAGCCCCTCAGCCCGAAGATCTTTTGGGAGATCATGTTTCTCATGCGGAGTTCAGGGTCACATTCACTACTCTTGCTCAGTCAGTTGTCGCTCAAAATGAATAGCCAGCAGTCATTTCGGCCAATTCAGCCGTAGCTAGGATTCGGGACTTCACCCAAATAAATCCTCCGTCCTTCCTCGGGTCTAAGGTAGATGAGAACCCTCAAGAATTCCTAGATCAGGTGCAGAAGGTTACAGACATCATGGGGGTGACTACTGTTGAAAGTGATGAGCTAGCTGTATATCAGTTGCAAGATGTTGCTCACATTTGGTTCAAGTAGTAGAAGTCAGAGAGGACAGACGATGCAGGGTCAGTTGAGTGGGAGGAGTTTGCTTCAGCGTTCCTTCATAGATTTTTCCCCTAGAGCTTAGAGAAGCTAAGGTGCTAGAATTCATCAACCTCAGGCAGGGCAATATGACAGTGAAAGAGTATTCTCTTAAGTTTACTCAATTAGCCAGATATGCCCCTCATGTGGTTGCAGACAGCAGGGCTAGGATGAGTAAGTTTGTCTCAGGGGTGAATGATAGCAACTGAAAATCTGCCATGTAGAATAGTGACATAACTTTAGCCAGGCTTATGACTCATGCTTATCAGATAGAGGAACAGAAGATTAAGCAGAGGGAGAAGCAGAATAAGAGAGCTAGGACAGGTAGCTTTAATTTTAGTCAGCCTAAGTCAGAGGGAGGCAATCGCTCTCAGATTCGTCCTAAGTCATCAGTTCTAGCTCCTTTTCAACCAGTGCTCCAGTTTCTAAGTTTAGAAAGGGTAACAAAGATAGAGCGCCAGGCTCTAAGTCCTAGGGCAATGTTAGCAGTTCCCGTACCTATCCTCTTTGCCAGACTTGTGGCAAGCACCATCAAGGTATTTGCAGAGCTGGCAGTGGTATTTGCTTCAGATGTGGCAAGCCAGGAAAAAAAGTCAGAGACTGTCCTCAGCCAGGTCCTCAAGGTCAACAGAATCGTTCCTCAGTTCAGTCTGGTCGCCCAAATCAGCAGGGTGCCACCTCCAGTGCTACTAGTGGGCAATGCTCAAATTGTCTATATGCTCTCCAGTCTCGGCAAGATCAAGAAAATTCTCCTGATGTGGTTACTGGTACGTTATAGATTTTTCATGTACATATTTATGCTTTGCTAGATCCAGGAGCTTCTTTATCTTTTGTCACTCCTTATATAGTAGGCGATTTCGGAATCAGCCCTGAAATCCTAGCAGATCCCTTTTCAGTCTCTACCCCAGAGGGTAAAACCATCATAACCCAGCGAGTATACAGGAACTGACCGGTTATGATATTTCAGAAAGTCACTTCAGCAGACTTAGTTGAATTAGAGATGACTGATTTTGATGTTATTCTCGGCATGGATTGGCTTCATTCCTGCTATTCCACAGTCGACTACAGAAATAGAATAGTACAGTTTTAGTTCCCAAATAAACCCGTCCTTGAGTGGAAGGGTAGTGTATCTGCTTTCAGGGGTCAGCTTGTTTCCTACCTTCGGGCAAGGAAAATGATATCTAAAGGATGTGTCTATCATTTTGTTCGAGTTAAGGACACTAGTTTCGAAACTCCCAGCCTTGAATCAGTTCCAGTTATAGGTGAATATTTAGATGTCTTTCTCGAAGATCTTTTGGGAATTCCTCTTGAAAGGAAAATAGACTTCGGCATTAATTTTCTTCCAGATACTCATCCTATCTCTATTCCTCCATAAAGAATGGCACCCAAAGAACTCAGAGAACTGAAAGAACAATTGAAGGATCTCTTAGATAAGGGATTCATCAGTCCCAGTTTTTCCCTGTGGGGCGCTCCAGTATTATTTATGCACAAGAAAGACGGTTCTCTTAGGATGTGTGTAGACTACCATCAACTCAATAAGGTCACGGTCAAGAACAAGTATCCTCTTCCCAGAATCAATGGGTTGTTTGACCAACTTCAGGGTATCAGTTATTTCTCTAAGATAGACCTCAGATTCGGCTATCATCAGCTCAGATTCAGAGAATGTGACATTCCAAAAATAGCTTTCCGTACTCGGTATAGTCACTTCAAATTCCTATTCATGTCATTTGGTCTTACCAATGCCCCAACAGCTTTTATGGACTTGATGAACCGTGTGTTCAAGCAGTACTTGGACATGTTCATCATAGTCTTCATAGATGATATTCTGGTTTATTTCCGTAGTGAGCGTGATTATGCAGACCATCTCAAATCCGTACTTCAGACTCTCAGAGATCATCAGCTATTCGCCAAATTCAGTAAGTTCGAATTTTGGCTAAGGCCAGTAGCATTCCTTGGTCATATCATTTTCGGTGATGGCATTAGAGTGGATCCTCAATAGACCGAAACAATAAGAAACTGGCCTCGCCATGTCTCTCTATCAGATATCAGGAGTTTCTTGGGTTTGGCCAGCTATTACAGATGGTTTGTTGAGGGATTTTCTTTTATTGCATCTCCTATGTCCAGATTAACTAAGAAGAAAGTCAAGTTTCAGTGGTTAGATCCTTGCGAGAAGAGTTTTCAGGAGTTGAAGACTCAACTCACCTCAGCTCCAGTCTTAGCTCTCCCAGATGGTCCAGATGGGTTCGTAGTGTATTGTGATGCATCCAGAGTAGGTTTGGGTTGTGTCCTCATGCAGTATGGTAAGGTTACAGCCTACGCCTCCAAACACCTTAAGCCCCATGAGAGGAATTATCCTACTCATGATCTTGAGTTAGCAGCCGTAGTATTTGCCTTGAAGATTTAGAGGCATTATCTATACAGTGTTCATGTAGATGTGTTCACAGATCATAAGAGTCTTCAGTATGTCTTTTCTTAGAAAGATCTTAATCTTCGTCAGAGAAGTTGGTTAGAGCTCTTGAAAGATTATGACATGAGTGTCCTTTATCATCCGACCAAGGCCAATGTAGTGGCCGACGCTCTCAGTAGACTATCCATGGGTAGTATTTCTCATGTTGAGGACAGTAAGAAGAAGTTAGCTCAGGAAGCCCATCAGCTTGCCAGACTTGGTATTCACTTAGTCAATACAGAAGAGGGTAATATATGGGTTCAGAGTAGTTTAGAATCATCTCTAGTTTCTGAGGTGAAAGAAAAACATGATAGAGATCCCAGCCTTATCAATTTGAAAGAGTCAGTTCAGGATCAGAAGGTAGAGGTTTTCTCCTAAGAGGGAGATGGTGTTTTGTGTTGTCAGGGTCGTCTCTGTGTTCCAGGTGTAGATGACTTAAGGCAGCGAATTCTTGCAGAAACGCATGGTGCACGCTACTCTATTCATCCAGGGGCCACAAAGATGTACCGCGACTTGCGGGGAATCTATTATTGGTGTGGGGTGAAGAGAGACATTGCAGAGTTTATGGCTAAGTGCTCTACATGTCAGCAGGTTAAGATAGAGCATCAGAAGCCTAGTGGGTCCATGCAGGAGTTCAGTATTCCTACTTGGAAGTGGGAAGTTGTGAACATGGACTTCGTGACGGGTTTGCCTTAAACTCGTCATGATCATGATTCAGTCTGGGTCATTATAGACAGAATGACCAAATCAGCTTATTTTCTTCGAGTTCATACCTCTTATTCAGCCGAGGATTACGCCAAACTCTACATCAAGGAGTTGGTCAGATTGTACGGTGTTCCGTTGTCCATTATCTCAGATAGAGGTACCCAGTTCGCCTCTCATTTCTGAAAAGAATTCCAAAAAGGTCTTAGTACCCAAATTCATGTTAGTACAACCTTTCATCCTCAGATAGATGGTCAAGCAGAAAGGAACATTTAGACGTTAGAAGATATGGTAAGGGCGTGTGCAATTGATTTCAAGGGAAGTTGGGATAACCACTTACCTTTGATTGAGTTTGCATACAACAACAGCTATCATTCCAGTATTCAGATGGCTCCATTCGAAGCTCTTTACGGTAGGAGATGTAGATCTATAATTGGTTGGTTTAAAGTTAGTGAGGCCTCAGTTATAGGGCCTGACTTAGTATTCGATGCCTTTAAAAAAGTCCAGTTGATTAGAGAAAGACTCTGGGCTGCTCAAAGCCAACAGAAGTCTTTTGCAGATGTTCGTAGAAAAGATCTCGAGTTCAATAATGGTGACTATGTCTATCTAAAGATCTCTCCCATGAAGGGAGTGAAGCGGTTTGGCAAGAAAGGGAAACTCAGTCCTCGATATGTCGATCCCTTCAAGATTCTCAGTCGATTCGGCAAGGTAGCTTATGAGCTCGAATTGCCTTTAGATCTAGCCTCAGTTCATTTAGTGTTTCATGTATCTTTGCTCAAGAAGTGCATAGGTGACTCATCATTCGTAGTCCCTATTCATAGCATTAATGTTCAGAACACTCTCTCTTATAAACAGATTCCAATCGAAATCTTAGACTATCAGACTCGTAGATTGAGGAACAAAGAAGTCCCTTTAATTAAGGTTCTTTAGTGAAATCAGTCTATCGAGGGAGCTACTTGGGAAGCAGAGGCAGAAATGCATACCAAGTATCCTCACCTCTTCTTCGCCAACTCAGATCAAGCTCAAGGTAACGATTCTCCTTAAGGTTACTCAGTTTCATGTTCGGTGTTCATCACAAATTTGGTATGCAGCTTCATGCTCATGTTCCCATTAGAAACTTGGTATCAAGTACCATGTATCAGTTCAGTTATGTAATTATGTATCAGACATGCATTCTCATTGTGAAAAACTTAGTTCTTCAGAACACTCAGTCATGCATTCATGAATCAGTTACACATGCATCAGATATACATGTTCAGTACTATATGTTCAGCTTTTCAGTCATGTCAGTCATGAGATCATGTTCCATTTATTCATGTTCAGCATATACATCATTTGTCTTTTCTCCCCTCTCAGGCAGTTTCATTCGAGGACGAATATTCTCAAGGGGGAGATATTGTAATACCCTGTAATTTTCCTAGCTAATTTCATCTCAAGAATGTCTAGTATTAGCTTCTAAATTGAATGATGGTTATTCCATGAGGAATTTTCAAGATTTTCACTTTTTTCATGTGGGAAATTCAATAAGCTTTTCATCAAAACAAGATTCGCCCAATCCGATAATCGGGTCAGAAGTTACGACTATTTTAAGTTCTCGTCGTAAAACAGCGTCATATTAGTCAATGGCGTGCCGCGCCACAAGAGGAAATGGCATTTGGTAAATTCCAGTAGGGGTCCGCGTGTAACACCCTGTAAAAGTCGTGCATGGATTAGACTTTAATAGAGTGCCCTTAGACTTAAAAACTTGAAAATTTTTCGAAGTGTAATGAGGACTTAGAGTCATTTTAGCTGGCAATCTTCGGGATACAACTTTTCAACCTTCCCGACATCTGCTTTTAGATTTCTAAGTTGCGTTATGATCGGGAAATCTCATAGTACATCTCGGATAAGTTTCGGAATTTTTTGGAACGCATAAGGCTGCGTTTGGATTTAAAAACAGTAGCAAAACGCATAGACTATTGCCCAGTTTTCAGCATTTCAGGATCAATTTCAAACGATCATAACTCCCTGTATATAATGAAATGTGTGAGCTATAATATATCAAACAAAATCTCTTCGAGTCCTCTTTCAATTGCAGTTGGTTTCATCCAATTTGAGTATATGAGTAAAACGTTATAATCGATTTACTCCAGTTTACAAAACTGTCAACTGAGGGACAGATTTGACCTTAATTGTTCCTTAGGGGTATTTTGGTAATACTCCACCCCTATATATACCACCAACACGGGATTTAATCCCTCAAACACCATAATACACATACTTTTCCCAAAATTGCTCAAGAACTCTCCCTAGGGTTTCAACATTAAAACCCAAGCAACTCAAGATTCAACCGCGGGTTCGTGAAACAAATTACAGATTTGGAATCCTCTCGACGTAGGCTTCGATAGACACCCAAAATTCGTGGAGAACAAGGTACGCGGGGTTTTCCTAAATTCTCATGGGCATAGAAAAATCATGTTTTAGAATGGGATTTTAAATTATGTATATATATTTATGTATAAGATGTTTTAACATCATTGTTTTGGTCTTTTGACCATCTCCAAAGCGATTTGATAGTTTATATACATATATGAATGAATGTGTTTCAATTTTGAATACATGAACTTGCTAAAGACATTTGACCACCAGGTGTTTGATGAAATTTCTGCATGAATTGAACTTTAAGTTTCGGAATATGAAATCCTTTACATCAGTTACATGTTTTGGTGGTCTAAACTATGTTTTGAATGAAAGCTATTTCTTAATACATTATGGCTCAGAAAAATCATGACTTGCAAGTCTTGATATGACGATACCAACTCAGACTAATTCCATATCAGACTCAGACTAACAGACGTTTTAGACTTTCATGATTTTAGACATTCAGAATGTTGCATGTACAGAAAAGGTTAAAAATGGGCATACAGAGATGTTAGGTGGTTCCCCGAAGAGGGCTTGAGTTCAAGCGACTCATTGCCTAAAACCGTGGTTTGCCGACCCGGGTATACTATTATGCGCTGACTTAAATATCCTGTGGCGTATCAGACTCAGACACTCCAACCCTTGCGGCACACTTGGGTTGGGGGCTTCCCCGCCGATTCAATGGAGGATTCCATACAGCCCGTGGAATATCAGACTTGTAGGGGAATACCACCTAACTCAGAAGTAAAACACAGATCATGATTTGAAATGAACAGACAGGTTACATATTTTCAGAAAGTGCCCATGTATTTTTCAGAAACAGTTTTATACATGATGTCTTGATGAAAAATTGCTTTCACTTAATATGTATATATATATATATGTATGTTCCATTATACTATTTTTTTGGATTGCTTCGCGTGCCAGTACTTTTGTGCTGACGCTCCTTCCAGGTTCTGAGGCACAGTCTAGGGGTCCAGTTACTCAGTAGACATTCTCGGATTTGCAGGCTTGATCTCACAGTGGTGAGCCTTCTATTATTCGGAAGGCCTAATTATGTCAGACATTATCTTATTTATTATGTTTTTGGTTTACTGGGGGCCTTGTCCCAGTTTCTTTTCAGACAGATGTTTATGTTCTTAGTAGAGATTTCGCAGACTGATGTCAGATAGTATTATTCAGAAATGTTGCAGAACTTGACCATGTTTTTCGTACTCAGTTTCAATTCCGCATTTTATTATGATTATGAATGTTGTGCATGATAACCAGATAGAGAATGGGTGTTCCAGGCCTTCATGGTTCGGGATGCTCGTCACGGCTAGGGCCTAGGCTCGGGTCGTGACAAACTTGGTATCAAAGCACGGTTCATGGTCCCAGGGTGTCTGTGAAATTGCGTCGAGTAGAGTTCTGTTTATGGGTGTGTAGCGCGCCACACTTATAAACAGGAGGCTACTAGGCGTTTAGGAATATTTCCCTTCTTTGTGATTTAGTTCGTGCTTCAGAGTCTTAACTGTCCCATTATTGGGTTGATTCAAGTGCAAAAAGTTTAGAGTATACATGATATAGTCCTTTTCGATTACGTTCTATAAGATTTTAAAAATTATGGAAAAACTCGATAGGAGTCTGTTAGTGCATCAATATATGCTGATTCTGATGTAAATATTGATCCTAATGGAATCGTGCATTCCAGCTTAAGGTATTAAGTGTATATTGTCCCTCTCAAAATCTTGTTACAGTTGTGGACAATGTATAGCTGAATGTTGGAACTATATTTCTACCCAAATAGTAGCATAAGTTAAAGTGTTGTTGTCATGACCTATTGGTAGTGATATTGGACCAAGAAGTTGGTGATGTAAAGTCACAAAGTTAGAAGTCAGAGTGAGGGTGATTTTGTGTAAATGAATATTTCAGTTGAATAATCGATGTTTGAGGATGATTTACCCCTTTATAGTGATAAACTAATGTGGTAGCTAGCAGCATGTGTGGATTGTATGGTAGTCCATCGAGGAAGTGTTTTACTCATATTTTTATTTATACAGAATAATATGTATATTCTTAGACCATTAAATATTAGGTGTCAATTTTCTATCCCTTGTAATATGTAATCTTGTTATCATGATGTTTTTGAAAAAAAATAAAATTTAAAGTCTAGTGAAGCCGTGTGGGGCTCTTTCGATTCACTAGCATAGTTGCCTTGTCATCCATCTCATTTTCTTGTTCAAAATACAAAACCAAAGTCTAGTGAAGCCGTGTGAGGCCTGTTTCGATTCACTAGCAACTTGTTGTCCAGCTTGTTGTTCTTTCATTGGTTTAATATATGTATGGCTGAATCTGTTTGCATGAGATAGAGTTGGTAATGAAGTGATTCATCCTTGTGTGTTATTAGTTGAAGGTAGAGAAGGAGTTGTTGGTCAGGGTGATTTGTTGATTGCTTGAATGTGGAAATGGCTATATTAGCGAGTAAGTTATGATTATAGACTCATGGTTGTTTGAGGAATTTGAAGGCAGTCTAAATGTATGAATGAGTGAGTAAGTATGAGGTGAGAAATACGTATAAGTAGATACAATTGTACGGGGTTATAATATAAGATTAAGGTTAACCATGTCTATTATGAGGCTTTAACCCCCTTGACCCTCTTTTCATTGGTAGTTGTAAACTAGTGCTACTTGTGAGAAGGTATGTAGTAGATTTTTGAGATATTTAGATAGAATATCCCAATTTGATGGATTAGTGTATTTATATTATGTTGCATTCTTCATTGGTGGTAGATGATTGATACTAAACTATAGGCTTGAATTTAAATGGTGTGGTGGTAAATAGTGGCAAGAGTTTGTTGATGCATATTTTGTGGGATTAATTTAGTAGGCTTGAGGTTCTGAAATAGTACATGCTAACGGAATGATGATAAGGTAAACCTTTAGGTCATGATCGATTATTGTGGTTATGAAGTTCTAGTGCACTAGTGTTTCGTGATGTTTACTTATAGTTTCCAAGTAAAAATTTTGTGTAAGGTTGGGTTGTAAGTCATGCATAGCACTAGATATTAAGTTTGAATAGTTGAAGTTCATAAAGGTGGATGTGATGATTTCTTGATCAATGATGTTAGTTATATGAAAGTGATCTAATAGGC
Source organism: Capsicum pubescens (assembly GCA_030864215.1). Classification (NCBI taxonomy): domain Eukaryota; kingdom Viridiplantae; phylum Streptophyta; class Magnoliopsida; order Solanales; family Solanaceae; genus Capsicum; species Capsicum pubescens. Next base: position 150,174,738 of record CM061543.1, on the reverse strand, counting down.
TTGAACGGTGTGTGAAATGGCTTAAGTTTAAATTGATTCGTAATGAAGTATAATGTTGTGGGTATGGTGTGTAAGTATGCCCAAGGCGATATGGAGTTGTGGCATTTCTCTAAGACTATTACATGTTGTGTGTGACTAGTGGTACCATGGAGTTGCTAGTTGGAAAAAGACTAGTTAGATGATATATGGTGTTCTAGATAGCCAAGTTAAGGAGCCTTGATTGATAGTGTTGAGCCTTTTGATGTGATCTCGATTCTCATGGTAGAGAGATATAAGTTTGGAGTAGCAATATTGGTATGCTAGGATGGAAGTGGTATGGTTCATCAAAGGCTTGGTGATATCCATGTTAAGTGTTAGAATCTAAGTTTGAGTTTTGAAGGTTGAACGGATAGAAATAAGTGTGCAAGCATTATACTTTGACTATTGGTGGCTATGGAAAGATAGAGTGTATCCCAGAAGGTAGTCATTTGGGTTGAGTTCTATGATATACATGTATTGTCAATTTTTCAGACCCTAGAGTGCAGTAAGTATAGTTCAGTTAGAATCTGGTAAGGGATCTCCCAAACGCTAGATGATGACTTGAAGCTAAGTGAGAGATGATAGAACGAATAACCAAGTAAGGCTCTCAGATTCTAGTAGTGATGCAGTGTGATTTAGAACATCAGAAAGTAAGGGTGAATCTCAACCCATTCCTACCTCAATATTTTTTTTTGTTATCCGGAGTCTTACTCATGCCTTACGATGCAGTTCCGTGATAATAGTTCATGATTCCGGTATATGATAGAGAGTCACGTACTCTTCCAATTCCAAGATAATGAGTTCTAGTTCATTCAAGTAGTCGGAATCACATTCCTTATGTTATGAACTCTAGTTGAGGTCATGCAACTCATGATGCATGTACTCACTCTTTATAGTGTGCTCAGTCCCATATAAAGATCTTTTTCACGCTTGAGGGTCTTATGTTTTAACCTTTTAGTGACCTTTCCTATGCAATGATAGTGGTGTTGATGTAAATGTTCTTGTTGATGGAAGATCATAGTATGCTTGTTTAGATAAGGACATAAGTATGAAGTAAGATTTGGGGCCAAGTCTTTGATACATGTGATGGTTAGTGGAAAAGTTTGTGTGTGTATGTTTTTAGGATAACGCGTGAGAGTTATATTGATAGTAGTTTAGAAACTATGTGAAGTATCTACTTATGGGTGTTTGCCTTGAAGTTAACATGTGGTTATAAATTAGGCTTGAACGACGTTTTGGGATTGTAGTGGAAGGTCGCCATATGCATTAACGACTTCATATTAAGAGTTCAGTGTAGTCATTGAAGTGGTAAGGCATGTTATGCTTAGGATATGATTTTTAAAAGAGGTATAGAAGGTGGCATCATATGGTTTAGAATAATAGTGTGGTGTAGCATGTTGTATTTTTGTGATTTAGAGTTAGGCTTGATCGCGGGGTAAGGATTATGATATTTTAGACATTAGTAGAAAAAAAAACATTATCAATGCTCATATGAGAATTTTAAGCTGAGTTGAATGAATATGATATTTATAGGGAATAGTATAGTTAAGGGATATTCGGGAAGTGCTCTAAGCCTTAAAGTAAGAAGTTGTATTGCCAAAGGTCTGAAAATTCTATCCTAATTTAGGAGTTATATGTCTATATTCCAGACTGCAGAGTAGTGTCAATGTTGTGATTTCCTCAGTGGGATGTTTTGTGTAATCCATACCCAAGATTCATGGTTCCCTATTACTGCTAGAGCTTCCTTAGAGAGAGTGTTGAAGAGAATGCTCCAGTTAAGTATGAGGGTGTAGTATAATTTAGTCTGTATGGCCAATAAGTCAGTTTAGCAGTCAGATTCGCATGACTTGTTTTCTTGTCTTTGCACTTATTCATGCTACTCGAAATCTCAGACATGCTACTAGTCGAAGATAGAGTATACCAGTAGTTACGAGTATAGCCCAGTTCATGCATCATGCATTAAATTCAGATTCCAAATGTTCATATCAGTGTATTTTTATTAGAAGACATGTCATGTCCGCGTTATTCCATATATTTAAGGCTTCAACAAGTTCCTACCCATCATTCGAGGACGAATGATCCCAAGGGGGAGATAATGTAACACCCTGTAAAAGTCGTGCATGGATTAGCCTTTAATAGAGTGCCCTTAGACTTAAAAACTTGAAAATTTTTCTAAGTGTAATGAGGACTTAGAGTCATTTTAGCTGGCAATCTTCGGGATACAACTTTTCAACCTTCCCGACATCCGCTTTTAGATTTTTAAGTTGCGTTATGATCGGGAAATCTCATAGTACATCTCGGATAAGTTTCAGAATTTTTCGGAACGCATAAGGCTGCGTTTGGATTTAAAAGCAGTAGCAAAACGCATAGACTATTGCCCAGTTTTCAGCATTTCAGGGTCAATTTCAAACGATCATAACTCCCTATATATAATGAAATGTGTGAGCTATAATATATCAAACAAAATCTCTTCGAGTCCTATTTCAATTGCAGTTGGTTTCATCCAATTTGAGTATATGAGTAAAAAGTTATAATCGATTTACTCCAGTCTACCAAACTGTCAACTGAGGGACAGATTTGACCTTAATTGTTCCTTAGGGGTATTTTGGTAATCCTCCACCCCTATATATACCACCAACACGGGATTTAATCCCTCAAACACCATAATACACATACTTTTCCCAAAATTGCTCAAGAACTCTCCCTAGGGTTTCAACATTAAAACCCAAGCAACTCAAGATTCAACCGCGGGTTCGTGAAACAAATTACAGATTTGGAATCCTCTCGACTTAGGCTTCGATAGACATCCAAAATTCGTGGAGAACAAGGTACGCGGGGTTTTCCTAAATTCTCATGGGCATAGAAAAATCATGTTTTAGAATGGGGTTTTAAATTATGTATATATATTTATGTATAAGATGTTTTAACATCATTGTTTTGGTCTTTTGACCATCTCCAAAGCGATTTGACAGTTTATATACATATATGAATGAATGTGTTTCAATTTTGAATACATGAACTTGCTAAAGACATTTGACCACCAGGTGTTTGATGAAATTTCTGCATGAATTGAACTTTAAGTTTCGGAATATGAAATCCTTTACATCAGTTACATGTTTTGGTGGTCTAAACTATGTTTTGAATGAAAGCTCTTGCTTAATACATTATGGCTCAGAAAAATCATGACTTGCAAGTCTTGGTATGACGATACCAACTCAGACTAATGCCATATCAGACTCAGACTAACAGACATTTCAGACTTTCATGATTTTAGACATTCAGAATGTTGCATGTACAGAAAAGGTTAAAAATGGGCATACAGAGATGTTAGGTGGTTCCCCGAAGAGGGCTTGAGTTCAAGCGACTCATTGCCTAAAACCGTGGTTTGCCGACCCGGGTATACTATTATGCGCTGACTTAAATGTCCTGTGGCGTATCAGACTCAGACACTCCAACCCTTGCGGCACACTTGGGTTGGGGGCTTCCCCGCCGAGTCAATGGAGGATTCCATACAGCCCGTGGAATATCATACTTGTAGGGGAATACCACCTAACTCAGAAGTAAAACACAGATCATGATTTGAAATGAACAGACAGGTTACATGTTTTCAGAAAGTGCCTATGTATTTTTCAGAAACAGTTTTATACATGATGTCTTGATGAAAAATTGCTTTCACTTAATATGTATATATATATATATATATGTATGTTCCATTATACTATTTTTTTGGATTGCTTCGTGTGCCAGTACTTTTGTGCTGACCCCCTCCTTCCAGGTTCTGAGGCACAGTCTAGGGGTCCAGCTACTCAGTAGACATTCTCGGATTTGCAGACTTGATCTCACAGTGGTGAGCCTTCTATTATTCGGAAAGCCTAATTATGTCAGACATTATCTTATTTATTATGTTTTTGGTTTACTGGGGGCCTTGTCCCAGTTTCTTTTCAGACAGATATTTATGTTCTTAGTAGAGATTTCGCAGACTGATGTCAGATAGTATTATTCAGAAATGTTGCAGAACTTGACTATGTTTTCCGTACTCGGTTTCAATTCCGCATTTTATTATGATTATTTATGTTGTGCATGATAACCAGATAGAGAATGGGTGTTCCGGGCCTTCAAGGTTCGGGATGCTCATCACGGCTAGGGCCTAGGCTCGGGTCGTGACACCGCGATTATGGCGCGTCGCTCCAGGGCCCAAATTCAGAATTGTCCATTTCTAGTGTCTTAGCGCGATTTCCTCCGCGTTGTGCCAAAGTTCCAGGTCGCAAAAGAAGGGGCAACGCGATGGCTCCGCGTTGCGCCATCCCTCAGTTTCCTAATTTTCAAATTCCAATGACACGGCGCGATAGCGCCGCGTCGCGCCAGGGGTTCAATTTGGGAAATTTTTACTAAAATTACAAGACGCGTCCATGGTTAAAAGGGTCAATTTCCCAGCTCTATTTAAGCCCTTTAACACATGATTTATCCACTTTTCACCCAGAATACACTCTCTTCTCTCAAAAACCTCTCAAGAACAACCTAGGGCTTTTCATAGAAGATTCAGAATCAAGAATTTCCTCCCTCAATCTTCACGAAATTACGAACTAAGGTATGTGTAGTGTTCATTCATGGACTCCTTTTATCCATGAAGCCCAAGAATCTCTTTTCTAAGTTTAAGTTTATGGATTTCTTTATGAATTTCATGCTGGGTTTGTTTTGTTTATGTTGAGAATGATCAATTGAATTCAAATCCATGTTGGGTGATCAATTTTATGTAGAATTGATTTGTATAGATGTATATTCACATGAACTTATGAATAAACCCTAGACGGTGAATTTAGAGATGAATCATGATGATTAATTGTTGTATAATGTTGTCTACATGTGCTATGCCTACCATGTGTTTGATTAAATGCCTAGATGAAGGAACAATGCCCAACTAGTATGATATCATGAAATCCCCATGTATGTACAAGTTATGCCTATCACATGTTTTGATGGAATGTTTCTATAAATGTATTATAGATTATGATGTTAGTTATATGTTCAAGTAAGTTATGCTTGGTCAGTTTTCCTTCCATCGAGTCCTGGGGGTACTTGTACCCGAAATATTAGTTGTGTGCATAGAGCCATTCCATGTTTCCACGATACTCTCAGTCAAGCTATGAATCCTTAGACTTCAGATAGTGTTATGACTCAGGAAATCTCCATGATCTCATGAACTCAGTCAGTTGTCAGATATCAGTAATATTCCTTCAGTCAACGAAATTCAGTAACTTAGTCCATGTTCAGTTCAGTAAATTATGTTCAGTGTCTATTCAGATGGGAGTAAAAATTAGCACCGAGTGAACCCAAGGATGGGAACTCACCTGTTATATGAGGGTGTGATTCTTAGAAGCAATCTTTGTGTTCCAGAACTATGTAGCCAGCATAGGTTGAGACATCATAGCCTTCTATATGAGGGTAGATGAGGTGTCTTAGCCTGCTATATGAGGGTTCCCACCGTTCTCACTAGAGTTACCTGTTATATTAGGGTCACTCACCTGTTGTCCTTACTAGTGGCGCGGTATTAACACCCTTCCAATCAGGGCATAGATTGGACCCCAATTCAGCTATAATGTATTATTTGGGGCATGTCAGTTAGATGACTACCTCCCACATTCTCAGTATCAATCTCAATAAAAGAACTCAGATAGTTCTGCAGAATTCAAAACTGTCAAATACAGTCAACTCAGACACAGTGCTAAACTCAGATAGTTCCATCAAATTCAGGATTGTCAGATACGATCACTCATGTTATCAGTTATATTCAGATTCAGTAATCATGTTATCACAGTATTACTGTCAGTTGTTATGTCCCATGCATGTATTCTCACGCTCATGATAGTTAGTCAGTTATTATTATTGTTCATGCATATGAACCCCGTGCATTCAGCCTACTTCACATGCATACCAGTACATTCAAAGTACGGACGCATTTGTGTTATGGTATCTTATAACATAGGTTCAGAAACCCAAGCTCCGAATCTGCAGTAGATTCCAGTTTCAGCAGTCAGAGTTAGAAGTGAGTCCTCATCATTCGAGGACATGATTATTCCCTATTATCTCATTAATTAGTTTATTAGTTGGAGTTTGTTGGGGACATGTCCCATCAGCTCCTTACTCAGACAGTTCAGTCAGTTAGAGGCTTTCTAGACTATCATGTTTCAGACTTCAGTATTTTCAGTTTTGTTTTGGGTATTCTATTACCCCACACAGATGTTATATTATTCAGATTATGTTCGATTTTGAACCTTACGGTCTTTCAGTTCATGTTTTCGGATTATTCAGTAATTTATGCAGTATACAGGTACAGATATCAGTCATGGGTTAGCTTGTGGTCCTTCAGGGTCATGAGCACCGTGTAGCATTCCGGGTACCAGATTTGGGGCGTTACATTTTCCTTTTCCAGTTTTTTTATCCAGTTTCTTCAAGTCATTCATGAGGGAACTGTATATGTTTGAAGTGCCATGTTTTGGTTCTTCTGCCAACCAATCAGTGGCAGATCCAACAAAAAGTCTGTGGATTTGGCTGAACCCAATGTTTTGGGGGTCAGCCCTATACTAAAAAAAGAGGCAACCCGGTGCACTAAGCTCCCGCGATGTGCGGGGTGTGGGGAAGGGCCAGACAACAAAGCTCTTATATATTTGTGCTAAAAACTAGTATAGACAATGTTAGATATACATTTCAGATCCCACTCTCAATTGAGAACCTGTGATGTCTAAATTCTAAATTTGCCGCTGCAACCACCCTTTACCAACCACTTCTTAGAAGACATCTTCCCTGTATGACATGGTTATAGAATCTGCTCCATTGGAAAATAATGTGAAAAGTAAAGATAGCTCTCATGGTACTCCCCTCGTTGCCAACGTATATTACAACAATCTTCTAGACCCTCTTGGTTTTTGTCAGATTAGTGTACCTAACAAAAAATGGGCCCTCTTTATTGTTACTTGTAGTTACTTCCAACCTCTATAAATATGGGCATGGACCATCAAGTAATCAAATATGAATTAAGATCTTTTACAAAAGCTTGAACACATAATCCAGGAAAATGAGTCAAATTATGAAACATACCACCCATTCTGTTAAAGCCTTCCTATCAATCTGTCCTGTGTCGGCCACATCTATCAGGGGGAGCACAATATCCACCTCTTCTTTAATCATGAATCTCCTAAGATCATATTCATCAACGTACCTACACAAAAAATATATATAACAGGCCATGATACATGTGAAGAAAAAAATACTACATTTTGAATGCTCCATATCATCAAGTTAAGACTGTAAAAAAGAAAAATCCACAAGTGGCAGAGTTTTCTCACTTGGAACCAGGCTGAGTGACGTTCTTGAATATGTGAACGGCAGCAGCAATCGCTTCCTCCTCATTGGTGATTTCTTTATCTGTTTTCCCATTAGCTCCACCATAGTCAGTATCACCGATCGAGCCAGAGATGGTGGACAGTCCTGAATTAGATATTACGTCAACTAATGTTTGCATGGTCCATGCAGAGACCCTCTCCCGTTTCATCTGGTGAAGCTTATTTATATCAATCATCTCCTTTTCCTTTTTTTCCTTCCCATCTTTTCCCTTCTTTGCTCTGCACAAGCTAAGTTGACTGGCAGAACTATTTGATCTTCCCAACATCTGATCAGAATCCATAAGTGGGGGACCAGATAGGGTCAGTAGAATATACTGATGAAAAATAGCTCGTTGAATCCTGTCAAAGAATGTGTTCACATGGAAGGAGGATGCCAAACACTTTAGCACCAAAGTCTTCAAAAACCATAAAAATGCACCTATAAGCAGCGAAGCAACAGTCCACGTAATGTAATCGATAATCTTGTTCGTAATACGTGACCGTTTGACCCCATTTGTGAAGAGTAGAACCCAAGTTAGAAGAACCAAACTCAACCAAATAAAAACCTGGTCACTCTTCTTTAAACCAAAAACAAAATATAACACCTTCTTCCTCAACAAAAAGTTTAATTCAATCAACAAGACAATGAAATGAATAAACCACTTCGTCACCAGGATGCCACTAAATGTCACCATAAATCCCGCATTGCCAAATGTCGGCGCTTATCAACCAATAGGCTAGCAATCAAACACCGTAGAAGGATTAAAAAAACCAACCATTCAACAAAAACTTTTAGTTTTACTTTCTTATATTTCATTTTATTTCTTGTGTTCACTTTCTTATAGATTTCCTCATGTTCATCCACTCCTCCAGGAGGTGATGCCCTTAATGGCGTCTTTGGAGTAACAGATCTAGATACTGTTCTTGCTGTTTCTTTCACTGAATTCCCACTGGGACCCACTTTTGCACTAGGAGAAGCATTATTAGATACATTTCCATAAGGGGAACCTGCATTTTGTTCTGCTAGTTCGTCAAATAAGCTGCCATCTATAGCCAAAGATTGTTCGCCAAATCTTGATTCGGGCTTTGAGTACACTGACCTTGCAAATTTCCTCTTAGTGAGAGTTTCATTTGTGGGAATTCTAGGAGGTTTACTGACACTTGCACTGTACCTGGCAACTTCAGATGAAGTATAATTCCCTGGCACAACCTTTGGATTCTGTGAACCTAAAAGTGAATCAAGTGATATTCTATTGGGTGAATCAGCTGAAGTAATAGAGCTTTGATTCTTAGAATCCTCCTCATCTCCAGCAATAATAACAACCACTTCATTCGGGTTTCTCTTGTTCTCTGCCATCCTTACATCCCCAGCAGTCTTTGTGGCTTTACCATTTGCATCCATAAGAAAATATCAAGCACCTAATCGAGCAAAGGCAAAATGTCTTTGATCATTCATCACACAGTAATAAATCAAAGAGTTGAAATATGGAAGAAACTGCCCGCTTTACTTGGTATAAATTCTTATTGAAGAATACTTGAATTCAGCTACAACAAAAAGGACAATACCAGAACGCTTACCTATTTGAAAAGAAAATGGATGCTGCTCATACAATCTGTAACTCTACAAATAAAAGTACTATGACATGGAAATTCTTTCTACTAATAAGAAAATTTAGATATTTAACTCAACTCAATCATAAAAACTAGCCCATGTGCAGAGGCATATCCAAGATTTCAAGAGGGTGGGTGCACTATTATGAAAATACTTCGAACGTAGATTCACACGTCTGTAATTATATATTTTTAGAAATGTTAATTCCTTATACGGGTACGCAAAATCTGTATATGCAGAACAACAACTTCAACTAGTTCAAGTTTAAAACAAGAACTCAATGAAGTACAAAAAATACCCTCAACACAAAATCAAAGTGATTTTTCTTAAAAGTGTATTTTATTTTCAGAAATCAAGATGAAACAGAAAAGGCCAAGTCGCCTGAATTCACGGACTTTCCTTAAGGAAATAACTCCCCTCACTGTACCCGAGGTTGCGAAATTTTCCTCCTAGGATAAAATGGCCAAACAGACCAACTGTAGCGGTACCTCAAACAATTGAAATATCGTCGACTCACTTAACGGATTGACTAATCACACAGAGTATTTGTAAAGACAAGAAGAGAGTTTATTGCGGAAAAATTCATATCGAAACCTGTGAAAGAAAGAAGGTTTATATAGCCTGTGAGATGCCTCTTCGAAAAGGTGGCATTGGTTCACTTAAATGGTGTGATGTTTCTAAAAATTCATGTCTGTTTACCCAAAGAACGTGTCCTTCTCCAAACAGACATACCAGTTCACGAAACAGTACATCAGTTCGTTGAACAGACATATCATTTCATTGAACAATTGCATCAGTTTGAAGCAGTGTATCATTTCAGAAAATACTGTTTCAAAATTTGTATGCATGTATAAATGGAGGATTACTGGTGCGTTTTCCTTTTGGCATTCAGATTAAATTTACGTGAAATAAAATTTGTCCAAAAAGATAGATCTCATCGATCATTTTCCAAATCCAAATCCAAAACCAAATCCAAATCCTAAGCCGAAGCTGAGCCGAGCGAGCGACAACGATGGCGCGGGGCATTTCTTATTTCTTGCCTCACTTAGCATGTGGAGTAAGTTCTTTCTATTAAAAATACTCCATAGTTCCCTTCTCCCACCACTATGGGAGAATTAGTGAACTTTCCAATTTTGGGAGTACACGTTCTAAATTGGTGTCTTGGTGTCTCCTTTCTTCCACCTATTTTCTCTCCATTTTCCATTCACACCTTTTTCATACATATTGAACCCAACAATCCCCCACATGAATGAGGAATGACTATTTTTCATAAAAGTTTTATGGACAAGTATGTGATCTCAAGCAAAGACTGGTTGCATCTGGATAAGTAGGTTTCCCTTTGAACTTTCCATAGTGAACATGCATCGGATGCACTCGGTCAATCAGTAGATTTGATATCTTTGAAACGTCAAGCTTTAATGTACACCTAGACAAGACATATCACACAACCAGTCTTTTACCGTTTTATGGTTCTCATGGTTTTGTTCTTTTCAGCCATGGACATGTCCCGATTTTATGAGAGCTTAGAGAATAGGCCTTTACTAACATTCTCCTTGAAGCGGCTTCCACTTCTCCCTCACATAGGTGATTTCTAAACGTTCAATCCTATAGATTAAACTATCTGTTCAAATCTGTCAAATTTAGATAATCATTAAAAGACTTTTCACTTTAAGTCTTATCCTTGATTACTATACATTGTCTACATCATGAGAATGGGTTGGGTAATTGACAATGTTGAACCTGCCAGACACAACTTTGTTTGATCTCCTTGAACCTAGCTCTTGGGATCTCCAGTCTGCTAGGTAGAGTTACCGTCGTGCTGACTTGTCCTAGGCTTTAAACCCATTCTCTTGGATGTCCTTTCAACTCCTTCTCTAGATAGGCCTTTTATAAGTGGATCCAACACATTATCCTTTGACTTTACATAGTCTACAGTGATAATTCCACTAGAAAGAAGTTCCCTAACAGTATTGTGTCTTCGTCGTATGTGACGAGATTTACCATTGCACATCATGCTCCCTGCCCTACCTATTACCGTTTGGCCATCATAGTGTATATATACTGGTGCCACTGGCTTAGGCCAATACGAAATATCTTCCAAGAAATTTTGGAGCCATTCTGCTTCTTCACCGGCTTTATCCAATGCGATAAATTCAGATTTCATTGTAAAGCGAGCAATACAAGTCTATTTGGATGATTTTCAAGAGACTGCTCCTCCACCGACAGTAAATACATATCCACTTATGGATTTTACTTCGTTCGATCCGGTGATCCAATTTTCATCACTATATCCTTCAAGTACCGCAGGATATTTATTATAATGCAAGGCATAATTTTGAGTGTATTTAAGATACCCAAAAACTCTTTTCATTGCCATCTAGTGAGTTTTGTTGGGATTGCTCGTGTACCAAATCAATTTACTGATAGCGCATGCTATGTCTGGTCGTGTACAGTTCATTATATACATTAAACATCCCAATACTCTTGCGTACTTCAATTGCGAGTTACTTTCACCTTCATTCTTTCAAAGTGCAAAGTTCACATCCAATGGAGTCTTGGCAATACCGAATTTCATATACTTGAACTTGTCAAGTATTTTTTCGATATAACGAGACTGTGACAATACCAATCCTTGTGGAGTTCGATGGGTTCTTGTACCTAAGATCACATCTGCAATTCCAAGGTCTTTCATATCAAACTTGCTCTCGAGCATTCGTTTGGTTGCATGTATGTCAGAAATGTCTCTGTTGATGATCAACATATCATCCATATATAACCAAACAATGACTTGGTAATTCGGAGTGTCTTTAATGTAAACGCATTTATCACATTCATTTATCTTGAACCCGTTTACCAACATGGTTTGGTCAAACTTCGCATGTCATTGTTTAGGTGCTTGCTTTAGTCCATACAATGACTTAATAAGTCTACACATCTTATTCTCATTCCCTGGAACCACAAAACCGTCAGGTTGTTCCATGTAAATTTCTTCCTTTCATTTTCCATTTAGGAAAGCAGTTTTCACATCCATTTGATGGATTTCAAAACCATATACCGCAGACAAGGCAATTAACATTCGAATCGATGTTATCTTTGTTACTGGCGAGTATGTATCAAAGTAATCAAGGCCTTCTTTTTGTTTGAAGCCTTTTACTACAAGTCTTGCATTGTATTTGTCAATAGTACCATCCGCTTTCATCTTCCGTTTGAAGATCCATTTAGAACCTAAAGGTTTATTTTCGAGAGGAAGATCAACCAATTCCCATGTATGGTTGCTTAAGATTGAATAACTTTCACTATTGACTGCCTCTTTCCAAAAGGATGAGTCCGAAGATGCCATCGCTTCTCTAAATGTTTGAGGCTCATTTTTTAAGAGAAATGTTACAAAATCCGATCCAAATGAAGTAGACGTTCTTTGACGTATACTACATCTTGGATTTTCTTCATTATGTACATTCTCACTTGGTTCATCTCAAGGTCATTTAAATCCTCCACTAGACTGTTCATGTCTAATTTTATACGGGTAAATATTTTTAAAGAATTCAGCATTGTCTGATTCAATTACCGTATTTTCATTAATATCCTAATGTTCGGATTTATGAACCAAAAATTGACATGCTTTACTACTTTTAGCATATCCTATGAACACGCAGTCTACCGTCTTAGGTCCTATTTTAACCCTTTTAGGCATAGGAATTTGGACCTTTGCTAGACACCCCCACACTTTGAAATATTTCAAGTTGGGTTTTCTTCCTTTCCACTTTTCATAAGAAATTGATTGTGTCTTACTATAGGAAACTCTATTGAGTATACGATTGGTTGTAAGGATAGCCTCCTCTCATACGTTTTATGGTAAACCAAAACTTATAAGAAGGGTATTCATCATTTCCTTCAAAGTTCGATTTTTTCTTTTCGCTATTCCATTAGATTGAGGTGAATACGGGGCCGTAGTTTGATGGATGATTCCATTCTCTACTCATATTTGTGCAAAGGGAGATTCATAATCTCCGTCCCTATCACTTATTATCATTTTGATCTTTTTGTCTAACTGATTTTCAACTTCTGTTTTATATTGCCTAAACGCATCTATTGCTTCATCCTTACTATTTAGCAAGTAGACATAACAGTATCTAGTGCAATCGTCAATAAAAGTTATGAAATACTTTTTCCCACCATGTGATGGTGTTGACTTCATATCACAAATGTCAGTATGTATTAAGTCTAAAGGATTGGAATTCCTTTCAACGGACTTATAAGGATGTTTTGCATACTTTGATTCCACACACGTTTGACACTTTGATTTATTGCACTCAAAGTTTGGCAAAACTTCTAAGTTAATCAGTTTTTGTAACATTTTGTAATTAACATGGCCTAAACGTTCATGTCATAAATCATAAGACTCAAGTAAATAAGAAGAATTTGAAATTTTATTTATTTCAACGGTCATTACATTCATTTTATAAAGTCCCTCGGTGAGATAGCCTTTTCCTACATACATTTCTCCTTTGCTAATTACAATTTTTCTAGAAACGGTTACACATTTGAATCCGTTCTTATCTAGAAGTGAAACAGAAATTAAGTTCCTACGTAATTCTGGAACATACAAGTTAAGTGTCAAGACCTTTCCTGAAGTCATTTTCAAGCATATTTTTCTTGTTCCTTCTACCTTAGCAGTAACGGAGTTAGCCATGTAGATCATTTCTTCTACTTGAGCCGGAGCGAATGAAGAAAACAACTCTTTGTTGGTACATACATAGCGGGAGGCACCAGAATCCATCCACCATTTGCGAGGATTCCCCGCCAAGTTGCATTCTGAGAACATAGCATACAGATCATCGCATTTTTTGTTGGATTCAATCATATTTGCTTGATCCTTCTTCTTTCCTTTCTTCCGGGCTCGACAATCCGTGGACTTGTGGCCAATCTTGCCACAATTGAAGCATTTTTCCTTGAATTTCTTCTTGAGTTGATGGCTACCTTGTTCAGCTTTCTTTCTTTTCTTAGAATTATTTAGGTTATCTTCTACAATATGTGCTCTATTAATTATAGAATTCCCTTTTGACTTTCTCTCGGCATCTTTATTGTCCTCTTCAATACGCAGTCAGACAATAAGATCTTCGAAAGTCATCTCCTTGTGTTTATGCTTCAAGTAGTTTTTAAAGTCTTTCCACAAAGGTGGTAGCTACTCAACTATCGCTGCTACTTGAAATGCATCATTTATAATCAAACCTACAAAACAGTTTATGTGAATATTAAGAACTTTTCAAATTTGTTCAACTAAGGTATTTTTCAAAGATATACCTTCTGCTAGGAGATCATGTATGATGACTTGCAACTCCTGCACTTGAGAGACAACCGATTTGCTATCTATCATTTTAAAGTCCAGGAATCGTGCAACAAGGAATTTCTTAATTCCCGCATCCTCTGTTTTATATTTTCATTCAAGTGCCCCCCACAATTCCTTCGATATCTTAGTTCCACTGTAGACATTGTAGAGGTCGTCTTAGAGACCACTCAGAATATAATTCCTGCAAAGGAAGTCTGAATGTTTCCAAGATTCTACAATTACGAAATGCTCTTTGTCCGAGGTTCCCTCAGGCACCTCAGGAGCGTCTTCGCTAGTGAACTATTGCAGACATAAAGTGGTGAGGTAAAAGAACATCTTTTTCTACCATCGTTTAAAGTCAATGCCCGCAAATTTTTCGGACTTCTCCGCCGGTGCCATTGTAGGTGAAGCATTTGTGCGACTTGATGTGGCAATATTAGTTACCCCTACAAACGTTGTCGTATCTTGCATTTGACTATCACTTGTCATTTTTCTGTCACCGTAAGATAAAAAATACTTAGTATTTTCATAATACTACTTATAAAGTTAAGCAATTTTAAACTTTTCTTCTTGTTTCTAGTTGATAATGAAGTTTTTATGACTTTCAATTGTCAACCGAATGATCTTTAACTTGTGATGTAGTTTTTATGACTTCAAATCACTAGTTAAGTTCAGGCGGAGTAGAAAGTTAGTTGTTAACGACATAAATAAGATGAATTATTTATAGTTTTTAATTCTAATAATTCAAAAATAATTTCTATTTAATTGTACTTTCAATATAAAGTGATTATGTGAGATCAATTTATAGATATAAGTTATTTTTTATTTTTAAATGTTAAAAAATAAAAAATTTAGAATATTTTTTAATAAAAATAATATTATATTATAATATTGCAAGCTTGTAACAGTTTGACTATGTTAAAAAATATGCAAACATCTGATTTAATGATGGATTCGCTGAAAACAAAGGAGAAAGATAGAGAGTAAATTGGAGAGAAGAGATGAAGAGGAAATTAGAGAGAAGAAATGAAGAGAAGCAACAAAGAGAAAAGGAAAGAAAACCTATATATTTAAGGGTTACAAGTTCAAGGTATTATTAAAATTGGAGAAAATATATAAGGGATAAAAAGGTAAGTATTTGGTCAAACCTAAAAGAATTTTGATCTAAAAAGTAAAAAACTGGGGTACCCAACTTCTCACTTTTTGCTTTTTAAAATCAGTTTTTAGCTTTTTAAAGCACGTTTAAATTTTATCAAACACCTAAAAAGCTATAAAAAAAAAACAACTAAAAGTTGATTTGACCAGATTTTAATTCTATCCAAACGAACTCTTAAATGGATGGTTTGTTAGTTGGGGCTTTAAGTTAAAAGTGACAAAAAAGTTTGAAAATAAGGTGTAAGTGACTCAAGTATTAATAATTGAGTGAAGGTGACAAATACTTTATTATGGATTAAGAAAATTTGAAAATAACCCATAAGTTTTAAAATTTATACTTTGATCCAATGTAAAACCTAACATAACTAGAAACGGAGGGAGAAAATGTGCATTTCTCTCTCTTCTCATTTATTGTAGTTTTATCTTTCTTCGCGATTTTTGTTGTTCATTGTTGTTGTTGCTTTATTCACCATCTTCTTCTTCTTTATCATCATCTTCTTCTTCTTCTTCTTTATCATCATCATCTTCTTCTTCTTCTTTATCATCATCTTTTCTTCATTATCATCTCTTCTTATTCATCATCATCATCTTGTTGTTGTTGTTGTTTCCGCTACTGTTGTTACTTGATTAAATTTTTTTAGGTCAAATTTTATTCGTATATCACTTGGGCATTACTTCATAGGTGATTTTAGTAAGTAAAATTATAATTTTTAGTTGAATTTCTCATCTGGGTATATCTGTTGCTACAATTTTTCCAACAATGGATAAAACATGTAACATGAATCCAACAAATGAGTAATCTGTTCTAATATATGACTGGTCTGTTGCAACATATTAGTCATATGTTGCAACAACATGTGGGTAATTGTTGCAACAAAAGAGTAATCTGTTCCAATATATGACTGATCTGTTACAACATATTACTCATATGTTGCAACAAATGTGGGTAATCTGTTGTAATAGATAAGTAATCTATTCCAACATATGACTGATTTATTGCAACATATGAGTCATATGTTGCAACAGATTACTCATATATTGGATTCGTATTATAGTGTTATAATATGAATCCAACATATTGATCATCTGTTGCAACAGGTGAATCATCTGTTGCAACAAATTATTCACCTGTTGCAAGAGATTACTCATATGTTGGATTCATGTTGCAGGTTCTATCCATTGTAACAGATACACCAAATAAGCAATTCAACAAAAATCATAATTTTTACTTACAAAATCACCCATGAAGTTATGTCCAAGTGATATATGAATAAAGTTTGATCTAAAAAAATTCCAAAAATTTCAACAGGGGCACAACGATAAGTGAAACACATGAAAAATTTCATGAAATGGGTAAAGAAAACAAAAATAGTATTCCATACATCAAATGTAAAAGGATCAAGGGGACAAACGTTTGAGTTCTCCTAAAAATGTTTAAGTTTCCTAGTATTTTAATTGCTCTAATAGATGACCCATCTGTTATAACAGATTTTCTATTTGTTTGATAATTATCAACAGATGAATATTTGTCGAACATGTTAGTCATTTGTTGATTCAAATTAAGAAATTATTATTAATAGCTAAATTAATAAATTAAAGACAAGTCCTTAAGACAATGGGACAAATATTTAAGTTCTCTTAAAAACATTTGAGTTCCCTATTATTTGAATTATTTTTCAACAGATAACTTATTTGTTGCTATAAGTTAGTCATCTGTTGCAATAGATATTTATAACAGGTTAGTCATTTGTTGATTCAAATTAAATAATTATTAGTAATAATTAAATTAATTTAATTAAAATTGAAGACAAAACCTTAGACAAGGGGACAAACGTTTGAGTTCTCCTAAAAATATTTGAGTTTTAGTATTATAAATTGCTTTTCAACATATATCCTGTCTATTTGATAATTTCCAACAGATAAATTCAATTTCTTGATTTGTATCTTTAATTTTTGGAAACTTATAAAGTTCTTTCATCAAACCTTGATCAATGAACCTACAAAATCCTTCAAATTGTATTTGATTAAATCCAGGTATTGTGAGTCATATGTTGCAACAGATTAGTCACTTGTTGCAACAAATGTCTATATCAGTTTGATCATTTTCAATAGATGAGTTATTTATTACAACAAGTTAGTCATCATTTGCAATATATGTCTATATTTGTTTGATCATTTTCAATAAATGTCTTTATCTGTTTGGTCATTTCCAACAGATTACTCATCGGTTGCAACATGTTAGTCATCTATTAATTCAAATTAAGCCATTATTAGTGATAACTAAATTGATTTAACTAAAATAAAATATAAATTAATAAGTTCAATTGCAGTTTCAACTAATCTCATGGTAACTACACGATCAACAGAGTGTGTTCGTCCTGAGTAGAGTGATCAATTGACCAATTTTATTTGAAATGATTCAAACTAAGTCATCATTAGAAATAACTATATTGATTTAACTAAAATTAAAGATGAATTAGTAAGTTTAATTACGATTTTAATTAATCTCATAGTAATTACATAATCAATTAAGTGTTTCGTCCTGAGTAAAATGATTAATTGACTAATTTTATTTGAAATAATTCAAATTAAGCCATTATTAGTAATAACTATATTGATTTAACTAAAATTAAAAATAAATTAATGAGTTCACTTATAATTTTAATTAATCTCAGAGTAATTACATGATTAACTAAGTGTATTCGTCCTGAGTAGAGTGATCAATTGACCAATTTTATTTGAAATCATTCAAATTAAGTCATTATTAGTAATAACTAAATGTATTTAACTAAAATTAAAGATGAACTTACAATTTCAATTAATCTCATAGTAACTACACGACCAACTAAGTGTATTCGTCATGAATAGAGTGATCAATTGACCAATTTTATTTGAAATGAATCAAATTAAGTCATTATTCATAATAACTAAATTGATATAACTAAAATTAAAGATGAATTGATAGGTTCACTTATAATTTTAATTAATCTCATAGTAATTACATGATCAACTAAGTGTATTTGTCTCGAGGAAAGTGATCAATCGATCAATTTTATTTGAAACGATTCAAATTAAGCCATTATTAGTAACAACTAAATTGATTTTAACTAAATTAAAGATGAATTGATAATTTCACTTACAATTTAAATTAATTTCATAGTAATTACATGATCAACTAATGGTAATCATCCTGAATAGAATGATCTATTGACCAAATTTATTTGAAATGATTCAAATTAAGCAAATATTAGTAATAACTAAATTGATTTACCTAAAATTAAAGACAAGAACTTAGACAAGGGGACAAAAGTTTGAGTTCTCCTAAAAATATTTGAGATTTAGTATTTTAAATTATTTTCCAACATATATCATATCTGTTTGATAATTTTCAACAGATGAGTCATATGTTGCAACAACTTAGTCATCTGTTGCAACAGATGTATATATTTATTTGATAATTTTTAATATATGAGTCATTTATTGCAACAAGTTAGTCATCTGTTGCAATAGATGTCTATATTTAATTTGGTCATTTACAACAGATGTCTTTATCTATTTGGTCATTTTCGATAGATTACTCATCTGTTGCAACATGTTAGTCATCTATTGATTCATATTAAGTCAATATTAGTAATAACTAAATTAATTTAACTAGAATTAAACATGAATCAATAAGTTCAATTACAGTTTTAATTAATCTCATGGTAATTACACGATCAACTAAGTGTGTTCGTCCTGAGTAGAGTAATCAATTGACGAATTTTATTTGAAATGATTCAAACTAAGCCAACATTAGAAATAACTATATTGATTTTAACTAACATTAAAGATGATTTAGTAAGTTCAATTACAATTTCAATTAATTTCATAGTAATTACATGATCAACTAAGTGTTTCGTCTTGAGTAGAATGATCAACTTACCAATTTTATTTGAAATGATTCAAATTAAAGTCATTATTAGTAATATCTATATTGATTTAACTAGAATTAAAGATGAATTGATAAGTTCACTTACAATTTCAGTTATTCTCATAATAATTACATTATTAACTAAGTGTATTCATCCTGAGTAGAGTGATCAATTGACTAATTTTATTTGAAATGATTCAAATTAAGTAATTATTAGTAATAACTAAATTGATTTAACTAAAATTAAAGATGAACTTACAATTTTAATTAATCTCATAGTAATTAAATGATCAACTAAGTGTATTTGTCATGAATAGAGTGATCAATTGACCAATTTTATTTGAAATGGATAAAATTACCCATTATTCGTAATAACTAAATTGATATAACTAAAATTAAAAATGAATTGATAAGTTCACTTACAATTTCAATTAATCTCATAGTAATTACATGATCAACTAAGTGTATTCATCTCGAGGAAAGTGATCAATTGACTAATTTTATTTGAAATGATTCAAATTAAATCATTATTAGTAATAGATAAATTGATTTTAACTAAATTAAATATAAATTGATAAGTTCACTTACAATTTTAATTAATTTTATAATAATTACATGATCAACGAAGTGTATTCGTTGTGAGTAGAATGATCAATTGACCGATTTTATTTGAAATAATTAAAATCAATCAATTATTTGTTATAACTAAATTGATTTAACTAAAATTAAATATGAATTAATAAGTTCAGTTACAGTATCAATTAATCTCATGATAATTACTCGATCAACTAAGTGTGTTCGTCCTGAGTAGAGTGATCAATTGATCAATTTTATTTGAAATGATTCAGACTAAGCCATCATTAGAAATAACTATACTGATTTAACTAAAATTAAAGATGAATTAGTAAGTTCAATTATAATTTTAATTAATCTCATAGTAATTACATGATCAACTAAGTGTTTCGTCTTGAGTAGAATGATTAATTGACCAATTTTATTTAAAATGATTCAAATTAAGTCATTATTAATAATAGCCAAATTAATTTAATAATTATAATTTCAATTAATCTCATAGTAATTACATGATCATTTAAGTGTATAACCTATTGCAACAGATTTAACTTGTTGCAATAGATGAGTTCTCTATTAAAAATTATCAAATAGATATACACATATGTTGCAACAGATTGTTCAAATGTTGTAACAAATATCTTTATATGTTTGGTCATTACTAATAAATGACCAATCTGTTGCAACAAATAACCAATCTGTTGCAACATATGACTTTTATGTTTGGTTATTTCCAACAGATTACTAATATATTGCAATAGATGACCAATCTGTTGCAACAAATGTCTTTATCTGTTTGGTCATTTTCAATATATTACTAATTTATTGAGACAGACGATCAATCTATTGCAATAGATGTCTTTATCTACTTGGTCATTTCCAATAGCAACAGATGGGTCATCTGGTAGCAATCCTATCTTTAACTTTGTTGTAATAGTAAATAATCTTGTGTTGTTATTTGATTTTAGTCTATGACTTTGCTCTCAACCAAACACTTTCTTTCTTCTAATTGATTCTTTCAACTCTTGAACACTCAAAAACCTACACCTCTTAACATCTTAAGAAAAAGGAAACAAGCAGAATGAAAAAATAAAAAATAAACTCAGTCGATCAAATATAGATTTTCTCATTCTTTACATACAAAATATTTACAACACTAGGTAGATACTATAAAATAAATTACATATGATAAAAAAATACATAACCTAATTATTATTATTATTATTATTAATATTATTATTATTATTATTGTCAATCGAAAATCCATTGGGCAGCAAACCCCTCAGCTTTCGAATGTCACGAAGCACCCTTTCTCTCGTGGCGCCCAACTATCACTGGAGTTT
This sequence comes from Capsicum pubescens, assembly GCA_030864215.1. NCBI lineage: Eukaryota > Viridiplantae > Streptophyta > Magnoliopsida > Solanales > Solanaceae > Capsicum > Capsicum pubescens. Next base: position 150,153,425 of record CM061543.1, on the reverse strand, counting down.
ATGAACAAGTCTTTCAAGTTCCTGCACGGTGTCAAGTAGAATCATTATGTACCAAATCATATTAGTCATATCTAGAACATGGATGAATAAATAAAGTAAAACACTAAACCACATATACTACCAACTAGTAGCTAACCAAAAAAATGTGAAACTTTACTAGAAACTAGATGCATGTTAACAATTTTCATGTTAGAACAAGAAAATAAAGCATACTTCAACGGACGAACAAGAAATTTATTTTTGAAAGAGAAGTGGTTGAAGATGTAATGAAATTTTTATGCAAGACAATATGCAAGAGATAGAGCTGAGGAGACCTATTTATAAAAGATTAAATGAGTGAGTAGTGTAGTATGTTAGGCGAAAAATCACGATCGTTCACCTCTTTTTTAATCATTATATCTCTTAATTAAATCAAACTTAGTGACTTTTCGATTATTTAAATTAAAAAAATAGATTTAAATACAAAAAAAGGTGAAATTGTGTTTATCATATTTTTTATATTATTTATTTTTTATAGAAAAAGATTAAATAGCTACAAAATTGTGTTTATCGTATTTTTTATATTATTTATTTACGAATTATTTTTTTAATTAAATGATTGAAAAGTCATGACCTTGAGTTCTTCCAATAAATGATCTATCTGTTGCAACATATGGTCTATTTGTTGCAACAGATGACCCTTCTGTTGCAACATATAACTCATCTGTCAGAATAATTGATTAGTTTTTGTAAAATATGGTTCATCTGTTGCAACAGATGGCCCATCTGTTGCAATAGAAGGTTCATCTGTTGCAACAGATGGCCCATCTGTTGCAATAGATGGTTCATCTGTTGGAAAAAATAAATTAGTAGAAAGATTTATTCAATAGAAATAATAACAAATCATCATTTATCAATACACCATTTTTACCAAGACCAACAACTTAACAATTTAGTTGTTACTAATAATGACTTAATTTGAATCATTTTAAATTAAATTGGTCAATTATTAACTCATATTTAATTTTAGTTAAATCAATTTATTTATCATTATTAATGGCTTAATTTGAATCAATAGATGACTAATATGTTGCAACAAATGAGTAATCTGTTGGAAATGACCAAACATATAAGGACATCTATTGAAAATGATCAAACATATATAAATATCTGTTGCAGCAGATGACTAACCTGTTGCAATAACACACTCATCTATTGAAAATTATCAAATAGATATAGACATCTGTTGCAATAAATGACTAAGTTGTTACAACATATGACTCATCTGTTGGAAATTATCAAATAGACAAGATATATGTCTAAAAGTAATTTAAAATACTAAAGCTCAAATATTTTTAGGAGAACTCAAATATTTGTCCCCCTGTCTAAGGTCTTGTCTTAAAGACTTATCTTCAATTTTAATTAAATGAGTTTAGTTATTATTAATACTTGCTTAATTGGAATCAACAAATGACTAACCTGTTATAAACATCGGTTGCAACAGATGACTAACTTGTTGCAACAAATAGGTTATCTGTTGGAAGACAATTAAAATAATAGGGAACTCAAACATTTTTAGGAAAACTCAAATGGTTGTCCCATTGTCTTAAAGACTTGTCTTTAATTTTAGTTAAATCAATTTAGTTATTAATAATAATTATTTAATTTGAATCAACATATGACTAACATTCATCTGTTGAAAATAATTAAACAGATAGAATATTTATTATAACAGAAGGGTCATCTATTAGAAAGCAATTAAAATACTAGGGAACTTAAATATTTTTAGGAGAACTCAAACGTTTGTCCCCTTGATCCTTTTGCATTTGATGTATGGAATACTATTTTTGTCTTCTTTACCTGTTTCATAAAATTTTTCATATGTTTCACTTATTCGTTGTGCCCTTGTTGAAATTTTTAGAATTTTTTTGACCAAATTTTGTTCGTATATCATTTGGACATTACTTCATAGGTGATTTTGTAAGTAAAATTATGATTTTTATTGAATTTTTTATTTGGTGTATCTGTTACTGCTACAATGAATAAACCTGCAATATGAATTCAACATATGAGTTATTTATTGCAGCAGGTGAATAATCTGTTGCAATAGGTGAATAATCACTTGTTGCAACATATGACCCATATGTTGGATTCATGTTACAACACTATAATACGAATCTAACAGATGAGTAAGTTGTTGCAGCATATGACTCATATGTTGCAATAGATCAATCATATGTTGGAACAAATTACTCATCCGTTACAATAGATTATCCACATGTTATTGCAATATATGACTAATATGTTGTAACAGATCAATTATATGTTGGAACAAATTACTCATCTGTTGCAACAGATTACCCACATATTGTTACAACATATGACTAATATATTGCAACAGATCAATCATATGTTGGAACAGATTACTCATCTATTACAACAAATTACCCACATATTATTGTAACATATGACTAATATGATGCAACAGATAAGTCATATGTTGGAACAGATTACTCATCTGTTAGATTCACATTACTTGTTTTATCCATTGTTGGAAAGACAGCAGTAGCAGATACACCTAGATAAGAAATTCAATTAAAAATTATAATTTTTTGTACTAAATTCACCTAAGTAACACACACTAAGAACATCAATATTTACCAACAACATCAATATTTTACAAACACAAATAACAAAAAACATCCAAAAAATAACAAACACCAACAAATCAACAGTTTTTTGTTAGATTTGGCTACAAAAATGTCTCTGAAAAAAACTAAAATTCAACTCTCACTTTTTTCACAATAATATTCGACAACAAGAACTACAGTAACAATAAAAAAATTATATTTCACTCCAAAAAGAAAAGAAAAGAAATACCATAAATTAGGGTATTCTTGAGTCCCCATTATAAATTTAATTAGAAAATATTAAAATTGTTAACTCATACTAAAAAAAAGTTAACTAAAACCCCCTAATTTTTTACCTATGAAAATAAAAAAGAGACGATGAAGAACTCGAAGTTGTTGTTGCCTGAGAATTCTATCACGTCGACTGTTGGTTGAAAGTAAAAAAAGGAACAGACAAGAACTCAAAACTATTTGTCATCGGAGGTTGAAGTTGCAAAAGATTGAAGGAAAAAATTTGAAAAGTTGTTGGTTTGGAGAAGTTAGAGATAAACTATCGAGAGAAAGAGAGGAGAGGCCATTGATTTACAGTGAGATGAAGTTTTGTGGGTGTGGGTTATTGGTAATTTTGAAAAGATTAGAAAGTTTTGAAAATATTAATCCAGTCCACAATAATTTAATCAAGTTTTCTAATTATGTTTGACCTTTTAAGTTGGTCAATGTCACCAATCCTTCATTCAAGACTTAAATGACACATTTCCTTCAATTTTCTCTTGTTAGTTATCTAATTTAACTTGTTAGTGATTTATAGATATAAGCTACATCATTCGATATTTTGTAGAAGTTGTTTCCTATATTCTATGATATTCTAAAGCATGTGATTTAAACTAAAGTACAATTCAGATAAAGATTTTGCAAGTGATAGAAAAAGCATTAGTTAAACTTGTCAATCTTCGGAAAAAAAAATATTTTCAAAAATAGTAAGAAACAGAACTTCATTTTTATTTTCACTACATACCTTGACTTGTCCTATGCTCAACTTCTATGGATAATTCGTCAACTAAGTGATTATGATTTATGTGTTAAATATGTTCAAATTATGTGTGACAATTCTAGTATTATTTATCTGACAAAAATTCTTAAGCATCATTCTAGAACAAAATATATTGATATCAAGAATTATTTTATTATAGATAATGTTTTAAATGATGATAATGAACTATTTTTTATTAATATTAATTTTTAATTAATCGATATGTTTTACTACAGGGGTGGAGCCGGCCCTTTGGAGGGGGTTCCGAACTCCGTTCGACGGAAAAATATATTATTTATACATGATTAAAATTAGTTTTTATGTCTTTATAGTAGGTATTGAACCCCTTTAGCTAGATTTTCTTCAAATATTGAACCCCCTAAGTTGAAATCCTGGCTCTGCATCTGTTTTACTAAACTTTTTCTTGAAGAAATACTTTGCTCACTTAGCTTAGAAAATCTTTTGACATTTTTTCAAAACCTTGTAAGATTTTCTTTTTGTAATTTATTTACAAGCCTTATTTAATGGTTGATTGATTGATTTACCGGTCTTTATATTTATGGTGACTATCATTTGTTTTCAAGGTATTATTACATTTCTTTTCTTTCGTTCTTTTTATGTCTTTTCACATCACAACCTTCTAACAACTTGTTTGGATGGTGGTTTGCCATGGTTTTAAAATGTATGGTACAGTATGGTATGGTATAGTACAATGCAGTATGGTACAATACCATGTTTGGATTGACTATATCGTTCACTGTGGTTTAATAATAGTTTTTTTGTTTGATTTGATGGTATGGTATTGTATGGTAACAAGAAATTTACTAAAATACCCTTATTTGATTATTGCTAAAATTGACTATTCCCTTCTTGTCCTTGTAAACTTCACCATCGGTACCCTTCCAAGTTTGAACTTTTGAATTGAAATTCGAAGCCTCTTAGATCACTTTTTAGCAGAATTATCGAAAGGACCAAAGTTTTTCTTTTCTTGGGCTTACTGCAAAGAAAAGCCTCGCCATTGTTTTTCTTTTCTTGGGATTTTAGCAGAAGCCTCGCCTTTGTTGTTGTTGAAGCTGCTGGAAGATTACTGCAAAGAGCAGAAAAGAGGATAAGAAAATAGGGTGGAGGGTGAAATAAGATTAAACAAAATTATACAGGGGCATAGTTGAAAGAAAAAAGAGGGAAACCATGGCATAACACCAAATTGGCCATTCAGAAAAATGGGGGATTCCATGGTTCCCAAACAATGGAATAGTACCAAACTATACCATCATTTTTAGGATACCATGGAAACAAACATGGTGCCCATGGTAACCATACCATACCATACCATGGAAACCACCATCCAAACAAGCTGTAAATCTCCATCTCCAACCTTCCATCTTTTCTTCCATTAATGAAAGGCTTTTTTATTTCACCTTTTTTTATTCTCTGATTCTTCGCGCTCTTGATTTAGAAAAAACTCTACTTTTTCTGATCAATCTGAGTGTTCCAGAAAAGAAGGTCTAGTTTGATTTTGACATTTCACTCAATATAAAATATTTTTGAAGATCCTTTAATGAATTCCTCTTTCACTTATTCAAAGACAAATTCTTTGTACATGATAAAATTATTGATCTTGACTTACATACATGAATCACTTCATTTTCCTTTAAAACTCTTTTTTGAAGTTCAAGGATGGGCAAATCTATTCTTCACTACTCCAAAAGTAGTATATGAACCTCTTATTCGCCTCTTTTATGTGAATCTTAGATCCTTCAAATCATATGAATTGAAAATTCTTATTCTGGATAAATATATGTATTTTTACTGCATCATCTTTAATGTCATCTTTCTTATTCATTGTATTGATTTTTCTACCAAAATCCATGGCCATCCAATTTTGATGTATCTTTTGACCCAACCTAGCTCGTTTTTTAATTTTCAAAGTCCGTCTGAACTGTGATGGTTAATATTAATAAACTATACTCCCTCCGTCCCATTTTACTCGTTCCAAATTGGAATGACACAATTATTAAGAAAATAATAATTGGTAATGTAATTTTATCATTTTGCCCTTCTTAATTGTGTCTTGTTGTTAGTTTCAATATTGGTGGATGATTAATACTGAAACACCATTTATATTCTTAATGGTGTACTCTGAATGATACTTCTCTTTGCAATATTTTTCAAGAATGTTAATAATAAGGAGTAATCAATTACACTAAGGGGCCGTTTGATTTGTCGTACTAGAGTCAATAATCCCCGGGTAAAATAATAATCTCGGGATAAAAATGTAATTCACTTGTTTGGTTGTAAATATTTGGGATAACTTATTCCGGGACTAATAATTAGTCTCGGAATAAGTTATCCACCCAAATGGTGGGATAACAATCCCAAGATTATTTTTCTTTGATATAAAATTATACAAGGACAAAAATACCTTCATTTTCATTTTTCTCTCTCTCTCACACACACACATATATATTTATAAATAATAAATTATGTTTAATTAACGTATAATATATTCATAAATAAATTATATAAATATAATAATAATTAACGTAAAATGGTAAATTGTATAATAATTATGTTTTGAACGTATAATATATATTATGAACATAAATATATATTATGAATAATGTATAATATATTCATAAATATATATAAATTAGATATTCATAAATTATGTTTAATTAACGTATAATATATTCATTAATTATGAATATGATATATTACGTAATATATAACATAATTATGTAATATATAATGTATAATATTATGAATATATTATGAATATATATACGTTAATTATGTTTAATTATATATATATTATGTTAATATATTTAATTATAATATATTATGTTAAATTATGTTTAATTATATATAATTTAACTGTATATAACATAATATATAATGTAATATATTCTCACACACACATAAATTATGTTTAATTAACGTATAATATATTCATAAATAAATAAATTTTGAACAGTTTACCGTTCAAAATGGTTGTAAAATATATAAATTATGTTTATTTATATATTTTAATTTCTCTAAAAAATAATAAAAAATTTTAAGAATGAATATTTAAAGCTTAAAAAGAAATATATATATAAAAAAGTTAAATAAGATGGAGGGTATTTTGGTAATCAATCAATTTATTCCTAGAAATTATACCATGCATATTACTTTGAATACAACAAATCAAACACTCAATAAAAAATAATCCCAGTATAACTTATCTCATCATAACTTATTCCAACATAACTAATCCCGGTATAACTTGTTTTCAAACCAAACGACCCCTAAAGGTATAATGGGAAAAAAAGAATTGTCTTGTCTTGATAAGTAAAAAAGTACAAGTAAAATAAGACAATAAATTAAAAAAATTAGAACGAGGAAAATGGGATGGAAGAAATAGGACACAACATACAACACAAAAATAGTAAGAGAGATGATTTCAGATGTATATCAATTCATTAAATAGATAAATCAAACAATCATGTATAAATATCTGCCTTGTCGTGATCCATCAAAACTAATGAAATTCTATATACTAGAAGAGCCAGTTTCAATATGTCTGTTCTTTGTCAATAAAATTCAAAATATGGGTATTATGGTCATCGTATTGCTCTACCTATAGTGTTGTCTATTAAGTGTCTGACATATATTTGACACAAATAGAATATCATTTGACACAAATAGAATACCATTCAGATTTAGATAAAAATGCCAAAAGACATTCCTAGAATTACAATCTCTGATCTTGTGTAACCCAGCAGGTATACTTCCTTTTATGAATTCATATAACGTGGATCCCTTTTTAATTTGCATGCAGCTTTTGCAACTTTTGCTTGTATGTTTTCGTAGGACTTTTTATAATAATAATATTATAAGTACCTTTTTAGGGTGAAATTAATATTTTATTATTAGCCTTTATTTTTAAAAATTTACAACTAATTAAATTTGTGATAAATAAGAATTAATATCTTAGACACTAGGTATAAATAAAGTTTGATTTGGTCACAAATGTTAAAGTTTAAATTTAAAATTTTGAGTTTTTAAAGTTGTGATGAAACTTGAAAAAATTTAAATTTTTGTGAGTGGAAGTCTCAAAAATTTATTTGAGCCGATTTTTGGGAAGTTGAAAAGATAAGGTTTTCAAAATTTGATCAAAGTTCATGGCTAAGTTATTTAAAAATTATTTTAAAATAATTTCCAAATTCATCGCAAATGTGACAGAGTAAATTGCAAAAAAAGATTAATATAACGTCGTAGACTTATTAGGGTATTTCATTTAGTTTTTTTCCTTTAGTTAAGTTAACCACAAAAAATATTGTATCTCCTGTAATCATACCAATCGACCTTGGTAGAATTTGTCTAAGGTATTATGGCTTGTTGAGTAAATGTGTACAATTAAAATAATTTGCTATATTTTTTAAAATTACATAAAAAAATATTATAAATCACAATAATTAACACCTTAAACTATTGTAATTAATATATTTTGCTTATATATGCTTGCTCAACACATTCTTTTCACATTGGATCCGTGCTAACACATACCATCATGACCCAATTCACGGGTCATGATGGCACCTACTAAAACCCACCAGTAGGTAAGCCGACAATGTAATTCGGAGCTAAGGCAATGGTTTACTTTGGTAGAAACGCCCAACATGGACCAAATATACGAACACAATTATAACTAATAGTGTTCCACTAAAAGAAGACAATCAAAATACGTGTGGGGGATGAAATTTTATTAAATTTAAATCCGTACGAAATTTGAATTATATTAAATTAAAAATAGATTAGTCCCAAATAAATATTGTGGATTAATATAATTATATTAATTATTTAAGTCCAAACATATATGGATTTAATTAAAGTCCAATTTTTATTGGTCTAGCCCATTAATTTGGGCTACAAATGAGAAGTCCACTTTGCTAAATCCAAGCTATTGTCATATTTTAAAGGACAAAATGAGCACCACGTGTCAAATGACATGGCATGCCAAGTCAAGTGAAAGAAACAATAGGACCATGCCATATGTCAAAATGATGCAGCATGCCCAATGAAGTCAAAGTCCATAAAAGGCGCCACATCACTTGAATTTGATTGGTCAAAGGAAGTCCATCTTCATCATGACTCTTATCTTTCCACAACTATAAATAGGGGTCTCATAATTCAGAAAAAGAACTCCCAGAACTCTAACAAGAAGCAAGAGAAAGATCGTGGATCAAACGCTGTAATTTCTCTACAAATCTCGAGCATTCAAATCAAGTTCATCAAGATTCAAGATTAAGACCGCAATATTGAAGAACAAGCTCAAAAGCCCTTGAATTCAAGCACAAGTCAAGATCAAGTCCCTCAAATCAACAAATCAAGTTCAAATTCAAGATCAATCTTTAAGCCCTTGAATTTATATATGAAAAGGCGAATCAGAGGATTCATAGAGAATGTAACACTCACATATTGAAATCAATAAATTGATTGTTGCAATATTTTCTTGTCTCGATTATTATTTTTGGTCTCAAAATTTTATTGTCCAACAAATTCTGGCACGCCCAGTGGGACAATATCTAACTCTCATCTCAACTTTTCATACTTCAAAGTTTAAGAACAACGAAATGACTTCCAAGAAGGTCAACTCTCAATCAACTGCTTCCAAGGCTGCTGATTCAAAGTTCTCTGCTGAAGTAGAAAATATCCTTGGTGTTACTTTCCGAAGCTTGGGAGATGTCACAAGGCGTAAGGAAGGCTTGCTAGGACAACAAACACATCCAGTGTCGTCTGCACCAACTCTAATTTTTGGATCTTCAGCCCCAAAAGGAACGAAGTCCAATGCAAGTGCTTCAAAAGGAGAAAGCAGTGTGTCGGAATCGCTTAAGAAGACTCTAACTATACTTGAGCATTTTGGTTCCAAATACTCTGGTGCAAAGAGCGATGGTCGTTCAATAAATACGTCATCTTCACTTACACTGCATAAGCTGAGCACTTCAAAGATCAACTTATGCGATAATTCATGTTACTCTCCAATATCTCTAGTGATCATGCAAGCGGTGGTGACTGATGCCTCATCTATGGAGGAGCAGCTTACGAATCTGGCAAAGACAATTGAGGGACTGACCAAATATGTTCAGAATCAAGATGCTCGGGTTGATAAGATAATGGATAAGATAGAAGGCCTGATAGGCAAAGAGTCTAGCCATGCACCTGAAAAATCTCCAGAGGCTCACGAGATAGAACATCCCGTGAAAAAAAACCACCAACTAAAGAGGTGCAAGTTTCTTCTGAGGGAATGATCCCGATTGAGCAATTGAAGGGACCCTCAAAGACAAGTATGATTCTTTCACCAAGTCTTCTCTTGTGTATGCCAATCCCTACACTACGAGCATAGATAGCCTCAAAATGCCTGCCGGCTATCAATCCCCCAAATGTCAATAATTTGAGGGCAAAGGGAACCCAAAACAACATGTCGTACTCTTTGTTGAGACATGTAATAATGCTGGAACTTACAGTGACTATATTGTCAAATAGTTTGTTCATTACCTAAAGGGAAATGACTTTGATTGGTATACAGAATTTGAGTCTAACTTTATCGATAGTTGGGAGCAATTGGAGCACGAGTTCTTAAATCACTTTTATAGCACAAGCCGTACAATGAGCATGTAGAGCTCACAAATACTCGACAAAGAAAGGATGAACCAGTCATTGAATTTATCAATCGGTGGAGAAATGCTAGCCTAAACTACAAAGATAGGCTCAGCGAAGCTTTTGCAATAGAAATGTGCATCCAACGAATGCACTGAGAGCTTCTCTACATCTTGCAAGGTATTAAGCCTAAATCCTTTGAAGAGTTAGCTATCCGTGCTCATGATATGGAGTTGAGCATGTCTTCTACTGGAAAGGGAGCAATAGCTATCCATGACCCTTGAAGGGAAAGGATAAGCAAGAACCCAAAAGATGGGCCAAGTTTGTCCCCAAAAATGATAACAAGGAATCTATAAATATTGACGTGTCTCCTGTGAAGGTCACCATGAAGGTGGGCAAAATGCAAAGTATGAAGACGACTTCTGGAGCACATCCAAATAAAAAAACTTTAAAGGAGATACAAGAAAAAGAATATCCCTTCCTTGATTCTGATGTTGCCGAGATTTTTTATGAACTCCTTAAGCATAAACTCATTAAACTCCTAGAGATGAAGCAGCCCAACGAAGCTGGAAAGACCAATGACCCTAATTATTGCAAATATCATATGCTTGTGAGTCACCAACTCGAAAAGTGCTTTGTCTTTAAAGATAAAGTCATGCAACTGGCAAATAAGAAGAAGATCTTCTTCGATGATGAGGCAACCAGTTCTCATTAAATCTCTATCACTTTTGGCTTGCTCGAACCAGTCCAAATATGTGTCGAAGAGCATAATGAGAAAATATTAGAGCCTGACAGGTCTTCACTTGATGAAGGCGATGATGAAGGTTGGACTCTGGTGACCAGGTACATATGCAAGAAGATGAGTCTGCGAAAAGAGACGTCCGAGCAGCCAACCAAAAGGAGAATGATGAAAAAACCAAGAAATCAAAAGTTGGTTGAACTTTTAAAGAAGACGAAGGTGACGGAGCTTCACGACTAAAAACCACGATGTCCAGTAACTTTGAAAGAATTCTTACCAAGTTGGTTTCTTTCAAAGAAGGCTCAAGTCAACCTTGAGGCATCTTGTTTTAATACTTCCAAAGAGGGGGCAAAGGGTGAAAACCCACTCATAGAGGTTCCTCCATCTTCTGAAAATCCTACGGAGCCACTTAGCTAAGAGGCACATGTATGTGATACAAAAGTCACATTTACAACTAGAGACCTTCTTCTTAGAGGAGCCCTACACAATCGTCCCTTGTATATGATAGGTCAAGTTCTAGGAAAAAAGATAAATAAAATCTTGATTGATAAGGGATCCGGAGTTAACATCCTGCCTATCCATATAATAAAGGAACTGGGCATCGCTACCGACGAACTGGCCGAAAGCCGTATAATGATCCAAGGATTCAACCAAGGGGACCAAAGGGCCATGGGAGCTATCAAGTTAGGTATTTGTATGGATAATTTTCAATCAAATGCATTGATGCATGTGATTGATGCCAAAAATTCATACAACATATTACTTGGTAGGCCTTGGGTACATGAGAACAAAATTATCTCATCCTCTTACTATCAGTGCTTCAAGTACCTCAAAGGAAGAGTGGAAAAAAAGATAGTTGCCGATGATAGACCATTCACTGAAGCTGAGTCACACTTTGCCGATGCAAAATTTTACTTAAAGAATTATGTTGTGAATGAGAAAAGGGTTGAAGATGTCACTAAGACTAAGTGTGATGATCTTGCATCTAAGAAGTTCGTGGTGACTGTCAAAAAATTCACCACCAAGAAGCCCATCTTCACTTCAAATAAAGAAAGCGTTGCACCTAAGAAAAAGAAGGCAACTCTCGTTCTTTGATATGTACCAAAGGTAAAAAAAGAGGAAGGTCACCCATCTGATGCCTAAGATAATGTGCTAAAAGGTCTAACTTTACCTATCAGGAGGATTGACCTAATAAATCCGTCCTCAAAACTACTTGGAGAGTCTATGGCTCAAAATTCACCACAAGATATGACACTTCCTATGAAAGGTACGAAGGATGGCTTCGACCCAAATGCATACAAACTATTTGTAAAGGCTGGATATAATAGCCATCAAGGTTAGGCAAATATCCATCGGAAGGTACAACCAGGAAATAACGTGAAGGCCTAGGATACACACAGCTACCTCTGATTTACATCTCCATAAAAAAGGCGGTTAACAACTATATCACTGTAGATGAAGAGTCTACTGCATCTAATAAAATGCCTTCTGTCTTTGACCGACTTGGAGAATCAACTGCAAAAACTTCTGTGTTTAAAAGTTTGGGTCCTCTAAATAAGAAGAAGCAATAAGTGTCAGAGAAGTCGTCAAAGCACGATGATGCACTCTTTACTTAAAATCCAAAAGGATTTCCAAAGTTTGATTCCTTCTAGAAGCAGGCGACAGACAGAACTGGTGGTTTCATGCAATGAGGTGTTAAAAGCTAAAGCTCATACCATGGTCTATACCAAGAAGCATGAGGAAGATAAACAAAGAGTTGGCTCCTCATATCATGTTACGACCCAAAATAGGAGCGAGGTCTCATCCCAAATAAAGGTTGATGAAGTGATGAAAGATAATTTCTTGTGCTACCATATATCCATCAATGACGATGATCCTCAAGAGAAGAAAGATACTAGAGATGCTCCATCGCAACTTAAAAAAGGAGTAAAGGCCACAATAGATCCCCTGAAGGAAGTTAATCTTGGAACCAATGAAGACCCAAGACCAACTTACCTAAGTGCATTTCTAGAAGTGGAGGAGGAGATCGCTTATATGGACATACTAAAAGAATATATGGATTTCTTCACTTGGAGATATAAGGAAATGCCTGGCTTAGATCCAAAATTAGCAGTCCATCATTTGACGGTCAAGAATGATGCTCGTCCTGTTAAGCAAGCCCAAAGGCGCTTTAGGCCAAAGTTGGTTTCATTAATTGAAAATGAAGTTAACAAACTCATTGAAGTTGGCTTTATTCACAAAGTCAAATATCCCACATGAATTTCAAGTATTGTTCTAGTACGGAAGAAGAATGGCCAAATTTGAGTTTGTGTCGACTTTTGGAATCTCAACAATGCCTTCCCTAAGGATGACTTTCCAATCCCCATACCAGAGTTGATGATTGATTCCACCACTGGTTATGAGGCAATGTCCTTTAAGGATGGTTTATCCGGCTACAATCAAATCCACATGGCACCAAAGAATAAAGAACTTACTGCATTTTATACACCCAAAGGTATTTATTGTTACAAGGTGATGCCTTTTGGTTTGAAGAATTCTGGCGCTACTTATCAAAGGTCTATACAAAATATCTTTGACAGTCTACTCCATAAAAATATTAAATGCTATGTGGGTAATCTAGTGGTGAAGTCAGGAAAACGAGATGACCACTTGAAAGACCTAAGAATGGTGTTCGAGTTACTTCGAAGATATCAACTTAGGATGAATCCATTGAAGTATGCCATTGGAGTTAATTTTGGAAAATTTGTTGGATTAATTGTGCGGCACCGAGGAATTTAAATTGATCAAGCCAAGGTCGATGCAATTTTGAAGATGCCCGAGCCTCAAAATATTCATGAGTTAAAAAATTCTTCAAGGAAGACTGGCATATTTAAGGAGGTTCATCTCAAATCTAGCTGGAAAATGTCAACCATTTAGTCTCTCATAAAGAAGGAAACTCTCTTCAAATGGGACTAAGCTTATAGTAATGCCTTTGAGAGTATCTAATCATACTTAATAAAGCCACCAGTTTTTGCGGCACCCATACCTGAGAAGCCGTTGATACTCTGCATTGCGGCATAAGAGAGGTCAGTTGGAGCACTACTGGCTCAAGAAAATAGTGAAGGCAAAGAGAACTCTCTTTACTATCTGAGCAGAATGATGACACCAAATGAGCTAAAGTATTCTCCAATTGAAAAGTTGTGTTTGGCATTGGCCTTTTCAATTCAAAAGATGAAACAATACTTTCAATCTCATGTTGTGCATCTTGTGTCTAGGGAAAATCCCATCAAGTTTGTAATGTCAAAACCATTCCTTAGTTACCAACTTTCAAGATGGTACCTTTAATTTCAACAATTTGAGATTGTGTATGTTCCCCAAAAGGCCGTAAATGGACAAACATTGGCTGACTTCTTGGCAGATTACCTGATACCTGATGATTGGGAACTGAGCGGTGAACTTCCTAATGAAGATGCAATGGTTATTGAAGCCAGACCCTATGGAAAATATACTTTGATGGTGCCTCATATTGAGATAGAGTTGGTGCCGGGGTGGTGTTCATCACTCCACAAGATGAGGTCATCCCATACTCGTTTACCCTAACAAACCATTGCTCTAATAATGTTGCTGAATATCAAGCGTTAATAATTGAACTTGAGATTACAATTGACATTAAACAACTATAATTACAAGTCTTTGGTGACTCCCAATTGGTGATGAAACAGCTTTTGGGAAGCTATGAAGTCAGAAAGCCTGAGCTACGACCATATCATGATTATGCACAAAAGTTGATGCGGTGGCTTGGAGAGGTAACCCTCCAACATATACCAAGGAGAGAAAATAAGCAAGTTGATGCCCTAACTACTTTGGCCTCAACCCTAACTCTTCCAAATTAGATGAAAGTTACTATTTGCCAAGAATGGGTAGTACCACCATCGAATGAGGATGGGGATGTAGAAAATAAAGTTGAATACCTTATTGCTGTGTCTGAAGTTGCAAAGGAAGATTGGCGACAACCTATCATTGACTATTTGTGTTATAAGGTACTTTCAGATAATCCAAGAAGAAGGGCTGACATCTGTCGTCGTAAACCTCGCTTTCTTTACAATAAGGACACACTGTATAGGAGATCATTTGAAGGAGTACTCTTACGGTGTTTGGGAGAGGAAGAAATAATTCAAGCTTTGCAAGAAGCACACTCGAGAGTTTGTGGATCACATCAGTCTGGACCTAAGCTCCATTTTCACATTAAAAGGATGGGATATTATTGGTCAACGATGGTGAAAGATTGCTTGGACTATGCTAAAAGATGCAAAGCTTGTCAATTCCATGCAAATTTCATTCATCAACCTCCTCAAGTACTACACCCAACTATAACATCTTGACCATTCAATGCTTGGGGAATGGATGTTGTTGGTCCACTATCAAAATCTTCTGGTGGATACTTATACATCTTGGCCACAATATATTACTTCTCAAAATGGGAAAAAGTTGTTGCTCTCAAAAATGTAAAGAAGGATAATGTTGTGAATTTCATCCGAGTGATATCATCTACCACTTTGGAATCCCTCAATATATAATAACCAATAGTGGAAAGCCATTTGATAACAAGCTAATGAATAAGATTTGTGATCTCTTTGTCTTCAAGCAGTGCAAGTCTTCTATATACCATGCTGCTGCCAACGGTCTAGCCGAAGTGTTTAATAAGACTTTATACAATCTATTGAAGAAAGTAATCTCCAAATCCAAGCGAGACTGACATGAACCAATGGAAGAAACTTTATGGGCATATAGAACAACTTACCATACACCAATGCAAGCAACCCCATATTCACTTGCTTTTGGAGTTAAAGCAGTCCTACCACTTGAGCATTAAATACCTTCTATGAGACTGGCTATTCAAGAAGGGCTCATCGATGAAGAAAATGTTAAGTTGCGTCTTGCAAAGTTAGAAGCTCTGGATGAGAAAAGACTAGAGTCTCAACAAAATTTTGAATGTTACCAAGCCCGTCTATCTTGTTCTTTCAACAAAAGAGTTCGCTTGAGGTGCTTCAAAGTTGGAGATCAAATCTTTGCAGTAAGGAGACCCATTATCACTTCTCGTAAGTCTGGGGGTAAATTTACCCCAAAATAGGATGGACCATATGTTGTACAAGAGGAATATTCAAATGGTGATTATAAGCTTGTCGATCCGGATGGGGTGAAAATCGGCCCTATCTACGCCATGTTCTTAAAGAAGTACTATCCTTGAAGGAAGATGGCACTCCTTAAGGCACAAGTATAAACTGCATGTCCACTCATATCCCGCAAGAGTATAAACTGTGTACGTCTTAAAAAAATGTGTCCGCTAGGTTGAAAATCTCGAAAGAGGCAACCTAGGAAAAAATTAGGACAAAAAAAACACTCACTAGAACTACGTTGTGACTTGATCCTCTTTACTGAGGTATGTAAGCGCTTGGAATCTCATTCTGTGTTCAGTTGCATGAGTGTCAAAAAAATATGTTCCTACAATATCTTCCATAGTATAAAACTATTCTAATTAAATTTTGGACCTAATCCAAATATTTGTGACTCAATGGGGGCAACCCATCAAAAAGAAAAAGAGTTCTTTCAATGGGATTTGGAATGCTAAAGTTCTCCAAGCCTACAAAAGGGTCTCAAAATTTTCATGCCTTAAGGTGGATAAGATTTGTCCCTTTGCAACTTAAGCTGGCCTCTAACGAGTTTATCCTTAAAGGATATCGAAATTTCCATGCCTTAAGGTGGATAAGCCTTAAGCTAGCCTCTGATGGATTTATCCTTAAAAGGATATCGAAATTTCTATGCCTTAAGGTGGTCAAGATTATCCCTTTGAACTTTAAGCTGGCCTCTAATGGGTTTATCCTTAAAAGGATATCAAAATTTTTATGCCTTAAGGTGGACAAGATTTTTCCCTTTGCGCCTTAAGCTGGCCTCTTACGTGTTTATCCTTTAAAGTTTCCAGGTGGATAAGATTTGTCCCTTTGTACCTTAAGATGGCCCTTTCACGGGTTTATCCTTAAAAGGATATCAAAATTTTCATGCCTTAAGGTAGATAAAATTTGTCTCTTTTCACCTTAAGTTGACTATTAAAAAGGTCCCATACATAGAGAAGACCGTTGCATAAGTGCATCAATAAAAGGGACCATACTTAAAGAAGACTATCGCATAAATACATCAGTAAAAGGGCCCATACTTAGAGAAGACCATTGCATAAATGCATCGGTAAAAGGACTCATACTTAGAGAAAACCATCGTATAAATGCATTAGTAAAAGGGCCCATACTTAGAGAAGACCATTGCATAAATGCATCGGTGAAAGGGACCATACTTAAAGAAGACCATGCATCATGAAGCAAAATTGGTCGAGTTTTGAGGTGACGAAGGCAAATTAAACCCTCGTAGCTTAAGCCGACGGCCACCATCTTCAAGAAAAATTGGTCGGGTCTTGAGGTGACAGAGGAAAAATTAAACCCTTACACCTTAAGCCGGTGACCACCGTCTTCAAACAAAATTGGTCGGGTCTTGAGGTGACAAAGGTAAATTAAATCCTCACACCTTAAGCCGACTGACACCGTCTTCAAGAAAAATTGGTCGGGTCTTGAGGTGATAAAGGCAAATTAAACCCTCGCACCTTAAGTCGACAACCACCGTCTTACAGAAAAATTAGTCGGGTTTTGAGGTGACGGAGGCAAAGTTAAACCCTAACACCTTAAGTCAACGTCCACCATCTTCAAGCAAAATTGTTTGGGTCTTGGTGTGACGAAGGCAAAGTTAAACCCTCACACTTTAATCTGACGTCCACCGTCTTCAAGCAAAATTGGTCGGGTCTTGAGGTGACGGAGGCAAATTAAACCCTCGCACCTTAAGCCAACGTCCATCGTATTCAAGAAAAATCTTTCAATCTTAAGGTGACTGGGGAAAAGTTAAACTCTTGCACATTAAGCCGATTGTTGCATATTTGTTTCAACCCTGCAAAAAAGGAGGAAACAAGAAAGAAAGTAAAAACACAAATAGAAAGGATGTTACCTGTCAGAGCGTTGCAATCTTGAAAGTTGTATATCACCAACTTGGATTGAGACAAGATGCCTTGATGAGAATAAATCCCTCAAAATCTAGTTTTAAGCGACCAAAATGCTCTTTGGTGGTGTGGTCCCACATCAAGATATAAATTATATGGTGAGGTAGTGCAAATCTAGAATCCTCTGCAAGCATATAAGATCGACTTCAAAAAATTATCTAGAACAATTCAAGAAGTGTTAAAATTCAAATTTTAGATATGTTGTATATGCATGTTTTTGAGATCTATAAAATCAAACGGATCATAATTTCGATACTCTTACATTGATATATAATTTTTTGGTGATGTCGCATAAATTTGAAACTACTGATACATCAAAATTCAATGGTGATTTTGGAAAAACACCTGAAAATATCTCGATTGTATTAAATTATGAATTATGGATATAATATAGATCTTTGTGTCTAGTTTCACAAAAATCAAGCGGCTTGTGATTTTATCCTTTCTACTTCAAGTTATGAAAGTTTTAGTAAAGACGTGCAGATCTGAAATTTTCAGCATGATAAAATTTGAGGCTAACTTCAAAAAATTATCGAGAATTATATGGAAGGAATTTAAAGTTGAATTTTGGATATGTTGTATATCTCAAAATCTAGTTTTTGGAATATACAACAGTTTATGATTTCGATATTCCTACAATGAGATATGAATTTTCTACCACTAACGTGTTGTGCTGAAAAAAGTGACGAAAATAAGAGAAAAGTAGGAGGGAAAGAAATTACCTCAATATTATTGATGGCTAAAATCCCAAAATTGATATTGAAAAAGATAAAAAACTACATCCTTTTATAGAGTTGTAGGATGGATGTTTCATTCTCCAATATAAATTCAAATTGGAAGAGTTTCCATTTCCAAATTCAAATTGGAGATTGTTCTCTCATATAAATTAAAAATTGGAAGAGTTTCCATCTCCAAATTCAAATTGGAGATTGTTTTATTCTCCAAAATAAATTCAAATTGAAGGTTGTTCCTTCTCCCATACAAATTCAAATTGGAGATTGTTTTCTTCTCTAATATAAATTCAAATTGGAGGTTGTTTCATTCTCCCATACAAATTAAAATTGGAGGTTGTTTCCTTCTCTCATACAAATTCAAATGGGAGGTTTTTTCCCTTTCCCATACAAATTCAAATTGGAGGTTATTTCCTTTTCCAATCTAAGTTCAAATCGAAATAGTTTTATTTCTGGTTAAGTAAGGCGATAAAAAGTCTTCCAAAATCTATTTGAAATCATCATGCCTCACCGATGGTCTTAGGTGTAGAGATTCATGAAGAAACAAGAGAGTTTTTGAGAGGCAATATCAATATGGTTCGGTTTTAAATTTTCTCAACAAATGAATGGGGTCTTCATATGTATGGAAATCATTAAAGCACGAAGGAAACATGTTTAAATAATCATACTTCAAGGCTAGTCTCTAAAATATTAAATGTCTCGACAAGTCTTGAAGTAGGAGACATTTGTGGGGGATGAAATTTTATTAAATTTAAATCCCTACGAAATTTGGATTATATTAAATTCAAAATAGATTAGTCTCAAATTAATATTACAGATTAATATAATTAAATTAATTATTTAAGTTCAAACATATATGGATTTAATTTGGGCTATAAATGAGGAACCCACTTTGCTAAGCCCAAGATATTGTCAAATTCTAGAGGCCCAAATAAGCGCCACATGTCAAATAAAGTAGCATGCCAAGTCAAGTGAAGGAGCTAATAGGACCATGCCACATGTCAAAATGATGCAGCAGGCCCAATGAAATCAAAGCCCATAAAAGGCGCCACGTCGCTCGAATTTGATTGGTCAAAGCAAGTCCATCTTCATCATGACTCTTTCCTTTCCACAACTATAAATAGAGGTCTCATAATTCAGAAAAAGAACCCCCAGAACTCTAACAAGAAGAAAGAGAAAGCTCGTGGATCAAATGCTGCAATTTCTCTACAAAGCTCAAGCATTCAAATCAAGTTCATCAAGATTCAAGATCATGAGTGAAATATTCAAGAACAAGTTCAAAAGCCCTTGAATTCAAGCACAAGTCAAGATCAAATCCCTCATACATCAAATCAAGTTCAAATTCAAGATCAAGCTTTAAGCACTTGAATTTATATTTGAAAAGGTGAACCAGAGGATTCATAGAGATTGTAACACTCACATATTGAAATTAATAAATTAATTGTTGTAATATTTTCTTATCTCGATTATTATTTTCGGTCTTAAAATTTTACTGTCCAACAATACGAATACTAATTCAACGACCTGGTAATATCAGAACAAGAGAACCTAAGTATGATAATAGGAAATACAATCCATAAGTCTAAAATAGTCAATACATTTATCTCGTATACAAAAGACTGGATAAAGATAGAGAAAAATGGGTAACTCGAAACTCCAAGATCTCACACTGTCTTCGAAAGATCAACACTGCAAGATCATGACTCAACGACGGCAACTAGTACTAGGGTCTGCACCAAAAAGTTAAAGAAGTGTATTATAAGTATCAAAACAATGGGTACTCAGTAGGTATCATCGTCCGACTAAGTTAAATCATGATATAAAAATGATATAAAGTAAGACAATATCTCTAAGTCAAGGTACAGAATCAAACCTAAATCATCTTCATCAATATTTTATACTATAAATAATCAATATAGAACGAAAATAAGACATATCGAACCAATACACGTTAATACCGACATATGTACGAAGTAACTGATCCAAAAGCATACAACAATGCTATTACAATACAATCACATAAATACCAAGTTGACATACATACATCCATCTAAGCATAATGTAAAAGAACTCACCACGATGTTCAATACCACCAAAGATTAACCCAAGAGAACATAAAGTAAAGAACCCATCACGACATCCCATACCACTGTAGAGTACATGAAAGGATCAATTCTTCAAATATATAAACATATCGCCAACTACTCATTATCCATGGTTTTCCACATTCCACATCAATGATCATTTCCTAAAATTCATAATCATCACCAATTACCGCAATTGAAATAACATATACCAAGACAATCATAACCAAAGCCAAGTATCCATTTAGATATCTATGTCATCAATATACTTCATCTACTCATTATTAACTAATCAACACTTATTATTAAACTACTAATTCACTAGCCATTAAAGGATCTCCAATTATAGCCTAACCAATTCTTTACAAAATCCTTATTCACAGGATAACAACTAACTACTATTCACTAAAGTCGACATCCACAACTAATCAAGATGCACTACTAAACCATAGTCACCATTTAACCAAAGCTTATTTCTAGTTATCATAGATGCACTAGTCATCATATAGGGAAAAACTACATATCATCAAATACACTTATCTATCTATCAGCCAACGCCTCTTACTATCTAGCACCATAAATCGACCAATCCTTATTTAACAACCAAAAAACCTTGTACTTTAGGCATCAATATCATTAAGGAAAATAATTCTAAACTTATTATCGTCATTAGCCATGTAACAACTATACTTACCAGTTACTATATTTCAACCTAATAAGGTTCACCAACTAGTATTCTAGACTTTTAGTCATTAAATAATATAGTCACTTAAGAGACAACCAGTCGCTACATAACTTATTTTACTAGGCAATATTTCTCACAAAGTCCCTTTTATCCAAACTAATTATACCCACAATGTGAATTATTATTTCTACATAAGATTACACTTCTCGATTAGTCTTAACTCTTTATTAGGCGTAATCTACTTCTATTCACTATTTAGCGCATACATGAGCCATGTCGCTTAACAAGTAATTAGTATTAAAGAACTATAACCAAAATCCTAAGAATAACATCATTCTCTCAAAGCACGCACGGATATAATCATAATGAGACAAACCATGCCTAAACACATATATACTTACCATAGATAACATTACTATATCTTTCGAATGTACCGGGAATCATCATACCTTTAATATATCTTTCGGACTGACTGGTTATCATTATACCATTAATGTATCCTCAGGATATACCGGGCAACCTCATAACATTAATATAACCTATGGATGTACCAAGAATAATCATATCGTCAACATATCCTTTGGATGTACCGGGCATCATCATATTATCAATATGTCTTCCGGATATACCAGACATCATCATATTATCAATATATCCTCCGGATGTACCAGGCATCATTATACTATCAATATTTATCATGACATCAATGTGTGTGTGTGTGTATATATATATATATATAGCCAAATCCATAACAAAGGCAAGCCCCACAAGAATAGAGTGTAAGAGAGGTAAAAAAAGACATATCTTGGTACCTCACTATTTATTATCAATATTAGTAGGTGCATGAATATATATATTCATATGGTATGAACACTCAATACATTACCGGGCTTAACATGATTATTAGCATGGTCAATTACAAGTCATGGTTATACTTTCTAGAATTCCTCTTTATTAGCATGATTTGCAATACTAGCACAAGGGATTTGTTTTCACAAATATTAGGTTAGTCACTAGGCTTGAACATAATATGAGTAATGACATAATCCAAGGCTCATATAGTAAACTAGCCAATAAGTTAAGTGATAGCATAGTCATAGGTTCAATTTACAAGACGTTTCATTGCTAGACAAATAATGACAATAAGCAAATAATCGAGTATGCACAATATTTTCAAAATCATTTACCAAGTTTGGCCATCATATGACCAAAAGCATATTCTAGGCGTTTAACATGCATTTAGGTCACTAATGAACTACTCAATCCAATCTTAAGGCGGGCCAAGTGCGCTTCTAATATCCGACTAATCTCTTCAAGTCTAACTTCTATCCAAGACTAGACTAAGTCATCTAAATCATGTTTTAGAGGTTTATCAAGGCACACTAATCCTATGGTACAACTCTTCCTCAAGTATTACTCCTAATTTATCCAAAGCATTTGAGGCCAATTTTATAATTATGCATATCTAAGGTCAACTTAATCTTAATATGAGCGAACAATTTCACTCCTGTATATCTAGAACAACTAGAGCATTCTTATGCTATTCATGAGATAACAATTTCAACTAACCAAGGTTTTAGACTATAAGTCAAGTATCACACTTAATGAGTTCAATAGCCTAAGTGGTCAACTAATCCCAAGCATCACCATTTCTCATGCCAACACATAAAACCCTTTCCCATCATAACAAGATATCAAATTCATACTGTAATAAAGCTCAATCTAACCAAAAGTAAACCTAACCTACCTTAAATTCGAATATATCTCACAAACCAATAATTTTTTATTTTTCTTTCCTCGAAGTTTCTTCAAGTAGACAAGCTATCAAAAACATAATTAATGCATTGTTATAACAATATTAATATCCATATTGCATCATTGTACTTCGGATCCAAAACGACACCAAAAAATCCCAAGTGGGTCCCACATACGGAAAATGAGTTTTTGAGACCAACCCATTGCTCAAATACCATTAAAGAGTCATAAACCTTAATAATAAAGTGAGTATTAAGCTTATTTAGGCTAAAAGCATACCCTCAATCTAATTGGAGGTTTTGGGTCAAATAATCAAGAATTTAACATTATAAATGAAGGATTCATACCTTAGAAACGACGTTAAACATGAATATGCAAGTTATTCAAGCTCTTAATTAACACCTGAGACTCAATTTATGGACCGCACACCTTTTTAAGGTTTATGAGACTTAAAGCAAGAGAGAAAATGACCAATTCTCGACTAAGAGGGCATTTAAACACCCTGGCCCAGGCCCTCAGATCGCACAATCATAAACACACGTGGGCAACAATCGCAACATCATAATCGTGATACAACCTTTGTGATCGCGGTACTTAGCTACATTAGATGACAACTTGTAAGACCCCACAAAATTCTCTCGTAGTCTGAGCCTTAGAGCATGTTCAGTAAAGTATAAATTTGGCCCTAAAAGGTTGAGAAATGTCTTCCCTAGTGAGAAGTATTTTGAACCATGTAGAATTTCCCCAATATCGACTTTTTGTCATGTAGAGAATTTAATAAACTTTTCGTCGATACCAAATTCGTCCAAATCCGACACTCGAACAAAGAGTTAGAGCTATTTTGGTGAGAAAGTGTTCCACCTGGCACTTTAGTGCATCGCGGATCCAGCCAAAATGACAATCGTCAAAATCTAGTGAGGCTCCATGATTATGGAACGTCGCGCCAAGGCTAAATTTCAGAATTGTCAATTTCCAGTGCACCAACGCGATTCCACCGCGTCGTTGTGCCTTTCCTGTTCGCAACCAAGGTGGCAACGCAATTTCCACCGCGTCATGCCATTAAGCAGTTTTCTGATTGTCCAATTTCCAGTGAGCTGGCGCGATTATGGCACGTCGTGCCAGCATGTAAAATCGGGATTTTTCAGTTTAATTCTAAGGGCAAAAAGGGTCTTTTCCAAACCCCTATATATACTCCTTAACATGGGATTTGGCCTCATTTTACCCAAATTATTATTGTTTTCTCTCAAAGTTGTTCAAGAACAAGAGCTAAGGTTTCTACAAAAATCAAAACCCTTCCTTCTTCTTCAAGAGAAATTAAAAAATCAAGAATCTCTCCAAGGGCTTTCAAGAAAGAGTTTCTCTAAGGTATGCAGATGTTGATTCTTGGGTCCCTTTCATCCAAGAAGCTCAAGAACCCTTTTCTAAATTTCAAAGCTTTTATAATTATGAGTTTTCATGATTCATGTGAGTTGAAATTGATGTTCATGCTATTATTGAGTTGTGCTTCATGTTTGTTTAGGAGGTTTTCAAGCTTTGACCCTAGTATGTGGTATTAATGTGATGTTCATGATAAACCCTCTTCAAGTTGCTTGGTAAGTGGTGTGTTCATGTCAATTAAGTGTAGAAATTGTTGAATAAGCAAATCATGCTCCCCATATGCTTGATAAAATGCTTATGTGAATGAATTAGAGCCATTATAGCATGTTGACTAGAAATCCCCAATTGTGTGTAAGCGCATTCAAGCCAAGTTTTTGTTGAAAAGCCTTAGTGAATGAATTATGGCATGATAGCATGAAATTCCCCAATTTTGTGCTCTTTGATACATTCTAAGACTTTAATACATGCTAAGTTTTTGATGAATGAATTGTAACATGATAGCATGAAGTTTCCCAATTATGTGTTCTCCGGTACATGCCAAGACTTAA
This sequence comes from Capsicum pubescens, assembly GCA_030864215.1. Classification (NCBI taxonomy): domain Eukaryota; kingdom Viridiplantae; phylum Streptophyta; class Magnoliopsida; order Solanales; family Solanaceae; genus Capsicum; species Capsicum pubescens. The sequence goes on along the minus strand of CM061543.1, from coordinate 150,128,153 downwards.
ATATATGCGAAGTGCTTGATGCAAGGCCTTGTTGAATGGAGTATGATCCAATAGCATGTCCCCCTATGTTATTACATGTTTAGGATTCCTAAATTCTTGAAGTGATGCCTTAGTAATTATGATGGTGAATGATTGTTCATGGTCTTGATAATTCAAGAATGGTTATGTTTTACTTTTATGTTATCGAGTCCTGGGGGTATTTATACCAGACAATATAGCTGTTGTCTAGAGACCATATCATTTTTCATGATAATTCCAATCGAGCCATGATTCTCAGAACTCAGCGAGTTATAGAACTCTGTATTCTCAGACAGATACAAAACTTAAGAAATCTCAGTAATCTCTATAATCGTTGTAATCTCAGTATTGCTAGTAATCTAGCCTCAGTTTTGTACTCAGCTCAGATCTAGTAGTATTCAAGTGTTCAGTTCAGTCCTCAGTAGTATTCGAGTAATCTATCTCGAGCTCAGTGTCGTTCAGTCAGATAACGAGATTCAGTAGTATTCCTTCAGATATGGAACCAAGTGAATTTAGTTTAACTCAGGCAGATCATTTGAGAAACATGATCAGTATCGGATTCATCTTAGTTTGTGTTCAGTTAAGAATCAGTTCTGAGTATTTCAGTTAGGAGTAGGAGCTAGTACCAAGCGAGGGCAGGGATGGTGGCTCCCCATCAAAGAGGCAGAGTCGTTAGGAGAAATCCCTGAACTCTAGAACTGCATAGCCAGCGCAGAATATAGGTGTCACCAGTCAGGAAAGGCTAGTCAACAGTCATATAGGCTTGACTATTATATTGCATTAGGCTTGACTTCTTGCGAGGGTCACCCGTCAGATAAGCTTGACCGTAGAGGTCTTTACCTGTGGCATGGTATTGACACCCTTCCAGCTGGGGTTACAGGTTGGACCCCACTAGTTGAGATTCGAGGCATGTCGGTTAAGTGGCTACTTCCCAAGTTACACTTTTAGTATCAATCTTCAGAAATCAGGATTGTCAGATACAGTCATCTATCTCAGTAAGAAACTCATATAGTTCTATTGATTTATGGACCACCCGTCAGATAGGATTGGTCCCATATAAATTTATTCAGTATCAGATCCTGAGATCACCCATCAGATAGGCTTGATCTCAGTCTCATATTCAGTTGAGTAATCTTGTTATCAGATCTAGAGATCACCCGTCAGATAGGCTTGATCTCAGTCTCATATTCAGTTGAGTAATCTTGTTATCAGATCTAGAGATCACCCGTCAGATAGGCTTGATCTCAGTCTTAGATTCAATTGAGTAATTTCAGTATCAGATCCCGAGATCACCCATCAGATAGGCTTGATCTCAGTCTCATATTCAGTTGAGTAATCTTATTATCAGATCTAGGGATCACCCATCATATAGGCTTGATCTCAGTCTCATATTTAGTTAAGTAATCTCATCATCAGATCTAAAGATCACCCGTCAGATAGGCTTAATGTCAGTCTCAGATTCAGTTGAGTAATCTCGTTATCAGATCTAGAGATCACCCATCATATAGGATTGATCTCAGTCTCAAATTCAGTTGAGTATTCTTGTCGTCAGATTCAGACATGATCATTTTTTACCACTGATAGTAGACTCCGAAATCATCCGTTTGAGAGGTTTGATCTTCGATTCAGTCAGTCGAGAGTAGAAAGCTCTGAATTCAATCATTAATGTGAGTATATTTAGTTAATCAGCTTCAGTATCCTCAGATTCTGAGATCACTCGCTAGATAAGACTGATCTCACCTCAGTACTTATTTATCAGTATCAGATGATTCAGTTGTTCAGTATCTCAGTATTAGTAGTAAGTTCAGATGTCAGTAATGCAATACCCGAGTTTTAGTACTCAGAGTCGTGATGATTGTGATTATAGTTTGTGCATTCATGCTTGTGTTCTCATTCAGTACTCTCATAATTATTCAGTTAAGTAATTGTTCATGCATAAGCCTTTGCATTTAGCCTTACCTTGTCTGTATACTTGGTACATTCCTGTACTGACGCATTTGCGCTATGGTGTTTTATTTGACACCATAGGTTCAGAGGCACGAGATCCAGAGTACCCTTAGCAGTTCAGTTCCAGTCAGCAGCAATAGACGTAGCAGGGAGTCCTCTTCATTCGAGGGTGATCCTTTTATTATTTTTGTATCAGATTTTGTTTATTTTTAGTAGACGGAGTTAGTTGGGGACATGTACCATCAACTCCATAGTTCAGATAGTTTAGAGGCTTTTCTGACAGATGTATCAGTATTCAGTTTTCAATTTTAAGTATTTTTAGATGTTTTGAACCTTATGGCCAGTTTTCATATTTATTAACTATGTTATGCAGTGTTCAGGTATAGATATCAGTAGAGTCTTGGCTTGTGGTCCTTTGGGATCATGAGTACCTATGACGTTCCGGTTCTAGAAAATTGGGTTGTTATAAACTTGGTATCAGAGCCTAAGGTTCAGTAGTGTCCTAGGGAGTCTGAAAAGCCACATCTAGTAGATTCTTCTGCATGGGTATGTTGCACGCCATATTTATGTACAAGAGGCTATAAGATGTTTTTAGGAGCAGTTTCCCTTCTTTCAGTATTTATGTCGTGCGAATAAGCATGAGCTCGAGTTGATCCTCAGTCTAATACACCTCTTTCTTCTATTTACAGAGTATGCCTCCTCGCAGAGATTATGTTCGTAGGGCTAATGACCAGCCCCCTCAGCCAGTAGATCCTGAGAATAAGAATATGTCACATGCAGAGTTTCGGGTAATTTTTCAGGCGCTAGCCCAAGATGTGACTAATATTCAGGGTAATCATCAAGCTGTGTCCTCACATCAGCAATATGAGGGTTTAGCTACAACCATAATTAGAGATTTCATGAGAATGAGCCCGCCAGAATTCTTTGGGTCAGTAGCAGATGAGGACCCACAACTTTATCTTAAGGATGTGAAGAAGATCACCCAGATTATGCATGTTTCTGAGGAGAAGAGTGTAGAGTTAGCATCCTATAGGTTGAAGGTTATGGCTCATGACTGGGTTGTAGTATGGAAGAAGGGTAGAGGGAAGGATACAGATCCCATGACTTGGCAAGAGTTTCAGGGTGCCTTTTTAGATAAGTTTTTTCCGCTAGAGATGAGGAAATCTAAGGTAGAGGAGTTCATGAACCTAAGGCAAGGCTCTATGATAGTTAAAGAGTATTTTCTTAAGTTTAACCAGTTAGCTAAGTATGCTCCTAACTTAATAGCTGACCCAAGAGCGAGTATGAGTAAGTTTGTGACTGGTGTGTCTGGGTTAGTGTTGAAAGAGTGTAGAACTGCTATGCTTCACAGAGATATGGACCTTGCTAGACTGATGATGCATGTGCAGTAGATTAAGGTAGATAAGAAGAGAGAGAGAGAGTGAGTGAGAGAGCCAAGACAAGTAGTCATGGTTTCTCTCAGGCAAGATCCCAGGGTGGTAGCCGTTTTCAGCATAGTTAGAGATTTTCAGTCACAGCTCCATTCTCAGCTAGTGTAACTACACCGAAGTTCATGGATGTCAGTTATGATGGGGCGCCAGGCTCCAAAGCCCTGAGTAGTGCTAGTGGTATTCGTACCAATCCACTTTGTGGAGAGTGTGGCAAGAGCCACCTAGGTGTGTGTAGAGTTGGTAGTGATGTATGCTTTGGGTGTGGTGAGCTAGGATACAGAATGTGAGAGTGTAGAGCGCTATCTTAGAGGGTTAGAGAGTTTGTTCAGTAGAGTTCCCCTTTCGGTCCAATAGTGGCCAGCATCAGAATAGTCTCTATGCGTTTCAGGCTCTCCATGATCAGGAAAGGTTCCCTGATATAGATTCGGGTATGTTATGAGTCCTTCATATTTGTGATATGCATTTCTAGTTCCTTTTCTTCCATTTTAAGCTTATATGTCAACATGAGTTATGCATTAGTTTAAAATCTTAGTCGGTCAATCATGACCCGGTTCGTAGGTGCCCAGTGCACCGCCCCAGTATTTCAGCGAAGTGTGTTTAGAGGGACATAGAGTCCTAAGGGAGAGATACCCCATGATATTGTGATGCTCTTATGTTCTTAGACTCATTCATTTGTATGTTCATACTTTCCTTATGAAGTTAACATCAGTGATCATTGCATAGCCAGTCATGCTTTCGAGAGTCAATTCAGTCAGACATTCATGCATTAGATATGCATGTTCAGTAGAAAGAGTTCATCTTTTCAGTGTGTTCAGTCATGTATTCTTAAGATCAACTCAGTTGTGAGTCCATGCATCAGATATGCATGTCTATTATGAGAATTCAACTTATGAGTAGCTTCAGTCAAGTATTCCATGCATCAGATATACATGTCCAGTATGAGAGTTCAGAATATCAGTAGTTTCAGTTGCATAGTCATGTTTCAGATGCTCCCGTTCCTTGAGTAAGTTCAGTCGATCAGTATTCTTAGCCTATCAAGAAACATTCATGGATGAATGTTTCCAAAGGGAAGATATTGTAAGACCCCACAAAATTCTCTCGTAGTTTGAGCCTTAAAACATGTTTTATTAAGTGTTAATCCGACCCTAAAAGGTTGAGAAGTATCTTCCCTAGTGAGAAGTATTTTAAGCCGTGTAGAATTTTACCAATATTGACTTTTTGTCATGTAGAGAATTGAATAAGCTTTCTGTCGATACCAAATTTGCCCAAATCAGACACTTGGGCAAAGAGTTAGAGCTATTTTAGTGAGACAGTTAGAGCTATTTTAGTGAGACAGTGTTCCACCTGGCACTTTAGCCCATCGCGGATCTAGCTAAAATAGCAATCATCAAAATTCGATGTGGCTTCGCAATTATGGCACGTCGTTCCAAGGCTTAATTTCAAAGTTGTCAATATCCAGTGTACCAACGTGATTCCACCGCGTCGCGATGCCTTTCCAATTTGCAACCAAGGTGGCAACGTGATTTCTAACGCGTCGCGCCATCAAGCAGTTTTTCGATTGTCCAATTTCCAGTGAGCTGGCGTGATTATGGCGCGTTGCGCCAACATGTAAAATTGGGATTTTTCAGTTTAATTCCAAGGGCGAAAAGGGTCTTTTCCCAACCCCTATATATACTCCTTAACACGGGATTTGGCCTCATTTCACCCAAAATATCATTGTTTTCTCTCAAAGTTATTCAAGAACAAGAGCTAGGGTTTCTACAAAAATTAAAACCCTTCCTTCTTCTTCAAGAGAAATCAAGAAATCAAGAATCTCTCCAAGGGCTTTCAAGAAAGAGTTTCTCTAAGGTATGCAGATGTTGATTCTTGGGTCCCCTTTAACCAAGAAGCTCAATAGCCCTTTTCTAAATTTCAAAGCTTTTATGTTTATGAGTTTTTATGATTCCTGTAAGTTGAAATTGATGTTCATGCTATTATTGAGTTGTGATTCATGTTTGTATACAAGGTTTTCAAGCTTTGACCCTAGTATGTGGTATTCATGTGATGTTCATGATAAACCCTCTTCAAGTTGCTTGTTAAGTGGTGTGTTCATGTCAATTAAGTGTAGAAATTATTGAATATGCAAAGCATGCTCCCCATATGCTTGATAAAATGCTTATGTTAATGAATTAGAGCTATTATAGCATGTTGACTAGAAATCCCCAATTGTGTGTAAGCCCATTCATGCCAAGTGTTTGTTGAAAAGCCTTAGTGAATGAATTGTGGCATGATAGCATGAAATTTCCCAATTTTGTTCTCTTTGATACATGTTAAGACTTTAATACATGCTAAGTGTTTGATGAATGAATTGTAAAATGATAGCATGAACTTCCCCAATTATGTGTTCTCTGGTACATGCCAAGACTTAAATATATGCGAAGTGCTTGACGCAAGGCCTTGTTGAATGGAGTATGATCTTATAGCATGTCACCCTATGTTATTACATGTTTAGGTTTCCTAAATACTTGATGTGATGCCTTAGCAATTGTGATGATGAATGATTGTCCATGGTCTTGATTACTCAAGAATGGTTATGTTTTACTTTTATGTTATCGAGTCCTGGGGGTATTTATACCTGATAATTTAGTTGTTGTCTAGAGCCTGTATCAGTTTTCACGATAATTAAAATCGCGCCATGATTCTCAGAACTCAGCGAGTTATAGAACTCTGTATTCTCAGACAGATACAGAACTTAAGAAATCTCAGTAATCTCTGTAATCGTCGTAATCTCAATATCGCTAGTAATCTAGCCTCAGTTCTGTACTCAGCTCAGATCTAGTAGTATTCAAGTGTTCCGTTCAGTCCTCAGTAGTATTCGAGTAATCTATCTTTAGCTCAGTGTCGTTCACTAAGATAATGAGATTCAGTAGTATTCAATCAGATACGGAACAAAGTGAATTCAGTTTAACTCAGTTAGAACATTCGAGAAACATGATCAGTATCAGATATAGCTTAGTTTATGTTCAGTTAAGAATCATTTCAGAGTCTTTCAGTTGGGAGTAGGAGCTAGCACCGAGCGAGGGCAGGGATGGTGGCTCCCCGTCAAAGAGGCAGAGTCATTAGGAGCAATCCCTGAACTCTAGAACTGTGTAGCCAGCGTAGGATGCAGGAGTCACCCATCAAGAAAGGCTAGTCACCCGTCAGATAGGCTTGATTATTATATTGCCTTAGGTTTGACTTCCTACGAGGGTCACCCGTCAGATAGGCTTGACTAGAGAGGTCTTTACCCATGGTACGGTATTGACACCCTTTCAACTGGGGTTACATGTTGGACCTCACTAGTTGAGATTTGGGGCATGTCGGTTCAGTGACTACTTCCCACAGTTATAGTTTCTGTATCAATCTTCAGAAATCAGGACTATCAGATACAATCATCTATCTCAGTGAGGAACTCAGATAGTTCTATTGATTCATGGACCACCCGTCAGATAGGCTTGGTCCCATATAAAGTTATTCAGTATCAGATCCTGAGATCACTGTCAGATAGACTTGATCTCAGTCTCATATTCAGTTGAGTAATCTTATTATCAAATCTAGAGATCACCCATCAGATAGGCTTGATCTCAGTCTCATATTCAGTTGAGTAATCTTGTTATCAGATCTAGAGATCACCCGTCAGATAGGCTTGGTCTCAATCTCAAATTCAGTTGAGTAATTTCAATATCAGATCTCGAGATCACCCATCAGATAGGCTTGATTTCAGTCTCATATTCAGTTGAGTAATCTTGTTATCAGATCTAGAGATCACCCATCTGATAGGCTTGATCTCAGTCTCATATTCAGTTGAGTAATCTTGTTATCAGATCCAGAGATCACCCGTCAGATAGGCTTGATCTCAGTCTCAGATTTAGTTAAGTAATTTCATTATCAGATCTAGAGATCACCCGTTAGATAGGCTTGATCTCAATCTCAGATTCAGTTGAGTATTCTTGTTATCAGATCTAGAGATCACCCGTCAGATAGGCTTGATCTCAGTTTTAGATTCAATTGAGTATTCTTGTTGTCAGATTCGGACATGATCATTTTTTATCATTGATAGTAGACTCTGGAATCATCCGTTAGAGAGATTTGATCTTTGATACAATCAGTCGAGAGTAGAAAGCTCTGAATTCAGTCATTGATGTGAGTATATTCAGTTAATCAGCTTCAGTATCCTCAGATTCTGAGATCACTCACTAGATAAGACTGATCTCACCTCAGTACTTATTTATCAGTATCAGATGATTCAGTTGTTCAATATCTCAGTATTAGTAGTGAGTTTAGATGTCAGTAATGCAGTACCCGAGTTTCAGTAATCAGACTCGTGATGATTGTGATTATGGTTTGTGCATCCATGCAGGTATTCTCATTCAGTACTCTCATGATTATTTAGTTAAGTAATTGTTCATGCATAACCCTTGCATTTAGTCTTACCTCGTCTTCATACTCGGTACATTCCTGTACTGACGTATTTGCGCTATGGTGTTTTATTTGATACCATAGGTTCAGAGGCACGAGATCTAGAGTACCCTTAGCATTTTAGTTCCAGCCAACAACAGTTGATGTAGCAGTGTGTCCTCTTTATTTGAGGGTTGATCCTTTTATTATTTTTGTATCAGATTTTGTTTATTTTCAGTAGACGGAGTTAGTTGGGGACATATCTCATCAACTCCACAGTTCAGACAGTTTAGAGGCTTTTCGGACAGATGTATCAGTATTCAGTTTTCAATTTTGAGTATTTTTAGATGTTTTGAACCTTATGGCCAGTTTCCGCATATATTATCTATGTTATGTAGTGTTCAGGTATAGATATTAGTAGAGGGTTGGCTTGTGATCCTTTGGGATCATAAGCACCGTGTGACATTCCGGTTCCAGAAAATTGGGTCGTTACACAACTGAAACTTGGAATAAATTCCAAGTTTTTACCAATGCCTCGGGATGCATCCATAACCCAATATAAGCAAATGCAATATGTAACCACACTGATTTTGACATTTCAGACATTTTGGCAAAGTCGGATTTTCTATCCAAGGTTATTTCGACAAAATATGGCCCCATATCCAAATTTCCAATTTATCAACTTTCTGACCAATAGGTCAAAATGAGTTCGGGTGCAGTGGGACCCAAGCCAAAGGTCTACCCAACCTAAAATTGATATTTCGGAGCTGCTCGCATAGTAAAAATTTACATTCGTTATAATTTACTGAAGTGTTCGCTCGTTGGCCATTTGGAACCTGCAAAGACTTTTAAACAGGGAAATAGTTTTAAAAATCAAATGAACTGCCCGATAATTAAAGTATTAGTTCCAGCAAGTCATAAATGACTTGGGCAACTGTGGGAGAGCTCTAACGATGAAATTTAGCGGAATCATGAGAAATGACCTGAAGGGTCATTACAACATCCACTACTAAGAAACTTTTATCCTCGAATGTTAAAAATGAAGAAACTACTTGAAGCCTCGAATAGGTGAGGGTAATGGGCCTGCATCTCACTCTCGATCTCCCAAGTGGTCATCTTCACAGGGCGGTGCCTCCACTGGACCTTAACTACAGGAATCTCTCTAGTTCACAACTGTATCACATCACTAGCCAAAATAAGCACGGGCTCCTCTACAAAGGTAAACTGCTCATCCAACTGGACTAAGTCCCACCTAAGCACATGAGATAGATCAGGATATACTTTTACAGCACAGATATATGGAAAACTGGATGAACAACAATAAAATCTGGAGGAAGGGCTAACTCATAAGCCACCACACCAAATGCGTGGCTAATCTCAAAAGGACGAATATATCGAGGGCTGAGCTTACCCTTCCTTCTGAATCTCATCATGCCCCTCATAGGCAAAACATAAAGGAACACACAGTCACCAACTCTAAATCTTAAGGCATGGAGTCTATGGCCGGCATAGGCCTTCTGCCTTCTCTGGGATGCTTTCAGCCTATCCTGAATCACCCTAACTCTATCCAATGAGTCTTAAAGAAAATCCATACCATGAGGTCTTACCTCAGAAGTCTCAAGCCATCCTATCAGAGAAAGACATCCCCTACTATACAAAGCCTCATAAGGCGCCATCTCAATGCTCGAATGATACCTATTGTTGTTTGCGAACTCTGCCATTGCTAAGTGTTGATCCCACTGTCCTCCAAAATACATAACACAGGCTTGAAGCATATCCTTAAGCACTCGAATAGTCTGCTCAGACTGACCATCTGTCTGCGGATGAAAGGTTGCACTCAAATCCACTTGAGTATCCAACTCCTCATAGAAATTTCTCCAAAATTACAAAGTAAATACAGAGCCACGGTCTGATATGATAGAAATGGGCACTCCATGCAAACAAATTATCTCCCTAACATAAATATGGGCTAATCTCTCAACATTGAAGGTCATCTGAATAGGAATAAAAAGTACCGACTTGGTCAAATGGTCCATAATAACCTAAATACCATCAAGACCATGAGGAGTACGAGGTAAACCACTAATGAAGTCCATAGTAATCTATTTCCATTTCCATTCGAGAATGAGAAATATCTGAGTCAATCCTCCTGGACGATGATGCTCGGCCTTAATATTCTGACAACATGGCAATGATCCATAAAGTCTACCATATCTCTCTTCATACCGTACCACCAGTAATGCTGCCTCAAATCTCTATACATCTTAGTTGTACTAGGATAAATGGGATATCTAGACCTGTGAGCCTCATGAAGAATAGATCGGATCAAGTCATCAAGCTGGGGAAAACAAATATGACCCTGAAATATCAAAATATCTTTGAAATCAATAGTGTTCCTCTCAAACTCTCCACTCACCACTCACCACCTAATCACGAATAAAACACAGCTTGCTATCCTCATACTGATAATCATGAATCTGCTCAAATAGGGAGGACCTCACCTCCATAAAAGTAAAAATCCTCATAGGATTCGAAATATCAAGGAGAATTATCAAATTCGATAAGGACAGAATGTCCCATGCCATAGCTCTCTGAGGAATAAATATACAAGCCAAGATACCCATACTTACTGCCTTGCGACTCAAGGCATCCACTACCACATTCGCCTTATATAGGATAGAAACATCATAGTCCTTTAGCAACTCCATCCATCAATGCTGGAGAGCATTAAGATCTCGCTGGGTCATAAGATGCTAAAGGTTATGATGGTTAGTGAAGATCTCATAATGCACACCATACAAATAATGCCTCCAAATCTTGAGCATAGAAACTATCATTGTTAACTCCAAATCATGAGTGGGTTAGTTGTGCTCATGCACTTTAAGTTGTCTAGAAACATAAGTAATAATATGAACCTACTGCATCAACACACATCCAAGACCAACACCAGAAGAATCACAAAACACGGTGAATCCCCCACCCTCAACTGGAAGAGCAAGCACTAGTGCTTAAGTAAACAGTCCTTGAGTTTTCCAAAGCTCAACTTACATTCTTCGGACTATCAAAAAGGAACTTCATTCCTAGTCAATCTAGTCATGGGGGCTGAAATATTCGCAAAACTCTCAGCAAAGCATCTGTAATAGCGGACCAACCTAATGAAACTATGAACCTTGGCCGGCAATGTAGGTCTAGCCTAATCACGAATTACCTCAATCTTAGTTGGGTATACCATGATACAAGCCTTAGACACTACATGTCCAAGGAATGACACTGACTCAAGCCAAAACTCACACTTAGAGAACTTGGCAAAAAGCACATGATCTCTCAAAGTCTGAAACACAACCCTCAAACAATGTGCATACTCCTCATTACTCCTCGAATACACAAGAATGTCATCAATGAACACAATAACAAAGGAGTCTAGATAGGGACTGAAGACTTGGTTCATTAAATCCTTGAACGCAGTTGGGGCATTACTCAACCCTAAAAATATCACCAAAACCTCATAATGACCATAACGGGTCCTGAAAGCTATCTTTGGGATATTCTAGGCCTGAATCCTTAACTGATGATAACCGAACCTCAAATAAATCTTAGAAAACACGGCTGCACCCTGAAGCTATTCGAACAAATCATCAATATGAGGCATAGAATAGTGGTTCTTCACCATTACCTTATTAAGTTGCCTATAATCAATACACACATATATCAAACCGTCCTTTTTCTTTACAAAAAAAAATAAGATCTCCCTACAAGGACACACTAGGTCTAATAAAACCTTTACAAAGAAGATCTAAAGCTGAGAATTTAGCTCCTTAAGCTCAGCAGGAGACATACAGTAAGGTATGATGAAAATAGGTCGGGTGCTAGGCTCAAGGTCAATAGAAAACTTGATCTCACGATCATGGGGAATACCAGGAAGGTTAGCAGGAAACACATCAGGAAACCCATATATAATAGGAACAGAGTCAAGCGACAGACTCTCTACACGAGTATCACGTATATAAGCGAGATAAGACTCGCAACCCCTCGATATAAGTCTTCTAGCACAAACATAAAAAATAATCTTTGTCAGCTTGCAGCTAACTGCTCCCTACCACACGACTGGGGGTACACAGGGTATGACTAAGGTAATGGTCTTGGCAAATTAATCCATGACTGCTTTATAGTGGGATAAATAGTCTATGCCCAGAATTACATCAAAATCCAACATATCCAGAATAATAAGATCTGTATAAGTATCAATATCACTAATTGTCACAACACATGATATGAACACATGATCCACTACTAAGGAATTACCCACTAGAGTAGATACGCGTAATGGCACAGATATGTAATCATTAATCAAGTCCAACTGTGGTGCATAATAAGCAGATATATAAGAATAAGTGGATTCGTGATCAAATGAAATAAGAGTTGGCTTGCGATACACCAAAATTATACCTGTCACTACAACATTTGAAGTCTCGGCCTCGGTTCTAGCAGGTACTGCATACAACTGACCACACTCACCACCTGGTTGGTCACCTAACCGACCTCTTGTCCTGCCTGCCTGAGTACCTCAAGCACCTTGGTAGCCACCCCTGTGACCTTGTGAACCACCTCTACTTAAGGGGTAAACTGCTTTAATAGGAGTAGCACCCTAAGCTGAAACTACCATCGCCCCATGACTAGGGAAATCTCATAAAAAATAATCGAGAAGCCCACAAGTAAAACAAGAGTCACAGGCAGAACCAGAACTCACAAATCTGGCTAAATCAAAGTAACCACCACGTCTATCACGGCCTACAGATGAACCTCTCAAAGACTTATCACTATCCTTACTATGGAGACCAGTAGTATCGAACTGATCTTCGTCAGTGGTCTGAAGAGATGCCTGAACTGGTCGACTAGTTGGACTCTGAGATTGGAAAAATGGATGCGGAGGATGACCAATATATGAACTGCCACCTCTGGAACTACTACGACTACCATTTAATCTTCTCTGATACCAATTCAATATTTATGAGTATTTTTTATTATGTTGCTATCATATAGTAATATAGTTACTTTATGCAATTAAATATGTGGCCAAAATTAATTTTACATTTTTTTTATCTCTTATGAAACATATGTGAGTATTTGCACATCCTCCTATAAATTACGTCTCCCTTTTTTTCAATTTATATCACTTTTATTAGATATCAAATTTAAGATATATGAAAAAACTTTGCAATGTTTCAAATTATCTTTAAAATAAATAAAACTTTAAATAGAAGAGTATTCCTTTGTGGACTTTTTGACAAATAATTGAAATTCAACATGACTAAAATATTGATAATGTTATAAAATACTAATAAAATAAAATTGTCAATTCTTCCTTAGAACTAATTAAAAAGAAAAGTATATCATTCGAATTGAGACATAGGATGTATTAAAATAGATATTTCGATATAATTTATTTAATTCTTTTTAATACATATTAAATTAGACTTATAGTTAAGGTGTGTGGAATTCATGTGAAAGATTACATCGTAAGTGACATAGGAAAATTCTAATGAAGCGACCATTATATCTTATTTTTTTCATTTAAAAAAGAGTTATAGTAGGGTCCACATACAAAATTATGAAAAAATATTATACCCTTTGTTATATTGTAAGTGTTACCTTAAATATAAATTAATTATCAATAATTTTAAGAGGAGAGAAAGCTCGTCTGAACACTATGATTGAAAAAAAATGTTTAAAAGAAATAAGTTTCAAAGATAATTTCTCTTTAAATGTAAAATTATTCTTCCCATTTGATTCAAGTTTATTATTTTTAATTTACATTTAATAAAAAATTATCATATTATCATAATAAAGTATGAACATGACTCACTACTTAAATTACATTTTAAGGTTTAACAAATTATATTTTAAAATTGTTTTAGACATCCTGAAGAAGTTCTACTTGAAATTAGTTTTGAATTCTGTGAACTGGGGATAGATGAATGCTTGTACATGTTTGTTTCTCAAAAATAAAGACCTATTTTTCATTTTATTTTATTTAAAAAAAGATGAACTTTTTTTGGACAATACTTTTTTAGTTTCAACTTTTCACGTAGCATGCTTAGAACTACAAGATAAAGGACATTTTGATACATTTGACATAACTTTAATTTATGACCGCAAAATACAAAAATTTTCTTTTATTTTCTTATACTTTGTGTCAAGTTAAAATAGATCATTCCTTTTTAAATAAAAGGAGTAATGTATATTTTTATTTCTTTATTACTCTACTAAATAATTTACTATAACCAAATGTGCAAAGAAAAATTTAATTCATACTTGCATGTGGACATTTCAAAAATGAAATTAAAAATTTACCACTTATTAAAAAAAATAGAAATGAGTATTGTGTATTAAATTAATTTTAACAAAAGCGACCACATGTGGGCGATTTTATATATATATATAATTAATTAATTAATTAATTTTAACAAAAGAGAATGTGATCGCTTATAATTAATTAATTAATTATTATTTTTTTATAAAAAGCGACCACATGTGGTTGCTTTTATATATTTAATTAATTATTTTTTTAATAAAGTTGACTATTTGTGGTTATTTAAAAATAATAATTAATTAGATAAAAGCGACCACAAGTGGTTGTTTTTATAAAAAAATTCTAGATTACCGACCATATGTGGTCGATTTTTCTGATAAATTTTTGAGAAACTGACCACTTGTGATCAATTTTTCTAGTAATTTTACCTAAAACTGGCCATATGTGATCGATTTTTCTTATAATTTTATAAAAAAAAATAATAGCATATATGTTGCATTTCCATATCAAACCTGCTATACACTATAACCCACCAAAATCAAATTTAACATCAAAATCAAATTTAATATCCAATCAATCATCATCAAAATTCAAACATTAAAATTAAATTATTAACACAAACATCAAAGTTTACAAATGTTTAAAAAATAGACATTTAATTTTATCCTATAAAGTAGATTTTTTCCTTATGTTTTCTCACCCTATTTAGTAATTTTTTTTTATCCAATTTCAAGTTTTTTATTAGGATTTAAGACTTTTTTTCCTTTTCTAAATATTTTTTCTTTTGTTTTTTCTTTGTCAAAATTATCTTATATGTAATTATTAGATTGTTTATTGCAAGTTATAGCAGAAATTTTCTATAAACTGTAAATTAAGATTTTAATTGCAAGTAGTAGCAGTTTTAAAAATTTTTATTTGAAATATTTTTTCTAATTTCCTAATACATATATCAATTATATTCATTCCTAAACAAAATAAACGTGTTTATCATAATTGGAGGGGTAAAATCTGAGATATTTTTTTTATCTACATTAATACACGTTATTTAACTTTTAAGAAAATTGTACATATATTTACTTTCCAATTTTACACGTTTCTCTATCTTCACTTTATGGGTAATAGAGTTACTTTTTCATCTACTAGTTTAGGTGTACGCGCCTCGCGTGTACCTCATTTTATTGAGTTCAAATGTTACACTAAATAGGATATTTGTTTAAATAACAAAGATATATACAATAATTAAATTCAACATCTTTTAGAGAATTTATTTAATTAAACCTAACCTTTAAAATAAAATTGTCAAAGCCGATCGACATTCATCTACCACCTGTAAACTGCAACAAAACAATACGACGATGGAGATATCAAAACAATATAATTACACAAAAATTTTCTCAAAAGCCGTTTGACAGTCATCTACCATCTGTAAAACTATAACAAAATAATACGATAATAGAGATACCAAAATAATACAACTAAACTTAACCTTTATGCAAAAAAAATCTCAAAACAGAAATATAAAAATAATACAATTAAATCTAACCTTTACCTAAAAAAAGATCCTCAAAGCTGACCGACATTCATCTACCACCTGTAAATTCATCTACGACCTGTAAACTACAACAAAATAATACAATAGTGATCACAAAGCTTCAATTTTGATGAAAATAATTCTTGTGTGAGCGAAAATTTTAACCCTAAAGAATGACTTGAATGAAAACAAAGAAATATATATATACACACAAGTTGAATCCCAATAAGTAAATTGATTTCTTCGGTAGTTTAACATGCATCTCAATATTTATAGAAATATTTTCTTAATGGAGTCCTATTTTAGGAGTATTTTTCTATTCCATTTTAGGAGTATTTTTCTAATTGATCAGTATAAGAAAAAATATTAATTGATTCTCCTTCCATATATTTTACAAGTCCCATATACTTTAGGAATCTAGTTAATATAATAAAAAAATTAAATAATAATTAAAGAAAACAGTGAAAAGACTGTTTTGTCTAAAGAAAAGTCTTTTAATGAAGGACAAAAAGTTCAAATCACTTTTCTAAGGGTCTTCACACTTTTAATATATTATAGATATAGATTATAGATATACACAACTGTCTTTAAAAAAATTTAATCTTATTCATCTTTATTTCAGATTTCTGCTTTTGTGTTTATTTGTGTATTAACTTTGAACTTTTCTTTTCCGTGTATTAATTTTGGGGTTCGAAATTTGAATCAATTTAGGGAAGTTCTTTTGATTTAATTGCAATATTTATTATTTTTATGTTGATTTTCACTTATGTTTGAATCACGTCTTTAAAATCTAAGTTCGATTCTACTCCAACTAGGAAGTGTCCTAGATTATTAGAAGAGAGCAGTCCTATTGTTCTCTCAAGTCCATCTTTTGACTTGGGTTGTTTTACCCCATTTCTAGTCTCGAATAATAACAAGAATATAGTTGAAAGTGATTCAGTTTTCAACAATCAAATTGAGATTTTTCGAATAAAATTGAAGTCCCTGAAAATGCATTAGCGAAGAAGCAGCCGAAGATGAACATGTAAAGTGAGGTAATGTCAAGAATTTCTATTATTCCACAAGTTAAGAGGAGATATAGGCGGAAAAATATCGTGATTGAGCAATTATTCAATTTTTGATTTGGAAGACAAAACCCCGTCTCATGAAACTAAAAAATGAAAGAGTGAAAAACAAGGACCTTCTTGTGTTACAAGATCCATGTCCAATGTGAAAAATGACAAGGATGTTGTTATAAGATCCATCTTGTGTTACAAAATTCACGGGGTGAATCATTTAAGTATAGATACTGCTGCTCTAAATTTTCTTCATTAATTTTTTGTGCCCCAACATAAACAATGGATTATTCATGATGTGCTATTGGTTTCATTGATATATCCTTTATTGTTACGTACAATAGATATTTAACAAGGAAATCAACAATAGTCTTTTTTTTTTATCTAGATTCACCTTTACTTTTGTATCATTGTGTATGACCATTGACGGATATTTATTACTAATTATGTATCTTATCTCAATTTGTATTGAAGTTGTATCTATCTTTAGTTGAGTTGCTATTGGATTTACCAATTCTTTATACTTTGTATTGGATCATACATAATCCTTTCTACACCAAAATCTTTAGATTTACCTAGTGAAATCAAAGGGCTCGTTGAGTTATATAATTGCAGAATAGTTTAACATAGGTAATTTGAAAATCATAATACACTTTGAAAATCAATAATCATACACTACCACAACCTAAAGTATTAATTATATTAACTATTTCACACATAAATTCATCTTAATTTATAATAAACATCAACAACTCGAAAACATATATAAAGACGATGTGCATTTTTTTCGTCTATTTTTTTTCCTTAAACAATAAAATTTTAATGGTTTCGTAATCAAAAAACACAAAAATAATATATTTTTAATAGCATAAATTATGGGTGCCATCAAATCTTCCTCCATGTTGTATCATGATAAAAAATAAATTTTCAACATCCATATTTCAGAAATTGTATAGCCTTTTAGTTTAACATATGTAATTTGAAAATCACAATATACTTTAAAAACTTATAATCATACACTACCATAACCTAAAGTATTAATTATGTTAATTATTGCACACATAAATCTATCAGAATTTATAATAAACACCAATAACTTGAAAACATATATAAAGACGATTTGTATTTTTTAGTCTGTTTTTTTTTCTTAAATAATAAAATTTTAATTATTTCATAATCAAAAAGCACAAAAATAACGTACTTTTAATAACGTAAATTAAATGTGATATCCCATCTTCCTTCATGTTGTATCATGATTGAATATAAATTTTCAGAAATTGTATAATTGTTTTAGAACTTTTCTTTTTGAAGAATTTTTATTTCAAATAAAATAATATAATCGATATTTGATTCAAAATACCGACTCAAATACCAAAAATATTTGTGATTTTTTTTTGTTTAAAACAATATATGTTGTTGATCTGTTGAAGGATAAGAAGGTGAGTTGAATTGTTAAAGAAGAAGACGCATATTTCTACTATATAGAAAGGTCACCAAAGAGACGACAAGGGCAAAACTGTGCACATTACTAAGGGCGAAATGATAATTATGTCTAGCAGATATTTACCAATTCTCTTACTTCAAAACAATTCTAGACAATAACACAAAACATAGGGAAAATATCAGTGGAAGAGAAGGTTCTCGAGAAACTTCATCTTCATCTATCGAAATTTCGTCTCCATAGTTGCATCTGTCAAAGCTTGCTCGTACAAAGCTCTAAACTTGAGTACCACAATGGATCTATCATAGATGTACTCCTTTATATCTAAATCATGAGTTTCCAATTGTTGTTTGCATCAATTGCAATCGTAGAAGTAGCAACAGCTGAAATAGGGGTGTCTTTCTTCCATATTCGAGCTAAGTGGTTCTTGTCCCTTCTTGCTGTGTTATCTTTCCATTTTCCTAAAGTCGATGGGTTTAATTTTCAAAGAAGTTGATACCATCATCAGATCCTAAGATTTAAGAAAGAGAACTCTAAAAATTTAGAATATAACCTTTTAATCTTGGTACAAATTTCCACAAAAGACAACAAGAAACGAAGAAGACTCGGAACATCTCATCGACCAGTGCCTTGATATTCTATCTAAGAAACACCTCAAGCTCTCATCGGGTGCGGATACAAAAATCAGCTAAAATTTCTTTAGATAAAGGTACGATAACAAATAGTTATAGTCTAATTTTACTCCTTTAGCTCTTTTACCTATTAAAATCAAAACTATACCAGTTTAACTCTATAATATGTTGTATAAATCTGAAAAATCAGTCAAAAAAAATCTAGAAACAATATTTCTGACCATAATAATTTATCCTTTAACTCACAATCTCACGAATACTTGGGAACGACCGATTTCACAATCATTGTCGGCGGCAACACAAGTGAATTATTTTCTTCCACTTCTTTCATGTTGGTTCCTGAAAATATTTTTAAGCACCTAATGTTCACCTTTTGGTTCTGCAGGCTGGGCAGATAAAATTCACGGTATGACCGTTCCAATTGATGGATCTTAGCATATTCAAATATTACATGAACCAATTGGGGTTGCTAGTCAGATTATCCCATGGAATTTTCCTCTCCTCATGCTTTCATGGAAGATTGGCCCTGCTTTAGCTTGTGGCAACACAATCATGCTAAAGACAGCTGAGCAGACCCCATTATCTGCATTCTATGTAGCAAATCTTCTGCAAGAGGTAGCATTCAAATTTCTTTTTTTATTTCACACCCTCTGCAAGTACACAAAGTTTCATCTTATTGGCACCCTATCTCGACCGAAATCATCAGTTTTTCCTTTTCAAATTTTTTGAAACTAATCCCTAACAGATGATATCCCAGAGTCTGAATTTTTCATAACTTCTTATACCTAAGTCACTATAGGTTCATGAGTTTATGGTGTTAATAATAATCAGAAATTGAAGCATCTATTTGTTAATGAGGATATGGCACAACTTATTTTCTTTCTTATACATTGTTGTTGCCACTTGCTACATGTTATCTATGACGCAGGATATCGCTAATACTCAATTATCTCTAACAGACTGGGCTGCCTGAAGGTATTCTAAATATCATTTCTGGTTTTGATGCCACAGCTGGTGCTCCTCTCCGGAGTCATATGGATATGAATAAGGTAATCTCTTTGCCAACAAATAATATAGTTAGTATAAATACAAATTAAAATATCTTTTCCCTTTTTCCATTTTATAATTTGCATATATAAAGTACTTGCATTGAGAAAGCCGTGATACACTAAAGTTTTCCCTATGTGCAAGATCGGCTAAGAGTTGAACTACAAGAGTTTATTGTACACAACATCACTTTACATTTCTGTATGCATATCCAAAATTAAGTTTTGTCTTTTGTTTTTTAAGGCTGAATTTTCTAATTTTTAATTTGAAATCTATTTTCCCTTTTTCGTTGGGTATTTTTTTATTTTCATAAAAGCGATTTTTTTAAATGTTGTTTAACAAATTGCTATATTGCAATCTAAGAAGTTTTGCTATAACTTGCCATAAACAACCTAAGATTGCATATTTAGTTTTTTTTCCCTTTTCCTTTCCCCACATTTTTATGCTTTTCTTTTTCTAATTGACCTTTATTCCCATTATTCTCTCTCTTATTATATAGGGATAATTACATAACTTAGCCAATATTGACTCTTAATTACCTTATTTAGCCTAGTTTCAATTAATTACAATTCATAGCCTCCTCTTGCCTATTAATTTTTCATAATTACAATTCATAGTCTATCTCATGTATTTTTTCTTTTTCTCTATTTTCTATTACTTTCCTTTTTTCTTTTTTTTCGTTTTCTGTTTCTTTTCTTTTTTCAATTTTTTCATTTTCTTTTTTTTTCTTTTGTATTTTTTTCCTTTTTCTTTTTTTCTTTTTTCTTTTTTCTTTTTTCTCCTTTTGTTTTGTTTTTTTCTCTATTTTCTATTACAATTTTCTTTCCTTTTTTCAGTTTTTTTCTTCATTTTTTCTTTTCCTTTTTTTGTTCTCTTTCTTCTTTCTTTTTTCAATTTTTTCTTTTTCGTTGTCTTTTTTTCATTTTGTCTTTTCTTTTTCTTCTTTTCCTTTTTATTTTTTCTCCTTCTAGTTTTTTCTTTTATGTTTTTTTCTATTTTCTATTACTCTTCTTTTTTTTGTATTTTTTCTCCTTTTTCTCACATTTTTCTCTTTTTTTTTTTTCTCCTTTTCATTTGTGCGAACTAGCAAACATAAATACAAGTGCGAACTATAAAATATAAATACAAAGACAAATTATAACATACAAATATAAGTGAGAACTATAAAATATAAATACAAATGTGAACTATAACATATAGATACAAGTGTGAACTATCATTTGTAATTTTTAATTATTGAAAAGGGACGATTGATTTTTTTTTTTACGAATATTTGTTTGTATTTATTTATATGAGTTGTATTTATATACAAATAAATACAATTCAAATTTTTATAAAAATACAATATGTATTTTTATTTTTAAAATCATTGATTTCATTTGTTTGTAATTGTATTTGTATCAAGTGATATTTATTTATTTACAAATCCGAATAATAATTGACATACAAATACAAAACGGTACATTTGTATCAAATGATACATTGCATATTTATATATTTTAGAATCAAGAAAATAAAATTAATTCATTTACTTTGCATACAAATACAAATGATAAATTGTACATAATCACGACTAAATACAATATTCAATCAACTTACAAATACAAATACAAAATAATTTTTTAAAAATAAAAAGACATTGACGAAAATAGAATACAAATACAAATATAATCTAAATATACAAACACAATAAAATCATAATACAAATATAATCCAATATAATATACAGTCAATTATAAAATACAAATACAAAACAATTTTTTAAAATACAAGTGCGAATTATATAAAATATAAATGATGGTGCGAACTAACAAATACAAATACAAGTGCGAATTATAAAATACAAATATAAATGCGAACTACAAAATACAAATACAAGCGCGAACTTTAAAATACAAATACAAATATAGTTGTATCAATGAATACAAAAATATAAATGACGGTGTGACTACAAATAGATAAACAATTATGGTATTTACGTTATCATCAATGACTTGTGTTCGAGTAGTTATATTTTTTAAAAATACAAAAAATATAAAATAGAACAAAAAAATGATAAAGAAAATAAGTACAAAAAAAGAAAAAAAAAAAAGAGAGATAGAAGAGAGAAAAAAAATGTATATAAAAAAATAGGAAAAATTAGAAAAAAGAAGAAGAAAAAATGAGGAAAACACGAAAAAGAAAAAATAAAAAAAGATTAAAAGAAAAAAATGATAGTGTTTTTGGCAAGACTAAATATGTAGTGTATTTATATTTTTATGAATATAGATCGCTAAGTAAAAGTGAATACAACGGCTGTGAATCGAATACAACAGCTAAATGGTACTGTATTTATATTTTATATGAATACAGACTATTGATAAAATCGAATACAACGGGCGTAAATTGAATACAACGGCTATAAATGGTAATTATGTAAAATATGGTTATGAAACATGAGTTTTCCAACAAAATGTAGCTATTTTGAAAGATCCCCTATTATATAAGAGAGAGTTGGGGCAATAAGCACACGCGTATCCATCGACGTGTGTGCTTCATGTAAATTAAATTTGAATGAGGTCAAATTGGTCATTTGACATAGTATTTACGGCTGCTTGTGGTTGTACAAAGTACATAAATTGCTTTTTATGGCTATAAAATGACCCAAAACCCAACAGGCTTTCACTCATTTGTCATGTCTGTCCCATCTCTTAGAGTATGACCCATAAGGATACTTGCGTAAATATGTTAAATGAAGGCATTATAATTGGCTCAAAAGAGGAATATCACTGTAGCTATCATACAAATATTTTCTAAATTGCCTCTATACTTATCTTATCATCATTTTCAATGGACCCACTATGAAACCATCTTAACTCTATGTTTGGATGATTAGTTTGTTAAGTATTTTTGATTTATTACATTAAATTGTATTATTTTAAAGAATATAATATTTGGACAGATAATATCATTGTTCATCTTTACAAAATACTTTCATCAACAATTTGAAGAATATACCTACAACAAATAGGGTACATAGTAGAGCTACTATAAAAAAAATAATAGAATAAAAGATAAAACAAGATTATTAATAAGTAAAGATAAAATAAGAAGAGAAAAATTGCACCGATGCGAACATCATAACAATTGTAATATGTTTTTTGTCGTTCCCTAAAGATAGATAGAATTAAAAAAATTAAAGAAATAATCAGAACAAATACAATACAATAAGTAAAGAAACAACCATCCAAACAAGTTTTAAGAAAATAATGGTGTATTTAGGAGCGGAGCTACCCTTTGACGAGGGGTTTCATCCGAATCCCTTTTGGCAGAAAATTATACTATTTATATATGGTCAAAATTATTTTCGAGGCTATCTTAGGCTACTATTTTATCAAAATTATTAATTTCAAATATTAATATTTTACTATAAATTATTCTTTTATTACGTGCCACATTCATGATTTTAAAATATATAAGTTATTTTATTACTTCTTACTATCATTTTTTACAATTTATTAATTCAAATATAATATTTTATATAATTTTATTAATATTTGTTAAATTATTTTCGTAAATATGCACACTCAATTTACAAATACACTGTCTATATTTCATTATTATTATTATTGTTGTTGTTATCATCATCATCATCATCATCATCATCATCACTATTATTATTAATATAGTAATTTTAAATTCATAATGCATGTCCAATTTATTTCAAATTATTATTGTAGTCAATTTTAAATTCATTAATTTTATTTAAATAATTTATTCATAATTAATCTGAGAATAATGATTGCATTTATTTATTATTATTATTATTATTATTATTATTATTATTATTATTATTATTATTATTATTATTATTATTATATATTTACTAGATTTATTAAATAACAGCCTGGTTTGATTCAATTTTTCAATGTATTTAATTTTTAGCCACTTTGTATCCCGTTGATGTCAATCTTTCGCCTAAATTGAGTTCAATTTGACTCAATTTTAAATTTCAATCAAATTCTTTGACCTCTTTCAATTTTAATCACAGCTGTTGTTCTCATGTGATCAACAACTGAGATTAAATCTCCCGCTTAATATAAATATACTCCAAACACCAAAACCCTAAACATTATTCTCTCCATTTAACCGCACTCTCATCCCCTTTTCTCTCTTTTCTTTCATGCTCTCTTTCAGGGGCAGAGCTACCCTTTGCCGAGGGGTTCATCCGAACCCCCTTCAGCAAAAAATTATGCTATATATGTATTACTAAAATTACTTTTTATGTATATATATTAGATGTTGAACCCCTTCAGTTATTTCATATGTTCACTTATGAACTCCCTTAGTGAATATCCTGGCTCTACCACTGCTCTCTCTATCTCTAAACACCACCAACAACCACTACTCCCTTCATTAACTGCCACCGCCACTCAATCGATGGAACCATGCCGCCTCCCTCGCCTCCTCTCTTATTCTCCTATTTCCAGTCGTGACTCCAACTGGCGAAACTACAGAGAGCAGACGCTAGTCTAAAAAATGACCAGTAACTCAACACCGGCCAGCATGGCTTGTGAACCAGCCGTCACTGCCTTCCTTTATCGCAACTCCAGTCGGCCGAACCAGCCTCACCATCTTCGGTGAGAAAACTGCAAACCCTACAGCTACAACCTCCCAAGCGACGAACCCCCAACAACTACCACCGCCCCAAATTTCCAGTTAATTAACCAAGTACAAATTACGAAGTTTATCTTGAGTTTGTTCTCTTTGTTAAACATTCCCCTATTTATTATTAATCATCTTCTACCTCTCTT
Organism: Capsicum pubescens; assembly: GCA_030864215.1. Taxonomy (NCBI): domain Eukaryota; kingdom Viridiplantae; phylum Streptophyta; class Magnoliopsida; order Solanales; family Solanaceae; genus Capsicum; species Capsicum pubescens. The sequence continues at coordinate 150,103,533 of CM061543.1, read as the reverse complement.
CTTTCTCAAAAATAGAATTTAGACTTCAAATTTATGGAATTTGATATTATATTGTTGGCTTGTTCTTCTGGTTTCATATTTGTTTGACATATGTAAAAGCCCTAGATTTGTAGAACTCTTGTTTGACCTTAAATTGTGACTTGAGTACTGATTTATGATTCATGAACTATTATGAACTTTTACTGTGATAGTGTTTAGATTAATTTGAAATCCTGAATTTTCTTTCATAGGTAATCTTGGTATTTTATTTACCTTAATTGAGCTGTTCATGATTATTTTGGTAATACTGGATCTAAATTTGTGCAAAATTAAGGTAATTCGAATTGAGAGTATTATGTATATCTAATTGCTCTTTCACCGTTTGGTATATATGATAAATGATAAAATTGTTCGTAGTCCGAATATTTACTTTTTAATTCAAAATATTTGACTTATATATTTATGGTAAATATAACCAAAAAATATTTGATTTATATATTTATGGTAAATATTATCCCTTTTATATTTTTAATGAAAAAAGGCCTAAAATGCCTTTTAACTATCTGAAATGGTGTAAAAATGCCCTCTGTCTACCTATTGGGACTAAAATGCCCTTTTCGTCTACCTATAGGGCCTACTTTGCCCTTTTATTTAACAGATTAATTTATCCCCAATTAATTAATGACTTGGCTTCTTTTAATTGGCCAAGTAATAATTAATTAAACTAATTAATAACCCGACCTGCTAAACCTAACCCACCCAAACCTAATAACCTGACCCGCTAATAATCTAGTCTCAACACTTAAGACTGGAAGAATGGGTACGCTGCTCCCTGGTACCTTCAATATCAAAGAGCAACCGAGAAAACTGATGTTTTCAGCTATGGTGTGGTTTTATGTTGATGCGCTATGGCCTATGGAAAAGCAACTAGGTTAATGTCTTACTGCCTCTAGAATGTGACACCATCTTTACCTCTATCAGGGTCATTTTACGTCCTGACTCTTCCCTTTTCGGGCCTGAAACAGGGGATCTTTCTTGCACTTATTAAACAAAACAACATTGATGTCCTTGTTGTTGTTATTGTAATTGTTTTATTGGCACTAAACAACATTTTGATTGGGACAAAGTGCATGGGATAACTCATTTCGGGATTGTAGTGTTTTTCTTATTCCTTCTTGGGGTGGGATAACTAATCAGGGATAACTTATTTTCCAAACAAAACAAAGGTTATTCAATTTGTGGTATGCTTCAAGGTTCTTAATACTAAAACTTATATAGTATGAGAGCACATATGAAATAGTCACTAATAACTCAAGGTAATTAATACTAAAACTTATATAGTATGAGAGCACATATGAAATAGTCACTAATAACTATTGTTATGTTCAAATTTTTTCAAGTTATTCAAAAATTTGTTGTTTCTGTTTTACCATTCAAAGATCATGTACTCTGAACTTTTTCCACATGGACCACTAAAATTGTATCATTTCATTGGAATGGTTACAGCAGTAATGATATTTCTCTCAATTTTTGTCCTTCCACTCCCCGAGGCACATTAACTTGGCATCCTTGTTTATGAGTTTGGGCTACACTTTTCTAGATTTTAGTGCTTGTATTCATGCTGGTAAGTTCTTATGTTCTTTGTAGTTCAGGTTCTTTTTCATGTCCTTGGATATTTTCTGAACAATTTGGAGAGTTTAACTTACAAGGTTATCAATTGTTATTGTTATGTAAACTTGCTATGTATCAATTGTGTCTGCTGGAAAATCTGAAGACATAAGAACACCAAATCTTTATATGAATTTTTCTTTCTTTCAGGAAGATTGGAAGTATTTTGACAAAGCTAATGCTGCTTATGATCAGTGCCCTTTCGTCAATTATCGTTAATTAGGCGAGAAAGAAAAAGAGAAAAATAGGAGAAAGAGCTGACTGATTTTGGGTTTTTCTAACTGTTATTAGGTTTGGATGGGGTGGGTCGGGTTATTAGCTTGGATTATTTGTGGGTCCGGTTATTAGGTTTGGGTGGGTTAGGTTTAACTGGAGTAACGCCCCAAAAATGGTTCCCGAGACATCACACGGTGCTTAGGACCACAAGTGATCCCAAGCTAACCCGTGTACTGGCATACTGCTAAGCAACTAATTTACATATGTATAAAATGACTGAAGTTACTGTGCGGAAATATAATCATGATGAAATCTAGAAAAAAATATAATACTGATACAATTTTACATACTGATGAAATTGAAGAGCAAAATTGAAATTACATGACTGACTCTGGCTGCCATCTGTGAAGCCTCTACTATACTGACTATAGATAGATGGGACGGGACTCCAACTACCACTAATCAATACATATGAGTAAAAAAGTAAAGTACATAAATAACATCTAACTGAAGTCCCCGAAGTATGAGGACTCATCATCTGCTGGCTAAAATCTGCAGCTGCCTGATCGTGATATATAGACTACAATTGAACTGGTACCTACATTATTAAACAATGTAGCACATAGACGTCTATGTGGATCAGTACTTTTGGAATGTACTGGGCATATGGGGGTGAATGCATAAGTAAAACAATATCTCAATGTTCGTATAAACTTGTAAAATAATGCATGCTAAGTATAAATGACTCATATTGGCTGGAATAACTGAAAACTGAAAATCAAGAATCATGAATGATAAAACATACTGTATAAATCTTGTGAGTCATAACACTTAGTTCTGAAAGTTGTACTTTTACTCTTTCTACTATTGGACTAAGTAAAATTGAAGTTAAGTCTGTTTTCAAATCATGCAGGCCAAGTGTAAAAGGACTCACCTTTGTATGTGTAAACTAAAAGCTGAAATCTCATAGATAATGACTTATGTAAAACAATACCTGAATAAAATCGTGAGCCTTTACACTTAGTTTCTAAAAGCTGTCCTGTTATTCTGTTTTAGGACTTAGGCTTTAGGGAGGTTCTTCTAACCGACATACACTATGTGAGCTATCATAGTGTCCAATGTCTAGTTTCCCTAAGGGGAAAACCTTACATTGGGGAGAGGTGTCATACTCTTGCCACAAAGTATAACCTGAGCTAGGTGATCACATCTTTAACTATCATCTATATAGTAATGGGAATAATCTCATAATTTGAACCTACATTGACTTGTAGTTCTGGGGAAGTAGGATGCACTAAACTCACACTTTCTTTTCGCTCGATGCTAAATACTACTTCCTTTAATCTGTATGCTCATTCTGTAGGAAATTCACTTTAAAAACTAGCATAAGGGTTTATAATGAAAACCAATTATGCATCTGTTTGTTTTAAACTGTAATCAAAACTAACCTATTTTCTGTAAACTGTAATGAAACTGTTAAGTGAATTCCATATCTAAACTGAGGATCAAAACATCAAATCTTGTTCAAAATCTGAGTATAAACTAATCATATGATGCCTGCAAGTATAATCTTCTTGAAATATCAATATTCAAACTAGGGCTTAATAACACATGTTTTAAATTCATGTCAAATCAAAATAATACTTCATGCTCAATAATCTTCTTGAAATACTATAATAATTTCAGTCAAGATAATGAAATCAAAATCACAATATGAATCTGATAGATCAAAACATGAGCATGCAAAATCTTGATGCACCAAAGCCTTTAACTCTCATGCTTTCTTTCATATAACTTTCAACATAATATCATGCTTAAATCTTAATTGAAAATGTTTAAATCAAGCATAAATAGAGGAGAACAAGCATGCACTTTAACACTTAATTCACTTTACAAATCCATAAACTCAAAACAAGATATGTTGGGTATAAACCCTAATTGCAATATACATGAATTCAACTTTAAAACTAGTTTTAGGCACAAGGATGAAAAAGGAACCTTGTTCATAACCCCACATACCTTGTTGGCTTGAATGGCTTGATTGAATGTAAAAGATTAAACTTTTGAATTTCTAATGGTGTTCTTGAAGCTTATTATTGAAGTTCTTGAACCCGAAAGCTTGGATTATTAACTTTCTTGTAGAAAATTTGGTGGAGTTCTTTGTGTTCTTTAAGGGGCTAGGGTTTTCTTGGAGAGAAAGAGATGAATTATGATGTATCTAATGCTTTTGGGGCTGAAATTAAGTGTTATGGATGGATTTGGGTGAGGGGAAGTGACCAAAGTGCCCTTAGACCCTTTAGGAACTGAAATAGCGTGTGAAACAGTTTCATAACGTGGTTGCCATCGCGTCGCATCATTAATCGCATCAATGACCAATACGTCGCGTCCCAATTGTGTCGGCTTACTGCCTCTCACAAAAAATGCCTTAACTTTTTGCTCGAGTATTGGATTAAGACAATTAATATCATTGGAAAGTTAATTCAATTATCTACAATTTGGTGAGTCTTGCGCTGCAAAATTCTACATATATAAAAATTTATACATGTTCAAAGTATACCCTTGTAGAATCGAATACCAAACTTTGGACGAATCGAGCCCTAAGCTCAACTTTGTTCTAAGTGATTCTTATGAATATTTTTCACCTCGAAAGCACATTAAACACGAGGGTAAAGATCATGAAATTCATATTCACATGGAAATTATTTGGATTATAACTTATACACGTAGGAACGACGGTTCAACGACTAGCCCAAAAATACGGAGTGTTGCAGCGGGTCGGGTTATTAATTTGTTAAATAATTATTACTTGGCCAATTAAAAGAAGCCACATCATTAATGAATTGAGAATAAATTAATCTGTTAAATAAAAGGGCAAAGTAGGCCTTATAGGTAGACGGAAAGGACATTTCAGACCCAATAGGTAGACAAAGGGAATTTTTGCACCATTTCAGATAGTTAAAGGGAATTCTAGGCCCTTTTCCGTTAAATATATAAAAGGAATTATATTTACCATAAATATGGTAAATATAACCAAAAAATATTTGATTTACATACTTATGGTAAATATAATCCCTTTTATATTTTTAATTGATTCTTTCATTTATTTAAGGAAAAGAATTTCCCGTAACTGATTCGTGGGAATATTCTTTCTCCATTTTATATGGGATTGATTGCAACTTCTCAACTATATAAAGATCTCCCTCTCATTCATTCAAAATTACTTTTCTTCTACTATTACTTCTGACAGAGAAAACATTTCAGCTATTTTCTACTTTTTTACGAAAATAACAAAAATTACTTCAAGTTCTTTGTTCTTCCTTGGCTGGTATTACAAAAAGGAATTCTTGGATTCGTGTTTTGCTTACTACACCTACTGCGTGTGTGATTATCGGATTTTTTTTGATTACTTATTGCTGCAAAATCAGTTAGTTCTCTCACACGATGTATTTGATTACTACATGACAATTTTAAATGTTGTAATGTCTGTCCTAATTGCTTCCTAAATTATTCTAAGATGTTTAATGTGGTTGTTAGTAAAATCACTGTTTATTCGCATGCTCTTTGATTTGGACTATGATAGTTGTTAGATGTTGGTTTTGTTTTCATACATTTGGGATGTGTTTTTTTGTTCGACAGACCCTATTGAGGATTCAAGATAAATGAAGAGTCGCCGAAAAATCAGGAGGATAGTTTAACCTGAGTTTTTTAATATCTTTTTCTTTTCCTCTTTTATTTATTCATCCAGGTCTATAATAATTGATTGTTTAAACACTATGGATGCAATAATAAATTATAGGGATTACCTAAAGTGGGGCAGGGATTATGTATTTATGTGAACTACTTTATCACCTAGGCAAAACATATTTTAGGGTCTTTAATTAAATTATTTTAATACTTAGAAATCATATTTTAGGAACTATTAATTAATTTTTGTTTAAATTAAGTTCAAGCATGTTAATTTAACATATAACATGTCAAATTAATTTTCAGCATTTATATTTATTTTTTTCGCATGTTTTATTATTTTTCAGCATTTATATTTTTTTTTTCATGTGTTTTATTAATTTACATCATATAAAATGAATTTTCAGCATATTAAAATCACTTTTTCAGCATTTAAAATGAATTTTCAGCATGTTAAATCATTTTTCAGCATTTTAAAAAGTAATTTCCAGCATTTAAAAAATTAATTTTCAGCATGTCTATTCAATTTTCAGCATAATTATTTAATTTCTATTATATTAAAATTGATCTTTGCATTTTAAAGTAACTTTCAGCATTTATACATATTTTTGACACATTGAGTTAAGTTTTTAGCATTTGGATTAATTTTCAACAATATTTAATTGATTGTAATTAATGGTTATCATATGCATTCTTTAACATGTTTGATTTTGACATGTCTTTTAGTCTCACAAATTTGCAACATATTGTTTCAGAATGAATAACAATTATCTTTTGTTATATTTGTCAATTGTTTATCATTTAGATATCATGCTTATAGGTTTAAATACAGAAACATATAATTATTTGTTTTGACATGTCTATCCCTTAATCAACTCCTAATTAAACAAGAGGCCTGCTTGAGATTATTCTATGCTAAAGGTTGTCCTATGTGTTTGACGCGCTTTGAGTTTAACTAGAAAGCCTAAGTTTATTTGTCTAGAACCCAAGTCCAAACTAGAAGTCCAATGCCTCTTGGACATTAAGTTGGGATGGGTAGGCAATTTAGGGAACGCTAGTCTTTGTCCTTTTTTAGAACGCTTTTAAGTCTGATAAATAAACTAGGTGGGGTGGGTAGACATTCGAAAATGATGGAAGTTGACCCAAGCATAATCTGACAGTGTGATATACGACATTGTCTTTCGTTAATAAGTCGAGCGCTGATTTGAATAAAACAAAATAACTTCTTTGTCCGATCTTTCAAATTTTTTTTTCTCTTTTATTTACTTTATATGTTTATTTTCTTTGGGTAGTTTAGGTTCTTTAATTTAATAGAAATATTTTATTATAAATTGTGTCATTTCTATCTCCTTGCTTATTCTATTTATATTATTTTTTGTGTTGTTTTATCGTCACCTAGATAATTAATAATTAGACATAATTAAATAATATGTCTTGTTTATTCATTGTTTTATCACTTATCTAATATTAAGTTTATAAAATAAGTGATGCTATATCTTGTTTTGGTGATGATCAGCTGACAACAAGGGACCAAGTCCCTGGTTCTTCATGTATTCGGTACAGTTCTCACTATTTTGCGCAGTTTTATCTGTTAATGTAACAAACTGTGGAGGTGAGCTTGTACCAGTCAGGACACCTAGTCCAATTGAATTTCTACCCTAATCATTATTCCACTATAAGTAGAAAATAATGTTTCTCAATATGGTAGTTTTCCTAACCTGATTATCCAAAGAGAGAAATTGATGAAAACTCAAATATCTCTCAAGTCCTAATCTTTGTATGCTCAGAGTGCGTGTGTGTTCTTGAGTCAAGTCTAGGTCTGTAACTGAATTACTCGTGTTATAAGAGTAATACTTTTTCTTTGTGTTCTTGAGAATGCTTAGGTAGAGTTACTTGAGTTTGATATTGATTAGAGTTAATCAATATTAGGTGAGTTCTTAGCACAGTTGTCAAGGTGAGTTTGTAATAAAGTTATTGCAAACTGGTGGAGCTTAGAGTTAAGTTCCCATTGAGTCTGTAATTAAGAGTTTGATTATAGTGGATTGTTGAGAGCTTGTGAGGGCAAGCCATGTTTTTTCCTCCCTTGAGTAAGGAGGTTTTCATGTTATATCTTTGTGTTCTTTAATTCCCCTGCTTTACTAATTGATTGCATGTGTCTGACTCTAAGGGACCTGGTCCCCCATTATGTGGTGAGACCCCCACATTTCAACAATTAGTATCAGAGCTAGAACACTTTAAAAAGGTCACACCTAGATTGATTTGGTTATCATGGCTTCTCCACCTAATCTGGAAGAAGGGCAATCTACCACTAGACCACTCCACTTTAATTGACAGTTCTATAGGTGGTGGAAAACAAGGATGTATAACTTCATTATGGCAGAGGAAAATGAGCTGATGGATGTAATACTTGATGGTCCTCATGTGCCACTTAGAGAGGTCAAGGAAAGAGACATAACTAGAATGGTTGTTAAAAGAAGGAAAGAGTATGGTGATGAAAATAAAAAGAAAGTTGAGAAGAATTTCAAGGCCAAGAAACTTCTAGTTTGTGGCATAGGACCTTATGAATACAACATGATTTCTTCCTGTTAACATGTTAAGAAAATCTAGGATTTCTAGAAAACTGCTCATGAAGGAACCACTGATGTGAATTATTTAAAAGTTGATATGCTAACTACTTAGTATGAAACATTCACCATGAAAGAAGGAGAAACTATCCAAGAGATGCATACCAAATTCACTTTAATCACCAATGAGTTGCACTACTTAGGAGAAGTAATTCCCTTGTATAAACTGGTGAGAAAAATTCTGGGGGTTCTACCAAAATCCTGGGAAAGCAAAGTGGATGCTATCACTAAGGTAAGGAACCTAAAATCTGTCGCTATGGATGAACTTATTGGTAATCTGAAGAGACATAAACTTTAAGAAGCTGCAAGGGCAAGAGAAGAAGGAAGTAAAAAGGGAAAAATCTCTGGCATTGAAGGCTTCTAAGTCAAATTCAAGTGAAGAAGACACTGATGTTTCCTATTTGGAAAAAAGAATTGTTAGAGCCATGAAGAGGAGTGATCAGTTTCAAAGAAGAAGAAGTAGCAGAAAAAAGGGAGGCACTGTTGAGGTTTGTCCCAAATGTAGAAGTCCTGAGCATTTCATTAAGGACTATCCAATACACAAAATCGATTACCAAGAATATCTCAAGACTGAAGGTGACCAAGGAAAGAACAATGACTAGGTCCCTATAAAATCAAGAAGAAAGGATGCAATTGATTATGCAGTGAAGCAGGCCCTAGCAGTATGGGGAGATTTGTAACAGCCCGTAAATTTTTTCGTACACTTATCGCGATTATATGGAGTCCTAAAGGCTTGCGTATGGGTTAAATTAAGTTTATGGTGTTCGAAAGTATCCCGTCAATAGTTGTATGTGTAGGTATTGGAATAAGCTTTCCAACGATATAAAGTTTGCCCAAAACAGAGGAGTATTTCATATAAGCGAGCACATTCGAAATTTCAAAACGGTGGCCGGGAAGCCTGTGAACAGTAAATCTGCAGGAAAATTACTGTAGCTAGACAATTTTTTTTGGATCAACTTTAGACGATCATAACTCCTTGTACAAAGATAAATGTGTGAGCTTCTATATATCGACGAAAAGCTCCGAGAGTCTTCTTTCCGATGAAATTGGTTTCATCCAAATCCAATGTCTAAGTAAGGAGCTATACCCGTTTTACTACAGCCTATCAAAACAAAACAGAATTTTGGGACAGATTTTTGGGTCAACTTTAAACGACCATAACTCCTTGTACAGGAAGAACTGGGTGGTATACTTTATATGAAAATGAAATCCCTTTGAATTATATTTCCAATACAATTGGTTTCACCCAAATCCGATACCGGAGCAAAGAGTTATGATCGATTTACTTCAGCCTGTCAAAACTGTCCACTGGGGACAGATTCGGATTTATTTAAATTTTTAGGGCAAAATGGTCATTTTCTATTACCTCTTGGACGAAAATTGGTCTTTATAAACATACACTTAGCCTAATATATATCATATATCATCCAATTATTAAGAGAAGGTGAAACCCTAGCCTAATTTCAACTTCAAATATTTTGTGATTCAACCGTAGAAAATTCGAATTGGTTCCGTAGTTGTGTTCACCATCTCGAAAGCTTCGAGAAGCACCCCATGGTTAGGTAAGGAGGATTCTAAATACAAGAGTTCATTGTTAAGGTGTGAATATTGTTTATTCTTGATTCTTATCCATGAATAAGTATTGATAAGGGATTATGAGTATTGTCTTGATGTTGGAAGATAACTAGAAACACAGTTATGAATTGTTTTGTATAAATTGTTAGTAGTAAATTATGGAAGTTGTTGTATTGGATTATGGAGGATGAATTGTGGTGATATATCATTATATTAGTGGTTATGTATGCCTAGTGATCATGTTGGTATTGGATGATGATTAAGAGGGTAAATAAAGGCTAAGAGTGATGTTGAGGGATATTGCATGAAAATGCATGATATGTGAATGTAATAAGAGTATAAGAGGATGTATGTAGCACTCTTATTGATGAGTTAAAGGATTACTTCCTAGACATTATTTGGTGAAGTTAATACCTAAATGGTAAGGTTTGGTTGCTAATACTAGTTTGCCACAAATGACTTATTGTAGATAAGTGTTCGAAGAGTACGGGAAGTCAAGTTGGACTTGTATTGAAGTGGTTATATCAAGGTATGTAAGACATACTCTATCTAATCTTTGGCATGAACAATGACCCATGGCACTCTCAAGTAAGCTTCCAACATTGTCCTACAACACATGACACATAATAACATCATATGATCTTCGACACTACCAATTGAACTTGTTTTCACTTTTAAGATGTCCGGCTAGTAAAAAAAATGTCCATATACTATTGTTGACTCCGAAATGGTTTAATGAGGTATCCATGATTCTCTACTTCATTTTCATGATATTGATTACCTATTTACATATTTTTTTTTCCTATTGAGGTATCATGGTTTCAAGTTCCATAAGGTGTGACCACAAAGTAACCAATCTCAAAGATTGATTGAATTAAGAAATGGAATGTCTTTATTTTAAATTGATGATATGATGTATTGTATTAGTACCACTGATCACTTGGCCATTGTATTATAAAGATTATGTATATATGCTATTCCAGGGGTGGTCCCTGATGTATTGTATTAGTACCACTGATCAGTTGGCCATTGTATGATATATGTTATGTATTGATAAGGAATACGGGAAGTAATGATATGAAAGTAATGTGCAGGTATCCCATCAGCTCTTTTAAGTGTGGTCTACTCATACTGTTTATTCACTGGTATCTGGGTTCTGTTGATCTTTTGTATCTCATCTTGATACTCACTGCCTTACATACTCAGTACATATTTCCGTACTGACGTCCCTCACGGGGGACCTGTATTCACGCCTGCAGGAACATGTACTTCAGGTCGTACACCTCCGCAGTAAGAGCCAGGACATTCTGTTGATAGTGGTGAGCTCCAGTTGTTTCGGGGCATCCCAAGTCGTTTCTATATGTATTTTTGGTATTTGTATAAAAGTCTTTTGTGGGCGGGAGTTTGTCCCGACCCTAACTCAGTTGTGTATCTATGTAGAGGCTTTTGTAGACATATTGTACAGCCATAGGAGTGTTTGGTTGATAGACGTGATGGCTCTGACGACCAATTACTGTTTATATATATATATATGCGTGTCTGCTGGGCTGATACAGGTACTGTTTTCTTCTATTTACAACGAAGTGCTGCCCAAATTTCTAATTTTCATAAGTAATGTAAATGTGAAAGTATAGGTTATGAACGGGTTCTCCTGGGCCTCCTCGGCTACGGGTGCCAGTCCGCTCCAATGTGATTTGGGGCGTGACAGAAGTGGTATCAGAGAAGTTCGTCCTAGTGAGTCTACAAAGCCGTGTCTACGTAGAATCTCGTTTATCGGTGTGTTGTGCACCACATCTATAAATAGGAGGCTATTGGACATTTAGGGATTGTTTCCATTCTCCATTTCTTAGATCGTGCAATAGAGCCCATATTAGAGATAAAGTCATAGTCGATCGCTTAATCCAATTGTTTTTTTTTATTTATTATAGTAACGATGCCGGTTACAAGGAGAAAGAATAAGTGGAAGCGAGTAGATGTGGTGGCCGGGAAGGTTCGGAAGAACACTCGAATTATTAGCCAAGCCATTTGAAGTATCAACGCCAGTGGGGGAATCTCTTATAGCTAGGAATGTTTATCGAAATTGTGTTTTGAATATTTGTGGTCGTGATACGATGGCCGATCTTGTTGAGTTAGAAATGGTAGATTTTGATGTTATTATGGGCATGGATTGGTTAGCGTCTTGTTATGCTACAGTAGATTGCCGTTCTAAGAAAGTATATTTCCATTTCCCAAATGAGGCAGTCCTTGAATGGAAGGGTAATGTTGGCGCGCCGAGAGGTAGATTTATTTCTTACTTTAAGGCAAGAAAAATGATTTCCAAGGGGTACATATACCATTTGGTTAGAGTAAGGGATACAGAGGCAGAGCCACCAACTTTTCAGACCGTTCCGGTTGTGAATGAATTTCCTGATGTATTTCCTGAAGAACTACCAGGTTTACCTCCTGAACGAGAAGTGGAGTTTGGTATTGATATGTTGCCAGACACACCGCCAATCTCAATTCCTCCTTATAGAATGGCACCAGCAGAGTTGCGAGAATTGAAAGAGCAACTGAAAGACTTGCTAGAGAAGAGATTCATCAGGCCTAGTATGTCCCCTTGGGGAGCACCAGTATTGTTTGTGCGTAAGAAAGATGGTTCGCCGAGGATGTGTATTGACTATCGGCAATTGAATAAGGTGACTATCAAGAATAAATACCCTCTTCCCCGAATTGATGATTTATTTGACCAGTTGCAGGGTGCCCAGTGTTTTTCCAAGATTGACTTGAGATCAGGCTATCATCAAGGATAAAGATATACCCAAGACAGCTTTCCGAACACGGTATGATCATTATGAATTACTGGTTATGTCATTCGGGCTGACAAATGCACCCGCAGTTTTTATGGATCTGATGAATAGGCTGTTTAAGCCGTTTCTAGATATGTTCGTGATAGTTTTCATAGATGATATTCTGGTCTACTCTAGATCAGAAGAGGATCATGTTAATCACTTAAGGCAGGCGTTGCAGATTCTTCGTGATCGTAAGCTGTATGCGAAGTTTTCTAAATGTGAGTTTTGGCTCAAGTCAGTGGCATTTTTGGGCCATATTGTATCCAGTGAAGGCATAAAAGTTGACACTCAGAATATTGAGGCTGTGAAGAATTGTCCAAGACCCATGACGCCTACGGAGATTCGTAGTTTCCTCGGGTTGGCAGGTTATTATAGAAGGTTTGTTTAAGGTTTTTCTTCTATTTCTGCACCCTTGACTAAGTTGACGCATAAAGCCTCCAAGTTTCAATGGAATGATGCCTGTGAAAAGAGTTTCCAAGATCTGAAGAGCAAGTTGACTTCTACACCGGTATTGGTACTTCCTGAAGGCACAAAAGGGTAAGCAGTGTACTGTGATGCTTCGAGAATTGGCTTAGGATGCGTATTAATGCAACATGGTAGAGTAATAGCCTATAGCTCTAGACAGTTGCGACCACATGAGAGGAATTATCCCACGCATGATCTTGAGCTAGCTGCAGTTGTATTTTCTTTGAAGATATGACGCCACTACTTATATGGGGTTCATGTTGACATATATACCGATCATAAGAGCCTGCAATATATCTTCAGTCAGAAAGATTTAAACTTGAGGTAGCGGAGATGGCTTGAATTGTTGAAAGATTACGATGTTGATATCTTGTATCATCTAGGGAAAGCGAATGTGGTAGCGGATGCACTGAGTCGTAAGTCTAAAATGGCATCTATAGAAAAGCAGGGGATGATTAAGGATCTTCACCAACTAGCTAATTTGGGAGTTCAACTTCTCGAAACTCCAGATGAAGAGGTTATTGTACGTAATGCAGCGAAATCTTCATTGATAGCTGAAGTGAAAAAGAAGCAGTATGCAGATCCAATTTTATTACAGCTTAAGGAGGATGTGCAGAGTGGAACGACAAAGGCATTTGAGCTTACGCGAGAAGGAGTGCTTCAGTGTCAGAATCGTTTATGTGTACCTGATGTAGTTGAGCTAAGAAAGAGAATTATGACAGAAGCACACTGTTCAAGGTATTCCATCCATCCAGGGTCGACTAAGATGTATCAAGATTTGAAAGCAATATATTGGTGGAATGACATGAAGAAGAATATTGCCGAATTTGTAGCTGAATGTCCGAATTGTCAAAGAGTCAAAGTAGAACACAGAAACCCGGTGGTTACATGCAATGTATAGATCTTCCCGTCTGGAAGTGGGACAAGATCAATATGGATTTCATCACGGGTTTGCCTCGTACATTTCGGAAGTTTGATTCCATATGGGTGATCATTGATAGGCTTACCAAATCCGCGCACTTCTTACCAGTTAAGACAACTTATACGGAGGAAGAGTATGCGAAGTTGTATATTAAGGAGATCGTTCAGTTACATGGAGTTCCAATTTCCATTATATCCGATCGAGGAGCCTAATTTACCGCGAATTTCTGGAAGTCTTTTCAAAGGAGTTTGGGGACACAAGTAAATCTAAGTACGGCTTTTCATCCTCAAACGGAAGGACAAGCGGAACGTACCATCCAGACACTTGAAGATATGCTACGAGCATGTGTATTAGATTTCAAAGGCAATTGGGATGATCACCTACCTCTTATCGAGTTGGCCTACAATAATAGCTATCATTCAAGTATCAAAATGGCACCATATGAAGCATTGTATGGAAGAAAGTGTAGATCGCCAATATGATGGTTTGAAGCAGGTGATGCGGTCTTGTTTGGACCGGATCTTGTTTATCAAGCAATGGAGAAGGTTAAAGTGATCCAACAACGGCTTGAAACAGCTCAAAGTCGACACAAATCTTATGCGGATGTTAGAAGAAGAGGACTTGAGTTTTCTATCGACGATTGGGTATTCTTGAAAGTATCACCAATGAAAGGAGTGATGAGGTTTGGCAAGAAAGGAAAGTTAAGTCCACGATACATAGGTCCGTACAAGATCATTCAAAGATTTGGACAAGTTGCTTATGAGTTAGAGCTACCTCAAGAGCTCTCAGCAGTTCATCCCATATTTCATGTTTCTATGCTTCGCAAGTACATCGGAGATCCATCGCACATCACTACTACGGAAGATGTACAAGTTACAGAAGATCTCACTTTTGAAGAAATACCTATTGCTATTCTTGATCGCCAAATTAAAAAGATAAGGAATAAAGAGAAAGCATCGGTAAAAGTACTTTGGAGGAATCAACAAGTTGAGGAGATCACATGGGAAGCCGAGGAAGCGATGAATATTAGGTACCCTTACCTATTCAACGATGAGGAGGAAGTTCATGAGACGGAAGAAGAACAATAACAGGTAAGTGTTTATTTTTATGCAAGTATGTTATGATGATGAATATGTTAATTGTAATCTTGGACATGTCTTAATTGAGTAACTATGCTAACATTCGAGGACGAATGTTCTTAAGGGGGGGAGAATGTAACACCCCGTAAATTTTTTCGAACACTTATCGCGATTAAATGGAGTCCTAAAGGCTTGCGTATGGGTTAAATTAAGTTTATGGTGTTCAAAAGTATCCCGTAAATAGTTATATGTGTAGGTATTGGAATAAGCTTTCCAACGATATAAAGTTTGCCCAAAACAGAGGAGTATTTCATATAAGCGAGCACATTCGAAATTTCAAAATGGTGGCCGGGAAGCCTGTGAACAGTAAATCTGCAGGAAAATTACTGCAGCTAGACAATTTTTTTTAGATCAACTTTAGACGATCATAACTACTTGTACAAAAAGAACTGTGTGAGCTTCTATATATAGACAAAAAGCTCCGAGGGTATTCTTTCCGATGAAATTGGTTTCATCCAAATCCAATGTCATTTTTGGGTCAACTTTAAATGACCATAACTCCTTGTACAGGAAGAACTGGGTGGTATACTTTATATGAAAATGAAATCCCTTTGAATTATATTTCCAATACAATTGGTTTCACCCAAATCCGATACCGGAGCAAAGAGTTATGATCGATTTACTTCAGCCTGTCAAAACTGTCCACTGGGGACAGATTCGGATTTATTTAAATTTTTAGGGAAAAATGGTCATTTTCTATTACCTCTTGGACGAAAATTGGTCTTTATAAACATACACTTATCCTCATATATATCATATATCATCCAATTATTAAGAGAAGGTGAAACCCTAGCCTAATTTCAACTTCAAATATTTTGTGATTCAACCGTAGAAAATTCGAATTGGTTCCGTAGTTGTGTTCACCATCTCGAAAGCTTCGAGAAGCACACCATGGTTAGGTAAGGAGGATTCTAAATACAAGAGTTCATTGTTAAGGTATGAATATTGTTTATTCTTGATTCTTATCCATGAATAAGTATTGATAAGGGATTATGAGTATTGTCTTGATGTTGGAAGATAACTAGAAACATAGTTATGAATTATTTTGTATAAATTGTTAGTAGTAAATTATGGAAGTTGTTGTATTGGATTATGGAGGATGAATTGTGGTGATATATCATTATATTAGTGGTTATGTATGCCTAGTAATCATGTTGGTATTGGATGGTGATTAAGAGGGGAAATAAAGGCTAAGAGTGATGTTGAGGGATATTGCATGAAAATGCATGATATGTGAATGTAATAAGAGTATAAGAGGATGTATGTAGCACTCTTATTGATGAGTTAAAGGATTACTTCCTAGACATTATTTGGTGAAGTTAATACCTAAATGGTAAGGTTTGGTTGCTAATACTAGTTTGCCACAAATGACTTATTGTAGATAAGTGTTCGAAGAGTACGGGAAGTCAAGTTGGACTTGTATTAAAGTGGTTATATCAAGGTATGTAAGACATACTCTATCTAATCTTTGGCATGAACAATGACCCATGGCACTCTCAAGTAAGCTTCCAACATTGTCCTACAACACATGACACATAATAACATCATATGATCTTCGACACTACCAATTGAACTTGTTTTCACTTTTAAGATGTCCGGCTAGTCAAAAAAATGTCCATATACTATTGTTGACTCCGAAATGGTTTAATGAGGTATCCATGATTCTCTACTTCATTTTCATGATATTGATTACCTATTTACATATTTTTCCTATTGAGGTATCATGGTTTCAAGTTCCATAAGGTGTGACCACAAAGTAACCAATCTCAAAGATTGATTGAATTAAGAAATGGAATGTCTTTATTTTAAATTGATGATATGATGTATTGTATTAGTACCACTGATCAGTTGACCATTGTATTATAAAGATTATGTATATATGCTATTCCAGGGGTGGTCCCTGATGTATTGTATTAGTACCACTGATCAGTTGGCCATTGTATGACATATGTTATGTATTGATAAGGAATACGGGAAGTAATGATATGAAAGTATTGTGCAGGTATCCCATCAGCTCTTTTAAGTGTGGTCTACTCATACTGTTTATTCACTGGTATCTGGGTTCTGTTGATCTTTTGTATCTCATCTTGATACTCACTGCCTTACATACTCAGTACATATTTCCGTACTGACGTCCCTCACGGGGGACCTGTATTCACGCCTGCAGGAATAGGTACTTCAGGTCGTACACCTCCGCAGTAAGAGCCAGGATATTCATTTGATAGTGGTGAGCTCCAGTTGTTTTGGGGCATCCCAAGTCGTTTCTATATGTATTTTTGGTATTTGTATAAAAGTCTTTTGTGGGCGGGAGTTTGTCCCGACCCTAACTCAGTTGTGTATCTATGTAGAGGCTTTTGTAGACATATTGTACAACCAGAGGAGTGTTTGGTTGATAGACGTGATGGCTCTGACGACCAATTACTGTTTATATATATATATGCGTGTCTGCTGGGCTGATACAGGTACTGTTTTCTTCTATTTACAACGAAGTGCTGCCCAAATTTCTAATTTTCATAAGTAATGTAAATATGAAAGTATAGGTTATGAACGGGTTCTCCTGGGCCTCCTCGGCTACGGGTGCCAGTCCGCTCTAATGGGATTTGGGGCGTGAAAAGATTCTTCCAGTAAATTTGATGAAGTTGAAAAGGCTGAAGATGTGCCTATACTGGCTCTGGAGGAGTGTGAAGTTACCAATGATTCCCTATTTGCTCTCATGTCAAACACTAAAGATGGAGAAAAAAATGAGGTAACTTTCTATGACATTATGAAAAATTTAGTTAACTACTTCGCTAGAAAGATAAAGAAGCTAACAAATGTGTTGATTGATTCTGTGTGTGAACTGAATGCTGAGAAAAATGCTTTAGAAGAGAAAGTAGAGAATAAGGAGCTTGAATTAATTGCTTTAACTCTCCAGATATCTAAAACAGAGGAACAAATTACTAAATTGAAATCTGAAAATCTGAGTTTAATAAATAGACTGAAGGAAGTGGATTATTTTGATGGTAAAGGGAAGAAAGAAGCCTCAAGGCTTCAAATCGAGATTAAAGAAAAGTTAAAGGATTCTCCAAAGTAGCTTATGGCTGCACTCCATAAAATGAAGAATTAAGGGACCTGGTCCTATAAGGGAAGAACTTAACCAATCACTAGAATATACCACATCTTCTCAAATGCTTTCTAATTTAACTAGCTAGAGTGTCAATAATGGTAAAGGGCTTAGATATCAGTATCAAACCTAATCACTAGGGGTATCAAGGAAAATCTATTCATAATATTAGAAACAGGGTCCAAAAACCTCCATGTACTCATTGTGGAAAAGATGGACACTTGAAGGAAAACTGTCAGTATTGGCTTAGAGCTAGAATGAGCAGTACTGAATACATCCAGCAGGAGAATTATTATCCTAAGGGCTTCTTGTCCTTGAAAATTATGAAGAAAAACTCTCCACCTAGATGGTCCAGGAAAGATTTGATCACACCCTTATCGTCCTTCTGGGAACTCAAACTCAAGTGGGTTCCCAAATCTAAAAATAACTATGTTTGCAGGAAGGAGAAGGGAAATGAAGTCAAAAATTGTTTATAGATTATGGATGTTTAAAGCATATGATTGGAAGGACTGATTGCTTTATCTCTCTGAAGACACTTCAAAGTTTTAGTTTTTTACTGGTTTATTAGTTAATTTTCTGTGTCTGACTCTAAGGGACCTGGTCCCTCATAGTGTGGTGAAACCCCCCATGTTTCAACAAGTGACATTTATTTATCATGTAGAATCCCCACGTAAGAATACAAATTAGGTTGGGAACCATATTTGTGGACCTCAAAAGGTACCTAACACCTTCCTTTTGAGGTAATTTGAACCCTTACCTAAATTTTTGATAATGTAAACTAATTATCTGATTCGTAATTAGCCTAGAATGGTTCCCTAATGCACCTTAATTCTTTAGGTTGTGACTCTTCACTCTTTAAATAATCCAAAAAATAAGCTGTTATGCTGAATCCCGCTTTTCGTGAGAAAAATAAGGCACGATAGAATGACGACTTTGTTGGAGATACTTAGGTTCTAATCATTATGTGTTTGTGTTTTATGTGAGATTCTATTACTTTCTTTGTTTTATTTTTTCATAATCACCTTATCCCTTTCCTCTTTTTGTTGTTTATTTTAATATTTTTAAATGTTAGTCCCTGCTCTTTCCCCTTTTATGTGTGTTTTCATATTTCTCCATGCCTATCCCACCCCATCTTCTCTATTTTGTTAGCTATGTGTTTTAATATTTATTTACTTTTATATTTCTAAGCATGTTATTATATTCTTGCTATATGCTATGTGTTATCGCTTTCCATTAACTGTCATTCTGCTCATATTTTCCTTCATTTGAAACCTCTTTTATTTTTCTTTTACGAATGATTGCGTGGGTACACAAACGTTCTTTCATAAAACACCCATCAGGAAATGCCTTATGGATGGATCGATCATCGGTGCTTCGGCAGTCACAAGCTTTCCACTCCTAAGTTGTTCGCTTGAGGGGACCTTGTCAAAAATCACTCTTATTCTCTAGAGCTTAATCGTATATTTATTTACTAAGGAATATGTATACTAATAAATTTAGAGTGTCTTCATGATATTTATATGCCTATATTGAATATGTTATGTTTGATAACTCATCCTGATCAGTTTGTCCACTACTTATCTTTACTCGCTATTTGAATTTCTCTAAGTCTTAAGTTCCAAACTACGTCTGACCTGATTTTTGTTCTAACAAGATACGTAGGCAATTTTTATAAGGAAGCGGTCTTCCTTTTTTCTTTCTTTTATAAAAAATCCTAGTATTTTAGAATCTAAAACAATCCTTATTATTCAAATAGTTTTCTATCAAATCATATTCTCCTTTTCTTTCACCTTCCCATAATGTCAGAAGAGTGAAAACTCTTCACTTTTGGGAAAATCAAATGATTTTTCACAATCTTTCAAATTTCTCAAATGTTTCAAACTAAATGCCTTAGTTGAGTTATTTTCTTCAAAATTTTCAAAACTTTTCAAATCCTCAATCCTCCAATTTTTTCAAAACAAAATGTCTTTAAACATTCTATCCTATTATTATTTACATGTTCACCCTATCAACATTTAACTACAAACTTAGTACCTAGATCTTACTCAGAGCCTATCTTCTATATTTTGATATCAATTCACTTTTCAAGCATAATTCTAACCGATCCACTCATCCTAAAGTCCTCTTTGACGAGATGACTCATTGTCACACTTTTTGTTTTCATATTGTGTAAACTGACTTTTGTTTTGAATGATTTACTATTTTATTAAAAGGTTGTCTAACATTTGAACAATAACTTAATTAAGGATCTTTAATATGACAAATATGCTCAATATTCGAAAAGATTCTAGTCCTCTTTCTCCTCACCCTAGGTAAAACACTGTGCCTCCTGATCCTCGCCTTACTTACACACCCTCTCAATAATTTCCTTCAACACGTACCACTCTTGAAAGTGAGAGAGTTGATTTATATTCACGTCGACAAAAGGCTTCATGACTTAGAGAAAAGGTTGGATAAGAAACTTCGTTCTAAAGGTATTTACAACTCGAGGTATGAAAAACTATGTGTACATCCAAGGGTTGATTTACCTCCAGGGGATACAAAGTTCCAAAGTTCAACTTGTTTGATGGGCATGGAGATCTAATCACACATCTAAAGGACTATTGTAGAAGACTAGTTGGCGTAGGGCATAATGAGGCTCTTATAATAAGATTTTTTGTTCAAAGTTTGTCAGGAATAGAGCTCACCTAGTTCTCCCAGCAAGATCAACAAATGGCATACTTGGGAAGAAATGGCTCAAGATTTTGTGAGGCAATATTAGTTTAACATCAATACTGGTCCAACAATGTGGGATTTTCTTGAGGTAACGAGAATGACCCATGAATCTTTTGAGGAATATGCAATATGATAGACGTTGAAAGCTTTTATGATACATACTTCCGTACCTAAAGAGGAGCTGGTCCAAATTTTCATCAGGTCATTATATGGAATATACTTTCAAAATACGTTCTTCCTAGGCAGTCACAGTTTTAGAAGTCTAATTTTGATTGGAAAAATATTAGAATATGAAACTCGAGTAAGGATAATTACTGATGTTTTCGCTATTTCAACCACTTTTCAAACACCAAAGAGTCCATCCAAGGAAGTAGAAGAGGATTTATCACCCTCCATACCTCAAACACAAGGCCATCAGAATAATGAGAAGTCATACGATATATTCCCATGATGTGCATATTGAACCTTATGGCTCACATGATTTTCAAAGCAGTTTAATCAGATTTAATCCTACTCTTTCCAAAAAGAGTCTCAAAATGAGGTTTCTCATATACAACCCAACTTTAAACAAGTGCCTTATTCAGTACAAGGTTTTCTTCATCAACCAAAGAGAATAAGGTCTCGTACTTTTACTCCTTTGATTGAGCCCTTGGCAAATATATTTGAAAGGATGAGGGCCTAAGGTATTGTACAAACAGGGAGAGGATGGATTTCTATGCATCCACCCCCTAACTTTAATCTATCTAAAAGTTGTGCTTATCACTAGAATATTCAACGTCATGATATTGAGGAATGTTAGGCACTAAGGTACAAGATTCAGAATCTGATTGAAAAGAAAGGGATAAAAGTACAACGAGGCCCAATAAGCAATATCAATGATCCTGTCACTATAGGTGAAATAATTGTTCAAGGTGATCCAAAAAAAATATTTTCAAGACGTTCGCGAAAGAAGCATAAAACACATCACATGGATTTACATGCAATCCTTTCTTGTTTTTCGTCACCATTCTCCTTTGGTCCGCCTTATGACTAATAATATTTCTCTTTTTTTATCTATTTTTTTGTACTTATGAACTGCGTTTGACCTGACTTCCACTTGGATACGTGGGCAGCCCACTTGGGTTCGGTCTTAATATAATAAAAATTTTCTTTCCCCACTATATCCAATTCATAAACCCCTCTAAATTCTTACACCTCTCAAGTATCAATAGACCCAACTCCTGAGCATATAAAGACAGATTTCAATTAAGGTCACAATATTTAAATGTAGGACAACCATTTCTCTTGAACTAATATTTTCTTTGAGTGAAGCAGACTTCAAAAGCAAGACAGGGGCAAATTTTTGAGAATTCGGGAAAACCTAAAAAATTTCATTAGAAAGTAATATATCAATTCACAACGACGTACAAAAGGTGCCTTTCATTCTAAACTGGGGCAGAAATTTTTGAAGATTCCTAAAAAATTTCACCATGATGGAATACAAGTCCCAACGATTCATGAAGTAGAAACAATGACCAAGGAATCAAATCAAGCAAGGTATGAATCAACATTTCTTTTGACTAATGATTTTTCTTTGAGTGCAAACAATAGGTAGTAAATGCAACAACAAGTTTATGATATCATCAAGAAGACAGAATTACATTCCCAATAGGGGAAAAGACCTAAGTAATTCTAGATTTTAACTTTGACGATACTGAAATTGACATTATATTAACAAACATTGGGTTCCTTGTAAAATCGTAAAAACAATATTAGGTTCCTTGTAAAACCGTAGAAACAACATTGGGTTCCTTGTAGAACCTTAAATGAATAATATTGGATTCCTTGTAACACCCTAAAAACAATATTGGGTTCCTTGTAGAATCTTAAATGAATAATATTGGGTTCCTTGAAAAATCATAAAAACAACATTGGGTTCCTTGTAGAACCTTAAATAAATAACATTTGGTTCCTAGTAAAATCCTAAAAACAACATTTGGTTCCGTATAGAACCTTAAATGAACAAGATTGGGTTCCTTGTAAAACCCTAAAAACAACATTAGGTTCCTTGTAGAACCTTAAATGAATAGTATTGGGTTCCTTGTAAAATCATAAAAACAACATTAGATTCCTTGTAAAATCCTAAAAACAACATCCGGTTCCTTGTCAAATCTTAAATGAATAATATTGGGTTCCTAGTAAAATCCTAAAAACAACATTATGTTCCTTATAAAACCCCCAAAAACAACATAAGGTTTCTTGTAAAACCCTAAAAATAACATTGGGTTCCTTGTAGAGTCTTAAATAAATAACATTAGTGAAACACCCTAGGTTTTGGTCCTTATAAGTTTCCTGGGTTTTGAGATTTCGGACATCATATGACTTGAGGGTACTTTTCATATGATATGATAATGATTCAAAGGCCTCGGTTGTATGTTACTTAGTGTGGTTTTGGTTGGTTTCTATCCAAGATATGAATAGACATCATAGGGGCGTAGGGAGATGGTGCGAGTGATATTGTCCAATTTGTATGTTGCCCAGTGTCTAACCCCTTTGATTCTATATTCGATACGATTTGAGAGAAATAGTCATATGGTATGGGTATGACTTGGGCAAGGGGAGTAGTATGGTGGATAGTGTGTGATGTCTAATATTTTGTCTATGGTATGAGTGTTGGGTACCACTTGTATGTTATGGGTACTGTTTGGGGGGGGGGGGTAGTGATGTTGGATATATTTATGCATTCTAGTGTCACTATTCTATCATTTTAGCCTAATTTTGAGGATGATTCGTATGCTATATGGGTTTATAATGAGATAAATATGTATCAAAATGTTAAATCATATGTTTGCAATGTTCAAAGTGAATTCCAAACAAGTTTGTACTTAATTAAGTCATTTAGAGTTCAACCCAGAAAACTAGTGTTACTAGCTTGAGCTAGGTTCTTGTCTAGTTGGTCTCGTTGGATTCTAGTGTGTTTAATGAGTTCTTTATGGTTTAAATGTATAATTATGAGTATAATAACTTGTTTTTAGTGAGAAAATTTTAAATTTTATTGAGTGTACAGTTGGAACAATAAGTTGAAATTAACAAGAACTAACTAGGCTTAGCTCTTGTTTTGATTCATTGTTATGAGTAGTGTGTTGTGTTTATCTCCTAATTTGTGGTGTGTGATTGTGTAGGAAGCTTTTTGAGATGAATATGATGATATTTTGATGTAGAAAAGGCTTGAAATCCATGGGAAATACACCCCAAGTCAAGGGATGAAAGATTGAAGGACCAACACTTAGCCAAAATTCATAGAGCAACTTCCAGAGGGTCAAGGATATTTGGAGGAGACGCCCCACTTGGAGTAGGGATATGTGTAGGGCACAACTATGCCTGGAGCGGAACTCAACCCAGTGCTCAGCCTCACCTGGAGTGGGGCTATAGCCAGGGTGGCGCCCCCTCCATTCCCGTACTCACAAACTGCTGCAATTCAATTCCAACACGGACTTGGCTTACTCCTACGTTATAAATACATGTTATATCACGTTTTTACATATCTTTGGACATATTTTGGAGATCAAGGGGATGCTACGACTTCATATTTAGGTTTTTATTATTTCAATTTAGTTCATACATATTTTTAGTCATTAATTACCACTTTGTGATTACGATTATGACTATGTATGGCTAAACGCCCTTCTCTGAGGTTAAAGCCAAAGACATGAGTACTATTGTTTTGAATTAAATTTGTTTTACTTTGATTATCATTATTAGTTATGTGTTCATATTTGATTTAACTATTTTAAGGATTCACGATCCTTAAAATATATCAATTGTCTATCTTTTGATCTTGGGAGAGGGAATAGGGGATAGAACATGGAGATGAACAAAGTATGGTTTGTGTTCTTTTATGAAATAAGGAATTTGAATTAGTGTCTAGGACAGGAATGTACTTATATACCTTACTTTATTCACATGTAGGATGATATCTTAAAGAATTTAAGTGGACTATTACATCCCCGCTCAATGATGTAGTTGTAAGGTTCAACTTAGGTAAAGGATTAGAGGCCGGGAGACCATGATCACGCAATTAACCCTACAAATATACAACTAAGATAAGCAAGTTAACGAATGAAATTCAATAACATAGCATGATTGTTCAAAGTGATTTAACCTTGGGTTTTCTCCTATTATTGTTTCAAGATCTTTACTTCACGCATTGTTTACTTTTCTCTAGTTATAAATTACATACTCTCCTTTTAGCTGTGCTTGCATCAATTGAATCTAAATTGAGAACTAAAATATAATTTTTGTTGAATCAAGTCTCTGTAGGATCGATACTTGGCTTTCATTAGGCCACTTTACTACTTAATAAGACCACGTACACTTGCGTGTGTGCTTGGGCGCTGTCAAGTAGTCGTACCCTCATGTGGAATTTTTACAGTTTAAGTTGGGGGTATTCTGGACATTTCCCCTCTTAAACTCTCATGACCCCATGACTTAAATTACTATTAGGACTTTATTTACCCTATTATTCTCAATTCAAAATACTTTAAACACTCTCAAAATCTCTCTCAAGGCTCTTGGTTCAAGAAAAGATAGTGTTTTTTTCAAGGTGGTCAATTAAGGCTTACAAAGGTTGTTTTTCTCCGTCTTCCTTGGTATCTAAGGCATGTTACTCCTCCCTCATTGTTAGTTCAAACCAAATTCATGTTTTAATGAATGGTTTTCATGATTTAAGTATGGGTCTTGTTTGGTATTGAATTATATGTTAGGGGTTTTTGGTTGTAAATAGTTGGATATTATTTTCCCATGTTTTATTTATGGGTTTTCTTATTATGATGTTGGTTTGAACATTGTGGAATGTGTGGTAATGGTAAATAAGTTTAGGGTTACTTTGGATTCCACAAATTGCTTAGTTTTGGTTTTGAAAACTATATGCCCTCAACACGTTTCATAAAATGTCCATGAGAATGGTTTGTTACATAGTTAGACTTTCATTGAAAACTTTGCATTGCATAATATGGTAATGGAACTTAAAGTTGGTTTGGATGGTTTAAATGGTTAAATAGTAAGGCATTGGTGGGCATAACTTTGGTTTAAATAAAAAACCTTGTGTGGTACATGGGAATCCCCAAAGTGATTTTAATAATGGAAACTACGGGGTACATGGGAATCCCTAAGGATTGGCTAATAACATTGCTTGTGAGCTATAGTCGGTATGATGAAACCACTTCATAATGCCTTAATAATGGACTTTTGGAATTAGTGGTTTGGTTATATGCTAAAGGTTTTAAATGGGCAATAATGGTGGGTTGTGATACCTAACCATGAAGGTGTGAGTCCAACGGATGGACACTAGAAACTCATGTTTGCTGACATGAGGGTTGGTCATAGTGCTCATATATGTCACGACCCGAGGCTACCCCTTAGTCATAACACGGTTCTTAGAACCACAAGTGATCCCAAGATAACCCATGTACTGGCATGATACTTGAGCAACTGATTTATAATGTAAATAAAATCTAAATTTGCTGAGTGAAAGCGTACTCATGAGATAACCGATTGAATGTAATATTAATAAAGTTTACAACCAGATAAATCTTAAGAAAGAACGTGAATTACATTTCATGACTCTGACTGACTATCTTTGAAGCCTCTACTATACTGACTGTAGGAGGCTAGGACATGCCTCCAACTACCACAAATCAATACATAAGAATGATAACAATACAATACATGAACTACAACTGTCTGGAGTTCCCAAAATAGGAGAACTCATTACCTGTTGGATGAAAGCTGAGAACTGTCTGACCCTGGTATATGAGCTACATCTGGTACCTACATTATGAAGAAAGTAGCCACAAATGCATATATATGGCAAGTACGTTGGAATGTACTGATTATATGGAGACATGTACTAAATTATGGGAAATATTTAGCACATTTTTTAGAACCGAGGACATAAGTTATTTGCTGAGGCATATATTTAAAACATGTCTATACGTGAAAGCTGTTAGTCATAGTGAGATTTATAAATCATGAGCTAAAAAATATTTTGTAAGTTGGGAAATTGTAAAACATGAATACTGTACGTGAATCTCATATAAAACTAAACATGCTGTATAATTGAACTGAGGATCATGTATGGATACAAAGCATGAAAACATGAGCATGTAAAACTAAGAATGCAAGACCAAGTAAAGCATATACTAAAAGGATCTGAATAATAGAAAAACTAAATAACTGAAAATCTGATTACTTAGTCAAGCAAACCTGAACTGATATAGACTGAATACTGTCTGAAATTGAAACACCTTGGTTTCTGGACCTTAGAAAATTTCCTAAAATTTTGGTCTCTACACCTAATACGACTCATGAATATGAGCCATATATTGGGGTACAAATGGTATAGTCTAGTTGTATGCTGGCCAGTGTTGATTGGTGGGATGAATTTTGGTCACTAAAATAGGTACAACTTATATGGTGCGAGTCGTATGGTTGGATATGGATCATTTGGTTTCTTCACTTAACCTTAGACTTGGTAACTTAGGTTGGATCTGAGTGCGAGTGGCTCACCGTGAACCGTAATCTTAGGTATGATTCTTACCCAAGACTCGTATGGTGGACAATGTTCAATTCTCTTAGGATTCAATTCTGCCAGGGATACGGGTGAAGGTTATCGATCTTATATTTGGATATGACTTGATTTGGATGAGTCATACCTTGGACAGTGTTGGGTCCAAGGGTGAGGCCAAGGGTACAAGTATTGGGTACCACTCGTACAGGGAGGATACAACTGTAGGGGTTAATCATATCCCTATGATGGAATTTTGTGCAATTTAAGTAGGGGCAATCTGGATATTTCTCCACTTATCCTAATAGAGTCCCACGACTAATATTCTTATTGGGAGGTTATTTACCCTATTATTCTATTCATTAACACTTAGAAACGTTTCCTAAATACTCTATAATTCTCTCAATTGCTTTTGGTCAAAAAAGCTAGGGTTTCAACTAGAGGACTAATTTGGGGATCTTATTGGTGGTTTCTCTCTGTTTACTTTGTCAATTAAGTCATGTTCTCTTCCCTCATTGTTAGTTCCAATTAAAGGTATGGTTTTATGTAATGTTTTTATGATTTGAATGTTGTATGATTTTGGGTTTTCAAATATGATTTGGGATTTTTGGTTATAAATGCTTGGTTATGGTTTTCCCATGTTTTAACTATGCTTGTATATACATTAATGGTGGTTTTGGAATAATTGGTTACATGGGAATGTTATTTGGTAAAGGACTTTTGTTTTGGAAATACTATGCCCCCAATGAGTTTGATAAAATGCCTTTAACAATGTTTTCATTATAATAGTTGTTTTCAATGGAACTTATGCATGGTTTAAACTTGGTAATGGAACCCTAAATGGTATGAATGGTTTAAATGTTTTAAATAAATTGGAAAGTCCTTGGTGTCCACGGTTTTGGTTAATTGGAAATCATGTGGGGTACATGGAATCCCCTAAGAAGGATAATACTTGCAACTTATTGTTGGTATGATGATACCACTACTAATAGACTCAGTTAATAATAATGGAATAATAGTTTGGATGGAAAATGGTTTTAATTGGGCTTAAAAGAGGAAGGTGTAGCAAAGCCGTGGAAGGTGGTGGTCTCGGAGAGATGTAAAATGGAAGCTCATATTTCCCGATGTGAGGTTTGGTTCATGTGACCGTGCGCATGATGTCACGCTATATTTTGGGGGATATACTAGTCATCCCAGGTTTTTTTAGCTGGTCGTGCGGCATTACGCACTGGGGCCTTTTCAGAAGAAGGGACTAAGCCCATATAACCCGTAGGTGGTTTAGAACGACAAAGCTATTGTAACGCCTCAAGTCTGTACCCCGAATGCTACACGGTGCTTACAACCTCGAAGGACCATAAGCTAACCCATGACTGATATCTGATGTGAGCACTGAATAATATACTGTAATAAAAATAGAAAATAGGCTGAAATTCCATTATGTTCAAAGTTTGTAAATAATGAATAAGTGTATCAACTGAAATAACAATCTGTAAAATAGGATACTGTCTGAAACTAGTGTAAAAAGCCAGCCTCTAATCTGAAACTGTCTGAAAGTGGAGTTGATGGGACAACCCCCAACTAACTCCATCTACTGAACTACTGCATCTACTTAAAATCTGAAGTAATAGAATATCCTCAAATGATGAGGACTCACTTCTAATTTACTGTTGCTGGCTAAATCTGAATCTATCTATGCGTGGTCGGGAACCTGAGTGTCCGAATCTATGATATGAGACATCATAGCGTAAAGAAAGAGTATGTCTCAGTATGTGGAATGTACTGGTTTGCTAGATAAGGTAAGGTTGAATGCAAGGGTTCATATGCATGAACTATAACTGACTAAATGATAAGGAGTAACTGAACATGAGAATACATGGATAACTAATACTACTGTAAGTACTGAGTATGCAATCTGTGCATATACATATATATATATACTATAACTGAGCTTTTCTGAAGCTAAGTACTGAATTCTAATAACTGAGTAACTGATAATTTGAGTTACTGATACTGGTTGACTATATCTAATAGTTCTGATTCTGTAGAACTGAACTGAGTTCTAGTTTGAAGACTGAGACTGAAACTATGGGAGGTAATCATCTAATTGACATGCCCCAAATAAGATAAGATAACTGAGTTGAGGTCCAATCTGTAACCCCAATTGGAAGGGAGTCAATATTGTGCCACGGGTAAGGACAACTGAAGAGATACCCTCATCTGGCAGGTACTCTAATGAGAATAGTGAAACCCTCAACTGACAGGTTAAAACACCTCATCAACCCTCGACTGGCAGGTTTGATGTCTCAATCTATGCTGGCTACGTAGTTCTAGAATGAAAGGATTGCTTCTAACGATCACACCCTATACTGGCAGGTGATCCCCCATCATTGGGTTCACTTGGTGCTGAATCCTACTCCCAACTAAAAGACACTGAACTGATTATACTGAACTGAAATAAACTGATATTGAGATTACCGAGTTTTTCTGAGATCTTTAACTGATTGAGTTCTACTAAGTTCTGCAACTGACTGAGAGCAGTACTGATCGTGACATGACTGAGACTACTCTGAAACCAACACTGGCTCTAGGTAAACAACTAAATTGTCGAGTATTAAATACCTCCAGGAGTCGATAGCGTGAAAAGTAAAGAATAGCATAATCTTGGATAACATAACATTGCTCACTTGTTCATAATTCATCCATAGAGATATTTTATGAAACACTTGCAGTGCATCTACTTATACATGAATGGGGAATACATGCTATCATATTATAATGGCACTATTTCATTCACTTAGGCATTTTATCAAACACATGGGGTGCATGATTGAGTTATACAATAATAAACACATATAGTTATCATGGCTAGATAAATCAACTTGCAAATTGAAGGGTTTATCATGAATATCATGTAATTCAACACATATAATGACTAATTTCATGAAAGCTTGTAATTTAATCATGAACTAAAACCCTAAAAATAACATGAGCATGAATTCAATTCAATTCAAGCATGGAAGTTCATAATTCAACAATCTTGTAGTTTGAAAATGGATTCGTGGACTCTATGGGTGAAAGGAACCCATAGATGAACACCTAACATACCTTGGAATATTTGTTCTTGAAGGTTCTTAGAGAAATTCTTGAGATTGACCTTGATTTATTGAAGCTAGGGTTTTGTAACTTGAGAGAGAATACTTTCTTTCTTGAGATAAGTGAGCAAATAATAAGATAATTGGCTACTTAGGGCTTTAATTCCGTGTTTAGGCTAATTGGAATGAGGGAAAAAGACCTAAAAGCCCTTGGAAATTAAATCTCAGAATTAACTAAAAAATCTCGATTTTACTCCTTGGCACCATGCGCGCCATCATGCCGTGTCACTGGAAATTGACATCTGAGAATTTGGCCTGTGGCGCAATGCAGCACAATCGCAATCCCTCACTGGAAATTGACAACTAGGAACTGGGACATCGGTGCGATGCGGTGGTATCGTGGAGGCTCACTGGAAATTGACAATTGTGAAAATGAGCCTTGGCACAATGAGGAAATATCATGTAGCAACACTGGAAAGTGACCATTGCCATTTTGGCACAATCCACGATGCTCTACTGTCCTGAATAAAGGTGTTTAGCGATCGAAACTTAAAATAGCCATAACTTCTTACCCGGTTATCATATTTAGGAAAATTTTATATCGTTGGAAAGCTAATTCAATTTTCTATGCAATGGCAGGATATAAACTGAAAAATACTTAGTATTTCATAAATTTTATATTAGATGACTCATGGATTGAGAGTTAAGTTAAGCTTAAGAAATATGAGGTATTACAATATCTCCCCCTTAGGAACATTCATCCTCGAATGAGACTGATTAAGCTGAGACACTGATAGATCGAGTGTACACACTAAACATGCATATATGATACATTGAATACATGACTGAAGCTACTGACAAACTAGGTTTCATACTGAGCATGCATATCTGATGCATGAGTACATGTCTGAACTGATTCATGAATGCATGACTGAATATGTAATGGTAATGGATACCAAGTTTATAATTATATCTGAACATGGAACTAAGTAAAGCTAAGGAAGACTGTTACCTTAAGCTGAATCTAAGTTTGCAGAGAAGAGGTGAGGGTACTTGGTCCGCATATCTGCTTTTGCTTGCCAAGTAACCCCCTCAATGAACTAATTCCGCCAAAGAACTTTGACCAAGGAAACTTCTTTGTTCCTCAGTCTGCAAATCTGATGATTGAGGATTTGGACTAGAACTTCTTCAAAAAAAAGATTGTTTTGAATATTTACATTCTCAAAAGGAACTATGACTGCTGGTTCACCACTGTATTTCTTTAGAAAGGAGACGTGGAATACTGGATGTACTGAAGCTAGATCTGAAGGCAACTCAAGCTCATAAGCTACCTTTCTAAAATGACTGAGAATTTTGTAAGGATCTACATATCGGGGATGAGCTTTCCCTTCTTGTCGAACCTCTTCATCGACTTCATGGGAGAGATTTTTTAGAACACAAAATCACCGATCTCAAACTCCCAATCTTTTTTTCTCACAATTGCATATGATTTCTATCGGCTCTGGGAAGCCCTAATTCTTTATCTGATCAACTGAACCTTCCCTAAGGCATCAACACTAAGTCAGGCCTTACTACTGTGGCCTCACCTACCTTGAACCAACCGATTGGAGATCTGCATCTCCTACCATAGAGAGCTTCAAATGGAGCCATCTAAATACTAGAATGATAGCTGTTATTGTATGCAAACTCAATCAAAGGAAAGTGGTCATCCTAAATACCCTTAAAATTAATAATGCATGCTCTCAGTATATATTCTAGAGTCTGAATGGTCTTTTCTACTTGACCATCTATCTGAGGGTGGAAGGATGTATCGAGATGAACTTAGGTACCAAGACCCTTTTGGAATGATTTCCAGAAATGAGAGGTAAACTGGGTACCTCTATCTGAGATGATAGACACTAGGACTCCATGTAACTTGACCAACTCTCTAATATAGAGTTTGGCATAGTCCTCGATTGAATAAGAGGTATGAACTGCTAAGAAATAGGCTGATTTGGTCATCTTGTCTACAATGACCCAGATAGAATCATGCTGATGACGGGTACAAGGCAAACCCATCACAAAGTCCATGTTCACTTCTTCCCATTTCTATGTGGGAATACTGAACTCCTGTATGGACCCACTAGGCTTCTGGTGCTTAATCTTAACTTACTGACATGTAGAACACTTAGCTACAAATTCTGTAATATCTCTCTTTATCCCATTCCATCAATAGATCTCCCACAAATCATGGTACATCTTATCTTAGTGTCCCTTGGATGAATTGAGTAATGCGTACCATGCGCTTCTGCAAGAATTTGTTGCCTCAGGTCGTTTACTCTTGGGACACATAGTCGACCCTTGCAACATAACACACCATCTCCGCTTGGGAGAAAACCTCTACTTTTTGATCTCTGACCGACTCTTTCAACTTAACTACACTGGGATCTCTATCCCATTTTTCCTTCACCTTAGAAACTAGAGAGGATTCGAAACTGTTCTAAACCCATACACTACCTTCTGCTGAATTGACTAAGTGGACACCTAGTTGGGCAAGATGATAAACTTCCCGAGCTAACTTCTTCTTACCATCCTCAACATAAGAAATACTACCCATAGACAATCTACTGAGATCATTATCCACTACATTGGCCTTGCTCAGATGATAAAGAACACTCATGTTATAGTATTTTAATAACTCTAACCACCTCTCTGATGCAAATTAAAATTTTTCTGAGAAAAGACATACTGAAGGCTTTTGTGATCTGTGAACACATCAACATGCTCCCCATACAAATAGTACCCCCAAATCATTAAGGTAGACACTACAACTGCTAACTTGAGATCATGAGTCAGATAATTCTTCTCATAGGGCTTAAGCTGTCTAGAGGCGTAGGCTATAACCTTACCTTTCTACATGAGAACACAACCCAAACCTACTCTGGAAGTATCAAAGTATACAACAAACCCATCTGAGCCATCTGGTAGAGTCAAAACTGGGGCTGAGGTAAGTCGATTCTTCAACTCCTGAAAACCCTTCTCACAGGAATCTGACTACTGAAACTTGACTTTCTTTTGAGTGAATCTCGACATGGGGGATGCAATAGAAGAAAACCCTTAAACAAACCAATGGTAATAGCCAGCTAAACCCATGAAACTCCTAATATCTTATGGAGAGATAGGTCTAGGCCAATTTCTCACCGTCTCAGTCTTTTGAGGATCAACTCTAATGCCATCATCAGAAATAATATGACCAAAGAATGCTAATGATCTTAGCTAAAATTTGCACTTACTGAATTTGGAGAACAACTGATGAAATCTGAGAGTCTGAAGTACGATTCTAAGGTGATCGGCGTGATTATTATCGCTACGGGAATAGACAAGAATGTCACCGATAAAGACTATAACGAACATGTCCAAGTATTGCTTGAACACTCGGTTTATCAAGTCCATGAAGGTTGATGGGGCATTTGTTAGTCCAAAGGACATGACTAGAAACTCAAAGTGACCATACCAGGTTTGAAAAACTATTTTTGAAATGTCATATTCTCTGACTCTGAGCTGATGATAGCCTGATCTGAGGCCTATCTTAGAAAAGTAACTAGCACCCTGAAGTTGATCAAACAAGTCATCAATTTTGGGAACTGGGAACTTATTCTTGATTGTGACTTTGTTTAACTGACGGTAGTCTATACACATTTTGAGAGAACCATCTTTATTACGAACGAATAAGACTGGCGTGCCCCATGGAGAGATGCTGGGTCAGATGAATCCCTTATCTAGGAGATATTTTAACTATTCTTTTAACTCTTTGAGTTCTGCTGGTGCCATTCTGTATGGTGGAATAGATATGGGCTGAGTATCTGGAAGAAGGTTTATTCCAAAGTCTATTTCCCTAACGAGAGGAACTCCAGGAAGATCTTCGGGAAACACTTCTGAAAATTCATTGACTACAGGAACTAGATCAAGACTGGGAGTCTCTGAACTAGAGTATTTGACTCGCACAAGGTGATAGACACACCCCTTGGATATCATTTTTCTCACTCTAAGGTATGAAATTAACTGACCCTTAAGTGCTGTAGTACTATCCCTTCATTCAAAGATTGGTTCATTTGGAAACTGAAAATGAATGATTTTATTTCTACAGTCAACTGAGGATAGCATGAATGGAGCCAATCCATGTCGAGAATGACATCAAAATCTGTCATCTCTAATTCTATTAGGTCTGCTGAAGTAACTTTTTGAGATGTCATAGCCGGACAGTTCCTGTATACCCATTGGGCTATAATAGATTGATCTACTAAGGTAGAGACTGAGAATGATTCTGTTAAGATTTCTGGTTTGACTTTAAATTCGACTGCTATGTAAGGAGTTACAAAAGATAGAGAAGCTCTTGGATCTAATAAGGCATAAAATAAAAATGGAAGATCTATAACGTACCAGTGACCACATCAGGAGAACTTTCCTGATCTTGTCTGGACTAAAATGCATAGATCCTATTTGGGTGTTGCCCACTAGTGGCACTGGAAGTGGCACCCTGCTGATTTGGGCGACTGGACTGAGCTGGGGGACGATTATACTAACCCTGAGAATATGACTGAGGAAAATCTCTGACTCTGTGGCCTGGCTTGCCACATCTGAAACAAACATCACTACCAGCTCTCCAGACACCCTGATGGTTCTTTCCAAAAGTCTAACAAAGTGGATTTGTTTGAGCACTGCTGACACTACCCTGAGATTTAAATCCTGGTGCCCTATCTTTGTTACCATTTTTGAACTTAGGGACTGGAACACTGGTTGAGGACGGAGCTGGAACTGAAGACATTAGACAAAATTAGGAATGGTTACCGCTCTCTAACTTAGGCTGATTAAAATTAAAGCTACCTATTCTAGCTTTTTTGTTCTACCTATCTCTCTCTCTGATCTTAGCCTTTTCTATCTGCTGAGCATGGACCATGATCTGAGATATGATCATCTCCTTAATTAACATTGCTGTTCTACATTCCTTAACCACACTATCTGATACCCCAGATATGAACTTGCTTATTCTATACCTACCGTCTGCCACTACATGGGGAGATATCTAGCTAACTGAGTAAACTTGAGGGAATACTCTTTCACACTCATACTGCCTTGCCTGAGGTTGATGAACTCTAGCACTTTGGCCTCTCTCATCTCTAAGAGAAAGAATCTATCTAGGAAGGTGGTAGCAAACACTTCCCACTTTATGAGCTCTGTATCTGTGCCCCTGTCTACCTTTTACTTCTTAAACCACGTATGAGCCACATCTTGTAGATGATAAGAGGATAACTCAACACTCCTACTGGAAGTCACTCCCATGATTTCTGTGACTTTCTAAACCTGATTAAGGAACTCCTGTGAATCCTCTTCTGACTTAGATCCTGAGAATAGGGGAGAATTTATTTAGGTGAAGTCTTGAATCCTGGCTACAGTAGTATTGGCCACTGGGTTGGCCGAAACTGCAGCTGGATGTTCATTCTGAGCTGCTATGGAATTGGCTAGAGTAGCAAAATGCAACTCTAAATTATGCATATGAGACATGCTCGTCCAGGGATCTGCCTTAACAGGCTGAGGTGCTGACTAATTTCCAGTTCTTTTTTTCTTAGTCCTTTTGGGATGCATGTTCTATAAATAAAAGAAAGAATTGGATTAGACTGAGAGTTTAACTTGAGCTAATGCTCACCCGCATAACATGAATATGGAGAGAAGGGAAACTGTTCCTAAAACATCTCATAGCCTCCCATCCATAAGTGTGGCGCGCTACACACCTATGCACAAGACTCTACACAATGAGACTTTCAGACTTCCTAGGACTCTATTGAACCTTAGTCTCTGATACCAAGTTTTTAACACCCCGAGTCTATACCCCAGACGCTACATGGTGCTTACGACCCCGAAAGACCACAAGATAACCCATGACTGATATCTGCTGTGAGCACTAAATAATATACAGTAATAAATATGGAAAATAGGCTGAAATGTCATAAGGTTCAAAGTATGTAAATACTGAATAAGTGTATCAACTGAAATAACAATCTGTATAACTAGATACTATCACAAAAACCTCTAATCTGAAACTATTTGAAAGTGGTGTTAATGGGACAATCCCCCAACTAACTCCATCTACTAAATTATTACATCTACTAAAAATATAAAATAATAGAATATTTTTGAATGATGAGGACTCATTGCTAATTTACTGCTGCTGGCTGAATCTGAATGTATCTATGTGCGGTCCTGAACCTGAGCGTCGGAACCTATGATATGAGACATCAGAGCGCAAAGAAAGAGTATGCATCAGTATATGGAATATACTAGTATGCTAGATAAGGTAAGGCTGCATGCAAAGGTTCATATGCATAAACTATAACTGACTGAATGATAAAGAGTAACTGAACATGAGAGTACATGGATAACTGATCCTACTGTAAGTACTGAGTATGCAATCTGTGCATATACATATATATATACTATAACTGAGCTTTTCTGAAGCTAAGTACTAAATTCTGATAACTAAGTAACTGATAATCTGAGTTACTGATACTGATTAACTGTATCTGATAGTCCCGATTCTATAAAACTGAAATGAGTTCTATTCTAAAGACTGAGATTGAAACTGTGGGAGGTAATCATCTATCCAACATGCCCCAAATAAGATAAGATAACTGAGTTGGGGTCCAATCTATAACCCTAATTGGAAGGATGTCAATACCGTGCCATGTGTAAGGACAACTGAAGAGATAACCTCATCTGACAGGTACTCTAATGAGAACGGTGGAACCCTTAACTGACAGGTTAAAACACCTCATCAACCCTTAACTGGTAGGTTTGATGTCTAAACCTACGCTGGCTACGTAGTTATGGAATGCAAAGATTGCTTCTAAGGATCACACCCTCTACTGGCAGGTAATCCCCCATCCCTGGGTTCACTCGGTGCTGAATCCTACTCCTAACTGAAAGACACTGAACTGATTATACTAAATTGTACTGGACTGATATTGAGATTACTGAGTTTTCTAGAGTTCTATAACTGAATGAGTTTTACTGAGTTCTGTAACTGACTGAGAGCAGTACTGATCGTGACATGACTGAGACTATTCTGTAACTGACACTGGCTTTAGGTAAACAGCTAAATTGTTAGGTATTAAATACCTCCAGGACTCGATAGCATGAAAAGTAAAGCAAAGCATAATATTGGATAACATAACATTGCTCACGTGTTTATAATTCATCCATAGAGATAATTTATTAAACACTTGTAGGGAATCTACTCATACATGAATGGGGAGTACATGCTATCATATCATAATGGCACTATTTCATTCACTTAGGCATTTTATCAAACACATGGGGAACATGCTTGAGTTATACAATAATCAACACATATAGTTATCATGGCTACATAAATCAACTTGAAAATTGAAGGGTTTATCACGAAGATCATGTAATTCAACACATATAATGACTAATTTCATGAAAGCTTGTAATTTAATCATGAACTAAAACCCTAACAATAACATGAGCATGAATTCAATTCAATTCAAGTATGGAAGTTCATAGTTCAATAATATTTTACTTTGAAAATGGATTCATGGACTCTATGGGTGAAAGGAATCCATAGATGAACACCTAACATACCTTGGAATATTTGTTCTAGAAGGTTCTTGTAGAAATTCTTGAGATTGACCTTGATTTTTTGAAGCTAGGGTTTTGTATCTTGAGAGAGAATGCTTCCTTTCTTGAGAAAAGTGAGCAACTAATAAGATAATAGGATACTCAGGGCTTTAATACTGTGTTTAGCCTGACTGCAATAAGGGGAAAAAGACCTAAAAGCCCTTGGAAATTAAATCTCAGAATTAACTAAAAAATCCTAATTTTTACCCCTGGCGCGATGCGGTGCTATCGCGCTGTGTCACTGGGAATTGATATCTGAGAATTTGGCCTATGGTGCGATGTAGTATAATCGCGGTCCCTCACTGGAAATTAAAAACTGGGAACTGGGACATCGGCGCGACACTATGGTATTATGAAGGCTCACTGAAAATTGATAATTATTAAAATGAGCCTTGACGTGATGCGCCAATATTGCAGAGTAACACTGGAAAGTGACAATTTTTATTTTGGCATACTCCGTGATGCGCTGCTGGTCTGAATGACGGTGTTTAACGACTGAAACTTAAAATAGCCATAACATCTTACCCAGTTATCGGATTTAGGTCAATTTTATATCGTTGGGAAGCTAATTCAATTTCCAACGCAATGGCAGGCTCTAAATTAAAAAATACTGAGTATTTTAGAAATTGTATATGAGATGACTCATGGATTGAGAGTTAAGTTAAGCATAAGAAATATGGGGTATTACAACTACATAACCTAGGTAAAGGTTTTGATGGCTTGCTAAACTCGATCCCCTTTCCCGACATGGTTATATATGTATATGTATGGTTGTGTGCATATGAGTGGTTTTACTTGGTTTTATAAATTTAATTATCTTATTCTTATCCTGAGTTCATGTCAGCGATCACTCTCTAACCCGTCTTTGGGCGGTTGTATACCCATGCTATATAGGAATCGACCATTCTACTCCTCCTACATAGTGATTGACTTGGGGACAACTGTTGGATTAAAGTGGTGAGATTTTATTTTTTTAAAAGGCTCCATTTCATGTTATGGATATTTTTAGGCATTCTGACTTATTTATGGATAGTGGTTTTGGATATGGTAGGAGGCATGTCCTAACTGGATATTCTTAATCTTTTGGTTAGAAGTTTTATGGTACTGTTATGTGT
Source organism: Capsicum pubescens (assembly GCA_030864215.1). Taxonomy (NCBI): domain Eukaryota; kingdom Viridiplantae; phylum Streptophyta; class Magnoliopsida; order Solanales; family Solanaceae; genus Capsicum; species Capsicum pubescens. Next base: position 150,064,193 of record CM061543.1, on the reverse strand, counting down.
TGGAATAAACGGGATCAGTATTGGTGTCAATCTTAAAATTGACATTGGTATTGGGGCTAATACCGGTTGAATATATTGTTGGTTGTTCTATTGTATTTCATTGTGGTATTAATCATATTATGTTTTGGAACTTATTTGTTTTTGGCCCTTATTTCGATAGTGGTTTCATTTGGTGTGGTTGGACGATTGGTATGGGACGGTTGGACTCGATTAGGTCGATCATGTTTATGATCCTATCTTAGAGTCTTTATGTGAGCTTTTGAACTATTTTGTTATATTCTTGAAAATCAGCCAACTCAGGGCAGGTGAATGGAGGTTGGGTTGGGTAACGGGGGCGGTTCTGATCCCGATTGGACTTGAGGCGCCCATTACGACAAGGCACCCGATCGGGTCATGTCAAGTTGGTATCAGAGCTTTAGTTTTATGGTCAATTGAGAGTCCACAAAGTCGTGTCTGGTAGAGTCTCTTTTAGGGGTGTGTAGCGTGGCACACTCATAAGAGAAAGGCTACAAGGCATTTAGGAATATTTCACTTTCTTGGTATTCTATTTTTAAGCTTGGAGTCAAAATCCTGGAATTCTTCTCTAATCTTTTGTTGATCACTTTTTTGATCATGCCTCAATGATCTGGAATACAAGGAAACTCTTCCATCCCATCTGGGGATAATGTTGATGGGGTACGTCCTACAAGGAAACACTAGTTATTTTATTGAGTTGATCGGATTGGAAGGAATCCAACTGTATGCTATACTTAGAGTTCTACGTCAATGCGGTATTGAACTAAACCTCCCTTTATGGTCACCCATGGCTCCAGCAAAAGTTACTTATGGAAGACAAGTTCCTTGGGCCAGAATTAGGAAACTACAGAAAATGTGGATGAATATACTTTTTGTAGAAATTGGACAAACAACTTAGTGCACCTTAGGGTATTATGCTTGAAAAGTAGAAGGAGGCCCCATAATGAGGCCAAATGGAAAAGGATTCCTAGTCTAGTGGACTATACATGGTGTGTCATGTGGCAAGTAAAATACTACCTCATATGTCTCTCACCACCTACATGTATCGATTGGTAATTCCAGGCTTAGTGGATGACATGATTCCTCCAGATAATGATGATGGTGTTAGGGAAGGCACAAAAGAAGAACCCGCAAACCAATTCGTAAGGAATGAAGATGATTTGGACTACCCAGATTGGCTGATAAATGAGGAAGATTTCATGGATTACCACGTGGAATTTTTTCTACGCCTAGGTGATGATGATGACAACAGCCTTACATAGCCTTAGATCCCCTTTATTTGTTGTATTTTAATATTACCTAAAGAGCCACATGGCCAACCCCATTGTATGCTTTTGCGTCTGTCCATGTACATTACTTTTAAGCTTTCATCGATCTATTTTGATGTAACCTCTTAAACACCGTTGTTTAATAAAAGTCTTGTTAATTCTCAAATCCAAATGTGTTCAAATGGATCGTTTATCATCAAAATGATTGGAACGTAGGCCTACCTCTGGCGAAAAGAGGTTCTATATTAGGATACGTTTCAGATGTCGCCAACTTGGTGTATATATGTGTTACATACTTGTTATATTTTTCAATATCTCCTGAACTAACATGGTCTCCTTTTTCTTTTAATTTCTTTCTTTTTGTTTATTGAACCCCCAAAAAGGAAGTTGATTTGTGTCGACTTGAAAATTGGCGGAATCCTAATGTAACCTTCAGTCCAAAGACAAAATGACTAACAAGGATAAGGCCGCTATGATACCAGGGGATGACTCCGAAAGCTCTCAAAGGCTATCATACACTTAGAACGATGAGGAGATGGCTAACATGGCATAATAAATTGAAGTTTTGAAAGGAGAATTGCGTTAGATGTGGGATCTGACCAAGCTTATAGTGGCTAGCTTTCCTGCTCAATTCCAGGCTCCAAATATTGAATTGCCTCTGTCCACTCCCACTAACTTGACGAATCCATATTCTCATGATCAAGCCCATCTTCTCCTCAACCCACTACCGTGACCGCACCTAAATATTCCCTTTCTACTCAGAACTTCACCATTCTAGTCCATACAACAATGAAAAACATACCTGAGGCACATGTCATTTGTGAGATGCCTGTGCCACAGGTGTATGCTACCGAAGCTCCTAATTTTGCAACATCTGTAGCTGTTAAGGTTCAATAATAGGTTGATCAATATGCAGGATTAGGGAAGGATACCCAATAAAATGAAGAAGGGTCGATAGTAGCTTAGCTCAAAATCCTTAAGAGGGCATTTAGAAACATGCAAGTCACCGGAGGAACTGAAAGCTTGGACTATGTGACTTGTGCATTCATCCAGTCATCAACATACCAGTTGGATACAAACCACCAAAGTTTGATGTGTTTGATGGAAAGGGAGACCCACATACACACCTAAGGGCCTATTCCAACAAGTTGGTCGGCGTAGGAAGAAATGAGGAATTGAGAATGAATCTGTTCATTTAGAGTTTTTAGGAGAGGATTTGACTTGGTACACTCAATAAGACCCCCGTAAATGGAGTGACATGTGGGAAATAACAGAGAACTTCATGAGCCACTTAAGGTTTAACACTGAGATTACCCCAGACATGTTCTTATTGGCTAACATAAAGAAGAAGCCATAGAAATATTTCAAGAATATGTATGGCGTTGGAGGACCGAGGCTGATAGGATCTATCCTTCACTGGACAAAAGTGAGCTCTCTAAGTATTTTATCCAAGCTCAAAAGGGTGTTTGTTTTGATAAGATGATGTCGATGATGGGACAAAAGTTTGTAGAATTAGTCAAGATGGGGGATTTCATAGAAGAAGGCATCAAGTTAGGAAAGATACAGTCTATGGTTGCACTACAAGATGGAAGTAAAGCCATATAGTCTGGTTCCATTGGTGGTAATAAGAAGAAGAAAGAAGATGTCTCAGCAGTCACGCCATACTACCAAACCTGGAAATTCTTCCTACTGTTACCTTAACAACCCCCAAATTATTGTACATGTTCCAGTGTTCAATACTCAACCACATTATAATCCACCTCAAGCTCTAGCATACCAAAATCTACCAAGACCATATGCCCCTGTCCAAGATCCATCTCACCAAATTAGACCAGTTTATGCACCAAGACCATGTCCAAATATTGAAGCCAGAAATACCCGCACCTATACACCAATTGCTGGACCTTTAGCCTAGCTATTTGAAAGATTAAGGGTAGAAGGATTGTTGCATCCAATCAAAGGGAAAATGCTGACCCAACATCTCAAAACATTAATGTAAACAAGAGATGTGCTTATCATCAGGAGTCTAGAGGCATGCCATGGAAGACTGTTAAGGTTTGAAGAATTAAATTGAGTCTCTAATTAGGAATGGAGTAATCAAATACACAGTTCCAAATATGAATAATAACCCCCTACCAAATCATGGAAATCGAGAAGTTAATATGATTACTCTAGAAGAAGAATATGACTTAGAAAAAGCTATTATGCCCATATGGATCACAAAAGAAGTTGCCACTACATCTCCAGCACAACCTTTTATCATAATTCAGTTGGGAAAACCTCTAACTATTTAGACTTATCTTCCACGAGTCATAGTGACCACTATAGCCACTGGGAGGCCCAATTATAACACTAAAGAAGTCCCATGGTATTATCAAGCTTAAGCCAAGGGCAAAACAATAGACACTGCTGCGACTCAGGGGATAAAAAGGTCAGGAAGATGTTACGCTCCTGAAGATCTGAATTGAGGAGTTTTCGGGAAAGAGCAAAACCTAAAAAGGAATATTACTGATGCTGAGGTAGCAGAATTTTGGAAAAAGATGCAACCCAAGGATTATTTAGTCAAAGAACTGCTAAAGAAGACACCGACCCACATATCCATTATGTCCTTGATTATGAGTTCTGAAGCCCATATAAATGCTTTGATGGAAGTGTTATGTGGGGTTAACATACCGAAGGAGACCAGTAATGAGACTTTGGTTGCAGTAATCGAGCAAATGGTAGAAGTAAATAAGGTCTCTTTCCATGATGAAGATCTACCGTTAGAAGGTTCTGGTCACAATAAATCACTTTATATCGTAGTTAGATATCATGACAATATCATGAATAGAGTTTTGATCGATGGCGGTTCGGGTTGTAACATTTGTCTATTCTCTAATATAAGATTTTTGGGTGTAAACATAGACGATATAAAAGAGTGTCTCTTGAAGGTCAGAGCCTTTGATCGATCACAAAGGAGTGTTATCAAGGAAATCTACCTGACATTGCAGATGGGACCAACTAAATTTCCCATCTCATTTCAAGTGATGAATGTATCTTCTAGTTACAATCTGTTACTGGGAAGGCTATGGGTCTATATGGAAAGAGTTGTTCCTTCCTCTCCCCATCAGTGTGTAAAGTGTGAGTGGGGTTGCATAGAAGTTACTATCCATAGGTGGTCAATCATCCCATGTATTTTTTCAATTCAGTTCCAGTCACCGAGGAGTTAGATGGGGCCATTTTCTATACTCCAGAGATCATAAAAGTTACAAATACTAATGAGAAGATAGATCTAGTTGAAGTAAAAATATCAAGTACTGCAAAAATAGTTGTGTTAGACATGCTGAACTATGGGTATCAACCTAATAGAGGACGAGGACCAAAAGCCGATGGTATAAGTTAGCCAATCCAGTTGAAGCATCAGAAAGGTACAACAGGGCTTGGATATAATCCTATTTCTAGAGAAGCCTGCAGTAAAGGATGTTGAGTGATAATATTCATGCCATCCAAGTCCCAGCATCAGAGCAAGTAGTTGATGAAAACGTCATAGAGGGAATAGGAAATTTGTTTGTGGCCGTGATCGAAAGAGAACCAGAGATGGATTTTAAGAAGCTTACCATCCGTGATGCTGAGCCTGGAGAAGTCTTGAAGAATTATACCATCAGCCCATCCTTATTTCGACAAGAGTCTTGGTAGTGTGGAATTGTAGTCTCATTTGAATTTATTTTGTTTTGCATGATCAATTATGGCTGGAATCATGTCGAAGCTCTTTTTGCTACTCACCTCTTGCCAAAGCCTAGTGCTTTTTATTAATAAAAGTCCTTATTTTCAAAACTCATTTTCCAATTTTCTATATCTATTTACTTTACTCACTTTTTATACTTTTCAGTGCAAATATTAACAAAAATCCTCGTTCCATGATTATGACTTATAATGAATCTGGTGAGCAAAATACAAGCAATGAGCAAGATTATGAGGAGTACGATGAAAGCACGATGCCTGAAAACCTACCACAGGAGATCGAGCAACTTAAGAGTCATAAGAAGACTAATATGGATGAAAACTAAAGTCATAAATTTGGGTAATGGAGAAACGGAGAAGGAAACTCGAGTCAGCATGAACTTGGAGGTTGAAAGAAAGCAAGAATTGATAAGACTGCTCAAAAAATACATCATTGTGTTTGCTTGGTATTACGATGACATGCTTGGTTTGAGACCTAACATTTTCTCACATCGACTACTAATCAAACCTGCATGTCCACCGGTGAAGCAAAAGATGAGGAAATTCAAACTCAATTTGAGTTTAAGAATCAAAGAGGAGGTGACCACATAGATAAAAGCTAATGTCGTGAGGGTCATGAATTACCCCACATGGTTGGCCAATATTGTGCCAGTGCCAAAGAAGTATGGGAAGATAAAAATATTCGTAGATTATCGGGATCTCAACATGGCTAGCCCAAAAGATGATTTTTCTATCCCAAATATTCACATTCTCATTGATAACTGTGAGAAACACAAGTTGCAGTCATTTGTCGATTGTTTTGTGGGATATCATCAAATATTTATGGATGAGAATAATGTAAAAAAGACAACCTTTATCAATCTGTGAGGAGTATATTGCTACAGGGTAATGCCATTTGGACTCAAGAATGCCGGTTCAACTTAAATGAGGGCCATGACTACTTTTTTTCATGATATGATTCACAAAGAGATCGAGGTGTATGTGCATGATATTGTTATCAAGTCTTAAAAGAGTTAAGAACTCCTGGATGATTTACGAAAGTTTTTTGAAAGGCTGCGAAGGTACGACCTAAAGTTTAATCTGGCCAAATGCACCTTTGGAGTTCCGACGGGAAAGTTATTGGGATTTATTATTAGTAGGAGAGGTATAGTGTTGGATTCGTCCATGATAAAGGAGATCCAAGAATTAACACCCCCTAAGACCAAAAAAGACATAATGAGATTCTTAGGATGACCTCATTTACATTAGTTGGTTCATAGTCCAATCCATTATATTTTGTGAACCAATATTTAAGTTATTGAAGAAAGATACCGCCACTGAATGGACTAAAAAATGTCAGAAGGCTTTTGAAAAAATCAAGGAGTACGTGTCCAACCCACCAGTATTGGTTCCACAAGATCCGGGAAAACCATTGTTGTTATATTATCTGTTATGGATAATGCATTTGGATATGTTTTAGGGAAACATGATGATACAGAGAGTCCATTTACTACCTGAGTAAGAAGTTCACAATGTTTGAAGTAAGGTATACATTGTTGGAGAGGACCTGTTGCATGTTGACCTAGGTTGCACAAATATTGAGGCACTACCTATCTGTGTATACCACGTACTTGATCTCAAGATTAGATCCACTCAAGTACATCTTTTAGAAACCAATATCTACTGGAAAATTACCGAAATAGGATATTTTGTTGAGCAGGTTTGATATTGTGTACGTGATACAAAAAGTCGTTAAAGGCCAAGCTTTAGGTGATCACCTAGAAGAGAATCCAGTGGATCAACATTACAAGCCACTGAAGATCTAATTTCCTGATGAAGATGTGTTATTCGCAGAAGAAGACATCTCAGAGCCGTTTGATGGATGAAGAATGTTTTTTGATGGAGCATCAAACTTTAAAGAAGTCAGAATTGGAGTAGTTCTAGTTTTAGAAATAGGCCACATTATTCGATCTTAGCAAAAAACAAGTTTTCTTGAACAAATAACATGGAAGAATATGAGGCTAGCATTCAAGGACTTAGGATGACCGTAGATAGAAACTTCAAAGAGCTTTTGGTGATAGTAGATTTAGATTTGTTGATTCATCAGGTGCAAGGAGAATGGACTACGAATAATGTCAAAATCCTTCCTTACGTGCAATGTGTTAAGGAGCTGAGTAAAAGGTTCTCGAATATTGAGTTTAAACATGTCCCCCAAATTCAAAATTAGTTTGCCGATGCCCAAGCGAAACTATCTTCAATGATTTAACATCTGAATAAGAATTACGTCGATCCCATCAAGGTGGAGATACACGATCAGCATGCATACTATTTCCATGTAGAAGAAGAACCAGATGGAAAACATGGTACCATGACATCAAGAGGTTACTCGAAGTAGGAGAATATCCAGAGAGAGCTACTAGCAAGCAGAAGAGGACTTAAAAAATGATAGATAGTCACTTCTTTCTAAACAAGGAAATCCTGTATTGGAGGACTTAGACTTGGAATTGTTATGATGCCTTGAAAACCAAAAGATTGTTCCAGGAGATACATGCAGGAACTTGTGGACCTCACATGAATGGTTTCATGCTTTCAAATAAGATTTTGAGAGCTGGATACTTTTGGATGACCATGGAAAAGGATAGCATCTGTTACGTGCAGAAATGTCACCAATGTCAAGTTCATGGGGATTTTATACGTATTCTGCCAAATAAACTCAATGTGATGGGTTCCCTTGGCCGTTTGCTGCATGGGGCATGGAAGTTATTGGGCCCACAGAGCCTTCTGTGTCCAATGGACATCATTTCATCCTGGTGAAGCTTCAACACATAAGGCCATAACCAATAAGGTGGTAGCAGATTTCGTTCGTAATAACTTAGTCTGTTAGTTTGGAATTCTAGAATCAATCATAACAGATAATGGATCCAATCTCAATAGTGACTTAATGAGAGAGATTTGTGAAAGGGGTAAGATCTCTTATATAAACTCCATGGCATATCGACCGCAAATAAATAGAGTAGTTAAAGCTGCAAATATGAATATCAAGAGAATCTTGAGGAAGATTATGGACCGCAATAGGGAATGGCATGAGAATCTACCATATGCTTTACTTGTCTATCGCGCCACAATCAGAACATCCTATAGGTCAACTCCCTACATATTAGTTTATGGGTGGAAGCAGTGATACCTGTAGAAGTGGAGATACCTTCACTGAGAATCATCCAGGAGGTTGGTCTAGATGATGCTGAATGAATTCCAGGATCGAATAGTTGATGCTCATTGACAAGATGATATTAGATGTAGTCTGTCATGGTAAACTCTATAAAAATAGGATGATCAAGGATTTCAACAAGAAAGTCAAGCCTCGTCGATTCATATCAGGACAATTGGTATTGAAGAAGATATTCCCTCACCAAGATGAAGCCAAAGAGAAATTTGTACCAAATTGGAAAGGTTCATACATAGTTCATCGAGTACTCTCAGGAGGGGCGATAATCCTTGCAGAGATGGACGATACATTAACCACGAAGCCGATCATATCAAACGCCATCAAGAAGTACTAAATTTGAAGACATTAGGACTAGTTGGTTCTTCTTTGTATTTTGCAGTTTCTCTTATATAACAGAACTACGTATTAGCGTGACTTCCCATGGCGGGATACGAAGGCAGCCCACATAGGGTTCAGTTTCCTTTAGAAAAAACAAAAAACATATCATTTCATGTATGCAGAACTACGCTCGACCTGACTTCCCATAGTGGGATACATAGGCAATACTTATCGGATTTGGTCCCTTTATATTTTATTCTTTTATTGTTCTAAACTACGGTCTGACCTGATTTCACTAGATATGTAGGCAGCCTGACTCAGGCTTGGTCATTGCATTCCATGTTTTTATTTCTCGCATTTTATTTAGACTGCTTCATGACCCGATATCACTTGGATACATAGGTAGTCTGAGTCAGACTTGATCATTGCATTTCTTATGTCTTTCTCTACCTTCGAACTACGTATGGACCAGGTTCCTATTTCAAGGATACGTAGGCAACCTAAAAGGTTTGGTCTTACCTTTAGGAAAGTCCCTTTTTGCTTATAGTATTGCCCCGGAATATAAGCAATCTAACCGCCAGAATCATCATAGCATTGATAAACACAGAGCATATCCACCCAAAGGATAAAGCTGCATAGGTCATGATCAACAAATGAAAGCTTAACGGATTTCCAAACATGTCATATTCTAGAATTGATAGAGGATTACAATATATACTTAATATACGTAATATATTTGCGAATATATATATATTTTTCAAAATACTTTCCTGCTCTCCCACCTACAAGATTCAAGATTTGGGAATGATCAAGTAGCCGAGGAAGCGTTGGAGAATTTCCTAAACAAATCCAGGATCCCCAAGTCAACACAAATCAACACCCCCTCCCAACTAAGAATTTTATTTGAGCTCAGAAAATAGTAATTGGAAGACGACATCATGTCAAGATTTGGGACAGGATCAGAGGCAGTAGGCATCTTATCACTACGACATGAGACAAATATTCTTCCCTTACTTTATTATCTTTACATACATTTATACTAATCGTCACCAGCTTTAAGAATTTTATTTGAATTCTTTTGCAGGTACATCCAAGATCCAGATAAAAGACTAAAAATAGAGGGCCCTCATAGGAAAATTAAGCTATTTTACTTCTTTCAATAAACTCTACCAATCGGAGCCAACCACCTGACTGTGTCAAATAACTTTGCCAATTGAAGAACCATTGTCTAATTTCGTCGAATAAACTCTGCCAATTAGAGAGTGTTGTTCAATTTCAACAAAGTCAAGCTTCCACGTTCTGAGGACTGTACATAGGCAAACAAAGCCAAGCTTCCGCATTTCAAGAACTGTACATTAGGAAACGAGGTCGAATTCATATTTTAAAAATTATAAATAAGCAAACAAAGCAACCCTCTGCAATATAGGAGGATACGAATGTGCAATACGACTCTTCTCCATATCAAAAGTTGTGCACCAGCAAGGGGGGCGCCCCACCAAACTGTGGCAAACTATCGGAGGCTTTTTATATTCTAGTCATTTCCCTGCTGATCGGAGACCTCCACAAATAAAAATAATACTAGTTTGAATATTTGAACTCTATTCTTTACATTACAATTTACATTTTTTTTAACAATAGGTACTTTTCACCTTTTGACCTGTTGTGTAGGACAATACACTACAATGTGGAACTACCCTCTTAGTAGCAAATCGGGGGAAACTAATGAAATGTCAAGCACCCTTAGCTGCGTCAAGGATTTTGACGAAGAAACTCAACTCAACTTGACTCAAGTTTCCATCTTCATAATTTTTAGTGTCATCGCCCAGTGTCGTCTTTACCCGACACTAGGACAATCTTTGAAAATCCAATCCCTTTCCTCTCAAAATCCTCAGCAAATATTACTATCCAATGTCTCCCCATTCTCAGCTATCCTAAACAACCTTTTCAGGGACAAGTGAACCCGTATCCATTCCATTTTGTGCAAAAATCTTCGTAATCACCTTTGAAGGAACCCCGATCACCATAATTATAAATTGTGGACAATTTTGAGAATGATCAAAATTTGCATTGATTTGAACTAAAAATGACCTGATTTAATATGAAACCCGAGATATGTAGGCAACTAAAAAATTAGAGTTCATTATCTTTCAAAATTTCTTATCTGAGACAAAATTAATTACGTCAACGTGATTGCCCAAATATTTTTGCACTAATCTTCAGTCAGTTAGGGGTAACTATTGACGCCCAATTTTGGTTTGCTCTATTCCTCAAATTATTTTGGCAATGCTTCTTAGCCCTAATAATTTTTCAAAATAAATTCGTATTTTTTAAAAAGAATAGAAAAAGGGGGAATTTATTTTCCTATCATATGGTAAAACATTTTATTAAAAATAAATAATTATTTTAACATTAAAATTTTAAAAATATCTTTTGATAATTGCATTCACATTTTTTTTTCTAATTTTATTTTTTTAGAGTATATATTGTGACTATACCTAGTTTTATAATGTATGTGTCCTTATTACATGCATATGTGTATATGTTATTATAATCTTATATATAATTATTAACCTAATCTCATACATCTAGGTATTTCAATTATGTACTTATTATATATATTTTGCTAATATTATAAATTATAAATTATTAAATCAGATGCATGTACTAAATTATTTATATAATTTGTATGCATTGTACCAAAGTAATTTTACGGTAATAGGAAGCATCGGTAAAACTAATTTCAGTAGAAAAGGAATATTCGGGACAATATAACTCAATTTCAATCTAATTGCTCAAGCCTAACTATTTTTCATAAATTTCAGTCAAAGAAGTCCAAAATGGTCAAAAACTTTGATAAATTCCCGCATCATATGAACCAATCCTACACAGTCACATTAGTAATAAACACAAAATCCACCCAAAAATGCATAATAATTTGATTCATTGATTTCTTTCTAATTTGAGGATCCTAAAATTTCCAATTATACATATATATATATAAAATTTATTATTATTAGAATTATTTTTTATTTTTTTATTATTTTTAAATTAAATCTGAACCGTCCGATCAAATGATTGGACGGTTCAAATTTTAGTCAACAAAAGTAGCCCCAAAATACGGCTTTAAGGAACGTCTCTTCTCTTTCACTATCTTCCTTGCCTAAAGCCCTTAACAGACCCCTACCTAGACAAAATTCAACCACTCTCCGATGCAACCCATCTCCCCCCCACACCAAAAATCTACAGAACAATGATATCAATCAAATGAAACCCTCTAAGTCAAAAACCAGACCCTATCCCTGCAAAATCTCCTTAAATCCGATGGAATGCAAGCTATACAATCTCTTTACATCTGATGTATTGAGCCTTCATGGTTGACTTCAGACTCATGGTTTCTTGTTTTTTGCCCAAAATCCAATCCAAGTCAGAACCATCAATCAAATTCAGATTATGGGGGATATGTTTTTATCTCCTTTCACCTTTGTCAAATCTGAAAGGGTTAGGTTTTGAAATTCAAAAATTAATTATTTTTTGTCTATAAATAGCTGCATCCAATTGCGTTGAAGTGGTGAAGGAAAAAGAAGAGAAAAAGGAAGAAAAAAGTAAAGAAAAAGTAGGGGAAAAAAGTAAAAAAAAGAATTGGAAAGACAAGGCAAAAAGAGGTGAAAAAGGTTCTGAGAGTTGGGAATTTGAGTGAAAACAAGACAGTTGAGAATGAAAAGAAAAACGAAAATTTGTTGGGAAAATAAATTGTTGAAATTTGAAAAGGGGAGTGGATTTTTGGAGGAGTTAAAAATCAAAAGGCGCGAACCACAAAAATTATAGATTGTTGTTTCTTGTTTTGTTCTAAAGCCGATCTTTCAGCGTTGAATTTGGGGATGAATTTTGACATTGAAGCCTCACGTTTTCTGCTTGACAAAAGGTGAGGACTCGCCTCCTATCACTTCAAGTTTATTTTCTTTTTTTCTTCATACATTATGATTCTGTGAATACGGGATCCAATTTGATCGTAAATTAGTATTGTTATCGTTATTTGGATGTTACAGATGAGAGCGTGATTATAATTTTTTAGTTATTTGGTGTGTCTCTAAGTTTGTGAGCATGTCATATAGTTTATATTTTATCAAATTTCACATTGATGTGGTTGAAAAAATGAGTTTTGATCAAACTCTAAGTTGCTATTAATCTCAAAGATTAGTCTGAGTGTGGTTGTTTATCAATTTTAAGTTGTTAACTGTGAAACTGGTTTTGGATATGGGGGTTTTAATGTTGATTCCGCCAGTTCTGAAAATTGGATGTAAATGTAAATTTAGAGCTTCGTTACTTTTGATTATGGAAATTGAGTTATATATGTGATTTTCTTGCTCTCTCATTTGGTTATGATGTTATTGTTGGAAGAAAGAAGTTCACGAATTTAGTTTCATTGTAAAAATTATTTTTTCTTTCTTTTCTAAATAAAGTAGTGTTTAGAAGCTGCGAAATTGCTAAATTAGCCTCCCTGTGATTTCACCGCAGCTTTTCCCTATGAGTTAATGTTGATGTCGTTGTTTGTTTCTTTAGAAATATGGCTCAATGATATGACTTCTACTTTACGTTTAAATATGCACGATTTCTAAACTTACCCTATTCTTTTCACTTTTTAGTGCAATTATGTGAAGTTGTGAAGTCATGTTGTTTATCAATTTGTTGCTCTTCATACGAATTTATGTACGTCCCATCAGTGTGTCGAATTAAGCATATATCGAAGAATTCATCTCTTCTTGAAATACTCATCGTATGAGATATGAAGTTGTGACCAGATTTCATTAATAGGAAGGGACCGCCGTGAGCATAAGTTAGAAGTGAATGCCATCGAGCATAAAATTCAACTCCAAAGTGTGAATTTTAGTCTATCTCTCTCTCTGTTTACGTAACCTCTTTTCTATTTACTTGGATAAAGGGTCTTGTAAAGGCTAACTAAATGTTTCCAAGGATTTACTTTCCATTTACAATCTCATAGATTCTAATTTGGTATATTTTGAATAAAACCATCAGCTTGTTTATAGTCTAAATTCCTATAAAAATAAAATAAAAATCAGAAACTAGCTCCTTTCCTTGCATATTTAATGATTCATGTCAAGTACGGATGCGCGCATTGACTGGGAGTTTAATAAATAATTGGGAAACTTTTCTTTAGTTTGTTTATTGGAGTGTTGCCAAAAATCAGTTGTTATGTTTTTTTGTGTTTCTCTTGAAATCTATCAAAGAGATATTGAATGGCATCAAGCTTTAGTTTGAGGATGAAACAATTTTTGATAATTTCATTCGTGCTTGTTTTCATTTATCAGCAACCATGAAATATCATTCTCTTTCCATATGGATTACGTGAAGTAAAATTTCAAACTAGTCAATAAATAGTGAAATATTTGCAAATCTTATAGAAAATGAACTTGAGCTTTAATTTTGTATAGCTTGAACTAATCTTTATACAAGTTTTCTTTAGAACTGTTGAGTTATTATTTGTCACCATTTATGAACAAGGTGCTTTATATAGTTTCTAGTCAAAACAAACGTGAGAGCTATACTTAAACAACATATTGGTGACTTATTATTCATGACACTTTGTGAATGTGGCAGTTCTCCTTGAGTATTATTCTATCTCTGCTCTATAGTATCTTTGGGTCTCTGATTTTTTTTTCTTTTACATGTACACTCGGGAGTTGGGGTTTCAATGGAAACTCATCTTGACTCAAAATTGGGTCAACGACTATAGGATCACAGTGCTCGGGGTCTGAATCGCTAGAAGACGATTTTCGATAGGAAATCTGTACTATCGAGTTTTCTAATTTCCTCGTTACTTCATTATTCACATTTATTTTATGAACTTTGTATCACTTTAAACATGTATTTGGTGTGGTTAGGTTAACTTTACTTTGTCTAGTTTTGTTAACATTTTTAATCACCTCGAATTGATTTATTTGGCCAATCTTGTCCATTTGACCTTATTAATATAATAATGATATAATGGTTAACAACTCATTTAGAATAAGCCTTTTAAAATAAAAGAAGCATATTTTAATCTTTATGTACAATTCCAATATTAGGAGAATAAATCTTTGAAAAGGGTTAAAATAGTTTGCCATTTTTTAGTTATCAACGGGTTCTTTTTATCATCTAAATCAAATGTTTTAAATGAGTTGCTAAATGATTTTAATCAAGTATTTCGCAAGTAACCTACTCATCAAAAATGCATTTTTATAATCTAAGTGCTTATAATATTTCATATTTGTTCCTAACTTTACTTCAAATTTTCAGATTTTGAAAGTCCCCCAAAACACAAGGTACATACAAACACATACTATCAAATACGAAATATTGCTACTTTCATTTATTTATTTTCTTAAAATAAAATTATTATTATTATTAATATTGTTATTATTATTATTATTTTAAATATTATTGTTATTATTAGGATCCTTATCTATACTTTGTTCCAACTATTAGTTGTATGTGTACTCTTTTGTAACCTTTATCAATTTTTGCCTATTTCTTTAAATTATTTGAAAATAATTGAACTATAATATGATTCCTCATATTTTATGAATACACAAGTCTATTTTATTCAAAATTAATACGTTTATATATCTTGATACATCTTTGTTTATGCAAGAAACGTATTTGTATAAATTTACTTTCGAAATAAATATATTTTAATTTGTTGAAGACGTACATGATAACCTACTAATAGGATGATTCTTTTACATTTGCTTTTTAGGTTATATTTGCCTTTATGTCATAAGTGATTCTTTATAAACTTAACTTTACATGTCATTAGACTTTATATTCTAATAGAATTATAAACCTTTAAATTTTTAGTACGTATCCACTAATGATAAATTTTCTCCTTTCATTTTCGTATCTCTTTGAAACATGCATGTGTAATTTAATAATAAATTAAGTTACTTTTCGTATATCGTGAGTATGTTCTTGCATACCTTGTGTTTTCTTTAAATATAATATGTCTATGTGTAGTTACCAACATTTCAACAAATAAAAAAGTAAATATTTCTCAAATGTTTTCCTAAACTTAGTTTAAGGACTATCCTCAGATAGGTTTTGAGGGGTGACTAACACCTTCCCCTCGAGTAACCAAAACCCTTACTCAAAATCTCAAAATATTTTTGATGGATCAAAACAGAGTTTTATATAAAAATGGTTTTTCCTAATTTCCTAAAAGGTTAGGTGGAAACTCTAAAAATGAATTTTCAAACCTGAGTGTCACGACATTAGCCACCACATGTTGTGAGTTATTTTGAACGGTTCGAAATAGGGTGCGATAGAATGGCCACTCTACTAGGGACTTTAATGAACTTAGGTTTTAACCTTAACACTCTTAGTTTAGTATTTTCATGTTTGTATTGTATTATTTTCTTTACATGTATTTATATCATGCTTTGTATAAAAGGACGCAAGCCAAATTCAAAATTGCGTTCCTTATTTATTTGAACAACACTACTTGTTATTGCTTTATCACTTGTATTTTTCTATCGAGTCTTTGTTTGTACACAATTCACACACTATGATTCATACGGAGGGGTGGGGGTGGGGGTGTCATACACTCCCCTAAACCTTCTTTGGATTCTTTAGTTTCTGAGTCGGTACAATATTCGCCTTCCCGCAGCTATTTAGTCTTATTCTCAAATATTTAGTAAAAAATCCTTACTCTAGAAATAGGTCATATAGCATACACCTTAGGAGAGACAGTCCAAGGCATTGTTATCACAATTAGGAAACCACCCTTTTGTCAAAGTTTACAAACCTATCGACATACTTTTGTGTGAAGATTGGTGTGAACGGTCCAAACTAAAACACATAATGGATTTTAGATAAATGACTTATCATATATTTTACCATTTATTTCACATGAATACCAACCAAACCATACCAAACATCCTAATGATTGCCTCAGTTCCCTAAAGCTTACAAAACTAGTGGCAAAACATTCGGGTCATGCATGGATCTGAAGTTAGAGAACACTTAAGCTCTTTGGTTTCCCTCATGGATATTCAACCAACGAAGTGCTCTTGACGCTATTATTTGAGTTATGGTATCCTTCCACCGTGACATTTTAGTTTACGGATTTCGAAATCACCCCAACTTTGGAAGTCATCAGCAGCCTCACAGATTTGCCTCTTGAAGGTAGAATATCATTGGCCCCATCATCTATGACCGGTAATGGTTTTCTTTCATTCTTTAGGCTTAATAGAAGACCATGCACCAAGGAGCATCCGATATGGTTGGTTTAACATGGTCTACCTACTTAAAGAATTTGGATATCATTGAGCTATAACCATCACCAAGAGGACTTTACTTGTAGAAGATAAAGGTGGGACTTTACTTTATGGATTATGGTTTTCCCTAGAAGAAGGGGCCACATCAATGTTAACTTGATGCCTTTGGTCTTCACTATGTTCACCGGTTTTGAGAAATATATGTTAATGCCCATGCTACTGGCAGATTTATTTCGAGCTTTGTCTGCTTTCTCGAGGGGGGATAATTTCTTTGGTGGATACAAATTGTTGCTTCAAGTTTGAGCCATGGAACATTTCTATTAAAGCGTGCCAATTGAAGGCAACTCAGAGGATGTCCCCAACATGATACAAAGTCATGAGTAGAGATTGAGATTTCTTGAGGCACCGCTAGGACTAGAAGAATGACGGGCTTATCTGACGTACCTCATAGGAGATGCCATCCGATGAAAGCTTCCTTGGATCACAGGAAGAGCACTTATAAGGAGGTACACTAGTTATTTTATTGAGTTAATCAGGTTGGAAGGAATCCAACTGTACGCTCCACTTAGAGTTCTACGTCAATTCGACATTGAACTGAGTATCCATTTATGGTCACCCATGGCTCTAGCAGAAGTTACTTATGGAAGACAAGTGCCATAGACCAGAATTAGGAAACTGCAAGAAATATGGATGAAAATACTTTCAGCAGAAATTGGACAAACAACTTGGTGTACCTCAGGGTATTACACATGGAAACTAAAAGGAGACCTTATAATGCGACCAAGATGGGAAAAGATTCCTGGGCTGGTGGACTATGACATGGTGTGTCAGGTGGGAAGTGAAATACTACTTCACATGTATCTCATCACCTCCATGTATCGACAGGTAATTCCAGGATCAGTGGATGACATGATTCCTCTAGACGATGATGATGTTCTTAGGGGAGGCATAAAAGAGGAACCCATAAACCAATCCGTGAGGAATGAAGATGATCCACATAACCTAGATTGGCTAATAAAAGTGGAAGATTTCATGGATTACCACTTGGAATTTTTTCTAGGCCTAGGTGATGATGATGACGACGGCCCTACATGGTGTTAGATCCCCTTTCTTTGTTGTATTTTTACATCCCCTAAAGAGTTGCATGGCCATCCCCATTATATGCTCTTGCGTCCATCCATGTACTTTACTTTTAAGATTTCGTTGATCTATTTTGATGTAATAACTTAAAGCTTGTTGTCTAATAAAAGTCTTGTTAATTCTCAAATCCAAATATGCTTAAATGGACCATTTATCTTCAAACTGATTGCAACGTAGGCCTACCTCGGGCGAAAAGAGGTTCTATATTAGGATATATTTTGGATATCGCCAACTTGGTGTATATATGTGTTACATACTTGTTATTTTTCAATATCTCCCAAACTAACATGGTTTCCCTTTTCTTTTTCTTTCTTCTTTTTGTTTATTAAACCCCCTAAAAGAAAGTTGATTTGTCTCGACTGGAAAACTGGTGGAATCCCAATATAACCTTTGATCCAATGACAAAATGACTAGCAAGGATAAGGCTGCGATAATACCAGTGGATGACGCCGAAATCTCTCAAAGGCAGTCAGACACACAGAACAATGAACATATGGTTAATATGGCACAAGAAATTGAAGTCTTGAAAGAAGAACCATGTCAGATATGGGATCTGACCAAGCTTACAGTGGCTAGCTTTCCCGCTAAATACTAAGCTCCAAATGTTAAATTACCCCTGACCGCTCCCGTTAACTTTACGAATCTATCTTTGCATGCTTAAGCCCCATCTGCTCTTTAACCCACTGTCGTGACCGCACCCGATTATTCATTTCCTACTCAGAACTTCACCATTCCAGTCCATCAAATAATACAGCACATACCCGAGGCACATGTCACTTGTGAGATACTTGTGCCACCAATATATGCTATCAAAGCTCTTACTTTCAGAATATCTGCAGCTCTTAACGTTCTATACGAGGTTGATCGGTATGCGGGATTAGGGAAGGATTCCCAATCAAATGAAGAAGGGCCGATAGTAACTCAGTTCGAAAGCCTAAAGAGGGTATTTAGAAACATGCAAGTCACCAGAAGAGCTGAAGTCTTGGACTATGATGACTTGTGCATTCATCCAGACATCGACAGGCCCATTGGATAAAAACCACCAAAGATTGATGTGTTTGATGAAAAGGGTGACCCACATGCACACCTAAACCTTTAGCCCAGTTGTTTGAAAGATTAAGGACAACAGGATTATTGCATCCAATCGAAGGAAAAACCCCTGACCCAACCTCTTGAAACTTTGATGTCAATAAGCGATGCGCTTATTATTTAGGAATCTAAGGGCATGACACTAAATAGTGTTATAGTTTGAAGAATCAGATTGAGTCTCTAATCAGGAAGGGTGTAATAAAATGAACCACTGCAACTCCAAATATGAATAATAACCCCCTGCCAAATCATGGATATTAAGAATTTAACATGATTACTCTTGAAGATGAATATGACTTGAAGAAGCTATTATGCCCACATGGAACACAAAAGAAGTCACCACTACATATCTAGCAAAGCCTTTTATACCAATTCAGTTGAGTGACCCTCTAACTGTTCAGACTTACCTGCCAAGAGTTATAGTGACCACTCTAGACATTGGGAGGCCCGATTATGACACTATAGTTGTCCCACGGGATTATCGAGCTAAAACCAAGGGCAAAATAATTAACGCTACAGTGACTCAGGTGATGACCAGGTCGGGAAGGTGTTATGCTCTAGAAGATCTAAATTGAGGAGTTCCCAGAAAAGATAAAAACTTAAAGAGGAATATAACTAATAGTGAGGTCACAAAATTTTAGAAGAAGATGCAACCCAAGGACTATTCAATCGAAGAAAAAATAAAGAAGACACCGACTCACATATCCATTATGTCCTTGCTTATGGGTTTTAAAGCCCATTGAATGCTTTAATCAAAGGGTTATGTGGGGTTAGAATACCCAAGGAGACCACTAGAGAGACTTTGGATATAGAAATTGGACGAATGGTAGAAGCAAATAAGGTATCTTTCCATAATGATGAGCTACTATTAGAAGGGGCTGCACACAACAAAGCACTTCATATCCCAGTTAGATATCATGACAAAATCATGAATAAGGTTTTTATTGATGATGGTTTAGGTTGTATCATTTGTGCATTCTCCACTCTAAGGGATTTGGGTGTAAACATAGAAGATATATAGGAGAGTCGCGTCAAGGTCAGAGCCTTTGATGGATCATAAAGGAGTGTCATCGGGGAAATCTACCTGAAATTGCAGATAAACTAACCGAATTTCCCATATTATTTCAAGTGATGGATGTGTCGTCTAGTTATAACCTATTGCTTAAAAGGCCATGGGTCTGCATGGAAAGAGTCGTTCCTTCCACTCTCTATCAGTGTATAAAGTTTGAGTGGGGTTGTAGAGAAGTTACAGTCCATGGGGAGCTTAGTCATCCTATCTATTCTGTCAATTCAGTTCCAATCACTAAAGAGTTAGATGGGTCCATTTTCCATACTCTAGAGATCATGCAAGCTGCAAAGACCGATGAGAAGATAGATCCAGTTGAAGTAAAAATGTCAAGTGCTTCAAAGATGGTTGCACCAGAGATGCTGAAATATGGGTATCAACCCAAGATAGGACTAGGACCAAAAACTGATGGTATAATTGAGCCAAACAAGCTGAAGCATAAAAAAGGTACTATAGGTCTTGGATATAAGCCTATTTTGATGAAGCCTGCAGTAAAGGATCTGGAGTGACAATTTTCGTGCTAGCCTAAGTCCCAGTTTCATATTAAGTAGTTGATGAAGACATCATAGAGGGAATAGGAAATCTATTTGTGGTCTTGATCAATGGAGAACCAGAGATGGATTTTAAGAAGCTTACTATCCGTGATGCTGACCCTGGAGAAGTCTTGAAGAATTGGACCATGAACCCATCCTTACTTTGGCAGGAGTCTTGGTAGTGTGGAATTGTAGTGAATTTTGAAATTATTTTGTTTTGCATGATCAATTGAGGATTGAATGATGGCGAAGCTGTTTTTGCTACTCGTCTCTTGCCAAAGCCCAGTGCTTTTTATTAATAAAGGTTCTTATTTTCAAAACTCATTATCCTATTTTCAATATCTATTTACTTTACTCACTTTTTATACTTTTCAGTGCAAATATTAACAAAATTCCTCATTCCATAATTATGACATGTAACAAATCTGTTGAGCAAAATACAAACGGTGAGCAAGATTATGAGAAGTATGATGAAAGCATGATGCCTGAAAACCTACCACAGGAGATCGAGCAATTTGAGAGTCAAAAGAAGCCTAATATAGGCAAAACTTAAGTCATAAACTTGGTCGATAAAGAAATGGTGAAGATAACATGAGTCATCATGCACTTGGAGGTTGAAAGGAAGCAAGAATTGGCAAGCTTCCTTAACAAATACATCGATGTGTTTGCTTGGTCTTACGATGACATGCCTGGTTTGACCACTAACATCATCTTGTATCGACTACCAATCAACCCCGTATGTCCACCGATGAAGCAAAAGACGAGGAACGTCAAACTCAATTTAAGTTTAAGAATCAAAGAGGAGGTGACCAAAAAAATAGTAGCTAATGCCGTAAGGGTCACAAATTACCCCACCTGGTTGATAGCTGCACAAAACATGAGTTGCAGTAATTTGTGGATTGTTTTGCAGGATATTATCAAATCCTTATGGATGAGAATGATGCTGAAAAGGCAGCCTTTATCACTATGTTTGGAGTATATTGCTACAGGGTAATGCTATTTGGACTGAAGAATGCCAGTGCAACTTACATAAGGGCCATGGCTACTCTTTTTCACGATATGATTCACAAAGAGATGGAGGTGTATGTGGATGATGTCGTTATTATATCTAAAAAGATTTTAGACCACCTGGATTATTTACAAAAGTTATTTAAAATGCTGCGAAGGTACGGCCTAAAGTTGAATCCGTCCAAATACGCCTTTGGAGTTTTGGAAGGAAAGTTGTTGGGATACATTGTTAGTAGAAGAGGTATAGAATTGTATCCGTGTAAGATAAAGGTGATCCAAGACTTACCACCCCCTAAGACCAAAAAGGACATAATTAGATTATTAGGAATACTCAATTACATCAGTCGGTTCATAGCCCGATCCATGATAATTTGTGAACCAATATTTAAGTTATTGAAGAAAGATTACACCACTTAATGGATTGAAGAATGTCAGAAGGCTTTTTGAAAAATTCAAGGAGTACTCAAATTCAAGGAGTACTTGTCCAACCCACCAGTATTAGTTCTACCAGAGCTGGTAAAGTTGTTGCTATTATATCTATTTGTTATGGATAATGTATTTGGACGTGTGTTAGGGACGTATAATGATATAGGGAAGAAAGATCAAGCCATTTACTACCTGAGTAAGAAGTTCACTATGTATGAAGCAAGGTATACATTGTTGGAGAAGACCTTTTGCACATTGACTTGGGTTGTACAAAAGTTGAGGCACTACCTGTCTGCGTATACTATTTACTTGATCCCAAGAATGGATCTACTCAACTACTTCTTTTAGAAACCAATGTCTACTGGAAAATAAGCGAAATGGTAGATTTTGTTGGGCGAATTTGATATTGTGTACATGACTCAAAAAATTGTTAAACGACAAACTTTAGCTGATCACCTCACAGAAAATCCAGTGGATTAATATTACAAGCCACTCAAGACCTACTTTCTTGATTATAAGGTATTATTTGCAGGAGAAGACATCTCAAAGCCGTATGATGGATTGAGAATGTTCTGTGGTGGAGCATCAAACTTTAAAGTAGTCATAATTAGAGCAGTTCTAGTTTCAGAAATAGGTCAAAATTATCCAATCTTGGTAAAATCCAGGTTTCCTTGCACGAATAACATGGAAAAATTTAAGGCTTGCATTCTCGAACTTAGGATGGCCGTAGGCATGAACATCAAAGAGGTTTTGGTGATATGAGATTCAGATTTCAAGTGCAAGGAGAATGGACTACCAAAAATGTAAAAATCCTTCCTTGCATGCAATGTGTTAAGGAGCTAAGTAAAAAGTTCATAAATATTGAGTTTAAACATGTCCCCTAAATTCAAAATGAGTTCGTCGATGCCCTGGCGACACTATCTTCAATGATTCAACATCCGGATAAGAATTACATCAACCCCATCAAGGTGGATATATACGATAAAAATGCATACTATTTCCATGTAGATGAAGAACCATATGGAAAACCGTGGTACCACGACATCAAGAGGTTACTCGAAGCAGGAGAATATCTGAAGAGTGCTACTAGCAAGCAGAAAAGGAATTTAAGAAGGCTGGCTAATCATTTCTTTCTCAACAAGGAAATCCTATATAGGTGGACTCCAGACTTGGGATTGTTACGATGCGTCAACGCCTCGAAAGCCATAAGATTCTTGAAGGAGATACATACAGGAAGTTGTGGACCTCACATGAATGGTTTCATTCTTGCAAAGAAGATTTTGAGAGATGGATACTTTTTGATGATCATGGAAAAGGATATCATTTGTTACATGAAAAAATGTCACCAATGTCAAGCTCATGTGGATTTTGTACGAGTTCCGCCAAATGAACTCAATGTGATTGGTTTCTCTTGGCCTTTGCAGCTTGGGTCATTGATGTTATCAAGCCCATAGAGCATCGTGCGTCCAATGGACATCATTTAATCCGGGTTTCTATTGACTAATTCACAAAATGGGTTGAAGATTCAACACATAAGTCCATAACAAAGAAGGTGGTGGCAGATTTCATTCACAATAACTTAGTCTGTCAGTTTGGAATTCCAGAGTCTATCATAAAAAATAATGGGGCCAATCTCAATAGCGACCTAATAAGAGAGATTTGTGAAAGGTTTAAGATTTGTCATTGAAACACCACGACATATTGACTGTAAATGAATGGAGCAGTTAAAGTTGCAAATAAGAATATCAAGAGAATCTTGAGGAAGATAGTGGACAGAAACAGGGAATGGCATGAGAATCTGCCATATGCTTTGCTTGCTTATCGCACCATGATCAGAACATCCACTGTGCCAACTCCCTACATATTGGTTTATGGGTTGGAAGTAGTGATACCTGAATAAGTTGAGATACCTTCATTGAGAATTATCCAGGAGGTGTGTCTAGATGATACTGAATGGATTTCTAGCAAGATCGAACAGTTGATGCTCATTGACGAGAAGATATTGGATGCAGTTTGTCATGGTCAACTCTATCAAAGTAGAATGATTAAGGCTTTCAACAAGAAAGTCAAGTCTCATCGATTCACACTAGGACAATTGGTATTAAAGAAGATATTCCCTCACCAAGATGTAGACAAAGGAAAATTTGCACCAAATAGGCAAGGTCCATAAATAGTTCATCGAGTACTTTCAGGAGAGGTAGTAATCCTTACAGAGATGGAAAACATAGTAAGCACGAAGCTGATTAATTCAGACGCTATCAATAAGTACTACATTTGAAGATATTAGGACTATTTGTTTCTTCTTTGTATTTTACAGTTTCTCTAATGTAACAGAACTACGTATTAGCCTGACTTCCCATGGAGAGATACATAGAAAACTTACATAGGGTTCGGTTTTCCTTAGAAAACCAAAAAAACATAATCCTTTCATATATGCAAAACTACGCTCGACTTTACTTCCCACGGAGGGATACGTAGGCAATCCTCATCAGATTTTGTCCCTTCATATTTTACTCTTTTATCGTACTACACTATGGTCTGACCTAATTCTACTTAGATACGTAGAAAGACTAAGTCAGGCTCATTCATTGCATTCCATGTTTTCATTTCTCCTATTGTATTTGAACTACGTCATTACCTAATTCAACTTGGATATGTAGGCATTCTAAATCAAACTCGGTCGTTGCATTTAATATTCTTTCTCTACCATCGAACTACGTAGAGACCTGATTCCTGTTTCAAAGATACGTAGAAAACTTGAAGGCTTTGGTCTTACCTTTAGGAAAATCCCCTTTTGTTAATAGTATAGCCCCAGAATATAAGCAATCTAGTCTCGAGAATCATCATAGCATCGATAAAGACAGAGCAGTTCCACCCAAAGGATAAAGCTACATGGGTCATGATAAAAAAAATGGAAGCTTAACACATTTCCAAACGTGTCATAATCTAGAATTGTTAAAGGATTACTATATATAATTAATATACATAATATCTTTATGAAAATATATATATATTTCAAAATACTTTCCTACTCTCCCACCTACAAAGACTCCATATTTGGGAATGATTGAGCAACTGAGAAAGTGTTGGAGAATTTCATAGAAAACTCTAGGATCCCCAAGTCGACACAAATCAACACCCCTCCCAACTAAGAATTTTCTGTAAGCGCAGGAAAATAGGAATTAGAAGACGACATCAAGTAAAGATTTAGGACAGGATCAGATTTATCATGTATCTTATCACTACGACATGAACCAAATAGTTTTTCCTTCCTTTATTCTCTTTACATAGATTTATACCTATTGTCACCAGCTCTAAGAATTTTATTTGAATTCTTTTGCAGGTACATCCAAGATTCGAATAAAAGATTGAAAACAGAGGGCCCTTATAGGAAAATTAGGATGTTTTACTTCTCTCAATAAACTCTACCAAACGGAGCTAACCACCTGACTGCATGAAACAACTTTGCCAATCGAATAATCATTGTCTAATTACATCGAATAAACTCTGCCAATCGAAGAGTGCCGTTCAATTTCAACAAAGTCAAGCTTCCATATTTTGAGGACTATACATAGGCAAACAAAGTTAAGTTTCTGCATTTCAAGGATTGTACATAAGCAAACGAGGTTGAATTTTGCATTTTGAAGATTGTAAATAAGCAAGTAAAGCAACCCTCTGCCATATCAAAGTATACGAATGAGCAATACTACTCTCCGCTATATCGAAAATTGTGCACCATCACAGGAGATGCACCGCTAAAATTTGAAAAATGTACATAAGCAAAGCAGCGCTCTGCCATATCAGAGAGTCAAATTTCAGCAGACAAAGCACAGTCTACCAATCAGAGACTCGCACCATAGCAAGCACGCTAGAAAGCCTACTATCACAACAAATGCATCCAAATCCACTATAGTAGATACAAGAAATCCACTATCGCAGTAGCATCAAATCCCAATAGTAATGCCATCATCCACTTTTCAAATGCTAGTCGGATGGTGTTTGCTTCTCAAAAACTACCTGCCAGTCGGATGGCGTATTCTTCAACTGCCCGTTAGTCGGATGGCCTTATTCTACAAAAACCACTCAGCCAATGAAGGCTCTGTACATTTCAGTCATTGCTCTGCTGGTCAGTGGCCTTCACAAATGAAAACAATACTAGTTTGAATATTTGAACTCTACTCTTTACATTACAATTTCAATTTATAATTTTTTTTAACAAGAAGTACTTTTCACCCTTTTGACCTGTTTTACAGGACAACACACTATAATGTGGAACTACCCTCTTAGCAGCAAATTGGGGTAAGCTAGCAGAATCTCAAGCATCCCTAGCTACGTTAAGGATTCTGGAAAAGAAACTCAACTCAACTCGACTCAAGCTTCCATCTTTATAATTTTTAGTGTCATTGCCCAGTACCGTCTTTATCCAACATTAGGGAAATTTTTGAAAATCCATTCACTTTTCTCTCAAAATCCTAAGTAAATATTGCTATCCAACGTCTCCTCATTTCCAGCTATCCCAAACAACCTTTTCAGGGACAAGTGAAATCGTTTCCATTCTATTTCGTGCTAGAATCTTCGTAATCACCTTCGAAGGAAACTCAGTCACCATAATTCTACCCTGAGGCAAATTTTGAGATTGATCAAACTTTGCATTGATTTGAACTACAAATGACCTAATTTCTTGTGACACCTGAGATATGTAGGCAACTTAAAAACTGGAGTTCGACCATAATCTTTCAAAACTTCTCGTCTGAGACACAATTGGTTATGTCAATGTGATTGCCCAATGATTTTCACACTAATCTTTGGTCAATCGGGGAAAACTATTGACACCCAATTTTGGCTCGCTTTGTTTCCTCTAATTATTTTAACGATACTTCTTGGCCCTAATAATTTTTCAAAATAAATTTGTATTTTTCGAAAAGAATACAAAATAGGGGGAATTTATTTTTCTATCATATGGTAAAACATTTTACTAAATATAAATAATTATTGTAACATCAATATTTTAAAAATATCTTTTGATAATTGCATTCATATTTTTTTTTCTAATTTTATTTTTTAGATGATATATTGTGACTATACCTATTTTTGTAATATATGTGTCCTTATTACATGCATAAGTGTATATTTTATTATAATCTCATATATAATTATTAACATAATCTCGTATATGTATGTATTTCAATTATGTTCTTATTATACATATTTTGATAATATAATAAATTACAAATTATTAAATCGGATGCGTGTACTAAATTATTTTTATAATTTATATGCGCTATACAAAAATAATTTTAGGGTAATGGGAAGCATCGGTAAAACTAATTTTAGTAAAAAAGGAATATTTGGGCCAATAATAACCCAATGTCAATCTTTTTTCTCAAGCCCGACTATTTTTCATAAATTTTAGTCAAAGAAGTTTAAAATGGATCCAAAACCCAGACCAATTCCCGCATCATATTAACCAATCCTACACCGCCATGTCAGCAAGAAACATATAATCCACCCAACAAATGCATAATAATTTGATTCGTTGATTTCTTTCTAATATTAGGATCTTAAAATTCTAGTTTTTATATATATATATATAAAATTATTATTATTATTATTATTATTTTTTATTTTTTCATTTCATTATTATTCTTAAATTAAATTTGAACCATCCGATTAAACGATCGGACGATCAAAATTATAGTCAACAAAAGCAGCCCCAAAATGCAGCTTTAAGGAACGTCTCTGTTCTCTTTCACCATCTTCCTCACCTAAAGCCCTTAACAGACCCCTAACCAGACAAACTTCAACAACTCTACTGCACAACCCATCTCACCTCACCCCCAAAATTCATGGAACAACGATATCAGTCAAATGAAACTCTCCTAGACAAAAACCAGACCTTATTGCTGTGAAATCCTCTCAAATACGATGGAATGCAAGCTGCAAAATCTCTTTACATCTGATGTCTTGAGATTTCATGGTTGACTTCAGATTCATGTTTGCTTATTTTGTTGCCCAAAATTCAATCCGAGTCAGAACCATCAATCAAATTTAAATTATGGGGGGTATGTTTTTATCTCCTTTCACCTTTATCAAATCTGAAGGGGTTAAGTTTTGAAATTTAAAAATTGATTATTTTTTATCTATAAATAACTATATCCAATTTCATTGGAGGGGGGGGCGGAGAGAAAGAAAAAGGTGAAGGAAAAGTAGGGGAGAAAAGTAAAAAAAAAATTGGAAAAATAAGGTAAAAAGAGGTGGAAAGGGGGTCTGAGAGTTGGGCATTTGAGAGAAAACAAGAAAGTTGAGAATGAAAAGGAAAACGAAAATTTGTTTGGAAAATAAATTGTTAAAATTTAAAAGGGGAGTGGAATTTCGGAGGAGTTAAATATCAAAAGGGACAAACTACAAAAATTATAGATTGATGTTTCTTGTTTTATTCTAAAGCCGATCTTTTGGAGTTGAGTCTGGGGTCGAATTTTGGCGTTGAAGCCACACGTTTTCTGCCCGACAAAAGGTGCGGACTTTCCTCCTTTCACTTTAATTTCATTTTCTTTTTGATTCTCTGTACATTCTAATTCCGTGAATACGGGATTTGATTTAATTGTAAATTGGTATTGTTTTTGTTGTTTTGGTGTTATGAATGAGAGTGTGATTATAATTTTTTTAGTTATTTGGTGTGTTTCTAAGTTCGTGAGCATGTCATTTAGTTTAGATTTTGTCAAAGTTCACATTGATGTGGTTGAAAAAATGAGTTCTGATCAAACTCTAAGTTGTTAATCCCAGAGATTATGCCTGAGTGTGGTTGTTTATCAATTTCAAGTTGTTAACTCTGAAACTATTTTGGATGTGGGTGTTTTAAGTGTTGATTCCGCTAGTTCAAAAAATTGGATGTAAATGCAAATTTTTATCGAGCTTCATTACTTTTAATTCTAGAAATTGAGTTATATATGTGATTTTCTTGGTCTCTCTTTTGGTTATGATGTTGTTGTTGGAAGAACGAAGTTTACGATTTTTTTTTCGTTGTAAATTTTTTTTCTCTCTATTCTAAATAAGGTAGTGTTTAGAAGTTGTGAAATTAAGAAATTAGCCTTCCTGTGATTTCATCGCTGCTTTTCCCTATGAGTTAACACTGATGTTGTTGATTGTTTCTCTAGAAATCTGGCTCAATGAGATGACTTCTACTTAGCATTCAAATATATGCGATGTCTAAACTTACCTTATTTTTGACTTCTGGTACAATTATTTGAAACTGTGAAGTCATGTTATTTATCAATTTGTTACTCTTCAGAGGTATTTACGCACCTCCCATCGGTGTGTCGAATTAAGAATATGTAGAAGCATTCATCTCCTCTTGAATTACTTATCGTATGAGAAATAAAGTTGTAACCAAATTTCATTAATAGGAAGGGGCCGTCGTGAGCACAAGTTTGCAATGAATGTCATCGAACACAAAATTCGACTCCAAAGTGAGAATTTTAGTATATTTCTCTCTTTGTTTGCATAACCCCATTTCAATTTATTTGGATAAAGGGTCATGTAAGGGCTAACTAAATGTTGCCATGCATTTACTTTCCATTTGTAAACTCATAGATTCTAATTTGGTGTATTTTGAATAAGACCACCAGCTTGTTCATAGTCTAAATTCCTATAAAAATAAAATAAAAATAGAAACTAGTTCCTTTCCTCGCATATTTTCTAATTCATGACAAGTACAGATGTGCGCATTGACTTTCTGGGAGTTTAATAAACAATTGAGAAACTTTTTTTTAGTTTGTTTATTGGAGTTTTACATAAAACTTGCTGCTATGTTTTTTTTTTGTTTCTCTTGAAATCTATCAAAGAGATATTGAATGGCATCAAGCTTTAGTTTGAGGCTGAAATATTTTTTGATAATTTCATTCGTGCTTGTTTTCATTTATCGGCAACCGTGAAATATCATTCTCTTTCTGTGTGGATTACATGAAGTAAAATTTTAAACTAGTCAACAAAGAGTGAAATATTTGCGAACCTTATGCAAAATGAACTTGAGCTTTAATTTTGTATAGCTTGAACTAAGCATTATACAAGTTATCTTTAGCACTGTTGAGTTATTATTTTGTCACCATTTAAGAACAAGGTGCTTTATGTAGTTTCTAGTGAAAACAATCATGAAAGCTATTCTTAAACAACATATTGGTGAGTTATTATTCATGATGCTTTGTGAATGTTGCATTCCTCCTTGAGTATTATTTATCTCTGCTCTTTAGTATCTTTGGGTCTCTAATCTTTTTTCCTTTTACATGTACACTCGGGAGTTGGAGTTTCAATGGAAACTCATCTTGACTCAAAGTTGGGTCAACGACTATAGGATCATAGTGCTCAGGGTCTGAATAGCTAGAAGCCACTTTTCGATGGGAAATCTATAGCATCGAGTCTCCTACGTTCCTCGTTACTTCATTACTCACATTTATTTTATTAACTTTGTATCACTTTAAACATGTATTTGGTGTGGTTTGGTTAACTTTACTTTGTCTAGTTTTGTTTATATTTTTAATCACCTCGAATTGATTTATTTAGTCAATCTTGTCCATTCGACGCTTATCAATATAATAATGGTATAACATTTAACAACTCATTTAGAATAAGCCTTTTAAAATAAAACAAGCATATTTTAACCTTTATGTACAATCCCAAAATTAGGAGAATATATCTTTGAAAAGGGTTAAAATAGTTCGCCATTTTTTAGTTATCAGCGAGTTCTTTTTATCATCTAAATCAAATGTTTAAAATGAAATTCTTAATGATTTTAATCAAGTCTTTCGCAAGTAACCTACTCATCAAGAATGCAATTTTATAATCTGAGTGCTTATTATATTTCATATTTGTTCCTAACTTTACTTCAAATTTTCAGATTTTGAACGTCCCCAAAAACACAAGGTACATACAAATACATACTATCAAATACAAAACATTGCTACTTTCATTTATTTATTTTTCTTAAAACAAAATTATTATTATTATTATTATTATTATTGTTATTATTAGGATCATTATCGACACTTTGTTCCAACTATTAGTTGTTTGTGTACTGTTTTGTTACCTTTATCAACTTTTGCCTATTTCTTTAAATTATTTGCAATTAATTGAACTATAGCATGATTCCTTATATTTTAAGAATACACAAGTCTGTTTTATTCAAAATTAAATATCTTGATAAATCATTGTTTCTGCAAGAAACACATTTGTATAAATTTACTTTCAAAATAAATAAATTTTCATATTTTTGAAGACGTACATGGTAACCTACAAATAAGATTATTTTTTACATTTTCTTTTTAGGTTATATTTTCCTTTGTCATAAGTGATTCTTTATACACTTAACTTTGCATGTCATTAGACTTTATATTCTCATTGAATTATAAACCTTTAAATTTTTAGTACGTATCCACTAACGATATATTTCCCCCTTTTATTTTCGTTTCTCTTTGAAACATGCATGTGTATTTTGACAATAAATTACATTACTTTTCGTATATCATGAGTATGTGCTTGCGTACCTTGTGTTTTCTTTAAATTTAATAAATATATATGCGTAGTTACCACCATTTCGGCAAATAACAAAGTAAATATTTCTCAAATATTTTTCTAAACTGAGTTTAAGGACTATCCTCGGATAGGCTCTGAAGGGTGCCTAACACCTCCCCTCGAGTTACCAAAACTCTTACTTAGAATCTCAAAATATTTTTGATGGATCAAAATAAAGTTTTAAATAAAAATATTTTTTTCTAAAAGGTTAGGTGGCGACTCTAACAAACGAATTTTCAAACCCAAGAGTCATGACATTAGCCACCACAAGTTGTGTATTGTTTTGACTGGTTGAATTGAGTGTCATTGGTAGAAACCGGCTCTAAGGGTTAGCTTGGGGTTACTCGTAGCCTTAGGCACCGTGTGACATCCCGAGAGACGATTTTGTGTCGTTACAAACTTGGTATCAGATCCTAAGGTTTCTAAGGAATCCTAGGGAGTCTGATAAGCCGCGTTGAGTAGAATCTTGATCATCGGTGTGTAACGCACCACACCTATGAGCAAGAGGCTACAAGATGTTTTAGGAAAAAGTTATTTCTTCTTTCAGATTCTATCTTACCTACAGTTGTCCCTCTTATCTAATGATCTGTGCTTTTCTATTTTCAGAAAATTCCTCCTCGAAGAGCAAATGTTCGTGAAAACAATGAAGAGCAACCCCCACCTATTAATCCTTTGAATGAGATGATGTCACTTGCTGAGTTTAGGGCAGCCTTTTAGGCACTAGCCCAAGCGGTCACCGTAAATGTTCGGGCCAATAACCAGGCCCCAGTTGCTAACCAGCAGGGTGGTGATGTAGCCGCGTCTAGGATTCATGACTTTATGCGGATGAACCCACCGGAGTTCTATGGGTCAAAGATATATGAGGACCTACAGTTATACTTGGAGGAGGTGAGGAAGATCACAGATGTGATGCATGTTTCAGAAGAATAAAATGTTGAGTTGGCATCCTACAGACTGAAGGACATTGCTTATGATTGGGTTGTGTCATGGAGAAAGGGTAGAGGTGAGAATGCCGCTCTTATGACTTGTCAAGTTTTCCAAGATGCCTTCTTGGATCAGTTCTTTCCACTTAAGATGAGGAAGGCAAAGATTGAGGAGTTCATGAACTTGATATAGGGATCCATGACTATTAAGGAGTACTGTTTGAAGTTCAATCAGTTGGCCAAGTACGCTTCTGATTTGATTTTTGACACCTGGGCGAGTATGAGTAAGTTTGTGACCAGTGTTTTTAGGATGGTACTAAAGGAGTGTAGGGCTGCAATGTTGTATAAAGATATAGATCTGGCTAGGTTGATGACACATGCCTAACAGATAGAGGTGGATAAGCTTAGATAAAGAGATAGAATGAGGGGTTGTAGGAGGGCAAGATCTGATCAGCATGAGTTTAGCCAGCCTAGGTTCCATAGAGGGAACCACACCCAGTTTCAAAGACGTCCATCTATTCCAGTTCCTTCTTTATCTAGTGCTCCCATGCCTAGAGGTAGTCCAGAGCAAGAGAGTAGGTCTTTCATGTCTGGGCCATAGAACAGTGTTGGTAATAGGCCTTGTTATCCTTCTTATGCTTAATGTGGTAGGAATCACCTTGGGGAGTGTTTCGAAGATGTGAGGAGTTGTTTTGGTTATGGAAAGTTGGGCCACAAACTTAGAGATTGTCCCCATTGTAGACAGGGGAATAAAGATGCCCGACCTCAGGCTCAGGCTACTAGTGCACCAGCTTTGGTACTCCGTCCTGCCTCTGCTCAGGGCGCTTCTTCTAGCACCACTGGCGGTCAGTGCCAGAACAGGTTCTATGCTTTGCCACCCCATTGGGAGCAGGAGGACTCTCCTGATGTTGTTACTGGTATGCTCCGTGTCTTTTGTCTTGATGTTTATGTGTTGTTGGACCCCAGGTTAAATCTCTCTTATGTGACCCCACTTGTGGTGGTGAATTTCGAAATGAGTCCCAAGAAGATTCCTGAGCCTTTCTTAGTTTTTACACCAGTCGGAGAGTCAGTTGTTCCGAAACAAGTGTATAGAAATTGCCCTGTTACTATGCTTCATAGATTCATACTTACAGATTTGATAAAGTTAGACATGATAGATTTTGACCTTATTCTGGGTATGGATTGGCTTTATTTTTGTTATGCATCTATAGATTGTCATACCCGTATGGTCAAGTTTCAGTTTCCTGATGAACCAGTGTTTGAGTGGTCCGGGAGTTCAGTATCTCCTAAGAGTCATTTTATCTCCTATATCAAATCCAGAAAGCTTATATCCAAAGGTTGCATCTACCACCTAGTTAGGGTCAAGGACACTAAGTCCAAGACTCCAACCATCCAGTCGGTTGATGTTGTTAATGAGTTCCCCGATGTCTTTTCGGAAGATCTCCCAGGGGTACCTCCCGATAGAGAGATCGAGTTCAGAATTGACCTTCTTCCCGACACTCGGCCTATTTCCATTATGCCATATCGTATGGAACCTTTCAAGCTTAAGGAGTTGAAGAAGCAACTCAAAGATCTCTTAGACAAAGGTTTCATTAGACCCAGTATTTCTTCTTAGGGCACACCTATTTTGTTCGTGCGGAAGAAAGATGGATCTTTGCGTATGTGCATTGACTACCGTCAACTGAACAAGGTCACAGTCAAAAGTAAGTATCCTCTTTTGAGAATTTATGACCTGTTTGATCAGTTTCAAGGTGCAATTTGTTTTTCCAAGATAGACATTAGATCTGGCTATCATCAACTTAAAGTGAGGGAATGTGATATTCCAAAGATAGCCTTCCGAACCCGTTATGGTAACTTTGAGTTTCTAGTCATGTCTTTCGGGCTAACCAATACCCAACAACCTTCATGGACCTCATGAATCGAGTGTTCAAGCAATACCTTGATACGTTCATCATTGTCTTCATAGATGACATCCCTGTGTACTCCCGTGATGAGAATGATCATGCAGCTCATCTTAGAATTGTCTTGCAAGCTCTTAGAGATCACCTGTTGTTTGCCAAATGCAGTAAGTGTGAATTTTGGCTAAGGTCTGTAGCCTTCCTGGGTCATGTTGTTTCAGCTGAGGGTATTAGAGTTGATCCCCAAAAGATAGATACTGTGAGAGTGGTTAGTGGAGAACAACCATCGGACCGGCCTAGACCCATCTCTCTATCTGACATTAGGAGTTTCTTGTGTCTAGCGGGATATTACCATCATTTTATTGAGGGTTTATCTTTTATTGCATCTCCTATGGACCGGTTGACCCAAAAGAAGGTTAAATTCCAGTGGTTCGATTCCTGTGAGAAGAGTTTTCAGGAGTTGAAGACTCGACTCACTTAAGCCCCTGTATTGACTTTACCTGATGGTACTGATGGTTTTGTGGTGTATTGTGATTCCTCTAGAGTTGGTTTGGGTTGTGTGTTGATGCAAAGGGATAAGGTTATAGACTATGCCTCTAGACAGTTGAAGCCGCATGAAAAGAACTACCCGAACCAGGATCTTGAGTTAGCTGCTGTGGTTTTTGCTTTGAAAATTTAGAGACACTATCTTTATGGTGTCCATGTTGATGTGTATATTGACCATAAAAACCTGCAGTACATGTTTACCCAGAAGGAGTTAAATCTTAGGCAGAGAAGGTGGTTAGAGTTTTTGAAAGATTATGATATGAGTGTGTTGTATCACCTGGGCAAGGCCAATGTGGTGGCGGATGCCCTTAGTAGATTGTCCATGGGTAGTGTTGCCCATATTAAGGAAGGTAAGAGAGAGTTAGCTCATGATGTTCATTGTTTGGCTAGGTTGGGTGTTACATTACTTGATTCAACGGAGGGGAGTACGTTGGTGTAGAGTAGTTCTGAATCCTCTTTAGTTTCGGAAGTGAAGGAGAAGCAGGATAGGGATCCTAGTTTGGTCAAACTGAAGGAGTCAGTTAAGGACCAAAAGGTCGAGGTTTTCTCCCAAGAGGGTGATGGTGTGTTGAGGATGCATGGTAGGTTGTGTGTTCCGTGTGTTGATGATTTGAGGCGGAGGATTATGGGTGAAGCGCATGGTGTTCATTATTTCATTCATCCCAGTACTACCAAGATGTATCGCGACTTGCGGGAAATCTATTCGTGGAACGGCATAAAAAAGGACATCGCCGAGTTTGTAGCAAAGTGTGCGACGTGTCAACAGGTTAAGGTGGAGTACCAAAGACCAGGTGGTGTGATGCAAGAGTTTAGTATACCCACTTGGAAGTGGGAGATGGTGAATATGGACTTCGTGACCGGGTTTCCTCTTTCACATCGTCATCATGATTCTATTTGGGTTGTTATGGATAGGTTGACTAAGTCTGCACATTTCTTGTCCGTGCATACATCTTATATGGATGAGGATTATGCTAGATTGGATGTTCGGGAATTGGTCAAACTACATGGAGTTCCCTTGTCTATCATTTTGGATAGGGGTACTTAATTTACTTCTCAGTTTTGGAGGGCATTTCAGCAGGGTCTTGGCACCCAAGTTCTTTTAAGTTCAGCTTTTCACCCGCAGACAGATGGTCAGGTTGAGAGGACCATTCAGACCCTAGAAGATATGTTGAGGGCGTGTGTTCTTGATTTTAAAGGAAGTTAGGATGAGCATTTGCCATTGATAGAGTTTGCCTATAACAATAGTTTTCATGCTAGCATTGAGA
This sequence comes from Capsicum pubescens, assembly GCA_030864215.1. NCBI lineage: Eukaryota > Viridiplantae > Streptophyta > Magnoliopsida > Solanales > Solanaceae > Capsicum > Capsicum pubescens. Next base: position 150,027,939 of record CM061543.1, on the reverse strand, counting down.
TGGCACCATTTGAGGCTTTGTATGGTAGGAGGTGTAGATCACCCATAGGCTGGTTTGAAGTGGGCGAAGCTGCCACGTGTGGGCCTGATGCAGTGTTCGAAGCTATGGAGAAAGTTAAGTTGATTAGAGAAAGGTTAAAGACCGCTCAGAGTTGTCAAAAGTCTTACACAGATGTGAGGAGGGGAGATCTTGAGTTTAAGGTGGGTGATTTGGTGTACTCTAAGATTTCTCCCATGAAAGAGGTGAAAAGGTTTGGTACGAAGGAAAAGATTAGTCCCCGTTATGTTGGCCCGTATAGAGTCTTGAGCCATGTTGGTAAAGTGGCTTATGAGGTTGAGTTGCCCTCGGAGTTGTCCGCCGTTCATCCTATATTTCATGTCTCCATGCTTGAGAAGCATATTGGTGATTTCGTTGTGGTTGATCCTTCAAAGAGTGTTGATATTCAAGATAGCCTTTCCTTCGATGAGATTCCCATGGAGATCCTAGATTTTCAGATTCGTAGACTAAGGAACAAAGAAGTTCCCTTGGTCAATGTTTTGTGGCAGAACAAATCTGTTGAGGGTGCTACTTGGGAGGCAGAAGCAGACATGCAAGCCAAATGCCCGCACCTCCTTTCCACAAGTTTAGATCAATCCAAAGGTATTATTCTTCCTTGATTCATCCTTTCTAGTCTAAAGTTCAGCTATGCATCTATCTTTGTATGAGTCCTTGCGATATCCGGAGTGGTCATGAGTTTAGGAAGATCTTGAACCATTTAGTAATTGTTCCGGCTGTGTGTACTCAGTTTTTCCTATATTCTGAACCTAACTAGTGATATTCGAGGACAAATGTTCCTAAGGGGGAGATATTGTAAGGCCCCACAAAGTTCCCTCGTAGTTTGAGCCGTAAGGCGTGATTTCGGTCCTAAAAGATTGAGAAGTTGCTTACTAAGTGAGTAACATGTTAACCATATAGAATTTCCCTAATTTCTACTTTTTCTCACGTAGGAAATCTAATAAGTTTTCCATCGATATAAGATTTGCCCAAATCCGACACTCGGGTAAGAAGTTATGGCTAATTTAAGCCTTAGTCGTAAAACTGCATCATTTAACTGCCTGGCGCATCGCAGAGAGGGTTGATTTGGAAATTTTCAATTTCCAGTGGAACCCTGCGATAGTGGCGAATCGCGGAGGAAACCCAAGTCCCAACCAGTGGGAAAACACGATGGCTCCGCATTGCGGAGGCAACCAATTTCCCAATTGTCAAATTCCAGTGAGCCACCGCGATAAGTGGCGCATCGCGGAGGCCAATGAAATTGGATTCCATTTCAATTTTTCTAGTTTCGTTCAGATGTTTAAAAGGGCACTTTGGTCCTTATCCATGCCTATAAAATCGTGGAAAAACTAAATCAAAGCCATTTACAAGCATCTTATGAGTTTTTTCTCAAGTTTTCTCTCAACATAAACCCTAAGTATCCAAAACCTCTTCCAAGAACATCAAGAATCCACCATGGATTTCCTAAATTGAGTCAAGATTCAAGGTTCCCAAGTTAAGGACCTCAAGAACCCTCATTCTAGAGCACGAATAGAGTTTCAAAAGTGAGTTCATCAAAAGCTTCTAATTCAAGGTATGTGGGGTTTTTGAACAAGGGTAACGCTTTCACCCTTGAGCCCAAAAGGCTATTTACATCATGAAATTCTTGAAATATATGAGGTTTTTACATGAATTTGAATTGGGTTTTTCACCCATTATTATTGAATGCATTATATTGATATTTCCCATGAATTAAGAGTCAAATGGCATGATTTCTACATGTTTTCTTGAGTATTTATATCTGAGTATAAACCCCATGATTTTAGTCCTTGATAAGCTAATATTTGCATTATTGAGATATTAAAGCATATGGCTATATTGAGATTTTGGGGTAATTTGCTGAAATTCCCAGATTTCTACATGATTTATGAATCTATATGCTTATATATTATGCTTTTGATAAGCTTTAACTTGAGATTTAATTATGGGTTAGTAAGCCCTATCTGAGACTTGTGAAATTATGAACTCTTTGTGCTATGAGCACCCATGTTTTGAGTATTTTGAGATGATTGAGAAATGAATTGACCTAATGGTCCTTGAGCTTTGAAATCCACTTCACTATACGAGATTATCGATTTGATTATTGGGTTCGTGGTGAACCATGTGATTATTCTAAAAGTGGAATTTTTTAATGAGATGAGCACAGATAATCTAAAGGGAGTAGTATTTAGCACCGAGTGGGTAAGTTACTACGGTTTCTTATCCCAAAACTATGTGCCACCGTAGGTTGGGATTGAGGCCGAGTTTATAATGGTTATGACTGGGACAGAGGAAGAGTTTTGTTTAGTGATCACTACACCTAGGTTATACTCCCTGGCAAGAGTATGACGCTCCTCCCCAAAGTGGGGTCTCTTCCTTCAGAGGACAAAACGTTGGACTCCATGTAACTCGCATAGTTTATATCGGTTACGAGAACCTCCCTTGACATTTAGGCTTCAAGATCAAATACCTATTTTTCCTTCCCTATAAGCTATTTTCCTAAATGGTTGAATTGCAAAGATGTTTCCCCAACTAAAGTATTTTCTTGATGTGAGTTATTTCCTAAATGAAAGCATCTTCCCTTGTTATAGTACTTTTATAAAGCCTTGAGGTAAGTTGTTTCCATAAACTAGAATGTCTTTCCATTTGAGATGGAGTGATTTCCCTAAAGCTTGAGATGAGATATTTTCCTAAAGTGAATGAAATGCCTTCAAGTAGGTTTTCAAGTTATATGATTCTGAATTCCAAGTATATGAGGTCTAAATAGTTATGAAATATTGAGCATTGAAGAAGTTTTACTCTCCAAGAGACTTATGCATGAGTTAAAAGTATTGTTTAAAGTCCCTTAGCCTTTGGGTATTGAGAATAACAGAAGATTTTGAATTTTGAGATTAAACAATGATGACTCACGAGATTTGTGTTGCATGCTCCATTCTACATGACTTATGAGCTTTAAATTTTATACTTATTCAAGACATGTGAGTCGTCACATAATACATACATGATCTGATTAAATAAGATTGTTACTATTTTATTCATATGCATTCACTCCCGCATACTCTGTACATTCCAAGTACTGATCCATATATATGTCTATGTGCTACATTGTGTCATAATGTAGGTTCAGGTGCTCAGTCCCAACCTCGCCCTTGATTCTTCGAGTACCTTGCCTACGTTTTCTACAGTGGTGAGTCCTCATGGTTCGAGGACCGATCTTTAGATATTTACCGTACTTGAGAGACTATGTTTTATCTTCAATTTATTTCGAGTCTGTTGGGACCTGTCCCAACGGCTCTCTAGATTTTGATTTGTTGAGGCTTGTCAGACTAGTGTCAGACTTGTGATGTGTCGAGGGTTCGATATTATGGTTTTGTTGAGATTTCTCTATATTGTGGTCTTATGGACTGAGTATCTTTTCCATATTTCCTTTCATGTGATATGACTATGCTAGTATTGAGTCCATTCTTATCTTGAATTGAGTGTCATTGGTAGAAACCGGCTCTAAGGGTTAGCTTGGGGCTACTCGTAGCCTTAGGCACCGTGTGACGTCCCGGGAGACAATTTTGGGTCATTACAACTAAGGAGGTACACTATTTATTTTATTGAGTTTATTGGATTTGAAAGAATTCAACCGTACGCTCCGCTTAGACTTATACGTTAATTCGATATAGAACAAAACATCCCTTTATGGTCACCCATGGATCCAACGGAAGTTATTAATGGAAGACAAGTGCCTTGGGCTAGAATTAGGAAACTGTAGAAAATATGAATGAACATACTTTCAGAAGAAATTGGACAAAAAACTTGGTGTACCTTAGGGTATTACGCATGGAAAGTAGAAGGAGTCCCCATAACGCGACCAAGCTGGGAAAAGATTCTTGGGCTGGTGGACTATGACATGGTGTATCAAGTGGAAAGTGAAATATTACCTCACATATATCTCACCACCTCCATGTATCAATAGGTAATTCAAGATCAGTGGATGACATGATTCCTCCAAGAGATGATAATGCTTTTAGGGGAGGCATAAAAGAGAAACCCAGAGACTTATTCGTGAGGAATGAAGATGATCCAAACCACCCAAATTGGCTGATAATTAAGGAATATTTCATGGATTACAACTTGAATTTTTCTTAGCCTAGGTGATGATTATGATGATGGCCCTACATGGTCTTAGATTTTTTTATTTGTTGTATTTTTACATTCCCTAAAGAGCTACATAGCCAGCCCCTTTGTATGCTCTTGCGTCCGTCCATGTACTTTACTTTTAATCTTTCATTGATATATTTTGATGTAACCTCTTGAATCCCGTTGTTTAATAAAAGTTTTGTTAATTCTCAAATCCAAATTTTTTCAAATGGATCATTTATAATCAAACTGATTACAACGTAGGCCTACCTCTGGCGAAAAAAGGCTCTATATTAGGATACGTTTTGGATTTCGCCAACTTGGCATATATATGTGTTACATACTTGTTATATTTTTTAATATCTCCTAAACAAACATGGTTTCCCTTTTATTTTTCTTTCTTTCTTTTTGTTTATTAAACCACCAAAAAGAAAGTTGATTTGTATCGACTGGAAAACTGGCAGAATCCCAATATAACCTTCGGGCCAAAGACAAAATGACTAACAAGGATAAGGCCACGATGATGCCAGTGGATGACACCAAAAGCTCTCAAAGTTTGTCAGACACACAGAACAATGAGTAGATGGATAACATGGCACACGAAATTGAAGTCTTGAAAGAAGAACTACGTCAGATGTGAGATTTGTCCAAGCTTACAGTGGCTAGCTTTCTCGCTCAATTCCAAGCTCCAAATGTTGAATTACCCCCAGTCGCTCTTCCTAACTTGACGAATCCATCTTCACATATTCAAGATTTTCCTTCTCTTCAACCCATTGATGTGATTGAACTTGATTATTTATTTCCTACTCAGAACTTCACTATTCCATTCCATCCAACAATTTAGCACATACCCGAGGCACATGTCACTTGTGAGATACCTATGCCACTGGTATATGCTATTGAAACTCCTACTTTCGCAACATCTGTAGTTGTTAAGGTTCCATACATGGTTGATCGGTATGTGGTATTAGGGAAGAATACCCAATCAAATAAAGAAGGGTCAATAGTAGCTCAGCTCGAAAGCCTAAAGAGGGTATTTAGAAACATGTAAGTCACTAGAGGAACTGAAATCTTGGACTATGATGACTTGTGCATTCATCCAGACATCGACATGTAAGTTGGATACAAACCACCTAAGTTTGGTGTGTTTAATGGAAAGGGAGACCCACATGCATACCTAAGTGGAGTGACTGGTGGGAAATGGCTGAAGACTTCATGAGCCACTTTAGGTTTAACACTGAGATTACCCCTGATAGGTACTCTTTGGCTAACATACAGAAGAAGCCATCAGAATTATTTCAAGAATATGCATGGCATTGGAGGACTAAGGCTGCTAGGATCCAGCCTCCACTAGACAAAAATGAGCTCTCCAAGTATTTTATCTGAGCTCGAGAGAGTGTTTATTTTGATAAGATGATGTCCATGATGGGCCAAAGGTTTGAAGAATTAATCAAGATGGGGATTTCATAGAAGATGGCATAAAGTTGGGAAAAATACAGTCTATGGTTACACTGCAAGCAACAAGTAAGACCGTACAGTATGGTTTTATTGGTGATAATAAAAAGAAGAAAGAAGATGTCTCAGCCGTTACACCATACTACCAACCTAGAAATTCTTCCTACCATTACACTAACAACCCTTATTATATTGTACATGTTCCTGTGTACAATAGTGAACCACATTATAATCCACCTCGAACTCCAGCATACCCAAATCCTTCAAGACTATATGCCCCTGTCCAAGCTCCAACTCACTAAAATAGACCAGCTTATGCGCCAAGACCATGTCCAAATATCGAAGCCAAAAATACCCGGACATACACCCCAATTGCTAAACCATTATCCCAGTTATTTGAAAGATTAAGGGAAGTATGATTGTTGCATCTAATCAAAGGAAAAAACCTTGATCTAACCATTCAAAACTTTGATGGCAACAAGCAAAGCTTTTATCATTCAAGAGTCAAAGGGCATGACGCGAAAGAGTGTTATGGTTTAAAGAATCCGATTAGGTCTCTAATTAGGAAGGAAGTAATAAAATGCACCGCAACAGCTCCAAATGTGAAAAATAACCCCCTACTAAATCATGGAAATTGAGAAGTTAACATGATTACTCTAGAAGAAGAATATGACTTGGAAGAAGCTATTATGCCCGCATATAACACAGAAGAAGTCGCCACTACATCTCCAGCACAAACTTTTATCATAGTTTAGTTGAGAGAGCCTCTAACTATTTAGAATTACCTGCCAAGAATCGTTGTGACCATTATAGCCACTAAAAGGACCGGTTATGACACTAAATAAGTCCCATGGGATTATCGAGCTTAGTACAAGGGAAAATAATAGACGCTCCTGCGACTAAGGGGATGATTAGGTCGGGAAGGTGTTACACTCTAAAAGATCTAAATCGAGGAGTTCCTGGGAAAAAAAAACCTAAAAAGGAATATTATTGATGCTGAGGTTGCAAAATTTTAGAAGAAGATGCAACCCAAGGTCTATTTAGTCGAAGAACACCTAAAGAAGACATCGTCCGACATATCCATTATGTCCTTGGTTATGAGTCCTGAAGCCCTTAGAAATGCTTTGATTGAAGTATTATGTGGGGTTAGCATATCGAAGGAGACCACTAGTGTGACTTTGGTTGCAGCAATCGGATGAATGGTCAAAGCAAATAAGGTCTTTTTCCATGATAATGAGCTACCACTAGAAGGGGACACACACAACAAAGCACTTCATATCACAGTTAGATATCATGACAAGATCATGAATAGGGTTTTGATCAATAGTGATTTGGGTTGTAACATTTATCCATTCTCCACTCTATGGGATTCGGGTGTAAATATAGAAGATATAAGAGAGCATCGTGTGAAGGTCAGAGCCTTTGATGGATCAAAAAGGAGTGTCATCGGGGAAATCTACCTGACATTACAGATAGGACCAACTGAATTTCCCATCTTATTTCAAGTGATGAATGTGTCGTCTAGTTACAACCTATTGTTGGGGAGGCCATGGGTCCATATGGCAAGAGCCATTCCTTCCACTCTTCATCAGTGAGTAAAGTTTGAGTGGGGTCGCACATATGTTACTGTCCACGGAGAGGTCAATCATCCCATCTATTCTGTCAATTTAGTTCCAGTCATAGAGGAGTTAGATAGGGCTATTTTCATACTCCAAATATCATGCAAGATGCAAAGACCTATGAAAGGATAGAGCCAGTTAAAGTAAAAATGTCAAGTGCTGCAAAGATGGTTGCAACAGAGATGCTGAAATATAGGTAACAACCCAAGACAGGACTAGGACGAAAAGCCGATGGTATAATTAAGCCAATCCAACTGAAGCATCAAAAAGGTACTACATGGCTTGGATATAAGCCTATTTCTTGTAACGCCCTAATTTGCTGAACTGGAATGTTACACGGTGCTCATGACCCCGAGGGACCACAAGCTAACCCATGTATGATATCTGTACCTGTATACTGCAAATCATGACATAATAATGTAGAATACGTAAAACTGTAAGACCATAAGGTTCAACTGAAAAAAATCATGTCTGAAAATCATAACGTCCATGTGGGTGAAAATATCTAAAACAACTCAATCTGAAAGCTAAGTCTGAACGTAAATCTGAACATAAATCTGAAAGCCTCTAAACTATCTGAATAAGGAGTTGAAGGAACATGTCTCCAACTAACTCCGTAAAACTGAACTGAAGAAATAAATAAATGTATCAAATCATATTGTCCTCGAATCAATGAGGACTCACTGTGTCTCTGCGACTGGAATGCTACCGCTACCGCTGGGCTGGAGCTCATGTCTCGGAACCTATGGTGTAACATGAAAAGAAAGCACCATAGTGAAAATGCATCAGTACAACTAGAGTACTGATTATACGAGGAAGGTAGGATGAACATAAAGGGTTTCATGCATGAGCAACACTGACTGACTAATATAAATGTGGGAGTGCAAACATACATATATAGAAATTGGGACTGTGAATGTATGATAGAAAGACCTGTAAGCTAATACATGGTTTACTGATAACTATCATGACTGATACTACAAGCTGATAACATGGACAACTATATCTGACAGTCCTGTATATACTGAAATCTGAAGAACATAACGACTTTATCTAACAGTCTTGTATATACTGAAATCTGAAGAACGCCCTGAGTTCTTTTACTAAGACTGATACTGAAACTGTGGGAGGTAGTGTTTAATCGACATGCCCAATGTATGCCATTATGGCTAAGCCGGGGTCTAATCTCTGCCCCGACTGGAGGGGTGTCAATACCGTGCCACGGGTAAGGATAGCTTGTGAGTGACCCTTATCTGGAAGGTACTCAATGAGAATGGTGGGAACCCTAAACTGACAGGTTAAACCACCTCATCAACCCTAATCTAACAGGTTAAGATGTCTCAACCTACACTGGCTACGTAGTTCTGGAACACAATGACTGCTTCTAAGAATCACACCCTGAACTGGCGGGTGAGTTCCCATCCTTGGGTTCACTCGGTGCTAACCTCTACTCCCATCTGGAGGGACTGGACATGAATAACTGACTATACATGACTTAATCTTACTGAATTCCGTTGACTGGCGGAATGTTACTGATATCTGACAATTGACTGAGATCATGAGGTTTTCCTGAGTCACATGACTGACTGAAGTCTATGGAATCATAGCTTGAGTTCGGATATCGTGAAACATGACATGGCTCTAGGCACACAGCTATAGTTTTTGGGTACAAATACCCCCAGGACTCGATAGGAGAAAACTGACACACATGTCATGACTTGATCACAAGATTTGAGTCCACAATTTACAATATCATAAGCAGGGGATAGTATACTTCATGTATTTATTCAATATTTCAAACATGATAGGAAAAGCATGGATATATTTTATGTACATAATTTATATCTCCATTATCATACATGCTTTATACCACAACAATAACAACACATAATTTGCATGGGAATTCATATTGAAGTGTATGACTAACATGAACTTGTTATTTAGATATCATGAAATCATGTAAATATGAAGTTCTAACATACTAGGCATTTTATCTTAAGATAGATGACTTGGTCATTCTATCTATAATGACCCAGAATTAATCATGCTGATGACGAGTTCTAGGCAAACCCATCACGAAGTCCATGTTCACTTCTTCCCACTTCTAAGTAGGAATGGTGAACTCTTGCATGGAACCACTATGTTTCTGATGCTCTATCTTAACCTGCTGACATGTAGAGCACTTAGCCACAAAATCTGCAATATCTCTCTTCATCCCATTCCACCAATAGATCTCCCGCATGTCACGGTACATCTTAGTGGACCCTGGATGAATAGAGTATCGCGCACCATGCGCTTTTGCAAGAATTCACTGCCTCAAATCATCTACACCTGGAACACATAGATGACCCTGACTATAAAGAACACCATCTCCCCCTTGGGAGAAAACCTCAACTTTCTGATTCTGAACTAACTCTTTGAGATTGACAAGGCTAGGATCCCTGTCTTGCTTTTCTTTTACCTCGGAAACTAGAGATGACTCTAAACTATTGTGAACACATACACCACCGTTTGAAGAATCGACTAAGCGAACGCCTAGTCTGGCAAGCTGGTGGATCTCCTGAGCCATTCTTTTCTTGCTACCCTCAACGTGAGAAATACTACCCATGGAGAGTCTACTGAGAGCGTCGGCCACAACATTGGCCTTTCCCGGATGATAAAGAACACTCATGTCGTAATCCTTCAAGAGCTCTAACCACCTTCTCTGACAAAGATTGAGATCTTTCTGGGAAAAGACATACTGGAGGCTTTTATGGTATGTGAAGACATCTACATAAACTACATAGAGATAATGCCTCCAAATCTTCAAGGCAAAAACTACCGCTGCTAACTCAAGATCATGAGTAGGATAATTCTTCTCATGTGGCTTTAACTGTTTGGAGGCGTAGGCTATGACCTTACCATGATGCATGAGGAGACAACCTAAACCCACTCTGGATGAATCACAATAGACTACAAAACCGTCTGAACCATCTGGAAGAGATAGAACTGGAGCTGAGGTGAGTCGAGTCTTCAACTCTTGAAAGCTCTTCTCGCATGAATCTGACCAATGAAACTTAATCTTCTTCTGAGTCAATATGGACATGGGAGATGCAATAGAATAAAATCCCTCAACAAACCATCTGTAATAGCCAGCCAAACCCAATAAACTCCTGATATCTGATGGAGATACGGGTCTGGGCCAGTTTCTTACTACCTCGGTTTTCTGAGGATCTACTCTAATGCCATCAACGGAAACAATATGGCCAAGGAATGCTACTAATATTAGCCAAAATTTGCACTTTTTGAACTTAGCTAATAACTGGTGATTCCTGAGAGTCTAAAGAACAATCCTGAGATGGTCTGCATGATCATGCTCTGTGTGAGAATAGACCAAAATGTCATCTATAAAGACTATGAAAAACATGTCCAAGTACTGCTTGAACACACGGTTCATCAAATCTATGAAAGTTGCAGGGGCATTGGTAAGACCAAATGACATGACTAAAAATTTGAAGTGACCATATCGAGTACGGAAAGCTATATTCAGAATGTCACATTCTCTAACTCTGAGCTGATGATAACCTGATCTGAGGTCTATCTTGGAGAAGTAATTGGCACGCTGAAGTTGGTCGAATAGATCATCAATCCTGGGAAGAGGATATCTATTATTGACCGTGACCTTGTTGAGTTAACGGTAATCAATACATATCCTGAGAGAACCGTCTTTCTTGCGCACGAATAATACTGGCGCACCCCATGGGGAAATACTGGGTCTGATGAATCCCTTATCTAAGAGATCCTTCAACTGATCTTTCAGTTCCTTAAGTTCTGCTGGTGCCATTCTGTATGGCGGAATAGAAATAGGTTGAGTATCCAGAAGAAGGACTATGCCGAATTTTATTTCCCTTTCGGGAGGAATGCCTGGAAGATCTTCGGGAAAGATATCTAAGTATTCATAAACAACTGGGACTGTTTCGAGACTGGGAGATTCAGAATTGGAACCTTTAACATGCACGAGATGATACATACACCCCTTAGAAATCATTTTCCTTGCCCGAAGGTAGGAAACAAGTTGACCTCTGAATGCTAAAATGCTACCTTTCCACTCTAGGACGGGCTCATTCAGGAATTGAAACTGAACTATCCTGTTTTTGCAGTCGACTGTGGCATAGCAGGAATGAAGCCAATCCATGCTGAGAATGACATCAAAATCAGTCATCTCTAACTCAACTAAATCTGTTGACATGGATTTCTGAGATATCATAACCGGGCAGTCCCTGTATACCCACCAGGCTATGATGGTTTTACCCACTGGGGTAGAGACTGAAAAGGGCTCTACTAGAATTTCGGGACTGATTCCGAAATCACCTGCTATGTATGGAGTAACAAAAGACAAGGATACACCTGGGTCTAGCAAATCATAAAAATGAATATGGAAAATCTGTAACGTACCAGTAATGACATAAGGAGAATTTTCCTGATCCTGCCGGGACTGAAGAGCATAGAGTCTGTTTGGGCGTTACCCACTGGTAGCACTGGAAATGGCACCCTCCTGGTTCGATCGACCGGACTGAGCTGCAGAATGATTTTCCTGACCCTGAAAACTTGACTGCGGACACTCCCTAATCCTATGGCCCGGCTTGCCACAACCAAAATGGACATCACTACCGGCTCTGCAAATGCCCTTGTGGTTCTTACCACAAGTCTGATAAAGGGGATTCGTTCGGGCACTGCTAACACTTCCCTGAGATTTTGATCCTGGCGCTTTATCTTTGTTGCTATCTCTGAACTTTGGAACTAGAGCGCTGGCAGAGGAGGGGGCTGGGACGGCTGACTTAGAGTGAAACTGTGAACGGTTTCCTCTATCTGACTTGGGGTGAGCAAAGTTGAAATTACCTGACCTTGCTCTCGTGTTATGCCTCTCCCTAGTCTTAACCTTCTGCTCTTCTACTTGCTGGGTATGGGTCATGAGTCTGGCTAAGGTCATATCATCGATCAGCATCGCAGACCTACACTCATTTACCACACTATCATTGACCCTTGACACGAACTTGCTCATCTTAGCCCTATTTTTTGCAACCACATGAGGAGCATACCTGGCTAGCTGAGTAAATATGAGAGAATACTCCCTAACCATCATATTCCTCTGCCTGAGGTTGATGAATTCAAGAACTTTGGCTTCCGTCAGCTCTTGGGGAAAGAATCTGTCTAAGAAGGCCGTGACAAATTCCTCCCTTTCTATAGGGCCTACATCATCTAACCTTTCAGACTTCCACTATTTGTACCAATCATGAGCAACATCCTGTAACTGGTAGGCGGCTAACTCGGAACTCTCAATAGAATTAACACCCATGATGTCAATGACCTTTTGGACTTGGTCAATGAACTCCTGAGGGTCCTCATCAGACTTAGACCCATGGAAAGATGGAGGGTTCATCCGGGTAAAGTCCCGAACCCTAGCTGCTATGGGATTGGCCACTGGATTGGCCGAAATAACTGGTGGCCGTTCATTCTGTGCAGCCACGGACTGAGCAAGTGTGGTAAATATGGCTCTAAACTCCGCATGGGAAACATGTTGGCCCAAAGGATCTTCGGGCTGAGGAGCTGACTGGTTTCTTCTCTTTGGGGACATGGTCTGGAATAAGAGAAGAATGGATTCTACTGAGAGTTTAACTTGTGATTATGCTCACTAGCATGACATGAATACTGAAGAAAGGGGACTATTTCTACAACATCTTATAGACTCCTGTACATAAATGTGGCGCGCCATACACCCATGTACAAGACTCTACTAGATGCGACTTTTAGACTTCCTAGGACTCTATTGAACCTTAGGCTCTGATACCAAGTTTGTAACGCCCCGATTTGCTAAATCGGAACTCTACACGGTACTCATGACCCCGAGGGACCACAAGCTAACCCATGACTGATATCTATACCTGTATACTATAAATTATGACATAATAATGCAGAATACATAAAACTATAAGGCCATAAGTTTCAACTGAATAAAACCATGTCTGAAAATCATAACGTCCATATGGGTGAAAATACCCAAAACAACTCAATCTGAAAGCTAAGTCTGAACGTAAATCTGAACATAAATCTGAAAACCTTTCAACTATATGAATAAGGAGTTGAAGGAACATGTCTCCAACTAACTCCGTAAAACTTAACTGCAGAAATAAATAAATGTATTAAATCATATTGACCTATAATCAATGAGGACTCACTGTGTCTCTAAAACAGGAATGCTACCGCTACTGTTGGGCTGGAGCTCGTGTCTCGGAACCTATGGTGTAACATGAAAAGAAAGCACCATAGATCAAATGCTTCAGTACAACTGGAGTACTGAGTGTACGAGGAAGGTAAGATGAACATAATGGGTTTCATGCATGAGCAACACTGGCTGACTAATATGATGTAGGAGTGCAAACATACATATATAGAAACTGGGACCGTGAATGCGTGATAGCAAGACCTGTAACCTAATACATGGTTTACTGATAACTGTCATGACTGATACTACAAGATGATAACATGGACGACTGTATCTGATAGTCCTGTATATACTGAAATCTGAAGAACATAACGACTATATCTAACAGTCCTGTATATACTGAAAATTGAATAACGCCCTGAGTTCTTTTACTGAGACTGATATTAAAACTGTGGAAGGTAGTGTTTAACCAACATGCCCCATGTATGTCGTTATGGCTAAGCTGGGGTCCAATCTCTACCCCGACTGGAGGGGTTTTAATACTGTGCCATGGGTAAGGACAACTTGTGAGTGACCCTTATCTGGCAGGTACTCAATGAGAATGGTGGGAACCCTAAACTAACAGGTTAAACCACCTCATCAACCCTAATCTGACAGGTTAAGATGTCTCAACCTACGCTGGATATGTAGTTCTGAAACACAAGGACTACTTCTAAGAATCACACCCTGAACTGGCGGGTGAGTTCCCATCCTTGGGTTCACTCAGTGCTAACCTCTACTCCCATCTGGAGGGACTGTACATGAATAACTGACTATACATGACTTAATCTTACTGAATTTCGTTGACTGGCGGAATGTTACTGATATCTGACAACTGACTGAGATCATGAGGTTTTCCTGAGTCACATGACTAACTGAAGTCTATGGAATCATAGCTTGAGTTCGGATATCGTGAAACATGACATAGATCTAGGCACATAGCTATAGTTTTTGGGTACGAATACCCCCAGGACTGGATAGAAGGAAACTGACACACATGGCATGACTTGATCATAAGATTTGAGTCCACAATTCACAATATCATAAGCAGGGGATAGTATACTTCATGTATTTATTCAATATTTCAAACATGATAGGAAAAGTATGAATATATTTTGTGTACATAATTTATATCTCCATTATCATACATTCTTTATACCACAACAATAACAACACATAATTTGCATGGGAATTCATATTGGAGTGTATGACTAACATGAACTTGTTATTTATATATCATGAAATCATGTAAATATGAAGTTCTAACATACTAGGCATTTTATCGAACACCTTGCATGCATTATTTAAGGCATAGGTGGATTTCATACTTGCATTCTATCAATCCATCTAAAGATCATGTTTTTCAACTAACAACATAACTTTCATGAGATATACAGTCACGATACTATTATATAGCAAAACAAACAAGCATCAACATGGGTATGATCATATCACCACAACCAACCAAGATTTTGTATTTTAAATATTGATTCTTGAACTCCACGGACGAAAGGAATCCATGGATGAACACTACGCATACCTTGGAAGGGAGGTTCTTGATGATTGACGGAGGAATTTCCTTGAAATTTTATCTTCAAGCTTGATTGTGCAACCCTAGTTGTTTTTCTCCTATGGTGCTCTTGAATAATAAACTTTGAGATTTTAATAGGGTTGTAATGTGTTTAGAAGCTATAAATTTCGTGAGTTTAGGTTTAAGAACATGTAAGGAGTGTTAAAAGACTTAACTACCCTCGAAATAACTCAAAAACTAAGTGTTTTTGTGGCTGAAATCATACATAGGCGCCACATATGATATTGCATATATTTACATAGGTGCCGCATATGATATCACCTATGCTTACATAGACGCCGCATATGATATCGCCTATACTTTCCAGTGGCCATGTGCAATTGGTTAGGCGACACATTCTACTTTGAAAGGCCATAACTCCTTGCTCGGGTGTTAGATTTTGATGAAATTGGTATCGTTGGAAAGCTAATTTGATTCTCTACAATTTGGTGGGTCTAAATCTACCAAAATATCACATATCAATCACGTTATTCTTGTTCAAAGATGATCCTTGTAAAATCGAACACTATGACTTGATGGATTCAAAAACTCTTAGCTTGCATCACTCTAAGCGACTCATATAAGCATGCTTAAGACATCGCAAGCTATCCTATCGCTAGGATATTCATTGTAAGTCATGAACTAAAATGCTACTCACATGATAGGAGATTTCATACATAGGAAAACTTATTCACTTCCTAGCTTAGAAAAATGCGGGGTATTACATTTCTGCAAAAGCTTGTAGTAAAAGATCTGGAGTGACATTATTCGTGCTAGCCTAAGTCCCAGTTTCAGAGAAAGTAGTTGATGATGACATCATAAAGGGAATAGAAAATCTATTTGTAGTTTAAGGAGAACTAGAGATGGATTTTAAGAAGCTTACCATCCGTGTGCTGAGCCTAGAGAAGTCTTGAAGAATTGGTCCATCAACCCATCCGTATTTCGACAGGAGTCTTGATAGTGTAGAATTGTAGTCGCTTTTGAAATTATTTTATTTTGCATGATCAATTGATGCTGGAATCATGCCGAAGCTCTTTTTGCTACTCACCTTTTTCCAAATCCCAGTGCTTTTTATTAATAAAAGTCCATATTTTCAAAACTCATTTTCCTATTTTCAATATCTATTTACTTTACTCACTTTTTATACTTTTCTATGCAAATATTAACAAAAATCCTAGTTTCATTATTATGACAAATAAAAAATCCGTTGAGAAAAATGCAAAAGATGAGCAATATTATGAGGAGTACAGTGAAAGCATAATGCCTGAAAACCTACCATAGGAGATCGAGCAACTTGATAGTAAAAAGAAGCCTAATAAAAACTGAAGTCATAAATTTGGTTGATGAAGAAACGGTGAAGAAAAACACAAGTTAGCATACATTTGGAGGTTGAAAGGAAGCAAGAAATGATAAGCCTGCTTAAGAAATACATCAATGTGTTTTCTTGGTCTTATGACTACATGTCCACCAGCGAAGCAAAAGATGAGGAAATTCAAACTCTATTTGAGTTTAAGAATCAAAGAGGAGGTGACCAAATAGATAGAAGCTAGCTAATGTTGTGAGTGCCAAAGAAGAACAGAAAGATAAGAATATGCATAGATTATTGGGATCTCAACAAGGCTATCCCAAAAGATGATTTTTCTCTCCCAAAAATTCACATTCTTATTGATAATTGTGCGAAACACGAGTTACAGTCATTTGTCAATTGTTTTACAGGATATAATCAAATCCTGATGGATGAGAATGATACAAAAAAGATAAATTTTATCAGTTCGTGGGGAGTATATTGCTACAGGGTAATGACATTTGGACTCAAGAATGTCGGTGCAACTTACATGAGGGACATGACTACTCTTTTTCATGATATGATTCACAAAGAGATCGAGGTGTATGTGGATGATGTCGATATCAAGTCTAAAAGGAGTTCAGAACATCTGGATGATTTATGAAAGTTCTTTGAAAGTCTGCAAAGGTATACCCAAAGTTAAATCCATCCAAATTCACCTTTGGAGTTCCAACGGGGAAGTTGTTGGGATTCATTGTTATTAGAAGAGGTATAGAGTTGGATCAGTCTAAGATAAAGGTGATCCAAGACTTACCACCCTATAAGAACAATAAAGGACATAATGAGATTCTTAGGAATGATTAATTACATCAGTCGATTCATAGCCCAGTCCACGATAATTTGTGAACCAATATTTAAGTTATTGAAGAAAGATGCCAACACTGAATGGACTAAAGAATGTCAGATGGATTTTGACAAAATCAAGGAGTATTTGTCCAACCCATCAGTATTGGTTCCACCAGAGCTGGGAAAGACGTTGTTATTATATCTATCTATTATGGATAATGTATTTGGATGTGTCTTAGGGTAGCATAATGATATAGGGAGGAAAGAGCAAGCCATTACTACCTAAGTAAGAAGTTCACAATGTATAAAACAAGGTATACATTGTTAGAGTAGACCTGTTGCACATTGACTTGGGTTGCACAAAAGTTGAGGCATAACCTGTCCGCGTATACCATGTACTTGATCTCAAGAATGGATCCACTCAAGTACATCTTTCAGAAACCAATGGCTACTGGAAAATTTGCGAATTGGAAGATTTAGTTGAGTGAGTTTGATATTGTGTACGTGACACAAAAAGCCATTAAAGGACAAGCTTTAGCTAACCATCTCACAGAAATCCAGTGGTTCAAGATTACAAGCCACTCAAGACCTACTTTCCTGATAAATAGGTGTTGTTTGCAGGAGAAGATATCTCAGAGACGCATGATGGATGGAGAATGTTCTTTGATGGAGTATTAAACTTTAATGGAGCCAAAATTTGGGCAGTTCTAGTTTGATAAACAGGTCAACATTATCTGATCTCGGCAAAAATGAGGTTTCCTTGAACGAATAACATGGTAGAATATGAGGGTTGTATTATCAGACTTAGGATGGCCGTAGACATGAACATTAATGAGCTTTTGGTGATGGAGATTCAGATTTTCTAATCCATCAGGTGCAAGGAGAATGGTTTACTAAGAATGTCAAAATCCTTTCTTACGTGCAATGTGTTAAGGATCCGAGTAAAAGGTTCATGAATATTGCGTTTAAACATGTCCCTGAAATTCAAAATGAGTTCGACGATGCCCTGGCGACACTATATTCAATGATTCAACATCCGGATAAGAATTACGTCGATCCCATCAAGGTGGAGATACACGATCAACACACATACTATTTCCATATAGATGAAAAATCAGATGGAAAACCGTGGTACCATGACATCAAGAGGTTACTCGAAGTAGGAGAATATTCAAAGAGCGATAATAGTAAGTAGAAGAAGACTTTAACAAGAATGGCTAATCACCTCTTTCTAAACAAGGAGATCCTGTATAAGAAGACTCCAGACTTAGGAATATTACGATGTGTCAATTCCTTGGAAGCCACAAGATTGTTAGAGGAGATATATGCAGGAACTTGTGGACCTCACATGAATTGTTTTATGCTTGCAAAGAAGATTTTGAGAGCTGGATACTTTTGGATGACCATGGAAAAGGATATCATCCGTTACGTGTAGAAATGTCACCAATGTCAAGTTCATATGGATTTTGTACGGGTTTCACCAAATGAACTCAATGTGATGGGTTCCCTTTGGCCATTTGCTGCTTGGGGCATAGATGTCATCGAGCCCATAGAGCCTCCTGCGTCCAATGGACATCATTTTATCTGGGTTTCTATTGACCAATTTACAAAATGGGTTAAAGCTTCAACACATAAGTTCATAACTAAGAAGGTGGTAGCAAATTTCATTTACAATAACTTAGTCTGTCAGTTTGGAATTCTAGAGTCTATCATAAAAAATAATAGGGCCAATCTCAATAGCGACCTAATGAGAGAGATTTATGAATGGTTTAAGATCTCTCATTGAAACTCCACGACATATCGACCGCAAATGAATGGAGCAGTTGAAGTTGCAAATAAGAATATCAAGAGAATCTTGAGGAAGATTGTGGACGGCAACAGGGAATAGCATGAGATGCTACCATATGGTTTAGTTGGCTATCGCACCACGATCAGAAAATCCACTGGGTCGACTCCCTACATGTTGGTTTATGGGTCAGAAGCAGTGATACCTGCATAAGTGGAGATACTTTCATTGATAATCATCGAGGAGGTTGGTCTAGATAACGCTGAATGGATTTCTAGCAAGATCGAACAGTTGATGCTCATTGATGAGAAGAATGTGGATGCAGTCTATCATGGTCAACTCTATCAAAATAGAATGATCAAGGTGTTCAACAAGAAAGTCATGCCTCATCGATTCACACCAGGACAATTGGTATTGAAGAAGATATTCCCTCACCAAGATAAAGACAAAGGGAAATTTGTACCAAAGTGGCAAGGTCCATACATAGTTTACCGAGTACTCTCAGGAGGGGTGGTAATCCTTATAGAGATGGACAACATAGTAAGAACAAAACCGATCAATTCAGACACCATCAAGAAGTACTACATTTGAAGACATTAGGACTAGTTGTTGCTTCTTTGTATTTTAAAGTTTATCTAATGTAATGGAACAACGTATTAGCATAACTTCCCATGATGATATACATAGGCATCCCACATGGAGTTTGATTTCCCTTAGAAAAAACAAAAAAACATCATCCTTTCATGTATGCAGAACTACGCTTGACCTGACTTCCCACAGTTTGATACGTAGGCGATCTTCCTCAAATTTGGTACCTTTATATTTTACTCTTTTATTAGATTGAACTATGGTCTGACCTGATTCTACTTGGATACGTAGGTAGCCTGAGTCAGGCTCGGTCATTGCATTCTATGTTTTTATTTCTCCCATTGTGTTTGAACTACGTCATGACCTACTTCCACTTAGATATGTAGGCAGTATGAGTCAGACTCGGTCATTACATTTCATATTTCATTCTCTACTCTCAACCTACGTACAGACCTGGTTCCTATTTCAAGTATACGTGGCCAACCTAAAAAGTTTGGTCTTACCTTTAGGAAAATCCCTTTTTGCTCATAGTATAAACCTAGAATATAAGAAATATAGCAGCCAGAATCGTCGTAGCATAGATAAAGGACGGAGAAACTCCACCCAAAGGATAAAGATACGTGGATCATGATCGACAAATGAAAGCTTAATGGATTTCCAAACGTGTCATAATCTAGAATTGATAAAGGATTACTAAATATACTTAATATACGTAATATGTTTGAATATATATATATATATATATATATATATTTCAAAATACTTTCCTACTCTCCCACCTACCAAGACTCCAAATTTGGGAATGATCGAGCAGCCGAGGAAGTGTTAGAGAATTTTGTAGACAAAGCCAGGATCCCTAAGTTGACACAAATAAACACCCCTCCCAACCAAGAATTTTCTTTGAGTACAGAAAAATAGGAGTTGTAAGATGAGATTGAGTCAAGATTTGGGACAGTATTAGATGCATCATGTATCTTATCATTACGATATGAGGCAAATATTCTTCCCTTACTTTATTCTCTTACATACATTTATACTAATTGTCACCAGCTCTAAGAATTTTATTTGAATTCTTTTGCAGGTACATCTAAGATCCAAATAAATGACTGAAAACAGAGGGCCCTCATTGGAAAATTAGGTTGTTTTACTTCTTTCAATAAACTCCACCAATCAGAGCAAACTGGGGCAAGCTAGTGGAATGTCAAGCATCCCTAGCTACGTCAAGGATTCTGTTGAAGAAACTCAACTCAACTCGACTCAAGTTTCCATCTTCATAATTTTTAGTGTCATCGCCCAGTGCCGTCTTGATCTGACACTAGAAAATCTTTAAAAATCCAATCCATTTTCTCTCAAAATCTTCAGTAAATATTGCTATCCAACATCTCCTAATTCTCATCTATCCTAAACAACCTTTTTAGGGACAAGTGAACCCGTTTCTATTTCATTTCGTGCTAAAATCTTCATAATCACCTTTAACGAAACCCCGATCACCATAATTCTACACTGGGGCAAATTTTAATATTGATCAAAATTTGCATTGATTTGAACTACAAATGACCTAATTTTTCATGAAACTCGAGATATGTAGGCATCTTCAAAACTGAAGTTCGGCCATAATCTTTTAAAATTTCTCGTCTGGGGCAAAATTAGTTACGTCAACATGATTGCCCAAAGATTTTTGCACCAATCTTCGGTCAATCAGGGGCAGCTGTTGATACCTAATTTTGGCTCGCTCTGTTTTCTCTAACTATTTTGACGATGGTTCTTGGCCCTAATAATTATTCAAAATAAATTCATATTTTTTTGAAAAGAATATAAAAAAGTGGAAGTTTATTCTCCTAGCACATGATAAAATATTTTGTTAAATATAAATAACTATTTTTACATCAAAATTTCAAAAATATCTTTCAATAATTGCATTCGCATTTTTTTTCTAATTTTATTTTTAGATGATATATTGTGACTATACCTATTTTTATAATATATATGCCCTTATTACATTCATATTTGTATATTTTATTATAATATCATATATAATTATTAACGTAATCTTATACATGTACGTATTTCAATTAGGTTCTTATTATATATATTTTTCTAATATTATAAATTACAAATTATTAAATCGGACGCGTGTACTAAATTATTTATATTATTTGTATGCGGTATACCAAAATAATTTTATGGTAATGGGAAGCATCGCTAAAGCTAATTTCAATAGAAAAGGAATATTTAGGCCAACAATAGCCCAATTTCAATCTTATTGCTCAACCTGACTATTTTTCATAAATTTTAGTCAACAAAGTCCAAAATGGGTTCAAAACTCGAACCAATTCCCGTATCATATCAACCAATCCTACACCACCATGTAAGCAAGAAAAACAAAATCCACCCAACAAACGCATACTAATTTGATTCGTTGATTTCTTTCTAATATGAGAATTCTAAAATTTCCAGTTTTTTTTATATATATATATGTATGTAAAATTTATTATTATTAGTAGTATTTTTTATTTTATAATTATTGTTAAATTAAATCTAAACTGTTCGATTGTTTAATCGGATGGTCCAAATTTTAGTCAACAAAAGTAGTCACAAAATATGGCTTTAAGGAATGTATCTCTTCTCTTACACAGTCCTCCTCACCTAAACCCCTTATTAGACTCCTACCCAGACAAACTTCAACCATTCTCCTATACAACCCATCTTTCTGTAATACCCCACCCTTCTCCTAGTTCAAATTCATCTATTGAACATCAATGATCTTGATTCATAGATAAATATATTTTATTCCATGTGAAATTTTTAAAATTTTGACTTTTTATCACGTAAAATTGAATAAAATTTCCATCGATACTAAATTCTCCCAAATCCGACACTCGGGCGAAGAGTTAGAGCCATTTTAGTGAGACAATGTACCACCTGGTACTTTGGCGCATCGTTGAGTCAGCCAAAAGGGCAATCATCAAAATCCAGTGAGCCTCCATGAATATGGCGCATCGTGCCAAGGCTCAATTTGAGAATTGTCAAATTCCAGTAGATCACCCCAATTCAACCGCGTCGTGGTGAAGATTTTATCGGCATTCCAGTTTTGGATTTTAATTCCAAAGGAAAAAAAGTCATTTTTCAACCCCTATATATACTCCTTAACACGAGATTCAGCCACATATAACACAAATATTGTTGTTTTCTCTTAATTTTTCTCAAGAACAAGAGCTAGGGTTCTAAAATCAAGACCCCAATCATCAAGGTTTCACCATTAATCTTTCGAGGATCAAGTAGTAAGGTATGAAGATGTTGATTCTTGGGTTCCTTCCACCCAAGAAGTTCAAGAATTCTTTTCTAAATTTAAAGATCTTATATTTATGAGTTTTCATGATTCATGTGAATTGAAGTTGAAGTTTATGTTATTATTGAGTTTTAATTCATGTTTTGGTTACAAAGTTTAAAACTTTGATCCTAGTATGTGATATTCATGATAAACCCTCTTCAAGTTGCATGTTAGGTGATGTGTTTATGTCATGTAAGTGTAGAAATTGTGAATAACTAAAGCATGCTCCCCATATGTTTGATAAAATGCTTTTGTGAAGGAATTAGAGCCATTATAGCATGTTGACTAGAAATCACCAATTGTGTGTAAGTTCATGCATGCCAAGTGTTTGTTGAAAATCCTTAGTGAATGAATTGTGACAAGTTAGCATAAATTCCCCACTTATGTTCTCTTCAATACATGTAAAATGTCTGTTGTAAGACCTTGTTGAATGGAGTATGAGCCAGTAGCATGTCTCCATCTACTATTACATGTTTATGATTTCCAAGTGCTAGAAGAGATGCTTTAATGATTATAATGGTGAATGAAACTCCATGGTCTTGATTATTTAAGATGGTTATATTTTACTTTTATGTTATCGAGTCCTGGGAGTATTTATACCCGAAGAATTTGCTGTTGTCTAGAGCCACGTTAGATTTCACGATAGTCTCATTCAAGCCACGATCCTTAGAACTCAGTTAATTATAGAATTCAGTACTCTAATACATATACAGAACTTAAGAAATCTCAGTAATCCACGTATCATTAGCATTCCAGCTTCAGTTCAGTACTCTGCTCAGATCTTAGTAGTATTCAAGAATTTAGTTCAGACTTCAGTAATATTCAAGTAATAAATTCAAAACTCAACATCATTCAGTCAGATAACGAGATCCAGTAGTGTTCCTTCAGTCTTTGAAACCAAAAGAACTCAGCTTAGCTCAGTTGATCAGTATGATCAGTAACAGATTCAGCTCAGTCTATTACAACTTAAAAAAAAGAACCAGCTCAGAGTCTTTCAGTTGGGAGTAGGATTTAGCACCGAGCGAACCTAGGGATTGGGACTCACCCATTAGATAGGACTGAGATACCTAGGAGCAATCCTTAAGTTCCAAAACTATGTAGCAAGCTTATGTACAAGATGTCATCCATTAGATATGATCGACATACTCATAAATCACCCGTTATTATATTATATATATATAGGACTGATCCTAGAAGCCACCCGCTAGATAGGACTAACTCCACAAGAGAGGTCTTTACCCGTGGCACAGTACTGACACCCTTCCAATTGGGGTTATAGGTTGGACCCCAACTTAGCTAGAAGAGGCATGTCAGTTAGATGACTACTTCCCATAGTCTTAGTTTCAGAATCAGTCTTAGTAAAGGAACTCAGTTCAGTAGTATAGAGTAAGGACTGTTAGATACAGTCAATCATTATGATTATCAACAGACTCAGAGATCACCTGCTAGATAGGACTGGTTTTGGATTTAGTTAATCAACTTCAGTATCATCAGATTCAGAGATCACCCGCTAGATAGGACTGATCTCATATCAATGTCAAATTATATTCATTATCAGTATATATAGAGATCATCCACTAGATAGGACTGGTCTCAGATTCTGTAAAGTACTCTTATTATTAGTAGATTTAGAGATCACCCACTAGATAGGACTGATCTCATATTTTAGTAGAGCATTCCCATTATCATTAGAGAGATTACCTGCTAGATGGCACTGATCTCAACTTCAGTACTCAGTTATCAATATCAGAAGATTTAGTTATTCAATATCTCAGAATTTGTAATGAGTTCAGACGTCAGTAAAGCAGTATTCGAGTCTTAGTATTCAGAGTCATGATGATTTCAGTTATGGTTTGTGTATTCATGCGTATGTCCTCATTCAGTACTCTCATGATTATTTAGTTAAGTAATTGTTCATGCATAAGCCCTTGTATTTAGCCTTACCTCATCTTGCATACTCACTATATTCCCACGTACTAACGTATTTAAACTATGGTGTTTTACTTTACACCATAGGTTTAGAAGCACGAGATCTAGAGCACCCTTAACTGCTCAGTTTCAGGCAACAGTTGTAGACCTAACAGTGAGTCCTTATTATTCGAGGATGGTTCTTATTTCATTTTATTAACATTTTTAGTATTTCAGTAGTTAGAGTACGTTGGGGACATATCTCATCAACTCCTTATTCAGAAAGTTTAGAGGCTTTCAGACTACCAAGTTTCCAGATAAGTTATTCAGACATATGTTTTAGTTTTTATGTTGATAGAATTTATCCAGTTTTATTTCAGTTGTACTTTAAGTATTTGAACCTTATGGCAAGTTTCTGCTAGTTTTCCATATTTATTTCAGTATATTATACAGTGCTCAGTTACAGATATCGGTAGGGGTTAGCTTGTGGTCCCTCGGGGTCATAAGCCCGTGTGGCATGCCAGTTCTAGAAAATAGGGGCATTACTAACTTGGTATCAGACCCTAAGGTTCAATAGTATCCTAGGATGTCTGAAATCCGCATCTAGTAGAGTCTTATGCATGGGTCTGTTGCGTGCTACATTTATGTACAAGAGGCTATAGGATGTTTTAGGAAAAGTTTTCCTTCTTTCATGTCTTAGATTGTGCTATAGAAAGGTCCTCTAAGAAAGTTATATCGATTCTCAACATGCTCCACTCATGTCAACTCCACCTTACCTTCAAGGTAATAGAAAGGCTCAGCAGTAGACCATAAGATCCTTTCTTAGAATCCTATGATAGCATATGACCTAGAGTTAGAAGCATAAACCCAGGAGTTTAGCAGTAGTAGAGTTGGAATAGCGTTAACCATATCAAGCAGATTATGTATTCATGGGGATAGTTGTATAAGAGGTAAATCAGTAGGCTTGAACAGTGCATGCAAAAATTTAAGGTGATTGATCAAAAACTAAGTGTGAAGGTATGGATGTGGGTTAAGAGGTGTGATCCTAGTAGTTGATGAAGAAACAGAAGTTGATGATGTGTTTAGAGAGACAAGCATGTGTCGAAAAGGGGTGTAGGTATGTGATGATGATGGCCGAAACTAAAGAATGTTAAGAGTTGTATTCCAGAAGATAGTATTATCAGTGAGTTTTATACTTTCAGGTGCAGACTTTCTGGATAAGTTTATCATTCATGTGCATTATTATGCCCCAGACTCTAGAGTAGATTGATTGTAGTACAGTTCAGAGTTTAGTAAAGTGTTCTCAGACTTATGGTGATTACTTGAAGCTAAAGAGGAGAGTATAGTTGAAAGAGTGCAGAATAAGTACTTCAGTTAAGTATAAGTTTTACTATGAGTTAGTCAGTAAAGCCAGCAAGTTAGTTTAGCAGTCAGACAGTTAGATTCGTATAGTTTGTTATCTCATCTATTTACCTGATCATACTATCAAAAATTCCCATAATGTAACTATTCCAAGATAGAGTATCCTAGTAGCTATGAGTATAACTCAGTTCATGAGTCATGAATTAGTTTCAGATCTTAGATGATCAATCATGACCCAGTTCGTAGGTTCCCTGTGCACCACCCCAGTATTTCAGCGAAGTGTTCTTAGAGGGACATAGAGTCCCAAGGGAGAGATACCCTATAATATTCCGATGCTTTCATGTCATTAGACTCATTCAGTTGCATGCTCAGACGTTTCTCAGAAAGTTAGCATCCGTTATCATTGCATAATCAGTCAAGCATTCAAAAGTCAGTTCAGTCAAGTATTCATGCATTAGATATGAATGTTCAGTAGAAAAACTCAGCTTATCAGTGTATTTAGTCATGCATTAACGAGAACAACTCAGTCAAGAATCCATGCATCAAATATACATGTCCATTATGAGAATTTTGCTTATGAGTAGCTTCAATCGTGTATTCCATGCATCAGATATGCATGTTCAGTATGAAATCTTAGTATATCAGTAGTTACATTCATATAGTTATGTTTCTCATGCTCCTGTCCATCAAGTAAGTTCAGTATGCTAGTATTCTTAGCTTAATCAGTCTCATTCAAGGATGAATGTTCCAAGGGGAGATATTGTAATACCCCACCCTACTCCTAGTTAAAATTCATCTATAGAACATCAAAGATCTTTCTTCAAAGATGAATATATTTTATTCCATGTGAAATTTATAACATTTTAACTTTATCATGAGGGAAATTGAATAAACTTTCCATCGATACCAAATTCGCCCAAATTCGACACTCGGGTGAAGAGTTAGAGACATTGTAGTGAGACAGTGTACCACACCTGGTACTTTGGCGCGTCACGGAGTTAGCCAAAATGGCAATCGTCAAAATCTAGTAAGCCTCTGTGATTATGGCACATCGCGCGAAGGTTCAATTTCAGAATTGTCAAATTCCAGTAGCTCAACGCAATTCCACCACGTCATGGTGAAGCTTTTATCGGCATTCCAGTTCCTAATTTTAATTCCAAGGGCAAAACGGTCATTTTTCTACCCCTATATATACTTCTTAACACGAGATTCAGCTACATTAAACCCAAATATTATTGTTTTCTCTTATTTTTTCTCAAGAACAAGATCTAGGGTTCCAAAATCAAGACCCCAATCATTAAGGTTTCACCATTAATCTTCCGAGGATCAAGTAGTAAGGTATGCAGATGTTGATTCTTGGGTTCCTTCCACCCAAGAAGTTCAAGAATCCTTTTCTAAATTCAAAGATCTTATATTTATTAGTTTTTATGATTCATGTGAATCGAACTTGAAGTTTATGTTATTATTGAGTTTTAATTCATGTTTTGGTTACAAAGATTCATGCTTTGATCCTAGTATGTGATATTCATGATAAACCCTCTTCAAGTTGCATGTTAGGTGATGTGTTTATGTCAAGTAAGTGTAGACATTGTGAATAACCAAAGCATGCTCCCCATATGTTTGATAAATGCTTAGGTGAAAGAATTAGATCCATTATAGCATGTTGACTAAAAATCTCCAATTGTGTGTAAGTTCATGCATGCCACATGTTTGTTGAAATGCCTTAGTGAATGAATTGTGACATGTTAGCATGAAATTCCCCACTTATGTGCTCTTCAATGCATGTAAAATATCTGTTGTAAGACCTTGTTGAATGGAGTATGAGCTAGTAGCATGTCTCCCTATACTATTACATGTTTATGATTTCCAAGTGCTTGAAGAGATGCTTTAATGATTATAATGGTGAATGAAAGCCCATGTCATGATTATTTAAGATATTTATGTTTTACTTTTATGTTATCGAGTCCTGGGGGTATTTATACCCAACAAATTCTCTGCTATCTAGAGCCACGTAAGTTTTCACGATAGTCTCAGTCAAGCTACGATCCTTAGAACTTAGTAAGTTACAGAATTCTGTACTCTCAGATAGTTACAGAACATAAGAAATCTCAGTAGTCCAAGTATTATTAGCATTGCAGCTTTAGTTTAGTACTCAGCTCAGATCTTAGTAGCATTCAAGAATTTAGTTCAGATCTCAGTAACATTCAAGTAATCAATTCAGAAATCAGCATCATTCAGTCAGATAACGAGATCTAGTAGTGTTCCGTCAGTCTTCGAAACCAAGTGAACTCAGCTTAACTCAGTTAATCAGTATGATCAGTAACCGATTCAGCTCAGTCTAGTACAACTTAAGAAAATGAATCAACTCAGAGTCTTTCAGTTGGGAGTAGGATTTATCACCGAGCAAACCTAGGGATGGGGACTCACCCGTTAGATAGGACTGAGTTTCCTAGGAGCAATCCTTAAGTTCCAGAACTATGTAGCCAGCATAGATATGAGATGTCACCTATTATATAGGACCGACATACTCAGGGATCACTCGTTAGAATATTATATATATATAGGACTGATCCCAGGGGTCACCCGCTAGATAGAACTGACTTCACAAGAGAGGTCTTTACCCGTGGCACGGTACTGACACCCTTCCAAAAAGGGTTATAAGTTGGACCCCAACATAGCTAGAAGGGGTATGTTGGTTAGATGACTACTTTTATCACGACCCAAACCGGGACCCTAGCCGTGATGAGCATTCCAAATCATGAAGGCCCAAAACACCACTATCTATTTGGTAATCATGCACATAATTCATATAATAAAAGAAATGCAGAAGATTCATAATACTATGGAAACATGGTCGTGAGTCCAATGAAATCAATAATGGGAAATAATGTCCCACAACATCTATCGACATCTAAAAATCGTTAGCAAAATCTCTACTACATGACTAAAACAAACAACTGTTTGAAAACTGGGACAAGGCCCCCAGTAGACCCAAAACTATTAAATGATAAATAAACTACCAGACATTAGGCCTTCCGGAATATAGAAGGCTCACCGCTTGTCTCTGTAAAACTATCTGAAGAATCTACTAATTTTTTAGACCCCAAGACTGTGCCTCCGAACTTGGGAGGGAAGGGGGTCAATACAAAGTACTAGTACGCAGAGTAATCCAAAACAAAGTAGAGATTTTTATATAAAATAAATGAGAGCTGATATACAACACATTATTGCAAAATGATTTTGAAAATACATGGTCATAGTATAATGATTTTTCAACAAAAATACAACAAATTTGAGCTAGGTGGTACACCCTACAATTTCACATTTACACCGACTGTCAAATCTCAGTTGCCACCGAGATTAGAGTATAAGTGAGGGAAAGACACACAAGATCACACAACAGGTTGTCTCGACCTAATCGATTATGGTAGTGCACAAGATCACAAAGCAGGGCTCCTAACCATAGTCTCAATTTGGGATGACATAATATCAGGTACACAAATCACACAGCAGGGTACTAAGTTCCCGCGTCAGCAAACATGGTTTCCAGCGTAGAGTCATTTGACTCGTGCTTTCTTTGGGTAACCACCTATCTCATAAAATCAATACATTAAACTCATTTTAATCAATCACAAATCATACTCTGCAGGGTATCATCATACCCGACTTGCAAGTCATCAATATCACATCAACTTCCCAGCTTTTCACACCATTTGCAACATGCACATATGTATGACTTTCACACTATTAAACACATACACCATGGTTCTCAACATACAATCATTCAAGAAGTTAAATCATTTATGAGTAATGTCATATTAATTGCAAAACTCATGCTCTCAATGGTTCAACACAAGTGTAATATGAGGTATAAACATTATCATGGGGAATTTTGAAAATTCACAACTCGTGTACATCGTACCCTTTCGAAATTTCAGGTCACGGGTTCAAAATTCAACCATCTATATACATTCAAACAAACAACCCCATGATATCTTAATATTTCTTTCAAAATCATATATCAAAATATGTTATTTATATCAATTGAAAACCCCCATTTGTAAAAACATATATATACTTGTATAAATTTAAAGTCTTGCATAAGTTTCTTTTTGAAAACATGCCCATGAACTTTAGGATAACCCCACGTACCTCTATTTACAAAATTAGTGGGTGCTTCTTGAAGCCTATGATTTGGGTATTTCGAATCTTCAATCGATTTTGAAAACCCACGGTTGAATCTTGGGTTTCTTGAAGTTCTTATTTGAAACCCTAGAGAGGATTCTTGATGATTTTAATGAAAATAGGGTTAAGTTTCTCAAAAATACCCTAAATCCTTTGGTTGGACGTTTTTAAAGGCTAGGGAAAAGTCAAAATTACCCTTAATGACTCTTGAACGGAACTGGAAATTTGAATTTAAAAACCCAATTTCAGGTACCACCGCGACGCACCACAATCGTGGTGGTTCACTGGAATTCGACGAGTGGAAAATTAGGTGTTGCCGCAACGCGCAACCATCGCGGAGCCCCACTAAAATTTGACGATTGTCAATTTGACCCTCTCCGCGATGCACTAGGACCCAAAATGATGATGTTTACGACTGGAACTTTAAATTATTTATAGCTTCTTCACCGAGGGTCTGCTTTGGACGAATTTTATATCGTTAGAAAGCTAATTCAGTCATCTACATAATGAAAGGTTGAAATCTAGGAAATTCCACATGAAAAATAATTTAGATCATTCTATAAGCTAATGCTTAGACTTTTCATGGATGAAACTTAGCTAAGAAGACGTCGGGGTGTTACAATATCCCCTCCTTGGGATAATTTTTCCCCGAATGATGATGTGGAAAGCAGACAAGCACGATTCCAAGCATACTAAAGCATAGAAAGATTTTGGTAAGGGTTGTACCTTCAACTCCGCCATCTACTGGGTCAAAAAGGTGTGAGTATCTTGTTCTCATGTCGTCTTCTGATTCCCAAGTGGCTTTTTCAACCTTCTGATTTCTCCACAACACCTTAATTAAAACTATTTCTTGACTTCTCAACTTCCGTACCTGACGATCTAGGATTGCAATAGGTTTCTCTTCATATGATAAGGAGGCTGTCACCTTGATCTCTTCTACAGGCAACACCAAAGAATGGTCTCTAATGCATTTCATCAACATGGATATGTGAAATACCGGATGGACAGAACCCAAACTGGCAGGCAATTCTAACTCATATGAAAAACCACCTATTTTCTTTAAAATCTAATATGGTCCTATATAGAGAGGACTCAATTTACCTTTCTTTCCGCATCACATAACTCCCTTCATAGGAGAAACCTTCAGAAATACCCAATGTCTGACCTCAAACTCTAACTCTTTCCTCCTAATATCGGCGTAGGATTTCTGATGACTCTGAGCTGTCTTAAGTCGCTCTCTAATAAGATTCACATCTTCCATTGCCTGATGAACAAGATCAGGCCCAAACATCTGCATGTCACCCACTTTATACCACCCTATTGGTGACCTACATCTTCTCCCATACAATGCCTTAAATGACGCCATCTTAATACTGGAATGGAAACTGTTATTATACACGAACTCTATCAATGGCAAGTAATCTACCCAACTACCTTTAAAATCAATCACACAAGCCCTCAACATATCCTCAAGGGTCTGGATGGTGCGTTCCGCTTTCCCATCTATTTGGAGGTGAAAAGTAGTACTTAGGTTCACTTGGGTACCTAAACCTCTCTGAAAAGATCTCCAAAACTGAGAAAAAAACTTCGTACCTCGATCAGATATAATGGACACAGGGGCCCCATGTAAACGAACTATTTTTGCGATGAATAACTTAGCATAATCCTCTCCTGAATAGTTAGTCCTGACAGGCAAAAAGTGCGCTGACTTGGTCAGCCTATCTACAGTTACCCATATAGAATCATACTGGTTTTGGGACTTCGGAAGTCCTATAATAAAGTCCATATTTATCATCTCCCACTTCCATAAAGGCAGAGCTATCTCTTGGGAAGTACCTCCTGACCTCAAATGTTCTACCTTCACTTGCTGACAGTTCAAACACTTGGAAACAAAATCAGCTACATCACGTTTCATGTTATTCCACCAATACAAAGTTTTCAGATTATGGTACATCTTAGTAGAGCCCGGGTGAATAACATACCTCGAAGTGTGTGCTTCATCAAGGATTCTTTCCCGCAGTCCATCAACATTCAGGAAGCACAACCTACCCTAATATCTCCGAATACCATCACCACTAATTTCAAACGACATTACCTTTTGTTGACCCACATCTTTTTTGATTTGCATCAAGATGGGATCTTTAACCTGCTTCTCTTTCACTTCAGCACAAAGGGATGACTTAGCTATCTCATGAATAATCACCCTGCCATCTTCAGAATCAAAGAGTCGCACTCTCATATTTGTAAGGCGGTGAGTATCCTTCACCATCTCTCTCTTCCCCTCTTTAACATAAGAAAATCTGCCCATAGACAACCTGCTGAGAGCATCAGATACAATATTTGCCTTGCCCGGATGATAATACAGGCTCATATCATAGTCTTTTAAAAGCTCCATCCAACGCCTCTGCCTGAGGTTCAATTCTTTCTGAGAGAAAACATACTTTAAACTTTTGTGGTCAGTATAAATATCAACATGCACTCTATAGAGATAATGCCTCCAGATCCTAAGTGCAAACACCACGACTGCTAACTCCAAGTCATGAGTGGGGTAATTTCTCTCATGCACCTTTAACTGCCTAGATGCATGTCACGACCCAAGCCTAGGCCCTAGCCGTGACGAGCATCCCGAACCATGAAGGCCCGGAACACCCATTCTCTATCTGGTTATCATGCACAACATTCATAATCATAATAAAATGCGGAATTGAAACTGAGTACGGAAAATATGGTCAAGTCCTGCAATATTTCTGAATAATACTATCTGACATTAGTCTGCGAAATCTCTACTAAGAACATAAACCTTTGTCTGAAAAGAAGCTGGGACAAGGCCCCCAGTAAACCAAAAACATAATAAATAAGATAGTGTCTGACATAATTAGGCCTTTCGAATAATAGAAAGCTCACCACTGTGAGATCAAGTCTGCAAACCTGAGAATGTCAACTGAGTAGCTGGACCCCTAGACTGTGCCTCAGAACCTGGAAGGAGGGGGGGTCAGCACAAAAGTACTGGCACGCGAAGCAATCCAAAAAAATAGTATAATGGAACATACATATATATATATATATATTAAGGGAAAGCAATTTTTCATCAAGACATCATGTATAAAACTATTTCTGAAAAATACATGGGCACTTTCTGAAAACATGCAACCTGTCTGTTCATTTCAAATCATGATCTGTGTTTTACTTCTGAGTTAGGTGGTATTCCCCTACAAGTCTGATATTCCACGGGCTGTATGGAATCCTCCATTGACTCGGCGAGGAAGCCCCCAACCCAAGTGTGCCGCAAGGGTTGGAGTGTCTAAGTCTGATACGCCATAGGACATTTAAGTCAGCGCATAATAATATACCCGGGTCGGAAACCACGGTTTTAGGCAAAGAGTTGTCTGAAACTCCCGCCTTCTTCAGGGAACCACCTAAGCTCTCTTTATGCCCTATTTTAGCCTTTTCTGAACATGTAGCATTCTAAAATTTCTAAATCATGTGAGTCTGATAAAAATCTGATTTCTGAACTAGTCTGTGTCTGTTATGGCATTTGTCTGAGTTGGTATCGTCATACCAAGACTTGCAAGTCCTATTTCTGAGCCATAATGTATTAAGAAAGAGCTTTCATTCAAAACATAGTTTAGACCACCAAAACATGTAATTTGCATTAAAGATGTCATGTTCCGAAACTCAAGTCAAATCCATGCAAAACTTTCATCAAACATATGGTGGTCATGTGCATTTTTGGCAAAACCATGCATTCTTTCATTACATGCATATTCAACATTCACAACCCTCTCTTTCGTGTTCAAAACATTGTATATTACGTGAAACATGGAAAAATTTTCATTAAGAGAGAGGTTTCATGAAAATCATGCTCTAAATTCATATTTCAGGACAAACACATATATATATATATACATATAACTTTCAAATCACTTTGGGGGAAAGCCAAAAGGCCAAAACAATATCATTAAAGCTTCTGAAACATGAGTATGTACATGAATTCAAAAACCCAATTCTTAAAACATGATTTCTATGCCCATGAGATTTTAGGAAAACCCCGCGTACCTTATTCTCCACGAATTTTTGGTGTCTATCGAAGCCTACGTCGAGAGGATTCTGAATCTGTAATTTGTTTCACGAAGAAGTTTCAGAATGATCGGTCCTTCAAGCTTATTTTCTCAAACCCTAGTTTATCCTTCTCTTAAGTTCTTGAAGGATTAGATTTTGGGATTTTATAGGAGGCTTCAATGTTGTTAATAGGCCCAAATCCGTTTAGGAGTGGGTAAGGACGATTTTGGGTTTTGTAAGGACTAACTTGCACTTAAAGTAACTCAAAACGGAGTGTTTTCATCACCTGAAACCATAACTATGCGCCGCCCTTTGCATTGCCTAAATTTACATAGGCGCCGCCCTATGCATCGCCTATATTTGCATAGGCGCCTCCCTATGCATCGCCTATATGTGCATAGGCGACACATTCAACTTTGAAAGGCCATAACTTCTTCACCGGGTGTCCGTTTTAGGCGAATTTGGTATCGTTGGAAAGCTTATTCAATTATCTACAATTTGGTATATAGTAGGCCACCCAGTTCATCATATACAATGAGTTATGGTCAATAGAATTTGACACAAATTACAACGTCCACTAAAACTTAATCGATCGAAATGGTTTTAACTCGTCCTTGAGTTGAAGGACTTCTATGGTTTAAATTCATGCTCAAATGGATTCACATACTACAAAATTGATTAACATGCCAAATTGGTATAGGATTTAAGGCTCTGGGATTATCAACGCATCAGAGTCATATTTTTTTATTCTAGCCCGAAATGCGGGGTGTTACATTATCTCCCCCTTGGGATCATTCGTCCTCGAATGATGGGTAGGAACTTGTTGAAGCCTTAAAGGTATGGAATAACGCAGGCACGACATGTCTTCTAATAAAGAATACACTGATCAGAAACATGACCATATGGATGGAACTACTGATATTCTGAATTCTTATATTGGACATGCATATCTGATGCATGGAATACACAACTGGAGCTACTCATAAGCTGAGTTCTCATAATGAACATACATACCTAATGTATGGATTTGTTATTGAGTTGTTCTCATGAAAGCAGAACTGAATACACAGATAAGCTGAGCTTTTTCTATGGGACATGTATTTCTAATGAATATCTGACTGAACTGACGTGTGAACGTATGACCGAATACACAATGATAACTGGTGTGAAGCTTGTAATAAAAATCTATGCATGCAAATGAATGGGGTATCTACCCCTTGGGACCCTATGTCCCTCTATTAATGCTCAATTCACGAAGATGCCCAGAAAACTGAGGCAATGCACTAGGCACCTACAAATTTAATCATATCTGAACATCTGGAATCTAAAACGAGCACATGATGAATGAATTAACCTATACTCGTAAATACTAGTATACTCTATCTTGGAATAGTAACATATCTGAGATTTTGGGTAGCATGATTGAATGAAAAGACGAGAAAACAAGTCATGCGAATCTGACGGCTAAACTGATTTGCTGGCCACATAGACTGAACTACACTAGAGGCTTATACTCAATCTGGAGTATCTTATCAACACTCTTCCTTACGAAGTCCTGGTAGCATTAGATAGAAAAATATTTGGGCATGAGTTACACTAGACATCCGACTATAGGATCCCAACATTGACACTGTTCTATAGTATGGAACATAGGCATATATCTCATAAACTAGGGTAGCATTTTCAGGCCTTAGTTAATGCGACTTCTTACTTTCAAGCTTAGCACACTTCTCGAGTATCCCTTAACTATACTATTCCCTATAAATATCATATTCATTCAATTCAGCTTAAAATTCTCATATGAGCATTGACAATTTTTTTTCTACTAATGTCTAAAATAGCTTCATCCTTACACCGTGATCAAGCCTAACTCTAAGTCACAAAAATACAATATGCTACACTACGCTATTATTCTAAACCATATGACGCCACCTTCTATATCTCTTTTAAAGATCGCATCCTAAGCATAACATATCTTACCACTTCAATGACTACTCTGAACTCTTAATATGAAGTCGCTAATGCATATTGTGACCTTCCACTACAATCCCAAAACGTCATTCAAGCCTAATTTATAACCGCATGTTAACTTCAAGGAAAACACCCATAAATACATACTTCACATAGTTTCTAAACTATTATCAATATAACTCCCACGCGCTATCCTAAAAACATACACACACAAACTTTTCCACTAAACATCACATGTATCAAAGATTGGCCCAAAATCTCACTTCATACTTATGGCCTTATCTAAACAAACGTACTATGATCTTCCATCAACAAGAACATTTACATCATCACCACTATCATTGCACAGGGAGGTCACTAAAAGGTTAAAACATAAGACCCTGAAGCATGAGAAAATTTTTATATGGGACTGAACACACTATAAAGAGTGAGTACATGCGTCATGAGTTGCATGACCTCAACTAGAATTCCTAACATAAGGAATGTAATTCCGACTACTTGAATGAAGTAGAACTCATTATCTTGGAACTGGAAGAGTACGTGACTCTCTATCATATACAGGAATCACGAACTATGATCACGGAACTAAAACGTAAAGCTTGAGTAGTCATTGGGATCACTGAAAAATACTAAGATAGGAATGGGTTGAGTATCACTCTCACTTTCTGACGTTCTCTGTCGTCATGACATCACTACTAGAATCTGAGAACCTGACTTGGTTATTCATTCTATCATCTCCCCCTTAGCTTCAAACCATCATCTTAAGTTATGGGAGATACCGTATTAGACTTTAAACTTAACTGCACTCTGGGGTATGAAAAATGACAATACACGTAATCAATATAAATTGACCCTAATGACTACATCTGGAAGTGGAAAAACCTACTACAAATACCGCCTTCTGAGACAAACTCTATCATTTTGTAACCCTAATAGTCATTATCTATTACTCGAACACTTACTAACTTCGAATCTTCATGAGCATCCCCAAAGTTGAAGTGCACACCCTCTAGTACCTCTACTCTTATTTCTATTAGCACAACTTTCAAGGCACTCACCACACATCAACTCAACGGTACCACTAGTCACACACAACATGTAGTAGCATTAGAATAAATACCGTCGTTTTAAACCACCCTGGTCATACTTCTACATCATACATACACCGTCATACTTCATTATGAAATCAAATAAACTTAGGCACTCGGATAGACTGTTTCAAGCCTATAGATCACTTCCCAATAACTAGTATCATTAGTCAAGAAACCTTCACTTTCACCTTCATGGCCATCAACTGTTCAAACTTAATATAGTGCTATGCATGATTTACAACCCAACCTTACACGAAATTTTCACTTGGAAACTATGAAATAAACATCACGAAACACTAGTGCACTAGAACTTCATATCCACAATAATCGATCATGACCTAACGGTTTTCCTTATCATAATCCATCAGCATGTACTATTTCAGCACATCAAGCCTACTAATTTAATCCCACAAAACATGCATCATCAAACTCGTGCCACTATTTACCACCACACCATTTCAATTCAAGCCTATAGTTTAGTATCAATCATTTACCACCAATGGAGAATGCAACATAATATAAATATACTAATCCATCATATTGGGATATTCTACCCAAATATCTCAAAAATCTACTACATACCTTCTCACAAGTAGCACTAGTTTACAACTACCAATGAAAAGAGGGTCAAGGGGGTTAAAGCCTCATAATAGACATGGTCAACCTTATCCTTATATTATAACCCCGTACAATCGTATCTACTTATACTTCTTTCTCACATCACAATTACTTACCCAAGCGTACATTTACATTACCTTCAAAATCCACAACAACCATGAGTCTATACATATATTCAACCAACACAAGAACCACACGTTGAGTGACAAATTGTTAGTGAATCGAAAGAGCCCCACACGGCTTCACTAGACTTTTTAGTTTCACCAACACGATGATAAAATATTTTCAAGAGATAGAAGCTTGTCACACAACGTTCCATAATCTAAGGATACACATCTTACTCCGTAAGAATAAAAATCTGAGTTAAATGCTTCCCTCACAGACTACCATACAATCCACACATGCTACTAGCTACCGCATTAGTCTGTCACCATAAGGGGTAAATCACCCTCACTCTCACTTCTAACTTTGTGACTTTACATCACCAACTTCTTGGTCTAATTTCATTACCAAAAAGTCATGAAAACAAAACTTTGACTCAAACTACTATTTGGGTGGAAATATAGTTCCAACATTCTACTACACATCATCCCCCCTTAAGCAAGACATTTGTAACATAAATTTGAAGGGGACTAAACGCAATTAATACCTCAAGCTGAAAAGCACGATTCCATCAGGATCAATGTTTACATCGAAATCAATACACATTGAAGCACTAACGAATTCTTAGTCCTTGCACAAATTTTAACTCATATATGGTTCAATCAGAAAGTACCGTACCATTTAGATTCTAAACTTCTGTACTTGAATCACCTTAATAATGAGACATATCTGAGGACATTAGAGTAAGGAAAGAATGTGGGATGACTTTTTACTTTCGTATGGGCGACACCATAGAACGAATTAGAGTATGAAAGAGGAACATTCTGACTCTATTGCACGAACTAGAATGTGAAGAAAAAGAGACATTCCTAAACGCCTAGTAGCCTCCTGCTTATAAGTGTGGGGCGCTACACACCCATAAACAAGACTCTACCTGACGCGATTTCGCAGACACCCTAGGACCATGAACCGTGATCTGATACCAAGTTTTTCACGACCCGAGCCTAGGCCCTAGCCATGACGAGCATCCCGAACCATGAAGGCCCGGAACACCCATTCTCTATCTGGTTATCATGCACAACATTCATAATCATAATAAAATGCGGAATTGAAACTGAGTACGAAAAACATGGTCAAGTCCTGCAATATTTATGAATAATACTATCTGACATCAGTTTGCGAAATCTCTACTAAGAACATAAACCTTTATCTGAAAAGAAGCTGGGACAAGGCCCCCAGTAAACCAAAAACATAATAAATAAGATAGTGTCTGACATAATTAGGCCTTCCGAATAATAAAAGGCCCACCACTGTGAGATCAAGTCTGCAAACCCGAGAATGTCTACTGAGTAGCTGGACCCCTAGACTGTGCCTCAGAATCTTAAAGGAGGGGGGGTCAGCACAAAATTACTGGCACGCGAAGCAATCCAAAAATATAGTATAATGGAACATACATATATATATATATATTAAGGGAAAGAAATTTTTCATCAAGACATCATGTATAAAACTGTTTCTGAAAAATACATGGGCACTTTCTGAAAACATGCAACATGTCTGTTCATTTCAAATCATGATCTGTGTTTTACTTCTGAGTTAGGTGGTATTCCCCTACATGTTTGATATTCCACGGGCTGTATGGAATCCGCCATTGACTCGGCGGGGAAGCCTCCAACCCAAGTGTGCCGCAAGGATTGGAGTGTCTAAGTCTGATACGCCATAGGACATTTAAGTCAGCGCATAATAATATACCCGGGTCGGCAAACCACGATTTTAGGCAAAGAGTTTTCTGAAACTCCCGCCTTCTTCAGGCAACCACCTAAGCTCTCTTTATGCCCTATTTTAGCCTTTTCTGAACATGTATCATTCTGAAATTTCTAAATCATGAGAGTCTAATAAAAATCTGATTTCTGAACTAGTCTGTGTCTGTTATGGCATTTGTCTGAGTTGGTATCGTCATACCAAGACTTGCAAGTCCTATTTCGGAGCCATAATGTATTAAGCAAGAGCTTTCATTCAAAACATAGTTTAGACCACCAAAACATGTAATTTGCATTAAAGATGTCATGTTCCAAAACTCAAGTCAAATCCATGCAAAACTTTCATCAAACATATGGTGGTCATATGCATTTTTGGCAAAACCATGCATTCTTTCATTACATGCATATTCAACATTTACAACCCTCTCTTTCGTGTTCAAAACATTGTATATTACGTGAAACATGGAAAAATTTACATTAAGAGAGAGGTTTCATGAAAATCATGCTCTAAATTCATATTTCAGGACAAACGCATATATATATACATATAACTTTCAAATCACTTTGGGGGAAAGCCAAAAGTCCAAAACAATATCATTAAAGCTTCTGAAACATGAGTATGTACATGAATTCGAAAACCCAATTCTTAAAACATGATTTCTATGCCCATGAGATTTTAGGAAAACCCCGCGTACCTTATTCTCCACGAATTTTTGGTGTCTATCAAAGCCTACGTCGAGAGGATTCCGAATCTGTAATTTGTTTCACGAAGAAGTTTCGGAATGATCGGTCCTTCAAGCTTTATTTCTCAAACCCTAGTTGCTCCTTCTCTTAAGTTCTTGAAGGATTAGATTTTGGGATTTTATAGGAGGCTTCAATGTTGTTAATAGGCCCAAATCCGTTTAGGAGTGGGTAAGGACGATTTTGGGTTTTGTAAGGACTAACTTGCACTTAAAGTAACTCAAAACGGAGTGTTTTCATCACCTGAAACCATAACTATGCGCTGCCCTTTGCATTGCCTAAATTTACATAGGCGCCGCCCTATGCATCGCCTATATTTGCATAGGCGTCGCCCTATGCATCGCCTATATGTGCATAGGCGACACATTCAACTTTGAAAGGCCATAACTTCTTCACCGGGTGTCCGTTTTAGGCGAATTTGATATCGCTGGAAAGCTTATTCAATTATCTACAATTTGGTATATAGTAGGCCACCCAGTTCATCATATACAATGAGTTATGGTCAATAGAATTTGACACAAATTACAACGTCCACTAAAACTTAATCGATCGAAATGGTTTTAACTCGTCCTTGAGTTGAAGGACTTCTATGGTCTAAATTCATACTCAAATGGATTCACATACTACAAAATTGATTAACATGCCAAATTGGTATAGGATTTAAGGCTCTAGGATTATCAACACATCAGAGTCATATTTTTTTATTCTAGCCCGAAATGCGGGGTGTTACAATGCATAAGCTACCACCTTACTATGTTGCATCAATACACAACCAAGTCCCACATGGGACGTATCACAGTATAGCACAAAACCATCTACACCCTCAGCAAGAGTCAAAATAGGAGCAGTAGCCAGCTTGTCTTTCAACTTCTCAAAACTATTTTCACACAAGTCAGACCATAAGAACTTCACCTTTTTCTGAGTAAATTTAGTGAGCGAAGCAGCTATGGAAGAAAAACTCTCTACGAACCTTTTGTAATAACCTGCCAAACCCAAGAAGCTCCGAATATCGATTGGAGTCGTGGGTTTGGGCCATTTTCTTACTTCCTGAATCTTTTGGGGATCCACTCTAATCTCATCACTAGAAACAATATGCCCCAAAAAGGCAATAACATTCATCCAGAATTCACATTTGG
Organism: Capsicum pubescens; assembly: GCA_030864215.1. Lineage (NCBI taxonomy): Eukaryota > Viridiplantae > Streptophyta > Magnoliopsida > Solanales > Solanaceae > Capsicum > Capsicum pubescens. The sequence goes on along the minus strand of CM061543.1, from coordinate 149,986,106 downwards.
AGAACTTAGTATATAACTGATGATCCTTAAAGGTCTGAAGGATAATTCAGAGGTGATTGGAATGGTCTTTCTTACTTTTGGAATAGATCAGAATATCGTCAATGAACACTATAACGAACAAATCTAGAAACTGACGAAACACCCTATTCATAAGATCCATGAAGGCTGCAAGGGCGTTAGTCAACCCGAAGGACATGACTAAGAACTCATAGTGACCATATCAGGTTCGGAAGGCTATTTTGGGAATGTCTGACTCCCTAACCTTCAACTGATGATAGCCCGAACGAAGGTCTATTTTCAAAAAATACTTAGCACCCTGAAGCTATTCAAAAAGATCATCAATCCTAGGAAGAGGATATTTGTTTTTAATAGTGACCTTATTCAACTGGCGGTAGTCTATGCACATACGAAGGTACCCATCCTTCTTTCGCACGAAAAGTATGGGTGCACCCCATGGGGAAACATTAGGATAAATAAAGCCTTTGTCTAGGAGGTTTGCGATCTGTTCCTTTAACTCTTTTAGTTCCACGGGAGCCATTCTATATGGAGTAATGGAAATAGGATGAGTGTCTGGTAATAAATCAATGCCAAAATCTATCTCCCTATCAGGTGGTAGCCCTGAGAGATCTTTGGGAAAGACTTCTGGAAACTCATTCACTACAGGGACTAACTGAAGAGAAAGACTTTCTACCCTGGAATCTTTTACTTGAATTAGATGGTACATACAACCTCTGGAGATAAGCTTTTGGGCTCTAAGATAAGAGATAAAGTGACCTATAGGTGCCACAGAATTTCTTACCCACTCAATTGGTGACTCATTTGGGAAAGAAAAAGTAACCTTTCGGGTTCTGCAATCAAATGTGGCATAACACGAATGGAACCAGTCCATCCCAAGGATAGCATCAAAGTCTACCATATCAAGTTTTATAAGGTCTGCCACATATCCCGGCTAAGAATAGACACAACATAATTTCTATACATCCTTCTAGCACTAACAGAATCACCTACAAGAGTGGAACTAGTGAAGGGTTCTACAATAACTTCGGGCTCAAACCCAAAACCAACAGCCACATAAGGGGTCACATAAGATAAGGTAGACCGATGATCAAGCAATACATAAACATTACAGGAAAAGATTTGTAACATACCGGTGACAACATCTGGTGAAGCTTCAGCCTCCTGGTGGTTAGTCAAAGAGTATAACTAGTTACGACCACTCCTGGCAGATGAAGAGGCACCCTTAGGAGGAGGAGCCATGGAGGCAGCTTGGGACTTAGCCCCCCTGCATTTCCTCCAGTAGAAGGGAAATCTCTCTGAAGGTGACCTACCTTGCCACAATAATAACAATTTCTCCCCTTGAAATAACACTTTCCTGGGTGATTCTTTCCACAAGTATCACACCGTGGATAAGTATAACGCTGTTGGGCTACACTGCCCTGTGACTAAGTAACTGGGGCTCTAGATCCATGGTGAGTCTGAAAACCCTGAGATTGTCTATCTGCCGGTGGTCTGGGCGCTGAGGCGCTGGCAGCAGACTGTGCATTACCCCAATTCTTCTTCTTCTGCCATTTATTTCCCTACTTACCTCTTTGAGGCTGACTGTGACCCTGGTTGGCTGATTTGGCTCTTTTTGCCTGCCTTTCCTTCTCTTTAGATTCATAAATCTTCTTTCTCTTCTCCTTCACCTGTTGCATGTGAACTGTCATCCTAGCAAAGTCCAACTCTTTATTTAGCATAGCTCCCTAACACTCAAGCACCAGATAATCTGAAAGGCCAGAAGCAAACTTCCTCATTCGGGCCCTCATACTACTCGTCATCTTAGGAACATAACGGGCTAGCTGATTAAACTTTAGAGTATACTGCTGAACACTCATCATACCCAACTTAAGGTTCATGAATTCCTCTGCTCTATCATCCCTCATCTCTAAAAGAAATAATCGGTTAAGAAAAGCTTCCATAAATTCGTCCCACACTATGGGCTCAGCACTGCCACCCTTCGCCTCTTCCCACTCATTATACCATTGGTTCGCTACATCCTTTAGTTGATAAGCCACTAGATCAACACCTTCCACCTTATCCACATGCAACACTCAAATTTTTTTCTCCATTTCATCTATGAACTCTAGCAGATTCTCTTCTACTTAAGTTCCAGTAAACTTTGGCGGGTTCATTCTCATGAAATGACCCACCCTAGTAGCTTCAGATGTAACAGGTGTAGACCCAACATCTTCTAATAATTGGGCTTGATTAGCCACCAACTATGTTAGCATATGAATAGATTGTCTGAATTTGGCATTCGAAATATCCCTTTGAGTAGTCGGGGGACGGTTAACATTGGTCTGTGGAGCCCTAGGTGGACTGGTTGGGACTGGAGGGTCTCCTAGAGTAGGGATAGGGTCTAGAGTGGGAGCTCTATTACATGTCCTCATCCCATGAGTGGGACAAAATTCATCATTCTGAGCACTCTGATTAGTATTGCGACGAGGAGGCATAACTGTTATTTTTGTAAGAGAAAAGATCACTGATTAGGAATAGACTTGACTCTGAAGCACGAACTAAATTAAAAGGAAGGGAAACATTTCCTAAACGCCTAGTAGCCTCCTGCTTATAAGTGTGAAGCACTACACACTCATATACAAGACTCTACCCAACTTGATTTCGCAGATACCTTGGGACTGTGAACCATGCTTTGATACCAAGTTTGTCATGACCCGAACCGGGACCCTAGCCATGACGAGCATTCCAAACCATGAAGGCCCAAAACACCCCTATCTATCTGGTAATCATGCACATAATTTATATGATAAAAGAAATGTGGAAGATTCATAATACTACAGAAATATAGTCATGAGTCTACTGAAATCAATAATGGGAAATAATGTCCCACAACATCTATCGATATATGAAAACCGTCTGCGAAATCTCTACTACATGACTAAAACAAACAACTGTTTAAAAATTGGGACAAGGCCCCTAGTAGACCCAAAACTATTAAATGATAAATAAAATGCTAGACATCAGGCCTTCCAGAATATAGAAGGCTCACCGCTTGTCTCTGCAAAACTATCTGAAGAATCTACTGATTTTCGGGATCCCTAGACTGTGCCTCCGAACCTGGGAGGGAAGGGGGTCAATACAAAGTACTGGTACGCAGAGTAATCCAAAACAAAGTAGAGATTTTTATATAAAATAAATGAGAGCTGATATAAAACACATTATTGCAAAATGATTTCAAAAATACATGGGCATAGCGTAATGATTTTAAACAAAAATACAACACATTTGAGCTAGGTGGTACACCCTACAATTTCATATTTACACCAACTATCAAATCTCAATTACCGCCAAGATTATAGTATAAGTGAGGGAAAGACACACAAGATCACACAACAGAGTGTCTCGACCCAATCGATTATGGTAGTGCACAAGATCACAAAACAGGTCTTCTAACCATAGTCCTAATTTGGGATGACATAATATTAGGTACATAAGATAACACAATAGGGTACCAAGTTCCCGAGTCGGCAAACACGGTTTCCAGCATAGAGTCATTTAACTCGTTCTTTCTTCGGGTAACCACCTATCTCACAAAATCAATGCATTAACTTATTTTAATTAATAACATGTCATACTCTGTAGGGTATCATCATACTCGACTTGCAAGTCATCAATATCACATCAACTTTCCAACTTTTCACACCATTTACAACATGCACATATGTATGACTTTCACACCATTAAGCACATACACCATGGTTCTCAACATGCAATCATTCAATAAGTTAAATCATTTATGAGTAGTGTCTTATCAATTGCAAAACTCATTCTCTCAATGGTTCAACACAAGTGTAATATGGGGTATAAATATTATCATGGGAAATTTTGAAAATTCACAACTCATGTACATCGTACCCTTTCGAAATTTCAGGTCACGGGTTCAAAATTCAACCATCTATATACATTCAAACAAACAACCCCATGATATCTCAATATTTCTTTCAAAATCATATATCAAAATATATTATTTGTATCAATTGAAAACCCCCATTTGTAAAAACATATATATACTTGTATAAATTTAAAGTATTGCATAAGTTTCTTTTTGAAAACATGCCCATAAACTTTTGGATAACCCCACGTACCTCTATTTATGAAATTAGAGGGTGCTTCTTGAAGCCTATGATCTGGGTATTTCAAATCTTCAATCGATTTTGAAAACCCTCGGTTGAATCTTGGGTTTCTTAAAGTTCTTGTTTGAAACCCTAGAGAGGATTCTTGATGATTTTAATGAAAATAGGATTAAGTTTCTCAAAAATACCCTAAATCCTTTGTTTGGATGTTTTTAAAGTCTAGGGAAAAGTCAAAATTACCCTTAATGACTCCTGAACAGAACTAGAAATTTGAATTTAAAAACCCAATTTCAGGTACCACTGCGATGCACCACAATCGTGGTGGCTCACTGGAATTCGACGAGTGGAAAATAGGGTACCACCACGATGCGCAACCATTGCGGAGCCTCACTAAAATTTGACGATTGTCAATTTGACCCTCTCTGCGATGCGCTAGGACCCAAAATGATGATTTTTATGACTGGAACTTTAAATTATTCATAGCTTCTTCACCGAGGGTCTGTTTTGGATAAATCTTATAGCGTTAGAAAGCTAATTTAGTCATCTACGTAATAAAAGGTTGAAATCTTGGAAATTCCACATGAAAAATAATTTAGATCATTCTAGAGGCTAATGCTTAGACTTTTCATGGACAAAACTTAGCTAAGAAGACGTCGGGGTGTTACAACTTCACATAGTCTCAGTTTTAGAATCAGTCTCAATAAAGGAACTCAGATTAGTAGTATAGAGTAAGGACTGTCAGATACAGTCAATTATTATGATTATCAATAGACTCATAGATCACCCGCTAGATAGGACTGATCTCAAATTAAGTCAAATCATATTCATTATTAGTATATACAGAGATCATCCACTAGATAGGACTGGTATCATATTTTGTTAAGTACTCTCATTATTAATAGATTCAGAGATCACCCGCTAGATAGGACTGATCTCAGATTTCAGTCGAGCATTACCATTATCATTAGATTCAGAGATCAACCGCTAGATAGGACTGATCTCAACTTCAGTACTTAGTTATCAATATCAGAAGATTCAGTTATTTAGTATCTAAGAATTTGTAGTGAGTTCAGATGTCAGTAAAGCAGTATTCGAGTCTCAGTATTCACAGTCATGATGATTTCAGTTGCGGTTTGTGCATTCATGTGCATGTCCTCATTTATTACTATCATGATTATTCAGTTAAGTAATTGTTCATGCATAAGACCTTGTATTTAGCCTTACCTCATCTTGCATACTCAGTACATTCCCACGTACTGATGCATTTGTGCTATGGTGTTTTACTTTACACCATAGGTTCAGAAGCACGAGATCCAAAGCACCCTTAGCAGCTCAGTTTCAGGAGAAGCAGTAGACCTAGCAGTGAGTCCTCATTATTCAAGGATGGTTCTTATTTCATTTTATTACTCATTTTAGTATTTTAGTATTTGGAGTTAGTTGGGGATATGTCCCATCTACTCCTTATTCAGACATTTTAGAGGCTTCAGACTACAGAGTTTTCAAACTAGTTATTTAGGCAGATGTTTTAGTTTTGATGTTGATAGAATTTATCCAACTTTATTTTAGTTGTACTTTAAGTATTTGAACCTATGGAAAGTTTTTGCTAGTTTTCCACATTTATTTCAGTATATTATATAGTGCTCAGTTACAAATATCAAAAGAGGTTAGCTTGTGGTCCCTCGGGGTCATGAGCACTATGTGGCATGCCAGTTCTAGAAAATTGGGGTATTACAAACTTGGTATCAGAGCCTAAGGTTTAATAGTGTCCTAGAAAGTCTGAAAGCTGCATCTAGTAGAGATTTTTGCATGGGTGTGTTGCGCGCCACATTTATGTACATGAGGCTATAAGATGTTTTAGGAAAAGTTTCTCTTCTTTTATGTCTCAGATTATGCTATAGAAAGGTACTCTAAGAAAGTTATATAGATTTTTAGCATGCTCCACTCATGTCAGCTCCACCTTACCTTTAAGGTAATAGAAATAGTGAAGCTCAAAGTCCTAGAGATAGGTCTTTCTTAGACTGTTCCTGCAGACAGTCATGGGATCGCCCACAGGCTCAGCAGTATTCTGTCATATCATTTCTCAAAATCCTATGATAGCATATGACCTAGAGTTAGAAGCATAAACCCAAGAGTTTAGAAGTAGTAGAGTTGGAATAGCATTAACCATATCGAGAAGATTATGTATTCATGGGGATAGTTGTATAAGAGGTAAATCAGTAGGCTTGAACAGTGCATGCAAGAATTTAAGGTGATTGACCAAAAACTAAGTGTGAAGGTCTGGATGTGGGTTAGGAGGTGTGATCCTAGTAGTTGATAAAGGAACAGAAGTAGATGATGTGTTTAGCGAGACAAGCATATGTCAAAAAGGAGTGTAGGTATGTGATGATGATGGCAGAAACTAAAAAATGTTAAGAGTTGTATTCTAGAAGATAGTATTAGCAGTGAGTTTTATACTTTCAGGTGCAGACTTTTCGGATAAGTTTATCATTCATGTGCATTATTATGCCCCAGACTCTAGAGTAGATTGATTGTAGTTCAGTTCCGAGTTTAGTAAAGTATTCTTAGACTTTTGGTGATGACTTGAAACTAAAGAGGAGAGTATAGTTGAAAGAGTGCATAATAAGTACTTCAATTAAGTATAAGTTTTAGCATGAGTTAGTCAGTAAATCCAGCAAGTTAGTTTAGTAGTTAGACAGTCAGATTCGTATAGTTTGTTATCTCATCTCTTTACCTGATCAAGCTATCAAAAATTCCCGAAATATAAATATTCCAAGATAGAGTATCCTAGTAGTTATGAGTATAACTCCGTTCATGAGTCATGCATTAGTTTCAGATCTTAGACGATCAATCATGACCTAGTTCGTAGGTGCCCTGTGCACCGCCCCAGTATTTAAGCAAAGTGTTCTTAGAGGGACATAGAGTCCCAAGGGGAAGATACCCCATAATATTCTGATGCTTTCATGTCATTAGACTCATTCAGTTGTATGTTCAGATGTTTCTCACAAAGCTAGCATCCGTTATCATTGCATAATCAGTCAAGCATTCAAAAGTTAGTTCAGTCAAGTATTTATGCATTAGATATGCATGTTCAGTAGAAAAACTCAGTTTATCAGTGTATTCAGTCATGCATTCATGAGAATAACTCAGTCAAGAATCCATGCATCATATATGTATGTCCATTATGAGAATTCAACTTATGAGTAGCTTCAATCGTGTATTCCATGCATCAGATAAGCATGTTCAGCATGAAATCTCAGTATATCAGTAGTTTCAGTCATATAGTCATGTTTCTCATGCTTATGTCAAGAAAGTAAGTTCATTCTAATAGTATTCTTAGCTTAATCAGTCTCGTTCAAGGATGAAGGTTCCCAAGGGGGAGATATTGTAATACCCCACCCTTCTCTTAGTTCAAATTCATCTCTAGAACATCAAAGATCTTGCTTCAAAGATGAATATATTTTATTCCATGTGAAATTTTTAAGATTTTGACTTTATCTTGTGGTAAATTGAATAAGCTTTCCATCGATACCAAATTCTCCCAAATTCGACACTCGGGTGAGGAGTTAGAGCCATTTTAGTGACATAGTGTACCACATGGTACTTTGGCGCATCGCGGAGTCAGACAGAATGGAAATCGTCAAAATCCAGTGAGCCTCCGTGAATATGGCACATCTCTCCAAGGCTCAATTTTAGAATTGTCAAATTCCAGTAGCTCACCGCGATTCCACTGCATCGCGGTGAAGCTTTTATCGACATTCCAGTTCTGAATTTTAATTTCAAGGGAAAAACGGTCATTTTTCTACCCTTATATATACTCCTTAACATGATATTTAGCCACATATAATCCAAATATTGTTTTTTTCTCTCAATTTTTCTCAAGAACAAGAGCTAGGGTTCCAAAATCAAGACCCCAATCATCAAGGTTTTACCATTAATCTTCCGAGGATCAAGTAGTAAGGTATGCAGAAGTTGATTATTGGGTTTCTTCCTCCCAAGAAGTTCAAGAATCCTTTTCTAAATTCAAAGATCTTATATTTATGAGTTTTCATGATTCATGTGAATTGAAGTTGAAGTTTATGTTATTTTTGAGTTTTAATTCATGTTTTAGTAACAAAGTTTCAAGCTTTGTTCCTAGTATGTGATATTCATGTGATATTCATGATAAACTCTCTTCAAGTTACATGTTAGTTGATGTTTTTATGTCAAGTAAGTGTAGAAATTGTGAATAACCAAAGCATGCTCCCCATATGTTTGATAAAATGCTTATGTGAATGAATTAGAGCCATTATAGCATGTTGACTAGAAATCCCCAATTGTGTGTAAGTTCATGCATACCAAGTGTTTGTTGAAAAGCCTTAGTGAAGGAATTCCGAAATGTTAGCATGAAATTACCCACTTATGTTCTCTTCAATACATGTAAAATGTCTGTTGTAAGACCTTGTTGAATAGAGTATGAGCCAGTAGCATGTCTCCCTATACTATTACATGTTTATGATTTCCAAGTGCTTGAAGAGATGCTTTAATAATTGTAATGGTGAATGAAAGTCCATGGTCATGATTATTTAAGATGGTTATGTTTTACTTTGATGTTATCGAGTCCTGGGGGTATTTATACCCGAAAAATTTGCTTCTATCTAGAGCCACGTCAGTTTTCACGATAGTCTCAGTCAAGCCACGATCCTTAGAACTCAGTCAGTTATAGAATTCAATACTCTCAGACAGTTACTGATCTTCAGAAATCTCAGTAATCCAAGTATCATTAGCATTCCAGCTTTAGTTCAGTACTCAGCTCAAATCTTAGTAGTATTCAAGAATTCAGTTCAGACCTCAGTAACAGTCAAGTAATCAATTCAGAACTCAGCATCATTCAGTCAGGTAACGAGATCCAGTAGTGTTCCATCAATCTTCAAAACCAAGTGAACTTAGCTTAACTCAGTTGATCAGTATGATCAGTAACAGATTCAGCTCAGTCTAGTACAACTTAAGAAAAAGAATCAGCTCAGAGTCTTTTAGTTGGGAGTTAGATTTAGCATCGAGCAAACCTAGGGATTGGCACTCACCCATTAGATAGGACTGAGATACCTAGGAGCAATCCTTAAGTTCCAAAACTATGTAGCAAGTGTGGGTACAAGATGTCATCCATTAGATAGGACCGACATACTCATAAATCACCCGTTATTATATTATATATCTAGGACTGATCCTAGGAGCCACCCGCTAGATAGGACTGACTCCACAAGAGAGGTCTTTACCCATGGCACAGTACTGACACCCTTCCAACTGGGGTTACAGGTTGGACTCCAACTTAGCTAGAAGGGGCATGTCAGTTAGATGACTACTTCCCACAGTCTTAGTTTCAGAATCAGTCTTTGTAAAGGAACTCAGTTCAGTAGTATATAGTAAGGACTGTTAGATACAGTCAATCATTATGATTATCAACAGACTCAGAGATCACCCGCTAAATAGGACTGGTCTCGGATTTAGTTAATCAACTTCAATATCATCAAATTCAGAGATCACCTGCTAGATAGGACTGATCTCAGATTAAGTCAAATCATATTCATTATCAATATATACAGAGATCATCCGCTAGATAGGGCTGGTCTTAGATTCCGTTAAGTACTCTTATTATTAGTAGATTCAGAAATCACCCGCTAGTAGGACTGATCTCATATTTCAATCGAGCATTCCCCTTATCATTAGATTCAGAGATCACCCACTAGATAGGAATGATCTCAACTTCAATACTCAATTATCAATATCAGAAGATTCAGTTATTCAGTATCTTAGAATTTGTAGTGAGTTCAGACATCAGTAAAGCAGTATTCGAGTCTCAGTATTCATAGTCATGATGATTTCAGTTATGGTTTATGCATTCATGCATATGTCCTCATTCAGTACTCTCATGATTATTCAATTAAGTAATTGTTCATGCATAAGCCCTTGTATTTATCCTTACCTCATCTTACATACTCAGTACATTCCCACGTACTGATGCATTTATGCTATGGTGTTTTACTTTACACCATAGGTTCAGAAGCACGAGATCCAGAGCACCCTTAGCAGCTCAATTTCAGGCAGCAGCAGTAGACCTAGCAGTGAGTCCTCATTATTCGAGGATGGTTATTGTTTCATTTTATTACCAATTTTAGTATTTCAATAGTTGGATTAGTTAGGGACATGCCCCATCAACTTCTTATTCAGACAGTTTAGAGGCTTTCAGACTACAAAGTTTTCAGACTAGTTATTCAGACAGATATTTTAGTTTTGATGTTGATAGAATTTATCCAATTTTATTTCAGTTGTACTTTAAGTATTTGAACCTTATGGTAAGTTTCTGCCAGTTTTCCATATTTATTTTAGAATATTATACAGTGCTCAGTTACAGATATCAGAAGGGGTTAACTTATGGTCCCTCGGGGTCATGAGAACCATGTGGCATGTTGGTTCCAAATAATCGGGGTGTTACACTTTCCTCAACCCAAAAATCCACCGAACAACGATATCAATCAAATGAAACCCTACAAGTCAAAAACCAGTCCTTATCCCTGCAAAACCCCCTCAAATATAATGGAATGGAAGCTACAAAATCTCTTTACATCTGATGTAATGAGCCTTCATGGTTGAGTTTAGACTCATGGTTGTTTGTTTTGTTGCCCAAAATCCAATCTGAGTCAGAACCATCAACCAAATTCAGATTATGGAAGATATGTTTTCATCTCCTTCCACCTTTGTCAAATCTGAAAGGGTTAAGTGTTGAAATTCAAAAATTGATTATTTTTTTGCTATAAATAGCTGCATCCAATTTCGTAGAGGGGGGGGAGAAAAAAAAGAAAAAATAAAGGAAAAGCAGGGGAGAAAAGTAAAAAAAGAATTTAAAAAACAAGGCAACAAGAGGTGAAAAAGGGGTCTGAGAGTTAGGGATTTGAGATAAAACAAGAAAGTTGAGAATGGAGAGGAAAATGAAAATTTGTTTGAAAAATAAATTGTTGAAATTTGAAAAGGGGAGTGGAATTTCGGAGAAGTTAAAAATCAAAAGGGGTGAACCATGAAAATTATAGATTGTTGTTGCTTGTTTTATTCTAAAGCAGATCTTCCAGAGTTGAGTTTGGGGTCGAATTAAGATGTTGAAGCCTTACATTTTCTGCCTAACTAAAGGTACGGACTCGCCAACTTTCACTTCAATTTCATATTCTTTTTTTTCTTTGTACATTCTGATTATGTGAATATGGGATCTGATTTGATCATAAATTGATATTGTTGTTGTTGTTTTAGTGTTATAGATGAGAGTGTGATTATAATATTTTTGTTATTTGGTGTGTCTCTAAGTCCGTGAGCATGTTATTTAGTTTAGATTTTGTCAAATTTCACATTGATGTGGTTGAAAAAATAAGTTTCGGTCAAACTCCAAGTTACTGCTAATCTCAGAGATTAGGCCCGAGTGTGGTTGTTCAACAATATTAAGTTGTTAACTATGAAACTGGTTTTGGATGTAAGTGTTTAAGTGTTGATTTCGCTAGTTCTGAAAATTGGATGTAAATGCAATTTTTAATGAGTTCATTACTTTTGATTATTGAAATTGATTTATATATGTGATTTTCTTGGTCTCTCATTCGGTTATGATGTTGTTGTTTGAAGAACAAAGTTCACGAATTTGGTTTCATTGTAAAAGTTATTTTTTTTCTCTTTTCTGAAGAAGGTAGTGTTTAGAAACTATGAAATTGAGAAATTAGCCTCCCTGTGATTTCACCGTTGTTTTTCTCTATTGATTTAATGTTGATGTCGTTATTTGTTTCTCTAGAAATTTGGCTCAATGGTATGACTTCTGCTTTGCGTTTAACTATGCATGATGTCTAAACTTAGCCTATTTTTCGTTCACTTTTTGGTACAATTATATGAAGCAGTGAAGTCATGTTGTCTATCAATTTAGTGCTCTTTATACAAATTTACGTACCTCCCATTGATGTTATGAATTAAGCATATGGAGAAGCATTCATATCTTCATGAATTATTCATCGTATGAGATATGCAGTTATGACCATATTTCATTAATAGATAGGGGCCTTCATGAGCACAAGTTAGCAGTAAGTGTCATTGAACACAAAATTCAATTCCAAAAGTTAGAATTTTAGTTTATCTCTCTCTCTATTTGCATAACCCCTTTTCAATTTATTTGGATAGAGGGTCATGTAAGGGCTAACTAAATGTTGCCATGGATTTACTTTTCATTTGCAAACTCACAGATTCTGATTTGGTGTATTTTGAATAAAACAACCAACTTGTTCATAGTCTAAATTCCTATAAAAATAAAATAAAAATTAGAAACTAGCTCCTTTTCTCACATATTTTCTGATTCATGTCAAGTATGGATGTGCGTATTCACTTTCTGGGAGTTTAATAAATAATAGGGAGTTTTTTCTTTAGTTTGTTTATTGGAGTTTTTCCAATAACCAGTTGCTATGTTTTTTGTGTGTTTCTCTTGAAATCTATCAAAGAGATATTGAATGACATCAGGATTTAGTTTGAGACTAAAACATTTTTTGATAATTTCATTCGTGCTTGTTTTCATTTATCAGCAACCGTGAAATATCATTCTCTTTATGTATGGATTAAGTGAAGTAAAATTTCATACTATCAGTAAATAGTGAAATATTTGCAAACCTTATGGAAAACAAACTCGAGCTTTAATTTTGTATAGCTTGAACTAATCATTATTCAAGTTGACTTTAGCACTATTGAGTTATTATTTTGTCACCATTTAAGAACAACGTGCTTTATGTAGTTTCTATTCAAAACAAATGTGAGAGATATACTTAAACAACATATTGGTGAGTTATTATTCACGACGCTTTGTGAATGATGCAGTCCTCCTTAAGTATTATTCTATCTCTTCTCTTTAGTATCTTTAGGTCTCTATTTTTTTTCCTTTTACATGTACACTCAGGAGTTGGGGTTTCAATGGAAGCTCATCTTAACCCAAAACTGGGTCAACGGCTATAGGATCACAGTGCTCGGGGTCTGAATCGTTAGAAGCCGATTTTCGATAGGAAATCTATAGTATCGAGTCTCATACTTTCCTCGTTACTTCATTATTCACGTTTATTTTATTAACTTTGTATCACTTTAAACAGGTATTTGGTGTGGTTTGCTTAACTTTACTTTGTTTAATTTTGTTTACATTTTTAATTACCTCGAATTGATTTATTTGGTCAATCTTGTCCATTCGACGCTTATCAATATAATAATGGTATAACGTTTAACAACTCATTTAGAATAAGCCTTTTATAATAAAAGAAGCATATTTTAACCTTTATGTACAATCCCAAAATTAGGAGGATAAAACTTTGAAAAGGGTTAAGACAGTTTACCTTTTTTTAGTTATCAACGGGATCTTTTTATTTTCTAAATTGAATGTTTTAAATGATTTGCTAAATAATTTTAATCAAGTCTTTCACAAGTAACCTACTCATCAAAAATGTATTTTTATAATCTGATTGCTTATTATATTTCATATTTATTCCTAACTTTACTTCAAATTTTCAGATTTTGAAAGTCCCAAAAAACAAAAGGTACATACAAATACATACTATCAAATACAAAACATTGCTACTTTCATTTATTTATGTTTCTTAAAACAAAATTATTATTATTATTATTATTTTTGTTGTTGTTGTTGTTGTTATTGTTATTATTAGGATCATTATCTACACTGTTCCAACTATTAGTTGTATGTCTACTCTTCTATTACCTTTATCAACTTTTGCCTATTTCCTTAAATTATTTGCAAATAATTGAATTATAACATGATTCCTCATATTTTAAGAATACACAAGTCTATTTTATTCCAGATTAATACATTAATATATCTTGATATTTCTTTTTCTGCTAGAAACGCATTTGCATAAATTTACTTTCGAATAAATAAATTTTCATATTTTTGAAGACGTACATGATAACCTACAAGTAAGATTATTTTTTTACATTTTCTTTTTAGGTTATATTTTCCTTTATGTCATAAGTGATTCTTTATATACTTAACTTTACATGTCATTAGACTTTATATTCTCACAAAATTATAAACTTTTAAATTTTTAGTACGTATCCACCAATGATAAATTTTCTCCTTTCATTTTCGTATCTCTTTGAAACATGCATGTGTATTTTGACAATAAATTATGTTACTTTTCGTATATCGTGAGAATGTGCTTGTGTACCTTGTGTTTTCTTTAAATTTAATAAATATATGTGTAGTTACCACCATTTCGGCAAATACAAAGTAAACATTTCTCAAATGTTTTCCTAAAATGAGTTTAAGGACTATCCTCGGATAGACTCTGAGGGGTTCTTAACACCTTTCCCTCAAGTAACAAAAACCCTTACTCAGAATTTTAAAATATTTTCGATGGATAAAAATAGAGTTTTACATAAAAATGGTTTGTCCTAATTTTCCTAAAAAGTTAGGTGGCGACTTTAAAAAATAAATTTTTAAATGCGAGAGTCACAACATTAGCCACCGCATATTGTGTATTGATTAGACTGGTTTGAAATAGGGCACGACAGAATGGCGACTCTGGTGGAAACTTTTAAGAATTTAGGTTTTAACCTTAACACGCTCAGTTTGGGATTTTCATGCTTTTATTGTATTATTTTCTTTACATGTATTTATATCATGCTTTGTGTGAAAGGAATCGAGCCAAATCCAAACTTGTGTTCCTTATTTATTTGAACAACACTACTTGTTACTGATTTATCACTTGCATTTTCCTATCATGTCTTTAGTTGTACACAATTCACACACTATGGTTCACACGGGGGGTGTCTGACACTCCCCAAAACCTTCTTTGAATTCCTTAGTTTTAGAGTCGGTGCAATTATGTTAGTACACCTTCTCGCAGCTATTCAGTCCCATTCTCAAATATTTAGGAGAAAAAATCTTACTCTACAAATAGGTCATATTGCATACACCTTAGGAAACGGTCCAAGGCATCATCATCGTAATTAGGAAACTACCCTTTTGTCAAAGATTACAAAAACCTGTCGACATATTTTTGTGTGAAGACTAGTATGAATGGTCCAAACTAAAACATATAATGGATTTGTGATAAATGACTTATCATATCCTTTACCCTTTATTTCATATGAATTCCAACCAAATCATACCAAACATCCAAATGATTTCCTCAGTTCCCCAAAGCTTACAAAACAAGTGGAAAAATATTTGGGTCATGCATGGAGCTGAAGTCAGAGAAAACTTAGTCTCTTTGGTGTCCTCATGTACATTTGAGCCAACAAAGTTCTTGTGAAGCTATTGGTTGAGTTCTGGGATCCATCCTCCATGACATTTCAGTTTATGAACTTCGAAATCACCCTAACTTTGGAAGACATCAACAGCCTTATGAATCTACCTCTTGAAGAGAGAATATTGTTGGCCCCGTCAGCCATGACCGATAATGCTTTTTTTTGCACACTTTATGTTTAAGGGTAGACCATGCACCAAGGGGCATCAGAGATGGTTGGGTTAACTTGGGTTACCTATTTCAATAATTTGGATATCAAATGAGCTATGATCATCACCGAGAGGACTTTAAGCATCAAAAGTGTCGTGTTTCCATGCCATATCAGCACCCTAACTTAGATTTTTGCATGTCCTGAGGCAGACAAAACAAAATACTATTTTCTACCCCCGAGGTGATGCTCAAATAGAAAGATCTCAAACAACAACCCATGGCAATTATTTTGAATTTAATTTCAATTTTATTGTTCCCCTCTTTATTTTCAACTCGCACTAACATATAGTAATTTCAACACATGTAGAAACACGAAGGGATCTGATGATGGTATTACATTAGCAATAGACAATTGGGAAAAGATATATTTTATGGATGTCAAACAATCGATCAACCTAGCAACATAACCCATGTGCACTCACAGTCAAATAAATCTCATTCTCTCTTCATATGTCAACTTCTTCTGAGATCTAACAAATAACTCTCGCTCTAACAAAGAAGTTTCACCAGTGTGCATAAGATATCATAGGCTTTCCCTTATACTCTTTTCCTTAGTTTTCAGATAGACATGGTAAAATCACTATAGGACTTTCTTTGGCTTGTAACGTAGGCTAAGGGCTGAAGGATTCCTTTTGGGATTATTTAGTGACTACGCCGCCTGGACACTATGCTTTTCTTGGGGTACTTTCCACTTTTTCATTTATTTTCACCCTTATATCTCCTTTCTCTTTTTAAGCATATTTTAATCGGGTCAGGTTTAGCATTTTCTAGTGCTTAACTTTTCTTTTTCTTTTACAATACTAGGCATTTTTCTTTCTTTTCATCTCTGTCCATATTTCGGCTATATTTCTTCTACCCTTTTTTTCATACGTGTTAGCTCTTACACACCCCCATAATAGCCACCACCAACTTAAGCTATTTTCCTGATTTGAGATATACAGTATCCACAGGAGGATCAGGGTAAAAAAAAATTCTTTCAGCTAAACAGGAATGTAATAGGTGTAAGAAGAAAAATCTGTCTATTAAGGCTCAAACATTTTGATCAAAGGGATTTACTCATTTGGTAGGCATTTTTTTTATACAAAAAGGGCCTATGATCACTTCCGACCTAACTATCCTATACCTTGGTAAAAGCAACCGGGTAAGTTCTAGATTCCAACACAACTGAGAACTTAGTAAACCTTACGCACACTTGCACAGGGCTATATTACTAAGTACCAGATATCCAACTCTGCACTTGTTTTATCCCTACCTGTACTATTCCTAATCCTAATTCCATTATCATTTACCTAAAAAATCATGTGATTATTTAAAAAAAAACAAAATTTCGAGGGGGCTCAACATTTTTAATTCTTCAGCACAATTAACACTACTTCTAACAAAATCAACAAAATTATCTAAAAAATTCACAACAATCAGCAGCGTCAAACTTGATCACCAAAATAAAAATTAGAATTAAAATAGTTAAATAAAATCCGCATTTTCAAAATCCATAAAAATCATAGTTAAAACTAAAAATATTTGATGCCATAGACGCACTGATCTACTCCCTATCTCAGTTGCCTGCATCACACCTGCAAGTCATAGCAGACTTTCAGTTTTAGATACATCTAAAAGTTTTCAAACTGCTCCCAAAATATTTGGTACCCAACCCCTAACTTAAGAACATTACACTATCCTCAGTGCATTAAAAATAATATAGAGTAGGAAAAAAGTTTCATACCTAGGTGCTCAAGGAACCGGAGCATCGACATTCACATGTGGGCCCTCAGATCGGGTCCCACTTTTATCAGCAACTATCCCAACCGAGACTGGATAAACAATAGGCCGGGGCACAACATCGGCCCCCTCAGCATCAAGAACTGGATCTTTTAATCCACTAAATCCACTAGCCATCTCTTGTTCTTGACCATCTTAGCTGTCAGGACGTCTGGCCTTCTTGGCAGCTCTTGCATTTTTTTTCTTTTCATTCTCTTCCTTCTTTTTTCTTCTTTTTTCTGCTGTTTTTACCTTGTCCTGCATAGTCTTCTCATCCACCGAGACTACCTAAATATTTGGCACCTCAACTGTGGGGATCATAATCTCCATAATAGGCTCAGCAATCATCTGTCTCTTAGATAACACAGCAACCATACCCTTTATATTAGCAATCTCTGCTCAGATAGCAGCAATATCTGATATCTGCTCACTACCTAACTATCGAGTAATCCTCGACTCAAATGCATCAAGGAGGTCTTGCACGCCCCTATCTTGTTCCTTCAACTACCATTTCATCTAACTCTGTACTCTACATTCCGTATGGTTGATTTTTGCAGGAAGTGTAGCCAATTGAGTCACCACTTCTATCCATAAAGCCTGTGAAATCATCATAAAACTAGGAGGCATACCTCTTGTCCTAGGTAGCATGGACTGAACTGGCGGTGGAGCACTAGAAGTACTCACTCTATTTATGGGTGCATTTTTAATCTATGCATCTATCTCAGTGGCCTCAATAGTAGAAGCAACATCTATATGATCATTTTGCAGGAAATCTCCCTCTATAGCCTCTGCTTCCTCCCTCATAGGTCAGGCCAGTGGGTTGGCTGCATCACAAATAAGCCCAATATTAAAAGTCCGATGGGCTTCAATCATCTCATCAATGCCCGAAATCTCCAATACCCACGCAGCCAAACATATTTATGTGATCATGCAGAGGTATGCTAGCAATGTCTTTTGGTCTACAACAACCCTGTCTTTTAACTCTCGAGTCAAGAACTAACCAACATTAAATGAAAATCCACTTGTAAAACTAGCTATCATCACAACCCGGAACGGGCTAAAGATAATATCACCTGTAGTTGGACATAGCCTGTGACGGGCTATAGTCCATGATTCCTTACCCTCAAAACTGAGGTAACTCTTCTTAATTTGCTATGAATCCCCAATACCACCTGCAACCAAAGTGGCATGTTCGCTATGTACAATAATTCTCTCAATTATCCATCGGAACATCACTATCTTGTCATCCGTACCTAAAGTTTGGTTGGTGATATTCCTCATCTTTGCTATTCTGTAGTCCATCTCGGTTGTGTTATAAAGAGTCTGATATGCTGGCCCATACAAAAATCTCCCAATAGTCTTGGGAGAAATATCAACACGAATACCTCTAATAACCATGGAGGTAATAGGTTTGCCTCTCTTATACATCATGCCCTATAGATATAACCTCATTAGCTCACCCTTGTAAGCTGCATAAAATTCTGGGACAAGCACCTCACTATATCTACCTAGTGCTCTCATCATCCAATCGAAACTATATTATCTGAAATGTTCAGCGAACTCAAGCACTTTATCCATCCCTGTAGTTGTCATTCTCTGCTCCTCGTATAATACTCTCTTAACCTTCCCATTTGGTAGCTAAGATAGGCCCATTATAAATGTCGCCTTTATGCTGAGGTACCCCCATCGTTCAACGATGAGCACCAAAGTAGAGGCTAATGCTAATGGGGGATCCTGTCTAGCTAATGGTGGTACATCCACCTCGAGACCATGGATTTTGTCTGCAATCTCATCGGATAAATTAGACTCACCATCGTCATCATCATCATTACTTGGTACTAGTTTATGTGGCAGAGAGACAGTCACATTCTATCTTCTTGGTCCTTTTGATAGTGGAGTATCAAAATGTTAGGGAATGACTTTCTTCTCCTTAGCTTTAGTTGCTGCCTTTGTTTTTTGTGCAACTTTATTGGAAGTTGTCCCAGTATATTCCTCTTCTCAACTTTCAGTCCAGCTTACGAATTCACTGGTATCTTCACTTTCTACTAGCTTTTTTTTATTTCTTTTCTATGCCACAGTTTTGGAAGAAGACACATTCTTTAGAGGCATTTTTCTTACAAATATCTTAAAGTTAATTACTAAGAAAAGAAAAGAAAAAAATGAAAATAAAAGTTCAATGTGCCTTTGTTCAATTGGTACAAGTGGTGGTTACCATTCGTAACCACTGGGTACGACTCATATACCTGACTCGTAACTCAAACAACGTATTATCATTGTTTACTGGCTAGCTTACAACTCCTCCTCACCAGTCGTACCAAATGGTTACGACTCATGACCAACAGTCGTAAGTTGGTCAGAAACTTTTGTTCAATCTATTTTCTTCCCAGGTAGGTACGATTTATATGTATGAGTCGTAAGGTCTGGATACAACTTGTAAGGTTGAGTTGCATCCATTCTAAAACTATGAATTTGTTAGATTTCCATGTTGTTAGTGGGTACGAGTCTCATTATGACTCCCGTACTGGTGGGTACGAGTCATAAGGAGTCCTGTATCCACTGCAACATAGAAGTCCAACTTTCAAAGTTTGACTCTGATGAAATTCCCAATCTACCCATTACTTTATTCATCTATATCCAATATTTCTAAACACATAAACAGACAAAATTCCAATTACAAACCCTAGTTCATCCCTATTCACCATTTTCAAAATCAAAATCTAATTATATGGTACCAATAATTGATATTTGAAGAAATTTCACTTAAACCAAGTTGTCAATACCTCATACAATACTTTACAACTTATAATATAGCAAAAATAGAGTAAAGAACTTACTTGGTATGTGTATAGTAGAGGATTCCAATTTTGGATCTAAAAAGCCTCAAATTCAAGATAAAAATCACACCAAATCGAGAAATTGAAGTTGTTGGTAGTTAGATTCAGTCCAAAACAAGTTAATCTTTAGGATTTAAGTTGAAAATTTGGAAGAAAATGGTGCGGGTACGAGTGAGAAGCCTCGGGTGCCCAATCGGGTCAATAATTTTCATTTTATTTAAATTTTAGATCGCGTCAACCCAAGGACTGACCTAGTAAGTTGGGGTATAAATTATCGATATGATTCGTACCCAAGCTTACGGGATATTTCCTTGATTCGTATGGACTGGGATTCTTACATGGATTCTAGAGTGGGTATGACTCCTGGTCACGATCCGTAACTAGAAGCTACGACTCGTACTAAGAGTCGTAAGCATTCCAAATTTTAATTTCTGATTTTGATTCATCTCTTAGGTCATTACGACTCCTATCCATGAGTTGTATCATATAGATACGACCT
This sequence comes from Capsicum pubescens, assembly GCA_030864215.1. Taxonomy (NCBI): domain Eukaryota; kingdom Viridiplantae; phylum Streptophyta; class Magnoliopsida; order Solanales; family Solanaceae; genus Capsicum; species Capsicum pubescens. The sequence continues at coordinate 149,965,378 of CM061543.1, read as the reverse complement.
GTGAAGAGTCTGTGTGATACCTTTCTAACTCCTTAGTATTTATTTCTACACTATTTTTAGTCCTGCACATTGAACCAACACATTACCTTATAAAAGAAATAAGTACAAAGACACGGGTTTCCTTACACAAAGTGCTTGATTTAACATCGCAGCATGATGGGGTTGCCTTGAATACTCATACTTCATCAAGGTCAATATTAGCTATTTCATTCACCTTTTTTGTATTTCCCAGATAGTGTTTTACTCTATGACCATTTACCTTGAATGGTTGTGCACCATCTTTCTGTAGTTCTAAAGCACCATAGGGATAAACTTTTGAAACTGTGAATAGACCATGACATCTAGACCTTAACTTTCCAGGAAACAAGTAAAGCCTATAGTTATATAGTAGCACTTGTTCACATTTCTCAAATACCCTCTTCTCTATTTTTCTGTCGTGATACAACTTCATTTTTTCTTTGTAAATTGTTGAACTTTCATATGCCCGGAGTCTGAATTCTTCCAACTCATTGATGTTATTCAATCTTGACTTAACTGCATCCTTCCACTCTAAATTTAGCTTTTTCAATGCCCATAGTGCCTTATGTTCAATCTCGATTGGTAAATGGCAAGCCTTGCCATACATAAGCTGATAAGGGGAAGCACCTATGGGGTTTTTGTAAGCTATACGGTAAGCCCATAATGCATCATCCAACTTCTTGGCCTAATAAGTCCTACTACCATTAACAATCTTTGCCAATATGGAATTGATTTCTTTGTTGGATATTTCAACTTGTCCATTAGTGTGTGGATGATAAGGTGTTGCCACCTAGCGATTCACTTCATATTTGTCAACTAGACTCTTGAATAGATATTGCAAAAATGTGACCCTTCGTCACTAATAATAGTACGTGACATACCAAATTGTGAAAAGATATTATTTCTCAAAAATATTGTGACACTCCTTGCTTCATTATCGGGAAGTGCAATTGCTTCCACCCACTTTGAAATATAGTCAAAAGCCACAAGTATGTACTTCATGCCACCCGAACTCACAAAAGGTCCCATGAAATCTATGCCCCACATATCAAACACTTCTAATTTAAGAATATGAGCCATAGGTAATTCATTTCTTCTAAAAATAGTACCTTGTCATTGGCATTAATTATAAGCAGATGCATAGTTATGATCATCTTTGTATATTATCGACCAATAGTAGCCGTATTGCAGGATCTTGTGCGCTGTGCGGGCTCCTTCACGATGACCCCCAACTGGCGATGAATGATAGGCCTCAAGTATGCTCATCATCTCCTCCCCAAGTATGCACCTACAAATGATTCCATCTGCATAAATTTTGAAAAGATAAGGTTCATCCAACAAAAACTTTCTTACCTCATGCATGAATTTTCGTCTTTTATGAAAGATCTTCAGGAACTAGATCATTGGCTAGGTAGTTTTAAAAGTTTACAAACTATGGAATAAGATCTTGGGAGGCTGTTAATATCTGCTCGTTTGGGAAACTATCATCAATCTCCTCTCCAGTAGCAACCTTCTACATTGCTTCCTCATTTAGTATAGACAGGTGATCTGCAACTCAATTATCTCTGCCCTTTCTGTCCTTCACTTTAAAGTCAAATTCTTGCAATAATAGAACCCATCGAATCAGCTTAGGCTTTGCACCCTTCTTAGCCATTAGGTACTGCAATGTTGCATGATTAGTGTGTACTACACCTTGGTCCCAATCAAGTAAGATCTAAACATTTCAAAGGCAAATACCACAGCCAATAATTCTTGCTCTGTGATAGTATAATTCTTTTGAGCAGGATTTAGTGACTTACTAGCATAGTAGATGAGATGAAGGATCTTTTCTTTCCATTGACCTAGTACAGCCCCTAAGGCCAATCCGCTAGCATCACACATATTCTCAAAGGTGCGGACCAATCAGGAGACATAATGATTGGAGAAGTCACCAACTTCTCATAAAGTCTTTCAAAAGCCTTCATGTATGCATCATAAAAATTAAATTTCACCTCCTTCTCAAGAAGCTTGCAAAGAGGACTTGCAATCCTTGATAAACCTTCTATAAAAACCTGCATGACCAAGAAAACTTCTAATACCCTTCACAAAAGTTGGATAAGGTAATTTCACAATCACCTCAATCTTTGATCGATCAACCTCTATGCCTCTCTTCAAAATTTTGTGCCCAAGCAAAATTCCCTTTTTAACCATGAAATGGCATTTCTCCCAATTGAGTACCAAGTTGCATTCTTCACATCTTTGTAGTGCCTTTGCTAAGTGAATGAGACAATCATCAAATGAGTCACCCACCACCAAAAAATCATCCATAAAAACTTCAATGGCATCTTCCACCATATCAGAAAAAATGGACATCATATGTCTCTGAAACGTGGCTGGGGCATTGCATAGCCCAAATGGCATTCGTTTGAATGTAAAGGTCCCATAAGGACATGTAAAAGTGGTCTTATCTTGGTTCTCCAGTGCAATAGTAACTGATTATAACCCAAGTACCCAGCAAGAAAATAGTACCATCCTCTGCCTGCTAACCTGTTTAGAATCTGATCCATGAACGACATTGGAAAATGGCCCTTCTGAGTCCATGTATTCAGCTTCCTATATTCCATGTAAACTCTCCATCCAGTGACTGGTCTCATAGGAACCATCTCAGTCTTCTAATTAGGCACAATAGTATTCCAACCTTCTTTGGAGCGCATTGAACCGGTCTAACCCACTTGCTATCAGCAATAGAAAAAACCACACCATCATCCAACCACTTGATTATCTCCTTCTTAACCACCTCTTACATAGGAGGATTAAGGAGGCTCTGGTGCTCAATAAATGGAACACAATTTATCTCTAGATAAATTTTGTGAGTACATAAACTAGGTTAAATACCTACAATATCTGCAATGGACCATCCAATAGCCCTTTTGAAATTCTATAAAACTGAAAATGATGTTTCTACTTCTGACTATTTTAGGTCCGCTGCAATAATGACTGGCAATGTGTTGTTGGGACCCAAGAATAGATATTACAAATGAGATGGGAGATCCATCAACTCTAACACCGGTGGTTCCTCAATAGATGGGCAGGCGGTTGGAGTTGTTCTATTCTTTAAATCTAGATCAAGCTTCTTTGGTGCAAAATTTTAACTAGTACCATGCAATGCACCAACAATCTCCTCATATTCTTCTATGCCTTCAAATTCAAAATTCATCATCATAGCTGTAAGTTCTTCAACACCTAGTCTTTCTCCCATAGGAACAACTGCATTAGAACCATCATCCCACAAAGTTACCAGATCAACATCACAGAATGAATCTACTTCTCCATCATCTACATTAATCACAGATATCACCCTCAATTCATTAGGTTGCTTCATAAATTTGCTATGTCGAATATTACCTCTTCGTAATTTAATCCCAATATCAGATATCCACGCTCTAGATCAATCAACGATCTACCTGTAGCCATAAAAGTTCTACAAAGAATAATTAGGACTTGAAAGTCCACTCCACAATCTAAAACAACAAAGTCAGCAGGAAAAATAAAAGAAGCTACTTTTACTAGAACATCATAAAAGATACTGACTGGCTTCTTCACACTTTTGTCTGCCATAACTAGCCTCATGGCGGTGGGTTTTGGAGTGTCCAACCTCAACTGCTTGAACACTACAAACAACATGAGGTTGATACTAGCACCTAAATCATACAACGTACATGGAAAATAGAAAGATCCAATGGTGCAAGGTATTATGACTGCACCAAGATCCTTCTTCTTCTCCACCAATGACCTAGTGGCTACAACACTGTAATAATGGACATTATAACCTATCTCATAACTTACTGTTATGTTCTACATGATCATATCCTTCATGAACTTTGCATATCTAGGCATCTGCTCTAATGTTTCGACCAACGGTATGTTGACTATCAGCTCTTTTAACATCGATAGAAATTTTTTATACTTACCCTCTTCTTTTCTCTTTTGCAGTCTTTGTGGATAGAGAGGAAGCAGATTTGGAATATGCTTCAACACATAACCTTCAGCCCTCTCATATCATATCCTCTACTTGTTGCTGCTTCTCATATCAATTGGCTCCTTATTATTCAACTTCTGCTCATTAACAGTAGGTGCAGGTGGATCTGCAGTAACCTTACCACTCCAAGTAGTAATGGAATAACATTGGCTGTTATTTCAGGGATTTACTACTGTATTACTTGGAAAAGTACCAGACTGTCTCTGATTTACTGTGGATGATATCTGCCAAAACTGTTACTCCAATTGCCTAATTACTGTGGCATGTGATTCAACTTTTTGATTGAGCCAGAAAAATTTTCTTTGATATCTTTCAGAGAATTTTCTTAACTTTCTTGCCCTTTCACTAGCTTAGACAAGAGAGCCTCAACTCTAGACTTTGTATCTCGACTTCTTAGTGGAATGTATTTATCACTCTTTTCCTTATAATCATCCTTACATCACCAATCACCATATCTATCTCTGCTCTTATCTCTGTATCTATCATTATAATAGTTTCGACCATGATTTCTTTGCCCTTGGACTCGAAAATCTGCCAATCTACGATCAAAATAGTTTGGCTCTTCTTCAGATTTAGTCTCAAATAGTTTTAGTGCGGCTCCCTATTCTATTGTGTTCACTTTCTCAACATTTAATAAAGTAAATTATTTTATAAGCAGACCAATATCAGTCCGAAGTTATGCTACCTCTTTAGCAACCATATCATTACATGCGTTATATGTGTTTTCCACTCTAATAACATATGTACCACTACCACGGTCAAAATCTCTGGTATTCCATCCTCTATTGGTGACTGCAATATCATCAAGCAATTTATGCGCAGCATCCCAATGAACATGCATAAGTAAACCTCCAAAAATAGTATCTATCGTGGCTCTCGAACTATCACTTAGTGATCTATAAAAGATTTCTGACAGATTAGATCCTCTAATTTTATGGTTTGGCACTAAGCTCAACTTCTTCTTAAATCTAAATTATGCCTCATACATCGATTCTGCAGGTAATTATCTAAAATTATAAATTTAATCCTTCAACTATAACATCTGTGCAGGAGGGAAAAATCTGCTCAAAAATTATTTATTCAACTCATTCCACATTGTGATAGACCCTCTTGGTAGTTCCCCTAGCCATAGAGATGCTTCTTCAGTTAGAGAAAATAAGAACAACCTCAATCTTAATGCTTTCTAATCAACCTCTGGGAGGTTATAATTTGTGCAGATCCTAAGAAAATTAGTAAGGTGCATGTTCGCGTCATCCTTAGCTGCAACAAAAAATACACCTTTTAGATTCAACAACTGCATCATAGCACTAGTAATATCAAACTTCATATTAGGGGCTAATGCTGGAGGAACAATAGCTCCTGTCTCAGAAGGGTCAACATAGCCTACATCTTCATCATCCTCATCATATAGATCAAAATGCTAATATGCTAGAACATATAGAACTTTGCCTATTTGAACTCGATGATCAACAACCTGTCTCAGTATGGCTAGTCCACCTCGTTATGCTGCTTTGGCTTCAGCAGCCAGTCTAGCTTCTTCAGCTTCTCTCCATTCTTGTTGTAATAGTTTTTATGTCTGAATGTCTGCAAGATTCTGCGTATCTAATGGATCATACGGGATTGTCGTATTTTGGTCCACAGGTGAGGGATCTTTCACCCCTTCACGAACTTGTCCTGACATCCTTCTCGATGTGTGGAGCATCTTTTTTGCCTCTACACCTAGTGCTTATCATACACCGGCGTATGCCAAATCAAAAACAGAAAAGTAAAAACTCAAGAACTTCACCAACTCCAAGTACTTCTCAAACTGTAGTTCCCCGGTAATGGTGCCAAGATTTGATGTCGCCCTAAACTATACCTCAATCAGAAGTATACTGCGGTCGTTACAAATATAATAACCCAACTAGGTTGGGGTCGATCCCACAGGAAAAATGTGAGCAGTTGCTTGTTTTGATTTAATCCTTGCACAGTGCAGAAAAGTAAATGAGGGGATTTTGTTATCAATATCAAAGAGCAACGTATTCTTGTGTACTTTTGAGTTGTAATCACTTAGATACAAACGCTAGGTCTGTATTCCCTATGATGTCTCAACTCTGTAGTTTTCTCGTGATCAACCCACTGTTCTGTTTCTATGCATGCAAAGCCTAATAGCTATGTATTATCAGCAACCTTTTGAGTGTAAAGATAAATCTCACCCTTTGACTTGGTTATCATCGTTGGATGTCACCTAGTTTCCCCTTGCTGCGGCCCCAGTTCACTTGATCTTTGGTTATTAGACGAAGTGATAAGATGGAATGTACGGACTATAATATGGAGGTAGAAATCATAAATTACTGTCCTAACCTTCTTGTCCCAATCAAAAGCTTTCTTGGTTATCAAAATAATACGAATATAGTTTTTTATCTCAAGATGTTGCAGGTACTTGAAATTAGTTGCAATGAAGAAGAGTTAGAATACATACATAACCCTAGAACAGATGTGTTTCACACTTCTGCTACGTTGCTAATCCATCAGGGTTCCACAACCCTAGCTAAGGGTATCAGACGCTCATGTTTGTGCAAGAAACCATGATTATCAATGAAGAACACATAAAATCAATAACACAATAGTAAGATGAATAAACTCCAAAGTCTTGAATTGAATAAAACCATAAAATCTCAAGAACAATCGTAAAGTATGTTAAAATATGTTGTAGAATTTAATAGAAGCTAACCTAATAAAAGATAAACCCTAGGGTTTTTATAGTATCTCAAAATAATAGTAAATTCCTAGAAAGGTAAAGTTAAGTCGGCATTCGATATGACTCGATCGTCGCTAGTATCCTCAGTTGATGAGACGTACCTTTCCTTGTCATAACCAGTCCAGCATCTAGTCTGCCTACGACTTGAACTCTCTGCTTAACTTACGATTCTAGCTCATGAGTCATAACTATGTGTATGACTCAGATTCTTCATCCGTATCTACTGAGACTTCAGACTTCTTAGATCTTGATCATTAGTTTGTATACGATATCTCGATATGAGTCGTACTCAGACTTTCGACTCGTATACTTCTGACACTTTAATTCCTGTATAGTGGCTTGGATTCTGTTATGCTTATGGCTTTAGCTTACGAATTGTATCTTGCCTTACGGCTGAGATACCTGAGTGTATCTTCCTCAGATTTGGTTCTTAAATTTCTATTTTGGTTCTATTGTACTAACGATTAAGTATACGAGTCATATTGGGTTGTTACGACTTAGGTGTTGACTCGTATACTGGTCAAAGTTGGTCTTTTTCAGTTTTGTTTTCTCTTTTTTTTTCATTCAAGTACTGTTGTTAATCTTTTTTACCTGCAATTCATACCAAAGTGCATCATATCTAACAAAACATCCTAAGTTCACGCATAAATTTTCGATTTTAAGCATAAAAATATCGTGTTTCCACGCCATATCAACACAGAAGGATTATCTCAAATATAAAAACCACACAAACATCCAACCACTTGATTATCTCCTTCATAATCACCTCTTACATAGGAGGATTGAGGCGGTGCTAGTGATAAATAGATGGACCACAATTCAGCTCCAGTTGAATTTTGTGAGTACATAAACCAGGTGGAATGCACACAATATCTGCAATGGACCATCCAACGGCCCTCTTAAAATTCTGTAAAACTGATAACAATACTTTCACTTCTGACTGTTTTAGGTCCACTGCAATAATGACTGACAAAGTGTTGTTGGCCCCCAAGAATAGATATTGCAAATGAGATGGGAGAGCCTTCAACTCTAACACCGGTGGTTCCTCAATAGATGGGCGAGTGGTTGGAGTTGTTCTATTCTTTAAATCTAGATCAAGCTTCTTTGGTGAAAAATTGTAACAAGTACCATGCAATTCACCAACAATCTCCCCATATTCTTCTATGCCTTCAAAGTCAAAATTCATGATCACAGCTGCAAGTGCTTCAACACCTAGTCTTTTTTCCATAGGAACAACTGCATCAGAACCATTATCCCACAAAGACACTGCATCAACGTCATGGAATGAATCTGTTTCTTTATCATCCATATTAATCACAGATATCACCCTCAACTCATCAGGTTGCTTCATGGATTTGCATATGTCGAATATCACCTGTTCATTATTGAATCTCAACATCAGATGTCCACTCTCAAGATCAATCAACATTCTACCTGTAGCCATTAAAGGTCTGCCAAGAATAATTGGGACTTGAAAGTCCACTTCACAATCTAAAACAACAAAGTCAGCAGGAAAAATAAAAGAAGCTACTTTTACTAGAACATCATAAAGGATACCGAATGGCTTCTTCATAATTCTGTCTGCCATGACTAGCCTTGTGGTGGTGGGATTCTGAGCGTCCATCCACAACCGCTTGAATACTGCAAACGGCATGAGGAGGTTGATCCTAGCACCCAAATCACACAAAGCACGCGCAAAATGAAAAGATCCAATGGTGCAAGGTATAGTGACTGCACCAGGATCCTCCCCTTTCTCCACCAATCACCTAGTGGCTACAACACTATAATGATAAACATTATCAACTAGCTCATAACTAACTGCTCCTTTCTTCATGATCACATCCTTCATGAACTTTGCAAATCCAGGCATCTGCTCCAATATTTTGAACAACGGTATGTTGATTGTCAACTTTTTTAACATGGATAGAAATTTTTTATACTTACCCTTTTCTTGTCTTTTTTACAGTCTCTGTGGATAGGGAGGAAACAACCTTGGAATAGGTTTCAACACAGGACCTACCTGCAAACCTCTCATCTCCTACCTTCTACTTGTTGTTGCTTCCCACATCAGCTGGCTTCTCATCATTCTGCTTCTGCTCATCAATAGTAGGTGCAGGTGGATTTGCAGTAACCTTACCACTCTGAGTAGTAATGGCATGATATTAGCTGTCGTTTCTGGGATTTACTGTTGTACTACTTGGAAGAGTGTCAGTCTGTGTCTGATTTACTGGGGATTTCTGCTCATTAAGTAGTTGGATATTGGTGTCAACTTTCGTTGCTCGACAATTCTTTCATTATTCTCAAGAAATGAAGGGGCAGTTGTTGACCCTAATTTTGACATCCCGATCTCTCTTAGGCTGCTATTTTATTAAAATTATTAATTTCAAATATTAATATTTTTTACATAGTATTGTTGTATTAAATATATATTGACGTGTTACATTCATGATTTAAAAATATACAAAAATTTATATTACTTTTTATTATCATTTTTATAATTTATTAATTTAAATATAATATTTTACATAATTTTATTAATATTTATTAAATTATTTTCGTAAATATACACACTCACAATTTACAAATACATTGTCTAGTTTCATTATCATCATCATCATCATCATCATCATCATCATCATCATCATCATCATCATCATCATCATCATCATCACTATTATTACTAAATTAGTAATTTTGAAATTCATAATGCATGTCTAATTTATTTCAAATTATTATTGTAGTCAATCTTAAATTTATAAATTTTATTTACATAATTTATTCATAATTAATATGAGAATAATGATCGTATTTATTTGTTTATTTATTTATTATTATTATTATTATTCTATATTTACTACATTTATTAAATAACAGCTTGGTTTATCTTAATTTTCTAATTTATTTAATTTTTAGCCATTTTGTATCCAATTGATGGTCAATCTTTAGCTTAAAATGAGTTCAATTTGACTTAATTTTAAATTTCAGTCATTTTTTTTGACCTCTTTCAATTTTAATCACAGTCGTTGATCTCATGTGATAAACGGATGAGAGTAAATCTCCCACTTAATATAAATATCCTCCAAACACCAAAATCATAAATATTATTTTCTCCATTCAGTTGCACCCATCATCCCCTTCTCTCTCTCCTCTTATGCTCTCTCTAAACACCATCAGCAACCATTGCTCCCTCTGTCAGTTGCCACCACCATCCAGCTGGCGGAACCTGCTCTGCCTCCCTCGCCTCCTCTCTTGTTCTTCTATTTCTAGCCATGACTCCAGCCGGCGGAACTACCGAGATCCGCCACCAGCCTAAAAAATGACCAATAACTCAACATCGGCCACTATAGTTGGTGAATTAGCTATCGCTGCCTTCTGTTACTGCAAATGCAGCTGGCCGAACTAGCCTCACCATTTTTGATAAGAAAACTACAAACCCCATAGCCACAGCCGCCCAAACGATGAACCCCCAACAACTACTGTCACCCCAAAGTTCCGGTTAATTAGCAGAGAACAAATTGCGAAGTGTATCTCGGGTTTGTTCTCTTTGTCAAACATTTTCCTATTTATTATTATTCATCTTCTACCCCTCTTCTTTCTTAAAAACAGAATTTAGACTTCAAATTAGTGGACTTTGATATTATATTGCTAGTTTGTTCTTCCGGTTCCATGTTTGTTTGACATATGTAAAAGCTCTAAATTTGTAGAACTCTTGTTTGACCCTAAATTGTGACTTGAGTACTGATTTATGATTCATGAACTGTTATGAACTTTTACTGTGATAGTGTTTGGATTAATTTGAAACCCTGAATTTTCATACACAGGTAATCTTAGTATTTTATTTTCCTTAATTGAGTTGTTCATGATTATTTTGGTAACATTGGATCTGATTGTGTGCAAAATTAAGGTAATTCGAATTGAGAATATTATGTGTATCTAATTGCTCTTTCACCGTTTGATATAATGGTAAATGACAAAATTGTTCATTGTCCGAATATTTATGTTATAATTCAAAATATGTGACTTACATATTTATGATAAATATAACCAAAAAATATTTGATTTACATATTTATGGTAAATATAATCCCTTTTATATTTTAAATTGATTCTTTTATTTATTTAAGGAAAAGAATTTTCCTTAACTGATTTGTGGGAATATTCTTTCTCCCTTTTATATGAGGATTGTTCACAACTCCCCAACTATATAAATACCTCCCTCTCATTCATTTAAATATACTTTTCATCTACTATTACTTATGATAGAGAAATATTTTAGCTATTTTCTACTTTTATACGAAAATAACAAAAATTACTTCTAGTTCTTTGTTCTTCCTTGGCTGGTATTACAAAAAGGAACTCTTGTATCCGTGTTTTGCTTACTACACCTGTTGCGTGTGTGATTATCGGATTTTTCTTTGATTACTTATTGCTGCGAGATCGGTTAGTTCTCTCTCACGATGTATTTGATTACTACATGATAATTTTAAATGTTGTAATGTCTGTCCTAATTGCTTCCTAAATTATTCTAAGTTGTTTAATGTGATTGTTAGTAAAATCATTGTTTGTTCGCATGCTCTTTGGTTTGGACTATGGTAAAATTGTTAGATATTGATTTTATTTTCGTGCATTTGGGATGTGTTGCTTTGTTCGGCAGACCCTATTGAGGATTCAAGACAGATGAAGAGTCGCCGAAAAATTGGGAGGACTGCTTAACTTGAGTCATTTTTTATATCATTTTCTCTTTCTCTTTCATTTATTCATTCGGGTCTGTAATAATTAATTGTACAAACACTATGGATGTAATAATAAATTATAGGGATTACCTAAAGGGGGCGGGGATTATGTGTTTATGTGGACTACTTTATCACCTAGGCAAAACATATTTTAGGGTCTTTAATTAAATTGTTTTAACACTTAGAAATCATATTTTAGAAATTATTAATTAATTTTGGTTTAAATTAAGTTCAACCGTGTTAGTTTAACTTATAAAATGTCAAATTAATTTTCAGCAGTTATATTTATTTTTTCGCATGTTTTATTAATTTTCAGCATTTATATTTATTTTTCTGCATATTTTATTAATTTTCAGCATATAAAATGAATTTTCAGCATATTAAAATCACTTTTTTCTGCATATAAAATGAATTTTCAGTATGTTAAATCATTTGCAGTATTTAAAAAGGTAATTTCCAGCATATTAGTTAATTTTTCAGTATTTACAAAAATAATTTTCATCACTTCTATTCAATTTTCAGCATAATTATTTAATTTCTAGTATATTACAATTGATCTTGGCAATTTAAAGTAACTTTTAACATTCAAACATATTTTTGACACTCTGGGTTAATTCTTTAGCATTTAGATTAATTTTTAATAATATTTAATTGATTGTAATTAATGTTTCTCATATGCATTCTTCAACATGCTTGATTTTGACATGTCTTTTAGTCTCACAAATTTGTAACATATTATTTCGAAATGAATAACAATTATCTTTTGTCACATTAGTCAATTGTTTATCATTTAGATTTTATGCTTATAGGTTTAAACACAGAGATAGATAATTATTTGTTTTGACATGTCTATTGCTTAATTAACATTTGATTAAACAAGAGGACTATTTGAGATTATTCTGTGCTAAATATTGTCCTATGTGTTTGATGGGCTTTGAGTCTAACTAGGAAGCCTAATTTTATTTTTCTGGACTCCAAATTCAAACTAAAAGTCCAATGCCTCTTGGACATTAAGTTGGGACAAGTAGGAAATTTAGGAAGTGCTAGTCTTTGTTATTTTTAGAACGTTTTTAAGTCTAATAAACAAACTAAATGGGGTGGATAGACATTCGGAAATGATGAAAGTTGACCCGAGTATAATCCGATAATGCGACATACAACATACAACATTGTCTTTCATTAATGAGTCGGACGCTGATCCAAATAAAACAAAATAACTCCTATGTCCGATCTTTTGAATTTGTTTTTATCTTTTATCTACTTTATATGTTTATTTGCTTGGGATAGTTTGGGTTCTCTAATTTAATATAAATATTTTATGATAAGAAAAGATGTAGAATATAATTATAATGAAGAAGATAAAAAACAAGTGCAGAAGATAAAAATACTTTGTAAAAAATTACTTCAAGCTCAAGTTCTTCAAGGACTTTTATCCTTCTCAGGTATTTAGGTATTTAAGAATTCACTGAGGAATTTCTTCTATCCTCATTCCATCAAATTAAAAGTATATTGACTAAAGGTTTAAAGTTAGAGTATTTAAACCCATGTTCATAATTCTCTTATTGTGTCACCTTCATCTTTGGCTAAGATTTAAACCTTTTGATATCTCTAGATAGATTTAAGCCCAATGAATTTAATTATTCATGAGTATTAATATCAATCCTTTAGTTTGGAAGTTATGTAGGTATGAATTAAGGTCGTACGATATTCCTAACGCAAAGTTAGTTGAAAACTTTCTTTCCAATAGAATTTCAATATGGGTTTTCATTAAGACCAACTTCAAATAATCATATCTCCTAAGAATATAAGGAGTTAGGGGGCCCATTACCCATCAAATCAAAGATATCAGAGTCCTTTGTCCAACACAACCAATCATTCATCATTTCAAATTTGGAATAAAAAGTTATGATCATTTTACTGAGCATTGTTTGAGATGAAATGAGAATTTTGCTGTAGTGAGAATTTTGGTGGTAGTTAAACCATTTTTAGGTCTAAAACCCCAAATTTCATTCCGCAATCCTAAAGAGGTGATTTTTCAAAGTCTAGGGTGAAATTCCTTCGTTGAGCTAAGTTTTTCCATCATCTTCTTGGTCTTTTAATCATTTAACATCTTAGAATCCTTAGAAAGTCCTTTAATGGTATATTTGTTGGAAAAAACTTATGGGTGTTCTTAATATCACCTAAAGCTGATTCTAGATTATAAATTAAAGATTCCTAATATAATTTTCGTAAGATGAATTATGAATTTTGATGGTTAGAAACCTTGAATTCCATAAAGATGAGACATTTACATAAAAACTTCATTCATGGAGATAGGTTAAGTTTGAAAGAACTAGTTAATGAATTATTGACCTAAGAAATGATATAGATCTTGAATTAAGGGTAGAATTAGTGGATTTGAATCCCCAAGATATTTATTTAAAGAGTAATTATTTAATTACTCTTACTATAACTTGATTTTTAGATGATTTATTATTCCAAGGCATGACGGAAAGGAAAGAGCATCCTTGTTGCAACTTGGTTCTTCCAAAAGTTTGATGTCCAGGTAGACTACGTTTAATGAGTAGAAGGTTGTGGTACTTCATATTTTCATAATGTAGAACTGATGGGAGAAAACATGTCTAGGTCTATAGGAATGGAGTTGAGGTGGATAAAAATATATAAACTTGCTTTAATTCCAAAAAAAAAAATCTTCTTGTTTAATTATGTATTACTTCCATGATACTATGTGTTTTATACCCGAAAGAAAATTATTTTTGAATAAAGTGTGCAAGCATGATTTCATTGAGTTGTTCTAGCGATAAATTTAGTTGGGTTACAAAGGTATTAAGTTGTATGTATTGTGCAATAATGTGATGAGGAGAATTATGCTAGGGCCAAATATTGACGAGCATGGTAATATCTAAGTGATAGATAACCTAAATTATTGTGAGAATGGTATTATGTGGAAAAGGGTAGTAATAATAATATACTTGAATGTGCTAGTTATAGGTGGTGATGTGAGAACCTAAGTTGCACTATTTGAGGAGGTAGTGGTATTTTAATGATTAATGAGTAATGAAGGACCCACTGGTGACTTGTATGCTTAAATATTAAATTATGATTTATTTTATGACATTCTTGCTTTGGTATTGATAAACATACTTTATCTATTGGATGTCCATGAGAGGCTAAATTGATAATTATGATGATTTGTTGAATTGCGTTTATGAGAGGCTTGTTTGATAATGATAACTCCTTGAAATGATGTCATGAATAGCTTATGGATAATCAAGATGAGTTATTAAAATAATGTTCTTGAGAGGTCCAAAATGCTGATAAATGAAAGATCTTAATCCATAACGATAATGTGATTGAAAAAAAATGCCTTGAAAAAAGAAGGCATGTGATATATACCTTCATTCAGATTGAAAAGTAAAACATGAATATTTATTAAAAACTGAAAAATGGAAAGATTGTTAGTAGCAATGTGACCGATGTTAAATTTCGGTACTTTTACCTTGTCAATTTTTCAAGCAATGTGGACGATATTAAATTCTGGTGTTTCTATATTATTGATTTCTCAAGCAATGTGGTTGATGTTAAATTTTGGTATTTCTACCTTATTGATTTCTCAAGCAATGTGGATGACATTAAATTTTGATATTGTTGTGTCATGTGATTGGATCGGATGTCATGAGCCAGCATGGTGATAATAGTAATAAAAAAACTAATAATAAAATGACATAGAGTGATGAATCCAGTGAATAATCTCAAAAGAACGATTTCAAAATTTTAATAATTGAATTACTCATTCTTCAAGAGTGTCTATAAGGTTGCTAATGAGACTTGAGTTCTCTGTTGTATTTTACTGAGATATAAGTTGACTTGTATTCCCTATTTGATTGTATCCTTGATATTGATTGTGTGACATGTACTTAGAAAAGTGAAACTCTATACTTACTTGCTATATATTGGTCGACTGGCTTCATTTATACTTGTTATAATTGTAGCTTATCTGATTTTCTAGTTATCATTCTTTAATATTAAAAGAGAGTATTCGGTTGTTAGCCCGATGGTTTAGTGTGAGTTTTCTATGATTACTGAGTTGAACCTATAGATGTGGGTAGTGGAATAGGTAATGTGAATAAACGGATAATAGTGATGGTTTAATGTTAGATTGTAGTTGATGGTGTGAATTAGTGCTAGTGGTGAATATATTCTCATTAATAGAGTTAGAAAATTGTAAACTATATTAGTAAAGTGTTATAATGATATTACAACTCTATTTAAGATGTCATGATTTCTCTTTGATTCTATTTTATGATTATGTGGACTAACACCGGTCGACTGATGATGCCTACCAGTACGTATGTATGTACTGACCCTACTCTTTTATACCCCCCTTAAGGTGAAGAATAGGTGCAGGTTAGTTTGCAGTTACTAGATAGATGACGATATTCAGGACTAACTTTCACACTTCCTTTCTGACAGATGTTAGAGTCTTTATGTTATTTATTTAATTATCAGTCTATTCCGTAACATGTAGCTCTTGTATATGTTTGACCAAGTCTTGGGATAATGAAGGACAGTTGTATGAAGTTTTTGAAAATTTTATTTATTGATATTTAATTTAATTTGCTATATTTTATCCAGTGTGGGAATATACTAGGTTTGTTGTTGTTGTATATTTTATCCAGAGTTTTCTTAAACACGAAAGTCTTTCAGATATTATAGTTGGGTAATAAAAGTTCTCCTAACTACTTAAGATAGCATAGGTTCCCCCACGGTCCATTAGTTTGGGCCGTGACACTTTTTCACCTATTGATACTGTAGCACGTGTTTAAAAGATTTTATAAATTTAGAAGGTTCACATTGTAGTTATATTCAAGTATAGATATATTTCTCTTGAAATTCCTATGAATATTATTTCACAATATGTTTTATGAAAGGGTTTAGTTATTATGATGTTTAAAGAATTGATATAGATTCATGAAGAGTTAATCTTGATCATAGTTCTTGAAAAGATACTTTTAAGTAAAGATATACACTTTACCTTTAGATAGATAAAAATTCATACCTTTTAAGAGCATATGACTATATAATTAATTTTACAAGAATTATTCAACACCGAGAGGATATGAGTTTGGCTAAATCAATTTCCATAACTACGTGTTGTCGTAGCCCAAAAGGCTAACTTAGTGGATCATATATAGATAGATGCATTCTATATTCCTACAAGGTATGGGGAATCCTCCCGACTGAATATACTATCAGATATCATGATCTCATATGATTTATGTCAATTGAAAGAAACTCATACCTAAAGACTTAACTTTATTTTTGAAAGCTTATTTGATATGATCACTTCTGCAGTTATAAATAGTATTATTTCAGATATACATCCTTAAATATGTTTTAGTTCGTGAAGCTTCATCCCATAGATCCTTATTGTATTATTTTAGCGACATTCACTCTTATCTAACTGGTTATACTTATGAAGATCTATTTTAGTTTCTAAAGTATGTTAGATATATGATTTTAATTAGTTAACCTTAATCTTACATACTCAGTACCATCCCTGTACTGACCGCATACTTTTCTTGAACTATATATTTTTATTGATGTAGATTTTGGTGCTCATTCAAGCTCGTGACTAGATAGTTGCATATTTGCATTTATCAGTTGGTGAGTTGTGTCACTCAGGGATGTAGAATAAATTGGTTTCTCAGTTTCTTTGTTTGTGCATAAATTGGTTTTATTTTTCTGGTAGGACTGGGGCTTTGGCCCTGCATATTTATTTCATTTATTTATTAGAGACTTGTTAGACATTAGTTATTCAGTTTGTGATAGATAATGTTTTCATTTTTAGAATTTATTCAGTGATTTTATTTTATAGATTCCCCATCAGTTTGAGATATTATTGTTCTACAAATATTCTATGTTAAGCGTCTGCTTGGGACTACTTGTGTATTCAAGTGCCAATTATACCTAGGATGTAGACTCAATTCGTGACATAACTATATCTTTTTTATAGAATTATTTCACATGGTATGAACATTTTAATCACGTCAAACATGAGTCTTTTTTTGCAAGATACAAACTTATGGGTGAAGTTATACTCAATTGTTGGTTTTTAGCTTTGAAATTAAAGAAATAATAGAGAAAGACTTGAAGATTAAAAAAAATACTGCAATTGTATTGTCAAAGAGAATTATTTTATAAATAACTCAAAGACCTATATTTATAGATGAATTTCTAACTAGACTTTAATTCAAATAAGGATAACTAATTCCTAATTCAAATAACAAAAGGATAACTAAGTTTAAGTCGAAGCCACATAAAATTCTAATAATTTAAAACTACTAAATCTATCTACTCCTACTTTATTTTTGAGATATATTTTCATCACTCTTCCTTGGATCATAAATCGTAGATAATAGTCTCGACTGATTTTGACCTGTTGAATAAATCTGTCAATTTATCTTTGGTCTTCCAAGTCTTGTGTGCATCTTCTGTTGGATTAAATAAGAAACGTTTGCCTGTACAAACCACATGGCATATGATAAAACTCTTTTTAAAGAGTATTTGCCTATGGAAAATAATAAAGTCAGAATTGAGAATGGTGAGTATAATCCTATACAAGGAAAAGGGAATATTGCAATCAAATAATTGCGGGTACAAAAATAATTTGAAATGTCCTTTATGTGTTTGATATTAATCGAAGTTTGTTAATTATTGACCAGCTAATGGAAGAAGGATTTAAATTATTATTTGGAGATAAATATTGTCGAATCTTTGATTCCACTAATCATGTGATTTTACAAGTTGATACGTCAATATCCAAAAATCAGATTTCTTAGTTGAAGAATATGTGTCCACAAATAAGTAATCTTCTTATTCTTCTTTGGTGACTTGGGCATCTGCTTTATATTTTTGAGATTTATTTTTGCAAATTATAACTTCATGATCAAATTGATTGCAGATCTTGCATTGTGCATCTGGTTTCTTCTAATATTTAAATGCAGAATGGCCTATTTTGCCACAGTGCTGGCAAGGTAAGTAATTTTTTCTTGAATTATTACCCTTGCTTTGAGTCTTCTGGTTGGCTGCCAAAGCTTCTTCAACCATACCATCCTGCCTCATAAGCCTATTTTACTCTTGTTCCTACAATGTATTTAACAATTCTTCCAAGCTAATCTTAGACAGGTCTTTTGTATTTTCCAAGATAGTAATTGATACTTTGTACCTTTCAGGCACAGTAACAAGAATTTTTTCAACTTTTTGGAGAATTTGATATTTCAAATCATGATTTAAAATTAAAATTGAAATTGAACTTTGAAATAATTTCAATCATATCTCCTTAGGTTTGACTTTATAACACTCATCTCCCTTGTGGTGTACGATATTACCCTTACTTTCCTTATTATAATTTAGTTGTATCAACTTTTACAACCTCACAATGAATTTTAAAAACTATGTTTGAACTAATTTATGTTTTTGAGAACAGCATAAATTTCTTTGTATGACATTAAATTTCATACTCAAGTGTATATGGCCGTGCAAGTAATATAGTGGCTCTTGCGAGAGGAATATCGATCCCATAGGAACTTGTCGTTTAGAAAATAATCCAAATTAAGTATTACTATTAAATTTAAACTGTAATACCCCAAAATATTCTTAGTTTAGTTCGGCTTCTAATTGTATGCATAAGAGGCTTAAATTCTGAAAATTTCATGAAGTGTTGGGGACTTAGTCTTTTTTATGACATCTCTACTTTGATGATTTTTAAATGGGTCTTCTTGACCCTGAGATGTTGGGTTTTGAGTTAATACATGTTCAGGGGTATAAGGAGCATGTCTTGGAGAAGTTTTGGATTTTTCAGACGGGGATTCGATCATGTTTGGATCACAATTCCAGTAGAACATCGCGATAATTCTGCGTTGCGGTGCTATTCCCGATGGTATGTCTACCACGTCGCGGTGATAAAGCAATCCACAACCCAGTTACAAATTTAAATACCTAAGGGGTAATTGTGTCTTTTCCCCTCAATCTAAGTAATCATATCATAACTTATATCACCAGTTAGGGCGTTATTTACCCTCATTCTTCAATTCTCCTCTCAAATAAACCCTATTCATCTCCCAAGACAATCAATTCAATTACTTTCTCTCCAAGGAAACCAAGAATTCACGTTCCCAAATCTAAGAACCTTCAAAAAAATATCAAGATTGGTGTTTCTCTTCTTCGATCAAGAGTTTAAGGTATATGTGATGTTCATCCATGGGCCCTTTCACCCATGGAGTCCAAGAATCCCTTTTGATCTTAAATTATGAGTTTTTACATGATTTTGTTGAACTATCTCCATGAACCCCTTGTTAGATCAATTTCAAGTTAAGATTATATGTGTTTTCAAGTGGAATGGATTATAGTATGTTTTGAATGTTGTAGTTCCCATATCAATATCATATGAGTCAGAATAAATCCTCAATTTATGATTTTTTTCATGTAAGCATGCTATCTCCTTATGTTTAAAAACATCCTCATGTTAAGGTCTTGATCCCCATTGTTTGATGAAATGCCAAAGTGATGGGTTTTGAATAATGATTTCCTATTATCCTTTTCAAAGCTTTTATATGTTCTTATTGTTATTTCCATTCAGTGCTGCTGGGTTATGAACCTTGATACCTAGTTGTTTACATAATTTTAGTATCTTCAAAATAATTTCAAATAAACCATGAGCATTGTCATCCAGTTAGTTATTATGATCAGTCGTTTGTTCAGTTAAGCTTAGTTCAGTCTAGTAATCAGTGTCATTCAGTTGAGAGTAGGATTTAGCACCGAGCAAACCTAGGGATGGGGGCATTCCTGGCAGTTTAGGGTTTGACCCTTAGTAGCAATCCCTAAGTTATTGAACTACGTAGCCAACGTAGGTTTGAGATGTCTTCCTGCCAGTTTAGGGTTAACACATATCTCATGAGAGCACCTGCTAGTATAGGGTGACTACTTAGTCCTTCGAGACATCAACCTTATGGGTCCACATCGTCAGCCAGTGTTAGTAACCATGGCATGGTACTGACTCCCTTCCAACTGGGGTTACAGGTTGGACCCTAGTCAACTCAAATTGGGGCATGTCGATTACATAATACCTCCCACAGTCTCAGTGCAGTATTAAGTACAAAATCAGTACAGTTTGTTTGACCAAGGATCATGGTGGATCCACAGAAGGTTGCGGTGGTTAAGAAGTGGCCTAGGCCCACGACTCCAACTGATATTTAGAGCTTCTTGAGTTTAACTAACTACTATAGAAGATTTTTGAAGAGTTTTTCTTCTATTACTCCCTCATTAACTAAGTGGACTTAAAAGAAAGTGAAGTTTTTGTGGTCTGATGCTTGTCAGGGTAGTTTTGAGAAGCTGAAGGATAAGTTGACTTCAGCTTCGATCTTGAGTCTACCTAAAGGCTTTAATGGTTTTGTTGTCTATTATGATACATTCGAGATGGGACTCGGCTGTGTGTTGATGCAACATGGCAAGGTGGTTGCGTATGCCTCTAGACAGTTGAAAGTTCATAAGAAGAATTATCTGACTTATGATTTGGAATTGTTAGCTATGGTGTTTTCATTAAAGATCTGGCAAAATTATTTTTATGGGGTCCGTGTTGATATTTATTTTTATTATAAGAGCCTGCAATACATATTCACTCAGAAAGAGATAAATCTAGGGAAAGGAGGTGGCTTAAGTTACTAAAGGACTATGACATGAGTCTCAACAATCATCCAAGTAAAGCTAACGTGGTTGCTAATGCACTTAGAAGGTTATCCATAGGAAGCTTGTCTCATGTGGATGAGGAGAAGCAGGATTTGGTTATGGATATTGACTGTTTGGACAATCTCGGTGTTCATCTCTTAGATTTCAAGGATGGTGATATAATTGTTCAATAAGTGGTGAAGTTATCTCTTAGAGTAGAGGTAAAGAAGATACAGATGTTAGATCCTATTTTGATACAAATCAAGGATGATGTGGGTAGGTAGAGGATTATGATTTTCAAAATTAGTGCTGATGGTATCTTGAGATATCAAGGTAGACTATATGCTCCCGATGATGTTGGGTTGCGAGGAAGAATTTTGGCCGAAGCTCATGAGTCACGTTATACTATTCATCCTTGTTCAACAAAGATGTATCACGATCTTAAGGAGATCTATTGGTGGAACTATATGAAGGGGGATATGGCTAATTTTGTGGCTAAGTGCATGATGTGTCAGCAAGTGAAGGTAGAGCACTTGAGTCCTAGTGGGTTGACTCAAGAGATTAAACTGTTGGTATGGAAATTAGACATAATTAATATGGATTTTGTTATGGGTCTTCCACAGTCTCGCCAACAGTTTGATTTGATTTGGGTCATCATGGATAAGATAGCTAAGTCTGCTCACTTCTTGCCAGTAAGGACTAATTACTCTTCTAAGGATTATGAAAAATTATTCATTGAAGATATCGTGAAGTTGCATGGTACTCAAGTCTCCATATATCTGATAGGGGTACCCAGTTCTTATCTAACTTTTAGAGGTTGTTCAAGCGAGGCATGGGGACTAAAGTGACGTTTAGTATTATTTTTATCCCGCAAACTGATGGACAAGTAGAAAGGACAATAAAGCCTTGGAATATCTACTTTGGGCTTGTGTTTTTTATTTTGGTGGTAGTTGGGTTGACCACTTTTCTCTCATAGAATTTACCTACAACAGTAATCACTTTAGCCTTGGCATGGCTTTGTTTGAGGCCCTTTATGGTAGAAGGTGTAGGTCTCCTATTGGGTAGTTTAAGGTTGGTGAGAATAGGTTGTTTGGCCCTAATTTGGTCCACCAAGCCATGGATAAGGTGAGATGATTTAGTGGATTGACTTAAGACCACCAAAAGTCGCCAAAAGTCCTACGCGAATGTAACGCGAAGGGAGTTAGAGTTCAATGTTGGTAATTGGGTATTCTTGAAAGTGTCCCCCATGAAGGGAGTGATGAGATTTGGAAAGAAGGGGAAACGCAATCCCCGTTATGTTAGTCCATACTTGGTTTTGAAGAAGGTTGGTAATATTGAATATGAATTGGAGTTGCCTTTTAGCTTGAGCTCTATTCATCCAATGTTTCTTGTTTTGATATTGAGAAAGTATGTAGGTGATCCTTCGCCAGTTGTTCCTTTGGAGGAGGTAGGTATTTCAAATTCCTTGTCTTATGAGGAAGACCTAGTTGATATTTTGGATTGGCAAGTCCGTCAGTTGTGGACTAAGGATGTGGCTTTGGAAAAGGTTCTTTGGAGGAACCAAAAGGTTGAGGAAGCTACTTAGGAAGCCGAGGAGGACATAAAGTCCAAATATCCATTCTTGTTCCCCGTTCTAGATACTTGTGCATGAGGTATGAATATTCCTTAACATTCTTATTTTCTAACTTTGTTAAAGGTAAGTGTGGTTGTGTTTGGAATCAAATCGTGTTAATAAATGCCTACCCTATCATTTGAGGATCAATGATCCTAGGGAGGGGGGATTATGTAATGCCCTGAGTTTTTTATCCTTTAAAATTTCTAAAATCTTATACATACTATCTTGAGTACGACTTACCCCTATGAGTTGAAGATGTCCAGTGAATGGTGCTTGAATTGTTGTCCTGAGCATGACTTAGAGATATGAGTCATATGGAGTCTTGAAGGGTCCTAGGGACCCAAGTCGTAACCAAATAAAAAAGTATGTGGCTAAGTTCTTCTTTGAGTATGAGTGTCCCAACCAAAACTGGTTTTTGGTTCTTGTGTTAGAAGACTTTATTGTATTACTGTGGACTTGGGCAATGTTGGTCGGTTGTTTTGGCCGATCGATGACTATCGGTTTTAGACATACCCTTTATTATTTTGACTTATCTTGTTACATGTTTGTAATTCATCTGACATGGGGTTAATATCATGATTATTGTCTTTCGATCCTCTAATCATCTATTTAAATTATCATCACAACTATATTATTTAATGGGTATACAAAAACTAATTCAAACACATTTATGTTTCATCCCATATTTGAACCAAACTGGGCGCATTAGGTATATCCCTATTTAACAATTAATCTTATCTTTAGTTCACATAAATGACAAGAATACACTTCTTATGTTCAACTTTCTAATCTAATGTTACTCCTTTTGGGATCAAAATTGAAATATAGATATATTGTAAAGGTCGCGAGTCAATAGAATAGTAATTACAAGAACATATGAACATCCAAATATGATAATCAACTTTAAACCAACTTAAATGTGTGCTAAGAAATCATGTTCGTATCTTCAAAACTATAAATGGGGTTTTTATCCACTAATATTCTTACAATGAATTACCATAGATGAGTTCATAAGTTAAAACTACATGAAAGTAAAGTTAGAGAATAAAGAACCCTAGTTTGGAGCCATTTGTTCTTTCCCCTCTCTCCAATTGTGTGTTGATCAAAGATATTATGTAAATGTGGATAAGTACCCCTTTTTGAGTGTTTTAGGTCATCCACAGGATTCCTCATATGAAGCATCTGCATTTACAACTTTATCCCCACTTAAATAACATAAAAATTAACTTTTAGACGTCCTGGGGAGAGGGGATTGCATCACATGGACATTACAGGGACAGGGGGAGGGGGGTGCGAAGTAGGACCATATAACCCCAAACAGTGTTAACTATCCTTAGGGGTGTGTTTCAAGGAACCCTTCCATGCTATGAGAGGTGCGGCGCAAGGCTAAGCCCTCTAGGCGAGGTTTCAGCTAATCTTTGCTCCTTTCTCCTCTACACTTGTTCCTTGTTTACCCACTTCTTATGTCTGGTTTGTAGTCTTTATTTAGATTCTATAAACTTATAATGGTATCCTACAACATCCTATAACACTCATTAGTCCATAAAACACAATAGTGCTTATCAAAGTACATTAGAACAAGCATAATTCAAGATAGCATCACTAGTTTTCTCGTTTAAAATCTATTTAATTCTTTTGACTCTTGAATTATTTCAAATACATATTAAACACTATAAACATTTAACTTAGCACAAAAATACACACTTTATACTTCTTTACTCACATCAAGTTATCCTCGAAACTAAGCTAAACACTCGTATATAATGAGAATTAGGTATATAAATACACCCAAGATCACCACCCTACACTTAAATCCTTGTTTATCCTAAAAAATCTCTTTACCTTAAGCACCATCAAGGAAGACTATAACATCACTACTAAAACCGAGACACTCAAGATAGAATTACAATAACTACATTAATATCAAGTTACAAAGGCCCTCCAAGTTATTTCCTTAAATTACATGCAATTTCAGTGTTTTGAGCCTTCCCACGGCGGCTACAAGACATTTATGACTTACCAAAACTATCGGTTTGTTTATCAAACGGTTTGTCTGGATTTTAAGATCATTTTCTTATTTTGGAGCTTTTACTATTTAAGATTTGGTTTCAAACCAAAATTCCTAGTAAATAACCTTGAATGAGAATTCTAAAAGTTCCATCAGCTCTGGAATATTTATTTTAGGCTAGGGGGACCCTTGGTTCATATCCGGAGGCTTTTAGACTCATTTTGGGATATTGGGCGGATTATATAAAAAATGGAACAATAGGTGTGGGTCCCATATTTAGTTAAAATAATCTAAAATGAAAGTTTTGATGATTCCATTGTATATATAACATGTTTTACAATCAAATTTTACTATTGTATCATGTTTATAGGGTTCAAAATAACTTTCGGGGGTCAAAAACAAGTTTTTGACATTGCTGGTACTGGTGTGTTCGTGAAAGTGAACCTTTGTCCATTTGACCGGTCACTTAAGTGACTATTTGGAAACTTAAGAGATATTTTGACCCTTTGATCAGGTTGCTTAAGCGATCAAATTTTCTCTTAAGCGATCATCACAGAGCATAAGACTCAAATTCGTACTTTTAACATTTTGGGAGTTAGGAAGCTCCGTTTTTGATGATTTTTGATGCGTTTTTCTCAGAGAATCACTTTCTATCAATTTACAACCCTATTTTCCTTATTTCCCAAGAACTTATATAGTCTCGTAGAATCACTGTCTATTAATTTACAACTATATTTCCCTATTTCCCAAGAACTTAAATATATTATATTTCGTGATTTCCACCTAAATTGAGAATTAAAACCCCATTTTCACCATTTTTGGGACTTGGGAGCTCATATTTGGGTGATTCCAGAGGATTTTCAAGATTTTTTCCATGAATAAGTTTTATATTATAATAATTATCATTTTTACCACTATTTCATCTTCAATACAACTTTAATTTCTTCATCTCAAAATGGGTTTTGGGGTATTTGCCAATAAAACTTAAAAATAGTTTTACTTTGATTTGAACCTCATTTTTATCTTGTTTTTTCTTGGTCTTTCTATTATAGACTCTTATGAATATGGGGAACATATTTATAAAATAAAATAATGGTTTTACCCCTTTTATTTTTGAACCCATTTTCTAGGTTCATTTTTAGAATTGGCTTGTATATAGCAATATGGGTCTCATTTTTCTCCTAACGATATATAGATTACTATTTTGATAGAGTGATGGTGTTTGGGGTCAACAGAGGTAGATGAATTTATTGAAGGATTACAATGTGATTATTTAATACCATTCGGGTAAGGCCAATGTGGTGGTAGTCACATTGAGCTAAAAAGTTATAAGTATGGGTAGTTTGTCATTATTGAGGGTGCCAGGTGAAATTTAGCTAGATAGTTTTATAATCTACTATCTTAGAGTATAAAATTGGGCATTTCAGACATGAGTGGTATGTTGGCTAGTGTTGAGGTATATTCAATATTTTTAGAGAAGATTAAGGCCAAACAATTTGAGGACAAGAAGTTTAATACACTTCATAATAAAGTGGTGTGTGGAGATGTGGCAGATGCCACTATTGATGTGATTTAGAAATCGTGGTTTAAGGGAAGGTTATGTATTCCTCGGTTTGGTGATTTAATTCATTATGTTCTTTTGAAAGCCTATGGTTTGCATTACTCTACTCGTCTGGGTATGAACAATGTGTAATGTAACTTGAGGTAGTTTTATTGGCGACCCAAGATAAAGAGGACATAGTGGATTATGTGTCCAAGTGTCATAATTATCAGCAGATGAAGTATGAACATCAAAGGCCTACAGGATTACTTCAGAGGATGCCTATACCTATTTGTAAAAAAGAGCAAATTAATATAAATTTGATGGTGGGTCTTCCTAACACCTTGGAGATATATGAATCTATTTGGATAATAGTGGATAAGTTGACAAAATCAGCATACATCTTGCAAATTTGGGTAGACTACAGCGCCCATCAGTTAGCAAGGATTTAATTGAAGGAAATTTTGAGACTTCATGGGATGCCACATACCATAATTTTGAATAGATATGGAAAGTAAACTTCTAAAACTTTGGTACCAAGCTCATATTTAGCATGACCTTTCATCCTCCAACTGATGGGCTGTCAGATAGAACCATTTAGGTGCTAGAGGACATATTGAGAGCCTATGTTATTGATTTTAGGGATCATTGGAACTAATTTCTTCAATTTTTTGAGTTGTCAGACTACAATAGTTAGCACTCCAATATTAATATGGCACCATTCGAGGTACTCTATGGAAAAAAGTGTAGGCGACCTATTTAGTGGTCTAAGACTTTTGGCACTATCTTTGTAAGGAAGGCTCAAGTAAAGGAAAGGTATATTAAAACAAAGTTGGTGGTTGCTCAAAGTAGGCAGAAGAAGTATACATATCGTAAAGTAAGGGACATAGACTTCAAGGTTGGTGAACAAGTATTGCTTAAGGTGTATCCCATGAAGGGAGTCATGAGGTTTAGTATGAAAGGTATCCTCAACCCTTGATATATTTGTACCGTTAGATTCTTGAGAATCTAGGTCCAATTGCTTTCATGCTAGTCTTACCAACAAGGTTGTCGCGAGTTCATCTAGTGTTCCACATATCTATGCTCAAAAGGTATCATGGATATGGATATTATATCTAAATTGGGACTCATTTCTATTTGATAAATGTTTGTCTTAAGAAGAAGAACCAGTGGTGATTCTAGATTGGGATGTCTAAAAGTTGATGGTGAAGAAAGTGCATTTGGTGAAGGTTCAATAGAAGCATCGTCCAGTCAAGGAGGCCAGTTGGAAAATTGAGAAGGACATGCAGGACCAGTACCCTACTTGTTTAAGGATGCACATACTTTTTTTTGTGAAATTTAACTTATTTTCTTGACTGATCATTTAGGGAAAATGATGGGTAAATTGGTATCTATTGTAATGACCTTGTCCATCATTAGATATGAGTCTTCCATTTAAAATTTAATGCTAAAATTCTTCTCAAACAAAGTTATAAATTTAAGGCTAGACTTATTTTAAACAAAATCAGACTGAGGTATGATCTAAGACAATCCAAGAATTATTTGGGTAAGGTTGGTAGTGTTTAATTTGATATTAGATTAGCCAAAATGATAGGAAACCTATAGATTTTACAGAATCAAATTTGGGAATAAGAACCTCAGAATTGGTCTTAGTTTAAAGGGTATTTTTTGGAATATCTTAAATTTAAGGTGTGTTGTGAAAAATGGGATTTTAGGAAGAAACTAGACATTCTAGCCCATTGCTATAGCGACATGCTTAAAACTAGGAAAATTCCCACTATGACAATCGCCAATGCAATCAAAGGGTTGCTGTAGCAATAATGTTTCTATAGCGACATATGCAACTATATCAACATAAATCATTGACACATTTCAAAAATCCCCAAAATGGTTTATTTTTCCACGAAATGTTGGTCGTTTAACAATGGCAATTTAGGGAAAAATCCACTAGTGTTTCATCATATTTCATCATTAAGGTAAGTAATTCACTTTCATTTACAAGTAAATTAATAATCTAGCGTTATAGTTGCTAATTTACATAGTTTGGGAAGAGTTAATGGCTGATTTACTTGGGTATTTTTGGTGCGAGGTGATAAATTAAGTATAAAATCAATGGATTTTTCTCAATTATTGTTATTTTATTCTTTCATGTAATTAATTCACTAAATCATTCATTAGATTGGTAGTTTTAGGTGAATTGAGGTATAAAAAGATCAAGAACAGAGAGGGAATGATCATGAACTTGGCCTTAGGGGTTGTGTATGAGTTATAAATCCCAATGTGGTAGGTTATTAAATTAATTATGTGTTTGTATGAATTTCCTAGATTGAGATCAAGTATTTCATGGAAGGGCAAGGCTCTGACTAAGTGGAGTTATACAATCTTGGTTTGAGGTAGGTGATGTTATTTTTGTTTAATCCAATTTGTAGTACATGTGCATGTTAAGTACTTTTTAGTATGACTTGTTAGTGCATGTTGTTTGGTGTGGTCAATGTTATGATATTATTCTTATTGTATTATTTTGACCAACTTTTTGGTTAAATGTGGAATGTTTTAATATTTTGAACATTGTCTAAGCTTATTGGAGGAACAAGGTTAGAAGACCCTTGTGTCTAGGGGTTTAGTACATAGGTGGAATTTGTCCCCTGTAGGTCATGGCTAGAGGGTGGTTATGATACCCATATCATGTATGTATGAGGTTCATATGAGTTTGACAATTCCATTTATGAACTGAGGAATACATTTATATATTTGTTTATTGCTTAGCTTGTCATGACTGGTTTTTACTTGGCTTGAATTATTTAACTTGGTGGTGAATGACTTGACTTGTTATTTGTAATCATAAACAATTAATTGATACTTGTTATGTTATATTAGGTTAGAATGAGCATGGATTAACCTTTTGTAATATTTTTGGTTAGATGCTCATATTCTAATCTTGGGTTGGCTGAATGACCCTACCAGTACACTGTTCTTTTCTTGTGTGATAATACTACACTTGTTCTTGTTTTCTTGAGTGCAATGCATATTCTAGTGGTTTCTATGAGAACCCATTTGTGATTCCAGTGAGTGATTCAGATTTTAGGTTGCGTAGCATACTCGAGCTAGAATCATTCTCTTATTACTTTGTCCTTTGTTATGGGACAATGCATTTTCTTAGTTTTGGGGTTGCATATCCTTCTTGATAATCTTAGATTTTTTGGTACGGATGACTTTTGGGTTGTCGGGAGGTTGTGTTAAGTGAAATGTTCCACAACTTGTTGTACTTATGTTTTGCTTTTGTATTAGAATATCTTTTAGTGGATTTGTTCATTGACTTTTCTAAGTGTTGATTATAAGATGATAACTTTAGGGTAGATGGTTCTCCCACTGGATGAGTAGTATGAGTGGCACTTATGATGGATTTGGGTCGTAATATGAAATCTTGAATTAGATTTTAAATGTTGGTAATAGGTGATGAAAATATCCCAAATTATAGTCGGGGATGTTATGTATCCTATCGTAGATGGATGACGAGTGCCTTAAGAATGTGTTATTCAATTTAGTACACTTTGCAATACTAAAAGTGTGTGTGGGGTGGTCCATATATGAAAAAAATATTGGCAGGATATAGTTTGGATTATGTATGAAGTAGGAGGGAAAGTCTTACCCATGCTAGCAAATTATGTGTAAGGACCACCAACCTATATTTGCCTTACTTGCTACCCTCATTGTATGTTTACTAATTCATGAATTTTAAGGTATAATAGAAAATACATGTTGAATGAGATGAAGGGAAATGTATCCTGGTATCTATTAAATAAAGAGGGCCCACACTCTAGTCAGGCATTCTAGAGTGCAAAGACGACACATCCTACTACCTCACCATCATAAGTACTATTCTATAAATAATATGAAATAAATGGATTGAATAGAAAGTAGTAGTAAAAAAGGTTCACTTAAGAGAGATATGTAAGGCAAGGATTAATGTAGAATACCCTCAGATCTGGATAAGGATCTACGACATGGGCATACAATTTATCTTCGAGGATTCCAGTAAGTGTATCCTTATCCGCATTTGAGAACTTTATGCTAATTGGCATCTAACACAGAGTCCCTATGTAGTTAAGTTGAGGGAAATTATGATTCTTTTTATAGATGACATGATTTATAGAATGATAAGGCCACCAATTGTCCCCATGACCCATTTCTTAAGCTATAAGCACGCTTACTTTATTCAGTGATATACTAAAAACTTTTTAATATGCATTCTATTTCTAAGTGGGTCCATAGAAAGACTAATGGGACACATAGTACTCTCTACATGAGCATCTTTAAAAAAGAGGACTAAGTATGGTTAACGATCATACTCACTAGGTAATTAAAATATGAGCACACCACAATAATTATTAGGGATCATGTGCGTTTAGTTGTAAGGATGAGGATGATACAAGTGCAGAATGGTGTGGACACAGTTTCTTTTTCAGTAAAACCCTAAATCATTTTCTATAGTAACAGTAGGCTATGGTGGAGTAGGTATATTACCATCTTACTAAGGTGTAACACCCCTAATTTTTGTCCCTTAAAATTTCTGAAATTTGATCCTCACTGTCCAGACTACGACTCCCCTCATGAGTCATAGGGAGTCTTGACGAGTCATTGTACCTAAATTATAGCTTGACCAGTATGTCTGGCCAAGTTTTCTATTTTGAGTACGAGTGGCTCCCAATGAGTCATATGGACTAACTACGAGTCATAGTGTACCAACCATAGTCAAACCAGTGTATGTTCCAAGTGTTGTCGTACTGGTGATAACTAGGACCCTATGATTCATAGGGTCCCCTAACAAGTTATTTTATGTAAGTATTAGGGTTAACCATATACGTACCTTATGAAATTATCTTGGCTGCAACTCGTGGTGACGAGTCGTAATGTGTCGTTATGAGTCGCAGTGTGACCCATAGTCACTGGTGATAATTTTTCAGCTTTTAAGTTGAGGGCATTATAGACATTTCCCTTCTTACCCAATTAAAACCCCATGACCATAAAGCACTTTGAGGAAATAATTCTCATTCATAACTCAATTAAAACACACTCTCTTCTCAGTAAACTCTCTAAGTCAAGATATTTAGGGTTTCCAAGAAGTAGTTCATCTAAGGGATAAAGGGTTGAACTCTCTCCATAAAACTTAGTGTATCAGGCATGTTACTCTTCCCCAACTATTACTTTGTGGAAGAATGTGTTTTAAATAGTTCTCTATGTGGTTTTGATGACGGTTTTGGAACATGGGTTGGCGGTTTTGAATTATTGTTGTATATGTGATGTTTCATGTTTACTTATGCATTGATTATGTTTTAAATGGTGGGTTTAAAATCAATTTGATGCATGAGAATGGTGGATAAACTAGAGGATTGTGATTTCCCCAAATTTTGTGAATATTGACAATTGAATTGGTAATAACCCCAACCCAGTTTTGTGAAAGTGGTTTTGAGTACGAGTAAAAATTGCGTTGAATTATTTTTGGAACAATCACATGATATAAAGAGGTTATTAAAACATAATGGGTTGATTTAATAAACAAAGGGAGTCATTTTCCCAAGTTAATGGAATTGTGATAGCATGTTGATATAACCTTGCAAGTGTAGTTGGTATGGCGATACCAACAACGTATGCCTAAATGTGTTGTATGGTTCAACAAGTGAGAACGTGTGATAAATTTTTTAATGGGGCTTAAAAGAAGGTTGTGTAGCTGAGTTGCAAAAGTGGAGGTCCCGAGGGACCAATACTGGAAACCGCAGTTGTTGATGTGGGATTCTAAATGACTGGGTAGTTTAAGTCCTTATTATATGATTGGGAGGTTTGAGTCCCCCTTATTATATTACATGGTTGGGTTCTCAAGTCAATTTGATATGCTGGGAGGTTCGAGGCCCCCATGGTGTACATGTACATCCTAGTTCGTACGACTACATTTATTAGGGCTATTCCAGCTAGGGAAGAGCTAAACCCATATATCCCGTGGGTGCCTTCTTATGATGGTTGAGCTACACAATCCAGACTAACATTTTAAAGTGCATGTTAAGCCTTGTTCCCTATCCTGGCATGTGATATATATATATATATATATATATATATATACATATACATATATATATATATCCATATCCATATATATATATACACACATATATATACATATATATACATATATGTATACATATATATGTACATATACTTAGACATATAGGTTAGCTCACTTACATCAAAGTAGAGTAAAAACATAAGAATTAGGCACTTTGTTCTCAAAACTTGGCTAAAATATGGGTAAGTTATGGTGCTTAGATGTATAAATACGCCCAAGATCAATACTATAGACTCTTATGATCAAAAAAGATGTCCACGTGTACACCATACTTATAATGCCTCCATATTTTCAAATAAAACACAACCGATAACAACTTCAAATCATGAGTAGGATAGTTCCTCTTATATACCTTCAACTGCCAGGAAGCATAGTCAATAACCTTCCTATACTACATCAATACACAACCAAAACCTACCCAAGATGCATCACAATAGACCACAAACCCATCATTGCCTTTCGGCAAAGTCAGAATTGAAGCCGAAGTCAGGTTGTCTTTCAACTTCTTGAAACTCCCCTAACAAGCATCCGACAAAGAAAACTTAACCTTCTTCTAAGTAAACTTTGTCAAAGCAGCAGCTATCGACAAAAAGCCTTCCATAAACTGCCTAAAATACCCAGCCAAGCCCAAGAAGCTCTGATTGTCGGTTGGAGTCACACGCCTAGGCTACCTTTTATCCATAGCCACCTTTTGCGGATCCACCATGATCCCCTCGCTAGAAATAATATGAATAAGAAAAGTCACGGTGTTCAACCAAAACTCACTCTTGGAGAGCATGTCATACAACTATTGTTCCTTCAAGGTTTGCAATACCACACAGAGGTGATTAGCATAATCCACCTCACTTTTGGAATAAACCAGAAAGTCATCAATAAACAAATGACAAAGAGATCCAAGAACTTCTTGAAAACCCTATTCATCAACTCCATAAATGCCGCTAGGGCATTAGTCAATCCAAATGACATCACCAAAAATTTAAAGTGCCCATACTGAGTATGAAATGCCATCTCAGGGATATCCACCTCCCTAATCTTTAGGGGATGATACCCGGATCGAAGATCTATCTTAGAAAAGAACTTGGCACCATGCAACTGATCAAATAGATCACCTATCCTTGGGAGAGGATACTTGTTCTTGAACGTCACCTTATTCAACTACTTGTAGTCAATGCACATCTGAAGGGAACCATCCTTCTTGCGAACGAACAACCGGTGCACCCCATGGGGATAGACTAGGACAAATAAACCTCTTATCCAAGAGATCCTTAAGTTGCTCCTTGAGTTTCCTTAACTCATCCTGAGTCATTCCATAAGGAGAAATAGATATTGGACGAGTGCCCAAAACCAAATCAATACCAAAATCTATTTTCTTATCCAGAGGAACACCAAGAAGATCATCCGAAATAACCTCGGGAAACTCATTTACCACCGGGACTGACAATAAAGAAGGACCTTCTGAGTTAGATCTTTAACCCGAACTAAGTGATAAAGACAACCTTTAGAGATTAACCTCTGAGATATAAGATAAGAAATAAACCTCCCCCTAGGATCTAGGGAACCACCCTCCAACTCTGCAACTGGTTCACCAGGGAACCTAATGACAACCCTACAGGCCTGACAAACCAAGGATGCGTAACAGGAGTTTAACCAATCCATCCCTAGAATAATGTCAAAATACACCATATCAAGTTCAAAAAAATCCACCAAAGTCCATCTACCACCAACAGATACCACACACCCCTTATAGACTCTATTAGTACTAATCAAATTACCTACCAGGGTAGAAACAAAAAAAGGATCCAAAATAATCTCAGGATCATAACCAATACATACATCCAGAAATAGGGTCATATAAGAAAGAGTAGACCCTAGACCAAACAGAAAATACATGTAATGAGAAAAAAGTTATAACGTACCAATAATGACATTAGGTGATGCCTCAGATTCCTGCCAGGATATAAAGCATATAACCTATTTTGGCCAATACTAGAACCAGGAGTAATAATAGAAATAGACACGATACCACCGGGTGCAAGAGTAGAGAACGAAGTCATCAATGCCTTATTTTCTCCCAAACAACCTTATTAACTAGACAATCCCTAAGCCGATGGACTGCCTAGCCATACTTGAAGCATTTATCCCTCCCTTCATTACAATAACCCGAATTAGGACGACCATAGAACCAACAAGGAGGGTATGAAAAAAATGACTGGTCTCCATACACCTTAGATTGGCCACCCTATGCTCAGATATTATCACCACCCTGATGACGTCTGTCACCCGACTGCTTTGAGTAAGGAGCACTAATAGTAGAGAAGGAACCAAAACTCCCCCACTTCCTTTTCTGCCATTTGTTGCCATCCCAACTACCCTGAGACTGAGCACCTCTCTAATAAAAAACCTGCTTGTCTTACCCTTCCAATCTCTGAACTTCGCCTATTTCATCTTCTCCTTATCTACCTACTTCATATGAACAGTTAACCTAGAAATGTCCATATCTTTAATCAGCAAAAACAATCTTGCTTTCTAAGATCAAATCTCGATTCAACTGGGAATCTTAGTAGCTTAGTTGGTTAGTTACCTAAACTTTCACCTTGTTGGTGAGGGTTCGATTCCCCATACTATAATCCCCTCCCCCATTCCCCTTCCCCTACCCTCAATAAAAAAAAATCTCGATTAACCCAGAAGTGAACTTTCTCATTCTTTCTCTCATGTCAGCCATCAAATCAGGAGCATACCTTAATAGCTGATGAAAATTCAAGGCATATTCCTTGACAAACATTCTCCCTTACTTAAGATTCACAAACTCCTCCATCTTTACTTCCCTCATCTCTTAAGGAAAGAAACAATCCAGAAAAGCACCAGAGAAACCATCTCGTAAGGATGACTCCTTTACATCACCTCTATTTCTATCCCACTTTTTGTACCATTGGTACACAATATCCTTGAGCTAGTAAGCTACAAAATTTACATCCTCCATATTAGTAGTCTATATCACCCTAAATATCTTATCTATTTCATCCAAAAAACCCTGAGGACTTTTCTCTACCTTCACACCAGTAAAAGTAAAAGAATTTAATTTCATAAACTGACCAACCCTTGTGGCCTCAGCAGACAACCTACCAGACACATCCCGCTTAGCTTGAGCAGCAACCAATTTAGCAATAGTATGACTAGACTAGCAAAATTTTTCATTAGTTATCTCACCCTGTGGAGGACTAGTAAAAAATAGAGGAACTCTAGACCTATTAGGGATAGGACCCTAAGATTGAAGACAAACTCTAGATGTATGACATACCCCATCAATATTATCTC
The DNA here is from genome assembly GCA_030864215.1 of Capsicum pubescens. Classification (NCBI taxonomy): domain Eukaryota; kingdom Viridiplantae; phylum Streptophyta; class Magnoliopsida; order Solanales; family Solanaceae; genus Capsicum; species Capsicum pubescens. The sequence goes on along the minus strand of CM061543.1, from coordinate 149,929,548 downwards.
CAGATGGGACTGAAGAGTTTTCTTGTGTTCCAGATCATCGAGGCATGATTTGAAAAGTGAAAAACCAAGGATTAGAGAAGAATTTTAGGACAGACTCCAAGCTTGAAAATAGAATACCAAGAAAGTGAAACATTCCTAAATGCCTTGTAGCCTCTCTCTAGCCTCTCTCTTATGAGTTTGGAGAGCTACACACCCTTAAAAGAGAATCTACTCAACACGGCTTTGTGGAATCCTCATTGACCATTAACCTAGAGCTCTGATACCAACTTGACATGACCCAACCGGGTACCTTGTCTTAATAGGCATCCTAAGTCCAACAGGGATCGAGGATAACCCCCTGTTACCCAACCCAACCATTATTAGCATACTTTGTGTCAGTTGAGTACCGAACAAATAGTAAAATAGCATGACTAGACAAGGACTAACTTTGGCATAGGTCTATTCCTAGACCAGCCCTACCAAGTCATCCCTTCATACCAAATCATACCAACCAATCCATCAATACACATCAATACCATAACAAGGACAAAAAGCTAGGACATAAACAAATAAGCTCCAAAACATAATATGATTAATCTCAAAATGAAATATGATAGAAAAACCAACAATATCATCAACCGATGTCATCCCTAATACCAATTCCAATGCTAAGGCTTACACTAATACTGATCCCACCCATACCAACCCATAGCAGTACCACAAAGCCTCTAACCAAAAAAGTAAGAATATTTGATTGAGACATGCCCCCAACCATAGCCAAAAACAATATCCAAAAATAAATCAAAATATCTAAAAATATCCATATCATGAAATAGAGCCTTCCAAAAATATGAAAGCTCACAACTTCAATCCAACAACTTTCCTCAAGTCAATCACTATGTAGGAGAAGTAGAATGGTTGATTCCTGCATAGCGTGGGTATATAACCAGCCAAAGATGGGTTAGCGAGTGATCGCTAGCATGAACTCAATAAGGATAAAATAATGCCATTTATAAAATCAAGTAAAATAATCCATATGCACACAACCATTGATATATCTATATAACCATACCGAAAAAGGGGACCGGGTTTAGTATGCCATTAAAACCTTTACTTGGGTTGTGCATCTTTGTCATCCTAAACTACTCACGAGCTATATGGATTCAGATCTCCTATTGAAAGGGACTCAGTGCGTAAAGCCGCACGACTAAGGAAAAAACCTGGGATGACTAGTACATCCCCCAAATATAAAGTGTGACATCATGAACACAATCACCAAGACCAACCTCACATCGGCAAATATGAGTTTCCAAATTTGGTCCCCCCAAGACCTCCACCTTCTACGGCTCTGCTACATACCCCACCATTATTGCATAATTAAAATCATTACCAAGAAACCAACCAATCCATTAACTATTTAATAACCAAGGCCAATAATAGTGTTATAGTCATACCAATAATAACTTGTAAGTTTTGTCCATAGCCAACCATAGATAGGTTTAAAGGATTCCATGAATTCTTCATGATTTCCAGTTAACCAAAACCATGGCCACCAAGGCCTTTCCAATTTATTTAAAACCATTCATACCATTTAGGGTTCCATTACCAAGTTTAAACCATGCATAAGTTTCATTAAAAACCCAATATTATAATTAAAACATTGCTAAAGGCATTTTATCAAACATATTAGGGGCATAGTATTTCTAAAACCAAAGTCCATTACCAAAGAACCACTCCCATGCAACCAATTATCCAAAACCACCATTAATGCATACAAAAGGACAATTAAAATATGAAAAAAACATAACCAAGCATTTATAACCAAAACCTCAAATCATAGTTAAGAACTAAAAATCATACAATATTCAAATCATCAAAACATTGTATAAAATCATGGATTTAGTTGGAACTAATAATGAGGGAAGATAACATGCCTTAATTGATAAATAGATAGAGAGAAACCACCAACAAGATCCTCAAATTAATCCTCTAGTTGAAACCCTAACTTTCTTGCCTAAAAGCTTTAAAGAGAATTATAGAGTATTTAGGAAGAGTTTCTAAGAGTTAATGAATATAATAATAGGGTAAATAGCCTCCCAAGAGAGTTAGAAGTCATGGTACCTTATTAGGGTAAGTGGGGAAATATCTAGAATATCCCTAATTAAGTTGCATAAAATCCCATCACAGGGTTACGACTGACCTTCATGAGTCATACCCTTCGATACGAGTGGTCCTCACCACTCATATCCTAAGCCTCAACCATTGGACCCAACACTATCCAGTGTATGACTCATCCTACTCAAGTCATATTGACAACATACAATCTGTACCCTTCACCCGTATCCCTAACAAGATAGAATCACAGAAGGTTTGAATACTATCTACCATACAAATCTAAGGTATGACTCGTACCCTGGCTTACGGCTCTTAGTGAGCCACTCATACTCAAATCCAACTTAAGTTACCAAGTCTAAATTTGAGTGAATGAACCAAATAATTCGTATCCAACCATACGACTCGTACCACCAAGTCATACTGTAACACCCTAACTTAAGAAGGAGTCGCATATTGGCAAAACACAGGAGGGATGTTCGGTATATAAGTAAGAAAGTCTTACTCCCTAGTGACGCATTATAAAGCCATGAGAGCCTAGGGCAAAAGCAGATAATATCACTAGTGGGTTGGGACATTACAGGGTTTTCTCGAGCCTTCGTGGTTCAGGATGCCCATCGCGGCCAAGGTCACATCTCGGGTCGTGAAAGAATGGTATCAAAGCCGCTCCTGTTTCATCCCTATCGTTGTGGGCTAGATTTCAAACTGAGTGTAGGCAAATCTCAGTAAGGTGGGGCAAACCTCAGTCCTGAGTGTAGGCAAATCCCATTCGGTAGAGCAAACCTCAGCGAGGATGCGGAGTCCATAAAAGGGGTGTATGTAACACCCCAACTTAGGAAGGAGTCTCATATCAGCAAAAAATAGGAGGGATACTTGGTATATAAGTGAGAAAGCCTTACTCCCTAGTGATGCATTTTAAAGCCATATGGGTCTGGCCCCAAAGCGGACAATATCACTAGTGGGTTGGGACATTATAGTGGTCTCTCGAACCTTTGTGTTTTGGTATTCCCATCATGTATAGGATCTCAGCTTTTGTCGTGACAAATGTAACGACCCACATTTCGGGCCAAAACATAAACCATCTTTTCCATGCGTAAATATTTCAAAATCCATAAATTCTATGAAACTTTAGTGTGTTAATCAATCATATAGTGTGGGAATCTTTTTGATCATGAATCGAGATCATATAGGTACTTTAACTCAAGGATGAGTTGAAAACATTTTTATCGATTAAGTTTTAGTTGATGTTTTAACTTGAGTCAACTTCCATCGACCATAAATATTTGTACATAATGAATTACAGGGTATACTATATATCAAATTAAAGGTATTAGAAGTATATTTCCAATGATACCAATTTTTCCTAAATCTGATAACCGAGCAAAAAGTTATGACTTTCCAAAGTAGAATGAAGTCTACTGGAATGGTTATGCCATAGGTTAGGCCCCGCCCAACCTAGCTTAGGCAATGGGTTAGTCTCCGCCCAGCCTAACTTAGGCGATGTGCAATGCACCGTCCAACCTAGCTTAGGTGATGGGCAATGCGGCGCTTCTCTTATGGCCCAACGACGTAAATTCAACATTTTTAAGCCATTTTAAGGGCAACCAAGTCTTTTCACATAACAAAACCATCCCTAATCATCCTTAAACGAATTTAGGATTACTAGTAACATCTAAACTCTCCTAAGATCCCTAGTTCATCCTTCATGAACACAAGAGGAGAAAACAACTAGGGTTTGAGCAATCAAGCTTAAAGAACCAATCTTTTTAAAATTTCTTCATGAATTCTTTGCAACTAAGGTATGTGGAGTTTTCCTAAAACTACATAGGAATATTAAATTCTTTTAATTATGCTAAAGTTTAGAAATCATGATTTTGTGGAAAGGGTTTTGGATTTACAATTATAATCATGTTTTAAAAGCCTTGAAAATATTATTTTGGTCTTTAGGCCTTGCCTAGAAAGTGATTTCATTAGTATATATGTATGTGTGCATTGAAACCTTAAATTGTGAATTGAGAGCATGAAATATCGAATTTCCTCCTCTCCCATTTCCTTATTACTTGATTTACAAGTTATGAATCGTTACATTACACGGTTTAAAAAATGAGTTAAGATCATGTTATCTTATGTGAATTTTATGATGATTAAGAATGGGAGAAAAGAATGTTATTTTGATTTAAATGTTGAGATTGATAAACAAAGAAACTTTAGGAATGTTTTGATAAAATTGGCCACCACTTATTGAAATTGTTGAATTAAATGGAAAGCCTTTGCATGATTTTGACTTATGATTTGAGATATGAATTTTCTTATACTACATGCTTGTTCAAGTGGCCTGAACATTATTTAGAATAAAATAATTATACATGGAACTTTATGACATAAATATTTGACTTTCAAGTCTTGGTATGACGATACCAAATCAAACAATGCCATAACAGACACAGATTAGTATAGAAATCAAATTTTTCTTAGACTTATATGATTTTGACTTCAGAATGATGCATGTTCAGAAAAAGCTAAAATTAGGCATAAAGAGATGTTAGCTGGTTACTCGAATAAGGCACAAGTTCATAGAACTTATTTCCCAAAATTGTGTTTTGACGATACGGGTTATTTAGTCCCCCAGAGGGATTTTACGCTAGCCTAGTGCCCTGTGGTGTATCAGACTCAGACACTCCAAACCTTGCGGAAAACTTGGGTTGGGGACTTCCCCGCCGAGTCAATGGAGGATTCAAAATAACCCATGGAATATCAGACTTGTAGGTGAGTGCCACCTAACTCAGAAGTAACATAAAGAATGGATATTGCATTGATGAGAATGTTTCTATGATTGTAAAATAAGTTCCCATGTGTTTTGAACTCTATCATGCATGATGTTTCATGACATGATCTCACCTATTTTATATATATAAATGCATTATTTTGGATTTCTCTGCGTACCAGTACAACTGTATTAACCCCCTATATTTTAGGGTCTGAGGCTCAGTCTAGAGGTCCTGCTAAGCTGTAGGATTTTTCATCCAGAAGCGAAGTTTACAGTGGTGAGCCTTTTATATTCCAAAAGGCTTATTTTATTTCATTCATTTATTATCTACTATGGTTTTGGTCCACTAGGGGCCTTGTCCTAGCTTCAGGCAATTGTTAGACTTTCACATGTATTAGAAATTTCGCAGATAGAAATAGATGTGGTTTAGATATTTATGAATCTTCTATCATAATTGGTTTACTTAATTCAGAACTTGACTATGTTTCTGTATTTTTCGTTATTATATGATCATGATGCATGATTACGAGAAGTAGTAGAGCACCCAGACCCCCATGGTTTGGGATGCTCATCACGGCCAGGGTCCCGGATCGGGTTGTGACACGTACCCATAAAAGTGACCAAAATCCATCCCACCAACCAATACTGGTCAGCATATAACTGGACCATACCATTTGAACCCTAACATACAGATCACACCCATGAGTCGTATTGGGTTCAGAAACCAGAATTCTAGGAAATTTTCTAAGGTACAGGAACTAGGTTGCTTTATCTCTACTTCAAATGAGTCGGGTAATAATTGATAATGAAGGGGATTCAAGGAGGAAGTCACAAAAGAAATGTGGGTAAAGTTACTAGAGGGACTCACTCTATCAAGTGTTTAATTGACATTGAATGTTCTTTAGTAGAGCAATGACCTTCTTTGGAATAGAAGAGGGATATGATGAGAATAAGGAAAAATGTATCTACGGGTCCTCAAGTCTCACAGTTGAATTTAGGCACTGAAGATGCAGTATCTGAGCATAACCCTAAGACAAAATCTCCAGGGCAGAAGAAATGAGATACTTTGTTTGATGGAAATCACCTAATAATAAAAGGTATGCCTCTTGATTTTATTGCTCTAGCTATAGAGAATGGAAAATTGTAGTTACTTTGTTAAAGAAGAAAGTCAAATTAGAAACACTGAAATGGAAACACTCTTTAGTTCTATATTTTGTGGGTGCATCCCCAATAATTATCACACTTGAGAGGTATATAAATGTAAATAGAAATTACATTGCACAACCCAAGATTTACTATCATAATGATGGGTATTTTTTAGTGAAATTTACTAGCTCGAAGGATAGAGATAAGGTGTTGTATGTTGGTCCTTATATGTTGTAATAAGCCCATTATTATGAAACCTTGGGCTGCGGATTTTTATTTGAACAGGGAGATTATACAAAATATACTAGTATGGGTGAAATTTTTAAATTTACCACTAAATTGTTGGGGAATGCAATTATTGAGTTGTATTAGTAGTGACCTGGAGGTGCCCTCATATGCAGAAGAGTTTACTATGAATGTTCAGAGGATATCCGTTGCTAGGGTATTAATTGTGATATATATAACGGATAAACTCCCAAGTTCTATTAAAGTTGCAGATCCCCATGGGAAAATATTTAGTCAGGAGGTTGTGCATGAATGGATCCCTAAATATTTCCCTAGTTGTTTGCAAGTTGGGCATAAATGCAAGGAGAAGCAAGAAAATAAGACAAAACGTCAGTGTTGCATCCAATCGCACATGGAAGTGTACGTGGTCACCAAGTAGTAAAGTGTCCTTTAGAAGCAAAGTATCGATCCCGCAGGGACTTGTTCTCAGTAACGATCTAATTCTAGTGATACTATAAAGATTAAACAAGTGCGAGAGTAGACAATAATGTTTGAGAATTAAAAACAAAAAGTAACCATAAATAATTCAATGGTGTAAAGTGCTTGAACAATAATGGAGAGAAATCCAGGGTTAAGGCCCTACGAACAATCCTAATTAGCTTTATAATTTTATTAGTCTAGTTAATTATCTTGGTTTTTGATTCATGGGGTTGATATCATGACTAGGGTCTTTCTAGCCTCTAGTCGTCTATCTAACATAGCCCACACAACTACATCGTTGAGAGGGGAAACAATTACTAAGTTAAATGCATTTATATTTCATCTCGTATATGAACCAAATATGAAAAATTAGTTATATTCCTATCCTAAACTCAAATCTTAACCCCAATCCTTTGAATATTTAAGATCCTACTCCATACATCCCTCGTTCTAACCTATTGTTCCTCCTTCCTATATCATAATAAAAATATAAGTTTATCTTAAGGGTCACGAATCCATATAATAGTAAATAAAAGGATCCATGAACAATAAATAATGATAATAAACATAAACCAACTCAGATATAAGCTTAAGTAATCATGTTCTTGGCCTTAACCCTAGAAGATGGTGTTTAGCCACTCATGGAATTACAATGAATCACAAGATTAAAATTCAAATATAAAAAACAAAAGTAAACTAAAGGAAAGATTTAAAACCCTAATATAAGCCTCCTCAAGTTTATTCCAATCCCCAAAGGTCGTCCAAGGTGTGTACAATAAGATAGGAGTGTCCTATTTATAATGGAAGCAAAGTACCTATTTTTAACACCATGGGCGTGCCACGCTTTTTCCTTGGCACGATAAGGGTGTGGCACACTCTTATCACAGATACTCACTGGAAATTGTACATTGTGGTTTGTGTATAAGGGAATGTCAAACCCTTAACGCAGAGATTCAAGGGCGTAGCACGTCTTTGTGCTCAAATTTTCCAAATTTCAGCCAAGTAAGCTCCATTCATTTGGCATTGCGTTCCTCACTTTGTGGGTGCTTTTCCATGACCGTTATACCTTTGTTTTCCTGAATATCATTTTTAACTTATCAAAGGGAATCCTATATAATAAAACACCACAAATTAATGCTTAACCACTATAGATCCAACAATATAAACTAGAACAACACATAGCTCAAGCTAGTAACACTAGTTTTTTCATATAAACTCTAAGTGTTCGTTTTCATTCCAAACTTGTTTTGAACCCTCCTTAAACATCATAACCAAGTGGTTTAACACATTTATGCTCAATTTTATGATTATCAACTCATTGTTCACACAAGAAGTCCTCAAAACAACGCTAAATTCATAGAGATTAAGACACTTAGTGCATAAATCTACCTAAGATCATCATCCCACACTTAAAGACTTGTTCATCCCCTAACAACTCATTACATTAAGAATAATCAAAGTAAGACTCTAATATTATCATTACAAGCAACACACTCAATCCAGCACCACAATGACTACACAAATAACAAGTTCTACATAAGTGTGTCATATACCTTTGAAAGCTCATGAACGCAAATTCAAAACCTTCTAGCCTCATGAATTGACTCAACCAGGTTGGCATACTCATTACTATTAATCAATCAAATAGATCATATTATTCACCTAAAGATCATCAAACATGCACCATCACCATAAGAGAATTACCCATATTCACTCACAGAAATGAGATTCACCATAATAATAGGTATAAGAATAAAAATTTTGTCACTCTCACAAACAATTCACTTGTCACATATGATTAACCATAGGCATTCCCTTAGTGTAATACTTCACTAATATCAGAATATATGAGCTCGGTATCAAATAGGACTATAAAGGTTGTAATGTAGGCTAAAGGATGGGTAGGAACTATTATTCAGGACAGTAATAGTGACTATCTCCCATTAGTACTTTAACAATTTCCATTTCTCTTTTGATTTGCCTCATCTCTTTAAACTAGTTCACATGTATTAAGGAGAGAGTATTCTCTATCACCACATTATTCAATTTTGATCACTTTTTCTCTTTTCATTACATTACTCCCAACCATAACACATAAAAAAAAATTCACGCCAATAACTACTATTTTGGGGCTTCAATTTCACCTTTTTCTTATTAAATTTTACAATACTTAACCATATTACATTTTTAACTAAAGCGCTTAGGAGCTTTGGATCAAATTCAGGTCAATCAAAGAAAGTGACTAGGCTACATACAAGGTTAGCAAAAAAATAGGCTACGGCTTAACAGGGTTAACTAAGATTATGACTAAGGGTAGATAAAAGAAGGTATGAAACATGGCTATCAAAGAAATTCCTATATTATCTCCTAAACCCAATACTTTTTATTTCACTTTGCACACACACCAGGCAGGTTCTAAATATCAAAATACAATTAGGGATGTATAAACGACCTCACTCATAGATGAAACAACCTTAAATCAAGTAGGATCCTTATAGACTCTAAATTAAGCAATAGCATAAATTTAAAATTAAGCCACATCACACAAGAGTCATATAAATGAGACTAGGATCTCAAAAGTAGCCATTCAACACAATCAACATGCTTTCACATTCAAAACCACTTACAGAATGTAATCATATATAGCACTAGAAAGAATATCTTACTTATTCCTAATACAAAAAATTTAAAATTTACTCCTAAAAAATGAAAAAGGGATACTGGGTTCAAAGGGAACCCCCTCGAAATAGAACTGAAAAGAAAAACCAAGGGGTGCGTGAAGTATGACCCTACTATACTAACACCCACTAAGACTAACAAAGAAAGAGAAATTCTTTTTGTAATCTTTTCAAATTTAGTCAAAAACTATAAAAACAAATAAAAGAAAATCCTATAGCAACACTTCACCTTAAATCATGGGAAGATTCTCCACCCCACACTTAGAAGCACACTTTGTCCCCGAAGTATAATTCAAAAGCAAGAATAAAAATACTCCCTGAGGCCTATAAGCCTAGCTAGAAGTATCTTTAGTCATTAATGATATTTGGTGGACTCCACACCCAGTCTTTTCTATGCTCATTAGCTTGGGTTTTCAGCACTCTGAATTCCCTTCAACATGTGACTCAAAATAAAAACAAAAACAAAGTGATACTAACAAAAAACTAAGAAAATAAAATACCTACCTTAACTTGGGTTACTGATGTTTCAATTTTTGTCGATACATTTTGTATCTCCTACAAGGGATAATTGTCTATTCTCTAAAAACTATTGGTGTATTTGATGCTTGTTTTATTTGTTCTTAGGAGACAAAACTTAGAGGCAGAGAAAAATTAGAAAAATATAATATAGGAAGGTTTTGATGGTCCAACTGATGGTCCATCAAAGTCCTGATGGACCGTCGGACAGGCCTTCGCCCATACGTAGAATACCTAGAGAATATGAATATAGGCAATGAATCAGGCAACTAACCATTGGTCCGGCGATGGGTCATTGCATCTAAACTAAAATGAGTGAAAGTTTTGGGCTCAGGGATGGACTGTGCGATGGATCATCAGGTTCCTAATGGATTATCACAACTCATCGCTAGAAACCATAGGAAAACACCATACTGGATAAAGACCAATGGTCCAGTCGATGATCCGTCGTCCTGACAAACCATCTGGCAAACCATCGGTGGTGATGCAATAACCCAAATTTAAAAGTTAAATCCCAACTTTTTGTGAGACTATAAATATCCAGTTATGGTTAGAATAGGCATCTTTTGACTATTTCTAAAAATTGTAACATAAAAAGTGTCTGAGAAATAAATGGAGAGCAAAAGTTTACATTATTTTCTTCTTTTGAATTTGGAATTGAGAATCATCTCTTTTGATTTGAAAGTTCATTTTGAATTATTTATGAAATATAATTTGTTCATCTTCTTCTTCATATGTGTGGCTAAGGCTCCCATAACCAGGGTTATGGGAGCCTTGGTGTAGTTCAATAGTAAGGTTGTGGGATTGATGAATTCTTGAAAACAATTGCAATTATATCATCTTATCTTCAGTTTTATGATTTCTCTTGGTTGCAAACTTAAGGAATGTGCCTATAAACATAACTTGCTTGAACAAAGAAGTTATTGTTAGAAAAAAAGAATAGTGACAAGATGATTAGAGCCCTTTAATTTGACAATTGATACTTTAACCGGATCAATTTCTTGGGAAATTATTTGTTGAACTAACCTATCACTTTGAGTTTGAAAGAGTTAAAGTAAAACCATCTTTGACATTTGAAAAACAATTGGATGGGACTACTAATGCAAATTTCCCTATAATTGCAATTATTAATGTATGATTTTATAAAACCCACAAACCCTTAGTACTGAAACACCTTGGTAATCATAACCCTAGTTTTTTAATTCTTATTTGTTTACTCGTTACAACAAAAGCATGGGTATTTACTATATTACGATTATTTAACACAATACTTTTAACAACAAAACCTCCTTCTTATCATAAGAGACTCATGGCTAATAGTCTGTTAATAAACATACGACTTAGTTAACACCTTATTCCCTGTATGATTCGGCCCCAAACATAGTTGGGTTATATATTTGACAATGACTACTTATGATATTTTTGGAGAGTTGTAATTTGAGCGTATCAAATTTTGGAGTCATTGCTAGAGAATATGGTTGTCAATTAAGTTTATGTGCATTAATTAACTCTTAGTCAAGTTTTCTAATTTTACCTTTATCTGTTGTTTTTGTACTTTTAGGCTATCTATTGTGCATGCCTCAAACATGAAGGTCAGGTGAGCCATTATTACCTTACAAACAAGAACCACAAAAAACTTTGAGAAGACACATGGCTGATCAATAAAAGGTTGCAAGACTGGTCGCTTTGGCTAATACACAAGTTAACCAATAGAATGTTGATTCACCTGAGCATGGGCCTAATGTGGATGATGAAGAATTAGGAGATGATGAGTTGGTTTATCCAATAAAAAAATATGCTGAAAAATATTGCACCGATAAATTAAAATCGACTAGCAAGATGGAGAGTGCACCAATAGCCCATAGTGTAATTTGATCTAGATGACGATGATGCTGATTTGGATGGAGTTGGATCCATAGGATCAATCATCCCACTACTATTATCTCCTATGGTGAAATTTAATATCACTAGCAGGATGATTCAGTTGCTCAACTTAAAGGGGTTAATTGGTGGATTACTCGGAGATAATCCTAACATACATTTGGTGAACTTCATCAATATCTGTAAGTCATTCGACTATCCTAGAGTTAGGCATAATGCCATTCATCTGAGACTATTTCTATTGTCTTTGTCTGGGGAGGAAACTCTATAGCTGAATAAGCTGGCACTCAATTCTATAACAAAATAGAGGCAACTAAATGGAGTTTTCCTAGAAAGGTTCTTTCCACCATCCAAGATGTTATAGTTGAGAGATAAGATCAACAACTTTAGGCAATTTCCTAACGAAGCTCTTCATGAAATGTGGATGAGGTTTAAGAAGAAGTTGAGATAGTGTCCAAACCATAAGTTGACAGATGACCATTTGATAGAGACATTTTATAGGGTTTTGAACTTAAATACAAAGCCAATCGTAGACAATGCTGCAGGAAGAGCCTTTATGAATTACACTTTTATTGAGGCTACAGATATGTTGGATAAACTAACAAAGATGAGTAGATCTTGGAATACCAGGGATTCTGAGGTAGCAAACAATACTTACTCAAGAAGGATGTCAGCAGAACAATGCTGAAAAGAAAAAAATATGATCATGATATGGCTCACATGAAGAAATAGATGGATTTTCTGACAAAACATTTGCTCTCGAGAAAGGTAGTAAAGGTTAAAGTGTGGAATCACATATTAGGGTAGATTAAACCGATTCTAAGGAGGAGGAAAATTATTTGAATTACCAGGGGTTTTCTGGGCTAGTGGCCAAGAAAATCATGGTCGGAACTATTAACGAATGAATTATTATAATAAAGCAAGTTATAGAGATCGTGACCAAGGAACCTGAAAGAATAAGGGTGATCAAATAAAGTTATATCTACCACCTCCAAGGAGTGACAATGAAGTAAATGACTCTGGGAAGATGTCTATAGAAGCCATGGTGTCTAAATTGCTGAAAGGGTTGGAGTCAATCGATGTAGGTGTCAAGGAAATAAATACTGATTTTTCAACCATGAGCCAGTTAGTTGACTATCACTCCATATCTATTAAACATCTAGAGTAGAAAATGATCTAGTTATCGGTAATATTCAATCAAAGAAAAAGAGGGACTTTATCGAATGATACAATTTAGAACTCAAGGAATGATGGTTCATAATGGCTATTACCACTAGAAGTGGTAAGATGTTACCAGACCCATATTTGAGAGTACCTCCCAAGTTGATTATTCTGAGTTGGAGAATACGACAAATAATGATACACCAACATAGTCTGAAAAGCTGGGAGACTTAGATAAGAACAGTGAAAAAATAGAATAACCATCTATGTTGAAAAGTTCTACTAATATAGAGTATGGCAAAGGAAATAAGGTAGAGACCTCCCCAATAAGAATTCCAAGTCTACCACCTCCCTTTACACATAGGTAAGAAGAAAGAAGATAAAGGAATGTTTTGCAAATTCATGGCTATGTTGAAATAGTTGTCAGTGAATTTAACTTTATTTGAGTCGTTAGAGCAAATGCTGGGATACGCTAAATTCATGAAGTATCTTATGAAAACAAAGAGAACATTTAGTTATGAGCCCATGGACAATCTTCATCATTGTAGTTCCATTGCTACTAGATCACTAGTGTAGAAAAAATCTAATCCGGGAGCATTCACCATCCCATGTACAATTGGAACGTTAAGCTTTTCTAAAGAGCTTTGTAATTTAGGGGAAAGTATTAACCTCATGCTATTAGAAAATTTTAAGTAGTTTGGATTAGAAACTCCTAAAATGACGTCTATGCATTTATGATGGCAGATCGGTTAGTGAAGAGATCGGTGGGTATTCTCTATGATGTGCTTGTGAAAATGGCCAACTTTATATTCCAAGTAGATTTTGTAATCCTTGATTGTGAAGTGGCATTTGAACTTCCCATAATCTTGGGTAGAGTATTTTTAGCCATCGAGAGAGTATTGATTGATATGGAGCATAATAAACTAAAATTTAAGCTCAATGATGAAGAAGTTAGTTTTGACATTTTCCAGTCTATAAAGAAACTAAGGGAAATGAATGTAGTCTCAGTTAATGATGTCATTCATGAAGCTAATCTAGTTGTACCAGATGAAGAAAGGTTTGTTGTGGAGACCTTAATGTAGTCTTAATGAATTTTAATAGTAAAGAAACTAATGAATATGATGAAACTGTGTGTGCATTAACTGTAATGGGGTCATATTGATATGCCCCTAATAAGCTAGATTTGTACTTGAAAAGTAGACCAACACTACCTAAATATACTTTTATTAAAGAACCACCAGTATTGGAGTTGAAGGAACGATCGGACCATCTTCGGTGTGTGTTTATAGGTAAAGGTAATACTCTACCAATGATCATTGCATTTGATTGGGTGGAGAGTCTAGTTGATTCTCTTATATCCATATTGAGGTTATATAAAAGGGATATTGGGTGGATAATTGTCGACATCATAGGCATTCCAGTAGGATCTATACTTATAAGATCTAGTTAGGAGAAGATTGCACCGCCACTATTGAGCACGAAAGAAGAATCAACCACCAATGCAAGAAGTGGTGATGAAATAAATAATAAAGTGGTTAGATGCAGGAGTGGTTTACCAAATTTCTTACAGCAAATGTGTAATCCCAGTCCATTGTGTCCCTAAAAAGGGAGGATAATGGTTGTAACCAATGAGAAAAATGAGCTAATTCCACACAGTCCAGTGACCGGGTGAAGGGTATGCATGGACCACAAGAAGTTAAACTCTTGGACACTAAAGGATAATTTTCCAATGCCTTTTATGGACCAAATGCTAGAGCAGTTGGCAGGAAGGGGTTGGTATTGCTTTTTAGATGGATACTTAGGTTACAATCAAATATCGATTACACCTGAAAATCAAGAGAAAATGACATTCACTTGTCCATATGGAAACTTTTCTTTTAAGAGAATGTCATTCAGGTTATGCAACACACCTGCCACTTTCCAAAGTTGTATGATGTCTATTTTTTCTGACATGGTAGAAGTCACTTCAGAAGTGTTTATGAATGATTTTTTAGTGGTTGGGGAATCTTTTGAGAGTTGTTTGGTGAACCTAGGCAATCCATTGAATCATTGTGAGGAGTTCAATTTTGTTGTTAACTGGGAAAAATACCACTTCATTGTGAAGGAGGGCATAGTTTTGAGGCATAAATCTCAGCCAAAAGAATTGAGGTTGACTGAGCTAAGATTAACGTCAATGAAAAATTCCCCCTACTATTTCAGTTAAAGGCGTGTGTAGTTTTCTTAGCCATACAGGTTTCTACCAGAGGTTTATAAAAGATTTTTCCAAAATTGCAAATCCACTTTGTTAGTTGTTAGAAAAGGAATCCAAGTTTGCATTTGATGATGATTGTTTGAAGGCCTTCCATGCCTTAAGGAAAAATTAGTTGCTGCCCCCTTCATTATTGCTCCAAATTAGTTCAAACCATTTAAAGTGATGTATGATGTGAGGAGGGTTGCACTAGGGGCTATTCATTGGGAAAAAAAGGAAATTTTTTTTATCCCATTTATTACGCCTGTAAAGCTTTAAATGGAGAACAAAAGAACTATACTGTTATGGATCATGATCTTTTATCCATGGTTTATGCTTTAAAAATTTTTTGGGTGTATTTATTAGGAACAAAGATAATGGAGCATATGAACCATGCAGTGTAAAGATACTTAATGTCAAAGAAGGATGTCAAACCGAGGCTTATAAGATGACTGATTCAGGAGTTTGAATTTAAAGTAAAAGATAGGAAAGGGTGTAAAAATCAAGTAGAAGAGCATCTGTTTCGATTTAAGCATAAAGGAAAGAGCTTGGAAGAGTTGGAGATTGATGATTCTTTTCTTTATGAGAAGGTTCTCGCTCCTACTCTTGTTTTAGTGTCATGGTATGCAGATTTTCCAAACTATGTGGTCAATTGTAATGACCCTTCAGTTGATTTTCAATATTTATGCTTATTTTGACCATTAGAGGTTTCCTATAGTTGCCTGAAGTCATTTATGACTTGTTGTGACTAACATTTTGATTACCGAGCAGCTCATTTGGTTTTTAAAGCCAATTCCCTATTTCAAAGTCTCTACTGGTTCCAAATTGCCACCGGGAAAAAAATTCAGCCAA
The DNA here is from genome assembly GCA_030864215.1 of Capsicum pubescens. NCBI lineage: Eukaryota > Viridiplantae > Streptophyta > Magnoliopsida > Solanales > Solanaceae > Capsicum > Capsicum pubescens. The sequence goes on along the minus strand of CM061543.1, from coordinate 149,913,524 downwards.
ACACCTTGAATGTAAATTCTAACTGTTCCAACAGATTTATAATATTGATTTTAGGCTATGTGAACTCTTGGTACAAGTCTCGATACACTCAGGCTCATTTTGACCTATTGGTCAGAAAGTTAAGAAAATGGAAATTAGGTGTAGGACCCACTTTTAGTCAAAAGGACCTCGGATCAAAATTTTGACAATGCTATTGAGTCCAAAATGTTGAATTTAGTATGGTTGGACAGTTTATTTCCATATACAGGATTCCAAATGAATCCCAAAGGGTTAGCGGAGACTTGGAATTTTCCAAGTGTCAGTTGGTGCTGAAGCACCCGCGATTGCGATCCATGTGTCGTGATAGAAACTCCTACGGAAGCTAGCTAATATGGAGACCGTGATCCATGTGTTACGATCGCAACTCACCTAGCAGCCACCTATTATGGTGATCGCAAGGTGCCGGGTCACGATAGCGATACCTGAGCACCTGGGATGGGAATAAATAAACCCTTTTAGCCTAATTTTGCCCATTCTTCATCCATTCCAAGAGAGTTAAAAACCCTAAATAGTGACATAGCTTGAAATTGAAGCTTATGGGTGAGTTAGGATCATGGCTAACTCTTGTTTTTGTGATTCTTCTTTGATTTGTGGTAAGATTTCAACATTTTTAGGGTAGATTTTCCCATTTCTTATTCAAAATCCCTATAACCTTGGAGTCTTGATTTTATCCCCAAATTAGCTTGGATTTCACCTATTTTTGGGGTAATGACTCCTTAAGCATGAGGAAATATTGGGTTGATTTTAAAAATGCATTTTCTATAAATAGGACCCACATGTGATTTTGGTGTGATTTTTGGACCCAAAGCACAATGGTTCAATATGGGTGTTGTTATTCTTGTATTGATGAATAAAATATGATTTTTATAGCTTGGAAACTTGTGAAAGATTTTTAAAAGGTAAAAGTGGTAATTTAGTAGATCTTTTAAGCTTTCTTCGGCGTCCAGGTAGCCTAGGTTTTACCCCTTGTTAGATTGAGATAATTTATAGTATGCTTATAATATTATGTTAGATTTGGGATTGGTTTTAGGTGTTGGTGAGATAAATTCCAATACTTGGAGTTAGTTGGACCGTTTAGGCTATTTTGTATACTGCCTTTGGGCATAATTAGCCTAGTTAATCTTACCTTAGGTGAAGTTGACCTTGCAGGCTCTTGTTTAGGATGGAAATTCTTATTTACTCAACTAATAAAGAGATTGCCTTAGTCACATGAGTTAGTAAAACTTACCCTAGTTGCCATTACCTTGGGTGGAATTGACTTAGTTGCTCTCTGTCGATAGGAATTGTTATCCTAGGGCTAGTTATATATTATTCAACATCTAATAGTGGATTTAGATACCTTAGTCTAGTCCAGGATGGACATTGTATAGTAACGAATTTCGGAGATTTAGAAGTGGGCTCTTAGAACCACCTTAGGCCAAGACTTATGTTAGTTGTTGAAGACCTTTTATACACTTGTGTACATCTAGGAAATGCTTATTATGGTGATATTAAGTTGACTTGGTACTTTATGGTTATGATGGGTTGACATTGGGAGCAATGTTTATAGATTATGCTAAGAATAAGCTATTGCTTATGCTATGAATAAGTTTTTTGATAAAGCTAATGATGAGATATTGAATGTGCTATTGATTGATCTATTGAATATGCCATTGAATAAGCTAGTGACCACATCTATTGACTATGCTAGTGATCATGCTATTGATTATGTTAATGTCTATGCTTATTGATTGTATTAGCAATTATTCTATTGATTATGCTAGAGATCATGCATCGATTATAATTAGTGATCAAGCTTAATATCTATGCTAGTAGTTATGCTATTGAATTCTTCAATGATTATGCTATTGGCCATGGTAATGATGATATGGCTACCAGTGTAAGTCCGAATATTAATTATTCTATGAACTATGCAAATATCGGTTCAGGTTTGGATATTGATGATGATATTTATTATTATGCCTGGTGCAAATCCAGAGGATGGCTATAACATTGATGACGATAACTGATGATGTTGGTAATGATACGGAGAATGATAACAATGATGATATTTATTATGATATTATTGATTTTACTTACTAGTTTGAGTTTGGATAAACACATTATATTATGATGATATATTTATTATATATGACAATATCGAGGGTGTGAAATTGACAATAGTGATGCTAGCTAAGTTTGAAAATGGAGAAATGGTTATAATTTGGCATGATATGAATAGATTTTAGTAATGCCATAATTAGTTGATAAATAATGATTTAGTTAGTAAATAATTATTATCAAATAAATGATGGTTATGGGTAAATGATGGATATGGTGTTGCATGGCATGAAAGAAATCTAGTTGCATCATGAGAGTTGATAAAAGATGGTGGGGGATTGCGATGGGTTATCACTTTTTTGCACTAATTGGCTTATGGGGGCAATTTTGTAGTTATGATTGCATATGTTGATGCTATACATTATGTTATGTTATTATTCCAGTTTACTTACTTATCTATGTGCAACAATATTGGAGTGGTTATCAAGTTTGCCTCTTTATCATGACTTAGTTACATTATCTTACATTTTATCATACTTATATCGTGATTTAGCTCAGTCAGCCATCGATTCCACTGAGTACCCCTGTTTTGCTACTCAAACAAAACTTTTGTACCTTTTTTATGTAGATTCGAGTACTAGTTATCGTTATTGATTCTAGGATCGTGCTATGGTTGATTTCAAAGATAGGGTGAGCTCTTGGAGTTATAGTCGCCCTATTTCTTTCTGTCTACTTATGTATAGTCTTTAGTTTTGAGAAAGGATTTGTATTGACTGTTTTAGAACATGGGTTGTATTTATATAATAGCTCTTGTACTGGATCTACCAAGTCATGGGATGGTTGTTACATTATGACTATCTCTTGGAATACTATATTTTCTTGCTTATTTCTTGTGTTGAATTGTCTAATTCACCCTTTGAGGCAAATTTCTACTAAGTTAACCCATTGTAAATAGATTTGGGTTATGATTCATCTTACCTACTAGAAAGTTTTAGTAGGTGCCATCATGACTCATAAATTGAGTCATGACATCAGTCACATCATTCCGAAAAACCTTAACTTTCATCAAAGAAAGAAGTTTCTAAATAAGGTAAAAATGTATTTCTATGATGAACCTTATTTATTTAGAAGCTATGCTGGCAACATTATTAGGAGATGAATACTGGAGGTGGAGATGTTGAATATTTTGGAGGCATGTCATTTCTCCCCCAGATGTTGAATATTTTGGAGGCATGTCATTTCTCCCTAGTTAGGGGACATTCCGTAGGTGATAGGACTGGCAGAAAGATCTTGCAAAGTGGTTACTATTGACCTTTAATTCATAAAGATGCCTTTGAATTTGTGAGAGCTCGTGATCAATGTCAGTGAAAGGCGTCCATCTCTAGATACCATAAGATGCCAATGTTTAAGATGTTGCAGGTGGCACTATTTGATGTATGGGGCATAGATTTCATGGGGACTTTTGTGAGATTTTATGGTCTAACGTACATCTTGGTTGCTGTGAAATATGTGTCCAAGTGGCTAGAAGTTGTGGCTCTAGCAGACAATGAAGGCAAGATAGTGATCGCATTCTTAAGAAAGAACATTTTCTCTTATTTTGGCATTCCAAGAACCATTATAAGTGATGGAGGATCACACTTTTTCAACAAGATGTTCAGTTTTGCTTTGGATAAATATGGGGTGAAACAACATAAGGTAGCCACACCTTATCACCCTCAAACTAGTAGACAAATAGAAGTGTCAAACAATAAAATCAAGTCTATTCTGGCCAAGACCGTTAATACAAACAGAAGTGATTGGTCGAGAAAACTTGATGATGCTCTTTGGGCGTATCGAGAAGCTTTTAATACGCCTATCAAAATATTTTATTACCAACTAGGTTTTGGTAAATCTTGTCATTTTTCAGTGGATCTTGAACACAAGGCGTTGTAGGAACTTAAGAATTTGAAATTGAGTTGGAAAGAACTAGCAGATAGAAGGCTAGATTAACTTAATGAGATGGATGAGTTTCACCTTAGAGATTATGAATGGGATGTTCTTTACAAGTAGAGGATAAACAAGTACCATGATCTGAGAATTAAAAGAAGATATTTCCAATCTGGTAATTGGGTAATGCTGTTCAACTAGAGATTTAAGATTTTTCTTGGGATGTTGAAATTGAAGTGGTGAGGATCGTTCAAAATAACCCAAGTCTTTCTATTCGGTGTGGTTAAATTGTAGAACAAAGATGGAAGTGTGGTCAATGTCAATGGATAAAGGATCAAGCAATACATTGGTTTAATGGATAAGGTAAATATGCTATCTACTATTTATCATGATGAAGTCTGAGTAATCAAGATAACCAAGTCTTGCCGCGATGTTAAATCATGTGCTCATGGGAAGTAACTCACGATGTGTTTTAAAATTAGGTAGGTAGTTGTTTTTAATTCATTTACAGGACTAATCTGTGTGTTGAGTGTGCAAAAGTTCAACTTGTAAGAAAATTAGAGAAGAAGAATTTTAGATAAGTAAGGATGGGGTTCTTGATAGGTCGTCTGCTATTGGATGACCATCAATACATCTATCGTAAGTGCCTTAATTAACCATATAAATTGGATAAGGTGTGACGATTAGTAGGATGGACCATCAGCCTAGAAATGGACCATCACTATGTGCATTAACTATTGCCAGATCAATTTTAACTCTGGTAAGTCGCAACGATCGATGTGATGGTTCATCACCTTAGCAATGGATCGTCACTATGACTGTTTGAGTTGGTCATAAGGAAGTCAACAGTTGGGTCAGCCCAATTCCATATTTCTTAAAATTAGGTTGACCAAGGCCACAGGTGAAGAGAGTAGGTGGCCACCGGTCCGATTTTCTCCTATTTCATTTGGGCTTAGTTTTTAGGGTTATCATTTATATTATAAATAACTCTTATGTACTTTTTATTCAAAGATATATGAGATATATGAGAGGCAACACTTGTAACACTCAGAAAAATATTTTGATTTCAAGATCCATCTTTGATCTTGGATTCTATGTATTGACTTTGATTGATTGTTCAGTTTATGGTTGTGGGTTTTTCTTTCATCTTATCATTGTGATTTAATCTTTGCTTTCCAACATGATTTCTATTAATTTCTTCACAATAATGAGTGGCTAAAACCTATAGCTAGGGTTGTGGAAACCTGACAAATTGACAAAGTAGGGGAAGTGCAATTGTTGACGGAATACCAATACCTATGGCATGCATTGCTTTATCTTCGATTCTATTGATTTATTAATGGGTTCACACATTAGGATCCCACCTAGATATTACTACTTGCTCTAATAAAGGGGTGGTAACTAGGAAAATATAAAGACAATAGTAATTTGGTGAGTTAATAGTCGATCCGTTGCAGCATAATAGTATATGCGAATGACTGTTACCCTTCATCTAATAACTTGAGACTCAAACAGTGATAGTTAACTATGACCAGGGTAGGGGTTAGTAATGCGACATCCTGATACTCAATAGGTAAAGTGTGAAATCCTCCCGCTTGTCCAAAAGACAGTAGGAGGTACATAACTTATCGATCCTGCATATAAGGTATGAGTTGGTTCAATAACGCATGTAAACATACGGAGTTGAGATGCTAGGGGAATAAAATCCTAGTGTTCACTCATGACTGATCTTCAACTAAGTTAATATTGTTCTGTGTTCAAGACTACCACACATAAATTTCATCATTTACTTTCCTATTTTGCCCATAGATTGTAACCACTCAAATCTATCAAATCATGTATTCCCTTGGGATTCTACCCCAACCTTAGTTGGCTTACTATATTTGACAGAAACCTGTTCATCCTTCAATTGGAGGTGTAGTTTGAGCATGATAAAAAAATTTGGCATCATTGTCGGGGAACACGGTGTTAATTTGTGGATTGAGGCTGTTGCAGTTCTTGGGTTTTTAATTTTTCTTTTTGTTCTTAGTTGGGAATACGTCGGTGTATGCCTAGCATACGGATTACAGAAAATCCCTACGGATTAGAGAAAATCCCTTTCTCCCAGTGAATCCAAATCCAGAGAGGATCAAATAAACACCTAGTAGGATGTCTAAGCCGAAGAGAGTGGATAATCCTAAAGGGGTTCATGAAATTGTACCCCCTACCAAGGGAGTACAAAATATTATTAATCATCATACTGGTGAGATATTAGATCAAACTGAAGCCAAAAGGAGAGCAGCAGAAGAAGCTCAGAGGATAACTAGGGATGCGAATCTAGCTGAACAGAGATAAGAAGCAGACCACCGAGCAACACTCAGTGGGAATCAAGATAGATCTAGAGGTGCCCGTGTTTAAGTTACCCCTATATATCAGTATATAAAGCCATATATAGATGATGAGGAAGATATGGGATATGGTGAGCCGACAGATAATAGAGCCATAGTACCTCTTATTTTTCTCAGTCATCAAATTGGCTTCACGAGTGCCATGATCCAACTTCTAAATCTAAAGGGTGTGTTTGCAGGATTGCCTACTGATGATGAAAATTTGCACCTTGCAAATTTCCTTGGGATCTATAACTCATATACCAATCAAGGGGTAAATCAGGAAGCACTTAGAATGAGACTTTTCCCCTTCTCAATTATAGGAGAAACATCTTTATGGTTAGGGGAATTGCCAAGAGGCTCTATCATGACTTGGAATAAGTTGCATAGGCAAATATTAAATAGGTTCTTTCCTCCATCAAGGATGTTGCAGTTTAAGGATGAGATCTATAATTTTAGGCAGCTGCAGTCAGATTCCATATACGAGGCTTGGTTTAAGTTTAAGAAGAAGTTGAACTTGGTGCCTAATATTAGTATTAAGAGAAATGCTTCTTGGAGATATTATATAGAGCCCTGAACATTAGCTCCAAAGCCAGGAATAAACCATCTTTGGATGGGCTATTATGAGACTACGTTGGTAAGCATATTCAAAGATGTTAGATCGGATCTCACTCCCCAACCAAGGGTGGTAAACTTAGGAGGCTGAGATGGGATTTGGTACGTATGCGATAGGTGCTTCTTGTGACCAAAGATCAAGTGATGATATAGTAGCGCAAGAAATTACATTGCTAAGGACTTATTTAGGGGTGCTAGCAAAGCAGTTTTCAACAACAAATTCTAATAAAGTGAATGTAGTAGAAGCATAAGGGTCAGCGTCAAAAGTCATATCTAAATTGGAAGAGGAAGCTAATTATTTTGATCGTCATATGGCGGGTTTTCGAGCCCAAGGTCAAGATACCAATGTCAGAACTATTATGATAGGTACAGAGACCATAGTAGAGAGAAAGATGGTGATCGGAGAAATAAGGATTACTACAGTGTGAAGGGATATAAATACATTCCACCTGGTAGACGCGATTCAGAATTTAGAATAAAGAAGATGCTGGCTAAATTAGTAAAGGGTTGGGAAAATCAAGAGACTAGCCTTAAGGAAATTAAGGTTGATATTTCAGGATTGACCCAGAGGGTCGAGTCTCATGCCACTAATATCAAGTAGCTGGAGCACCAATTTGGGCAGATGTAAGCAAATCTAAACCAGAGGCAGCCAGGTACCCTTTCGAGCAACACTGTGCAAAATCCAAAAAATAATGGTCACGTACTTTATATTACCACGAGAAGTGTTATAACTACTATGGATCCCCCATTATCGACTGTAGAAGTTGTTGATGATGAGACATATGTTTTTGAGTCAGATAAGGTAGCAGATGATAGAGATATAGTTGCTAAAGATAAAGGTAAGGGTTCGGCCGTTGAGTAAGAGGTAAGACAAATTTTGAGACCACCCCCACTTTTTTCTCAGTGACTAATGCAGAAGAAATAGGAAGGTAAGTTTAAATGATTCACTATGATATTGAGAGAATCGAGTTCAAACATACCTCTTCTTGAGGCATTAAGCGGATGCCTGGATACGCTAGGTTTATGAAATAATTAGTCACAAGAAAGAAAAGAGCAACTTTTGAGGATGTTGAGGGTATGCACCATTGTAGTGAAGTTACGAATAGGTCCTTGGCACAAAAAATAGGTGACCCCGGGGTGTTCACTATACCATGAACTATTCGGCCATCCAAATTTGCCTGAACCTTGTATGATTTAGGGGCCAACATTAGTTTGATGTTGCTGGCCATCTTTAAGCAAATAGGCTTGAATCCTTTGAAACCAACTTCAATGTATCTATTGATGGCTACCGCACAGTGAAAAATCCTATGGGAATCTTGTGTGAAGTGATCATTTGGGTGGACATTTATTTTCTCAATTAACTTTGTTATCTTGGACTGTGAGGTTGACACAGAGATGCCTATTATTTTGGGAAGACCATTCATGGACACGGGTGGAGATATGGTTTAAATGGAGGAGGGTAATCTAAAATTCTGAGTTAACGGTGAGGAGACAACAATTAACATCCAAAAGTCTATGAAGCAGAAAACTGACATGAGGGTAGTATTGGTGATTGATTGTATTGATGACCATGGAGGATATTCATATGGGTATCTTGATGACTATGAGTCATCAAGATACTTGCATCGTGTTGTGACATTAAATCAAGTGCTACATGGAAGACAACCCATGGTCTTATTGGTGAAGTCTAAATAACTAACATAACCACGTCATCAAGTGCTGAGTTGGAGGGAACCCATTATATTTTAGTGTTTACATTTTTAATGTTTTTTTTTTGTCAGTTCTTAGCTTTTTGACCTTACATGGAATACGAGAAACATTACTACATTCATCGATTTTCAGGTAAGGAGACTGTGTGATCAACCCATCATGGTCACAAGTCCCACATGGTAAGTTGAGTAGAAAATTGTAAAGTTGAAATTTTGAGGATGAAAAATGGTAAGTTGTGGACTTTGGAACCTAATTTCACTTTGGGAACCTAAAACATAGTTTGGGGGACCATAAGTAGCAGGAAAAATCTCAATACGCCAAGTCTGGGTTGCGGAAAACTGGGCTAAAGATTTTGGCCCGACACTTTTGCCCAGCACCTGCGGGCTGTAGGTGCTACCTGCGCCTAGGACCCGACCGCAGGTACAGGGTGCGGGTTGATGCCACGACCAGGTCATTTTTTTGGCCCATATTTTTTTTAAAATTTTGGGCCCACCCATATTTAAATATGACCTATTATAGCCCCCCACCTATATAAAAACATTCTAACTCATTATAATCCTCAAAACTTCAATTTTCTCTTTTAGTTCAAACTTTAAGAAATTGACACTTGTTTAAGATACCAACTTGTCCACACATGCTAGAAACAAGTTTCAATCTTGGTTTACTTGAGTTATTCATTGTTCTCTTTTGAATTTTCATATAAGAGGTAACTTTCTTGGCTCCTAATGGTGATTTAATGTTTTATCTATTGTTGAATCAAGTTTATAGATGTAATGCATTGCTAAATATATTAAAACTATCATGCTTGTATGTGGGAGCCTTAAAATAGCCTAAAATCATAATGTAGGGCCTTGTTTTGAGTTAAAATTCTAAGTTTAGGCCCTAACCGAAAGTTGAACTTGAATGAACGAAAGTAATGTCATGAGTTGAAATTGTTTAGTTTCTTTGAAAGTCATGATTTTTTATTAGTGTGTGTACATTTGACTTGTTGGGGTTTCAGATAGGTTATAAGGATATGGAAAGTGAGGATAAACTTGAATTTTTTGAATTTTGCATTTTTCTTCAACTTTCACTATCCGTCACTTTTGTGGAAAATAATATGTGGTTTTTCAGGCATACATGGCACCTAAAGAACTAAAGAAGAAAGTGATTGGTACTTTGAGGCAACGGGCAGAGTCTCCTGAGCTTAGAGGTTTGGTAGAGGAGTATTTGAGACAGTATCATATTGATGTTGCAGTTGCAATGACATGTAGAGTCAAATAAGGACAGACTCTCCAGACTGCTTAGTTAGTCGTAGCTCATCCAAGGATAAAGTCTGTGAGGATATCACCACCACATGCTATTCCACCCAATGATGATGATGAGGAAGAGGAGGTAGAGTCTAAGCCTACCCCACATGCTGATGCTCAGGACCCTCAGGTTTATGAGGGGTCCCAAGATTCTTTTGACAAGGTTGAGTAGGAGCAGTCATCATTGTACCCTATTCTGAGGAGGGTATAACATAGGCTTCCCATGATTCACAGAAGGAGAAGACTCTCGCACCTACCCCAGATGTACCTCCCAAAGAGGGACATCTAAGGTGGTGTGTAGTTGGGATGCGTGAGATATATGATATTAATAGTCATGTTTGGAATCTAGGAAGGCCTATGAGATGTATCTATGAGGAGAACCAAATCGAATTATCAAGGCTAGAGCAGTGATCACAGCTTTGTTGAGCATTTAACAGGTATCAACTCAGGTGGATGACTAGGTCACTCTATTCTTACAGCCCGACTAAGGTGCAAGAGTTTTAAGCATCTTATAGAGCCACTGTATTCCTCCATATGCACATTATCCAGGCCTGATTAGATTCGCACAAAACCATAGCTTGATCACACACTAGTTAGAGGTGTCAGAGTTGATATTAAGGAGGAAACTATTCACAGAGTCATGTTCAACCCAAATTATATTACACCTGCATCTATAAAAAAGTGCGACCATAAATTGAGGATCGCATGAGATATACATATTATGAAAGATACTAAGCACAAAGCTGAGAGGTTTAAGATGGCTAGGTGGATAGCTAGTTACATTTCATCATAGGGTGAGGAGGCCCCATGGATTGAGGGGCCAACTATGACCATGAAGGGCCTGTTGACACTAGAGGTCATATTTTGGTGGTTAATGATTCATTACTAGTTGCTTCCCACTTCTTTACATAACACATTAAAATAGGAAGCAACTGCATTCGTTTCTTATTTTATGGCTGGTTATGATAGTGATTTTTTCTCCATCCTCAGGTATAAGCTACAAGATAGATCTTTGGGTGAGCTTATTAACCTTTCATTTCCATATATCATTCAGAGTCTATGCAATAAAGCAAGTGTTCTTGAGTCACCAGGTATTTATGAAAGGGTGACTGTCACCTCGGCTATGCAGACAAAGATCTTGAAGGGCCTGACATGTCAAGACACTTCTAGGAGATCTAGACAGCGGATAGCAGTACCAAAGGTCCAGTTTGATAGGTCGTCAGTTTCTTTAGAGACTGATAAGGCACATATAGATGATGCAGATGTTAGTACAGACATAGAGATAGAGAAGTAAGGATATGCTCCAAATTTGAGTACTCAAACCCAGGGGACACAAGCTACTTCTACTTTAGCCCCGACTTTGACCTCAGAGCAAGTTGGTGCATCTACAGAGCCTGCTCGCCCATCTACTACAACTCTTGAAATAGGTATGATTATGTTATCTAGTGATTTTTTACAGGGCCTAGTGGAGATCTAGAGAGCTATAGCGTCTCAGTTGAAGGTTGTTGAGATCGAGATAACTACCTTCTTTTGGCAGAAGAGATCAGGGGTCAAAATGAGATTTGAGTAGGTCGAGGCTATATGGGAGGCTTCTTAGAGAGCCACACTATTAGAGCTACGTGCCGAGCTTTAGACATGAATTAATGAGATAGAGAGATGGATTACATCCCAATATACAGAGACAACTGCACTAGATTTGATTCAGATGAGGGAGGATTTTGATATCTTACAAGCAAAGGTAAGCTTTCTTGCAGAGAGCTGAGTCGAAGCTAATCCCTCTATGATACCCCTTGTAGTCTAGATATCACCTTTGCATGCACTGAATTATTTTGAATTTTTCATGGATGATGAGGAGGAGGTCCTAGTAGTTAGGACTAAGAGAGGTCACTTGCATGATTTGCAGGATCCTATTATTATAGAGAAGTGATAAGTCATCAATTTGATGACTTGTTAGCACCTTTTAAGCCTAAATTATCATGCTTTTCCATTGATTTGATGGTACTCTCTTATTTAATGCCCATTTATGCAGGTAAAAGTAAAAAGAGAAGATTGGGCAAGTTATCCAAGTCATCAAGAGGCCAAATGTGAAGGAAATGAGTCATCCGCTTTTAGACGTTTTGTATCCGCTTCACATCTTCTTTGGAGATGCTATCCATCTGCTCTCTGTCTTCTCTTCATCCACTTTGGATCCGCTCAAGCAGATCAAGAATAAGGTAGCAGTTTTGTAATTTTTATCAAATGTAGAGTGGGGTTTAAAAGGGGTCTTTTAGCTCATTTTTCAAGACCTAGTTTTTATCTCTTAGCAAGATAGCCTCCCTTTGAGCTCTTAGCTTTTCTCTTCTCTTTTAGCACTTATCTTTTCATCTTTTGAGATTTTTGTACTAAGCTTGAATGAAAAATACATGGTAGTGATTTTTTTTTGAAAAATTATTGAAACCCCAAGTGAGGAATTACATTGTCTCTATCTCTCATGGATGAGGTTAATGATAACGTTGGTATATTCTTATCCCTTTTATCTATGAGTAGCTAAATTTAAATCTTGGAGTTATGCTTGCTTAGGTAGTGGTAGTGTATGGGTTTTAGCTAATTATTTTTCTAACTATTTAATTTGATGAGTATTGCATTTATTTCATGAATTAATTGAGAGTTGGGGGTTGAAAACTCCAACCACCCTAGAACCCATGTCATTCTTGAAAGAGAGGACTTGGGTGATGAATAAATGCAACCAATAACTTGGTTCATTTCATTTAATGATATCTCTTAGACATAAGGATGTCAATTGGGGTAATAGATGTGGGAAATTGTCACACTTGTGATGTGTTTGAAAGAACCCATTTGTGAAATTTGGAGTTGTAATTGAAAGATTGACATAAATCCATTAACATCTAGCCTACCCATGACTTTTATCTAAAAGTTGAATGAATGGCCAAATACCCATGCATGATCCCACACGTATAATTGCATAACCCCAAGGCTTATTCTCAATTGAATTCACTCATAGCATTCTTCAACGTCAAGTTAGTGCACCAAAATTGAAGTAGTTGTCATTTATAAACACATTCAAACTAAATCCCCCCCCCATTTTACATTTATGCTTGCTTTATTCATACTACGGGTCATCTTTTAGTAGACTATTAATACTCTTGAGCTTTGAATTCCATGCTTCGATTCCTTGTGGATTCGACCCCAACCTAAGTTGGGTTATTATATTGACAACGATCGCTACACTTATTCAAGAGTGTAATTTGAGCGTTATAAAAATTGGTGCCATTGCCGGGGAGTGAAACATAGTTTTCACTCTTGTAGTATTTTTAGGTACTTTGGGGTAGCTGTAGTGTTTTATTTTACATTGTTTGGAATTTTTGTTCTTTCTCAGGTGCATATAATAGTATACACGATACTATGATCTAACACGGTAGTAATGCCGGGATGGTTTATGGATATCTTGAGGATGCAGATCACCTCGGTGATGCGGGCCAAGCTAGTGTTATTCGTATTCCACCAGCGAAATGACATGGAGTGTTTCATGTTACTAGCATGATGCTTCATTTGATTCACATGAAAGTGTTATTTTGAGGCCAAGCTCACGAGGATACTAATCTACACTTGAAGAATTTTATTGATATGTGCTCCATTTGACATAGCCCACATATCTCAAGAGTCAATTCGGTTGCAAATTTTTACATTTTCTTTGACGGGAGAAGCGGTCTCATGGTTTCAAGTCTTTGCCCACAGGATCTATCATTACATGGAGTGAGCTCACGGAGGCATTCTTGGAAAGATATTTTCCTCCTTCTCGGATGTTGCAACTAAGGGATAAAATTATCAACTTTCGCCAACTTAATGTCGAACCGTTATATGAGGTTTAGCAATGATTCAACAACAAGTTAATGCAATGTCCAAATCATGAGGTTTCGGATAAGATGCTTCTACAAATTTTCTATAGGGAATTAGATCAATTGAACAAAACGGTAGTTGATAATACGACCGGGGGTTCTCTTATTAGACTATCGTATGGTGTTGCATCAACTTTATTAGATCAAGTGACCAAGAAAAGTAGATGGTGGCACACAAGAGATACCGAGGTGGCCGTGGGGGCTCCCTCCGCATCTTTTGTGAGCCAAGAGCAAAAGAAAAAAGATAAAGAAAGAGATGCAAATATGGCTAAAGTGATGACGCAACTTGATCTTCTTACCAAGCATGTGATGGGGGCTCCTCCAAAGGTGGTTAACATCGTTGCTTCTAAGATTTATAAATCTTATGATGATGAGGAAACAGAGTCTCTTGATAAAGAAATTTGGTTCTTGTCGAACCAATCGGGGGGTTCCTGCCCTACCTACCAAAGTCAAGGAGGGAATCAAGGTTGGAAGAAAAGAGATCATGATAAAGATTGGTGTGATAGAGATTGTGATTGGAGATATAAGGAGAGATATTATGATCAGTATGTACCTCCACATAATCGGGAAAAGGGTAAAGAGTCAAGTTCCATTGACCCGGATAAGCTGAAAAGTGAAGATGTCCTTGCTTGGATTTTAATGGGTGTTGAGGGGACTAACAAGATAGTGAGAAAAATAAAAGGTGACTTATCACAACTAAATCAAATGGTGACATCTCACTTGGCCTCTATCAAGCAACTCGAAACTCAATAGGGCCAAATCTCAGCAAAACTTAATGCAAGACTAGAGGGTGGATTACCTAGTGACATGGTTGTCAATCCTAACAATGAGGCTTACATCATGGCTATTGTCACTAGGAGTAGTGGAAATCTTCGTAAAGATGTTGTTGATCTTGGTGAAGACCCCAATGGAAAGGCAAATGCAGAACAAGCCAATGCAAAGAAAAAATGGTTAAAAGAGCCAATTAATAATGATCCATAGCCTAACAAGACAAGTGTTGAATGGACAGAGGTAGTTGAAGAAAATGTTGAAAGTGAGAAAACTCCGAAGGTGATTGAGGATGATAATCCAAAAATGGATGAAACTCCAATTGTTCCATTGCCACAAATCAAAATTCCTTCCCCATTCCCACAAAGGCTCAAGAAGTTCCTTGCAAAGTTTAGCAATTTATCAGTGAATATTCCGTTGCTAGAAGCCTTCCAAGAAATGCCCGGTTATGCTAAATTTATGAAGGACTTGGTTACAAAGAAGCAAGTCATAGATTTTGAAACAATTGAGGTAACCCACAATTATAGTGCTATAATGACTAGCACAATGGTGGTGAAGAAAGAAGATTCGGGTGCATTTACTATTCCTTGCACAATAGAAGTCTACAAATTTGGAAAAGCATTGTGTGATCTTAGGGCAAGTATTAATTTGATGCCATTTGTCGTGTTTCAAAAGTTAGGCTTGGGTGCTCCTAAGCCTACCACTATGAGGCTTCTAATGGATGATCATTCAATCAAAAATCCCGTGGGCGTGTTGTATAATATTTTGGTGAAAGTTGACCAGTTTATCTTTTCGGCCGACTTCGTTATTCTTGATTGCGAGATTGATCATGAGTTCCCAATCATTCTCGGTAGAAAATTCTTAGCTACCGGAAGGGCCTTAGTGGATGTGTAATATGGGGAGATGAAATTTTGTGTGAACAATAAAGAAGTATCCTTCAATGTGTGTAAGTCCATGAATCAACCTATGGACTTGCAAGTTATTTCCATGATTGATGTGGTTGATAATGAGGTATCTAACACCATTGAAATAAATCTTGTGAATGACCCCTTGGTGGGTGTGTTGTGGAACTTTGGAAGTGAGGTGATTGAAGAATATAATGAGGTGGTAGCTTCATTGATGGGTCTTGGATCTTACACCAAGAACCCGATCAAATTGGATCTTGATTTAAAAAACCGTGAGAGTCCACCCGCCAAGTCATCTATTATTGAACCACCTCAACTCAAACTTAGCCATTACCATCCCATCTCTAATATGTTTTCTTGGGTGAGGATAATATATTGCCAATCATTGTAGCCGCTGATCTTGAACCTTGTCAAGTTGTTGCCTTGAAATCAATTGTGAAAAAGCTCATTCGTGATATCGGGTGGACTATCGTGGACATTATAGGCATCCCACCCGGATTTTGATCTCATAAAATAAAACAAAATGTTAATGATGTTCCTAGTGAAGAACACCAAAAGAGACTAAATCAGCAGATGTAAGAGGTAGTCAAGAATGAAATTATTAAGTGGCTTGATGCGGGAGTTGTCTACCCAATTTCAAATAGCACGTCGATGAGTCCGATCCAATGTGTTCCCAAAAAGGGCGGCAGACGGTGGTCCCAAATGAGATCTTGTACCTATGCACCCGGTCACAGGTTGGAGAGTGTGTATGGATTATCTCAAATTGAACTCATGGACCGAGAAAGACCACTTTCCCATGCCATTCTTGGATCAAATATTAGATAGGCTAGCCGATCGAGGTTGGTATTGTTTTCATAATGGTTACTCGGGGTACAATCAAATTTGTATCGCCCTGGAAGACCAAAAAAGACCACTTTCACTTGTCCCTATGGAACATTTTCTTTCAAGCGCATGCCCTTTGGGTTATGCAATGCGTCGACCATGTTCCAATGATACATGTTGTCCATTTTTGCCAATATTGTAGAGGAAACAATGGAGGTTTTCATGGATGAATTCTCCGTGGTTGGGGATTCATTTGATTCTTGCCTCGCTCACTTAAGTAAAGTCCTTAAAAGATGTGTGGAGACTAATCTTGTTTGGAATTAGGAAAAATGTCATTTTATGGTCAAGGAAGGCATTGTTCTAGGACACAAAATTTCAGGAAAGGGCATCCAAGTGGATCAAGAAAAAGTTGAGGTGATTTCTAAGTTACCTCCACCGATCTTCATGAAGGGCGTTAGATGTTTTCTTGGTCATGTTGGGTTCTATCGGCATTTCATTAAGGATTTCTCAAAGATCGTTAATCCTTTGTGCAAGCTTCTTAAAAAGGAGGCAAAATTTGAGTTTGATGGTAATTGTGTAAAAGCTTTCAATTGTCTCAAAAAACTCCTTGTGTCGGTTCCTATCCTAGTAGCCCCGAATTGGTCATCTCCTTTCGAATTAATATGTGATGCAAGTGGTGTTGCTCTAGGTGCGGTTTTGGGCCAAAGAAAAGAGAAGTTACTCCACCTAATTTATTATGCAAGAAAGACATTGAATGATGCGCAACATAATTATACGATTATGGAACAAGAGTTGTTAGTGGTGGTGTATGCTTTTGAGAAGTTTAGGGATTATTTGTTAGGCATGAAAGTGGTTGTACTCACGGACCACGCCGCTCTTCGATACCACATGGCAAAGAAAGAGGAAAACCCATAATTGATTAGGTGGATATTGCTCTTACAAGAGTTCGATTTTGAAGTGAAAGATTGAAATGGGTGCGAAAATCAAGTAGCCAACCACCTTTCCCGCCTTGAATCCAATCATGAGAAGTTGTACGAGATTGATATTGATGATACCTTCCCCGATGATCTAGTCATGTTACTTTCGGGAAGCATTACACCTTAGTATGCGAATAGCTAACTATATTGTGAACGGTGTGCTTCCCGACGAGCTTAATTATTGTCAAAAAAAGCAGTTCTTATTTGACGTAAAAAAGTATTTTTGGGATGAACCATACTTGTTGGAGTGTGAGGATGGTGTGATCTGTAGGTGTATCATGGAGGCAGAAATGATAGATATTCTTGAGGCGTGTTACTCCTCTCCGTTCGGTGGACATCATGGTGGGATTCGAACGACCGCTAAGGTTCTTCAAAGTGGATATTATTGGCCTACCCTTCATAGAGATTCTTATGAAATGGTCAAAACATGCCCTCAATGCCAAATGCAAGGTGGTGTTTCGAGGAGGCATGAGATGCCTCTTAAGCCTAATCTCGAGGTTGAACTATTTGATGTGTGGGGGATTGACTTCATGGGCCCCTTTGTGAGCTCATATGGTAATAAATATATCTTGGTAGACATTGATTATGTCTTAAAGTGGGTGAAAGCCATTGCTTTACCGAAAAACAAAGGAAAGAGTGTTATTTTTTTCTTGAAGAAGTACATTTTTACAAGGTTTGGG
The DNA here is from genome assembly GCA_030864215.1 of Capsicum pubescens. Classification (NCBI taxonomy): domain Eukaryota; kingdom Viridiplantae; phylum Streptophyta; class Magnoliopsida; order Solanales; family Solanaceae; genus Capsicum; species Capsicum pubescens. The sequence continues at coordinate 149,895,491 of CM061543.1, read as the reverse complement.
ACTCCAAGGGCAATTATTAGTGATGGCATCTCTCATTTTTATTATCGGGTCTTCAATTCTTTGCTTGATAAGTATGGGGTGAAGCATAAGGTTGCTACTCCTTATCATCCCCAAACTAGGGGCCAAGTTGAAGTATCGAATCGTGAAATCAAGACCATTCTTTAAAAATCTGTGAATAGTGGTCGTACGAATTGGGAAAGGCAACTCGATAATGCTCTTTGGGCTTATAGAATATCCTATAAAAATCTTATCGGTATGTCCCTTACCAATTGGTGTTTGGGAAGGCTTGTCACTTACCCATTGAGTTAGAATATAAGGCTTTATGGGCTTTAAAGAAATTGAATATGGATTGGGAGGATGCTTCAAAATCGAGAGTGAATAACCTTCATGAGTTGGAAGAATTTCAACTCAAATCATATGAGAGATCCATGTTGTACAAAGAGAAGATGAAGAGTTGCCATGATGCCAAAATCCTAAAGCGAGAGTTTCATGTGGGTGATGATGTCCTTCTTTTCAATTCAAGATTGAAACTTTTCGCGGGAAAGGTTAGATCGAAGTGGTCGGGCCCGTTCGTGATCTCAAATGTTTATCCGAGTGGAGCCATTGAGTTGGAAGATCATGAGAAGAAAAAATTTGTGGTGAATGGCCAATGATTGAAGAACTATTATGTGGGTGGACCCGGAGCGACTAAGGTTGAGTCATTTCGCTTCAAAGATCCAAAATTATGAGTAAATGATGTCGTGCCACGACTATAACTACGACGCTTATTTGGAGGCAACCCAAGATTTATTTTGATGTTCTAAATGTTTTTGATATTAATTTTAGTTTAGTTTTGATTGATGCAGGTAATATAGAAAAATTTGTGTGCGAGAAGGTGGGTTCAGAGGCTCAAAAGGGATCCCTGAGCTAAGAATTTTGATCAAAAAATCATGTACCAAGCTTGTACAACTTGCGTTGCATCTTCTTGAGCAGGTCAGTCGCAGGTGAGAAATATTTGGAGCGCAGACTTAGGCTGAGAAGCTGCAGGTATTATGCCTCAACCTGCACTGGACATGCTCAAGAAGTCCAGGCGCAGGTCAACCGTAATTGGGACACAGGTCAGCTGTGTATTCCACTAGGAAATCTTCTTGCACATGCGATGGACTTCCTGCAGCAGTCCAAGGGAAGTCTAGGTACATGTTGGATGCAAGAAAAGTTGGCACGTACTGTCTTGAGGTGCGCTGGAACTACTTAAGCAGTCCAATCATGGGTTGAACGCAGATGGCGCGCAAATTGTTTAAAAAATTTCACTGATGCATTAAAACGGGTCAGATTTTATGGTGCTGACCCGACCCGGCCAGCCTAAAGTTTTTTTAAAACACTTAAAAGGATCCAAAAACAGTGAACATTTAAACTTTCTCATTACAACTTTTTTTTTCAACGTGTCTTTCTCTCAAACTCAACATACTCTCTTTCTCTACCAATAATTGAGATAACAAGAAGTGAGATCATTTCTTTGGACTTGTACTTCATTTTTCTCCTCTCTTAAATCAAGAAAGGTATGCTCTCTCATGACTTCACTTTTGAATTCTCTCAAAGATGGACATAGTGTTTCATAGTTTATGATGATTTGTCACTTGAATTAAGTTTTTGTGAGCTTATTGGGATGATTACACTTGTTGGAATAATTATGTTGGCATGGGTTCTTTGTTTCACTTGCTTAATTAATGATGCTCTTTTAAATGAAGTTAGTGCCCCATGTGTTTGACAAAACGTCCATTAAGCCTTGTTTGATTATTTTGGGTTGTGGGTAGCTTAAGTACGATAGTATGAACACCTTGAATATGTTTGGAGATGATTTGGTGGGATGATCTTGCTCTCTTGTGCTCTTATTCTCTTTCTCCAAGTTCTTGGTTGACATGCCCACTATGTGTTTGATGAAATGACATTAAGAGGGGAATGTGTTGTATACTTGTGATGGCCAATGTGACTTTCCTTAGGATATGGTGTGGTCATTTCTTATGGATCGTTTTGGGTCCAATTGAACCTAATAATAAAATATTTAGTAGTCATTGGTTGAGGGAGATTGTTGAGAAATAGGGAATCCATTGTTCTTGTTGATCATTAAGACTAACCGGAAAATATAAATGCTTGCCTTTCCTTATGATAGATTGGATGGCATCATTCTTAAGGGTATCGGTCATTCTTGTTTCCATTGGAGGTTATGGATGTCCTATGAGCTAGTATTGAGAATGTGAAGAATATGGGACAATGTGGTTCCTAAATGATTATGTGTTGTAATAAATGAAACCCATGGACTCTAGTGATGAGTTACCTTGCATATTTCAACAATTTTCTTTTCTTATCTTTATTTTCTTGCTTAACTTACAAAATTCCGAAAAAAAACATGTTTTATCTTTTGTCTTCTGTTTTGGTTTTGTTTTATTTCTTTCCCATAGGTATGTCTCCAAGGAAAAACTTGCCGCGAGAAGCTAGAAAGGGTAATGCTCTATATAAAGGCAGGCCGAAAGCTACATTCGAAAAGGGTAAAGCACCGGTCTCCAAAGATACTCTGAAAGTCCCAAATGCCTAAGCTGTCAATGATCGTGCACGGGAGGTAGGAAAGGAAGTGGATCAAATTTGGTTTGGTCTAGAAGGTGTGAAGGAGTTATATGATGAGTGGGTACCAACTCGGGGGTTCAATCCCAAGAAGATCTTTAGCATGAAGGGAATGGCCACCCATTTCCCTAAAATTATTGCTGAAATTGAAAAACGGGGATGGGAACTCTTCACAGATATGGCGCCACCTTCTCACCCATTAAGCTATTTCTCGATGATTGTTCGGGAGTTCTATGCTTCCTATGTTGTTAGGCACCATGAACAAAAATACAAAATGCCAATTGCCGCACAACCTTGCCTGGAGAGTGTATTGGTTCGAGGAGTGGAATTCCCTTGCATGGCCTCGGAGATCAATGAGATTTATTTTGCTTGTGACTTATATTCCGCGGTGTAGTGCAAGAGGTTGATATTTAGTGGACGTCAGAGTTATCCATGGCTTACTAGGGTGATTGTAAAGGGTCTTCCTCCACGGGTTAATGGTGTGGGTTAAATCAAGAGGAGAGATCTTTCGGTTCAAGCCAAATATTAGCTTACATTTGTGGGTAACCTTCTATTTCCCTCAAGAAATGACCAAGATATTGCGGTTGATAAGTCCATCATTGTTAGCTGTATCATGGATAAAATTGTTATCAATCCAGGAGTGTTAATAGCAGAGATGATTAAGTTTAGGGCCAAGCAACCGGGTACTTTATTGCCCTTGCCGATACTTATATCCATGCTTTGTCTTAAGTTCAAAGTACCGCTACTCTTTTAGATTTATCATCGGGTTATATACACCGGCATCGTTGACATCACACAGTGTAAGAATGAGGATAACCCTACGAGTTTAAAAAGGAAAGCTTTGGTTTTGGTAGACTCGACTATGGAAGGATTGTTTAGCTTAGAGGAGGTGGAGATTTCTCCTAATTCTACACTTGATGCCAAGGACCATCAGGATTCAACTGATACTCCTCTATCATTAAGCACCGCACCACCACCTCGGTCCACACAATCAGCACGGTCTTCTACTGTGATGTTTGTCAAAGTTTCTTCCATGACTTTGGCAAATAATGCTAGACTTACTCGATTGGTGGCGGACATTCCCCAGTTTATTCAGGATGCTATAGCACCTCTTTGTTCCCGTGTAGCGAAGTTAGAGAAGAGGGTGACCACACTTGAGGAGAAGGGATATTATGAGGGGTGGCATCTGTGAGGGCATACCTTGATAGTTTACGGGCGAAGATTCACTGTGGGCAGCCCTCCTTCGGTCTTGATGAGGCAGAAATTGTTTTTCCACTGGAGACTTCTGGCCCAGTGCTTCTATTCGATGTTTTGTTTAGAGGGGGTCATAAGGACATTGATGATGAGGTCGAGGTTGATCTTATAGAGGGGCTACCTGAGGCTTGACAGGTTGAGCTCGCCATACAGTTATCCAGGGATGATTAGTATGCACAAAGGGTTGGGGCTAGTTCTAGCACTCGACATGATGATGAGTCACCCTTCATAGAAGATTCGATGAGAGGATCCCAGTCTGACGAGGCTCCCATTGAGATAGTGTGATTATTCACCGACAGGGATCCGAGAGCCTAGTGCGCCATAAGGAGTCTCTACTCTCTTCTACTCTCTTTTACTTTCGCATTTGGGATAATGTAATATTTTTAGTGGGGGTGGGTATGGTTATAATTCATTCGATAGTCGATACCTACTGTCTCAGTTTATGGCATGTGGTTTGATAGATTGTGGAGACATATTCTATGTTATTACTTTTGATTTTTATGGCATTTCTTTTTTATTTTATTATTATTGACATTGCTTTGGATGGGCCCTTGTCGGGCATTTTGATAATAATGTCAAATATTGTCATTTTGTTTTTGAATTGGTGTCATGCGCTTAATTTAAATGTGGTATCCGACTGTGCACATTTCTCTTGTCGCCTTTTGTATATACGTTTCTAATAAACTCCAAGGGTTTTCTCCGAAACTCGGTTCTTTCCTAAGGAGCAAATTTTTATTTTCTCTTTCTTTTGATCTTTTATTTTTAGTTTAAGTTTAGTTTCTTTGTCAAACCGAGTGATAATTCACCCATGAGGGATGGAGAGAAGACATACTTAGGTGAACTATCTAGTCATTTTGGTTAACTAGGAAGAAGCAAAAATTCAAAAATACTTCCAAAATGTCATTGGCAAGGAATAAAATGTTTTTGAGAAAAAAAAAACAAAAATCTAGTTGTAAGATCAAGGATGTCTTGAGTTTTCTTTTGAGTGAAACCATTAAACTCAATTTTTGGCTCTCTCTTTACAAGGATGAGTCATTGACTCGGAGTAACTTTTGAAGCTCAAATTGGTTGGGAAACTAACTTTTTGCTCAATGAGTACGATGCCATGAGTGGTGAGATTTTTCGATCATTCTTGTGTATTTGTGTATTCTAAAACTTTCCCCGAGTGCATTCAAAGTGAAATTCTGGGTAATATTGGGTTGGAGGATGACCCTAGACCCTTTTTGACCCGACACATAGCCAAATTCCCACCTTAACATTATTCCCTAGTTAACCAATTAGAATCTTTTTTCCCTTCATTCTTTCTTATTGAAATGATAACAATGCTAAAATGCCTAAACCCTTTTCAAAACCTCTCTTTTGGCACTTAACCTCCTTTGATGTGTTGCATGATTCTAGATAATGGACTATAGGCAAAAGCCTAAGTTTTGGGGTTGTGTATTTGGGGAAGATGATCAAAGAAAAGATAAGAAGGGTGTATGTAAGGTTGTCAATGCATGTTCTTAAAAGACAAGAGATGTGCTTGATGATAAAATTGAATATCCTAGCCCATAGAACTTGAAAAAAAATTGAATGAGTGAGGGGCTAAGAAAGGCTTATAGGTAAAAAATCTTTTGAAAAAGCCAAAGAAGTGAAAGAAATAAAATGGTGTCTTTGAATGGTTTGGTAAATGCTAAACAAATAGTTAGGAAAATATGGGAAATGATTTGAAAAAGAATAAGGTGGGTGGTTTGAAAATTTTAGGGATAGAAAGGATTGAGCGATGACATTGAAGGAGGTCTTTTAGTTACTTGAGCCATATGTATTCCTTCCCGCACTTTAAACCTTTATCTTGACCTGCAAGACCTTGGTGACTATAAACTAAGTAAGTCTACATTAGTGGCAAAAAACACGAAGGGCAATCCTATCGTTCTACTAAATGTACTTGATTTTTTTTGTGAGAGTGAGTGTGAATACTTTCTTTATTTGAGCTCCCTTAAGAATTGAAATATCTTTGGTGTGTGGAGATAACTCTTGCATGTGAGCGGTATCGGTACTTTTGGGTAGAGGGTGATGTTTTACTATCGGTTCGAATAAATGAGTGAAGTTAGTTGCATTGTGAAGATTGAGACAATCATTGATGATTTTGTGTCTTATCTTAAGATGTTTTGTGACTTGAAAAATTTATTTGATACAAACTTGCATCCTTACTTCATAAATATGTGCTTATTGAAAAGTCTTGGTTTGCTTGTTTCCATGACATGTGTGGAAAGTGTTTGTAGAGTTTTGTTAGCCTATTCCTTTAGTATAGTTTTCTTCTAGGTGGATTTGAGCTAAATACCCTATCTCATTAAATTTTCTTGGTTGCTTGAGGACAAGAAATAGTTTAAGTTTGGGGGGTTGATAAGTCCTCAATTTGACGACTTGCAAGCACTTTTTAAGCCTAAATTATCATGCTTTTCAATTGATTTGATGGTACTCTCTTGTTTAATACCCATTTAGGTAGGTAAAAGTAAAAAGAGAAGATTGGGCAAGTTATTCAAGTCATCAAGAGGCCAAATATAAAGGAAATGAGTCATACACTTTGTGGCCACTTTGCATCCGCTTCACATCTTCTTTGGAGCTGCTACCATCTGCTCTCTATCTTCTCTTCATCCGCTTTGGATTCGATCAAGCAGATCAAGAATACGGTGGCAGTTTTGTAATTTTCATCAAATGTAGAGTGGAGTTTAAAAGGGGTCTTTTAGCTCATTTTTCAAGACCTAGTTTTTATCTCTTAGAAAGATAACCTCCCTTTGAGCTCTTAGCTTCTCTCTTCTCTTTTAGTACTTATCTTTTCAACTTTTGAGATTTTTGTAATAAGCTTGAATGAAAAATACATGGCAGTGATTTTCCTTTGAAGAATTATTGAAACCCCAAGTGTGGAATTATTGTCTCTATCTCTCATGGATGAGTTTAATGATAACTTTGGTATATTCTTATCCCTTTTATCTATGAGTAGCTAAATTTCAATCTTGGGGTTATGCTTTCTTAGGTAGTGGTAGTGCATGGGTTTTAGCTAATTATTTTTCTAACTAGTTAATTACGATGGGTGTTGCATTTATTTCCTGAATTAGTTAAGAGTTGGGGTTGCAAACTCCAACCAGCATATAACCCATGTCATTCTTGAAAGAGAGGACTTGGGTGAGGAATAAATGCAACCAATAACTTGATTCATTTCATTTAATGATATATCTTAGACATAAGGATGTCAATTGAGGCAATAGAAGTGGGAAATTGTCACACTTGTGAGGTGTTCAAAAGAACCCATTTGTGAAATTTGGTGTTGTAATTGAAAGATTGACATCAATACATTGACATCTAGCCTACCCATGACTTTTAACTAAAAGTTGAATAAATGTCCAAATACCCATGCATGATCCCACACCTATAATTGTATAACCCCAAGGCTTATTCTTAATTGAATTCACTCTTAGCATTCTTCTACGTCAATCTAGTGCACTAAAATTGAAATAGTTGTCATTTCTAAACACATTCAAACTAAATTTCCCCCATTTTATATTTGTGCTTGCTTTATTCACACTACCGGTCATCTTTTAGTAGACTATTTATACTCTTGAGCTTTGAATTCCATGCTTTCACTCCTTGTGGATTCGACCCCAACCTAAGTTGGGTTATTATATTGACAATGATCGCTTACACCCATTCAAGAGTGTAATTTGAGCATTATCAAGAAGGCTCTTAAAAAGGCCAGATATCATTTATTGGAGACTACATTCTTAGATAGGCAGATGCATGACGCTATAGTAGCAGTTTCATCATCCAGTAGTGCACCGCCACCACGACCGTCTCCGCCAGCTTTTATACCCCCATTCGAGGAGTCTTATTACTCAGGCTCTTAGTGTATCCTAGGTATTTTCTCAATTCCCTATGTTTCGTTATGTTTTAGTACATTAAGGATAGTGTGCAGTTTTAAGTTGGAGGTAGGCATGCCATGCCGTCGTGGGTTTCTGTTGCCGTACTTCTTTTTTTGTCAGTCATAATATGATTGTAGAACCAGCATGTCTAGGATAATTATGTGTCGTATTGTATTTTTATTTGTAATGTGTTGTTTTTGTGTAATTAAGAGATTTTGAGTATTTTGGGCAGTAGTCTAATTTTGATTAATTTTTGATAACCCTTCAGAGAATTTTGTGATTTAGAACTGTGTTGATGTACACATATGTGAACTCTGTAGATCTTATTATGGCACTAGTATTAGGTACATGATAACCCTTTTATAACAATTACATGCACTGAATAGGTAGTAGTTGGTAAGGTGACTCTATGATATGTGAGTGTGAGATGCTACCTAGTTCCCTTTGTATGTTAAATTCAAAACTTAGCTGGTTAGTCTGGCCTAGGTTGAAGGATAGTTGGTCAGGAAAGGATCATATGTCATTTTTTATTCTAGTCCACTTTTAGCCTAAATGACCTTCCATGTGCAAACTGTATCCTTTGATCCCTATTTTGAACTTTATATCCTATTTTTCTTGTTACACCTTTCACCTTCCCTTTTATATTACAATGAATCTGTTTTGTCCCTGGTCCTCCTTGGCCATTTTGCACCTCAACACTGGCAAAGAGCCTAAGTTCAGGATGGTTATCATAGGGGTGCGTAGTGTAAAATGTCTATGAAGAAGAGTAAAATAAGAGTAAAAGTTAGTAGAGCTGGGTGTGGTAAAAAAAGAAAAAAATTGTGAAAAAGTGAAAAGAAAGAATAAAAAACCACACAACCTGAATGTGTAATAACAAAACAAAAGGGAGAAATAAGGGTGGAATAAAAAGAAAATCGGATAATAAGTGAAACCCCAAAGTTAGTGTAGTGGCAAGGAGGCTTAGTCATTTTAAATTTCCATACCTATCATACCAACCCCTAATACTAGCTATTTTTTTATTTTAGGTAGTGTAATTTGTACATGTGAGTGGTTGTCTATTGCTAATGTAATTGCCACACCTTGATTCCTTTGTGTCATATTGTTGTTCTTCATATTCATACACAGTTGGTTTTGAAAAGAGTTATAGAAGGGGATGTTGTGATTTGAATTAAATATGATGATTGACTGCCTTAAATATCTTAGATTCTCTTAGTTAAGCATTGTTTTTGTTTTATTGTGCTTTTATTTTCTGAGAATATACAAATATTCTAAGATGAGGGTGTTGATGTGCTATAGAAATATAATACTTTCAACGCCTAAAACGAGGAAAATATGCCAGGTTTTGAGGGCTTTTTGTTAGATTTGATCTGTTTTAGGTTTTTTTGTAGGAAACCTATTTTTGAATGATTAGTTGGTGAAAAAAATGAAAAAAGTGCTTTTTCTTACTTTTGGACCGATAATGGATGATTGGGATGTTTTCCATCTTAATCGTTATTAATGCATGTTCAAGAGTGGAAGAAGAGATGAAAAATTTACTCCTGACACCTACCAAGTCAACATATGGCTGCAAGAAGGACCTACAAACATCATGTACACAAAGTAGGTGCCAAAAAGTCAAAATCCTGAGGGCTGAACATTGCAGGATTTTTTCTCCCGCTACCTGTGCCCTGTGCCTGGCCACAGGCAATACCTATGCGCTGCCATGCTGTAGGTAGTACCTAAGTGCTGCCAGGCTACAGGTGCAAGGAGTAGGTGGCCACCGACCCATTCTTCTCATATTTTGTTCAGGCTTAGTTTTTAGGGTTTTCTCTTGTACTATAAATGCCTTTTATATAATTTTTAGTCAGAGATATATGAGAGGCGACACTTTTAACACCTAGAAAAATATTTTTATTTGAAGATTCATCTTTGATCTTGGGATTCCATTGTATTGACATTGATTGATTGTTCAATTTACGATTGTGGGTTTTTCTTTCATCTTATAATTGTGATTTCATTTTTTCTTTCCAACATGATTTCGATTGATTTATTCATAATATGAGTAGCTAAAACTCATAGCTAGGGTTGTGGAAACCCTAGCAAATTGAAAAGTAGGGGAAGTGTGATTGTTGATGGGAAACTAATACCCATGGCATGATTACTTTATCTTCGATATGATTGATTTTTTAAAGGGTGCACACACTAGGATCCCACCTAGATATTACTACTTTCTCTAACAAAAGGATGGTAACTATGAAAACATAAAGACAATAGTAATTTAGGGAGTTAATAGCCGATTCATTGCAGCATAATGGTACATTCAAATGACTATTATCCTTTATCTAATAACTTGAGACTCAAAAGGTGATAGTTAACTGGGACCAGGGTAAGGGTTAGTGATGCGACATCTTGAGACTCAATAGATAAAGGGTTAAATCCTCCTGCTCGTCTAAAAGACTGTAGGAGGTACATAACTTATCAGTTTTGCATGCAAGGTATTGATTTGGCTCAACAACACACATAAACTTATGGAGTTAAGACGTCGGGCTCAACAACGCACATAAACTTATGGAGTTAAGACGCCGGGGGGAATACAGTCCTAGTGTTCACTCAAGACTGATCTTTAACCAAGTTAATATTATTCTGTGTTCGAGACTACTACACACAAATCCCATCTTTTACCTTTCTGTTTATCCCATAGACTGTAACCACTCAGATCTATCAAATCACGTGTTCCCTTGGGATTCAACCCCAACCTTAGTTGGGTTACTATATTTGACAGCAACCGCTTCATCCTTCAATTGGACATGTACTTTGAGCGTATTCATACAACGACCACTTAAGCTATTTTTGATGAGTGGTAATTTGGGCGTATCAGTTGCCTCCCAATAAGCACCTAATTTAGTGTCGTGGAAGGACTCATATCACTACTTCAATCGAATTCCTTTATCCTTTTTCTCCTACTCGAAGGACATCTTCTCACTCTTTTTTGACCTCTTGAGTATGCACTCTCAAGGTCTGCATCTTTCTAGATAATAGCCTTTGCAGATCTTCTTTCATCTTCACCCTTTTAGGCATAATTGTTGGCTTGGTCAACTCCATGAGATGGTCCAAAAAGGTCTTTTGTGGTGCGCACTCCACCACCCCATATTCATCCACTTCTGTAGCTTCTATCACGCATAGGTCCTTATAATGCATAGGTGGATTGAGTTGTTTGTATACTGTGAATGTCACCTATTCGTCATCCAATTATATTTTAAGAGTACCCTCTATAACATCAATCAATGCTCCTTCGTTCTCCAAGAATGGACATCTCAATATTATATGTACCCTTCCATGTCATTTGCATCATAATCAAGAATAATAAAGTCAGTGGGAATAATAAAATTACCAACCTTAATGAGTACATCTTCAACTATTCCTTCGGGATGCACTCTCATTCTGTCTGCTATTTGAAGTACCACAAAACATGGCCTCGGATCCCCCAAACTACGAGTATTAAAAATAGACAGGGGCATCAAGTTTATAAATGTCCCTAAATCACTCAAGGCAAAGACCACATCATTATCACCAATTTGTATGGGGGAGGGTGAAACTCCCTAGGTCCTTTAACTTCTTTAGTATCTTCCTCATAAAAACTGAACTGCACTCCCCAGTAAGTGCCATTATCTCAATATTACTCAGCTTAGTCTTATTAGTCACTACATCCTTCAAGCACTTGGCGTGCTTAAGAATATCCTGTAAAACATCTAATAGTGGGAGGTTAATGTGAAGTTCTCTGAACGTGTCAAAGAACTTCTTAAAATATGCATTCTCCTTAACCTCTTTAAGCCTTTTAGGGAATGGTGGTGGTGGTCTTTCTTGAACCCGCTCAGCTTCCTTAGTTTTTGGGTACTCAGACTTTCCCAAAATTTTAGCATCTTTGGTTGCAACTTGCTTCTCTTTTACCTGTCGTGGGACTAACTTTTCCTGCACCTCCTGATTTTTCTTTGGAGATCTGTCAATTAGATATTTACCACTCCTCAAGGTGATTTTCATTATCTGTTTTTTATTCTCCATTCCACTTGGCAAGGCCCCTTGAGTTCTGGTATTCTGCGCCTGAGCTAGCTGCCTCAATTGAGTCTCCAAATTTTTCTGGGCAAGTAGCTAATTTTTTTATCTCAGCAACCATTTGTTCTTGACTGGCCAAGATCTTTACAATGTTTCTTCAATATTACTAGCCTGCATGTTTGGCTGCTGTTGAAACTGCTAAGTTTGACTTTGATTGTTGCCCTATGAATAGTTAGGTTGACTTGCCACTTACGATTGTAGGCATTACCATAATTTCCCTACTGTGCATAGCCTACAAAATTTACCGACTCCAGATTTGCTCCATAAGAGTTTGTAGAGTGACCACTTATAGCACAAATATCACACTGAATTTGCTCCTGAGGTTGTTTCATACTCAACCTACTGAACTGCATCATTATCTGGTTCTGTAAAGCTAACCGTTGAGTAACCAAGGCTGTGACACTCATCCAGTCAATATTTTTCACTGATAATATACCAGGTTTCATTGCACTTTTGATGCTTAAAATTGAGAAATATGTAAGTAATTAGGCCTATTTTGGTAGATATAATGTGTTTCTATGTCTATTTTATAGAAAACTAGGTTTTTGGAGCTAAACAAAAGAAAAAAGGTGAAAGATTAAATTTGGGCTACATTTATTGTCACCTACCTGGCGTAGGTGTCACCTACCTAGCATAAGTAATAGAGTAAGTAGCAAAAGTGAAATTTAGAGAATCATAAGTTAAAGTGGAGTTCCTGCTACCTACGAAGGGAACCTATGGACCGTAGGTACCACCCATAATGTTGTAGGTACTAGAGTAAGTATCAGAAGATAAAATTTCAGAGAATTTGTAGATTAAAAATTTTCTACTACCTATGGTGGGTCACTTACCTTAGGCAAGATCCATCTACGATGGTCACTTCCCTGAGATAAGTGACAGCTGACCCAAAGTTTCTTGGTTCATTCTGGTTTAGATATTTAGGGTTTTTATGAAATCTATTAATACTCTTTTGAGACTTTTTAGTTAGTTTATGCCCTTGGAGGCTCTTGATGCGAGCTTTACTATTCACAAACATATTGTTATTTCAAGATTGAGTTTTGATCCTGGAATTCTCTAGTTCTTGGTTTTTGGTTGATTAAGTAATTAGAGATTTTTGGATTTACTCTTTTATCGATGTATTTATTCCATGCTTTCTTCATTGAATTCTAGGGATTGTCTTTCAACTATGAGCAACTAATTCTCTTAGATAGGGTTGTGGCAACCCTGGCAGAATAACAAAGTAGGGAACGTACAATGTTGTTCCAAATTGATATTTTTGCATATATTGTGATGGTATTTGATTTAATAGTTTTCTTAGAAGTACGCAACATAGAGAACCTGCCTGTATTCACTACATTCTTTACAAGAGTGGTAAGGATTAGGAAAAAAAGATCACAACAATAATTTGAAGCTAATTATCTTCATCTAATTAACTTGTCTCTCAAAAGGTAATAATTAATCTGGGATATAGGATAAGGGTTAGTAAGGAGACACTCTAAGACTCAAAATGTAAAGAGTGAAATTCACTAAAGGCATTCAAATGACGGTTAGTGAAGCATAACTTATCAGGCCCTGCATGCAAGATATTGAGATAGTTTAATATAGCACGATAAACTTATGGAGTTAGATAAAGCCAGGGGGACACAGTCTTAGTGTTCATTTCAGATTGATTATAACCTAAGAAAATCAAGACTTGTTAGTTGTTGTTTCTTACTGCAAATCCCCCTATTTACTTTCCTGCAATTTTGGCTACTTCAGCATATATAAGAGACTAATTTGACCTATTCCCAATGGGATCATCCCCAACCTGGTCAGCTTACTATATTTGACATCGACCATATTATATCTTCTTGAAGGGTATAGTTTTGGGAAGCATCAAAAGTTTTGGTGTAGTTGTTGGGGAATATAGTAGATGAATTAGTTAATTGGAGTTGTTGAAATTTTAGGGTTTTATTTTTTTGTTCTTCTTGGGGTGTACGCCGGTGTATGTCTAGTACTAGGATTCGAGGAAATCCCTGATTCCATTTGATCCAGAGTCAGAAAGAATCCTACACCAAAATTGTAGGATAGCGGACCATGACCAAGAAGCTCATCATAAGGGGCTTTGAGATGATCCATAGGACTTATCTCCCCTACTTTCTCAAAAGACAGCCGAGCAATCTACTGCATGGTTATTATCAGAGGAATAACATAGAAGGGATAATGAGATTGATCATCGTGCATCTCTAGAGGCAGAGAGAGTGAGACAGAGGTAAAAATCTAATCATTAAGCAGAACATGGTAGAGGTACAAGAAAAAAGCTTAATTTCTCCCAACTTATCAATATTTTCCAGTTTATGATAATCCGAAAGATGATTTGGGGTACGTAGAGCCTATTGAGATAGGATCTATCATTCCTCCTACATTACCCTAAGGGGTAAAGTTTGATATTACTAATGCCATGATCTAGTTGTTGAATTTGAAAGGTGTGTTTGCTAGCCTACCAACTGCTGATTCAAAAATGCACCTTATTAATTTTATGGGGATCTGCTAAAACACCCTAGTTTCTGGACCTTAGAAAATTTCATTGATTTTTGGTTTCAAGGTAAGATACAACTTAGGGGAACGAGTCGTACGCTTGGTTAAGAGTGGTATGGTCCATTCATATGTTGACCAGTGTTGGTCGATGTGATGGATTTTGTTACTTAAATAGGTGCGATTTGGGTGGTACGAGACATTTTGGTGTATATGGGTTGTTTGGTTATTTCACATAACCTTAGACTTGGTAACTTAATTTGGATATGAGTAGATTGCCTCACCATGAGCCGTAAGCCAGGGTATGAGTCATACTATGGACTCGTATGGTGGCCAATGTTCAAACCTCCTAAAATTCTATTCTACTAAGGGCAATCTGGATATTTCTCCACTTATCCTAATGAGGTCCCATGAATTATATTGCACTGGGAGGTTATTTTCCCAACTATTATAATCTTAAACACTTAGAAAACACTCTTAAATCCTCTCTAGAGTTTTTGGCCAAAGAAATCTAGGGTTTCAGCCTAAGGAGTAAAATGAGGCTTATCTGGTGATTTCTCTCCATCATCACCTTGATTTAAGTCATGTTCTCTTCCCTTATTGTTAGTTCTAACTAAAGGCATGGATTTATACAATGTTTTCATGATTTGAATATTGTATGATTTTGGGTTTTCAAATATGATTTAGTGGTTTGGCTATAAATGCTTGGTTATGGTTCTCCCATATTTTAATTATGCTTTAATATGCATTAATGGTCATTTTGGATAATGGTTGCATGGGAATGGTTGTTTGGTAATTAACTTTGGCTTTGGAAATACTATGCCCCCAATGTTTTTTGATAAAATAACTATAACAGTGTTTTAACCATATTACTGGGTTTTCAATGGAACTTATGCATGGTTTAAACTCAGTAATGGAACCCTAAATGATATAAATGGTGTAAATGGTTTTGGAATGACTCTGACTTGGCTTAATAAACATACTTGTGGGGTACGAAGAAATCCCCCAAGTTAATATGGTAATAAGTACTTGTGGGGTACATGGGAAATCCCCTAAGTTAATCGGATAATAGGGTCTATGGGTATGTGGGAATCCCTTGACCACTAAAATGTTTGGCTAAGTAAAATACTTACAAGTTATCGTCGGTATGACGATACCACTACTAATAGCCTTGGTTAATAATAATGGAATAATGGTTTGGTTGGAAATTGGTTTTAATTGGGAAATAATGGTTGGTTGTGAAAGCTAACTATGAATGTGGGAGTTCAATGGATAAAAACCCAAAACTCATATTTGTCGACATGAGGGGTAGGTCATGGAGACCTTATATGATACTTATGAGGTACAAGGTAATCCTCTAGGTACACTGTACATATGTATCATGAAGAGTGAAGGGTACATGGGAATCCCTGACTTTTATGGTATCTCTAATTTGTGCAGCTACACGTATCGAGGCCCGTTCAGGGGGTTACACTGGACCCATATAGCCCGTGGATGGTTCTAGGATAGTTAGGCTTCACATACCCTGGTTAATGATTTTAAATGCATGCTAAACCCAGTTCTTTTTCCCCAGCATGGATATATATATATATATAATATGTGTGTATGTATGTATGTATGTAAGTATGGGTTGTGTACTTATGGATGGTGTTACTTGGTTTTATTAAATGGAATTATTTTATCCTTATCCTAAGTTTATGTTAGCATTCACCCACTAACCTTTCTTTGAGTGGCTATATCCCCACATAATGCAGGAACCGATAGTTCTACTCCTCCTGCTTAGCATTCGAATATTCATGAGTCAGTTTTAGATTGAAGTGGTAAGCTTTCATTTTTTAGGAATTCCCCATTTCATGGATGTTATTTCATACTTTGGATTATTTATGGATATTAGTTTTGGATATGGTTAGGGGCATGTCCCAACCAGATTTTTGTATTTTATTGGTTAAAGAATATTGTGAAACCCTATGCGTTGGAATGAGTGAGATCGGTATAGGTGCCAGCCTTAGCATTGGTATTGGTATTGGGGCTGATACCAATTGACGATATTGTTAGTTGTTTCATCCTCTTTTATTTTGGGAGTATATATTTAATTATTAATGGAACTTATTTGGTTATGGTCGAATTTATGGTTTTGGGTTTGGCTTGGTATGGTTGGATGATTGGTATGGGATGGTTGGAATTGGTTGGGTCGGTCATAGTTATGATCCTATCCCTGAGTCTTTATGTTAGATGTTATGCTATCTTTTTATATGCTTGAAATTCAGCCAACTCAGGGCAGGCGGTCGGAGGTTGGGTTGGGTTACAGGGGTGGTCTCTAATCCCGGTCGAACTTGGGATGTCCATTACGACAAGGCCCCGAGTTGGGTTGTGTCAAGTTGGTATCAGAGATTTAGGTTCATGGTCAATTAGGAGTCCACAAGGCAGTGTCTGGTAGAGTATATTTTAAGTGTGTGTAGCACGCCACACTCATAAAAGAGAGGCTACATGACATTTAGGAATGCTTCACTTTCTTGGTATTCTATTTTCAAGTTTAGAGTCTAGGTCCTAGAGTTTCCTCTAATCCTTGTTTATTTTCTTTTCAGATCATGCCTCGTCGATCTAAAATACAGGGAAATCCTTTTATCCCATTTAGGAATGATGTTGATAGAGTACGCCCTACAGTTGGAGTTCGCACTCGATATCATGGTCCTATCCTTGATTGTTCTGGAGTTCCCCTAATTGCTGCTAGTCCTTCTCAAGGTGAGAGGATAAATGCTGAATTTCTTGAGTCTATTAATACTATTGCTCAGTTGGTTACTTCTCAGGCTGAGCGGGATGTGTCTAGTGGGTTGTCTACTGAGGGCATAAGGGTTGGCCAGTTTATAAAGCTAAATCCTCCTACTTTTACTAATGTGAAGTTGAAGGAGGATCCTTAAGGTTTCTTTGATGAAATGGAAAAGATATTCAGGGTGATATAGTCCACAATTTGGAAGGTGTAAATTTTACAGCTTATCAGCTTAAGGATATTGCATACCAATGGTATGAGGAGTGGGATAGGGATAGAAGTGACATAGAGGAGTTTTCCTTATAGGACACTTATTCTAATGATTTTCTGGATCATTTCTTTCCTCAAGAGCTGAGGGAAACGAAGATGAAGGATTTTGTAAATCTTAAGCAAGGTAAAATGTTTGTCAAGGAATATGCCTTGAAGTTTCATTATCACTCAAGGTATGCTCCTGATTGGTAACTGACATGAAGGCGAGGATGAGAAAGTTTACTTCTGGGCTATCTTGGGATCTGATCCTTGAAAGAAAAATTTCTTTACTGAAAAAGGATACGGATATTTTAAGGTTAGTTGTCCACATATAGAAGGTGGAGGATAAAAAGAGCAAATAGGCAGAGTTTAGGGAAAGAATGGGTAAAAGGAGTAGGTTCTCTAAGCAGAGTGGTGCTCAGCAACAGGGTGGTCAGGATGGAGGTAAATGGCTAAAAAAAGTTGAGGAGTTCTAGTTCTTTCTCTACTGCTAGTGCTCATTATCTGTGGCAGTCGGGTGACAGGCGTCAGCAAGGTAATGATAATTTTTTGGCACAAGGGACCCAATCTCAGGAGAGTGAAGGTCAGTCGGCTTCTTCATGCTCTTATTACTGGTTCTGTGGTCATCTTCATCAGGGATATTGTGATGAAGGCAGGGACAAGTGTATTAAATGTGTCCAACCAGTCCATATGCTCAGAAATTTTCCAGTCGAAAAGGGTGCATTAGGGGCGGTCAAAGATCCGATTGCTTCTTCTTCTACTCTTGCACCTAGTGGTGCAGCTTCGACATCTGCTCCTGCTTCTAGTATCAGCACATGCCAAAATAAGTTGTATGCTCTTTCATCTTAATAGGAATCTAAGGCATTACCTAATGTCGTTATTGGTACGTTACAACTTTTTTCTCATGATGTGTATTATTTTCTTGACCTGAGGTCCACTCTTTCTTATGTGACCCCATATGTGGTTATGTATTTTGGTTTTGATCCTGAGGTTGTTTTGGATGCTTTTTCTATTTCTACCCTGGTAGGTGACTCGGTTATTTCTAAAAGAGTCTATAGGGTGTGTGTGGTATCTGTTGGTCGCAAGCAAACCTTGGTAGATCTGTTCGAGCTGGATATGGTGGATTTTGACATTATTCTAGGGATAGATTGGTTACACTCTTGTTATGCATCCTTATATTTTGGGACCCATTATGTTGTCTTTAGATTCCCTAGTGAATCGTTTTAGAGTGGGAGGGTGGTTCCCTAGCTTTTAGGGGGAGGTTTATTTCTTATCTTAGATCTCAGAGGTTAATCTCTGAAGGTTTCCTTTACTACATGGTCCGGGTTAAAGATTCTAGATCGGAAGGTACTTCTCTATATCTAATTTCGGTGGTAAATGAGTTTCCTAAGGTCTTTCTGGATGATTTCCATGTGTTCCTCCAATTATGGAAATAGAGTTTGATATTGATTTGGTTCCGAACACTCGTCCAATATCTATTCCTTATGAGGGATTTTTCTCTTCCCTTTTCCTCAAGTCGGTTGAATTTCTCTCCCTAAAATTTCTCTCTCTAGGTAGTTACTGTTTGGTAGTTCCCGCCTTTTACAGCTAGTACCATGGCTTCTCAGCCACCGGCGGAGCTTCTCCAACCGCCGGACCTTCCCTCACAGGACCAGCATACATGTACTCGATCCCCACAGAAATCTTCACCCACTCATATGACGTACAACTCTCAGCCTGTACTCCAGTCGGATGGCTTCTCAGCTAGAATTTTAGATGGGCAATTATGATAGGCTTAGGTGATCATCAACCAGGCTCAATCGGAAATGCAGGGCAAGCTAGGGGAAGTGACAATGAACTCTACACCGGTGACCTATCTGAAGCATAATAAATCGGAGCTAGCTTCAACAGAGAAACTACATATGACTCCAGATCAATTGAAATCTATTTTGAATTACTCAGTATCTAACGATGGAGGTAAGCTTCCTGTTACTCAATTATCTAGTGAGATACCTACTATGGTGAAAACCATGGTATCGCCCAACAAAGGGAATGGTGTGGATTTTCTAATGTCCATGCTGGGGAATGGAGCTCCTGTACCTATTGGGACCCAAGGTACTGCTGGCATTTGGACCAAACCTGGTCATTAAAATGTACCCCCTATGACTAGGGTCACTCACTCCTTGGCCATGAAACTGAGAGCACAAGAGACGATGAAAGTTGAATTTATTCACATTGAGCCACCAAGAATAACAACCAAACAAGGACTTCCAGCAATTGTGTTTAAGTATGAGGACTTCATAGTAAAAATAGCAAAGAGATGTTGGTTTACCTTGATTGGGAAATTTGAAAACAGCATGCCCAAAATAGAGGTAATTAGAAGACAATTTATCCCGCAAACAGAATTAAAAGGGAAGGTTAAAATTACTCATTTTAATTCCAGGCATCTATATATTGACCTGGACAATGAGTATGATCACTCAACAGTTTGGTATAAAGGGAAGATATACATCCAAGGTCAGCTGATGAGATTTTAATTGTAGACCCTCACTTTTAACCCCGATGAAGAAACCCCATTGGTTCCTGTATGGGTTAGTTTGTCTAAGCTTCCCTTGCATTGCTACTGTCTGGAGGTAGTGGAACCTCTCTTATCCCCTATTAGAAAGGTATTGTTTCTAGATTTGGCAACTTACAAGAAAACTAGGGGTAGTGTGGCTAAGGTCAAGTTGCAAATTGACCTCACCAAGCCAAGACCCCAGCATGTTTTGTTGGGCTATGATGAAGATGAACATGGTGAAGGTAGATAGAAAACCATTTTTTATGAAGAGATCCCTGAATATTGTTCCTATTGCAAGCATCAAGGTCATGTTGTAAGATATTGTGTTGTCAAAGGATAGGATGAGGCTGCTAGGGAAAAGTTGGGTGAAGATACTCAGGGAGAAGGTCCCCAGGAAGAAGCTCCAACATGCCATAGGATGCAAAATCCAACAGGTACATTGTAGCAACAAAGTATAAATAAAGGTAAGGCAATTATAAATGAATGGAAGAACCAAAAAAAGAGGAGTAGAGACAACCAAATACTAGTATTCAAACCAACGTCTCCAGCTATGTATAAAGGTGGACAACAAGACATTTCTGCTCCATCCACATCAAATGCTTTTACAACTCTTCAGTATGAGAGTGAGAACACAATTAATTGTCCAAGCACTGATGAAAGGGATCCCAAGACAATAATACAGCAGATAGAAGAGTCTGACAATGGCAAGTATGATGATAATCAAGTGGCTGATGCAAGTAACAGGCACCTTTTACCAAATCAGGTGAGCAGTCTAGAGGATATTAAACAGCCTAGAGAAAATGGGATATCTACTACAGAGGTGACAATGAATGAGAATGTGGCCCTTGCCCAGCCACAAAATACAATGATGCCTAATAAAGGAATGAATATTAGTGTGGAACCTACTGCTGTAGTACAAGAGGCTTCCCCTAGCTTGCAAGAGAAAGTGGAACTTGAACAGATGCAGGATCAAGTCACTAAAATGTTCCCCCAGAGTTTTCCTTAGGAACTTGATGATGAATACAGAGTGATACATTCAGAAGATGATACAGATGATGTTCTCGTGGGTCAGCTAGGGAATATTGATGAAAATGGGACTGATGTATTTGATCCAAGAGATCAAGATGAGTTTGTTAAAGAAGTAAACTACATTGCTAGATAGCATGGATTATCTTCCAGGGGTTCTTAATTAAATCAAGGAAAGGAGGCAAACACATTATACCCAACCCAAATGGGCACACAACTAGACCTCTCACCAGGTCGCATTCTTATAAACCAGTATAATGATCAGTCATCTTATTTGGAATGCAAGGGGTATATTTACCCAAGGTGTTCTGGAAAGACTCCAACAACTAATAAATATTCACCATATCTCATTGATTGCTATTCTGGAACCTTTTTCCAACAATATACATCTTGATGAAACAAAAAGGAAACTCAAGATGGAACATGCTCTTTGTACCTCCAATGGCAAGATTTGGATCTTTTGGTCATTGGATATCTCTTGTGATATCATTACTACTGAGGAACAACAGATTACTTTCTCACTCATACACTCTGCATTGTCCCAAGCATATCTTATGACATTTGTTTATGCCAAGTGCAGAGACGCACTAAGAAGACATTTGTGGAATAAGTTGGTACAACTGTCTGCTTCAACTCTACCTTGGTGTAGAATCGGGGACTTCAATGTAATTACAGAAGTATGTGAAAAATTGGGGGGTATACTCTATGACATGAGGAAAAGTTTTGAATTTCTGAGGGTGATTGAGGCTTGTGGACTAACTAATTTGGGATTTCAAGGTCCCAAGTTCACCTGGTCCAACTTGAGAGGTGCTCAGTTTAGAATATGGAAGAGACTGGATAAAGCAATTGTATCTAATGCTTGGTTAAAAGATATTCCATTGACCACCATCACTCACTTGTCTTCTGTAGGGTCTGATCATTGTACCCTACTCCAGGAAATGCAAGAAAGAGTGGAGTCATATGTCAAATATTTCAAATTCTTGGATTGTTAGGTGGAGAATCCCACTTTCCTTAATACTGTAGAGAATTTCTGGCAAAAGCCTTGTGCAGGAACACCTATGTGGAGATTTTAGCAGAAACTAAAAAGATTAACATCTACTTTAAGTCAATGGTCTAAAGATGTACTTGGTGATATCTATGCCAATGTCAAAATGTATAAAGAAAAGGTCAAGGTAGCTGAGGAAAAGTTGATCTTGAATGGTACTGATGAAAATAGAAAGGAATTCTACAAAACCCAAGCTAAATAAATAAGGCATCTTAAGGTGGAGGATGCTATCTTAAGGAAAAAATTTCAACTACACTGGTTTAAATATGGTGATGCTAATTTAATTTACTTTTATACCTTTATTAGAGGAAGAAGAAGAAGGATGTTCATGCACAACGTCAAGAATGAGGGGGGGGTTTGGTACCAAGGGATGACATAGCTACAGCTGTAATTACATATTTCCAGGGTATTTTTACTGGGACAACAGATTATGTACCTGAGGAGATGCTAGCCAATATCCCTAAATTGATTTTTGATGCACAAAATAAGAATCTACATGTTATTCCTACTTTACAAGTAGTAAAGGAGGTTGTCTTCTCTATGAATCCTCATTCAGCAATAGATCCAGATAGTATGAATGGTAAATTCTTTCAATCCTGCTGGAACATTATTGTTATGGACCTTCTACAGGTGGTGTCTTCTTTTGTGGACATATTATGCCAGAGTACTTTGCTTATACTTGTTTGATTCTTCTTCCTAAAGTGTCTCATCCCATCAAACTATCTGAATATAGGCCTATCAGCTTAAGCAACTTTACCAACAAAATTATTTCTAAACTTATTTACCTCAGATTGGCTCCCATCCTTCCCTTCCTTATCTCAAGCAATTAATCAAGATTTGTGGGAGGTAGGAACATTACTAAAAACATAATGCTTGCTTATGAGATCATTTTTCGTATCAAGAAACCAGTAGTTGGTGGAAATGTGGTTATAAAGCTGGACATGGCTAAGGCATATGATAGGGTGTCTTAGTCATACACTTGTCTGGTATTAAGAAAATTTATCTTTGGTGAACTCATTATTGACATGATTTGGAGGACTTTGTCAAACAATTGGTATTCAGTCTTAGTGAATAGTACTAGATATGGTTTTTTCCACACTACAAGGGGGTTGAAATAGGGTAACCCCTATTACCTGCTTTATTCATCTTAGGGGCTGAAGTATTATCAAAAACCCTGAACAACCTACACTACTACCCTCACTATTATGGCTTTCATATAGATTGGAATGGTCCTCAAATTAACCATCTTAGTTTTGCAGATGATATCATCATCCTTACTACAGGAAGAAAAAAACTCTCAAATTGGGGATGAAGACTTTGGCTTCTTATGAAACAGTTTCTGGCCAACTGATCAACAAGAACAAAAATTATTTCTTGTTACCAGATCAAGCATTTCCCTCTAAAGTCTAAAGAATTAAAGAAAAAACTATATTTCAGCCAAAACACAGTCCTATTACATACCTTGGTTGTCCCATTTACATTGGAAGATAAAGAATCAATCACTATACTGGTCTGGTTAGCAATGTGTCTTCTAGAATTGTAGGATGGCATTCTAAAATGCTAAGTTATGGTGGTAGAAGTGTATTGATTAAACATGTTCTGCAATCCATCCCTATTCATATCATTTCTTCTTGAATTCCTCCAAAGACTATTATTAAGCAACTTGTGTGTTTGTTTGCAGATTTCTTTTGGGGATGGAAGGACAATAAGAAGAAATATCATTAGGCTTCTTGGAAGAAGCTTTGTTTCCCAATCAAAAATGGTGTCATTGGAGTTAGACATGTTGCTGATACATGTAAGGCTTTGCAGATGAAACACTGGTGGATATTTAGAAGTATATACACTTTTTGGGGTGACTTTTTACTAGCCAAGTATTGCAAAAGAGTGAATGCAGTATCCAGGTAAGGGTATGCTGGGCAATCCCTGATATGGAAAGCTATGATGAAAAACAAAAAAATAGCTGAGCAATATTTTTTTGGAGGATCAGATCAGGCATATGTTACTTTTGTTAGGATAACTGGTCTGGCCTGGGAGTATTGCATAACCACAAAATTGATGGTGTAAGGTCCAGTAATGCTAAAGTAGCTGAATTTTTCATTGATCGTGAGTGGAACATGCAGAATCAAGCTACTGTAATTCTCCCTCCTCTACTGTAGGTTATCTTCAAAATTCAAGTCTAGTTTCAGGAAAGTTCTCCTGACTTCCCATTGTAGACAACAACTCTAAGTGGTGTTTTCAGTTGTACATCTGCCTGGGGGTGTATTAGAGAGCATAGAGAAGTAACTTTGCTGCACAGTCATATCTGGCATAGGTTGATTCCCTTAAAATGATCCTTCCTTGCATGGAAAGTGCTGAGAAGGAAGTTACCTACAAATGAAAGGTTGAGTCAATTTGGTATATCTCCTGCCAAGTGTGGATGATGCTTTAGTTCTGGCTAGGACAACATACCTCATACCTTTGTTAAGGGTCCCTTTGCAACTCAAATATAGAGGTATTTCTCCTCATTTATGGGTATTATTCATGTTCATGCACCAATCAAGAACCTGCTGTTGAAGTAGTAGAAAACTAGAGCATTCAATAGTGCCCATAAGTTGGTATTACAAGCTCTTCCTATTACCATCTGTTGGAACTTGTGGAAGAGCAGGTGTGCTGTTAAATATGGAGATATAAAACCTCAATTAGCCAGAGTTAGGTTTCTAATTTACAAAGACATTTCACTTTTGCTATACAATGCCTTTCCCTACATCCCCTGTTCTTCTGGATGGGTTAATTTAGCAACTTATATAGAGAAATACAACCATAAGTTTAAAGTTACAACTGTGTATTGGTCTAAACCACCAGCTCCAATGGTCAAGTTGAATTTTGATGGTAGTGTTATCACTAACCCTGAAAAAATTAGTGTAGGGGGTGTGTTAGAGATCATAAGGGTGATCTTATATATGCCTATATTGCTCCTCTAAGACAAGGAACTAATAACCAGGCTGAGGTGAAAGCTGTTAAATGGGGAATATCATGGTTTTGAGTAATGATATACAACAGGTTGTACTGGAAGTAAAATCTGAGCTCTTGATCAAATAGATCAGGAAACAAATACCAATACCATGGCACCTGAAACCCTTGGTGTATTCCTTACTACAACTCATTTCACAACTTCAACTATGTATTTGCAGACATATTTATGGAAGCTAACTTTTTAAAAGATGCATTGTCAAAGGTCACCCATTAACATGATCAGCCACAACACTTTCCATAGTTGCCAGCTCCCCTCAGTAGTAGCTGGATACTTTTACCTTAATAAGCTAGGCATGCCATACTTCAGGAGAAGGAAGATGACCAAGTTACATGAACTACCTTAGAACTAGTATACATTTTCATAGCTAAAGAGCATATTCTTTGTACTTCTCTTGCAATAGTTACACTTAATCTGTAATCACATATTGGAGTTCAAGTTTATGCCCCTTATATGTATAGCTTTTTTTTGTGATTAATGATAAGGCCTGGGGTGATGCTCAACCCCTAAATTCTTCTAAAAAATATTCCTTCTTATAGAATGGCTCTGGCTAAGTTAAGGGAACTCAAGGATCAACTTAAGGATCTTTTGAATAAGGGTTTTATTCATCCTAGTATATCCCCGTGGGGTACATCAGTGTTGTTCTTGAGCAAGACGGTTGGTTCCCTTAGATGTTCATTGACTATCAGCAGTTGAATAAGGTGATGGTCAAGAACAAGTATTCTCTTCCAAGGATACATGACTTGTATGATCAGTTACAAGGTGTCAAGTTCTTCTCTAAGATAGATCTTTGGTCTGGGTATCATTAGCTTAATATTAGGGAGGAGGATATCCCTAAAATGGCTTCTCGTACTCGGTATGGGAACTTTGAATTCTTGGTGATGTCATTTGGTTCGACTAATGCCGCAGTGGAATTTATGAACTTGATGAACAGGGTTTTCAAGCAGTTCTTGGATCTCTTTGTCATTGTCTTTATTAATGACATTTTGGTTTATTTCAAGAGTGAGGTGGGTCATGTTAATCACCTTCATGTGGTATTATAGACCTTGAAGGAACAACAGTTGTATTCTATATGCTCCAAGTATGAGGTTTTGTTGAACACTGTAAGTTTTCTTGGTCATATTATTTCTAGCTAAGGGATCATAGTAGACCCTCAAAAGGTGGCGGTGGTTAAAAATTGTCATAGAACCACGACTCCAATAGATATTTAGAGCTTCTTGGGATTGGTTGGGTATTATTGACGGTTTGTAGAAAGATTTTCAACAATAGTTGCTCCTTTGACTAAGTTGACTCAAAAAAAGTGAAGTTTTCTTGCTCGGATGCTTGTGAAGGGAGTTTTGAGAAGTTGAAATATAAGCTAACTTCAACTCTAGTTTTGACATTGCTTGAGGGAAGCGAAGGGTTTGTAGTTTATTGTGATGCTTCTAAGGTGGGCCTTGGTTTTGTCTTGATGCAGCATGGGAAGGTGATTACCTATGCTTCTAGGCAGTTGAAGGCACATGAGAGGAATTATCCTACTCATGACTTAGAGCTGTTGGCGGTCATTTTTTCTTTGAAAATTTGG
Source organism: Capsicum pubescens (assembly GCA_030864215.1). Classification (NCBI taxonomy): domain Eukaryota; kingdom Viridiplantae; phylum Streptophyta; class Magnoliopsida; order Solanales; family Solanaceae; genus Capsicum; species Capsicum pubescens. Next base: position 149,868,964 of record CM061543.1, on the reverse strand, counting down.
TGGCATTATTTGTATGGAGTGCACGTAGACATCTTTTCTGATCATAAGAGTCTACAATATGTGTTCACTCAGAAAGAGTTGAATCTCAATAAGAAGAGATGGTTGCAACTTCTCAAGGACTATGTTATGAGTCTTCACTATTACCCAAGTAAATCTAACGTGGTTGTTGATACTATTAACAAGTTGTCCATGGGAGTTTGGCTCATGTGGAGAAAGGAAAGCGGGAATTTGTAAAATATATTCACCGCTTGGCTAATCTTGAAGTTATATTATGGACGCTGAGGATGGTGGTGTGATGGTACAGGAAGTGGTTCGGTCGTCTCTTGGTGCAAAGATTAAGGAGAAGCAAGTGCTAGATCCTATCTTGATTAAAATCAAGAGTAATGTGGGTATGAAAAAGGTTATAGTGTTTGAGACCTATAGTGACAGTACTTTAAGGTACAAAGGGAGGTTGTGCATTCCTGATGTTAATGGTTTTCTGCAAAGGATCTTAGTTGAGGCACGTGAATTATGCTATGTTGTACATCCCAGCTCGACAAAGATGTATCATGATCGCAAGGAGATATATTGGTGGAATGGTATAAAAAGGGACATGGCTGATTTATGGACAAATGAATAATGTATCAATGAGTTAAAGTTGAGCACATGGGACCTGGTGGGTTGTATCAAGAAATTTATTTTCCCAAGTAGAAATGGGAGGTAATCAGTATGGGATTTTCTACCGGTCTTCCTCGATCACGGAACCAATTTGATTTGATTTAGGTCATCGTGGATAGGATGACAAAGTCTGTTCATTTCTTGCCAGTGAGGACTAACTTTTTGGCTGAGGACTCTGCAAAGTTATATCTCTAGGAGATTGTGAAGCTGCATGGGGTATATATTTCGATTATCTCTGATCGTGGTATGTAGTTTTCAACTCATTTCTCACAAGGGAATGGGTACTAAAGTGAGTCTGAGTACTTCTTTTCATCCTCATATGGATGGTCAAGTGCAAAGAACTATTCAAATATTTGAGGATATGCTTCGAGCATGTGTGATTTATTATGGTGGCAGTTAGGTTGAGAATCTACTTTGGTAGAGTTTTCATACAACAATAGCTATCATTCTAGTATTGGTACGGCCTCTTTTAAAGCATTATATGGTAGGAGGTGTAGATATCCTATTGGTTGGTTCGTGCTTGGTAAGGTGGATATGTTTGGTTCGTATTTGGTCTTTCATTTCATGGAAAAGGTAAAGGTGTTTCGAGTTAGGTTTTAGGCTGCCCAAAGGTTCCAAAAGTCCTATATGGATGTAAGGCTTAGTGACTTAGAGTTTGAGGTTACGAATAGGGTGTTCATAAAGGTATCTCCCATGAAAGGAGTAATGCGGTTTGGTAAGAAAGGGAAGCTCAGTCCCTGGTATGTTAGTCCTTATGTGGTTCTGCATAGGGATGGTAATATGTCTTACGAATCAGAGTTTCCTTCTTGGTTGAGCTCTTTTTATCCGGTATTTCATGTTTCCATTTTAAGAAAGTGCATTGGTGATCCTTCTTTGGTTGTTCATTTGGAGGGGTTGGGTATCTCAGATTCTCTATCTTATGATGAGGTCCCAGTTGAGATCTTAGAAAGGCAGGTTCATTGGTTGTGGACCAAGGATGTGGCTTCAGTTATGGTTTTTTGGTAGAACCTTAAGGTGGGAAAAGCTACATGGAAAGCAGAGGAGGACATAAAGTCCAAGTATCCCCACCTATTTTCTTTTCCTAGGATTCATGCGGAAGGTATGTGTTCTTCAACACATCTTTATTTTTTGAGTTTGTTTAAGGAAAGATTAATATCCTTGCATCTTTGTTTTCAAACTTCGTTAAAGATTGGAAATATATTTGATAATGGAAATGACTCGTGTGTGTGGTTACCCCTACCTTGTCCGTCATTTGGGGATGAATGTTCCTAGTGGTGGAGACTGAAACACCCCAATTTCTGGGCCATAGAAAATTTCCTTAATTTCTAGTTTTTGGGATAGATACGACTTATGGAAATGAGCCATATGCTTTGTTACAGGTGGTATGGTCCAGTCGTAGTCTAACCAGTGTTGGTTGGTGGGATGGATTTAGTTACTGGACTACATACGATTTGGTAGTACAAATCATATTAGTGTATACGGGTTGTTTGGTTACTTTACTTAACCTTAGACTTGGTAACTTAAGTTGGATCTGAGTATGAGTGGCTTACCATGATCCGTAAGGGTACGAGTCATACCATGGAATCTTATGATGGTCAATGTTTAAACCTCCTGAAATTCTATTCTACAAGGGGTACAGTTTATGGGTACTAGTCGTAAACTTGGGTACGACTTGGGTTTAGGTGTGTCATACCTTGAACAGTGTTGGGTCCAAGGGGGAGCCTAGGGTACGATAGGTGGGTGGCACTCGTACAGGATGGGTATGACTCGTAAGGGTCAGTCATACTCAGTGATGGGAATTAAGTACAGTTTAAGTGAAGGCAATCTGGATATTTCCCTACTTATCCTAATGAGGTACCACGACGTATATTGCACTTGGGAGTTTATTTCCCTACTATTCTATTCTTAAACACTTAGAAAACACTCTTAAATCCTCTCTAGAGTTCTTAGGAAAAGGAAGATAGGGTTTCACCCTAAGAGGTAAATTGGGGCTTGTCTTGGTGATTTCGCTCCATCATCATCTCGATTTAAGGCATGTTCTCTTCACTCATTGTTAGTTCTATCAAAAGGCATGGATTTTATACAATATTTTCATGATTTCAATGTTGTATTATTTTGGGTTTTCAAATATGATTTGGGGGTTTTGGCTATAAATGCTTGGTTATGGTTTTCCCATATTTCAATAATGCTTTATATGCACTAATTGTGGTTTTGAATAATTGGTTGAATTGGAATGGTTGTTTGGTAATTTCCATTGCTTTGGAATACTATACCCCCAATGTGTTTGATAAAATTCCTATAACAATGTTTTCACCATATTATTGGGTTTTAAATGGAACTTATGCATGGTTTAACCTTGGTAATGGAACCTAAATAATATGAATGGTTTAAATGGTTTTGGAATGACTCTGACTAGGCTCAATAAAAATACTTTTGGGGTACAAGGGAATCCCTCAAGTTAATATGGTAATGAATACTTGTGGGGTACATGGGAATTCCCCAAGCTAATCGGATAATAGGGTCTATGGGAATATCAGAATCCCTTGACCACTAAAAGGTTTAGCTAAGGACAATACTTGCAAGTTATCATCGGTATGAAGATACCACTGCTAATATCCTTGGTTAATAATAATGGTATAATGGTTTGGTTGGAAATTGGTTTTAATTGGCCAATAATGGCGGGGTGTGAAAACTAACCTGAAGGTGGGAGTCCAATGGATGAACACCAAAAACTCATGTTTGCCAACAGGAGGGGTAGGTCATGGCGACCTTATATGATACTTATGAGGTACACGGGAATCCTCTAGGTACATTGTACATATGTATCATGGAGAGTGAAGGGCACATGGGAATCCTCGACTCTTATGGTATCTCCAGTTGGTGTAGCTATACTCATCGACGCCCATTCAGGGGGTTACACTGGACCCATATAGCCCATGGGTGGTTCTAGGATAGTTAAACTTCACATACCCAGGTTAAAGGTTCTAAATGAATGCTAAACCCGATTCTATTTTCCCAGCATAGTTATATATATATATGTATAGGTTGTGTGCATATGGATGGTTTTACTTGGTCTTCTTAAATGGCATTATTTTATCCTTATCCTAAGTTCATTCTAGCGTTCAACTGCTAACCCATCTTTGAGCGGCTATATCCCCATGCAATGCAGAAACCGACCGTTCTACTCCTCTTGCTTAGTATTCAGACATTCAGGGGTCAGCTTTAGATTGAAGTGGTGAGCTTCCAATTTTTCGGAAGGCTCCATTTCATGGATGTTATTTCATACTTTGGATTATTTGTGGATATTGGTTTTGGATATGGTTGTAGGTATATCCCAACCGGATTTTTGTATTCTTTTGGTTAGAGGCTTTTATGGAACTACTATGGGTTGGAATGGGTTAAATCGGTATGGGTGTCAGCCTTAGCATTAGTATTGGTATTGGGGCTAATACCATTTGACGATATTTTTGGTTGTTACATCCTCTTTTATTTTGGCATTTTATATTTAATTATTAATGGAACTTATTTGGTTATGGTAAGATTTATGGTTTTTGGTTTGACTTGGTATGGTTGGACGATTGGTATGGGACGATTGGATTCGGTTGGGCCGGTCATAGTTGTGATCCTATCCTAGAGTCTTCATATGTGTTGTTATGCTATCTTGTTATATGCTCAAATTCAGAAAACTCAGGACATGCAGCTGAAGGTTGGCTTAGGTAGCGGGGGTAGTCTCTGGTCCCGTTCTAACTTGGTACGCCCATTATGACAAGGCCCCGGGTCAGGTCGGTTCATCTGCACTTCTTATAATTTTCCTGGGGTGGATCAGGAAGCTCTCAAACTCAAATTGTTCTCATTCTCGCTAAATGGTGAAGCTACATTATGGTTAGGGAAACTACCACATGGGTCCATTACTACTTAGAATAAGTTGGGAAAGCGGTATTTAGACCATTTCTTCCCTTCGGCCAAAAAGCTACAGTTAAAGGACGAGGCCTATAATATTGCTTTCTGAATTTATATATGAGTCATGATTTTGGCTTAAGAAAAATTTGATGATGGTTCTCAATAATAGAATTAGAGGGAGAAACTTGAAATATTCTATCTAGCCCTGAATACTAGTTCTAAAGCTATGGCAGATACTATTACTGGTGGAGCATTCATGTTCTTGCGTTGGGAGATAACATCAGAAATATTAAATCAAATATACCTTACCAACCGAGGGAGGCATACTCGGGTGACACTTATTCTATTGGGGATTTCGGTGAGCCTATAGTGGTAGATAATTCATTGGCTCAAGAGGTTGAACAACTGAGAATGGAGATTAGGTTACTGACGAAGCAGTTTGCAATGACAAATTTTGAGAAAGAGAAGGTCGTGGGCGCACAAGGTAAGACTTCTAGGTATTATGATTCAGTGATGTGGATGAACAGGTGAAGTATCTAGATAGAAATTTGGCGGGTTTTTGAGCTAAGAGCTAATCGTCTACATAAGACAATTAGAACTTGAGGCAAATGAACCAAGGTTTGAACTACTATGCAGATAGATACAGGGATCAAAGTAGAGAAAGAGATGGTGATTGGAGATGAACAGATGGCTATAAGAAGAAGAGTGGTGTTTACGTTCCGACAGGGAATAGAGATGCTTATTCCAGAATTGAGGCAATGTTGTCAAAGCTAGTAAAGGGTTAGGAAAGTCAAGAAAATAGCCTTAAGGAGATTAAGGCAGATATTTCAGGTTTGACCCAGAAAGTAGAATCACATGCTACTGTGATCAAACAACTTGAGAAAATGTTTGGGAAAATACAGGCCATATTGAATCAGCATCTACCAGACACACTTCTGAGCAACACTATACAAAATTTGAAGAATGATGGTCATTGTCTAGCCATCACACTCTCAGTGGTAAGGCAATCATTGATCCTCCTATGACTATAGTTAATGAAGCTAGGGAAGATGTTGTTGATGTTGATAAGGCACCTGAAGCAGAACCAAAAAGGTTGGTGACTAATGCTAAGTCATCACAAAATTTGACAGGTGTTGACAAAGGTAAAAGGAAGGCAAATGAACCAATCGTTAAGACCATTCCATGGCCTCCCCCACCTTTTCCCTAGAGGTTAAAGTATAAGAAAGAAGAAGGGAAGTTTAAAAAGTTCATTTCTATGCTAAAAGAGTTGAGTTTGAATATTCTTCTTCTTGAACCTCTTGAGGAGATTCTTGGGTATGCTAAATTTATGAAGGATTTGGTAACCAAGAAGAGAGTTGTCAGTTATGAGGATGTTTGTCACGGCCCGAGCCTAGGCCCTAGCCGTGACGAGCATCCCGAACCATGAAGGCCCGGAACACCCATTCTCTATCTGGTTTTCATGCACAACATTCGTAATCATAATAAAATACGAAATTGAAACTGAGTACGGAAAACATGGTCAAGCTCGGCAACATTTCTGAATAATACTATCTGACATCAGTCTGCGAAATCTCTACTAAGAACATAAACATCTGTCTGAAAAGAAACTGGGACAAGGCCCCCAGTAAACCAAAAACATAATAAATAAGATAATGTCTGACATAATTAGGCCTTCCGAATAATAGAAGGCTCACCACTTTGAGATCAAGTCTGAAAATCCGAGAATGTCTACTGAGTAGCTGGACCCCTAGACTGTGCCTCAGAACCTGGAAGGAGGGGGGGTCAGCACAAAAGTACTGGCACGCGAAGCAATCCAAAAAAATAGTATAATGGAACATACATATATATATATATACATACATATTAAGTGAAAGCAATTTTTCATCAAGACATCATGTATAAAACTGTTTCTGAAAAATACATGGGCACTTTCTGAAAACATGTAACCTGTCTGTTCATTTCAAATCATGATCTGTGTTTTACTTCTGAGTTAGGTGGTATTCCCCTACAATTCTGATATTCCACGGGCTGTATGGAATCCGCCATTGACTCGGCGGGGAAGCCCCCAACCCAAGTGTGCCGCAAGGGTTGGAGTGTCTGAGTCTGATACACCACAGGACATTTAAGTCAGCGCATAATAGTATACCCGGGTAGGCAAACCACGGTTTTAGGCAATGAGTCTCTTGAACTCAATCCCTCTTCGGGGAACCACCTAACATCTCTGTATGCCCATTTTTAACCTTTTCTGTACATGCAACATTCTGAATGTCTAAAATCACGAAAGTCTGAAATGTCTGTTAGTCTGAGTCTGATATGGCATTAGTCTGAGTTGGTATCGTCATACCAAGACTTGAAAGTCATGATTTTTCTGAGCCATAATGTATTAAGCAAGAGCTTTCATTCAAAACATAGTTTAGACCACCAAAACATGTAACTGATGTAAAGGATTTCATATTCCGAAACTTAAAGTTCAATTCATGCAGAAATTTCATCAAACACCTGGTGGTCAAATGTCTTTAGCAAGTTCATGTATTCAAAATTGAAACACATTCATTCATATATGTATATAAACTGTCAAATCGCTTTGGAGATGGTCAAAAGACCAAAACAATGATGTTAAAACATCTTATACATAAATATATATACATAATTTAAAACCCCATTCTAAAACATGATTTTTCTATGCCCATGAGAATTTAGGAAAAACCCCACGTACCTTGTTCTCCATGAATTTTGGGTGTCTATCGAAGCCTACGTCGAGAGGATTCCAAATCTGTAATTTGTTTCACGAACCCGCGGTTGAATCTTGAGTTGCTTGGGTTTTAATGTTGAAACCCTAGGGAGAGTTCTTGAGCAATTTTGGGAAAAGTATGTGTATTATGGTGTTTGAGGGATTAAATCTCGTGTTGGTGGTATATATAGGGGTGGAGGATTACCAAAATACCCTTAAGGAACAATTAAGGTCAAATTTGTCCCTCAGTTGACAGTTTGGTAGACTGGAGTAAATCGATTATAACTTTTTACTCATATACTCAAATTGGATGAAACCAACTGCAATTGAAAGAGGACTCGAAGAGATTTTGTTTGATACATTATATCTCACACATTTTATTATATACAGGGAGTTATGATCATTTGAAATTGACCCTGAAATGCTGAAAACTGGGCAATAGTCTATGCGTTTTGCTACTGTTTTTAAATCCAAACGCAGCCTTATGCGTTCCGAAAAATTCTGAAACTTATCCAAGATGTACTATGAGATTTCCCGATCATAACGCAACTTGAAAATCTAAAAGCAGATGTCGGGAAGGTTGAAAAGTTGTATCCCGAAGGTTGCCAGCTAAGAATGAGTCTAAGTCATTTCAACACTTAGGAAAAATTTAAAACTTAAGTCTAAAGCTCAGAAATTACAGTCTAATACATGCATGACTTTTACAGGGCGTTACATTATCCCCCCCTTGGGATCATTCGTCCCCGGATGATGACGCGGGAATAGTCACGCACGATTTCAAGCAGATTCATACATAGAAGGAAACATAAAGCAAGAATTGTACCTTCCAATTCGTTATTTTCTGGTTCAAATAGGCTTGGGTATCTCATTTTCATGTAATGCTCCAACTCCCAAGTTGCTTCTTCAACTTTCTGATTTCGCCATAACACTTTAACTTAGACTATCTCTTTACTCCTCAATTTTCTCACTTGTCGATCTAGGATTTCCACGGGCTCTTCCTCGTAAGACAAGGAATCGCCCACCTTGATCTCATCAATGGGCACCACCAAAGAGTGATCTCCGATGCACTTCTTCAACATGGATATGTGGAATACTGGATGAACAGAACCCAAACTTGCAAGCAATTCTAATTCATACGCAACTCCACCTATTCTTCTTACAATCTGATACGGGCCTATATAATGAGGACTTAGCTTACCCCTCTTCCCGAAACGCATAACTCCCTTCATGAAAGAAACTTTGAGGAAAACCCAATCTCCAATCTCAAACTCTAACTCTCTTCTTCTGACGTCAGCATAGGATTTCTGACGACTCTGAGCTGTCTTAAGTCGTTCCCTAATGAGTTTCACATCCTCCATTTCCTGATGAACAAGATCAGGCCCATACATCTGCATATCACCTACTTCATACCAGCCTATTGGAGACCTACATCTCCTACCATACAATGCCTCAAAAGTTGTCATCTTAATACTAGAGTGGAAACTATTGTAATAGGCAAACTCTATTAGTGGCAAGTGATCAATCCAACAACCTTTAAAGTCAATCACACAGGCCCTCAACATGTCCTCTAGGGTCTGGATGGTGCGTTCATCTTGCCCATCAGTCTGAGGGTGGAATGTTGTACTTAAGTTCACCTGGGTACCTAAACCTTTCTGAAATGATCTCCAAAACTGAGAAGAAAACTGCGTACCTCGGTCGGATATAATGGAGACAGGCGCTCCATGCAAACGGACAATTTCTACAATGAACAACTTAGCATAATCTTCCCCCGAATAGTTAGTCCTGACAGGCAGAAAGTGAGCTGACTTGGTCAGCCTATCTACAATTACCAATACAGAGTCATACTGATTTCGAGACTTCAGAAGTCCTGTAATAAAGTCCATATTGATCATTTCCCACTTCCACAAGGGCAACGCTATTTCTTGGGAAGTACCTCCTGGCCTCAAATGTTCTACTTTCACTTGTTGGCAATTCAAGCACTTAGAAACAAAGTTAGCCACATCTCGCTTCATATTATTCCACCAAAACATAGATTTCAAATCATGGTACATCTTAGTAGAACAAGGATGAACAACATACCTCGAGGTGTGAGCTTCATCAAGAATTCTTTCTCGAAGCCCATCGACATTCGGAACACATAATCTACCCTGAAACCTCAGAATGCCATCACCACCAATTTCAAAAGACATTACCTTCTGTTGACCCATATCTTTCTTGATTTGCATCAAGATGGAATCTTCAACCTGCTTCTCCTTTACTTCAACACAAAGGGATGACTTAGCTAACTCATAAACAATCACCCCTCCGTCTTCAGAATCTAACAGTCGCACTCCCAGATTCGCAAGGCGGTGAATATCCTTCACCATCTCTTTCTTTTCTTCTTCTACATGAGAAAGGCTGCCCATAGACAACCTGCTGAGGGCGTCGGCTACAATATTTGCCTTGCCCGGATGGTAATGCAAGCTCATATCATAGTATTTCAGAAGTTCCAACCACCGCCTCTGCCTGAGATTCAATTCTTTCTACGAGAAAACATACTGCAGACTATTGTGATCAGTGAAGATATCAACATGAACACTGTACAAGTAGTGCCGCCAAATCTTAAGGGCAAACACCACAGCCGCTAACTCCAAATCATGAGTAGGGTAGTTCCGCTCGTGCACCTTCAACTGCCTAGATGCATAAGCTACCACCTTACCATGTTGCATCAAAACGCACCCAAGTCCCACACGGGACGCATCACAGTAAACCACAAAACCATCAACACCCTCGGGAAGAGTCAAAACAGGTGCAGTGGTCAGTCTGTCTTTCAACTTCTCAAAACTATTTTCACTTAAATCAGAACACACAAACTTTACCTTTTTCTGAGTCAATTTAGTGAGTGGGGCTGCTATGGATGAAAAACTCTCTACGAACCTTCTGTAATAACCTGCCAAACCCAAGAAGCTCCGAATATCGGTTGGAGTCGTGGGTCTGGGCCATTTTCTCACTGCCTCAACTTTCTGGGGGTCCACTCTAATCCCGTCACTGGACACAATATGCCCTAAGAAGGCAATAGCATCTAACCAGAACTCACACTTGGAAAATTTGGCATAGAACTGATGATCCTTAAGGGTCTGAAGAATGATTCGGAGGTGATCGGCATGATCCTCCTTACTCTTAGAATAAATCAGAATATCATCAATAAATACAATGACAAACGAGTCAAGAAACTGACGAAAAACTCTGTTCATAATATCCATGAAGGTTGCAGGGGCATTAGTTAACCCGAAGGACATGACAAGAAACTCATAGTGACCATATCGGGTTCGGAAAGCTGTTTTGGGAATGTCTGACTCCCTAACTTTCAAATGATGATAGCCCGAACGAAGGTCTATTTTTGAAAAACATCTAGCACCCTGAAGCTGGTCAAAAAGATCATCAATCCTAGGAAGAGGATATTTGTTTTTAATTGTGACCTTATTCAACTGACGGTAATCTATGCACATACGAAGGGAACCGTCTTTCTTACGCACGAAAAGTATAGGTGCACCCCAAGGAGATACACTGGGGCGTATAAATCCCTTATCTAGGAGGTCTGCTAGCTGCTCTTTCAACTCTTTTAGCTCTGCGGGAGCCATTCTATATGGAGGAATAGAAATGGGACGGGTATCTGGCAACACATCAATACCAAACTCTATCTCCCTATCAGGGGGTATCCCTGGGAGATCTTCGGGAAAGGCTTCTGGAAATTCATTCACCACAGGGACAGACTGAAGGGGAGGATTTTCAACTTTAGAGTCCTTGACTCGAATAAGGTGATACAAGCAACCCTTAGAAATGAGTTTTTGGGCTCTGAGATAAGATATAAAGTGCCCTTTGGGTGCTAAAGAATGTCCCTCCCATTCTATCATTGGTTCATTCGGGAAAGAAAAGGTAACTCTACGGGTCCTACAATCCAATATGGCATAGAATGAATGGAGCCAATCCATCCCTAAGATAGCATCAAATGCAACCATGTCTAACTCTATAAGGTCTGCCACCATATCCCGACTACCAACAGTCACCACACAACCCCTATATTCCCTTCTAGCAACAACAGAATCCCCCACTAGGGTAGAAACAGAAAAGGGTTCAAAAATCACACTGGGCTCAAACCCGAAACCAACAGCCACATAAGGGGTCACATAGGATAAGGTAGATCCGGGATCAAGTAACACACAGACATCACGGGAAAAGATTTGTAACGTACCGGTAACAACATCTTGGGAAGCTTCTGCCTCCTGGCGGTTGGTCAAGGCATATAACCGGTTGCGACTGTTCCCGGCAGCTGATGTGGCGCCCTTCTGACATGGGGGTGGCACTGTGGAATTGCCCTGAAACTTCGCACCACCAGCACTCCTCCTAGCAGATGGACAGTCCCTCTGAAAGTGGCCTGACTGACCACATGAATAGCATACAAGTGTGCCCAACTGACATTTCCCCGGATGATTCCTACCACAATTTTCACATCGTGGGTAAGAGCGATGCTGCTGAGCCATACTACCCTGCGACTGAGTATCTGGTGCTCTAGATCCATAAGGAGTCTGAAAGCTCTGAGTCTGTCTGTCTGCAGGGGGTCTGGGCGCTAGGGCGCTGGCTGCTGATGGTGTATTATTCTAAAACCTCTTCTTCTTCGACCACCTATTTCCCCAGTTACCACTCTGCGGCTGACTCTGGTGCTGGTCTGCAGATTTGACTCTCTTGGCCTGTCTGTCCTTCTCTCTAGATTCAGCGATCTTTTTCTTCTTCTCTTCCACCTGCTGCATGTGGACTGTCAGTCTAGCAAAGTCTAACTCCCTATTCAACATTGCCCCCTGGCACTCAAGTACCAGGTTATCGGCAAGGCCGAATGCAAATTTCCTCATTCGGGCTCTCATATTGCTAGTCAATTCTAGTGCATAGCGGGCTAGTTGATTAAACTTCAAAGTGTACTCCTGTACACTTATACTGCCCTGCTTCAGATTCATGAACTCTTCTGCTTTGCCCTCCCTCAACTCCAGAGGAAAGAATCTGTCAAGGAAAGCTTCTACAAACTCACCCCAAACTGTAGGCTCAGCACTCTCACCTTTTGCATCTTCCCAGTCTGCATACCACTGATTTGCAACATCCTTAAGCTGATAAGTTGCCAATTCCACTCTTTCAATCTCATCTACATGTATTACCTTAAAGATCTTCTCCATTTCATCCACGAACTCCTGTGGATCTTCCTCCACCTTTGTACCAGTGAACTTAGGTGGATTTATCTTCATGAAATGCCCGACTCTAGTAGCCTCAGACATAACGGATGCAGACCCAACATCTTCCGATCGTTGAGCCTGGTTAGCTACCAGCTGTGTCAGCATATGGTTAGACCATCTGAACTCTGCATTTGAGATATCTCTCTGAGCAGTTGGGGGACGGTTGACATTAGTCTGCGGAGCCCGAGGTGGACTGGTTGGGACTGGAGGGACTCCCGGAGTAGGGACAGGTTCTGGCGTGGAAGCTCTATTACGGGTCCGCATCCCATGGGTGGGACGGACCTCATCTGTCTGAGCACTCTGATCGATGTTGCGACGGGGAGGCATAGTCGTGTTTCTGAAATACAAGAGATCATTGATTGGGGGACAGTTTAGACTCTGAAGCACGAACTAAATCACAAAGAAGGAAAACATTCCTAAACGCCTAGTAGCCTCCTGTTTATAAGTGTGGCGCACTACACACCCATAAATAGAACTCTACTCGATGCGATTTTGCAGACACCCTAGGACCATGAACCTGGCTCTGATACCAAGTTTATCACGACCCAAGCCTAGGCCCTAGCCGTGACGAGCATCCCGAACCATGAAGGCCCGGAACACCCATTCTTTATCTGGTTTTCATGCACAACATTCGTAATCATAATAAAATACGAAATTGAAACTGAGTACGGAAAACATGGTCAAGCTCTGCAACATTTCTGAATAATACTATCTGACATCAGTCTGCGAAATCTCTACTAAGAACATAAACATCTGTCTGAAAAGAAACTGGAGCAAGGCCCCCAGTAAACCAAAAACATAATAAATAAGATAATATCTGACATAATTAGGCCTTCCGAATAATAGAAGGCTCACCACTGTGAGATCAAGTCTGCAAATCCGAGAATGTCTACTGAGTAGCTGGACCCTTAGACTGTGCCTCAGAACCTGGAAGGAGGGGGGGTCAGCACAAAAGTACTGGCACGCGAAGCAATCCAAAAAAATAGTATAATGGAACATACATATATATATATATACATATTAAATGAAAGCAATTTTTCATCAAGACATCATGTATAAAACTGTTTCTGAAAAATACATGGGCACTTTCTGAAAATATGTAACCTGTCTGTTCATTTCAAATCATGATCTGTATTTTACTTCTGAGTTAGGTGGTATTCCCCTACAAGTCTGATATTCCACGAGCTGTATGGAATCCGCCATTGACTCGGCAGGGAAGCCCCCAACCCAAGTGTGCCGCAAGGGTTGGAGTGTCTGAGTCTGATACGCCACAGGACATTTAAGTCAGCGCATAATAGTATACCCGGGTCGGCAAACCACGGTTTTAGGCAATGAGTCGCTTGAACTCAAGCCCTCTTTGGGGAACCACCTAACATCTCTGTATGCCCATTTTTAACCTTTTCTGTACATGCAACATTCTAAATGTCTAAAATCATGAAAGTCTGAAATGTCTGTTAGTCTGAGTCTGATATGGCATTAGTCTGAGTTGGTATCGTCATACCAAGACTTGCAAGTCATGATTTTTCTGAGCCATAATGTATTAAGAAAGAGCTTTCATTCAAAACATAGTTTAGACCACCAAAACATGTAACTGATGTAAAGGATTTCATATTCCGAAACTTAAAGTTCAATTCATGCAGAAATTTCATCAAACACCTGGTGGTCAAATATCTTTAGCAAGTTCATGTATTCAAAATTGAAACACATTCATTCATATATGTATATAAACTGTCAAATCGCTTTGGAGATGGTCAAAAGACCAAAACAATGATGTTAAAACATCTTATACAAATATATATACATAATTTAAAACCCCATTCTAAAACATGATTTTTCTATGTCCATGAGAATTTAGGAAAAACCCCGCGTACCTTGTTCTCCACGAATTTTGGGTTTCTATCGAAGCCTACGTCGAGAGGATTCCAAATCTGTAATTTGTTTCATGAACCCGCGGTTGAATCTTGAGTTGCTTGGGTTTTAATGTTGAAACCCTAGGGAGAGTTCTTGAGCAATTTTGGGAAAAGTATGTGTATTATGGTGTTTGAGGGATTAAATCCCGTGTTGGTGGTATATATAGGGGTGGAGGATTACCAAAATACCCCTAAGGAACAATTAAGGTCAAATTTGTCCCTCAGTTGACAGTTTGGTAGACTGGAGTAAATTGATTATAACTTTTTACTCATATACTGAAATTGGATAAAACCAACTGCAATTGAAAGAGGACTCGAAGATATTTTGTTTGATATATTATAGCTCACACATTTTATTATATACAGGGAGTTATGATCGTTTGAAATTGACCCTGAAATGCTGAAAACTGGGCAATAGTCTATGCGTTTTGCTACTATTTTTAAATCCAAACGCAGCCTTATGCATTCCGAAAAATTCCGAAACTTATCCGAGATGTACTATGAGATTTCCCGATCATAACGCAACTTGAAAATATAAAAGCGGATGTCGGGAAGGTTGAAAAGTTGTATCCCGAAGGTTGCCAGCTAAGAATGAGTCTAAGTCATTTCAACACTTAGGAAAAATTTAAAACTTAAGTCTAAAGCTCAGAAATTACAGTCTAATACATGCATGACTTTTACGGGGCGTTACAATGTTGGTGGGTTGCATCATTGTAGTACGATTGAATCTAGATCTCTGTTACAAAATAAAGGTGATCCCAGAGCTTTTATGGTTCCTTGTACCATTGGGACATCTAGATTTGTAAGAGCTCTGTGTAACTTGGGTGTCAGCATTAACTTGATATCTCTAGCAGTGTTCAAACAGTTAGGCTTAAGACCTCCCAGACCTATATCCATGTGGTTATTGATGGCAAATCATACTGTGAAAAAGCCAATAAGCATATCTTATAATGTCTTGGTTAAGGTTAACCTCCGTGACACAGCCTTATCATGAAGGCTTACCGTTTCGAGGTCCCAAAATAACCCCGAACCCCTTTTGAAAAATCCAAAACTTTCCCAAAACACCCTTTTAACACCCCTAAACATAATTCAAGTTACACACAAATTAGGGTCAAAAATAAAATGATCAAAGTTTTATAGGGCCTCATGTTATCCCTCTTTAGGATCATTCATCCCCAAATAATGAGTTAGGATACTTTTAGCATGAGAATAGCAAGAATACACCAGAATCAAATCAAAAAAATGAAAAAGTGACAAGCAAAAAATAAACTCATACCTTAAGCACTTTCATCCAACCCGAGAAACAAGAATGGGTATTTGGCCTTCATATATTCCTTAGCTTCTCATGTAGCCTTCTCTACCTTTTGATTTCTCTAAAACAAACCTTCATCGAGGCTATATCCTTGGTCGTCAATCTATGAAGCTGCCTATCTAGTGTTTCAACTAAGACTTTCTCATATGAAAAAGAGCTCGTAACACTAACATCCTCAATAGGCACTATCAAAGAATTATCACCCACACACTTTTTCAGCATGGACACATAAAAAACAAGATGAATCAAAACTAAGCTTGCAGGAAAATCTAACTTATACGCTATATTCCAAATCCTCCTCAAAATCTAATATGGATTAATGTAATGGGGAATGAGATTCCCCTTCATCCCAAACCTCATGACTCCTTTTATAGGAGACACCTTTAAGAATACCCAATCATTTACTTCAAACTCCAACTCCCTTCATATCACGTTTGCATAAGACTTTTGGCGACTTTGAGCAGCCTTAAGACTTTATTTAATTACCTTCACCTTCTCCATGGCTTAGTGAACCAAGTCAGGACCAAACAACCTAGTCTCTCAAACCTCAAACTATCCAATAGAAGGCCTTCACCTCCTACCATAAAGAGACTCAAAAAGAGTCATCTGAATACTATAATGGTACTATTGTTGTACACAAACTCAATAAGAGGAAAATGATCAACCCAACTACCTTTAAAATTGATCACATAGGCCCCTATCATATCCTTCAAAGTCAGAATAGTCCGCTTCACTTGTCCATCCATTTGAGGGTGGAAAGCGGTGCTAAGATTCACCAGAGTACCCAAGCCTTTCTAAAATGAACGTAAAAAATAAGAAAAAATTGTGTACCTCGGTCTGAAATAAGGGACACTAGGAACCATGCAACTTTGCAATCTTTTGAATAAACAACTTAGCATAATCCTCTCCTGAGTAGTTGGTGCTCATAGGAAAAAAGTGAGCAGACTTAGTCATTTTATCCTCAATGACCCAAATAGAATAATACTAATTTCGAGACCGCGAAACAACAGTAATGAAATCCATAGTGATCATCTTCCACTTCCACATTGGCAACTCTATCCCTTGATTAATGCCACTAGGCCTCAAATACTCAACATTGACTTGCTGACAAATAATACATTTAGCCACAAAATTTTCTATATAAAGGGCAGCCCCGTGCACAAAAGCTACCGCTATGCGCGGTGTCCAGGAAATGGCCCCACATCAAGGGTGTATCGTACACAGCCTTACCTTGCATTTCTGCCAGAGGAAGTTTTCAAGGCTTGAACTCATGACCTCCTAGTCACATGGCATCTAAATTCGTTATATCTCTATTCATATTATTCCACCAGTAGATTTATTTCAAGTCATGATACATCTTAGTTGAACCTAGATGAACTGTATATCTAGACTCATGAGTCTCAATTAAAATCCTTTCCCACAGCCCATCGACATCAGTAACACACAACCTACCTTGATACCTCAGGATGCCATGTCCCCCAATCTTGAATGTCATAACATTTTGCTGACCCACATCATCCTTAATTTTCAAAAGTATGAAGCAATAGCAGACGAATATGAATTTCCCTAATTCTTCTTCTTAGTCCACTGTCTACCATATCTCTCACTATTCTATTGGCCTGCACCTTGCTCTTGATATCTAAATTTCTTATACTATCTCTCTCCCATCTCTGCCTATTTTTTTTTTACCTCCTCCACCTGTTGCATATAAAACACCATCCTGGAGATATCCATGTCATTATTCAACATAGCAGTCTTACATTCTATCCTTAAATTGCGAGACAACCAAGAAGCAAACTACCTTATTTTGGATCTAATGTTAGCCAATAACTCTGGAGCATAACGGGACAACTGCTGAAATTGTAGGGCATACTCCTTCACACTTATCTTTCCTTGCGTTAAGTTCAAAAAATATTTAGCCTTAGCTTCCATAAACTCCTGAGGAAAGAAGTGATCAAGAAAGGACCTTGAAAAGTTATCCCACACAGCCTACTTAGCACCATTAGCCCTCGTATCTTCTCACTCCCTATACCACTGATAAACTACATCATTTAACTTATATGCAGTAAACTCTACACCCTGAGAATTAGTAGCTTACATCAGCCTAAAAATATTCTCCATCTCATCAATGAACCCCTGAGGATCCTCCTCAGTCTTAGAGCCAACAAAGGTTGGGGTATTCAACCTTACAAACTGGCCAACCTAAGTAACCTCTTATGAATGAGCAACGGAACCAAAATGATCAAAATGATGAGACTATGATTCCACCAACTGGGTAAGTATATGAAAGACTGATAGAACTCTACATTAAAGATATCTCCCTGAGGTGGTTGGGCATGAGTATCACCAGCTCGAAAAGCCCGAGAAGGACTAGTAGGGATAGGTGGAACTTTACATGGAGCAGTACAATTGGGAGCAGGGACCCTAGACTAAGTATGCACTCCATAAATAGGGAAAGTTTCCTCCACATTGTCCTCAGGTAGGACAGAAGGTCCAATGGAGTTTCTATGAATATCAGATCTTCAGAGAGACATGATCTAAAATGCGAGGAAGCTAGGAGTTAAAGAAGTTTTATAACACTAGACTTGATAGCCTGAAATAGAACACAAGAAAAGAAAACATTGCTAAATGCTTTGTAACATCCCCTATAAGTGTGTTGTGCTACACACCCATAAAAGGGACTCTACCCAACATGGCTTTGTGGACACCCAACGATCCTGAACCCATCTCTGATATCAAGCTTGTCATGATCCAAACTAGGGCCTGGCAGTGAGGGTATATCAAGCACACCATAGACCAGAGACCACCCCTTTTTCCTAACCTTAAGAGCACAATAATGACAATAAAGTAGAAGCTGATGATCTAGCTTTCTGTTAGCACATTTAAGGATTTTAACTCAAAATAACTGTAAGTACTTAAGTAACTGTCGTTGTTTTTTATGATATTTAATGTGATTTTGTAGGAAAGTCAAGATGCATGAAAATATATGAAAGTTGTGTCAAGGAGGATAATTTTTGGTGAAAATAATTGAGTTTTGAAGAATTCACACTTGGAAGCAATTCTGACGACTTGTGTGATAACTTATAATATTTGTGATAAGTCGTCACACATGTCATCACACTGAGGTAGAACACAAGAAATTGGAAGCATGTCTAACGACATGTGTGATAATTTATCAAAAATCTAATAAGTTATCATAGAAGTTGTCATATTGAAGCAGAAGTTCTGACGGCATGCCTGATAACTTATCATATTTATGATAAGTTATCACAAATGTTGTCACCTAAAAGGAAAATTCTGAAATTTTTATTTCGAAATTTTCTTAAGTTATGGGTATAATAGAAGCTTTTAGGGTTCATTCAAGGGGCCGGAATATCTTGAACTTATTCCATAGACCATTTTACTTCTTTTTGGGCCCTAAGCTTGTAATTCAATTTTCAATCCTTTGATTTAGTTGTGGGAAATTCTTATTGTACTTGGAGGCGAATCAACTTTGGATTTCATCTTTTGTAAGTTTAATTACTTTAAATTATGAATTCAATCATTGTTATCTCTTTCTATCTTATAAGCAACTAAAACCCGCAACTAGGATTGTAGGATCTATGACTCTTCTTTCACTGATTTAGTAGTTGGTTAGGGTTTGAGTGATTATGGGAACATCTTGATAATTCTTTTGTATTAGTTATTTTTTATTGGTTGCAAACAATAGACTTTGCTTACTGTTGATTTGCTTGAGATAAAAAATCAACCCTAGTAAGAAATGAATTATCAACGAGGATTTGGGAAGGTTAAGTTCTAATCTAATGATTAATGTTGTAACAAGATTGATCAACTTGAGATAAAATCAGCATGAATAGAATGACTTCTTAAGTTTGAGAGAATTAGGGAGTCCAACATCTAGGTAGGTTGAGAAACACTTAGATGGACTGTCGAAACTGGTAATCTGGTGTTTCCCATAAGTCATGAGAACCCAATGCCGTAGATATTATTTAATGGGGATTGGTAATCATAGTGATCACAACCCTAGTTTATTCTTTATTATTTATTTGAACTATTGAAATTTTGGCTTTGAGTTTTGAAGCTAGTTACAACTTTAACATTTGTTTTTTCATTGAAAACCCCCATTTTATCTTTTCGTATCATTTATTTGAATTTAACTTGTAGCTTTAGTTTCAAATTAGTTTAATCGTCACTCACATTGTTCCCTGTGGATTCGACCTCGACTCGAAAGTTGGGTAAATATATTAACGACTATCGTCTTTCACTAAATTGATGTGTAAGTTGAGTGTTATCAAAATGGCATCGTTGTCGGGGAACAATTTGGCGTATTGAGTTGGTTTGGAATTTTAGCCTACTTGCTTGAATTCAAACTTGTAAATAGTTGTTTTTAGTTTACTTTTATTTCTTGTGTTAGGTAGATTTTTATTTTAGTTTACTTACTACTATGGCATCATAGAATGAACATGATCTTGGTGGTTGAAAATCTTATCTTGATGATCCATGTCCATATTGTGATGGACCTTACTATTGGCAAGACTGTAGATATGCTCCCTGGAGAGAGATGTGTGCACCATCTCCATCCTATCGGGAGTATGATTGTTCTGTATGTGGTGGTCAAGATGGACATTGGAGTGATTTCCCAAATGCCCCCTCCCTCCATTGTGCTAACCCAAATAGGTCTTTTGGTCAAGAAAAAAAAGAAGGAAGCACCGAAAAGAGTGGCATTGAAGCTATGCTTCAACTAATGTTGGATCGTATGGACACAACGAATGATATTATATGTGATATACTTCAAGACATTAGGGAATTTAACAACGAAAGAGAAAGTATAGGGGAGATGGATATCAAGGTTAATCATTTAAAGCACTCTTCTACATTATGTTTAGATTATATCTTCTTTATGTAATTATTTAGACTAATTAAAGAGTGTGAATATGAGGAGTAAGAATCCTATACTGATGATGAGCTTGATATTGATCAAAATTTGGAGATTTCCCAACCAACTGAACCAACCATAAGGGATGATGCCAAGATTGGGGAAATGGTGCTAGAGGCAAAAGAAGAAATCAAGCACAATCCTTGTGAAGACTCTAGTCCATTTTGGGGTAAAGATACTAATAGGGATGTTATTCTGAAAGTAAGAGTCAGTCCTCATTCGAACCACTTTTCAACATTATACCTGGTGGATGTGATGAAAGTCGAATCACCCAAGCATATGATGAATTTTGAAAATGAGGAAGAAAATTCTTACATTTTGGAGTTTATCTTTCCAAAAGGGTATACCACAACCCCAATCATAAAAGCCAAGAAGCCTAAAGATCTATGACCATTTAGTGGCTTTTTAAGATCCTCACCGCTTCCCAATGAGCCAACACAAAAGTTTGATGCAAAATTGGGCAAGTGGTTCAAGTCTTCAAAGTGGTGTGATAGAACATTCCTTATCATACCCTCACCTTTGCCCAACGGACCTAAAAGAAGTAAAGATCAAAAGATGGGCCGACAATTCAAATTGTCTAAGTGGAGGGATAAAGGATGACTGAATAATGTCGTGCTATGACACTAAATTAGGCGCTTCTTGGGAGGCAACCCAAGGTATTTTGTTGTTTGTATTCGTATTATGTGATTGACATCAAATCTTCACACCTGTGGTACCACAGGTATGTTTCTAACTCTCTTGTGTTGGTTTGATGCATTGGGAATAATGCATGGTTATAAGTTGAGGGTGGGACTACTTGTGGGTGTTGATGTCCTCTTGGGAATTTTATTGTCGTGCCTCTTTTCCCCGGAGTCCTGTTTCTAGTAAAGCCGGCATGTTTAGGTGTATGGTGTTTGTTTTATGATGTGTTGTGGTTAACTTGGAGAAAATAAGTATCTGCGACAGTTGACATACTTGGTTGATTTTAGGGAATAGTAAATACCTCTCCAATTGTCTATTTTGTAACTGTGTGATGTGCATCTATATGCGACTACTATGAATCTTTTTATGGCATTGGTATTAAGGACATAATAATCATTGCTAAAAATTGCATGAACCGTATAGGTAGTAGCTTGTGATGTACATTTATGCCATGTGTTTATGAGATCTTACTTAGTTCCCTTTGTATATTAACTTCAGAACTTACCCGGCTAGTCTTACCTAAGCTGAAGGACAGGGGTTAGGAAAGGATCATAGGCCGTTTTGATATTAGTCCACTTTTAGCCTAAATGACCTTCCCTGTATGCATAATATCCCTTGATCCTTATTTTGAGCTTGAATAACCTATTTCTTTTTATGATACCTATCACCATCCCATTTATATCATAATGAACCTGTTTTGGTCCTGGTCCTTCTTAGATACTGTGCACCTTAACTTAGACAAATGGCCTAAGTTGAGGGTGGCTATCATAGGGGTGCGTGATGTAAAATGAGTATGAAGAAAGGTAGAATAAAAGAAAAGGATAAAAAACTAGGTGCGGTGGAAAAGAACAAGAAAAGAAAAGTTGTGAAAAAAAATGATTGTAGAAAAGACCGCACCCATCCTGAATATGTGTGATCAAGAAAAAGAAAAGAGAAAAATAGAAAAAGGTTAATAAGTGAGACCCCAGAAGCTAGTGTAGTGTCAAGGAGGATTAGTCACTTTAAATATCATCGAGTATCATACCACCCCCTAGGCTACATTACAAGCTAAAGAGAAGACCTATAGTGATCCTAGCTGGCCTGTTTGAAAATCTTGATAATGAAAATAAAGGCAAGACTATGGTATTTGGCATACATTGAGTGGAACTTCTTTCTGAGAGTGTCTCTTGACCATCCCCTCATTGACATACTTGATTTTATATATGAGTGAAGAGGGACTTCTTTATTGTAAGGGCACATTGGTGGCATTTCTAGCTACTTACATGTTTGGATAGTGTAACTTGTATATAGGCATGATTATTGTTGCTAAGTTGATGCCATATCTTGATTCCCTTATGTCACATTATTGATCTTTATTGATATACACAGTTGGGTTTAAAGTGATTGAAAATATAGAGGGTAATGTGTTTTGAGCTAAACTTAATAATCAGTTGTCATAGATATCTTATGTGTCTCTTGGTTAAGCATCGTAGTATGGTGTTATGTAGTTACTTGAGGACAACCAATTGTTTTAAGTTAAGGGTGTTGATGTGCTAGCTTTCTGTTAGCACATTTAAGGCTTTTAACTCAGAACAATTGTAAGTTCTTAAGTAACTGTCGTTGTTTTTGATGATATTTCATGTGATTTTGTAGGAAAGTCAAGATGAATGGAAATAAATGAAAGTTGTGTCAAGGAGGATGTTTTTTTGTGAAATAATTGAGTTTTGAATAATTCACCCTTGGATGCAATTCTGAAGACTAGTGTGATAACTTATCAGATTTGTGATAAGTCGCACACATGTCGTCACACTGAGGTAGAACACAAGAAATTGAAAGCATCTCTGATGACATGCCTGATAACTTATCTGATTTGTGATAAGTTATCACACATATCGTCACCTAAAAGGAAAATTCTGATATTTTTATTTCAATTTTTTCTTAAGTTATGGGTATAAATAGAAGCTTTTAGGGTTCAATCATGGGGGCAGAGCTTCTTGAACTTATTCCATAGACCAGTTAACTTCTTTTTAGGCTCTGAGCTTGTAATTCAATTTTCAATCCTTTGATTTAGTTGTGGGAAATTCTTATTGTACTTGGAGGAGAATCAACTTTGGATTTCATCTTTTGTAAGTTTAATTGCTTTAAATTATGAATTCAGTCATTGTTATCTCTTTCTATCTTATGAGCAACTAAAACCCACAACTAGGGTTGTGGGATCTATGACTATTCTTTCGTTGATTTAGTAGTTGGTTAGGGTTCGAGTGATTATGGGAACATCTTGATAATTATTTTGTATTAGTTATTTTCTGTTGGTTGCAAACAATAGGCTTTGCTTACTGTTGATTTGGTTGAGATAAGAAATCAACCCTAGTAAGAAGTGAATTATCAACGAGGATTTGGGAAGGTTAAGTTCTAATCTAATGATTAAGGTTGTAACAAGATTCATCAACTTGAGATAAAATCAGTAAGAATAGAACGACTTCTTAAGTTCGAGACAATTAGGGAGATCAAAATCTAAGTAGGTTGAGAAACACTTAGATGGAATGTCGAAACTAATAATCTGGTGTTTTCCGCAAGTCATAAGAACCCAATGCCACAACTATTATTTAATGGGGATTAGTAATCATAGTGATCACAACCCTCGTTTATTCTTTATCATTGATTTGAACTATTGAAATTTTGGTTGTTAGTTCTGAAACAAGTTACAACTTTAACATCTGTTTGATCATTGAAAATCCTCATTTTATCTTTTTGTATCATTTGTTTGATTTTAACTTGTAGCTTTAGTTTTAAATTAGTTTAATCACCACTCACATCGTTCCCTGTGAATTCAACCCCGACTCTAAAGTTGGGTAAATATATTGATGACGACCGCCTTGCACTAAATTGATATGTAAGTTGAGCGTTATCACAAGCCAATCAAGATAGTAATAAAATATGAATAGGTAACTTAAATGAAAACTAAGAGTAAAAATAACAACCAACCCACACTTATCTACAATAGCCTATAAAACCAGAATAGAAACTACGTCCGGGACATGCCCAGACTATGACCAAAGAAAAGAATCCAACAATACTAGGTCAATAAAAAAGAATAATTAAATGACAATGCCTTCCAAAGGATGGAGGTTCACTACTTTACAGCAACCCCACAAACGTTCTCAACCACCTAATGCTGCATAGGACCAACAGAAAAGTCTTTGGACCCTATATCATAAGACGATGTAGCATCCTCAGACGGTCAATGGGATAAGGACTAGCATGTAACTCAAGGAAAGTGATAAAATAATGCAATGTCCAAAATCAGTCAAAACCATATGCACACACTCATCTATAAAAATATAGGATGCCGGAATAGGGTAAAGGGTAATGAACATAAGAGTTTAAAGATTTAACCTGAACTGTGTAGCTCGCTCTGTACTAAAGGGACCCATGGGCTATATAGGCCAAGCTCTCCCTACTGAAAGGGCCCTAGTGTGTGTTAGTCACACACAATTATATAGACCCCAACGCCGGTAAACGTAGTTTCCCAGTGATGCACAAAACAAATACAACCAAATGTATAAAAATTATCATATCTTGAATTTTTGTGATAAAGACGAAAATATGGAGATTCAAGATTTAAGAATTTAGATGGTAGTCTATTAATTAAGTAAATAGCTGTAGACAAACCTTCCACCCAATACTTAGATGGAACAGAGGACTCAATCAATAAAGTACGAGTGACATCTAAAAGATGATGATTTTTACGTTCAGCAACCCCATTTTGTTGTGGTGTATTTGGACAAGAGCATTGTGAGACAATTCCTTTTTCAAGAAAAAAAATTTTGAACTCATAAGACATATATTCTCTACCAGAATCAGATCTTAATAATTTGATGCAACGAGAAAATTGAGTCTCACTATAGGCCAAAAATGTCTAGAATATAGAAATACCTCAGATTTGGAACGAAGAAAATATACCCACGTAAATCGATTATAATCATCTATAAATATCACAAAGTACTTGAAATGAGCATGAGAAATAATTGGTGAAATACCCCAAACATCACTATGAATGACATCAAAACACTTTGTAGCACGACTAACAAATTAGGAAAAGAAAGAATTTTACTCTTGCCTAATTTACAAGTAGAACAATCTAAGGAAGCAGTGGAAAATTGATTTTTATTTCCCAATAAACCCAAATTTGATAAATGAGATAACACAATAGAATTTGGATGACCATAGCGCTTATGCCATACCTCAGTCTTACTAGGTATAGAAGTACAAACAAATGATAGAACAGGAGGAATGGAAAAGTGTATAGGAAACAGTCGTCCAACTTTAGGCCCCTTCGCAATTATCATCCCCGACACCTAATCCTGCACAAGACAACCATAACAAGAAAAATTCACATCACAATTGTTATCTACCAATTGTCCAACTGAAATAAGACTAGTGGAGAGCTTTGGTGACACAAAAACATTGTTGAAAGTTTTAGTAATATCCCCAACCTTGGTAATAGGTAAATTACTGCCATTGGCAACTTGAATTTGTGATGGACGATAATACTTACGAATATTTTTTAGCATACTAGATGAGTTGGTCATATGATTGGAAGCTCCAGAATCAACAAGCCAAAAATTAGATGCAAGATCATTACCTTGTAGCCCTAGAGCTGAAAAAGCTGACATGATCATTTGTCTTACCATTTCAAGAGTAAGAACTTGTCCCGAAGATGAGTTCTCAGTAGTGAAACCATTTTTCCCAGCTTGAAAAGCATTAACCTTATGGTTTTGAGGGCATGTGATACACTCTATGATAATGTGTCCTTGTTGTTTACAATAATTATAAAACTTCCTGCCACAATTGCTAGCAATATGACCATATCCCTTGCAACTGTAGCATTGAGTTTGTTATATCCCTACCATTTCCTTTACCTTAGGCAGAAAATGCAACAACAATATCATCAACTTGCTTGAAAGTATTTTTTGTGACAAAACACTGCTTTTCACAAAGTAATTCCCTAAAACAAATATCCAAGGAGGGAGACGGGTCACAATTCATCAAGTGGGAGTGAACACTCTCAAACTCTGAGCGTAACTTCATCAAAAATTGATCCCGCTTGCTTTACTCATGAACTTGTTGAATTGATTTGGAAGGTATTTTGGCATAAACAATATCTATAAATTCAGCCCATAAGTTCTGAAATCCAGAAAAATAATCCTGAACAGAAAGACTTCTTTGAGAGTAATTAGCAATTTCATAGTCTAAGTGAAAGCGGCAGGCACTATTATCTTGGTTGTAAACCCTTTGTAAATAATCCCATATGTCTTTATCTATCTTGTAAGGCCTGAGATTAAGAAAAATAAGAGGGTCAATTGACCCTAAAAGCCATGTCATCACCCGAGCATCTTTTATCTTCCATTCACCTAATTTTGTAGGATCGATAGGAGTAGGATCGACTCTATCTATATGGCCCCATAGTTCTTTTCCAGTGACAAATAACTGAAATTAAAACTCCCATGATGAAAAATTCTTTTCAGTGAAATGAACACTGGATGATTCAAACAGATATAAAGTCATATTTATGAAAACTAGAAACACTGACTCAAAAAGAATAACCAAAATGACCAAGATCAAACTCCATAATGTTAATTGCCGAGGAACAATCAACAAAAAATCAAAATTTTCCAAAAATAATGAAAGGAACCCACAAATGAACTCTATGAAACAAGACAGCCAAGAGAAGACTCTGATACCATGCCAATTTTCTGTTAAATGCCTCTCAATATTGAGAGTCTTGCCATTACATAGAAAATATTCAATGATTACATCCCTAAAGATTTGTCTTTTTATCCCTAAAGATCAGTTTTTCTATCCCTCTAAATCCGTTATTTTATCCCACTAAATCTGCTCTACTAAAACCATTATTATTCTCTTTAACTACTAAATCAAATCTATGTAATTATTCTAATATACAACAATATATGGTTACATTAATATATACAATATTTACATTATGCTAACAATTTTCGGCTTCTCTTCTGGTATAGCTCCAGTATCTTTTCGATCTGACCCGGTTCTACACCAGTAACCAATGGACTGGTGCATACCAAGCTAAAATACTGGTATTTCGATTCTGGTAATACCGGTTCTGGCGACAAATTTGGTAAGGAAGTTCTGGTATTCATTTCGATTCTGGTCAAACCGATCAACAGTACCGGTTCCGGTCCATTGCCAGCCTTAGTCACTGTGTATCTTTCTGGTGACTATTTTCTCATATTTGATTTTGTAGCATCGTGCATCTATTTGGTGACTGCTTTCTTATATCAACTTTAGGTAGCACCATCCATGTAATACCTCGAACTTTCTGTAAAGTCTAATTTAGTCTCCAAAAGATTTAGGGATGACTTCCTAAGTGAGTAATGTTTAAATCAGATAGAATTTCTCCAATTTTGACTTTTTATCATGTGGAAAATTGAATTAGCTTTTCAACGATACCAATTTTGCGAAAATTCGATATCGGGGTAAAAAGTTATAGACATTTTACAGAAAGTAGTCTGAACTACCCAGGTACGATGGACCGTCGAGCTAGCGAAGGACCATCGCCCAGACTGTCGCAGCTGAGGCAGTGA
The DNA here is from genome assembly GCA_030864215.1 of Capsicum pubescens. NCBI lineage: Eukaryota > Viridiplantae > Streptophyta > Magnoliopsida > Solanales > Solanaceae > Capsicum > Capsicum pubescens. The sequence continues at coordinate 149,840,980 of CM061543.1, read as the reverse complement.
GTCCAATCTCTGGCTAAGTGTGACGGAGAGGTCCGACGGACCATCGAGCTAGCGATTGACCGTCTCCTGAGCCATCGCAGACGAGACAGTGAACCCCTATTCTGGTCTAGGTGCGACGGTCACTCCGACGGACTGTCGACCCAGCGACGGACCATCGCACCAACCGCTGTAGATTCCGGTCAGTAATTTCAAGTCATTTTTAAAAAGATTTTTTGGTTCTTTTCCACCTTTTTAACACCTATTTAAATCAGATCAAGGCTTATAACTCTATATTTATCTATAATATCAAAAGCTAGGGTTTCTTTCAAAACCAAAAACCTAAGAACAAGATCAAAACCCTTCTTCAAAAAAACTCAAGAAACCAAGAATCTCTCCAAGAACCTTCAAGAATGAGTCTCCTAAGGTATGTTAGATGTTGATTCTTGGGTTCCTTCCACCCAAGAAGTCTAAGAATCCTTTTTAAAATTACAAAGTTTATGTATTTATGAGATTTCGTGATTTATGTGTATTGAAGTTCATGATTATGTGTTTTTGAGTTTTAATTCATGATTTAGACTACAGGTATTAAGAATTGATTCTAGCATGTGATTAATTGTGTGATGTTCATAATAAACCCTCTTCAAGTTGCATGTTGGTTGATGAAATCATGATACTTAAGTGTAGTATTTTTTGTATAACCAAAGCATGCTCCCCATATGTTTGATAAAATACTTGTGTGAAGGAAATAGGGTCATTATAGCATGTTGACAGGAAATCCCCAAATTGTGTATGAATTCATGTATGCCAGGTGTTTGTTGAAATGCCATAGTGAGTGAATTATGATATGCTGCATGCATTCTTATTCTTGTGCATTCCTTATTGAATGAATTATGAGAAACTAGTATGCATCCCTATACCTTTACACATTTTAAGATTCCTAAGTGCTTGAAGAAATGCTTTAGTGATTGTAATGGTGAATGAAAGTCAATTGTCATGGTTATTCATGAATGGTTATGTTTAACTTTTATGTTATCGAATCCTGGGGGTATTTATACCCGAAAAATTAGCTGCAAATCTAGAGCCAGTTTCAAGATACTATAAATCAAGCCATGATCAGTAGAATTCCGACAGTTACAAAATGCAAGAAAATTCAGTAATCTCAGTATTAGTGCAATTCAGTCTCAGTATCAGTCTGATCCAACTATGTATTCTATTATGGTTTAATAGTATTCAGTAGTATTCAGTATTCAGTGAAACTCAGTAAGCTAACAAAAATTTAGTAGCATTCAGTTAGATAGTAGAACCCAAGCAGCATTCCGTCAGATAACGGAACCAAGCAAACTCAGTCAAATCGGTCAAGTAATATAGTCAATAATAGATTCAGCTCCGTCTAAGTTCAGTTAAGAATCAGTTCAGAGTCTTAGAATATGAGTAGGACTAGGAATAACATATATAACCCTACTTGGAAAAGGATTATAACGTAGTGACCTATTTGGAAAAGGATTAGAATGTAGCATCTATAAATAGGATCTCAATGTAATAATATAGACACAACAATTCAATAGTATTCTTCTCTTATATTTCTCACACATACCATTTAGATTCTGTTCTCGGGAAGTATAAGTACAGTGTATTTTGAAACCAGCTGTGAGATCTACTTAGCATTGCTAAACTAGAGGAAAGCCAAAAAAGTGGTAGGATACAACAAGTAGTCATATTGAACTACGCAGTAGAGTGAGACCATGACAAAGAAGAAAAGGAGCAAGTGTACAAAAAGTTCAGAATGAAGAGCAAGGATGACTTAGCCCTGAAGATTTTTCGAGGAATAACATCAAGAATTTTGTGAAATATATTGTCAGGTAACCAGCATAGGGAAAGAACCTGTCGTAGGTTAGCAGAAACTCGAGGGAAATGGAAAAGTATTTCAGAATGAGATCCACTTGTGCACCAGTTCCATTTAGAAGATATAACCTCACATGGGGAATTACAATGATCAACACTCCCAATACAGTTTAAGTGCATAGCAATGAATTGAAGATGATAGCGAGGTTCACGGGCAGATGTATGGATACAGCACTTAGAGACATACCAAACTTAAGGACAAACTTGAAATCAACCTTTTTAATAATATATATATATATATATATATATATATATATACACATGCATACAATATAAGTGTCAATAGAAATGTGGAATATGAGAATGCATTCAGGTAAGATTGTAATAACCCAAAAGAAAATAAGGAAAAGTACCTGGTAAAGTACAGAAAAAAAGGGTCATGGATATTTCAATGCCTAAAACTGCCCTGGTGGGATTGTAATAACCCAAAAGAAAATAAGGAAAAGGAGAATGAAGGGAAAAGAGGAAAAAAACAAAAGGAGAAAGAAAAATAAAGAGGGCTACTATGATGGTGTTGGACAACACTAACGGAAAGGGATTTAACGCAAAGCAACACTAACAGTCATCGTAAATTGAAGCACAAGGACTGTCAGACTGAGTTTTATTTTCCAAATATTTTTCACTAAAGCTCTTTACCATCTGAGAAATAAAGGAGGAAAATATTATTGAAAATGCATTCTACATTATTATACTAAGCCCTATCTATAGTCACGACATCAAAAATCTTTTACCACGTAGGACACTGTATACGATCCTATTCTTATTTTATCAATAGATATGTAAGATAGTCATATACCACATTATGAAGCTTAGAGAGATTGTGAAGTTTGAACTTTCTACAAAGTAACTCGGGAGTTGGTAACAGGATGTAGGTGACCTTAGAGGGTTTAGTTAGTAAAGTCCATTTGACTTGCACCTGATACCAATGATCCATCTCGTAATGTTGTCATGTATGACAACACAATTTATTGAGAAAGGATACTGAACAATTCAATGATTGAGAAAAGTAACCATTGAAAGGACCATTAAGAATATACATCAAAAAGGCGATTAGAATAATTTGGCCTACTCGAGTTTCCATGGTTTGTGAACCACTGGCCAATATAGCAGTAGGAAGAGACCGAGCATAGGAAATACAAGAGAAAAAAGAATTACAACCAGATCTGATACCCCTGAGTCGATGATCCGAGATCCAAAGTCAAAAGAACGTAAAACATAAGCTACAGGGTTACCAGTTTGAACAACATATGCAATTTGTAAGATTCTTGCTTATGTGCCTCTTCGTACTTGAGAAACTCATTATGATCGGACAAGAAAATCAACCAAACTCCTCAAATAAGCCAAACCCATCTTCTGATAATTGATACTTTCCATTCAGAATGGCAAAATGGGACTAATAACCATAAATTTTCAGTTAGAGTATCACAGCAAGGAAGTAGAAGAAGAGTATCACAGCAAGGAAGTAGAACCTAAATATCACGGGAAAATACTGTGTTGACCATAGAAATTTTGAAAAAGAACTGGAAAGGCATTCAGATCTGGAGGAAAAATCAAAAGCACAGAGAGGCAGTTTTGTAAGCCATCGCCAACTCCCAACAGCTGGAAACCAAGTAAAACTCGTCGGAAATCAAAAAGTGATTCATCAGGAAGTATGTTTGCTCATAAATACGAAGGTTCTCGCTAGAATTTTCAATACGGGCCGGCCCAATCTATCCGGGCTAGCCCACCAGGACTTTAGAATTTGATGGACAGGTCGGGCTGGCCCATCAACATGATAGGCCAAAAAATAGGAAGCCCAACCCATCACACTATGGGCTGCGGGCCCCCGCGGGTCAGCCTATTTTTTAAAATATATTATTTTTATAATCTTAGTTTAAATTTTAAATTGTTAATTACATAAATATGTATAATATAATATTACATGAAGTTACTACTTGTTAATCAAGTCTCAAATTTACAAAAAAAAAATTTAAATAATCTATGAAATGAAATAACTTTTGACACCAAATTCAAACTAAATAGAGATGTTGAAAAACAAATAAAATTGTTAATGAGTAATAATATAACTGTTGTTCTACAGAACACAGAGAAGAAGAAAACATTTAAAGATAAAAAAATATTCTTCTTGTTTATTCATCCAAATCTGAGAATATAAATAGACAAAAATACTTCATTCTACTTCTAACTATGAAACTAATAAAATCATATTCTAACTTCAACTAGGATACTAATAAATCTTATTCTATATCAACTTAGATAACTGAATTTCAGAAATAAAATTACTAAACCAAAAAGAAAAATAACAACAAATAACTCAATACTTCAATACTCCTCCTTAACATGTTTGCTGGTAACTCCAAGTTGTTCACGAAGAGTTTCTTTGGGAAGAGTTTTGGTAAATATATCAGCGAGCTTCAATCCCTCCTTGGTCTCAGCAATTTCATTGGAAATCTCAATACATTTCTTCACAAGGTTCTTCCTAATCACCTTGAGAGTGTTGTTCTTCTTTTTTCAAGCTTCAAATGCTAACATAGCATCTTGCTTCAAGAAAACTGCAAGGTCCTCATCTTCAGAAGCCTTGGCAAAAGTTGTAACAAAATTATTTGTACTGTGGAGGTATTCAGCCCTTGAATATTTAGTCCAGAATTCTTTTCCTGACATCTTTCCAGGAATAAAATTTAAATACGCTTGGCAGACTGTTGGTTTCTCAGCAAAAATCTGATGAATAACCTCTGAAAAACATTCAATCCCATCATCTACGTTATTCTGATCTTCATGAAATGTGACATCTGAATTGGAACCATTGTCATTGCCAGATTCTGGAGATTCAGATGTGGTCCGAGCTACAGTATGTGGATTATCCTTAGTTATAGCCTCGTTATTGTTTTGAAGCTTTTGAGGATTTTCTTGAGAAGTGATTTGTTCGATTTCAACGTCCATTGTAGCACAACAATTTTCAATTTTTCCAGAATAAAAAACAAAATCATCATCATTGTTCTTGGTGGTCATAATAACCTGCTCACATTGACTACTTCGACAAACTTGCTCATTAAAGGAAAACTTTTTTTTATCATTTCAACTGTAATCACTTCTTGGCCGCTAGAATCAGAAATAACATATTTTTTATCTTTGAACAGTAACATATAATCTCGTTCTAGCATTTGACCAACACTCAATAGATTTTGGTCAAGATCAGGTACCAATAAAACATCTTGAATAAATTTAGTACCTTTGGGAGCTTCAATTTCCACAGTTTCTTTACCAACAATCTCCAACCAATGTCCAGAAACCATGTGTTTTTATCATTCAATCTTGTTGCTGCCATCGCCGTAAACACAAACTCCTCTTGTTCTTCAACTTTCAAAACGTTGGCTTTTTGAATTTGTTGGCTGCTCTCATTCTTCACTCTGCAAAACTTTTCAATATGACCAAGCTTATTGCAATATCTACACTGGAGAGGTGGTTTCTTCCCTTTAAACCAACAATCATCCTCTTTATGATTGATTTTTTTGTAATACTTATATGGATGGAAGTTTTCTTCTTCTTGACTCCATTGCGAGAATCGCCTTGATTTTTTCTACTAGAATTAGTAGAAGTTTCTGGAATTTTACCTTCCTTTTGCAACTGCATCTTCCCTCTGAACTTGGCTTGAAGAGTAGTTTCAGTAGCTTCTTCTAGCCTCAAGGATCTTCTTTGCTCTTGAGCTTGAAGAGCATGTACAAGTTCTGAAGGTGACAGTTTTGTGAGATCCTTAGAATCTTCGAGTGAGGAGATCTTTGCTTCAAATCTTTCCGGCAAACTCACAAGAACCTTTTCCACGATTCTTGAATCTGTAAGCTCTTCTCCCATAAGTCTGATTTAATTTACAACCTTCATCAACTTATTGGAGAATTCTTCAATAGTTTTTGAATCATTCATTTTGAGAATTTCAAACTCTCTTCTTAGATTTATCACTTTTATTTGCCTAATCTTGTCACTTCCATGAAATTCTTCTTTTAACTCGTCCCAAGCCTCCTTTGTGGTCTCACTTGCCATAACTCTAGCGAAAATTACTTCCGAAAGTATTGATTGTATGCAAGAGAGAGCTTTAAAGTTTTTTGCAACCTCTTCTCTGTGATTCTTAATTTGCGCCATAGTTGGATTATTTGGCAAAGGATTTACCTCTCCTCCAACCTCTACCGCTTGCCACAGATCATATGTTCGCAGGTATGTTCTCATCTTGATAGCCCAAAGTGAATAATTCTCACCAGAAAAAATTGGGGGTGAAGGAATTGAAAAATTGTTGGAAGCCATAACAATATTGACTTTTACGCAAGGTTATTTTTGTGGGTCTTCTCTTTCACAGTTCCCTCAAGAAATTGGCTTTGACACCAATTGTTGTTCTACGGAATACAGAGAAGAAGAAAACGTTTGAGGATAAAAAAATTCTTCTTGTTTATTCATCCAAATCTGAGAATATAAATAGACAAAAATACTTCTATTCTATTTCTAACTAGGAAACTAATAAAATTCTATTCTAACTTCAACTAGGATACTAATAAATCTTATTCTATATCAACTTAGATAACTGAATTTCAGAAATAAAATTACTAAACTAAAAAGAAAAATAACAACAAATAACTCAATACTTCAACAATAACTAGATAAATAATAATAACCAATTTTTGTTTTAATTGATCACAATAAAACACAAAGAAATGTCAATATTTAGTCCGTTAAAAGTGAAAATAATCTCCTCAAAAAATAAAATAAAATCATGGCACTTTTGAGTTATAGCGTGTTCATCATCGTCACATTATTTTCATCAAACATATTTGATTCCTTAAAAAATTTAGTATTTTAATTATTTATATATTTTATAAACATATTTAATATTTAAATATCTATGATGGTCCAAATAGATTTTGAGTTTGGACTTTTTTTTTTAATTCTTAGTACTCTATTCTATTTTTTAGTCATTTTTTGTTTGACCCACAGGCCAGGCCAGTCCATATTGCTCAAGTCCCATGGCCAACGAACTTATACGGGCCGGGCTAAAAAACTCTGTTCTTAAATGGGCGGTAAAAATCGTAGCCCAACCTTATCAAATTACAGGTCGGGCTGGGTCGGGCCCATATTGACGGCTGAATTGATCAGAATACTCCATATTCCGTCCACCCAAAAGGATGAAAAACTCATTGCCGTAGCCCGTAAGATGGCCAGAAAGTCACACACGCTGTGACACTTGGTGGCACATGCATCGGAGATTCAGCGAAGCTGGGGGCGCGTGTGAAGGGAGCATGGAAGTTTCTGTGATGGCACGACCAGTCCAAATATGTTCACAGGATGGATATAGTCCTTGTGAAAGTGGTGGTTTATGCACAACACTTGCAGAAAGTGAGGACCTGTTAGACAAACTTCAGGTTGGCCGGAAAACTTGCTACTCAACCAAATTTCTCCTCCAGATGTCACTGATATTGCATAACGACTAATTTCTCACTGAAAGTCTGATACCAAGTGAGAAGTATAACCTGGAGAAAGATATGAAGAATTGTATATTTTTATTATTTCTCCAAGCTAAGCAAGTGGGTGTTTAAATATTACAACAACTATTCTAAACTAGGAAAGAAATCAAAGATGCATATTTTTTTAAAAAAAGGACAGGGTGGTGTCTGAGCCAGTTTGCGCGCACATCGACTAATTCCACAGAGTACTTGCTCCCTCGCACCAGCAAATATACTAGGTAACTCAGTCCTATGTTGCTCGGACTCTTCAAGAATGTCGATGGGTGCCTGTCGGATCCTCCAAAAATAATGTAATTTTGAAGGATCCGACACAGGTGCATCAAACATTTTTGGAGAGTCCGAGCAACTTAGACTCAGTCCAGTCATAAGCAGATAGGAGTAAACTTCTTAGTGTTTTTGCCTCCACTGGAATTTAAATCTGATATGGTTCTCAACCCACTCCATTACCAGTAAACCAAAGCTACATATTTACAAAAAACCAATATCTTCCTAATTGATTCTAATTAATATATACATATTTGATTAATATTCTTAACACTGCAGTTGTTTATTACCATACTAAAACAGACAATACATGTTGGCAGGGAGTACCATCTTGCGACATAGTTGACTAATGAAACAAAGAAACCATCTTGATTTACAGTCATGCATTATCCTTGCTAAGACTAAAAAAGTGAGAGCTAAGTCAGAAAAACTTTTCCACAACTTCTGTTGTCAGTTTGTCCATAATCAAGCATTCATATGAACATAATGCAAATGAAACTGGAAATAAAAGATCATGAAAGAAACTGAAGAACTACTTATATTTGCAACAAACAGATTACTTTGTTTAAATGGGGAATGGTCACAAACCTCGCCGAAGGCTCCTCTGCCAATAATTGTTAGAAGCTCAAAGTCATCCACGCAAATCTTGTGCCTCCTCAGTCTCATATACTCCGTCTCCTTTCGATCTAGATCCTTGATCAGATTCAATTGCTCCTCTTTGGGCACATCTGAAGATGCTAGCTTTTTCTCTAGAACCCAGCGCCTGGTTCAATCAAACCGTGTTAGCATGCAAAGGCGTATTAAGATCTATCTAAATAATAATTGGGGCATATGTAAAAGTCAGCAGTTCACTCCAATTAACAATCGAGAAAATACGCCGTTGAAGTTTAACATGCTACCCATGCAAATACAGATTGGTATTTGCAATGAAAACAACCAAAGGAAGAGGGAAAAGAAAACATACTTCCATCATAAAAGGGATCACGTTGGTGTGGGAATTGCCTTGAACTGCAATGCGATCCTTGTGTCCCGATGGCAACGAATAAACAGTTCAGGTATGAAGGTCAGATTTCGGGATGTATTATTTCATTCCACCATTTTTTTAATATTGGGAACTCAGCTTATGGTAATTTTGAGCAAGAATTCGACTTCAAATTGGGTAACTGTTCTAGACACCATCTTGAGATGATATCAAATGATTACCCATGTGTAACTGTACTAGACACTCTCTTAAGATGATATCCTAAGAAAAAACACAATGGAGAAATTATAATCTAAACGCTAGCTCCTAAAATACACTCGACATAGAGACACTTTTCTGGTGAGTTCTATCAACATTGGCCAAAATCTTGTAATGGTTCTTATCAAAATTTATACTTCTTATATGCATTAGAACATCTAACTTCTACATTGTGAAGAAACGAACCTCGGAGAAGCAAGCTCATGAGGTGAGAGATTGCTCAAAACTATCTTTGTTTCATGAGCCAGCTTCAGTCACAAGAAAAATGGAAAGTGAATTTTTCTTTTGGACACGACGCATGGTGCAAGGAAGTTTCACTTGGTTTGGTAGGGTACTTTCACATCTCTAAAAAGGGGGATTGGTATTAAAGATTAAAGGTGTCACATAAAGCCTTGTTTGGTAAATAGTTGTGGAGATTTTGGTTGGAGGTAAATGCTTTTCGGAGGGGGTGATGGTTGATAAATATGGGGCATTGGAAGGCGATTGGAGAACTATACATGTGACTGCCTTTTTGGTATGGTCTATGGAGAATTATCATGAACGAATGGAGCGATTTTGGAGTAAATATTTCATTCAAGGTAGGTGATTAGGAGGATGGGTTACTCTTGGTGACACAAGTGGAGTGGGGATAGTTTATTAAAAGATGATTTTTCAAGCTTACCCAGAACATCTAGCCAATGGGACTTGACGATACAACAAGTTAGGGGATCACGAGTTGGAGAGACTTTTTGGGATTTGAGATTTAGGAAGGAGTTCCGCGATTGGGAGGTGGCCGAGTTTCAAAGATTGTTGACCCTACTCCATAAGCAAGTTACAGAGATTTATAAACCTGATGCTTTATGGTGGGGTTTGGGGGAGAATGGTACGTTCTCCGTTAAGTCTTTTTACGAGAAACTTTTGGGTAGCAAAGAGGAAGTTTTCCCTTGTAATGCAATTTGGGTACCTAAGGTGCTGAGGAAGGTGTGCCTTAATCTTTGTGTCAATAGTTTAGAACTGATTTTGTAAAACTTCTCACCAGACTTATTGATCTGAAATCCTTTATTTCCTCAGTCCAGCTCTCTAAGGGATTAATGCAATGAAAGATGCATTATAACTTCTTTCAAAATTTCTAGTCTCGTAGAAAAGATTCAACGCAGCCATAATATCTTCCTTTAACCACAGTCTAGCAGTGCTTGTAAAATGTCATACTGAAACCAATGGGCCCTGGAGCCATTTTTCCCTTCCCAACTTCTAATAATTTCTTTCTCTAAATACCCCTGGAAATACATTAATAACAGAGATATCTTTTGTCCACTTACCAAATACCCCAATTTTTACGTTATGTAATCAAATAATAACTGTACCTTTGCTCTCAGTGCTCTAACTTCTCAACCTCTCTGATCTAACTGATATCAAAAGAAGTATGAAACTTGATTTCATTCCACAATTTGTTTAAAATTTGAATCTGAATTAGGTGTTTTCTAGTGTTTGAAACCCCGGAGGTGAATCTTAAAATTCGAGAATTGGTCTGACATTCTGGAATTATTAGAAGGATCTCTTGGTCTCTCTTGTTTCTTTTTTAATTCAAGGGCTCTTGCCTCATAGCATTTTTCACTGTTGGTATGCAAAGAAATGCAAGTTTTGTGAAGGTTAAAATGATTTTGTCGGTAATGATAGTTGAAGAGGAAGTAATGATATTAAAATACCAATGTCTTACATCCATTAATGTATTTGTCAATGGTGAAAGAAGACAAAAGATACTATAAGGAGCCTAGAGAATTTGAGAAAAACCATGTCTGAGATAGAAGCTTAAATCAAAAAATCTCATGGCTGGAAGAAGAAACCTGTTTATATATTTTAGGAAGAAAGACCAAAAGGCTCCTCTCATTAATGTACTCATCAGGTGATACTAGGGGTATTTAAGGAAAATAAAATGTGGTGCAATGCTAACCTACTATATTATATAGAAACTTCAAATGCAGTGGTGATCGGATGACACTGCTTCGCCTAATGTGCATCTTCCCTTGACAAGTTCCATGCATGTGCGACAAGGAAGCACAATATTTGATAACATGATTTCTCTAACTCCTTAGCTTTATCATTTCCTACTCAGCAGCCATTTAGCATTACATATCTAGAAAAGAAGTTTTATGGTTCTCACCGAGTCAAAAGCTAGCGAATCACAACTTCTAAACTCTAATCATCCACAACTAACCAGCTTAAAAGTAGAAGGGTTTTCCTGAGAGATATTCCCCAATGGGATGGTTGACTAGTTGAGGCATAGAAGAAATAACCAAGAGATCCCATTTACACACAATGTAAGCCCATCTGTGCCATCGTTACCCAACACCTGTGTGCATGGGTTTAATCGTGTAAATGACCTGGACACTACTGTTAATGGAAAATAAGGATTGGACCGACTTTCAATGACTTGAGAGAACAACTACTCATCCTCAAGACACCACACACATGCCAGCTCATGCAACGACTTTTTCCACACATGCTATAATCAAAAAACCCACAAAACTTAATTCACTCTATATAGTTCCAGCTATGAAAACATAGAATCCAAGAACATAAATAATATCAACAGATCTCGAAGTGACGCAGAAATGAAAACAAGAAATCAAGCTAATTAACTCGACCGAAATAAGTCATTTTTTGAATCAATTCACCAAAGTAATTTGTTTTTTGAAAATTTTACAAAACTAGTATAAACGTTGTTCCCAATAACGTTTTATGTTTTAAAAAGGTTAACGGCTCAAACGGAATTGGCGTTAGACGTTAGAATATAAAACGTTACTCACAGTAACGTTTTGACATAAAACGTTACTATCGGTAACGTTTTAGACATAAGACGTTACCGCCAGTAACTTTTCTCTGTAGCTCTACCACCCAAGAATCTCTGTACAAATCTGACATTAAATACGTTATCACCAATAACGTTTTATCTGTAAAACGTTACTCCGAATAACGATTCTATCAAATCAACCCAGCAATTTTTTTGACCGAAATTTTTCCTTGAAATCGTAATCACTAGTCACATTTTTAGTTAAAAATGTTACTGTGAGTAACGTTTCTAGCGAATCAAATCACAGACTTGCAAAGTTTTAGGACAATAGATTATATAAGTGACGGTATGTATAGAATGTTCAAACACATTTTTACAATTCTAACCAAAGCTTTTGCTTGTGTGTTTTATTCTAGAAACGACATTTACAAAGTTTTAATAGGTATGGCTAGCCAATATTTTGTAATGCATTAAAAGTATTTTGATGTTTTAATAATTATAATACATATCTTATTTTTGTGTATAGTAGAAAAATGGCTAATTTTGAAGAAAATGTGATGGTTGCTTTGTATTGTGGTGGTGAAATAATTTTTGAAATGAGCGGATTTAGATACAGCGAAGCTGCTAGAATGATTGTTAGATTGTCTATTTCAACTAGCTACGTTGAACTAGTTGCAATGTTGCATGAAAAAATGAGGACAAACAGTGGAAATATTCAAATGGATATTTCTGGAAAATATCCATGCTCATTTCAAGGTAACATTACAAGGTTTATTGAATTTAAAATAGAGAATGACCAGTCTTTGCTACAATTTCTTGTCATTCCTAAAAAATTTTCGAATAAAATTGATATAAATCTTTTGGAGATGTATGTAAAGACTAGACCAACAAATCATGATAATCTATTTCAAATGAATGGTCAGCATGGTTATCATATGAATTTATTAGCTCAAAATTATGGATTTGCCATGCTCAGTCATCCTCATTTTGCATATACTGCAACCCCTAGTATCCATCAATCACTTGATGCAAGCCCTAACGAACATGAGTATCAATCATATGATGAAGGATTAAGTAGTCAAGGACACATTGAAAGTAGCCACAGACAATATGAGATCAGGTGGGTGATCTTTACTTTTTTTGAAACTATAAGAAATCTTATGCATCACTACTTCACTAATTCATTATTATTTTTTTCGCAGAGAAGATGAGGATAACTTTGATTTGTGTAATGATGCACATGCTCAAATTTGTGATGAAAGTTCGGAGGAAGATGAACCTTCAAAAAATGATGGAGAAAGTGAAATCTTAGAAAGTGAATCTGATGAAGATACCAATGATAGTGAAGATTTACCTCAAAATGATATTGGTGTAAATCTTCATAATCAATTTGGTCTAAGTGTGTCTGAAATACAAAATCATGATATACCCTACTTTACAACATTAGAGAATGAAGAAGATATTTTTATCTCTACCCGTGAATCTGAGATGAATTGTTGTTCTGTTTGGTCTGACGATGGCAAAAACGATTTAAAAAAAGGAATGTGTTTTAGCAGCAAAGATAGATTGAAACGGGCTGTGACAATTTGGAGTTTGTGCAAAAATAAAGAATTCATAGTTGTAACATCAAGCAAGAAACTATGGATTGTCAGATGCAGGTTTCACGAATCATTAGGTTGTCGATGGTTTCTTCGAGGCCGAAAGGTTGGAGGTAGCCTTTGGAAGATAGGAAAGTATTTTGATAATCATAGATGTGAGACTGAAGGGCTTACTACTGGTCACGCTAACCTAGATACCAATTTAATTGCATCTTTGTTTCTAAATCAAATACATAAAAATCCCAAATTGTTGGTAGTAGATGTCATTTCTAAGGTTCATGAGATATTTGGTCATCAAGTAACATATAGGAAAGCGTGGCTTGGACGTCAACGAGCATTTAAATTGGTGTATGGTGATTTTCAGAAATCATTTAGTGAGCTTCCTAAGTTTTTTGCAGCTTTTCAACACTTTAACTATGGAACAATTGTAGAATGGAAACACGAAGAGTCAATGAGTTCGTTAGAGGTAAAAACATTTAAATTTGTATTTTGGGCTTTCAAGCCATGCATTGATGGATTCCGAACTTATCGTCCAGTTATTTCAGTAGATGGAACCTATTTGTATGGTAAATATGAGATAAAATTATTAATTACTGTTGGAATTGATGGAAATGATAACATTCTTCCTCTAGCATTTGCTATTGTTGATAGGGAATCGAAAGAGGCATGGAAATGGTTTTTTAGAAAACTAAGCGCACATGTAATAAAGGATAGAGAAGATGTATGTATTATCTCTGATAGGGCAAAAGGAATCTTAGCTAGTTTATCGGAGTTGTGGCAATTCCAGGAGCCTCGGACCTTTCATCGATTTTGCGTAAGACATCTTAAGAGTAACTTTCAATCTTATTTTCCAAATAGGAATCTCAGTGATCTGATGTGGAATGCTGCATCGGCTCATTAAGTAAGGAAGTTCGAAGCTTTGATGTGGGAAATTAGGGAAGAAAATGAAGAAGCATATGAATATCTCATGCAATTTCCATTGGACAAATGGATGATTAGCCATGATGATGGAAAAAGATGGGGAGTGTTGACAGCAAATCTTTCAAAGTCTTTCAACGGTCTTCTAAAGAAAGCTCGAGGATTGCCTGTCACTGCTATGGTGAGACTTTCATTGGAGCAAACAATTGAACGGTATACCCGTAGATCTCAAAAAGTGCACCAACTTGTAGAGCCAAAGGAATTATGGACAAGCAGGCTCAAAGTAAAGTGGGAGAAGAACTACGAAAGTTCAAAAAGACACTTTGTTTTTTATTGGAATATATCCACTGGGATATATAAGGTTAGATCTATTCAAGTTGATGGTACTGGTGGTAATCCTTATCGTGTTTCACTAAATGATAAAAAATGTGATTGTGGAAAATAGTCTAATTTACACTTTCCGTGTTCACATGTCATGAAGGTTACTGAAAGAATGAGAGGTCTAGCTAGAAATTTTGTTAGCGAGCATTTCAGAACAGAGAATTATGTTGCTACATATTCTGGGTCATTCTCACCGGTTGGGCACGAGGCATATTGGCCATCTCTAAGTTTTATAATAAGAAGTAATGAATTCTATCGTCGTCCTAATCGACAAAGGACAACTAGAGTACCTAATGAGATGGATCGTGGTCCTGCAGTATATGGGCGAGCTTGCGGGTTGTGTAGACAGACTGGACATGATAGGCGCCGATGTCCAACTCGTAATCAAACTTAAGTGGGTACTCTTAAAATTTCTAACCGTTTTAAGTCTAATGAATTCTGTTTTATGGATTATTTCTAAGTCTAATAATTGTTTCATGAATTAATTGAGTGTAACTGTAACACCCCGTATTCAAGTATGTGTATTAGCGTATTCAAGTACGTGTATTGGTCCTATTTATATGGAATTTTTTTTTTTCATACCAGAATTTGCCCGTCGATGGTTCCATACGAAGGTTATTGAATAAGATTTCCAACGATATAAAGATTTCCAAAAATGGATAGGTTTCGGATATAATCGAGCACGCTCGAAACTATAAAACGGTGGCCGGGATATTTGGGGACTGTTTTGATAGGATGAAGTAGATCGAGCATAACGTTTTACTCCAATATCCAAATTGAATGAACATAATTTTATTAGAAAGAGGACTCTCAGAGCTTTCCGTTTATATATAGTAGCTCACCCAGATCATTATGTATAAGGAGTTATGATCGTTTGAAGTTGACCCAAAAATTCGCTTTTCGTAGGATGAACTAGATTGACCATAACTTTTTTCTCCGATAGAAAAATTGGATGAAACAAAGTTCATTGGAAAGAGGACTCACAGAGCTTTCCGTTGATATATATTAGATCACCCAGATCATTATGTAAAAGGAGTTATGATCATTTAAAGTTGGAGAAAAAAAACGCCTGGCCTCAGTACTTTTCCTGCACGTTTTACTGTTCACAGTTCGATTGGAATGGTCGTAGTTTGATCGGAATGGTCGTAACTCATCGCTCGAGTGTCCGTTTTGGGTGATCCACATATAGTTGGAAAGCTTATTCGATGATCTACGAAATGGTGGGTCGAAATCCAAGAAATGACACACAGAAAAATTATAAATCATCCTCGAAGATTGGATCCCGACACGTTTACGCACAAAATTTCAACGAAAAAATTTTCCGGGGTATTACATTGAGTAGAAATCTTGTACCAACATTCCATGGGCTAATCTTCAGAGAAGCTGGATTTCAATTAACACCATATCAATTTTAAATTCAAAAAAGGAAACTATTTTTTTTTTTTTAAAAGAGAGCAAATTGTAATGAAGTTTATCTTTCTATAATTATTACTAGTAATAAAAAGAACATCAAAGCTAGTGGTTATGATGTCAAGTAATTTTCAAGGAATAAGGCAGTGTATAAAAGTAAGGAAACACTTAACTAAAGTTCCACAAGATCCATGCAACTATCTATAATTTTTTTTATTTTATTTATACCGGAATTTGCCCGTCGATGGTTCCATGTGAAGGTTATTGAATAATCTTTCCAACGATACAAAGATTTCCAAAAATGGATAGGTTTCGGATATAATCGAGCACGTTCGAAACTATAAAACGGTGGCCAGGATATTTGGAGACTGTTTTGATAGGCTGAAGTAGATCGAGCATAAAGTTTTACTCCAATATCCAAATTGAATGAAACTAATTTCATTAGAAAGAGGACTCTCAGAGCTTTCCGTTTATATATAGTAGCTCACCCAGATCATTATGTACAAGGAGTTATGATTATTTGAAGTTAACCCAAAAATTCGTTTTTCATAGGCTGAACTAGATTGACCATAACTTTTTGCTCCGATAGACAAATTGGATGAAACCAAGTTCATTGGAAATAGGACTCGTAGAGATTTCCGTTGATATATAGTAGATCACCCATATCATTATGTACAAGGAGTTATGATCGTTTAAAGTTGGTGCAAAAAAAACGCTTGGCCTCAGTACTTTTCCTGCACGTTTTACTGTTCACAGTTTGATTGGAATGGTCGTAGTTTGATCGGAATGATCGTAACTCATCGCTCGAGTGTCCGTTTTGGGTGATCCACATATAGTTGGAAAGATTATTCGATGATCTACGAAATGGTGGGTCGAAATCCAATAAATGACACACAGAAAAATTATAAATCATTCTCAAAAATAGGATCCCGACACGTTTACACACAAAATTTCAATGAAAAAATTTTCTGGGATATTACATTGAGTAGAAATCTTGTACCAACATTCCATGGGCTAATCTTCACAACAGCTGGATTTCAATTAACACCATATCAATTTTAAATTCAAAAAAGGAAACTATTTTTTTTTCTAAAAGAGAGCAAATTGTAACGAAGTTTATGTTTCTATAATTATTACTAGTTATAAAAAGAACATGAAAGCTAGTTGATCCAGGATAACAAGGCAAAGGAGATTAATTAATGCTTTTGATCTCCTTGACAGCCACACAACTCATTGGATGTTAATGCTAAGCAATTGTATATATACAATGAGGTCATACTCATCTTATCACACAGATCCCATGTTAATAAATCGAACTTAATATGCATACAATAATTCTTTTGGGGCTACAGCTTAGCATAAGTCTTAAGTCATAACTCAAGTCTCAAATGTTTATGATGGTGCTTCTCAGCGTTAATAAGATGTACAACATTCCAAAAACTTTCAACTCGAAATACATACTAGTAGTAGGAATCGTAGTATCAAATACATCATAACAGTTAATCCACACCGTTCCAGCTCTCAGTCCTCGAGTCAAGCCAACACCTTCAATAATGTAGCAGCATTGAAACAATGGGTTGGATCATCTACGAAGAACGTCTCCTGCAGACTGTCCTAAACTGAAATGCAGAGAAACATAATTCAGTTATATCACCTTATGAACGACTAACGAGTTAATATAACTTTACCAATATTTTTTACTCAAAAAGTTGTTCTACCTTCCAACAATCAACAAAACAGACACTTTTAGCACAACCCCACAAAGCCAAAAGTTCAATAAGAGTACACCATTGGCTAAAAATGAATTAAAATCAAATCTTTCTATGAAAATGAGAAATATAACACTTCAACTGTAAATCAGCAAGAATCAGCAAACATATATAATAAAGATGTTCCTAGTAAGCAATTTTTAGCACCTATTGCAACCAGCCACAAATATATGGCACTATGGCAGATTCTCAGAGACAACAAGAGAAGCGAAACAGCGTCACAGGAAGAAAGAATTAAGCATATTCCTGCACACATTCACCCGAAAATGTCTGCTGCTAGTTTTTTACTTAAAACAAGATATTAACAGAAAAAAAGAAAGAAAAAGGAAAGAGTCAGATGCAATGACAACTCAAAGACAATCTAAACCTTAAAAAGGATAATAAAAAGTAAACTAACAACTCTCATACACCACAACTCTAGATTAGTTTATGCAGCTAAACCAAATCGCGTACACTACCAAAGAATAGAAACCAAAAACCTTAAAAAGGACAACAAATGCTATAAAAAAAATACTAACAACTTTCCAACAACTAAGCACAATGAAAAGTAAACTTAAAACAAGAAAACAAAATAACTTATAGAGAGAACAGGTATTCATGTATTACCAAGTTATGACTAGACCACGTTCAAGGGAATGGAAGAAGGAAGAGTCTAACATAACTCCATTACTCTTTGCCTTTTTTTTTTTCGGTTTGGATTTTTTCTTTTCGGCGTGCTGGTAAGCATAGTGACTCCCTGTCAAGCAAAGGTCGATTTTTAACTGTTAAGCTAAAAAAGTGCAGTTAAGTTGAAAAAAATAACATAATCACGAAAAAATACCAGTCCCACAAAGCTTAGCAATAATTGTACGCTTCTCTTTCTTTGATAGTTCATCATGCTAAATAGTCGTATCACAACCTTTACTTTCATCCTCTGGATCATTACCGTTCACTTCATTGTTGGCATCATCCAACTCATTATCTTCCATCTCAGTGTTTAAGTTCTCTAAATTATTAGTGGAATCGAAGATATCAATAGACATTGGCACAGGCGATGAGGTGAAGTTTGGGGCATTCTCAAAATGTTGAGGCTGATAACTACCAAATATATTATCAAGTGATGAAAGACTTGGATACCTTGATATTTGTGGAGTCCGTGGAGTCTGTGGAGTCATGTATGACACAATCTTTGTATGTTGCTATATCATACCTGATGCCTGAGTGAATTCCTGAGTACAACCCATTGAAGTGGAACCAAAATCATGATTAGTTGTTGCTTGATCATCTTCTGAACTTATTTGTGCATTTTGCGTTGCTTCATCCATTTCATTCATTTCAACAGGAACTTGGTCTCTCGCAATAACACGTTCTCTTCTTCCAGCAACACTGCCTTTTCTTCGCCTACGAATAGGGGGACGCAACTGATCAGGTTGCACCTCATCTCTTCTATAATCGGCTGATACATGAATCCTGTCGGCCTCATGGACATATCTCAAACAATCAGAACTTTGATCCCGCACCATCTTTCTAAACATGTATAAGTCCTCATACGATGGAGTATCTCCAAGTGATTTAGCTTTATCAATCATCGAATGAATATGACGCGCCTATGAATTAAAGTAAAAATAATTTAACTGTATAAGCATTAAAAAGATTCAAGAAAAGCTAAGTTCCTACTTTGGAGGTTCTGATTATTATTAACATATATTAGATAAAGAAAAATCAGACAAGCAAAGTTCTACTTACCATTGTTTCATATGCAGTTGAATTAGGCACATAACCTTGTTGGCATTGAGGACGGGGATTAAGATTACCAATGAGAAGACGAGTAATACGTCTGAACCAAATAAGGTAGGGGTCGTCATACCGAAGTGGCCCATGATTGACTGGTGCATTACAGATATATTATTCTCGCTCGTTCCAAAAAGGTAACCATTGTGTATGTTCTAACTCCCAGTTTGTATTTGGCCTTCCCTGACGATAATGACGAAAGTGGGTGGAATCAAATAGAAATGGAGTTGGAATCACCTGTTGCAATCCAAATTGCCTAATTACTCTATCAGGCAAGTGAACCTCTACCAGATCCCAACAGAAGATTGGAACTCTAACACGCCACATGTCTCGTCCAGCGCGACAATAGTCAGGAAGACTCTCAATTAAATCATCAGTATATGGTTCCCAGATAAACTACATGAAAAAGGAAAAAGCAAATGAGTTTATATTTACAATTTACGTAAAATCAAAGATAAAAAATTATACACAATCTACCTGATCTTTTGTCATAGAGTCAAGTGCATCCCTATAAACTTTCATCACATGCTTAGTAGTGTTAGTCCAACTAAAGTGTGCAAACCATTTAGTAGCATGTGGACCCCTACGCAAATCAGTAGGAAAAATATCTTCTGTACCTCTTTTTCCTACTATCTGTGGCCTAAGGACAGTGATCCTCTCCCATGCCCAAACCTGATACATATATATATATATAAACTAAAAGAAATATCAATAAATAATTTATGCAATTATTAGAATTATTAGATATACCTGAAGTAGTGGTAGAAATCCGGATATCTCATTTTGGATACTCTGTGAGTCTTTACAAAGAAAACGATACAAGTACGCTAAATTTGCACTACCCCAACTATAAGACCCAATTGCATTGACGTCCTCGAGCATAGGCAGGTACATAAGCTTCAAATAAGAACCAGATGTATTTGCCATCATCGTACCTGCAATCATCCAGAACATGTAACACCTAGCCTTCTGATTGACTATTTCTTGAGTTGCCATGTCTGACAATTGTGGCTCACTTAGCATGTGCGCTTTAAGCGAAGAGACCTTAAGGAAACTACTGCTAAAGTCCCGGAGAGATGGAATAAAACCTAATAATCTTTGACAAATATTTTGCCAATCACCAATAGTTCTCGTCGTCTCAATACCAAGTACCGGAGCACCATTCACGGGTAATCCATACAACACCTCAATATCTTGCAAGGTGATAGTTGCTTCACCTGTTCTAAAGTGAAAAGTATGTGTTTCAGGACGCCAACGCTCAACTAATGAAATGATCAAACTACAATCGATAGCAGGCCTATTACATCTATAAACACCATACAATCCAAATAATTTAATCACTTCTAAAACTCGTGGATGGATAGGATATTTTTCTACGAGCTTCCAAAAACTTCCATCACTCTTTCTCGTATTAAGAATCATATCAGCACTTCCATCCCATATATCCCGTGACCTATGAGTAAGTTGTTGAGTTAATACAGACGGTTCAAGTGGCCCAGGATCTAACTTGTATGAACTACTACCAGCCATATAAAAGTACCTCTACATAAGTGAATATGTTCATTATAATGAACATATTAATTAGCCATAAAAAGGAAAAAAATGTTCTCTTAAGTATGAGCAAAGTCTAAAAATATCCTTTCTCCTTTAAAAAATATCCCTAAATTGAAAAGAATTTAAATTCATTTGTTCCGAAATCATAATTTAGAGCATAGTTGAGTAAAATTTGAGAAATACAAAAGTTTAAAATAGAGAGTCAAGTTGAGTCTAGAAAAATAGAGAGTAGATTCGTACCAAAAACACCCTTTCTATGACGTTGAGCCTACGCTTCCGCAATCCGAAACACAGCTGAACCAACAATTACTTAGATGATGGAGTAGCCAGAGGCGTCGAAAACGACGAGATGGAGTAGCTAGAGGCGTCGAAAGACACACAACAAATTTTTCTTCTTCTTCGAATTAGGGCAGTGGCAAAGAGACGAGAGGATTTTTCTTCTTCTTCGAAAGACACACAACAAATTTTCTTTTCTTTTCAAAATTAGGGCAATGGTTGCCCCTAAAATAATTAGGCGTTTGATTTTTATTTGGTTGGAAAACGTTACTCATAGTAATGAATTACTTATAACACGTTATTATAAGTAACGTTTTATGGTCCGTTAAAAGTCAAACACCGTCAGTTTTTACTCTTGCATTTTTTAATAAAATAATAAAGTAATACGTTATTGGGAAGTACGTTTATACTAGTTTTGTAAAATTTTGAAAAAATATATTATTTTGGTGAATTGGTTCAAAAAATGGCTTATTTTGGTCAAAAATTCAATCAACTCACAGCAAATTCAAGTAAACTAGCATAAAAAATTAAATTAGAATATTCGAAAAGTCAAAAAGTACCTCCATCCCTTCTCACTGTGTTTTTAAGCTAGAACCAAGAACATCCCTTAGCTGCAACAACTTTCTCCATTGTTAAGCTAGAACCAAGAACATCTTCTTCACTGTGTTGTTCTTCCTCCATCCCTTCTCTCTCTCTCTCTCCCTCTTTCTAAACCAACCTCTCTCTTTCGAATTCATATATGTACTATATTATGCTATATGCATGTATATATTTATTGGAGCAAGGAAGAGAGGAGAGAGTGAGACCTCAGAAACGCAGCTTAGACATCATTCAACAGTATATGCGGGAGGGGGTCGGATCCCCTGCACTTGACAGGTCTACTCTTAACTACAAATTTAGTAGCAGTTTGACCATGAGTATTATTTTAATTTTTTTTGAAAAATTATTTTACATTAGTGGAAAAAGTGAAAATCGCACTGTTGGTAATAAGAATTTTAAATATAATTTGAAATTATATTGTGAAAGTGAAAATAAGAAAAACTTGTTTTCACTTTTTTCGCTTTTACTTTTCATACAAAATTTCAAAAATAATTTTAATTTATATTCATGGTTAAATACAACTCCAACTCCAATTTCAATTCCAACTCTATTTTCAACTTCAAAAAATTATATTTCCATGGCCAAATGGGGCCTTATTATGTCCCCTTTGCTTCAATTTTATTTGACCTATTCCCTCGCTATCAATTTATATGACTCTCATTCTCTTTTATTCAATCTTAAAAAAATGATATATTTTTATATTTAGTAATAATTTAACTTTAAAATACTCATTTTACTCTTATCTTAAATTTATTTTAGACCACAAATTTTAAAGGTATTCGTTTCTTTCTTAAATTTCATGTCAAGTCAAATTAGCTCACATAAATTGGAACAGAAGGAGTACTGTAATATCAAGTTTTGCACGAATTGATCCGAAGGATTGGTGTAATTTTTATCCATCAAATTAGTGTTATTTAAATTTTATTTCTATTGCTCATTTAATAAAAATTCACAAGACAAACTTTGTAAGGGAATGTTTGTCTTGAGGCATAACTTCAACAATATCTAAGCTCACAAGGCAAACTATTTAGAAAAACTTATCTGGAACATGTAGGTGAACATGTGTCTTGGGTCATAGGTTCAATAGGCAACTTGCGTCCTATGACATAGCTAAATAGGCATAATTTGTGTCTTTATAATGACCCTCAAGGTCATTTTGTATTTTTCAATTCTTTTTTCCCTTTTAACCCTCCTTATGGCTTTGGCATAATTTATGTCTTGAAGGAATAGGTGTATGATTCTGAAAGTGACGGATGTATTTCAGTTTTAGAAGTTTCAAACTTAGAAAGTTTAACCATAGTAAATATTTGAGAATGGTGGAATCGAATTTGAGTAATTGATGATTCCACTAGGGCAGGGTGAGTTATTGGAAGTTAGTGGAGAAGATTAGGGAGAGGAGGAAGGACATGCATATGGTATTCATCGATTTAGAGAAAACATATGATAAAGTCCGCAAAGAAATTCTGTAGAGGTGATTGAAGGCTATAGATGTGCGTGTAGAGCACACTAGGTCGATTCAATATATGTACGATAGAGTGAAGACTAGTGTGAGGACGGTAGGATATGATTCAAAGCACTTTCTTATTTTGACAGGGTTGCACCAGGTATCGTCTTTTAGCCTATTTTTATTTGCCTTAGTGATATATGTTTTAGCGCGACGTATTCAAGATGATGTGCCTTGGTGTATGTTATTTACTGACGATGTTGTACTAATTGATGAGACCTGGGGAGGAGTTAATGATAAGTTGGAGGTTTGACGACAGACCCTTAAGTTTAGTGGGATTAGGTTGTGCAGGACTAAAACAGAGTACTTGGATGTAAGCATAGTGATTTGATACATCAGGCTAGCATGGTAGTTGAGTTAGATTCTCAGGCCATTCAAAAAAGGGATAGTTTTAAGTATCTTGGGTCTATGATTCAGGGGAATGGAGATATTAATAAGGATGTCATGCATAGTATTAGCGTAGGATGGTTAAAGTAGAGGCTCGCTTCAGGAGAAGTATGTGATAAGAAGATGTATCCTAAGCTTAAAGATAAGTTCTACATATGACAGTCCGACCGACTATGTTACATGGAGTAGAGTGTGGGACAGTTAAGAACTCCCATATCTAAAAGTTAGAGGTGATGGAATATTGAGATGGAAGTGTATACTTACCATAAGCGATAGGTTTAGAAATGAGGTTATTCGAGATAAGGTAGGAGTAGTGTCGGTGGAAATAAGATACAAAAAGTGAGGTTGTGATGGTTCGAACATATGATAAAGAGGTGCACGGATGCTCTAGTATGAAGATGTGAGAGAATAGTTTTAGGAGGGATAGAGATAGGCTGAAAAAATATTAGAGGGAGGTGATTAGGCATGACATGGAGCACTTACAACTTACAAAGAACATAACCCTTGATAAGAAGGTGTGGAGAACGCAAATTAGGGTAGAGAGTTAGTGGGAGGAGTGTGTCTGTAATAGTATGGAGGAGTGCTTTGTTTGTATATGTGCCTGTAGTTTTTTGTAGTTTCTCATTCGTAGTGTTCTGATGATGCTTGTTATCTGGAATAAATAGTTTATAGTATTACTAAGTCGGTGTATTATTTCTTTTATTATCTAGCAGTGTGTTATCCGATTTTATTATTTATTTTTATGTTTTCTATTTATTATATTGTATTTGTCCTGAGCCAGGGGTCCTTAAGTTTGTAGGAATACACTAGGTACATTATTGTCAACATGGTTCCCGAGCCTTTTGGAGGCATTTTGATTCGTTAGTTGGATTTTGAGTTGCTCTTTAAGTTTAGAGTCTACCACGGTCAATATTTGATCAAGATAATCCTAAAATATTGATTTGACGATTCCAATAAGTCTAGAATGTGTTTAATGATTGATTATAAATTTGTATTTGAAGGTTTGGAATGAATTTTGAGAATTAATTGGTTTCTGTTATTATTGTCATCTGATCTAGTGGACCTTTTTATGTTTACGAGAGGATTATTGCGATCGCAAAGAAAAGGTTGGGTTGGCCTTCATGACTGTGACCCCTGTTCGCGATGAGTATATCTTATGCACTCGATCTGGGTTGCCTTCATGTTCACAAAGGATTGGGTTGGTTTATGACCTCAATAGGAATGGGAGTTTTGTATTTGCAAAGAAGAAAACACTTGGAAATAGATTTAAAAATCCATTTTCAAACTTAAGCTTCATATTTCTATTTTGGAGATTTTAAGCTTGAATTAGGGAATTTTTTTCAAGGCCTTCAAAGATTTTGTCGAGGATAAGTATCTAACCTTCTTTTTGGTAATCTCCCAATGATTTATTCTCAATTTCATCAAATTATTATGTATAAGAAATATATTTTTTGGACTTCTTCAACAAGTTTAAGAAGTGTAAATTTTGAAGTTCGACTTAAGCTCTACTTTCAATAAATTTTATATT
This sequence comes from Capsicum pubescens, assembly GCA_030864215.1. NCBI lineage: Eukaryota > Viridiplantae > Streptophyta > Magnoliopsida > Solanales > Solanaceae > Capsicum > Capsicum pubescens. The sequence continues at coordinate 149,815,626 of CM061543.1, read as the reverse complement.
TGAGTTCCTTATCTTATAGGAAAAATGATTTCAAAAGAATTTCCAGTTTTGTCGCTAAAATTTTGAGGATTGACTTTTTAACCCAAACTTTATATTGTACTATTGACATTGATGGATAAATACTCACATATAAAATATGTTTTTGATAAATTGGCAAAATTTTAAGGCTATTATAAAGGGGAAAGATTTGATATGACCTTTGGTGGCTTGTAATTCTACTTTGAGGTAGGTTATAACTTGCTTTTCTTCCGCCTTAGCTTCAGAGGGAAGTTATTATGTACAATATGTTATGAGTTGGGAAAAGTATTTAGTGGAAGTAATTATTATGATGATTTGATATTGTGATTCCCTAAATAAGGTATTTGTCTAATGAATAACTTCAGATTAAGGACTATTTTGTATATTGTAATTTTGGGTTGTTCATACATTATTACTCATATGATGGGTTAATTTTCCATGGTGTGAACTATATGAAAAGTAATAAGTTTGACAAAAAGATGTCGCCAAGGTAAAAGATTGAGAAATTCTTTGATATTAAGGCTTGTAGTTTGTGCTTCCGAGTTGAAGAATACATTGCATTATGTATGTTGCATTTGCATTATTATTATGATTATTCATGTACACTCATTCTCATGGATCATTTATACGATATAATGGAAAACCCTTTTTCTTGAAAAGAACCTTTAATTTTTCCCTGCTTTAAGTTTGGGCGATTATATTGTTAGGGATGATGATGTTCTGTAACATCTCAGATTTTTTGTCCTTAAAAATTTCTAAAATTTTATCCTCACTACCTTGACTATAAATCACGTTATGAGTTGTAGGGTGTCTTGATGGATCATATAACCCTAGTCGTAAGGTGTCCAGTGAATGGTGCATGAGTTGCTTTCCAGACTAAGACTTGAGGTAACGAGTTGTCAAGACTCATCACGAGTCATAATGTCCTAATTGTATCTGAAACAGCTTGTTACCCAAAACTTTCTATCTTGATTATGACCAAACTCAATGAGTCATGATGACTCCATACGAGTCATAATGTCCAAATCATAGGGTGTCCAGCGTATACCCAAGTGGTTTCTGTGTTGACTACGACTAGATCCTGCGAGTCGTAGGGTTTTATAATGAGCCTTAGTATACGAGTTGTAGGGTCAACAATGTGTGTTCCTGGTGACACTATCTTGACAATGACTCATGGATACTAGTCATAATGAGTCTTAATGAGTCGTTATGAGACACGTAATGACTAGCGACCAATTTTTAGTCTCTTTACAAGGGGTATTTTGGACATTTCCCTCTTGCCTTAAATATAACCCATGACCTATAAACACTATCAAGACCCCATTTTCACCTATAACATAATCAAAACATATCCTCTTCACTCTCAAATTCTCTCAAGCAAAGCAAGTTTGGGTTGCCTTAAGGTTGAGCATTTCGGGGTTAATTTAAGGTTTCTTCTCCATAATTCTTGATATTTCAGGCATGTGACTCTAGCCTCAAATTTTTTTCCTTAAAGCATGATATTTAAATGATTATTGATGTGAAATTGAATGAGAGTTTTGACATGGATTGAGGGTTTTGACATGGTTGGTTCTTAAATTGTTTTTCTATGAATTATTATGCATTATTTATACTTTATTAATGGTTTTGAACTTATAGGGTGCATGGGTATGGTGAATAAACTAGGGAATTGTGATTACCTTAATTTTGTGAATATTGACAATTGAATAGGTAACAACCTCAGCCCAATATTGTGAAAGTGGTCTTGAATGTGAAAGGTATGCTTATTAAACTATCTTTGAACTATTTGCGTGGCATAAGAGGCCTATTGAAACATAAACGGGTTTGATTCCCAATTGATTAAATGGGTTTGAGTCCCAATTGATTAAATGGGTTCGAGTCCCAAAATAACTAATTACTTTAAAGTCCTTTTGGGCGAGGGGTTAGAGTCCCAATAGGCTAAGTAGTTGACATGGCATGATAATGAACTTGCAAGTGATGTTGGTATGACGATACCAACGGGATGCCTTAATGAATAATTGATTCACTTAATTGGAAATGTGTGCTAAATAATTTAATTGGGCTTAAAAGAGGGTTGGTAGCTAGGCCATGAAAGTGGTGATCCAAAGGGACCAACACTGGAAATTGCATTTGCCAACGCAGTGTCTAAATGGCTTGGGGTTCGAATCTCCTTGCTTATGACCAGAGAGGTTTGGGTGCCTCTTTCCATATGATTGGGAGGTTTGAGTCCCCCATATCATATTACATGGTCGGGTTCTTAAGTTACCTTAGTATATGATTGGGAGGTTCGAGTCCCCCGTGCACATATACATATGATTATTCTCTGATTTATGCAACTATACGCATTAAGGCCCAATCAAGGGGTAAGAACTGAGGCCCATATAGCCCGTGGGTACTATCATGATGGTTAAGCTACATAATCCAGGTTAAAGTTTTAAAGTTCATACTAAGCCTTATACCCTACCCCGACATGTGATATATATATATATATAAATATTTTGGCATATGCTTATGTACACTGGATTTGGATTGGTTTTGGCTTATTGATCATGGAATTATTTTGTTCCCTTATAACTTTATACCTAAGTTACATGCGATCGCTCTACCCTCTAATCATCTATGTACGCTGTATCTCTATGCGATGTAGGAATTGGGCATACTTTAACCTCTTTTGCACAATGATTAGTTAATCATGAGATGGTTCATGAGTCTGACTGAAGTGGTGAGCTTCCATACTTCAGAAGACTTCACTTGATGTTATAGCTTCTTTATGTCATAGACTTTGCTAATGAGTTGTTTTAGCTATCGTCGAGGGCATGTATGACTTTATTGATTTCGGTTACAATTAGAAGGCTTTGTGGATTACTGTGAACTTGGATATTGGTTTTAAATATAAGTTTTTAGTTATTGGATTATTGAATTACCTTAGAGTCTTTTAAGCTCTTATATCCTATCTTGTTATATGTTCGGAATTCATGCGTTGCTAGGTATATTGGGCTCTGTTAGATTAGGTAACAAGGGTGGTATCCGATCTATGGCAAACTTGAGATACCCATCATGTCCAGGACCTGGTTTGGGTCGTGACAATGTGGTATTAGAGACAGGTTCGGTGTCGTTGGGTGTCCACAAAGTTGTGTCAAGTAGAGTATCTTTTATGAGCGTGTAGCGTACAACACTTATAAGGGTGAGGCTATGAGACATTTTGGAATATTTTACTTTCTTGTTGTTCTGTTCTCAAGCTATAGAGTCTAAGGCCTTAAATCTCCTCTGATTTTGGTTGTTCGTATTTTAGATCATGTCTTCCCGAAGATCTAATACTCGTATAAACTCCTTAATCCCACTTGAGGATAATATGGATGGAACTCGCTTTGCTTATGGGGTATAAACCCTATCTAGGGTCACTAGTTCTAAATGCCTTCATGAAGTCCCATAGGTCTTTACCAGTCCTCCTTGGGCTGACGATATTCATGCCCCACCTCTCCAAGGAGACATTTCTAATGTTGAGATCTATGTTCTATTCATCTACTGACCCAGATAGTAGTCTCTTTGTCATGCCAGTATGGTCTTATTAGTAGGAGAAGGAATCAGGCAAGGATGGGGGAGAGGCAAAACCAAGAGTTTAGATATTCAGAGTAGGGTGGGGGTCATCACAATATGGTAGACATATGAGATAGTAGACCCAGGAAGAGAGTTGGGAAAATTTTAGTTCATACCTATCGGCTAAAGGCCCTTACCCTAAGTCATTTAGTGGTATTGTTTTTCAAAATAGTGGTGGTCCTAGGGCATAGGGTCCCCAATATCATCCTAAAAGAGCCCAGTTAGTCCCACCATATTTTCCTTTCCGATTTTACGATCAGTTGCATTGGGGGTTTTGTCGTGAGGGGAGGAATCAATGTTTTAGTTGTAGTCATAGTGGATATATACAATAAATTATCCTTTTAGGGTTGCTTCTGGGGCTAACAGGGTTTCGGTTGCCACTTCATCAGTTCCCCCACTGAAGGGTGCTACTTCTATTACCAGCACGGTCGGAACTGTCTCTATGCTCTCGCTACCCGCCAGTAGTCTGAGGCATCTCCTAATATCATCACTCGTATGTTACAACTCTTTTCTAGTGATGTGTATTGCTTGCTTGATCTGGGGTCTGCTCTTCCTCATGTGACCCATATATGACTATCCATTTTGGTTTTGGTCCCGAGTGTATTTCGGATCCCTTTTCTGTATCTACCCCAGTGGGTGACTCTGTTGAGGCTAGAAGTATCTATAGGAGTTGTGTGGTATCTATCTGTGGTAGGGAAACCTTGGTAGATTGTGTAGAGTTGGACATGGTTGATGTTGATGTCATCTTGGGTTTGAATTGGTTGCATTCGTGCTACGCTTCCTTAGACTGTCTGACCCATAAGGTCGTTTTCAAATTTCCTAATGAGCCGATTAAAGGGTGGGAAGGAAATTCCCTATTGACTAAGAGAAGGTTCATATCATATCTTAGAGCCCAAAGATTGATTTACAAAAAGTGTCTTTATTATTTAGTCCAGGTTAAAAATTCTAACTCAGAGGGTCCTTTGTTACAATTTGTTCCTGTGGTTAGTGAATTTCCTGAGGCTTTTCTTGATGATCTTCCTGGTGTTCCTCGCGATAGGGAAATTGATTTTGGATTGATATTGTTTTAGACACTCGTCCTATATCTATCCCTTCAAATAGAATAACGACAGTTGAGTTGAAAGAGCTTAAGGAGTAGTTGAAAGATCTTCTTGACAAAGGTTTTATTTGCCCTAGTGATTCGTCGTGGGATGCTCCTGTTCTCTTAGTGCGTAGGAAATATATAATACCCCGTGCTTTTCCTAGTCCTTCTTAGATCCTAGTGTGTCAAGGGTCAAATTTAAAAATTAATAACTCTTGATATATGTAGAATTTTCCAACTTTAGACCCACCAAATTATAGATAATTGAATCAGCTTACCAATGATACCAATTTTGCCTTAAACCGATACTCGAGTGAGATGTTATGGCATTTTTAGTGAGAAGTAGTAGGACAATGCTATAGCACTGCATAGCTAGGGAGGGAAGATTCGCAATTGTCCTTTTTCTAGTGAAGCACCATGATTATGCCGCATCGCGGTGAACCCCAAAATCCCACTCGTCCTTTTCCCAGTAGCTCATCGTGATTGGCCAGTGTCGCGCCAAGAATCGCGATGGAGCATAACACAACGTCGCGGTGGAGTACAAAGTAACACTCTCCCTTTTCTAGTGACATAACACTATTACGCCACATCTCATCATAGTGCAAAATGACACTCGACCTTTTTCCAGTAAGCCACAACAATGGCACCGCGTCACACTGAGGCCTAAAATTTGGATTTCCAATTTCAAACTTATTTTTTCAAAGGGAAATATAGTTTTTGCCCAAGCCCCTAATTCATGGAAAATACTAGATTAAACCTACTCTAAGCATTATACGCTCACTTTCACCAAAAATTCTCTCCAAGAAACCGTAGAGCTTCAAATTTCAAAACTCAAGAAATTCAAATTTCCACCATTCTTTTTCTAAGATAACCCAAAATTCAAGATCTTCAAGAAACTTCAAGAGCACAAATAGGAACTCGAAGTTCAAGCTTATTCATGTATTCATCAATTAAGGTATGTGGGGTTATGAACAAGGATAATCCTTTCATCTTTATGCCCAAAATTAGTTTTAAAGTTGATTTTTACATGAAATTACATAAATTTCAGTTTAGGATTTGCACCCACTCATCAATATTTAAAGATTATGAGATTAAAAGTGATTTAGATGTTGAATTTCATGTCTACTTTCGTATTTTTATGCGTGAGACATTATTTTCCAGATTTAGAATTGAATTTTCAAGACTTTCATTATTAAGCATGAACTTATGATGATTTGACATGAATTTGATGCATGAGTTATTAAGCCCTAGTTTGAATGTTTATATTTCAAGATTTACTATACTTTAAGCATCCTATGATTAGTTTATGTTCAGATTTTGATCAAGATATGATATTTTGAACACAACTAAGATATGGAATACACTTTACAGTTTTAACTACAGTTTACAGTAAACAGATACACAAGTGGTTTTCATTATAAACCTTTATATTAGTTTTAAAAGTGGATTTCCTACAGAATGAGCATACAGATTAAAGGGAGTAGTATTTAGCACCGAGTTGGGTATGTTCACATGCCCCAGAACTACGAGCCAATGTAGGTTCAGATTATTCCGATTATTCCCATTTCTATATGGATGATAGACATAGATTGTAATCACTCAGATTAGGTTATATTCCTTGGCAAGAGTATGACACCTCTCCCCAACATGAGGTTTTTCCATAAGGAAACTAGACATTAGACACTATGATAGCTCACATCGTGTATGTTTGTTAGAAGAACCTCCTTACAGAAAGAGTAAAGAATAACAAAACAACTTTTAGAAACTAAGTGTAAAGGATCACGATTTTTATTCAGATATTGTTTTACATAAGTCATAAGCTATGAGATTACATCTTTCAGTTTACAGATACAGAGGTGAGTCCTTTTACACTTAGCATGCATGATTTGAAAACAGATTTCAAGCACAGATTTAGAACTAAGTGTGGTGTCTCACAACATTCATATAGTATGTTTTGTCATTCATGATTTATGATTACAACTTTCAATTACTCAAGACAAAGTGAGCCATTATTGCTTAGCATGCATTATTTATGAGAAAGATATATGTATTCCCTCACTATTTTACTATGTATGTCACCCCCATATGCTCAGTATATTCCAATAGTATGGATCCACATATATGTCTATGTGCTACATTGTTTAATAATGTAGGTATGTTCAGCAATGTAAGTGATTTCGAGCATCTCCATCTACATCCCGACAGTTGGTGAGTCCTCATAGTTTGGGAACTCAATTATTCAGATTTTCAGCTTATTAGAGTAGTTGAATTCAGTATTTTCAGTCAGTTCGAGTCAGTTGGGGGTTTGTCCTAGTGGCTCTCTAGTTATTAGTAGTAGAGGCTTGTCAGACTGCTAGTTATGGTTCAGATTTTTAGTGTTGATTGTCCAGGCTTTTGAGTCTAATATTTTTAGATATTATGTTTAGATGATTTCAGCTTAGATCAGATAGACTTCCGCATTGATTTTACATTTATATTTCTCCATTTTGAGTTTCAGATTTAGTAGAAGTCTTACAGGATTATCTTGGGGCTACTCATAGTCTTGAGAACCGTGTGATGTCTCGAGACCCATTTTTGAGCTTTACAAAAGATGGTTCCCTCCGATTATGTATAGATTATCAGTAGCTGAATATGGAATTTAGGGTGACCTCCTTGTGGGGTAGACTAGTATATTATGTGGGGTACTTCATTAGTGGTGCCTTGTTGTTGCTATCCACTGAGTTTGAACTTTAGATGTTGATTGTGGTGAAAGGGATGTTGGCTAGAGGAGAGCAATGAGAGATCTGTGGGAGTAAATTGGTAGGCTTGACGGGATGTGCGGAAGATATTAGGTTGATAACTCATAAAATAAAGGAGTGGGTAATTGTGATACATACCAGAGGTCTAGTGTTGAAGCAATGAATTGGGGATAAGTAATTAGATGGGTAAGATTATTAATTTTAGAAGATTATGTTGATCGCCAATTAGCATCTCGTTAGATGAGATTTTAAGTGTAGGAGTGCCAAGTGTCCCTAGTACATGTCTATAGTAATACCCCTTAGAGTGCAGTATTGTGCTTATAGGTTTAGTAAGGCGGGGAGCGGGGATTGATCTTAAATTTTCTCCTAGTGGTGGGCTTCAGGGAAGGGTTGGGGTAAATTTACTCCTATTCGAATGATTCCCTCCTATTTTAGTTAAGAGGGCACTCTACAAATGTTGTACGCATTCTAATAGTGCTTATGCCCAAGGCCCGCATTCTATATGCCGTTTACATCTATGTTCTAGCCTCTGAACTAAAGGCAATAATGGTTCTTAGAAATCCAAGCTTCCAAGGGTTCAAGCTCTATGTTATGACACACATGATCCATACATTCATGTCTCACATTAGTCTTAGTTGTAAGAAATAGTGGTTTCAAGCAGCAATCCTTGCCTTATTCCTTGAAAATAAATCTCGGCTTTATGTTATATTACCCATGATTTATGCAGTCGTGTTTCTCACTGCACCTAGTCCTAAGGACTCATGATATGGTATGTTTATGTCGGAACGACTCTCTATTTATACCCTAGGTTGTTGCTATAGAGTATTTTGTTCCTAATGTATCGTGTCTCATTTTGCGGGTCTCACCTTGAGTAGCCCGACTGATAGAAGTCGTAATTGAGAAGCAACCCTCCCATCTCTGATGCTTATACTTTAGTTCCGCAGTTACCCTTCTTTTTGGTAGTATGGTAGTGGCCATAGAAGTGTAGTAATGCCATAAAAATGGGGGATGGATGTTCTTTGTTGTAAAAAATCTTGGGGGTGACTACTTGACACGACTCAAAATTGGGCTTTGTCGCATGGGCATCTCGATCCCAACAAGGACTGGAGATCTCCCTATTTACCTATCCCAACCATCACATCATTCCACGAGCATTGTATGAACATATAACAAGATAGCGGAAATAAGACTAATAATCATCGCTTCAGAAGTATCTAATCAATCCATTAATGTCAACATACTAACAATATACCCAAGTGCACAGTCACCCACAAGACTCCAATAATCCGATGTCTATAATATGTCGGGACATGCCCCCAACAATAGCCAAAAAACAAGTCTAATACAAGTCTATGACATAAGATAAAAATACCCTGAAATATATGCCTCCCAAAGTGTGGAAGCTCACTACTTCAAAGTTAACACACGATCCGCTCGAACGCCTGGTCACTGCGCAGGAAGAGAAGAAGAAGCTCCGACCCCTGTGTCGCGTGGGGACACAGTGCCCAGAGTTGGTTAGCGGTTAGAGCACTAGCATGTAACTCAAGGATAAGGATAAAATGGTGCCATCATTCAAAATCCAATCAAACTATCACATGCAACCACATTTATACATATAGCATACATGTAGATACATTGATACAATAAGTACAAAAAAGAGAACGAATCTTAGCATGCATTTCGAAGCATCCAATCATGATACATGTAGTGGAGGACTCTAATCTTCCACCCTTATAAATTAGAGGGATTGAACTTACCGATCATGTTTGGCAAGGGACTCTAACATCAAGCCGCCTTATTAAGCAAGGGACTCTAACCTCAAGCCATTTCATTAGGCAAGGCACTCTAACCTCAAGCCGTTTCATTGGACAAGTGGACTCTAACCACAAGCCGTTTCATTAGAGAACTGGACTCTAACCACAAGTCATATTCTTTAGCAAGTTAACTCTAATCACTAGCCATCGCGTCCATTACTAGACGACATCGGGATTCTAACCCTTTGTCCAGAGATTCACATACACTAAGTTCAACATTCAAGGACTCTAACCCATTCAGATAATTCAAGCCACCAAGGCTACAATTCAACACCATATATGACCACAAGGTCTTCATGAACCATTTATCAATCAATAACTTTAATCGGAAAATGCCTTAGTTTCAATCACCATTCGAGTCAATTTGTTATCATCAAGACCTATACAAGACCTTCATTAGCATTCATCTACCAAACTTTAGTTCAATACATAATTCAATCTCATGTTTAGGGACTCTAACCCCTTTTTAACTAATCAATCCACCAAGGTTATCAATTAACTAATTACATGGCTAATAAGGCCTTTACAAGGTCATTTACCAATCCTTCTTACTCATTAATCCATTGCCTTAGTTCAATACACTATTACCACGTAACTAGTTATTTCTTTAAGGCATTTTCACAAACACCTTGAGGGCATACCTTTACCATGACCAAACCCAAGTAGAAACCTTCAAGATTAGGGTTATCCATGACCCATTTGTTAAGCTATAATTAATAAGCACCCACATGTGTAAATCATCACCAAACATGTATAAACACAAGGCTAAACAATAGTAAACAATACTCATTACTATGCATCAAAACCCTCAACATTTGGTTTCAAAACCACTATTTACCAATCATATTCAAGTTTAAAACACAATATATTTGAGAAATAACAATAAGGGAAGAGTCACATGCCTTATACAAGGTGATTCATGAAAAGATTCTTACTCTTCAAGCCTCTAGATGGCCTCTTTAATAAACCCTAGCCCTAATCTTGATAGAGAAGTTTAGAGAGTGTTCTAGAATGTTTTTATCTTGTCTAAGTGAAAAATGAAGGGACAAACAAGGTTATAAGTCATGGTTCATAAGGGTTTAGGGGTGGGAAAAGTCTAAAATATCCTCAGCTTAAAAGCTAAAAAGTGAACCCTACGAGGGTACGACTCACCCCCTTGACCCGTACCCTAACTCGTACCCTAGATTCTCCTTAAAACCCATACTGATTAACATGCGACCCCTCATGTCCAAGTTGTACCCTAGGGTACGTGTTGTACCCTACAATCCATACCCTAGGCAAAATATTATGGATAAGAATCATAGAATCATACGACTTGGTAACTTACCACTCGTACACTATTATACGAGTGGAATGATGTTCTATCTTACCTAGGGCAGCAACCAACTCAAGCACTCTATCTAACATACGAAAGGGAGACCCCTACCCATATCACAACATACGACGAGTAACTTCTAGTCACATGTTTTCTAGAATCTCCACCCAAGGTAATTTTCTAAGGGATTCAAGGCCAAGGTGTTTCAGTTCTCCCCCACTCGGATCATTCATCCTCGAATGATGGGTAAGGTAAGTACAAGAATGAGTTAACACATCATAACAAACCAAACTAACCTTCAATCAAGTTAGAAAACAAAGACATACAACAAGGATAAGACACATGCCATGATCATTATCAATCAACCATTAATTCAATTGACTTTGGGACTCGAACCCATTGTCATTCAAAATACTTTCTCAATTAAAAGTTTAGGGACTTGATCTCATTATTAATCAAAGACACAAATCAAGTTAATAAGATAACACATACCTTAAGCATGAGTTTTCAAAACGAAGAACAAATATGGATACTTGAACTTTATGTCCTCTTCCGCCTCCCAAGTAGGTTCCTCAGAATTTTGGTTCCTCTATAGAACCTTCACCGAAGACACCTCTTTCGTTTGCAACTAGTGAACTTATCGATCCAAGATCCTCACCGGGACCTCCTCATAGGAAAAAGAGCTCAAAATACTAACATCCTATAAAGGCACAACCAATAAAGGTTCACCCACACATTTCTGCAACATGGACACATGGAACACCGGATGGATGGATCTCAAATTAGAGGAGAACTCTAACTTTTAGGCAACATTATCAACCCTTTTCAAAACTAAATATGGACCAACATACTGGGGACTAAGTTTACCCTTCTTACCAAACCACACCACTCCTTTCATATAAGATACCTTTAAGAATACCCAATCACCAACATTAAACTTTAAATCCCTACACCTCACATCCGTATAGGACTTTTGGCAACTTTGAGAGGCTTTTAACCTATCACGAATCGCCTTTACCTTCTCTAAGGCTTGGTGACCCAAATCAGGGCTAAGAAATTAACCCTTACTAACTTCATACCACCCAATAAGAGAACGGCACCTCTTACCATACAACACCTCAAAAAGAGCCATACCAATGCTAGACTAATAACTATTATTATAAGAGAATTCAGTCAAAGGAAAATGGTCATACCAACTACCACCATAATCAATCATACAAGCACATAGAATATCTTCTAATGTTTGGATAGTTCTCTCCGCTTATCTATTCTTCTGCGGGTGGAAAGTGATACTAAGGCGCACCTTAGTTCCCAAACCTTTTTGAAATGACTCCCAAAAGTGAAATGAGAATAGAGTACCAAATCCAAAATGACAGAAATCAAAGCACCATGTAACTTCACAATCTCTACAAGATATAACATAGTATAATCCTTTGCCGAATAACTAGTCCTCATGGGCAAGAAGTATGCAGACTTGGTTATTCTATCCACAATAACCCAATTAGAATCACATTGATTCTGGGACCGGGGAAGACCTGTGATGAAATCCATATAAATCACTTCCCACTTCCATTCAAGTAACTCTACCTCTTGATACAAACCACCGGGTCTCAAGTGCTTAACTTTCACTTGTTAACACACCATACACTTAGCCACATAGCTTGCCACATCTCGCTTTATATTATTCCACCAATAAAACACCCTAAGATTCTAATACATCTTCGTTGAACTGGGATGAATAGCATAACGAGATCCATGAGCTTCAACCAAAATCCTGTCCCTCAATCCATCGACATCGGGAAGACATAACTTTCTTTGGCAACTCAAGATACCATTACCACCATTCGTAAAATCAACAACCTTTTGTTGACCCACAATACTCTTTATCTTCATCAAATCGTGATCCAATATTTTCTTTTCCTTTACCTTAACCACAAGAGACAATTTCGATATTGTATGCAAAAATACACCACCGTCCTCAAGACTATGAGACGAACTCCAAGATTTGCCAGACGATGAATGTCCTTCACCAACTCTCGCTTATCCTTATCCACATGAGCTAAAATCCCCATGGATAACCTGCTAAGAGTGTCAGCTACCACGTTAGCTTTAACTAGATGGTAATGGAGACTCATATCGTAGTCCTTTAGCAACTCAAGCCATTTTCTTTGCCTGAGATTCAACTCTTTCTGAGTAAATACAAACTGAAGGCTCTTATGATAGAAAAAGATATCAATATCAAATCCATAAATTTATCTTTCAACTTATCAAAACACACTCACACATATCCGACCATAAGAACTTGACCCTTTTCTGGGTTAACTTAGTCAATGGAGCAGCTATTATCGAAAAACATTACACAAATCTCCTATAGTAACTGGTTAGACCATAGAAGCTCGGAATATCGATTGGAGTTGGAGGTGTAGGCCACTTCTTAACCGCCACAACCTTTTGTGGATCCACTATGATCCCCTCACTAGAGATAACATGTTCGGGAAATGTCACAACCTTAAACCAAAACTCACACTTAGAGAACTTGGCATACAATTGATGATCCTTTAAGGTTTGCAGCACAATATAGAGGTGATCGACATAGTCTGCCTCACTCTTAGAATAGACCAAGATGTCATCAATGAAGACAATGACAAACAAATCTAAAAATGAATGAAATACCCTATTCATCAATTCCATGAATATCGCGGTGGCATTGGTCAACCCAAAAGACATAAATAGGAACTTATAGTTACTATATCAAGTTCTGAAGGCATTCTTAGGGATATCCACTTCCCAAATCTTAAGTTGATGATAACCCAACCTAAGATCAATCTTAAAGAAACAATTAGCATCCTGAAGCTGATCAAACAAGTCAACGATCCTAGGAAGAGGATACTTATTCTTTATGGACGCGTTGTTCAACTTATGATAATCAATTTACATTTGAAGGGAACAATCCTTCTCATGCACAAACTACACCAAATCACCTAATAAGACATACTAGGATGGATAATTTTTTTATCTAAGAGATCCTTTAGTTGCTCCTTAAGCTCCTTCAACTCTACCAGACCCATTCTATATGAAGGAATAAAGATAGGAAGAGTGTCCGGAACAAGATCAATCGAAAAATCAACTTCCCTAAACTCATTAACCACGAAACAGATTCTAGAGAAGGGCCCTCCAAGTTAGAATCTTTAACTAGGACCAAATGATACAAACACCATTTAGAAATCAACTTTTGGGCTCTAAGATATGAGATGAACCTCCCGATAGGCACTAAAGAACCACTTCCCATGTAATGACTGACTCATTAAGGAATATAAATATGACCTTACCGGTTCGACAATCTAAAGAAGCATAGCACGAATGCAACTAAAATATCCCCAGAATAGCATCAAAGTCGACCATGTCTAACTCTATCAAGTCTACCAATATTTCTTTACTACCAACAACTACCACACACCCCCTATACATTCTTTTAACAACCACAGAGTTTCCTACAGGGGTAGAAATAGAAAAAGAAACCGATAGACAATTAGGAACAAAACCAAAATGCACAGCCACAAATAGGGTCACATAAGAGAGAGAGGACCCTGGATCAAGAAAACAATACACATCATGGGAGAAAAGTTTTAACATACTCGTAACCATATCAGGAGATGCCTTAGAATCCTGGTGAGACGTAATAGCATACAAGCGATTCCGGCCACTGTCGGTACAAAAAATAAAAATAGAAGTAACACCCTTCATTACAGGAGTGAATAAAGTAGAAATAGGGGCCCTATTGGCCTAAAAAGCCACTAGCGAGGGGCATGATTGCAGTATGTGACCAATTTGACCATATCTATAATATCTGTTCCTCCTCTTCTCACACTAACCACAATGATGTTGACCATAAAATCTACAAAGAGGGTAGGATAGACTCGACTGAGCCCCACTAGTTTGAGAATAGGTACTCTGTTCTTGGAACCCACCATCAAACTATGACCGATGATCACCTGATGGCTTTGGGTAAGGAGTACTAGCCGAGGAGAAAGAACTAGAACTCTCCCTCTTATTTCATGGCCATTTACCACCATCTCTAACACTATTCTTAGAAGGCCTAAATTTCTTTCCTTGTGTAACACCCCGTAAATTTTTTCGTACACTTATCGCGATTATATGGAGTTCTAAAGGCTTGCGTATGGGTTAAATTAAGTTTATGGTGTTCGGAAGTATCCCGTCTATAGTTGTATCTGTAGGTATTGGAATAAGATTTCCAATGATATAAAGTTTGCCCAAAATAGAGGAGTATTTCATATAAGCAAGCACATTCGAAATTTCAAAACGGTGGTCGGGAAGCCTGTGAACAGTAAATCTGCAGGAAAATTACTGCAGCTAGGCAATTTTTTTTTTTGGATCAAATTTAGACGATCATAACTCCTTGTACAAAAAGAAATGTGTGAGCTGATATATATCGACGAAAATCTCCAAGAGTCTTCTTTCCGATGAAATTGGTTTCATCCAAATCCAATGTCTGAGTAAGGATCTATACCCGTTTTACTACAGCCTATAAAAAAAAACAGAATTTTGGGACAGATTTTTGGGTCAACTTTAAACGACCATAACTCCTTGTACAGGAAGAAATGGGTGGTATAATTTATATGAAAATGAAATCCCTTTGAATTATCTTTCCAATTCAATTGGTTTCACCCAAATCCGATACCGGAGCAAAGAGTTATGATCAATTTACTTCAGCCTGTCAAAACTATCCACTGGGGACAGATTCGGATTTATTTAAATTTTTAGGGCAAAATGGTCATTTTATATTACCTCTTGGACGAAAATTGGTCTTTATAAACATACACTTAGCCTCATATATATCATATATCATCCAATTATTAAGATAAGGTGAAACCCTAGCCTAATTTCAACTTCAAATATTTTGTGATTCAACCGTAGAAAATTCGAATTGGTTCCGTAGTTGTGTTCACCATCTCGAAAGCTTCGAGAAGCACCCCATGGTTATGTAAGGAGGATTCTAAATACAAGAGTTCATTGTTAAGGTATGAATATTGTTTATTCTTGATTCTTATCCATGAATAAGTATTGATAAAGGATTATGAGTATTGTCTTGATGTTGGAAGATAACTAGAAACATAGTTATGAATTGTTTTGTATAAATTGTTAGTAGTAAATTATGGAAGTTGTTGTATTGGATTATGGAGGATGAATTGTGGTGATATATCATTATATTAGTAGTTGTGTATGCCTAGTGATCATATTGGTATTGGATGGTGATTAAGAGGAGAAATAAAGGCTAAGAGTGATGTTGAGGGATATTGCATGAAAATGCATGATATGTGAATGTAATAAGAGTATAAGAGGATGTATGTAGCACTCTTATTGATGAGTTAAAGGATTAATTCCTAGACATTATTTGGTGAAGTTAATACCTAAATGGTAAGGTTTGGTTGCTAATACTAGTTTGCCACAAATGACTTATTGTAGATAAGTGTTCGAAGAGTACGGGAAGTCAAGTTGGACTTGTATTGAAGTGGTTATATCAAGGTATGTAAGACATACTCTATCTAATCTTTGGCATGAATAATGACCCATGGCACTCTCAAGTAAGCTTCCAACATTGTCCTACGACACATGACACATAATAACATCATATGATCTTCGACACTACCAATTGAACTTGTTTTCACTTTTAAGATGTCCGGCTAGTCAAAAAAAATGTCCATATACTATTGTTGACTCCGAAATGGTTTAATGAGGTATCCATGATTATCTACTTCATTTTCATGATATTTATTACCTATTTACATGTTTTTCCTATTGAGGTATCCTGGTTTCAAGTTCCATAAGGTGTGACCACAAAGTAACCAATCTCAAAGATTAATTGAATTAAGAAATGGAATGTCTTTATTTTAAATTGATGATATGATGTATTGTATTAGTACCACTGATCAGTTGGCCATTGTATTATAAAGATTATGTATATATGCTATTCCAAGGGTGGTCCCTGATGTATTGTATTAGTACCATTGATCAGTTGACCATTGTATGACATATGTTATGTATTGATAAGGAATACGGGAAGTAATGATATGAAAGTAATGTGCAGGTATCCCATCAGCTCTTTTATGTGTGGTCTACTCATACTATTTATTCACTGGTATCTGGGTTCTGTTGATCTTTTGTATCTCATCTGGATACTCACTGCCTTACATACTCAGTACATATTTCCGTACTGACGTCCCTCACGGGGGACCTGTATTCATGCCTGCAGGAACAGGTACTTCAGGTCGTATACCTCCGCAGTAAGAGCCAGGACATTCTGTTGATAGTGGTGAGCTCCAGTTGTTTCGGGGCATCCCAAGTCGTTTCTATATGTATTTTTGGTATTTGTATAAAAGTCTTTTGTGGGCGGGAGTTTTCCCCGACCCTAACTCAGTTGTGTATCTATGTAGAGGCTTTTGTAGACATATTGTACAGCCATATGAGTGTTTGGTTGATAGACGTGATGGCTCTGACGGCCAATTACTGTTTATATATATATGCGTGTCTACTGGGCTGATACAGGTACTATTTTCTTCTATTTACAACGATGTGCTGCCCAAATTTCTAATTTTCATAAGTAATGTAAATGTGAAAGTATAGGTTATGAACGGGTTCTCCTGGGCCTCCTCGGCTACGGGTTCCAGTCTGCTCCAATGGGATTTGGGGTATGATAGAAGTGGTATTAGAGGCAGTTCGTCCTAGTGAGTCTACAAAGCCGTGTCTATGTAGAATCTCATTTATCGGTGTGTTGTGCACCACATCTATAAACAGGAGGCTATTGGACATTTAGGGATTGTTTCCATTCTCCATTTCTTAGATCGTGCAATAGAGCCCATATTAGATATAAAGTCATAATCGATCGCTTAATCCAATTGTTTTTTTTTTAATTTATTATAGTAATGATGCCGGTTACAAGGAGAAAGAATAAGTGGAAGCGAGTAGATGTAGTGGCCAGAGAAGGTACTAGTAAGTCACCACCGGCACAAGCTGAACAAAGTGAGTCTCAAGCTGAGCATATATCAGGATCTTCTTCTCCTCCGGAAGGGCCATCTATTAATGCTGTTAATCGAGATTTGAGGGATGTAGTACAACTTCTGACGCGTATAGTTTCCGGTCAAGTTCAAGGGCAAGCTATTCCTACCATGGGTTCTAGTGGTACGGATAGAGCAGCTAGACTTCGGACACAAGATTTTCTGAAACTGGATCCTCCTACTTTTACCGGATCAGATATTAACGAAGACCCGCAGGACTTTGTCGATCAAACCCAAAGGGCTCTAGATGTTATGCATATATCCGGTAAAGAGATGGTTGAGCTAGCAGCATATAGACTGAAAGGAGAGGCTATATTGTGGTACGAGGATTGGAAACGATTTAGGGGTATTGATGCACCTCCAACTACGTAGGGAGAGTTCAAAGATGCATTTATTGATCATTATCTTCCATTTGAGACTCGTCAGGCCCGTGCAGATCAATTCTTAAATATTCGTCAGGGTAATATGAGTGTAAGGGAGTATACTCTTCGATTTAACTCCTTGTCTTGATATGCTTCTAATGTGGTAGCTACTATGGATGAAAGAGTTCATCACTATGTGGATAGATTGGAACCATACTTGGTTAGAGATTATACCATGGCTGCTTTGAACAAGGACATGGATATAGAGAGGATACAAGCTTTCGCTCAAAAAATGGAAGATCAGAGGCAAAGAAGAAGAACCCAGGAATCAGAAAAAGGATATTCTAAGAGGGCCAGAGCTATAGGGAAGTTTATGGCATCTCAGGGAGGTTTTAGGCCTTCATTCTCTTATAGATTGCCTAGCCCGTTATCTTCCTATCCTGTAATTAGTGCTCCACCACAATTTCAAAGGTTCAGAGGTAATCAGTTCGGGCCAAGCAGTGAAAATCAAAGTTCACAAACAGTGGGGTATCAAGGGTAAGGGAGTATGAGTCAATTGAGACCTCCACGACACCCGTGCCCCATATGTAGAAGATTTCAATTTGGCGAATGTCTTCTTGGAATGAACAATTGCTTTTGGTACGGTAAGCCGGGGCATATGGCTAGAGATTGCCCATGCAGGACCACAGGTGGTATAACACGACCTACCGGATTAGCTGTTGCGTCATCATCGGTGCCTCCTTTGAGTAGGGGTGCACAACCTATGGATCACGGTAGAGGTGATAGAGGAGCAACTAGTTCTAGCGGAGCTCAGAACCGTGTGTATGCCCTAGCAGATTGGCAGAATTTAGAGGCTTCTCCAGACGTGGTTACAGGTACGTTGTCCATCTTTTCATTTGATGTGTATGCCTTAATTGATCCTGGTTCTACATTATCGTATGCTACTCCTTTGGTTGTGGGAAAGTTCGGAAGAACACCTGAATTATTAGCCAAGCCATTTGAAGTATCAACGCCAGTGGGGGAATCTCTTATAGCTAGGAATGTTTATCGAAATTGTGTTGTGAATATTTGTGGTCGTGATACGATGGCCGATCTTGTTGAGTTAGAAATGGTAGATTTTGATGTTATTATGGGCATGGATTGGTTAGCGTCTTGTTATGCTACAATAGATTGCCGTTCTAAGAAGGTATATTTCCATTTCCCAAATGAGGCAGTCCTTGAATGGAAGGGTAATGTTGGCGCGTCGAGAGGTAGATTTATTTCTTACTTTAAGGAAAGAAAAATGATTTCCAAGGGGTACATATACCATTTGGTTAGAGTAAGGGATACAGAGGCAGAGCCGCCAACTTTTCAGACCGTTCCGGTTGTGAATGAATTTCCTGATGTATTTCCTGAAGAACTACCAGGTTTACCTCCTGAACGAGAAGTGGAGTTTGGTATTGATATGTTGCCAGACACACAGCCAATCTCAATTCCTCCTTATAGAATGGCACCAACAGAGTTGCGAGAATTGAAAGAGCAACTGAAAGACTTGCTAAAGAAGGGATTCATCGGTCCTAGTATGTCCCCTTGGGGAGCACCAGTATTGTTTGTGCGTAAGAAAGATGGTTCGCTGAGGATGTGTATTGACTATCGGCAATTGAATAAGGTGACTATCAAGAATAAATACCCTCTTCCCCGAATTGATGATTTATTTGACCAGTTGCAGGGTGCCCAGTGTTTTTCCAAGATTGACTTGAGATCAGGCTATCATCAAGTGAGAGTCAAGGATAAAGATATACCCAAGATAGCTTTTCGAACACGGTATGGTCATTATGAATTCCTGGTTATGTCATTCGGGCTGACAAATGCACCCGTAGTTTTTATGGATATGATGAATAGGCTGTTTAAGCCGTTTCTAGATGTGTTCGTGATAGTTTTCATAGATGATATTCTGGTCTACTCTAGATCAGAAGAGGATCATGTTAATCACTTAAGGAAGGCGTTACAGATTCTTCGTGATCGTAAGCTGTATGCGAAGTTTTCTAAATGTGAGTTTTGGCTCAAGTCAGTGGCATTTTTGGGCCATATTGTATCCAGTGAAGGCATAAAAGTTGACACTCAGAAGATTGAGGCTGTGAAGAATTGGCCAAGACCCACGACGCCTACGGAGATTCGTAGTTTCCTCGGGTTGGCAGGTTATTATAGAAGGTTTGTTGAAGGTTTTTCTTCTATTTCTTCACCCTTGACTAAGTTGACGCATAAAGCCTCCAAGTTTCAATGGAATGATGCCTGTGAAAAGAGTTTCCAAGATCTGAAGAGCAAGTTGACTTCTACACCGGTATTGGTACTTCCTGAAGGCACAGAAGGGTATGCAGTGTACTGTGATGCTTTGAGAATTGGATTAGGATGCGTATTAATGCAACATGGTAGAGTAATAGCCTATGGCTCTAGATAGTTGCGACCACATGAGAGGAATTATCCCACGCATGATCTTGAGCTAGCTGCAGTTGTATTTGCTTTGAAGATATGGTGCCACTACTTATCTGGGGTTCATGTTGACATATATACCGATCATAAGAGCCTGCAATATATCTTCAGTCAGAAAGATCTAAACTTGAGGCAACGGAGATGGCTTGAATTGTTGAAAGATTACGATGTTGATATCTTGTATCATCCAGGGAAAGCGAATGTGGTAGCGGATGCACTGAGTCGTAAGTCTAAAATGGCATCTATAAAAAAGCAGGGGATGATTAAGGATCTTCACCAACTAGCTAATTTGGGAGTTCAACTTCTCGAAACTCCAGATGAAGAGGTTATTGTACGTAATGCAGCGGAATCTTCATTGATAGCTAAAGTGAAAGAGAAGCAGTATGCAGATCCAATTTTATTACAGCTTAAGGAGGATGTGCAGAGTGGCACGACAAAGGCATTTGAGCTTACGCGAGAAGGAGTGCTTCAGTGTCAGAATCGTTTATGTGTACCTAATGTAGTTGAGCTAAGAAAGAGAATTATGACAGAAGCACACTGTTCAAGGTATTCTATCCATCCAGGGTCGACTAAGATGTATCAAGATTTGAAAGCAATATATTGGTGGAATGACATGAAGAAGAATATTGCCAAATTTGTAGCTGAATGTCCGAATTGTCAAAGAGTCAAAGTAGAACACCAGAAACCCGGTGGTTACATGCAATGTATAGATCTTCCAGTCTGTAAGTGGGACAAGATCAATATGGATTTCATCACGGGTTTGCCTCATACATTTCGGAAGTTTGATTCCATATGGGTGATCATTGATAGGCTTACCAAATCCGCGCACTTCTTACCAGTTAAGACAACTTATACGGCGGAAGAGTATGCGAAGTTGTATATTAAGGAGATCGTTTGGTTACATGGAGTTCCAATTTCCATTATATCCGATCGAGGAGCCCAATTTACCGCGAATTTCTGGAAGTCTTTTCAAAGGAGTTTGGGGACACAAGTAAATCTAAGTACGGCTTTTCATCCTCAAACGGTTGGACAAGCGGAATGTACCATCCAGACACTTGAAGATATGCTACGAGCATGTGTATTAGATTTCAAAGGCAACTGGGATGATCACCTACCTCTTATCGAGTTTGCCTACAATAATAGCTATCATTCAAGTATCAAAATGGCACCATATGAAGTATTGTATGGAAGAAAGTGTAGATCGCCAATAGGATGGTTTGAAGCAGGTGATGCGGTCTTGTTTGGACCGGATCTTGTTTATCAAGCAATGGAGAAGGTTAAAGTGATCCAACAACGGCTTGAAACAGCTCAAAGTCGACACAAATCTTATGCAGATGTTAGAAGAAGAGGACTTGAGTTTTCTATCGACGATTGGGTATTCTTGAAAGTATCACCAATGAAAGGAGTGATGAGGTTTGGCAAGAAAGGAAAGTTAAGTCCACGATA
The DNA here is from genome assembly GCA_030864215.1 of Capsicum pubescens. Taxonomy (NCBI): domain Eukaryota; kingdom Viridiplantae; phylum Streptophyta; class Magnoliopsida; order Solanales; family Solanaceae; genus Capsicum; species Capsicum pubescens. Next base: position 149,793,713 of record CM061543.1, on the reverse strand, counting down.
CATAGGTCCGTACAAGATCATTCAAAGATTTGGACAAGTTGCTTATGAGTTAGAGCTACCTCAAGAGCTCTCAGCAGTTCATCCCATATTTCATGTTTCGATGCTTCGCAAGTACATCGGAGATCCATCGCACATAACTACTACGGAAGATGTACAAGTTACAGAAGATCTCACTTTTGAAGAAATGCCTATTGCTATTCTTGATCGCCAAATTAAAAAGATAAGGAATAAAGAGATAGCATCGGTAAAAGTACTTTGGAGGAATCAACAAGTTGAGGAGATCAAATGGGAAGCTGAGGAATCGATGAATATTTAGTACCCTTACCTATTCAACGATGAGGAGAAAGTTCATGAGACGGAAGAAGAACAATAACAAGTGTTTATTTTTATGCAAGTATGTTATGATGATGAATATGTTAATTGTAAGCTTGGACATGTATTAATTGAGTAACTATGCTAACATTCGAGGACGAATGTTCTTAAGGGGTGGAGAATGTAACACCCCGTAAATATTTTCGTACACTTATCGCGATTATATGGAGTCCTAAAGACTTGCGTATGGGTTAAATTAAGTTTATGGTGTTCGGAAGTATCCTGTCAATAGTTGTATGTGTAGGTATTGGAATAATCTTTCCAACGATATAAAGTTTGACCAAAACAGAGGAGTATTTCATATAAGCGAGCACATTCGAAATTTCAAAACGGTGGCCGGGAAGCCTGTGAACAGTAAATCTGCAGGAAAATTACTGCAGCTAGGCAATTTTTTTTTTTGGATCAAATTTAGACGATCATAACTCCTTGTACAAAAAGAACTGTGTGAGATGCTATATATCTACGAAAATCTCCGAGAGTCTTATTTCCGATGAAATTGGTTTCATCCAAATCCAATGACTGAGTAAGGATCTATACCCGTTTTACTACAGCCTATAAAAAAAAAACAGAATTTTGGGACAGATTTTTGGGTCAACTTTAAACCACCATAACTCCTTGTACAGGAATAAATGGGTGGTATACTTTATATAAAAATGAAATCCCTTTGAATTATATTTCCAATTCAATTGGTTTCACCCAAATCCGATACCGGAGCAACGAGTTATGATCGATTTACTTCAGCCTGTCAAAACTGTCCACTGGGGACAGATTCGGATTTATTTAAATTTTTAGGGCAAAATGGTCATTTTCTATTACCTCTTGGACGAAAATTGGTCTTTATAAACATACACTTAGCCTCATATATATCATATATCATCCAATTATTAAGATAAGGTGAAACCCTAGCCTAATTTCAACTTCAAATATTTTGTGATTCAACCGTAGAAAATTCGAATTGGTTCCGTAGTTGTGTTCACCATCTCGAAAGCTTCGAGAAGCACCCCATGGTTATGTAAGGAGGATTCTAAATACAAGAGTTCATTGTTAAGGTATGAATATTGTTTATTCTTGATTCTTATCCATGAATAAGTATTGATAAAGGATTATGAGTATTGTCTTGATGTTGGAAGATAACTAGAAACATAGTTATGAATTGTTTTGTATAAATTGTTAGTAGTAAATTATGGAAGTTGTTGTATTGGATTATGGAGGATGAATTATGGTGATATATCATTATATTAGTAGTTGTGTATGCCTAGTGATCATATTGGTATTGGATGGTGATTAAGAGTGGAAATAAAGGCTAAGAGTGATGTTGAGGGATATTGCATGAAAATGCATGATATGTGAATGTAATAAGAGTATAAGAGGATGTATGTAGCACTCTTATTGATGAGTTAAAGGATTACTTCCTAGACATTATTTGGTGAAGTTAATACCTAAATGGTAAGGTTTGGTTGCTAATACTAGTTTGCCACAAATGACTTATTGTAGATAAGTGTTCGAAGAGTACGGGAAGTCAAGTTGGACTTGTATTGAAGTGGTTATATCAAGGTATGTAAGACATACTCTATCTAATCTTTGGCATGAATAATGACCCATGGCACTCTCAAGTAAGCTTCCAACATTGTCCTACGACACATGACACATAATAACATCATATGATCTTCGACACTACCAATTGAACTTGTTTTCACTTTTAAGATATCCGGCTAGTCAAAAAAAATGTCCATATACTATTGTTGACTCCGAAATGGTTTAATAAGGTATCCATGATTCTCTAGTTCATTTTTATGATATTGATTACCTATTTACATGTTTTTCCTATTGAGGTATCATGGTTTCAAGTTCCATAAGGTGTGACCACAAAGTAACCAATCTCAAAGATTAATTGAATTAAGAAATGGAATGTCTTTATTTTAAATTGATGAAATGATGTATTGTATTAATACCACTGATCAGTTGGCCATTGTATTATAAAGATTATGTATATATTCTATTCCAGGGGTGGTCCCTGATGTATTGTATTAGTACCACTGATCAGTTGGCCATTGTATGATATATGTTATGTATTGATAAGGAATACGGGAAGTAATGATATGAAAGTAATGTGCAGGTATCCCATCAGCTCTTTTAAGTGTGGTCTACTCATACTGTTTATTCACTGGTATCTGGGTTCTGTTGATCTTTTGTATCTCATCTTGATATTCACTGCCTTACATACTCAGTACATATTTCCGTACTGACGTCCCTCACGGGGGACCTGTATTCATGCCTGCAGGAACAGGTACTTCAGGTCGTACACCTCCGTAGTAAGATCCAGGACATTCTGTTGATAGTGGTGAGCTCCAGTTGTTTCGGGGCATCCCAAGTCGTTTCTATATGTATTTTTGGTATTTGTATAAAATTCTTTTGTGGGCGGGAGTTTGTCCCGACCCTAACTCAGTTGTGTATCTATGTAGAGGCTTTTGTAGACATATTGTACAACCATAGGAGTGTTTGGTTGATAGACGTGATGGCTCTGACGGTCAATTACTGTTTATATATATATATATGCGTGTCTGCTGGGCTGATACAGGTACTGTTTTCTTCTATTTACAATGAAGTGCTGTCCAAATTTATAATTTTCATAAGTAATGTAAATGTGAAAGTATAGGTTATGAACGGGTTCTCCCGGGCCTCCTCGGCTACGGGTTCCAGTCCACTCCAATGGGATTTGGGGTATGACACCTTGTCTTTCACTATACCTAACCTATTTCTTTTTCTCTTCCTCCACTTGTTGTATTTATACCACAAACCTAGATATATCCATATCTTTGATAAATAAAGACACCTTGCTCTTAAGGACCAACTCATGAGATAATCTCGAGCCAAACTTCCTCATTTGAGCCCTCATATCTGACACCATCTTTGGAGCATACCTAAACAACTGATGGAATTTCAAGGCATACTCATTGACTGACATCCTTTCATATTTTCAAATTAACAAACTCCTCCACTATTGCTTCCCTCAACTCTTGAGAAAAGAAGTGGTCTAGAAATGCATTAGTAAAATCCTCCCACAAGGATGACTCATCAAATCACCCCTTGTCTGATCCCATTCTTCGTACCATTGGTATGAACCGTCCTTCAACGAATAGGTTGCAAACTCCACCACTTCCACATTAGTAGTATGCACAACTCTAAATTTTTTTTCTATCTCATCCAAAAAGCCTTGAGGATTTTTCTCTACCTTAACACCAGTAAGGTCGGAGGAATTAACCTCATAAACTAGCTAACCCTTGTGTCCTCAGAAAATAGAGTAACAGATGTACCACGCTCAACCTGAGAAGCCAACAACTGAGCAATCATATAAATCACCTAACGAAACTCTTTATTTGTCACGTCCGCTTGAGGAATTGGAGGAGGAATAGAGGGAACCGGTGGAACTCCAGGACCATCAGGAACTAGATCCCTAGACTGAGTATGGACTCCATAACTAGAGTGATTCTCATCAACATCATCCCCAGTCAAGATGAAAGGGTTTGCAGGAACTTCAGATCTTCTGGGAGACATGATCTAAAAGATGAGCAAACAAAAATCAAAAGAATCTAAGACCTTAAACTCTATAGATCTAAATAAGACAACTAGAAAGTGAAACATTCCTAAATGTCTCGTAGCCTCTCTCTTATAAGTATAGCACACTACACACCCATAAAAGAGACTCTACTTAACATGGCTTTATGGATGCCCAACTAACCATAAACCTAAGTTATGATACCATCTTGACACGACCCAAAATTGGGCTTTGTTGCATGGGCATCTCGATCCAAACAAGAACCAAATATCACCCAATTTACCTATCCCAACCACCACATTAATTCATAAGTATCTGATGAACTCCAATTGTATAATAAGATAGCAAAAATAATTCTAACAATCATTGCTTAAGAAGTATCTAAACAATCTATTAATGTTAATATACTAACAATATACCTAAGTCCATAGTCATCTACAAACCTTTACCAATTTGATGTCTGTAATATATCGGGACAGGCCACCGATAATAGCCAAAATCCAAGTCTAATAGAAGATTGAAATGGTAGAGTATTGTATTCATAGTTGAAAGCTTAGTGGAGAGAGTGGTTATATGCAAGGGTTATTAGATCTATTATTTGGGTGGAAGGATCTATGTGGTAACCTGGAGAGGACATAAAATTAAAACATCCATTCTTAATTCCCATTCTAAATAATCATGCATAAGAAATGTATTTTCCTTGACATCTTTGTTTTCTAACTTTGTTAAAGAAAATTGTGATTCCTTGATGTCTTTATTTTCTGTCTTTGTTAAAGGTAAGTGTGGGATGTTTTTGTGTTAAATAATGTTGACGTATGCCCTGACCCATCATTCGATGATGAATAATCCTGGGGGAGAATGTAACACCCTAAATTTTTGGTCCTTAAAAATTTCTTAAATTTTATCCTCACTGCCCTAACTACGACTCACCCTATAGTCATAGGGTGTCTTGATGGGTCATATAACCCTAGTCATAAGGTTTCTAATGAATAGTGCCTGAGTTACTGTCTGTACTATGACTTAAGGTTATAAGTTGTAAAGACTCATGATGAGTCATTGTGTGCTAATCGTATCCGTACATGCTTATTACCTAAAACTTTCTGTATTGAGTATGACCAAACTCAATGAGTCATGATGAATCCATACAAGTCTTAATGTCCAAATCATAGGGTGTCTAGTGTATACCCAAATAGTTTTTATATTGACTACGACTAGAGCCTACGAGTCGTTGGGTCTCATTACGAGCCATGGTATACTAATCCTAAGGTCAACAGTGTGTGTGTCTGGTGACACTGTCTTGATAATGACTCCTGGAGACTAGACGTAATGAGTCTTAACAAGTCGTTATGAGACCGGTAATGACTGGCGACCAATTTTCATTCTTTTTCCAATAGTATTTTGGACATTTCTCTCTTGCTCTAAACATAACCCACAACCTATAAACATTATCGAGACCTTATTCTCACCCATAACATAATCAAAACACATCCTATTTTTTCTTGAATTCTTTCAAGCAAAGCAAGCTAGGGTTTTCTTAAGGTTGAGCATCTAGTGGAAAATTCAAGGTTTCTTCTCCATAAGTCTTGATATTTCAGGCATGTAACTCTATGCTCAAACTTTTTCCCTTAAAGCATAACATTTAAATGATTATTAATGTGAAATTGAATGAGGGTTTTGACATGGGTTGAGGGTTTTATCATGGTTGGTTTTTAAGTTGTTTTCCTGTGAATTATTATCCATTTTTTATGCTTTATTAATGGTATTAAACTTGTGGGGTGCATATGTATGGTGAATAAACTAGGTAATTTTGTGAACATTGACAATTAAATTGGTAACAACCTCAACCCAATTTGTTAAAGTGGTTCTGAATGCTAAAGGTATGCATATTAAACTATCTTTGAACTATTTTCATGGCATAAGAGTCCTATTGAAACATAAATAGGTTTAAGTCCAAATTGATTAAATGGGTTTGAGTCCCAATTGATTAAATGGGTTTGAGTCCCAAAATGACTAATTACTTTGAAGTCGTTTTGACTGAGGGGTTAGAGTCCCAATAGGCTAATTAGTTAACATGGTATGATAATGAACTTATAAGTGATGTTGGTATGACTATACCAACGGGATGCCTTAATGCATTATTGGTTCACTTAATTGGGAATGTGTGCTAAATGATTTAATTGGGCTTAAAAAGGGATTGTGTAGCTGGGCCATAAAAGTGGTGGTCCCAAAGGGAATAACACTGGAAGCCATATTTGCTAGTTTGAAGGTATAAATATCTTAGGATTTGAATCCCCTTGCTATGACCAGGGAGGTTCGAGTCCCCCTTACCATATGATTGGTAGGCTTGAGTCTCCTATATCATATTACATAATCGGGTGCTTAAGTCACCTTAGTATGTGATTGGGTAGTTTGAGTCCTCCGTGTATATATATGATTATTCTACAGTTCGTGCGGCTACATGTACTTGGGCCCAACCAGGGGTGAGAATTGGGGACCATATAGCCCATGGGTACTATTATAACAGTTAAGCTATACAATCCAGGTTAAAGTTCTAAAGTTCATACTAAGCCTTGTTCCCTACCCTAGCATATGATATATATATAAATGTATTGGCATATGGTTATGTACACTAGATTTGGACTGGTTTTAGATTATTGATCATGGAATTATTTTGTTTTCTTATCCTTGAGTTACATGTTAGCATTCAATCCACTAACCATCTATGTATGCTGTATTTCTATGCGATGCGGGAATTTGGAATACTCTACTTCTCCTGTACAATGATTTGTTGATCGTGGGATAGTCCGTGAGTCAGACTGAAGTGGTTAGCTTCCATACTTTGAAAGGCTTCATTTCATATTATAGCTTCTTTACGACATAGACTTTACTTCTAAATTATTTTGTCTATCATCGGGGGCATGTCCCAACTTTAATTATTTTGATTACAATTAGAATGCTTTGTGGATTATTGTGGACTTGGGTATTGGTTTTCAGTATTGTTTTTTAGTAATTGGATTATTGAATTACCTTAGAGTCTTTTAAGTTGTTATATCCTATTATGTTATATGATCAAAATTCATCCACTGCTAGGTATATTTGGTTCTGTTGGATTAGGTAATAGGGGTGGTCTACGGTCCACAATAGACTTGAGATGCCCGTCATGGCCAAGACCTGGCTCGGGTAGTGACATGTTCCCTGATAGAAAAGGGTTTTTTCCTAGATATATGGACCTCACAAGTTTATCATGGATCTGTCCTCACAGTATGGCATTGTGGAAAGGGTGAATATCGACAGGAATCATTGTCAATTGTATATCAATGCATTTTACTACATTCTATATTGTACTTGTGTTGACGTGTGTTTATTATTATTCCTATTATACTATTGAACTGCTAGGAATTTTCTACGTGCAGAGTTACTTTTGTATTCTTTATTAGATATAATGACTCCTTAAACTCAATCAACCTATGATGTGTACCGAATACTAGTGGTTTATACTCTTCCTACTCTTATACATTTTTTTTATGCAGATCCTGGAACCAATTTCCAGTGTGGATCTTGATTTTTTCGAGATCTAACTGATTCAGACATTTAATAATCTCCTTGAATCTAGAGTGTTGGCCTGTTTCCTTTTATATCTTTGTCTCTATATTTTTAGTTTTTTCAAATAGTGATGAACTAGTTTCATCACTTCTTTTCATTTTTATTTTAGAGAACTCTTGTACATGTGACTCTGAGTTCGTAATGTTAAGTTTTATACTTTCCTAATATATAAAAAGCCTTAAATCAAGTAGAATGAGGTTTTTCATCCAGTTTAGTGTAACAACCCAAAAGTCCCTAAGATCAGGTCTCATACTTAGCATAGAAAATCAGGTAGAAATTAGAAATTCTCCAATAGAACAACACATATAATGAGGTGTGGTTAGGAGCAGTGACCCATTGTGTGATTTGTCATGAACTTCCATCCTTAACTCTTGAAAGTTTACATTTCTACCCAGTGGCAATGATTGCGGGAAACAAGTCATTCTTAGATACAATAAGTCATTCTGAAATACAACAAGCCTTCCTAATACTCATTCTGAGTGAATTTCCCCAAAGTCCAAAAGATTAATTTTTATTCTTAGTGATAATGACCCTTGATGATGAATTATTGTCTGTCACAATGAGTCACTATATGAATAATCCATAGCAACCCAGACAAAAGTTCTAAAAGTTAAAAATACTACACAATAATAACGACTACTGACACGAGTCGTTGTGTGTTACGATAAGTCATTGTGACCACCTATCGTCAGGTTGCCCTGAACTAGTCCTCTCATAATGTCACAGACGAAGAGTCATTGTAAATGATGATGAATCATTTTAAGACTCGTCTGTTGTGACTCAACAATTTTTAAATACGTTCCCTCATGGGTATTTTCATACTTTCCCTATTTCCTAAACCTATATTATGTTGTTTTAAAGCATACCGAGGAGGTATTAAAGGAACTTAGATGATTTTTATCTTATTATTCCTCCCAACACTTACCAAACATAAGAAAGGTGATTCCCCTTCTCTCAAAGAATAATTAGGGTTTTTCTTCTCAAGTTTAGAATCCTTTAAGTTCATAGCAAGAACTTATCCTCCAGGTATGTGGGAGTTCATCAATAAGCACCCTTTCACCCATTAAGTCCTAGATAACTTAGAGCTCCTCAGTTTTTTTTCATAAATTTAAGTGTGGGTTTTCATTCAGTGTATGATTTCCATATGATTTCAGTTCCATCATGATTTCTATAGCACAAAAACGTAGTTTCATGTTTTTAGTATCATGCATAACCTAATATTTTATAAATGCATACTTAGCTTGATTTCACAGTATTTTTCCTATGAATTGATTTTCAATTATAAAACTTGGCATGTTATGAACACATGATACCCATAATTGTTAATTTAACATAAAAAACATAGTTAGTTTCAATTTTCAGACTTACGATATATTTTCAGTTTTATAGACCTTTAGGATACTTTTCGATAAAGTATATTCTTACTCAATTTTTGGTAAATCAACTTTATGAGTTAATAGTATAAACAATATTGGAGCAGTACTCAACATCGAGTTGGACTAGGTCTCAACACACCCAAGTTCTAAACTACATGTCGCTGTAGGTTATTTAGTCCTATCAATTAGGCATCAGTAGAGTGATCATTCCAACTATGTCTTTATACCCTGACAAGGATATTATGCCCTTTCGATAGGGTGTATACATCTGAATTCACTTTGAGCTTACGTGATTTATGTCGTTTAGTAGGATCTCCCATGATTCAAACATAATATTATTACATAACCCTCAACTCAGATCATTTTTAACCAACTGGGGCTTAAGAGGCCCAATTTTACCAAGTAAATATTTACTCAAGCTAAATCAGATAAAGTCTTGCTAACCCAAACCAAGTCCGCAAAATAAAATGAAATATGTCACTAGAATCCTAAAAGTAAAACAAAGCAAATAAAAGAAAATAGAAATTCAACCAAAACATATGGACTAAACATGAAGCGAAAAACTTCATCTTCATCATCAACTCTCTGATTTGCTTCTCCACCTCTATTTTATCCAGACGTTCCTTAACTTTATCACTGTTAACTTTACCAAAGAACAACAATGGCTATTGTTCAAGATCATGGAAAATGATTAAACTAACATCGTGTTTTCAAAACCTACTTTGGTTTAAGCATGAGTTTTGGAAGATTTCACCTTAGACATTCTTAAATCTCATGAATGTCTTGAAATCTCAACCAAGAGAATACTTCTTCAACTTCACAAATTTAGATCTGGCTATCAACCTTCAGATAAGCTCATATTCTCCCATATCGTGTATACTCAATGTTTATTCAAGCTATAAATTACCTAACATTTCCCTTTCTTAGAAGGCTATGGCTTCAATGAGATGATACCACTTCTAGAGATAACCTGACCCAAAGTCGATCCTTGAGAACCACTTAGCACCTTGTAATTGATCTAATAAACCATTAATTCTAGGAAAGGGATATTTGTTATTAATTGCACCTTATTCAGTTGTCGGTAGTCAATACACATTCTCAATGTGCCATCCTTCGAATGTACCAATAACACGAGTGTAACCCAAGGGGACATCTAGGTCTTATGAAACCCTTTTCTAACAAATATTTTAGTTGTTCCTTTAATTCATGTATTTCTGTAGGGGCCATTCTATACGGGGGAATAGAAATAAGTTGTGTACCTGGGATTACATCAATATTTATAGCTTCTTCTCGTTCTGGAGGTAAACCCGTAAGCTCTTCAGGAAATACATCAACAAATTTATTTACCACTAAAATAGATCGAAGAGTCGGTAACTCCACCTCTATATCTTTCACCCTTACTAGATAACATTTGTATCCTTTGGACATCATTTTTTTTTCCTTAATATAAGAAATAAACTTACCCCTTGGTGCTCCAATATTACCCCTCCACTCAAGGAGGTCTTGATTGGATTGTACTTTCCTGCTCTTGAAACCCCACTATTTATAAATCTTGACTCTCACTTCTTTTCCCAAATTAACTTCCTCTAAACCCCTAGGATCAGGGTAGAGCACTTGCTGTGGAGTAAGAAGGTGATGGTATTGGCGGTCTATTGAAAAGTCGAGGCCTGAATTTACCTTGAGATGGCCAAAATTCTCCCATAGATCTGGCCTTCTTGGAGTTCCCCCTTTCTTGCTTTTGTGTCCTTCTTTGCCTTTGATCTTTTATTTTTTGTGCAAAAACTTGTATTCTTGATATATCCATATCTTTATTTAAGGCAGCAATAGTACAATCTCTAACCAAATATGGGTCCAATATATCCATATATCAATGAACTCTATCCTCCATAGTATCCACTGCATTAGGAGCATACCTGGGCAAAGAATTAAATTGGAGATTGTACTCCCTCACACTCATATTCCCTTGGCGAAGATTTAAGAATTGATTTGCATGGGCATCTCAAATCTCAAATGGAAGATCATGATCAATAAATGTTGTTTTGAACTCTTCCCAACTAGGTGAAGGTACACCTATACCCCTTGATTTTTTCCAAGATTCATACCACAATATAGCTACCCCCTTTAATTGATATGCTGCTAGCTCAATTTTCTCTTTGCCTAAGACATGCATAACATCCAAAGCCCTTTGAATCTGATCAATAAAGTCTTATGGATCTTTATTAGGATCTAACCCAGTGAATTAAGGAGGGTCTAATTTAAGGATATCCTATGTCCATAAACTAGCTTCCCTATCCATACCACTAGTACCCATAGTTAGACCAGCTTATCCTTGACCCTATCCAGCAACTATACGTGTTAATAATTGCACTGCATTCCTCAAATCTTGATCAGTAGAATTAATAGGTTACTCTAGGGGTACTCGTATCCTCCTTAGATCTTCTAGAGATGAGGAGTGGAAGAAGTCCATGATGCAAACTCATCTTGAGCCTCACTTTGATTAGAATGTTTTGGTGGTGATTTTCTTGTCCCATATTCGGCAACCACATCTACTTGCTTACTCTTACTCTTACTCCTTCTTGTAATTGGCATCCTTACTATCTTGAGAAAAAATCATTCAAGGTTAAATAAAAATCAACTTACATTATTGGCTCTATCGCACTATCTAAGGAATAAAGAAAAAGAAACAACTCCTAAATACCTAGTGGCCTCCTACTAAGAGATATATTGCATAACACACCCATAAGCATGATTCAACAAAGACACGACTTTGAAGATGACTCCCTAGGATGGCCTGCTCTAATACCACTTTTTTCATGCCTCTAAATCCCATTGGGACAGACAGACACCCATAGTCATAAAGGCCCGAGAGTACCAACCCATAACCTTATACTTCTTATACATGAAACTATGACATTCAAAGGTTCTTCCAAGTATAGGTGTGATGCATTAATGATAATAAACCATATAAGCATGCTCAAACCTACATGTTCAAGATTTGGCCGTTGGGGCCATAACGTCAAAAGAACAAAATGCTGCCATGCTTTACTTTATATTGGTCTACAGAGCCTCTTGAAGATACATGGACTTAATTAAGGTTGGGAAAACCCCCTCCTTACTCTTAACTACTATACAATACCAAAATACATATAAAAAGCTCGAAAATCCTCGTATCAACTTGGATCTCACCTATAGTCGCTGGATATCCCATGCTCCTACTAAGGTGGTCTACTAGATAGAGTACCTGTACCTGCAGTATGAAATACATTGTACCCCCAATTAGGGAGGTAAATAAAAAGAATGTACTAAGCATGTAAATCGTGAAGTGACTATAGGTAAGAAAAGAGCTCAATGAAATCAGATATCAATATCTAGATATATAGACAAGTATAGAAGACCACCTTTGCTTGTACTTGTAGAATCGTGTACATTACATCCTTTAATTTGCTTTATTCTTCTTTAATTTATAAACTTATAAGGCATGATACAAATGACCAGCTGATCAGTGGTAAAAAAGGATGACCCATGCGAGGCATTTTAACCCCTGGGATACGGTCCCCATAATTACACAAATTGGGCTCGACCCATGCTTGGATTTCCTTTCACCACTGGGATACCACCCATAATATTAGGATTGACCAATGCTAGGTGTTTTTTCCACCCCTGGTATACCACCCAAGAGTATGTAGATTCACTTCAAATCATTCTTTTCATCTTTAAAGTTGTTGTTTTGGTGGTCATGTATTAGATTTGGAACTTTGGACCAGTAGCAAAAGGTATACAAATATGCACTAGATGCGGTAGCAATGAGGTAGGATGCAAAAATAATAGGAATATAACACATAGAAGCTTAACTAACACCATGGGTTGTGTTGACTAAGAGAATAACTCATAAAGATTGTTGTTGAAAACACCCATATCATACTAGTATTTAGAAGGGAAAATGGGTAGATCTAGTAACAATAGTTGGGTAGCAACCCACAATTAATTTATTCAAGGGTTTTCTTTCAACCTCATTTTCCTCTAATTACATTCACACACAAAACAACTTGTTAGAAGGTCCCCCTTTACATTTTTGTCTTTGTTGTAATCTCAAAAAAATATATAAGGTGGAGTGGTCAGTAAGCTTATGCGACTTTTAATTCGGTGGTGTACCACTATACCCTTCTTCTACCTTACAATAAAAAGTATTGACATATTTCCCCATCATCAACCAAGCATTCCCTAACATATACATATAAAATAGTTCCAAACAACCCCAAATGTCCTTTAATATAGAAACCAAATATTTAAATCAATATCCCTTGAGTTCTTATGTGCAATCCTCTACCAACATATATATATAGAAAAAGGGCAAAAATGGACAGTATCCATACCTTAATTTCTGTGGTAGTTTATTCTCTTCACGTGTATCTCTTTAATAGCTTAATACTTCATACACAAATGAAAAGAGAAAAGAGAAATCTCTTAATAACTAAGATCAATGGAACTTCCAAACTTATAGAGGGTTGTCCGATAATCTAATCATGAAGAATATAATTCTCATAGTTTCTTTAAGATAAACTCATGGCTTGTTCACTTACCTTTAGCTTGGTAGGAAGATAAATCCCCAAAACCCTAGTGGAATTATAGGTCTACTATATAGCTAAGAGAGAGCAAGACAGAAAACCTAGAAAGCTATTTTTTTGTCTAAGATAAAATGAGATAAAAGAGCTAGTTTCAATCCATTTAAAGGGAGATGCTCTTGGCCGACTTTCTTGGCCATTTTTGGGACATACTTTTTCAAGTAGGTGATGCACCTACTTGCCCATAATATTGTGCCATTGTGGATCTAAAAATATTGGGCCTTTGGTGCCCATTCTCCTCCTTATCTCTCCTTTAATTTCAGCCAAAATTAATTTAAGTAGGTGGTAGTGTACTTCATCCAGTAAGCTAGTCAAGGGAGTCTTAGTAGGTGATGCACCTACTTAGTTATTAGGTTGGTCAAAAGGTCAAAGTAGGTGATGCACCTACTTACTTTCTTTTGTCAAGCAAGCACCTAATTTTTTTATTCTATTTTTTTGATTAAAATCCCTTTAGTTAAACTTAGAACTTATGTACACTTGGTCGCTTTAGTCTTTAGACTCAAATCCAACTTACAATCCCAAATTAAAAAGGCTTCCATCGACGGTATCTCAATCGTACCATATTTAAATATATGGTAATTCCTACAACCCTATCTTAATGTCACTAATCACATAGGATACTGAGTCCATTACCTATACCATAAGGCTATATTAGGTGCCATATAAGTATAACTTGTATATGAAGAATAAGAGGTGTTACACAGATGAATTCTGAACATATTAAAAGATAGAGTATTTAGAATTCAATGACTTGTGATTAGTTTAAAATAGAGACCAACCTAATCAAGTCATACTGTCCAAACCAAACCAAACAACCGATAATATACCCAAGTCCAAAATTGTCCATACAAAGCCTCTAACAATGTTAAAGAATATTTAGTCGGGACATGCCCCCGACAATAGCCAAAAACTAATGTCAAAGTAATAATAAAGACATAAGATAAACCATAACATAAAATGGGACTTACAAAGAATGGAATCTCACCACTTCAGTCTGACTCGAGCTGTCCCCAAATCACCAAGTCACTGAGTAGGAGGTGTAATAGTATGGCTGGTTCATGCATTGCATAGGGATACAATGCTCAAAGACGGTTAGTGGTATGAATTCTATCATGTACTCAGGGATAAGATAAAATAATATATGTAATTCAAAACTAAAGTAAATAACCATATGGAATTACACACACACACACACACACACACATATATATATATATATCATGTCAGGAAAGGGAACCAGGTTTAGCATGCACTTAAAACCTTAACCTGGGCTGAGTAGCTTGACCATCCCAAAACTACCCACGGGCTATATGGGTTCAACTCCCACTGCTGAAAGGGACCTAGTGCATGTTAGCCGCACGACCGAAGAAAAAAACCTGAGAAGACTAACAAATCTCCCAAAATATAAAGTGTAACATCATGCACATGGTCACCAAGACCACCCTCACATCGATAAATGTGAGTTTCTAGTGTCGCCCCTTTCACTCAGGACCCCCACCTTCCATATCTTTGCTACTGGACCCTCTTTAAGCCTATATTAAAACTATTTACACCTTCCAACCATTTACCAAGGAGTCTTTTTGCTTAGGCATTAACCGTAGGTATCATCATACCAAAATTAGATCTTGCAAGTATATCCTTCTATGCCAAACATAAAATATTAAACCAAGTTAACTCCAAAGTTTCTGATTAAACCAAAACCATGGCCATCAAGGCCTTTCCAAACCATTTAAAACCAACCAAACCAATTTAAGTTCCATTGACTCTTATGCAATGCAAAGATTTCAATAATAGTCAAACTATGTGACAAAATCATTCTCATTGGTATTTTAACAAACATGTTAAGGACATATAGTTCCCAAAAGAAAAACCAAGTATCAATTGACCATTCCTATGCAACCACATGTTTAAATCATAATTATAACATCAAAATCCATAAGAAAACCAAAACCCCCAACATCTATTTCAAAACCAAACCATACCATAGTAATACCATGAATGCAATTTATTAAAACATGCTTTTAGTTGAACTAACGATGAGGGAGAAGTAACATGCCTGAGTTACAAAAATTCACGAAGAGATTTTGATCCTTAAGCCTCTAGATGACCACCTTGAAGAAACCCTATCCCACTTCTTAAGAGTTTTTATAGAGAGTTTAGAGAGTGTTTTTAATCTTCTAAAGTGTATAAGGGATGACCAACTAGTGTTATAAGATGTGGGGTCTTAAGGGCTTATGTGGGAAATGTCAAAGTACCGCCAACTTAAAGCTGTAGAAAACTCACATGAGTGTTCGAGTTGCCATTCCTACTCGTCTCCAAAACCTATAAATATTACCATCAAGTCATCACCAAGATAGAAGGTTGGATATCACACTCTTTCCAATTTATGAATCCTTTGCCTCACTCTTCGCTAGACCCTACAACTGGTATGGTCCATTCGTATCCAAGGCAGAACATCAAGGGCTAGACACTGGACATCATACGATTAGACTCAACCCTCATGTCATATCAACATATGACTCATATGGAGTCTCATATAACCAGGACAGAACTTGGTATACAACACACCGACCAATATACGACTTGGGTCCCAAGACCCATCACCACACCATACAACTAATGGTGTAAGTTGTATGATAATTAAAGTGTTCAAAATTGAGAAAATTTTCAAGGCTCAAGGTTCGGGGAATTTTAATCTCCCCCACTAGGATTATTTGTCCTTGAATGAAGGGTTTAAGGCAAACGCAAACACAATTTAACATATTACTACCCCTCCAACTTCCCTTTAACAAAATCAGAAAACAAAGACGTTAAGAATACATACACATTTTAAGGATGATTATTTGAAACAGAGAGTAAGAATGAGCAGTATAACTCCATTCCCCCTTCAGCTCCCATAAAACTATTTCCTCTGTAATCAATGGATCTAATATCCCTTAAATCTGAACACACTCTCCACCAAGCTTTTAGCATAAAGATAACACTCCTATATCTCTACCTCCCAACTACTACGTTAACACATAACTAGAGGTCCTGAGTATAACCGCACATCCTTCCCATATTAAAGACTAATTGGAAGTTAAAGGTGCTAGTAAAATCCAAGAGACCCTATACTTTTCACCACTCCGATAATACTACCCTACCTATTACTATAATCATGAAACCTCAGGTCTTAATAAAGGGTCTATAGCCGCATAACACAATGGTTGGGTATCCATCAACCCTAACATTAAAGCTTGCCATTTTACCCCCGCTTTATAGATCTCTCATTTAAGAACTAGAAACTATAATCACTATCACAAAGTTCTTCATCATACCTCCCCTCCTTAACTATTTCATAGGACAAATTTCATCTTATTCTTCCATTTACTCTTATAACCTTAGCTCTAATAGTTACCCAAAATTTCACAACCAAGGACATCTAATCCCTTGCCTAAAACATTACTACACTTCCACAAGCACTACCACCCTAACATAAGAAGGGCCAGTGAGGAACTAAAGAACGAGAACTAGTTGTGCTACTCAAGGCGAGACCCACAAAATGAGATACGGTAAAATAGGCACGAGGTACTTCATAACAACCAGCTAGGTTATAAATGGAGGATCGTTCTGACATAAACACACCATAGCATAAGTTCTTAGGACTGGGCATCAAGTAAAACATGACTGCATATATCGTAGGTAATATCACGTAAGGCCGAGATTTATATTCAGGGTATAAGGTGAGGATTTCTTCTTGAAACTACTAATTCTTAGAATTAGGCATAATATGAGACATGACTGTATGGGTCATCAGTCTAATGACATAGATCTTGAACACTTAGAAGCTCAAATTTCTAAGAACCATTGTTGCTTTTGGTTCAGGGACTGGAGTATGGATATACACGATATGTGGAATGCCAACCTTAGGCATAAGTACTATTAGAATGCGTACAACACTAGTGGAGTGACATCTTAACCAAATAGGGAATCACTAGAATAGGAGTAAATTTACCCCGATTTTCCTAAAGTCCACCGCTAGAAGAAATTTAAGATTATACCTCAATCTCCATCATACTACATACATAAGAACAATAATATGCTCTAAGGGGTATCACCATGGAAATGTACTAAGGACATTTGGCTCTATTATACTTAAGACCTCATCTATCCATATGCTACCTGGGGTTCAACATAGTCTTACAAGCTCCATGCCCTAACCTATTTAATGACTTAGCCCTTAGTCCATCAGTTAAACCTGGACCTCTGACCTATATATCATAACTTTCTCAGTCCTGTATCCCCTAAGACATCAATCCTAACTCTTTTGCACACCCCATAAAGCTTATTAATCTACCCCTACAAATATCTCATTGCTATCCTCGAGCTAACATACTTCTTTCGCCAATATCATTATCTAAGGTTCAAACCTAGTGTCTATTAACCATCAAGAACAATAAACTACCCCAGGGAGAAATACTAGGGCGGACAAAACTTTATTAAAAGGAAACTTCGACTATTCCTTAAGTTCCTTCCACTCAACTAGAATCATTCTATAAAGAGGGAATAGAAGTAGGATGCGTGTCTACAACAAGATCAATCCCAAACTCAATCTCCCTATCAGGACACTAAAAAGGTCATCAAGGAAGACCCCGGGAAATTCTTTCAGCACCAGGATGAAATGCAAAGAAGGACCCTCCGATTTAGATCTTTAACCTGGACCAGATAGTAGAGACATCCTTTGAAGATTAATCTCTGAGCTATAAGATACGATATAACATTTCTCTTAGGAGCTAGGGAACCAACCTCACACTTAATAAACACTCTTTAGGTAATTTAAAGACGACCTTATGGGTCCAACAATCTAGAGACACATAGCATAAATGCAACCAATCCATCCCCAATATGATTTCAAAATCAACCATGTCTAATTCAAATACACCCACCAAGGTCTCACGACTACCCACAGATACCACACCATCCATATAGACTCTTATAGATACCACATTTTTACCCACTAAGGTTGAAATAAAAAAAAGTTTGAAATGCACTTGAGACCAAACCAAAAATACAAAGTCACAAATGAGGTCACATAAGAGAGAGTAGACCTCAGATCAAGTAACTAGTACACATCATGGGAAAAGAATTTCAATATACTAGTCAAAATATCAGATGATGCCTCAGAGTCCTAGCAAGAAAGAGCATTTTTCCAGCTAGTGCCGGTACCAGGAGCAGAAACAGAAGCAGAAGTAGCACCCTCTAGTGCAGGGACTAAAAAAGAGGCAACAGAAACCTTGTTAGCCCTAGATGCAACCCAAGAAGGAAAATCACGCTGCATATTTCTAATATTACCACAAATAAAACATCGGTGTCTTTATTTCTCACACTGGACATGGTGTAGTTGACCACAAAATCTGCAAAGAGGGTTGGATGAAGCTGACTGAGCCCCACTAGTCTATAATTGGAACCCTATGTCCCACATCTCCTAATATGCCAAGGAAGATGATCACCCACAAATTTTAGGTAAGGATCACTATCCATAGAGAAAGAACTAAAACTCCACTACTTTGTCTTAGGCCACTTTCCTAATATATACCACTACAAACTTGAGGATTTTTCTCGACCTTTACACTAGTGAAAGTTAGAGGACCCAACTTATGGACTGACCAACCCGTATGGCCGTAAAAGATGGAGCAATATGCTTATACTGAGAAGCTACCTACTAAGCTAATTATAAATAGACTAACGAAGCTTAACATTTATCATGTAAGCTTAAGGAGCTCGCAAAGGACTAGAGGGAACCAGTGGAACTCCAGAAGGGTAATTATGAACTAATCCCCTAGACCAAGTCTGGAACCCATAAGTAGGACGTGTCCCATCAATAGTGTCACCAAATAGAACAGAGAAGTTTCCATGAGATTTAAATTATCTAGGAGGCATGATCTAAAAAGCGAACATACAAGAATTTGAGGAATCCAAGACCTTATACTCTATAGCTTGAAGTAAGTCAACAATAAAGGAAAATATTTCTAAATGTCTCATATCCTCTCCCTTATAAGTGTAACTCACTACACACTCTTAAAAAAGACACTACTCGATACGACTTTATCAGATACCTAATTGACCATGAACCTAGGGCTTTGATACCAATCATGCATGATCCAAACCATGGCCTAGTTGTGTTGGGCATCTCAAGTCTAACAAAGATCAGAGACTACCCCCTATATCCAATCCAACCCATAAATATGCAACTTATGTTGGATGAATTTTGAACATATAATAAGTTAGAGTATTTAGAATTCAATAACATTGGGATAAGTCTAAAACTAAGACCAACCCAATCAAGTCATACCATCCAAACCAAACCAAACAACCCATAATATACCCAAGTCCATAGTTGTCCATACAAAGCCTCTAAAAATACCAAAGAATATTTAGTCAGGAAATGCCCTCGATCATAGCCAAAAATAAATTTCAAAAGAGTAATAAAGACATAAGATAAACCATAACATGAAATGGGCCTTTCAAAGAATAGAAGATCACCACTTTAGTTTGAGTAGAGCTATCCCTGAATCACCAAGTCACTGAGTAGGAGGTTTGATAGTATGGTCGGTTCCTACATCACATAGAAAAATAGTGCCTGAAAATGGTTATCGGAGTGAACACTATCATATACTTAGGGATAAGATAAAATAATGCCAGTAATTCAAAACCAATGTAAATAACCATATGAAATATACATACATATATATATAATGTCGAGAAAGAGAATCGAGTTTAGCATGCAACTAAAATATTAACCTGGGTTGAGTAGTTTTATAATCCTAAAACCATACCATACAACTCATGGTGTAAGTCGTATGATGATCAGAGAGTTTAAAACCAAGGAAATTTCAAGGGTCAAGGTTTAGGGTATTTCAGCCTTAGAGATTATTTGAGGTATTAGTTCTTGAGGTTGGAGTAGGTCCCCATGACTATGGTCGAGTATCAGGATCAATTTCTTGAGTTGGATAGGCATGATACTTCCATTTAACTATTGAGTATAAGAGGATTCATTGCTTTGTTCGAGGACTGAGACTTCCTCTTCGCATGTCTATAGAAAGTTTGTTACGATGGGTAGATCTTTTATTTAGGTTTATAATCATGCTCTAGTTATAGAGGAGATGTATCTCAAAGACCAAAAAGGGAGCAATTAGAGTCTGCGATATCAGGGTAGTTTTAGTGGAAGACGTAGTGGCTCATGGTTCAGAGGTAGTGGTTCTTAGGGTATGTACCCTTTGTGTTAGCCGTATTTGCACAGGGTCAATCTAGTAGGACCATTCAGGCTGCACTTCAAATTATCAATAGAGGTCAGTTTAGTTAAAGTAATTATCATGTACAAGGTAGTAGTCAGCCTTAGAGGGGTTCATCTTTTAGGTATTCAAGTCGTGGTGGTTATTTTGGGTGAGTCAAATCTTTTAGTTTTAGTATAGTGCCTGGCGCATATTATGGTTGTGGTATCTTTGGCCATTTCTCAAAGTAGTGTCCTAGTCGTGGACCGATGGTTCCTTCATCTTAGAGTGTTTCACTGATTCATGCCATTCTTCCCCCATCTAAAAGTGTACATGGTTATCAAGGTGGTCCCTAGGGTGCTCATGAAGGTTCTGAGGTTGGTAGGATAGATCATCAGTTAAGAACCCACAAGGTGGTAGGCGTAAACATTTGTATAACATACATGCTAGACTTGAGGTTAAGTCTTTAGATGCTGCTATTATAGGTACAATCTTAGTTTGCCATCAGTCAGTTTTTTCTTTATTTGATTTGGGTTCCACTTATTCTTATATGTCTGCTTATTATTCTCGACTGTTAGTTATATTAGGATTATTTATCTATGTAATTATATGTATCTACTCCCGTGGGTGATTCTTTAGTAGTGTATTGGGTTTGTAGATCATATATTATGACTATTCGAGAGCTTGATACTCAGGCTGATCTTATTGTGTTAGATATAGAGAATTTTGATGTGATCTTAGGCATGTACTGGTTATTCCACTATCATGCAATCTTGGATTATTTTTCCATGAATTTTCCCTTAGCCATGCACAACATACCCCTGCTTTTGTGGTAGGGAGAAAGTATCCATGAGTTAATAGGGATTATTTTTTATACTTGTGATAAGAGACTTATTTTGAAGGGTTTCAAGTTCTATCTCGCTTATATTTGTATTGAAACTGTGGAGAGTACATCACTTGACTCTATTTCTATAGTTTGTGAGTTTCCTAATATTTTTCCTATCGATCTACCTGGTCTTCCTCTTGAGTGTGATATTGAGTTTGTTGTTGATATTGAGTCGGGAACCCAACTTATTTTTATAAAACCCTACCATATGGATTCTGCTGATCTTAAGAAGCAGAATTCTCAGCTTCAGGACCTTCTTAGTAAAGGTTTTATTAGATCGAGTGTGTCTTCTTAGGGAGCTTCTATCTTGTTTATGAAAAATAAAAATAGTTCCATGCATATTTGTACGATTATAGGCAACTTAATATGGTGATGGGGAAGAAATGGTATTCTATTTCTCACATTAACAATTTGTTTGGCCATTTTCAGGGTGTAGCGATGTTCTCCAAGATTGACTTAAGATCCTATTACCATTAGTTAAGGACTCGAACAGAGGATATCCCAAATATAGTCTATAGGACCCAGTATGGTCATTATGAGTTTCTAGTGATGTATTTTCGGTTGACCAATGCTCTTGCCTCATTTATAGATTTTAAGAATCGTGTGTTCAGGCCTTATTTGGATTCTTTTATGATTGTATTCATCGACCATATCCTTGTGTATTTGAGGAGTAGAGAGGAGCATATTCAACATATAAGGATTGTGCTCTATACATTGAGAGATCATAAACTTTTTGCTAAATTCTCTAAGTATGAGTATTCTTGTTATGACCTATCAGGTCATTTTCCATGTTTATTCTTATCTTTATTATTTGAGCTTTCCTATAGCTACCTCATCTCATTTATGACTTGCTCGGATCGATGGTTCGGTTATCGGGTAGTTTGTTTGGTTTTTAGAACCAATTCCCTCTTTAGAAGTCTTTGCTGGTTCCAAATGGCCACCGAACAAAATCTTTAGAGAAATAATCTCAGCTACACATTCCGATCATGCTAACAGATCTAAAATCTTAATTTTAGGCTAGGTAGACCTTTGGTTTGGGTCCTAATGCACCCGAGCTCATTTTAACCTATTGATTGGAAAGTTAAAAAATTGAAAGTTTAGGTGTGGGACTAACATTTAATTATAACGACCTTGGTTGAAAATCTGAGTTTACCAGCGCGTCCAAAACATCAAATTTAGTGTGGTTACATATTTTGTTTGTGAGTATGGATTTCGGATGCATCCCGAGGCATTGGCCTAAATTCAAAGTTTTAACTGTCATATGTGTAGACAAGACCGCAATAACGGAGGCCTTAGCACCATCGCAACTTCCGCTAATGTGGCTCGAGTGTACGCGATTGTAAGGACCAAGGGCCTAGGCTGTTTCTTTAAATAGATATTTTTGGATGAGAGTTGGCCTTTTGCTTCCTTTCTTGAGAGCTTAAAACCCTAATATGGTATGTTAATCACAAATTAGTTATAGTGGGTGACTTGGGAGACTAATTATCATATATTATCATAATTATCTTCAAATTAAAGGTAAGAATCCCATGGATTCATGCTTGAATTTCCTAAATTTGGACCCAAAAAACCAATTTAGCTTCAGGATTGATTTTAGACCAAAGTATGCTTAAGTTTCACCCATTTCTTGAGGGTTTTGACTTTTTGTTCATATGTGAATATTGGGTTGGTATCGGAGACTCATTTTTTGTATATGAGACCCACTTAGGATTTTGGTGTTTTTTTTGGACCCGAAGCACAATAATGCAATATGGGCATTGTTAGACTCGTATTAATAAGTTGGTTATGATTTTGATAGTGTGATGAACTTTTAGGGATTGTAAAGTGGAGACGAGCATATGGTGCATGATGTGATATTTTTTGGTTAGGCTTCAAGGTAAGCCTTTGTCTACTCCTCTTCATAGATGATGTGTGATATGTATTGCATGTGAATATGGATGTTAGGCTTGATTATGTATCAAATATATTATCCTTGATTGTTGATGCTTTGGAGATTAGGTGAGGGTTTTGAACCCATAATATTATATGTTTATAAGCCTTTTGAGCCCTAGTGCCTTCTCTCTCTAGTTTGGATTAATTGTAGTATTATAATGATGTAATGCTATATTTGGGTTATGGTTTTAGATTTGAAGAATGACTTGTGGATTTGACCTTATTGGGATAATGTGGTAGTCTTGATATCGTAACTTGGGTATAGTAGACTTGAGTACTTTTGTTTCTAGTTGAAGCTTCTGTCTTAATCTTAAATGTGGCTTATGTGACATCTAGAAGTTGAACTAGATACCTTAGCCTAATTTGGAGCATGGTGTGCCTAATTACTAAAATTAAGGTGTAGGAGTGGGATCATCTTGCCCACTTAGGTCTAGAATTGTGTTAGTCTTGTGGACTTAGTTGCGGATAATAGGCATAGATGGGGCTAGTAAATCTTTGTATAAGGTTACTTTGTGACTTGGTAGCTTGTATTGATGTTCCTTGAATTGTAGGCTATGCGCTAGGGTTATGATCCTCCTTATGGAAGTGATATTGCGCATTTAGGGATGATATCCCCATTAGATACGTTATGTGGCCTATAGAGATACTATTTACTATTAGACTTGATGTTTGGCTTATAGAGATACTATTTCCTCTTAGACTTGATATTTGGCCTATAGAGATGCTGTTTCCTCTTAGGCTTAATTTTTGGCCTAATAAGATGCTATTTCCTCTTAGACTTGATGTTTGGCCTATAGAGATGCTTTTTTCTCTTAGACTTGATGTTTGGCCTATAGAGATGCTATTTTCTCTTAGACTTGATATTTTTCCTATAGAGATGCCATTTTCTCTTAGGCTTGATATTTGGCATATAGAGATTCTACTTCCTCTTAGACTTGATGTTTGGCCTAGAGATGCTACTTCCTCTTAGACTTGATATTTGGACAATAGAGATGCTATTTTCTCTTAGATATGATTGTCGTGCCTATTGATATGCTATCTCCCTTTTGGTTATGATTGTTAGGACTATAAATATGATATTTATCTTAGATATGACAATTTCCTTAGAGAGGTGATATTCATCATGATCATAATGTTTGACCTATTTATATAAGATATCCTTTATGAGAGATGATTACATGCTTATTGATATTATGCTTCCTAGTTATGAGATGCCTCCTATGCGAGAGATGATTACATGCTTATTTATATTATGTCTCCTATATGCAAGATGCCTTCTATATGTGAGATAATTAAAGACATGCTACGACTTATATATATAATTACTGATATGAGTTTTGGATACGTATATGGGCCTAAGGCCGTGATTATGATGTTGTGATTATTCCAGATATATTATTGGGCTAAGGGTCATGTTATGATAATGAATTGATATCTGAGAAGTGTTTATCAAAGTAAAGGATACAATTTTAGTTATGAATTCATATACATGTTTTATATATATATCTCTCTAGTATGGGATAGAGGAAGATGCAATATATTGCTTACGACTTATTTAATTAGATACTGGTGATGGGATGAATAGATTTGGTACATTTATGATTATTATGATGGTAACGTATGCGAGTCTTGATGAATTATGATCTTATAATTGTTCTGCTTAATTAAGGGTTAAGCTATGTGGTAGTTAGTTGCGTATTAGGAGACTATAACACTTGGCAGCTAGGAATCAAATGTGTTAGTTAATGAATCTTGCTTAGTTGAAATATGGTTGTTAGAGATGGTTGATATGTGGCTAATGATGAAGTCAGGTTTAGATAGGCAAAGTGTAGTGATATTGATGCCTAAGTTTATAGTGTCAATTAGTTGTTAAAATAAGGAGTTATGTATCAACGAGGCTAGATAATAAGTGATGTTTGTAATGAGAGGTAGCTAATTACTAATGATAAATAGTTGATAAATGGTTAATTAATAAATAGTTAAATGAGGATTAGTTGGTAAATGGTGGATAATTAATGAATGGTGTTAGTTAATAAAGGATGGTTAGATGATAAGTGGTCATGTGTTGTCAAATAATGGTTAACAATTTCATGATGATTAGTTGATAACATGGAATACTGGGTAAATAATGATTATGGTCTAATGATGAACCTTGGATAGATGTTAAGATATAGTCTATCTAATAAATAATGATGGTTAGTTATGATCCTTTGAATAAGGCTAATATTTAGACTAATAACTAGAGGTCTTGTGAATACTAGCAAACTAGTGGTTTCATCATAAATACCATTGGTTAGCTAGTAATGAGTAGTTGGGAAGTATTATATAGAAGGATACTTTGTAGTAATATGATTATATTCATGAGTATAATAGTATATGTTATTCCGTAATGGTAATTTTTGATGATAGTGATACCCGATGAGACCGGAGGATACTATGGTGATGATATAGATACCCTCTAAGGCCGGAGGATACTATTGTGATGATATTAATACCCGGTAAGGCCGGAGGATACTATTGTGATGATATTGATACCCGGCAAGGTCGGAGGATTCTATTATGATAATATGATACCCGACAAGGCTGGAGGATATTATTGTGATGATATTGATAACCACCAAGGTCGGAGAATGCTATTGTGATAATATTGATACCCGACAAGGGTGGAGGATACTGTGATGATATAACGATACCCAGTGAGTTCGGAGGTTGATTACTATGCTGATGCTTATGATGATGATATTTATGATAAGTTTTGATATTAATTGCATACCTTGCATTTATTTCTACATGTGTATCGCCTATCACCAGTACGTACTAATGTCTATCAGTCGATATGGGATAGTTGCATAGACATGGGTGTAGATTATACCTTGTGTTATTATGTGTTGATTGAACCTTCCGAGTATGGGGTGGTGAAGGTATACATATGCTAGGTTAGGTATATGGTTGTTTGGAGTAGCCAATTATTAACATTGTTATTGATATTGTTATATCGTTGTTATGATCATTATTATGGATAGCTTTTGAAAGATTGGCCGTTGATTTGGTATCATGATTCGAGGTATGTTTTTGGCCTCTTTTATCTTATGACTGCATTATGATGCACGATTTTATCATGACTAGTCAAGTGGAATATAAACTCTGTGTATGATAGCCTTAGATCTTGATAGAATTATAATGAGGTAATAGAACGAGGATATGATCATCTAGGTTACACTATAGGATGACCTCATGTTCATTTATATGCATATATATGTGTATGCATATCTATATAAAGCTATGCCATTACCGTATATCTCTTTCTTTGCTTGTTCATATTGTATACTCGTTTCTTGACCATGTATATTATTATATATCTTTCTTTCACTCTTTATTTAAATATTGACCATAGGATATATGGTATAACATGGACGTATATTGAATGTAGTTGGAATAGGATTGTTCACCCTGATACTTCCTTAGACTTATTATGTTAGACTTTTGAACATGAATAGGATAGTTGTCCCTACTATCTCATTGACTTGTTATAAGATTTTTAGACTCTTGGGTGTAGTTTTCATTTGTTTATATGCTATATATATATATCTTTCTTATATTTGGAGATCAATTGGCAGTTGCCTACTGCGTACCATTCGTTTGGTACTCATACTACACTTCTGTAGCTTGCAGATCATAGTACGAGTTATTGCCGTTGGTGTGTGCATCGTGTAGAGAAACTGTGGTTCAGAGACTTAGGGTGAGCTCCTGATGTTTAGAGTATTACATATCTCTCTCTTATATATTAGACTATTCTCCATATTATATTTGGAGATAAGTTCTATTAGAGGATTTCTCTTAACATTTCACTATTGTACTCTAAATATATTAGAAGCTCTTGTACTAATACCACCAAGTTTTGAAATGTTCTTATGTATTGATCATTACTTTATATATTCTGCATTATTTTCTTACATTGAATGAGTAGTCCATTACTATCCATAATGGACTACAGTTTGGCTTGTCTACTGGTGGGGTAATGCCATCATGACCTGAGAAATTATGTGGTGAAGAATTTGTATCAGAGCCTAGGTTTTATCGGTGTATTAGTACTAGAGCTAAGTATTAGTAGAGTTTTGCGAATAAGTGCGGAGACGTCCGTAACCTATCTTCGGAAGGCTACAGGGATATTTTAGAAAATTCAATTCTTGAATCCTTATCGTGTGTCCGCATTTCCTATGAACCTTGAACACCTTCTTTGACTCTATTTTATCCCTGAAGGATGATGCGATCTTGTCGACAGATATGGATGAGACTTCAAAATACATTTCCAGAGTTTCAGGGAAATATCAAATTAAAGAGTTAGAAATGGGTATCTGAGATCTTCAGCGGCAGCCAAAAATGATTTGGGCTAGCTTAGGATCTAGTTAAAGCTTATGACTACTTCAGTATTTGAGTTTTAAAATTAAGAGTTTGAGTCATATTATAGATCCCTCTCAGCCATGGATGACATTCGATTTAACGAGAAGTTCTCAGACCAGAGTTGGGTTTATTGGTGCTCATCAGGGTTCTTTATGAGTAGTTTTCATATTGGTCTTGATGATCATAGTAGACAGAGTCCCCATAAGATTTACGGAGTGTAGTATGGTCCTTCGAACCATGGCAACTATTTTAGATTATGAGGGGATATATCACAAAGTATTCCATGATTTTGATTTGATTGTGTCATGATGAGACATTGGTTCAGAGAATGCCCCAGGGATAAGTTAGATAATCAACCAAAGTTAGCTCGCATTCCCCGCCAGCCCAGAGTTATGAGACATGCCATGATTTCAGAAGTATGGACATAATTTTGTAGATTTCTCTCACCGTCAGTTGGCCAACCATTTTTGATCAATTTGTATTCTCACCATATTATTGCTTTAGAAGTTTGCTTCAACTGCAGAGAGATTGATACTAGTCTAGAGAGTGTTCCCGATATGGGATTTCTAGTCATTTAGATCATTCAGATTAGCCTCATGATTTTATGGCATATTATGTTAGAGGTAGTGTGTGTAGCACCTCAGTTGATGATTCAGTCAGTTGGTCCGAGTTGGAATACTGTCAGGTATGTGATTGGAGATGTCACCATAATTAGTGTACTCTTATTTCCCATATTTGTCTCTAATTATGTGTATTGGGGTTTTCATACCCATTGGCAATTATATGCCTTTATAAATTGATATTGATTATTGTATGCCTCGTTATTAAATTCATGATTATGTTACTACTCTGTGGTTTATTTCTCTTAGTAGTGGATGGAGTAGATTTGTATTGATATTGTTCCCTATGGGTCTTGTTTGGGTTCATCCCATTTATCTTGGCATATTAGCCTTATTGTGGACCTTGAGTGGTACATGATATTGATGTTTATTTTGGTACCGCCTGCTTAGTATGTTGATATTGATATTGCTGTTGCTATTGCGACCACTGCATGAGGTTACAAATATTACTTGATATTATCACTTGATGTTGTTACTTGATGAAATTAATTCTTGCTGGGTAGCTGTATCGACTAGTGTTATCTAGTTAAACTTTCATTTTATTGTGATGCTATTCAGTGGCTTGAGTAGATATAGCCCAACGTGATGATTTCTTGTCGTAGCACAACAAAGTTGACTGTGTTCCCTCTTGGTTAGCTGTATTAGATTGATTTGGGGATGTATTGTGATATCGAGAGGCAGGTTGAGCTTTTGTGGCTCTGTTATGATCCTTGAGTTGACAATTTAGTTATATTGCTTATTAGTGAGTTTGAGACCCTTAGACTTGCTTCCTAGGTTGCGAGGGCTTTTGTTTTGACTATCCTTTCCGGTATAGCCCGTTTGTGAGATTGACCAGTTTGAGCCCCGTTCTTTATTTGTGGATACTTTTTTTGTTTGATAACAATTTTGATATTGAAGTTGAGATATCATAGATTCATTTCTTAGGTTTGTTGGGTTCGTTCCATTGTAATGGTTTGCCCTGTCATTGATGTGGAGACTTGATGCTCCTTTTCTGCAAGATGATTTTACCTTAAGTGGAGTTCGAGAGTTAGAGGCAGGTGGCCTTTCCTATGATCGCTTCTTGAGTTGGTAAATTAGAAGTTCTTTATCTTGAGTTTTTAATTTTTGAGTAGTGGTTTCAACTTTGACATTGGTTTTAAGATTGGTATATTCCTTGTGTGATAATGTGATCCTTAAATGGATCGAGTGATGATTGTCTTAATAGAGTGGATTTGGGAAATCCCCATTTCAAAGTTTGTTCGACTTAATGAGGCTTAGTGGGGTGTTTCTCCTTGGTAACATGTACCTATGGTTATTCTTGCCAAACTAGAGTATTCGATTGGTTAGTTTCTGTCTTAAGTTGTTCTTTTTTGAGTTGCTAGATCCTTTGACACTGCTAGTCTGGTCTTCAGCCTTGGGGAGTTTTTGAGTATGTTTTGAATGAGGCGTATACATTTTCATCTAGTGGTTTAACCTTTTGTATGATTTCTATTTTGCGGCTATATTTTGTGCCCTCTAACTTATATAGAGTTGGTTGCCTATGTTATTAGTCAGTGATTATCCCTTTTGTAATTTTTTTCTTCAGACATGTCTCGACTGTGGCTTGGTAAGATAAATCTTGGGTATGTCAGGTTTGGACGCTACATTCGATTGAAGATAGTTTATATTGATATATCCTGATTGGCTCAGATTTGGATTTGACTCCTTGGAATAGAGATTTGGAAGTATGATAGATTTGGAGCATTAGTGCCTGCCAGTTTTTCAGTTTTGGTTTAGGTATTTTAGACAGAGCGATTCAGCCTTTGTGTTGTAGCCTTTGAGTGGAACTTCTATTTTAGACTTATCTTTGCTCAGATTTCATTCATAGGTTGGTTAAGTAGTACTCTGTGATTGCCTATTTGGTCTTTTCGACGTCGGTTGGATTATAGTTAATAAGTGTTCAGATGGTAGACCATGGGCCCCATATGGGCTACTTCAGTCTTGACTTGGAGCTTTAGCTTTCTTTGGGAATTTTGGATGGTTTACTCAATAGGAGTAATATACCCGACTTGGATTCAGTGTGACTTCTTCCCGGTGGATGAAACATCCTGGAGTCGAATATTCATTAATTAGTAGCTATACCTTAGACTTGGAGATTTGTGTTTGATTGTAATCCGAAATGGTTGCATCATTGACATGGATTGCATTCCTTGATTATATCCATTGGTGTGCTTAGATAGCGCCTAATGAGCTTATTATGTTGTTTGTCTAATGGAATTTTAGCCGGCCAACTTCAGCTCTTTAGGTTCTTTGTGATGAGACTGTGTAGGCGAGACTCTAGTGATTTCCCTCAAGGATTGGAGTGGATAACATGTGCTAAATGGTAAATGGAAGTTATATTTAGATTTGAAGTTGGTAATATAACTCATGACTTGGTTGACTTTGGATCGGATGAGCCTTGGTTTATTTATGCAAATATAGAGATGGATTAGTGTGATGTGGTTTAGATGTGTGTGCATCATCTTTCTTGGTTTAGTGCGAGGCCAGTTAGCGGTTAATTTGAGTTTTTGCTGTGTGGAAGAAGAATACGGGTGCTGGTTGGAAAAGTGATACCTATGTTGAAATCCATTAGACGTGTTATCTCTCCGCCGAGGTTATCTAGGAAGTTACATAAGGAGCATTCTAGACTAATGCCTTATCTTTTCAAGCTTTTGAGATTCTTTCCATCCGTTGACTTTCAGGGAGGAAAGTCCTTTAGTAATGGATATTGTAATGACCCTTTATGTATTTTTCCATATTTATGCTTATCTTTATAGTTTGAGCTTCCTCATAGCTGCCCCAAGTCATTTACGACTTTCTAGGACCGACGGTTTGGTTACCGGACAGTTCGTTTGATTTTTAGATCGAATTCTATATTAAGAAGACTTCGCTAGTTCCAAATGGCCACTGGGTAAAAACTTTAGTGAAACGATCTCGGATACAAATTCCGACCACGCCAGCAAATCCAAAATATCAATTTTAGGCTGGGTAGACCTTTGGTTTGGGTCCCAATGTACCCGAGCTCATTTTGACCTATCGATCAAGAGGTTGAAAAAATAAAAGTCTAGGTATGGGACCTACATTTAGTAGAAACTACCTTGGATTGAAAATCCGAGTTCCCCAGCGCATCTGAAACATTGAATTTAGTGTGGTTACATATTTTATTTCCAAGAATTTGATTTCGGATACATCCCTAGGCATTGGCTGAAAGTTGGAATCAAATTCTAAGTTTCTACTGTCATCTGGTGCAACCAATTCTGCGATCGCGACTTTCATGAATGCATCCTGCGTGGGCGCGATTGCTAGGATCGAGGGCCTGGGCTAGTTCTTTAAATGGCCATTTTGGCCGAGAATTACCCATTTGCTTCGTCTCTTGAGAGCCGAAAACCTTAATATGGTGTGCTAATCATAAATTGGTCATGGTGGATGACTTGGGATCTTAATTATCATCTTTTATCGCACTTATCATAAAATTAAAGGTAAGAATCTCTTGTATTCGTGCTTGAATTTCCTAAATTTGGACCCAAAACCCCAATTAAGCTTAAGGCTTGATTTTAGCCCAAAGTATGCTTAAGTTTCACCCATTTCTTGAGGGTTATGAATTTTTGTTCATGTGTGAACATTGGGTTAGTCTTGGAAATTCATGTTCAGTATGTAGGACTTACTTGTGGTTTTGGTGTCGTTTTGGGACTCAAAGCACAATAGAGGAATATGCGTATCATTAGACTTATATTAATAAGTAGATTCTAATTTTGATTGTGTGATGGAATTTTGGGGATTGTAAAGTGGAGACGAGCATGTGGTGCATGATGTGATATTTTGCGGTTCGTCTTTAAGGTAGGCCTTTCTCTACTTCTCTTAATAGATGAAACGTGATATGTATTGCGTGTGAATATGGATTCTAGGCTTGATTATTCTTAGTATAGATTAGCCTTGATTATTGATGGTTTAGGTATTAGATGGGGGTTTTGTACCCGTAAGATGATATGTTTCTAAGCTTTTTGAATCCTGGTGCCTTCTCTCTCTAGTTTGGATTAGTTGTAGCGTGGTTCTGATGTAATGCTATGTTTGGGTTGTGGTTGTAGATTTTGAAGCATGACATGTGCATTTGACATTATTGGGATAGTGTCGTAGTCTTGAAACCATAACTTGGGTAGAGTAGACTTGAGTACCTTTGTTTCTAGTAGAAGCTCCTATCTTAAGCTTGAATATGGCTTATCTAACATCTAGAAGTTGAATTAGATACCTTAGCCAATTTTGGGGCATGGTGTGCCTAATTATGGAGATTAAGGTTTAGAAGTAGGATCTTCTGGTCCATTCAAGTCTAGACATCTGCTAGTCTTGTGGACTTTGTTATGGGTAATAGTCATAGATGGGGCTAGAAAACCTTAGTATAAGGTTACTTTATGACTTGGTAGCTTGTATTGATATTACCCTGATTATGGTCCATGAGCTAGGGTTATGATGCTCCTTATGGAAATGATATTGGATATTTAGAGATGATATCCCTATGTGTTGACTAGCGAACAAGTGGTTTCATCATAAATAGCATTGACTAGCTAATAATGAGTAGTTGGAAAGTATTGTCTAGATGGATACTTTGTGATGATATGATTATGTTCATGAGTATAGTAGTATATGTTATTTCGTAATGGTAATTTATGATGATATTGATACGTGGAAAGGCCAGTGGAAACTACGATGATGATATTGATACCCGGTAAGGCCAGAGGATACTATTGTGATGATATTGATACACGACAAGGCTGGAGGATGCTATTGTGATGATGTTGATACTCGGCAAGGCTGGAGGATGCTATTGTGATGATGTTGATACCCGGCATGGCTGAAGAATAATATGATGATATAATGATACCCGGCAAGGCCGGAGGTTTATTACTATGATGATGGTCATGATGATGACATTTATGATGAGTTGTGATATTGATTGTTCTCCTTGCATTCATTCTTACATGCGCATAGCCTATCACCAGTATACACCCATGTCTATCAATCGGTATGGGACAATTTCATAAACATGGCTGAAGAATATGCCTTTAGTTATTGTGTGTTTATTGAACCTTCCAAGTATGGGGCGGCGGGGGTACA
Source organism: Capsicum pubescens (assembly GCA_030864215.1). NCBI lineage: Eukaryota > Viridiplantae > Streptophyta > Magnoliopsida > Solanales > Solanaceae > Capsicum > Capsicum pubescens. Next base: position 149,759,989 of record CM061543.1, on the reverse strand, counting down.
CATATGCTCGGTTAGGTATATGGTTGTTCGGAGTAGCCAATTATTCACCTAGTTCTTGATATTGTTATTATCATTGTTATGATCATTATTATGGCTAGCTTTTGATAGATTGGCCGTTGATTTGGTATCGAGATTTGAGGTATGTTTTCGGCCTCTTTTATCTTATGACTGCATTGTGATGCACGATTATATCATGTCTAGTCATGTGGAATATAAACTTTGTGCATGACACCCTTAGATCCTAATAGAATTATAATGAGGTCATAGAAAGAGGATATGATGATCGAGGTTACGCTACAAGATGACCTCATGCTAATTTGAATATGCATATATATATATATGTATATGTATAGCTATATGATGCTATGATGCTATGGAACTATCGTTTATCCATTTATTTACTTCTTTATATTGTATACTCGTTTCTTGACCTTGCATATTACTATATATCTTTCTTCCACTCTTTATTCATATATTGACCTTGGAATATGTGGTATAGCATGACCATATATTGAATGTAGCTGGAATAGGATTGTTCATCCTGATACTTCCTTAGAATTATTATGTTAGACTTTGGACATGAATAGGATAGTTGTCTCTACTATCTCATTGACTTGTTATATGATTTTTGAACTCTTAGGTGTAGTTTCCATTCTATTTATATGCTGTATATATTTGCTTTATCTTTGGAGCTCAATTGGTAGTTGCCTACTGAGTACCATTCGTTTGGTACTCATACTATACTTCTACAAACTGTAGATCATAGTACGGGTTATCGTTGTTGATGTGTGAATTATGTGGAGCAACCATGATTTGGGGACTTACAGTGATCTCCTGATGTTTAGAGTATTACTTATCTCTCTCTTATGTATTAGACTAGTCTCCATGTTATATTCGGAGATAAGTTGTATCAGAGGATTTCTCCTTAACATTTCACTATTGTACTTAATATATTAGAAACTCTTGTACTGATACCACTAGGTTTTGGGTTGTTCTTATCTATTGATCTTAACTTTATTTATTCTGCATTCTTTTCCTTATATTGAATGAGTAGTTCGTTACTATCCATTCCGGACTACGGGTTGCTTGCCTACTGGTGGGTTATGGTAGGTGCCATCATGACCTGAGAAATAGGGTCATGACAATTCCTTAGGTATGTAGTGTCTAAGGATGGGACTATGGTGGACCCAATAAAGATAGATGCTATTCGCGATTGGTCTAGGCATACATCTCTGTTTGAGGTTAGTAGCTTCATTAGTTTGGTCGATGACTATAGGCGGTTCATTAAGAGTTTTGCTACAATTATAACACCAATGACTAGATTGACTCGAAATGAAGTTTCTTTTTAATGTTACAAGGAGTATGAGTCGAGATTATGAAAGCTTTAGCTCCTATCTTGGCTCTTCCTATTGAGAGTGAGGGATTCACAGTATATTATGATGCTTCTAGTGTCGGTTTTGATTGTGTGTTGATACAACTGGGTCGAGTTATTATTTATGCATTGAGGTAGCTAAAGGTGCTTGAGCGCAATTACCTCACTCATGATTTGGACTTAGCTATGGTAGTTTTCACACTTAAGATTTTGAGACATTACCTTTATGGTGTGCATTGTGAGATCTTTATGGATCATTCTAGTCTTTAGCATCTTATGACCTTGAGAGTGCTTAATTCTAGGCAATGTAAATGGATGAAGTTGGTTAAGGATTATGACATCTCTATTTTGTATCATTCAGGAAAGGCGAACGTGGTTGTTGATGCCTTGAGATGTAAGGCGGTGAGTATGGGTTGCTTGGCTTTTATTTTAGTATTTCAGAGGCCAATTGCACAGGACGTCTAGTCCTTAGCCAACTTGATGGTGTGATTTGATATTTCAGAACCTAGTAGGATTCTTGCTAGTGTTGAGGCGAGGTCTACCATATTTGAGAAGCTTCATAATTGTTAGTTTTAGGATATGAGACTTTGTAGCATTCGTGATTAGGTTTTTAGTGGCGAGTCGAAGAGGGGGATACCATAGATTCTAAGGGTGTTTTGAGATTTGATAGCCACATTTGTGTTCTGAGGGTTGATGACTTATTTCAGTCAATTTTGCATGAGGCTCATATATCTAGATATTCTAGTCACCTGGGTACAACTAAGATGCATAGAGATTTGAGGCTGCACTATTGTTGTAGTGGTATATAGAGAGATATAGCAGACCGTGTAGCTCATTTCCTATATTCTCAGTAGGCGAAGGCTGAGCATCAGAGATCTGGTGTCTTGATTCAGAGGTTTCCCATTCTCAAGTGGAAATAAGAGCCAATAACCATGGACTTTGTCAATGGTTTATCTCGTACTTCTCATGGTTTTAATGGTATTTGGGTCATTATGGATTGGTTGACCAAATTAGTAGATTTCATTACTATTTAGATGTCCTTGAATACCGAGAGATTAGCCCATATCTATTTTCATAAGATAGTCCATTTGCTTGCTGTGCCTATATCTATTATTTCAGATTGGGTTCGATGTTCATTTCTAGCTTTTGGAGGGCTTTTCAGGAGGATTTGGGTAATTAGGTAGATATTAGTACATCCTTCCATCCTCAAACTAATGGGTAGTTAGAGCATTCTATTCAGGTTCTCGAGGATATGCTCTGAGCTAGTTTTATGGATTTTGGAGGTCAGTAGGAGAAACACTTAGCTTTGCCAGAGTTCATGTATAATAATAGCTATCATTTGAATATTGAGATGGCGCCTTTTGAGGATTTGTATGGTAGGAGATGTTGTTCTCCAATTGGATGGTTTGATACCTCCAAGATTAGACCCTATGGTGCTGACTTGCTTCGGGAGTCGTTGGATAGAGTCAGGGGGACTCGGGCTAGGTTGAGGGTGGTTCAGAGTAAGTAGAAGGTTTATGCTGATCGTAGACTTCGTGCCTTGAGATTTGAAGTTTGTGACCAAGTGTTCCTCCGTGTATCGCCCATGAAAGGTCTGATGAGGTTCGGGAGGAAGGGAAGCTCAACCCAGATCTATTAAACTCTTTGAGATTCATCGTACAATTGGTGAGGTGACTAATGAGTTGGTCGTACCCCTAGATTTTGTTGTTGTCCATCCTGTTTTCCATGGTTTTATGTTGCAATGGTACTTTTCCAATGTGTCCCATGTGCTTAAATGGGAATCGGTTCAGTTGGATAAGTGGTTGATGTTCGTGGAGGAGCCGGTGCTATGTTATCCAGTGATGTCAGACAGTTGTATACTAGAGAGATTCCAATAGATAAGGTTCAGTAGAGGCACTGTCCAATAGAGGAGGCTACTTGAGAGATCGAGAGTGAGATGCTGACCTGGTATCCTCACCTGTTCGAGGCTTCGGGTATATCCTAATCCTTTACTTTATGCACGAAAGTTCTTTTAGTAGTGGATATTGTAATGACCCTTCTGGTCATTTTCTGCATTTCCAAACATTTTTGTCGTGTAGAGTTTTCCTATAGCTGCCCCAAGTCATTTATGACTAGCTAGAGCTGACATCTTGGTTACCAGGAAGATCGTTTGTTTGTAAGAGACAATTCCTTAACTTTAAAATCTTTGTTGGTTAAAATTAGATATCGGGTGAAAACTCCTATCAAATGACCTAGTATGCTAGTTCTGATAGTTCCAACATCTTCGAGACATCGATTTTAGCTTAGGTGGACTCTTGGTCTGAGTCTTGAGGTGCTCGAACTCATTTTGAGCTATTGGGCGAAAGTTAAGAAATGTGGTACGTTGGTGTGGGACTCACTTTTCATTAAAATGACCCGGATGGAAATTCGGCTGCTCTATTGAGTTTGAAATGCCAAATTTGATATGGTAGCATAGTTTATTTTCATATACGGGATTTCAGATGAATCCCAATAGGTTTGTGGAGACTCTAAATAATTCCAAATATAAGCTGGTGCTGGTGCATGGCTTAAGCGCCCATTGGATCGCTTAAGTGATCTGTCTTTCCTAACAGGTATCATTTAAGCGATGCCTTTGGCACTTAATTGATGGCTGCTTAAGGGGCCAAAGGACGCTTAAGAGACAATGCATAGTCTAGGAAAGTGTCCGCTTAAGCGACATCTGGACACCTGGGAACACTATAAATTCCTCACTTAACACAATTTCTCCCATTTGTAACCCATTTCCAAGAGTGTAGAACCCTAAAAAGTGTGAAAACTTGGGAGAACTATTAGTGGGTAATTTTAGAGTATTCGTAAGCTCGAATAATGCGTTTCTTCTCTGAATTCTTGGTAAGTTTCCATCAATTTCATGGATTAAAATTTCTTAATTTCCCCAAAATCCCTAGAATATTGGTGGGTTAACTGTAGCACCATTTGAGATCGAAATTCATTTATTCTCGAGGGTAAATGCTTCTTGAGCATAGAAGGATGTTTTTTCAAATTTGAAAGTGCAATTTCGCAAGTGGGCCCCATATAGGATTTTTTCATGATTTTGGATCTAAAGCACAAAAGTGCTATATGGGTATCGTTGTTCTTGTATTGATGAGTAGATTATGATTTTGATAGCATGGCATCTTATGGAAGCTTCTCGAATAACAAAATCATCGGTTTAGAGGATTAATTGGTTTTTCTTTGCCCTTCAGGTAGGTGTAATATCTCGTACTTCTACCTAGTTAGAAATCGTGCCAAGAATGTTAGAAACTTACCTTGAAAGATAAATCCATTTATGTACACGGGGAATTTTTAAGATCTTTCACTTTTTATCATATGGGAAATTGAATTAGCTTTCCAACGATACCAATTTCGTCCAAATCCGGTATCGGAGTAAAAAGTTATGGATGTTTTACTTAGAGCTGTCAGAATCACCCAGGTGCGACGGCCAGGTTGACCGACCGTCGATCTAGCGACGGACCATCACCTAGACCGTCGCAGTAGAGGTAGTAAGTCAACCTTTTGGAGAAGGTGCGACGGACAGGTTGACGGACCATCGAACTTGTGACGGACCGTCGCCCAGGCTGTCGTATAAGGCAGTGAGTCTTTTTTTTGGTCCACGACGATGGTCAAAATAACGGACCGTCGAGCCAGAGACGGACCGTTGCACGAGACGTCGCAGGTCCCGTTCAGAAAATTTTAAGTTGTTTTTAAAGGGTATTTGGTTCTTTGTCCACCTGTTTTAACCCCTAATTATATCAGACCAAGGCTCATAAGTTCATTATTTATTCATAACATTAAATTAGGGTTTCCTCTCAAAAATCAGTCCCCAAGAACTAGAAACCCTAGGTGTTTAATTTCAAGTCAAGGATTCAAGTTTTCCTCCATCAATCTTTAAGAAATACAGTCGCTCAGTATCAGTTATTCAGTTATACAGATATCAGTATCTCATGTTATCAGTACTCGGACTCAGTAATCATGTTATCATGAACTCAGTTACAGTTACTATGTATTCATGTATGTATTCTCACGTCATGTTATCCAGTTAGTTAGTATAGTTCATGCATGTGAATCCTTTGCATTCAGCCTACCTCACATGATTACGAGTACATTCAAATGTTCTGACGCATTTGCGCTATGGTGTTTTAAACCATAGGTTCAGAAGCAAGAGCTCCAGAGCATCAGTAGCATTCCAGCCTCAGCAGTCAGAGTTAGCAGTGAGTCCTCATCCTTCGAGGACATGACCATTACTTTATTATCTCATTAATTAATTTATTAGTTGGAGTTCGTTGGGGACATGTCCCATCAACGCCTTATTCAAATAGTTCAGTCAGTTAGAGGCTTTTCAGACTATCATATTCAGACAGTTATTTCAGTAGTTTTCGGTATTTCATACCCCATCCATATGTTATATTTTTATCAGTTATGTTACAGTTTTGAACCTTATGGCCTTTCAGCCTTTATTTCCACAATCATTCAGTATATTATGCAGTGTTCAGGTACAAATATCAGTCATGGTTTAACTTGTGGTCCTTCAGGGTGATGAGCACCGTGTAGCATTTTGGGTATCAGATTTGGGGCGTTACAAACTTGGTATCAGGGACTAAGATTCCATAGTGGCCTAGGAAGTTTGAAAGCTGTATATAGTAGAGTCTTGTGCATGGGTGTGTTGCGCGCCACATTTATGTATAGGAGGCTATAAGATGTTCTAGGAAATGTTTTCCCTTTTTTTCAGTATTCATGTCATGCCAGTGAGCATAATCTGAAGTCAATCTCTCAGTCTAATCCATTTCTCCCTTTCTTCTATAGAGCATGCCTCCTAAAAGAAGAAACGGGAACCAGCCAACCTCTCAGTCCGAAGATCCTTTGGGCGAACATATTTCTCATGTAGAGTTCGGAGCTGCATTCACTACTTTTGCTCAGTCAGTTGCTGCTCAAAATGAATGACCAGCTGTCATTTCAGCAATTCCAGTGGCCAATTCAGTTACAGCCAGGATTTGGGACTTTACCCGAATGAATCCTGCATCCTTTTTTGTGTCTAAGTCAGATGAGGACCCTCAGGAATTTCTTGATTAAATTTAGAAGGTTACGAATATCATGGGGGTTACTTCTAGTGAGAGTGCAGAGCTAGATATCAGTTGTTGGATATTGCTCACACTTGGAATAAATAGTGAAAGTACGAGAGGGCTTAGATGCAAAGACAATTGAGTGGGAGGAGTTTGCTACTGCATTCTAAGATAGATTCTTTCCCCTAGAGCTGAGAGAAGCTAAAACATTAGAATTTATCAACCTCAGGAAGGGAAACATGATAGTGAAAGAGTATTCTCTTCAGTTTACTCAATTAGCCAGATATGCTCCTCATGTGGTTGCAGATAGCAGGGTTAAGATGAGTAAGTTTGTTTCTGAGGTGAATGATAGTGTAGTCAATGAGTGCAGGTTCGCGATGTTGAATAGTGACATGAACATAGCACTGCTTATGACCCATGCTTAGTAGAAAGGAGATCAAAAGATTAAGAAGAGGGAGAAGAAGAATAAGAGAGCAAGGATAGGTAGTTTTAACTTTGCTCAGCCCGAATAAGGAGGAAACCGTTCTCAGTTTTGCCCTAAGTCATTAGTTCCAGCTCCTTCTTTAGCTAGCACTCCAGCTCCTAGATTCATAGACGGTAATAAAGATAGAGCGCCAGGCTCTAAGTCTCAGGGCAGTGTTAGCAGTGCCTACACCTATCCTCTTTGCTAGACTTGTGGCAAGCACCATCGGGGTATTTGCAATACTGGCAGTGTTATTTGTTTCGGATGTGGCAAGCCAGGCCACAGAGTCAGAGACTGTCCTCTGCCAGGTCCTCAGATTCAGCAGAACCATTCCTCAGCTCAGTCCGGTCGCCCAAACCCGCAGGGTGCCACCTCCAGCGCTACTAGTGGGTAACGCCTAAATCGACTTTATTCTCTCCAGTCCTAGAAAGATCAGGAAAATTCTAATGATGTGGTTACTGGTACGTTACAGATCTTTCATGTGAACGTTTGCGCTTTGCTAGATCCAGGAGTTTCTTTGTCTTTTATTACTCCCTATAGAGCTGTTAATTTCGGAGTCAGTCCTAAAATTCTAGCAGAGCCCTTTTCAATCTCTACCCTAGTGGGTAAAACCATCATAGCCTGAAGGGTATATAGGAACTGTCCGGTTATGGTATCTCAGAAATTCACTTCAACAGACTTAGTCGAATTAGAGATGACTAATTTTGATGTCATTCTTAGCATGGATTGGCTTCATTCCTGCTATGCCACAGTCGACTGCAGAAATAGAGTTGTCCAGAATCGTACTTCAGACTTTTAGTGATCATCAGATGTTCGCCAAATATAGTAAGTTTGAGTTTTGGCTAAGGTCAATAGCATTCCTTGGTCATATCATTTTCAGTGATGGCATTAGAGTTAATCCTCAAAAGACCGAAGCAGTAAAAAACTGGCCCAAACCTATATCTCCATTAGATATCAGGAGTTTCTTGGGTTTGGCTATCTATTATAGGCAATTTATTGAGGGATTTTCTTCTATTTCATCCCCTATGTCTAGATTGACTCAAAAGAAAGTCAAGTTTCAGTGGTCAGATCCTTGCGAGAGGAGTTTTCAGGAGTTAAAGACTCAACTCACCTCAACTCTAGTCTTATCTCTTCCATATGGTCCAGATGGGTTCGTAGTGTATTGTGATGAATCTAAAGTAGGTTTGGGTTGTGTCCTCATGCAGCATGGTAAGGTCATAGCCTACGCCTCCAAACAGCTTAAACCCCATGAGAAGAATTATCCTACTCATGATCTTGAGTTAGCAGCCATAGTTTTTGCCTTGAAGATTTGGAGGCATTATCTTTATAGAGTTCATGTGGATGTGTTCACAGATCACAAGAGCCTTCAGTATGTCTTTTCTTAGAAAAATCCTAATCTTCATCGAAGAAGGTGGTTAGAGCTCTTAAATGATTATGATATGAGTGTCCTTTATCATCCGGTCAAGGCCAACGTCATGGCCAATGCTTTCAGTAGACTGTCTATGGGTAGTGTTACTCATGTTGAGGATAGTAAGAAGAAGTTAGCTCAGTAAATCCATCAGCTTGCCAGACTAGGCGTTTGCTTAGTTGAAAAAGCCAGTCAAGGATCAGAAAGTAGAGGTTTTCTCCCAAGGGGGAGATGGTGTTCTACGTTGTCAGGATCGTCTGTGTGTTCCAGGTGTAGATAACTTAAGCCAGCAAATTCTTGCAAAAGCGCATGGTATGTTCTACACTATTCATCCAGGGGCCACAAAGATGTACCGTGACTTGTGGGAAATCTATTGGTGGAGTGGGATAAAGAGAGATGTTGCAGAGTTTGTGGCTAAGATATCTACATGTCAGCAGGTTAAGATAGAGCATCAGAAGCCTAGTAGGTCCATGCAGGAGTTTAGTATTCCTACTTAGAAGTGGGAAGAAGTGAACATGGATTTCGTGATGGGTTTGCCTCGTACTCGTCGCCAACATGATTCAGTTTGGGTCATTGTAGATAGGATGACTAAATTACCTCATTTTCTTCCAGTCCATACCTCTTATTTAGCCGAGGATTATGCCAAACTCTGCATCAAAGAGTTGGTCAGATTGCACAGTGTTCTGTTATCTATTATCTCATACAGAGGTACCCAGTTCACCTCTTATTTTTGTAAAGAGTTCCAAAAGGGTCTTGGTACCCAAGTTCATCTCAGTATAACCTTTCATCCTCAGACATATGGTCAAGCAGAAAGGACCATTCAGACTTTAGAAGATATGCTAAGCGCGTGTGCAATTGATTTCAAGGGTAGTTGGGATGAACACTTGCCTTTGATTGAGTTTGTGTACAACAACAACTTCATTCCAGTATTCGGCTGGCTCCATTTGAAGATTTCTATGGTAGGAGATGCAGATCTCCAATATATTAGTTCAAAGTTAGTGATCCCTCAGTTATAGGGCCTGACTTAGTGTTCGACGCTTTAGAGAAAGTCCAGTTGATCAGAGAAAGACTCTGGGCTGCTCAGAACTGATAGAAGTCTTCTACGGATGTGCATAGAAAGGATCTCAATTTTGAGGTTGGTTACTATGTCTATCTAAAGATATCTACCATGAAGGGAGTAAAGAGATTCGGCAAGAAGGGAAAGCTCAGTCCTCGATATATCGGTCCCTTCTAAATTCTCAGTCGTTTAGGCAAGGTAGCTTATGAGCTTAAATTGCCTTCAGATCTAGCCTTAGTTCATCCAGTCTTCCATGTGTCTTTGTTCAAGAAGTGCATAGGTGACCTAGCAGTTGTAGTCCCTATTCAGAGCATATATGGTTAGAACAACCTCTCTTATGAAGAGATTCCAGTCGAAATACTAGACTATCAGACTTGTAGACTGAGGAACAAAGAAGTCCCTCAAGTCAAACTTCTTTGGCGAAATTAGTTAGTTAAGGGGGATACTTGAGAAGCAGAAGTAGACATATTTACCAAGTATCCTCACATATTCTCCGACAACTCAGATTTAGCTCAAGGTAACAATTATCCTTAAGCTTTTTAGTTTCATGTTCAGGTTTCAGTTATAAGCTTGGTATCTATTTCATGTTGAGAATTCTATCACAAACTTGGTATTAAATACCATTGCATATTCAATCATGCGTTTATGCACCAGTTCAGTCTTATAATTATGCATCAGATATGCATTCTCATTGTGAGAACCTTAGTTCATCCGAACACTCATTCATGCATTCATTAATCAGTTATACATGCATTAGATATGCATGATCAGTATGATATATTCAGTTATCAGTCATGTCAGTCATGAGATCATGTTCCAGTTGTTCATATTCAGTATTTGCATCAGTTTATCTTCTCCCCTCTCACTCAGTCTCATTCAAGGATAAATTTTCTCAAGGGGGAGATATTGTAATACCCCGTACTTCTACCTAGCTTGAAATCGTCCCAAGAATGTGAGAAACTTACCTTGAAAGATAAATACATTTGTGTACACATGGAATTTTTTAAGATTTTAACTTTTTATCATGTGGAAAATTGAATTAGCTTTCCAATGATACCAATTTTGTCCAAATCCGGTATTGGAGTAAAAAGTTATGGACGTTTTACTCAAAGATGTCAGAATCGCCCAGGTGCGACGGCCAGGTTGACAGACCTTCGCCTAGATCGCCGCAGCCAAGGTAGTGAGTCAACCTTTTGGATAAGGTGTGACAGATAGGTTGACGGACCATTGAACTTGCGATGGAACGTCGCTATAAGGCAGTGAGTCTCTTTTCTGCTCCATGTACGATGGTAGAAACTATGGACCGTCAAGCCAACGATGAACCATCGCACGAGCCATCGCAGGTCCAGTTCAACAAATTTTTAGTAGTTTTTAAAGGGTACTTAGGTATTTTTCCACCTATTTTAACCCCTAATTATATTAGACTAAGGCTCATAAGTTCATTATTTATTCACAATATAAAATTAGGGTTTTCTCTCAAAGATCAGTCCCCAAGAACAAAAAACCCTAGGTGTTTAATTTAAAGTCAAGGATTTAAGTTTTCCTCTATCAATCTTTAAGAAATCACAACCCAGGTATGTCATGTGTTGATTCATGGGTCCTTTTCACCCATGAAGCTCAAGAATCTCTTTTCAAAATCCAAGATTTGTGTATTTATGAATGTTCATGATTTAAATTGAATTGAAATTCATGTTCATGATGTTGTGGGGTTTTGATTCTTGTTTGAAATTACATATTCCAATTATTGACCCTAGGATGTGATGATTTTCATAATAGTCATGATAAACCCTTAAATTTATAAGTTGATGGATGTATCTATGATTTTTAGATATGTTGATGATTGTATAACCAAAGCATGCTTCCCATGTTTTTGATTAAATGCATGTGTGTAGGAAAAGAGCCATTCTAGTATGATAATATGAAATCCCCAATCATGTACAAGTTCATTTATGTTAAGTGTTTGATGAAATGTCTTAGTCAATGAATTATGGATATATGTGTAGCCATTGTGGTAGTTTAGCACTTGTACTTCATGAAATTCCCATCTTATTATATTATGGATTGTCGATGTTGGTCATGTATTAAAGAAAGTCATGCTTTGTCATTTTCATGCTATCGAGTCCTGGGGTACTTATACCTGACAATTAGATGTGTTCCTAAAGCTAGTGTCATGTTCTCAAGATACTTTCAGTCGAGCCATGTTTATAGAAATTTAGTCAGTCATGTGACTTAGGAAAACTCAGTAAACTCAGTAATCTCAAAAACCTTAGAAATTCAGTAACCTCAATAGTATTCCGTCAGTCAATGGAACTCGGTTAACTCAGTCCAATCAGTTCAGTTAATCTTGTTCAGTTTCTATTCAGATGGGAGTAGAAATTAGCACCGAGCGAACCCAAGGATAGGAACCCACGTGTTATATGAGGGTGCGATTCTTAGAAGTAATCCTTATGTTCCTTAACTAAGTAGCCAGTGTAGGTGGAGACATCATAGCCTGTTATATGAGGGTAGATGAGGTGGCTTAACCTGTTAAATGAGGGTTGCCACCATTCTTACTAGAGTCACCTGTTATGTGAGGGTTACTCACAAATTATCCTTACCAGTGGCACGGTATTGACACCCTTCCAATTGGGTTTACAGATTGGACCCCAACTCAACCATAATGGCATACTAGGGGCATGTCGGTTAGATAACTACTTCCCACAGTTTCAGTTATAGAATTAGGACTGTCAGATACAATCAACTCAGAACAATACGGAACTCATCTAGTTCCATAAGAACCTAGACTGTCAGATATAGTCTCTCAATATCTGTTATTTCAGTTATACAGATATCAGTATCTTATGTTATCAGTACTCAGACTCAGTAATCATGTTATCACGAACTCAGTTACAATTACTATGTATTCATGCATATATTCTCATGTTCATGTTATCCTATCGTTAGTATAGTTCATGCATGTGAACCCTTTGCATTCAACCTATCTCACATGATTACCAGTATATTCAAGTGTACTGACACATTTGTGCTATGGTGTTTTATACCATAGGTTCAGAAGCACGAGCTCTAGAGCATTAGTAGTATTCCATCCTCAGCAGTTAAAGTTAGCAGTGAGTCCTCATCCTTCTAGGACATGACCATTACTTTATTATCTCATTAATTAATTTATTAGTTGGAGTTAGTTGGGTACATGTCCCATCAACTTCTTATTTAGATAGTTCAGTCAGTTAGAGGCTTTTCAGACTATCATGTTCAGACAATTATTTAAGTTGTTTTGGGTATTTCATACCCCATCTAGATGTTATATTTTTATCAGTTATGTTATAGTTTTGAATCTTATGGCCTTTCAACCTTTATTTCCATAATCATTCAGTATATTATGTAGTGTTCAGGTACAGATATTAGTCATGGGTTAGCTTGTGGTCCTTCAAAGTCATGAGCACCATTTAGTGTTCCAGGTACCAGATTCAGGGCATTACAGTAGACTAGGTTTACCTTCCTCATAGATTAATATAATTCATAGTATATTATGATATTATGCTTGATATGGGATTGGATTTTGGTATTGGAGGTATAATTGATATAATTAGTATTATTTGGACTGTTTATCCTATTATGAAGCCATAATTTAGGCGGAATTGACTTAGTTACAGATGATTTAGGTAGAATTTCTATCTTAGGTATAATTATGGCTTATTTAGCATCTATAAGTTAATTTAGATACCTTATCCTAGTCTGGGGTAAAATTTTCCTTAGAACAAATTTTAGGGATTAGACATGGGCCCCTTCGGCCCACCTTAGGCCAAGATTTGTGTTAGCTCTTGTAAACTTTTATACATATGTTATACCCTTTGAAATACTTATTTTAGAATTTTAAGAGATTAGATACATGATATTTATCACAGTTTGGTACTTTGGAGTTGGTGCTAATTTCGATCCAAGTTCAGGGGTTATTTAATATTGAGTTTTGGTTCAAGTCCAACAATTGATATGGTATTGATGATATGAGTTCTGGTGTCTGAAAAATGATGATGATTATGAATATATTAAGTTTTGATTAAAGTTTGATATTGAGAGTTATTAATTATATGATACAATATGGATGAATTCATGGTTATAAATGATATTTGATAAATCTATGGATCTTTGGTTATTTACCTTTCTTTGATTGCACCCTTCGGGCTTATGGAGATCCGTATTGGGTTATTTTTTTTCACTTACTGGCTTATGTGGCCAATTTTGTAGTATTAATTATGCTTTCTTTCATATTATATCTATTCTGAATATCTATTTATAGTGTTGGAGATTATTTCCAGTTTTTCCCTTTTACCTTGACTTAGGTTATTTATCCTTCATCTTCATCATATTTATATCATGATTTAGTTCTATTAGCCAATAATGCCTACTAAGTACCCATAGTTTTAGTACTCATACTACACTTTTGTACCTTTTTGGTGCAGATCCGAGTACTAGTGACCGTCGCTGACGAGATTTTATGCTGAGTAGATTTTGGAGATTGTGTGATCTTTTAGATCAGAGTTTCCCCTTTTTCCTTCTATTATCTATGTCTAGTCTTTTACTATTTTAAACAAATTTGCGTTTGGCTATTTCAGTACTTATGTTCCTATGTAGTAGCTCTTGTACTGACACTACTAGGTTGAAGGATGGTTGTTGATGTTTTTTCTATCTTATAGTTTATCATTTTGTCTTACTATCATTATAAGTCTTTAATTATTGATTTTCGACTTTTAGGCCATTTTCCACCAAATTAGCCTATTGCTTATTACTCCAGTAAATTGTTTGGCTTACCTACTGGTGGGATAAAGTAGGCACCATCATGACTAGTAAATCAGATTGTGAAAAATTGGTATCAAAGAATAGGTTCACTAGCATTATTGGTACAAGATCAAGTGTCTAGTAGAGTCCCGTGGATCAAAATGATGACGTCTGTTTCTTATCTTCGAGAGGCTATAGGACATTCTTAGGAGTTCTTCACTTTTTTTACTCATTTACTGCTAAGAGCCTGATTTGGTTTCTAAAGAATTCCTATGGTTTCTCTGTTTCGTAGATTGTTAGGATGCGTGTTGTCGCTGCACAAGACGAGGATCTTGAGCTTAAGCCTAGGGCTCTTATCACTATTCATTAATGACCTAGAGGTTATGGAAATCCTAGAAATGGATCTCTATCTAGGGGCTAGGATAGGGGGTCATTACCAGACCTTATTCCTGCTCTCGAGCCAGAGGTTCTTTCGCCCCAACCAACAGTAGGACAAAGACCAGCCCAGGCTCCACCGGGGTTTATTTTTTCTTTATTGATTAGGGATGTAGTGGATTAGATTTTAGGATTGGTTGGTGGTGCATTGTCTGATGAAGCATAATATATGGATTAGAATGGTGCTAAGGCGGGGCTGCTCCGCCGGTAGTTTCCCTGCTTGCTATGTCTGTTAAATAGAAGAAAATGTTGGGTAAATTTTTGAGATTGACTCCGCCTAGGTTTTCTGGTGCACCAGGTGATCGTGCTTATGAGTTATTCATTTCTTGTGAGGATATGCACCATAATTTAGGCCTAGTTGAGACTCATGGTGTGGATTACACTACTTTTCAGTTGGACTTGGCAGCTCGACATTAGTGGAGATTCCATCTTGATTCCAGCCTATTTCGATCTTCTCTATTAACATTAACTTAGTTCTCTGAGATTTTATTAGAGAAGTATATGCCTCACATCCTTATGGATTATTTGAGGGATCAGTTATTGAGGTTGGATCTGGACTCCATGACTGTGATGAAGTGTGAGGCTCGATTTCATGAGTTGGATAGGAATGCTATTTCTATTTTAACTACCGAGTATGAGAGGGTTTGTTTCTTTGTTCAGGGATTGAGACTTCCTCTTTGCATGTCTACACAAAGTTTGGTTGCAGCGGGTAGATCTTTTGGTGAGGATTTTGATCATGATCAATTTATGAAGGACATGCATTGTGTGGCCTAAGGAGGAAACGATAATATGCCGTGATATCAGGGTAGTTTTAGTAGGAGTTGTAGTGTCTCACAATTGATAGGCTGTGCTTCTCAGGGTAGGTACCCTCTGTGTCAACCGTATCAATATCAAGGTCAGTCTAGTAGGCTCGTTCAGGTATCAGCGACTTGGCTTGCCCAGTAGGTATGTCTTAAACAATGCCTTTGGCACTTAAGAGATGGATGCTTAAGTGGACAAAGGTCGCTTAAGTGACAATGTGCAGTCTAGGCATGTATCGGTAAAGGGACACTCTATTTCTTAAGAGACTAGCGCTTAAGAGACCTAATGTCTGCCTAAGCGACACCTGGACACCTGGGAACACTATAAATTCCTCACTTAGCCCGATATTTCCCAGCTTCACCTATTTTTGAGAGTGTAGAACCCTAAAAAGTGTGAAAACTAGGGAGAATTATTAGTGAGTTATTTTGGAGTGTTTGTAAGCTCTAATAACACATTTATTCTCCAAATTCTTGTTAAGTTTCCATCAATTTCATGGACTAAATTCTCATAATTTCCCCAAAATCCCTAGAATATTGGTGGGTTAATTGTAGCAACATTTGAGGTAGGAATTCACCTATTCTTGAGGATAAATTCTCCTTGAGCATAGACGGGCGTGTTGTCGATTTCAAAAGTGCGATTCCACAAGTCGGCCCCACATGGGATTTTTTTTCATAATTTTGAATCCAAGGCACAAAAGTGCAATATGAGTATTATTATTCTCGTTTTGATAAGTAGATTATGATTTTTGATAGCGTGGCATCTTGCAGAAGCTTCTTGAAAAGGGAAATCATCGGTTTAGTGGATTCTTTTGGCTTTACTTAAGCATATAACTAGGCTAGGTTTACCTTCTTCATAGATTGTGCTAATTCATAGTATAATTATGATATTATGATAGATATGATATGAGATTTAGGTATCGGAGGTATGATTGATATAATTACTCTATTTGGACAGTTTAGCCTATTATGAAGCTATAATTTAGGTGGAATTTACTTAGTTACTCGTTATTTAGGTAGAATTTCTATCTTATGGCTAATAATGACTTATTTAACATCTAGAAGTGAATTTAGATACCTTAGCCTATCCTGAGTAGAATTTGCCTTTGAACGAATTTCAGGAGTTAGAAGTGGGCTCCTCCAACCCACCTTAGGCCAAGTTTCATGTTAGCTCTTGTAAACTTCTATATGCATGGTATACCCTTTGAAATACTTATTTTAGACTTTAAAGATATTAGATAAATGATATTTATGTTATTTAGTACTTTGGAGTTGGTGCTAATTCTGAGCGAAGTCCAGTTATTATTTGATATTTTGTTTTTGTTTAAGTCCAATAATTGATATGGTATTGATGATAAGAGTTTCGATTCAAGTCTGGCAAATAATGAAGATAATAATGATATTTAGTTCCAGTTTGAGTTCAATATTGAGAGTTATTTATGATATGATATAGTATGGATGGAGTCATGGTTATACCCATTATTCAGTAACGTTATGGATCTTTAATTATTTACATTTCTTTGATTGCGACCTCTGGGTTTTTGGGGGCCTGTGTTGGGTTATTTACTTTTCGTACTTACTGGATTATGAGAGCCAGTATTGTAGTATTTATTATGCTTTCTTTCTTATTATATTTATTCAAATTATCTACTTATAATGTTGCAGCTTATTTCTAGGTTTGCACTTTTACCTTGACTTAGCTTACTTATCTTGCATCTTCATCGTATTTATATCATAATTTACTCAGTCAGCTGATGATGTCTATTGAGTACCTATTGTTTTGGTACTAATAATACACTTCTTACATGACAATCATGCTAAGTTGATTTCAGAATTAGTGTGAGTTCTCAGAGTCGGAGTTGCCCCTGTTTTCTTCTATCATCTATGTCTAGTCTTTCACTATTCAAGACGGATTTGTATTTGAATATTTTTGTACTTATATTACTGTGTAGTATATCTTATACCGACACTACTAGGTCGTGGGATAGTTGTTGATGTTGTAGCTATCTTTTAGATAATCATTTTTGTCTTATTGTTATTATAAGTCTTTAATTGTTGATTTCCAGCTGTTAGGTCATTTTCCACCAAATTAGCCCATTTCTTACCTAAGATATGGCTTACCTACTGGCGGGATAAAGTAGGTGCCATCACAACATATAAATTGAATCATTACTAGAAAGGTTTTTTACCTAAGTGTACCTAGTCGTTGTCATATAGTATAGGTTTTTGTTAATATCCATTCTCATTTTATAAACAAACATCTTCCCGCTAGGTTTTATCATATTCCTCCTCTTTTAAATTAGCCATAATATAAAAGCAGGATTATCTCTTAATAAGAGTTATAATTTTGTAGCACATGAGGCCTTCCACCATTTGAATATAGTATCATTCAATTATTGAAATGGATCCTGCACTCCTACAACAGCTACGAAAGAAGACCACAAACCAGTAGTTACTAGGCATGTAATAAATAAATACCCGTATGATCCATGAGATAATGTTTCACAACAACAACATTTCAGTTCTTCCTCCAATCTAACATTGACTAAGTAATCCCCAATAGGTAATCTATTTTTCCAAAGACTCCTTAGGATGAAAGAGACTTTGAAAGGAATACCTTTCTTGCAGATGATGTCATACTCATGTTTTTCAATTGTAGGTTTCCTAATTAGTTCCATGAACTACTTATAGAAACTTTACCTAAGCTTTGTACTATCCACCAAGGCTTGTCCCATTTTTTTGAATCATATACTACTCCCGCTTCCTTGATTATATGATTGCATATCTGTGTCAAATTAGATTCAAGAACATTCATTTTTTATTTTCCACCATATTGTTGATGAATATTATCCCTGGCTTGAAGCTTGTGCTTTTAATTTTGAAGAACCCCCTCTACATTATACCACCTAAGGGCTATGTTTATTTGGAATATCATTCCACATCAAATTAATCCACATAGACTTATAAGTTCTAAAAGTCCACCACAATTTATCATATAAGGCTTTTTCAATATCAAATAAAGATCTAAAACCTTGTCCTCCTTGATATTTAGGTAAACAAATATTGGGCAAAGCCACCTAATGTTTATTCCTTCCAACTTCTTTGAAATTCCACAAAAATCTTGCAAAAATTCTATGAAGATCATGAACAATGCATTTGGGAGGAATAGTACCAGATAACTAATAATTATGAATACTTTGTAGTATATTATTTATTAAAACAATCTTACCTCCAAAAGGAAGAAGTTTTCCATTCTATTCCAGTAATTTATTCTGGAGTTTTTCATAAGCTTTGAAAAGTGATTTTTCCTTTTTTCTAGCATGCCTAATTTGACATCCTAGATAGGTCAAAGGAACTTTATCCTTTATAAAGCCTTCAGAGTATTTAATAATCTGGATATCAGTAGACTCATCCTTGAATACATAAAAATGCACTTTTTTCTTTACTAATGTTCTGTCCACATTGCATTTCATAGTCTCCAAGAGTCTTCGTGATCAACTATAAAGACCCTATATAAAAAAGAAAAAATAATTGTCATTTGCGTATGTAAGATGATTTATATTTTCAATTTATTTAGGCAGTCCATAACCTTTAAAATCATTGTGGTTAAACAATTTATTGAGACCCCTAGATAGAACTTTTGCGGCTAATATGAACCTAGCCAGAGATAGAGTATCTTGTTGCTTAACCCCCCCTTGAAGAATGAAAAAACCATAAGCCTGTCCATTAATCATATAAAGTACCAATTATTAGAAACTAGTCAATATACCTTATCTACCACTGGGTTATTAAAACCTATATGTCCAGAATCTTAATTAAGAAATGCAATCTACCTTGTCATATGCTTTTTCCATGTCTAGCCTGATAACTAGATTAGCAGGTTTCCCTCTTCTTTAATGTCTGTGGTTATCTCTTGTGCCAACAACACATTTTTAGTTGCACTTCTACCTTTCACAAAACCAAACTAATTTTGTCATATGAGTTAGGAAGCAAACATTTGTGCCTGTTATGTAGAATTCTTGAAATTACCTTAGTCAGGTATTTACTCAAACTAATAGGTCTTAAATCAAAAAAAGATAAAATCATTTCTTTATGATGATATTGCAACTTTACCATTTATATACACATCACAAGGTCATTCTACTTCATTTCAGCTTATGTGTTCAGTATTGCATTTCAGGTCAGCGTATCAGTTCTAACTAGCTTAGTTTATTTACAATTTCTTGTCTCACATGCTCAGTACATTCGAAGTACTGACCACAAACTTTCTTTTGTGTTATATCATCTTATGATATAGGCTCGAACACTCAGCATTAGGAACAAAGTTAGTACAATTCATTGATACATGAACAACTATCAATTGTGAGTCCTCCTCATTAACAAACCAATATTTTTTATATTTTATATTTTTCTTCAATTTCAGATAGTTTAGAATTAGTTGGGGTCTTGTCCCAACAACTCATCTTTTAGTAGAGGCTTTTACGCAGATAGACAGTAGATGTTTCAATTTTATGATTTTTGTAAGACACGTTATTAATTTTGGTGATTAGTCAAACTTATATTGATTTTAGACAAATAATTCTTATGTTCTATAAGCTTCTGGTGATTCAGTTGCTTTAGTATATTTTAGATATATGCCAGGCTATGGGTTAGCTTGAGGTCACTTGTGGATCTTGGTACCGTATTACATCCAGGGTATAGGTTCAAGGTATGACAAACTTTGTATTAGATATCAGGTTTCAAGTTCCCTAAGGTGTCTGAAAACTGTATTAAATAGAGTCTCATTCATAGTGTGAAGTGTGCCATACTTATAAGGGAAAGGCTATGAAACATTTTAAGAAACTTTCCCTTTTTTCACGTGTTGCGACCTGATTTCTCAGGTTATGATGGCACCTACCATAATCCACCAATAGGTAAGCCAACATATAGTCTGAATCTGCTAGTAATGGACTAAAAAGAAAAGTGGAAACCAAGACTAAATAAAAATAAGAAAGAAGACAAGAAGAGAGTAAATATTTCTTTAGACCCGGTGAAATAACTACAAGAGCTACTAATAAAACAAGAGTACTAGGGAAGCACAATGTATATATATATACAAACACATACATACATAAAAACTATCTCTGAAATGCAAAATATACATCAGTCCAGCAAATGAGGAAGAGCAGGAGTAACTTTAAGCGCTAGAAACTCACACAAATCTCCGATCCATGGAAGCCCCACACGTTGCATGCATTAGCAGAGAGAACTCATACTATGATCAGCATGATGAAGAAGTGTAGTATAAGTACCAAACATGAGGTACTCTGTAGGCATCAGTCGATTAACCTCCCAAATAATGCAGGTATAAATAATCTGTCAGGCAAGGGTATAAATAATTGACAACTATATAGAAACAAAAGAAAATAATACTAATGGATAAGTAAGGATAAACTATCTTATATTTCAAATGAATATGGATATAAGAGTGATACCATATTGGCTAGACGATATACCAAGAAGAGTGATGAAGGAACATATAATAGTAGTACGAGGAAAGGAGGTAATATAATAAGGAAATATAAAGAGAAAAAAGGATATCCAACAGTACTATATAATATGAACTAAACACAAAGGTACTAATATGAGAAAGATATCCTATCATCTCGAGGATCATAAATAATAAGGGAGCTAACCCTGGCACAATCAAAGTCTCTAACTAAAATATAAGTATACAAAATAAAGGGAAGGGAACTTGGGAACGTACCGACTACCCGGTGTACCAATCAATAACCATCCTGCCATGAACTATGCAATAATGTCCACACAATAATATAACTGGCTATCCCAGACAAATAATAACCTAATCAGTCCTCCTTAAGCTTGAAAGTACAAGAAATCACTCAACATAAATCAACTATAGCCTATACCTATCTAATCATTAATAAGACTGATAGATATGAGCGCCAAACAATTATACTGGTGATAGGCGATGCAAATGAATAAATGCAGTGAAAATCTGAGACTACCATACTAATTGCATGACATATCGTACTAAGTATATATACCTTTTTTAGGTCATCGACTTGCAAGGCCTGACCTATGGGGTAATCTCTTCTGGCATTAGTTCCTAGAAAGAGGGTCCTATAAGGACTTGGGATATCCATATATACTACCTGGTCTTGAACCAGGACTTCTAATATCAATCATAATAAATCTTCTCCACATAGTACCGGAGAGAAATAAAATAAGTGATTGGACTTGAATCGAGGCTAAATAAGTAGAAGTTTGTAAATTCCGTTGCCTAGTTTGCATTAGGGACTAAAATGGTAGGATAATGTAGAAAGAGGTTGGGATTTCCCTCAATCAAAATAAATGAATAGTAGTATAAAAGTGGATCGAGAACTTTCCAAAATTTGCCTCGGTTTAAGTTTTCAAGTAGTAAGTTTAGTTTAAAGGACCATAAACCAATAATGAAGCTGGTACGACTTCCATTTAAAGAATCAACTTTAAAGTGAAAAAGTGGGAATAAATTTCTTTTTAGAATAGAGTAGTAAAAGCCATGGTTTTAATTGGAATAGTATCATATTATGAGAATATATAGATATATGCATGCCATTACAGTATCCAAACAATAAGAAAATAAGTGACTAAGCATCTATAAACTAAGCCACCAATCTTTCAAGGTATAAGTAACTAAGCTGGTATCCTTCTAGTATCGTAACCAATGACTTAAGACCAACAATATACACAGTAACAAGATATCAATATCATAACTGGGAAACTAAGTTAACCCAGACATCATGCTACTAGGAGGACCTAATCAGACTTTGTCCTCGAAAGGTAAGGACTAGCTAGACCTAAAATCTTAAAAGGATGAGGTACTTTGTCCGCATACTGTAAAAGTATCCCCAGATAACCTAAATGACCTAAATGATGCTTCTAAGGGATTTTGCTCAAGGTATCCCATTTTACATCTACTTCCTCACTTCCCTTTCCCAAATAACCACTAAATCCTCCTCAAAGTCTTGCTAGCCTCTAACTAAACTGTGTTCTACTGATGTTTACAAGTCCCAAACATAATTCAAACCAAAGAATACTATCAACACAATAATGTGGTCACAACTAAGTAGAAAATTGACTAGGTTTAAGTCAAACCAACACATAAACTATACAGTTAACTCCAAACTCCAAATCTAACATTCTCTTGTCTTTCTAAACTTGCTATAAAATCTAAACTATACAAAATCTCTCCAACATCATTTGAGTCATATCCTCATAATCATATCACACTAATCTTGAAAGAATGAATCTAACCTGGCAAAAATCTACACGGATTAACATATGAACAATTCCTTATAAGGATCTACCAGAATACTCAATTGTTGGTGATCAATGTCTATGATCTCTGCCAAAGCTACTAACTAGTTCTGATGACCTTTAAAACTAATAGTTATGAGTTCAAAGCACAACCGATCAAAATTTGGTGACCCACTCATAATTACCCTACCTCTGTTGGTGAAACCACACTAAGCCCAACTCGTATACACTATTTTACTGAGTAGACATTTAATTTTTTATCAACAACTGAGAACCAAGGTCAGAAGTAGTAAAAACCAAAACGATGTGCCAAAAGGACATCCCTTGAATATCTATCTAAGTCAAACCCTCTAAACTAATAAAAAATTAAATTAATGTGTAATGAATAGGCCTAGTCAAGCTGTCGATGAAGGCTCAATAGAATCAAACTTTGAAACAGAGACTGCAACCAAGTTACGTAATCCAGAGCTATAAAATCAATACCAAAACTAAACCACTCAACCTTAACTGAACAATCCGATCCAGCTAATGAGTAAGAATCCACACACTAAAATCTATCACAACTCTTAAGCCATTATCTAAAAGAGTCAAAATTAGAACTAGAGCTAATAAGTCTTGACGAATGCCAATGCCCAAAACAATCTCACCTTTAGAACTAAGCATATACCTAATGATTCCCGAAAGTTCTAAAACTAAGATATTATTGAAGAATAAAACCACAACGGAGAAAAACCATAGGTTAAAGACACAAATAATTAAATCCATATCTGCTGAGGGCCATAACACACTAAGTCACAACTAAGAACTTACCAGGACTATAACGAATCCTAATAATAGCCAAATATCAAGAAAATTAGATAAAATGGTCACCGATACTCCCTCCCTAGCATCACACCCTTTATTATTTGATACACAAGGACATACATGATCTTTCTTTTTCATACACCAAGCGGAAGCTTTCATGAATTTACACTAGGCCAAAAAAATCTAAAAATCAGAAGCTACTAAAATCACTCATTCAAACCTCTATTAACTTAACCACATATCATTGAAAGAACTAATTACAGCAAGGTCAAGACCACTTCTTGGTGATGAATTAGCCAAACTGGAAGAACAAACCTCAAACTTACTAAAATAGGCCATATAAATAAATTACCAACACTAGAATCACAACAAAGCCACTGAAGGCTAAACCTACCTTTACTCCAATAACCCAATCACTAAGAACTTATCAAGACTGCAAAGAGTCCTAATTATAGTCAAATCTCAAGAAAATTAGATAAAATGGTCGCCAATACTCACTCCTTAGCATAAAACCCTTTGATTATTTGATACACAAGGACATACATGATCTTTTTTTTCATACGCTAAGCGGAAGTTTCATGAATTTACACTAGGCCAAAAAAAATCTAAAAATGAGAAGCAACTAAAATCACTCATTCAAACCTCCCTTAACTTAACCATATATCATTGAAAGAACTTATTAAACTAAGGTCAAGAATGCTACTAGGCGATGTATCAATCAAACTAAAAGAAAAAACCTCAGACTTACTAAAATGCACCATATAAATAGATTGCCAACACTAGAGTCATAACAAAGCCACAGAAGGACAAACCTACCTTTACTCCCACAACCCACTCAACAACCTACCTTACCTTACTAATAGAAAAGAAAGTCCACCAAATAAGGTTCTAAGCCAAACAAACAAGAACCATAGAAAGGGATACTAACTAGATAACACTATTCTAGTCGTCTATCAAGAAAAAACCAACCAAAGTTAAAATAATATAATGGTAAAAACAATATAAGGTGGAGATGGACGATGTGCAATAAAATTTAGCACTTTTGACACTGAAAACAAGGAAAATATAAAAATTTCTTAGGTTGTTTTTTTTAGATATGATGCATTTTGGGTATGTTTTATAGGAAATCATGTTTTAAAAGCTAAGTTCATCAAAAATATGAAAAAGTGTTTTTGGCTACTTATTGGAACAATTATGGATGTGCGAAATACTTTTTGGCTGGTTCGTGATCGAAGCATGTTCAGAACTTCAAGAAGAGTATAAAAGATGACTCCCGACACTTGCTAAGACAACATGTAGACCACAAGTAACACTTATGGACCGTATATGGGCCAAACAAGTGCTAGAAGTCCAAAATCCTGAGAGTTGACCAGTAGGATTTTTAGTCTTGGAACTTGGGCCCGATTCTTGTGCCCACCCTGTAGGCCACAAGTGCTACCTAAGCCCAGGGTCAGGGCGCAAGTGCAGACCATAAGTAGCCACCGATCCTGTTTTCTCCTATTTCATTCGGGCTTTGGTTTTAGGGTCTCCTCATGTACTATAATACCCTTTATGTGTTTTTAGTTGGAGTTACACACTTTTGATATTCACAAATATATTTTGATTCTAAGATTAGATTTTGATCGTGGGATTCTCTTGTAAAGAAGAGAGAGAGAGTGAGTAAAAGAGATAAGACAGGTAGTCGTGGTTTCTTGAAGTCAGGGTCTCAAGGTGGTAGTAGTTCTCAGTATGGTCGGAGATTTTTAGTTCCAGCTCTATCTTCAGCTAGTGTAACCACACCTATGTTTGAGGGTGTCACATACAAGGGAGCGCCAAGCTCCAAAGCCCAGAGTAGTACTAGTGGTGTTGGTACCCATCCGCATTGTGGAGAGTGTGGCAAGCGCTACCAAGGTATGTGTAGAGCCAGTAGTAATGTGTGCTTTGGTTGTGGTGATCCAGTCCATAGAATGTGAGAATGTAGAGTGCTGACTCAGAGGGGTAGATTTTGTGCGTTTCAGGCTCGCCTTGATTCGGAAGGATTCCCTAAAATAGACCTAGGTATGTTATGAGCCCTTTATCTTTATGACATGCATTGATAGATCCTTTGCTCCCATTTTGAGCTTATATGTTAGCATGAGTCATGCATGAGTTTTAGATCTTGATCGGTCCATCATGACCCAGTCTGTAGGTGCCCCGCGCACCGCCCCAGTATTTCAGCGAAGTATGTTTAGAAGGACATAGAGTCCCAAAGGGGAGATACCCCATAGTATTATGATGTTGTATGCCATTATATTCATCCCGATGCATGTTCAGATTTTCTTTATGAATTTAGCATTAGTCGTTATTGCATTGTCAAGTCGTGCTTTTGAAAGTTAGCTTAGTCGGACATTCATGCATTTAGTAGAAATGAGTTCAGCTTGTCAGTGTGTGATCAGTTATGCATTCTTGAGATCAGCCCAGTTATGAGTCCATGCATCAGATATGCATGTGTGTTATGAGAATTCAGCTATGAGTATCATCATTTGAGTATTACATGCACCAAATATGAATCATGCCAAGTATGAGAACTCAGTATGCCGGTTATTCCAGTTGAGTAAGTATGCCTTGAAATGTTTCTGCCTCTTGAGTAGGTTTTTTTGATTCGTATTTTCAGTCTATCAAGCGATATTCGAGGAAGAATGTTCTCAAGCTGGAGATAATGTAATGTCCCTCAAAATTCTCTTCCAGTCTGAGCCTTAGAGCGTATTTGGTAAAGCAAAAAATCTGAATCTAAATGTTTCAGAAATATCTTCCCAAGTATGAAATACTTTGAATCGTGTGGGAATCTATTTGAGCATTAATTAAGATAACAGAGGTCCCCTAACTCAAGGACGAGTTGAAAGGTTTCCTATCGTTCAAGTTTTAGTGACTGTAAAAATTTGGGTCAATTTAAATCGAACATAACCCCTTTTATATATCGAATTAGAGGACCTACTATATATAAAATGAAAGATCTTTGAATTATATTTCGAACAATACCAATTTCGTCAAAAAACGATATTGGAGCAAAGAGTTATGCCCATTTTACTCCAGCATGTCTGGTTGGGAAACTGGTGACAACAATTGTGACAAGCCGTCATGCCCGTGATGGTATATCACCAATGTCATCAGACCTAGGCAGATTTCTGACCCTGGTGATGACATTTTATGACAAGACATCATGCTCATGATGACCTATCACCAATATCGTCAACCTTAACAAGAAACTCAAAATTTTACCCTTTTATGATGACAATTCGTGATGGCCTATGACCAACTTGACGGCTTGTCACGGATGTCGTCAGCTATTTTTTTACAGCAATTTAAGGACATTTTTGCAAGGGTATTTTGGTCATTTCTAACCTTTTGGAAGCCTCTATAAATATGAGAACTCTCATTCAAACCCTAATTTCTCCATTTCTCTTCCAATTCTCTAAAGAGAGAATATCTAGGGTTTCAATTCAAGAACGCTAAACTTCCAAAAATCATCCATAAATCTTCAAGATTTCTTCAAGAATCAAGTTCCTCATAGTGTGGGCTTTAATAATTATTTATTATAAGTTCGGATAGAGTCTCAAGCATTAGAATTCATCCAATTTCAAAGATTAAGGTATGTAGATGTTGATTCTTGGGTCCCTTTCATCCAAGAATCTCAAGAACCCTTTTTAAAACTCAAAGATTTTTATGTTTATGAGTTGTTAATGATTTTTATGAGTTGAAATTGATGTTCAATGTGTTGTTGAGTTTTTATTCATATTTGTTTACAAGATTCATGAGCCTTAACCCTAGTAGGTGGAATCCATGTGATATTTGTGATGAATCTTCCTTATGGTTCTTTCTATGTGATGTGTTCATGTCAAATGGTTGTAGAAATTGTTGGATAAGCGAAATATGTTCCCCCTAGGCTTGATAAAGATCTTAGATGAAGCATAAGGGCCATTGTAGTATGTTGAAGATGAAACCCCAAATTGTGAGTTAGTATATGTATGCCTAGTGTTTGATAAAATGCCCAAGTTAATGAATTATTCCACGATAGTATGATGTTTCCTCAAGCCATGTGATATCCAAACACATGTCAAGATTGATATAGGTATGAAATAGTTGAGGTAAAACCTTGTTAAATAGAGTATAATCTAGTAGCATGTTTCCCCTACGTTATTATATGATTATGTTTCCAAGATGCATAAAGTGGCCTATTGGCGACTGTGATGATGAATAAGATGTTTGAGATCGTTATATGCTTGAGGTGATTTCTTGAATTATTATGATGATGAATGAATGATTATGATGATTCATGAATAATTGTGATGATATATGAAAGATTGTGATGATGAATGAATAATTATGCTTTACTTTTATGCTATCTAGTCCTGGGGGTATTTATACCCGTCAATAGAGCTGTTGTCTAGAGCCCATGTTAGTTTATCGATAATTCCAGTCGATCCATTATTTTCAGAACTCAGTGAATTATAGAACTCTATATCCTCAGACAAGTGCAGAACTTAAGAAAGCTCAATAATCTTAGTTATCTCTGTAATCTGTGTATCGCTAGTAATCTAGCCTCAGTCCTATAATCAATTCAGATCTAATAGTATTAAAGTGACTCAGTTCTAATCTCAGAATCAAGTCGAGTAATCTATTCAAGCTCTGTATCGTCTGTCAGATACCATAATTCGATACTTTTTCCGTTAGATACAGAATTAAGTAATCTCAGCATAACCCAGTTAGATCTTTTGAGAAACATGATCAGTATCAAATTTAGTTCAGTTGTATTCAGTTGAGAATTCAGTTCAGAGTGTTTCAATTGGGAGTAGAAGCTAGCACCGAGCGAGGAAAGGAATGTCGGCTCTCCCATCAGAGAGGCGGAGTCGTTAGGAGCAATGCCTGAACTCCAAAACTGCGTATCCAGTGCAGGATGCACGAGTCTCCCATCAGTAGAGGCTATCAGCATCAGAGAGGTTTGACTATTATATTGCCTCAGGACGACATCCTTCGAGGGTCATCCCGTCAGAGAGGCTTGACTATTGAGGTCTTTACCCACGGCACGGTATTGAAACCTTTCCAACTGGGGTTACAGGTTGGACCCCACCTGTGGTAGGTTGGGGCATGTCGGTTAAGTAACTAATTCCTACAGTTGTAGTTGCAGTATCAATCTTCAGAAATCAGGACTGTCTTGTACAGTCGTCTATCTTAGTGAGGAATTCAGATAGTTCTATTGATTCATGGACCATACCATCAGATAGGCTTGGTATCATGTACAGATACTTATTATCATATCTAGAGATCTCCCGTCAGATAGACTTGATCTTAGTCTCAGATTCTATTAAGTAATCTTATTATCATATCTAGAGATCTCCCGTCAGATAGGCTTGATCTCCATCACAAATTCTGTTGAGTATTCTTGTTGTCAGATTCGGACATGATCATACTTTTTATCATTGATAATCGCTTTCGGAGTAATCCGTTAGAAAAGTTGATCTTTAATCTTGTCAGTCGAAAGCAATAAGATTAGAATTCAATCCTTGATATGAGTACGTTCAGACTCTCAGTTATCAGTATCAGATAAGTCAGTGATTCAGTATCTCAGTGTCAGTAGTGAGTTCAGTTTGTAGTAAAGTGGTATCCGAGTTTTAGTATCTAGAGTTGCGATGATTGTGTTCATGGTTTGTGCATTCATATATGTGTTCTCATGTGGCATCTTCATGATTATTCAGTTTAGATATTGTGCATGCATGAGCCCTTCCATTAGCCTACCTTGTCTACATACTCGGTACATTCCTACACTGACGCATTTGCGCTATGATGTTTTATTTGACACCATAGGTTCAGAGGCACAGGATCCAGAGTATCCTCAGCAATTCAGTCTCAGTCAACAACACTAGCAGTAAGTCCTCTTCTTTCGAGGACGAATCTCAGTTTACTATTATTGCTTCAGACTTTTTTTATTTTCAATTGAGGGAGTTAGTTGGGTACCTGCCCCTTCAACTCTGCAGTTCAGACAGTTTAGAGGCTTTTCAAACGGATGTATTAGTATTCAGTTTTTCTGTATTATGAGTATTCATAGATGTGTTGAACCTTATGGCTAGTTTCCGCATTTATTTCATATATTATGAAGTGTACAGGTACAGATATCAGTAAAGGGTTAGCTTGTGGTCCTTCGGAGGTCATAAGCACCATTTGACCTCTCGGGATTGGATCTCGGGGCGTTACACCAACGAGGGACCAGGGCCAAAGTAGGTTCATTGTAAGAGAATTGGGATGGTGAATAGGTTGAATATAGAAAAAGGAATACTTTGTCTTAAATTTTGGGGTCAAGGGATATTATTCTTATTCGGTTGGCTTTTTAGGCTTTTAGTGGACTATTAAGGAATGGCCTACGTCTCTTTACTAACATACTATCTTACAACTTTGGTGAGACTAACTGGGCAATTTCTAGATTTTAGACACTCGACTACTAGGTAAAACCTCACACACGCTTGAGTAAGGGATACACCCATGTTTACTACCTATCTAATGCATGCACGGTTAAGCTACGAGTATCACTCTCATAATCTTAATTCCATGATGATATCAATGTTGGTCAAAGTTCAAATAACCACACAACACAATCAAACCGTAAAACTATTTGAAAGGGTATCATTAAAACATTAAAAAATAGATTGCATGCTCCTTATTTCTGACTGTCCACGTTCTCCTATTTCTTTCTTGGTGACTCACGTAAAGCAAAACAACACAACACAACATAGAACAATATAAATAAAATTCCTAACTATGTTGGTTCTAACTAGATAATGCATCCAAAGGAAAAGAAACATGGCAAAAAACCTTCAGTTGTGGTATACCCCCACTGCCAACTTAGACATCATACAATCTTCCCATTACACGAAATATATAAACAAAGTAAATTCAAGGTAAGGGACATATCTGTGGTATACCTAGACTTTTATCATTGAATGATCATCCTGGGCCACAAATAGAACACTTCGAAGCTTCTCAACTTTAGTGGCCTCGACTATGGCCATGGAATTCATGCTAAAGTAGGCACTAGTAGCGGCCGGTGTACTCAATGGTGTTATCGCAATAGAAATGACCATGAACCCACCACTATCAATAATTTAGCAACAACACTATCCATCATGTCAATTATAAGAGGTGAGACCTAACTCCTCTCCATTGTAGGAACCTCGGAGGTCTACTCACGCTCTTTTTCTTTTATTTTTTCTTCTTTTCCTTCTTTTCTTTTTCTATTTATCTTCCTCTATGGTTGTCTGTTATCCTTTATCTCAATTTATACCTAATCTACCTTTATATCCTCATCCCTAATTACTAGGTCTTGGGTATCAAAATTTTGCATTATAGCATCCACATCTATAATAAAGTCTCCAAGAATGAGATTGATGGAAGAGAAGGTGGCACAACCTGCAAAGGTTACTCAGTCATCTCCTTCATTAGTTTTTTCAACTCGCCCATATCCTTCATTACCATTCTCAAATTAGAAGACTAAACATTCTCTCACCTAGCCATCATCTAGCACTCAAATCTAGCAAATCTGGTCACTACACCCTGTATCGCGGCCTAAATTGCATCCTCCATGTAAGGAATTACCCCTACCTCCAACTTATTAAGTTTAGCATCATAAAGGTCCTAATTTCTCCGTACCTTCTTTAGAATAGCCATAGGTATAAAAGTATAACATGCAGGCACATATTAAAGAGCACCCGAAGGTGTTGTAGGCTGCTAGGCAAAAAAAAAAGCATCGACTTTGGAAGCTAAAATGTTAATAGTCAAAGTAACACCCTATTTTTATTTTGTAGTTTTGTTTTTGGTTAACATTTTAGGACTTTATTATTAATACATAAAAGAAAAATACCGTAGGCCTAAATCCCTTATTAGTCCACCAGCAACAAAAACAAAATAGAAATAGTCAACCCTCCCCACGAACCCATCTCGAATACCCAGGCCCAACTACCCTTATTACATATATCCCATATAGTTTTTCCAAAAAGAAACATCTGGGTTTCCTCTTCTTTACCCTTTCCAGTTGAAAAATATTACTATCATGGGTTAACACTAATTTTATTGCCTTACTACTTTGGGTCACTAAACCTCATGGATTTAGCCTTCTTGGTGTTGCTTTGTCAGCTTTCAAGAGTAAGCTTTTATTAATCTTTCTTATTCTTTTCCTTTCCTCTTCCTTATGTTTTTTTACTTCTCTTTTTCAGCTATGTTATCTAGTAGATGGTATAGGCTCACTAAAATACTTTGAGGGATCTTGTCTACTAATGCCTTATATCTTAAAATGGTGATATGTTACATTAGTTTGATCTACCAGGTTACCAAATATAACCTCATTTCTCTTACAATATAGTTGGAATAAAGTGCATGTGTACCTTTAATCCACCACCTCATACTTTGACAGTCACCAAGTTCTCCATGTTAGATCTGATCCAAGTTCTGCCCATTTTACTGGTCTTTTTTGTTGGATGAAGAAATGGGTTAGTTAGTATTTCACACATTTTGATACCTTTGAGGTAGTTTATAATTATTCTAGTAAAGAACAAAATACTTAGCGTTCCCAGCCCCATCACTCCTTGTTTGGTGATACTCTTAAGTATGGGCATCAAGTTTATCACTATTAACCAATCTTTTCCCCATGGATTCCATGTTGTCAAAATTTGTAAAATTATTGTTTCCCTTGTCTATTACTATGTTAGCTAGATAGTTTACAACCATATTTGTTTCCTTATTATGTGTTGAAATTTGTTTTTTTATATGCTAACAAAGACTGCATTTCTAAAAATTGTCTACAGGATTCCATGGACATGCCCATTCCTTTTCCATCACCTAATATAGTAACAACAAGTCTTTCTAAAAAATAGCATAATTGTACGATGTTGTATTATAATGTTTGCTAGCTTACAATAATGTCGTTGCTTCTGCTTGAGTACTTATTGTGTCTACTATATGCCTACATTCTGCATATAATAGGTCCCCTTTGTCATCTATAACACAAATGGTATAGGAGCTCGGCCCAGGACTACCTTTGGAAGCTCTATTTATGTTATACTTAACCCATCCATCTGGAGGAAATTGCCATAACACCTTAATTACTTTCAATATAGGAGTGTATTAATCTAGTTCCTTTAGTATTCCTCTCTAATTGCTTACAGATGTCCTCATTGTCTTTCTTATCTTCAGTAATGTAAGAAGATTTCTGGTAACCTTATGTATGATATTTTGCTGTGATGTGGCCTTTCCTTCATGTTTGATCTGATTCCTTATTTTCTAATGCTCCCATATTATAATACTTGGGATACCATTATAATAAGTGTGTATGACTTTCTTCACTTCACCTTTCCACTACCGTATTATAACTTCTCTTAAAGGAAGTCCCTTTTTATATATTCCTACATAAGATGAAAAAGAAGACCGAAACACCCTAAGTTTTGACCCTTAGAAATTTCTTGAGTTTGAGCTTTTGGATGTCATACGATTTGAGGGTACTTGTCGTATGATGTGGGTATAGTCTAGGGGTCATGGTCGTATATTACTCAATGTGGCTTTGGTTGCTTACTGCCCAAGGTATGAATAGACATCATAAGGGTCGTATGAAGATGGTACGCGTGGTATAGTCCAATTTGTATTTTTTCCATGTCCAACCCCTTAAATTTTTTTGTAGATACAGTTTGAGGGTACTAGTCATATGGTAAGGGTACGGCTTGGGAGATGGTGGCTACCACTCGTATGTTGTGTGTACGAGTTAAGGAGGTAGGGGGTTATACCCTCCTGCGGTGATTTTTATAGTTTAAGTTGGGGCTATTTTGGACATTTCCCCTCTTCACCTCTCTTGAACCCATCAGTTAAAATACTATTAGGACTTTATTTAACCTATTTTTCTTAATTAAAAGCACTTTAAAAACTCTTAAATATCTCTCAAGGATCTTGGTTTAAGAAAGGCTAGAGTTTCTTCAATACAATCAATTCAGGTCTTACTAGGGTGGTTCCTCTCTGTACTCTTTGGTATCTAAGGCATGTTACTCCATTCTCATTGTTAGTTTAGCTAAATTCATGTTTTAATGAATGGTTTTCATGGTTTAAATTGTAGGTATTGTTTGGTTTTGAAATATATGTTGGGGTTTTTGGTTATCAATGGTTGGATAATGTTTTCCCATGTTTTACTTATGGTTTCTCATATTTTAATGTTGGTTTGGACATTGTGGAATGTGTGGTAATGGTAAATGGATTTAGGAGTACTTTGTATTCCCCAAATTGCTTGGTTTTGGTTTTGTAAACTATATGCCCTCAAAACATTTGTTAAAATGCCTATGAGAATGCTTTTTTCATATATTATTCAAAACTTTGCATTGCATATGATGGTAATGGAATCTAAATTAGTTAAAATGGTTTTAAATAATTTGGAAAGTTCGTAGTGTCCATGGTTATGCATGATTAGAAATCCTATGGGGTACATGAGAATCCCATATAGATTGGCTAATTACATTGCTTACAAGATATAGTCGATATGATGATACCACTTCATAATGCCTTGGTAATTAATTCTAAAATTAGTGATTTGGTTATATGCTAAATGTTTTAATTGGGCAATAACAGAGAGCTGTGATAGCTAACCGTGAAGGTGTAAGTCCAATAGACAAACACTGAAAACTCATGTTTGCCGACACGAGGATTGGTCATGGTAACCATATACTTATGGGGTATATGGGAATCCCCTAAGTTATACTATATATATGTATCATTGAGGGAGAAGGGTACATGGGAATCCCCGACCCTTGTTATATCTTTGGTTCATGAGGCTACACGCACTGGGGCTCATTTAGGGGGTAACACTGGACCTATATAGCTCATAGGTAGTTTTGGGACGTTTAAGACACAAATTCAAGGTTAAAGATTTAAAATTCATGTTAAATGTGGCTCCCTTTCCGACATGGATTATATATATATATATGTATCGATGTGATTGAAGATAGTTATTAACTTGCTTTTAAATGTTGGCATTATTTTAATCTTACTTCTGAGTGCATGCTAGAGTTCACTCGCGAACCTATTTTTAAGTATTGTATCCCCAAACGATGCAGGAATTAGCCATAATACTCATCCTGCTCAGTGACTTAGATTCGGGGACAACTTTATGTCGAATTAAAGTGGTGAGCTTCCATACTCTGGAAAGCTCCATTGTAATTTATAGTCTTCTCTACATACTTATGTTATTTCTTAGACTTTTGTTTTGGCTATGGTCAGGGGTATGTCCCGACCGAATGTTGTTTTGATTTTGGATAGAGACTTTGTGAGACTACTTCAGGTTGACATGGACGGTGTTGGTATTGGTGTCAGCCTTGGCATTGGTATTTTTATTAGGGTTGACATTGTTTGACTGTATATGATTTATGATTGCTCCATTTTGTTATGTTATATGAATGTAATTCATCTGATATTGGGCTTAAGGTAGTTATGGTTAGGTTTTGGGGGTATCCTCCGATCCTGGTTGAGCTTGAGGAACCCAACATTAGTATGCCTTGGTTAGGGTCATGTAAGATTTATATTAGATCCCTAGGTTCATGGTCACTTGGTGTCCGTAAAGTCGTGTCGAGTAGAGTCTCTTTTAAGGGTGTGTAGTGTGTCACACTTATATGGGAGAGGCTATGAGACATTTAGGAATGATTCTCTTTCTTGTGTTCTAATTTCAAGATGTAGAGTCTAAGTCATGAAATCATCTCTAATTCTCGTTTGTTCGCTTTTTAGATCATGCTTTATGATATAAAGTTCATAGAAATTCCTCTATCCCAACTGGGGACAATGTTGATGGGACACATCAACTTATGTGGTCTAAAACCAGTCTAGGGTTCCAGTTTCTAACTATTTTAGAGTTCCATCTATTTTTTCTAGTCCATCTCAGAATCCTCAGGTTGAAGCGATGAGCGTTAAGTTTCATCAATCTAATCAAATGTTGGCACAATTGGTAGCTACTCAGTTTGAGCATGGTGTTCCTGTTACTCCTTCTTCTAAGGCCACAAGGGTTGGCCAGTTTATGAGGTTAAGCCTTCTAACCTTTATTGGTGTTAAGTTTTAGAAGGATCCTCAAGGTTTTCTGGATGAGATGGAAAAGATCTTTTGTGTTATGCATACCACAAATATGGAGGGTGTGGAGTTTCCCTCATATCAGCTAAAGGATGTGGCATACCAATGGTATGGGGAATAGGATAAGTCAAGGAGTGACTATGTTGAATCGTCTCTGTGGGAGGATTTCTCTAATACTTTACTACACTATTTCTTTCCTCTGGAGTTAAGGAAAGCAAAAACGGAAAAGTTTGTTAATTTGAAGTAAGGTAATATGTCTGTCAAAGAGTATGCATAAAGTTTCACTAGTTGTCTTGGTATGCTTCATAGATGGTTTTTAGTATGAGGGATAGAGTAAAGAAGTTCACTTCTGGGTTATCTAAAAATTTGATATTAGAAATTAATGTTGCCCTATTGATCAAGGACGTAGATATCTCCAGGTTGGTTGTGTGCATACAATAGGTAGAGAAAAAGAAGAAAAAGTAGGTTGAAATAGGGGAGAGGCATGGAAAGAAGTTTAGGTTCTCTGAGCAGGGTGGTGGTCAACAAAAGAATGATAGCGATATTGGTAAGTGGCCCAAGAAGAAGTAGGGCAATTTTGAGTCTTACTCAATGGCTAGTGCTCCCTACCCAAAGTAGTGGGGTTATTAGAGTTTTCATGGTGGTAATAACTTCAGGACACAGGGTGTCCAATCTCAGGCTAGTGGGACCCAGTCAGCTCCATCATATCCTCTCTGAAGGTTTTATGGTAGATTGCATTGGGGTTTCTGTGATGAGGGGAGGGATAGGTGCTTCAACTGTGGTCAGCCAGGGCATACTCTTAGAAACTATCCCATTGGTAAGGTTGCTTCGAGGGCAAACAAGGTTCCAGTTTCTTCATAATCAACTCTGGCACCAATGGGTGCGTCATTTAGTTTCGACACTGGATGAAACTGTCTCTATACTCTCACTACCCGATAGGAGTCCGAGGCATCACCTGATATCATGAATGGTATGTTGAAACTCTTTTATAGAGATGTGTATTGTTTACAAGATCCGGGGTCCACTCTCTCTTATGTGACCTCATTTGTGGTTGTGCATTTTAGTTTTAGTTTGGAGTTTGTTTCAGACCCTTTTTCTATTTCTACCATAGTAGGTGACTTTGTGATTTCCAGAAGGGTCTATAGGGTGGTGTGGTATCTATTGCTAGTAATGAAACTTTAGTGGATCTGTTTGAATTAGATATGGTGGATTTCGATGTTATATTGGGGATTGATTGGTTGCACTCGTGCTATGCTTCTCTTGACTGTCAGACCTGTAAGGTTGTTTTTAAATTCCCCAATAAGCAGTTAATGAGTGGGAGGGTGGTTCCCTTGATCTCAAAGGGAATTTTATATCTTATCTTAGAGATCGAAGATTAATCTCCAAGGGGTATTTTTATCGTCTAGTTCTGGTTAAAGACTCTAGCTCGGATGGTCCTTCTTTGCATTCTGTCCCAATGGTAAATGAATTTCCTATGGTCTTTTCCAATGACCTTGCTGGTGTTCCTCCTGATATGGATATTGTGTTTGGGATTGATCTTGTTCTGGACACTCGTCCAATTTCTATTCCCCCATATAGAATAACTCTTTCTGAGTTGAAGGAAATTAAGGAGCAACTCAAGGATCTTTTGGCTGAGGGTTTCATCCGTCCTAGTGTGTCCCCATGGGGCTCACCCGTGTTATTCGTGCATAAGAAGGATGGTTCCCATTTGATATGCATTGATTACCGAGTGTTGAATAAGGTGACAGTAAAGAATAAGTATCCTCTTCCAAGGATAGATAATTTGTTTGATCAGTTGCAGGGTGCTAAATTTCTCTCCAAGATTGATCTTCGATTCAGGTATCATTATTTAAAGATTAGTGAAATGGGCATCCCTAAGACTGCTTTTCATACCAGATATAGGAACTTTAAGTTTTTGTTATGTATTTTAGGTAGACCAACGCCCCTACGATATTTATGGATTTGATAAATAGGGTCTTTTATTAATTTCTAGATCTATTTGTCATTGTTTTTATAGATGACGTTTTGGTATATTCTAAGAGTGAGGTGGATCATGCAAATCACCTCCGCATTGTATAACATACCTTGAAGAAGTAGTAGTTGTATGGCAAATTTTTGAAATGTTAATTCTGATTGAATGTGGTCATATTTTAGGGTCATATCATTTCTAGTGAGGGGATCATAATGGATACACAGAAGGTTACAGTGGTGAAGAAGTAGCCTAGAACTATGACTCCAACTGATATTCAGAGCTTCTTGGGTTTAGCTGGTTATTATAGGAGGTTTATGAAGAGTTTTTTAACTATAGCTGCCCCATTGACTAAATTGACTTAAAAGAAGGAAAAATTCTTGTGGTCTGATGCTTATGAGGGTAGTTTTAAGAAGCTGAAGGATAAGCTAACATCAGCTTCAGTTTTGACTTTGCTTGAAGGCACTGATGGGTTTACGATTTATTTTGATACATCCCGTGTGGGACTTGGTTGTTTTCTAATGCCACATGGGAAGGTGATAACTTATGCTTCAAGACAATTGAAGGTGCATGAGAGGAATTATCCAACACATGACTTGGAATTAATAGTTCTGGTATTTGCATTTAAAATCTGGCGTCACTATTTGTGTTTACTCAGAAAGAGCTTGACCTCAGGCCAAGGATATTGCTTGACCTTCTCAAGACCTATGACATGAGTCTTTACTACCATCTAGGAAAGTATAATGTGGTTGCCGATGCTCTTAGCAGGTTTTCCATGGGGAGTCTAGCTCATGTGAATACGGAGAAGCGGGAGTTGGTGAAAGATATTCACCATTTTTCTAACCTTGGAGTTCATCTTTTACAGTTTGAAAATGGTGGCATGTTTGTGCAGGAAATGGTGAGGTCGTCATTTAGAGCTAAAATTAAGGAAAAATAGATGTTAAATCCTGTCTTGATAAGGATTAAGGGTAATGCAGGTGGGCAGAAGGTGTTGGCCTTTGATATTAGTGGTGATGGTACCTTGTGATACCAAGGGAGGTTAGGTGTTCCGACGTTGATAGTTTGCGAGAGAGGATTTTGGCTGAGGTGCATGAGTCACGCTGTGTTGTCCATCCTAGTTTGATGAAAATGTATCAAGACCTCAAAGATATGTATTGGTAGAACAATATGATGAGGGATATGGTTAATTTTGTTACCATGCGTATGGTATACCAACAGGTAAAAGTTGATCACATGAGACCCAGAGGATTGTATCAAGAAATTAAGCTGCCTGAATCGAAGTGGGAAGTGATCAACATGGATTTCATTAATGCTTTTCCTCAGTCTCGGAACCAATTTGATTCGGTTTGGGTTATTATGGATAGGATGATAAAATCGACTCACTTTTTGCCAGTGAGGACTAATTTCTCGGCTGAAGATTATGCAAGGTTGTGTCACCAAGATATTGTAAAGTTGCATGGGGTACTTGTTTCTGTCATCTATGACCGTGGTACGCAGTTTTAATCTCACTTTTGGCGATCATTTCAGAAAGGTTTAGGGACTAAGATGAGTCTTAGTACTTCTTTTCATCCACAGTTGGATAGGCAAGTAGAAAGGACTATTTAGACATTGGAGGTTATGCTTTGGTCTTGAACGATGTATTTTGGTGGTATTTGGGTTGAGCATTTGCCTCTTATGGAGTTTGCTTATAATAATAACTACCACTCTAGCATTAGTATGGCTCCATTAAAGGGTTATATGGTAGGAAGTGTAGCTCTCCTATTGGGTGGTTCAAGCTTGGTGAGGCAGATATGTTTGGCCCGAATTTGGTTCACCAATCCATGGATAAGGTAAAGGTGATTCGGGATAGGCTTAAGGCTGACCAAAGTTTCCAGAAGTCCTATGCAGACATGAGTCAAAGAGACATGAAGTTTGAGGTTGGAGATATGGTATTCCTGAAGGTGTCTCCTATGAAGGGAGTAATGTATTTTCGGAAGAAGAAAAAGCTCAGTCCGAGATATATGGGTCCTTATATGGCTTTGAGAAGGGTTGGTAATGTTGCCTATGAGTTGGAATTACCTTCTAGTTTGAGCTCCATTCATCTGACGTTTCATGTCACTATGTTGAGGAAGTGTATTGGTGATCTATCTCAAATTATTCCTATAAAGAATATTGGTATTTCAGGTTCCCTATCTTATGTGTATATCTCGGTTGAGATCATGGATCATCAAGTTCTTCGATTTTTGAACTAAGAATGTGGCCTTGATAAAAATTCTATGGAGCAACCACAAGGTGGAAGGGGCTACATAGGAAGCTGAAAAGGACATAAAGTTCAAACATCCATTCCTATTTCTGCTCCAAAAATTTATGCGAAAAGTATGTGTTCTTACTAATGTATTTGTTTTCAAACTTTGTTAAGGGAAATATTGATTCCTTGGTATTCTTTTTTTTGTCTTAAAGGTAAGGGTAGAGATTTTTGGGGATTTAAATCGTGCTAGTACTTCCTCGTTCCATCATTCGAGGAAGAATGATCCAAGTGGGCGAGAATTGAAACACCCTAAGTTTTGACCCTTAGAAATTTCTTGAGTTTGAGCTTCTGGACATCATATGACTTGAGGGTACTTGTCATATAATATAGGTATGGTTTAGGGTTTTGGTCATATGTTACTCAGTGTGGTTATGGTTGTTTACTATCCAAGGTACGAATACACATCATAAGGGTCATATAGAGATGGTACAAGTGGTATAATCCAATTCGTATGTTATCTAAAGTCTAAACCCTTTGATTCTGTCATGGATATAGTTTGAGGGTACTAGTTGTATGGTATGGGTATGACCTGGGCAAGGGGAGTCATATGGTGGATAGTTTGTGATGTCCAACATTCTGTCTAGGGTACGTATAATGGGTACCACTCGTATATTATGTGTACGAGTTAGGGGGTCGTACCCTCCTGTAGTGATTTTTACAGTTTAAGTTAGGGTATTCAGGATATTTCCCCTCTTAACATCTCTTGACTCCACGACTTAAAATACTATTAGGACTTCATTTACCCTATTCGTCTCAATCAAAAACACTTTAAACACTTTCAAATCTTTCTCAAGTCTCTTGGTTAAAGAAAGTATAGGGTTTCTTCAATACAATCAATTCGGGGATTACAATGGTGGTTTCTCTCTGTACTCTTTGGTTTCTAAGGCATGTTACTCCTCCTTCATTGTTAGTTCAACTAAATTCATATTTTAATGAATGGTTTTCATGGTTTAAATTATGGGTATTGTTTGGATTTGAAATATACGTTGGGGGGTTTTGGTTATGAATATTTGGATAATGTTTTCCTATGTTTTACTTATGGTTTCTCATATTATAATGTTGGTTTTAACATTGTGGAATGTGTGATAATGGTAAATGGGTTTAAGGGTAGTTTGGATTCCTCAAATTTCTTGATTTTGGTTTTGAAAACTATATACCCTCAACACGTTTGTTAAAATACCCATGAGAATGTTTTTGTTATATAGTTTGACTATTACTGAAAACTTTGCATTGCATATAATTATAATGGAACCTAAATTGGTTTAAATGGTTTTAAATTATTTAGAAAGGCCTTGGTGGCCATGTTTATGATTGACTGGAAATCCTATGGGGACATGGGAATCCCCTAAGGATTGACTAATGACCTTGCTTTCAAGCTATAGTCGGTATAACGATACCACTTCATAATGCCTTAGTAATTAACTTTGAAATTGGTGGTTTGGTTATGTACTAAATATTTCAATTGGGAAATAATGAAGGGTTATACTAGCTAACTGTGAAGGTGTTAGTCCAATGGACGGATACTGGAAACACATGTTTTCCTCCATAAGGGTTGGTCATGGTGACCATATACTTATGGGGTACACGGGAATCCCCTAAGTTATACTGTATATATGTATCATTGAGGGCGAAGGGTACATAGGAATCCTCGGCCCCTGTGATATCTTTGGTGTGCAGATATACACACTGGGGCTTGTTCAAGGGGTAAAAGTAGACCCATATAGCTCGTGGGTGGTTTTAGGACGGTCAAGATACAGAGCCCAGGTTAAAGATTTAAATACATGCTAAACCTGGTTCCCTTTCCCGGCATGGATTATACATATATGTATGGATGTGATTGCATATCATTATTTACTTGGTTTTAAATATTGGCATTAGTTTATCCTTACTCCTGAGTGCATGCTACCATTGACTCGCTAACCCGTCTTCAGGCGTTGTATCCCCACGCGATGATGGAATGAAGTGGTGAGCTTTCATACTTCGGAAGGCTCCATTTCATGTTATGGTCTTCTCTACATAATTATGTTATTTCTTGGACTTTAGTTTTGGCTATGGTTGGGGGCATGTCCCGATCGGATGTTGTTTTAATTTCGGATAGAGGCTTTGTAAGACTACTTTGGGTTGGCATGGGTGGTGTCAGTATTGGTATCATCCTTGACATTGGTATTGGTATTGGGGCTAACACCATTTGACTGCATATGATTTATACTTGTTCCATATTTTTATATTATATGATTGGAATTCTTCCAGCATAGAGTGTAGGGTGGTTATGGTTAGGTATTGGCGGTTGTCTTCGACCCCGATTGGGCTTGAGGTACCTAACACGACTAGTCCCTGGTTCAGGTCGTGTCAAGGACCAATTCTTTTTATCAGTATAGGATCTTAGGAACACAAGTTTCATAGTCTGCTGAATAGTATTCTCACAACACCAACATTTGGATGGACCCTCATAACTTCACTTTCTCACTCTATCATCAAATGGTATCATAAATTTCCACATTCTCCGATTTTAGAAATGCTATTTTCAAAAGGAAAGTCTTTCACCCATATTTTCTTGTATATGCTATTGGGTGGCTTTTAGATGATACTAGACATTAGATCCCGTGCCAGCACGGGCCCAATAAAAATTTATAATTTTATTTATATGTAATGATATGAATCTTTTAAACATATTCTATGGTATTTTTTTAAAGTCACATATAAGTACATAGAAGTTTTTGATAGAACGTGTTTAATAATTTTCACTGTAATAATATTTTTTGTTAATTTATGAGATCTTATTTTGTTCTCTGTCGATAATGAAAGGTTGATCAATTTTTCAAACTAATAAAAAAAATTGCTTTTTAAATTTGGAAACATCACTTGAACGATGATATTGATGTTAACACTTTTAACATCTTTAAAATTTTTACATATAAATACACAAATTTAACATAAATGATAAAATAAAAAATAAAAAATATACTTTCTCTGTTTTAATATTTTTGCTTTATTTTTATTTTTAGTTTGTTTCAATTTTCTTCTTTTCTGAAGCTTTTAAATTCAATTTTTATGTTCTAAATATCTTTTGTTTAAATTATTAAGATTCAAAATTTTTACAACTTTTTGAAATTTTATGTCAAATTAAAGTCATATAACTAACTAAAATATATGAAATTGAAAGTATAGAGAATTTTTGATGTACTTAATAATATCACATTTTTATGCATTTTAATCTTTTAGTGGCATATTTTAATAAACTCAACTACCATTGCCAAATAGAAGTGCAATTGCCATTCCAAATAGGTGGGCTCCACAAAACTCAATTAATAAATGTGAACCCAAAAAAGCACCAGAAAGGGTTAAAAAGAGGTGGGCCCACCTACAATTGCTTTTCTGTAGCCACAAAAGTAAAAAAATAAATTATGATCTGACTTTTATGTCCAACAATGAAAAAGCACACATATAAAGCAGCCAAATACAATATTATTAAAGCAAA
The DNA here is from genome assembly GCA_030864215.1 of Capsicum pubescens. Lineage (NCBI taxonomy): Eukaryota > Viridiplantae > Streptophyta > Magnoliopsida > Solanales > Solanaceae > Capsicum > Capsicum pubescens. Next base: position 149,716,679 of record CM061543.1, on the reverse strand, counting down.
CAACTTTTGAACTGACTATAATACTCCTGACCAGCAAGCAGGCATGGCGACCAAGACCTGCTTGCTTGATCATATTTATATATAGTATCAATACTCCAAAGCAGATATAATTGAGAGTTTCTTTTTTACATCCAACATCCATCTTGGTTCATTCTTATTTGTACCTCCACATAGAGGTTTGTCATTCAACATTATATGATCAAGTATCTCTTTTAGTAAATTGTCTCTTAACAATACTTCATCCTATTCTCCATTTGTGACCATGCAAGTGACATACTAATATCTATATCCCATTCAAACTCCTCATATGTGATAATGAATAAATCCTCCAATCCTATCAAATTATCACTCAACAACAATGCCGATCCTCTCTTTAATTTCCACAAAATTTGGTGCTTTAATAAATCCATTGCTTTGAGCATCTTTTTCTACATCTGAGATCCATAGCTTTCTGTCTTCCATATCAGTAGATTAGGACTGTCTGTTTGCAGTATTTATTACTCATATATTCATACCAAATTGATGATTTTGTCAAAAAATACACTAGAGTTTGTAAAAATAGTTCCATGGACACATCTTGCAACCATCTAAATCCAAAACCCCTCTTAACTTCAAGTAAACACAGATTTTTCCATCTGGTCCAATGTCTTCCTCTTCCTCCAATGCAACAACTCTAAAAAATTGATCTATTATTTTATGAATATGATTTAATATATATAAGTGGTGGGTTCATAACTGATACACTGTGAGTTGGGATGCTTTGCAATACATGCTTGATTAGGAAAACCCTACCCCTATAGGATAACAACTTGCCCTTTAAAGCCTATACTTTCTCTCCTATTTTCTCAATCATTTGTTGGTAAAATACTTTTTGTTTCCTCTTGTAAAAGATAGGACATCCCAAATAGGTAAAAGGAAAGTCCTTCCATAGAATTCTTGTTTCCAATTCAGGCATAACCACATCACCTCCTACTACACTGTGATACAAGTAATTAACACTCTTGTGCTTACTCACTTTTTATCCTGATACCTACTCATTTCTCCCTAAAGTTGTAGTTATCAACTACATATTTTTTACCTCAACTTTGCACAATATAATCATATCATCTGCAAAGGCTAGAAGATTGATCATAGGACTTTACCTAGACCTTCTAAATATCTTGGAGTCTTTTTTTCTAATTACTTTATTCATGGCCCTAGAAAAAATTTAGCTGCAATAATGAAGAAAGTAGGAGATAAGGGGTCTCTTTACTTCACTCCCCTAGAAGAGTTGAAAAACCATTTAGGTTGACAATTTAATTATGGAGAGTTCCAGTTATTGCTAATCAGCCTAAACACCATTTCAATGATTAATTCTCCAAATCCTATTTTCCTTAACAGCTTGAGCACAAAATCCATTCCACCCTATCATAAGATTTAATCATATCAAGCTTAATAACTAGATTAGGGGGTTTACTCTTTTTCTTATGTTAGTGATTATCTCCTGAACCAATAAATTATTTTTAGAAATCCGTCTTTGATGACGTCCAAACTATACCTCATCTCAATATATGATAGGGTTGCTATCAAAATATAATAACCTAATGAAGGTTGGGTTCGAATCCCAAGGGAACACATGGAATCATAGATCTCAACAGTTATAGTCAGCGAAAAGAATAAGAAAAGTAAATTGGGCGGGGGGGGGGGGGGGGTGTTGTGTAGTAATCTCGACCAAGTAACTATATCAACTTTGGTTGCAGTTAGTTATAGGTGAATACTAGGATTGTGTTCCCCTAACTTCTTAACTCCGTAAGATTATAACACTTTATTGAATCGACCCAATACTTTGCATGCATAATCGATAAGTAATGTACCTTCTGCAGTCATTTGGATGAGAAGAAGGACTTCACCCTTTAACTTTTGAGTCTCAGGATGACGCCTTACTAACCCTTATCCTGAACCATCTTAAATATTTCCATTTGAGTGTCTAGTTATTAGATAAAATATAACCATCTTACTTAGATAAAACCAAAAAGAGTGGATCGATAGTTTAACTCCAAATTACTGTTGTCTTTATCTTTTTCTAGTCACTACTACTCTTTTGGAGTAAGTAGCAATATCTAGGCGGGATCCTAGATATTACTATTACAATAAAGAAAAAGCAATGCATGCGTGGGCATCGGTTCTGAATAACAACAACACTTCCCCTACTTTGTCAATCTGCCAGGGTTTCCACAACCCGAGCTATGGATTTTTAGCCACTTATTCTTTTGAAGAAATCTATAACAATCATAATCAAAATTGTAGATGAAATCACAATGATAATAAGTTTAAGAACCCACATCCATAACTGTATTAATCAACGAAAGTCAGCACAAGAGAATTCCAATATCAAAATCGAATCTTGGAATCAAAATATGTTTGTGAGTATCAAAAGTTCATAACTCCCTACTAAAAACCACATAAAATGTATTTATAGTTCATGAGGAAACCCTAAAATCAAAGTTGAAATGAAATAGGAGAAAATGGGGTCGATGTCCACATGTAGTTTGTACTTTCCCCCAATCCTAAGACCAGGTAGTACCTACGGTCAGCAAGGTGAGCACAGGTATATGGCACAGGTACCGATGAAAAAATCCTGCAAGTCAGCTCTTAGTATTTTGGACTTCTGGCATTTGCTTTGCCTACTTACGGATTGAAGGTCCTATATGCAGTCCACATGTTGACTTAGTAAGTGCCAAGAGTCATCTATTCAACCTTTCTTAAATTCTCAAACATGATTTGGTCACGAACAAGCCAAAAAGTGCCCCGATTTTCAATAATAGCTTAAAAATAGCTAAAATTACCCTTTTCACCTTTTTCATGAACGTAGCATCCAAAACACAATTTCCTGCAAACATACCCAAAACACATTATATCTAACCAAATAACCTTACAAACTTGCATATTTTCCTTATTTTAAGTATTGAAAGTGCTATATTTTTATAGCACATCAACACCCTCAACTTAGAATATTTGTATGTCCTCAGGAATAAAACACAAAAAAAAAAACGATGCCTAACTAAGAGAATCTAAGCTATTCAAGGCAGTTAGACAACACTTAAAGCTTAGAACACCCCCTCTTCAACCTTATTTTTGAAAACCAACTATGTATGAGCATGAAGCACAACAATGTGACATAATGGGATCAAAGTATGGCAATTAAATTAGTAATAGACAACCACTCATATATAGAAGTTACACTACCCAAAATAAGCAAATAGCTAGCAATATGACTCAAGTGCCCTCACAACCAACAATAATGTCCCACTCACTCATATGAAAAATTGCATGTTAATATAGGGACGGTCAAAAGAAACTCTCACATAGAAAACACTCACATAGAAGGGAAGTTCCAATCAAAGTGCATCAAATGCCATAAGCTCGCCCTTATTTTCTTTACCTTATCATTCAGATAGTAAAGTTAGGATCACTATAAGGATTTTATCAACTTATAATATAGGCTTGGGGGATGGTATGGTACATATGGACATATCAAGTGACTAAGATCCTTGGCACTACAGTAACCTTGGGATCTCACTTACTAGACAATTTCCTTTTTATTCTACCCTTATTTCTCCCTTTTTATTCTTATTGCACATTCAAGTTGGGTGCGGTCTTTTATTTTTTTTCTTCTCTTTTTCACTGTTTTTTCTTCTACCACACCTAGGCCTTCTAACTTTTTCTCTTATTTTACCCTTCTTCATTCCTATTTTTCTCTTTGCACCCTTAAGATAACCACCCTCAATTTAGGTGTTTTTCCTAAGTTGAGATGCACAATGTCCAAGAAGGACCAGAGACAAAATAAGTTCATTATAATATAAATGGGAAGGTGAATTGTGAAATAATAAAAATAGGCTTATAAGGCTCAAAACAGGAATCAAGGGATATAATTAACATATGAAAGGCCATTTAGGCTAAAAGTGGACTAAAATAAACAATAGCCTATGATCCTTTCCTAACCGACTATCTTTCAAACAAGGCAAGACTAATCCAGCAAGTTCTAAATTCAAAACACTAAGGGAACTAGGTAGTATCTCACACAAACATGGCACAAAGTCAATATTACCAACTACTATGTACTGAGTTCATGTAATTGTTAGCAAGTGATTATCATATCCCTAATCCTAATGTCATAACAAGATCAATAATGTTCACATATATATATATATTCACACAGTTCTAAAACACAAAATTTTGGAGGGGTATCAAACATCAATCAAAACTTGACTACTGCTCTAACTACTTAAAAATCTCCTAGTTACACAAAAACAAAACACAATATGAAGTAAATCATAGTATGACACAAAATTATCCTAGACATGTAGGTTTTACAACCATACCACAACTGATAGAAAAAAAATGATGACAATAGAAACCTATAGTGGCAAGGTATGCCCACCCCAACAAAAACCGTGCACCATCCTCAATATGCTAAAGTAACGTAAAATAGAGGGAAGTTAGAACATACCTGGGATGCACTAGGTACTCGAATCATAACCATCCCCAGATGGGGGAATATCAACTAGCGAAGGTGGTGGTTTCGGTGCACTACAAAATAATGCCCCCACTGCTATAGATGCACGCCTCTATCTTTTAATAAATGCAGTCTCCAACGAATTATGTCTAGCCTTTTTAATGTCCTGGTCATACGGTAAATCAGGATCCAACAAGACGTCTATGTGACCTCTTTTGGCCCCAACAGTTGGGATCTCCTCATCATCCTTCGTGAAGAAGTCAAACTATCTCGGTGTACACTGAGGTTATATTTGGACCTCTGAGGATATAAATATGGGAGTGGATGCTATACAGCTCTTTCTAAGAGAGCGTAACTCTACTCGTAATATATCAAACTCCTTCCTCATTTGGGTTAGATCTGACGTATCTGTCTTTGTGAATTAGACTGTAACCCATCTCTCAAACTCATCGAGCCATGTTTGGAAGATGAAATGTATCTCAAATAGTGTATCTCTCTGTGCGGCCTCCCATCGGGCCTTTGCCTACTCAAATATAGTCCTAACCCATGGTCTCATCTGCTCGTAGAGGGTAGTCATCTCGATCTCAATAACCCTTAATCAAGCATCGATGCCCTCGGACTATCCACTAAGCTCTACAAAAACTCACTAGATATGGTTATCATATGTATTGTAGGATCTGTAGTGGATGGAGGAGTAGGCTCTGAAGATACACCAACCAGCTCTGAGGTCAAAGTTGGGACTGAAGAAAAAGTAGCTGGTGTCCCCTTGCCCTGCATACTAAAGTTAGGAGCCTCTCTCTACTCTCCTATTTCTATATCAATAATAACACTCACATCATCTTGATGTGCCTCATGAGGCTCTATGGAAACTGCTTGGCTCTAAATCTGGGTTTGTAGTATTGTTGCCTGCTCTCTCGACTCCTAGAAGGAACTGGATATTCCAGATCCTTCAAAGTCTTTATCTACACAGTCGCCATCACAACTACCCTCTCATCTACTCTCAGTATCTTAGAAATACTAACCTCATCACATAGACTCTAAATGATGTAAGGGAGTGGTAGATTAGTCAACCCCCAAATGCTTTATCAAGTAACTCATACCTGAGGATGATACAAAAATCAACAACATATCTGGCCATTATACAGGCATCTAGTGCTTCGTGCTTCCCCCCCCATGTTAATATATTATCCAAAGAAGTGGGTATTAGTGCGTATCTCATGAGCAACTACCAAAACTTGGCCTCAAATTTCAATAGGCCTTTCTTGATCATACCATTCCCCTCAATACATGGGGTTGCATCACCTAAAGGTAAAATATAACTAGGTATCCACCTATCCATCTCAACCCTCTCTCATTAGTACTCATTCTCATATATGATATGTCGATCACGTGTGACCCTTAGTCTGTGTTCATACTCAACTATAGATGCAGGAGTAACATAATATGGGCCAAAGATAAATCTACGGATAATCTCTATTGAAATGTCAACTCTAACCCCTCTAACCTGTGTATGCTCAAGTTGTGGTTGCCTCGTGAATCTCATTAGGCCTGGATGTCTGCACATATGAAGGACTACGATAGCTTGGTATGATGTATAAAATTCCTATACCATAGTCGGGCTGTAAGAATAGAGTGTCCTAGTCATCCACTCCAGTTGATATCTATCAAATGCCACCCATAAAAGTGGTACTCAATACAACACCGATATATTAATTCATAGTTTCTCATAAAAGCAACTTGTAGACCTGTCTACCTCTTAAAAAGGTCCGTTAATAGAAAGTACCTCCCGTATTCCTTCCATACACCACCTTAGATGTCCCTCTTTGGGAGGTACATCTGGGGCATATGAGGGTACGAGATCCTGCCCCTGTTGCACTAATGCATCATGTGTATCCTATTCTGTACCCTCCTCAGACTAGGGTACATCTGTCTATTGTACATGAGTAGCGATACCCTTGTCATATTGGGGTACCGATGATTTCTCCTCCTGTTCTACCTCCTTGGATGAATCTTGGGACCCCTTCTCAGACTGGGGGTCCTGAGAAGTAACCTGTGGAGTAGACTCAAAATTTATCTCCTCTTCTTCCTCTTTCACATCATCATTAGATGGAGGAGTGTGTGGAGGTAACACCCTTACTGACTTCATCCTTGGTCAGGCTATATCTTTCTGAGTAGCCTGGCATGTCTGTCCTTTCGTAACTTAACGTGTCACCTCAACTACATTGTCTCTACATTGCTGCCTTGGGTGCTCCTTCACTGAGTCACTAGTCTTGAGAGACTCTGCTCGTCTCTTTAAGGTATCAACTTTTGACTTATTCATATATTTAGGTGCCATATGTATCTGAAAAACCAGTTGTTAGTTTCCAACAAAAATAAGGGATGGCAAAAGTTTAAGAAAAACTCTAAATTTGAAAAGTTTAAATTTTTTCCTATATTTTCACAACCCTATAACCTATTTGAAATCTCAAAAAGTCCAATGTAAATACTCATAAATCACAATTTTTAAAGCAAATAAACATGCTCAACTAGTGGTATTACTTTTATTTATTTAAGTTCAACTACTGGTTGGGGTCTAACTTTAGATTTTACTTTAACACAAGGCCCTATATTAAGATTATAGGCTACTTAAAGGTTCCTACATACAAGGATGATAGATTCTATATATTTTTCAATGGAATAAACATATCAACTTGAGGATTCGAATGAGTTAGAATGAGGTTAAGGTTGTTTAAATATAAGTTGGGGATATTTGAGGTCATATATATTTGTTGGTGGGCCAAAAATTTAAATTAAAAAATGGGCCCACATTTTTACCTAATCACAGCTTCCACTAGTGCTACCACCTATGTCTAGGCATGGGGAATAGGTGCAACCTCCGGCCAGCAGGTGCAGGGGGCAAGTGTTAGGCCAAATTTTTTGGCCAGCTTTCCTGCAATATGGACTTGGTGATTTGATATTTTTTTCAGCTAGTTATGGTCCTGCAACCTAAGTTTGAGGTCCAAGAAATAAAATTAGATACCAAAGCCCATAAATTTAAATTTTTCATCCTCAAAATTTAAACTTTTCAAATTATTACTCAACTTACCGCGTGGGACTTGTGATCATGATGTGTTGATGACACAATCCTCTTACTTTGAAATAGATGAATGTAGACTTTTTTACCATATTCCGGGTAAGTCCAAGAGCTAAAAACCTATAAAAAGGAAAAAAACATTAGCATGAACTCTAACTATAATGGGTTCTCTCCCACTCAGTGCTTGATCTAACGTCATGGCATGACATGGCTATGTTGGTTACTCAGACTTCACCAGCAAGCACATGGGTTTCCTCCCATGAAGTTCTTGATTTAATGTCATGGAATAACGTGAGTATCTTGACTACTTTGAATTCATCAAGATACCCATAGGAGGATCCTCCAGGGTCATCAATACAATCAATCACCAACACTACCCTTATGTCGGTTGGTTGCTTCATTGACCTTCAAATGTTTAATGTAGATTCCTCACTGTTGACTCTAAATTTCAGCTCACCTTTCTCTATGTCAACCATAGCTCTACCTATGGCTATAACGACCTTCCCAATATAATGGAAATCTTGATGTCAACCTCACAGTCTAGGATGATAAAGTCATCCAGAAAGATGAAGGTATCCATCCTAATGATAATATCAAAATAGATCCCCATAGGTTTTATCACCATATATTTTGCCATCAACAACAATACCAAAGTCGATTTTGGGTGGTTTTAGCCCAATTGCTTGAATATGGCCAGCGACATCAAATTAATGCTAGCTTCTAAATCACACAAAGCTATGGCTAATTGGGATGACCCAATAGTGCATTATATTATGAATGCTTCGAGATCACCCTTTTTCTGCGCCAAATACCTAGTCATGACTGAACTACAGTGGTACACACCATCAACATACTTAAATGTCTCTCATTTCTTCCTTGTGACCAATTGTTTCATGAACCTGTTATATCCAGGCATCTACTCTAAAATCTCAAAAGAGGTATGTTCAATCTCAATTCTTTTAGCAACTTAATGAATTACTTAAACTTACCTTCCTCTTTCTTTTGCATCATTATCTGAGGAAAAGGTAGGGTCGACCTTGAAATTTGTCTGATTTCTGGCTCAATGACTGGGCCCTTACCTTTGTTATCATCAGCTTTACCTTTATCACCTGTTACTTTCTTGAACTTAACAATAGGTGTTTCATTATCATCAGCTTCTACAGCAGGTCATGAGGGATTCATAGTAGTCATACCACTCCTTGTTGTAATATCAAGTACATGACCATCATTTTTTAAAATTTGCATCGTGTTGCTCGAAAGGGTACCTGGCTACCTCTGGTTTAGAGTTTCTTACATTTACTCGAACTGGTGCTCTGATTGCTTAATAGCAGTGGCATGCAACTTGACCTTATGGATCAATCCTGAAATGTTGGCCTTAATCTACTTAAGGCTGATCTCTTAATTTTCTTGACCCTTTACAAGCTTAGCCAACGTCTCTTCTATTCTAGATTCTGCTTCTTGTATGCTAGGTGAAATATACCTATCTCCCTTCTCTCTATAGTTATCCTTCTTCGTTCAGTCACCATATCCCTCTTTTCTATGGTATCCATATCTATCATAGTAGTTTCAACCTTGGTTCTCTTGCCCTTGGGCTAAAACCCTCCAACCGATGATCCAAATAATTAGATTCCTCTTCCAATTCTGACTCTTAAGATTTGGAAGCTGGCCCCTGTGCTTCTACTCTATTAACTTTCTCAGATGTTGCTACTGCAAGCTTCTTTGCTAGTACCCCAAGATCAGTCCTTAGCAATGCAATCTCCTGCATCATTATGTCATCAACTACTTTTTGGTCGCAGGAGGCACCAATAGCTTAAGTTCTAGATAACCTCCCAACCTCCCAAGTTTCCTACCCTTGGTTAGTGAGCGAGATCTGATCTAACATCTCTAAAGCTGTCTTTTAGCTTAGTCTCATAAAAACTCTTCTAAATATGCTGTCAGCCATGGCTCTAGAGTTGATGGTCTAGGCTCGGTAAAATATTTCCAATAAGCTCATCCCTGGTAACCGATGGTTGGGAATCATACTAAGCTTCTTATTGAACCTGAACCATGCCCCGTGCATAGATTTTGACTGCAGTTACCTAAAATTATAGTTATCATCCTTAAGCTATAACATCCTAAATAGAGTAAAGAACCTGTTCAAGAATTTCCTACATAACTCATTCCATGTTGTGATAGAGCCTCTTGGCAATTCCCTTAACCATAAAGATGCTTCTTCTATAAGTGAGTAGGGGAACAACCTCAGTCTGAGTGCTTCCTGATTTATCCATGGATTTGTATAGGAATTACAGATCCCAATGAAATTATAAAGGTGTAGGTTTGCTTCATCTGTAGACATACCTACAAACACACTCTTGAGATTTAAAAGTAGGATCATTGTGCTTGTTATGTCGAACTTGATACCTGGGGTAAAATAGGAGAAAAATTGGCTCTAGTCTCTACCGTCTCAACATATCCCAAGTCTTCTTCATCATCAATATATGGCTACACATACTGATATACTGGGATTACTTGAACATGGGCACCTTAGCACTATTCTAGTTTCCACCGAGTGCTACTCGACAGTCTGCTGGTTGGCTCTGCTCATCTAGCTCTGCCTTTCTAGTTACCCACTGAGCTTCTTTCATTGCCCTTCTCTCATTCTCAGCTTAATCTAATAGCTCACCAGTTTAATGATCAATAATATACTATACTTTTTTGGGAGGAGGGGGAGGTACAACATCACGATACCCTTCAGGAAGTTCATCTCTTTTCTTCTCTAACATCCTACTAGGTGTTTGTAGGATCCTCTCCAGATTTAGATTCAGTGGGAGTAAGGGACTTACTATACTCTGTGTACTAGAAATACACTGGTGTATGCCCAACTAAGAACAAAAACAAAAACAAAAATCCAAAAACTGCAACAACTTCAAATCATAAATCAACACCATGGTCCCTAGCAACATCGCGAAAATTTTGATGACATCCAAACTATATATTATCTCAGAAGATGATACGGTTTCTCTCAAAATACAGTAACCCAATGAAGTTTAGGGTCGAATCCCAAGGGAACATGTGGAATTATGGATCATAGTAGTTGTATTTAGTGGGTAGAATAAGAAAAGTAAATGGGGGTATTGTGTAGTAATCTCAAGCAAGTAACTATATAACTTTTGTTGTAATCAGTCGTAGGTGAACATTAGGCTTGTGTTACCCCTGGCCTCTCAATTCCTTAGGCTCATCGCACTTTGTTGAACTAACCCGATACTTTGCATGCAGAATCATTAAGTTATGTACCTTTTGTAGTCTTTTGGAAGAGAAGAAGGATTTCACCCTTTACCTTTTGAGTCTAAGGATGTTGCCTTACTAACCATTATATTTATCCCAACTGAATATTACCTTTTGACTCTCTATTTATTATATGAAATATAACCATCATACTTAGATAAAACCTAAAAGTGTGGATCAATAGTTAAACTTCAAATTACTGTTGTCTTTATCTTTTCCTAGTCACTACTCCTCTTTTGGATAAAGTAGAAATATTTAGGTGGGATCCTAATGTGTACACCTATTAAGAAAACTATTATAATAAAGATAAATCAATCCATGCATGTGTATCGGTTCCGAACAATAACAATACTTCCCCTACTTTGTTAATCCGCCAGGGTTTCCACAACCCTAGCTATGGGTTCTTAGACGCTCATGCTTGTGAAGAAATCAATAACATTCATAATCAAAAGAATATATGAAATTACAATGATAGAAAGTATAAAAACCTACAATCGTAGCTTAATTAATCAACTAAAGTCAATACAAGAGAATCCCAAGATCAAAATTGAATCTTGGAATCAAATATCTTTGTGAGTATCAAAAGTGCATAACTCCTACTAAAATAACACATAGAGGGTGTTTATAGTACATGAGGAAACCCTAAAACCAAAGCCTGAACGAAATAGGCTAAAATGGGTCGGTGGCCAATCTGGTCTGTACATGCGCCCTAACCCTCTGTGCAGGTAGTACCTACAGTCACAAGTGTGAGCGTAGGTACAGGGCGCATGTAATGGATGAAAACATACCGTAAGTCAGCTCTCGGGATTTTGGAACACGGTCACTTGCTTTGCCTACTTGAAGTCCGTAGGTCCTACTTGTGGTCCATATTTTGACTTGTAAGTGTTGGGAGTCATCTTTTTAGGTCTTATTCAATTCCCAAACATGATTTGATCATGAACAAGCCGAAAAGTATCCTGAACATCCATAATTGCTCCAAAAAGTATCCAAAAATACCTTTTTTCACCTTTTTCACAAACTTAAAATCCAAAAAGGATTTCCTGCAAAACATATCCAAAATGCATGATATCAAACAAAATAACCTCAGAAACTTACACATTTTCCTTATTTTAACTATCAAAAGTGATATATTTCTATAGCATATCAGTCTTCCCTTGACAGATCCTTCCTGTTCGGGTGAAATTATGTAGGGAAACACTTTCTTTATTCTCTCATGAATAATTCTTGTAAAAATCTTGTTAACAAAATTGCTAAGAGTTATGGGCCTAAGGTTTGGGAACGTACTCACATTGAGGCTCTTGGGGAAAAGTACAAGGTTTGTATGAGTGAAGAATATCGGTAATTCTTCCCCACAGAAGAAAGCCTTAACCATGTTGTATATGTATTCTCCAACTATCTCCTAGGAATCTTGAAAGAAAGCTCATTCCATACCATCAGGTCTCCCAGCACTACTTCTATTTAGGCCCATGATTGCAACATTTACCTCCTTTATCTTTAGTTGTTGTTGCAGTTCCATGTTTTGCTAATTAGAGATCACACTAGGCAGGTTATCTAGAATTTTAAAATAATTATTTTTCTCCTACTTAGTGAATTTTCCCTTATAAAAATGAATTGTTGCTTCTACTATCTCTTTATGATTTTGCTGCCACTCTCCTTCTCTTTTTTTGAATTCTTCTCAACTTTAGTATGCTCCTCTTCCCATTAACCACTGAATGAAACAATATGGTGTTTCTTTTTCCATTGTTAAGCCATTTCATCCCTGTTTTTTATCCTTAGAATTCTTCCTTTAGGTGTAGATATCTACTCAACTTTGCTTATTCCCTTTTCAAATTCTCTCTATTCTCCCCAATAGGATCCTCTTGAAATTGTATCTCCACAACCTTTATACTATATTCAAGGCTTGCTATTTCCTTGAATAGATTACCAAAGGTCTCCTATCATGACCCAATTTCCCAGGTCTTGATGGTGCCTACCATAACCCAGTGGTAGGCAAGCCAACCCGTAGTCCTGAATGTCCAGTAACAGACTACTCAATCAATATAAGAAAAAGAATGTGAAATATATAAAGTAAAGATCAATACATAAGAACATCCCAAAACCCGGTAGTATCAGTACAAGATCTTCTAATATATTTAGAGTACAAAAGTGAAATGTTGAGGAGGAATACTCTGATACAACTTATCCCCAAATACAACATGTAGACTTGTTTATTACATAAGAGAGAGATAAGTAATACTCCGAACATCAGGAGCTCACCCTAAGTCTCCAAACCACGACTGCTCTATATGATGCACACATCAACGACTATAACCCATACTATGATTTATAGGTTGTAGAAGTCTAGTATGAGTACCAAATGAATGGTACTCAGTAGGCAACTTCCAACTGAGCTCCAAAGATAAAAAAAATACATACAATATATAAATATAGTGGAAACTACACCCAAGAGTCCAAAAATCATATGACAAGTCAATGATATCATAAATATCAACTATCCTATTCATGTCCAAAAGTATAACATAATAAGACTAAGGAAGTATCAGGGAGAACTATCCTATTCCGGACGTAATCAATAGACATCAACACTATACCGTATATCCTATACCAATATACGAATGAAGAGCGAAAGAGGATATATGTATATATATATATATATATATATATATATATATATTTATATATAGGACTATACAAGGCCAAGAAACAATAGACAATATGTACAAATGAAGGAAGAGATATACGGTAGTGCCATAACTTCATATACTCATTATAATACCATAAGGATCTAAGGATACCATGCTCAGGGTTATAATCCACATGTCTAGACATGATATAATCATGTATAACAATGCAATCATAAGATGAAAGAGGCCAAAAACATACCTCAAATATCGATACCAAATAAATGTCCAATCTATCATAAGCTAGCCATAATAATGATCATAACAATGATACTAAAAATATCAATAACAGTGAGAATAAATGGCTACTCCGAGAAATCATATACCTAACCAAGTCTATGCGTACCCCCACCACCAAACTTGGAAGGTTCCATCAACAAACAAACAACACAAGGCATATTCTTCACCCATGTTTATTCAACCATCCCATACCGACTGATAGACATAGGTGCATACTAGTGATAGGCGATTAGCATGTAGGAATGAATGCAAGGTACACAATCAATATCATAACTCATTATGAATTTCATCATAATCATAATCAGCCTCTGGCCTTGTCAAGTATCAATATATAATCACAGTATCCTCCGGCCTTACTGGGTATCAATATATAATCACAGTATCCTCTGTCCTTTCCAGGTATCAACATATCATAATAGCATCCTCTGACCTTGTCGGGTATCAATATATCATCACAGTTACCATTATATAATAACATATACTAATATACTCTTGAATATAATCATATCACCAAAAAGTATCTATCTAGACAATACTTCCAAACTACTCGTTAATAACTAACCAATTCAATTTATGGTCAAACCACTAGTTTGCTAGTCGTCACATGACCTCTAGGTAATCGTCTAAACATTATTCAATGGATAGTGACTAACCATTATTTTCTAGATATCTGACCTCTAATGTATAGACAAGGTTCATTACTAGACCATAATCGCCATTTATATACTATTCCATATTATCAACTAATCATAATATAACCGTGAACTATTATTATACAACACATAACCACTTATCGTCTAACCGTCTTTTATTTATAGACATCCTTCATTAACAAACCATTTTTAACCAACTAATGCTCGTTTAACATTTAATTAATTAACCATTTAGCAACTATTCATTATTATAAACAAGTCACCTCTTATTCCCAACATCACGTATTATCTAGCCTCGTTAATACACAACTACTTATTTAACGACTAATAGACATTGTAAACTTAGGCATCAATATCACTAATCTTTGACTATGCGAAACCCAACATAATCATTAGCCATATATGAAACATCTCGAACTACCATATTTCAAATAAGCAATATTCATAAACTATTACATTTGATTCCTAGCCACCATGTGCTATAGTTTCCTAATATCTAATTAACTACCACATAGATTAACCATTAATTTAGCAGAACAATCATAAGATCATAGTTCATCTAGAATAACATAAATTATTGATACAATGTACCAAATCTATGCATGCCATAATAAGTATCCAATAAAATAAGTTGTAAGCAACATATCACATCTTCCTCCATCCCATATAAGAGAGATATGTGTATAAAACATGTATATGAATCAATAAACTTTAATTATATCCCTTACAATGATAAGCAATTGTCTGATATCCACTCATTAGCATAACATAACCCTTGGACCAATAATAGATTTGGAAGAATCACAATATCATAATCATAGCCTTAGGCCAATATACGTATTTGGAACACATATCAATAATCATATTTATAAACCATATCATATATCTAGTCATCTCACATATAAGAGGCATCTTGAATATATGAGGCATATTATCAATAAGCATGTCATCATCTCTCACATAAGAGGCATCTAACGTAAAAAAGACATAATATCATAAGCATATATATAAGCATGTATCATCTCTCATATAGGATATCTTATATCAATAGGTCATATATATTGACTATGAGGAATATCACCTATCTAGGGCAATTGTCATATCTAAGAGGAATGTCATCTCTATAGGCCAAACAATCATAATAAAAAAGGAGATATCATCTCGACAGGCACAACAATCATATCTAAGAGGAAATAGTATCTTTATAGACCAATCATCAAGTCTAAGAGGAAATAGCACATATATAGGCCAATCATCAAGTCAAGGAAGAAATAACATCTCTATAGGCCATACAATGTATCTAAGCGGAATATCATCTCTAAATGCCCATATCACTTTCGTAAGCAGTATCATAGCCGTTACTCAAATCCCACAATTTAGGGAACATCAATAAAAGATACCAAGTCATGAATTAACCTTATAATAAGGTTTACTAGCCCCATCTATGCCTATCATCCGCAACTAAGTCCATAAGACTAACTCAAGTATAGGTCTATGTGGGCCAAACGATCCTACTTCTAAACCTTAATTTTAATAATTAGGCACACCATGCCCCAAACTGGTCTAATATATTTAGTTCAACTTCTAGATGTCACATGAGCCATATCTAATCTTAAGATAAGAGCTTCAACTAGAAACAAGTGTACTCAAGTCTACTCTACCCAAGTTATGGTTTAAAGACTACCACACTAGTCCAATAATGTCAAATCCATAATTCATGCTTCAAATGCTAAAACCACAATCCAAACTTAGCATTACATCATAACCATGCTACAACTAATCTAAACAAGAGAGATAAGGCACTAGGATTCAAAATTCTTATAAACATATCATCTTACGGGTCCAAAACTCTCATCTAATCCCCAAAGAATCAACAATCAAGGATAAGTTACTCTATGCATAATCAAGACTAACATCCATATTCATACGCAATACAAATGACACATCATCTATGATGAAGAGTATATGAAGGCCTACCTCAAAGACGAACTGCAAAACTTTACATCATTTACCATAAGCTCATCTCCACTTTGCAATCCCCAAAATGCCATCACACTAACAAAACCATGATCTACTTATTAATCCGAGTCTAACAATAGCCATATTGCATCATTGAGCTTCGAGTATAAAATGACACAAAACCCCATAAGTGGGTCCTACATATAGAAAATGAGTTTTCGAGACTAACCCACTCTCAAATACCACTAGAGTGTTATAACTCTCAAAAAATTTATTCAATATTTGGGAATATAATCATATTAGATTTTGATCCATTTTGACTTAATTTTCGTAGTATAATCATCCTTCTCATTTATCCCCTCTCTTTGTTTAATTATAGGAATTAAGTCAACCTCTACCTTTACTTTTACATAACTTGGTCTTGTCTGATTCCTTGTTGCTATGTCCACTTTCAATGGCTTCCCAACTGCTAATGATATCAATAAAATTGTTTCCTTAGAAAAATAATTAGGAGGAAGATCTGGTAATGGGATCGATACCACTCCTATTGTTATTTCTACCTCTAGCTCAAACCATGGATCCCATTTGAGGGTTCTTATATGCAAATATATCTCCTTAACCCCCTTATAGAATGTAGATGTATATAACAATGAAACATAATCTTCTAAACTCGCCAGTCTAACTAAAATATTCATAGTATCTAAAACCGTATCATACATTCACTCTTAATTCCATATTGTACATGGATATTCCTTCTTAGATTCTATATGTCTTGTTTGCCTTATGAGAATTTTGCAATGATTGCATATTGAAGATTCATACTAATGATTAAAGTTTTGAATCTTAATGTCTTACATATGATGTTTGGTTCTCCGCACAACATAATCATGGGTTTTGAAGGAACTATGGGCATTGATAGGTTGAGTTTGGGTTTAAGTAAATAGGAAATGTTAGGAATGTTTTACTCTATAGCTATAGATATTTCTGGTATATGATTATTTTTCATTGGTAAAGGAAGGAATTCCTCCAAAGGGATATCCTATTGGTGGTGGTAGCATTTATGGTGGTTGTCCCTAGTAGGGTTTTGGAGGCTAGGGTCTTTTCAAAAAATTCCTTTTCACAAGATAAAATTCAAAGGAAAATGCTTTCTTTGTAGTTGAACATTGGAAGATTCAAAATATTAAAAACATATGCCCTATTTTGAGATTAAGGGAAATTATTTTATTAGATAATTTCATTAAAAGTATCATGTAGAGGTAAATCTAGTAAATAACCCCAAGCTATATCCATTGGTTTTCTAAAATCCTTGATCAATTCTATATCCACATTATTTTTTGGCCAAATATACATGCCAACTACTATAATAAAAGGTACCTGATAATTCCACAACAATTGAGTATCCAACCATGGGAAGGTTAAGTAGTGCTAAACTGTAGCGCCCTTTCCTAACACTCTTTCGCAATGATCCATGAAATATTCATCTTCATCCCTGCCATAAAATCTATTACCATGCCTATATTTTCAACCCTGAGTGTGTTGTCATTAGAAATTGGTTCTATGCAGTGCCTCATAATAGAACACCTAGCTTTGGAAGTGAAACTCAAGGTATATTTGTATATTGTAGAACCATTAGCCCAAACCACTGTCTCCCTGGCCTATGTAATATTGTATGTCAACAATTTGTAATGTGGTATCTTATCTTTTTTACTTACCTTCTTGACCTTTTTCAAATTGTTCATTCGGTAATCATATTCTTGAGTCTCTGTTGTCGAATTAAAATCATTGACAAACAAGGCTTTATTAATAGCCTTCACTAAAACATCAATCTCCTTATCCACCACTGATATTATGTCAGGTTAGGGCTTATGTAGGCCTAAAACTCCTACACCATAGTAGGCCTAAAACTCCTACACCATCTTTAGACCAACCTACGATCGTAAGTTAATACTTTTATCTTGCCTTTTGTCATAGAGTGTGCACTACCACTTAACCTTTAGTTTTTGTGGTTACTTGTTTTCCATCATGAACCAACCTACTATCATACATTGATACTTTAATCTTACCATGTGTCATAGTGTAAACTAATACTTAACAATTAGTTTTTGACCTATTCACCATAATTTGGCCCAATCACCCTAATTTGACCCAATTTTTACGCGAGGGAGGTACTCTGACTTTCCCTCTTTTGTACCCATTCAAAAAAAGAACAATATCCTAATTTTAAGACAATTTTGCAATACTCTCTTCCTTATGAACTCAGTTTTAGAAGTAAATTAGCATTCCACCACTCAAGAAATACATCTCTTCTCATTTCTTTTCATTTAATTCACAAATTTTAAAATGGATAAGGAAATCTGTTAGTTTCGAGTGAATTTCTTGTGATTAGTGATGAGTTCAAGTAATTAAGGGGGTACTCGGTGTTGGGAGCAATCAAATCTTAACAAATTGAAGGTTAGAATTTGAGATTTTGTCCAATTTACTTTCTTGATCTTATTTGGGATGTGAAATTTAGTTGAATAAGAATGTGGCTACATCAGGTTGTAGGTATAAGGAATTAGGGATTAAAATCAAGTCGGGTCAGGTTATATTTGATAAATTTAATAACTATAGGACCCAATAGACAATTCATGACCACTATCATTAATTGTAACCATGATCTTAGTATCCCATTATACTATGAGATTTCAAAAAAACTCACTAGAAACCTACGAAGCTTACAAATAATTGTCATATCTAACCAGAATTATTCCTTAAAAATTGTAGGTTCCACCTCATGGATGTTGGTTTTTAAGAGTTCCATCAGACAATGGATACCACGATTGAGCTATCATGGTACGATCATTTGTTCTCAATCGTGAGATCAACTCTGGAAAATTAAATCTTTGGACATCATGCAGTTGATTGAACCCACCATTTTAGGAACTTCCTATGATCCTACAATCCTTTTATGGTTTGAGTTCTTGTTCAAGTTTTGCATATTTTTCTCTATATTATCCCTGCACAAGTATCACACATTACCCTATAAAATAAAGTAAACTGAGTACAAAATCCTTGGGTTCCCTCCAAAGAGATGCTTGATTTAACATCATAGCTCAATGTGGTTAGTTTGGTTACTCAAACATCTCAAACTAATACATCATTGTCTTTCTTGAAGCACCTAATTTAACATCATGGCATGACTTACGTATGCCTAGTTTCACAAGAACCCTCAAGGTCCACTGCATATCACCTTGACCTCTTCAACCTCACTGAGATAGTGTTTCACCCTTTGGCCATTCACTTTAAACCTTTGACCTTCACTATTTCCAATCTTAATTGCATCATAGGGAAACACTGTCATCACTCTATACGATCCTTTTTATTTTTACTTTAGATTTTATGGAAACAATGACAACCATGAATCAAATTGTGGTACCATATCACCAACAATAAATTCTCTCTTCTCAATTCTTCGATCTTGGAATAATTTCATCACCTTTTTGTACAAGGCTGAACTTTTATAGACTTATAAACAAAATTCATCCATCTCATTCAACTATTTTAGTATCAACTTTTCCACATCATTGTACTCTATATTCAGCCTCTTCAGTGGACATAATGCCTTACTCTCAAGTTCGATCAGAAGTAACATGCTTTGCCGCACACAAGCTAACATGTGGAGACATCAATAAGGGTCTTGAATTCTATGTAGTAAGCCAATAATATATCATCTAACATTCTATCCTAGTTCATCCTATTAGAATTCATTGTCTTCAACAAAATAGACTTGATGTCATAATGAGAGACCTCAACTTGACCCATTGTATGATCATGGTAAGGTTTTGCCATCCTGTGCTTCAAAATATATTTCTCAAGAAAGATTTTGAATAGAAAATTGAATAAGTACACACACCCATCATTAATAATAATCTTTAGTAAATTGATCTAGATAATCTATTCTTTCTCAAAAATATTGCATCACTCTTCCTTACGTTGTTTGGAAGCACAACTACCTCCATCCACTTCAAAACATAGTCAACAATGACACAAATATACTTCATGCCATATGAGCTAAAAAAAGGGCCTATGAAGTTAATGTCCCATACATTAAATAGCTCAAGATCTAGAATTGTGGTCACTGAAAGCTCTTACATTCACGAGTTGTTCCCTTGTCTTTGGCATTGATCACAGGATCTTACATAATCATGTGCATCTGTATGAATGGTAGGCCAATAGTATCTATATTGTAGGATTTTATGCACAGTTTGTGCACCACTATGATGGCCCTCAACTAATGATGAGTTACATGCCTCTAAAGTACGTATCATCGCTACCTCGAGAACATATCTTTGAATAGTCTGTCTACACAAATCTTAAATAGGCGTGGTTCATCCTAGAAGAAATTCATCACATCATGCATATAGTTATTTTGCTGCTGAAATGATAGGTCTTCACGAACCACATCACTTACCAAATAATTGGCAAAGTCAAAAAAATATAGAATTAAATCTTCCAATGCTGCCAATACCTACTCATCTAGAAAAGTATCATTGACCTCAATCTCATCATTCAGTTTTACCATTTTCTTTTTTTTCAAGGCGTGATAAGTGGTCAACCACTTGATTTTCGGTCCCCTTTTGATCCTTGACCTCAAAATCAAATTCCCTTTAACAGAAGTACCTAATGAATCAACCTTGTCTTTGCATTCTTCTTTCCTATAAGTTAACCAAAATTTGTACGGTCAGTATGCATAATGACTTTTGTGTCAAGCAAAGATGATCGAAATTTCTCAAGTGCAAACACCATAACAAGAAAGTCTTATTTAGTATCAGTATAATATTATTTTCAAAATGATTAATCACTTTGTTATCATAATATATGGGATGTAAGATCTTCTATCGCCTTTATTCTAGGACTACTCCTAGAACCACACCGCTAGTATCACACATAACCTCGAATGGCATGTATTGATTAGATAAAACTATTATAAGGGCTAAAACAAACTTTAGACACTCAAACAAACTTCTTATTTAGACACTCAAATTCCTTCAGACATGCATCATCAAACACAAACTTCACCTCCTTCTCCAATACCTTGCACAAGGGATATGCAATTTTTGGAGAAATTCTTGATGAATCTATGGTAGAAACCTGCATGCCCAGAAAACTACAAATATCTTTCATAGAAATTTGAGAAGACAATTTTTAAATCATCTCAATCTTTTAGTCAACTTCAATCCCTTTCTTTAAAATCTTGTGACCAAGCACTATTACTTCTTTAACCATAAAGTGGAACTTCTCGTAGTTTGGAACCAGTACTTACATCTCCTTACAATTCTAGAAAGATGAGAAAGAAAATATTCAAATGAATCACCAACAATCTAGAAGTCAACCATAAACACCTTAATAGTATCTTCAACTATGTTAGAAAAGATGGTCAACATGCAATACAGAAAAGTTGCTAGTGGATTATATACACCAAAAGGCATTCTCTAAAATACAAAAGTCCCATACACATAATTGAAATTAGGTTTCTCTTTGTCTTTGGGTATAATAAAAATCTTATTGTAACCCAAATAGCCATTAAGATAACAATACCATCATCTACCAGCAAGACGATCTAACACCTGATCCATTCATTCGACTTCCAATAGTCCATGCATACATACCACCCAATGGCTAACATCATTAGAATAAGCTTGTTTCCTCATTTGGAACCATAATGATTCCATCTATTTTAGGCTTACATTGGATTGAGCTCACCCATTTGCTATTGATAATAGTGTAAACCACCCCCGTATCTAACCACTTGATAATTTACTTCTTCATTGCCTCTTACATAAGATGATTTAGTTTCAATTAATGCTCAATAATAAGAGCATAATCTAGTGGAAGTTAAATTTTCTATGTGCAAATTCCTGGTGGAATCCCAATGATATCAATAATAGGCTATCCAGTGGTCCTTTTAAACTTCTGCCACACAGACATTGAAGCCTTAACTTGCCACTCTACCAAATAAATTGCAACAATAATTATCAAGGTGTTGTTGGTCTAAAAAATGCATCTTGAAGATGTGTCAGGGAGCCTTGAGCTCTAAGACTAGAGTCTCCTCAATAGAAGGCTTAATAAGCAGGGTCACTCTATTCTTCAAGTCACGATCTAGCTTCTTTGGTGCAAAATTGTATGAACCCCTACATTTAAGTATGCCTACTAGTTCATCATAACTATCAATGCAATTACCGTCAAAATTCATAATAACCACTGTAAATTCTGTAACTCCAAGCCTCTCTTTAATGGGAGCTTCCAATGCGGTCCTCATCGACTGTATCAATCACAAAAATCACACACATATCCTTTGATTGGTTTGAATTGGCATGTACTGAAAGTCATCTATTTGTTATTCAATCAAAATTTCATCTACCTAACCAACCAAAAATAATGGGAACCTCAAAGTCAATCTCAAAGTCAAGGTTGACAAAATCAGCCTAAAAATAAAGAATGCCAATTTCACCAAAACATCACATAATATTCCCATAGGCGTTTTCACTGTACAATCTACCATGATGATGTTATTTTGGGTGACCCCAATTTCAACTATATATAAATTGATAGCGATATCAAATTTATACTAGCACCGACGTCACACAAAGCCTTAGCAAAGTTGAAAAAACCTATAATACATGGATTCGTGAATGCTCCAAGATCTTTCTTATTTTCAGCTAGAAATTAAGGGACGACTGCACTAAAATAGTGCACATTTCCAATTAGCACAAAACTCATAGTCCTCTTTTTAGTCACCAACTTCTTCATAGACTTTGCCCGACATTTGTTTCAAGAGCCTCAACTAGAGAGATGTTCACAGATAACTTTTTGAACATAGAGATGAACTTTTATTACTTTTGCTCTTTAGCCTTCTCCTTCAATCTTGGAGTAAAAAAAGGAAGAGGTCATGGAATGGGTGTCAATAATTATGTGACTTCCTTTTCCTAATTCTTTTTGTCTTAGCCTATTTTTTAGCAACAAAAGGCTTTTCAAGTCACTCTCATCTACAACCAGATTTTCAGATACATCTTTTTTCTCAGTATCGATAATCACCACCTTGAACATATCCTATAAAATATGGATATAGGTTTATCTATAGTTATCTTACCACACCTAGTAGTAATAGCCAAATATTTGCCATAATTCTAGCAAATTTTGATGGTGTTGCTTAGTATTGCCAGAAATCTGACCAAACTGTTACTCAAGCTACTTAAAAGCGGTAGCATGTGATTCTTCCTTTTGACTCATCCTTGAAATATCTCTTTTAATGTTCTTAAGTCAGTCATTTCTTTTCGTTATCCCTTTCACAACTTTCACAAGGATGACTTCCATCTTGAAATTGCTCGACTCAATATCTCAGTTCCTAGGTGGGACATAGAGGACAATTGTATCTTTAAAGTCATTCATTTTTTCCAGTCACCATATTATTCCCTACCCTATCTATATACCTAGACCTATTGTAGTTGTTTTCTATATAATAGTTCTAACCTTGATTTCCTTGCCTAGAGTTCTTATTATCTTAATTAGACCCCTGGCTCAAAAACCTATCACCTGATCTAGAAACTAGTTTCTCCTCTAATCAGACCCACCATACTTTGGTGCCTTACCTTCTAAACCAACTGCATTCAGTTTTTTCACTCCCACTATTATAAATTTCTTAGTTAACAAGGTAAATTCAATCCTTCGCTGTGCTATCTTCTGAAAAACTTAGTTATCTAGTGCTCTTTTTTTGCGGATGCCTCAATTATATAAATGCCTGCAGATATATTTATATCTTGAGTGTGCCAACCTAGTTTGTTTTTGTGATCGAACCTAGAATCTCATACTCTGATCCTAATGCATTGTCATGAATGCCCCACCAGTGGTAGTTTCTTCTATAACATTATTGTTTGATTCAAAACTATTTAGAAAATCTCAAGCATATTATGGCTCAATACTTTGAGGTTAGGGACATTCTACAACTTCTTCTTAAACCTCAACCATGTCTCATACAACACCTCAAAATGTTCCATCTTAAAGTTATATATCTTATCTTTTAGCAATTACATTCTGGAAGGTCAGAAAAATCTATCCACAAACTAATTCCTCAACTCATTCCAAGTAGTGACTGATTCACGTGAAAATCGTATCAACTATAAATATAAACTTCCTCATTATAGAGAAAGAAAATAACCATATTCTAATTGCCTCTTCATTCACTCCAGGTATATTATAGGAATTGCAAATCCCTATAAAGATTATTACATGTATTTTCATATCAACAATAACAGGGCCTATGAACACTCTCTTTAAGTTGAACAACTGTATCATGGTTCTGGTAATGTCAACATAGTTCTTGGAGGTAATTATGGTGGAATGCTAGAACCTATTTCAATTGGATCTAAAAAATCTTGCTCGGCATCCACATCATCATAATGAGGAAAATACCATTGTAGTGGATATTACCCTATACCTTATCTCACTTTCCCATTTATCAAGTATGAATAGACAGTCTGCTTTACCTTTTATAGACCTTTCTTCCCTAGCTTCCCGCCTACAAGTTTCTTGCCTAGTAAGTGCTATTGAAATATGGCACCTTCGATGCTTAAAACAAGGAAAATATGTAAGTTTTTCAGGATTTTCTATTAGATATGATCCATTTTGGGTATGTTTTGTAGGAAACCATGTTTTGGATGCTAAGTTCATGAAAAAGGTATTTTTGGACACTTTTGGAGTGATTATGGATGTTTGGGATGTTTTCTAGCTTGATCGGGATCGATGCATGTTTGAGAGTTGAAGAAGAGCTAAAAAACCAACTCCCAACACCCACTACGTCAACCTATGGACCACATGTATACCTATGGCCCACAGGTACACAAAGTAGGTGCCAGAAGTCCAAAATACTAAGAGCTGAACATTGCAAGATTTTTATTCCTTCTACTTGCGCCCTGTTCTAGACCACAGGTACTACTTGCGCCTGTGCCAGACTGCAGGTATAGAGAGAAGGTGGTCACCGACACAATTTTCTCCTAGTTTGTTCAGGATTTTTTTTAGGGTTTTCTCATGTTCTATAAATAACCCTTAAGTACTTTTTAGCAGAGATACACACTTTTAACACCCAAAAACATATTGTTATTTCAAGATCCATCTTTGATCTTGGGATTTCCTTCTACTGACTTTGATTGTTTTTTCAATTATAGCTGTGGGTTTTTATTAATCTTATCATTGTGATTTAATCTATGATTTCTAACATGAATGTTATTTATTTCTCCACAATCATCAGTGGCTAAAACCCATAGCTAGGGTTGAGGAAACCCTTGTAAATTAATGAATTAGCGGAAGTGTGATTGTTGATCTGAACAAATACCGATGGAGTGAATTGCTTTATATTCATTATGATTGATTTCTTAATGGGTGCACACATTAGGATCCTGCATAGAAATTGCTACTTACTCCAAAAGAGGAGTAGTGACTAGGAAAAGATATAGACAACAGTAATTTGGAGTTAACTATTGATCCACACTTATAGGTTCTATCTATGTAAGATGGTTAGGTTTAATCTAATAACTTGAGACTCAAAAGTTAATAGTTAACTGGGATTAAGATAAGGGTTAGTAAGGCGACATCCAGAGACTCATAAGTTAAAGGGTAAATCCTTCTATTCATCCAAAAGACTGTAGATGGCACATAAATTATCAATTCTGCATGCAAGGTATTGGATTGGGTCAACACCGTATGATATATAGTGTTCACTATGACAAATTTCAACCAAGTTAATATAGTTCTTTGTTCTCAACTACTACAAACAAATCCCCATATTTTTTTTGTTTTGCCTATTTACTACAACTACTGAGATATAAGCCACGTTTTCCCTTAGGATTTTAACCAAACCATAGTAGGGTTACTATATATTAAGAGAAACCATATAATCATCTAAAAGGTGGTGTTTTTAGGACTTTATTACAAAATTAGCATCGTTGCTGGGGAACACGATGTTAGTCATGATTTGAGTTGGTTGTAGTTTTTGGGTTTTTATTTTTATTTTTGTTAATAGTTGGGCATAAGCCGGTGTATGCCTAGCACATGGAGTATAGGAAAACCCTTACTCCCAGTAAATCAAAATCCAGTGAATATCCTACAAACACATGGTAGGATTTTTTGGCAGAAAAAAGATGATAATCCTGAAGAGGTTCATGATGATGTACTTTCACCCAAAGGAGTGCAGGATATAGTTGATCTTCATACTGGTGAGATTATTGTTTAAGATGAAGCACAAAAGATGGCATTGGAAGAATCTTAGAGAGTATATAGAGAGGCAAAGCTTGCTGAGCAGAGACAAGAAATAGACCACCGAGTAACACTCAGTGGAAACTAAAATAGAGCTATAGGTCCTTGTGTTAAAGTAATCCCAGCATATCAGTATATGAAACCATATATAGATAATGAATAAGATCTGGTATATGTTGAGCAGACCGAGAATGGAGCCATAGTACCTCCTACTTTGCCCCCAGGTATCAAATTTGACATCACGAGTGACATGATCCAACTTCTAAATTTAAAGGGTGTGTTTGCAGGATTGCCTACCGATGATGCAAATTTTCACCTTTAAAATTTCCTTAGGATCTTCACCTCGTATACCATTCCATGGTTTGATCAGGAAGCACTTAGAATGAGACTTTTCCCTTTCTTACTAATAGAAGAGACATCTTTATGGTTAGTGGATTGCTAAGAGGCTCTATCATGATTTAGACGAGATGTGTACGAAATTCTTAAATGATTTCTTTCCTCCATCAAGGATGTTGTAGCTTGAGGATGAGATCTATAATTTCAAGCAGCTACAGTCAGAGTCCATGTACGAGGCATAGTTTAGGCTTAAGAAAAAGTTGATCATGGTGCCAAATCATCAGTTATCAGGACGATCATTTCAGAGATATTCTATAGATCCCTAACCATCAGTTCTAGAGCCACAATATAAACCATCTTTGGAGGAGATTTTATGAGATTAGAGGCAACATCAAAGATTAGAGCAGATATCACTCACTAATCAAGGGTGGCAAACTCGAGAGGCTGAGAGGGGATCTGGTACTTATATTATTGGTCCCTCTACAACTAGAGAGAAAATAATGATACAGTAGTACAAGAAATTGTTTTACTAAGGACTGATTTAGAGGAGCTATCAAAGTAATTTGCAGCTGCATCATTTGAGATAGTAAATTCAGTATCAGCACAAGGGTCAGCTTCAGAAGCATATGAGTCAGAATTAGAAGAGGAAGTTATTTTATCTGGATCATCAGATACCGAGTTTTTGAGCCTAATGGATAGGAAACTAAGGTTGGAACTATTATGATAGATACAGAGACCATACAGAAAGTGATATGGTGACTGGAGGAAGAAAGATAACTACAAAAAGAAGGTAGATAGGTACATTCCAAATGGTAGAAGAGATGCAAAATTCAGAATGAAGAAGATGTTGGCTAAGATGGTGAAGGGTCAGGAGAGTTAGTAGTCCAGCCTTAAGGAGATTAAAGCTGATATTTTAGATTTTTACCCAGAAGTTCAAGTCTAATGCAATTGCTATCAAGCAGTTAGAACACTAGTTTGGGAAGATGTCAGCAAGTCTAAACCAGAGATAGCCAGGTACCCTTCCGAGAAACATGGTGCAAAAAATCAAAAAAACAATAGTCACGTACTTGCTATTACTATGAGGAGTGGTATCACTAATATGGATCCCCCACTACCTTCTCCTGAAACTATTAATGATGAGACACTCACTGTTGAGTCTAATAAGGAAAGATGTGATGAGGTATAATTAATAAAGATAAAGGAAAGAGTCTGGTCACTGTGCAAAAAGTCAGACAGATTTTGAGACCACCCCTACCTTTTCCTTAGTAATAGAGGCAGGAGAAAGAGGAAGGTAAGTTCAAATGATTTATTAAGATGTTGATAGAATTGACCTTGGACATACCTTTTTTTGAGGTGTTAGAGCAGATGTATGATATGCCAGGTTAATAAAATAGTTGGTCACAAGGAAAACAAGAGAAACTTTTGAGGATGTTAATGGTGCACACCATTGCAGTGCAGTCACAACTAGGTTCTTAGCCCAGAAAAAGAGTGATCTCAGAGCATTCACTATACTATGCACAATTAGGTCATCTCGATTTGTCCAAGCCTTGTGTAATCTACGGGCTTGCATTAATTTGATTCCCCTAGATATATTCAAGCAATTAGTCTTGAACCCTTCAGAACTGAATTCGATGTGTCTATTGATGGTGGATCATACAGTAAAGAAGATTGTGGGAATCTCATTCAGTGTGATCATGAGGGTGGATAACTTTATCTTTCTAGCTGACTTTGTCATCTTGGACTGTGAGGTTGACACCGAGATTCCTTTTATACTGGGAAGATAGTTCATGGCAACAAGAAAGGATATGGTTGATAAAGAAAAAGGTAAGCTGAAATTTTGAGTCAACAGTGAGGGCGCGACATTCAACATCCATAAGTCAATAAAACAGCCAACCGACAAGAGGGTAGTGTCGGTGATTGATTGTATTGATGACCATGGAGGATATTCCTATGGGTATCTTGATGAATTCTGAGTAGTTAAGGTACCCACATTGCTAAATCAAGAATTGTATGAGAGGTAACCCATGAGCTTGTTCGTGAATCCTGAGTAACCAGCATAGCCACATCATTCCACGACATTAAATCAAGCATTGAGTGGGAGGAAACCCACTATTTTAGTGTTCACACTTTTGTGTTTTTGTCTTTTTGAAGGTTTTTAGCTTTTGGACCTTACCCAAAATATGAAAAAATTGCTACATTCATCGATTTCTAGGTAAGGGTACTGTTTGATTAACCCATCATAGTCACAAATCCCACACTGTAAGTTGAGTAATAAGTTAAAAATTCAAAATTTTGAGGATGCAAAATGGTAATCTACGAACTCTCGCATTTAATTTTACTTACGTAGAACTTAGGTTGCAGGACCATAAGTATCTAGAAAAATATCAAAATACTGAGTCAGGGTTATAGAAAATCAAGCCAAAATTTTTTGCCTGATACCTACGCCCAGTACCTGTAGACCACAGGTACTACCTGCGCCCAAGTCCCGACCGCATGTATAGGGTGCGGGTACGTGCCACGGGTAGGTCAACTTTTGAGCCCACTTTTTATTTAAAATTTTAGGTCTATCAGCATTTATATATGACCTAAAGTAGCCCCTCACTTATATAAAACATTCTTACCCTCATGGTAACTCATTTAAATCCTCAAAACTTTACTTTTCTCTTTGAATTAAAACTTTCTTGTTAAAATATAAAATAACCCCACCCTTAAGTAAAAGGTAAACTGACACTCTTTTGAGACACCAACTTGTCCCAACATTCTTAAAACAAGTTCTAACTTTTGTTTTGATTGAGTTCTTCATTATTCTCTTTTGGATCTTCATATAAGAGGTAACTTTCTTGGCTCATAAAGGTTATTTATTTGTTTATCTATTATTTAAACTAGTTGATATGTGTATTTCATTACAAAATATATAGAAACTATCATGCTTGTATATGGGATCAACATATCATATAGGATGCTGAGCACCATCTAGAGAAGGTTGAGATGACTAGGTAGATAGCCAGTTATTTTTAACCATTGGGTAATGCGACCTCATGGATTGAAGGGAAATAAGTGATCAACAAGGGTCTTTTGATAGTAGAGGCCAAGTTTTTGTGGTTGCTTATTAGATACAGGTTCATACCTACTACTTTAGATAACACAATAATATGGGAGGGAGCAACACTGGTTTCCTATATGATGGCCGGCTATGATGTTGATTTTGCTACTATTCTGAGGCATGAGTTGCATGACAAAGCCTTTGGTGAGTTGACTAATTTGTAATTTCCTTGCATAATCCAAAGGATATGGTGATGAGGATAGATTGACTAAGTTATCATGTATTAATGAGAGGATACCTGCGATCGCGACAACACAGATGAGGACCATGAAGAGTTTAACACCTTTAATTTTCTCTAAGAGATCGAGACAACGGGTAGCAGTAGTACCATAGGGCCAATCTAAGGGCCCAACAGTTTACACAGAGCCTAATGAGGCACATAGAGATGATATAGGTATTAGTATGGATATAGAGATAGGGGAGTAGGGAGATGATCTAGATTTGAGTACACAGGGTGAGGGGACACATGGTACTTCTTCTTCAGCCATGGCTTTAACCTTAGAGCTGATTGGTGCATTTACAGAGCTTTCTCGCCCATCCACTAAAGCTTCTATAATAGGTATGATTAATGCATCTAGTGAGTTTTGGAAGATCTTAGTTCAAGGCCAGAGACACACAACTGCTTGGCTAAAAGTTATCGAGATCGAGATAACTACCTTTTTTGGGAAAATGAGATCAGGGGTTGGGACCAGATTTGACCAGGACGAGGCTAGATAGGAGGCTACTAAGATAGATGTACTATCAGAGATACATACTAATTTTCAAACATAGATTGATGAGATAGAGAGATAAGTTATATCCCAATATACTGAGATAGGTCCACTTAATTTAGTTTAGATAAGGGAGAATTTTGGTATCATATGAGCAGAGGTGTGCTCTGTTTAAGAGAGCTGAGTAACAACTACTCCCTTGATTATACCCCTTGTGGTCTAGATATCACTTACTTGTTCACCAAGACACTTTGATTTCTTTGCAGAGGATGATGATGAGGTGCCAACAGTCAGGATAAAGAGAGGCCACTTAGATAATTTGTAGGATCCTGATATGACAGAGTAAGAGTCCATTAAAAAGGACAAGTGTGATTTTTTATAGACTTTATTCATCGACAAGTAGAGGAATATATCTATAATAGAGAGTGCATCCAATAATAGTGCACCGCCCCCACCACCACCTCTGCCAGCTGAGGTGACCCCATCTAAGGATGCGCCTAGGTCATCTAAGGATGAGCCTAACTTGGGAACCTAGTGCATCCAAGGTATATTCTTATGTCTATGTGTTTTTCTTTGATTTAGGGTATTGGGGATAGTACATAACTTTTTAGTTGGGGATGGGCATACCATGCCATCGCGGGTTTTTATTCTTGTGCTTTTTTTCTTGTTGGTTGCGGTGTGGTTGTAGAACTGACATGTCTAGGATAATTATATGTCATATTGTCTTTTTCTTTGAATCGTGTTGTGTTTGTGGGTAATTAGGAGATTTTGAGCATTTAGGGTAGTAGTCATATATTAACTGATTTTTGATACCCTAAAAAATTTTGAGTTTTTAGAACTATGGTGATTTATATATATGTGAACTATGTGGATGTTGTTATGGCATTAGGATTAGGGACATGATAAATATTTTGCTGACAATTGCATAAACTTGATAGGTAGTAGTTGGTGATATTGACTCTGTGCTATTTGTGAGTTAGATACTACCTAGTTTCCATTGTATGTCAAATTCAAAACTTGTCGGATTAGTATGCCTAGGTTAAAGGATAGTCAATTAGGAAAGGATCATAGGACATTTTAGATTTTAGACCCCTTTTAGCCTAAATGATCTTTCATGTGCGAATGATATCCTTGATCCCCGTTTTGAGCCTTGCAAGCCTATTTTTCTTGTTTTCACCAATCACCTTCATATTTGTATTGCAATTTACCTATTTTGGCCCAAGTCCTCCTTGGACATTGTGCACCTCAACAAAGGCAAAATGCCTAAGTTGGGGGTGGTTATCATAGAGATGCATAGTGTAAAATAGTTATGAAGAAGGGTAAAATAAGAAAATATTAGTAGGGATGGGTGAGAGAAAAAATTGTGAAAAATTGAAAAAGAAAGAATAAAAGACCACACTTAACTTGAATGTGCATAAAAGAATAAAAGGGAGAAATAAGGGTGGAATAAAAAGAAATTTGGCTAGTAAGTGATACCCCATAGTTAGTGTAGTTACAAGGAGGCTTAGTCACTTTATATATCCATATATACCTTACTAGCCCCCAAACCTACATTACAAGTGATAAAAGTCCCCCAGTGATCCTAACTTGATTATCTGAATGCTAAGGTAAAGAAAATAAGGGCAAGCCTATGGTATTTGACATACATTGATTGGAACTTCTTTATTGATTATGAGTGTTTCTTGATGGTATGCTGATAATTGTATAAAATAGATAGGTAGTATTTGGTGATATTGAATTTGTGCTATGTGTGTGTGAGATACTACCTAGTTTCTTTTTTATGTTGAATTCAGAACTTGTCTGGTTAGTCTGACCTAGGTTGAAGGATACTCGGTTAGGAAAGGATCATAGTTTGTTTTTTATTTTAATCCTCTTTTAGACTAAATGACCTTCCATATGTGAATGATATCCCTTGTTCCCCGCTTTGAGCCTTGTAAGCCTAATTTTCTTGTTTTCACCATTCTCCTTCCCATTTGTATTATAATTTACCTATTTTGGCCCAGTCCCTCCTTGGACATTGTGCATCTTAACACAAGCAAATGCCTAAGTTGAGGGTGTCTATCATAGCGGTTCACAGTGTAAAATGACTATGAAGAAGGGTATAATAAGAGAAAGATTAGTAGGGTTAGGTGTGAAAATAATTTGTGAAAAATTAAAAAAGAAAGAATAAAAGACCACACCCAACTCTAATATGCATAAAAGAATAAAAGGGAGAAATAAGAAGAAATATGGCTAGTAAGTGAGACCCCACAATTAGTGTAGTTCCAAGTAGGCTTAGTTAGTTTATATGTCCAAATGTACCATAGCAGCCCCCATGCCTACATTACAAGCCGAGATAAGTTCTATAGTGATTCTAATTTGACTATCTGAATGCTAAGGTATAGAAAATAAGGGCAAACCTATGGTATAAGACATGCATTGATTGGAACTTCTTTGTCGAGTATTATTGTCTCTTGATCGTCCCTGCATTGACATGTATTATTTCATATGAGTTAGTGGGACATGTTTGTTGTGAGGGCGCTTAAGTCATATTGCTAGTTATTTTCCTGTTTTTGTATTGTAATTTGTATATATGATTGGTTCTCTGTTGATAATGAAATTTCCATACCTTGATCCCATTGTACCATATTGTTATGCTTTATGTTAATACACAATTTGGTTTGAAGATTAAGATTGGAGGGGGGATGTTGAGGTTTGAACTTAATGTGATGGCTGACTGTCTTGAATAACTTAGTTTCTCCTAGTTAAGCGCCATTTTTGTTTTTTTATGTTTTTGTTGCCTCATGACATTCAAACACTCTAAGTTGAGAGTGTTGAAGTTCTATAGAAATATAACACTTTCAATGCTTAAAACAAAGAAAATATGCAAGTTTCTGAGTCTTTTTTGTTAGATATGATCCATTTTGGGTATGTTTTGCTAAAAACCATGTTTTTAGTGCTAAGTTCATGAAAAAGGTATTTTTTGCAACTTTTGAATTGATTATTGATGTTTTCTGGCGTGATCGTGATCGATGCATGTTCGAGAGTCGAATAAGAGGTGAAAACTGACTCCCGACACCTACTAAGTCAACCTATGGACTGCATGTAGACATATGGACCACAGGTACACCAAGTAGGTTCCAGAAGTCCAAAATCCCGATAGCTAAACATTGCATGATTTTTGTTCCTACTACGTGTGCCTGATACCTATGATTTTGTGCCAGATCGCTGGTACTACCTGTGCTAGTGCCAAACCATAGGTACAAAGAGTAGGTGGCCACCAACTCGATTTTCTTCTAGTTCATTCAGGCTTTGTTTTTAACATTTTCTTATGTACTATAAATACCCTATATGTACTCTTTAGTAGGAGTTACACACTTTTAACACTCAAAAATATATTTTGATTTCAAGATCCATCTTTGATCTTGGGATTTCCTTGTATTGACTTTGATTGATTCTTCAGTTATAGTTGTGGCATTTTATTAATTTTATCATTATGATTATATCTATGCTTTTTATCATGAATGTTATTGATTTCATCATAATTTTGAGCGGCTAAAACCCATAGTTAGGGTTGTGGAAACCCTGACAAATTGAAAAAGTAGGGAAAAAATGATTTTTGATCTAAACCAATACTGATGGTATACGTTGCTTTATCTTAATTATGCTTGATTTCTTAATGGATGTACACATTAGGATCCCGCTTACATATTTCTACTTTCTCCAAAAGAGGAGTAGTGACTACGAAAAGATAAAGAAAATAGTAATTTGGAGTTTAACTGCCGATCCACACTTATAGGTTCTATCTATGTAAAATGGGTAATAGTTAACTGGGATCAAAATAAGGTTTAGTAAGGAGACATTTGGAGACTCATAACATAAAGGGTGCAATCCTTATACTCGTCCAAAAGACTATAAAGGTACATAACTTATAGCTTCTTCATGCAAGGTATTTGATTGGTTCAACACCGCATGATAAGCCCGGCTATGGTACGACAGTTTTATGCAACCTACTGAGCTATCGTAGTCCTTCTTATATGCCATCATCCAGGACTCATCAGATTTGCACGGCAGCCACAACTTGTTTACATAGTAGTTAGAGGGGCCAGAGTTTACATATTGACAAAGACTATCCATAGAGTCATATACGGCCTGAACTAATCACTCCTTCATCTACAGACGAGTATGGACACAAATTGAGGATATCAAGGGATTGACATATTATGCAGGATGTTGAGCACTATCTAAAAAGGGTTGATATAGATAGATGGATAGCTAGTTAAATTTTACCACTGAGTGATGTGACCCTATGGATTAAGGGAAAAACGGTGATCTAGAAGGGACTTTTGACAGTAAAGGCTATGTTTTGGTGGTTGCTGATTAGATACAGACTGATACCCTCTGCTTTAGATGAAACATTGAAGTGGGAGGGATCATCACTATTGCCTATCTAATGGCCGACAATGATGTTTATTTTGCTTCAATTCTGAGGCATGAATTGCATTATAAATCCCTTGGTGAGCTGACTAATTTTCCATTTCCTTGCATGATCCAGAGGCTATGTGCTGAGGTCGGAGTGCCTGAGTTACTAGGTATTGATGAGAGGGTACCTGTGACCGCGACTACAGAGACAAGGACCATGAAGGGTATAACACCTTAAGGTACTTCTAGGAGATCGAGGTAGCGGGCAACGACACAACAGGGCTAGTCTGAGAGCCTAGCAGTTTTTGGAGAGCCTGATGAGGCACATAGAGATGACGTACGTATGTGTTAGTATGGAAATTAAGATTTGGGAATACAGAGATACTCCATATTCGAGTACACATGGTGAGGGGACACATGGTACTTCTTCTTCAGCCATGGCTTCGACCTTAGAGCTAGTAGGTGCATCTATAGAGCCTACTCTCCCATTTGCTACAACTTCTGCGAAATGTATGATTATTTTATCCAGTTAGATTTTGCAGAGCTTAGTGAACGGACAAAGGGCCATAACTTCTTAGTTCAATATTGTCGAGATGGGGATGACTACCCTCTTTGAGCAAATGAGATTAGGGGTTAGGACCAGATTTAAGTAGGCCAAGGCTAGATGGGAGGTTGCTTAATATCCACACAGTTAGAGCTGCATGATATTTTGAGGCATTGATCGATAAGCTGGAGACCCAAGTTACATCCTGATATACTAAGATAGGTGCACCAGATCTAGTTTAGTTGAAGGAGGATTTTTATATCCTACGAGCAGAGGTACGCTCTCTTGTAGAGTGTCGTGTAGTAACTAATATCTCAATTATGCCCCTTGTGGTCCAGATATCACCTCTGTGTGTGCAAGAAACTTTGATTTCTTTGCAAAGAATGATGAAGAGGTACCAGCACTTGGGACCAAGAGAGGTTACTTAGATAATTTGTAGGATCCTGATATGATAGTTTAAGAGGACGTTAAAATGGCCAAGCATGATTCATTTGAGACTGCATTCGTCCATAGGTAAATGGGTATATCTATAGTAGAGGGTGCATCCACTTGTAGTACACCACCATCACCATCGCCTCCGCTAGCTGAGATTCCCCTATTTGGGGATGCTCCTGACTCAAGCGCCTAGTGAATCTTAGGTATGTTCTCAGTTTCCTATGTTTTCTTTGTTTTAGTGCATTATGGATAAAGCACAGTTTTTTAGTTGGGCATCGGCATACCATGCCGTCGTAGGTTTTATTGCAGTACTTCTTTTTTTGTCGGCCATGGTATGGTTGTTGAATCAACATATCTAGGATAATTATGTGTCATATTGTGTTTTTCTTCGTATTATGTTGTGTTTATGTGTAATTAGGAGATTTTAAGAATTTAGGGCATTAGTCAGTTTGTGTGGTTTTTGATAATCCTTAAAAAATTTGTGTTTTTAGAACTGTGTTGATGTATATATGTGTGAACTATGTGGATCATGTTATGACATTAGGATTAAGGACATCATAACCATTTGCTGACAATTGCATAAGCTGGATAGGTAGTATTTGGTGCTATTGAATCTGTGCTATGTGTGTGTGATAAATAACCTAGTTCCCTTTGTATGTTGAATTCAGAACTTGCCTGGTTAGTCTTACCTAGGTTGAAGGATAGTAGGTTAGGAAAGGATCATAGTTTGTTTTTTATTTTAGTCCCTTTTTAGCCTAAATGACCTTCCATGTGCGAATGATATACCTTGATCCCTACTCTAAGCCTTGTAATACTAATTTTCTTATTTTCACCATTCACCTTCCTATTTTTGTTATAATTTACCTATTTTGGCCCACGCCCTCCTTGGACATTGTGCACCCCAACACAAACAAATGCTTAAGTTAACGGTGGCTATCATAGGGGCTTATAGTGTAAAATGAGTATGAAGAAGTGTATAATAAGATAAAAGTTATTAGGGTTGGGTGTGAAAATAATTTGTGAAAATTTTAAAAAGAAAGAATAAAAGACAACACCCAACTTGAATGTGCATAAAATAATAAAAGGGAGAAATAAGAAGAAATATGGCTAGTAAGTGACACCCCATAATTAGTGTGGCGCCAAGTAGGGTCAGTCAGTTTATATGTCCATATGTACCATACCATCCCCCAAGCCTACATTACAAGCCAAGAAAAGTCCTATAGTGATCCTAATTTGACTATCTGAATGCTAAGGTATAGAATATAAGGGCAGGCCTATGGTATTTGACATGCATTGATTGGAACTTCTTTGTTAAGTATGAGTGTCTCTTGACCATTCCATCATTGACATGTATTATTTCATATGAGTGAGCAGGACATCTTTGTTGTGAGGGCACTTAAGTCATATTGCCATCTATTTTCTTGTTTGGGTAGTGTAATTTGTATATATGAGTGGTTATATGTTTCTAATGCTATTGCCATAACTTGATCCCATTGTGTCACATTGTTGTTCTTAATGTTCATGCACAATTAGTTATGAAGATTGAGATAGGAGGGGATGTTGTGTTTTGAACTTAATGTGATGGCTGACTGTTTTGAATAGTTTAGTTTCTCCTAGTTAAGTGTCAATTCTTTTGTTGTGTTTTTGTTGCCTGA
Organism: Capsicum pubescens; assembly: GCA_030864215.1. Taxonomy (NCBI): domain Eukaryota; kingdom Viridiplantae; phylum Streptophyta; class Magnoliopsida; order Solanales; family Solanaceae; genus Capsicum; species Capsicum pubescens. The sequence goes on along the minus strand of CM061543.1, from coordinate 149,678,843 downwards.
GTAAATGAAAACATTCTGAGTTGAGGGTGTTGATGTGCAACAAAAATATAGTACTTTTGATGCTTATAATAAGGAAAATATGTAAGTTTGTGAGGCCTTTTTGTTAGATATGATCCATTTTGGGTATGTTTTGCTGGAAACCACGTTTGGGATGCTAAGTTCGTGAAAAGGGTGAAAAAGGTGTTTTCCACTTTTAGAGAAATTATGGATATTTGGGATATTCCGACTTAATCGTGATTGATGCATATTCTAGAGTTGAAGAAGAGGTTAAAAATTGACTCCCGACACCTACTAAGTCAACCTACGTACTACATGTAGACCTATGGACTCTTGGTACACAAGTATGTGCCAGAAGTCCAAAATACTTAGAGGTGAACATTGTAGGATTTTTGTTCCTGCTACCTGCGTCCAATGCTAGATCGTAGGTACTACCAATGCCTGTTCCAGACTGCAGGTACAGGTAACGGGTGGCCATCGACCTAGTTTTCTCCTAGTTCGTTTGGGCTTTAGTTTTTGGGTTTATTAATGTACTATAAATACCCCTTATGTACTTTTTAGTAGGAGTCACACACTTTTAATACTCAGAAACATATTTTTATTTCAAGATCCATCTTTGATCCTGGGATTTCCTTGTACTAACTTTGATTTTTTCTTCAGTTATAACTGTGGGTTTTTATTCATCTTATCATTGTGATTTCATCTATGCTTTCTTTAATGAATGTTATTGATTTCTTCACAATCATGAGTGGCTAAAACCCATAACTAAAGTTGTGGAAACCCTAGTGAATTAACAAAGTAGGGGAAGTGCGATTGTTGATCTGAACTAATACCGATGGCATGCATTGCTTTATCTTCGTTATGATTGATTTATTAATGGGTACACCCATTAGGATCCCGCCTAGGTATTACTACTTACTCCAAAAGAGGAGTATTGGCTGGGAATATATAAAGACAATAGTAATTTGGAGTTTAACTGTCGCTCCACACTTATAGGTTCTATCTACGTAAGATGGTTAGGTTGCATCTAATAACTTGAGATTCAAAAGGTAATATTTAACTGGTATCAAGATAAGGATTAGTAAGGCAACATCCTGAGACTCAAAAGGTAAAGGGTGAAATCCTTCTACTCATCCAAAAGACTGTAGAAGATACATAACTTATCGATTCTGCATGCAAGGTATTGAATTATTTCAACAACGCACGATAAGCCTACGGAGTAGAGATGCCAGTGGGATCACAATCCTAGTGTTCACTTATGACTGATTTCAGCCAAATTAATATAGTTCTTTGTTCTCGACTACTACTAACAAACCCCCCTATTTACTTTTTCTATTTTGCCCATTGACTACAACTACTAAGATCTAAGCCACATGTTCTTTTGGGATTCTACCCTAACCTTACTTGTGTTACTATATCTTGACAACGATTGTATCATCATCTAAAATGAGGTGTTTCTTGTATTTCATCACCTAGCATTCTTCTCAACCATCAAATGAGCAGTGGTATCCTTCATAGTCTTTTGATGCCCAAGATTATACCTTGGCTGATTTACGACTCTTGTATCATCAAATCCCTCCTTATAAAATTCTTGATCATGAAATCACTTATTCACCATCCTTCTATTAACAATTAGAGTTCTCTCAAGTATTGTATCAAGTGGAATCAGGGTATTTCCTTGACTCCAAGTGTTGGGCATACACCGGTGAGCATCCTAGAAAAAACAAAAAAGAAAAATTAGGAAGCAGAAATCAACAATCCAACAAACACAATCAATCAAATTCGTAACTTTATTCCTCAAAAAATAGTTCCAACATTTGATGTCGCCAAAATTACACCTCTAAATAATGTATAGCATGATCGTTGATCAAATATAAAACCCAACTAGGCTGGGGTCGATCCCACACTCAATAGGTCAAAGTCTCTATCAAGTTGTTTGTCTAAAAATCAATAACAATCTCCAGTAAAACAAAAGGTGTTTTGTAAAATAAATTCTAATAGAAACAATTGTTAATTTGTGGGATTTGTAATTAGTATGTGAGAGGAATTATGACTATGTTCCTGATAATATCATAACTCTAGAGGTCCTTCATTCTTGGAATTAAAACCCAAAAAATTGATGTTTGTAATTCCAAGGACAAGAATATGCCTTGAAACCTGAGAATAATGTAATAAAGGATAAACTAGTGCAAAATACCTAATAGGAGTAGTTATAGACAAAATAAAAATCTATCCAAAACACTCAAGGATTTTTTGAGTGGGTACATTAGACGATGAAGGTACATTGGATGATGAAGGTACGATTGTGGTGACATACCACGATAATTCTTTGTACTTGTAGGTTATCTCTTGACTTTCACATTATTAAAATCATGGTTAGTATGACCCTCAGTACGAGCTTGTAGCTTCTTGGTATGACTATACTTCCTTTTTATTGATGTCACTCAAGATTACACCTCCAAGAAGTAAAACGTGGTTGCTGTCAACTATATAACCCAACAAAGGTTGGGGTCAAACTCATAGGAATGGGCTAAATCATCATCACAAACTTGCTGAAGTAGCCAGAAGTGCAGAAAATTAAATAGAGGGATTTTGTGAGAACAATAATAGTAGTAACAAATCTTGATAGCTTGAATTTGAAAACAATATGATATGAATACTAGGACTGTTTTCTCCCTGACTTCTTAATTCCTTAGACTTATCATGCTACGTCAAACTATCTCAATGCCTTGTATGCAGAATCTGAGTGTCAGAGTGTCACCTTTACTAATTCTTGTCCTAGATCCTAGATTAACTATTACCTTTTGAGTATCAAGTTAATTACATGGAGGTTGATTACTTCAAATTACTATTGTGATCCTTTTTTCCTAATCTCTACCTCTCTTTTGAATTAAGTATTGAATACAGGTAGGTTCTCAATGTCTACAATCATTAAGAAAGCAATCGCACATAAGATCACAATACATGCAAGAATATTGATAAAGAATGGTTTGGCACTTTCACCACTTCATTATTCCATTAGGGTTTCCACAATCCTAGTTAGCTGGTTTTTCCGCTCATGTTTGCAAGAACATCCATTGAATTCATAAAATAAAGCATATGAATAATCTTACAATAATTGAAGAATGAAAGCCAGAATCTCAAATTAATATCCAACCATAAAAACCAAGAACAAAGTATTCCAAAATCAAATGTCGAATTTCATAATCAATATATTTTTGTGAATGTAAAGAGTGCTTAAACTAGCACAAAAATATTATAGGTGTATTTATAGAAAACATCAAAACCCTAAAATCCTAACCAAAATAAAAAGAAAAACTGGGTCGGCAATTACTTATGGACTGTAGGAACTACCCACGTACCCTAGGTGATCATAAGTTTCAGAAGAAATCTCCAGGCTGTAGCTCTTCCACCTACGGTGGCAATTACGAGGGGACTAAGTGGTACTTAAAACCCATATGTATCTTTCGTAACACTCTGACAAGACTAGGCATCTTTAGAACATCCGAACTTTATTCTTTGACACTTACTGTGGCATATAAAGAGGACGTAAGTCCCACTAATGATCCGTTAGTGGGGTCCTTTTCTACCCTTTAACTTTTTTTCTTTATTTCAGCTCTAGAACATAGATTCCTTCAAAACAAACACCAAAACACATCATATCTAACAAAGGGACCTAAGTACTTGCATATTTTTTTGATTTAAGCATCGAAAGTTCCAAGAAACCATGACACATAAACATGCTCAACTTAGAACATTTCCATGTCCTCAGTAAACATACACATAATAAACAAAAAATGACGCTTAACTAAGAGAAGCCTAAGGCACCTATGACGGTTTACTCAATTTTAGCTCATCAACTTTTAGCCTCTCCTATTTCCAACTTTTCAAAATCAACTGTGTGGATCTATGTATCACAACAATATGACATAAGGAAAAAAAGCTATGCCATTACATTAGCAATAAACAACCAAGAAAATATGCAAGTTGCATAATCGAATAGATAAGTAGCTAATAACATAATCTATGTACCCTCAAAACAAAAAAATCTTACTCTTAAAGCCTGATCATGCATATTGATGCAGGGATGAAATCAAGACATCCATACTAATAAAAGAATTTTCAATCAATATAAATAGAATACCATAGGATTGCTTTTATTATCCAGACCTTAGTTTTTTGGACAATTGGACTAGGATTACTCTAGGGCTTTATTCATCTTATAATGTAGGCATGGGGGATGGTATTGTACATTTTGGGAATATAGTGACTAACCCTCCCTAACATTATAACACAACCCAAACCAGGGCCTTATCGTAATAGGTATCCCAAGACTAACAAGGATCAGGGACCATCCCTATTCCCAACCTAACCGCCAAAGCATACCCTGAGTCGGATGAATTCTAAATATATAACAAGGTAGTGTGTTAGTACCAATCCAAAATATGGGATAGGTCCATAATCGTGACCAACCCAAGAAAGTCCAACCATCTAATCCCCAAACAATAACCATGCCAAAACTAAAACAATAACCAAGTATGAGACCAAAACATAAAAGGATGAAACAATCATAAATACAGTCCAACAGTTTCATCCCCAATACCAATGTCAATACTACGGCTGACATCAATACCGACACCACCCATACCAACCTATAGTAGTTCCATAAAGCCTCTAACCAAAACTAAAACAATATCCGTTTTTGACATGCTCCTAACCATAGACAAAACCAATGTTTATAAAATGACCAAAGTATGTGAAAACATCCATGTCATGAACTATAAACTTTCATAATATGAAAGATCAAAACCTAAATGTAACAGAGATGATCCTGAATCTGAGCACTAAGCAAGAGGAGTAGAATGGTCGGTTCCTGCATCATGTGGAGATATAGCTGCCCAAAGATGGGTTAACAGGTGAACACTAGCAAGTACTAAGGATAAGAACAAAATAATGCTAACCCTTAAAACGAAGTAAACCAACCATGTGCATTCATAACCATACATACATATATCTAACCATGTTGTATAAGAGAATTGGGTTTAGCATGCCCTTAAACCCATTAAAGTGGGTATGAATAGATTAACCATCCTAGAACTACCCACGGGCTATGTAGGTCCCGTGTAACTCCTTGAATGGGCCTCAATGCGTGTAGCCGAAAGAACTAGAGATACTATAGGAGTAAGGGATTCCCGAGTACCCTTCACTCTCTATGCTACACATTACAAGTGTACATAGGGGATTCTAGTGTACCCTACAAGTATCATATATAGTCTCCATGACCAATCCTTATGTCATCAAACATGATTTTCCAGTGTCCGTCCATTGGACTTACACCTTCAAAGTTAGCTATCACACCATACCATTTTGTATAATTAAAACCATTACCATACAACCAAACCACCATTCCCTTTATTATTAACCAAGGCTATAAGTAGTGGTATCATAATACTGACTATAGCTTGAGGGAAATGTCCTTAGCCAACCTTTTAAGGGACTCCCATGTACTCGAAGATTCCATTATTATTCAGTTTACTTGGGGATATCCCATGTACCCCACAAGTGATGATTATTAAGTTTGTTTGGGAGATTCCCTTGTACCCCACAAGTCTTCCAATTAGACCAACCACAACTACTAAGACCTTACCATTTAACCATTCCAAAATATTTATAACATTTAGGGTTTCATTACCAAGTTATACCATGCAAAAGTTCCATCAAATGTCCAATAATGTAATAAAATCATTCTCGTAGTCATTTTATCAAACATATTGAGGGAATAGTGTTTCCAAAATAAAAAACCAAGTACCACTTAACTATTCCCATGAAACCAAATGTCCAAACCACCATTAAAACATGTAACTCACTAATTAAAACATGGGAAAACTATAATCAAGTATTTATGACCAAAACCCTCAACATATATTTTAAAAGCCAAAACCATACAATAATTATGCCATGAAAATAATTTGTAAAACATGACTTTAGTTGGAACAAAAAATGAGGGGGGAGTACATTACTTAGATTGAGAAGAAGATAAGAAGAAATCACCGCTCTGAGCCTTAGTTGACCACCTTGAAGGAAACCCTTTTTTTTTCTTAACCCAAGAGCCTTGAGAGATTTTAAGAGAGTTTGGAGTGTTTTATTGATTTAAAATAGGTTAATGAAGCCCTAAAAAGGTGTTTTAAGTCATGGGACCTTAAGAGGTTAAGAGGGGATATGTACTGATTACCCCGAACTTAAACTGTATAAAATTCCCATAGGAGGGTACGGCTAGACCATACCAGCCGTAGTGGTACCCACCAATCATAACCTAGACCTCCTCTTGGACCCCAACACTATCCAACATACAACTACTAAGACCTAATCATATCCAAGAGTACAACCAATACCCTTAACCCGTACCCATAGTAGAATTAAGAGGGCTTGACACTTTCCAACATACGATTTGGACTATACGACTCGTACCTTATCTCATGACTCATGGTGAGCCACTCATACTCAAAATCAAGTTAAGTTACTCAGTTTTAGATTAAGTAAAGAAAAACCCAACCCTATGACCCATCACTAATCATATGACTCGTACCCACCCAAGTTGTACCCATTCCAGAAACTCAACCTTCCAACACCACCCAACACTTGACAATATACGACTGGGTCACCTGAACTGTACCCTCATATTACGACTAGTATGGTGTGTCATATGATGTCCAGAAATTCCAAAATCCAAGAAATTTATAAGGACCAAAACCCAGGGTGTTTCACATAACAGTTAACTTAAGGCTCTACTTCTTAACCAAATTTTCTTTTATTTCTCCTTTTTTTACTTTTATTGCTTATTTAGGTTGGGTGAGGTTCCTTTATTCTCTTTATTTCTTTTTATTTTATTTTTTACTTTTCTTTTTTTTTCTTTTTTCTATTCTATTCTTTTACCACACCTAACCTTTCTTTCTTTTCTCTTATTCAAACCCTTCTTCAAACCAAATTTTAATTATGCACTCCAATAATAGCCACCCTTTACTTAGAGGGATATGCTTGAGTTAAGGAGCATAAGGTCCAAGGAGGGACTATGGCTAAAATAGGTTCATCGTAATAAAGTTGGGAAGGTAACAAGGTGAAAATAAGAAAAATAGGTTAACGTAGTCTCAAATCAGGGATCAAGCGATACTTATTCATAATTGGAGGTTATTTAGTCTAAGAGTGGACTAAATAAAAAATGGCCTATGATCATATCCTAACCAACTACTCTACAACCTAGGCTAGACTAACTGGGCAAGTTCTAGATTAAATACAAAATAGAAACTGGGTAAGTATCTCACACATACATGGTACATGGTTATATTACAAATTACTACTTATCTAGTTCATGCAAATTCTATGCTATGATTATTTTGTCCCTAATACAAATGCCATAACAATATTCACAATAGCCACACATATATTTATATCACATAATTTAAAAAAAATTAAGGGTTTAAATTTTTAAAAACACTTTAAAACAAACAACCACAAAACATATCAACTGCTCTTAGTTTCCTAATTTCTCTAAATTAAACACAAAAAACACAATAAATGTACAAGAAAACACATTACAACATAAACATGCCAGTTCTACTAGAATAACACACCTGGCATCAAAAGAAAAATAGCAAGAAAAACCCTCGGTTGTGGTATATATCTACCTTCAACTACAAATAATGCATTGTCCCTAGTTCATAACTAAAAAGTAAAAATAATGGATAAAGACATACTTGGGACACTCTAGGCATCCAAATCAGTCTCTCCCTTATCTAGGGTATCTCGTGGCTCAACCGGAGAAGGTGGTGATGGGGAGTGACTAAATGACACGCCCATTGCTAACTCATCTCTCCTTCACTTATAATATAATAGGATACCCTAGAATCATTGGTTTCTCTTTTCAGGGCCCGCAGTTAGTCCATGGTAAAATCTTGTAGCTGCTTTGCACAACCTCTTTTGGTCCCAACAATTATGACCACATCATTATCCATAAATTAGTCAAATATCATAGGTGGGGGTGGAGGTAGAGGTAATGGATGTGCGGAGGATAAATGACCAGAGGAACGACAAGAACATAGCTCTCTGCTAGTTATCATACCTCAACATACAATATAGCCATCACCTTGCAGATGCCTAATAAATTAGGAGTATGGACCTTACGAAATCATGTAGTCATTCAAACCTCAAAGATATTAATTTAAGCATATATCTCCCTAGTATAATCTGCCATATCCACCCTTAGACTTACCTCAAACTGTGCCTCAGTAGCCTCTAGTATAGTCCATACCCAAGGTTGAATTTGGGCAAATAATATACATAGGTGAATCTTCATATGGGTTAGGTGGGTAGTCACCTTATCCTATCACTTAATCATGCATTGACGAAACTAACAAGGAACACCAAAAATCTAGTAACTATAGGGTGAGGGGTAAAGTAGATGTCCTAACTATCTTTGAAGTAGTAGCTAGGGTTGGTTGCAGATGTGCTCATGGACCCCTCACCAGTAGTAGTCATGGGATCAATTCTCTGCTCATCCATATCAACAACTATACTAACATCCATTCTCTCCACCAGTTTAATTGGAATAGAAGTCCCCTCAAAATAGGACAGAATAATAGTAGGAGGTGGATGTGCTCTTTGTGCAAGGGTTAGGATAGCCACATCCTTAATCAAGATGATGTATTTTATGTGTTACACTTCAGTCCTATTTTATACCTTAGGAATAGGCAGTACTCTTGCCCTATCATACAACTGCTGAATCAAATATGGAAAAAAGAGGGTGGTGGTCTCACTGAATGCTCTAATGTAGATCTTTAGCTGAAATAATCTCGCAAAATCTATGTCATAGCCATCAATCAGGATGGCAATTATGATGGCTCAATCACATGTAAGTATGTTATATACAAAAGCCAAACTTACTTATGATGTATCATGATTCACCAAAACTTTCTCACAAAATACAACGATGCCTTCTTTATCTCACCCTTGCCCTCAACCCGTGGGGCCTCAATATTCAACCCAGCAATCATGGTGGCCATCCATTAAGAATAATCAAGTATCTATCATTTATACTCTATATCTTATAGACTGTGCCTACACGTGCTAGTCACTTTTTGTAATTAAACTCGACTATCGACTCTGGTCCCTCGTACTTTGGCCAAAATAACACTCGGCGTATGGCTACCTTAGAAATATCTAATCATACCCCTAACTAAAGTATAGGTCAGCTGGGTCCGATTATCTTCTCTACCCTAAGAAAGAGGGTAATCAAGTTGATCATTGAAACATATAAGGCATAGAATTCCCTAACTAGAGCCAGGCTGTATGAACCTTAGGGTTGAGTCACCCACCCAATCGATATATATCAAATGAGGTTTACAAGTCTAGTGCTCTTGCTAGCCTCATCAAATTAATCCTATCTTATATTGCTATATTATGCCTTAGATGACCCTACTTTGTAATTAATCTACATCTCTTAAAAATATGATGCATCCCATCCATACACTATCTCAGGGGAATCTCAGCAATAGGCATAATCAAGACATGTGTAAAGTCAGAATCTAGGGTAGTAGGTGGTAGAACTATAGGCTGAGTGCCCCATGCAACTCGTTAAGTATCATGTGTCGACGATGATGATATATTTTATGGGACTTAAGCTACACCCTCGTCAGACTGGGGTGCAGCGGGGCCTGACGCTAACTCACTCTCAAAAAACCATAGGTAACCTTTGACTCTTTCTCAAACTGGAAGATGACTGTATCTTCATAATCTCCTGAATAAGAAATTGATATCGACTCAACCTCCTCTTTAAACCTTGATCTTGACTCTACCTCCTTCTCTGAACCATCATCAAAGTATCCTATACCATCTCAGACTTAGGAGAATATGGTGGTGATTAGTTCAGGTTCTTCATTTGGATCCTGATCTAAATGAAGGTCACTAGTGTAGGCTCTAGCCCTGCCTGTGGTATTGGTGGGTCTTGTCAAGCATATACTGGATGTAATAGTGTGGGCTGAGTGCCCAACTCCAGAAAGACTCTTGTAGTTGTAGCTTGTCTTTATGGTATATCCCTAATCTATTTAGGGAACAATGGTTTATTCGGGCTTACGGTGACTCGTCCACCGAGATACTTAGCTCACGTGAATCATCCTAAAGCCTATATTTAACTCTCTTCTTTTGTATATATTTTAATGGTATAATATTTGAAAAAGTAGTTGTTAGTGCTTGAAATACACGAACAAAACAAAAACTTTTTAAAAATTTGATAACCTAGGGCAAGGGCTACCTATGACCCTACTTATGGGTTGCAGGTAATACTTACGAGGGTCGTAGGTGCCCTTGTAATTACCAAATCAAGCCATGAATTCTTAAGGAATTAGGTATGAAACTTACAAGGCTACTTACACCATCATAGGTACTACTTACGAGGACCGTAAGTGAATTTGTAAGTGACCTTTAGAGAGTTAGTCAATTTTTCTCAAAATTTCTATCCCACGCAGTGTTATTTCAATTTTTAGCCCAATTTTGTACTCAAAAATATGCATCAATTTAAGTTCAATAGTTATTGCACAAGTATTTTTGGGCTTTACCTTTACTATTTAAATTCTACTTCCATATATTAAGTGATCACAAGTTTTCCTAACACAAAACATATCACAAATTATTTTTCATCCAGTTTAGGTTCTACATAGGTGAAGAATTAAGAGATTTTAACAATTACATGGCTATATCTAGCACTATCTCAAGTTCAATAGTCATGCACATGTTTTTACCAAATTAGGGCTAATAATTATTACTTGGATTTGACAAATCTTGAAGTAGAAGATGAACAAAGTGAAAAAAACCCTAGTTCTTGATGAATATGCATGAAAGTGATGTGGGAATGAGAGGATTTTGACTTATATAGTCTAAGAGGAAAGGTGGGGATTTTTAATTTTGGTAGGATTTTGAATTTGAAGAGCTGTGGGAGTAATGGGTTAGTTATTAGGTTTAAAAGGCAGTGGTAGGGTCGGATCGGGGAGGGTCAGTTGGGACCGACCTAGATTTTCAAAATTTTGATCCCTAGATTTTGGTCAACTTACAGGGCCACTTCCGGCCTGTAAGTGTTACTTATGACAATTGTAAGTTCCTCCATAATTAGAACCTACTAGTATTTCCACTCTGATTTCTACGACCTCACTTATGGGGACATAGGTTGTACTTACATCCCCCATAAGTGGGTTCTAAGTACTACTTCAGAGGCCCAAAAAATCCTTTGAGATTTTTTTGACACCTAAGACACCACTTACCTATTGTTAGTAGGACTTATGGCCCAGTAAGTGAGTCCGTAAGTCCACTTACCTGGACTTGTCTGAATGTTCTAATTTTTACCATACTCCAAGTGTTTTTTCATGCTTTAACTTGAAAAATAGAAAACAAAGGGAACACTCCAATTAGCACTTTATTTAATGCCACATCACAACATGGCTATGTTGGATACTAAGGATTTACGAACAAGCCTATGGATTTCCTCCCATGAAGCACCTAATTTAAAGTTGAGGCATGACTTGGTTGCCTTGGCTACTCAAACTTTTTAAAGAATTACACCAACACAAATCTTTACTTCCTCAATATTTTGCATACAGTGCTTAACACGTTGCTTGTTCACCTTGAATAAGGCTTTTTGTCCCACTTCAATTAATTGAACCATGTGGGAATACACTAACCACAGTGAATAGTCATACCACCTAGACAACAACTAGCCAGGAAACAAATAAAGTCACAAATTATACAACAAGACCATATCACCAGGATGGAATACCCTTTTCTTAATCTTTTTTCATGATATAATTTCATCTTCTCATTGAACAAAGATGAACTCTCATTAGCACAGAGTCGAAATTTATCAAACTCATTCACCTTACTCATTCTTAGGTTTGCAGCATTGCTGTACTCAAAATTTAGCTTTTTCAACGCTCATAGTGCCTTGTACTGAAGTTTAACTGACTGGTGGCATGCCTTTCCATACAAAAGAAGATTTATATGGGGTTTTTAAAAGATATCCTCTAAGCCCAAAGGGCATCGTCTAATTTTCTTAACTTATCGCTCTGGTTGGTATTCACAGTCTTTATCACTATGGACTTGATCTCATAATTAGAGACCTCAACTTTCCCACTTGTTTGCGGATGGTAAGTTGTTCCCACATTAAGTTTCATACCATACTTCTAAAGCAGGGCCTTAAATAGAAGATTACAAAAATGACACCCACTATCACTAGTGATAACACGTGGAGTACTAAACCTCGAGAATATGTTCTTATTCAAAAATGTAGTGACACAACTACCCTAATTATTAGGAAGTGCAACCGCTTTCACCCACATAGAACACAGTAAAAAAAGCACCAATAAATAGTTCATACCATATGAACTCAAAAAATGACTAATAAAATAAATCCGCCACATATCAAATAACTCAAGCTGAAGAATAGGTGTCATGGAGGGCTCATGCTTCCACGAGATATTTCATTGGCACTGGGATTATCATAGGTACGAGCATAGTCAGGTGCATCTTTATTAATGGTTGGACAATAGTAGCCACACTGCAAAATCTTATGGCCATACGAGTACCACTATGGTGACCCCCAACTGGGGATGAGTGATAGGCCTCCAGAATATGTATGATCTTAACTTTGGAAATACACCTCCGAATCATGCCATCGATACATACCTAAAATAAGAATGACTCATTCCAAAAGAAATTATATACCTCATGCATACATTTCTTTCTCTGCCAAAATAATAAGTCTTCCGATATAAGGTTACTTGCCAAAGAGTTGGTATAATCATCAAACCAGGGGATTAAGTCTTGTAATGCTATCAAGACCTTCTCATCTAGAAAAGTATACTAAATATCAAGCTCATCCCCTAATTTGAGCATCGCCTCTTCTTCTAGGTGGGATAGAAGGTCTGCAACCTGATTCTCTATACCTTTTCTATCCTTGACCTCAAAGTAAAATTCCTACAATAATAGTACCTGCCAAATCAACCTAGGTTTTGCATTATTCTTCACCATAAGGTACATCAATGTTGTGTGGTAAATATTCCTAATGACTTTGGGCTCAATAAAATTGGACTACAATTTTTCAAAAGAAAACTCAATTGTAGGTAAATCCTGCTTAGTCACAACATAATTTTTTTTGTACGGGGTTGAGTGCTTTGCTGTCATAGATTATGGATAAATAAGTTTCTTGTGATTTTAGTATAGGACATCTTCTAGGGAAATACTACTACCATCACACATCACTTCAAATGGAAGAGACTAATCATGCTCACCTATACAGTAGTTTTGATATAGGATGATCATTGCCAATAAAGCACAACTCACATTGAGGTGAAATCCTCGAGGCATAAGTCTAGTCTTCAAACCCTATCGGTGTAGATAGCGTCTAAGTGTATGATCATAGTGTAAACAAAATGAAATGCATGAACTAAAATAGTGGGATTGGTTTGTAAAGTTGTTTTATCAAAATCAAATCAAACTGTCAACTTAAAGTAGCGATTATTGAGATATAAATATGAGATAAGTCTTGGAATTATGTCTTCCAAGGGGAAAATAATGCATGGGTTAATGATAATTGTGTGCAAATTCTAGTCATCAAATACATGGGTTGGCTAGGTTAGGTATTCTTAAGGATAATCTTTCAACCAAACCTTAAAATTATCACCCATTGATCCTTTCGGATACGTCAAGGATGTGGCAAGAAAAATCACCTAATATCTCAATTGGGCATCCCTATTTATAAGAAGATGCCCAAAATCTAGATTATTCTCAACTAACCCTAATTTCTAAGATGATGAAAAGAGGTTAACCTCAATATAAATATTGTTCACTAATGCCTTGTCACCCATATCCATCTTTCAAGGATGATATAGGATCCAAATGCACACTCACATCTCTATTTCAAGGATGCTGTGAGAGTTCAAAAATTTGGGGTTTTCACCCACAATTCCATTTTGTGAATTTGGGTTTTAACCCACAAATTCCTACTAAATCAAGAAAGCATTAGTTAAACCCACAATCAATTACCAAGAATCTACACTAATAAATCACAACCCACATATATTTGCACCCTAGTTAAACTTATAACTACTCATGAAGTTAGGGAGAATAAATATAAAAAAAGTATCATTTAATTCATCCATGGAATTAAAAGTAAGAGGATTCTTCAATTTAACTTCAATTTCATTAATATCAAATTGGAAATTTAAACACAATAGTTTCCTAAATTAGTATGGTTTTCAAAGTCATCAAATTAAATTGTCAAAGTGATGAATTCCAAATAAGAAATGTTTTTTTTGCCTTATAAGGGATTTGGGTCAGATACATAAAAATACACAATAACCCCTATGCATAAACCCGCAATGTCACGATTGCTGTAGCTTCTCTGCGCTAATGGCCACCGTGACCGCCATAAGATCATCGCGATCGCTGGAAGTTGACCAAACTTTACTTATCTTTTGTCGTTGATCCCTTGTAAGATCAATTCCATTCCTTTCCTTCTCATCACTTGTATACCTGCAAAATATGGAAATTAGTGCATTCAACTAAGAAAGTTGTCTCATTTATACCTTTAAATCATAGTAGTATGCACGAATTTGGATGTAAACTAGCGGTAAATTTACCACTCATCAACACCCCCAACTTAAACCTTTGCTTGTCATCAAGAAACACTACTTATTACTCAATGAGATAATGTAAATGTAAGCCAATTTATACAACCAAATAATCACAATGACTTCAAACTCGCTTAATACCACAAGTAGCTCTCAAACATGGGCTAAGCTATTCTCACGACTCCCCTCGACATGAAATACAATCTCAAAGATGAAAAAGACTTTAAAAACCATAATTCAACAATTACTAACTCTATAAAAGTGACTCCCTATAAATAAAATCTCCACTATATTCTGTTGCCTTATTTTCCAGAAGATGATAATTTTACCCACCTTAAATAGACTACATACCTCCACACGAGAATAAAATCCCACACACCAAATTATCTACTATGTAATAAAGGATTTAAGTGAAAACAACACTTTCACAAAGACTATTTCAATGCTAACAAGTACAATACCATATGCTTGCACTTATATTCAATTGCCACTACAATGACTATACTTGGTTAGAGATCTCGAAGGACTTTTTCAAGCTTGTAATGTAGGTTTGGGAAAGGGTATGATACCATTTGGGTACAAAGTGACTACACCTCCTTGAACATCTACATCACCATATTTAACCCAACTATTTACCATGGACCACTTCATTTGTTTCCAAAATTCACACATGCCTAATTTTGTTGCCTTGATTTACCATTCCCTTGAAAGCAGTTTTCTTTTGACATTTCTTTTTCACCCCATGCTATTCTGTCTTTTGATGTTTTTCTTAAAACTTTTTTTTGCAATTTCTCTCAATTCTTAGCATCATAGGCTTCCAGTAATCAAGTCCCACGACCATCTCTTCCAAACTTTCTACCCCCAACTTAGGCATTTGGCCTCAATCTTCATTTTACAAGTTCAAGGAGGGCAGGGTTCAAAATAAGGGAAAACTTTGAATGCTTCAAGGCTTGTACTGTGGTTGCCAAATAAAGGTTTGAAGGCTCAAAATAGGTAACTAAGGATACTATTCTATGTATGGGTAGGATAATTAGGCTAAAATAGGCTTATAATATTCACCAAGGAGGCCTGATTATACCTTGGAACAAGGAAAAACTAGCATTGCATTTGTTTGGGCATTTAATCGAGAACTTGGTGTGCACGCACTATTTCTAACAAATTTGAACAAAATTTAGGTACTCAAGATTTCCCCATTAGTGTACACACCAACTACAATAGCCAACCACACCAATATACTCATTTAAACAAGGATTTATCAATTTAAATACAATTTTAGGCCATTCCTAAAGCATCAGTTCTACGTCTTTCAAATACACATAAAAGAGGGATTTCAAACTACATACCGAATTGAGGATGCATATGGGATGCAATAAAAAATTAGATGCTCAAAACACGATAAAAGGGGGTGCAATTTGAGATAAAATTGAAAAAGGATTGTGGGGGAAATGGGGCAGTCAACTATTTTTTCAACCAATCATGACCACAATTACGGTCCATGTTCCACGATCGCAGTAACTGGGGCCATTTTTTGGTCCTCTATTTTCCCCTGCTCAGTCTACTACACAATAAATGTAATATTTTCCCTTATTCAGCAACATTTAATACACCTTATCGTACCACAATTTCATGGATCAATCACCAAAAGAATAAAACCTACTCTATTAACCATAAATAAAGGATACAAGCAACTTTTATGGTATTGGTGGGTAGCCTCCCACCTAGAGCTTAATTTATTATTAAGGCACAACATTCTTCATCTTTTTAATTTGGATCCCCAAGGGACCATCATTCACCTCAGTGTCTACTAAATCAATGAAGGACACCACTTGTATCTCCATCGATTGTTTCTTAGTCTTGAATACTTGAAAGGACACTTCATTATCTTGGACCCAAAATCTCATTTCTACTAACTACATATCAACAATAGCTCTTCTGGTTATAAGGAAAGGGCGGACAAGGATCATAGGTATCTCTTGGTTGATTTAATAATCAAGCACAATCAAGTCCGCCGGAAGAATAAAGCAGTCCACCCTCACAAATACATCAAACAAGACTCCAACCAGTCTTTTGATAGATCGGTTTGTCATCAAAAGACTCATTTATTGTTGGTGTAGGAGTTCCCAAACCATGTTTTTATAGATTGCATAAGGAATGATATTGATGCTTGCACCAAGGTCACACAAAGCTTTTTGAAACTTCTGTGTCCCTATGGTGCAAGGGATTGAAACGGCCCCGAGATACTCTTTGTTTTCCGCTATAGTGATAGTCATGATAACGCTACACCCATAAGTAATTTATGGGGTTTAACCATCAACAAGACATATCTTTGACATCAGCTTCTTCACATTCTTAGCATATCCCAAAATCTCTTGAATGGCCTCTAACAATAGGATATTAATTGATAGATTTCTAAGCTTAGAAATAAACATCTTCAATTTAGAATTATGCTATTTCTTTTTTAGACTTTTAGGGAATTGAGGGGTACCCTTCATGGTAGGCAATGGATCCCTTTTCATTTCATCATTCTCAACTACATTTGGATCTTCCTCATCATCATCCACCTCTTAACTTAGCATCAGTTCTTTTCCATTCCCTTCTTGAGACATTGGAGCCTCCTCTTTTCAATCATTTACATATTTTTTCTTAACATTTTGTTCTCAACATTAACCTCCTTTTCAATTTCCACCACTAGATTACTGAGAGCTTTACCACTCCTAGTGATAATAGCCAATACTTGAGCATCATTTTTTTGGATTCATAAGTTTCACTAGGATGACCTCCTTTTTGTCTAGCATTATGTTAAGTGGATATTTGACCGATTTGAGTCTCCAATTGCTTGATTGAGGCAGAATATGATATAACCATTTGGTTTATTTGTGATAAGTCACCTTTTAATTCCCAAACCATCTTATCTATTCCCTACACTCTCATCAAGATTGTTGCTAACACATTATCGATCCTAAATTTTTGGTATCAAAGAAATTAGGCATTTTACCCTTTACTCAGTTATGGGGAGGCACATGTCGATCCTATTCCCTTTCCTTGTCTATTTAATCATGATCTTTATCCATATAAAAGGTAGTAGAAGACCCTTTATGTACCTTGGTGTCTCAAATATTCCATCCCTAATTTTTCTTGGTGACTTTCTCGAGCAAGTTTGTAGCCATATTACTAGACAACTTCACAAGTTAACCCCTGACCGCATTATCCATCCAAATTTTGTTTAGTTGATCCAAAGCCCAGTAGAAGATTTATAGTAGCATCTTCTTCGGGACCTAGTGGTCAGGACATTGCTTGAGTTTCCCATTAAATCACTCCCACATCTCATATAGAGGTTCTACATTCAATTAACAATAAATTATGATTTCATCATGCAATTGCAATAACTTGGATGGTGGGAAGTATCGATCTATGAATATAATGATAAGTTAATACCACGATGTGATTAACCCAGCTAGAAGAAATCAAAGAAAAAATACCACCTCACCCCTTTGAGAAAATTAGAAGAGTCACAATTGTATGGACTCTTGTGAGATGTGAGCAATGTCGAAGGTGGCACAAACTTCCATAATTTTTTTCAAATACAAGTTGGGGTACATCTTTATGAGCTTGCCCCCCGAAGAGACCTTTCATTTATATAATGTGCAATATAACACTCCTAATGTGGACTACCCTTTTACCTATATTCGGTGGCATACAGATGGCATTTAAATTTCCAACATCACAGAGTTTCTCAACATTATCAATGGACCAACAAATGTCCCGACATTACTTGCATGGTCTCTCATAGTGTTATGTACACTATTGAAATCACCTACAAAGCAATAAAAAATAACAAACAGAGTACATTAAAATCACCACGGGTATACCTAAAGAAACAATCAACATTATTCAATTAAAAACAAAGTCTCACTCCCCGATAGCGGAGCCATTTTGATCACGGTCACCTAAACCATAGTTTTGATATAGGATGATCATTATCAATAAAACTAAACTCACATTAAGGTTGAATCCTTGAGAGTGAGTCTATTCTTCAAACACTATAGGCGTTGATAACGTCTAAGTGTATGCCCGTAGCGTAAACAAAATGAAATGTATGAATTAAAATGGGGTGATTGGTGTGGAATTTTCTCTTATCAAAATCAAATCAAACTACCAGCTTAAAATGATTATTGTGGTTATGATTTCAATACGAGACAAGTATTGGGATTATGTATTCCTAGGGGAAAATAATGCATGAGTTCATGATAATTGTGTGCAAATTCTATTTATCAAATACATGGTTAGGCTAGATTAGGAGTTCTTGAGGCTAATCTTTCAACCAAACCTCAAGATTATATCACCCATGGATACTTTTAGATACCTCATGGATATGTCAAGAAAAAGCACCTAATATCTAAATTAGGCATCCCTATTTCTAGGAAGATGCCTAAGATCTAACTAATTCTCAACTCACCCTTATTTCTAAAATAATAAAAAGAGTGTAAGCTAAATCTAGCTATTGTACACTAATGCCTTGTCACTCATATATCTCTTTCAAGGATGATATAGGATCTAAATCTACACTCATATCCCTCTTTCAAGGATGATGTGAGAGTTTAAGAATTTAAGGCTTTCACCTGCAAAACCATTTTGGGAATTTGGGGTTTTCACCTACAAATCCCAACAAAATCAAGCAAGCATTAGTGAAACTCACAATCAAAGACCAAGAATCTACACTAATAAATCACAACCCACACATATTTGAATTTTATTCAACATAATCCTAAGATAAATGTTTATCTACTCATGAAGTTAGGGTGAAGAAATATACCAAAGGGCCATTCAATGTATCCATGGAAATTGAAAGTAAGAAGATTCTTCAATTTAACTTCAATTTCACAAGACTAAAATACGAAATTTAGACATAATAGTTTACCAAATTAGTAGGGTTTTCAAAGACTCCAACTTCAATTCTCAAACTGATGAATGCCAAATAAGAAAGGGTTTTTGACTTGTAAGGGAATTGGGGTCGACTACATAAAATTACATAATTGCGCTTGAGCATAAAACCGTGATGCCGCAATCACTACAGATTTTCCATTATTGTAGCTACCGTGATCACCATAAGATCATCACAATCGATGGAAGTTGACGAAGCTTGTCTAGCTACGATTGCATCCCACAACATGAGATCGCGGTAACTGAGATCAGTTCCTGCTCAGGGTCTTCCAACTTTTGCACTTTTCTTCTTTTGTTGATCCCTTTTAATCTCAATTCCACTTCATTACTTCATATCACCTGTATACCTACAAAATATAGAAATTAGTATATTCAACTAACAAAGTTGTCTAATTATACCTGTAAATCAAAGTAGTATTCACAAATTTGTATGTAAATAAGTGATAATTTACCACTCACTAGAGACCAGTCTTGAGATATAATGCTAAGAGAAGAAATCAACTTTTTTTAGGCAATCAAAGGCTTTAAGACATGTATCATCAAAACCAAACTATACCTCCATCTCTAATAACATGCACAATGGATTTTTAATTTTAGAGAAGTCCTTGTTGAACCGCCTATAGAACTTTGCATAACCCAAGGTTGCATAACACAAGAAACTTCTAATATTCCTGACTGAAATAGGTGGAAGAAATTTTTCAAACAACTTAATCTTTTCCCGATCAACCTCAATACCCTTTTTTGAAATCTTGTGCCTAAGACAATACCACTTTTCACCATAAAGTGACACTTCTCTCAATTCAGCACTAAGTTGCACTCCTTATATTTCTAAAGTTTATTGTCTTTATAGGCCAAACAGTCATCAAAAGAATTACACAAGTGATGTGCCATGAATTTATAGCACTTTTGATGCTTAAAATTATAGTATATGCATGTACTTAAGTCTATTTTGTTAGATTTGATGTGTTTTTTGGAGTGTTTTGTAGGAAATTAGGTTTTGGATGCTAAAATGAAGAAAAATATGAAATGCGATGTTTTGGCTACTTACTTGGTCATTTTTGGGCGTATGTGGCACTTACTGGGCGTATGTGACCAAAGCATGTACCAGAATGTAAAGTCTAGAGGCTCAGAAGCAAGAAGAAAGAAGTGGTCATGGTTATTGGCAGCTCTAACAGTGCTTCAGTAATTTGGCTATAACTTTTCACCCTGATATCGGATTAAAATGAAATTGGTGTCGTTGGTAAGCTAAGTCAATTAACTATCTAATGGTGGGGACTTTGAAAATTACCTATGTCAACATATGGACCACATGTAGTACTTGTGGACTATAAATAGGTAAGGTGAGTGCCAAAAGTCCAAAATCCAGAGAGTGAATAGTGCATGAAAATTTTTTGGCACTTACATGGGTCTACATGAAGACCGTATGTGGTACATGCACCCACTGGTTGACCAGATATGGACACAGGTAAGTGGACGCTTACCTTAACTTTTCTTTATCGTTCCAAAATTATTTTCTAGGGTTTCCATATATCCCATTTACACTCCTATGATGTTTTTAAGTTTTATTTGGTAAAATTAGTTAAGTTTTCTGATTTTAGTTAGGATTTAATTTCTAGGATTTTTTATAGTCTATAAATACCCTTTAGGCTTTGTATTCATAATCGCCATACACATATTGACTGATTCAGAAGGAGGCCCTTTGGGGACAAGTTCACAAACATCTTGTTGTTCTTGTTTTGTTATTCAATTTAAGACGTTGGGATTTATTATTTCATTATTGTGAGATTGACTTTGTAATTTTGTTTGTGGATTCCATTATTGATCCCATAATAATCAAAATCTAATTCCCTTATCTAGGGTTTTGGGAACCCTGCTGGATTGATGAAGTAGAGGAGGAGACAAATCATTCTAGATAAAGATTCTTGCATGTATTGGATTTTCTTCATTCATATTGATTTATTAATGGTGGACAACGTTAAGATCTCACCTAGATTATTGTTACTTACTCTAAATGAGGAATAACATCTAGGAATAAAAAATCATAATAGTAATTTGAAGATTAATTGTCGATCCAAGCTAATAGGTATTATCTAGATTAGATGATTATCAATTATCTAATAACTTGAGACTCAAAAGGTAATAGTTAACTAGGATCCAGGATAAGGGTTAGTAAAAAGTGTAAAATCCATCAACTAGTCCAAATAATAGTAGATGGTACATAACTTATCACATCCTCCATGCAAGGCATTGGAATCGTTTAACAGTGCACAATAAGTTTACTATGTTTGGAAACCAGGGAGAACAAAAACCTACTATTCATCTTAGAATGTTTACAACCAAGAAAAACCAATTTTTTTATCTTTCAGTATTTAAACAAATCCTTTTTTTTACTTTTTCGCACTGCTTGGTGATTTCATCAAGTTTGAAAAGAATTTTCATCCTCTTCCCTATTGGATCAACCCCAACCTAGTTAGTTTACTATATTTGATAGTGACCACTTTATCTTCTAAGAAGGGTTAGTTTGGGTATTATCAAAAATTGGCACCGTTGTCGGGGAATACGATTTTAGAGTCCTTGATTAAAGCTGTTGGAGTTATCAGATTTTATTTTCTTTTATTTTGTTTATTTTGTTACCAACTCTTCTTAAGATGATAACCTGGGCAGAAGAAGTATGGAGTGATGATGACTCCTTATTTATTGATCCTTTTTATTTTAATATGGTGTAGTACTATAGGAGCATGATCAATATATTATTGGAATATAATGAGAGCATGCTTGACACGTAAGATCTCTTGGCAAAAGAAAATCAAGAGTTTATTCAAAAGGTATATAAGTTTACCTTAGATATTCACTAATTACAGGTAGAATTTAATGCAAAAGTTGCAGTGTATAATGCCCAACAATGTAATTATGGGTGGTATGATACTGAAAAATAGCTGAAAAACCAACTAGAAGAGCTAAAACTGGAGGAGTCTAAAATTGCTCATGCTTTTATGGATAGTGCCACTCTTATGCAGAGCATACTAGAGTTGTATGAGGATGTAAATAAATTTGCAAATCCTGAGTTGGGGCATATTGGACCTCATTTTAAGTATTTTTCTACATTATGTTTGGACAGTCAGACATTAATTAAGCCATTCGAACCTCTTTAAAAGTGCAATAAAGGGGAATAAATATGTCGATATTCATTATTTATGATGCTGGGATACATGAATTACATTCCCCACTTAAGGTCCAAGAAGTATAACAAGCCAGATCTACTTCTTGGTTCCCTTATCTTCATATCACCACCCCTTCAGCATAATAGGAAATTATAAAAACAATTAGGAGTGAAATTTATAAGCACAAAGAGGAAATAGAAATTTAAAGGTCAATTCTTGGGCTACCTTGATAAAGTCTTAGTAATCAAGGTACCCATTGACTTGTTGGTGAAGTTTGAGTAACCAACATAGCCTTGTCGTACCGTGACATAAAATCTGGTACTGCTTCAAAGGCCACCCAAGGTATTTTGTTTTTTGTATTCATGTTATTTTTGTTGATGTTATATCTTCACAACTATGGTGCCACAAGTATGTTTCTAATTCTCTTATTTTGTAGCGGTTTGATGTATTGGGGATAATATATGATTTTAAGTTAAGGGTGGGGCTACTGATGGGTCTTAATGTACTCTAGGGGTTTTTGTTTCCGTATATCTTTTTCCCAGAGTCTTTTTTCTAGTAGAGATGACATGTTTAGGTGTATTGTGTTTTATTTCATGATGTTCTGTATTTAACTAGGAGAAAAATGAGTATCTAGGGTAGTCAACATGTTTTTGATTTTTGAGAAAAATGATACCTCATTGAACTGTGTGCATGTATATATGTGTGACTATTATGAATATTATTATGGAATTAAAATTAGGGACATGATAATTATTACTAAAAATTGCATAAACCAGATAGGTATTAGCTTGTGATGTAACTCTGTTCCTTGTGTGTGTTAGATACTACTTAGTTTTTTTTGTGATTTAATTCCCTAACTTGCTCGATTGGTCTTTCCTAGGTTGTAGTATTGTTGGTTAGGAAAGAATTATAGTCTATTCTTGATTGTAGTCCACTTTTAGACTAAATGACCTTCCCATTGTGAAATAGTATCCCTAGATCTATGTCTTGAGACTTATAGCCTATTTCTATGTTTTCACACATCACCTTCCTATTTGTGTTACAATGAACCTATTGGCTCAGGTCCTCCTTGGACATTGTACACCTCAACTAACACAAATCCTCTAAGTTGAGGATGGGTAGCATAAGGGTGTAATGAAAATGGGTGTGAAGAAGGGAGAAATAAAAGGAAAAGAATGTACGTTTGGGTGTGGCATCAAAATAAAAACAAAAGAGAAAGAAAATAAAATTTTAAAAAAGGAAGAATATAGAAACCACACCCAACCTTAATGTGTATAAAAGAATAAAAGGGAGAAATAAGGGTGGAATAAAAATTATTTAAAGTGTGGACCACCAAGTTAGTATAGTGCCAAGGATGCTTAGTCACTTGATATATCCATATGTACCATACCAACCCCCAAGTCTACATTATAATCCAAATAAAGTCCTATAATTGATCCTAACTTGACTGTCTGAAAACAAAGATAAAGAAAATAAGAGCAAGCCTATGGTATTTGATGAACGCTGATTGGAACTTATTTTGTGAGTGTGATTTTCTCTTTTTCATTCCTACATTGACATGCATTATTTCATATGAGTATATGGGACTTCTTTGTTGTGAGGGCATATGGGTTGTATTGCTAGCTGCTTACTTGTTTGGGTGGTGTAACTTGTATATGTGCATGGTTGATTATTGCTAATGTAATGCCATATCTTGATTCCTTTATGTCACATTTTTGTGATTTATTGATACACACAATTGGTTTTAAAGTATAAAACTTGGAGAGGGTAATGATCTTGAGTTTAAATTTGATGATTGACTGCCATAGGTATTTTAGGATTCTCTTGGTTAAGCATCGTTGTGTTGTATTGTTATGATTGTTGCTTGAGGACATGCAACATTCTAAGTTGAGGGTATTGATGTTCCATGAATTTATAGAATTTTTGACGTTTAAAACTATCAGAATATCAATGTACTTAAGGCGATTTTGTTAGATTTGATGTGTTTTTGGAGTGTTTTGCAGGAAATTAGGTTCTGGATGCTAAATTCAAGAAAAAAATAAAAACTGATGTTTTTGGCTACTTACTTGGTCATTTTTGTGCTTATGTGGCACTTACCGGGCGTATGTGACCAAAGCATTTACCAGAACATAGTTAATTGGCTCAGAAGCAAGAAGAAAGAAGTAGTCATGGTCATTGGAAACTCCGACAGTGCTTCAGTAATTTAGCCATAACTTTTCACCCCGATATCGGGTTAAGAAAAAAATGATATCATTGGAAAGCTAAGTCAATTATTTATCTGATAGTGGGGACTTTGTCACTTACCTATGTCTATATGTGGACCGCAAGTGGGTAAGTTAATTACTAGAAGTCCAAAATCTAGATAGTGAATAGTGCAGGAAAATTTTTAGGCACTTACCTAGGTACACATACAGACTACACGTGGTACATGGGACCACTAGCAGATCGTATTTGAATGTAGGTAAGTGGCCATTAACCTCAACTTTTTGGTTTCATTCCAAAATCATTTCCTAGGGTTTTTATGTATCCAAATTACACTTCTATTATGTTTTAACTCTTACTAGGTATGGTTTGTTAAGTTTTCCTATTTTAGTTAGGATTTTATTTCTAAGGTTTCTTGTAATTAATAAATACTCTTTAGACATTGTATGCATGATTGATAGACACATATTCATTGATCAGAAGTAGGACCTTGGGAGCTAAGCTCATAAACATCTTGTTTTTCTTGGTGTGTTATTCAATTTAAGAAATTGGGATTTATTCTTTTATTAATGTGAGATTGATTCTGTTATTTTTTTCAGGGATTCCATGATTGATTCTAGAGCTATGAGTGTCTAGTTCCCTTATCTAGGGTTGTGGGAACCCTTACAGATTAATGAAGTAGAGGTAGTGCCAAGTCGTTCTAGATAAAGATTCTTGCATGTATTGCATTTTCTTCATTCTTATTGATTTCTTAGAGATGGCCAGCGTTAGGATCCCACCTAGATTATTGCTACTTACTCCAAAAGAGAAGTAATGACTCAGAAAATAAGATCATTATAGTAATTTGAAGATTAATAGTTTTTCCAGGCTAATAGGTATTATCTATGTAAGATGGTTATCTACCATATAATATCTTGATACTTAATAGGTAATAGTTAACTGGGATCTAGGATAGGGTTACTAAGGAGACATATTGAGACTCAAAAGGTAAAGGGTGAAATCCATCGTGTTCCAAAGACAGTTGATGGTACATAACTTATCAGATCCTACATGCAAGGCACTGAAATGTTCTACAGTGCATGATATGTCTACTTAGTTGAATCCATGGGGAACATAAACCTATTGTTCATCTTAGATTGTTTACAACCAAGAGCAACCAATTCGTTTCCCTTTCACTGTTTCATCAAATCCCTCATTTTTAATTTTCTACACTGCCTGGTGATTTCATTTAGTTTGATAAGAATTTATAGCCTATTCCCTATGGGATCGACCTCAACCTAGTTGGGTTACTATATTTGACAATGACTGATTTATCCTTTTTTGTAGGGGTAGTTTGTGAATTATCACTATGATCATGAAATAGTCCATAAAGACCTCTATTGTATCCTCCACTATATCAAAAAAGATGGTCATCATAATTATTGAAAGATGGTGGGAGCATTACAAATTTTGAAAGGCATCCTCTTGAACATAAACGTACCATATGGTCATATGAAAGTGGTCTTCTCTTCGTCTTTAGAGGCAATATAAATCATATTATACCCCAAATATCATCAAGAAAACAATTCCATCCTCTACATGAGAGATAGTCTAACATCTGATAGATAAATGGCTTAAGAAAGTGATCCTTTTGATTCTAAGTGTTTAGCTTCCTATAATCCACGCAAACTCTACATCCAATAAATTGTCTCTTGGGAACCAACTCATTCTTTTCATTTAAAACCACAGTGATCCCACCCTTTTTTGTCACACACTGAATCAGGCTCACCCACTTGCTGTCTACAATACGGTAAGTCATACATTCATCTAACCACTTGATATGTTCCTTCTTCACCACCTATTACATAGGTGGATTAAGAAAAAGTTAATGCTTGATGCTAGGTATACACTCTAGTTCTAGATAAATTTTATGAATAAAATTTTTGGGTAAAATCCCAATAATATCTGCAATGGTCCAACTATGTCCTATTTAAACCTTGGTAATACCGAAATCAAGGCCACTACCTATGTATAAACTAAATTAGCTGCAATAATAACTAAAAAGGTATTGTTACCCCCCCCCCCCCCCAAAAAAAAAAGATGTACAATGTAAGTGAGAAGGGAGGCCATCAATTCTAAGATCGGTGTATCCTCAATAGATGGTCTGGCTGGTGGAGTCATTCTACTCTTCCAGTCCAAATCCAACTTCTTTGGCGCATAAGGGTAAGATCCTCTACCAATAAGAGCACTCACCATCTGTCATACTCATCGATGCCATCACTTTCAAAGTTCATGATCATCTCTACTAACACCTCTGCACTAAGTTACTCCTCAATAAGTACAGTCAGTGCATCTTTATCAATAGTATCTCTCACAAACACTACTATCATATCTTTTGGCTACCATATTGACTGGCCCATATTAAAAGTACCCTGTTCATCACTTTGCCTAAATTTCATATGTCCCATCTTCATGTCAACCAATGCCATACCCATGGCCAGGAAGGGCCTAACTAAGATAGTAAGAACATCAAAATCCACCTTATAGTCAAGTATCCCAAAATCAGTTGGGAATGTAAAGAAAGATACCTTCACAAAAACATCACACAAAATACCAACTAGTTTCTTCACAGTCCAATTAGCCATTAATAATCTTATCAATATTGGTTTAGGTGTCCCCAACTCTAACTTCTTCTAAACCACTAGCGACATTAGATTTATGCTAGCTCCCAAGTTAAATAGTGCTCGCGCAAGATTTAGAGACCCAATAGTGCATGGAATAGTGAAATCTCCAGTCTCTTATTTCTTCTCAGCAAAGATCGAGAAGCAATAATAGTGCAATGATGCATATTATCGTTGGGTTCAAAACCCACCATCCATTTCTTTATTATTAAGTCCATCATGAACTTTTCATAATCGGACAACTATTTTAACACTTCAATAAGAGGGATATTTATAAATAAATCCTTTAATATAGACATGAATTTTTTATACTTCCTCTCTTCTTTTTTATTCTTTAACCTTTGAGGAAAAGGTAGAGAATGTCGTAGAACTGTCTTCAAAACTGGCTCGACCTCCTTTCCCTTCCATTTATCAGTTTCAACTTTTTTCTCAACACCCTTTAATTTCTATGACATCTTTGCATCAATCACCAACTTCTCACTTCCAGCTTTAGGTGCATCTTCAAGATCAATAGTATCATTCCTCAACTTAATAACTACCAGCATAAGAGGGGAAATAGTAGCCTTACCACTCCGATTGATAATGTCAAAACAATGACTATCATTCTTCAGATTCTGTACAATATTTCTCGAAAGAGTGCCTAATTGACACTGATTCAATATAGACAACATCTGACCAAACTAGTGTTGTAGTTGCTTAATTGTAGTAGCATGTGATTCTACCTTTTGGCACAATCTTAAAATATCTTCCTTAATCTCCTTAAGGCAACTCTCTTGATTCTCCGAACCATTAATCAACTTAGCAAGTGAAGCTTCCAACTTCAAATTAGTATCATGGTTCCCTGGTGAAATATCCACAACACTCTTTTCCTTATAGTCATCCTTTCACCTTCAGTCACCATCTCTCTCTTTGTTTCAGTCCCTATACTCGTCCCCATAATTATTCTGACCTTGATTCCATTACCTCAAATTCCAAGTGACTTGATTAGGCCTTGCCCCTTTGCTAAAAAACTTGCTATATCTCTATCTAGATACTTTGCCTCCTCATCAATAACAGACTCATGCATCATAGGAGATTTACCTTGTGCATCCACAACATTCACCTCATCTGAATTTATAGTTACAAATTGCTTGGTCAGTAACCTAATCTCCATCCTCAGTTGTCTAACCTCTTAATCTAGTGTATCATCTATGATTCTATGCTCACTAAAAGTACCAATAGCATAGGAACTAGTTCCTCCTTTTTCCTCTTGAATATGCCACTCTCAATTTATATAAGAGGCTCGGTCTAAGATTTCCCTAGCTAAATCCCAATGAAGGTTCTTAAAAGCCCCACTAGTAATAGTATCAATAACAACTTTGGTATTTGTATTAAGGGCTTTATAGAATATCTCAAGAAAATTTCTTTATAAAATCTTATGATTGGGAACAATAATAATATTCTTCTGGAACTACAACCATGTTTCATAGAATGCCTCAAAATGCAATTGCTTAAAACTATATATCTCATCCATTAACTACAATATTCTAAAAGGTAGGAAAAATTAGTCCAAGTACTATTTTTGCAACCCATCCCAATCTTTGATGGACCCATAAGGTATTACCCCAACCATAATATCGCTTCAACAATAAGAGAGAAAGGGAAAAACATAGGTTTTAAAGCTTCCTCACTCGTCCCAAATAAATTATACAAGGTGCAAGTCCCAAAACATTCATCATGTGCATATTGGCATCTCCAATAGGAAGAAAAGAAAATACACCCCTTAGATTTAGAAACTGGATCATACACTCATAATATAAAACTTCACCCCTTGGGGAAACTCAGGAGGAATGATAGCTCCTATCTCGATAGCTTCAAAATACCCTAAATATTTCTCTGAATCATCATATGCTGGCAAAAATACAAAAGATGGGGGTTCTCTCTATCGAGCTCTACTCGACGATCTTCTTTATGTATCACACTTTCCTCTTAATATACATAAGGGTTACAACATCCCTTCTTGTATTCTCTTTATAAATCCAAAACTGTATTCCCAGATAAAGGGGCTAAAATTTGATGTCGCCCAAGATTACACCTCCAAAAAGTATAACATTGTTGTTGTAAAATATATAACCCAATAAAGGTTAGGGTTTAACCCATAGGTAATAGGCTAAATCTTTATTACATAATTGCTGAAGTAGCCGTGAAAAGTGCAGAAAAGTAGATGGGGGGATTTTGTGAGAACAGTAATAGTAATAACAAATCTTTATCTCTTTAGGTTGAAATCAATATGAGATGAATACTAGGAATAAGTTCCCATGACTTCCTAACTCCGTAGACTTATTATTCTCCATCAAGCTATCTCAATGCTTTGCATACAAAATCTGACAAACTATGTATCACCAACCGTCGAGTGAACTCCTTTGCTAAATTTCACTCACCATCTTTCGAGTGTTAGAGTGTTTCCTTACTAACCCTTGTCCTAGATCCCAGATTAACTATTAACTTTTGAGAGTCAAGTTAACTAGATGAAGGTTGATAACTTCAAATTACTATTGTAATCTTCTTTTCCTATCTTTGTCTCTGTTTTGGGGCGAGTATTGAATACATCTTGGTTCTCAACGTCTGTAATCGTTAAGAAAGAAATTACACCGATGAAGATCATAATACATGCAAGAATATTAATCAAGAAAGACTTTGCACTTCTCGTACTTTGTTATTCCATTAGGGCTCACACAACTCAAGTTAGGTGGTTTAGTCGCCAATGTTTGTAAAAACATCCATTGAATTCATAAAATAAAGCATATGAATAATATTACAAGAACAAAAGAATGAAAACAAAAATCACAAATCAATATCCGACAGTAAAAACCAAGAACAAAGGATTTCAAGTTCAAAAGTCGAATTTTAGAAACAATATAGTGTTGTAAATATAAAGAGTGCATAAACTTATACAAAAACACCAAAAGGGTATTTATAGAATACATTACAACACTAAAAATACTAACCAAAAAAAAAAGGAAAATTGGGTCATCAACTACTTACGGACTGTAGGTACTACCTATGGACCCTAGGTGGGTCATAATTCAAAAAAAAACTCCAGGCTACAGATCTTCCACATACGGTGGCACTTACGAGGGGCATAAGTAGCTTATGAAACTCCAAGACAAACCATGGCATCTTCAAAAATTTTAGAATTTTTTTCTCTGACACTTATGATGGCATATACAGAGGATGTAAGTCCTAGTTGTTGCCCATAAGAAGGTTCGTAAGTGGGGTCCTCTGGTAAACTTCAACTCTTTTTCTTCTTTTCAACTCTAGAACCTAGTTTACTGCAAAACAAACACAAAAATACATCATATCGAACATGAAAAACTTAAGTACTTGCATTTATAAGCATCGAATGTGCCATGAAACCATGGTCATCACTTGTTTGATCCTCTTAATACGTAACACCTACAAACCTCAAATCTAGATTTTCTTACCACAATGCCTTGGTACGATTGTGACATCTCAGTATGATCATTGAAAGTCTTCATATTATCTCCTTAATACTTAGCTTCTACCAAAGTTGTTTGAGGACCCTCTTCTCATAATCAAGTTGTTCAATCATAACATTAATGTATGATCATTGGAAGCTTCCTTATATGTATGACACATGAGAGTTAAACCTCTGATTCAACCTTTGATAGCTTGGTATGATTTTAGTTAGATCCCACAGTCGTGGAATAGGTTGTCTGATGTCTTAAATTCCAAAAATCTTCTCTTTCCTTCTCATTATCTTCTTGACTTGTAAATATCCCAAGAGCATATCATATCTATATAAAACTACCTTCGTAATTGTAATATTAATTGGTTAAGTATCAAAAGTATCATAAGTCCACAATACATGATCGATATACCAAGAAGAGTGAAAAAGAAATATATAATGGTAGTATGAGGCAATAAGGTAATATACAAGAAGAACAAATAAGGAAGATAAATGATATCCAATCGTACTATATAATATGAACTAAACACAAAGTACTAACCTAAGGGAGCTATACTATCATCCCGAGGATAATAAATAATAAGGAATCTGACCCTGGCATAAACAAAGTCAATAACAAAAATATAAATAATAGAAATAAAGGGAAGGGAACTCCACAACGTACCTTTCACCTCAGGTACCAATCTATAACCAAATGGGTATGTTGTTTATTTCGATACTTTTGTTGTTGACCTCAATTATGTGATGATACAGAATAGTAATGTGATAGCTTATGCCTCTAGAAATCTTAAATCTCTTGAAAATAGTTACATAACTCATGAGTTTTAGTTTGTAGTTGCAGTATTTACCTAAAGATTTAGAGACACTATATCTATGAAGTTCATATGGATGTGTTCACAGATTATAAAATCCTCCAATATGTGTTTAATTATAAAGTTTTAAATTATTGTTAGAGGAGATAATTTGAGTTGTTAAAATATTATGAAGTAAGTATTTAGCACCATTTGGGTAAAGCCAATATAATGCCTGATGTTATTAGAAAAACTTCTACAGTTAGTATATCTCATGTGAAAAATCTTAGGTTTTGACCTATAGAAAATTTTCTGGAATTCTGTTATTTGGTCCCAATATGACTCATAGGTACGAGCTGTATTTTGGGGTACAAGTGGTATGGCCTTGTTATTTTTTGACCTGTGTTAGTTGGTGTGATGATTTTTATCACTGGAATGGGTACGACTTAAGGGTATGAGTCGTAGGGCTTAGTACGATTCGTATCCAAGACTCCTATGGTGGGCAATGTTTGATCCTCCTAGTATTTTATTCTGCCAGGGATACGGGTCATTTGTATGGATCGTATGCCATAGTTATGACTTAGTTGGATGAGCCTTATACTTGAAAATGTCTGATCCAAGGTTGAGGCTTGGATATGAGTGGGTACCGATCGTGCAGGAGGGTACAACTCGTATCGGTCAGTCGTATCCTTGTGATGGGTTTTCAAGAGATTTAAGTGGGGGTATTTTGAACATTTTCCTACTTATCCTAACTACGACCTACATTTCTAATATAGTTTACAGGTTATTTACCCTATTATTCTATTAATTAATACTTAGAAACTATTCTAAAACACTCCATAATTCTCTCAAGAGCTTTTGGGGTAAGAAGGCTAACGTTTCATCTTGCGGATTGGTTTAGGGCTTTCTTTGGTGATTTCTTTCCATCAATTCTTCAATATAAGGCATGATTCTCTATACTCATTGTAATTTCAATGAAAGACATGGTTTATATGATTGATTTCATGGTTTTACTATTTCATGATTATAATTCTTAACTATTATTTAGGGATTTTTATATCGAACGCTTGGTTATGGTTTACTATTATTTTACTTATGCTTTTATATGCATCAATGGTGGATTTGGACAATTGGATTGCATGGTAATGATTTAATGGTCTTTTGAATTCGTTTTGGTTATATTATTCCTCTAAGGTGTTTGATAAAATATTTATAAAGATATGTTCATTACATTGACTTCTTTTAATGGAACTCTTGCAGGTTTTAAACTATATAAAGGATATATGCATGGTTTAAATGGTTTAAAAAATAGCTAATGGCTAAATGGTTATTCTTTTGGAGAATATGGAAGTCTTCCAAGTGGAGTTAATATGGAAATTAGAAGGGGACCTAAGGTCCCCTTAACCTAAATAATTTGGCTACGGATATTACTTGCAAGTTATGGGGCGGTGTGATAATACCACTAATATTGGCCTTGATTAATAAATGGTTAATGGATTGTCTGGACACAGTTTTAATTGGGCATTAATGAGGGTGTGTGTAGCTAAGCTGTGAAAGGTAATGGTCCTAGGGGACCAAAATCAAAAACTCATATTTGTTGATATGAGGGGTCTTAATGATCATGTGCATGTATCACATTTTATATTAGGGGATGTGTTAGTAATCCCATGGGATATTACCCTGGTTGTGCGGCTACATACAGTAGGCATTTTTAGTAGGGGGAGATGAACCCATATGGATCATGGGTGGTTAGGATGACAAAGCTACACAACCCAAGTATAAAGGTTTTAAATGCATGCAAAACACGATTCTATTTCCCGACACTTAGATATATATGGTTGTATGCATTATGGATGGTTTTACTTCATTTTATAACTGGCATTATTTTTTCCTTATCCTGAGATTCATGCTAGTGGTCACTTTCTAACCTCATCTTTTGGTTACTGTATACCCACGATATGCAGGAACCAACTATTTTACTCCTCCTATTTAGCACGTGGATTTGGTATCAGCATTTGGACTGAAGTGGTGAGCTTCCATCCTTTCAGAATTCATGTTATGGATTCTTTAGACATTTTTCTTTTATTTTGGATATTGGTTTTGGCCATGTTTGAGGCCATATCCTAACTGAATTTGTTTATTATTTTTTATAGAGGTTTTGTGGTACTTTTGGGGGTTGGTATGGGCGGGATTGGTAGGGATGTCAACCTTAGGATTAGTATTAATATTGAGGTTGGTATCATCAGATATGATTTCTTATTGTTCCATCATATTACATTTTGGGATTGATTTTTCATACTATGTTTTTGTATTCCTTTTAGTTTATGGTCTATGGTTTGGTTTGTTATGGTTGGGTGGTTGGTGTTGTACGGTTTGACTCAATTTGGTCAGTCATGGTCATGACCCTTTCCCAGAGTCTTAATGAGAATAATAATTCATCTTGTAATATTTTTGAAATTTAGTCCTTCTAAGGCTGGATATAGGTGGTTGGGTTGGGTAACAGGGGGTGGTCCCTGGTCTTGTTTGGAGTTGGGATGCCCATTACTAAAATGCCTGGGGTCGGGTTGTGTCAAGTTTGTACTAGAGTCTAGGTTCATGGTCATTTGTGAGTCCATAAAGTCGTGTCGAATAGAGTATTCTTTTAGGGATATGAAGTGCACCACACTCTTAAGAGAGAGGGTACAAGGTATTAGGAATGTTTCACTTTATTGGTATTCTATCTTCAATCTTGAGTTCTCAATCTAAAAATCTCCTATAATCCTTGTTTGTTCATCTTTTTGGCCATGCCTCTTAGATCTCGAACATAAGAAAATTCTTCTATCCTATCTTGGGATTATTCTTAAGGGATACCTCTTACTTCTGGAGTATATCTTTGATCTCATGGTCTTATTCTAGATTGTTCTAGATTTTCTCCCTTTTTAGATGGTTCTCCTTAGGTCTGTCAAGGAAACATGATGAACACAAAATTTCATTAGTTTATCCATGTTATTTCCTAATTGGTTACTGCTCAGGCTAAGCGAGGTGCAACTGGTTCTTTGTCTACTGAGGCCACAAAGGTTAGTCAATTTATGAAATGGGTCCTCCAACTTTTAATAGAGTGAAGGTTGAAAAGGATAACATGGCTTCTTGGATGAGATAGAAAAAATCTTTAGGGTGATGCAGGCTACTTCTATAGAGGGGGTTAACTTTGCAGCTTACCATCTCAAAGATATTGGTTTTTAGTGGTATGGGGAGAGGGATAGGGATAGTGGTGATATGGAAGAAGAAGGGTTGTGGGAGGCCTTTTCTAATGCCTTCTTGGATCGATTCTTTCCTCAAGAGTTGAGGAAAGATAAGACGGAGGAGTTTATAAACATCAGGCAGATTGTCAGTAAAGGAATATACTTTGAAGTTCTATCAGTTATCAGGGTATGCTCTTTATTTGTTGGCTAATATGAGGTCGATAATGAGGATGTTTGCTTTTAGGTTAAATAGGGATTTGATTTTGGAGAGAAAGAAGGACTTGCTGGTTAATGATATGGACATCTCGACGTTGACTATTTATATACAACAGGTTGATAATGCGAAGATGAAGAAGGAAGAGTTTGGGGATAGGAAGAAAAAGTGGAGAAATTTTTTTTATTAGGAAGGTGATCAGTTTTAGGGTTGTAGAGATGGTGGAAAGTGGAAGAAAAAGAAGTGGGGGAGTTCTGTCTCCTTTTTTGCTAGTGCTTCTTACTAGTCGAGAGGCAGGCGTCATCAAGATGGTGATAATATTTGGGC
The DNA here is from genome assembly GCA_030864215.1 of Capsicum pubescens. NCBI lineage: Eukaryota > Viridiplantae > Streptophyta > Magnoliopsida > Solanales > Solanaceae > Capsicum > Capsicum pubescens. Next base: position 149,643,191 of record CM061543.1, on the reverse strand, counting down.
ACAGGTTGCCCAATCTCAGGAGAGCGAAGGTCAGTCAATTTCTTTATGTCCTCCTTGTCAATTCTGTGCTCATACTCATCGGGACTATTGAAAGGAAGTAAAGGACAAAGGCTTCAAATATGGCTAGGTAGTCCATCGACTTAGGGATCGTCTAGAAATAAGATTTCTATGGGTGAAAATAAGATTATTTTGTCTTCATCAACTACTCTTACACCTGGTGAGATGGATTCTACTTCTGTTATTTCTCTTGGTTCTAGTGTTGGTCGGAACAAGATTTATACTTTGGCATCCCGATAAGAATATGAGCCATAACCTGAATCATTACTGGTATGTTATAGATTTTCTCTCGTAAAGTATAGTGTTTTCTTTATCTGGTATGCACTCTTTCTTTTGTGACTCTATATGTGGATGTGTCTTTTAGTTTTGATCCAGAAGTTATCTCGGGTCATTTTTCTATTTCTACCACAGTAGGAGACTCGGCTATTTCTTAGAGAGTCTATAGGGGGGGTATGTATCTGTTGGTAGCAAGTAGACCTTGGTGGATTTGTTTGAGTTGGATATGGTAGATTTTGATGTAATTCTAGGTATAGATTATTGCAATCTTGTTATGCGTCTGTCGATAATTAGAAACGTAGGGTTATCTTTAAGTTCTCGGAGAATTGGTTATAGAATGGAAAGTTAGTTCCTTAGCTTCTAAGGCTAGGTTTATTTCTTATCTTAGAGCTCGGAGGTTAATCTCGAAGGGTTGTCTTTATCACTTGGTCTGAGTTAAAGATTCTAACTCAAAAGGTCCCTCTTTGTATTTAGTCTCGATGGTTAATGTGTTTCCAGAGGTCTTTTTGGATGATCTTTCTGGTGTTCCTCTGAATAGGGAAATAGAGTTTGGTATTATTTTGCTTTGGGACACTCATCCAATTTCTATTACTCCATATAGATTGGCTCCGGCTGAGTTGAAGGAACTCAAGGAGAAACTTATGGATCATCTGGAAAAGGGGTTTATTCATCCTAGTTTTTCTCCATGGGGTGCACTGGTGTTGTTTGTGCGCAAAAAGGATAGTTCTCTTCGTCTCTACATTGACTACAACAAGTTGAACAAAGTGTCGGCAAGAGAAAGTATCATTTTCCTCGGATAGATGACTTGTTTGATCAGTTGCAAGGTCTTATGCTTTTCTCTATGATAGATCTTCAGTCTGGGTACCATCAACTTAAGAATATGAAGGTATATATCCCAAAGATGAATTTTTGTACTTAGGGCATTTTGAGTTCTTGATGATTGAATTTGGGTTGACTAATGCTCCGACATCATTTATGAACTTGATTAATAGGGTATTCATCTCTTCTTCATTTTATTTATTAATGACATTTTAGTTTATTTGAAGACTTAGGTGGATCTTCCTAATCACCTCCATGTGGTGTTGCAGAACTTAATGGAACACAAATTCTATTATAAGTTCTCTTTGTGTGAGTTTTGGTTGAACATTATGACATTCTTGGGACATATTATTTCTAGTTATGGGATCATGGTGGATCCGCTAAAGGTTGCTGTAGTGAAGAGGTGACCTAGGCCTATGACTCCATCTGATATTCAAAGCTTCTTGGGTTTAGCTGGGTATTATAGGTGGTTTATGAAAGGCTTTTTTATTGATGCTCCTTTGACTAAGTTGACTCAGAAGAAGGTTAAGGTTTCTTCATCGAATGCTTGTAAGGGGAGTCTTGAGAAGTTTAAGGATAAGTTGTTTTTTGCTTCAATCCTGAGTTTGTCAGAAGGCAATAATTGGTTTGTGGTTTAATGTTATGCATCTCGGGTAGGGCTTGGTTGTGTTTTGATGCAGCATGGGAAGATGATTGCCTATGCTTCCAGTCAGTTAATGGTACATGAAAGGAATTATCCTACTTATGATTTTGAGTTGTTGGCGATCATGTTTGCTTTGAAAATATGGCAGTATTATTTTTATGGTGTTCACATGGATATCCTTTATGATAACAAGAGTCCTTAATATATATTCACTCAGAAAGAGCTTAATCGCGGGCAGAGAAAGTGGCTTGAGCTTTTCAAGGATTATGTTATGTTTTCACTACCACTCAAATAAGGCTAATGTGGTTGATGATGCTCTTTGCAGGTTATCTATGGGGAGTTTGCCTCATGTGGATGAAGGCAAAAGAGAATTGGTGAAGGATATTCATCGCTTGGCTAATCTTGGAGATCATCTTTTAGACTCGGAGGATGGTGGTTTGATGGTGCAAGAAGTGGTTCAATCATCTCTTGGTGAGGAAATTTAAGAAAACCAAGTGTTGGACCTTCTCTTGATGAGAATCAAGGGTGATGTTAGGGGGAAAAGATAGTAGTGTTTGAGATCGGTGGTGATTGTACTTTTTGGTACCAAGGGATGTTGTGTGATTTTGATTTCGATAACTTCAAAAAAGGGTTTTGGCTGAGGCGCATGAGTTACGCTATTTTTTTCATCCCATCTTGACTAAGATGTATCATGATCTCAAGGAGGTCAACTAGTAGAATGGGATAAAGTGGGATGTGGCTGATTTCGTGGCCAAGTGTATGGTGTGCCAATAGGTAAAGGTTGAGCACATGAGGTTAAGAGCCTTATATTAGGAAATTTATTTTCCCGAATGGAAGTGGTAAGTGATCAATATGGACTTTGTTACCGGTCTTTCTCGGTCTCAAAATTAGTATGATTTGATTTAGGTCATCGTGGATAGGATGACCAAGTCTATGCATTTCTTGCCTATAAGGACTACCTTTTTGGTGGAGGATTATGCGAGGTTGTATCTTTAGGAGATTGTGAAGCGACATGGGGTGCCTGTTTTGATTATCTCTAATTGTGGTATGTAGGTTACGTTTCATTTCTGGTGGTATTTCCCAAAATGGTTGGGGACTAAGATTAGTCTGAGTACTGATTTTCATCCACAGTAGGATGGGAAATTGGAAAGAACAATTTAGACATTGGATGATATGCTTCGGGCCTGCGTGATTGACTATGGTGGAAAGTTGGTTGAGCATCTATCTTTGGTAGAATTTGCTTAAAATAATAGCTATTATTCAAATATTGGTATGGCTCATTTTGAGGTATTGTATGGTAGGAGGTGTAGATCTCCTATTAGGTGGTTTGAGCTTGGAGCAACAGACATGTTTGGTCCAGATTTGATCTATCAAGTGATGAAGATGGTCAAGGTGATTTGGGATAGGCTTAAAGCTACCCAAAGTCGCTAAAAGTCCTATGCGGATTTGGAATTTGAGGTCGGGAATAGGGTATTCCTCAAGGTGTCTCCCATGAAGGGAGTTGTACGGTTTGGCAAAAAGGGGAAACTCAGTCCAAGGTTCATTGGTTCTTATATGATTTTGCAGAGAGTTGGCAATGTTTCTTAACATTGAAGATTCTATCTAGATTAAGTTTGGTTCATCCGGTCTTTCATATTTCCATGTTAAGGAAGTTTCATGGTGATCATTCTTCGGTTATTCTTTTTGAAGGATTAGGTATTTCAGATTCTCTGTCTTAAGAAGAGGTCCCGATAGAGATATTAGATAAGCAAGTTCATTGGTTGTGGACCAAGGATGTGGCTTTGGTTAAGGTTCTATGGCGGAACAATAATGTGGAAGAAGCTACTTGGGAAACAGAAGAGGACATAAAGTCCAAGTATCCACATGTGTTTTCTGCACTGGGATTCATGCGAAAGGTAAGTATCTTGAATACATCTTTATTTTTTTGAGTTTGTTAAAGAAAAGATTAACACCCTTGCCTCTTTGTTTTCAAACTTTGATGAAGGGCTGTTTGATAAGGCAAATGACTATGTGTGTAGTTACCCTTACCTTATCTGTCATTTGGGAATGAATGTTTCTAGTGGAGGAGACTAAAATATCCTAGGTTTTGACCCTTATAAAATTTCCTGGAATTCTATTCTTCGGACCTAATACGACTCATGGGTATGAGTCGTATACTGGGGTAGGAGTAATATGAATTGTATGCTGACCAGTGTTAGTTGGTTTGATATTTTGGTCACTATAATAGGTATGACTTAAGGGTATAAATCGTAGGGATTGGTACGAGTTGTATCAAGGACTCATCTTGTGGGCAGTGTTTGATCCTCTTGGTATTTCATTTTACCAGGGATATGGGTCATTGTTGTGGATCATATGATGTGGTTATGACTTTGTTGGATGTGTGTCTGACCCAAGGTTTAGGCTTGGATATGATTGGTAGGCATCGATTGTATAGGAGGGTACGACTCATAGATGTTAGTTGTACCCCTGTAATGGGTTTATAAGGTATTTAAGTAGGGGTATTCTAGATATTTCCCTACTTACCCTAACTAGGACCCACAACTTCTAATAAACTTTGGAGGCTATTTAACCTATTATTTAATCCATTAACACTTAGAAACTATTCCAAACCACTCCATAATTCTCTCAAGAGCTTTTGGGGAAAGAAGGCTAGGGTTTCATCTTGCGGATTGCTTTGGTGATTTTTTTCCGTCAATTCTTCGATATAAGGCATGATTCTCTCCTCTCAATGTAATTTCAACTTAAGGCCTGATTTATATTATTTATTTCATGGTTTTACTATTTCATGATTATGGTTTTCAACTATTAGTTTGGGTTTGATATCGAATGCTTTGTTATTGTTTCCTATGGTTTTACTTATACTTTTATATGAATCAATGGTGGATTTGGACAATTGGATTGTATGGTAATGGTTTAATGGTCTTTGAAATTTGTTTTTGTTATATTATGCCCTCAAGGTTTTTGATAAAATACTAAAAAGATATGTCATTGTATTGACTTCTTTTAATTGAACTCTTACATATTTTAAACTGGATAAAATATTTATGCATGGTTTAACTGGTTTGATGAGTCTAAAGGCTAAATGGTTATGCTTGTGAAAAACATGGAAGTCTACCAAGTATATTTAATATGGAAATTGGAAGGGCACCTAAGGTCCCCTTAACCTAAAAGGTTTGGCTATGGATATTACTTGCAAGTAATAGGGTGGTATGACGATAACACTAATATTGGCCTTGGTTAATAAATGGTAAATGGATTGTTTGGACCTGGTGTAATTGGTCATTAATGGTGGGGTATGTAGCTAACTAGTGGAAGGTGGCGGTCTCAGGGGGACCAAAAATGGAAACTCATATTTGCCGATATGAGGGGGTCTTGATGACCGTGTGCATTTGTCATATTTTATATTGTGGGATGTACTAGTCATTCCATGGGATATTTCCATGGTATTTCTGCTACACGCACTGGGGCCCTATTAGCATGGGAGTTGAACCCATATGACCTATCGGTAGTTGGGACGACAAAGCTACACAGTCAGGTATAAAAGTTTTAAATGCACGCTAAACCCCATTTCCTATCCCAAAGCTTATATATGTATGGTTGTATTCATTATAGATTGATTTACTTGGTTTTATAGCTTTCATTATTTTATCCTTATTCTAAGATTCATGCTAGCGGTCACTTGCTATCCCTGACTACTGGCGGCTATATACCCATGCTATGTTAGAACCGACCATTCTACTCCTCCTTGTTAGCAAGCAAATTCGTTATTGACATTTGGACTAAAATGGTGAGGTTCAATCCTTTTGGAAGGCATAATTTCATGTTATGGATTTCTTTAGACACATTTATTTTTTTGGATATTGGTTTTGGCCATGGTTGGGGGCATGTCCCAACTAGATTTGCTTACTTTTTTTATAGAGTCTTTGTGGTACTTTTTGGAGTTGGTATGGGCGGGATCGTTAGAGGTGACAGCCTTACATTAGTATTGAAATTGAGGCTAGCATCATCAGACATGATTTCTTATTATTCCATCATATTTTATTTTAGGATTAATTTTCATATTATGTTTTTGTATTCCCTTTGGCTTATGGCATATGGTTTGGGTTGGAATGGTTGGGCAGTTTTAGTGGTACGGTTGGACTCGATAGGGTCAGTCAGAATCATGACCCTATCATAGAGTCTTAATAAGAACTATAATGCTATCGCGTTATATATTCAAAATTTAGTCCATCTAAGGCTGGATATAGGTGGTTGGGTTGGGAAACACGGGGCGGTCCGCAGTCTTGGCTGGACTTAGGATGCCCATTACGACAAGGCCCAGGTTGGGTAGTGTCAATTTGGTATCATAGCATAGGTTTATGGTCACTTGGGAGTTCACAAAGGTGTGTAAAGTAGTCTCTTTTAAGGGCGTGAACTACGCCATAATCATAAGGGAGAGGCTACAAGGAATTTAGGAATGTTTCACTTTCTTGGTATTCTATCTTCAAGCTTGAGTTCTCAATTCTAGAATCTCCTTTAATCCTTGTTTGGTTATCTTTCAGATCATACCTCCTAGATCTGGAACACAAGAAATTTTTCCATCCCATCTGGGGATAATGATAAAGGGGTACGTCCTATGTCTAGAGTACATATTCGATCTCATGGTCCTATTCCTAAGAGTTCTAGAGTTCCACCTATTCTAGCTATTTCTCCTCAGGTCCCTCAGGGATATATGACGAACGCAGAATTTTGTCATTGTATCCATGTTATTGACCAATTGTTCTTGCTCAGGACGAGCGAGGTGCGGCTTGTGCTTTTTCTGCTGAGGACACAAGGGTTGGTCAATTTATGAAGATGGTTCCTCTAACTTTTACTTGAGTGAAGGTGGAAGAGGATCCATAGGGCTTCATTTATGAGATGGAAAAAATCTTTAGGGTGATCCAGGCTACTAATATAGAGCGGGGTTAACTTTCCAGCTTATTAGCTCAAGGATATTACTTATCACTGGTATGAGTAGTGGGACAGGGATAGAGTTGATATGGAAGAGGAAGAGTTATGGGAGGCCTTTTCTAATGCCTTCTTGGATCAGTTCTTTCCTCAAAAGTTGAGGGAATCTAAGATGGAGGAGTTTATATAACTCAGTCAAGAGAGGAAATCGGTAAAGGAGTATGCTTTGAAGTTCCATCAGTTAGAAAGGTATGCTTTTGATTTGGTGGCTTATATAAGGCCGAGAAGGAGGAAGTTTTCTTTTAGGTTAGATACATACTTGATTTTGAGGAGCAAGACTGCCTTTCTGATTAAAGATATAGACATCTCAAGGTTGATTGTTCATATGCAGTAGGTTGAAGATAGAAAGAAAAAGCAGGCAGAGTTTGGGGACAGGCAGGGAAAAAGGAGCAGGTTTTCTGATCAGGGCGATGCTCAGTCTAGGGGTGGTAGAGATGGTGGCAAGTGGAAGAAAAAGAAGTGGGGAGTTCTGGCTTCTTTTTTTCTAGTGCTCCATTCTAGTTGGGAGACAGGTGTCATCATGGTAGTGACAATTCTCGGGCATAGGTTGCCCAATCACAGGAGATCATAGGTCAGTTAGTTTTTTTGTGTCCTCCTTGTTGATTCTGTGGTCGTCCTTATCGGGGCTATTATGAGGAAGGAAAGGACAAATGCTTCGAGTGTTGCCAGGTATGCCATCGGCTCAGGGATTTTTTGGTCAATAAGGTTGTTACGGGGGCAAATAGGATTCCTTTGGCTTCATCTTCTGTTCTTACTCCTGATGATGTGGCATATACTTTTGTTTTTTCTCCTGGTTTTAGTGTTGGACAGAACATGGTTTATGCTTTGGCATCTTGAAAGGAATCCAAGACATCATCTAATGTCATTACTGGTATTTTATAGCTTTCCTCTCATGAAGTGTATTATTTTCTTGATCTAGGGTCCACTCTTTCATATATGACTCCATATGTGGCTGTCTTTTGGTTTCTATTGGGAACTTATCTCAGATCATTTTTTTGTTTCTACCCGAGTAGGTGACTCGGTTATTACTCAAAGAGTCTACAGGTGGTGTGGTATCTGTTGGTAGCAAGCAGACCTTGACGGATCTGTTTGAGTTGGATATGGTAGATTTTGATGTAATTTTTGGTATGGATTGGTTGCATTCTTGTTATGCGTCTGTAGATTGTCGGACCTGTTGGGTTATATTTAAGTTCCCTAGTGAACCGGTTATAGAATGGTCAAGTAGTTCCTTAGCTCCTAGGGGTGGTTTATTTCATACCTTAGAGGTCGGAGGTTAATCTCCAAGGGTTGTCTTTATCACTTGGTCTGTGTTAAAGATTCTAAATCGAAGGTCCCCCAATGTCTTCGGTCCCAGTGGTTAATGAGTTTCCAGAGGTCTTTTCGGATGATCTACCTGGTGTTCCTCTAGATAGGGAAATTGAGTTTGGTATTGATTTGCTTCCAAACACTAGTCCAATTTCTATTTCCCCGCATAGAATAACTCCACCTGAGTTGAAGGAACTCAAGGAACAACTTAAGAATCTTTTGGATAAGCGTTTTATTTGTCCTACTGTTTCTCCATTGGGTGCACCAGGGTTGTTTGTGCGCAAAAAGGATGGTTTCCTTCAGATGTGCATTGACTATAGGCAGTTGAACAAGGTGACGGTCAAGAGTAAGTATCTTTTTCCTTGGATTTATGACTTGTTTGGTAAGTTGCAGGGTGCCAAGTTCTTCTCTAAGATATATCTTTGGTTTGGGTACTATGAGCTTAAGATTAAGGAGGTGGATATCCCTAAGACGACTTTTAATACTCGGTATGGGCATTTTGAGTTTTTGGTGATGTCATTTGGGTTGACTAATGCTCTGAAAACATTTATGGACTTGATGAACAGGGTGTTCAGGCAGTATTTGGATTTTTTGTCATTATGTTTATTGATGACATTCTTATTTATTCGAAGAGTTGGGTGGATCATGCTAATCACCTCGATGTGGTGTTGCAAAAATTACAGGAACAACAATTGTATTCCAAGTTCTCTAAGTGTGAGTTTTGGTTGAACGTTGTGAGTTTTTTAGGCCATATTATTTCTATTAAAGGGATCATAGTGGATCCATAGAATTTTTTTATGGTGAAGAGATGGCCTAGGCCCACAACTCCATCCGATATTTAAAGCTTTTTAGGTTTAGTCGGGTATTTTAGGCTATTTGTAGAAGGCTATTCTTCGATAGCTGCTCCATTGACTAAGTTGACTCCGAAGAAGGTTAAGTTTTCTTCGTTGGATGATTGTGAAGGGAGTTTTGCGAAGTTAAAGTATAAGTTGACTTCAGCATGAATCCTGACATTGCCAAAAGACAATGATGGGCTTGTGGTTTATTAGATGCTTCTTGGGTAGGGCTTGGTTGTGTTTTGATGCAGTATAGGAAGGTGATTGCCTATGCTTCCAGGCAGTTGAAGGTACATGAGAGGAATTATTCTACTCATGATTTGGTGTTGTTGGACATTGTGTTATCCTTGAAAATATGGAGGCATTATTTGTTTAGTGTTCACGTTGATATCTTTTATGATCACAAGAGTCTTCAGTACGTGTTCACTCAGAAAGAACTTAATCTCAGGTAGAAGAGGTGGCTTTATCTTCTCAAGGATTATGATATGAGTCTTCACTACCATCAAGGTAAGTCTAATAAGGTTGATGATGCTCTTATTAGGTTATCCATGTTGATTTTGTCTCTTTTGGAAGAAGTCAAGCGGGAATTAGTAAAGGATATTCACCGCTTGGCTAATCTTGGAGTTCGTCTCTTGCACTTTAAGAATAGTGGTGTAATGGTAAAACAAGTGGTTCGATCGTCTGTTGGTGTGGAAATTTAAGAAAAACAAGTGTTAGACTCTGTCTTGATGAGAATAAAGGGTGATGTTGGTGGGAAAAAGGCAGTGGTGTTTGAAATCAGTGGTTATGGTACTTTACAGTACCAAGGGAAGGTGTGTGTTCTTGATGTCGATGGGCTACGATAAAGGGTCTTAGCTCAGATTCATGAGGCATGCTTTGTTTTTCATCTCGGCTTGACTAAGATGTATTATGATCTCAAGGAGGTCTACTGGTGGAATAGCATGAAGTGAGATGTGGCAAATTTTGTGGCAAAGTGTATGGTGTGCCAACCGGTTAAAGATGAGCACATGAGGCAAAAAGGGTTGTATCAGGAAATTTATTTGCTCGAATAGAAGTAGGAAGTAATCAATATGGACTTTGTTACTGGTCTTTCTCGGTCTCAAAATTAGTATGGTTCGATTTCGGTCACCGTGGATAGGATGACAAGTCTATGCATTTCTTGCCAGTGCGTACTACCTTTTCAGTGGAGGATTATGTGATGTTGTATCTTCAGGAGATTGTGAAGTTGTATGGGGTTCCTGTTTCGATTATCTTTGATTGTGGTATGTAGGTTACATTTTATTTCTGGTGGTCTTTCCAAAAAGGGTTGGGGACTAAGGTTAGTCTGAGTACTGCTTTTCATCCATATTCGGATGGGCAAACAAAGAGAACAATTCAGACAGTGGAAGATATACTTCGGGCCTTTGTGATTAACTGTGGTGGCGATTGGGTTGATGATGTTGGGTGTATTTATGCATTCTAGCTTTACTATTTTAGCCTTTTTAGCCTTTTTTGAGGATGATTCGTATGCTTAATGTGTTGATAATGATATAAATGTGCACCGAAGTGTCCATGTATGTTTCATAATGTTTAATAGTGTTTTCACACAAACTTTGATTCAAATTGATCATTTGAAAGTCAACCGAGAAAACTAGTGTTACTAGCTTGAGCTAGGTGTTTGTCTAGTCTATCGTGTTGGGTTCTAACTTATTGAATAGATTCCTAAGGTTGATATTGTGTATTTTTATGTGAAACAACTTGGATATATTGTTCAAGGTCAATTGGATCAAGACAAGGGTCAAAACAATAAACTTGAGATCAATGTGAATTACCCTATGCTTAGCTCGTCTTTCTAGTCCACCATCTTGGATGTTGTGTTGTTTTCAGCTCTAAATTGTTGTGTTTAATTCTATAGGGTGCTTGTTGAATGTATTGTGATGATATATGAAGGATTTCAAAAGGTTCAAATCAAGTGCAAACAACTTAAAAAGGCTTGGAATGGATCACGAAAGTACAATACACAACTTGAACTCAATTTGGACACCTGAAATGTCATGGGTGAGTGGAGGCATGTGGATCATCCACTAGGCATGTGAGAACCACCATTGGATTTAGAAGGGGCTCAAAATGGTGACCCACCGCGTCGCACTGAAAAGAAAATCTTCAATTGTCAATTTCCAGAATCTTGGAGCCATTATGCCGCTTCGCAGGCTAATAGCGATGATCCCACCACCGCAATGTGATGTCCATCTAAAATGATATTTTTGGGCCCAGCTAATGCATAAAAGCATGGAAACCTAATACAAGTCAGTTTACAACTTGTCTACTATAAATATAATATCTTAAAACACGTTTTGGACATCTTGGAACCCCTAGATCGATTGAAACAACTTTGGAGGCTACCACAACTTCTTTTTATATTTTTATTTATTTGATTTAGCTTTCTTTATGGTTTTAATCATTCATACAATTATTTGGATGTTGATTATAGCTATGAGTGGCTAAAAATTCCCTCTCCGGGGTTAAAGCCAAGAACATGAGTATGGTTGTTTGGAATTGATTTCTTTTGATTTGCTTATCATTATTTGTTGTGTGTTTATTCTTGATTTAACTATTTGATGGATTTATCACCCATCAAATATATCTATTTTCACCCTAGTGATCCCGGGAGAGGGAATAGGGGGATAAAATATGGGAAATAAAAAAGTATGATTTGCATTCTTTATGAAACAAGGAATTCAAATTAGCATCTAGGATAGGGATGTACTTAAATGCCTTACTTGATTCAAGTGTAGGATGATAGTTTAAAGAATCTTAATTGGATTATTTCATCCCCACTCAACGATGTAGTTGTAATGTCCATATTAGGTAAAAGATTAGAGGTCGGGAAACCATGATCATAAAATTAACCCTACGAATAAACAACCATGATAAGCAAGTTAACGAATAAAGTTCTATAACATAGTATGATTGTTTGAAGTGCTTTAACCCTCGGATTTACTCTATTGATTCTTTCAAGAATTTTAAGTTATGCATTATTTACTTTTCTTTAGTTTACAAATTACAATCTCTCTTTTTGGTTACTCTTGCACTAAATTAATCTAAACTGTGAACTAAATTTAATAGTTATTACATCAAGTCCTTGTGGGATCGATAACTCGACTTTCTTGAAGGGCACTTTACTACTTGGTAGACCACATACACTTGCGTGTTCACTTGGGCGCTGCCAATTTTTTGGTGCCGTTGTGGGGGACTTGTTATTTGGCAACTATTTATTTTAGTTTTACTTTTAGATTTATTTTGTGTTTTTACGCTTTTTCTTGGTTATATTTTTATAGGAAACAAGTTTACAAAAGCTAGCAAGGGATCAGGACTTGGTTGAACCAAGCGCCAAACCTGAGCAACTTTACCATCGACGCAGGAGATAAGCAAACCTTCTCTCCCAAATTCTTTAAATCTAAGAATACCAAGAGAATCCTACAATCATGGCTGATGAACAAGCAACCCCCAGGACAGTCAGTGAAGTGGCAATCCCACATCCAACTAATTTGACCTCCCCATTTTAGAAACCGGTAGCTAGATGCAATTTTTAGCTTAAACAGAGTATGGTACAACTTTAGATCAACAGTGGATAGTTCACAAGGCTTTTACACGAAGATCCACAGTTCTACTCATGGAATTTTCTTGAAATCAGTGATAAATTCATTCCTATGGGGGTAAATGCAGGCTATGTGAGGATGACCTTCTTCCCCTTTAAACAGATTGGGGTAGCAAAAAAATGGTTGAATGCAGAACCGGCAAACGCAATCACTTCATGTGATGACATATCTAAAAAATTCCTTATTTGATTCTTCCCGACTGGAAAGACTGTGAGACTTTGCAGTTAGATAGTGTACTTCAAATAAAAGCCATACAAGAATCTTTATCATACTTGGGAGCGCTTCAAGGATCTTTTTTGGGACTTTCCATACCATTAACAAACCAATGAAGTACTTTCTCATACTTTTCTAGAGGATCTTAACCATAATACAAAAATTTTTCTTGATTCATTTGCAGGTGGTCAAGCTTTTGAAATGACATATGATAAGCTATACAATTTATTGAACCGCATAGCTCAAGGAAATCTTAAGTGTCATGGTGATTCTAAGAGTGACACAAATAAAACTGTAGGTGTATTGGTGGTGGACCAATGTACCACTTTATCAGCTTAGGTTGCCGCATTGCAGAATATGATAAACACCCAGTTTAGTTGCTTGAGGTAGGGAGTAGGACAACCTGCAGTCACAATAAATACAATCCAATAGGATGCAGGTTGGTCTGAAGTTTGCGGGAATAGTGGCCATTCTTCTACCATGTTTACTTCAAATTTTGAATCGATAATGTATGTAGGAAATGCTTAAAGACCAAATTATGGTAATTCCTACAATATGAACTGTCAAACTCAGCCATGGAATGCTCAACATAAGAAAATTAAGCAACCACAAACACAACCAAATCAGTCAACTAGCAACTTGGAAGACGTAAAAAATCAGCAAACGGCCCAGAGAAGTTTAGAATTGCAGTTGGGGAAGTTACAACAAGCTTTAAATACTAGGCCTCAAGGTAGTTTGCCAGGAGATAAAGAAATTACAAAACAAGTTATGGAAATCATCTTGAGGAGTGGTAAAGAGCTTCAAAGAGAACCTCCAAAGGTAACAAATGAGGAAGATGCAAGTTTGACTCCCCTACAGGTAAATGACAAAGTTTCTAAAAAATCAACCAAGTCTGAGTACTCAGAATAAAAAGCTGTTGAAGGAGTGAAGAATATGCCACTACTTTTTTCCCCTTAGAGGCAAATATAAGCAAAGGAGGATTCCATTTTTAAGAAGTTCTCTGACACGTTTAGTGAGCTTCACATTAACTTATGTTTCTTAGATGTTTTGCAGGGTATGCCCAAATATTCTAAGTACTTGAGAGATATGGTTGAGAATAAGGTAAAATTGCAGGATGCCAACAAAGCTTAAGGACCCTAGGAAGTTTACTCCCCCATACAGATTGGAAAAAACGAGATGGTTTAGGCACTTAGTGATTTAGGGGCAAGTATCAACTTGGTGCCCCTATATCTATTTAATACATTGGATTTGGGTGATCCAAGACTGTGCACTGTGCGTCTACAGTTGTGTAACACCCCAATTTTCTGAACCGAAATGCTACACGGTGCTCATAACCCCGAAAGACCACAAGCTAACCCATGACTGATATTTGTACCTGTATACTACATAATATATCATAAAATGCAGAAATATGAACATGAAAGGCCATAAGGTTCAAACTGAATAAATGTCTGCTAACAAAATATTTGAAAAAGGAATAACAATACCGAAATAAGTCATAAATACTGAAAATAATATGATCTAAATATCTAATCTGACATCTAGTCTAAAAGACTCTAACTGAACTGAATAAGGAGTTGAAGGAACATGTCTCCAATTAACTCCATCTAGCAATTGAATAGTAAATGTATCAATAATCATATCGTCCTCAAATAAGGACTCACTGCAAACTCTGAACACTAGAATGCTACTGCTGATCTGGAGCTCGTGCCTCTGAACCTATGGTGTAACATAAGAGAAAGAACCATAGCACAAATGCGTCAGTACGTCTGAATATACTGAGTATATGAGTGAGGTAGGATAAATGCAAAGGGTTATATGCATGAACAATGCTGACTAATATGAACGTGAGAATACATACATGCATACATAACTGTAACTGAACTCGTAGAGATACTGACTACTGAGTCTGAATACTGACAACATGAGTGTACTAATACTGAGATACTGAATAGATAAACGACTATTTCTGATAGTTCAAATTATGAAGAACTGGTCTGGTTGACTGTGTCTGACAGTCTTGAAGCTGAATACTGATATCATGAATTCAGATAACTGATATGACTGATACATGAGTTCAAAAAAATGATATAATTGATATAACTGTGATGATCATCCTAACCGATGTAACTGATATTGAGAGAATGTATCTGACAGTCTAAGTTTTGATGGAACTATCTGAGTCCCATACTGTATCTGAGTTGACTGTATCTGACAGTCCTGATATACTGAAATCTGAAGAACTATCTGAGTTCTTTACTAAGACTGGGTGACTATAACTGACAGTCCTGAAATCATTAACTAAAATTATGGGAAGTAGTTGTTCAACTGACATGCCCCAATAACACATATAGCTAAGTTGGGGTCCAGTCTCTACCCTAACTAGAGGGGTGTCAATACCGCGCCACTGGTAAGGACAGCTATGAGTGACCCTTATCTGGCAGGTACTCAAATGAGAATGGTGGGAACCCTAAACTGACAGGTTAATCCACCTCATCAACCCTAATCTGACAAGTTAAGATGTCTTAACCTACGCTGGCTACATAGTTCTGGAACACAAGGATGACTTCTAAGAATCACACCCTGAACTTGTAGCTGAGTTCCCATCCTTGGGTTCACTCGGTGCTTTCTACTCCCATATGAAGGACACTGAACTGAATAACTAAGCTAAACTGAATAACTGAACTGAACTGATTAGTTGAACTAATACTGATTAACTGGACTGATACTAGTGGTATTTTTTAGCGGAGCTAAACTATGTTTACTGGATTTCGATGACTGATAGAATGTACTGAGTTCTGAGGATAGGTTGAGACTACTGAAGTTACTAATATTAACTAAGAATATAGAGGTTGCTGAGGTTACTAAGCACTGAGATTACTAAGATTACTGGACTACTGAGATTACTGAGATTACTGAGTTTTGCTGAGTCACATGACTGACTGAATTCTATAGATCATGGCTTGACTGAGGGTATCGTGATAACATAACATGGCTCTAGTCACACAGCTACATTTTTTGAGTACGAATACCCCCAGGACTTGATGGAAGGAAACAGACACAACATGACTGACTCGATAATAAGATTAGAGTCCACAATTCACATTGTCATAAGCAGGGGATATTATACTTCATGTTGTTCTTCAACATCTTAAACATGGTAGGGAGTGCATGGATATATTTCATGAATATATAGTATATCTCCATTATCATACATGCTTTATACCACAACAATAGCAACACATCAATAGCATGGAATTTATATTGAAGTATATAGCTAACATGGACTTTCCATTTAGATATCATGGAATTATGTAAACATGAATTTGTAGCATCCTAAGCATTTCATAAAACACCTTGCATGCATTCTTTAGGACATAGGTGATTTTCATACTTGCACCAAATTAAACCACCTAAAGTTCATGGTTTTCAATTAACAAACATATATATTCCATGAAAACTCCTTTAGCCATCACATTGAAAGTTAAACAACAATCGTCAACATGTACATACTTATATCACCCCAAAAAAGTTTACAAAATAATATTTAAAACATGGTTCTTGAGCTCTATGAATGGATTGGATCCATAGATGAACACTACGTACACCTTAGATTAAGAATTCATGAAGATTGACGGCGAAATTTCCTTGAAATAGACTCTTCTATGAAAAACCTAAGGCTTGTTCTTGAGAGTTTTGATCATGAGAGGAAACCCTAATCTTGTGGTTGAGAGCGTAAGAGAGGGTTATTGAGATGTTTTAACTAAAGATAATGGAAGATTAGAAGTTCCTTGAGGGTTATAAGTCGTGGGAAGTGAAGGGAAAAGACCAACATACCCTTATGAAATAAATTCCCAGTTGCTGAAAATAATAGCTGACGACATTTATGACATGGCGTCAAAAATGTGTCAAGCCGTAAAAAATGTCATCACACAGAGTCTTGATACTTCCTAAGGCTGATGATATTTGTGACATGGCGTGAAAAATGTGACAAGACATCAAAAATGTCGTCATACAGAAGCTGGTTACTGGCTAAGGCTGATGACATTTATGACATGGCCTCAAAAATGTGGTAAGCTACCATGAATGTCGTCACTTAGGAGCTGGTTTATGCCTAAGGCTAATGACATTTGTGACATGTCATCAAAAATATGGTAAGCTACCACGAATGTCATTACTTAGGAGCTGGTTTCTTCCTAAGGGTGATGACCTTTGTGATAGGGCATCACAAATATGGTAAGCTACCACGAATGTCGTTACTTAGGAGTTGGTTTCTGCCTAAGGCTGATGACCTTCGTGATAGGGCATCATAAATATGGTAGGATACAACGAATGTTGTCACTTAGGAGCTGGTGTCTGCCTAAGGGTGATGATATTCGTGATAGGGCATCACAAATGTGGTAAGCTACCACGAATGTCGTCACACTGTTTCAAGCCTGACATGCTGGAGTAAAATAGGAATAACTCTTTTCTCCGATTTTGTATTTAGGTAAAATTGGTATAGTTTGAAAGATAATTCAATTATCTATCTGTTAATAGGTCATTAGCTCAAAACTTCCAAGTATAATTAGAGATATGATCATTTAAAGTTGACTATAGCAATATCCTTCTTAAGAATTCAATCATAAGGAATGTTTTGATTCGTCTGATAGCTAGGTGTTATTTGAAGCCTTAATATACATCAAACTTACTCATAAAACTATAAAAGAACCATGATGTACTATGCATGATCTTGGTACATGTCTCTAATATTTGTTTGATATTTTGGGGTAATACAATATCTCCCCGTTGGAAACATTCATCCTCGAATGATGACTTTTTGAGAGGGGAGAATAGATCAAATGATGCATATATAGAATGAATGACTGATCATGATTTCATGGCTGACATGACTTAAAACTGGTCATACCATACTATACATGCATATCTGATGCATGGGTAGTTGATTTATGAATGTACGACTGAGTATTCCGATAAACTGAGTTTCTGAAACTGAGAATGTATATCTGATGCTTAACTGATAACCTAAATCCATGCATATTTGATGCATGATTATATGACTGACATGATACATGAATGCATAACAGAAAGTATTGATAAGCTAATCACGCATATCTGATGAGTGAGTATATGACTGAACGGGCTCAGGAACATGCGACTAAATATGCAATGGTAAAGGTACCAAGTTTGAACTGAAAACTAAACATGGAACTGAATACCTGTATGCTATGGTCAAGCAAGTCTAAAACTAAACTGAATTTCTGAGCTGAATATAGATCTAAAGATGAAACTATTACTTAATACTGTTACTGGGATCCTTATTGGAACTAAATGCTGGGTCCCAGTAACTGAATATTGAAACTGAGGTTTTAACTGATACTGAAGTGGTTAATTCTGAGACTGAGCACTACTTACTGACTGTTGAGTACTGAAACTATAACTGAGATGGCAACTGAGTTATGATAGTAGCACCATGAAAACTGACATAAGTCAAGGATATAAATATACATTCACACTCTGAATTTTCCCAATTTCTAAGTACTACCTCTCGCTAGCTCCTTGCTTTCATACTAATAGGATATTCAAGCCTATCTTTGTAACTATACCCTTGTGTAAATAAAGCATGCAACAACCTTTTCTTAACATGAATCATTCACTCTCTTATTTAAGCAAATACTTATCGCTACACTACATTGTTCCACAAGGAGATCTTACTGAAGGATTAAATCAGGAAAACCTGAAACATGAATGGATACTGACTGAACTTGACATATGAATGAAACCTGAGGAAGAGAATATCAACAAGATAGATTTACCAAAAAGGTCTGAACTGAGTATATACTTGATATAGTATGAATTTGTCTGATCAGTGAGGGCATATGATGAGTTGTGGAACCTGAGTATACTGGGAAGCATAATACATGTACATGAGTCATGAGTTGCATGACTTGAGTCTGGAATTTGTGAGTTCATGAAACATAGTTTATAACACTTAGTGATCTAGAACTGAACTCCCTATACTGGGAACTGAAAGCACACACAATTCTATGGAATGAGTGTGAACATAAGCTATATCCATGGAATCTGAGACATGAAGCATGCATAGGCACTACGATGACTTCAGTAGGAAACTTTATGTTGAGATAAATATTGGTCAGGAATCGCCTTCCCTAATTGCTTTTCTGTACATATTAGCACTACTACTGGGATCTTAGAGCCTGACTTAGGTGCTTGATCTACTATCTTCTCCTTGGCTTTAAGCCATCATCATTCGTCTGTAAGCACTAAACTAATCTTTGAACTAAACTGTAATCATCATCACATACTTATACTCTGATCAACACATGCTCACCTTACTAAACACATCATCTGCCTCTGTTTCCTTACATAATACTAATATCACATCCATACCATTATGCTTAATTTTAAGTCACTAAACTTAAATTTTCTAACTCACACTGTTCAACCCTACTAATTCATTATAGAACAACTATCCCCTTGAATACATAATCTATTCAATCAGGATATCATTATCCCAACTCTACTACTACTAAACTACTAGGTTCATGCTTCTAACTCTAGTCATATGCTATCATAGGATTTTGAGAAACGATCTGCTGGCATATCTAAATCTGGGTTAAAGAACAAGTTCTCGTGATCATGAATGAGATCCGTACAACTTTGGGACATAACTGAACTGATCGGATACTGTTGAGCATGAGGGAAATCCCATTGCTATCTGTAGGGACTATTTGAGAAAGCCCTATCTGTAGGACTTGAGCTTTACTACTTCTATTACCTTGAAAGTAAGGTAAAGTTGACATGATTAAAGCATGATGAGAATCTATATGAGGTTTCTTAGAGAACCTTTCTATAGTACGATCTGAGACATGAAAGAAGGGAAACATTTCCTAAAACATCTCATAGCCTCCTGCACATAAGTGTGGTGCACAACACACATATGTACAAGACTCTACTAGATGAGGCTTTCAGACTTCCTAGGACTCTATTGAACCTTAGGCTCTGATACCAAGTTTGTAACACCTCAATTTTCTGAACTGGAATGCTACATGGTGCTCATAATCTTGAAGGACCACAAGCTAACCCATGACTGATATCTGTACCTATATACTGCATAATATATCATAAAATGCGGAAAAATGAACATAAAAGGCCATAAGGTTTGAACTTAATAAACGTCTGATAACAAAATGTCTGAAAAAGGCATAACAATAAAAAATAAAGTCATAAATACTAAAAATAATAAGATTTGAATATCTAATCTGACATATAGTTTGAAAGCCTCTAACTGAACTGAATAAGGAGTTGAAGGAGCATGTCTCCAACTAACTCCATCTTGCAACTGAATAGTAAATATAGCAATAATCATATCATCCTTGAATGAGAATGACTCACTACAAACTCTGAATACTGGAGTGCTACTGCTGATCTGGAGCTCGTACCTATTAAACTATGGTGTAAAATAAGAGAAATCACCATAGCACAAATGCGTCAGTACATCTGAATGTACAGAGTATACGAGTGAGGTAGGCTAAATGGAAAGGGTTATATGCATGAACAATGCTGACTAATATGAACGTGAGAATACATACATACATACATAACTGTAACTGAACTCGTTGAGATACTGACTTCTGAGTCTAAATACTGACAACATGAGTGTACTAATACTAAGATACTGAATAGATGAATGACTATTTATGATAGTTAGAATTATGAAGAACTGGTCTGGTTGACTGTGTCTGACTGTCCTGAAGCTGAATACTGATATCATAAATTCTGATAACTGATATAACTGATACATAAGTTCAGAAAACTAATATAACTAATATAACTGTGATGATTGACCTAACCGATGTAACTGATAATGAGTGACTGTATCTGACAGTCTAAGTTCTGATGGAACTATCTGAGTCGTGTACTGTATCTGAGTTGACTGTATCTGACAGTCCTGATATACTGAAATCTGAAGAACTATCAGAGTTCTTTACTGAGACTGGGTGACTGTAGCTAACATTCCTGAAATCTGTAATTGAAACTATGGGAATAGCTGTTTAACCGACATGCCCCAATAGTGCAAATAGCTAAGTTGGGGTCCAGTCTCTTCCCCAACTGGAGGGGTGACAATATCACACCATTGGTAAGGACAACTATGAGTGACCCTTGGCTGGATGGTATTCAAATGAGAACAGTGGGAACCCTAAACTGACAGGTTAAGCCACCTCATCAACCCTAATTTGATAGGTTAAGATGTCTCAACTTATGGTGGATACATAGTTCTGGAACACAAGGATGACTTCTAAGAATCACACCCTGAACTTGTAGCTGAGTTCCCATCCTTGGGTTCACTCAGTGCTAACTTCTACTCCCATCTGAAGGACACTGAACTGAATAACTAAGCTGAACTGAACTGATTATCTGAACTAATACTGATTAACTGGATTGATACTAGAGGTATTGTTTAGCGGAGCTAAACTAAGTTTACTAGATTCCGATGACTTACGGAATGTACTGAGTTCTGAGGACTGGTTGAGACTACTTAATTTACTAAGACTAACTGTGAATAATGAGGTTGCTGAGGTTACTGAGCACTGAGATTACTGAGGTTACTGGACTACTGAGATTACTAAGATTATTGAGATTTCCTGAGTCACATGACTGACTGAATTCTCTAGATCATGGCTTGACTGAGAGTATCGTGATAACATGACATGGCTCTAGTCACACAACTACATTTTTCGAGAATGAATACCCACAGGACTAGATGGAAGGAAACAGACACAACATGACTGACTTGATCATAAGATTGGAGTCCACAATTCACATTGTCATAAGTAGGGGATATTATACTTCATGTAGTTCTTCAACATCTTAAGCATGGTAGGGAGTGCATGGATATATTTCATGTACATATAGTATATCTCCATTATCATACATGTTTCATACCACAACAATAGCAACACATCAATTGCATGGAATTTATATTGAAGTATATAGCTAACATGGAATTGACATTTAGATATCATGGATTTATGTAAACATGAATTTCTAGCATCCTAAGCATTTTATCAAACACCTTGCATGCATTCTTTAGGACATAGGTGAGTTTCATACTTGTACCATATTAAACTACCTAAAGTTCATAGTTTTCAATTATCAAACATATATATTACATGAAAACACCTTTAGACATCACATTGAAACTTAAACAACAATCTTCAACATGTACATACTCATATCCCCACAAAAAAGTTAACAAAATAATATTTAAAACATGGTTCTTGAGCTCTATAAATGGATTGGATCCATATATGAACACTACTTCTACGTTATATTAAGAATTCGTGAAGATTGACAGCGAAATTTCATTGAAATAGCTCTTCTATGAAAACCCTAGGGCTTGTTCTTGAGAGTTTTGATCTTGAGAGAAAACCCTAATCTTGTGGTTGAGAGCATAAGAAATGGTTTTTGAGATGTTTTAAAGAAAGAGAATGGTAGATAATACATTCCTTGAGGGTTATAAGTCATTGGAAGTAAAGGAAAAAGACCAAAATACCCTTATGAAATAAATTCCCAGTTTCTGAAAATAATAGCTGACGACATTTGTGACATGGCGTCAAAAATATGACAAACCGTTAAAAATGTCATCACACAGAGGCTGGATATTGCCTAAGGATGACGACATTTGTGATATGGCATCAAAAATGTGACAAACCAACAAAAATATCATCACACAGAAGCTGGGTACTGCCTAAGATTGACGATATTTGTGACATGGCGTCAAAAATTTGGTAAGCTACCACTAATGTCATCACTTAGGAGCTGGTTTCTGCCTAAGGCTGACAAAATTTGTGACATGGCATCAAAAATGTGGTAAGATACCACGAATGTCGTCACTTAGGAGTTGGTTTATGCCTAAGGCTAACGACCTTCGTGATATGGCGTCACAAATGTGGTAAGCTACCACGAATGTCTTCACTTAGGAGATGGTTTCTGCCTAAGGCTGAGGACCTTTATGATAGAGCATCACAAATGTGGTAAGCTACCACGAATTTCATCACTTAGGATCTGTTTTCTTCCTAAGGTTGACGACCTTCATTATAAGGCGTCACAAATGTGGTAAGCTACCACGAATGTCGTCACACTGTTTCCAGCCTGACATTCTAGAGTAAAATAGGGATAACTCTTTGCTCCGATATTGGATTTAGGCAAAATTGGTATCGTTGGAAATATAATTCAATTATTTATCTGTTTATAGGTCATTAACTAAAAAATTCTAAGTATAATGAGAGTTATGATCATTTGGAGTTTACTATACCAATATTCTTCTCAAGAATTTAATCGGTAAGGAATGTTTTGATTCGTCTGATAGCTGGGTGTTATTTGAAGACTTAATATATATCTAACTTACTCATAAAACTATAAAAGAACCATGATGTACTATGCATGAGCTTGGTACATGGATCTAACATTGGTTTGGATTTTTTGGGGTATTACAAGCTGGCAGACGGATCCATTGCCTATCAAGAAGGAATCATTGAGGATGTACTGATAAAGGTTGGTAAATTTGTTATGCCTACTGAATTTATTGTTTTAGACTATTAGGATGACTAACATACACCAAATATATTAGGGCATCCATCTTAGCAATCGGAGGAGCGTTAATTGATGTGAGGGAAGGAACACTCACGATGAGGTTATAAGATGAAGAGGCGGTATTTAAAGTTTACAAAGCGCTTAACATAACATAACAAAATAAATTTTTTTGTATGATTAATGTTATTGAAAGGGACAAGTGTGGGGTGGCTAGTCTGCCAAAGGACTCTTATAACACCCTCGTTGAGCAGCTAGAGTCTCCAATACCGCAACCTAATATGATGCAAGTTGATGGGCCTGAAAAGGTTAAAGTTCAAAAAATCAAGTACCTTTGAGAATGCACACTCAACAAGGGTGAAAAGAGCAAGAAGATTGAGACTAAGAGTGAAAAAAAGAAGAAAAGAGAATGACTAAGTCGTTAAGTTGGGTCATGTCGTGACACTAAATTAGACGCTGCTTGGGAGACAACCCAAGTTAAGTCGGTATGTTTTATTTTCAGTTTTAAGTTTTTATTTCACGTAGCTTTTTATTTCAAGTTAGGGTTTGTTCTTGAGAGGATTTTGTGAAAAGAGTGAGCGATTTTTCTATTTGTGTGTTTAATCCCGTGTTATGGACTTATTGGGTGAAGGGACTACCCAAAATGCACTGGCCAAGGCACTGCGCATTCTGGAGTGCCACTCTGGCTGAGGCTCCGCGGTCTCCATCACTGGCTTTCCTAAGCCTGACTGCAGAAATTACTTGGACCAGATTGGACAAGGGCCAACGACTCTGGAGCGCCGTTCTGGCCGAGGTACTGCGGTCTCCATTGTTGGCTTCCCTGAGCATCAAACTGGGTTAGGTGCCGTGGGATAATCACCCTGAGTTGCTATTTTGGGGTTTCAAACACTCCATTACTCTTGTCCAAAAATTCTGAAACTAACCCGAGATGTACTATTGTATCCCCCGATCATGAATCAACTTAAAAAATAACTTTCAAAGGGTGGGAAAGTCGTAAATAAATTTCTCAAAGTTTTAGGGCTTTAGAAAAGACTAAGTCCTAACACTTAGCTAAATTTTTCTAAGTCTGGGACCTCCTATTAAGCTCTAAGGGACTGAGTTACTCTTAGGATTTCTATAGGGTTTTGCATAATCAATTGTATCAATAAAATTATATTAATTCTTCTTTTCAACCAATGCTATATCAAATTTTGATGATGATCAACTGACAACAAGGGACAAGGTCATTAGGTCTTCATGAATCCAATACCACTGTCAGATGTCTGTGCAGTTTTGTTTGTTAATGTAACAAACAACAATGGTGATCTTGTACTTATCATGATACCTTTCTCAATCACAATTATACCCTAATCATTACACAACTATAAATAGAAAATAATTCTCCTCAATTCATAAGGTTTTGCAATCAGATTGTTGAATTAAAAAAATGATGAATACTTAACTTTGAAACATTG
The DNA here is from genome assembly GCA_030864215.1 of Capsicum pubescens. NCBI lineage: Eukaryota > Viridiplantae > Streptophyta > Magnoliopsida > Solanales > Solanaceae > Capsicum > Capsicum pubescens. The sequence continues at coordinate 149,618,350 of CM061543.1, read as the reverse complement.
CACAAGTTCCTAGTTTTTGTGTGTGCTAAAATAATATGTGTTCTTGAGTCAAGTCTGAGTTTGTAATAAAATTACTCATGTTATAGAGTAATTCTCTTTCTCATTTTCCAAATAGTGATTAGGTAGAGTTACCTGATTTGATATTGGTTAGAGTTAATCAATATTTAGGAGAGAACTTGACAGAGTTGTCAAGGAGAGTTTTTAATAGAGTTATTGGAAGCTAGCTAAAATTAAACTTAGGTTTCAATAGAGTCTGTAATCATGAGTTTAATTATAGTGGATTGTAAGTGCTTTTAAGGGAAAGTCATGGTTTTTCCTTCCTTGAGCAAGGATGTTTCCACATTAAAACATTGTGTTCTTTACTTTTCTGCAAAGTCTTAGTTTCTAACTACTTTACTACATTATTACCTGTTACTGACTCTGAGAGACCTGGTCTATTATTGTGTGGTGCAATCCCTCACATTTCAACAATTGGTATCAGAGCAAGGACACTCTAAAAGTTTCATACCTAGAGTGATTTATCAATCATCTATGCTCGACCTAATCTGGAGAAAGGGCAATCTACTACTTGACCACCCCACTTTAATAGGTAGTACTATAGGTGGTGGAAAACAAGGATGTATGACTTCATTAAGGCCGAGGATAGTGAGATTATGGATATAAGACTGGATGGTCCTTAAGTGCCTATTAGGGAGGTCAAAAAGGTAACATAAAAAGGATGGTTGTCAAAATAAGGAGAGAGTTTAACAATGAATATCGAAAGAAAGTTGAGAAAATTAAAAGACAAAGAAATTGCTTATTTATAGTATAGGACGTGATGAGTGTAATAGGATTTCTATTTTAAAAATAGCTAAGGAAATCTGGGACTAGCTGAAGATAGCTCATGAGGAACAACTGATGTGAAGGATTCAAAAGGAGACATGTGGACTATTCAGTATGAAACTTTTTCTGTGAGAAAGAAAGATAAATCAAGAGATGCATACAAGATTTACTTCTATAAAAAATGAGATGCACTGCTTAAGAGAAGTGATTCCTTTGTATAAGAAATAACAACAACAAAAATAATAACATACCTAGTGAATTACCACCATGTGGGGTCTAGGGATTGTAAAACATATGTAGTTTATACCACCTTCTCCGATGATGTAGAGAGGTTATTTCTGATAGATCCTCAGATCAAGAAATAGTGATGGTAAATAATGTCATAATAAAACATGAGAAAAATAAAATAATATAAATATGGAACCCATACAGTAGAGCCAAAGATGTTTACCTAGCTCTAAAAGTATATTCCAAAGATGGTTGTAGAGCCAAAGGCTCAAATGATTGTGTTTTTGGATGGTGTTTTTGAGTTGGTTGTCAAGGAGTGCAGGACCAGTATGCTTATTGTGGATTTGGACATATGTAGACTTACAACTCATGCTCAGTAGATTGAGAATAAAAATATATAAGAAAAGGAAAGGGAAATTAAGAGAGCCATAATTGGTAACATTAATTACTCCCTACAAGGTTAGGCGGTCGTAATTTATCATAGTTTAAATAGAGGTCTTCATATCAAACACCTTCTTCATCTAGTGCATGGCCCCCCAAGCCTTATCAAAATCAATAGAATAGAGCATCAGGCTCTAAATCTCAAGTTAGTGTTTTGGGTAGCCTTTTCTTTCTAGAATAATCTAAATATGGAGAAAAGTATCTAGGTAAGTGATATCTTAACAAGGAGAGTTGCTTTGGATGTGGAAAAAGGTACATAAGATTAGAGAGTTCTTTTCAACAAGACATGTAAATAGGGGTAACGAGTCTCATTATACTACTCTATTATCTCCAATAAGTCGCCTAACTAAATACGGTGCCTCATCTAGTATAGGTGGCGGGTAGCACTAAATTGGTTCAATGCTTTATAGAAATGAAAAGATTAGGAGGGTTTCTCTAATATATTAATGGGTGCATTGTGAGTTTTCTTTGTAGATATTTATGTGTTATAAATCTTGGAGCCACAATTTTCTTTGTGACTCCTTATATTGCAAAAGACTTTTGTGTTTTTCCCAAATTACTTTTAAAATACTTCTCATTATCTAGTCCTATTAGTTACTTAGTTATAGATAAATGGATTTACAGAAATTTTTTAGTAACAATTTCACAAAAAATCATAGTCATGGATCTAGTAGAGCTAGATATAACTAATTTTGATGTCATCCTCGACATGGATTGGTTAAATTCCTATTATACTCCAGTCTATCATAGAATCTAAGCTACGATGGAAGTGTAGAACTTCAAATACTATAGGTCAATTTTCCTCTTTACATAAGTAGGAAAAATGATCTCTAAGGATTGAATCTATCACCTAGTTTGAGCCACCAATTTTAAGTCAAAAATTCAAACTCTTCAGTTAGTTTTAATAGTTCATGAATTTTCAAAAGTGTTTCCCAAAGATCTTCTAAAATTCCCTCCCGAGATGGAGATATACTTGAGCATAAACCTTCTCCCTGCTACGTAGCCTATGCCAATTCCTTCTTATAGGATAGCTCAATTTGAGCTTAAGGAATTAAAGGAATAGTTAAAGGATCTCTTACATAAAAGTTTTATTAGACTTGACATCTCTTTATAGGGTGCTATAGTTCTCTTCATATGTGAGAAAAATGATTCTCTTAATATGTGCATTGACTACCATATGTTGAACAATAGAATAGAAAGATAATTCTCTCAAAATGTGGATTGACTACTATTAGTTCGACGAAGTCATAGTAAAGAATAAGTATCCTAATTTTTTGATTTATGAATTATTTTACTAGCTTAAGGGTGAAAGCGATTTCTCAAGGATATACCTTTGATCCGACTGTCGTTAGCTCAATGTTATAGAATGTAACATTTTGAAGACAGCCTTAAAAAGCTCAATATGGTTAGTATGAATTTGTAGCTATGTCTTTTTGACTAACTAATGCTCCTGCAGATTTTATGGACTTGATAATAGAGTGTTCAAGTAGTACTTGGATATGTTTGTTATGTTATTTATAAATGTCATCCTTATTCATTCTCAAAGCGAGGATGAACATCCAATCTATCTGAGTATTGTCTTGAAGTCAAAGGTTACCATTTATTCACTATGTTTTGCAACTGTGAATTTATGTTGAAATTAGTAGCATTCCTTGGTTATATAATTTTTGGTGTGGGTATTCAGGTTTATCCTCAAAAGATTAAAGAAATTAGGAAATTTCCTTGACCCATCTCTCCATCAGCCACTAGGAAATACCTTAGTTTAGTCGGTTACTACAAAAAGTTATTGAAGGATTTTCTATCTATTACTTCACCTATGTATGAATTAACTTTGAAGAAATCAAAATTTCAGTAGCCCAATGCTTGTGAGAGGAGTTTTCAAGAGTTAATCACTCAACTCACTTCTGATCTATATTTCACTCTACCAAATGGTCCTGATGGGTATGTTGTTTATTGCGATACTTTTTGTTTTGACCACAATTATGAGATGATGCATAATAGTAAGGTGATATCTTATGCCTCTAAAAAGATTAGTCCTCATGAAATAAATTACCCAATTCATGAACTTGAGTTAGTTGCTGCAGTCTTTACCTCAAAGACTTGGAGTCACTATATTTATGGAGTTCATGTGGATGTGTTCAGAGATCATAAAATCCCCCAATATGTGTTTAATTATAAATTTCTAAATCTTTGTTAGAGGAGATGGTTTGAGTTGTTAAAAGATCATGAGGTAAGTGTTTGACACATTTTGGTAAATCCAATATAGTGCCTGATGTTCTTAGAAGAATTTATATGGTTAATGGTGCTAATGTAAAGGATAAGAACAAGGAATTAGTTCATGATGTTCACATACTTTTTAGATTAGGAGTTCAATTGGTTAACTTAGCTGAATGTAGTGTTGTCATGACACGTTTTACGAGTCATGATGACACCAAATAAATCATGTTAGTACATAAGCCAAACCCTAAATTGGAGCTAACACAATGGGTTAATTTCAGAGAAAATACACAACATATGCTAAATTCAATGAACACTAGTTTTAAATAAATAGGGTTCTAATAGATAAAACAATAAACACATGAATACTAAGGCCATGACCTAGTAGATCCAGTATAAGAGCATCTAATTATGTTGATACAATTCAAATATCTTAGAATAGATAAACATTTGTCCTAATACAAAAGGTTGAATTATAAAGATAGAAGAAAATAGGTGACTCTGACTCCAAGAACTCAGCCTATCTCTGAAAAATCAATTCTGCATGAACAACGGTCAACGACGATAGCTAGAACTCAAATCTACACCAGAAAAGTATAAAGGTGTAGTATGAGTATCAAAATAATGGGTACTTAGTAGGCATCATCGGCCGACTAAGCAAAGTCATGATTTAAAGATTATCAAATGCAAGATACATGACTAAGTCAAGGTACAAAATTGAACCTTAATTATCTCTATCATGCCTGTGCATAATTTGTACATAAACCGAAATAATAATGATAACATAACACAAGGAATGAAGCATACGCAAACATAAATACAAAATTGTCTCGCATATGTCAATTAGCGCAGAAAAATAAAGAAATCATCACAGCCTCCCATACGACTGTAGAATACACCCAAGAGAAGAGTAAAGAAATTATTTGACATTATAACTAACCATTTTTCCACTATTCATCATCAAATGGCACTACGACACCATTTAGCAATTTACCAACATTATTGCATATTCCACCAATCAATCATTAGCCATCTTATATCATTAATTTTTTCCATCAACTAGTCACCATTTATCCGTTATTCACCATTCTATCAATTAGGCATTCTTTATTACTAGCAATCATAGTATTAGATAACCACACCTTTTTGTGCCCTAAAAATAATGGATTATATATCTATCTATCTATATATATATATATTTGAACTTGTACCGATAATTATAATTATCATCCAAAATAGAACTGGGAATATTCATCATCAAGACTCAGAATTGGACCGGTCTTAAGTATCATCAAGAATCATAAATGAACTTGTCATAAATATCATCAAGATATGGAATTAAACTGGTCATAATTATCATCATCATCATAATAGTATAATAAATAGCATAAATAAAAATGTAATCATTCTTCATATATACCAATGCTTTATCTTATTTTTATAATGATCATCAGACAATAAGGGACCAGGTCCCTAGGTCTTCATGAATGTAGTATAACTGTCACATGTTAGGGCAATTTTGTTTGTTAATTTAACAAACTGCACAGGTGAGCGTGTACCTATAAGGACACCTAGCCCAATAAAAATTCTATCCGAATCATTATCAAACTATAAATAGAAAATAATGTTCCTCAATTCACTATTTTTTGTCATGTGATTGTTCAAGTGGAAAATCAACGAAAACTCAACTTTGCAACATTACTCATGTTCCTAGTTTCTATGCGTGCTGAAATAATGAGGCTTCTTAAGACAAGTCTGAGCATGTAATTGAATTACTTATATTATAAAAGTAATGTTATTTTCTTGTTTTCTTGAGAGTTCTTAGGTAGAGTTATCTGATTTGATATTGGTTAGAGTTAATCAATATCATAGAGAGATCTTGGAAGTGTTTTCAAGGAGAGTTTGTAATAAAGCTATTGCAAACTAGTTGAGCCTAGAGTTTGGTTCCAGTGGAATATGTAATCATGTGTTTGATTAAAGTGAATTGTTAAGTGTTTATGAGGGAAAGTCATAGTTTTTAGTTCCTTGATAAAGGAGGTTTCTGTGTGAAAACATTTTGTTCCTTACTTTCTTGCAAAGTCTTAGTTTCTAACTTCTTTACTACTTTATTTCCTGTGACTGACTCTAAGGGACCTAGACCTTCAAAGTGTGGTGCAACCCCCTATATTTTAATAATTGGTATCAGATTAAGGAAAATTTAAAAGGTTCATACCTAGAGTGATTAATTGATATTGGATGCTCTAGCTATTTATGAAGAAGGGCAATCTACCACTAGATTACCCCACTTTAATAGGCAATACTATATGTGGTCGAAAATCAAGATAAATGACTTCATTATGGCTTAGGACACTGAGTTTTTTGATGTAATAATGGATGGTCCTCATGTACCTTATTGATAGGTAAAAGAATATGACATAACAAGTATGTTTGTCAAAACCAGGAGAGAGTTTGATCATGAATATCAAAAGAAAATTGGGAAAAATTACAAGGCCAAAAAATTACTTATTTGTTGCATAGGACCTACTAAGTATAATAGGATTTCTTCTTGTAAAAATGCTAAGGAAATTTTGGACTACCTGAAGACAACTCATGAAAGAAGAACTGATGTGAAGTATTCAAAAGTTGACATATTGACTACTTAGTATGAAATTTTTTCAATGAATGAAGGAGAGATAATTCATGAGATTAATAAAAGATTTACTTCTATTATAAATTAGCTGCACATCTTAGGAGAAGCGATTCCTTTGTATAAGAAACAACAACAACAACAACATACCCAGTAAATTCCTACTAAGTGAGGTATGGGAGGGTAAAATATACGTAGTCCATACCACTACCTTTGAAGAAGTAGATTGGCTATTTCTTATAGTCCCTTTGCTCAAGACATAGAGACAGTAAATAATTTCATAATAAAACATGAAACAAGATAAAATAACAGAAATAAGGAACCCACAAAGTAGTACAATTCACTAACCAACCATAAGAACCTACTTCTCCCAACACACCTAACTAGAGATGCCATCCTATGAGCAAAGTCCTACAACTACTACTAGGCTATCACAAAGTGCACCTAAATACTGGCTACGGATGACCTCCTTGTACTAAGCTTTTATCCAAATCAGCATTCTCCTAACTTTTCTATCCAGGGTTATGTCCTTTGTACAATCAAAGTGAGAAAAGTTCTAGGTGTTATTCTTATGTCCTAGGAAAGAAAATTGGATGCTATTACCAAGACAAAAAAGCTGAAGACTCACTATATATGAACTCATTGGTAATATAAGGACTCATGAGCTTAAGAAGCAAATAGAGAAAGAGAATAAGGATGTGAAAAGGGAAAAATATCTGGCATTGAAGGGTTCAAAATCTGATTCAAATAAAGAAGACACTAATGTTGCCTATTTGGCAAAAAAGATAGTTAGAGATATGAAAAAAAGTGGTCAGTTTACGATAACTGGAAATAGCAACAAAGAGGGAGGCAACATTGAAAGTTGTCACAAATATGGAAGTCCTGAGCATTTCATTATGGCCTGTACAATGCACAAACTTGATTACCAAAAATATCTCAAGACTGGATGTGACAAAGGATATAATAGGGATCAGGTCCCTATAAAATAAAAAAGAAAGGTTCTAGCTGATTATATAGTGAAGCAGGCCCTAGAAGTATAGGAAGATTCCTCTCGTGAATCAGATGAAGCTGAAAAGGCTGAATATGTGTCTATGTTGGTTGTGGATGAGTGTGAAGTTACCTAGATTCCTTGTTTTCTCTCATGGTAAAAATTGAAGATTAAGAATAAAATAAGGTAACTCACTCTGAAATTAATGAAAATTTAGATAACTACTTGCTACAAAGATAAAAAAGCTATCAAATATGTTGATTGATTCTATGTGTGAATTGATTTCTGAAAAAATGCTCTAGAAGAGAAAGTAGAAAATAGGGAGCTTGAATTAATTGCTTTAACCCTCAAGATATCTAAAACAAAGGAACAATTTATTAAGTTAAAATCTGAATATCTTTGTTTAATAAATAGACTACAGAAAGTGGACGATTCGAAAGGTAAAGGGAAGAAAGAAGACTCATGGCTTTAAATTGATTCTAAAAAACATCTTATGATTGCACTCTATAAGAATGAAGAATTAGAAAGGGACCTGGTCTGTCTAAGGGAAGAACTTAACAAATCACTAAAATATACCACATCCTCATAGATCCATTCTAATATAAATGGTCAGGGTGTCAATAATGGTAAAGGGCTTGGATATCAGTATTAGAAATAGGGTCCACAAAACTCTATGTACTCATTGTGGAAGAGATGGACACTTAAAGGAAAACTGTCAGTATTGGCTTGGAGCTAGAATGAGAAGTACTAAATACAACCAATAGGTGAATTATTATCGTAAGGGTTTTATGCCCTTGAAAAATGTGAAAAGGAATTCTCTAACTAGATAGACCAAGAAAGATTTGATCACACCTTTGTATTCCTATTAGGTACTCAAAATTAAGTATGTTCCCAAATCTAATAAATGACTATGTTTCTCGATAGAAGGAGAGGAATGTAGGCAGAATTGGTTTATGGATAATAGATGTTCAAATCATATGACAGAGAGGACTGACTTTCTTTCTCTCAAGAAACTTTAAGGTGAAGGTGTGTCTTTTGGAAATCGTAAAAAATGCTATATTCATGGTGTTGGAAAAATTGGAAAATCACCTGATCAAGAAATAAAAGATGTGTATTATGTGAATTGCCTTAAGTATAGTCTTCTAAGTGTTTCTCAAATCTGTGACAAAGGTAATGAGGTCAATTTTTTATCCGAAGAATTTACTGTGTTAAGATTGAAGTCTCGAAGAGTTATTCTCAAAGCCAAGAGGGTCAAAAACATTTATGTGGATGATTTTGAGTCTGTGGCTGATGGGGAATTAACTTGCTAAAGTGTTCAAAGTAAAGATGCTGATTTATGGCACCGAAGGCTGGGACATGTAAGTTCCTCTATACTAAACAAATTAATTTCAAAAGACCTGGTCCTTGACATATCAAAGATGAAATTTCTAGAAAACAAGGTTAGTAATGCTTATGTTAAGGGAAAACAAACTAGTTTTTTCTTTAAGTTGAAAAAGTAGGTGAGTACTTCTAGACCCCTTGAGATACTGCACATGGATTTTTGTGGACTTGTTAAAGTCCAAAATATAGGAGGAAAGACGTATGTGTTTGTAATTTTAGATGACTACACCAAGTTTACTTGGAAAATGTTTTTGAGAACCAAGGATGAAACCTATGAGGTTCTTGTTACTTATTCCAAGAAAATTCAAATGAATCTAAATTGTAAGATTGTTGGATTAGGATTTGATCATGGGAATGAATTTGTGAACTCCCAAGTTGCAGGATTATATGCTGAAAATAGAATTTGTCATAATTTCTCTTCCCCAAGGAATCCTCAGCAAAATAGAGTTGTAGAAATGAAGAACATACCCATCATAGAGATTGTCAGGACCAGGCTAATGGAGAGTGGGATTTCAAAGAAAATCTGGTTTGAAGCTATAAATACTGCTTGCTATGTGACATATAGGTTCCTGATTAGATCACTCTCGAACAAGACCCCATATGAGCTTGTGTTCATTAAAAATCCTAAACTTGACTACTTCAGACCTTTTAGGTGCAAATGCTTTGTTCTAAATAATAGGAAGAATTATCTAGGAAAGTTTGACTTCAGAAGTGTTAGAGTAGTATTTGTGGGCTATTCCTCAACAATAAAAGCATACAGATTTCTAAATAAAAGAAGTCTTTGTGTTGAAAAAAGTTTGCATGTGGTCTTTGATGAGTCAGGAAAGCTAATGAATCCAGGTGATGGTGAAGATTTAGAAATTAAAGAACTCATTTATGTTCAAAAGGATGATATGGCTGAAGATGATGGTCAAGGACTAAATGATGCAGATGAGAATGATGAAAGTGATGGTGACCTAGGATCTCAGTCACAAACCCCAGATCCACTTGAAGAACAATAATAAGTGTCCAGTCAAATTTTTCAAGGACCTGGTCCTAGTGAAACTCATCTTAGAAGGTCAACCTAGAGGTACAGATCCTCTCACCCCCTTGAGAATCTAACTTCCCCTTTGGATTTTGGAGTCCAAACAAGAAATTAAGTTAGAAATGTCATGGCATTCACATCATTGTCCAAAATTGATCCAAAATTATTTAGAATAGGTTGATGCTGGGTTGATCAAAATTACCTGAACTACTAGATGAATTAGTTTTTATCCCTTAAATTGTCTACAATTAGGAGAAAATTATCCATGGTAATGTTAGTAGATATTGTTCTAACTCAGTACTTTACCTTGGTAGGTATATACCGATAGCAACAACTTTAGAGGAAAATAATTGAGGTAGAAACAAATTAAGGGTTCACTAAAGAAAGAAAGGGACCTTGTCCCATCTTTCATGTTGGTACCAAAATAGTACGCTTTAAAAATAATATAATTCTATTTAAAAATCCACGTGTCTTTTCCTGTCTAAATAACAGCTATCAAATCTTAGCAAGGTGAAGAGTCGCACCGATTAAAATCAAATATTTCAATTCAAAAAAGGTACCTTTTAATGACAATAGTGACCTCCCTTAATTGCAAAAGCAATCCCTTTTTATTTCATTCTCCGCCAAATTAATTCAAATTATCTTCCTTCACTATCAATTATCTCTAAATGAAACTGGTTTTGTTCTCTATCTTACAGATAAAAACTCAAAATGAAAGGCATTCCCACTTCCTTAAGCCCCATTATAGACCTAAAACTCTATAAAACCCCAAATAGTTAACCTAAAAAGCCCCAAATCAAGCATTCTAATCCTTTAACACCTAAAACTATAAAATACGTCTCCTTAAGTCCTTAATAAGAACCTGTGTTAACTCCACTCACTAAATCCTCTCCAAAAAGTCCAGAACCCCTAAATGAACCTATTTTTGTCAAAAATCCAGCTTCAATAGAAAATATTGCTAGGTCAGCTATGGAGGCAGACTAAAATTAGGGTTTTGGTTTATGGATTGAACAAAAATTATCTCGATCCAAAGTTCCTCATTTCTAAGAAGAACAAAAATTACCAAAAGCCTCTCAAATCCCTCTTCCCTCTGAAGAACTACAACGAACAAAACTCGTAGAAATATTACAAGCACCTAGTTTCCCTACTCTCTTAGAGTCAAACCCTATTTTTGCTCAACTGTGTGACAAAGAAATACCAGTAAAAAGATTTAACATTTCTAGCAGTGTGAATTGGGTAGATGAAAACATACTTCTTCTTGGAAATGATCCTAAGTAAATCTCTTTTGGTGTACAAGAGAAAGAAGTGGGTGAAAAGGCTAATGTGATAAAGGATGGAGAATTTGTGCTTTATCTAAATATCGAGGAGGAGGTAGACGATGATGACCACCTTTGAGGTGGTATATGAAGTTACGAAATGGAAGCAAAGGCAAAGAAAAGGTGGTTGATACTAGTGTAAAGTTTGCTAGATCATATTCTACTATGGGATCTAAAAATAAGTTGTTAGTGGATGTTATAAAGGCCATCAAGTCTTCTACTACTAAGAGAATAAGACTAAAGAAAGATGATGTAGTGGATGATGAGAATATTGAAGTTGTAGAGGTTCATGAGGGCAAGGACATGTATCCTGATGTTGATATCATAACCGAGAGAAGAAGAAAAGAAGTTCATGTTGCAGGAAGGACCAGGTCCTCCCATTCAAAGTATAATATCCCTGATGGGATAAAATAATAACACATTGGTATTAAGAAAAAGAAAATCTTTAAGGAACTTATCCTAAGAAGAGAAAAGTTATTGAAGAAGATTCAAGAAGTGATTCGAATAGAAGAAAAACGGAGGAAGAAAAGAAAAATGGGTCAAGAGAATAAAGGATTGAAAATTTGAAAACTAAAAAAGTATTATCTGGTAGAGTTTTTGACACTAGGATTTACGAAAAAGCCTTGTATGGTAGATCTTGTGATATATGTAAGACACCAAGGATGGTTAAAAATCTTAAAGTAACTATGTCCTATGCTGTTTGAATGAGAAGAGAATTCTACTACACTATGGATTTCTCAGATGATTGCTAAGCCTAACTAACCAAGTCCAAGGAAAATAGATAAAAATGGATGAGGAATCACTAGAAAAATCTTGGATATGCCTATTACAAGGGTGAGAAGTGTTGTAAAGCAACAAGACTCAACTAAGTTCATGATTGATGCCTCAAAAGTGAGAGGTACATCAATAGCTGGTGTAAGGAAAAAGTTTCTCACAAGTGAATTCCAGTTGGTGTTTGAATATATAAAAAAAGCCATATTGTCCAGGTCATAGTAGAGGAATATAGCCTCTGCCGCTGATCTATTTTTGATAGAGTTCCTGAACAAATTTGAGCTGATAAGTCTGCATGCTTTTATGATAGAGGACATGAATAAGGTGATCTTTAAGAAAGAATGAAAATAGGGGATGAATTATTGGTACTTCTTGAATAAGGTATTTGATTACAGTTGGAATGATTAAGACTAAAAGGACTCCTATAACAATCAATAAAGGTTTAGTCTAACAACACTGGTGGAAAATGAATGCATAGAAGGAAAAGTAGGAATTGTGTCCTAAGTGTCAGAAACTTAAGCAAGAAAATGAAGGAGATGAGGATTAAGTTAGCTGCTAAGGATGATCAGATAGTGCACTTGAAGATGAAGAATCACAATTTATCCTTAGAGGGACCTAGTGCTACTGAGGTACTTGTAGGAGAACATACAGAACTCTATACCAAGGTTGTAGAACTCATAAAGAGGTTTAAAGGCTAAACGCAGAAGCTAAAGAGCTCTCAAAGTAATTATTGAATTCTCATGCGGTAGAAAGTTCTAGAATGGAGTTGTAGCTCAAATACTTCTCCTCTAAGACCCCCTCTACCTAAGTCACATCATCCTTATCTCAGTTTGTCATCCTTTTGTCAGTTTGATATCCCTATATTAGTTTCTAGTTCTTATTTCTAATGTGGCTTTTTAAAGATAGATGTTTTATGTTTTTTTTGTTACTATAATGGTACTAATGTTATTTACAAATGAATGAATCCTTTAAGTTTATGTGTTTCATGTGTCTCTTCTTTAAAATTTTTATTTATGTTAGTGTTGCCCCAGTGTCCATGCGTTATCTAACTTATACTTATTTTACCCTTGGTTTACTGTTATAACTTTTCAATGATGTCAAAAGAGGGAACACTAACTTTATGTTGTGGGGACTAGGTGTGTATTTTTGCATGATGTGTTAGGGACTAGGTACCAGGTGAGAATATGTCAAGATTAAATGTTGGAGAAGTATGCTGGCATATTAATAAGTGGAAGAATATTGGTGAAGTAATAATGGTGCAAGGTGATAGAGTAAAGAATGGTGCATAGTTATAGGGGAATATTCATTGATAGTAGTGATGATCACTTTGATTGAATGAGATGAATGAACTTTGGTGTTCAAAAATCTGTGGTTGGTTCTTCATAATCAAAATAGGGAAAGTTTCTACATCTTTTTTTCATGATGGTAAGCTGACAACAAGCGACACGATTCCTGGGTCTTCCTGAATACAATACAGCTGTCACGTGTCCGCACAATTTTTTTTATTAGTGTAACAAACTGTGAAGGTGATCTTGTACCTATATGGACACCAGGCCCAATCACAATTCTACCCTAATCATTATTCAGATACAAATATAAAAGAATGCTTCTCAATTCACCTATTTTTGCAATTTGATAAATCCCAACTTTGAAACATTTCTCAAGTTCATAGTTTCTATATGTACTAAAATAATGAGTGTTCTTGAGTCAAGTGTGAGTTTTTAATTGAAATACTTATTTTATAAGAGTAATACTCTTTTCTTGATTTCTTAAGAGGGCTTAGGTAGAGTTACCTAAGTAGATATTTATTAGAGTTAATCAATTTCACAGAAAGATCTTGACAGAGTTTTCAAGGAGAGTTTGTAATAAAGTTATTGTAATCTAGTTGAGCCTAGAGTTAGGTTCCAATGGAGTTTTTAATCATAAGTTTGGTTATAGTGGATTATTGAGTTCTTGTGAGGGCAAACCATGTTGTACCTCCCTAAAGAAAGGAGGTTTCAATGTTAAAAGATTGTGTTTATTACTTTACTGCAAAGTCTTAGTTTCTAAATGCTTTACTACATTATTGCTTGTGACTAACTCTAAAGGACCTGATCCCTCATAGTGTGGTGCAACACTCCACATTTAGACAACCAACAATATCATCAAGTTCCAAGATTTATCACCATAACCTCAATAGACCTTTCAAAGATTCTGATAGGCATAAATATTCACAAAACCCAACATGTGGCATAGCCTAAGGTGGGTTAACATTCCACTCTAATCCTCGAGTTCCATTTTAAACAAACTTAAGATATCTAAATCTACCTTTAGATGTGAAGCAAGCCTTAATAAGTCCTATGGTAGGAAATTTACCTAAAATATTAGTAACTAGGTTAACTATGCCTAATTTGTGTAATCTAAGTCGTTATCATGTTAATCATGAGTAACTAAATTCAAATTCACCTAAAGCACCAGGGAACAAGCTTATGGTGTCAAAATAGCCTAAATAGCTCAACTGACCCCAATTCTTGCTATTCATCAAAATAACACCTAAACCCATCTCAATCAAACAAAATATCACAAATATACTATAAAGTAGCTCAATCTAACAAGGATTAAACCTAGCCTATCTCTATACCGAAAAAAGCTCATGAACTGCTAAACCTTTGCTTTTTCCTTTTTGAAAAGCCTCCTTGAGATTCCAAGCTATCAAAATCACATTCTACATGTTAAATTAATAACAATGATACTCATATTGCAAAATTGTGCCTCAGATCCAAAAATGACATAAAAAACCCCATATGGGTCCCACTTAATGAAATCATGTCTCCGAGGCAAACCCAATGATCATACATTATCAAGGAATAATAAACCTCAATAATAGCTGAAAACCAAGATAAATTGGGGCTAAAAGTAAGCCCTTAAGCTATTGGGGCTTCGCTCAAGAAATCATTATAATTCAACAAGAAAAGGGTGGAATCTTACCTTAATTCGGATGATGATCACAAAAATAGATTTTAATAAAGCACCCAAGTCACCCACAAGTCTCAATTTTGAGTTATCATTCTTTAATGTTTTGCTCTCAAGGTATGGGTGAAAAATAAGCTAGTTTGTTTCTTCTGGGGTCTATTTATACCCCCTTTAGGTAATCAGGTGTTGCAATCGCACACCTTGGCATCAGGAGCAGGTGTGGTGATTTCCACCACCTATAGTATGATCGCACAACCCTCAATAAACACATTGGTATGATAACCACTTAAGTTGTGTAATCGAAGAGGCACCAGTTAACAGATGAAACTTGGAAAGTTTTCTATGTTTTTGCCAAGGCCTCAGGATTAATTCACAACTCGATATATGCAAATGTACTATGTCTCCACATTAAATTTGGTGTTCCGAATGTGATGTCGAAGTTAAATTTTCCATCCAATGTCATTTTGACCAAACGTGTGTCTCACACCCATATTTCTTATTTTTTAGTTTTCAACCAATTGGTTATAATGAGCTCGGGTTCCTCGGGACCCAAACCAAAGGTCTAACTAGCCTAAAATTAATTTTCCAGAGCTGATGACATAGCCAAAATTTCTATCCATGATCATTTTACATTAGTTTTCACCCAGTGTCCATTTGGAATCAGGATAGACTTCAAAAAAGGGAATTGGCTCTAAAAAACTAATAAACTGCACAATAATCGACTTGTCAGTCCCAACAAGTCGTAAATGACTTGGCGGAGCTATTGAAAGTTCTAATGGTGAAAATAAGTAGAAATATGGAAAATTCTCTTAAGGATCATTCCAATATCCACTATTAAAGAAACTTTCATCCTTGAAAGTTAAGGATTTTAAAGTACCTGAAGTCTCGAACAGGTGAGGATACTGGACTTGCATCTCACTCTCGATATCCCAAGTAGTCTCGTCCACTAGGAGGTGTATCTATTTAACCTTAAATACGAGAATTTCTCTAGTGATAAACAACCTCACATCATGTTCTAAAATTAGCATCGACTGCTCCACAAAGTCAAACACTCATCCAATTTAACCGAGTCCCATATAAGCACACAAGATGGATCGAGAATATACCGTCACACCATAGAGACATGGAAAACTAGATCAAAAACAACAAAATCTGGAGGTAGAGCTAATTCATAAGCTACTTGACCAACTGCGAGAACAATCTCAAAAGGGCCAATATATCAGGGTCAGAGCTTGCCCTTCCTCCTGAACCTCATCACACCCTTTATAGGTGATACACTAAGGAATACATTTTCACCAACCCTAAATCTCAAGGCACGAATCATATGGTTTGCATAGGACTTCACCTACTCTAAGACACTCTCAACCTATCCTGAATCACCGTAACTCTATCCAAAGACTCCTGAAGCAAATTAGTATTATGGGGCCTAACCTCGTAAGTATCAAACCATCCAACCAGAGAATGACATCACCTACATTACCAAGCCTCAAAAGGTTCCATCTCAATACTCGAATGATAATTGTTATTATATGCAAACTCTACCAATGCTAAGTTGTAATGCCCCAAAAACCCATCCCAAAGCATCATACGGTGCTTAAGGATACAATCAGCAATAAGCTAACCCTTAGATCCTATTACTACATATAATAACTTATTTTGAGATGAAATAAACAAAACACTAGTACTGTCATATCAAATAATAGGAAATACGAAGAAAATACTCGGTCCAAATGACCACATTAGTGGAAATCTCAACATACTAACAATCTGATAACTAGGCAAATAAAGCCTCTACTACTCCATGACTAAAGAGCCATAGGGACAGGCCCCCAACTGACTCAAACTAAACTGAAAGCAATAATATATCTACTAAAATACTGAAATATCTAAAGATAGGTCCTCAGACCATGAGGACTCACCACTATGGAGATGTAGACAAAGGTACTCAAAAGTCACTGACGAGGCTGGAACTGAGCACCTGAATCTACATTATAAGACAATGTAGCACATAGACGTATATGTGGATTAGTACATGGGAATGGACTGAGTATATGAGGGTGTATGAATTTAGAGAAACATTATCATTACTCTTTATAAAATCATGCATGTATATATGAATGACTCACATGGCTTGAATAAATCTAAAATATAATTCTCATGAATCGTGAATAGTGAAACATGAAGTACAAATCTCGTGAGTCATTATACTTAACTTTAAAATATCTTCTCTCCTTTTATTATCAATACTTGAAGGATAAAGGAACTTTAAACAATACTTTCAAAATCCTACTTTTATCTCATGGAGAGTAAAACTTCTTTAAAATTGAAGGACTCAAACTTGTACGAACTTTCAACACTTGGGAACTCTAGAACTCTTTTAGACTTGGGAAACTTAGAACTTGGGATTATATAACTTTGGACACTTGGGAGTTTCTTCTAACCAATATAAACCAAGGGATCTGACATGGAGTCCAACGTCATACCCATATTGGGGAGAGTTGTTCTACCCTTGCAATCGAAATAGAACCTTAACTTTAGTGATCATTATATCGACCTTAGGCCCATTAATCTCAATCCTATGGTGGCAAGTAGTTCGGAGGTATGATACCTTGAAATCATACCTAACTCAGTGCTAAATACTACTCCTATACTTATGCTAACAACTTTCAGGAAATCCACCTTAAAACAATACAAGGGTCTATAATAAAGACCAATTATACTCATCTTTTCTTTAAATCATAAAAAATGTAGATTTCTACCTTATCTTGGAATTAAAATATCAATCTTTTCTTTGAAAACACTTATCAAAATTGTCAACAAGACATTGAGATCACAATCTCTTTATAAACTCATTACTAGTACTTAAGATTCAAAATATATAAATTTAATGCCACAATAATCATATTAAAATTCATGCTCAATAATAATCTTTAAAAGCTTTCAACATTCTCAAAATAACAATCTTCAAATAGGGGTTAATGACCCATATATCAAACTTGTGTTAAAACACCATAAGATTCATGCTTGATAATGTAAATATTGATCAATCAACTAAAAATCTGAAAATTTCAGCAATAAGCATTAAAATATAAACATACTGATGTAATATCATAGCAAAACATCATACTCAACATGCTTGTTGAAAATACTTCAACAATGTCAAAATTTAGATATCAAGAATCACAATATAATGCTTAAACTGACTTGAAAAATCGGGAAAATCATATTACTTGCATAAATATATTAAATTAGTCATGCAATTCAATATTCAATCATTTTTAAACTCATAATCTCCAAACAACATGAATTGGGTATAAAGCCAAACTTCAATTTCATGGAAAATTATATAAAATTTAGTAGTTTATAAATTTAAAATAAGTTTTTGGCACAAGGATGAAGGATTGTCCTTGTTGAAACTCCACATACCTTGATTTAGAAGCTTTGGATGAACTCTTACTTTTGGGACTCTATTCGTACTCTTGAATGAGGGTTGTTGAAGCCCTTGACTTGGGATCCTTGAATATTGACTCAATTTAGAAAATCTATGGTGGATTCTTGAGATTCATGGAAGAGGTTTTGGATACTTAGGTTTTTTTTTAGAGAGAACTTGAGAAAAACTTCATAGAATACTGGTAAATGACTTTAATTTGGTGTTTGTATGGTTTAAGAGACTTGGAAAAAGTCCAAAGTGCCCTTTTTAACTTTTGTACAAAGCTAGAAAAATTGAACTAGGAACCCGATTTTATGGGCCACCATGAAGTGCCACTATCGCGATGGCTCACTGGAAATTTACAAATGGGAATCTGAGAGTCACCACGATGCGGATCCATCACGTTGTCCCACTGGTTGGGACCTAGAACTTTAGCGCAACACGTCATAATCGTGCTAGGCCACGGGAAATTGACTATTGGGGATTGAGATCCTCAGCGATGTACCACTATCACGAAGTTCCACTAGAATTTGACAATTGTCAAATAGACCCTCTCCACAATGCGCCAAGAACTAAAATAATGTTGTATTATGACTAGGACTTAAATCCATAACTTCTTTCCCGGGCATCGGATTTGGGCGAATCTTATATCGATGAAAAGCTTATCACTTAGGAAGTCACTCCTTAACATCTCTAGGTGAAATTCATCTTTGGAAAAATTTAGGGTATTACATAAGTGCTACTCCCACTAGCCTCTTAAATCTATAAAATAGGCTCAGAGCATATCCTCGAAAACATATATAGTCTGCTCCAACTAACCATTTGTCTGTAAATGAAAGGATGAACTTAGATCCACCTGAGTTCCCAACTCCTCCTGATAATCTCTTGAAAACCTTTAAGTAAACACACAACCACATTCTAAAATGATAAAAATATGCCCCCCATACAAACGGACTATCTCTCGAACACAAATATGGGCTAATCTCTCAGCACAGAAAGTCATTTGAATAGGAATAAAATGTGCTGATTTAGTTAAAATATCCATAATAACCAAAATACCATCAGAACCACATGAAGTACGACGCAAACTACTAACAAAATCAATAGTAATCTATTCCTATTTCCACTAGGAAATGGGTAACCTATGAGTCAAACCACCTACTCATTGATGCTCGGCCTTAATGTAACACACTTATTTTATGAACTAGAATGCTACACAGTTCTCATGACCCTTAGGGACCCAAGCTAACCCATGACTGATATCTGTACCTGTACATTTCTTAACATACATGTAATACGCGGAAAACAATAACAATAGACCATAAGGTTCAACTGAAATAATTATAACATCCATATGGGTTAAAAATACCCAAGATAAATGAAGTTTGAATCAAAACTGAACTAAATCTGAAAGCATCTAAACACTGTCTGAATAAGGAGTTGAAGGAACATGTCTCCAACTAACTCCATAAACTGATATCTAACTGAAATAATAAATGAATAAATCAAATCATATCATCCTTAAATTAAGAGGACTCACTGCATCTCTGTATACTGGAATGGAAATGCTACTGCTTGTCTGGAACTCGTGTCTCTGAACCTATGGTGTAACATAAAAAAAAATCACCATAGCGTGAATGCGTCAGTACAACTGGAGTAATGAGTATACGAGTAAGGTAGGTTAAACATAAATAGGGTTACATGCATGAACTATGCTAACTAACTAACTTATATGAACGTGAGAGTACAAACATGCATACATAGAAACTGAGATCGCGAATGCAAGATAGATAAATCTGTACTCTAATACATAGTTTACTGATAACTGATCATGACTGATACTGTAGTTCTAAATGTATAGGTGACTGTGTCTGACAGTCCTACATCTGATGGAACTATCTGAGTTCCATACTATAACTGAATTTTACTGTACCTGGTTGTACTGGTATACTGATATCTGAAGAACTATCTTAGTTATTTTACTGAGACTGAGCCTAAAACTGTGGGAGGTAGTTGTTTAACCGACATGACCCAAAAATGCATATAGCAATGTTGGGGTCTAATCTCTTCCCCGACTGGAGGGGTTTCAATACCGCATCACTGGTAAGGATAGTTGTTAGTGACCCTCATATGGCAGGTACTCAAATGAGAATAGTGGGAACCCTAAATTGACAGGTTAATCCACCTAATCAACCCTAGTATTATAGGTGAAGATGTCTCAACTTACACTAGCTACATAGTTTTGGAATACAAGTATTACTTCTAAGAATCACACCCTAAACTGGCAGGTGAGTTCCCATCCTTGGGTTCACTCGGTGCTAACTTCTACTCCCATCTGAAGAGACTGTAAATTATTTAACTAATTGTACATAGACTGAGTAACTGACTTCCGTTGACTGAATGAATAGCACTACTATCTGAGATTTTGCAGAGATCGTGAGATTTCAGAGCTTTCCTGAGTCACATGATTGACTGAGTTTTATAGATCATGGCTTGACTGAGATTATTGAGGTAACGTGATTTAGATCTAGGCACACAACTATATTTTCACGTACGAATACCCCCAGGACTCGATGGAAGGAAACTGACACACATGACATAACTTGATCACAAGATTTGAGTCCACAATTCATAATATCGTACGTAAGGGATTTGTTACTAAGAATGGTTATCAACAATGTATTACACGAAAAGGATTTCATGTCACATGGAAGTACTTGAACAACCTTAATATCATGTTCATTGCATAATCTTACTAGCAACACATATCAATAGCATGGAAGCTCAGGTGGAATGATCTTAAGAGTTGACAAAGCTTGTCATTTAAATACTATGGGTTCATGGGATCATGATTTTTAGGATTTTAGGCATTTTAACAAACCCCTTGCATTCAAACTTTGAGGCATAGGTTTTCTCAATAATTTTAATCATCTTGAACCATCAAAATTCATGGGTTTTAACTACAAGCATGGATACATCATGGAAGTCAACATAAATTAATATCTTGAATCTTAAACAATGATCATTAACATGAACAACATCATATAACAACAAGGAAATCAAAGTTTCTCATTTAAAAGCATGGTTCTTGAACTCTATGAACAAAAGGGGTCCAAAGATGATCACTACACATACATGACTTAGGGTTCTTGACGTTTTTGAACTTGAAGGGTTTGAATTCCTTTTCTTCTTGAAAAGGATTGTGTCTTGTTCTTGGAGATTAATTTAGAGAGAAACCCTAGTTTTTGTTTGTGAAATAATAATGAGCATAATAGTTGAATTCAGACTCATCTGGGTATATATAGGCGAGTGATAAGTGACAAAAATACCCCTATGAAAATCACCTGGAAATAAACTAAACATGCCATGTGACCGTCCGACTGACGGTCCATCAGACACTTGATGGTTCGTCACTTAGCCCGTCAAACGTTGACCAAAAATTTGGTTCACTAGATTTGAGTTGACTTCCTGGATGATGGTGCATCACCACTTTGATGGTCCGTTAACTCGTCCGTCAGTCCTTATCTAGTACGTGGCTCAACTGCTTTGGCGGTGATGGTCAAAGTGGTTGTCCATCACTTATGTGGCGGTCCGTCGACTTGGCCGTCATACCTGGGCGTTTTCGATAGTTCCAAGTAAAACGTCCATAACTTCCTCATCTGATGTCGGATTTGGAAAAAATTTGTACCGTCAAAAAGCTAACTCAATTTTCCAAGTGATAGAAAGTGAAAATCTCAAAAATACCACGTTTACAAAGATAGGTTTGCATTTCAAAGTAATTCCTGGCATCCTTGAGATGATTTCTAGTAGGAAAAAGGCATGGGTATTACAATATCTCCCCCTTAAGAACATTCTTCCTCGAATGGAACTGATTGAGAGGGGAAATAATAATCTAAACATGAGTAGATGGAATTGATCTTATGACTAACAAACTGAACGTATTATACTGAACATGCATATCTGATGCATGTGTAACTGATTCATGAATGCATGACTGAGGTTCTCGCAATGAGAATGCATATCTAATGCATGATTATTTACTGGACTGATACATGTATGCATGAATGAATATGCAATGGTACTTGATACCAAATTTGTGATGGAACATGAACATGAAACGAAATATCAAGTTGTATTGAATGCTGAATGTGAAACTTAATAAGGTTAAGGAAGACAGTTACCTCGAGCTTGATCTAGGTTAGCGGAGAAAAGGTGAGGGTACTTGGTATGCATGTATTCTTCTACTTCCCAATTAGATCCCTTAACGGACAGATTTTGCCAAAAAACTTTGACTAGAGGTACTTCTTTGTTCCTCAGTCTACAAATCTGATAGTCTAAAATTTTGACTGGAATCTCTTCATAAGAGAGGCTTTCCTGAGCATCAATGTTCTTAATAGGGACTACAACTGCTGGGTCACCTATGTAATTCTTGAGTAAGGAGACATGGAAGACTGGATGAACTGAGGCTAGATCTGAAGGTAATTCGAGCTCATAAGCTACCTTGCTGAAGCGACTGAGAATCCTGAAGGGACCAACATAGCGGGGACTGAGTTTTCCTTTCTTGCTGAACCTCTTTACTCCCTTCATGGGAGTGATCTTGAGGTAGACATAGTCATTGACCTCGAACTCGAGATCCTTTCTATGAACATCTGCATAAGACTTCTGTTGGCTCTGAGAAGCCCAAAGTCTCTCTCTGATCAACTGAACTTTGTCTAAGGCATCAAAAGCCAAGTCAGGACTGATGAC
The DNA here is from genome assembly GCA_030864215.1 of Capsicum pubescens. NCBI lineage: Eukaryota > Viridiplantae > Streptophyta > Magnoliopsida > Solanales > Solanaceae > Capsicum > Capsicum pubescens. The sequence goes on along the minus strand of CM061543.1, from coordinate 149,595,409 downwards.
TGAGGCCTTACAAATATCGAACCAACCGAAAGGAGATCTACACCTCCTACCATAGAGAGCTTCGAATGGAGCTATCTAAATACTGGAATGATAGTTATTATTGTATGGAAACTCAATCAGAGGCAAGTGGTCGTCCCAACTTCCCTTGAAATCAATTGCACACGCCCTTAGCATATCTTCAAGAGTCTTAATGGTCCTCTCTGCTTGACCATCTATCGGAGGATGAAATGAAGTACTGAGATAAACTTGGGTACCAAGACCCTTTTAGAACGCTTTCCAAAAGTGAGAGGTAAATTATGTACCTCTATTTGAGATGATAAATAATGGAACACCATGTAATCTGACCAACTCCTTGATATAGAGTTTGCTGTAATCCTCGGCTAAATAAGAGGTACGAACTAGAAGGAAATGATCTTACTTGGTCATTCTGTCTACAATAACCCAAACTGAATCATGCTGATGTTGAGTTAGAGGCAAACCCATCATGAATTCCACATTCACTTCTTCCCACTTCCAAGTAGTAATGGTGAACTCCTGCATGGACCCACTAGGTTTCTGATGCTCTATCTTAACATGCTAACATATAGAGCACTTATCCACAAACTCTGCAATATTTCTTTTTATCCCACTCCACCAATAGATCTACTGCAAGTTGTGGTATATCTTTGTGTCCCCTGGATGAATAGAGTATCGTGAAACATGCACTTCTGAAAGAATTTGCTACCTCAAGTCATCTACACCTAGAACACACAGACGACCTTGACAACGAAGAATATCATCTCCCCCTTGGGAGAAATCCTCTACTTTTTTATTATGAACTAACTCTTTTAGCTTGATAAGGCTGGGATCCCTGTCTTTATTTTCCTTCACCTAGGACACTAGAGATGACTCTAAACTACTCTGAACACATACACCACCCTCTGAAGAGTCGACGAAGCAAACACCTAGGCTGGCGAGCTAATGGATTTCCTGAGCTATCTTCTTCTTATTGTCCTCAATGTGAGAAACACTACCCATGGAGAGTCTATAGAGAGCATCATCCATAATATTGGCCTTTCCCGGGTGATAAAGGATACTTATGTCATAATACTTCAAGAGCTCTACCCACCTTCTCTGACAAAGATTGACATATTTCTGAGAAAAGACATACTGGAGACTCTTCTGATCTATGAAGACATCTACATGAACTCCGTATAGATAATACCTCCAAATCTTTTGGGAAAATACTACGACTGCTAACTGAAGATCATGAGTAGGATAATTATTCACATAGGGCTTTAGATGTCTGGAGGCGTGGGCTATGGAATTACCATGCTACATGAGGACACAACCTAAACCCACTCTAGATGTATCACAATAGACTACAAAACCATTTGAACCATCTGGAAGAGTTAGAACTGGGGCTGAGGTGAGTCGAGTCTTCAACTCTTGAAAACTCTTCACGCAAGAATCTGACCACTAAAACTTAACATTCTTTTGAGTCAATATGGACATAAGAGATGCAATAGAAAAATATTCGTCAACAAACAGTCTATAATAGCCATCCAAACCTAAGAAACTCCTGATATCTGATGGAGAGATAGGGCGAGGACAGTTTTTTAACACCTCGGTCTTTGAGGATCTACTCTAATGCCATCACCAGAAACAATATGGACAAGGAATGCTACTGATCTTAACCAATATTTGCACTTACTGAACTTGGTGAACAACTGATGATCTCTGATAGTCTGAAGAACAATTCTGAGATGGTCTGGATAATCACACTCTATGCGAGAATAGACCAGAATATTATCTATGAAGACTATGAAGAACATGTCCAAGTACTGATTGAACACCCAATTCATCAAGTCTATGAAAGTTGCAGGGGAATTGGTAAAACCAAAGGACATGACTAGAAATTCAAAGTGACCATACCGAGTATGGAAAGTTGTCTTCGGGGTGTCATATTCCCTAACACTGAGCTAATGATAGCCTGATCTGAGGTCTATCTTGGAGAAATAACTTTCACCATAAAGTTGTTCAAATAAATCATATATTCTAGGAAGTGGATACCTGTTCTTGATCATAACTTTGTTGAGCTGATGGTAATCGATACACATCCTGAGAGAACCGTCTTTATTGCGCACGAATAAGACCGGTGTACCCCATGGGGATACACTGGTCCTGATGAATCCCTTATCTAAGAGATCCTTCAATTGATCTTTCAGTTCCTTGAGTTCTGTTGGTGCCATTCTGTATAACGGAATAGAAATAGGCTGAGTATCTAGAAAAAGTTCTATGCCGAAGTGTATTTCCTTTTTGGGAGGAATGCCTGGAAGATCTTCGGGAAACACATCTGAATATTCATTAACCACTGGGACTGATTCAAAACTAGGAGATTTGGAACTGGAATCTTTAATATGCATGAGATTATACACGCACCCCATAGAAATCATTTTCCTTGCCCAAAGGTAGGGAACAAGCTGACCCCTGAAAGATGAAGTATTACCCTTCCATTCTTGGACGGGATCATTCGGGAACTGAAACTGAACTATACTGTTTCTACAGTCGATTGTGGCATAGAAGGAATGAATCCAATCCATACCAAGAATGACATCAAAATCAGTCATCTCTAACTCGACTAAAATCTGATGACGTGGATTTCTGAAAAATCATAACCGGGAAGTTCCTGTATACCCACCGAGCTATGATGGTTTTACCCACTGGGGTAGAGACTAAAAAGGTCTCTGCTAAAATTTTAGGACTGATTTCAAAATTGCCTTCTATGTATGGAGTGACAAAAGACAAGGATGCACCTGGATCTAGCAAAGCATAAACATAAACATGGAAAATCTGTAACGTACCAGTAACGACATCAGGAGAATTTTTCTGATCCTTTCGAGTTTGAAGAACATAGAGTCTATTTTGGCATTGCCTATTTATATCACTGGGAATAGTACCCTACTGTTTCGGCCGACCGTACTGAGATGTGGAAAGGTTTTACTGACCCTGATAACTGGACTGAGGACAATCTCTGACTCTGTGGCTTGGCTTGCCACAACCGAAACAAACATCACTACCGGCTTTGCAAACACCCTGGTGGTTCTTACCACAAGTTTGACATAGGGATTAGTTCAGGCATTTTTGACACCGGCCTGAGATTTAGAGCCTGGTGCTCTATCTCTATTACCGTCCCTGAATTTCGGCACTGGGAACTAACGGAGGAAGGAGATGGAGTTGTTGACTTGGGATGAAACTGCGAATGGTTTCCTCCTTCTGATTTAGGTTGAGCAAAATTGAAACTGTCTGATCTTCCTTTCTTATTCTGCCACTCCTAGCCCTAACCTTTTTCTTCTTTATTTGCTGAGCATGGGTCATGAGCCTAGCTAAAGTCATATCACTGTTTAGCATTGCAGATCTATACTCATTTACCACGCTATCATTCACTCCTGAAATGAACTTGCTCAACTTAGCTCTGCTGTCTGCAACCATATGAGGGTCATATCTGGCTAGTTGAGGAAATATGAGAGAATACTCCCAAACCGTCATATTTCCCTACCTGAGGTTAATAAACTCAAGAACTTTGGCCTCCCTCATCTCTTAGGGAAAGAATATGTCTAAGAAAGCCGTGAAAAATTCCTCCCACTCTATAGGACCTGCATCCTTTAACCTCTCAGACTTCCACTATTTGTACTAAGTGTGAGCAACATCCTGTAATTGGTATGTGGTTAACTCAGCGCTCTGAACAAAAGTAACTCCCATGATGTCAATGACCTTCTGGAATTGGTCAATGAACTCCTGAGGGTCTTTATCAGACTTATACCTAAAGAAAAATAGAGGGTTCATTCGGGTGAAGTCCCGAATTCTTTCTGCTGCAGAATTGGCCACTGGACTGGTTAGAATAACAGGTGGCCATTCATTCTGGGCACCCACGGACTGAGCAAGTGTTGTGAATGTTATTCTAAACTCTGCATGAGATACATGCTCTCCTAAAGGGTTTTCGGGCTGAGGAACTGGCTGGTTTCTTCTGTTTGGAGGCATATTCTAAAATTAGAGAAGAACGAATTATACTTAGAGTTTAACTTGAGATTATGCTCACTAGAACGACATGAATACTGAAATAAAGGAAATTGTTCCGAAAATATCTTATAGCCTCCTGTACATAAAAGTGGTGCGCAACACACCCAAGAACAAGACTCTACTAGATGTGGCTTTCAGACTTCCTAGGACTCTATTGAACCTTAGGCTTTGATACCAAGTTTGTAACACCCCGATTTTCTAAACCGAAATGCTACACGGTACTCATGACCTCTAGGGACCACAATCTAATCCATGACTAATATCGGTACCTGTACATTTCTTAATATACATGTAATATGTGGAAAACATAAATAATAGACCATAAGGTTCAACTGAAATAATTATAACATCCATGTGGGTGAAAAATACCCAAGATAACTGAAGTCTGAATCAAAACTGAACTGAATTTTAAAGTCTCTAAACACTGTCTGAATAAGGAGTTGAAGGAACATGTCTCCAACTAACTCTGTAAACTAATATCTAACTTAAATTATAAATGAATAAATCAAATCATATCGTCCTTGAATGCAGAGGATTCACTGCAAATCTTTATACTGGAATATGAATGCTACTTCTGGTCTTGAACTCGTGTCTTTGAACCTATGGTGTAACATAAAGAGAAAGCACCATAGCGCAAATGCATCAGTTCAACTGGAGTACTGAGTATACGAGTGAGGTAGGCTGGACATAAATAGGGTTACATGCATGAACAATGCTAACTAACTGACTGATATGAATGTGAGAGTGCTAACATGTATACATAGAAATTGAGATCGCGAATGCGTGATAGCTAAATCAGTATGCTAATACATTGTTTACTGATAACTGATCATGACTGATACTGTAGTTCTGAATGCATGGGTCACTGTGTCTGACAGTCCTGCATCTGATGGAACTATCTGAGTTTCGTACTATAACTGAATTTGACTGTATCTGGAAGTTCAGGTATACTGATATCTAAAGAACTATCTGAGTTCTTTACTGAGACTGATCCTAAAACTGTGGGAGGTAGTTATTTAACCGACATGCCCCTATAATTCATATAGCAATGTTGGGGTCCAATCTTTGCCCCGACTGGAGGGGTGTCAATATCGAGCCACAGGTAAGGAAAGTTGTGAGTGACCCTTATCTGGCAGGTACTAAAATGAGAATGGTGGGAACCCTAAACTGACAGGTTAAGCCACCTCATAAACCCTAGTCTGATAGGTTAAGATGTCTTAACCTACGCTGGCTACATAGTTCTGGAACACAAGGATGACTGCTAAGAATCACACCCTAAACTGGTAGGTGAGTTACCATCCTTGGGTTCACTCGTTACTAACTTCTACTCCCATATGAAGAGACTGAACATGATTTAACTAACTGTACATGGACTGAGTAACTGACTTTCGTTGACTGATGGAATAGCATAACTATCTGAGATTTTACTGAGATCGTGAGATTGTGGAGGTTTCCTGAGTCACATGACTGACTGAGTTCTATAGATTATGGCTTGACTGAGATTATCGAGGTAACGTGACTTAGCTCTAGGAACAAAACTATATTTTTTTGGGTACAAATACCCCCAGGACTCGATGGAAGGAAACTGACACACATGACATGATTTGATCACAATATTTGAGTCCACAATTCATAATATCGTACATAAGGGATTTCATACTAAGCATGGTTATCAAAAATGTATTACATGGAAAGGATTTTATGTCACATGGAAGTACTTGAAAAACCTTAATATCATGTTCATTGCATAATCATACTAGCAAAACTTATCAATAGCATGGAAGTTCATGTGGAATCATTTTAGAGTTGACATATCTTGTCATTTAAATACTATAGGGTAATGGGATCATTATTTTTAGCATTCTAAGACCTTTAACAAACACCTTGCATGCACAATTTGAGGCATAGGTTTTCTCAACAATTTTAATCATCTTGAACCATCCAAATTCATGGGTTTTAACTACAAGCATGCATACATCATGGAAGTCAACTTAAATTAATATCTTGAAGCTTAAACAATTATCATTAACATTAACAACATCACATAGCAAGAAGGAAATCAAAGTTTCTCATTTAAAAGAATCGTTCTTGAAATTTATGAACGAAAGGGGTCCATAGATGAACACTACACATACCTGACTCAGGGTTCTTGACGTTTTTGAACTTGAAGGGTTTGAAATACTTTGATTCTTGAAGAGGCTTGGGTACTGTTCTAGGAGATTAAATTTAGAGAGAAACCCTAGTTTTTGTTTGTGAAATAATAATGAGCATAATGGCTGAATTTGGACTCATCTAGGTATATTTAGGCGAGTGATAAGTGACCAAAATACCCCTGTTAAAATGACCTGGAAATGAACTGAATGTGGCATGTGATGGTATGATTGATGGTCCGTCAGACACTTGACGGTCCATCACTTACCCGTCAGACGTGGACCAAAAATGGGGTTCACTGGATAAGAGTTGACGGCCTGGATGACAGTGCGTCACCACTTTTATTATCCATCAACTCGTCCGTCAGTCCTTATCCAGTACGTGGCTCAACTACCTTGGAGATGATGGTCAAAGTTGCGGTCCGTCACTTATGTGGCGGTCCGTTGACTTGGCCGTCATACCTAGGCGTTTTCGACAGTTCCAAGTAAAACGTCCATAACTTCCTCGTCTGATGTTGGATTTGGACAAAATTGGTACCGTTGGAAAGCTAACTCAATTTACCAAGTGATAGAAAGTGAAAATCTCAAAAATACCACATGTACAAATATAGGTTTGCATTTTAAAGTAATTTCTAGCATCCTTGAGATGATTTCTAGATAGGAAAAAGGCACGGGTATTACACTTAACCTATTGATAACATTGGCAACGGGCTATGAAGTCTGGCACAACTCTCGTCATACCACTCCACCAATAATGCTATATCAAATATCTATACATCTTGGTTGTAACAGGGTGAATAAAATATCTAGAGCTATGAGACTAATGAAAAACTAGCTGAATCAAATCATTAATGTGAGGAACACAAATACGACTATCAAACCTCAATGTAACGTCAGAATCAATTGTGTTCCTCTTAGACTCACCCACTCTACATCAGATTATGAAGATAGAAAATCTTCCTATCCTCATACTGATGACCATAGATCCATTTAACTAATGAAGACCTCACCTCCACACAAGACAAAATCTTCCTAGGGTCTGAAATATCAAGGTGGACCATCATGTTAGATAAGGTTGAATGTCCCATGCCAACAATATCTGAGAAACTAAAATACAAGCCAAGCAACCCATACTCATTACCTTCTAACTCAAGGAATCTACTACTATATTAGAGTCTATCAGATCAAATAAGATGGAAATATCATAGTCCTAAAGAAAATCCAATCATCTACTCTATTGAGCATTCAGCTCCCTCTGGGCCATGAGATGCTGAAGGCAGTGATGATTAGTGAAAATCTCACAATGCACACCATAAAGATAATGCATAGCACAAAAAAACTACCTCTAACTCTAAATTATTAAAGGGTAGTAGCGCTTATTCACCTTAATCTATCTAGAAGCATAAGAAAAAATACCACCCTATGATAATGTTCAACTTACACGTCAATTTGAGTATAAGGCAGTCGTCGTCAATATATTTACCAAACTTTGAAATCGGGGTCGAATCCATGGGGAACAATATGAGTGGTTATCAAGTTAACTCAAAATATTAGATACAAGATAAATTCAAACAAATGGTACAAAAAGATAAAATGGGGGAGATAGGATCCTACACTAGTATTTCTTTTGGGTTTTTCTAGTATAAATTTGGGGCTTCGAATAATTAGAGTTTTAACAATTAAGCACAGATCTTTGGATTATGCATTACTAAATGAGTAACATGTGGGAGTTAGTGATCGAAATCAATGTAGTAATTCATATATGGGTATGCTTGGTTATAGATTTCAATGCTAGTCTTTCGACAAAACACCAAACATTCACCCATTGATTCTTTCAAATACCTAATAGTTGTGTTTAACAATTTATTACCGCAACCTCATTCTAGGCATCCCTATTTCTAGGATGATACCTATGATGTAGTCAACCTCACATTCACCCTTATGTCTAAGATAGTGAAAATTTAGCAAACTACATACATATTTGTCTATCATTGCTTTGGTCTCCGCATCCCTCTTTCGAGAATGATATAGATTCCTAAACTTCACCCAAATACCTTCTTTTAAAGATGGCATTGGGTTTTCTAGAGCATGGAGCTTCCATCATCATACCCTTGTGGGTATTTGGGGCTTTCTCCTATCAAATCACAACAAAATTAGATTAGCAGTGATAAAACCCATAAACATGACCTACTAAATAGATGCTAATCAATAAAAATCCACACACACTTTAATCCCTATTCATACATAACCCAAGAGGGAGATTTAGCTAGACATAAGATAAATAAGCATAGATATACCTATAATCTCTATTGAGATGAATTGTTGAAGATCTAAGCGAATGTTACATCAAACTTGAATCTCCCACAATATCAACAATGGTAGTGAGAAATATTCCACTTATAAAGTCTCCAATATATTCTTCATCCTAAATTCACACAATATTTTCTTATCCAAAAATGGGCACTTATTAACTACAAAAGCTAAACCTAAAAACTTAGGGAGGATGGAATGTTTTTTGATAAATCCGAGAAAAGAGGATTTTAGCCTTTAAATGGTAATTTGGTGTCAGCTGTCAAAAATTACATTTATGCCTTTGGGCCATTTTCTGCTCTCACGCAACCGTGGTAGCTTGATTGCGATTACACTAATTGCGGTCGCGGTTAATCCATCATGATTCCATTTGGTTGACTAGTTTTACTCGCCATGATTGAGGGATAACTCCCACTATCATGAAAGTTGAGGGCTACATCTTGATCTACTTCAACTTGTCCAGCTCTTGCACTTCAATTCCATTTTTGATCCTTTTTGGCTCAAATTTGTTTCTTTTTTTTCCAGCTGTTGCACACCTGTAAAATATGGTAATTAGTACATTTAACCCCAAATATGTCTCACTTTTACATTAAAATAATAGTAGTGTGCGCGAATGTTTAGTGTAAATGAGTAGTAAATTCACCAATCATCAACACCCCTAACTTAAAGCTTTGCTTATCCTCAAGCAACACTATTTTTTACCATGAGACACTGCACTTTTAGGCCCATATTATATAACCCAAATGTTCATGCTGACATCAACTATATTACTACCACAATTAGCTTTTCAAACATGAGCAAGACTATTTTCATGACACCCCTCAATATAACATAATTTTCAAGGATGCAAAAGACTTCAAAGAGAAATCATGCAATAATCACTAATACTCAAGAAATGACCCCCTCTTGACCAAACTAAGGTATACTCCATTTGCCTCATTTTTTGGAAGGTGACAAAATCACCTACCTTAACTATTTCGTATGCCAACCTCACATGAAACAGAATTTCACACACCAAACTACCGAATATACAACAAGGAATTTTAAGTGCAATAACTCTCTAGCTCACAAAAGATATATCTATGCAACAAGTGTCATACCATAGGATTTCCAATATTTTCAATCACCACTACAAAAAAAGTAAATGATTAAAGATCTCAAAGGACTTTTTTAAGCCTGTAACATAGGTTCGGGCTAGGGTAGGATATCATTTAGGAACAACATGGCTACTCTTTTCCTTGAACATATACATCACACTTTTTAATCCGCCTCTTTGACTATAGGACACTCCTCTTTGTTTTCTTTATTTTCATATGCCTACTATTTCCTTCCTTTGTTCACCCCTTTTCTTCGATTTCTTATTCTTGAAATTTTCATGCAAAACATTCCTTTGGTGGACTCTTTCCTTTTCTATTTGTTTCTTTTTAAGTCTTAGGCATATAAGGTATTTCACTAACAACTTTGTGGCCCCAAACTTTATTCCATCAATCTTTACCACCCAAAACTTAGGATTTAAGACTCAAATTACGTTTTCAAGTTCAAGGAAGGTATGGTTCAAAAGAGGGATAAAAAGAATGGATCACGGTTTGTAATGAGTTTTCCAAAGAAAGGTCTAAAGTCTCAAAGTAGGTAACTAGGGATTACATTTATGCACGGGTAGGATTTTTAGGCTTGAGTGGGTTTACAAAGCTAAAAGATGGCCTAAGATCATTTCATAAACCAAATACAATCAAAATTATCTTTGAACGACTAACGGGGCAAGTTCTCGATAACACTAGTGTACAAAAGATGAATGAAAATCGTTAACCACACATGGCATGAAAATTTTTCCAAGGGAGTTCAAATGTCCCTCCTGCTAGAGACTAAAATAGAGTATCTATCAATATTAATAAGTCAAAATTTGTGGAGTCACAAAAAGACAAAGAGTTTTGTTACAAGGTTGCTCATGTACATGCCCATAGTTTTTTTTTAAAAAAGTTTTGGATGACGGGGGTTGCTTGTTTTACATTTGCACCACATTAATTTGCTAACTCACGGCTACAACCAAAGCCTTACCCTTATATTTCATCTTAATATGGTCAAACAAACCATATGGTTACCCAAACTTCGCCAATGGTATGAGTGCAATCCTAAATTTCAAATGCTACAGGTACTCAGACTTCCCTCGCATCCATGGCTCAAAACCCAGAAACGAAGTTTCTCCCTTAAGAATAATGTCACTCAATCTATCTTAGATAAATGCTTGTCCAACATTATTAGTAAAAGAAATAGATAACAACAAACAAAAATAATCAATTGAAAAAAATTTCATGCTTTGAGTGAACTAAGTTCGAGTATTGCAAATAAATGAATAAACATAAGGGTAGTGACACACCCCCAACAGTAATACTTGTAGTGACCTCACCACATAACACAAAAGCATAAGAAGGGTTAAAGGGCTCCCTGAAAACGCAGTGATAACCAAGGCATAGGCTAGAGAGACTATTTCGATAGCAGCATATATACCACAAATGTGGTATCTCAATTGCTATCCTCAGGCCGCTATCATGGTAACTGAGGCGCTTGGCTCCCATGTTTTCCCCTATTTTTTGAAGGGCTACCATACTTCTCAAACCTGGTTTTTAGCTTATTTTTTGCTTCGAATCCTGTCCAAATTACCTACAAAACATAAAAATTATGTGAATTATTCCAAAAATACATAAATAATAATTTGAAAATAATGGGATGCCTTCCATCAAACACCTTATTTATCATCGTAGAACGACGCCTTTTTAATCTTCATTTGCATCTCCACTTAGAGGATTTGAATTTCCTGCCCAATTTTCGATCGCTATATCTTTTAGGTACATTGGACATATGCAAGGTCATGAAAAAATATGTTCTATCATGCCACTTTGATTACTTGAACCTTTTAACCAATTTGACATCAAACTTTCATTTCAATTCCCTATGAAAAATGTGCATATCAATAGGCCATTCCTTGCTTTGGAAGTTAGTATCTTGGCCATTGATGGGTGAGGTTCTATATGCTTCCTTGGAGTGTCAAACTCCAAAATATAAGAGTCGGACTCCATTATCCCACAATCATTCATATGTTCAAAGGGATGGATCCTCATTACATTGTCTAAGCATAATGTTGAAAAGTGGGTTGAATGAGGTCCAATACCCGTCATCCCAAAATAAACTAGAGTCATTGTAAGAAATTTTCATTGATACTTCTTTTGACTCTAGTATCATTTCTTTTATTTGACCTCTTCATTGTGATATGATTTGGATGATTTGGAAGCCGCTGAGGAGTCTTCGCTACCAAGCTCATCATCGTAGCTTGGTTTCTTTTTTTGATGAACCTTCTTTTGGGAAATGGGCAATGTTTTGATTGTTTCAAACTTTTTTTCTTCGCCCATTTCCTCCATCTTGACACTTTGCCATGCCAATTCCTCATGACGCATCTCCTCTACATTCTCCCCATTGCATCCACCCAATTCAAAATGACTTGAAGAAATTCTCCAAACTCTATTAGTCTGGTATGTTACTCCTTCTCCTCTTTATCATAGGACCTATCAAACTAAGAAGAAAAAATATCAACTTGGTTAGAACAATAGGGGAGGGCGCATTTGGGCAATCATCCCTATATCCATCTTGACTTCCACATAAAATGCAAAAATACTCTCCATAAGGTTGAGATGGTGATTCCATCTCTCTCCGAGGAGAATAGTTACAATCTTTCATGTAGTGTGGTCCATCACAATATAGACATAGACCATCAATATATGCGCTCCAACCACCAAATTAATATGTGTCAGAAGGTGCCCTAGCAAAAAGTCTAATAAAATAAAAAGCTACCTACGAAAGAAAAGCACAAACACTTAAATACAAGTTTGAACTAAAACAAGTAACTAAAATTCCAAACTAACTTAATATGCCAAATTGTTCCCCGTCAACGACGCCATTTTTTATAATGCTCAACTTACACGTCAATTTGAGTGCAAGGCAGTCATCGTCAATATATTTACCCAACTTTGGAGTTAGGGTCGAATCCATGGGGAACAATGTGAGTGGTGATCAAGTTAACTCAAAATATTAGATACCAGATAAATTCAAACAAATGGTAAAAAAAGATAAAATGAGGGAGATAGGATCCTAGACTAGTATTTCTTTTTGGGTTTTCTAGTATAAATTCAGGGCTAAAAATAATTAGAGTTTTAATAATTAAGCACGGATCTTGGGATTAAGCATTACTAAGGGAGTGACATATTGGAATTAGTGATCAACATTAATTTAGTTAGTCAAATATGGGTAGTCTTGATTATAAATTTCAATGCTAGTCTTTCAACAAAACACCAAAATTTCACCCATTGATTCTTTTGAATACCTAATAGGTGTTTTCAACAATTTGTAACCGCACCCTCAATCTAGGCATCCCTATTTCTAGGATGATACCTATGGTGTAGTCAACCTTACATTTACTCTTATGTCCAAGATAGTTAAAATTTAGCAAACTACATACACAATTATCTATCATTTCTTTGGTTTCCGCATCCCTCTTTCGAGGATGATATGGATTCCTAAAGTTCACCCAAAACCCTTATTTCGATGATGGCATTGGGTTTTCTAGAGCATGGAGCTTTCCCTCATCATAACCATGTGGGTATTTGGGTCTTTCACCCATCAAATCCCAACCAAATTATCTTAGTAATGATTAAACCCATAAACATAACCTACTAAATAGAGGCTAATCAATAAGAACCCACACACACTTTAACCACTATTCACACATAACCCAAGAGGGAGATTTAGCTACACATAAGATAAACAAGCATAAATATACCCATAATCTCTATTGAAATAATATATTCAAGATCTAAGTGAATGTTATTTCAAACATGGCTCTCCTACAATATCAACAATGTTAGTGAGAAATTCTTCCACTTAGAAAGTCTCCAATGTATTCTTCAACAAAAACTCACACAATATTTTCTTCTATAAAAATAGAGTCTTATTAACTACAAAAGCTAAACCTAAAAAATTGGAAAGAGGGAATGTGTTCTAATAAATCCAATAAATGAGGGTTTTGAGCCTTTAAATGGGAATTTAGGGCCAGATGACCAAAATTATTTTTCTGCCCTTTGGCCATTTTCCACTCTCATGGGATCACGACATCTTGATCGTGATTGCACTCATCGCGACGGTTAGTCCATAGCATTCACATTTGGTTGTCTAGCTTGACTCAACGTGATCGTGGGTTAATGCCCGCGATTGCGATAAATGATGGCTAGATCCTGATCCTGCTTCAGCTTGTCTAGCTCTTGTACTTCAATTCCTTTTTTTATCCTTTTTGTCTCAAGTTTGTTTCTTTTTATTTCAGCTGTTGTACACTTGTAAAATATGGAAATTAGTACCTTTAAACCCAAATATGTCTCACTTTAACATTAAAATCATAGTAGTGTGTGTGAATGTTTAGTGTAAATGAGTAGTAAATTCACCAATCATTACCCTGTTGCATCAATACACAACTGAGACAACACCAACACCTAAAGCATCACAAAACATGGTGAATCTGTCACCCTCAAAATAAAGAGATAAAATAGGAGCTAAAGTGAGAAAGTCCTTGAGCTTGCAAAAGCTCGAATCACACTCCTTTGGACATTGAAAAGGAACCTCGTTCCAAGTCGATCTGGCCATAGAGGCTGAAATAGTTGCAAAAATTATTGGACTAAGCATTTATAATAACCAATAAAACCAATGAAACTATGAACCTCAATAGAAGATGTAGGTCTATCCCAATAATGAATCACCTCAATCTTGGTTGGGTCTACCATAATACCATCTTTAGAAACTACATGTCTAAGGAATGTCACTGACTCAAGGCAAAACTCACACTTAGAGAACTTGGAAAAAATCACATAATCTTTGAAAGTCTAGAGTATGATCCTTAAAAGCTATGTATGCTCCTCACTACTCCTCGAATACACAATGATGTCATCAATGAACACAATCATGAAAGAGTCTAAATAAGGTCTAAATACTTGGTTCATCAAATCCATAAATGCGGCTGGGGCACTAGTCAACCCAAAATATGTCACTAAGAGCTTATAATGACCATAATGAGTTCTAAAACTTGTATTTGGGATATCCTTAGCCCGAAACCGCAACTGATGGTATCCAGACCTCAATTTTATCATAGAAAACACCGCTATAAATTGAAATTAGTCAAACAAATCATTGATGCATTGCATAGGATAATGATTCTTTAGCATAACATTAATAAGTTGTATATAATTAATGCACAAATGAATGGAACCATCTTTCTTCTTCGCAAAGAATATAGCAGCTCCCCAAGGGGACACACTCAGTGAAAAACACTTCAAAAAAATCCTAAAGTTGAGAATTTAACTCCATAAGGTCAGCGAGAGGCATAAGGTAAGCTACCATCGAAATAGGCTAGGGGAAAAGCTCGATGTCAATAGAGGGGGAATACTAGGAAGGTCAGTAGAGAAAACATCAGAAAACTTACAAGAAATCAGAACAGAGTCAAGCAACACACTTTCCACACTAGTATAAAAAAATATAAGTGAGTTAAGACTCGCAACCCCTAGATATAAGCCTCATAACACGAACATAAGAAATAATCCCTATCAGCTCGCGGTTAACTACTCCATTCACATGACTAGGGGTACACTGGGAATTGCTAAGCTAACGGTCTTGGCAAAATAATCCATGACTGTATGATAGTAGGATGACCAGTCCATTCCTAGAATCACAACAAAATCCATCATATCCAAAATAATAAGATTAGCATAAATATCAACACCACTAATAATTACAATATATGATTTCAAAACCCAATCCACAACTAAAAAATCATCCACGAGAATAGATATGAATAATGGCATAGATAATAAATCACTAGTCAACTCCTATCATGGTGCATAATTAGACAAAATATAATTATAAGTGGTTTTCGGATCAATTAATGCAAGGTCCAACTAGCGGCACACCAAAATCATACCAGTAATAAATACATCCAAAGTCTCAGCCTCGGGACTAGCAGGTACTGCATACAACTGAACACACCCGCCACTCGGTTGGTTACTTGATTGACCTCCTATCCTACCTACCTGAGAAGCTATTTGAGTATTCCAGAACAACCTTTGCGACCATGAGAACCACCTCCAGCTAAGGGATGAATTTCTCTAACAGAGGAAGTTCCTTATGTTGACATAATAATTGCCCCATGATTAGGGAACTCACGTACAAAATGATCAAAAGAACCCCAGCTAAAACATATCCTTTGAGTTAAACATAAATCAACAGATATGGATGACTCAGAATAGACACCATAACTAGGATAACCAGAGGATGGACCCCTCAAAGATTGACTACGACCCATACCTAGGAGATCAATATCATTATATTGACCTCCATCTGTAATCTAAAGAACTGCCTGAACCAATCAACTATGCTGACTATGATGCTGATGAGATAGACACAAAGAATACATACAATGAGAACTATTACCTCTGAATCGAGAACTACTATGGCTACCACTAAAATTGACCTAGTATTTAGAACTCTTATCATTGCACCCTTAGGCCTTAAGATGCATCTTCTCCATCACTCGAGCCAGATCCAAAACCTGAGTTAAAGATCTACCCACAATAACTAAACTCTAAGTAGACATATAAATAGGGAGTGTCAACCCTCTAACAAAGGAACGAACAATCTCATACTCAATGTTTAGAATAGAATTCACATGCCTAGCCAACTTGTGAAAATGATCCTCATACTCAGTAACTGTCATGGATCCCTAGTACAATCTAGAAAATTTATCCCGTAAATGATCTCTAAGGCTACAAGCTATATACTTCTCCAAGAATATCTTAGAGAACTAAGTCCATGACAAGGGATAAAATCCAGTTTGTTGAGAATCCATATAACCTATCCACCAACTACGAGAAGACAAGTCCAACTAAAATATAGTGTAATCCATACCATGAGTCTTAACAAGTCCCAAACCAAGAATCCTATCCTTATAAGTAGTCAGAAACTCATATGCATGCTCGGTGCGCCAGAAAATATAGGTGACGCCAATCTTAAGAATCTACCCAACATCTTCTAATTGTCAGAAAAAATAGTAGGCTAAGAAACCACTGGCTGGTCAACCACCGATGCAAAACAAACCTCAACTCTGGGAGCTACAACTATAATCCTCACCCCCACCTCAGTACTACTCTGACCAGTAGACTTTGCACCATCAGGTGACAAACCACCAACTATCCCCAAAAGTTGAATAAGTGAATCTTTCAGCAATTAAGAAGGAGTAAACCATGGTAGATCTTGGCTTGGTCACTGGACCACCACTAGTTGTGGTAGAAGAAACTCTATCTTAGGTGTAGGAAAAATATCTGGGAAGGCGGCCTACCCTGGCCTTTAGCCGGGCACATATCATGAAGATATCCACAACCTCTAGGTTTTCCACGAACAAAAATAGGATCCTTAGGCTCGGTCTTGGTACCCTCTTCTCGTGTAGTGGTAGCACGTGTCCTGTCTATATGTGAAAGAGTAAAGTGAAAGAAATACTCTACAAACCAACTCAGAATCTTAGAATGATATGAATGAAGGAAGTGAAGAACTCCTACGAATATCCCATAACCTCCAAAAAATAGGAAATGAATGTCATCATTCCTATTTGCAAGACTCTGCTAGACACTTTCTCTTGTACTAACAATATCGATAAAACCTAAATCTGATACCAATTTGCAAGAAAAAATTAACAGTCATAGTAGAACCTACTAAATTTTGATAGTAGGTAAGACAAACCGTAACCCAAAGCTAAGGCAATGGGTTAATTTAGTAGGAAACACCTAACATGCGCTAAATTCAATTAATATAAGTTATAAATAAACAAGTTTATAATAGATAAAATAGTCAACACATGAATACCAATGCCATGACCTAGTAGAGCCAGTACAACAACATCTAATAATGTCGACACAACTCAAATATCTTAGAATAATCAAACATCTATCCTGATAAAAAACATTGAATAATAAAGATTAAAGGAACTAGGTGACTCTAACTCCAAGAGCTCACCCTATCCCTGAGTGATCAACTCTACACGAACAATAGTTAATGGTGATAGGTAGTAATCATATATGTACCAAAGGTACAAACGTGTAATGTGAGTACCAAAACAGTGGGTACTCAGTTGACATTATTAGATGACTGAGTTAAGTCATGATATAAAGATGATAAAATGTAAGATAAATAAAAGATACATTACTTAGTCAAGGTACAAAATTAAACCTTAATCATCTCCCTCATCACTATGCATAATTAGCACATAAACTAAAATAATAATTATAACATAACATAAAGAATAAAGAATATGCAAATATTTACAAAATTAGATCCATACGTCAATTAGTGTAGAAAATTAAAGAACTCATCACAGCCTCCCATACGACTGAAGAATACACCCAAGAGAAGAGTAAAGCAACCATTCAACTTTATAAATAAAATTCATTGTAAATTAACCATCTTTCCATAATTCACCATCAAATGACACTAGACCACCACTTAGCAATTTACCAACATTATTCCATAATCCACTAGTAAACCATTAGCCATCTTTTATCATTAACATTAGCCATCAACTAGTCACTATTTATTTGTTATTCACCATTCTATCAACTAGGAATTCTATATCACTAGAAACCCTTTTCATTCCATAGACACTATGAAATATTTATATATCCATATATATCCAGAATTAGACTAATAATTATAATCATCATCCAGAATTAAACCGAGAATATGTATCATCAAAACTTAAAATTGAACCAGTCATTAATATTATCAAGACTTAGTATTGAATCGGCCATAAATATCATCAGGACTTAAAATTGAATAGATCATAAGTATCATTATCATCATAATAGTATAATCAATAGAATAAATAACAATGTAATCTTTCAACATATTTATTAACAATATCATCAAGTACCAATATTTCTCACTATAACCTCAATACCCCTTTCCAAGATTCTAAAAGGCATAGAGTTTCACCAAAGGTAACATATTTCATAGCATAAGGTGGTTTAAGAGTCCACTCTAATCCTCAAGTTCCATTTTAAACAAACTTCTAGCCGAACTGGGCTTAAGGTATCTAAAACCACTTTTAGATGTTAAGCAAGCCTTAATAGTACTAAGGTAGGAAATTTGTGAGTTATTGAGTCTAATTCACCCTAAGCACAAGGGAATATGCCAAAGAATTCAAACTTATGATGTCAAAATAGCCTAAATGGGTCAACTAACCCCAAGTTTTGAAATTCATCAAAAAAACACCTACACCTATCCCAATCCAATAAAATATCATAAATATACTATGAATTAGCTCAATCTAATAAGGGTTAAACCTAGCCTACCTCGACATCGAAGAAAGCTCATGAATTGCTAAACCTTCGTTTTTCCTTTGTGAGAAGCTTTCTTAAGATGCCAAGCTATCAAAATCGCATTCTACACATTAATATGAGAACCACAATACCATATTACACAATTATTCCACAGGTCTAAAAATGACGTCAAAAACCCATGAGGGTTCCACTTATAAAAATCACGTCTTTGAGGACAACCCTATGTTCATACATAATCAAGGAATCATAAAGCTCAAGAATGGGGAAAAATAAGATAATTTAGGGCTAAAATCAAGCCTTCAATCTATTGGGTTTTGGTCAAGAAATCATTGAAATTCAAATATAAAAGGGTGGAATATTACCTTAATTTAAATGATAATCATGCAAATAGATGTTAATCAAGCTCCCAAGTTACCCAAAAGTGTTAATTTTGAGTTATCACACTCTTTATGGATTTTTATCTGAAGGTATGGGTGAGAATGAACGAATTTCAACCTAAAGGGTCTATTTATAGCCCTTTCTGATCATTAGGTGTTGCAATCGCACACCCAAGAATGTGGAGCGGGTGTGGAGAGTGACACCGCACTTAGTGTGATTGCACCTCCCTCTCTACACAAATTGGTGCAATCGGCACTCAAGAGGTGCAATTGTAGAAGCACCAGTTATCAACTAAAATTTGAAATTTTTTTCAAGTTTCTACCAAGGTCTCATGATTCATTCATAATCTGATATATGCAAATAAACTATGTAAACATAATAAATTAGATATTTCAGATACAATGGTAGAGTTAGATTTACCATCTTATTTTTTTTTAACTAATGTGCGTATCACACCCATATTTCCAATTTTTCAACTTTCTGACTAATTGGTCGAAATAAGCTCGGGTGCCTTGGGACCCAAACAAAAGGTCCACCTAGAGTAAAATCATTATTTTAGGTCTATTATAGCTTTAAGAATCAGCATCTAATATCATTTTACTAAAGTTTTCACCCAGTGTTTTTTTTGAAAAAAAAAACTTCAAAATAAGGAATTGGCTCTTAAAACCAAATAAATTGCCCGGTAATCAAACTGTCTATCCCAGCAAGTCATAAATAACTTGGGAAAGCAATTGAAAATCTCTAACGATGAAAATAAGAGAAAATATGAAAATGACCTGAAAGGTCATTACAAGTGTTATATTTCAGGATGCCTTAGAATCCTCCTTAGTAGAAGAGGTGAAGGTAAAGAAAGATAAAGTACTATTTTACTTAATTAAAGGAAGTAGTCCATTGTCAGATGGTTGAGATTTTATCCCAAAGGGGAGATGTTGTTTTTCACTATCAAGGAAGATTATGTTTTTAATATACTGATAATTTAAGATAGCAAATGCAGATAGAAGCTGACGGTTCATGGTATTCTATTTACCAAGGTTACATCAAGATGTATCCTTATATATAGGAAGTCTATTAGTGGAATGACATTAGGAAAAATAACACAAAATTCATAGGTATGTCTAAATTGCTAGCAGGTTAAGGTTGAGCACCAGACATCATGAGGTTTGACCACCAGACACCATGAGGTTTGACTCAAAATAATAGTATTCCTTCTTGGAAGTAGATGAGGTAAATATGGAATTCATTATTGGTTTGCCTTGTACTTACCAAAAAATCTGATTTAATTTGGGTTATTATTCACTAGATGATTAAGGAAACATAGTTTCTACAAATCAATACTATAGATTTACTAAGGATTATGATATACTCTATCCTAGATAGTTGGTCAGGTTACATGGAGGCCCCTTGACTATCACTTTGAATTGGATGTACTCAGCTTATGTTGCAGGTTTACAAGTATTTTAGAAAGGTCTTAGTACCTAAGTTCATTGGAAAATAACTTTCCACATAAATACAAATGGTCAAGCAGAGTGGACCATCTAGGATTGGAAGGACCTTTTAGTAGATGGACTGATCGACTTTAAAGGCAATTGGGATGATAAATTGCCATTCATTGAATCTTATTATAACAATCGTTATCACTCCATTATATAGAATTCTTTATTTGAGGCGCTACACAGTATGAGGTGTAGATCTCTTATTCATTGTTTTATGGTTGGTGAAGCTATATTCGTAAGACCCAATTCAGTTCATGATGCTATAGACAATGTTTAGTTGATTAGATAATGACTAAGAATATCCCAGATCCTTCAGAAATCCTAAAAAAATATGAGGAAAAGAGAGCTTAAGTTTAAAGTTGATGATTGGGTATACTTTAAAATTTCACTAATGAAAAGGGTGATGAGGTTTGGCAAAAAGAAAACTCAATCCCCAAAGTATTTTGAGGCACATTGGAGATGTGTCCTATGAATTAGATTTTTCTATTGAAGTAGCATTGATGCATTAAATTTTGTATGCCTTTGTTGAAGAAATGCATTAGTGATCCAACCATAGTTATGCCTTTTGAGAATGTGGGCATGAAAGATAGTCTCTCTTATGAAAAGGTCCAAGTTAAAATTCTTGATCTTTAGATTCATTAGTTCAGAAATAAGTAAGTCACTTTAGTGCACGTTTTATTGAGAAATCAACTAGTTGAGGGACCTACTTGGGAAGTAGAAGAAGTTATGACTACCAAATGCACAAACATATTCCCTTCTAGTTCGATTCCAACCAGAGGTAACAATTTTTCCTTAGTATTCCACCCAATTTTGTATCCCTTAGTTAATTTCATGTCTTCGTATTGATGGATATTTCATGACTTTAGTTGATTTATCTTTAGTAAGAAATTCAGTTATCATGTCAGTATTTATAAATTAGGACTCAATTATGGGATTGCACCTCTTTCTGTATCTTTTTAGCCTAGTTAGTCTTGATTAGAGGATAATTATTCTCAAGGGTGAGATATTGTAACACCCCGAAAGTCCCTAAAATCATGTCTCATACTTAGCATATAAAATTAGGTTAAAGTAAAAAAAATTCACAATAAAACAACTTTTACAATAAGTCGTGGTTAGGACTAACGACGTTTTGTATGATCCATCCTAAAAGTCTAGATTTTAGTACAAGACGTTTAATTTTTATCCCTAATGGGAAAGATTGTTTACTATGAGTCATTGTCTAATAGAATAATTCATCCCAACATTACTGTAGTACCCAAAAAAATGCAAATTAATATTAGCGCCATATTTCAAGCTTATGCATAGTACATGATGGTTCTTTGGTAGTTTCATGATCATGTTTGATGTCAATTAAGGTCTCAAATATGTCCTAGCTATTAGGAAAATCAAACCATTCCTTATCGATTGAATTCTTAGGAAGGATATTAGTATAGTCAACTTTAAATGAGCATATCACTTGTTATACTATGAATTTTTAAGCTCATGAACCACAAACAGATAGATAATTGAATTACCTTTCAAACTATACCAATTTCGCCCAAATTTGATATCGTAGCAAAAAGTTATACCCATTTTACTACAGCATATTAACTTGGCAACTGAGTGACGACATATCTGATGGGCCGTCACATATCTGACGACTTATCAGCTTTGGTCGTCAGCTTAAAATTTCAGAAACTGGGAAGTGATTTTGTAGAGGTATTTTAGCCTTTTTCCTCACACTAAACCATACCCCCATGACATAAAATACCATAAACAAGAAATTCAGCCTTAATTCACCAAAATATACTCACTTTCTCTATAACTTTCTCAAGAACAAGCCTTAGGGTGTTAATAGAAGATTCAAATCTGAAGAATTTCACCGTCAATCTTATTAAAGTCAAGCATTGAGGTACATCATGTGTTGATTTATGGGTCTCTTTCACCCATGAAGCTCAAGAATCTCTTTTCAAAATACAAGATTTCTGTATTTCTTAATGTTCATGATTTAAATAGAATTGGAATTCATGTTCATGATGTTGTGGGGTTTTGATGTATGTTTTAAATTAAATATTCCAATGATTGATCCTAGTATATTAAGATTTGCATAGTAATCATGATAAACCATCCCTCAATTTACAAGTTGATTGATGTATCGATGATTATTAGATGTGTTGATGATGGTATAACCAAAGCATGCTCTCCATGTGTTTGATTAAATGCCTATGTGAAGGAAAAGTGTCATACTTATATAAAAATATGAAATATCCATTAATATACAAGTTCATGCATGTCAAGTGTTTGATGAAATATCTTAGTCAATGAATTATGGATATATGTGTGGCGATTGTGGTGCTTTAGAATGTGTACTTCACGAGATCCCCAACTTACTGTATTATGGATTGTCGATGTTGGTCACATATTCTAGAAAGTCACGCTTTGTCAGTTTTTTTCCATTGAGTCCTGGGGGTACTTTTAACCAAAAAAATATAGTTGTGTGCTTAGAGTCTGTGACATATTTTAATAATATCCTCAGTTAAGCCATGATCCATAGAACTCAGTCAGTCATGTGACTCAGGAAAGCTCAGTTACTAGAACTCCATGAATTCAGTGTAGTCCATTTCAGTTAATCATGTTCAGTGTCTATTCAGATACGAGTAGGAATTAGCACCGAGTGAACCAAAGGATGGGAACACACACTGTCAGATGAGGGTGTGATTCTTAAAAGTCATCCTTGAATTCCAGAATTATGTAGGCAGCATAGGTTGAGATATCAACATTGACAGATGAGGGTTGATGAGGTGGATAAACACTATCAAATGAGGGTCCCACCATTTTCTTTTAGGGACACTGTCAGATGAGGGTCACCCACAACTTTTCCTTACCAGTGGTATGGTATTGAAACCCTTCCAATCATGGCACATGTTGGATCCCAGCTCAGCTATTATGGCATATTTTGTGGCATGTTAGTTAGATACTACTTCCCACAGTTTCAGTTATAGAATTAGAACTGTCAGATACAGTCATACAATTTAATTAAAAGAACTGATATAGTTCTTTAGATTTTACGATAGTCAGATACAGTCAACTCAGAATAGTACGGGACTCAGATAGTTCAATCAGAAACTAGATGGTCAGACACAGTCGCTCAGAATATCAGTTATATCAGTTACATTAGTTATCAGAATTTCCATGTTATGAGTATTCAGACTCAGTTATCATACTATAACAAATTCAATTACAGTCTTTTTTTCATGCATGTATTCTCTCATTGATATTGTTCCATTAGTTAGTATTGTTTATGCATGTGAAACCTTTGCATTAGCCTACCTCACATGCATAGCAGTATATTTCATCGTACTAACGTATTTGCAATATGGTGTTTTACTTTAGGCTATAGGTTCTGAGGCCCAAGCTCAAGAGCACTAGTAGCATTCCTGCATCAGTAGTCAGAGATAGCAGTGAGTCCTCATTTTTCAAGAAAATGATTATTATTTTATCATTATCATACTCAGTTTATTTCAGTAGACGAAGTTAGTTGGGTAAACGTTCCATCAACTCCTTATTCAGATATTTAGAGGCTCTTTTGACTATTATGTTTTAGACATTTACTACAGTTGTTTTAGGTATTTCATACCCCACCCAAATGTTATATTTTTATCAGATTTGAACCTTATAGCCTTTCAGCCTTTATTTCCGCATTTGTATACATATATTATGCAGTGTAAAGGTATAAATATCAGTCATGGGTTAGCTTGTGGTCCTTCGATGTGATGGGAACTGTGTAGCATTTAGGGTACCAGACTCGGGGAATTACAATCTTGTTATCAGAGCCTAAGGTTCAACAGTGTCCTAGGAAGTCTGAAAAGCCACATATAGTAAAGTATTATGCATGGGTGTGTAGTGCACAACACTTATGGAAATGAGGCAATGAGATGTTTTAGGAATTGTTTCTTTTTTTTCATGTTTTAGATCGTTCTATAGAAAGGTTCCCTAAGTAACTCATGTAGACTCTCATCATGCTCTACTCATGCCAATTCCACCTTACTCTCAAGGTAACATAAATGGTGAAGCTCAAAGTCCTAGGGGTAGGTCTTTCTCAGACAGTCCCCGCAGACAGTTATGGGATTGCCCACAGGCTGAAAAGTATCCCATCAGTTCCATTATGTTCCAAAGTTGTACAGGTCTCATTCATGAGCATGAGAACTCATTTACGAACCCAAAATATGATATGCCATCTAATCCCTTCTCAGAATCCTATGATAGTATATGACCTAGAGTTAGAAGCATGAACCTAGAAGTTTAGCAGTAGTAGAGTTGGGATAATGTTAGCCAACTTGAGCAGATTATTTATTCATGGGGATAGTTGTACCAAGGTAGACCAGTAGGCTTGAATTGTGTAAGAAAAAATTTAATATTATTGATTCTAAAATTAAGTATAACGGTGTGGATGTGAATTAGGAGATGCAATATTAATAGTATATGAAAAAAAGAAGTAGATGATGTATTTTGTAAGACAAGCATGTGTCGAACATAGTATAAGTATGTGATGATGATTGTAGTTCAGTTCGATGTTTAGTAAAGTGTTCACAGACTTATGATGATGGCTTAAAGATAAGGGGGAGATGATAGATCAAGGGAACAATTCAGTCTCTTAGATTCTAATAGTAGTGCCAGTAAGTATAGAAAAGCAGTAAGGGAAGATGATTTCTGACCCATCCTTATCTCAGTGTAAACTTTGGTACTTCAGTCAGCATGATGCCTACGCATGCTTCACATCTCAGTTCCATGATGACAACTTATATTTACATGCTTTACATATAATCATGTAAAATTCTAGTTCCCAGAATAAAGAGTTCAGTTTTATTCCCCTCAGTAATACAAATCTTGTCCCACGAATGCAGAAAACTCCAAACCCAGGTCATGCAGCTCATGACTAATGTACACATATCATTCTTTATAGTATACTCATCTTCCATGGTTCATGCTATGTCTCTAATGATCAGTTAAATTCATACTATGTTATGCATATCCTCAGTTTAGACCTCTTGGTGAATCCATGATGTTTATATTTTATTTCTAAGGCTTAGTCAAGTGTCAAGTACAGTTAGTGTCCATTCATACTTTAGGTCCTCCTGATTTAACCTTTAAGTGAGATCTCATTATAAATATATTATAGTGATAGGCAGTTGCTTAAAAGGGACAGAGTAAATATTACATGTTAAGAGAAAACTACTACATGATTATTTTACATGAGGGTGCAGTTATGAAGATAGGCTTGAATCTCATGTTAGTGAGCAAGTAAACGGCTAGCAAGAGGTTGAATTTAGAAATTAGGAAAGTACAGAGTGTGAGTGCGCATTCAGATCTTAGACTTATGTCAGTCCTCATCCTGTAACTATCAAAATTTAGTTGCCATCTTATTTATAGTTCCAGTATTCAGTACTCAGTAATTAGTGTTCAGTCTCAGAATTTAGTACTTCAGTACCAAGCTAAACCCTAGTTATCAAAAACCAGTATTCAATCTTATCTACAGTCTTAGTTACGGTTAAAGTCTCGATTACCATCTTATCTATAATCTCAGTCCCAGTCCTAGTTCAGTAATCAGCTCAGTAACTCAGTTCAGCTTCGTGTTTACTCGACCATAGCATATAGTTATCAGCTACTCTATTGTCAGGCTTTCAGTACCTCAGATTATAAGACTATTCTAGAAGTATGTTGTACTCTTGGTGTTGCGTTCTCGAATAATAAAGTTACCCTTAATTCATGCTCAGTATCTCATGTCACTCAGTCAGTCCTTATCTCCTATGCATAATGCTCTGCAGTTGTAGTCCAGTTATTTAAGACTAAGTATAGTTCCGTCTTGTAGACCCATTATTCAGCTTCAGTCATTTAGTTAATCAGATAAGTTAGTATGTTTAGGCATTAATTCTCAGCGCTCATACGAATATTTTCAGTAGTCTCAGGTAATGGAGAAGTACTTCAGTTAAGTATAAGTTTTCAGTATGAGTTACATCGATTAGCCAGTAATTCAGTTTAGCAATAAGGTAATAAGATCGTATGGTGTGGTTTCCCATCTTTCCACCTAGTCCTACTATCAAAAATCTCAGGAATATAACTATTCCAAGGTAGAAAGTCCCAGTAGTTGCCGGATCGGCTGAGTTCATGTATCAAGTCACAGTTTCAGATCCCAGATATTCTGTCATGATTCAGTTTGTAGGTTCTCTGTGCATCGTCCTAGTTTTCCTTAGTATCTCATTCAAGTCAGTATTCTTCTAGGGACATAATGTCGCAAGGGGCAGATGCTCTATAACCCCCGAACTATCATGCCCAAAATTCTCCAATTTCTCTTTGTGTAAGAATCCAGTTTGGAGTTGTGGGTACCCATAGGCTGACCTTCTAGCTACAATATCAACCATAAACCATGCACTTAATGGCTCAGTTCAATTCATGATACCCAGTTCACATCACATGTTACAGACTCAGCCATGTTCTTATGTTCCCATTCATGCATATTCATAGAAGATCTCCATATGAGGTCAAAAAAAATTCTTGTTTAAAAATTTCCCATGAAGTTAGTGAAGAGGTTCTGTAAGAAAGGGAAACCTCAGTCCCCGATATGTCGGTCCCTACAAAAATTCTCAGTCGCTTTGGCAAAGTAGCTATTGATCTCAAGTCCCCGTCAGATCTTGCTTAAGTGTCTTCGGTCTTTCACGTCTCCTTGCTTAAGAAAATGCATAGGTGAACAAGAAGTTGTAGTCCATGTTGAGGGCATAGACATTCAAAACAACCTCTCTTTTGAAGAGATTCCAGTCAAAATTCTTGACTACCAGACTCATAGACTGAGGAACAAAGAAGTCCCTCTAGTCAAAGTTCGTTGGAGGAATCAGTCCATTGATGGAGCTACTTGGGTAGCAGAAGAAGACATGCAAACCAAGTATCGTCACCTCATCTCTGCTAATTTATATTTAGGCCAAGGTAACTGCTTTCCTTAAGCTTTTCAGTTTCATGTTAAGATTTCAGTTACAACTTGGTGTCCAGTTCATGTTCAAAATCCCATTTTAAACTTGATATCCATTTACTATTGCATATTCTATCATATGTTCATGTATCAAATCAGTGCATCAGACATGCATTCTCCTTATGAGAAAACTTAGTTATTAGAAATCTCAGTCATGTATTCATGAGTCATTTCAGTCATGTATTCACATATCAGGTATGCGCAATTATCTTATCAGTACTCTCTGTCATGCATTAATGTATCAGCTCAGTCATAAAATCATGCATCAGATATGCGTTCTCAGTATGAATCTCAAAAATGTCAGTCATGTAGTTATGTTTAAGTTGTTCATTTCCTGTATGAACTTTTAGTTACCATTTCACTCAGTCTAATAAGTCTTATTCGACGACGAATATTCCTAAGGGAGAGATATTATAATACCCCAAAAAATGCAAATTAATATTAGTGCCATATTTCAAGCTTATTCATAGTACATCATGGTTCTTTTGTAGTTTCATGATCACTTTTGATGTTAATTAAGGTCTCAAATACGTCCTAGCTATTAGGCAAATCAAAACATTCATTACCGATTGAATTCAAGGGAAGGATATTGGTATAGTCTACTTTAAATGAGCATATCTCTCTTTATACTACAAATTTTAGAGATCATAACCCACAAACATATAGATAATTGAATTATTTTTTCAGTGATATCAATTTTTCCCAAATCCAATATCGGAGTAAAAAGTTATACCAATTTTACTCCAGCATGTTAGCCTAGTAACTTAATGACGACATATCCGACGGGCCGTCACATATCTGACGACTTATCAACCTTTTTCGTCAGCTGAGAATTTCAAAAACTTGGATGTGTTTTTATGGTTATTTTAGTCTTTTTACTTCCCTAAACCATACCCCCACGACATAAAACACCATAAACATGAAATTTAACCTCAATTCACAAAAATATAGTCAGTTTCTCTCAAGTTCTCTCAAGAACAAGCCTTAGGGTTTTAATAGAAGATTCAAATCTGAAGAATTTAACCGTGAATCTTCTTAAAGTCAAGTATTAAGGTATGTCATGAGGTGATTCATGGATCCCTTTCACCCATGAAGCTCAAGAATCTTTTTTCAAAATACAAGATTTGTGTATTGATGAATGTTCATGATTTAAATAGAATTGAAATTCATGTTCATGATGTTGTGGGGATTTGATTCATGTTTTAAATTACATATTACAATGATTGACCCTAGTATATGAAGATTTGCATAGTAATCAAGATAAACCACCCTTCAATTTACAAGTTGATTGATGTATCGATGATTATTAAATGTGTTGATGATGGTATAACCAAAGAATGCTCCCCATATGTTTGATTAAATGCCTATATGAAGGAAAAATGTCATACTAATATAAGAATATGAAATACCCATTCATGTACAAGTTCATGCATGTCAAGTGTTTGATGAAATGTCTTAGTCAATGAATTATGGATATCTATGTGGACATTGTGGTGCTTTAGAACGTGTACTTCATGAGATCCCCAACATATTGTATTATGGATTGTCGATGTTTGTCACATATTCCAGAAAGTCACGCTTTGTTAGTTTCCTTCCATTGAGTCTTAGGGGTACTTTTACCCAAAAAATATAGTTGTGTGCCTAGAGTCAGTGACATATTTTAATGATATCCTCAGTTACGCCATGATCCATAGAACTCAGTTAGTTATGTGACTCAGGAAAGCTCAGTAATTTAGTAATCTCAATAGTATTCCGTCAGTTACTAGAAATCCATGAATTCAGTGTAGTCCAGCTCAGTTAATCATGTTTAGTGTATAATCAGAGACGAGTATAAATTAGCACCGAGTGAACCCATGGATAAGAACACACACTGTCAGATGAGGGTGTGATTCTTAGAAGTCATCCTTGCATTCCAGAACTATATATCCAACATAGGTTGAGAAATCAATACTGTCAGATGAGGGTTGGTGAGGTGGATAAACACTGTCAGATGAGGGTCCCACTGTTCTCTTTTGGGGACACTGTCAGATAAGGGTCACCCACAACTTGCCCTTAGTAATGGTAGGATATTGACACCCTTCCAATCAGGGCACTGATTGGACCCCAGCTCAGTTATTATGGAGTATTTTGGGGCACGTTAGTTAGATACTACTTCCCACAGTTTCACTTACAGAATCAGGACTGTCAGATACGATCATACAGTTTTAGTAAAAAAACTCAGATAGTTCTTCAGATTTCAGGACTGTCAGATACAGTCAACTCAGAATAGTACGGGACTCAGATACTTCCATCAGGAACTAAATAATAAGACACAGTCGCTCAGAATATCAGTTATATCAGTTATATTAGTTATCAAAATTTCCATGTTTTCAGTATACAGACTCAGTAATCATATTATCACAAATTCGATTACAGTCTCTTATTCATGTATGTATTCTCATATTCATATTGTTTAGTCAGTTAGCATAGTTCATGCATGTGAAATCTTTTCATTAGCCTACCTCACATGCATACCAGTATATTCCATCGTACTGATGCATTTTCTTTATGGTATTTTACTTTACGCCATAGGTTCTGAGGCACAAGCTCCAGAACACCAGTAGCATTCCCCCGTTAGCAGTCAGAGCTATCAGTTAGTCCTTATCTTTCGAGGACATGATTATTATTTTATGTTTTTTGTACTCAGTTTATTTCAGTAGCCGAAGTTTGTTGGGGACATGTCCCATCTACTCCTTATTCAGACAGTTAGAGGCTTTTCAGACTATCATGTTTTAGACAATTTACTACCGTTGTTTTGGGTATTTCATACTCCACCGAAATGTTATATTTTTATCAGATTAGAACCTTATGGTCTTTCAGCCTTTATTTCCACATTTGTATACATATATTATGCAGTGTACTGGTACTCATATCAGTCATTGGTTAGCTTGTGGTCCTTCGGGGTCATGGGCACCATGTAGAATTCAGGGTACCAGACTCGGGGCATTACAATTACTAGAGTAAATTTCCCCAAAGTCATGAAGATTGATTTATTTTCATATTCATAATGACCCCTAATGACAAGTCACTTTTGATCACATCAAGACATTGTATGACTTATCCAGAGAAGTCCAGACCAATGTTTTGAATGTTAAAAATCCTATCTTGTAAGGATGATCACTAACTAAGTGTTGTTGTGTGTCACGATGAGTCATTGTAACCACCAGTTGTCAGATAGCCCTGAATAGTACCTTTATAATGACTCAAATGATGAATTATGGTATGTGATGAAAAGTAGTCCTAAGACTTATCTGTTATAATTCAATAATTTTTAAATATGTTTCCCAAGGGGTATATTCATACTTTCCCTATATCCTAGATCTTAAATACATCATTTTAAAGAATATTGGTGAGGGACTAAAGGTTCTTAGATATATTTTCTCTCATTATTCATCACAACAATTAGAAAACATTAGAATAGGTGATTTTTTCTCTTAGAGTAGAATTAGGGTTCTTCCTCTGAAGTTTCGAATCCTTCTAAGTTTTGATTAAGAACTCACCCTCTAGATATGTGGGATATCATCAATGGTTACCCCTTCACTCTATGTGTCCCAAATAACTCAGAGTTTCTCACTTCCTTCACAGATTTAAATTAGGGTTTTCATTCAATCTATGATTTCCTTATAATTTTAGTTTCTTCATGATTTCATAACATACTAATGTATTTTTCATGATGTTGGTATCTTGCATAACCTAATATTTTATAAATGCATACTTTGCTTGACTTCATAGTATTTTTCTATAAATTGCTTTCAGTTATAAAGGTTGGCATGTTGTGAACACAAAATACCCATAATTATTAATCAAGCATAAGAAACAATGTTAGTTTCCATTTATAAACCTAAGTTTATAATGTTATTTTATATTTTCTAAGTTAGTTTCAGTTTAGAGACTTAAGTATATAGAGTTATTTTATATTTTTAGTTATTTAGACCTTAGGATTTCAAATAAAGTATATTCTGACATAAGTTTAAGTTAATAAATTTTATGATCTAATGACATAAACATTATGGGTGTCGTGCATAACTGGGGTTCAGTGAACCTAAATCCCAAAACTATGTGCCCCCTTAGGTTATTAAACCCTCATAGTTGAACATCAGTTTAGTGATCACGCTAGCAATTGATAACGCTCATCCTACACGTCTATTTAAGTGAAAGATAGTCATCATCAATATATTGACCAAACATTAGGAGTTGGGGTCGATTACATGAGAAACAATATGAATGGAGAGGAAATTCATTAAAAACGATAGATACAAGTTGAATTCAAATGAATGGTACAAAAAGATAAATGGGGGAGATAGGCTCCTACACTAATATTTCTTTTTGGGGTTTTCAAGTATAAATTTGAGGCTACGAATAATTAGAGTTTTTAACAATTATTTACAAATCATGGGATAATGCATTAATAAGGGAGTGACATGTGGGAACTAGTTATCAACTTCAATTTAGTAGATAAAATATGGGTAGGCTTGGTTATAGATTTTGATGCTAGTCTTTCAACAAAACACCAAACTTTCATCCATTGATTCTTTCGAATACCTAATAAGTGTGTTCAACAATTGGTAACCACAACCTCAGTCTATGTATCCCTATTTCTAGGATTATACACAAGACATAGTCGACCTCATATTCTCCCTTATTTCAAAGATAGTGAGAATTTACCAAACTACACATATAACTGCCTATAATTGATTTGGTCACCACACCCCTCATTCGAGGATGATATGGGTTCCTAAATTTCACCCAAAACCCTTCTTTTGAAGATGACCTTGAACTTTATAAAGCTTGGATATTTCGCTCATCAAACCCATGCAGGTATTTGGATCTTTCTTATATCAAATCCCAACAAAGTTAGCATAGAAATGATGGAACCTATAAACAAGAACTACCAAATAGATGCTAACAATAACAACCCACAAAAACTTTAACCCCTATCACACATAACCCCAAGAGGGAGATTTAGCTACACGTAAGATAAGTAAGAATAAATATACCCATAATCTCCATTGAAATAATTTGTTGAAGATTATATAAAATGTTACTTAAAACTTGGCTCTCCCACAATATTAATAATGGAAGTGAGAAAATATTCCACTTAGAAAGTCTCTAATGTATTAAACACCTAAAATTTATACTATAATTTCGTCTCCAAAAATGGAGGATACAAAGTCTAGATCTAAAACCTAGAAAATTGGGGAAGAAGTAATGTGATAGATTTGATTGATTTCTCAAACTGGGGTTTTAGTCTTTTTGTTAGAATTGGGATTAGCCCGTGCAATGACATCTTTAACCTTGGGTTGATCATTTTTGCCAAGCCTTGATCACGCAAGTCTGGCTGCAACCGCAGCTACAATACCACGATTAACTTTCGTGGTCGCGGTTGATTGGCCATCTTGATTGACTGCGAGTACGACCAATGGGCCGCGATCGTGGTAACTGAGGCCCTTCTATTTTAGGTCTTCAGTTGCACTTTCTTGTTCCCTTTTTGATTATTTTAAGATCAAATCCACATCCTTCAAAGCCTTTAGCTTTATGTCTAAAAGAAGTGGACATTAGTGTATCTAATCGTAATTATGTCTTATTTATTCACCCATAACAAGGTAACGTGCACGAATAATGAGTACGATTGAGTGGTAAACTAACTACTCATCGACACCCCCAACTTAAAGCATTTTTTTTGCCTCAAGCAAGACTACCTCTTATCAAGAGACACTTTAATTTAAGCCCAACCTTTATGCCTTAAAGATCACAATGACCTCAACTTTAATAGAAACCACAAATAGCTCAACGCACATGGGCTAAGATAACTTATCTACTCCCCTTTTTATAAAATAGTAAAATGAAGGCTACATAGGACTTCAAAGAACGACCAAGCAACAAAAATCAATACTCTATAATTGACTTCCTTTTGCCAACAGATAAGCTATACTCTATTTGCTTCATTGTCGGAACGTGACAAGATCACCCACCTCAACTGGTTTCATATGGCTTCCTCACAAGAAAGAGAATACCTCACATCAAGCTACAAAACATGCAACAAGTAAATTGAGGTACCCTAACTCTCTCTCTCACAAAAAAAAATCTCAATGCATTAAATGCCCCTATTTTCAATTGCCACTAAAGAGAAAGTAAATGGTTGGAGATCTCAAAGGGATTTTTAAACTTGTGATGTAGGTTTGGGTTAGGGTAGGATATTTTTTAGGGACAACATGGCTACTACCTTCCTTGAACATCTATATCACACTCTTTAATCTTTATTTTTTACTATTGGCCAGTCTTCTTTGATTCTTTTCTTTCTTTTTAAAAGCCTATCTTTTGTTTCCTTTGGTCACCACTATTCTTTCACTTTCATTCCTTGTACTTTCGTGCAATTCATCCTTTTATAGGATCCTTCCTTTTTATAAATATTGATTTTCAACACTTAGGCACATTTGACATTTCACTAATACTTTGTGGCTTCAAACTTCCTTCCAACACTTTTACCACCCCAACTTAGTTTTTTAGCCTCAAGTTGCATTTTTAAGTTCAAGGAGGGTATGATTCAAAAGAGGGATAAAAATAATGGTTCACGGCTTGTAATGCGTTTTCCAAAGAAAGGTCCAAAGACTCGAAGTGGGTAACTAGAGATGATATTCATATTCAGGTAGGCTTTTTAGTCTAGAGTGGATTCCAAAATCACAAAGGTGGCCTAAGGTCATTTCTCCAACCGCATACAATCAATCATTACCTTTAAAAGGCTATCATGGAAAGTTCTAGATAACATAAATATACAAGAGATGCAAACAATGAGTTCTCCACATATGGCATGCAAAATTTGCTAAGGGAGATCAAATGTCCCTCCCGTTAGAGAAAAAATTTGGAGTACCTATTTCTATTTACAAATCATAATTTTGTAGAGACACAAAAAGAGGAAAAGGATTTGTTACAACATTGCTCACGTCCATTCCTTGATTTTTTTCAAAAAAAAATAGATAAAGGGGTTTTTTAATTTTATAATAGCACCACACAAAAATTAATAACCCATGGCTACAACCAAATCCTCAGTCTCACATTTAGGCTCCCTTATGGGCAAGCTAACCATATGGCTACTCAGACTTCGCCAATGGTGTATAAAGTTACCCCAACTTAACAAAGTATAATGCTACAGGTACATAGGCTTACAATGAATTAATGACAATTAATGCTACCGGTACTCAGAATTCCCCTGCACCTGTATCTCAAACCCAAGCACGATGCTTTACCCTTAAGAGTGTCATCACTTAATCCATCATAGGGCAAAGATAATCGTGTGTCACTAAGATTAAAATAAAATTAAATCAAAAAAATACTAAAAATAGAATAAAAAATAATAATCCAAAAAATGTAGGCACCATCAGAGTACCCAAAGAAATGTAGCATCTCAAAACACAATAACAATAATCTACAGACTGTCATTTAAAACACTACCTGAGGACATCCAGGCAGTTCAAATAAAAGGACAGGAACCCCCAACTGAGAAGTTAGCAGTGAAACCACTTCCTAATTAGCAAGGAAAGTGTAAAGGATGATCTCTGAATCTGCATCATCATCTTTGGTATACCCTGCATCATCTTCACCATTATTAGCACCAGATCCCTCAGAAGTGGCTTCATCATCATTGTCGCTCCTCGACAAAGGGAGATGTTTTATAGGCTTAAGATCCTTGAAAATGCCCTTTACCCCTCTCCACATCTTGGTGATGAATTTTTCTCTCTTTTTTCCCTTTTCAACAACCTTTCATGTGACTCCCAAAGATTCATGTGTCATATTACCAAGGTCAAATATTTTCTTTCCAATTTGGCACCCCTAGCATCTTTCTTCTTTAGATCCTCCTGATTTATTTTCATAGTCATACTAAGTTTCTTATGAATGCCGAATAGTGGAGAATTCTCCTAGACCCTGAGGTAGTCATGGAGCATGTTCTCTGATAACAGAAATTCTGTGAAAGAATTCTGGGAATGTCAATGGGGCTTTGTCTATACAAATACTCCATTCTAGGTGTAACTTGGACCTTAGGAGGTTTTTGTAATATTGGTCGTCTCTTTATAAAATAAAGGCTCTGGATTCATTTAAGTATCCCATTCTGTAGCTGCGTACCTGTATGTAGGACACTTAAAACCATTTTTTTAGATTTTTAAAGAAAAAGGGTATGCTAGATTAACAAGAAAAATACAAGTGGCATAGGTATACGAGATTCTACGGTGAAGAATAGATGTGAAGAAAGATGGGTTTCTCTAGGTAGCTGTCCTAAGGTATGGAGATCGCAGAGCATTTATCATGATCGCACTATTGTGGTCACAGTTATCAGGACCACAGTTGCAATACCTAATACCACAACCAACAGTTTTGCCATTTTCTTAAAATACCCAAACTTAACACCAACTTAGTCTTCCAACTAGGTGTACAACATCATGATCAGATAAAAAAATAAGCGTAGTGATAACGCTCAATCTACAGCTCTCATTTGAGTGTAAAGCGGTCGTTAGCAAATATAGAACCCAACCTGGGTTGGGTGTCGATCCCACAGGGAATAGCTTGGCCAACAAGTAAGTAAAATTACTAAACTTTTGGTGCAAGTCTCGTAAGAGGGGGGGATTCTTGTCTTGCAAGTAATGTAAACAAAAGCTGAAAATAATAAAGTAAAAAGAGAGAGATTGTTACGTTGGTTGTAAACAATGAGAATTGAAGCGTTGGGGTTATGTCCACCTTCTGAGGTATACGTCTCTATTGACTATGAGTGTATAGAATTTTGTCATGTAATTGCTTATAGAGGATTGTAGTCGAAGTTAAATCCAAGCGTCTCTCGACCTAAACAAGGACTATTTCACTTTAACTCTCTCGAGCTTAAAGCGTATCTAACGGTACGAATTCTCCAAGAGGTTAGTCCAGTTACGGCACTAGCTTTTTAATAGGAAAGGGTGTCCTACTACCTTGACATTATCTCTTTTCCAGACAAATAACTTTTCTCTCGAACAAGTTAAATGTTAGACTGGCGTATTCTTGCGTTTGCAACCGCAAAGAATGCAGATTAAGATGAAGAGAATAATGATATAAGCAATATACGTGCCTCGGACTCACAAACTCACAGCAATAGATAGTAACTCATTCGGCTTCCATAACCCCAACAGAGAAGTTTAGTTACACATGAATGCGAAGGAAATCACGATTGACATTGTTATTATATCACGATATTGAGTAATGGCGTGTAGATCAAGTGATAGGCGTGAGGCGTGATTCCTTAGCAAGTAACGATTCTCTTGTTGTGGAATTTAAGAATACAAGAGTAGAAGAAGAAAAATAGAATTAATGGAAAGATTAGAAGAGTTGAGAAGATGTTAGAAGATGAGAGGGATGAAAGAAGGTATTGTGTTCTCCCTCCTTCCTCCCTCCTTATTCTCTAAAATCTCTAGCATGATAGGGTATTTATAATACCCATAACCTACTCCTACTAAGCTAATGAAATAAATAACCAAATCCTATTAGACTAATGAAATCCTTAACCCAAATGTACTAGGTTAAGGTAACATTATCATAATCCACTTAAAATAATAAAATACATAACCTAATTGTACTAGGTTAATGTATCATTGTCAAAATCCAGCTTTGTGTCTGTAAGTCCCCAAAGTCTTCAGAAATGCTGTTTTAGCCCGGGACAGATTTTCCATGCAGCAGTTTTGGTCCCCCAAAGTCTTCAGAAATGCTGTTTTAGCCCGGGACAGATTTTCCATGCAGCAGTTTTGGTCCTTAGGCGTGTAAACTCCCTTCCCTTCCTTCGTGATCTTTCTTTAGCGTCAAGTAAGCCATAAAATGCTGAATTATGCATCATTTATACCTGAAACTTTACTAATCATGTTCGTTAGCTCACTTACAGGAAAAAGGACTAAAAGTGCATGAAATATATAATTTGTTCTCAAAACTAGGCTAAAATATGGGCAAAATATATTGATATAGGCGCGTAAATTCGCCTATCATCAACACCCCACACTTAGAGCTTTGTTCGTCCTCGAACAACATATCATGTCCTTCTAAGCATCAACTTAAGGTTTTTACAGAAACAACACAAAACATTCTTCAAGACAAGCACAACAATTATCAACAAAGAGTAGCTTTCCGATTATAAGTAGAAACAGTTTAACCTCTAGCGTAGACTCGTGATGGTGATCGACTCGCATGCAAACGTTAAGGTGCATAGAATCATATACAACTATCCAAAACTCATCAACCATGTGTGTCTCACCATATAGTACCCATAATCACTCACAAATATAGCATATTTTTCAAACATGGGTATCAAAATGTCCTTGCTCTCACTCTCACAAAGAGTTCATATGTAGCAACTGATGACCATAGGCTTGCCCTTAATGTAGTACTCCACTAAATGTCGGAATGTTAAGATTAGGATCAAGTAGGTCTTTTGATGGTTTTAATGTAGGCTAAGGGACGGGTAGGACTATTTTGGCCAGGAATAGTGACTAAGTTCCTAAGCGCTTTAATACATCACTTTGTATCATTGGCACTTTTTTCTTTCAACCTTTCTTCTTTCTTTTTTCTACCACCCTTGTTCTCCTCTTTTTTCAATTTTAAGCACAACTCACTTTTCAGCTTTCTTTTCCTTTTTCTTTTCACAACATACCTCTTATGATAGCATTTTTTTTTTCTTTTTCATAACACATTCAAGAACCATTCCAATTTATAGCATTATACTCACCCAATTTCCTTTTATGTTGTCACATGACTTTTTCACTTTAAAGCACTTAGAGATTTTGGGATCAAATTACGGTCTTGAAAGAAATGGATTAGGCTTACATACAAGGTTGTCAAAGAAATAGGCTAAAGGCTCAAAAGGGTTAACTAGGATGATGTCCATGGGTAGGTAAAACTGAAGGTAAACATGTATAGGTTGCCAAAGAAATGCCTAAATCATATCCTAAACTTACACTCTTTATTTTCGCTTTGCATACATACCAGGCAAGTTCTAGCATCAGCCACACACATAGAATATACTATTATCTCACACACACAAGGCACATGGTCGACTTTATTGGAGGTAATATAGACTCTTGACCCAACAAGTGAAGGAATTGAACCACACAATATCACATAATGAGTCAC
The DNA here is from genome assembly GCA_030864215.1 of Capsicum pubescens. Classification (NCBI taxonomy): domain Eukaryota; kingdom Viridiplantae; phylum Streptophyta; class Magnoliopsida; order Solanales; family Solanaceae; genus Capsicum; species Capsicum pubescens. The sequence continues at coordinate 149,556,432 of CM061543.1, read as the reverse complement.
AACTAGAGCCTAAACGTCTCAATAGTCACAATTGTAGCACATACTCTTGTTATAATCTCATGCTGCCTATCAAAATAATTTCATGCGAAGCTAGAAAAAAAAATTTAACTACTAAAAAAAATGAAACAAAAACAACGCAAGCAAACATAGATGCGATAGAGAAGTATAGCATACGATACCTCCACCCCACACTTAGTCGGGACACTATCCTCAGTGGAAAATAAATACGAGGAACCTGGTTGGTCGGACTTATCCTCTATGTCTGGGGTCATACCCCTTGCATTGGAATCATCATCAGAGTCGTCATCCTCAGAAGTTCCTCATAAGTATCCCACTTAATTCCAAGCGTGAGTCGAGGTATTTGCAGCGAGGAGGGTTCTCCTTGGTCCTTGCGACTTCTCTTTTTGCCCTTTTTAGGAGGTGGTAGCCTTTTTTGCCCTTTTTAGGAGGTGGTAGCCTTCTCCTTGCCTTGTCTCGCTTTAGGTGCCATTGTACTTGAGACTAGAAATAGTGTTAGTGGTAGCACAATATCAATGGATACAATCTATGCACAAGCAGTAGGGGTACCACCCCACACTTAGTTTTGTTGACACAAATCAGTGAAGTGAAAGTGGTCGATTACTCAGATTTCGTCGACATACGTTTTAGGAGTTGTATTCCGGCAAGAAAATCAGTGATGTATCACTACTTGCAGCCATTGCATTACTTTCATGTTAGATATAACAACACTACTACATAGGGGTTACCACATAATATAGTTACTTTCAACAATCACAACCTCCTATGTTGGCAGGCACTATAAGTCTTATCCCGATGAACGGGATAGCCTAACATGTAAGTATCCAAGTAGCAATTTTAAGCAATGTTCAAGACTATAGAAATTCAGAAAGTAGTATAACAATGCATCAAAATAAATTTCTAGTTGGAAACAAGTTAAGAGTATCCTAACGTTCATGTTCACTCACTTGGTTTTGTATCAACAATTCAAACACATTAACATCACCAATATTTCTTCAAGATGTAGCAATTCGTAATAGACATAGCAACGTAGCACTTACGAAAAATAGATGAAGAACAAAAGAGTACTTACGTGATTGAAGCCTTTGGAGATGTTCTTGTGAAGTGGGAGAGCAAAAAGAAAAGTTTTGAGATGATTTGGAGAGTATATGCGGCGCCTAGGTCAAGTTTTCAATGTGTTTGTGTTTCAAGACTAAGTCTCCTTTATATAGGAAGAGAATGGGTCAGGTTTTGACCCATTTACAATCGGTTTTGGAGACAAAAATGCTACATATGCGGCGCATAATGCTTGGCATAGATATGACATATGCGGCGCATTGTCTATGGCATAATGGGACATATGCGCCACATAGTCTATGGCATTTGTAGACATATACGCCGCATAGTCTATGGCATATGAGATACTGAGACCAAATGCCATAGCATAGGCGGCGCATAGTCAAAAGCATACCTAGGAATAGGCGGCGCATAGTGTATAGCACACTAGATTCCGAGACCTTAGGCTATAGGATTGGTTGTGCATCGTTCGTGGCCTAGTTTTACCAAGGCCTAGCCTTCCTCGAAGCCTACTTTGGCGTGAGAAAGGCTCAATCCATAGCCTTATGCATCACCCTTCCTAACTTACCAACTTTACCATACAATGCGTCCAAATCGTCAATTGAAATCAATCTCCTCGTTGACTACTTCTTGCACCTATATTCGCTCAAAAAAATGAAAACGATTAGTACGATGGGTTGCCTCCCATCTAGCGCCTTATTTATTGTCGTGGCACGACATGGTTACCTCGAGTACTCAGACTTCGTCGAGGTAAATGGTGGATCGTTTTATGAATGGATTTAGACGACAATGAGGCTTACTTGTAGGAGGGGTACCAATTATATCATCAATAGTCCAACCCATAACTCTCATGTATCTCTTCAGAGTAGAGATGAGGGCGTCTACGTGCTGTTTACTTAAATCATCCGCACTCACCGGAAGTATCTTTATACTTTCAAAGAACACATACCTTAGATAATTGGGGAGCTCTTTCGATTCTAGCATTGGTGGCTCTTCAAGGGAAATCTTCACTGTTGGTGACGGTTGATTCTTAAGATCACGGTCCGGTTGCTTAGGAGTAAGGGAATAGGACTCTATTTCTGTTAGAGCACCCATAAGTTCTTCATAATCTTCATCGTCCTCATGCTCAACATTCAGCAGCGCAGCAGACAATGGCTCCACAGTAGGCTGTTTCTCTACAGATAATGCTTTCTTATCTTCACCATGAACATCATCTACAGAGAACACATCCATATCTTTTGGCTGCTTCATCGCTTTGCATATATCAAAGCGGACCACTTCGTCATTAATTCGAAACAAAAGCTCATTATCTTTCATATCAATAAGCACACTTCCAGTTGCGAGGAAGGGGCGTCCCAAGATTATGGGAACGTCAAAATCCACCTCACAATCCAGAATAACGAAGTCTGCAGGAAAGATAAATGAAGATACCTTCACCAACACATCATTCAAGATACCCACAGGTCGTTTTACCGTCCTATCAGCCATCACGAGCCTCATATTGGTTGGTGTCGGATCGCCTAACCCCAACTTCTTGTAGACGGATAGTGGCATCAAATTGATGCTAGCACCCAGATCGCACAATGCCTTAGCAAAATTCATAGATCCAACCGTGCAAGGAATAGTGAAAGCACCAGGGTCTGCCTTCTTCTGTACTAAGGACCTTGTGGCAATTGCACTGCAATGATGAATATTATCTGCCGGCTCATAGCTTACTGCCCTCTTCTTTGTCAACAGGTCCTTCATGAATTTAGCGTACCCAGGCATCTTTTCTAGCGCCTCTACCAACGGAACATTAATGGTCAGCTGCTTCAACATGGTCATGAATTTGCTGAACTTTGTATCATCCACCACCTTCTTCAATCTTTGAGGAAAAGGTGGTGGTGGGTATGGAATTGTTCTCTCCATGGCTTTCTTCTCCTCTTGCTTCCGTTTTTCAGCTTTTCCAGGCTGCACGTTGTGAGGAGTGATGTTAAGGACGTTAGGATCGGTTGCTGTGGCATCTTCCCCTTTCGCCTTATTATCAATTTCCGCTTCTTCGTCAACCACTTGCTTGCCTTTTTCTGAAGTTTCTAGCACCTTACCGCTTCTGGAAGTGATGGCCATGCATGACCCATCATTCCTTGGGTTTTGCACAGTATCGCTAGGTAAAGTGCCAGCCTTTCTTTGATTGAGTGCTGCTGAAAGTTGGCTCAATTGCTGCTCTATTTGCCTGATTGAAGTGGAATGAGAATCAACTAATTGCTTCATAGAGGAAAAATCATTTATTACCTCAGTAACTCCCGCGCTTGTTGCTTCCACTCCTTTCAATAATTTAGCCATCATGTCTTCCATACTTCCAGAATTAGATGTGGTGGTATCACGTCTACCAGGGGGAACGTACAAACCACTCTTTTCATTGTTTTTATTCCAACTACCTTGGTCTTTGCTTCCAGATTTATCATAATAGTTCCGACCTTGGTTTCCTTGGGTATTCCCACGGAACCCCCCCTGATTGTTCATGTAGTTGGCCTCCTCTTCCGAATCAGATTCGTCTCTTCCTTTTAGCGCCACAGCTTTCACTTTATCGGTCTTCCCTGATAATAAATTCTTTGTAAGAAGATCCATCTGTGTTTTCATGTGCGCCATATCTTGATCACGTTCTTCTTGTCTTCTTCTTTGGTCTGCAGTCATGCCAATAGATAAAGTGGGGCTTGCTACCTCGGAATCCCTGGTATGCCAAGCTCTACTTTGTTTCGTCATGCGATCTAGCATATTGCATGATTGACCAAAGGTGAGGTCCATAAAAGATCCTCCAGCTGCGTTGTCCACCACTGGCTTAGTTATTGAATTCAAGGCTCTATACAATATCTCCATGAGGTGAACATTAGTCATGTGATGGTTTGGGCATCTCGCTAGCTTTGTCTTGAACCTCTCCCATGTTTCATGAAGAGCTTCAGTGGGAAGCTGACGAAAGTTGCTGATTTCATCTCTCAATTGTGCCCTTTTGGACGGCGGAAAGAATCTTTCTAGGAAAACGTCTCTCAATTGCCTCCAATTTGTAATAGAATCAGGAGTCAGCCCATTCAACCATAGTGTTGCCTCCCCAGACAGAGACAATGGAAATAAGCGTAACCGAATTGCATTCTGACCAACTCCAGGATTGTCAAATGCCTTGCATGTAGAAATAAAGTTGATGAGATGCATATTCGGATCATCGCCTGCTAGTCCACCAAATAATCCCTTGAGTTGCAATAACTGAATCATGGTGCTTGTGATGTTGAACTTGGCTCCGGGCGCTAATGGTGGTGGAATTATAGCTCCAGTGGCTCCGGCACCATCAAGATCATCATCATCATCGTCGAAAGCTGGTTGCATGGGTTGGCGATCATACCTAAACCGAGCTTGTCGATCTCTTCTCTGCATGGGTGCCGCCATCTCAGCAGTATGCCGTGGGTTTAGTAGCTCCTCATTGCCCAGGTCCTCCTCATCAAGATTTGTTGCACGCCCTGGGTTATCAATATTCTGCTGATGTGCTTGAGCATCCATCCTTTCAATTTCACGTTGTGCATCCATTGATGCACAGAACAAACCTGAATAAAACAAAAACAACAACTAAAAGTAAAAGTACGAGAATCTTTGACCAAAGGGTCTAGTAATTATTACGAACTTGATTGACACTTGTATTCCCCGGCAACGACGCCAATTTTTTATAACGCTCAATGTACAGCTCTCATTTGAGTGTAAAGCGGTCGTTAGCAAATATAGAACCCAACCTGGGTTGGGTGTCGATCCCACAGGGAATAGCTTGGCCAACAAGTAAGTAAAATTACTAAACTTTTGGTGCAAGTCTCGTAAGAGGGGGGGATTCTTGTCTTGCAAGTAATGTAAACAAAAGCTGAAAATAATAAAGTAAAAAGAGAGAGATTGTTACGTTGGTTGTAAACAATGAGAATTGAAGCGTTGGGGTTATGTCCACCTTCTGAGGTATACGTCTCTATTGACTATGAGTGTGTAGAATTCTGTCATGTAATTTCTTATAGAGGATTGTAGTCGAAGGTAAATCCAAGCGTCTCTCGACCTAAACAAGGACTATTTCACTTTAACTCTCTCGAGCTTAAAGCGTATCTAACGGTACGAATTCTCCAAGAGGTTAGTCCAGTTACGGCACTAGCTTTTTAATAGGAAAGGGTGTCCTACTACCTTGACATTATCTCTTTTCCAGAAAAATAACTTTTCTCTCGAACAAGTTAAATGTTAGACTGGCGTATTCTTGCGTTTGCAACCGCAAAGAATGTAGATTAAGATGAAGAGAATAATGATATAAGCAATATACGTGCCTCGGACTCACAAACTCACAGCAATAGATAGTAACTCATTCGGCTTCCATAACCCCAACAGAGAAGTTTAGTTACCCATGAATGCGAAGGAAATCACGATTGACATTGTTATTATATCACGATATTGAGTAATGGCGTGTAGATCAAGTGATAGGCGTGAGGCGTGATTCCTTAGCAAGTAACGATTCTCTTGTTGTGGAATTTAAGAATAGAAGAGTAGAAGAAGAAAAATAGAATTAATGGAAAGATTAGAAGAGTTGAGAAGATGTTAGAAGATGAGAGGGATGAAAGAAGGTATTGTGTTCTCCCTCCTTCCTCCCTCCTTATTCTCTAAAATCTCTAGCATGATAGGGTATTTATAATACCCATATCCTACTCCTACTAAGCTAATGAAATAAATAACCAAATCCTATTAGACTAATGAAATCCTTAACCCAAATGTACTAGGTTAAGGTAACATTATCATAATCCACTTAAAATAATGAAATACATAACCTAATTGTACTAGGTTAATGTATCATTGTCAAAATCCAGCTTTGTGTCTGTAAGTCTCCAAAGTCTTCAGAAATGCTGTTTTAGCCCGGGACAGATTTTCCATGCAGCAGTTTTGGTCCCCCAAAGTCTTCAGAAATGCTGTTTTAGCCCGGGACAGATTTTCCATGCAGCAGTTTTGGTCCTTAGGCGTGTAAACTCCCTTCCCTTCCTTCGTGAGCTTTCTTTAGCGTCAAGTAAGCCATAAAATGCTGAATTATGCATCATTTATACCTGAAACTTTACTAATCATGTTCGTTAGCTCACTTACAGGAAAAAGGACTAAAAGTGCATGAAATATATAATTTGTTCTCAAAACTAGGCTAAAATATGGGCAAAATATATTGATATAGGCGCGTAAATTCGCCTATCATCAACACCCCACACTTAGAGCTTTGTTCGTCCTCGAACAACATATCATGTCCTTCTAAGCATCAACTTAAGGTTTTTACAGAAACAACACAAAACATTCTTCAAGACAAGCACAACAATTATCAACAAAGAGTAGCTTTCCGATTATAAGTAGAAACAGTTTAACCTCTAGCGTAGACTCGTGATGGTGATCGACTCGCATGCAAACGTTAAGGTGCATAGAATCATATACAACTATCCAAAACTCATCAACCATGTGTGTCTCACCATATAGTACCCATAATCACTCACAAATATAGCATATTTTTCAAACATGGGTATCAAAATGTCCTTGCTCTCACTCTCACAAAGAGTTCATATGTAGCAACTGATGACCATAGGCTTGCCCTTAATGTAGTACTCCACTAAATGTCGGAATGTTAAGATTAGGATCAAGTAGGTCTTTTGATGGTTTTAATGTAGGCTAAGGGACGGGTAGGACTATTTTGGCCAGGAATAGTGACTAAGTTCCTAAGCGCTTTAATACATCACTTTGTATCATTGGCACTTTTTTCTTTCAACCTTTCTTCTTTCTTTTTTCTACCACCCTTGTTCTCCTCTTTTTTCAATTTTAAGCACAACTCACTTTTCAGCTTTCTTTTCCTTTTTCTTTTCACAACATACCTCTTATGATAGCATTTTTTTTTTCTTTTTCATAACACATTCAAGAACCATTCCAATTTATAGCATTATACTCACCCAATTTCCTTTTATGTTGTCACATGACTTTTTCACTTTAAAGCACTTAGAGATTTTGGGATCAAATTACGGTCTTGAAAGAAATGGATTAGGCTTACATACAAGGTTGTCAAAGAAATAGGCTAAAGGCTCAAAAGGGTTAACTAGGATGATGTCCATGGGTAGGTAAAACTGAAGGTAAACATGTATAGGTTGCCAAAGAAATGCCTAAATCATATCCTAAACTTACACTCTTTATTTTCGCTTTGCATACATACCAGGCAAGTTCTAGCATCAGCCACACACATAGAATATACTATTATCTCACACACACAAGGCACATGGTCGACTTTATTGGAGGTAATATAGACTCTTGACCCAACAAGTGAAGGAATTGAACCACACAATATCACATAATGAGTCACAACTAGAGCCTAAACGTCTCAATAGTCACAATTGTAGCACATACTCTTGTTATAATCTCATGCTGCCTATCAAAATAATTTCATGCGAAGCTAGAAAAAAAAATTTAACTACTAAAAAAAATGAAACAAAAACAACGCAAGCAAACATAGATGCGATAGAGAAGTATAGCATACGATACCTCCACCCCACACTTAGTCGGGACACTATCCTCAGTGGAAAATAAATACGAGGAACCTGGTTGGTCGGACTTATCCTCTATGTCTGGGGTCATACCCCTTGCATTGGAATCATCATCAGAGTCGTCATCCTCAGAAGTTCCTCATAAGTATCCCACTTAATTCCAAGCGTGAGTCGAGGTATTTGCAGCGAGGAGGGTTCTCCTTGGTCCTTGCGACTTCTCTTTTTGCCCTTTTTAGGAGGTGGTAGCCTTTTTTGCCCTTTTTAGGAGGTGGTAGCCTTCTCCTTGCCTTGTCTCGCTTTAGGTGCCATTGTACTTGAGACTAGAAATAGTGTTAGTGGTAGCACAATATCAATGGATACAATCTATGCACAAGCAGTAGGGGTACCACCCCACACTTAGTTTTGTTGACACAAATCAGTGAAGTGAAAGTGGTCGATTACTCAGATTTCGTCGACATACGTTTTAGGAGTTGTATTCCGGCAAGAAAATCAGTGATGTATCACTACTTGCAGCCATTGCATTACTTTCATGTTAGATATAACAACACTACTACATAGGGGTTACCACATAATATAGTTACTTTCAACAATCACAACCTCCTATGTTGGCAGGCACTATAAGTCTTATCCCGATGAACGGGATAGCCTAACATGTAAGTATCCAAGTAGCAATTTTAAGCAATGTTCAAGACTATAGAAATTCAGAAAGTAGTATAACAATGCATCAAAATAAATTTCTAGTTGGAAACAAGTTAAGAGTATCCTAACGTTCATGTTCACTCACTTGGTTTTGTATCAACAATTCAAACACATTAACATCACCAATATTTCTTCAAGATGTAGCAATTCGTAATAGACATAGCAACGTAGCACTTACGAAAAATAGATGAAGAACAAAAGAGTACTTACGTGATTGAAGCCTTTGGAGATGTTCTTGTGAAGTGGGAGAGCAAAAAGAAAAGTTTTGAGATGATTTGGAGAGTATATGCGGCGCCTAGGTCAAGTTTTCAATGTTTTTGTGTTTCAAGACTAAGTCTCCTTTATATAGGAAGAGAATGGGTCAGGTTTTGACCCATTTACAATCGGTTTTGGAGACAAAAATGCTACATATGCGGCGCATAATGCTTGGCATAGATATGACATATGCGGCGCATTGTCTATGGCATAATGGGACATATGCGCCACATAGTCTATGGCATTTGTAGACATATGCTCCGCATAGTCTATGGCATATGAGATACTGAGACCAAATGCCATAGCATAGGCGGCGCATAGTCAAAAGCATACCTAGGAATAGGCGGCGCATAGTGTATAGCACACTAGATTCCGAGACCTTAGGCTATAGGATTGGTTGTGCATCGTTCGTGGCCTAGTTTTACCAAGGCCTAGCCTTCCTCGAAGCCTACTTTGGCGTGAGAAAGGCTCAATCCATAGCCTTATGCATCACCCTTCCTAACTTACCAACTTTACCATACAATGCGTCCAAATCGTCAATTGAAATCAATCTCCTCGTTGACTACTTCTTGCACCTATATTCGCTCAAACAAATGAAAACGATTAGTACGATGGGTTTCCTCCCATCTAGCGCCTTATTTATTGTCGTGGCACGACATGGTTACCTCGAGTACTCAGACTTCGTCGAGGTAAATGGTGGATCGTTTTCTGAATGGATTTAGACGACAATGAGGCTTACTTGTAGGAGGGGTACCAATTATATCATCAATAGTCCAACCCATAGCTCTCATGTATCTCTTCAGAGTAGAGATGAGGGCGTCTACGTGCTGTTTACTTAAATCATCCGCACTCACCGGAAGTATCTTTATACTTTCCAAGAACACATACCTTAGATAATTGGGGAGCTATTTCGATTCTAGCATTGGTGGCTCTTCAAGGGAAATCTTCACTGTTGGTGACGGTTGATTCTTAAGATCACGGTCCGGTTGCTTAGGAGTATGGGAATAGGACTCTATTTCTGTTAGAGCACCCATAAGTTCTTCATAATCTTCATCCTCCTCATGCTCAACATTCAGCAGCGCAGCAGACAATGGCTCCACAGTAGGCTGTTTCTCTACAGATAATGCTTTCTTATCTTCACCATGAACATCATCTACAGAGAACACATCCATATCTTTTGGCTGCTTCATCGCTTTGCATATATCAAAGCGGACCACTTCGTCATTAATTCGAAACAAAAGCTCATTATCTTTCATGTCAATAAGCACACTTCCAGTTGCGAGGAAGGGGCGTCCCAAGATTATGGGAACGTCAGAATCCACCTCACAATCCAGAATAACGAAGTCTGCAGGAAAGATAAATGAAGATACCTTCACCAACACATCATTCAAGATACCCACAGGTCGTTTTACCGTCCTATCAGCCATCACGAGCCTCATATTGGTTGGTGTCGGATCGCCTAACCCCAACTTCTTGTAGACGGATAGTGGCATCAAATTGATGCTAGCACCCAGATCGCACAATGCCTTAGCAAAATTCATAGATCCAACCGTGCAAGGAATAGTGAAAGCACCAGGGTCTGCCTTCTTCTGTACTAAGGACCTTGTGGCAATTGCACTGCAATGATGAATATTATCTGCCGGCTCATAGCTTACTGCCCTCTTCTTTGTCAACAGGTCCTTCATGAATTTAGCGTACCCAGGCATCTTTTCTAGCGCCTCTACCAACAGAACATTAATGGTCAGCTGCTTCAACATGGTCATGAATTTGTTGAACTTTGTATCATCCGCCACCTTCTTCAATCTTTGAGGAAAAGGTGGTGGTGGGTATGGAATTGTTCTCTCCATGGCTTTCTTCTCCTCTTGCTTCCGTTTTTCATCTTTTCCAGGCTGCACGTTGTGAGGAGTGATGTTAAGGACGTTAGGATCGGCTGCTGTGGCATCTTCCCCTTTCGCCTTATCATCAATTTCCACTTCTTCGTCAACCACTTGCTTGCCTTTTTCTGAAGTTTCTAGAACCTTACCGCTTCTGGTAGTGATGGCCATGCATGACCCATCATTCCTTGGGTTTTGCACAGTATCGCTAGGTAAAGTGCCAGCCTTTCTTTGATTGAGTGCTGCTGAAAGTTGGCTCAATTGCTGCTCTATTTGCCTGATTGAAGTGGAATAAGAATCAACTAATTGCTTCATAGAGGACAAATCATTTATTACCTCAGTAACTCCCGCGCTTGTTGCTTCCACTCCTTTCAATAATTTAGCCATCATGTCTTCCATACTTCCAGAATTAGATGTGGTGGTATCACGTCTACCAGGGGGAACGTACAAACCACTCTTTTCATTGATTTTATTCCAACTACCTTGGTCTTTGCTTCCAGATTTATCATAATAGTTCCGACCTTGGTTTCCTTGGGTATTCCCACGGAAACCCCCTTGATTGTTCAAGTAGTTGGCCTCCTCTTCCGAATCAGATTCGTCTCTCCTTTTAACGCCACAGCTTTCACTTTATCGGTCTTCCCTGATAATAAATGCTTTGTAAGTAGATCCATCTATGTTTTCATGTGCGCCATATCTTGATCACGTTCTTCTTGTCTTCTTCTTTGGTCTGCAGTCATGCCAATAGATAAAGTGGGGCTTGCTACCTCGGAATCCCTGGTATGCCAAGATCTACTTTGTTTCGTCATGCGATCTAGCATATTGCATGCTTGACCAAAGGTGAGGTCCATAAAAGATCCTCCAGCTGCGTTGTCCACCACTGGCTTAGTTATTGAATTCAAGGCTCTATACAATATCTCCATGAGGTGAACATTAGTCATGTGATGGTTTGGGCATCTCGCTAGCTTTGTCTTGAACCTCTCCCATGTTTCATGAAGAGCTTCAGTGGGAAGCTGACGAAAGTTGCTGATTTCATCTCTCAATTGTGCCCTTTTGGACGGCGGAAAGAATCTTTCTAGGAAAACGTCTCTCAATTGCCTCCAATTTGTAATAGAATCAGGAGTCAGCCCATTCAACCATAGTGTTGCCTCCCCAGACAGAGACAATGGAAATAAGCGTAACCGAATTGCATTCTGACCAACTCCAGGATTGTCAAATGCCTTGCATGTAGAAATAAAGTTGATGAGATGCATATTCGGATCATCGCCTGCTAGTCCACCAAATAATCCCTTGAGTTGCAATAACTGAATCATGGTGCTTGTGATGTTGAACTTGGCTCCGGGCGCTAATGGTGGTGGAATTATAGCTCCAGTGGCTCCGGCACCATCAAGATCATCATCATCATCGTCGAAAGCTGGTTGCATGGGTTGGCGATCATACCTAAACCGAGCTTGTCGATCTCTTCTCTGCATGGGTGCCGCCATCTCAGCAGTATGCCGTGGGTTTAGTAGCTCCTCATTGCCCAGGTCCTCCTCATCAAGATTTGTTGCACGCCCTGGGTTATCAATATTCTGCTGATGTGCTTGAGCATCCATCCTTTCAATTTCACGTTGTGCATCCATTGATGCACAGAACAAACCTGAATAAAACAAAAACAACAACTAAAAGTAAAAGTACGAGAATCTTTGACCAAAGGGTCTAGTAATTATTACGAACTTGATTGACACTTGTATTCCCCGGCAACGGCGCCAATTTTTTATAACGCTCAATGTACAACTCTCATTTGAGTGTAAAACGGTCGTTAGCAAATATAGAACCCAACCTGGGTTGGGTGTCGATCCCACAGGGAATAGCTTGGCCAACAAGTAAGTAAAATTACTAAACTTTTGGTGCAAGTCTCGTAAGAGGGGGGGATTCTTGTCTTGCAAGTAATGTAAACAAAAGCTGAAAATAATAAAGTAAAAAGAGAGAGATTGTTACGTTGGTTGTAAACAATGAGAATTGAAGCGTTGGGGTTATGTCCACCTTCTGAGGTATACGTCTCTATTGACTATGAGTGTGTAGAATTCTGTCATGTAATTGATTATAGAGGATTGTAGTCGAAGGTAAATCCAAGCGTCTCTCGACCTAAACAAGGACTATTTCACTTTAACTCTCTCGAGCTTAAAGCGTATCTAACCGTACGAATTCTCCAAGAGGTTAGTCCAGTTACGGCACTAGCTTTTTAATAGGAAAGGGTGTCCTACTACCTTGACATTATCTCTTTTCCAGACAAATAACTTTTCTCTCGAACAAGTTAAATGTTAGACTGGCGTATTCTTGCGTTTGCAACCGCAAAGAATGTAGATTAAGATGAAGAGAATAATGATATAAGCAATATACGTGCCTCGGACTCACAAACTCACAGCAATAGATAGTAACTCATTCGGCATCCATAACCCCAACAGAGAAGTTTAGTTACCCATGAATGCGAAGGAAATCACGATTGACATTGTTATTATATCACGATATTGAGTAATGGCGTGTAGATCAAGTGATAGGCGTGAGGCGTGATTCCTTAGCAAGTAACGATTCTCTTGTTGTGGAATTTAAGAATAGAAGAGTAGAAGAAGAAAAATAGAATTAATGGAAAAATTAGAAGAGTTGAGAATATGTTAGAAGATGAGAGGGATGAAAGAAGGTATTGTGTTCTCCCTCCTTCCTCCCTCCTTATTCTCTAAAATCTCTAGCATGATAGGGTATTTATAATACCCATATCCTACTCCTACTAAGCTAATGAAATAAATAACCAAATCCTATTAGACTAATGAAATCCTTAACCCAAATGTACTAGGTTAAGGTAACATTATCATAATCCACTTAAAATAATGAAATACATAACCTAATTGTACTAGGTTAATGTATCATTGTCAAAATCCAGCTTTGTGTCTGTAAGTCCCCAAAGTCTTCAGAAATGCTGTTTTAGCCCGGGACAGATTTTCCATGCAGCAGTTTTGGTCCCCCAAAGTCTTCAGAAATGCTGTTTTAGCCCGGGACAGATTTTCCATGCAGCAGTTTTGGTCCTTAGGCGTGTAAACTCCCTTCCCTTCCTTCGTGAGCTTTCTTTAGCGTCAAGTAAGCCATAAAATGCTGAATTATGCATCATTTATACCTGAAACTTTACTAATCATGTTCGTTAGCTCACTTACAGGAAAAAGGACTAAAAGTGCATGAAATATATAATTTGTTCTCAAAACTAGGCTAAAATATGGGCAAAATATATTGATATAGGCGCGTAAATTCGCCTATCATCACGTAGCTAGCAATATTTCAGCCCCAAACTTCAAGGAATTCATTTTGGACTCGTTTGGGAAATGAATGGACACCTATTATACACATAAATTATAACTAGTTTAGTTCGGAATATGGGTACTCAAGACTTCCCCAAATGACATGTAGACACCCTACAACTGCTAACCAGAATAATAATTACAAATAAGCATAGTTTTTGCATTATAACACTATTTCAAGCTCAATTCTAGCTACATGTCCTAAGCCTACAAAAACAGAGAATGTAATGGTGTTTGAAACTATGTACCAGGTAAATGATGCAAAAGGTTTGAAATGAAACCTTTGATACTCTTGAGAGGCCACAAATTTGAGAGAAATTATGAGAAAAATTGAAACTAAGGTGCATGAGTGCATGGTATTCAGATGGTTTTTTTAATCTTAGTTAACCGTGATCACGGTCCAAGTTATGCAATCACTGTCAAATGGTCTCCACGATTGTGGATGCACGGATTACAGTCGTGGTAACTAAGACCAAGCATCCAAGATTCCTGCATTTCCTGCTTAATCCCTTTGCCAAATTCACACATCCCTTCTTTCCAAATTCAACGATAATGATTCTAAGCTCTAATACTTTATGGACTATGCATGCACACAAACAACAAAAAAAATGAAAATCTACTCTAGCATGCGTAAATAAAGGATACAGGCCACTTTTTTTGGTTTAATAGGTTGGCTCACATAAAGCTCTTAGTTTAACGTAGCAACACGATGATTTTAATACTTAAATTTATGTCTCTACTTAGTAAATTTTAATATCCTTCTCAACTTTCGCTCAATATGCAATGAGCGGCAGAGGGATAGAAAACTCATATCTCCTAAGATAAAACTTGGGAGAGGTGATAAAATGGAAAAAAAAATCTCCGATCTCGCCATTTTAAAGACTTGAATCTTTTACCCATCTTTATATCGGTCTTCTGGATTCAGTCCTTGGGTAAAAGTAAGAACATCAATAGGCCATTACATGTACTTTGGAAGTTGAGTATGTTGGCCTTTGATTGACAGGGCTCCATGTTCTCCTTCGGAATGACAAACTCTAAAATTCAAGAGTCATACTTCACCTCCCCACAATCCTTCATTTGGTCAAAAGGATGGATCCTCTTCACATCCTCTATGCCCAATCTTGAAAAGTGGGTTGAACGAGGTTCAACACTTAACTTTGAGTCATCATAAGAGGTTTTCTTTGATTCTTCTCTTGACTCTAGGCACATTATATTTATTCGGGCTACTTCTCCCTCATATGATTCGAATAATTGGGAAGTCATTGAGGAATTTTCACTACCAAGATCATTATCATAGCTTGGTTTCTCTTCTTAATAGACCTCCTCTTGAGAAATGGTTGGGTCTTTTGGTTTGCAAGAATTATGTCCTCGCTCAATTCTCTTGCCTGACACTTGACCATTTAAAACTCCCATTGGATTTAAGCAAGTTTTTGATGTTCTCCCCCACTGTTTTCACTTGATCCAAAATAGCAAGTAATCTTGAGTCATATCTGTTGGACTCGGTATGTTGCTTTTTTTTCATTTCATCATAAGACATGTCAAGCTCATAAGAAGAACTAACAACTCAGTTAATATAACAGGGGGAGGTAGTGTTTGGACATTTATCTCAATGTCTTTGTAGGAAACTGCACATACAACAACCATACTCCTGATAGTATTGGGATGTTGATTCTATCTCTCTTCGAAGAGCATAGTTACAATCTCTTCTGAAGTGTGGTCCATCATAATACGAACATGGAGGGTCACAATATGACTTCCAACTATCATACCCATACTTTTTAGAATATGCCATCAAGAAATATGAAAATAAAACAAAATCTACTTATAAATAAAAATCATAAACACATATATACAATCTTGAATTCAAGATAGTAACCTAAAATTCCAAGCAAACTTAAAATGCCAAATTATTCCCCGGCAATGGCACCATTTTTTATAATGCTTACTTACACTTCTATTTAAGTGCAAGGCGGTCATCATCAATATATTTACCCAACTTTGGAGTTGGGTCGAATCCACGAGAAAGAATGTGAATGGCGAGCAAATTAATTCAAAATGATAGATACAAGTTAAATTCAAACAAATGGTACAAAAAGATAAAATGGGGGAGATAGGCTCCTACGCTAATATTTCATTTTTGTATTTTTCTAGTTTAAATTCGGGGCTATGAATAATTAGAGTTTTTAAAAATTATGTATGGATCTTGGGATTATGCATTACTAAGTGAGTGACCTGTGGGAGCTAGTTATCAATATTAATTTAGTAGATCAAATATGGGTAGGCTTGGTTATAGATTTTAATGCTAGTCTTTCAGAGAAACATCAAACTATCACCCATTGATTCTTTCGAATACCTAATAGGCGTGTTCAAAAATTCTTAATGACAACTTCAATATAGGCATCCCTATTTCTAGGATGATATCCATAGAATAGTCAACCTTATATTCACCCTTATTTCTAAGATAGTAAGAATTTAGAAAACTACACACATAATTGCCTATTATTTCTTTGGTCTCCACATCCCTGTTTTGAGGATGATACGGATTCCTAAACTTCATCAAAAAATCTTCTTTTGAAGATGGCCTTGAGCTTTCTAGATCTTGGAGCTTTTACTCATCAAACCCATGTAGGTATTTTGAGCCCTCGCCCATCAAATCCCAACCAAATAAGCATAGAAATGATGAAACCCATAAACAAGAACTACCAAATAGATGCTAACAATAACAACCCTCACACACTTTAACCCCTATTCACTCATAACCCCAAGACGGAGATTTAGATACATATAAGATAAGTAAGCATAAATATACCCATAATCTCCATTGAAATAATTTGTTGAAGATTTAAGTTGATGTTCCTTCAAACATGGCTCTCCCACAATATCAACAATGGATGTGTAAAAATTTCCTACTTAGAAAGTCACCAATGTATTCTTCACCCAAATTTATATAATATTTTCTTCTCTAAAAATTAAGGCTACAAAGTTTAGAGCTAAAACCTAGAAAATTAAGGAAGAACGAATGTGATAGATTTGAATGATTCCTCAAACTAGGGTTTTAGTCTTTTTCTTCAAATTGGGATCAACCCATGCAATTACAGCTTTGCTCAAGGGCTGAACATTTCTGTCAAGATGCTATTGTGCAAGTCTCACTACGACTGCAGCTACACGATCGTGATCAACTTATGCAGTCGTGGTTGAATGACCGTGATCGCGACTAATTGGCCACGACCGTGGTACCAGATACCCTTGTATTTCAGGTCTTTAACTGCACTTTCTTGTTCCCTTTTTTATTATTTTGAGCCCTAATCCATATTCTTCCAACCCTTTAGCATTATGCCTGCAAGAAGTGGGCATTAGTACTTCTAATTGCAATTTTGTCTCATTTATTCACCCATAAAAATGTAATGTGCATGAATAATGAGTGCGATTGAGTAGTAAACTCACCATTCATCAGCCATACCTTTATACCTTGGCTAGGTATATTGAGCTTTTTTTTGTAGGGTGTATACATTAGACACCACATTTGTTCATGAGCTTTATGTCGATTAATACGCTTTCCCATAAAGTCATACTTATTATTTGTAGGTGAACCTCAGAGATTTACTTATTGTTTTACCACTATATTAAAGTATTACCATTCATATTTGTTTATATACCTGATTACAGGGTCATTGTACTTTAGTTAAGGTTATACATTGAGTATTGAGTTTCAATTCTTCCTTTTATATTTTCCAGTAGTTTTATTTCTCACATGCTTAGTACATTCAAAGTAATAATTACATATATTTGTTTGTGTTGTTCATCTTTTGATATAGGTTTGGATGCTCAGAATAAAGTTCATGATTAGTGTGATTGAGTGCCACATCAGCGACTATCAGTGGTAAGTCCTTATCATTTAAGTGCTAGAATTCATTATAATATAGATTTTTTTTCAATTTTAGATAGTTTAGAGTTAGGGGGACTTTTCCCAACAACTCATCCATTAGCGTAGGCTTTCAAGTATATAGACAATAGATGTTTTAGTTTTATGATTTGTTTCATCCATATTATTTATTTATATAATTACATAGACTTATATGGATTTTATACATATCATTTTTATACTTATTTAGTATCCCCACTAGTGATTCAGTTGCTTCTATATATTTTAGTTCTATATTTGGTCATGGGTTAGCTTGGGGTCACTTGTAGCTTTAAGCATCATATTTCATCAAAGGTGTAGGTTCAGGGAGTGATGAACTTTATATTAGATCATTAAATTGTAAGCGTCCTAGGGTGTCTATAAATCTTGTTAAATAGTGTCGTGTTCATGGTTATGAAACATGTCACACTAATGAGGGAGAGGCTATGAAATGCTTTAGAAAAGTTGTCTTTATTTCATAATTTATACCATGCAATAGTCTATAATTCTATTTAAATTTCCTTTTAATTTTTTCCTTATAAATTTACGAAAAAATGCCTCCTAGAAGTGCTAACGGATGAAAGAACGACTATGGAAATCAACATGCCCCACCAGTGTTAATAGTGTTCTTTTGTATTTGTGTCACATAAGAGTCCAGCTAATGAGAGTTAATGTAGATGTAATTTCAATGAAGATGAATTAACTAGAGTTATGCTCACCAAGATGTTCAAACAGTTAGGGTTGTTAACTTGTGCTCGAGTTCTAACTTATGTGTTCAATTGCAAAAATTATTGAATTTTAAGAATTACCCTTATGTTTCTCAACCTAATAGGTGTTTCACCCTTTACTTCTCTCAAAATTAAAAGATTCATGCATTATTCAATAATACTCTCATTGGGGTTAATCCTGTTAAGGCATCAACCAATCAACCCAAAGGGTAAACCTATGGATTTCATGTGAATCAACCAGCTTTAGTGGAATACCTAAACGAACAATTCATACATGCTAAATTTAGTTCTACTTTCCAAGTGCCTTGCTTAGGCCATGACCAAGTAGCTCAATATATAAGCTATTAAATTTATTAATCCTAATGGCAATGCAGCTGCTATGGGAGTTCAAGACATTACTCTGATGAATCCTTTAGAGTTTTATGTTTCAAAGTTAGAGAAAGACCCATATGATTTCATTGATGAGCTTTAGAAGATTACATTGTTCATCAATATTAATATAGCTGATAGAGCATCCATAATCACTTGTTAGTTAAAAAATTGGCTTAGACTTTGTTCAGAAAATGAAACGAGGGTAGCGGGTGTTGGCCTAGTAGATGGGATGCATTTGTGACTATTTTTATGGATAGGTTCCTTCTCTGTGAGTCAAGGGTAGCTACAGGTGAATAGTTCATCAATTTTAAAAAGGGTGAAGAGTTCATTAATTATAAGCAGGGTAACTTGATTATGAAGAAATATTTCCTAAAGTTTACCCAACTTTCTAGGTATGCTCCAGAGATAGATGCATAACCAAAGGCTCGACTAATAATATTCGTGTTAGTTCCAACACCTTTTTTGCTAGTGCACAATTCCCTAGGACTCATAAAAATCATAATTGATTATGATCAAAAGAATAGAGCATCAGGTTTTAAATCTTAGGGTAGTATTTTGGGCAGTCGTACATTTCTAGCATATTCTAAATATGTCATAAGTAATCTAGGTGAGTGACATCTTGAATAAGAGGGATGATTTGGTTGTGGTTGTATGGTTCATAAGTTTAGAGAGTGCCCTACTACCAGGCATAGAAATAATGTAAAAATTCTCAATATACTACTGTAGTAGGTCCAGTAGGTCGCCTAACTCCGTAGGGTCACTCATCTACTATAGGTAGTCAGCAGTGCCACAATAATTTCTATTATTTACATACTCGATATTATTAGAATCACTCCTCTAATAATGTTATTATCACATTGCAAGTCTTTCATATTGATGCTTATGCCCTGTCAGATCCTGGAGCCATACTTTTTCTAGTGACACCCTATATTGCAGTATACTTTTGTGTTAGTCACAATTTTTTTATAACCTTTCTTAGTTTCTACCTCTATAGGTGACTTATTTTTAGCTAAATGGGTATACAAAAATTGTCTAGTCATAATTTCTTAGAAACTGACAACTTTAGATCTAGTACAATCTTATTTTGAGGTCATTCTTGGCATGGGCTGGTTATATTTCTATTATGCCTCTGTGGATTGTTGATATAGACTTTTTAAGATTTAGTTTTCTAATGAACCAAACTTAGAATGGAAGGGTAGTACTTCATACCTGTAGGTCAGTTTGTCTCTTATCTTAAAGCCAAAAAAAATATTATTTAAGGGTTGCATCTATCAACTAGGTCAAGTTAAGAATTATAAGTCAAAACTCAAAACTCTTTAGTCAGTCCCAGTTGTGAATAAATTTCCAAAAATATTTCCTACAGGTGTGCTTAAAGTCCTTTTTGAGTGGGAGACATACTTTGGCATAGACCTTCATCGAGATATGTAGTTGTAAAGCCCCGAATATAGTATCCAGAATGCTACATGGTGCGCATGACCCCTAAGGACCATAAGGAAAGCCATGACTGATATCTGTACCTATATACTACATAATATATTGTATAATACAGAAACATGAACTGTAAGTCCATAAGGTTCAAAACTGTAACATACGATCTAATAAATCATAACATATGGATGAGGTATGAAATACCCAAAACAACTAATAAAACTAACTGAACATGATAGTCTGGAAAGGCTCTAACTGATTGAACGGTCTGAATAAGAAGTTGATGGGACATGTACCCAACTAACTCCAACTAATAAATAAATTAATGAGATAACAAATAAATGATCATGTCCTCAAAAGATAAGTAGTCACTTCTAGCTTTGACTACTAAGACTGGAATATATTGATGCTCTAGAGCTCGTGTCTCGAATGTAAGGTATAAGACACCATAGAAAAAATACGTCAGTACTTTGAATATACTGGTATGCATGTGAGGTGGGATGGAATACATGGGGTTCATATGCATAAATAACACTAGATAAGTAACTAATATAAACATGAGAATGCATGCATGCATACATAGTAAATATATCTGAAATCGTGATAACATGAGTTTACTGATAACTAACATGACTAATGACTGAGTTCTGATAACTAATAACATGAGTGACTATATCTGGCAATCCTAAATTTGATGGAACTAGATGAGTTCCATTCTGTATCTGAGTTTACTGTATCTGACAGTCTTGAATTCTTTAACATGAAATTGTGGGAAGTAGTAATCTAACCGACTTACCCCAAAGAATGCATTATAGCTGAATTTGGGTCCAATTTGTGCCCTGATTAAAAGGGTGTCAATACCGTTCCACTGGTAAGGACAACATGTGAGTGACCCTTGACTAGCAGGTTACTCTAATGAGAATGGTGGGAAGCCTCAACTATTAGGTTTAGCCACCTTATCTACCCTCAACTAGCAGGTATGAAGTCTCAACCTATGCTTGCTACATAGTTCTGGAATGCAAGGATTACTTCTAAGAATTACACCCTCTACTAGTAGGTGAGTTTCCATCCTTGGGTTCACTCGGTGCTAATTTCTATACCCATCTAAACAGATACTGAACATGATTAACTGATCTGAACATGGACTGAGTTTACTGAATTCCATTAACTGACGGAATACTACTGATATTTGGGAACTGACGGAGTTTGTGAGATTACTGAGGTTGCTGAATTACTGATCTTTCCTGAGTCACATGACTGACTGAGTTCTATGGATCATGGTTTGACTGAGGATATCGTGAAAACATGACACTGGCTCTAGGTATACGACTAAATTGTCGGGTACAAGTACCCCTTAGGACTCGATAGAAAGATACTGACAAAGCATGAGTTTCTTGAATACATGACAATATCGCAATCCATAATTCATTTATTGAGGCAATTCATCAAACATGTGATATGCATAAGCTTGTACATAAATGGTGATTTCATAAGATCATGCTAGTTGGGCATTTTTTTCCTTCACATAGGCATTTAATCAAACACATGGTAGGCATAGTATATGTAGACAACATTATATAACAAATAAACATCATGATTCAACTCTAATTTCATCATCCAAAGGTTTAATCATAAGTCCACATGAATCTACCTTTATTCTAATCAATTCCACATAAAATCAATTACCCAACATGGATTAGAATTCAATTGTTCATTATCAACATGAACAAAAGCAACCCAACATGAAATTCATAAATAAATCCGTACAATTGAACTTTGAAAAGAGATTCTTGGGCTCCATGGATGAAAAGAGTCCATGACTGAACACTATGCATACTTGGGTTGAGTTTCTTAAAGTTGTTGAACTTGAATAATTTGAATCTCTTAGTTCTTGAAGAAGATTTGGATTTTTTTCTTGGGGGTTAATCTTAGAGGGAAAACCCTAATTTTGTTGTTATAGATGGATAATGAATTGCTGATCTTTGGTCGGATATAACTAGGTATATAAATAGGTGCAAAATGACCAAAAATCCCCTTTAAAAATGGCTTTAAAATAACTGAACAGAACAGATGAAGGTTGGTGCAATGGTCCATCGTTGGGTCGACGGTCTATCGGACTGACCATCGCACTGGGACTAGAACTAGAACTTACTTCCATGGTGCGATAGTGGGGTGCGATGGTCCATCGCTGGGTCGCTGGGTCGATGGTCCGTCGATCCCGATCGTCGCTTCTAGGTAGAATAGGGCCTCACTGTTTCTCTTGCAATGGCCTGCGCAATGATCCATCGCTAGTCCGATGGTCCATCGGCCTGGGCCATCGATCTAGGGAAGAAGGTGGTCATACTGCATCATTGCGATGGTCGTGGGCGATGGTCTATTTCTAGTCCACTGGTCCATTGTCCTCACCGTCGTACCTAGACGGTTCTACTGCCTTCTATATTTCGGCTTTAATATTCTCTTCTGATGTCGGATTTTGATGAAATTGGTATCGATGGAAATCTTAAAAATACCACGTATACAAAAGTGGATTCATCTTTCAAGGAAAACTTCAAACATTCTTGGGAAAATTTTAAGCTAGGAAAAAGTACGGGGTATTACAATATCTCCCTCTTGAGAAAATTCATCCTCGAATGAGTCTGAGTGAGGGGAAAAAAATATAAACTGACGTACATAATGAACATGACTGATAACTAACTATATCATACTGAACATACATATCTGATGAATGTGTAACTAATTTATGAATTCATGACTGGGTGTTCTGATGAACTAAGTTTCTCACAATGAGAATGTATGACTGATGCATAATTATATAACCGAGCTGATATATGAATGCATGACTGAATATTCAATTGTACCTAGTACTAAGTTTGTGATGAACACAGAACATAAAACTGAGTATGCTTAAAGAGAACTGTTACCTTAAGCTTGATATGATTTGGCAGAGAAGAGGTGAGGATACTTGGTATGCATGTCTTCTTCTGGTTCCCAAGTAGCTCCCTCAACGGACTGATTTTGCCAAAGAACTTTGACTAGAGTGACATCTTTTTTCCTCAA
Organism: Capsicum pubescens; assembly: GCA_030864215.1. Lineage (NCBI taxonomy): Eukaryota > Viridiplantae > Streptophyta > Magnoliopsida > Solanales > Solanaceae > Capsicum > Capsicum pubescens. The sequence continues at coordinate 149,533,173 of CM061543.1, read as the reverse complement.
TCTATGAGTATAATAGTCTAGGATTTCGACTAGAACCTCTTCATAAGTGAGTCTGTTCTGAACATCTATTCTCTGAATAATGACTACTACTGCTGGGTCACCTATACACTTCTTAAGAAAGGACACATGGAAGACTTGATGAACTAAAGCTAGATTTGAAAGAAATTCAAGATCATAAGCTACCTTGCCAAAGAGACTGAGAATCTTAAAGGGACCAACATATTGGGGACTAAGATTTCTCTTCTTGTTGAACCTCTTCACTCCCTACATGGGAGAGATCTTTAGATAAATAAGATCACTGATCTAGAACTAGAGATTCTTTCTACAAACATCTACATAAAACTTCTGTTAGCTCTGAGCATCCCGGAATCTATCTCTGATCAACTGGAATTTCTCTAAGAAATAGAATACTAAGTCAGGCCCTATGACTGAAGCCTAACTAACTTCAAACCAACCAATTGGAGATCTACACCTCCTACCTTAGAGAGATTCAAATAGAGTCATCTTAATACTGGAGTGATAACTATTGTTGTATGTAAACTCAATCAATGACAAGAGGTCATCCTAATTTCCCTTGAAATTAATTGAACATGCTCGTAGCATATCTTCTAAAGTCTAAATGGTCCTTTCTGCTTGACAATCTATCTGAGGATAAAAGGTTGTACGTAGATGAACTTGGGTACCAAGACCGTTTTAGAATGCTTTTTAGAAATAAGAGAAGAACTGCGTACCTCTGTCTGAGATAACAGATAACGAAACACCAGGCAATCTGACGAACTCTCTGATGTAGAGTTTGGCGTAATCTTTGGCTAAATAAGAGGTATGGACTGGAAGTAAATGAGTTGATTTGGTCAACCTTTCTAGAATGACCCAAACTGAATCATGCAGGTAACGAGTATGAGGCAAACCCATCACAAAGTCCATATTCACGTATTCCCACATCCAAGTAGGAATACAGAACTCTTGCATGGACCCACTAGGCTTCTGATGCTCTATGTTAACCTATTGAATGGTATCAAACATAGCCACAAACTCTACAACTTCCCTCTTCATCCCAATCCACCAATAAATTTCTCTCAAGTTGCGGTACATCTTTATGGCCCCTGGATGAATAGAGTAGCACACACCATGTGCTTCTGCAAGGATTCGCTTCCTTAATTCATCTATACCTGGAACACACAAAGGACCCTGACAACGCAGAACACCTTCTTCCCCTTTGGAGAAAAGCTCTACCTTCTGATACTTGACTAATTCTTTTAACTTGACAAGGCTAGGATCCCTATCTTGTCTTTCTTTCACCTTGAAAACTAGAGATGATTCTGAACTACTCTAAACCCATATATCACCCTCCTCTATATCGACTAAGAAAATTCCTTGTCTGGAAAGCTGATGGAGTTCCAAGGCTAAATTTTTCTTACTTTCCACGACATGAGAAACACTATCCATAGACAGTTTACTTAGAGTGTCATCCACTACATTAGCCTTGCTTAGATGATAAAGGATACTTATGTTATAATCTTTCAAAAGATCTAACCACCTTCTCTGACGAAGATTGAGCTCTTTCTAAGAAAATACATACTGAAGGCTATTATGATCCATGAACACATTTATATGAACACCATATATATTATGCATCCAAATGTTCAAGGCAAATACTACGGCGGCTAACTCAATATCTTGAGTAAGATAATTCTTCTCATGGGGTTTAAGCTGTCTGGAGGTGTAGGCTATAACCTTACCTTGCTGTATGAGAAAATAATCAAAACCTACTCTGGATGCATCATAATACACTATGAACCCATCTAAACTATCTAGAAGAGCTAGAACTGGAGTTGAGGTGAGTTAAGTCTTCAACTCCTAAAAACTCTTCTCGCAAGGATCTAACCACTGAAACTTGACTTTCTTTTTTGTCAATCTGGACATAGGGGTTGCAATAGAAGAAAATCCCTCAACAAACCATCTATAATATCTAGCCAAACCCAAGAAACTCCTAATCTAATGGAGAGACAGGGCAAGGCTAGTTTCTCACTGCTTTCGTCTTTTGAGGATCTGCTCTAATGCCATCACTGAAAATGATATGGCCAAGGAATGCTACTGACCTTATCAAAAATTTGCACTTACTAAATTTGGCGAATAGATGATGATCTCTAAGAGTCTGATGTATTATTCTGAGATGGTCTGGATGATCTCTGTCACTGCAGGAATAGACCAGAATATCATCTATGAAGACTATGATGAACATGTCCAAATAATACTTGAACACACGGTTAATCAAGTCCATGAAAGTTGTTGGGGAATTGGTGAGACCAAAGGACATGAATAGGAATTCGAAGTGATCATACCGAGTACGAAAAACTATTTTAGGAATGTTACATTCTCTGACTCTGACTTGATGATAAACAGTTCTGAAGTCTATCATAGATATATAACTGGTACCCTGAAGTGGGTCAAACAAGTCATCGATTCTGGGAAGAGGATACTTGTTCTTGACTGTGACTTTCTTGAGATGACGATAATCAATACACATTCTGAGAGAACTATCTTTCTTGCGCACGAATAAAACTGGTGCACTCCATGGGGACTTACTGGGCCTGATGAATCCCTTATCTAAGAGATCCTTCAACTACTCTTTCACTTCTTTGAGTTCTGCTGGTGCCATTTTGTATAGTGGAATAGATATAGGCTGAGTATTTGGAAGAAGATCAATGCCAAAGTCTATTTCCCATTCGGGAGGAATTCCTGGAAGATCTTTGGGAAAGACATCTGAATATTCATTCACCACTGGGACTGATTCAAGACTGGGAGTTTCAGAACTAGTGTCCTTAACATGAATAGGATGATAGACACATCCCTTAGATATTATTTTCCGTGCCCGAAGGTAGGAAACAAAATGACCTTGAAAGCAAATAAATTACCCTTCCACTTTAGGACAGGTTCATTTGGAAACTGAAACTGGATTATTCTATTTCTGAAGTCAACTATGGCATAGCAGGAATGAAGCCAATCCATGCCGAGAATGATATCAAAATCAGTCATCTCTAATTCGACTAAGTGTGTTGAAGTAACTTTCTGAAATATCATAACCGGGAAGTTCCCATATACATATCAAGCTAGGATGATTTAACCCACTGTGGTAGCTACTGAATAGGGATCTTCTAAAATTTCAGGACTGACTCCAAGATCAACTGCTAATTAGGGAGTAACAAAAGACAAATAAGCTCCTGGATCTAGCAAAGCGTAAACATGCACATGAATGATTTGTAACTACCAGTAACCACATCAAGAGAATTTTCCTAATCTTGGTAGGACTGGAGAGCATAGATTCTATTTAGGCGTTTCCCACTAGTATGACTGGAGGTTACACCTTACTTATTCGGGAGATCGGACTTAGCTGAGGAACGGTTCTATTGACCATGTGGACCTGACTGTGGACAATCTCTAACTCTATGGCCTGGATTTCCATACCCAAAACATGTGTCACTTCCAGCTCTGCAAATACCTTGATGGTTCTTGCCACAAGTCTAACAAATGGGATAGGTGAGGGCACTGCTAACAAAACCTTGAGACCTAGAGCCTGGTGCTCTCTGAACTTAGGCATAGGAGCAATAGCTGAAGAAGGAGCTGGAACTAAGGACTTAGGAAGAAAGTAAGAATAGTTTCCTCCTTCTAATTTAGGATGAGCAAAGTTAAAACTACCTGTCCTTACTCTCTTACTCCGCTTCTCCCTCATCTTAATCTTCTGCCCCACTATATGCTGAGCATGAGTCATAAGCCTGGCTAAAGTTATGTCACTCTTCATCATGGTGGATCTTCTCTCTTTAACCACGCTATCATTTACCCCTGAAATAAACTTACTCATTTTGGCCCTGCTATCTACAACCACATGAGGGGCAAATCTTGATAATTGAGTAAACTTAAGAGAATACTCTTTAACCGTCATGTTGACTTGATTGAGGTTGATGAATTCTAACACCTTAGATTCTTTAAGATCTAGGTGAAAGAAACTATCAAGTAAAGCAGAAGCAAATTTCTCCCACTCAACTTATCCTACATCAACTACCCTCTCTTACTTCCACTGCTTGAACCAAGTGAGAGCAACATCCAGCAACTGATATGTGTCAATATTAGCACTCAACCTATAAGTAACCCCCATGATGTCTGTAACCTTCTGCACCTGATCTAGGAATTCCTGAGGGTCCTCATCTGCCTTACACCCGAGAAAGGAAGGAGGATACATTCGGGTGAAGTACCAAATCCTGGCTGCAGCTGAATTAGCCACTGGGTTGGCCACAATGATAGTTGGTCATTCATTTTGAGGAGAAACTGACTGAGCAAGAGTAGTGAATACAGCTATGAACTCTACATGAGAAACATGTTCACCCAAAGGATCTTCTTAGATAGGCTGAGTTTTTCTTTTGGGAGGCATGTTCTGAAATAAAAAAAAGAAATGGATTAGACTAAGAGATTGACTTGAGATTATACTCACTGACATGACATGAACATTGAAAGAAGGGAAACTGTTCCAAAAACATCTTAGCGCCTCCTACACATAAATTAGGCACGCAACACACCCATGCACAAAACTCTACTAGATGCATCTTTAAGACTTCCTAGGACTCTATTGAACCTTAGGCTCAGATAACAAGTTTTTAATGCCCCGAATCTGGAACCCAAAATGCTACACGATGCTCATGACCCCGAAGGACCACAAGCTAACCCATGACTGATATATGTACCTGAATACTACATAATATACTGTATAATACTGAAACATGAACTGAAAAGACATAAGGTTCAAAACTGTAACCTAGGATCTAATAAATCATAACATATGGATGGGGTATGAAATACCCAAAACAAGTGAAATAACTAACTGAACATGATAGTCTGGAAAGCCTCTAACTTACTGAATGGTATGAATAAGGAGTTGATGAGACATGTCCACAACTAACTCTAACTAATAAATAAATTAATGAGATAATAAATTAATGATCATGTCCACAAAAGATGAGGAATCACTTCAAGCTCTGACTGCTGAGACTGGAATCTACTGATGCTCTGGAACTCGGGTCTATGAACCTATGGTGTAAGATACCATGGCGTAAATATGTCAGTACTTTGAATGTACTGGTATGCATGTGAGGTAGGCTGAATGCATGGGGTTCATATGCATGAACAATACTGTCTAACTGACTAATATGAATGTGAGAATGCATGCATGTATACATAGTAACTATATCTGAAATTGTTATAACATGAGTTTACTGATAACTAACATGACTAATGACTGAGTTTTATAACTGATAGCAAAAGTGATTGTATCTGATAGTCCTAAATTTTGTAACATGAAACTATGGGAAGTAGTCATCTAACCGACATGCCCCAAATAATACATTATAGCTGAATTGGGGTCCAATCTGTGCCCTGATTGGAAGGGTGTCAATACCGTTCCACTGGTAAGGACAACATATGAGTGACCCTCGACTAGTAGGTTACTCTAATGAGAACGGTGAGAACCCTCAACTAGTAGGTTAAGACACCTTATCTAACATCAACTAGAAAGTATTATGTCTCAACTTATGCTAGCTAGGTAATTTTGGAATACAAGGATTGCTTCAAAGAATCACACCCTCTATTGGTTGGTGATTTCCTATCCTTGGGTTCACTCAGTACAAATTTCTACTCCCATTTAAATAGACACTAAACATGATTAACTGATCTGAACCTAGACTGAGTTTACTGAATTCCATTAATTAATAGATTACTACTGATATCTGGCAACAAACTAAGTTCTTGAGATTACTGAGGTTACTGAATTACTGAGCTTTCCTGAGTCACATGACTGACTGAGTTCTATGGATCATGGCTTGATTGAGGATATCGTGAAAACATGACACTGGTTGTAGGCATACAACTAAATTGTTTGGTACCAGTACCCCCAAGAATCGATGGAAAGAAACTAACAAAGTTCTCTTCATACGTAAGAAATATGATTCCTTCCGAATGTGCATCAACTACAATCAGTTGAATAAAATTATTGACAAAAATAAATATCCCATTCTTCATATTTATGACTTGTTTGAACAACTTCAGGGTGACAACTATTTCCATAAGATAGACCTTAGATCTAGCTATCATCAGCTCAAAGTTAAAGAACATGACATCTCAAAGAGATCCTTTAGAACTTGGTATATCACCATGAATTTGTTGTTTTATCTTTTAAATTATGGATTCTCCTACATATTTTATGCACTTGATTAAAAAGTGTTCAAGTAGTACTTGGAAATGCTCATTATTGTTTTTATAGATGATATCCTTATTTATTCTCAAACTATGAATAAACATGTAGTCCATTTAAGGTTTTTCTTATAGACTATCAAAGATTGATATTTATGGACTATGTTCAGCAAGTGTGAATTCTGTTTGAAATCAATAGCATTTTTTGGTCATGTCATTTGTTGTTAGGGAACTTATATTTATGCTCAATAGACCAAAGTAGTAGCAACAGTCCTAGACCCATCTCTTCATCAAATATTAGGAGTTTTCTAGGTGTAGATGGTTAGTACAAGAAATTTCTTAAGGTTTTTTATATTTGCTTCTTCAATGTCCAAATTGATTCAAAATAAATTAAAATTTTAGTTGTCCTATGTTTTCTAGAAGAGTTTTCAAGAGTTGAAAGATCAACTCACTTCTACTCCAATTTTGACTCTACTAGAGGGCCTAATGGGTTTGTTGACTGTTGTGATACTCAGGTGTTGGCATCCATTGTGTGTTGATATAGTATGATAAGGTCATCGCTTATTCCTCTAGACTACTAAAACCTCAGAAATAAATAACCCGAATCATGATCTTGAGTTAGCTATTGCAGTCTTTGCCTTTAAGATTTGGTGGTACTATCTCTGTGGATTTCATGTGAATATGTTCAAGGATCATAAAAACCTCCAATATGTGTTTATATGTAAAGAAATAAATCTTTATTAGATAAGATAGATTTAGGTATTGAAAGATTTCGACATCAGAGTTTTGTACTATCTAGGTAATAATATTGTGATTGGTGCTCTTAGTAAACTTTTGATGGGTAGTGTTGCTCATCTAGAGGATTAGAAAAAAATTGGTTTGTGATGTTCACACACTTACTAGATTTGGAGTTTGGATGGTTGAGTCAATCAAAGCTAGTGTCATGGTTCTGGATGGCTCAGAATCCTCCTTTGTAGCAGAGGTAAAGGTAATGCAAGATAGCGATCCTATTATGCTTAAGTTAAAGGAAATAGTCAAAAGTTAGAAGATAGAGAATTTCTCCCAAGAGGAAGATGGTGCTCTTCACTATTAAGGTAGATTATGTGTTTTGGATATACATGAATTGATATAGTAGATAATGATAAAAGAACATATTTTAAAATATTCTATTCACCTAGGTTCCACAAGATGTATTGTGATCTATGGGAAGTCTATTGGTGGATTTCCATAATAATAATATCACAGAATTTGTGGATAAGTGTCCAATTGCCATAAGGTTAGGATTAAGCACTAGTGTAATACCCCACAAGATCCTAGACTATTATTGATCTATTCGTCATATGTTTAGAAGTCCCAAGCCATCTAATTTACATTAAGTTAAAGTGACATATCCATTGTAACACCCCAAGTTTTTGAATATTTTATTTTTGGCCTTTCCGAGTTCAAAACATTCATTTATGAGGTGAAATATATTTAGGGATGTTAAAAGGGTCATCCAGGAGAGTTTCAAAATTTTCAGAATAGGTTTGCACTGTTTTTGGACCACGAAGGAAGTATACCTCTGCGATTTCAACGTTCCACGGAGACTAGCCCTCCGAGATACATAGTGTGTCATAGAGTCTAGCCTCTACGATAGCCTCCATGCCATGGAGGCTGTGTAAATCCTATAGCTTCATTAAAGGGGTGAGGGAAATTTTGGTCTTTTTCCCCTCTACATAAACACCTAATTCACTATTTAACACCCAAGAGCAGCCTTAGTCTCCCCATTCTACATCAGTTCATGATACTCAATTCCCTCACGTCCTCAAGAACAGAAAAATCAAAGAATCCTTAAGAATTAAACCATCCAAGGTCCCAATTCCAAGTTTTCTTCAAGAATTCAAGCAACTCAGGTATGTGGGATATTCATCAACGGGTTCCTTCCATCCATTGAGTCCCAAGAATCCTTTGTTTTTCAACTATAAATCTTTTTCCTTCTCATTAATAAATTTTAATCTAAAGTATGAATTTACTCACTTTTCTCTTAAACGTTTTGAATTCAAACAATGACAATATATTTCCCCATGTAAATCATATTCTTACATGTATTCTAATCTTAGTCACCCATATCATGTTCATTTGATACCATGTCAATCTATCAAGATATGAATTAAACCATGTGTGAATGTTATCATCATAAATATAATATATTCCAATACTCATAATCACAGATTTTATTAACTTAGTGATATATTCTTATTTTGGGTCTCTGAATCATGAATTTCATTAAAGTGTTTTAAATGATGTTATTTTATTTAAAGTATTATTCAGTACTGGAGGGTTATAAATATTTAATACCTAGTTGATCTTGTATGTTACCGTTTTTCAAGATTCCAAGTTAATTATATCATGTTTATCTCATAAAGTTTGTAAATTTTTCATAATGAGCACTCGCGAGTATTATATCTTGCTAAATACATCAGTTTACACGTTCATGATTTCTTCAGATTTTGCATGCACTATTATTTTAAAAATACCATGACATGAGCATATTTGTTATCAGTGCATGTACCAGCTTATGCCTTAGTGTCTTTCAGTAGGGAGTAGGTCTTAGCACCAAGCAAACCTCAGGATGAAGGTTCACCCACCAGTAGATGACGGAGACCTTCAATTGAAGTCCCCAAGTGAAAGAACTACATAGACAACGTTGGTTATGAGATGTCATCTACTAGTTTAGGACTTATACTCTATTAGGGGTCACTTTCTAGTTTAGGAATGACATCCTAGTCCTTCAAGACATCAGCTTTTTTGGATCTACATTGCCAGTAATGTGTTGGTACCCCTGGCAAGGTACCAGCACCCATCCAACTGGTGTAACAGGTTGGACCCCGATTTTATTAGATTGGGGAATGTATTTTACTTGATAGCGCCAACTGTTTAAGTTTAGTACTTCAATTATATAAATTTAGGTTTGCGTGACCAAGTGTTTAGCTTATCAGCTATTCAGTCAGTCAGTTTTATAGATTATTTTAGTACATACTTTACTTGGTCTTGGATTAATTGTTTTACATGTTCATTAATTCATGCTCAATATCTACATGCACTTCAATTATTCGTTATCTCACATACCAGAACATTCAAAGTACTAAACACATTCTCTCTTTGTGCAATATTGATTTCATAATACAGGTTCGGACGCTCAGTTCCCCGATCACCCTTAGTCCGTTCTATATCACTTAATAACAGTAGTGTTGAGTCCTCATCCATCTAGAACAATTTATTCAAAGTTATTTTTTGTACCTCATTTATTTCATTCAATCGGAGTTAGTTGGGGGTTTGTCCCATAAACTCCTCATGATTTAGAGGCTTTTAGATATTCATACTAGTTTTCAGTTTTATAAAAAGGTTAGACTTTTTGAGTATTATTTTAGTGTTACACCTTGAAATAATCTTTATCTGTTTAGCCTCACATATGATGTGTTATTATTACTTTATTTAGAGCTCACAATAGATACCAGATCATAGGTTAACTTTGGGGCACTTGTGGCCTTAGGCAGCGTGTTACGACTAGGTAGTAGTCTCGTGTCATGAAAAATCTTTATATCAGAGCCTAAGGTCTTAAAGTATCCTAGGGTGTTTGAAAAATGCATTGAGTAGAGTATTTTGTATGTGTGTGAAGTACGCCACACCTATGGGCAAGACTCTACGAGGTATTTTAAGAAAGATTCCTTTATTTCAGTATCCATGTCGTGCAAAAGAGCATGGGCTCTTTTGAATTTACTTCATAACTCGTCCTTACTCTATTTACATAAAATTCCTCCCAAAAGAAATATCAGAAGAAGAAATGAGAATCAGCCCACACCACCACCTGTTCAAGAAGATCATCTGAACAAATATGTTTCCCATATTAAATTTAGAAAACTTTCACTATTTTGTCCTAGACTGTGACTGCTCAGAGTAACCAGCAGGCTGTTACCCAAGTCAATCCAATAGTGAGCACAGTAGCAACTAGGATTTGAGACTTTATTCAGATAAATCCTTCATTTTTTTAGATCTAAGTCTGGGAAGGATCCGCAGGAGTTTTAAGATGGTGTACAAAAAGTGATAGATATCATGGGTGTTACTTCTAGTAAGAGTGTTGACTTATCCAATTACCAATTGTAAGGAGTTGCTCAAACATGGTTCAAGCAATGGATAAAGTATAAATATTTTGAGGTAGGACCAGTAGAGTGGGAGGAGTTTTCTAATTCCTTCTTAGATAGGGTTTTCCCACATGAGTTGAGGGAGTAAAAAGTGCAAGAATCTATAAATTTGAAGTAGGGTAACATTAGTGTGAAGGAGTACTCAGTTATGTTTACCTAGTTGGTGAGGTAAGCTTTGAATATGGTGGCTGATTCTAGGGCCAAAATAAGTAAGTTTGTGTCTGGTGTGTCAAATTATATAATCAGGAAGTGTAGAACAACAATGTTGATTAATGAGATAGAACATTCTAGGGAAATGGCTCATGCTTAGCAGATTGTAAAAGAGAAGCATAAAGAGAAGGAAAGGGAGAATAAGGGAGACAGAACTGGTAGCTTCAAATTTCACAACAAAGTTTTGATGGTGGGAACCGCTCTCAGTTCTGCTAGAAATTTTTAGCTCCAGTCCCATTTTTAGCATGTTCTCTATAGCCTAAATTCAAGCAAAACGATCATGATAAAATGTCAGGCTCTAAATCCTAGGTAGTGTGAATAGTGGTTGAACCAACCCATTTTGTAAGAGACCTGGTAAGAATCAATAGGGAAAGTGCAGGGAAGGTAGTGATGTTTGTTTTAGATGTGGAAATCTAGGCCATAGGATAAAGGACTGCCAGTTGTTTCCCAAAAGGAAAAGTATTTTCGTTAATAGGGTTAGTCTAATTTTTCATCAGCTCTAGCGGGTCACCTGACTAAGAAAGGAACCACCTCCAATGACACCTGTGGGTAGATTCATAACCAACTTTATGCTCTCCTGACTCAATAGGATTAGGAAAGTTCCCCTAATGTGGTTAAGGGTATGTTACAAGTCTTCCACCTTAACGTTTATGCATTATTAGACACTGGAGATGTACTTTATTTTTTTAGTCCTGATATAGTTATAGACTTTGATTTTGTCCCTTATATATTGATAGAGCCCTTCTCAGTGTCTACCCAAGCGATTAGTTATATTGAAGCCAAATGTATATACAAAAATTGTCTGATTACAGTATCTTAGAAAGTCACTTTAGATGACCTTGTTGAGTTAGAGATGACTAATTTTGATGTCATTCCTTGCATGGATTATCGTCGCTCATTCTTTGTATAGACTTTGGGTGTATGTAGATACCTATATGTGCAGGAAAAATTTCCTACAACTTTTGCTCTCAAGATTTTTGACTTCTACTCTTACCTTACCCAAATATAGTCCACATGTGGTCCACATGTGACATAGGTAAGTGCCGAATGTTCTTTTTCAGCTCTTTCACTCTCAGAATCTTCAATTCCAGTACTTACCTTAGTCTTATACAAGCCACATGTTCTACATGTGGTCTATATGAAGACATAGGTAAGTTCCAGGCCTTCTAATACATGCAACCAAGCTTTAAATCTTTAGCTTTTTTCATATGCTTTAGTCACGAACATTTTTAATGTGTCACGAATATGCAAAAATGATCATGTAAGTTGCCAAAAACATCGCTTTTTATTTTTTTCTTGAATTTAACATCCGAAATATAATTTCCTGCAAAACACTCTAAAAATACATAAAATCTAACAAAATAGACGTAGGTACATAAATATTCTTGTACTTTAAGAACTCGAGTAGGTTCTCAGATAGGCAAGGTAGGAGGTCAGCCAGGTGGTGGGTATGGTCAGTTATATAAGTACCTGATAGGCCCGAAGCTGAGACTTTGGATGTTATTGTTATAGGTATGATTTTGGTATGCCACCAGTCGTCCCTTGATTTATTTGATTTGGGATCCACTTATTCATATATTTTTGCTTATTATACACCATAGTTGGAGTTATTTTTTGAATTATTATCTGTGCCATTATGCATATCTACTCTCGTGGATGCTTCTTTAGTAGTGGATTGATTATTAAAATCATGTACTACAATAGTTAGCAAAGTTGATATGTATGCTAATATTTTGGATAATGTGGATTTTGATATTATTATGGTCATGGACTGGTTATCCCACTATTATGCAGTCCTGGATTATTATGCTAAGACTATTACCTAAGCCATGCCTGGCTTACCCCCAGTTGTATGGCAGAGAGTGGTTATTTATTAGCCAATGGGGATTATTTAATATGTTTGTGCAAGGAGTTCGTTACTCGACTCTATTTCTGTAGTTTATGAGTTTCTTGTTACTAGTGTGGAGAGTCAGTTACTTGACTTTATTCCTGTAGTTTATGATTATATCGAGTGGTTATCCATTAGTATATTTGTGATACTAGTATGGAGAGTCTGTTACTTGACTCTATTCCTGTAGTTTATGAGTTTCTTGATCTGTTCTACAGACCTACCTAGTAATCCCCCTATTCTTGAGACTGAGTTTTTAATTAGTATAGAGCCTGACACCCAACCTATTTCTATGGAACCTTACCTTATGGCTCTTGCCAATCTTAAGAAGCTTAATTCTTAGCTTCAGGATCTTTTGGGTTAGGGTTATATTTTATTAAGTGTGTCGTCTTGGGGATCTCTTGTATTGTTTATGAAGAATAAAAATGGCTCCATGAGTTTGTATGTCAATTATATACAACTTAATAAGGTGATGGTGAAGAACCGTTATCCAATACATTGCATTAATAATTTGTTTGACCATCTTTAGGGTGCGACAGTGTTTTCAATAATTGATTTGAGATTTGGTTACCATCAGTTGAGGATTCGGGCTGATGATATCCCAATGATAGCCATTAGGACCCATTATCATTATTATGAGTTCTTAGTGATGTTTGGTTTGACTAATGCCCTAGTCACATTTATAGATTTGATGAATAATGTATCCAGGCCTTATTTAGACACCATCATGATTGCGTTAATTGATGACATCCTTGTGTATTAGAGGAAAAGAGAGGAGCATATATAGTATTTGAGGATTTTTCTCTTGACTTTGACAAATCATATGCTCTTTTCCAAGTTCTCTAAGTGTTATTTTTTGCTTTAGTCAGTGACATTCCTTGGGCATATGGTGTCTAAGGATGGTATTATAGTAGACCTAGCTATGACTAAGGCAATTCGTGATTGGGTTAGACCTATATCTTTGACTGAGGCTTGTAGCTTCATTCGTTTGGATGATTATTATGGAAGGTTCATCAAAGATTTTAATACTATTTCAGTGCTTATGACCAGATTAACTCAGAAGGAGGTTCCTTTTTGATGGTGCGAGGAGTGTGATAAAATCTTTGGGAAGATCAAGTATTTCCTTAATTAAGATCATGTTTTATCTCTTTCTATTTAGTGTGAGGGATTGACCGTGTTTTGTAATGCTTTTGGTATTGGTTCTAGTTGTGTATTAATACAAAAGTGTTGTGTCATTGCCTATTCTTCTAGACTGCTTAAGTTGCACTAGCACAAGTACCCCACTCAAGATTTGGAGTTGGTGGTGGTAGATTTCACACTTAAGATTTTGAGGCATTATATGTATGGCGTGCATTGTGATATTTTCAATGATCATCACAATCTTCAATATCTTATGACCGAGAGAGAGCTTAATGCTATTCAACGTAGATGGTTGGATGTAAAACCATAAATTTTTGGGCTAGAATATACATTGTTGTTCCTATGTGTACAAACATGAACCCAATTATTCTATGTATAAACATGTGTGAATAGAAAATATATGATGTGGGAATATCTTTGTATATTTATCGAGGTCATAATACCCTCCTAACATAAAGATAAGTTAAGGACTTTTCTATCGATATAGTTATGACAAATGCTCTAGTTAGGGTCAAGATTAAACAATTGTATCTCCGAACATATGTCTATTCAGGTGTCTTACTTTATATTAAATGAAAGTTCTTTAAGTCTTATTTTCAATGCACTTGGTTTCACCTTAATACGATATCGGAATGGAAAGTTATACTCATTTTACCTCAGCATGGCTGTCTATCAACAAAGTGACAACTTGAGGTGATAAGCCGTCAACTGAGTGATGACTTATCAAGCCAAGTCATCAGCCCATACCAGTAAATGATCAATTTCAGCTTCAATGTGACGACCTGAGGTGATAGTCGTCAAATTAGTGATGACTTATCAAACCAAGTCATTACCTATGAACAACAAAGGCCCAAATCCAACAATGAGTTGACAACTTAATTTGATAAGTCATAAACTAGTTGATAAGTTCCCAACTCAAGTCATCAACTAAAAATTTCAGCAATTCTTATTTACCTTTGGAGGGGTATTTTGTTCATTTCCTTACCTCAAACCCTACCTCTCATATGACTTAAAGAATCATTATGAATTATTGGCTATCACTTATCAGTTTTAGATGCCATCAATCCTCTCACTCTCAAGAACAATAAGATTAGGGTTTTTTTCCGAAGAATAAGCAATTCAAGTACTCTCTTCAAGATAATCAAGAATTTAAGGTTCCCATTCCAAGAACATTCAAGAAAAATTAATTTCTATTCAAGATTTAAAGCTATAAGGTATTTGTGATGTTCATCCATGGGCACCTTTCACCCATGGAGTCCAAGAATTCACTTTTATGCTTTAATTTACAAAATTAAATATTTACTATAAATTTCCTTCATAAAACTCTTATGAATTTTTTCATGTATTATATTTCCAGGAGCTTTGATAAAAAGAGCCTTAAATGTTTGAAAGTTGAAATATGTTTATCTATACCTTGGTAATTTGATTTATAGTTATGATTTCAATTTTTTTCAAGTGGAATGCATTATAGTAGTTTTAAATATTGTGGTTTCCATATCATGTTTATGAGAATTTAGAATAAATCCTATGCTTATGATTTTTTTATGGGATCATGCTATCTCATCGTGTTTAAAAGTATCCCCATGTAAAAATCATGATCCCTATGTGTTTGATGAAATTCCAAAGTGATGGATTTTGAGTAGTGATTCCTTATTGTGGTTTCAACTGCTTTCATGTGTTCCGATTGTTATTGCTATCGAGTCCTGGGGATTATGAATACCCGAAACATAGTTGTTTACTTAGTCTGAGTATTTTAAGAATGAGTTCAAATAGGTATGAGTGTAATCCATTAAGTCAGCTACCATAATCAGTAAAATTTAGATCAGTTCAGTAATTCGAGTTAGTTCATAATCCAAGTTAGTTCAGTTGGAAGTAGGATTCAGCATCGAGCAAACCCAGGGATGGGGATATTCCTGCCAGTTAGGGTTTGACCCTTAGTTGAAATCCCTGAGTTACAGAACTATGTAGCAAGCGTAGGTTGAGATGTCTTCCCATCAGTTTAGGGTTGATACTCATCTCATGAGTTTTCCTACCAGTTATGGGTTGACAAAATTTCTTCCTGCCTATTAGGGTTGAATCATAGCCATTGTTAGTACCCGTGGAAAGGTACTAACACCCTCCCAAGTGGGGTCACATGTTTAACCCCGATCAGCTCAGACTAAGGCATGTCGGTTAGATGATACCTCCCATAACTTCAGTTTTAGTATTCAGTTCAGGACTCAGTTCAATTTTCCTTGATCATAGCATACAATTCTCAGTTATTCAATTATTAGATTTTATTATTTCTATTTACAGACTATTTTAGAAACATGTTATATGCTTGGTCATGCATACTAAAATTTTATTTTTTTCATGTATCCATGCATCAGTTATCTCATGCTATTCAGCCAGTTAGTTATTAGTCTTGATTAGTCTTCATAAGTGTGGACGCTCAGGTTCCTGATCGTATTTAGACAGTCCGACACTTTAACAGTAGTTGCAATGGTGAGTCCATATATATCAAGGACCTATTATGCTTATTTCAGTCTTTCAGTTTAATAGTCAGTCGGAGTTAGTTGGGGGCCTATCCCATCAACTCCACATTCAGTCAGTTTAGAGGTTTTCAAACTAGTACAAACAATTAGTCAGTTTTTAGTCATTATCATCTATCGTTTTATCAGTATTGTCAGTATTATTTTACAATCATTATCAGAACTATGTTTTAAAACCTTATGTTAATTTTTAGTTAAATTTGTCATATGTTCATTTGATAGAAGTTATACTCAGTACTCATAGTAGGTACCATGCATGGGTTAGCTTGTGGTTTTTTAGGACCATAAGCAACGTGTGGCGTCTAGGGTGTACTCTTGGGGTGTTACAAACTGGTATCAGAGCCAATATTTTTTATAGTGTCCTATAGTGTCTAGAAGAAACATTGAGTAAAGTGTTTTTATGGTTGAGAAGCGCGCCAATTATTGACAAGAGGCTACAAGATGTTTTAGGAAAAGTTTCTATTTTTTCATGTCTCAGATTATGCTATAGAATGGTTCTATAAGAAAATTGTGTAGATTCTCATCATGCTCCACTCATGTCAGCTCTACCTTACTTTCAAGGTAACAAAATAATGAAGACCAAAGTCCTACAGATAGAGCTTTCTCAGACACTCCCTGCAGTCAGTTGTGGGGTTGTAAATAGGCTCAAAAGTATCCCATTAGTTCTGTTATGTTCCAAATTTTTAAAGATTTCATTCATGATCATTAAGACTCGTGCACTAAACCAAAGTTAGATGTGTCCTAAGATCCCTTCTAAGAATCCTATGATAGCAATAATCTAGAGATAGAAGCATGAACCCAGAAGTTTAGCAGCAGTAGAGCGGGGATAGTGTTACCTGAATTAAGTAGATTTTGTATTCATGGGGCTAGTTGTATGAAAAGTTGATTTAGTAGGCTTGAAATAGTGTATGCAAGAATTTAGGTTTGGTGATTTAAAATTATATATTATTGATGTTGGTGTAGTGGTAATTCTCACGGTGTAGGGAAAATATAAGTTTTAGAGATGTGATATTTGTAGGTTATGATGAAAGTAGTTTGGTTCATTAAATATTTAGTGATATCCAGGTTATGTCTTAGAATCTAAGAGTAAATCTTTGAAGGTTGAGCTAATAGAAATAAGAGTTGAGAATTCTAAGTTAGTTAGTGGTTAAGTTGTTAGATGATTGTTGCTATAGAAAGATAAGAGTTATATCTCAGAAAAAAGTACTAGTAGTGGGTTTTACATTATCAGTTGTTGTCTTTCAGGGTGATTTTACCATTTATGCAATTGTTATACCTTAGATTCTAGGGTAAAGTGGTGACTGTTTAGTTTAGAGTTATTGATTAAGTGGTTCACAAGCTTAAAATAATGGCTTTGAGCTAAGGGAGAGATGGTAGAACAAGTAACTAAGTTAGGCTCTCAGATCCTAGTAGTGATGCCAGTATGTGTAGAAAAGCAGTAGGAGAAGGATGATGCCCAACCGATTTTTATCTCAGTGCGAGATTTTTCAGTTATCATGATATTTACTCATGCTTTACATGTCAGCTCTATGATCATAGCTCATATTTGTGCACCTTATAGAAGTCATGTACTCTCCCAATTCCAAGTGTAAGGAGTCCCAGTTTTCTCAGTAGCAGAAATCATGTTCCCTAAATTTATAAACTCGAAACTCAGGTCATGCAACTCATGACTCATGTATTCATGTTTTACAGTATGCTCAGTTCTCGTGACTCATGCTACACTCTAAATGATCAGAAAAACTCAAATTATACCATGTATATCCTAAGTTTAGATCTCTTGATGAATCCATAATGTTGATATTCTAATCCTCGGGCCTCAGTTAAGTGTCAAGTTCAGTATAGTGTTCATTCATGCTTCCATTCCTCATGTTTTAACATATCAATTACCTTTTTTAATGATATAATGTAGTGAAGAAGAATTATTTAGGTGGGAGACTATAAATGTTTGATAATAAGGAAAGATTTTTGTATGATTATTTTATACGAGGCTGTAGTTATTAAGATAAGCTTAAATGTCATGTAAGTGGATAAATGCATTATGCATTAGTGAATGGCTAGTAAGAGGTTGTATTTAGTTGTTGAAGAGGTAATCAGAATTATACAGGAGATGGGAAGTTATAAAAATGCATAGTGTATTGAATTCATGACTTAGAATAGTATTACAATGTTATGTATGCATTTTGTAGATTCGAGTAGGCTTGAACATAGTAGGAGAATTCAGTCTAGCTCAGACTTCAGTAGGTAGAGTTATCAGTGCTTATGTGAATATTTTCGGTAGCCTCAAGTGAAGTGCGGTGTTGAGGTAGAAAGTTTAGTTGAGGGAGTATTTGAGATGTGTGGCTATGCTTTAAAGTTAGTAGTTGTAGTGCATCAGGCTTTGTAACTTTATCCTTGCTAATGTTTAGTAGGACAGTGTTCCATATTGCAAAATTTTAGTCATATTGTGATTTCTTATTCAGATGTCTCTTATTCAGACCATGCCCAAGATTTTTTTCTCCCTAAAGTCATTTGAACTTCATAGACAGAGTATCAAAGAAAACTCCAGTTAAGTATAAGATTTCAGTATGAGTTAGTTTATATAGCCAGTACTTCAGCTTAGCAGTAAAACAGATAAGTCCCTATGGTTTTCCATCTTTCCATCTAGTCATAATATCCAAAGTATCATGAATAATGCTATTCCACGAGATAAAATATTCGCACCCTTGCAATTTATGAATTCAGCTCAGTTCAGTTCATGGATTAGTTTTAGATTCTGGATATTCAATCATGATTTAGTCTAGAAGTGCCACGCGCATCATCTCAGTCCTTCCTAGGTATTTAAACCAAGTCAACATCATTCGGAGGACGAACTATCCCAAGGGGGAGATTTTGTATTACCCCAAGTTTTGATGTCCTAAACCTCTCAACTCTTCTTCATGAAACTAGATCTAGCCTGAGTCAGTGATTACTCATAAGTTGAATGTCTTGTTTCTATCTCAGCCTTATAACCATTCTCATGTCATTACATATATTAACGAAATTAGTTCAGTCACATATCATATTTTAGACTCAGACATGTAATCTTTTTTCCAATCATGCCTGCTCAGTTTATGATCTCAGTTCTCCCAGTACTCTCAGTCTAAACTAGCCTCATTTAAGGACAAATGTTCTCGAGAGGGAGATAATGTAACACTGCAAATTTTTGGGTTGGAATTTAAATTTTTGTTCCTATGTATACAGACTTGAACCTAATTATTCTATGTATATACATGTGTGATTAGCAAATATATGATGTGGTAATATCTTTATATATTTATCGAGGTCATAATTCTCACCTAATTCAAAGACGAGTTGAGGACTTTTCTATCGATAGAGTTTTAACAAATTCTCTAACTAGTGTAAGGTTTAAACAAGTGTATCTCGAACCATATGTCTATTCAGGTGTCTTACTTTATATTAAATAAAATTCCTTTGGGTCTTCTTTCCAATGTATTGGTTTCACCTTTACCTGATATCGGAGTGGAAAGAGTTAAACTCATTTTACCACAGCATATCTTTCTGTCATCAAAGTGATAACTTAAGGTGATAAGTCATGAACTGAGTGATGACTTATCAAGCCAAGTCGGTATCCCAAACCAATAAGTGATCAATTTCAGTTTAAAGGTGACGTCATGAGGTGATAAATCATCAACTTAGTGATGACATATCAAACCAAGTATCCCCCCTATGAACAGCAAGGGCCCAAATCCAACAATGAGTTGACGACTTAAATTGATAAGTCATCAACTAGTGGATAAGGTATCAACTCAATACATAACCAAGAAATTTCAGCAATTCTTATTTAACTTTAGAGGGGTATTTTGGCCTTTTACTACCCTTAAACCCTACATCTCATATGACTTGAAGTATCATTTTGCATTATTAGACATCACTTATCAGTTTTAGATACCATTAATCCTCTCCACTCTCAACAACAATTCAATTCCTCTTTTCAAGATAATCAAGAATTTAAGGTCCCCAATCCAAGAACGTTTAAGAAAAGTTAATTCCTTTATAAGATTTTAAGCTTTAAGGTATGTGTGATGTTTATACATGGCCCCTTTTCACCCATGGAGTCCAAGAATCCATTTTTATGCTTTAATTTATGAAATTACATATTAATAATGAATTACCTCCATAAAACTCTTATGAATTTTTATCATGTATTATGTTTCCATAAGTTTTGATTAAAGAACCCTTACACGTTTGAAAGTTGAAGTATGTTTATTTATACCTTGGTAATTTGATTTCAAGTTATGATTTCAATTGTTTTCAAGTGGAATGTATTATAGCATGTTTTGAATATTGTGGTTTGCATATCATATTCATGAGATTTCAGAATAAATCCTCAGTTTATGATTTTGTCATGTGATCTTGCTATCACATCATGTTTAAAATTATCCCTATGTTAAAGTCTTGACCCCCATGTGTTTGATGAAATGCCAAAGTGATGAATTATTGTGGTTTCAAATGTTTTCATGTCTTCCTATTTTTAGTGTTATCGAGTCCTTGGGGTTATGAATACCCGAAACCTAGTTGTTTACTTTGTCTCAACATTTTCAAAATGAGTCTAAATAAGTATGAGCGTAATTAGTTCAGTTATCTATCATAAACAGTCAAATTTTAATAAGTTTAGCAATCCAAGTCAGTTAAGCAATCTGAGTTAGTTCAGTTGGGAGTAGGATTCAACATCGAGCAAACTCAGGGATGGGGGTATTACTGCCAGTTCGGGTTTGACCCTTTGTACCAATCCCTGAGTTATAGAATTACCTAGCTAGCATAGGTTAAGATGTCTTCTAGTCAGTTTAGGTTTGATACATATCTTATGAGTTTTCCTTCCAGTTGAAGGTTGACAAAATATCATCCTACCAATTAGGATTTACTCACTACCATTGTTAGTACCCGTGGCAAGGTACTAACACTCTTCCAACTAGAGTCCTAAGTTGGACCCCGATCAACTTAAACTGGGGTATGTCGGTTAGATGATTCCTCCCATAGTTTCAGTTTAAGTATTCTGTTCAGGACATAATTCAATTTTACTTTACCATAGCATATAGTTATCAGTTATTCAGTTATCAGATTTTACTATTTAAGTTTATAGACTATTTCAAAAAAATATTATATGCTTGGTTATGCATACTCAGATTTTACAGTTTTCATGTATCCATGCATCAGCTATTTCATGTTATTCAACCAGTTAGTTATAATTCTTATTCAGTAAGATTTCAGTATTTTAACGCATGTATGTTATTACTATTTTTATGCACAGTTAGCCCATGCATTAAGCCTAACCCAATCTTATATATGAGTACATTCAAAGTACTGGTCGCATACTCGTTACTTGTGCTATTATGGTTTATATCATAGGTTCGGTCGCTCAGGTTCCTGACCGTATTTAGCCATTCCAGCACACCAATAGAATCAACAGCAGTGGTGAGTCCTCATATACTAAGGACCGTTTATGCTTATTTTAGTGTTTCAGTTCAATAGTCAATCACAGTTAGTTGGGGGCCTGTCCCATCAACTCCACATTTAGTCAATTTTGAGGTTTTCAAACTAGTACAGATCGTTTGTCAGTTTTCAGTCGTTATAATCAATTATATTATCAATATTATATGTATTATTTTATAGACATTTCCAGAGTAATTTTTTAAAACCTTTTGGAATTTTTAGTTAAATTACGTATATCATATTTTGATATCAGTTATACTCAGTTCTCATAGCAGGTACCAGTCATAGGTTAGCTTGTGTTCTTTGGGATTGTAAATACCGTGTGGCATCCAGGGTGTACTCTCGAGGCGTTACAAGGAAGTTCCTTAAGGATTATGATTTTTCCATTATGTATCATCCAAGCAAGGCAAATGTGGTAGAAGATGCCTTAAGATGGAAGCCAATGAGTATGGGTAGATATGCTTGCATTTTAGTTTCACAAAGGCCATTGGCACATGGGATTCACTCCTGAGAACACTTGAAGGTTCGCCTTGATATTTTAGACCCTAAAGGGATTCTTTCTATTGTTGAGTGAGGTCTTTATTATTAGAGCAGATTCAAGATTGTTAGTTTAAGGATGGTAAGTTTTATTTCCTTTGTTACCAGTTGTTTAGTGGTGAGTCCAATAGGAACACCATATATTTTGAGAGTGTTTTCATTTTTTCGGCCATATTTGTGTTAAGAAGATCAATGACTTGATTCAGTAGATTTTCTATACGACTTACATCTCTAGATATTCCATTCATCCTGACATAACAAAGATGTAGAAAGATTTGAGACAACATTATTGATGCAGTGGTGTCAATATTGATGCGGGAGACTTTATAACTCGTTCCTATGTTGTCGACAGGTAAAATCTGAGCATTAGTGATCTGGTGGATTGACTCAGGGATTACCTATTTTCTAGTGGAAATGGGAGAGAATTACCAGGGATTTTGTAAGTTCTTTGCCTCACACTTCTCATAGTTATGATGGTATTTGGGTAATTATATATCGTTTGACCAAGTCATCATATTTCTTCCCTATTAAATATCCTTCAATGCTTAGAGGTTAGCCTATTCTATGTTTGAGAGATAGTCCATTTGCGTGGTGTGACTATTTCTATTATTACGGACCGTGGTTTTGTGTTTACTTTAAGATTTTGGAGTGTATTTTAGTTGGAGGTTGCAATCAGGTGGATCATAATACAACATTTTATTTGTAGATAGATGGCCAATTTGAGTGAACTATTCAGGTTCTTGAGCATATGCTCTGAGCCTGAGTTATAAATTTTGGAGGCCAATAGGACATCACTTAGCTTTAGAAGAATTTGCACAAAATAACTGCTATCATTCGAGTATTGAGGTGGCACATTTTTAGGCTTTGTATGATAGAACATGTTATTCTCAATCTGGATGGTTTGATACATCTGAGGTTAGTCCCCGTAGTAGTAATTTTCTTGAGGATTTGTTGGATAGAGTTCGAGTGAATCAGTATACATTAAGAGTGGCTTAGAGTAGGACAAAAGTTTATGTAGATAGTAGGTTTTGGGCTTTGTGAATTGGAGTTGGTGATCAGGTATTCCTCTATGTATCACCTATGAAGGGTGTGATGTGGTTCAGTAGGAAGGGCAAGCTCAGCCATATGTATATTGGACCTTTTGAGATTCTTTGCACAGTTGTTGAGGTGGCTTATGAGTTACTTCTACCTTTATATTTTTTCATTGTTCATCCAGTTTTCTATGTTTCTATGTTACGGAGATACATTCTTGATCATTCTTATATTCTTAGATAGGACTCAATCCAGTTGGACGAGCATTTGACCTTATAGAGGAGACAATGCTCATTTTTGCTAATACTATCAGATGGTTGCGCACTAGAGAGATTCTTGAAGTTAAGGTTCAGTGGAGGCATCGAATAGTAGAGGAGGCCACTTAGGAGATTGTGAGTGAGATTGAGACTCAATATCCTCAACTGTTTGAGACTCTAGGTAGATCAAAATCCTTAACTTTATGGGAAAAGGTTCATTTAGTAGTGGATGTTGTAATAACATTTCAGGTTGTTTTCTATATTTCAACTTATTTTCATTGTTAGAGCTTTTCTATAGCTTCCCTAGGTCATATATAACTTTCTGGGATGGCCAGTTTGGTCACTAGAATGTTTGTTTGGTCTTTAGAGCCAATTCCCGATGTAGAAGTCATTGTTGGTTCCAAATGGCCACCGGGTAAAACCTTCAGTAAAATGATGTTGTATGAAATTTACACAGCACTAGCAGCTCCCGAATGTCGATTTTAGGGTAGATAGACATTTTGTTCTAGTCTTGAGTCACCCAGGTTCATTTTGACCTATTGGTCAGGAATTTATGAAAAAGAAATATGGATATGGCACCCACATTTGGTGTTAATGACCTCGAATGAAAAATCTAATTGAGCCATTAAGTCTGGAATGTCAAATTTGGCATGGTTACATTGTTTATTTTTATATATTGGATTTTGGATGAATCTCGAAGGCTTGATGGAAACTTGGAACATCTTCCAAGTTTTAGTTGTCATCTTGTGCAACTATAATCATAAGACAAGGGTTGTGATCGCAGTACCCTTGGTACGAGGAGATAGTGCGATCATAAAATATGTAAGTAATTGTAACTCGTACTTGCAACCTCCAAAAGATGCAATTTTCTGTTTGGGTCCGTGATAGCAGGGCACGAGTACCTGGTATTGGTATAAAAAGACCCAAATGTTGTAATTTTAGCCATTTATCACCCCTTTTATGAGAGCAATAACAACAACAACATACCCAGTATATTCCCACTAAGTAGGGTCTGGGGTGGGTAAGTGTACACAGTCCATACCACTTCCTCAAAGTGAGAAAGAGAGGATATTTTTTACAGACCCCAATCTCAAAATAAAACAATCTAACATAAGATAAAGAAAAGTAATAGAACAAGATAACATTGAAATTAACATACTAAATTTTACCAAAAGTAAGATACTCTAAGTAACCACCAAAACATACAACATCCTATCTTAGACTAGCCTTCTACCCTAATTCGCCTGCTCCACAACTTCCTATCCAGTGTTATGTCTTAGGTCAGCTGAAGCTACTTTATGTAATGTCTAATCACCTTCTTCAAATATTTCTTCTTTCTACATCTACCTCGCTTGAAACAATCCCTATCCAACATCTCATACCTTCGCAATGAGGCATCCATGATCCTTCGTATCACTTGGCTGAACCATCTCAACCTCGCTTTCCTCATCTTTTCCTCCATCGAATCTACTTCAACCTTATCTCGAATAACTTTATTTCTAATCCTATCTTTTATAGTACACCCACACATCTACCAAATAATTCTCATCTCTGCCACCTTTATCTTCTAGGTGCAGGTCTTATAAATAGGACAACACTGCACTCCATACAAAAAAGTCAGTCTAACCACCACTTTGTAGAACATGTCTTTATTTTTGGGAGGTACCTTTTATCACATAACACATTAGAGGCTAGCCTCTATTTCATCCACCCTACCCTGAATCGATGAGGGACATCCATGTTAATCTCTCCATTATAATAAATCATCAAACCCAAATACCTAAAATTATCTCTCTTACTACTATAATGAGTGTCAAGCTTAATAACCACATCTGACTCATGAGACACCACACTGAACTTACACTTCAAGTATTCCATATTGGAACTAATCAACCTAAACCTTTTAGACTCAATATTTTTCCTCCAAACCTCCAACTTAGCATTAACTCCACTATGAGTCTCATCAATCAAGACAACATAATCCGCAAAAAGAAAAAAATAAGGCACTTCATCCTGAATGTGCCATGTAAAAACATCCATCACCAAGGCAAAAATAAATGGACTAAGTGTTGATCCTTGATGTAACCCCATCAAGATGAGAAAATTCTCCTAGCACCTTCCCCTATTCCTAACCCAAGTCTTGGCTCAGTCGTACATATCCTTGATCGCCTAAAATATACTATAGGTACACCTCTAGAATCCAAACACCCGTAAAGAACCTCCCTGGAAAATCTACCATAGGCCTTCAACAATATCTAAACAATATAATAAAATTCAAATCATAATACAAAGCTTTCAAGTCAAAACATGAATAGATGGAAACCTTGGTGCACTTCAAACCTTCAATCTCATTGTAATATGATAATTAAAATATTTGGCTATTTGGGTAAGAACCTTATCTCAAAATAAGTAAATTAAATATTTAAAACCATGCACTTTGGGAACAAGTATAGAAGAATAACCTTGTCATAAACCCCACATACCTCACAATTCTTGGCTTTGTGAAGTAAACTTTATCTTTGAGACTTGGGAGATGATCTTAAGAGAAACCCTAATCTTGTTATTAAGAATTGAATGGGAGATTTTGGGTGGTTTAATCGATGGAAAAGAGAGGAAAAGTAACGCCTCTCCATAGTATAGGATCGTGGGTTGGGATTTATAAGGGGAAAAATACTAAAAAGCCACTTATCTTCTTAGAATTTACTGGTGAGTCTTTACGAGTCTACCATATGACTCGTATGTAATGGTACGCCTAGCATCCATGACTCGTAAGCTTGGAGTCTCTACAAGACACTTAATGGTCAATATATGAGTTCCACTAACGACTTGTGTCATCTTCATACGATTCTTAATCCGTAAAGCATACCTCAGACAGAACATTAGGAAGATTACACTGATGAATATATGACTTGACATCATACTACTCGTACCCTACTTAATGACTTCTAGGGGTAGATTCATAGACACAATATAAAGTTCACCTTACCATACTATCTTGCATATGAATACAACATACCATTCGTATGGTATAGGTATGACTCAAGAGACAAGTCTATGATGCACAAAAACTCCAAAATCCAAGGTATTACATTAGCTCCATCTTGGAAAACATTCATCCTCAAATGTGATTCATCTAGGACTAGTAATCTGAAAAAAATCATCACCTTCACTCAGAATTATCCAATCAAGTTTACCAATATCACAAGGATTAAATTTCTCATAACATGACATACGACACACGAGCACTTAAATAGAATTAAGGAGATAAGAAATTTGCTAGAAATATCACTTTGCCTTAGGTTAGAATTTAACTAGGTGAAAAAGGGATAAGGACATTTTTTCTTCATGTATGCTTCAGCTTCCCAAAAATCCCCTTCAACCAATTGGTTTCTCCAAAGAACTTTTACTGAATCTACTTTCTTATTAATTAATATTCGGACATATCTATTGAGTAGCACAACAAGAATCTACTCATATGAGAATTTATATTTGATCCCAATACTCTGTAGGGGAACTACGAAGGATGAATTTTTAATACACTTTTTAAGTAAAGAAACATGGAACACAGGATGATCTCCAGCTAACTCTGATTGAAGATTTAATTTGTAAGAAACCTCTCCTACATGATTCACTATCTCATAGGTATAACAAATTATGGATTCAACTTTCCTATCATTCCAAATCTCATTATCCCCATCATAGGTGACACCATCAAGAACACCTATTCATCTACTTCAAACTTAAGCTCTCTCCTCCGTACATCAGCATATGATTTTTCACCACTTTGAGCAATTTTCAATCTCTCACATATCAAATGAACCTTTTCCATAGCTTCAAGAATAGAATCTACCCCGATTAAAGTTACTTTACCAACCTTAAACTATCCTATAGTTGACCTGCACGTACGCCCATACAACACTTCAAATGGAGCCATTTGAATGCTAGCGTGATAACTATTATTGTAAGAGAACTCAATCAAGGGTAAATAATCATCCCAACTTCCTTTAATGTCTAAAACACATGCTCTCAACATGTCTTGAACTATTTGAATTGTGCGGTCAGCCTGACTATCAATCTAGGGTGTAACATAGACATAGATTAACTTTTGTACCAAGGAGCTTCTGAAAAGACTGCCAGAACTGTGAAGCAAACTGTGCACCTATGTATGAAATGATATATAAGGGTATCCCAAGTACCTTCACTAACTACTTGATATACATTCTGGAGTAATTCGTCAAGGTGTCTGAAGTCTTGTCTGGTAGGAAATAAGCTGACTTAGTCATTCAGTATACTATGACCCAAATTGAATCATGATGGCGTCTTGTAAAAGGTAAACCTACAATGAAATCTAGATTCACTACTTCCTATTTCCAAGTAGGAATACTAATTTCTTTCAACATACCTCCCGGTCTCTAGTTTTTGAAATTTACTTGCTGACAATTCAGACATTTTGCCACAAACTCTTCTATGTTTCACTTAATACTATTCTACCAATAAATTTCTTGCAATTCTTGATACATCTTAGTAGCACCCGAATAAATGGAATACCTAGAACTATGATCCTCAAAAAATATACTTTCCTAAAGCCCTTCTACATTCAAAATACAAAGTCTATTTTGATATCGAAGTACACCATCTCCCCCGCTGGAGAAAACCTCAACTTTTTATTGCTGGACTACTTCTAATGTTTTGTAAAGGATGGGATCAATTCACTGCTTCTCTTTCACTTCTACTACCAAAAATGATTCTGAACTATTTTGATCTATTACTCCCCTATCATCAGTGTCGAGAGAACAAACTCCTAAATAGGCAAATCTATGCACCACTTTGGCCAATTCTTATCCTTCCTCCTTCACGTGGAAAACACTACCATGGACAACCTACTTCGTGCTTCATCAACTATATTAGCCTTATCAATATGATAGATAACACACATGTCACAATCTTTCAACAAATCTAACCACCGTATCTGACAAAGATTTAACTCTCACATAGAAAATATGTACCGAAGACTCTTATGATCGGTGAAAACATTAACATGCATACTGTAGAGGTAGTGCCTCTAAATTTACAATGAAAACACGGCAACAACTAATTCTAATTCATGAATTGGGTAGTTATTTTTGTGATCATTACATTTCCTTGAGTAATAAGACCATTCTGCATCAACACATAACCTAACATGACTCTTGAAGTATTACAATACACTACAACCCGTCTAAACTTTCTGGTAAGGCTAACATTGGTGTTGAAGCCAATCTATCTTTGAACTCTTGGAAAATCTTCTCACACTTATTCGAGTATAAAAACTTCACCTTATTTATCTGGTCAGCTTAGTCAATGGTGTACCTATAGAGAAGAATCCTACAAAAAATCTTTTATAGTACCCACCCAAAGACAAGAAACTCCTGATATCTAATGGAGTGATGGGTCTAGTCTAGTTATTTACTGCATTAATCTTTTGAGGATATAAATGAATAAAATCCCCTAAAATAACATGCCTCAAGAAGGTAAGGCATTCCAATCAAAATTTGTATTTACAATACTTAGCATATAATTAACGTTCCTTGAGGGTCTGTTGTACTATTCTCAAATTATCTGCATGCTCTTCCTTACTTATAGGGTACACCAGTATGTCATCACTAAAGGAAATGACAAACATATCCAAGTACCGCTGGAAGACATTGCTCATCAAATCCATGAAGTTCACAGAATCATTTGTCACTCCAAATGACTTAACAAAAATTCAAAATGGACATACCTCATTCGGAAAGCTATCTTTGGAATGTCTTTCTCCTTAAATTTCAACTGATATCTCGATCTAATATAATGCCCGTGCTTTTTCTTAGCTTGAAAATCCTCTTAAAGATGTTAGAACATTCTTTGAAATAAGAATTCATTCTTATACACGTGGTATTTCCATAATTTTCACTGCCTATCACGTGGGAAATTGAATAATCTTTCCATCGATATATAATTTGCCCAAATCCGATACTCGGACGAAGAGTTAGGTCCTTTTTGTGAGACAGTGTTTGACCTGAGCCTTTAGCGCATCGCGGAGATAGCTCAAATGGCAATTGTCAAATTCCAGTGTTGCTCCAGGATACTGGCCAATCACGTAAAACTTCCAATTCATAGACAAGGTGGCAATGCGATAGCTCCGCATTGCGCCTCCGTGTAATTTTGCAATTGTCAATTTCTAAGGACACAACGTGATAACGCCGCGTCACGCCAAAGGCCCAATTTGGGAAATTTTACTGAAAATAAAATTATGTGTCCAGGGTTAAAAGAGTCAATTTCTCCCCCCCTTATATAAGCTTTCAAACACAGGATTTAGCCCTGATTTATCTAAAATATTGATGTTTTTCTCAAATACTCTCAAGAACTCAAGCTAGGGTTTTCATAGAAGGTCAAATTTAAAGAAGGTTTCAACATCAATCTTCACGAAATCACAAACTAAGGTATGCATATTGCTCATTCATGAACTCCTTTCGTCAATGAAGTCCAAGAATCCCTTTTCTAAAATCAAGTTATGGATTTTCTATATGTTTTCATGTTTTGGCTGCTCATATTTATGTTTATTAGATGTGAAATGGGAATATACTCCATGATTGTTGATAGTTTCTATGTGGGTTTAATTACTATAGCCATAGATTCATGCAACCCTAAGATTTAAACCCTTAAATGATGAAATTAGAATTTAATAATGATGTTTACATGTACCATGCCTATCATATATTTGATTGAATGACTAGATGAAGGAATATTGTCTAACTAGCATGATATCATGAAATCCCCATGTATGTACAAGATCATGCCTATCAAATGTTTGATGAAATTCTCCTATGAAGGTAGTATGTATTATGATGATAGTCAAGTATTCAAGTAAATCATGTTATGTCAGTTGCCTTCTATCGAGTCCTGGGGGTACTTATACCCAAAATATTTATTCTGAGCCTAGATCCATGTCATGTTTTCATGATACTCTCAGTCATTCTATGAACTCTTAGACTTCAGATAGTCTTATGACTCAGGAAAAATCTCCATGATCTCATGACACAGTTAGTTGTCAGATATCAGTAGTATTCCATCAGCCACAAAAATTTAGTAACTCAGCCAATACACAGTTCAGTTCAGTAAATGATGTTCCGTGTCCATTCAGATGGGAGTAGGAATTAGCACTTAGTGAACCCAAGGATGGGGAATCACCTATTATATGAGGGTGTGATTCCTAGAAGCAATCTTTGCTTTCCAAAACTATGTAGCCAACCTAGTTTGAGACATCATAGCCTACAATATGAGGGTAGATGAGGTAGATTAATATGTTATTTGAGGGTTCCCACCATTCTCTCTAGAGTTACCTATTATATGAGGGTTACTCATATATTGTCCTTACCAGTGGCGCAGTATTGACACCCTTTAAATCAAGACATTGATTGGACATCAACTCAGCTATTATAGCATATTTGGGGCATGTAGGTTAGACACTACTTCCCATAGTTTCATGTTACAGAATTAGGACTGTCAGATACAGTCAATCAATCCCAGTAATAGAACTCAGATAGTTTTTTAGATTTCAGGATTGTCAGACACAGTCAACCCAGACAGAGTACGGAACTCAGATAGTTCAATCAGATTTAGGACTGTCAGACACAGTCACCCATGTTATCAGTTATATTCAGATACAGTCATTCATGTTATCAGTTATATCATGTTATCAGTATCTAGACTTAGTAGTTATGCTACTATTATATCTGTATTATGTTAGCACGTTGTTAGTTAGAGTTGTGTATTTCTGTATGTATTCTCACGTTCATGTTAGAAAGTTAGTTAGTATTGATAATCCATTCAAACCCTTGCATAGAGCCTACCACACATGTACATTCCATTATACTAAAGCATTTGCGCTATGGTGCTTTCTATTTATGTTACACCATAGGTTCAGAGACACGAGTTCCAGATCAACAGTAGATTCCACATTCAGAAGTCAGAGTAGAAGTGAGTCCTTATCCTTTGAGGAAATAATGTTTTTTTAGTATTTCATTGATTAGTTTATTAGTTGGAGTTAGTTGGGTACATGTCCCATCAACTTCTTATTCATATTCTTCAGACAGTAGAGGCTTTCAGACTAGATGCAGACTAGATACAGACTATCATGTGTTAGACTTCAATTTTGTTTTGGGTATTCTATTACCTCACACAGATATTACGTTATTCAGTTATGTTCATAATTGAACCTTATGGCCTTTCAGTACATGTTTCTGCATTATTATGTTATCTTATGCAGTATACAAGTATAGATATCAATCATGGGTTAGCTTGTGGTCCTTAGGGGTCATGTGAACTGTGTAGCATTTCGGTTCAGCAAATCGGGTCGTTACAATCTTAGTTTCAGAGTCTGGTTCAATAGAGTCCTAAGAAGTCTGAAAACCGCATCTAGTAGAGTCTTGTACATAGGTGTGTTGCACGCCATATTTATTTGAAAGAGGCTATGAGATGTTTTAAGAATAGTTTCCCTTCTTTCAGTATTCATGTCATGCTTGTGAGAATAATCACAAGTCAGTGTCTCAGTCTAATCAGCTTTTTTTTTCTTTTTAGAACATGGCTTCTAAGAGAAGAAATCGGTCAGCCCCTTAGCTCGAAGAACCTTTGGGAAATCATGTTTCTCATGCGTATTTCAAAAATGCATTTACCACTCTTGCACAATCAGTCACTGCTCATAAGGAATGGCCAACAGTTATTCTGGCCAACCCAGTGGCCAACTCAGCTGCAGCGAGGATTCAGGATTTCACCCGAATGAATCTTCCAACCTTGGTCATTTCTAAGGTAGATAAAGACCCTTAGGAATTCTTAGATCAAGTTTAGAAAGTGGCAGACGCCATGGGGTGACTACTGTATAGAGTGTTGAGCTTGCTGCATACCAGTTGAAGGATGTGGCTCATGCTTTGTTCAAATACTGGAAATCTAAAAGATTAGATAATGTAGGTACTATAGAGTGGGAGGAGTTTGTCACTGCATTCTTAGGAAAATTCTTTCCCCAAGAGCTTAGAGAAGACAAGGTGCTAGAGTTTATCAACCTCAAGCAGGGCAATATGACAGTGAGAGAGTATTCTTTTAAGTTTACTCAATTATCCAGGTATGCCCCTCATGTGGTTACAGAGAGTAGATCCAAAATGAGTAAGTTCACTTCAGGGGTGAATGACAGCATGGTTAATGAGTATAGATCCGCCATGCTGAATAGTCACATGACCTTAGCTAGACTTATGAACCATGCTCAACAGATATAAGATTAGAAGATTAAGAAAAAGGAGAAACATACTAAGAGAGCGACAAAAGGTAGTTTCAACATCGCTCAGCCTAAGTCAGAAGGAGAAAACCGTTCCCAATTTCATCCTAAGTCATCAGTTCTGGACCCCTCTATAGCCAATGCTCCAATTCCTAAGTTCATAGAGGGTAATAATGATAGAGCACTAGGATCTAAGACCCAGGGCAGTGTAAGCAGTGCCCTCACCTATCCTCTTTGCCAGACTTACGGTAAGCACCATCAGGGCGTATGTAGAGCAGGTAGTGCATTTTTTTTGTTGTGCCAAGTAAGTCCATAGAGTTAGAGAATGTCCACAGCCAGGTCCTCAGGGTCAACAAAATCTCTCCTTAGATCAGTCCTGTCGCCTAAATCAGCAGGGTGCCACTTCCATTGTTACTAGCAGGCAACGCCTAAATCATCTCTATGCTCTTCAGACTCGACACAATCAGGAAAGTGCTACTGATGTAGTTAATAGTATGTTACAAATCTTTTATGTGCATGTTTACACTTTGCTAGATCCAGGTGCTTCCCTTTCTTTTGTTACTCCTATAGCAGTTGATTTCGTAATCAGTCCCAAAATTCTAGTGGAGACTTTTTCAGTCTCTACCCCAGAGGGTAAAAACATCATAGCTCAGTGGGTATAGAGGAACTTTCCAGTTATGATATTTCAGAAAGTCACTTCAGTTGACATAGTCGAATTAGAGATAATTGATTTTGATGTCATTCTCGACATGGATTGGCTTTATTCCTACTATGCCACAGTTGACTGTAGAAATAGAATAGTTAAATTTCAGTTCCCGAATGAACCCATCCTTGAGTGGATGGGTAGTACTTCAGTGTTCAGGGGTTAACTTGTTTCCTACCTTCAAGCAAGGAAAATGTTATCTAAGGGGTATGTTTATCATCTAGTTCATGTTAGAGATTCCAGTTTCTAGGCTCCCAGTCTCGAATCAGTCCTAGTAGTGAATGAATATTCAGATGTCTTTCTTGAAGATCTTGCAGGAATTTCTCCCGAAAAAGAAATAGACTTCGGCATTGATCTTCTTTTAGACACTCAGGCTATCTCTATTCTGTAATACAAAATGGTACCAGCAGAACTGAGAGAATTGAAAGATTAGTTGAAGGATCTCTTAGATAAGGGATTCATTAGACCCAGCGTTTCCCCATAGGGCACACCATTCTTATTCATGCGCAAGAAAGATGTTTCACTCAAAATGTGTATAGATTACCGTTAACTCAATAAAGTCATGGTCAAGAACAAGTATCCTCTTCCCAGAATCGATGACTTATTTGACCAACTTTAGGGTGACAATTATTTCTCTAAGATAGACCTTAGATCCAGCTATTATCATCTCAGAATCAGAGAATGTGACATCCTGAAGACAACTTTCCGTACGCGGTATGGTCACTTCGAATTTCTAGTTATATCATTTGGTCTTACCAATGCCCCATCCGCATTCATGGACTTGATGAACCGCGTGTTCAAACAATTCTTGGACATGTTCTTCATAGTCTTCATAGATGATATTCTGGTCTATTCCCGCACTGAGCGCAATCATGCAGGCGATCTCAGGACAGTACTTCAGACTCTCAGAAATCATCAGTTATTCACCAAATTCAGTAAGTGCAAATTTTGGCTAAGATCAGTATCATTCCTAAGACATATTTTTTCTGGTTATGGCACTAGAGTAAATCCTCAAAAGACCAAAGTGGTAAGGAACTGTCCTCGCCCTATCTCTCCATCAGATATCAAGAGTTTCTTGGGTCTGGCTAGCTATTACAGACAGTTTTTTGAGGGATTTTCTTCTATTGTATCCCCTATTTCAAGATTGACTCAGAATAAAGTCAAGTTTCAGTGGTCAGATCCATGCGAGAAGAGTTTTCAAGAATAAAAGACTCGACTTACCTCAGCTCCAGTTCTAGCATTACTAGACGATTCATAGGGTTTTGTAGTATATTGTGATGCATCTAGAGTTGGTTTAGCTTGTGTCCTCATGCATCATGGTAAGTTTATAGCCAACGCCTCCAGATATCTTAAACCCCATGAGAGGAATTATCCTACTCATGACCTTGAGTTAGCAGCTGTAGTCTTTGCATAATATATTTGGAGGCATTATCTCTATGGAGTTCATGAAGATGTATTCACAGATCATAAGGGCCTTCAGTATGTCTTTTTGCAAAAAGATGACAATCTTCGCCAGAGAAGGTTGTTAGAGCTCTTGAAAGATTATGACATGAGTGTCCTTTCTCATCTAGGTAAGGCTAATGTAGTGGATGGCGCTCTCAGTAGACTCTCTAAGGGTAGTTTTTCTCATGTTGAGGATAGTAAGAAAAAGTTAACTCAAGAAGTACACTAGCTTGCTAGACTAGGCGTTCTCTTAGTGACTCTTCAAAGGGCGGTGTATGTGTTCAGAGTAGTTCAAAATCATCTCTAGTTTTTGAAGTGAAAGAAAAGCAAGATAAGGATCCTAGACTTGTCAAGAAAAAAGAGTCAGTTCAGAATCAGAAAATAGAGGTTTTCTCCAAATGGTGAGATAGCATCCTTCATTGCCAGGGTCGTCTCTGTTTTCAAGGCGTAGATTACATAATGTAGAAAATTCTTGCAGAAGCGTATGGCGTGCGCTACTCTATTCATACAGGGGCCACTAATATGTACTGAAACTTGCGGGAGATATCTTGGTGGAGTGGTATGAAAAGTGATGTTGCAGAGTTTGTGGCTAAGTGATCTACATGTCAACAGGTTAATATAGAGCATCAGAAGCCTAGTGGTCCTATGCAGTAGTTCTCCATTCCTACTTTAAAGTGGGAAGAAGTGAACATGGACTTTGTGATGGGTTTTCCATGAACTCGTCATCAACATGATTCAGTTTGGGTCATTATAGACAGGATGACCAAATCAGCTTATTTCCTTCCGGTTCATACCTCTTATTCAGTTGTGGATTATGCCAAACTCTACATCAAGGAGTTAGTCAGATTGTATGGTGTTCAGTTATCAATTATCTCAGACAGAGGTACCCAGTTCACCTCTTATTTCTGGAAAGCATTCCAAAATGGTCTTGGTACTCAAATTCATGTCATTACATCCTTTCATCCTCAAACAGAAAGTCAAGAAGAAAGGACTATTCAGACATAGAAGATATGCTAAGGGTGTGTGTAATTGATTTCAAGGGAAGTTGGTATGACTTTCCTTTAATTGAGTTTGCATACAACAACAACTATCATTCATGTACTCATATGGATCCATTCGAGGCTCTCTATGGTAGGAGATATAGATCTCCGATTGGTTGGTTCAAAGTTAGTGAGGCCTCAGTCATAGGGCCTGACTTGGTATTCGATGGCTTAGAGAAAGTTCAATTAATTAAAGAAAGACTCCGGGCTTCTTAGAGCCGACAGAAGTCTTATGCAGATGTCCGTAGAAAATATCTCGAGTTTGAGATCTGTGATCATGTCTACATCAACATCTCTCCTATGAAGGGAGTGGAAAGATTTGGCAAAAAGGGAAATCTCAATCCCCGATATGTCGGTCCCTTCAAGATTCTCAGTCGATTTGGCAAGGTAACTTATGAGCTTGAATTGCCTTCAGATCTAGCCTCAGTTCATCTAGTCTTTCATGTCTCTTTGCTCAAGAAGTTTATAGGTGACCCATCACTGGTAGTCACTATTTAGAGCATTGATGTTCAGAGCAGCCTCTCTTATGAAGAGATTCTAGTTTAAAACTTAGACTATCAGACTCATAGATTAAGGAACAAAGAAGTCCCTCTGGTTAAAGTTCTTTGGCGAAATCAGTCCGTCGAGAGAGATACTTATGAAACATAAGCAAATATGTGTACCAATTATCCTCACCTCTTCCCCACCAACTTAGATAAAGCTCAAGGTAATATTTCTCTTTAAACTTACTCAGTTTCATGATTAGTGTACATCACTAACTTATTAAACCATGATGATCTTGGTATCAAGTACCACCACATATTTAGTCATGCATTCATGTATCAGATCATTTATATAGTTATGCATCAGACATGTATTCTCATTGTGAGAAAACTTAGTTCTTCAGAACTTTCAGTTATACATTTATAAATCAGTTACATATGCATCAGATATGCATATTTAGTATGTTATGTTCAGCTTGTCAGACATGTCCGTCATGAGATAATGTTCCAGTTATTCATTTCAGCTCATTGTTTTCCCACTCAGTCAGTCTCATTCGAGGAAAAATGTTCTCAAGGGGGAGATATGGTAATGCCCATGGTTTTTCTTAGCTTGAAAATACTGTCAAGGATGTTAGAACATGCTTTGAAATAAGAATTCATTCTTATACACGTAGTATTTCAGTAATTTCGACTTTCTATCACATGGGAAATTGAATAAGTTTTCCATCACTATATAATTGGCCCAAATCCGACACCCGGGCGAAGAGTTAGGTCCTTTTTGTGAGACAGTGTTTGACCTGAGCATTCAACGTGTTGCGGAGATAGCTCAAATAGCAATTGTAAAATCCCAGTGTTGCTCCATGATACTTGCGCGGCACCAAACTTCCAGGTCATAGACAAGGTGGCAATGTGATAGCTCCGCATCACGCCATTGTGTAGTTTCCCATTTATCAATTTCCAGTGACACGGTACGATAGCGGTGCGATAGCGCCACGTCGTGCCAAAGGCCCAATTCGGGAAATTTTACTGAAAAGTAAATTACGTGTCCATTGTTAAAAGGCCCACCCTTATATAATCTTCCAAACACATGATTTAGCCCTTATTCATCCGAAATATTGATGTTTTTCTCAAATACTCTCAGGAACTCAAGATAGGGTTTTCATGGAAGGTCCAATTTCAATAAGGTTTTACCATCAGTCTTAATGAAATCATGAACTAAGGTATGCATCGTGTTCATTCATGGACTCCTTTCATCCATGAAATCCAAGAATCCCTTTTCGAAACTCGAGTTATGGATTTTCTATATGTTTTCATGTTTTGGCTACTTATGTTCATGTTTGATAGATGTGAAATTGGATTCTACTCCATGATTGTTTATAGTTTCTATGTGGGTTTAATTACTGTGGACATAGATTCGTGAGACCCTAGAATTTAAACCCTTGAATGATGAAATTAGAATTGAATAATGATGTTTACATGCACCATGCCTATCATATGTTTGACTAAATGCCTAGATGAAGGAATATTGTCTAACTAGCATGATATCATGAAATCACCATGTATGCACAAAATTATGCCTATTACATGTTTGATGAAATGCTCCTATGAAAGTAGTATGTATTATGATGATAGTCAAGTTTTCAAGTAAATCATGTGATGTCCGTTTTCTTCTATCGAGTCCTGGGGGTACTTGTACTAGAAATATTAGTTGTGTGCCTAGATCCATGTCATGTTTTCATGATACTCTCAATCAAGCTATGAACTCTTAGACTTCAGATAGTCTTATGACTCAGGAAAATTCTCCATGATCTCATGCTCAGTTAGTTGTCAGATATCAGTAGTATTTTGTTAGCCACATTAATTCAGTAACTCAGTCCATGCACAGTTCAGTTTAGTAAATCATGTTCAGTGTCCATTCAGCTGGGAGTAGGAATTAGGACAGAGTGAACCAAAGGATGGGGACTCACCTGTTATACGAGGGTGTGATTCTTAGAAGCAATCCTTGTGTTCCAGAACTATGTAGCCAACATAGGTTGAGACATCATATCCTGCTATATGAGTGTAGATGAGGTGTCTTAACTTGTTATGTGAGGGTTCTCACCGTTCTCTCTATATTTACCTATTAAATGAGGGTTACTCACATGTTTCCTTACCAGTGGCGCGGTATTGACACCCTACCAATCAAGGAATAGATTGGACCCCAGCTCAGCTATTATAGCACATTTGGGGCATTTCTATTAGATACTACTTCCCACAGTTTCATGTTACAAAATCAAGACTGTCAGATACAGTCAATCTATCTCAGTAATAGAACTTAGATAGTTATTCAGATTTCAGGATTGTCAGACACAGTCAACTAAGACATAGTATGAAACTCAAAGAGATCCATCAGATTTAGGACTGTCAAACACAGTCACTCATGTTATCATCTATATTCAGATACAGTCATTCATGTTTTCAGTTATGTCATGTTATCAGTATCATGACTCAGTAGTCATTCTACTATGGTATCGGAATCATGTTATCATGTTGTTAGTTATAGTTGCATATTTATATATGCATTCTCATGTTCATGTTAGATAGTCAGTTAGTATTGATCATGCATATATCCTACCCCACATGTATACTCAGTACATTCCATTGTACTGACGCATTTGCGCTATGGTGCTTTCTTTTTATGTTACACCATATTCTTAGAGACACAAGGTCCAGATAAACAGTAGTTCTAGATTTAGTGATCAAAGTAGAAGTGAGTCCTCATCCTTCGAGGACATAATGATTTTTTAGTATCTTATGGATTGGCTTATTTGTTGGAGTTAGTTGGGGACATGTCCCATTAACTCCTTGTTCAAAATTTTTAGATAGTGGAGGCTTTCAGACTAGATGCAGACTAGATACAGACTATCATGTTTTAGAATTCAGTATTATTTTGGGTATTTTATAACCACATGCAGATGTTACATTATTCAGTTATGTTCATGATCAAATCTTATGGCCTTTCAGTGCATGTTTCCGCATTATTATGTTATCTTATGCTGTAACACCCTAATTTTTTAAATCAGAATGCTACACGGTGCTCATGACCCCAAAGGACCGCAATCTACCCCATGAATGATATCTATACCTGTATACAACATAATATATCATAAAATATGGAAACATGAACATGAAAGGCCATAAGGTTCAAACTGAATAAATGTCTGATAACAAAATGGCTGAAAAAGGTATAACAATACCAAAATAAGTCATAAATATTGAAAAATGAGATCTGAATATCTAATCTGACATCTAGTCTGAAAGCCTCTAACTGAACTGAATAAGGAGTTGAAGGGACATGTCTCCAACTAACTTTATTTAGCAATTGAACAATAAATATAGCAATAATCATATCGTCCTTGAATGAGAAGGACTCACAACAAACTCTGAACACTAGAATGCTACTGCTGATCTGGAGCTCGTGCCTCTGAACCTATGGTATAACATAAGAGAAAGAACCATAGCGCAAATACGTTAGTACGTCTGAATGTACTGAGTATAAGAGTGAGGTAGGATAAATGCAAAGGGTTATATGCATGAATAATGCTGACTAATATGAACGTGAGAATACATACATGCATACATAACTGTAACTGAACTCGTGGAGATACTGACTACTAAGTCTGAATACTGACAACATGATTGTACTGATACTGAGATACTGAATAGATGAATGACTATTTTTTACAGTTAAAATTATGAAGAACTGGTCTTGTTGACTGTGTCTGACAATCCTGAAGCTGAATATTGATATCATGAAATCTGATAACTGATATGACTGATACATGAGTTTAGAAAACTG
This sequence comes from Capsicum pubescens, assembly GCA_030864215.1. Taxonomy (NCBI): domain Eukaryota; kingdom Viridiplantae; phylum Streptophyta; class Magnoliopsida; order Solanales; family Solanaceae; genus Capsicum; species Capsicum pubescens. The sequence goes on along the minus strand of CM061543.1, from coordinate 149,492,899 downwards.
ATATAACTGACATAACTGTGATGATTGGTCTAACTAATGTAACTGATATTGAGCGACTGTATCTGACATTCTAAGTTCTGATGGAAATATCTGAATCCCATACTGTATCTGAGTTAACTATATTTGATAGTCCTGATATACTGAAATCTGAAGAACTATCTGAGTTCTTTACTAAGACTGGGTGACTGTAGCTGACAGTCCTAAAATCAATAACTAAAACTGTAGGAAGTAGTTGTTTAACTGACCTGCCCCAATAACACATATAACTAAGTTGGGGTCCAGTCTCTGCCCCAACTGGAGGCGTGTCAATACCGCACCATGGTAAGGAAAGCTATGAGTGACACTTATCTGGCAGGTAATCAAATGAGAATAGTAGGAACCCTAAATAGACAGGTTAAGCCACCTAATCAACCCTAATCTAACAAGTTAAGATGTCTGAACCTACGCTATCTACGTAGTTCTGGAACACAAGGATGACTTCTAAGAATCACACCCTGAAGTGGTAGGTGAGTTCCTATACTTGGGTTCATACGGTGCTAACTTCTACTCCCATCTGAAGGATACTGAACTGAATCACTAACCAAAATTGAATAACTGAACTTAACTGATTAGCTGAACTGATACTGATTAACTGGACTGATACTAGTGGTATTGTTTAGCGGAGCTAAACTAAGTTTACTGGATTCCAATGACAAATGGAATGTACTGAGTTCTGAGGACTAGTTGATACTACTGAAGTTACTGAGATTAATAGTGAATACTGAGGTTGCTGAGGTTACTGAGAACTGAGATTACTGAGATTACTGAGATTACTGGACTGCTGAGATTACTGAGATTACTATGTTTTCCTGAGTCATATGACTCACTAAATTCTATACATCATGGCTTGACTGTGAGTATCATGATAACTTCACATGGCTCTAGGCACACAACTATATTTTTCATCTACGAATACCTCAAGGACTCGATGAAAGAAAACCGATACAACATGACTGACTTGATCATAAGATTGGAGTCCACAATTCAGATTGCCATAATTAGCGGATATTATACTTCATGTAGTTGTTCCATATCTTAAGCATGGTAGGGAGTGCATTGATATATTTAAAGTACATATAGTATATCTCTATTATCATACATTCTTCATACCATGACAATAACAACACATCAATAGCATGGAATTTATATTGAAGTACATAGCTAACATGTACTTGTCATTTAGATATCATAAAACCATGTAAACATGAATTTCTAGCATCCTAAGCATTTTATCAAACACATTGCATGCATTCTTTAGGACATAGGTGTGTTTCATACTTGCACCATATTAAACCACCTAAAGTTCATGGTTTTCAATTAACAAACATATATATTCCATGAAAATACCTTTAGACATCACACTAAAACTTAAACAACAATTGTCAACATGTACATACTCATATCACCACAAAAAGTTTACAAAATAATATTTAAAATATGGTTCTTAATCTCTATGAACGTAATGGATCCATAGATGAAAACTACGCATACCTTAGATTAAGAATTCGTGAAGATTAACGGAGAAATTTCCTTGAAATATACTCTTCTATGAAAACCCTAGGGCTTGTTCTTGAGAGTTTTGATCTTGAGAGGAAACCCTAATCTTGTTGTTGGGAGCGTAAGAGAGGGTTTTTGAGATGTTTTAACTATAGAGAATGGAAGATAATACGTTCCTTGAGGGTTATAAGTCGTGGGAAGTGAAGGGAAAAGACCAAAATACCCTTATGAAATAAATTCCTAATTACTAAAAATAATAGCTGATGACATTTGTGACATGGAATAAAAAATGTGACAAGTCATAAAAAATGTTATCACACAGAGGATGGATACTGCCTAAGGCTGACGACATTTCTGACATAGCATCAAAAATGTGACATGCCGTAAAAAATATCGTCACATAGAAGCTGGGTACTGCCTAAGGCTGATGAAATTTTTGACATGGTGTCAAAAATATGGTAAGATACTATGAATGTCATCACTTAGGATCTGGTTTCTGCCTAAGGCTGACGACATTTGTGACATGGAGTCAAAAATGTTGTAAGCTATAATGAATGTCATCACTTAGGAGTTGTTTTCTTCCTAAGGCTGACGACCTTTAGGATAGGTCATCACAAATGTGGTATGATACCACGAATGTCATCACTTTGGATCTGGTTTCTGCCTAAGTCTAAAGACCTTCGTGATAGGGCGTTACAAATGTGGTAAGCTACCACGAATGTTGTCACTTAGGAGCTGGTTTCTTCCTAAGGTTGATGACCTTCATGATAGGGCATCACAAATGTGGTAAGATACCACGAATGTTGTCACTTAGGAGCTGGTTTTTGCCTAAGGCTAACGACCTTCGTGATAGGGCATCACAAATGTGGTAAGCAACCAGGAATGTCGTCACACTATTTCCAGCCTGACATGCTGAAGTAACATAGGAATAACTCTTTTCTCTGATATTGGATTTAGGAAAAATTGGTATCATTGGAATTCTAATTCAATTATATATCTGGTAATAGGTCATGAGATCAAAAATTCTAAGTATAATGAGAGATATGCTCATTTGAAGTTGACTATACCAATATCCTTCGTAAGAATAAAATCGATAAAGAATGTTTTGATTCGTCTGATATCTGGTAGTTATTTGAATCCTTAATATACATCTAACTTACTCATAAACCTATCAAAGAACCATGATGTACTATGCATGAGCTTGGTACATGGCTCTAATATTGGTTAGGATTTTTTGGGGTATTATAATATCTCCCCCTTGGAAATATTCATCCCGGAATGATGACTACTTTAGAGGGGAGAAAAGATAAAATGATGCATATATAGCGTGAATGACTGATCATGATTTCATGGCTGACATGACTGAAAACTGAGCATATCATACTGTACATGCATATCTGATGCATGGGTAGCTGATTTATGAATGTAGGACTGAGTGTTCTGATAAACTGAGTTTTTCAAACTGAGAATGCATATCTATTGGTTATCTAATATGATGAATCCATGCATATCTGATACATGATTATACGACTGACATGATACATTAATGTATGATAGAAAGTACTGATAAGACGATCACGCATATCTGACGCGTGAGTATATGACTGAACGGGCTTAGGAACATGCAGCTGAATATGCAATGGTAAAGATACCAAGTTTGAACTAAAAACGAAGCATGGAACTGAATACCAAGTTTTTATTGAAAACTTAACATGAAGCTGAATAAGCTTAAAGAGAACTGTTACCTTAAACGGAAACACTAATGAATCCTGAGATCGTTTACTAAACATGCATGAGCGTTAATAAAAGAACATAACTGAATTTGGAACTGGATTCATGAACTGAACTGAGTCATTGAGTACATGGCCTATGACTGAGTTTTGAGGATAGGGGGTCGGCTCATAATTAACACTTCCTCCAAGATAGATTCATCAAATAAATCAACATGTTTAAATCATTGAAGTTTGGGGGCTATAATGTATCTGCCCCTTGGGACACTATGTCCCTTGAAGGAAGCTGGAATGACCTTGTTGAGATATTAAGGAAGTTGAGGCGATGCACAAGGAACCTAGGTACGAAATCTTGACTGATTATTTGAGATCTAAAACTGATGCATTATGCACTAATGAATACACATACTAATTTATTTGATTAACTAAGTAACTGGTAACTGAATGTTGGATATGCAAGCCTGAATTGTACTTAATCTGAGTAGCTGGGATGAGGCTATAAAGTATTATGCATATGATAAGGGACTGACTGAATAACATGAGGTAACTGATCATGGATTTCATGAAAGCTATATTGTCTAAAAATGCAGGACCAAGTGTATTACATGATTTGGAAACATTCTATAGACTGAGGTATTGGAATACCTATAACTGAGTAGCTGATAATTGTATGCTATGGTCAAGAAAGTCTAAAACTAAACTAAATTTCTTAGCTGAATACAGATCTTAAGCTAACGCTATAACTTAAGACTGTTACTGGGATCCATACTGGAACTAAATACTAGGTCCTGATAACTGAATATTGAAACTAAGGTTTTGATTGATGCTGAAGTGCTTAATTCTGAGACTGAGCACTAATTACTGAGTGTTGAGTACTGAATCTATAAGTGAGATAGAAACTGAGTTATGATAGTAGCACCATGAAGGCTGACATAAGTCAAGGATCAAAATATACATTCACACTCTGAATTTTCCCAATTTCTAAGTACTACCTCTCGCTAGCTCTTTGCTTGCATACTAACATGATATTTAATCCTATCTTCATAACTACACACTTGTGTAAATAAAGCATGCAACAACCTTCTCTTAACATCAATCATTCACTCTCTTATTTAAGAAACTACTCATCGTTATACTACACTATTCCACAAGGAGAGCTTACTGAAGGATTAAATCAGGAAAACCTAAAACATGAATGGATACTGACTGAACTTAACACATGACTTAAAATTGAGGAATAAAATATCAACAACATGGATTTACCAAAAAGTTCTGAACTGAGTATATACATGGTATATTCTTAATTTATCTAATCAGTGAGGGCGTATCATAAGTCTGAGTATACTGGGGAGCATGATACGTGTACATTAGTCATGAGCTGCATGACTGGAGTCTGGAATTTCTGAGTTCATGGAACATAATTTGTAACACTGAGTGATTTAGAACTGAACTCCCTATACTGGGAAATGAAAGCACACACAATTCTAAGGAATGCGTGTGAACATAAGCTATATCCATGGAATCTGAGACATGAAGCATGCATAGGCACTAGGATGACTGTAGTAGGAAACTTTATGCTGAGATAAATATTGGCCAGGAATCGCCTTCCCTAATTGCTTTTCTGTACATACTGGCACTACTACTGGAATATGAGAGCCTAACTTGGGTACTTGATCTACCATCTCCCCTTGGATTTAAGCCATCATCATTAGTCTGTGAACACTAAACTAATCTATGAACTAAACTGTAATCATCATCACATACTTACACTATGATCAACACATGCTCGCCTTACTAAACACATCATCTGCCTCTGTTTCCTCACATACTACTAATATCACATCCACACCATTATGCTTAATTTCAAGTCACTAAACTTAAATTTTCTAACTCACACTGTTCAAGCCTACTGATTCATTATAGAACAACTATCCCCATGAATACATAATCTATTCAATTTGGATATCATTATCCCAACTCTACTACTACTAAACTCCTGGGTTCATGCTTCTAACTCTAGTCATATGCTATCATATGATTTTGAGAAGGGATCTGCTGGGTTATCTAAATCTGGGTTCGAGAACAAGTTCTCGTGATCATGAATGAGATCTGTATAACTTTTGGACATAACTGAACTGATGGGATACTATTGAGCATGAGGTAAATCCCATATTTATCTGTAGGGACTATTTGAGAAAGCCCTATTTGTAGGACTTTAGCTTCACTACTTCTGTTACCTTGAAACTAAGGTAAAGTTGATATGACTAAAGCATGATGAGAATCTACATAAGTTTACTTAGAGAACCTTTCTATAGCATGATCTGAGATATGAAAGAAGGGAAACTATCACTAAAACATCTTATAGCCTCTTGCGCATAACTGTGGTGCAGAACACACGCATGTACAAGACTCTACTATATGCATCTTTCAGACTTCCTAGGACTCTATTGAACCTTAGGCTCTGATACCAAGTTTGTAACACCCTGATTTTCTGAATCGGAATGCTACATGGTGCTAATGACCCCGAAGGACCACAAGTTAACCCATGACTGATATCTGTACCTGTATACTGTATAATATATAAAAAAATGCGGAAACATGAACACAAAAGGCCATAAGGTTCGATATGAATAAACGTCTGATAACAAAATATCTGAAAAAGGTATAAAAATACCAAAACAAGTCATAAATACTAAAAATAATGAGATCTAAATATCTAATCTGACATCTAGTTTGAAAGACTCTACCTGAACTGAATAAGGAGTTGAAGGAACATGTCTCCAACTAACTGAATAGTAAATGTAGCAATAATCATATCATCCTTGAATGAGAAGGACTCACTGCAATCTCTGAACACTGTAATGCTACTGCTTATCTGGAGCTCGTGACTCTGAACTTATGGTGTAACATAAGATAAAACACCATAGCGCAAATTCATTAGTACGTCTGAATGAACTGAGTTTACGAGTGAGGTAGGATAAATTCAAAGGGTTATATACATGAACAATACTGACTAATACGAACGTGAGAATACATACATGTATACATAACTGTAATTGAACTTGTGGAGATACTGACTTCTAAGTCTGAATACTGACAACATGAGTGTACTGATACTGAGATAAATTATAAAGAACTGGTTTGGTTGACTATGTCTGACAGTTCTAAAGATGAATACTGATATCATGAATTTTGATAACTGATATGACTGATACATAAGTTTAGAAAACTGATATATCTGATATAACTGTGATGATAGGCCTAACCGATGTAACTGATACTGAGCGAATATATCTGACAGCCTATGTTCTGATGGAACTATCTGAGTCTCATACTGTATCTGAGTGGACTGTATCTGACAGTTCTAAAATACTGAAATCTGAAGAACTATCTGTGTTCTTTACTGAGACTGGGTGACTGTAGCTGACAGTCCTAAAATCTTTAACTGAAACTATGGGAGGTAGTTGTTTAAATGACATGCCCCAATAATGCATATAGCTAAGTTGGGGTCCAGTCACTGCCCCAACTGAAGGGGTGTCAATACCGCGCCACTGGTAAGGACAGCTATGAGTGACCCTTATCGGGCAAGTACTCAAATGAAAATGGTGGGAACCCTAAACTGACAGGTTAAGACACGTCATCAAACCTAATCTGACAGTTTAATATGTCTCAACCTACGCTGGCTACGTAGTTCTTGAACACAAGGATGACATCTAATATCACACCCTGAACTGATAGGTGAGTTCGCATCCTTGGGTTCACTCGGTGCTAACTTCTACTCCTATCTGAAGGACACTGAACTGAATAACTAAGCTAAACTGAATAATAGAACTGAACTGATTAGCTAAACTGATACTGATTAACTGGACTGATACTAGTGTATTGTTTAGCGCAGCTAAACTAAGTTTACAGGATTCTGAAGACTGATGGAATGTACTGAGTTCTGAGGATTGGTTTAGACTACTGAAGTTACTGAGATTAACTGTGAATACTGAGGTTACCGAGGTTACTGAGGTTACTGAGCACTGAGATTATTGAGATTACTGGACTACTGATATTCCTGAGATTACTGAGTTTTCCTGAGACATGACTGACTGAATTCTATAGATCATGGCTTAACTGAGAGTATCGTGAAAACATGACATGGGTCTTTGCACACCGCTACAATTTTTGGGTTCGAATACCCCCAGGACTCGATGGAAGGAAACATACATAACATGACTGACTTGATCATAAGATTGGAGTCCACAATTCACATTGTCATAAGTAGGGGATATTATACTTCATGTAGTTCTTCAACATCTTAAGCATGGTAGGAAGTTCATGGATATTTTTCATGTTCATATAGTATATCTCCATTATCATACATGCTTCATACCACAACAATAGCAACACATCAATAGCATGGAATTTATATTGAAGTATATATCTAACATGTACTTGTCATTTAGATATCATCGAACCATGTAAACATGAATTTCTAGCATCCTAAGCATTTTATCAAACACATTTCATGCATTCTTTAGGACATAGGTCAGTTTCATACATGAACCATATTAAACGACCAAAAGTTCATGGTTTTCAATTAACAAACATATATATTCCTTGAAAACACCTTTAGACATCACATTGAAACTTAAACAACAATCGTCAACATGTACATACTCATATCACCACAAAAAGTTCACAAAATAATATTTAAAATATGTTTCTTGATCTCTATGAACGTAATGGATCCATAGATGAAAACTATGCATACCTTAGATTAAGAATTCGTGAAGATTAACGGAGAAATTTCCTTGAAATAGACTCTTATATGAGAACCCTAGGGCTTGTTCTTGAGAGTTTTGATCTTGAGAGGAAACCCTAATCTTGTGGTTGAGAGCATAAGAGAGGGTTTTTGAGATATTTTAACTATAGAGAATGGAAGATAATACGTTCCTTGAGGGTTATAAGTCGTGGGAAGTGAAGATAAAAGACCAAACTACCCTAATGAAATAAATTTCTAGTTGCTAAAATTAATAGCTGATGACATTTGGAACATGGCGTCAAAAATGTGACAAACCATCAAAAATGTCATCACACAGAGGCTGGATACTGCCTAAGGCTGACGACATTTGTGACATAGATTCAAAAATGTGACGAACCATCAAAAATATTGTCACACAGAAGCTGGGTACTGCCTAAGGTTGACGATATTTGTGACACAGCGTCAAAAATGTGGTAAGCTACCACGAATGTCGTCCCTTAGGAGCTAGTTTCTGCCTAAGGCTGACGACATTTGTGATATGGTGTCAAAAATATGGTAAGCTACCATGAATGTCGTCACTTAGGAGCTGGTTTCTGCCTAACGCTGACAACCTTCGTGATAGTGTGCCACAAATGTGGTAAGCTACCACGAATGTCATCGCTTAGGAGTTGGTTTCTGCCTTAGGCTGACGACCTTCGTGATAGGGCATCAAAAATGTTTAAGCTACCACAAATGTCGTCACTTAGGAGCTGGTTTCTGCCTAAGGCTGACGACCTTCGTGATAGGGCGTTATAAATGTGGTAAGCTACCACGAATGTCGTCACACTATTTTCAACCTAACATGCTGGAGTAAAATAGTAATAACTCTTTGCTCCGATATCGGATTTAGGAGAAATTGGTATTGTTAGAAATATAATTGAATTATATATCTTTTGATAGGTCATGAAATCAAAAAATTACATGTATAGTGAGATATATTCTCATTTGAAGTTGACTATACCAATATCCTTATTAAGAATTCAAGCGGTAAGGAATGTTTTGATTCGTCTGATAACTGGGAGTTATTTGAAGCCTTAATATACATCTAACTTACTCATAAACTATAAAAGAACCATGATTTACTATGCATGATCATGGTACATGGCTCTAATATTGGTTTGGATTTTTTGGGGGATTACATATGCAGTATACAGGTATAGATATTAGTCATGGGTTTGCTTGTGGTCCTTCGGGGTCATTAGCACCGTGTAGCATTCTGGTTCAGAAAATGGGGTCGTTACATCTAAGGTCAATATTTTATAACCACGGGGCACTCAAAACATTATCGAACAAATCTCCGATCCTAGGAATGGGATACTTATTCTTTATAGTGATCTTGTTTTGTTGTCTATAATCTATACACATTCTGAGAGTACCATCTTTCTTGCACACAAAGAGGACTGGAACACCCCACAGAGAGATATTGGGTCTTATAAAACCTTTATCTAAGAGGACCTTAAGCTTCTATTTTGACTCTTTAATCTCGGTTAGAGCCATACGATATAGAGGAATACAGATAGGCTAAGTGTTATGAAGGAAATCAATACCAAATTTTATTTCTTTATCTAGAGGTACACCTGCAAAATCTTTGGGTAAATCCTTGGGACACTCATTGACTACACAAAATGACTCAACTATCGGGACTTTAGACTTAATATCTTCTACATGAACTAAATAGCTATTAAATCCTTTTGCGAGATTTAGAAATACCCTCCCACTAAAAAATAGACTCATCAAGAAATTCGAACTTTACCATGTGGGTGAGACATTCTATTAATGCATAGAATGAATGGAGCCAATTCCTGCCCAAAATAATATAAAAATTTACCATCCCTTACTCTATTAGGTTTGCTAGTGTGATCTTATGGAGGACGATAGTAGGACACTCCCTATAGACTTATCTAGAAACAACTGACTTACCCAATGGAATGTAAATTGAGAAGGGATTAGAGATAATTTAAGGACCTACCCCAAAATCTATAGTAAAAAATGAGTTACATACGAGAAATTTTATCCTGGGTCTAACAATACGTAAATATTATAGTAAATGGGATGAAGCATACCAGTGACTATATCTGGAAAACTCTCTTGTTCCTATTGAGATGGAAAAATATAAAATAGATTCTAGTATTGACCGCCATAAGCACAGGAAGATGCACCATGGGGAGGAGTTGGGTGGCCTAGTTGAGGTGTTGCACTAGTAGCTTGAGTCTGAGAAAAAATATCTCTACTTACCTGTTCAATATATAGGGACTCTTTGATTATATGGCCCATCTTATCACAACCATAACAACCCCTTACTCCTATCAAATAGTCACTAGGATGGGTCCTGTCACACTATGCACAAGTTGGGAAATTGTGCCTTCCAACTATACTATTCTGTGATCTAGAATTTGAAGTCCTTCCCCATTGCTCTTGGCTGGTTCTTGGTGCAGGGGAACTTTCTGAAGATGGCACAGGTACTAATGAATGACCCTGAAAATGCGAACAATTTCCCCATCCTGGCCTTGACAGACTAAACCTAAACTGTCCAGTTCTAGAGCTCTTAATTCTTTACTCTTTTTCCTTTAACTTTTCTACCTAAATTTATTGAGCATGTATTATCAATCTAGAAATATCCATATCCTAATTAGCATGGCAGTCCTACACTTCGTGACCACTAAATTAGACACCACAGTAAGTAACTTGCTCGTACGATCTCTAAAATCATCTAACAACTTTAGAGTATACTTAGACAACTGAGTGAACTTAAGGCAGTAATCTTTCACCGTCATAGAGCCTTTCCTAAGGTTCATGAAATCCTCCACATTATCCTCTATCATCTCACGTGGAAAGAACCTATATAGAAAAATATTCTAAAATATCTACAAACACAAAAAAGCTACATTCTCACCCCTACATTCCTTTCGAATAACTTCCCAACATAAGAAACATACTTCAATCTATAGGATGCCAACTCTATACTGTCTTCTTCAGTAACATGCAAAATTTAGGTAATGTTACTCACCTCATCATTAAAGAGTTGAGGATCCTCATTCATATTTGGCCAATGGAACTTAGGTGTATTCATTCTCATAAAGTCTGATAACGCTCAACTTACACGTCAATTTCGTACAAGGCGGTCTTCATCAATATATTTACCCAAATTTAGAGTCGGGGTCGAATCCACAAGGAACAATGGGACTGGAGATTAAACTAGTTTGTAACTAAAGCTACAAGTTAAATTCAAACAAATGATACGAAAAGATATAATGTGGGTTTTTGATGATCAACAAATAATGGTTGGTCACTTTAGTTTCAGTGTTTGTGATTAAGAGTTTATGGAAAACTAGAATTATGTTCACTATGGGTTTTGTTACTTGACAGATGCTAATAGTGATTCAAGATTCTCAGGATAGGTAGGAACAATAGATTGCCTTTATCAACGAATTCCTAAATGTCTATCGACCTACTTAAGCATTTAATTACCTAATTCTTTCTGACTTAGGGAATTTATATTCACTAAAAAGACTTCACCTCAGGTTAATTAACCTTGTTATATTATCAATTATAAAATGGAAGGTTGGTAGCTTACTTCTTACTATAGTTGATTTCTTATCTCAAGCAAATCAAAGTAGGTGCTATCTATCATTTGTAACCAATAGACAATAATTAAAACCTCAGAATTATGAAGGACCTATTACCTTTACAATCTCAAACATTTAGAAACGTACCAAGACCTAACCCATAGATCCCATAATTCGGGTTAAATGGATTTAGCCACATATAATGTAATAATCGATACAACAAGTTGAATTCATAATTTGAAAGATGAACTTACAGCAAGAAGAATAGAAACGAGTATTTCTCAGATTAGATCAAAGTATAAATCCCAAAGTAATGATTAAAATCTCTTCAAAGTAATTGCTTTTTTCAAGCCAAGAAACTAGATAGAGAAAGTAACAAAAATATGTGTCTCAAAACTCAGGTTCGGAACTCCTAAGAAAACCCTAAACAAGGCTTTAAATAGTTCACCCTAATTGTGGAAATAAAATAATAAAATTCAGAAATTCCTCGGATTAGGTGACGCTATTTGTGATAGTCTATCAGGAGGCTGACGACTTATCACAAATGTTGTCAACTTTCTTTATACTTTTGGTACTCGCTGCCTAGCGCTGACGACAAATGGTGACTCCCTATCAGATCCTTGATGACCTATCACAAATTTTGTCATGGATTTTCCTTAGCTCTCATGTTCTGCCTTAGGCTGACGGCAATCTTGACGACTTATCATCTCTTTGACGTCCTGTCACAAAATGTCATCACAACGTTCAACTTAGGCCAATTCTTTGTCTACTACTGACGATGAAGTTGATAGCTTATCACAAGGATGACAACTTATCACAAATGTCGTCAGCCACACATCGCCATTATTTACTTCAGATTTCAGCTCATTTGCTTCCATTCTTGTTGGTTCTATAGCATCGTAGCTTCTCCTACAAAATCAAACATAAAGCAATCACAAACGACAAAAGTTTCTTAGGACTCACAATTATTTTTAGTTTAAAGCCTCAAATGTGTTAGCATTAGCTCACACATCAACACCCTTAACATAAAACAATTGTTTGTCCTCAAGCAACTCAGCACAACTAAGAGAATACAAAGCAGATTTGGTAGTCAATCATTCATATCATCTCAAAACACTTTCACCATCTCCAAAGTTAGTCAATTTATGTAAAATAAAAAACACCAATGAAACACATAGGAATCAATATATGGCATCAATTCAACTATAACAACCATGCATAGACCAATATTACACTACCCGAACAAGTTAGTAACTAGCAATGTAACCAGTATACCCTCACAGCAAAGAAATCCCCCTCATATCATATCAAGAATTATATATGTAACCAAGGGGAAAATCAAAACACTCACTCTCAGAATGAAGTTCCAATCAGTCTATACTAAGTACCATAGGCTTGCCCTTATTTTCATTACCCAGATCTTCAAATAGGTCAGCAACGATCACTATAGCATTTTTTTAGGCTTATAATGTAGTCTAGGGGCTGGTATGATACTCGATGGTATTTAAAGTGACTAAGCCTCCTTGACACTACACTAGATTTTAGGGGTTTCACTCATTAGCCTTTTCCGCTCTTCTCTTTTCTTGATCACAATTATTTAGGATAGGTGCAGTCTTTTCTGAATTACTATTTTTTTTCACAACTTTTATTTTTCTTGCTCTTTGCTACAACACTTAACTTTTTATTCTTTTATTTTACTCTACCTTTCTTCCTATTAATTTTACATCACGCACCCCTATGATAGCCACCCTTAACTTAGTCTATTTTCCTAAGTTAAGGTGCATTGTGTCCAAGGAGGACCAGGGCGAAAACAGGTTCATTATGATATAAACTGGAAAAGTGACAGGTGTCAAAAAAAGAAATAGGCTAATCAGGCTCAAAGTAGGGTTAAAGGGATATTCTACATATAGGGAAGGTTATTTAGGCTAAAAGTGAGCTAACATCAAAATGGCCTATGATCCTTTCCTAAGATCTCACACGCACTTGGAACACAAGTATATCACAAACTACTACTCATTTAGTTCATTCAACTATTTAGCAATGATTACTGCATAACTAAAACAAATGCCATTCAAAGATGCACAGTGGTCACAATCAGATGCAATTCACACAGTTAAATACTCAGTCGATTGGAGAGGTGATCAAAAATCACAAAAATATATTAACTGCCTAAGGTACTTGTATTTCTCCAAGTCAACTACAACATTTTACAACAAATCACAATACCCCTAAACATGCCGGCTCTACTAGGAACAAGACTCCGGGGAAAAGAGGCACGACAACAAAAACTCCAAGAGAAAATCAACACCCATAAGTAGTCCCACCCTCAACTTATAATCATACATTGTCCCCAATACGTCAAACCAAAACAAGATTGTTAGAAAAACCTGTGGCACCATGGGTGCAAAGATCTGATGTCAATCACATAATACAAATACAAACAACAAAATACGTTGGGTTGCCTCCCAAGAAGTGCCTAATTTAGTGTCGAGGCACGACATCATTCAGTCATCCTTTATCCATCCCCTTAGATGATTTGAATTATTGGATCATCTTTCGATCTTTACTCATTTTAGGTCCGTTGGGCAAAGGTGAGGGCATGATAAGGAATGTTATATTACGCCACTTTGAAGACTTGAACCGCTTGCCCAATTTTGCATCAAACATTCATATAGGCTCATTGGGAAGCAGTGCGTATCTTAAAAAGCCACTAAATGAACATCGACCTTTAGGCTTCTTAGCTTTTATGATTGGGGTTTTGATATACCCTTTTGGAAAGATAAACTCCAAAATGTAAAAAATTTCCTCCTCATTTTCAAAATTCATCTTTTTCTTGGGTGATTCGACTTTCATTACATCCACCAGGCATAATATTGAAAAGTGGTTTGAATGAGGACTAACTCTTACTTCCAAAGTAGCATCCCTATTAGTATCTTTACCCTTAAATGTACTAGAGTCTTCACAAGGATTGTTCTTGATTTCTTCTTTTGCCTCTAGAACTATTTCCCCAATCTTGGCATCATCCCTCATGTTTGTTTGATTGGTTGGGAAATATCCAAGGGTTGATCAACATCAAACTCATCATCAGTATAGGATTCTTGCTCCTTATATTTACACTCTTCGATTAGACTAAATGATTCCACAGAAGAGAAGTCATCTAAACATAACATAGAATAGTGCCTTAGATGATTGACCTCAATATCCATCTCCCCTATCCTTTCACTTTCCTTGTTAAATGACCTAATGTCTTGACATATATCACATATGATATCATTCACTGTGTCCATAAGATCCAACATTAGTTGAAGCATAGCTTCAATGCCACTCTTTCCAGTGCTTCATTCTTCTTTTTCTTGATCAAAAGACCTATCAAAATCATAAGAAGAACTAGAATATGGGTTAGTACAATAGGGGGAGGCATTTGTCAATCACTCTAATATCCATCTTGACCACTACATACAGAACAATCATACTCCTGATAGGATGGAGATGGTGCACATATCTCTCTCCGATGAGCATATCTAAAGTCCTTCCAAAAGTGAGGTCCATCACAATATGGACATAGATAATCAAGATAATATTTTCAACCACCAAGATCATGTTCATTCCAAGATGCCATAGTAATAAGTAAACTAAAATAAAAATCTACCTAATACAAGAAATAAAAGTAAACTAAAAATAAATATTTTCAAGTTTTAATTCAAGCAAGTAGGCTAAAATTCCAAACCAACTCAATACGCCAAATTATTCCCCAACAACGACGCCATTTTTGATAACGCTCAACTTACATGTCAATTTAGTGTAAGGCAGTCATCATCAATATATTTACCCAACTTTGGAGTCGGGGTCGAATCCATAGGGAATAATGTGAGTGACGATTAAACTAGTCTGAAACTAAAGATACAAGTTAAATTAAAACAAATGATACAAATAGATAAAATTGGGTTTTTTGATGATCAACAAATAATTGTTGGTCACTTTAGTTTCAGCGTTTGTAATCAAGAGTTTATGGAAAACCAGAATTATGTTCACTATGGGTTTTGGTACTTGACAGATGCTAATAGTGATTCAAGATTCTGACGGTAGGTAGGAAGAACAGATTGTCTTTATCGAAGTTATGCCTAAATGTCTCTCATCCTACTTATGCATTTAATTACCTAATCCTCTCGGACTTAGGGAATTTATATTCACTGGCCAGACTTCACCTCATGTTAATTAACCTTGTTAGAATGTCAATTATTAAACGAAGGTTGGTAGCTTCAAAGTCCTTGTCAATAATTCACTTACTACTATAGTTGATTTCTTATCTCAAGCAAATCAAAGTAGGTGCTATCTATCGTTTGTAACCAATAGACAATAATTAAAACCTCAGAATTATCAAGGACCTATTACCTTTAGAATCTCGAACACTTAGAAATGTACCAAGACCTAACCCATAGATCCCATAATTCAATTTAAAGGGATTTAGCCACGTATAATGTAATAATCGATTCAACAAGTTGAATTCATAATTTGAAAGATGAACTTATAGCAAGAAGAATAGAAATGAGTATTTCTCAGATTAGGTCAAAGTAGAAAACCCAAAGTAATGATTAAAATATCTTTAAACTAATTGTTTTTTTTCAAGCAAAGAAACTAGAGAGAGAAAATAACAAAAATATGTGTCTCAAAACTCAAGTTCGGAACTCCAAAGAAAATCCTAAACAAGGCTTTAAATAGTTCACCGTAATAATGGAAACAAAATAATAAAATTCAGAAATTCCTCGGATTAGGTGACACCATTTGTGATAGCCTATCAGGATGATGATGACTTATCACAAATGTTGTCAACTTCCATTATGGTTTTGGTACTCCCTGCCTAAAGCTGACGACAAACGGTGATGCCCTATTAGCTCTTTGATGACCTATCACAAATGTCGTCAAGGCTCTGCCTCAGCTCTCATGTTCTGCCTTAGGCTGACGACAATCTTGATGACTTATCAGCTTTTTGACATCCTATCACAAATTGTCGTCATAGCTTTCAACTTAGGAAAATTCTTTGTCTACTGTAGACGATGAAGCTGATAGCTTAGCACAGGGCTGACGACTTATCACAAATGTCATCAGTCACACTTCGACTTTATTTATTTCAGATTTTAGCTCATTTTCTTCCATTCTTGTTGGTTCTCTAGCATATTAGCTTCTACATTAAATCAAACATAAAGCAATCAAAAACGACAAAATTTGCTTAATACTTCACAATTATTCTTAATTAAAACCCTCAAATGTGTTAGCATTAGATCACACATAAAAGTCCTAAATTCTAGCTGCAGCTAAATTACTATTTTGCTGAAGTGGAACAGCTACATGTTGGTTGCCCTGAATATTGGCATTCATAGCTTAGGCCAACAATTTGAAGGCAGCTTAAAATTTAGCATAAGACATATTTTTATTCAGAGGTTCAGGGTCTAGGGGTGGTTGTTCAATATTTCTATGGGCTTTGACTCGGCGATGAAGCATATTTTGTCATGTAAAAGCATAAGTAAAGGAAGATAGAGACAACTATAAGCATGATAGATCATGAAAGAAATAACGATTCCTAACTGATTCAGTAGCCTCTTTATTATAAATGTGGCATGATTTACATCCATAATCAAGACTCTACATAATACGGTATGTCTGACTCCCTAGAACCCTTCAAAACCTTAGTCTCTAATACAAAGTTTTTAACAACTCGAAAGTACCCCTTGTATGTCACACGTTGCTCGAGACTAGAAATAGTCCAAAGCTAACCCATTAAGCCTACTTAACTTGAAAAATCATAAGAAAAGTCAACTAACATAAATAAAACTTGAAGGTAAACAACAACATATCTTAACTTAGGAATATTTAAACTACTCTTTGAACTTAAAATTTAAGTAGTCTGACAAGCCTCAATTACTGATTATAGAGCCACTGGGTTAGACCCTAAATGACCCAAGCATAAACTAGAACACTTTTATCAACAAACAAAACTAAGCTAAACTAGGTCCTCAGATTATGAGGACATACCAAAAGTTAGGATTTAGGTGATAATTCTGTGGTCAATTATTCTACAGGAGAAAAGCACCAGAACCTATCTTATAAGAAAATGTAGCACATATATATTTGTGGTTCAGTACCTCTAGAATGTACATAGTATGTGGGGGTGAATGCATAATTAAATCAATAGATGAATATAAGTACATATATACATATATGTATATATATATATTACTTTCAAATGATACATGCGAAGAGTAAATGACTCACCTTGTAATTGAAATAAAAAAGGACTGCAAAATCATGGACATGAACAATGAAGCATAAAAGATAAACTTTGTGAGCCATAACACTTAATTCTAAAAGCATTACTTTTTATTCTTTCTTTTTAGTAGATTCTTCTAACCGAAAAAAATCATTTCAGCTACCATAGAGTCTAATTTCTTACCCATGTTAGGGAGAGTTGTTCTACCCTTGCCATTGCAATAGAAACATAACTGATTACTAAACTTCATCTATATTGGGAAAAAGCATAAACTATGATTGCTCGTAGTTTATAGGAATTTAGGATAGGCTCATCCATAATTCTTTATCAGTGCTTGATACTACTCCAAGAATACTCATATACTCATACTTTAAGAAATCCACCTTAAAAATAGTATAAAGGTTTATATACTGAAAACTTGTTATGCTTCTCTTTCTTTAAATCATAATCAATTTGAACAATTGTAGATTCCATATCATCTTTTTATTTACAAAGATAGAATTTTTTTTAATCATGCTATAATGTATATGAATGAATTTTAAAAGGTTAAACTTCCTTGTAACTTAATTGTTGTACTTGAGACTTAGAATTCTTGCTTTATTTCATAGGATCTTATAATAAAACATCAGGATCAATAATCACCTTAGAATCTTTCAACAATATCGAGACAAGATAATGAAATTCAAATAATAATAGAAAATTTTCAACTCAAAACATAAATATATGTAAATTATGATTCACTTCAAACCTTCAAACTCATGGTAATATCATATTTTTAGAATATGGCTATTTTGGTTTGAACCCTAATTCAAACTATTTAAATTTAGTTTTTAAAACCACATACTTTGGGCACAATCATGGAAGAATAACCTTATTCATAAATCACATATACCTCGAAGATCTTGGTTTAGTGAAGTAAACTTGACCATTGATACTTGGGAGATGATGTTGAGAGAAACCCTAGTCTTTTTATTTAGAGTAGAATAAGAGATTTTGTTAAGTTAAATCAATGGAAAAAAATGGGAAAAGTAATGCCTATCCTTAGTATAGAGTCGTGGGTTGGGAGTTATAAGGGTAAAAATACTAAAAATCACCTTAAACTGTCTGAACTGAGGAGTTTATGGGACAAGCCCCCAACTAACTCCATCTACAAAAAATGAACTAAATCTAATGCCATAATAAAATAAGGATCATCCTCGAATGAAGAGGACTCACTGCTACGTCTACTGTTGCTGACTGGGACTGAGCTACTAAGGGTACTATGGATCTCATGCCTCTAAACCTATGTGTTAAATAAAATACCATAGTGCAAATGCGTCAGTACATAGAAATGTACTGAGTATGAAGATAAAGTAAAGCTAAATAGAAGGTCTTATGCATGAACAATTACTTAATTGAATAATCATGAGAGTAATGAATGGGGCCATATGCATCAATGCACAAACCATAACTGAAATCATCATGACTCTAAATACTAATACTCGGATACTACTTTACTATTCTTTGAACTCACTACTGATATAGAGATAATGAATAAATGAATCTACTAATATCGATAAATGAGTAGTAAAGTTGAGATTAGTCCTATCTAGTGAGTGATCTCGGAAACTTATGATATTGAAGTTGATTAACTGAATCTACTCATATAAATGACTGAATTCTAAGCTTGTTATTCTCGACTGACTGAATCTGAGATCAAACCTCTTTAACTGATGATCCCCAAATCTACTATGAATGATAATAATTTACTATGTCTGTGATCCAACCTATCTCGTGGAAGATCTCTAAATCTGATAATGAGATTACTCAAGTGAATATGAGAACGAGATCAGGCCTATCTAACAGGTGATCTCTGAATCTGATAAAACTGATACTAAATATCTTTATATGAGACCATGCCTATCTAGTGGGTGGTCTAAGTATCAATGGAACTATCTGAGTTCCTTACTGAGATTGGTGACTATATCTGACAGTCCTGATTTTTGAGTTCTACTCTAAAGACTGATACTAAAACTTTAACTGTGGGAGTTTTCACTTAACTGACCTGCCCTAAATCTGAACTGGTGGGGTCAAACATGTAACCCTAGTTGGAAGGGAGTCAATACTGTGCCACAGGTAAGGACCTCAACTCTGGTCAAGCCTCTCTAATGGGTGACCCTCGCAGGAAGTCAAGCTTAAGGTAGTATAATAGTCAAGCAATTTCCTAATGGGTAAATCCTGAATCCTGCACTAGATACACAGTTCTGGAGATCAGGGATTTCTCCTAACGACTCGGTCTCTCTAATGGGGAGTCACCTTCCCTGCACTCGTTCGGTGCTAGCTCTTATTCCCAACTAAAAGACTCTAAATTGATTCATAACTGAACATAAATTGAGAAGAATCTATTACAGATCATATTTCTCGAATTATGTAACTGAGTTACACTAAATTCACTTGGTTCCGTATCTGATGGAATGCAACTGAATCTCGTTATCTGACTGCATGATACTGAGTTCTGAATTGGACACTTGAATAGTACTAGGTCTTATCTTAGTACTGAACTAAGGCTAGAATACTAGAGATACTGAGATTACTGAGATTACTAAAGTTCTGTATCTATCTGAGAGTACAAAGTTCTATAACTCACTGAGTTTTGAGAATCGTAGCTTGACTGAGATTATCGTTCAAACTGACACTGGATCTAGACAGCAGCTAAATTGTCGGGTATAAATAACCTCCAAGACTCGATAACATAAAAATAAAACATAACTATTCTTGAATAATCAAAACTATGAACATTTTCTTGAATAATCTAGACCATGGAAATTCATTCACCATCACAATCACCAAAGCATCTCCTCAAGTATTTAGGAATCATAAACATGTAATAACATAGGGAGACATGCTATTGGCTCATACTCCTTTCAACAAGGTCTTGCATCAAACACTTATCATTCATTAAAGAACACTTAATTGCGAAATTTCATGCTATCATGTCACAATTCATTAACTAAGGCTTTTCAACAAACACTTGGTATGCATGGGCTTTCACACACTTGTGGTTTCTAGTTAACATGCTATAATGACTCTAATTATTTCACATAAGCATTTTATCAAACATATGGGGAGAATGCTTTGCGTATTCAATAATTTTTGTACTTAGTTGACATGAACACTTCACTTAAAAAGCATCTTGAAGAGGGTTTATCATGAAAATCACATGAATATCGCATACTAGGGTCAAAACTTGAAAACCTTGTAAACAAACATGAATCAAAACTCAATAATAGCATGAACTTCAATTTCAATTCACATGAATCATGAAAACTCATAAACATAAGAAGCTTTGAATTTTAAAAAGGATTTTTGAGATTCTTGGGTGAAAGGGACCCAAGAATCAACATTTATATACCTTAGGAAACTCTTTCTTGAAGGTTCTTGGAGGAGGTTCACGGTATCTTGATTTCTCTTGAAGAAAAAATAAGGGTTTTGATTTAGTAGAAATGCTAGCTTTTCATATTGAAAATGAAGAATCAAGTTGTGAACCTTGATCATTTATAAATAGGGGCTGAAAAGAGTGGAAAAAGACAAAAAACTCCTTTTAAAATCGACTTAAAAATATTGAACGGGGGTTGTGACGGTCAAAGCGATGGTTCGTCTCTTAGTTTGATAGTCTATTGGATTTTCCATCACACTTTGGTCAAAAAAATAATACACTAACTCGATGTGATGATCCCAGCAATGGTCCATCAGATCATTCATAGCACGTTGCCCAGGATGAGGCCACACCACCTCAGCGGCGACGACCCAAGCGACGGCCCATCGCAGCCTTTACGGTCCATCATCCTGGTCATCGCACTTGGGACAAGAAATGGATTCACTACCTTTGTTTCGACGGGATGGGCAATGGTCCATCTCAATCTTGAGGGTCCGTCAACCCGGTTGTCGCATCTAGGCGGTTCCGACTGCTTTCAGTAAAATGACCATAACTTTCTCGTTTGATACCGCATTTTATTGAAATTGGTATCGATGGAAAGCTTATTCAATGATATACATGAAAAAAGTTGACATTAGGTAAATTCTAAATGGTTAAAAATATTTCTCATTTGGGAAGTCACTTCTCAATCTTTTAGAGTCAGATTTACACTTCACTTGACACGCTCTATGGCTCAGACAACCAGAGAAATTTGTGGTGTCTTAAAGTATGGACTTTACTTTCTGCTATAATTTCTGAAAAAATGTAATGATGACCTCTTCTTTATCAATGGATAAATTTGCAAGATGATCAGCTAACTGATTCCCTTTCCTATAATTGTGTTGATATTTGACTTGCTTGTCTTGGATGTATTTATCTATCTCCATGACTGTATTTGTAATTCTCCATGAACACTCCAAAATTCCTATTAATATCTTTTATAAAATAAGAGAATCTATCTGAATGATTACCTTGTCCAACTGTGATTGATTACAGTGCTTTGCAGCATACAAAACTACATGTGCCTCTACTTTAGCATATAATATATCACCTTTCCTATTCTTTAAACATAAATCATATGAACTTCCACCATCATCCTATTTGAATGGTCCATCTGTATTGTATTTCACCCATCCGCCTTCTGGTACCTCCAAATCACTTTAGTAACCTTGATATTTATTTATGAATTAGATAATTCCAGAAATATTTGTAGCCATTCAATAGGAGAAATTATTGCTGGTTTTCTGTCCATCAAATGTAAACTCAAAGTCCTTGTTATCTTATAAATTAGCCTCAATCCTGTTGTGCTCTTATTGACATGCTTCTTTCTGTTTCTCCTCCTCCATATTTCCCATAGAATAATTCTAGGTAAAGCATGGAAATATGGTTGATCACTCTTTTTCACCTGAATGTCCCACCATTTAAGAATAGTACCTCTTAGAGTCAAATCCTAGATAGAAATACCTGCTAAAGAAGAAAAGTAGAACCAATTCCTGTTAGCATAATATGATCTTCTGAAGACATGAGCAAGTGTCTCCACTATAGGCTCCTCACAGCACCAACATTTAGATGGACCATGCATTCCCCATCTTCTAGCATAATCATCCACTGGTATTTTTCTTCTCAATAACTTCCACATAAATAAACATATTTTAAAAGGCTACACTTTAATCCAAATACTCATGTAAATGTTGCTCAATTGTCCTTTATTCCCGATGTATTGCCAACCAGTCTTCATTGTAAACTCTCCATCAGCTTCTATACTCCATAAATGCCTATCATTACTTTCTCTTATTGGGGGATTTACTTTGGTTAAATAGGCTCTGCCATTTTTGGTGTGAACATATTTGTAACCAATTATTCATCGCATCTACAATCTTTCATAATATCCTTTACTTGATGATACTGCCAATTTTTATCCCAATTCCCTTCTATTAAGGATTACAAATATTCGTGACCAGTCTAATTATCTAATCATAAATCGACATTCCCTTCTCTCAGTTTCCACACTATCAAATGGTCCACCAAATGCTAGAACTTAAAATCTTTTTCCATACTTGTGATCCACTTGCACCAGCTTTCCATATCACCATTGATGGATGATCCTTTTTTATGGTACTTATTAAACATATAATCACTCCAGATGGAAGATGTTGTACTAAAGTTCCACCATAACTTACAAAATAATGCCATAGAATTATCAAAAATTCTTCAAAATTCAAGTCCTCCTTCCTCTTGTGGTTAGCACATATCCTACCATTTTACCCAATATCTACCTTTTTCCCCTATTCTGCTACTCTATAAGAATTTGGCTAAAATATTTTTAATATACTTCAACACATTTAAAGAAGGATTCATTACTGACAAACAATGTCTAGGAACACTCTATAACTCATGCTTGGTCAATTATTCTACTGGAGAAAAGCACTAGATCCTACATTATAAGAAAATGTAGAACATACATATTGTTGGGTCTGTACCTGTAGAATGTACTTAGTATGTGGGGGAGAATGCATAATTAAATCAATAGCATAATATACATACATATATACATATATGTATATATATATATGACTTTCAAATGATACATACGAAGAGTAAATGACTCACCTTGTAATTGAAATAAAAAAGGACTGCAAAATCATGGACATGAACAATGAAGCATAAAAGATAAACTTTGTGAGCCATAACACTTAATTCTAAAAGCATTACTTTTTATTCTTTCTTTTTAGTAGATTCTTCTAACCGAAAAAAATCATTTGAGCTACCATAGAGTCTAATTTCTTACCCATGTTAGGGAGAGTTGTTCTACTTTTGCCATTGAAATAGAAACTTAAGTGATTACTAAACTTCATCTATATTGGGAAAAACCATAAACTACGATTGCTTGTAGTTTCTAGGAATTTAGGATAGGCTCATCCATAATTCTTTATCAGTGCTAGATACTACTCCAAGAATACTCATATACTCATACTTTAAGAAATCCACCTTAAAAATAATATAAAGGTTCATATACTGAAAACTTGTTATGCTTCTCTTTCTTTAAATATTAATAAAGTTGATCAATTGTAGATTACATATCTTCTTTTTATTTACAAAGATCAATCTTTTTTTAATAATGCTATAATGTATATGAATGAATTTTAAAAGGTTAAACTTCCTTGTAACTTAATTGTTGTACTTGAGACTTAGAATTCATTCTTTATTTCATAGGATCTCATAATATAACATCAGGATCAATAATCACCTTAGAATCTTTCAACAATATCCAGACAAGATAATGAAATTCAAATCATAATAGAAAGTTTTCAACTCAAAACATAAATATATGTAAATTATGATTCACTTCAAACCTTCAATCTCATGGTAATATCATATTTTTAGAATATGGCTATTTTGGTTTGAACCCTAATTCAAAATATTTAAATTTAGTTTTTAAAACCACACACTTTGGGCACAATCATGGAAGAATAACCTTATTCATAAACCCCACATACCTCAAAGATCTTGGTTTAGTGAAGTAAACTTGACCATTGATACTAAGGAGATGATGTTGAGAGAAACCCTAGTCTTTTTCTTAGGAATAGAATAAGAGATTTTGTTAAGTTAAATCAATGGAAAAAGAGGGTAAAAGTAATTCCTATCCTTAGTATAGGGTCGTGGTTTGGGAGTTATAAGGGTAAAAATACTAAAAAACACCTTAAACTGTCTGTACTGAGGAGTTTATGGGACAAGCCCCCAACTAACTCCATCTACTAAAAATGAACTAAATCGGATACAATAATAAAATAAGGATCATCCTCGAATGAAGAGGACTCACTACTACATCTACTGCTGCTGACTGGGACTGAGCTGCTAAGGGTACTATGGATCTCATGCCTCTAAACCTATGTGTAAAATAAAAGCCCATAGTGCAAATGCATTAGTACGTGGGAATGTACTGAGTATGAAGATAAAGTAAGGCTAAATGGAAGGGCTTATGCATGACCAATTACTTAACTGAATAATCGTAAGAGTAATGAATGAGGGCATATGCATCAATGCACAAACCATAACTAAAATCATCATGACTCTGAATACTAAAACTCGGATACTACTTTACTATTATCTGAACTCACTACTGATATAGAGATAATGAATAACTGAATCTTCTAGTATCGACAAATGAGTAGTAAAGTTGAGATTAGTCCTATCTAGCGAGTGATCTCAAAAAATTATGATACTGAAGCATATTAACTGAATCTATTCATATCAATGACTGAATTCTAATATTGTTACACTCGATTAACTGAATTTGAGATCAAACCTCTCTAACCGATGATCCCCAAATCTACTATGAATGATAATAATTTACTATGTCTATGATCCAACTTATCTAGTGGAAAATCTCTAAATCTAATAATGAAATTATTCAAGTGAATCTGAGAATGAGATCAGGCCTATCTAACAGGTGATCTCTAAATCTGATAAAACTAATACTAAATATCTTTATATGAGACTATACCTATATAGTGGGTGGTACAAGTATCAATGGAACTATCTGAGTTCCTTAATGAGATAGGTGACTGTATCTGACAATCCTGATTTTTGAGTTCTACTCTGAATACTGATACTAAAACTTCAACTGTGGGAGTTCTAACTTAACTGACATGCCCCGAATCTAAACTGGTGGGGTCCAACTTGTAAACCCAGTTGGAAGGGATTTAATACCATGACACGGGTAAGGACCTCAACTCTGGTCAAGCCTCTCTAACGGGTGACCCTCACAGGAAGTCAAGTTTAAGGCAGTATAATAGTCAAGCAATTTCCTAACGGGTGAATCCTGCATCCTACACTAGCTACGCAGTTCTAGAGATCAGGCATTTATCCTAACGACTCGGTCTCTCTAATGGGGAGTCACCATCCCTGCACTTGCTCGGTGCTAGCTCCTTTTCCCAACTGAAATACTCTAAACTTATTCTTAACTGAACATAAATTGAGATGAATCTATTACAAATCATATTTCTCAAATTATCTGACTGAGTTACACTAAATTCACTTAGTTCCGTATCTGACGGAATGCTACTGAATCTCATTATCTGACTGCAGATACGGAGTTCTGAATTGGACGCTTGAATACTACTAGGTCTGATTTGAGTACTGAACTGAGGCTAGAATACTAGAGATACTGAGATTACTAAGATTACTTAAGTTCTGTATCTATCTGATAGTATAAAGCTCTATAACTCACTGAGTTTTGAGAATCGTGGCTTTACTGAGATTATCGTTAAAACTGACACTGGCTCTAGGCTGCAGCTAAATTTATCAGGTATAAATACCCCCTAGGACTTGATAACATAAAAATAAAAGATAACCATTCTTGAATAATAAAGACCATGGACATTTTCTTGAATCATCAAAACCATTTACATTCATTCTCCATCACAATCACTAAAGCATCTCCTCAAGTATTTAGGAATCATAAACATGTAATAACATAGGGAGACATGCTATTGGCTCATACTCCTTTCAACAAGGTCTTGCATCAAACACTTATCATTCATTAAAGAACACATAATTGCAAAATTTCATGCTATCATGTCACAATTAATTAACTAAAGCTTTTCAACAAACACCTGGTATGCATGGGCTTGCACACAATTGGGGTTTCTAGTTAACATGCTATAATGACTCTAATTATTTCACATAAGCATTTTATCAAACATATGGGGAGAGTGCTTTGCGTATTCAATAATTTCTGCACTTAGTTGACATGAAAACTTCACTTAAAAAGCAACTTGAAGAGGATTTATCTTGAATATCACATGAATATCACGTACTAGGGTCAAAACTTGAAAAACTTATAAATAAACATGAATTAAAACTCAATAATAGCATGAACTTCAATTTCAATTCACATAAATCATGAAAACTCATAAACATAAGAAGCTTTGAATTTTGAAAAGGATTTTTGAGATTCTTGGGTGAAAGGGACCCAAGAATCAACATTTGTATACCTTAGGAAACTCTTTCTTGAAGGTTCTTGGTGGAGATTCTTAATCTCTTGATTTCTCTTGAAGAAGAAATACGGGTTTTGATTTAGTAAGGGAGCTTATGATGTTGAAGATGAAGAATCAAGTTGTGATCCTTGATCGGATATAAGTAGGGGCTGAAAAGAGTGGAAAAAGACCAAAAGTCCTTTTAAAATTGACTTAAAAATGTTGAACAGGATCTATAACGGTCAAAGCGGTCTGTCGGTTAGTCTGACGGTCTATCGGATTGTCCATCACACATTGGTCAGAAAAAGAATACACTGCCTCGATGTGATGATGACAACGATGGTCCATTATATCATTCATCGTACGTTGCCCAGGATGACGCCACACCACCTCAACGGCGACGATCCAAGCGACGGTCCATCGCAGCCTTGACGGTCCATCATCCTGGCCGTCGCACATGGGACAAGAAATGGATTCACTACCTTGGTTGCGACGGAATGGGCAACGGTCTGTCTCAAGCTCGAGGGTCCATCAACCCGACCGTCGCTCCTAGGCGGTTCCGACTTCTTTCAGTAAAATGACCATAACTTTCTCGTTCGATGTTGGATTTTGATCAAATTGGTATTGATGGAAATCTTATTCAATGATCTACATGAAAAAATGTTGACATTATGTAAATTCTAAATGGTTCAAAATATTTCTCATCTGAGAAGTCACTTCTCAATCTTTTAGAGCCAGATTTACATTTCACTTGGCACGCTCTAAGGCTCAGACAACCAGAGAATTTTGTGGTGTCTTAAAGTATGGACTTTACTTTATGCTATAATTTCTGAAAATATGTAATGATGACCTCTCCTTTATCAATGGATAAATTTTCAAGATGATCAGCTAACTGATTCCCTTCCCTGTAATTGTGTTGATATTTGACTTGCTTGTCTTGGATGTATTTATCTAACTCATTGACTGTATTTTTAATTCTCCATGAACACTCCAAAATTTCTGTTAATATCTTCTATAAAATAAGAGAATCTATCTGAATGATTACCTTGTCCAACTGTGATTGATTACTGTGCTTTGCAGCGTACAAAACTACATGTGCCTCTGCTTTTATATTACTTACATATTGTTGTGACTTTGCTTTATCATATAGTATATCACCTTTCCTATTCTTTAAAAAGAAAGCATATGAACTTCTACCATCACCCTCTTTGAATACTCCATCTATATTGTATTTCACCCATCCGCCTTCTGGTACCTCCAACATCACTTTAGTAACCTTGATCTTTCTTTAAGAATTAGATAATTCCAGAAAAATTTGTAGCCATTCAATAGGATAAATTATTTCTGTTTTTTTGACTATCAAATGTAAACTCAAAGTCCTTGTTATATTCTAAATTAGCCTCAATCCTGTTGTGCTCTTATTGTCATGCTTCTTTATGTTATGCATCTTTATGTTTCTTCTCCTCCATATTTCCCATAGAATAATGCTAGGTAAAGTATGGAAATATGGTTGATCACTCTTTTTCACCTGAATGTCCCACCATTTAAGAATAGTACCTCTTACAGTCAAATCCTACATAGAAATACCTGCAAAAGAAGAAAAGTAGAACCAATTCCTGATAGCATAATATGATCTTCTGAAGACATGAGCAAGTGTCTCCATTGTAGGCTCCTCACAGTACCAACATTTAGATGGACCATGCATTCCCCATATTCTAGCATAATCATCCACTGGTATTTTTATTCTCCATAACTTCCACATAAAGAAACATATTTTAAAAGGCTACACTTTAATCCAAATACTCATGTAAATGTTGCTCAATTGTCCTTTATTCCCGATGTATTGCCAAGCAGTCTTCATTGTAACTTCTCCATCAGATTCTATACTCCATAAAGGCCTATCATTACTTTCTCCTATTGGGGGATTTAATTTGGTTAAATATGCTCTTCCATTTTTGGTGTGAACATATTTGTAACCAATTGTTCATCCCATCTACAATCCTTCATAATATGCTTTACTTGATGATACTGCCAATTTTTATCCCAATTCCCTTCTATTAAGGATTACAAATAATCGTGACCAATCTAATTATCTAACCATAAATCTACATTCCTTTCTCTCAGTTTCCACACTATGAAATGTTCCACCAAACTCTAGCACTTAAAATCTTTTTCCATACTTGGGATCCACTTGCACCAGCTTTCCATAACACCATTGATGGATGATCCTTTTTTACGGTACTTATTAAAAATATAATCACTCCAGATGGATGATGTTGTACTAAAAATCCACCATAATTTACAAAATAATGACATAGAGTTATCAAAAATTCTTCTGAATTATAGTACTCCTTTCTCTTGTGGTTAGCACACATCCTACCATTTCACCTAATATCTACCTTTTTTCCCTATTCTGCTGCTCTATAAGAATTTGGCAAAAATGTTTTTAATAGAATTCAACACATTTAAAAGAGGATTCATTACTGACAAACAATGTATAGGAATACTCTATAACACATGCTTGATCAACACTGCTTTACCTCCATATAATAGAAGTTTTCCTTTGCATGTATACAACTTGTTTCTATTCTATTCATCAATATGTGATAATAATCCTTCTTCTTCCTCATATAGAATATGGGAAAACCAAGGTACATGAAAGGAAATTCTTTCCTCAGAATACCAGTAACCACTTCTGCCATAACTCCAATTCCATTTGAGACTCATTTGTAAGATAAGTAACACTCTTTTCCTTGTTTATATTTTACCCATATACTTCGTTATATCTATCCAAAGTATTAGTGCCTATCTGGAGTGTTCTCAATTCATCTTTCCATTAAATTGTCATATCATTTGCAAAAGTTAAGTGATTTAACTTGGGACTCTATCTTGGCTTACCAAACAACTTAAACTCCTTGTACTGCACCAATTTCTTTAGATTTCTCGAAAAAACTTTAGATGACATAATGAACAAAGTAGGTGATAGAATATCACCTTGCTTTAATCCTCTTGATGATTTAAAAAAGCCTTTCGGCTACCCATTCAGAAGTATTAAATAACAGTTGTTCTCTAACAATCTAAACATTATTCAATAAGAACTTCTAAAAAGCCCATTTTCCTTAACACATTAGTTAGAAAGAGCCATTCCACCCAATCATAAGCCTTCATCAGATCTAACTTCATAACCATATTAGGTGTTTTCATCTCTTTCTTATTTCTGAAACTATCTCTTAAACCACCAAGACATTTTCAGTAATGCTTCTACCCTGTATAAAATCTTCTTTCTCAGGTGAAATCAATTGTCGTAGTACTCCCTTAATCCTTTCGTGAATATTTCTTTAGAAAAATTTACTAACAAAATTACTAAGTTATATAGGCCTCATATCTGAAAAACTATTCACTACTAACTTTTTTGGTAAGAATACAAAATTAGTATGTGTAATGAATATTGGGACCTGATAACCACAAAAGATGGAAATTACTATTTTATGTATGTCATGCTTGATGATGTTCCATGGTTCTTGATAGAAGGCTCTAGTCATTCCATCAGGTCCCCCCAACACTATTATTGTTTAATCCCATTACTATTTCTCTTACTTCATATTTAGTAGGAATTTTTGATAATTTCCCTATTATGCTCATCAGTTACCAAGCTTGGTATCTCATCTAACATAGTAAAATCCTCTGCATCTTCCTGCTTAGTAAACTGCTTCTGATAAAACTCTACTGCTGGATCTACTATAGTTTGCTCTTCTTCTATCCATTCTTTTTCTTCATTCTGTATTCTCCCGATTCTTAATCTGCTTCTTCTTTTTTTGACAATTACATGGAAGAACTTATTATTTATTTCTCCATCCTTAAACCATGCATATCTTGCCTTCTTCTTCCAGAATTAATTGTCCCCGTTTAAATGGAGATTAACTCAGACTGAGCTTTACTAAAAGCTTTCCTATTTAGTCCACCAAGATCCTCTTCAAATTTCTTTACTTTAACTTTCAGAACATCTTCCAGTGTTGCAATTTCCTGGAATATATTTCCAAAGGTTTCTTTACTCTATCTTGTCAATACTGATATAACATTCTTCATTTTCTGATGAAACACTATGAAAGGATTACCTTCTATCTCTCCTTTCCAATTTTCCTTTATCACTTTAAAAGATGTCTCTTCTTTCAACATAGATTTAGAAATCTAAAAAATCTGATTACAATCTCCCTATCCATCTTAAAATGAATTAACAAAGGAGCATGATCCAATCCACTTCTAGGTAAAAGATCCACGTCCAATGTCTAAGACAATTTCTGCAATCTATCATTGTACAACGCCCTATCCAACCTTTTAAATATACATTAATAATCTATTCTCCCATTCCATAAAGTATACTTACTTCCTTTAAGCTGAGGTTCTTCCATATTTCACATACTTATACACTGATTAAAATCCTGAGTTTCATTTAATGTAACTGGTAATTCTCCTAATTTTTCTTCTTCATTTTTTACTAAATTAAAATCACCTCCTATTAACAATGGCTTCTTATAATCATCCATGTATAACAATGAATCCCATAAAATTTTCCTTTTTCTTGAATTGCACTTTGCATACACTAATGTAACTATCTAAGAAACATTATCTTGTTGACCTACCAACTTCATTGAAAGTTGTTGTTCCTCATCTTTGACTATGCTACATTCGACTTTTCCATCAATGAATGCCTATATCTTCCCTGATACATTCACCACAGCCTGATTCATACCCAGTCTACTTTAGTATTCATCTATATGTTGCCTCTCTTGAAAGGATTCCATAATACCTATAAAACAAAAATGGTTTTTTATCTATATTATGATTACTTTGGTAAATGCCTATTGTGTATTAATAGACCTTATATTCTATATTAATTCTTTCATCATGGTTTAATATTAACAATATGACTCCCTGCATGAATTGTTCCTGAACATGCATTATTACTCTAGTTCTTCTTCTTTGATTTACTTTGCTTGGATTTCAATGACTCAACTTGCTTGGGTGATAGATATGCATCCTTAGACATTTGCTTGATGTTTTCATCCAAATTATTCCCATCAAAATATACCTTGATTTCATTGGAAATCTCCATCATTTTATCTGATTCAATCTCTAAGGGAGAACTCCGTTCTAATATCTTCAACTCATTTTCTTCTTCATCAAACAACAAAATTTGTTTATTACCTTTTTCCATCTGCACTCTTTATTATTGACTTTTACCTAATTTTTTGCACTGTCATCTTGATGAACTTGATTTTGTTGAATATCTTCTTCGTTGTTCTTTTTTTTATTTGTTGCATTCATCTGTTCTGCATCCTATGCTCCTTGTTGATTTTTTGAAGTTTTACAAAAACTTTTATTCACCTAATCTTTTGTGTGGAGTACCTCTCCTTCTCTAATTTATCTTTATCACCTTTTGTTGCTATCTCTTGAATGTGACCATCTTCATTTTCCTTAACTTCCAATGCATTAAAATAATTAGACACTTCCATCTCCTTATTATTTTTCAAATTTAACTCTCCTAGAATATGTCTATATCTGTCACTCATGTATCTATTCTTCCTTGTATGCCACTATTTATTATTTATTTTTCCTCTTCTTGTATTATCTTGATGCTGTTAATGCTTAATTTATCCACTTTGATCCTTCTCTTCTGATTTTTTTTTGTGCCTTTGCTTTGTTTCTTCATTTTGTCAAAAAAAATTGGATGAGTGTTCCAATGGTTGTCCTTATCATGCCGTAGAAAAAATACTCTTTACAGTATTTTGGCATATAATCATAATGAATCTATATCAACTTGGATTTGATTTCCCCAGTAATATAATTCTCTTCATTTATTCTTATCCGTTGAGGTAGCTTTGCAACCAAATCGACATCCACTTTTACTCTTGCACAACTGTACCTATTATGATTTTTGGTTGCCATATCAACTATGAGATGTCTACCTACAGCTAATACAATAGAGAATATTACATCTATTGCAAAAAAATTAGGTGGAAGATCCGACATAAAAATCCAAGATACTATAACAGTAGTTTCAACATCAGGCTCAAACCATGGATCCTACTTTAAGGTCCTTATTTGGCAATATCTATCCATCGACTGAATCTGAAAGGAAGACCTTGATAATAATTGAACATAATCTTATAATTCTTCTAGCATTATTAGCATATGTCTTTCATCCATTACTCCTTTATTGCATTGTTCCTTTATTCCAGATTGATTCAGAATTATTTTCCTTAATACTTTAATATAAGGTTTATCATAAGAAAACTTATGTATAATTGCATAATGTAATTTATCCTACACGATTAAGTTGCAAACTTTAGATTATTTCCACATAATATTAGGCTCCGCGTTTAGCATTATAATAGGTTTAGGTGGAACCCTAATGTTAGAGTTATCCACTTTATTAGGCTTCAAAAGATTACCATATTTTGTTTCTTTCATATCCATTTGTTACAATTATGTTGTGGGATAGTCCCAACGGCTATGGTGGCAATGTAGGTTTGAATTGTAGAAGTCAACGGCTAGGGTTTTTAGATGTTAACGACTAGGTTTTTTCTCACTATACTACTTTCCCCCTTCTTTGTTTCAACTTTAGATATGGGGGGTCTCTCATTAAGTTTCTTTATGGAGTAGCAATAAATTATTTGAATCAAGTGACAAAGTTGGATAAAGGTTGGCACACAAGAGATGCTGAGGTGTCCGAGGGAACTCCCACTGCAACTTTTGTGGGTGAAGAGCAAAGGATAAAATATGATAAGAGAGATGCAAATATGATCAAGGTTAACATATATCTTGAGCTTCTTACAAGACATGTGATGGGATCTTGTCTTGGGTAGTCAATCTCATATCCTCCAAAGATACTATGGGGTATAAGGATTTTGAAAAGGAGGAGCTTGATGAGAAATTATGATATTTGGCAAATCATTTTTGGGGTTCCCACCTACCCTATCAAAGGAAATATGGGAATCAAGGTAAGAATGATCAAACAAGGTATATAAATAAAGATCACTTGACTCAAATCTTAATAGGAGTAGATGGGACTCGACAAGATGGTCAGTGAAATAACAAATCAATTCTTTGGATTACACAAAATGGTGGCTTCCAATTAAACCTCCATCAAGAAATTAGAGGCACAAGTGGACCAAATAAAAGCTAAATTAAATGTTAGACCAAAAAAAGGCAACTTAGTAATGTTGTGGTCTATACAAATACCAATGCTCACATAGAGTCTATCATCAGTGGGAGTGGATGATCACTTGGTGAAAATACATATGATGAGACAAGAAATAGGCAAGCAAATATGAAACATGAGGCCTCTAAGTTCAATAATAAAATTGATGCACCCTCAAAGATTGTGGAAAAGAAAAGTGATAGAGAAGTTCCTCCTAG
Source organism: Capsicum pubescens (assembly GCA_030864215.1). Taxonomy (NCBI): domain Eukaryota; kingdom Viridiplantae; phylum Streptophyta; class Magnoliopsida; order Solanales; family Solanaceae; genus Capsicum; species Capsicum pubescens. The sequence goes on along the minus strand of CM061543.1, from coordinate 149,458,162 downwards.
AGCGGTGAAGGGTGATGATCTGAAAGTAAATAAAAATAAAATTTCCCCATTTTCACTAATTAAAATTCCATCTCCAATCCCACTAATATCTCATTGATACAAGCCTTGAAAAAAATATCGGGGTGTTAAAATCCCTAAAAGACTTGGTTTCTAAAAAGCAAGTTATGGAGTGCAAAATCATAGAGGCGACTCATAATTTTACTGCTATAATGTCAAGCATAATTGTATTAAAGGAATAAGACCCGGGTGTATTAACAATCCCATGCACCATTATGATATTCAAATTTACTAAAGCATTAAAACACCCTGGGTTTTGGAACCTTAGAATATTTACTAGATTTTTCGTTTTTAGAGATTATTCGACTAAGGGGTACTTGTCATATGATGGGGTACTATTTGTATGGTCTTGTTTGTATGTTTACTAGTGTTGGTTGGTGGGTGGGACTGGTTTCTGGTGTGGTACGAATCGGGTGGGTATGAATTGTATGGTGGGTCATGGGTTGTATGGTTGGGTTTCCCTTCACTTAATTTGAAACTTAGTAACTTAACTTAGATCTGAGTATGAGTAGCTCACCATGGGTCATGAGATTTATAAGTGGTAGAATCTAACTCGTATGTTGGACAATTCAAACCCTCTTAATTCTTTCTAAGGTAGAATTTATATGTACCAATCATATGATTGGGTATGACTGGGACTGTGGAGTCGTAGGTTGGTCAATGTGGGGGTTGAGATTCTACTTGGGTTACGAGTGGTAGGTACCACTCGTACCCTAATGTATGAATGAGGGGTGGTCGTACCTTTCTATGGGTAAATATTGCAGTTTAAGTTGGGGGTAATCTAGATATTTTGTCATATAACTCCTTGGGACCCCATGACTTTAAACACCTTTGTAGGGATTTATTAACCTTTTTGCAATTAATAAAGCACTTAAAATTATCTCAAAATCTTTCAATGTTCATGGGTTAAGCAAAGACTAGGGTTTCCTTCAAGGTGGTCAATTGAGGCTCATAGGAATTATTTTATCTCATCTTCTAGTTAATCTAAGGAAAGATACTTCACTCTCATTGTTAGTTCCGACTAAAGGTATGATTTATAAATTCTTTTCATGGAATGAATGTTGTATAATTTTTGGTTTTCAAATATATATTGGGGGTTTTTGTTATAAACACTTGGTTATGGTTTTCCCATGTTTTAATTATAGATTAAAATTTTTTAATAGTTGTTTGTATATTTTGTTGAATAGGCATGGTAAGTTGGTACTTGGTTTTGGTTTTGTTAACAATACTCCCCAAATTTATTTGATAAAATACCTATGAGAATGCTTTTACTATATTGTTGGACTTTCAATGGAACTATTGCATGGTGCAACTTTGTAATGGAACCCTAAATGGTATAAATAGCTTTAATGGCCTAAAATTGTTAAATGGTAAGGTCTTGATTATTATGGTTGATCAAACTGAAAGCCTTATGGGGTACAAGGTAATCCCCCAAGCAAACATAGTAATGAAACCACTTGTGGGGTACTTGGGAATCCTCCAAGTTAACATAATAATATAATCTATGGGTACATGGGAATCCTTAATCTTTAAAAGGTTGGTTAAGGACATTGCTAGCAAGCTATAGTCGGTATGATGATACAATTACTTATATACATGGTTAATAACAAATTGAATAGTGGTCTTGGTCATATTGTAATGGTTTTAATTGGAAAATACTTGTGAGGTGTGATAGATAAACGTGAAGGCATGATTCTATTGGATGGATATTGGAAACTTATGTTTGACGACATGAGGATTTTGTCATGATGACCTTGTGAGGTACATGGGAATCCCCTATGTTATAATTGTATACATGTATTATGCAGAGCATAGGGTACTTAGAAATCCCCCTCTTCTATGTGTTTAGGTGGTTCTAGGATGGTTATGCTACACATACCCAGGATAATGGGTTTAAATGTATGCTATGCCCGGTTTCCTCTTCCCAACATGGTTATATATATATATATATAAATGTATGGATAGATGTGAATGCATATGGATGGTTTACTTTGTCTTAAAGGTTGGCATTATTATATACTTATCCTGAGTACTTGTTAGCGTTGACCTGCTAACCCATCTTCAGGCACCTGTATCCCCATGCGATGTAGGAATTGACCATTCTACTCGTCCTACTAAGTCAGCGGATTTGAGATCAACTATTGAGTTGAAGAGATGAGAATCCAAAATATGGAAGGCTCCATTTCATATCATAGATGTCTTTTTATGCTTTTGTTATTTCATAGATATTGTATTTTGCTATGGTTTGGGGCATGTCCCAACCGAATATTATTTTTCATTTAATTTAAGGCTTTGTGGAAATACTATTGGTTGGAATGGGTAGGGTTGGTATAGGTGTCAGCCTTAGTGTTGGCATTGGCATTGGGGCTGATAGCGTTTGACAGAATTTATGATTGCTCCATCCTTTTATGCTATGTTATGGATATGAACTTGGTTATTATATCAGTTTGGTTATGGTTGTTGGTTGGTATTGGATGGTTGGACTTATTTCAATTGTTCACGATAGTCGACCTACCCAAGAGTCTAAGATTACGATAAATGTTATCACATTATACGTTTGGAATTAATCAGATTCTGGGTGTGCATATTTTGAGGGTATGTTGGGTAACTAGGGTTTTCCCCGATATTGGTTTCACTTGAGATGCCCATTATGAAAAGGCCCTTATTCAGGTTATGTCAAGTTAGTATTAGAGCTTGAGGTTCATTGTTGATTAGGATTCACCAAAGCCGTGTCAAGTAGAGTCTCTTTTAAGGGTGTGTAGCATGACACTCTCATAAGGGAGAGTCTACAAGGCATTTTCGAAATGTTTCTCTTCTTTGTGTTCTAGTTTCAAGATTGAGGTTTAGGCCCTGAAATATCCTCTAATTTCTTTTGTTCACTTTTCAAATTGTGCCTCAATGATATGAACTCCACAAAAACTATTTTATCCTAACTGGGGATGATGCTGTGGGGAAATTCTCTACTTAGTGGATCCATCCTTTGCTATGGGTACAGTCTCTGAATATTTTAGAGTTCCACCAGTTCTTTCTATTCCTCTTCAGGTTCCTCGGGCTAATGTGATGATTGCAGAGTTTTGTCAGTTGATTCATATGATTCCTCAATTGGTAGCTTCTCAGGTTGAGCGTCGAGCATCTGGTATTGCTTCTGAGGCCACAAGGGTTGGCCGGTTTCTGAAGTAGAATCCTCAAACTTTTACTGGTGTAAAGGTGAGGGAGGACCTCAAGGTTTTCTAGATCAGATGGAAATAATTTTTAGGATTATGCAAGCCATGAATGTGGAAGGGGTAGAGTTTGCAGCTTATAAGCTCAAAGTGTTGCATACCAATGGTATGAAAAATTAAATAGGGGAAGGGGTGATGTTGACGAATCATCCTTATGTGAGAATGTAATGCCTCAAATCTGGTACCCAGAACACTACACAGTACTCGTGACCCCAAAGGACCATAAGATAACCCATGACTGATATCTGTACCTGAATGCTACATAACATACTGTATAAATACGGAATAAAAGGATGAAAATCCATAAGGTTTAAATATCTGATAAAATACAACATCTGAAAATACGGTGTATCAATACCATAATAATAAAAATAACTTTCTGAATATACTATAGTCTGAAAGCCTCTAATACTGTACTTTCTGAAGAAAGAGTTGATTGGACATGTCCCCAACTAATTCCAACTAATAAAATAAACTAAGTACTATAGAAATGAAGTAATCAAATCTTAACATCCTCAAATGATGAGGACTCACTGCTGACTCTGACTGCTAAAACTGGAATGCTACTGATGCTTTGGTTCTCGTACTTCTGAACCTATGGTATAAAATACCATAGCGCAAATGCGTCAGTATGATTTAATGTACTAGTATGCTAGTGAGGTAGGATGAATGCAAAGGGCTAATATGCATGAACAATACTAACTGACTGTATAACATGAACATGAGAATACATGCATGAATTAGTAACTGTAACTGAATTCGTGAAAAATACTAACTACTAAGTCTGGATAGTTATACCATTAGTTACTAATAACTGATGTAACTGATATTGAGTTCCTGTATGTGTCAATCTTGATTATAATGGAACTAGCTGAGTTTTGTACTGTACTGGGTGAATGTATCTGACGGTCTAGATTATGTAGAACTATCTGAGTTCTATTACTAAGACTAAGACCGAGACTGTAATTGTACGAAGTAGTCCTTTAATCGATATGCCCCTTATAATCTAATATAGATAAGTTAGGGTCCAATCTATAACCCGAATTGGAAGGGTGTCAATACCGCGCCACTGGTAAGGACAAGCAGTGAGTGATCCCTCATCTGACAGGTACTCTATGGAGAACGGTGGAACCCTCATATAACAGTTCAAGCCACCTCCTCTACCCTCATCTAGCAGGTTTGATGTTTCAACCTACGTTGGCTATGTAGTTCTGGAGTGCAAGGATTGCTTTTAAGAATCACACTCTCTACTCGCAGGAGAGTTTCCATACTTGGTCTCACTCGGTGCTGAATCCTACTGCCATCTGAATAGATGCTGAACTGAATATACTAGATTAAAATAGACTAAGATTACTGAATTTTGTTGACTGACGTAATATTAGTAAGATTTGATAACTGACTGAGGTAATTGAGATTGCTGAGATTTATGGATAGATACTAAATTTGTTGAGTTTTCCTGAGTCATGTAACTGACTAAATTCTACTAATCATGCCTTGACTGAGATTATCAAGAAAATGACACTGGTTCTAGGCACATAGCGATATTGTCGAGTACAAGTACACCCAGGACTCGATAGCATGAAACTGGCGAGACATAAAACTTCTTGAACACATGACCATAATAATTAATTCATAATACAATCACTCGGGAGTTTCATGAAGAACTTGGTTCTCATACTCTTGTACATAAATAGGAATGCATTAAAATATATCATAGTTACACAATTCTAGTCTCACGAGCATTCCATCAAACAATTTCAATGCATAACAATAGCATGGGAGTCATTTTAAAACATAAGCATAAAGCATGGATTCATTATTTAGCCCCTATTGAGTCAATAAGCATAAATATTACTCTCTTAGGCATTTTATCAAACATCTAGTATGCATAACTTAGGGCTTAAGCATGAACATCAAGTTCCTTCATTCAACTCAATTTCATCAATTTAAATCCATACATTAATATATTTCATGAAAACATATTAAAGCTTCAAACTTGGAAGTTGTACAACCACATAAACATGATTATAATTAATCCACAACATGGGTTTCATAATTCATGATTTTAAAATAGGATTCTTGAGCTTCATCGATGAAAGAAACCCATGAATCAATACTAAACATACCTGGGTGGATGATTTCTTGAATATTGGCAGAGAAAAGCTTGAATTCTTGACTCGAAATTAAACACCTAGGGTTTCTCATTCTTGGGGATTGATCTTTGAGAGAAACCCTAATTTGGTGTTGTGTATGAATAATAAAGTTATGATCTCTGGTCTAGTATAATTAGGGGTTAAAACGAGTGGAAAAAGACCCATATACCCTTTTAAAAAAGTTAAAATAGCTGATCAAAAGTGGCGACAATTTGGGCGATGGTCCATCGTTGTCTCGATGGTTCGTCGGTCCATTCCATCGTACTTGGCCAGAACCTAAACTTTCTGCCTCGTCTGTGATGGTTTGGGTGATGGTCCATCGCTAGCTCGATGGTTCATCTGTGCTGGCCGTCGTACTTAGCTAGAAGATGGGTTCATTTCCTTAGTCGCGATAGCTTGGACGATGGTCCATCGCTAACTTAATGGTCCATCGGCTTGACCGTCGCTTCTGGGCTGTTCCGACAGTTCTATGTAAAATGCCAATAACTTTTTACTCCGATACTGGATTTGGAAGAAACTAATATCATTGGAAAGATAATTCAATTTTCCATATGATGAAAAGTCGAAATAGAGGAAATTCTATCTAATTTAGATATAATTCACTTAGGAAGTCATCCCTAAATCTTCTAGAGACTAAACTAGACTTTAAAAAAAGTTTGGGGTATTACAGAGATTTTCACCAATGCATTTTTGGAAAACTTATTTCCTTAGGAGTTGAGGGAAGTAAAAGTAGAGGATCTTGTTAATTGGAATAAGGAAATATGTTTGTCAAGGAGTATGCCTTGAAATTCCACAAATTTTCTAGGTATACTCTAGAATTGGTATTTGATATGAGGTATTGGATGAGATATTCTACTTCAAAACTTTCTCAGGATTTGATCCTTAAAATAAAAACTACTTGGCTGATTAAAGACATGGATAGTTCTAGGTTAGTTGTTCATTAGTAATAGGTAGAGAAGGAAAATATGAAACAGGTAAAGATAGGTAAGAGGCAACATAGAAGTTCAGGTTCTCTGAGCATGGTGGAAAACAAAAAAATGGTCAAGATGCTGGTAAGTGTCCAAAGAAGAAGTAGGGGAGTTATGGTTTCTTATCAATAACTAGTGGTCCTTTCTCGAAGCCATTAGGTAACAAGCATCAGCAGGGTGGCGACAACTTTAGGGAAAAGGATGCTCAATGTCAGGCAAGTAGGTCACAGCCGGTTTTATCATGTACTCTTTTTAGATTCTATGGTCGGTTACACCGGACCTTCTGTGATGAGGGAAAGGATAAGTTCTTCAAATATGGTCATACCGACCATATGCTTAAGAATTTTCTGATTGGTAAGATTGCTTAGGGAGATAATACAGTTCTGATTGCGTTTTTATCTGCTCTAACACCAAAGCATGCTGCTTCTATATCTATTTTTCTTTTGGAATCTACACAAGCTGGAATCAATTATATTATCTTGCTACCGGACAGAAGTCTGAAGTATCACCTAATGTTGTGACTAGTACATTATAACTAATTTTTTGGGATGTTTATTATTTACTTGCTCATGGGTCTAATCTTTTTTTTGTGACCCCAATTGTGGCTATGAATTTTGGTTTTGATCCCAAGGTTATTTTGGATCCTTTATCTATTTCTACCATTGTTAGTGACTTTGTGGTAGCTAAAAGAGTTGATAAGGGGTTTGTGGTATCTGTCGGTAGTAAGAAGACTTTGGTAGGTTTGCTCAAATTAGATATGGTGGATTTTGATGTAAATTTAGGTATGGATTGGTTACACTCATGCTATATATCCTTAAATTTTTAGACACTTAGGGTTTTCTTAAGGTTCCCTGGTGAGCCATTTATTGAATGGAAAGGTGGTTCCCAAGATCCTAAGGAGAGGATTAGATCACATCTTAGAGCTCATAGGTTGATCTTTAAAGGGTGTCTCTATCATTTGGTCTAGGTTAAGTATTCTAACACATGAGGTCATTTATTGCATTCTATTCTGCTGGTGAATGAGTTTCCTAAAGTCTTTTCGGATGATCTTCATGGTGTTCCTCTATATAGGGAGATTAAGTTGGGATTGATTTGGTTTTGAACACTCGTCCAATATATATTCCTCTTTATATAATGGCTCCGGCTGAGTTGAAGGAACATATGAAAGAACTTAAGGATCTTTTGGATAAAGGTTACATTCATCCTAATATGTCCCCGTGGGGTGCACCAGTGTTGTTTGTGTATAAGTAGGATGATTCCCTTCGGATGTGTTTTGATTATCGATAGTTAAATAAGGTGGATATTAAGAATAAATATCCTTTTCTGATGATAAATGACTTATTTGATAAGTTGCAAAATGCCAAATTCTTTTCTAAGTTATATCTTCGTTCTGGGTATCATCAGCTTAATATTAGAGAGGTGGACATCCCTAAGATAAATTTTTGTACTAGGTATGGGCACCTTGAGTTCTTGGTTATGTCATTATGTTTGACCAATCACCCGATGGTATTCATGGATCTAATGAACAGGGGCCTCAATCAACTTCTGTATTTGTTTGTAATTGTGTTCATTGATGACATCCTCGTATATTCTAAAAGTAATGTAGATCATGCCAATCACTTTCATATAGTGTTGTAAACCTTGAAAAAACAATAGTTGTATGACAAAATCTCTAAATACGATTTTTTGTAGAACGCTATTACTTTTCAGGGTCATATTATTTCTAGTGAAGGGGATCATGGGTGATCAACAAAAGGTGGTGATGGTTAAGAAGTCACCTAGACCCACAACTCCCACCAACACTTAAAGATTCTTGGGTTTTGATAGTTATTATAGAAGTTTTGTGGAGAGTTTCTCAATGATAACTTCCCCGTTGACAAAGTTGACCCAGAAGAATATAAATTTTGTCTTAGTCGGATGCTTGTGAGGGTATTTTCAATATGCTGAAGGATAAGCTAACTTCCCCTCCAATTTTGACATTTCCTGAAGGCAATGAGTGGTTTGTGATTTACCGCGATGCATCCTGGGTGGGACTTTATTATATTTGATGCAACATGGTAAGGTTATTGCCTATGCTTCTAGGCAGTTGAAAGTGCATGAGAGGAATTATCCTACTCATGATCCAGAATTGTTAATTATGGTGATTGCATTGAAAATATAGCAGCACAATTTTTATAAACTGCACAAGTACATTTTTCCTGATCATTAGAGTCTACAGTATGTGTTTACTCAGAAAGAGCTTAACCTCAGGTAGAGGAGATGGCTTGAGCTTCTAAAGAACTAAGATATGAGTATTCACTATCATCAAGGTAAGGTTAATGTTGTTGATGATGCTCTTAGCAGGTTATCCATGGGGAGTTTAGCTTATATGGATAAGGAATGGTGGGAGTTGGTTAAGGATATACATCAATTGGTTATTCTTAGAATTCACCTTTTGGACTTTAAGAATGGTGGTGTGTTCATAGAGAAAGTGGTCTGGTCGTCTCTTGGTGTAAAAATCAAGGAGAAGAAAATGTTAGATCCTACCTTGATAAAAAAAAGGGTGATGTAGGTGGGGAAAAGGTAATGGTATTTGAGATCAGTGGTGATGGAACATTGCGGTACCAACGGAGGTTATGTGTTACAAACATCGAGGGGTTGCAAAAAAGGGTATTGGCTAAGGCGCATAATTCATTGTAATACCCTATATAATTCTTAGTTCATTTTAGCTCCTAGTTCCATGCATAATAGGCTTGATTCCGAAATATTTCACCAAGTGTTGGGGACTTAGTCATTTTTACGGACCGTTAACTTTGAGGATTTTTAAATTGGTCTTCTCGACCTTGAGATGTTTGTTTATGAGTTAATTAATGAGTAGGGCAGTAAGGAGCATGTCTCGAAGATATTTTGAATTTTTTGGATGAGGATTGGGCCATATTTGGATTTTTATTCCTGTAGCTCTTCGCGATAGCCTTAAGTTGTGATGGTTATAGCAATTGTGTCCTCATCGTGTCGCGGACAACCTAATCCAAATTCCAGTTATGAATCTAAATGTATGAGGGGAAATGACATTTTTCACCTTAATCAAAGTCATCAAATTACGAATTAAAGCTCCAGTTAGGGAATTATTTACTCATCTTGTTTAATTTCTTCTCAAAGAAAACCCTACTCTTACCTTAAGATAATCAAATTCCATTCCATTCCGTTTAAGGAAACCGAGAATTCAAGTTTGCAAATCCAAGAACGTTTAAGAAAGCATCAATATTGGTGATTCTTTTTTAAGCTTAAGGAAAGCTTAAGGGTTTAAGGTATACGTGATGTTGATCCATGGGCCATTTTCAACCGTGGAGTTCAAGAATCTTTTTTTATGTTTTAAATTATGAATTTTACATGATTAAGTTGAATTATTCCCATGAACATCTTGATAATTTCATTTCAAGTTTTGATTACACGAGTTTTTGACATAATGAGCCATTACATATTTTTAATATTGCACTCTTGTAATTTAAAATCTTAATTCATGGTTTTAGTGTAGTAACTGTGTTATTGTCAAATGATTTACCTATTTTCATGTGTTTGATGAAATTCCCAAGTGTTGGGTTTTTAAACTATGATCCCCTAATATGGTTTTACAACTTTTATATTGTATTACTATTAATCTTATTAAGTTTTGTTGGGTTATGAACACCTGATACCAGATATTTATATTCATGACAGGCACTATTAGTTATAGAATAACTCTCAATTAAGTTCATTATAGTTTAGAATCAGAGACTTCTAGATGGGAGTAAAACATAGCACCGAGTGAACGTAGGGATGGCGCCTCCCCCATTAGTTAGGCATGATGCACTTGTCTCCCTCGTTAGTTAGGCATATTATGTTAGTAGCAGTCCCTAAGTTCTATACCTACAGTGCCACTATAGACTTTGAGAGGTCCCTCTTCAGTTTGAAATGACACATTATTCCTTCGGTACATTAGATTTTTGGATCTATAGAAAAACATTAGTACCCGTGGTACGGTACTGACACCCTTCCAACTGGGGTTATATATTGAACCCCAATAATAGATTTGGGGAATGTCGGTTATAGCTATCTCCCATAGTCTCAATATAGTATTCAGTATAAATTCAGTTCAGGTTTGCTTGACCAAAGCATACAGATTTTCAGCTATTCACTAATCAGATTTCAGTATTTCAATTTACATATTATTTCAGAAATATATATATGCTTGATCTTGCATTATCAGTATTTCAGTTTCCATGTATGCTTACTTAGTTATCTTATATTATTTAGTTAGTCATTGTTTCATGCACAGTTAGCCCATATATATCAACCTAACCTCATCTCATATACCAGTATATTCAAAGTACTGATCACATATTTTCTTCACGCTATGATGTCTTATATCATAGGTTAAGACACTACATTCCCCGACTATAGATAGACATCCTAGCATTACTCACCAACAAAAGTGGTGAGTTCTCATCTTATGGGGAAATAATGGTTTATTCCAGTTATTCAGTTGTTTAGTATTATTCAGTCAGAAGGAGTTAGTTGGAGACTTGTCCCATCAACTCAACAGTTTGTCAGTTAGAGGATTTTCAGACATTCAGACAGTTAGTTACGTGTTATCAGCTTTATCAGTCTTGACAGTTATTTTTAAACGTGCAAAATCAGTTGTATTTTTAGTATCTAAGCTTTGTAGACTTATCAGTTATTATCTACGCATGCCTATTGTCATTATATAGTTCAGTGCTTACAGCATGTACCAGCTCATGGGTTAGCTTGTTGTTACTTGTGATCATAATCTACATTTTCATGAAAAAACTTTGTATAAGAGCCCAAGGTTTTAAAGAGTCTTAGGGTGTCTAAAAAGCCCCGTTGAGTAGTGTATTATGCATAAGTGTGAAGCGCGCCACACTTATGGATAAGAGGCTACTTGACATTTTAGGAAAAGTTTCCCTTTTGTCAGTATTCATGTCATGAAAATGAGCATAAGCTCTACTTAAAACTCTCTTTTCGACAATTTCTTCCTTCAACTTAAAGTGAAAATACCTCCCAAAAGAAACAATGGTAGAAGAAATAGAAATTAGCCCGCACCTTAAGTTCCCCTAAATGAGCACGTCTCTAATGCCGATTTAAGAACTACATTCACTACCTTTGATCATTCAGTAACTGCTCAGAATAACCAGCATGTTGTTTCCCCAGCTAATCAAGTGGCAAATACATCTACAACTAGGATTTGGGATTTCACTTGAATTTATCCCCATTTGTTTTTGGGATCTAAGTCTGATGAGAATCCGCAGGAGTTTCTCAATATGATTCAAAAAGTAATTAATATCTTGGGTTTCACATCAAGTGAGAGTACTGTGTTGGTTGTCTATTAGTTGTAGGATGCAGCTCACGCCTAATATAAGTAGTGGAAGGGTGATATGGCTATTTAGGTAGGGCCTGTTGAGTGGGACGAGTTTGCCATGTTATTCCTAGCCATGTTCTTTCTGTTAGAGTTAAGGGAATCTAAGGTGCAAGAGTTCATTAATTTTAATCAGGGAAATATGAGTGTGAAGGAATACTTACTTAAGTTCACTCAGTTGGCGAGGTATGCTCCTTTGATGGTGGCTGATAACAAGTCTAGAATGAGTAAGTAATTTTCTAGAGTAGCTGATAGTATTGTTATGAAGTGTAGGACTGCTATGTTGATTAAGGAGATTGACCTATCTAGGCTGATGGTTCATGCTAATCACATTAGGAAGAGAATTATAAATTGAAAGAGAGAGATAATTAATGAGCTAGAACAAGTAGTATTACCTTTTTTCAATCAAGGTCAGAAGGTGGTAACCATTCTTAGTTCCATCAAAAATCTTAACCCCTGGATCTTTCTTCAGTTAGTGCACCACTACCAATGTTCATGAATGATAGTCGAGATAGAGCATCAGGCTATAAATCTCAGGGTAGCATGAACACTGGTCATACTAATCAACTCTATGGAAAGTACGACAGAAATCATCAGGGTATGTGTATAGTTAGTAGTGATATGTTTTTTGGGTGTGTAAAGTCAAACCATAGGATGAGGTACTATTCTATAAGTATTTTGAAGGTTAGGAATGATTACCCGTATGGTCAGAATAACTCTTCAGCAACAGTAGCAGGTCGTTCAACTCAGTAAGGTGCCACTTCAAGTGGCACAAGTGGACATCACCAGAATAGGTTGTATGCACGTCAGTCCTAATAGGAGTTGAAAAGTTCTCCTGATGTTGTTACAGGTATCTTATAGGGCTTTTATCTTTATGTTTATGATTTATTAGACCTAGGAGCTTTGATCTCCTTTGTAACCCCCAATATAGTAGTCGATCTTGGTGTCAATCTCAAACTTTTAGTAGAACCCTTCTAAGTGTATACTCCAGTAGGTTTCTCTATTGTAGCCAGGAAGGTATACAAGAACTGTCCGATCACAATATCCCAGAAAGTTACTTCAATTAACATTGTGGAGTTATAGATGACTGATTTTGTTGTCATTTTTGGCATGGATTTGCTCTAGTCATATTTTGCCTCATTTTGTTGCAGCAATATAGTCATTCAATTTTAGTTTCATAATGAACCAGTAATTCAAAGGAGGGGTAGTACTTCAGTTCTTAGGGGGGAAATTGTTTCATATCTTAAGGCAAGATAGATGATATCTAAGCAGTGCATGTACCATGTTGTTCAAGTCAAAGTCTATTTTTGCGACTCCCAATCAGGAGTCAATTTCAGTTGTGAGTGAATTTCCAGATGTGTTCCCTGAAGATCTTACTAATGTCCCTGCTGAAAGGGAAATCACCTTCAGAATAGATCACCTTAAAGATAACCAACCTATTTTTATTATTCCTTATGTAATTATTCTAGCTGAGCACTAAGAGTTGAAAAAATAGTTGAAAGATCTCTTTGATAAGGGTTTCATCAAATCCAGTGTTTCCCCATACGGCGCTCTAGTGTTTTTTGTTCGTCAGATAGGCGGTTCTATCTGAATATGCATCAACTACGTTAGTTGAACAAGGTCACAATAAATAATAAATATCTACTGCTAAGGATTGATGACTTGTCCGACCAAATTTACGGTGTCGGTTATTTCTCTAAGACAGACCCCAAATTCAGCTATCATCAGCTTAGAGTCGAGGAATGTGAAATTTTGAAAATAACTTTCAGAACTTGATATGGTCAATTTGAATTTAGATTTATGTATTTTGGACTAAAAAATGCCCTATTATCTTTCATGGACTTGATGAAAAAGTGTTCAAGCAGTATTTTGACATTTTCATCATAGTCTTCATTGATGATATTCTTGTCTATTTCAGTAGTGAAAATTATCATACAAACCATCTCAGAATTGTGTTGCAGACTCTTAAAGAATATCTGCTATTCGCCAAATTCAGTAAGTGTGAATTTTTGCTAAGTTCAGTAGCTTTTCTTGGCCATATTATTTCTTGTGATGGCATTAGAGATTCCTCTCAAAAGACTAAAGTAGTGAGAAACTGGAACATACCCATTTCTCCATTAGATATCAGAAGTTTCTTGGGTTTGGCTTGCTATTACTGATGGTTTGTTGAAGGGTTCTCATCAACGGCATCCCTCATGTCTTTATTGACATAGAAAAAAGTCATGTTTCAGCAGTCAGTTTCTTATGTGAAGAGTTTCCATGAGTTAAAGACTCGACTCACCTCCACCCCAGTCTTGACTTTGCCAGATGGTTCAGATGGGTTTTTTGTTTACTGTGATTCTTCTAGAGTTCATCTTGGTTGTGTATTGATTTAGAGAGGTAAGGTCATAGCCTATGCCTCTAGAAAGCTTAAGCCTCATGAAAAGAATTACCCTACCCATGATCCTGAGTTGGTAGTTGTTGTTTTTTCCTTTATAATTTAAGGAATTATCTTTATGGAGATCATGTTGATATGTTAATGGATCACAAAAGTTTGCAATACGTGTTTTCGTAGAAATATTTAAATCTTCGTCAGAAAAGGTGGCTTGAGTTGTTAAGAGATTATGACATGAGTGTGTTGTATCATCTAGGCAAGGCTAATGTAGTGGAATATGCTTTGAGTAGTTTGTCTATGGGTATTGTTGCTCATTTTTAGGATGACAAGAGGAAGTTTGTCATAGAGATTCATCAGCTTGCTAGATTAGGTGTTCGGTTGGTTGATTCAGCTTAAGGTAGTATATGGTTATGGAATAGTTTTGAATCTTACTTGGTTGCCAAATTTAAAGAAAATCAACATAGGGATTCCAGTTTGATTACGTTGAAGGAATCAATTAGAGATCAAAAGGTAGAGATTTGCTCCCAAGGGGGGGAGAGTATGTTGCGATGGATGGGTAGGTTGTGTGTGTCATGAGTTGATGTTTTGAGGTAATGGATTTTTGTAGAATTTTATGATGTGCATTACTCTTTACACGCAAGAGCCACTAAGATGTACCATGATTTGGAAGAAATCTATTGGAGTAGTCATATGAAGAGGGATATAGTAGAGTTTGTAGCTAAGTGTTCTAATTGTCAGCAGGTTAAGGTTGAGTACCAGAGACCTAGTGGCACATTGTAGGAATTCAGTGTTTCCACTTAGAAGTGGAAAGAGGTAAACATAGTTTTTGTTACGTATTTTCCTCATACGCGTCATCAGCACGATTCAATATGGGTCATTGTAGACATAATGACCAAATCAACTCATTTCTTCAAGTTCGTAATTCATACTCAGATGAGTATTCTTCCAAACTGTATATTAGAGAGGTGTTTAGGTTTCATGGAGTCCCATTATCCATTATTTTGGATAGGGGAACTAAGTTTACCTCTCATTTTTGGAAGGCTTTTCAAAAGGGTCTTTGTACCCAAGTTCAACTCAGTACAACTTTCCATCCGTGGATAGATGGTCAGATAGAGATGACTATTTATACCCTATAAAATATATTGAGGGAGTGTGTGCTTTATTTCAAAGGTAGTTGGGATGATCACTTACCATTGATTTTGTTTGCCTACAATAACAATTATCACTCCAGCATTTAGTTGGCTCTGTTTGAGGCTCTCTATGGGAGGAGTTGTAGATCTCCTATTGGTTGGTTTTAGGTAGGTGACTCTACTTTTGTAATGAAAATACTTGTGGGGTACATAGGAATTCTCCAAGTTAACTTCATAATGTAATCTATGGGTACATAGGAATCCCTTAATCTTTAAATAGATGTCTAAGGATATTGTTTGCAAGCTATAGTTAGAATGACGATACCACTAATTATAGACTTGGTTAATAAAAATGGAATGCTGGTCTTGGTTATATGGTAATGGTTTTAATTTGGCAATAATTGCAGGATATGATACCTACCCGTAAAGGTGTGAGTCTAATGGATGGACACTGGAAACTCATGTTTGCCGACATGATGATTTTGTCATGATGACCCCATGGGGTACATGGGAATCCCCTATCTTACAATTATATATATGTATCATAAAAAGAGGAGGGTACTTTTGAATCTACTACTCCTATGGTATCTCCGATTCATACAACTATATGCATCAGGGCCCGATTAGGGGGTTACACTAGACCCATATAGCTCTTAGATGGTTCTAGGACGGTTAAGCTACACTTACCCAAGATAATGATTTTAAATGCATGCTAAACCTGGTTCACACTTTCCAACATAGTTATATAGATATGTATGTATGGTTGTGAATGCATATGGATGGTTTACTATGTCTTAAATTCTGGAAATATTTTATCCTTATCATGAGTACTTGATAGGATTCACTCTCTATCCCATCTTTGTTCGGTTATATCCCCACACAATAGGGGAACTGGCCATTCTACTCCTCCTGCTTAGTGATTTGATTTAGGATCAACTATTGGATAGCTTCCATAATCATAAATACTCATTTTCATATCATAGATGTCTTTCCATTCATTGGTTATTTCGTGGATATTTTTTTTAGCTATGGTTGGGGGCATGTCCCAATCAGATATTGTTTTTCTTTCGGTTTGAGGCTTTATGGAACTAGTATGGGTTGGAATAGGCGGTGTCGATATTGGTGTCATCCTTAGTATTGGCATTGGTATTGGGGATGATATTTTTTGTATGAATTTATGATTGTTCTATCCTTTTATTTTATGTTAGGTAAATGAACTTAGTTATTATATCAATTTGGTTATGGTTGTTGTTTGGTATTGGATGATTGGACTTGTTTAGATTGGTCATGGTTATAGACCTATCCAAGAGTCTAAAATTGTAATAAATGCTATCTTGTTATACATTTAGAATTTATCCAACTCAGGGTACACGTATTTAGAGGTTGGTTTGGGTAACGGGGGTTGTCCTAGATCATGGTTTGAATTGGGATGCCCATTACGATAAGGCCCTGGTTTGGGTCGTGTCAAGAATTGTGTCACCTTAGTGCAAGTATCAACATTATGTTGCTTGTTGTGTTATGCATGTTGGGTTGGGAACTCCTAAACCTACTTTCATGAGGCTATTGATGGCCAATCTCTCAATCAAGAAACCTATTAGTGTGGTATATGATGTGTTGGTGAAAGTCGACCGGTTTATCTTTCTGGCCTAATTTGTTGTTCTTGATTGTGTGATGGATCATGAAGTTCCTATCAATCTTTGTATACCGTTGCTAGACACCGAAAAGCCATTGTTTGATATAGAGTGCAGTAAGATGAAATTTTTTGTAAATAACAAGGAGGTCACTTTCAATGTATGCAAGGCCATGAAGCAACCTATATATTTATAACTAATATCAGTGATTGATGTCATTTATGATGAAGTGATGAACAAAATTGATGTGGATATTCTGAATGACCCTGGAGTGGGTGTATTATTGAACTTCGGGAGTGAAAAAATTGAAGGGTATGTTGAGGTAGTTGTTTCATTGACGAGTCTTGGATCTTACACCAAGAACCTGACAAAATTGGATCTTAACTTGAGGAATTGTGAAAGTACACCCACCATGCCATCCTTCATTGAACCTCCTTAACTTGAGTTAAAACCATTGCCTTCTTACCTACGATATGTATCCTTGGTAGATTACAACACATTACCAATTATTGTTATAAATGATCTTGACCCTTAGCAAGTGGAAGCCTTCAAAGTTATATGGAAGAAGTTCATCCGTGCTATTGTATGGACTATAGTGGACATTATAGGCACAACTCCTGCAATTTCTTCCCACAAAATCAAACTAGAGAAAGATTATGTCCCAAGTTTGGAACATCAAAGCAGACTCAACAAACCAATGTAAGAGGTGGTAAAAAAGGAAACCATAAAGTGGCTTGAATTGGGAGTCATCTACCCGATCTTGAATAGAACATGAGTGAGTTAGGTGCAATGTGTTCCAAAAAAAGGTGGCATAATGGTAGTACAAAAAAAGAAGAATAACCTTATACCCATCCGTCGGATCATGGGGTGGAGGGTGTATTTGAGCTATCTGTGTCACAACCCGATTCATGAGTCGCAATGGAACCTACTATAACCCGCCTATAGAAAACCCAACACCGCAACTAGCATATAACGAAATGGATTGCTTTGGTAGAAACATCCGACAAGGGCCACAATAAATGAACACAATCATAATGGACAATGTTCCACAATAGACAATCAACTATGGATACCACTCCAATGACCTTGCTATATAGTACAAAACATCTAAGTTCGACAATAGGAAATAAAACTCAAAGTATAAATAGTCTTATATATTAGTCTTGGATACAAAAGACTTAATAAGTATTGGGGAGAAATGGGCGATTAGAAACTCCGAGAGCACACCCTACCTTAAGAAGATCAATATAGCACAATCTCAACTCAGTGGTGCAAACTAGTACTTGGGTCTGCACCAAAAAGGTACAGTAGTGTAGTATGAGTACCTAAATAATGGGTACTCAGTAGGCATCATCAGTTGACTGATATAAATTATAATATAAAGATGATATAATGCAAGATAACATATCTAAGTCAAGGTGCATAACCAAAACTGAATCTTCTTCAACATTACTATACATAGTAACTAATTAAATAGAACTATAATATGACATCTCATATAAAACGTACCAATACCTTCATTTAAAATGAGCAATCAATCTGGAAGAGTAAAAAACATTAATACAATCACAATCGCATAAGTACCATACTCAACGCATATACATTAATTAGAGCATAAGGTAAAGGAACACAACACGGCATCCCATTACACCGGGAAGTACACCCAAAAGAACATACAGTAAAGAACTCATCATGGTGTCCCATACCACCAAAGAGTGCATCAATAGATCAAATCATCTCCGTATCAAGTTATATAAAAAACTAACTCACATTTATCTATGGTTTCCATATTTCCCATCAACAGTCATTTGCCAAGATCCATAATCATCTTCAATTACCACAATTGGATTTACATATGCCAAGGTAATCTTAACTATGGTCAAATAGACATTTTGATATCTATGATATCAATACACTCTTTCTAGTCGTTATTAACTGACCAACACTCCTTATTAGGCTACTAATTCAGTATTCCTTATAGTATCTTGATTATAGCCAAACCAATTATTTACATAAACCTAAATCTTGAGACAACACTAACTATTATTCAATAAATAACCAAC
Source organism: Capsicum pubescens (assembly GCA_030864215.1). Taxonomy (NCBI): domain Eukaryota; kingdom Viridiplantae; phylum Streptophyta; class Magnoliopsida; order Solanales; family Solanaceae; genus Capsicum; species Capsicum pubescens. The sequence goes on along the minus strand of CM061543.1, from coordinate 149,439,173 downwards.
ATCCACATCTAGTAAAGATACACTACTAATCCATAGATGTCGTTTGACCAAAGCTTACTTCTAGATATTATAGACGCACATGTAATCATATAGGAACAAGGTTGCATATCATCAAATGTCCTTATCTATCTATCAACCAATGCCTCTTACTATCTAGCATTATAATCTAGAAATCATAAGTTAACAACCCAATGACATTATACTTTAATAATCAATGCTAACCTATTATCACCATTGACCACATAACTACCACAATTGCTAGTTATCACATTTCAACTATTAAGGTCCATCACTTAGTATCCTAGACTTCTAGTCATGAAGTAAAATAGTATTTTAAAAGACATCTAGTTACCACACAACTCTTTTACTAGGCAATATTCCTTAGTTAATACTATTATTCAAGACAAACATACCCACTAAGTGAATTCTTATTTCTACATAAGATTCCACTACTAATTAGCCTTAACTCTTTATTTGGCGTATTCTACTTCTACTCACTATTCAACACTAGCAAGACTTATACAACTAAACAAGTGATTAGGATTGAAAAATTATAAACAACATACCACGATTAACATCATATCTTCAAGGCACACATGTATGTAATCTTATAATGGAATAATCACACACAACCATATATACACATGTTTACCATAGATAACATCAATATCTCCTCTGGACTTACCGGGCATCCTAATATCATCAATACATCAACTAGATGTATCGGGCATCGTAATATCATCAATATATCTTATGGACATCATCATATCATCAATATACGCTCCGTACTTACCGAGCATCATAATATCATCAATATTTAACATAACTTCAATATTCATCATTATATCAATACATATATATATATATGTAGCCGATTCATTGAAAAGTTTAAGTCCCAAAAATAATAGTGTGTAAGAAAGGCAAGGAAAGACATATCATAGTATCTGACCATTCATTAGCATTACATTATAATAGTAAGTACATGGACATGCATATCCATATGTTATAAACACTCAACAAATTACCAGGTTTGACATGATTATTAGCATGGTCAATTACAAGCCATGGTTATACTTTCTAGAATCTCTCTTATTAGGCATGATTTAGAATACAACCAAAAGGGATTCTTTGGCACAAACATAATATTAGTCACTAGTCTTGGATAATATATGTAATGGAATAATTCAAAGCTCACATAGTAAACAAGCCAAAAACTAAGTGATAGAATAACTCTAGGTTATATTTACAAGACGTTCCAATGCTATCCAAGTAATAACAATAAGATAATCAATAACTTATTCACATTATTTAAAAATCAACATTATAAATAACCCATTTAGCGGGTTTAGCCATCATATTACTAAAGCATATTCTAGGTGTTTCACAAGTATCTAAGTCACTAATGAAGTTACATAGTTCAAGCTTATGGAGGGTCAAGTTCTACTTCTAATATCCCAAATTATCTTATTCAAGTCTAACCTCTACCCGAAATTAGATTTTGTTATCTAAATCCCATCTCAATGATTTATCAATCCACACTAGTTCTATATGACAATTTTTCGCCAAGTATTTCACTTAAGTAATCAAAAGCACCTAATGCTGATTCATAACTATGAATACCTAGGTAAACATACTATTAAGATAAGTGAACAAGGTCACTGCTATCTCACTAGAGAAACTAGAGATTCTCATGCTATTCATGACATAACAAGTCCAACTAACCAAGTTTCTAGTCTATGAGTGAAATATCATACTTAATGTATTAAAAGACCTAAGTTATTCAACTTATCCCAAACATTACCATATAACTTTTAAAATCTAAGACCCCGCCCAATATTATAAAGATATCACAATTATAATACAATAAAGCTTAATCTAACACAAGTAAGCTTAACCTACCTTGAATCTAATTAGCTCACTAACTAACAATCTATGCTTTCCCTTTTCTTGAATGATCTTAAATGAGCCACGCTATCAAAATCATCATCTATACATTACTACGAGAATAACAACAACCATATTGCACCATTATGCTTTGGGTTAAATATAACATGAAAAAAAATAAGTGGGTCCCACATATCAAAACGTAATTTTGAGGCCAAGATGGTGTTTAAATACTACTACAGAGTCATATCCCTCAAGAAATTTGTGTAAAACAACTATATTTGGGGCTAAAATCAAGCCTGAAGCTATTTGGGGTTTTGGGTCAATAAATCAAGAGGTCAACATAAAAATTAAAGGATTCATACCTTAGATTCAATGTTAATAACAATTATAGAAGTTATTCAAGCACCTAATAACCACCTAAGATTCAATTTGAAGTCTACACTCTTTATTAGGGTTTTGGGACTCAAGATAATGGAGGAAATGGCCAATTCTCATCCAGAAAGAGTATTTATATAGCCCTTCCTAGGTACTCATCTAATGCAATTGCGAGAAAACGCGTGTATGATTGCTGCATCACGATCTCTCCTATGTCTCTGAGATCGTGGTACCTCATTTCACTAGGCAAGGCTAAATGTTATATTTTAATTACAAGATTTTGTGAAGGCCTCTGGATGCATTAGAGTCCAATATGAGAAAATGAGATATGAAACCATATTGATATTGACATTTTGGATGCATGGCAAACTCGTGTTTTCCATCTGAGGTTATTTTGACCAAATATGGTCCCTACACCCAAATTTCTAATTTATCAACTTTTCGAACAATTAGTTAAAATGATTTTGGGTGTAGTGAGACCCAAACCATAGGTCCACCCTTCCTCAAATAAATATTATGGAGTTTCTGGCGCAGTTAAAATTCAAATCTGATATCATTTTATTAAAGGTTTTGCTTGATCGCCATTTGGAACCAGTAAAGACCTCTAGATAGGAGAATAGTTCTAAAAGACAAATAAATGGCCCAATAAACAAACTATCGATTCCAAGAAGTCATAAATGACTTGGGAAAGCTATGGAAAAGTTCTAATGTAGAAAATAAGCGGAATAGAGAGAAATTACCTGAAGGGTCATTACAACTGTAAGTTAAATTCATAGACCGAGAAAGACCATCTCCCAACACCCTTTATGCATCTCCCAACACCCTTTATGGATTGAATTCAAGGATATACGGGCGGGAGTGGTAATGCTTTCTTCATTGTTACTTAGGGAAAAACCAATTATCATTTCCCTAGAAGATCATGAAAAGAGAACATTCACTTATCCCTATGGCGCATTCACCTTCAAGCGCATGCCTTTGGGTTGTGTAATAATACTTCACACATTCCCATTCATTAACAAAAAACTTTCTATTGTGGAATATACCATAGGTATAGTCATACAATCATGCATTCAAGATTATAACTATGTCATTCCTATTCCATCAACTTGGGAAAATGCCACAACCCCGTTTTAGTTTATCAAATCAACTCGAGAGAATGCCTCGACCCTTGAGCATCTTGTTAAAAATTCAAAAACATGGCCAACAAGGTCTTCAAAACCTTTTTTAATCCATTTAACAATTTATACAATACAAAAATTTAGGTAATTAAACCAATTCATATGATTGACCATATTTCAACGCCAATTATGCAAGTGGGTTTAGGGAGCATAATTTCCAAAACCAAATTCCATTCTAGAATCATCAATTTGAGGGAATGGCTTGACCCCATCCCATTGTAACACCCCGAATCTGGTACCAAGAATGCAACACAATGCCCATGACCCCGAAGTACCATATTCTAACCCAAGACTGATATCTATAAACTGAGCACTGAATAATAGTAATACTATCATAAATGTGGAAACATGAACTGAAAGGCCATAAAGTTCAATACTAGTACATAACTTAAAAATAATGGTATAAAAATACCAAAACAATAGAGATAATTGTCTGAACATACTATAGTCTGAAAGCCTCTAAACTGTCTGAATAAGGAGTTGATAGGACTTGTCCCCAACTAACTCCAACTACTGAAATAAACTGAAAACTAAAATAGTAATGTGATCTTCATGTCCTTGAAGGATGAGGAATCATTTCTAACTCTGATCGCTTAACTACGATACTACTGGTTCTCTGGAGCTCGCATTTCTAAACGTATGGTATAAGACACCATAGCGCAAATGCGTCAGTACTTTGAATGTACTGGTATGCAATTGAGGTAGGCTGAATGCAATAGGTTCATATGCATGAACAATACTAACTGACTAACTAACATGAATGTGTGAATATATGCATGCATACATAACTGTAACTGAGATCATAATAGGGGTGGATACTAATTTCTGACTACTGGGTCTACTAACATTAACATTTGAGTCACAGATGAGTGACAAACTGATACTGTATTACTGAATACTGAGGAACTAATACTAAGTTACTGATAAATGGATAATTGTGTCTTACAGTTCTTATTATGAAGAACTGGTCTGGTTGACTATATCTGATAGTCCTTGAGATGAATGCTAATAATATAAGTTCTGATAACTGATATAACTAATAACATGAGTGACTATATCTGACAGTCCACGACCTGATGGAACTATATAAGTTCTGTACTATATCTGAGTTCAGTCTTATCTAGCGGGTGATCTCTAAATATAATGATATCGTTACTGATTGACGATAGTTGAGATCAGTCCTGTCTAGTGGGTGATCCCAAAGTCTATTTATAATGATAAGGAGTGACTATATATGACAGTCATAAATCTATACTACTGAACTGAATCAGTACCATACCACTAGTAAAGACAACTGTTGTGGAGTCAGTCCTAATCTAGCGGGTGACTCCTGGGATCAGTCCTATACAATTAAATGCGCTAACTGCTGATCCCTGAGTATGTCAGTCCTATATAATGGGTGACATCTTGTACCTATGTTGTCTATGTAGTTTTAGAACTTAGGGATAACTTCTAGGGATCTCAGTCCTATCTAGCGTGTCAGCCCCCATCCCTAGGCTAGATCGGTGCTGAACCGTACTCACATTTGAAAGATACTAAAATATTAACTGAACTGAAATGATACTAGTGGTATTGTCTAGCGGAGCGAAACTGATATTACTGAGTTTCATTGACTGATGGAATGTATTGAGTTTTGAAGACTGACTGAGAATACTGAAGTTACTGAGTTTGACTGGGAATACTGAGGTTACTGAGATTACTGAGCTAATAAAATTACTGAAATTTCATAGATTTCCTGAGTCGCATGACTGACTGAGTTTTATGGATCATAGCTTGACTGAGGAGATCATTAAAACATAGCATGGCTCTAGGGACACAGCTAAATGTTCGGGTACATGTATCCCCAGTACTCTATGAGAAGAAACTGACAAAACATGGCTTATTTGAAACCCTAGCTTGTTCTTGAGAGAAACTAGTATATTTTGGGTGAAGAATACTAAATCAGGTGTTATTAGGTATATATAGGGGTGGGAAATTGACCATTTTAACCCTGGACGTGTCATTATTTTTTGATAAAATTACACAATTTTCATCCTTGCCGCGAAGTGCCACTATCGCGCCACGTCACTTGAATGTGACAAATGGGAAATTGTATGGTGGCGCGACGTAGAGCTATCACACTGCCTCGTAGTCTACGACCTAGATGTTTTGTGCGATGCGGCATTATCGTGGAGAAACACTCAAAATTGACAATTGCCATTTGAGCTATCTCCGCGACCCGCTGAATGCTCAGGTGATACATTGTCTCACTAAAAAGGCTCTAACTCTTCACCCGGGTGGTGGATTTTGGAAATTTTGATATCAATGGAAAGCTTATTTGATTCCCCGCATAATAATACCACGTGTACAAAATGATTCATCTTTCAAAGAAAGCTTCTAACAGTCTTGGGAAACTTTTCAACTAGGAAAAGTACGGGGTATTACACCCATTAACCATACCCATGTATCCCAACGGGTTTAAAAATGCATAAATAAAGACTAGACAAATGAAATATAGCAATGAAAACCCAATTAAAGTAAAGCATCATTTCAAATCCCTCAACCCAAGTAAATTAAACATCTAAATCCACATGAATAACAATGTAACCCATGACTTTAGAGAAAATAAGTGTAAGGGAAGAGATTACATGCTTGAAAGTGTTTAGAACTATGGATGGAAATCACTAATTGGAGCTCTAGATTTCAAATCCTTAGAAACCCTAGTTGTTCTTGCCTTGGGTATTTGAGATAGTAAAGAGTAGTTTATGATAATGTAATAAAGTGTTATGGGGTTCCTTAGAGTATTTTAGGATTTTGGTTTAATTAGGGATTGAGAGAAATGACCAAACTACCCTTAATTAGCTGCCCAGTCATTACGATTCACATCACGATTCGTGATAACTGGGTACGGGTAATTGACTAGATTCATAATATTGGCAGTGACTCAAGGAAGCCTTCATTGGTTTGGTCACGATTCAAATCCTATGAAACGTGACAAAACCTTATGGTTCATGGGGTACTACTCGTACTCAGGACAAAACATTTGCTACTCTACTAGTTTAGTATCAAGTTCTTCCGTACGAATCGTGAAAACACCTTACAACTCGTGAGGTGCCAGTCATAGCCGTGACAGTGAGCTCAAAACTTAGAAATTTTAGATGTAAAAACTAGGGTGTTACATTACCCTGCCCCAAGATCATTCATCGTTAAATAAGGATTTAAGGCATCAATTAGAATGAATGTAAGATAGGAATGCAATCAGAAAACCATGAACAAAGTCAGAAAACGAAAAAGTAGGAATATGCACACCTTAAGCGTTATTATCCAACCCGGGGAACAAATACAGATATTTGGACTTCATTTCCTCTTCAGCTACCTAAGAAGCTTCTTCTACCTTATGATTCATCCAAAGGACCTTCATCGATGCTACATCTTCATTCCTCAAATGATGGACTTGCCTATACAAAATTTCAACAGAAACTTCCTTAAAAGACAAGGAATTTGAAATACCAATATTCTCAATAAGTACCACTAAAAAAGCATTGCACACACACATTTTCAACATTGACACATGGAAAATCGAATGAATGGAACCCAAATTCGAAGGATAATCCAATTCATAAGTGATGTTTCTCACTCACCTAAAAATAAAGTATCTACCCACATAAAGGGGTTTGACTTTCCTATTTTTTCCAAAGCTTATCACTTCCTTCATAGAAGATACCTTCAGAAGCCCCCAATCACTAACATCAATCTCCAACTCAATTTTCCTTACATTTCTATATGACTTTTTGCGACTATAAGCAGTATTAAGTCTATCTAAAATCACCTTCATATTCTCTATGTCTTGGTGCACCATGTTCGGAATGAAAAATCTAGTCTCACCAGCCTCAAACCATCCGATAGGAGGTGTACACCTCCTACCATAAAGTGCTTCGAAAGGAGCCATCCTAAAACTTGAGTGATAACTATTATTATATGGAAACAATATGAAAGGTAAGTCGTCAACACAACTACCACTAAACACTATCATGCAATCCCTTATCATATCCTCCAATGTCTTAATAGTCCTCTCTGCTTGTCCATCCGTCTGAGGGTGTAATACGATTCTAACATTCACCTGTGTACCTTTGACTTTCTAAAATGAATACCAAATATAAGAAGATAATTGTGTACAATTATTTGACATAATTGAAATATCTGCACCATGCAACTTGTTGATCTCATGAATAAATAACTTATCTTAATCCTCTCCAGAGTAAGTAGTCCTCACAGGCAAAAATGAGTACACGTAGTCATTCTATCCACGATGACCCAAATCAAATAACGTTGGTTTTGAGTCCCTGGAGGACTAGTAATAAAATACATATTTGTTATATCCCACATCAACATAGGTAACTAAATCTCTTGAGACATGTCACTAGTCCTCAAGTGCTCAACTTTAACTTGCTGACAAACCATATACTTAGCATCAAAATTGGCCATATCTCTATTCAAGTTGTTCCATAATAGATCTCCTTCAAGTCATGATACATCTTTGTTGACCCTGTATAAACATCTAGAACACATAATCTACCTTGGTACCTCAAGATACCATCACCCCTATCTTTAATGCCATAACTTTCTATTGATCCATATCATCCTTAATCTGTGCCAAGATAGGATCCAAAACCTTCTTTTCTTTCACCACAACATCAAGATATGACTTCACTACCTCTTGAACAATAACACTACCATCATTAGAATCAAAAAGACAAACTCCAAGATTAGTCGATCGATTAATATACTTCACCAATCCTCGCTTTTCCTCATTAACATGAAACAAGCTACCCATAGACATCCTTCTAAGAGCTTCAACAACAACATTAGCCTTACTGGATGGTAGTGGAGACTCATGTCATAGTCCTTGAGCAATTCAAGCCATTATCTCTGCCTAAGAATAAATTTCTTCTGAGTGAATACATACTGCATGGGCTTATGATCTGAATAAATATTGACATTCACCCCATACAAATAATAGTGTCAAATCTTCAACACAAATACCACAGCTGCATACATTAGATAATGAGTCAGATAATTCCTTTCATGGACCTTCAGCTACCTAGAAGCATAATACACAACCTTACCATGCTTAATCAAGACATAACCTAGTCCTATATGAGATGTATCACAAAAAACCACAAAAAAATAAGTTCCTTCAAGATGTATCCAAATTGGCACAAAAGTCAACTTATCTTTAAACTTCTAAAAACTACCTAACAAACATTAAATAGCAGAAATTTCACCTTTTTCTGAGTCAACTTAGTCAACTAAGCATCAATAGAAGAGATGCTCTCAACAAACCTTCTAAATACCCAGTCAATCCTAAGAAGCTCTGAATGTCGATTTGAGTCATGGGTCTAGGTCATTTATTGACCGCTTCAACTTTCTGAGGATACACCATGATCCCCTCATTAGAAGCAACATGACCCATAAAGGTCACAACTTGGCATATAATCTTCGATTCTTAAGAGTGTAGTACAGTCAGGAGCTGGGACCCTAGAACAGCTCTGAACTACTTAAAAAGGGCTAGTTCCATCCACATTTTCCTTAATTAGGACAAAATAGTTTCTATGAGAATCAGATCTTTGAAGTGGTATGATCTAAGATGCAAGCAAATAGTTATTAGAAGAGTTTAAGGACCTTAGACTCTAAAGCTAGAAAAGTAGATCACAATAAAGGGAAATATGCCTAAATACCTCGTAGCCTTACCCTTATAAGTGTGTCATGCTAAAGACACATAAAAGAGACTCTACTTGACATGGCTTTGTGGACATCCAATGACCATGAACCTAGGATCTATTACTTATATTGTCTTGACCTGAATCCGGGCCTAATTGTGATGGGTATCTCATGTTCGCCAAGGACCAGAGACTGCCCCCTTTAACCTAGCCAACCAGAACATAATATAACTATCAGTGGATTAGACATAAAACACTATAGAGATTAAATATAAACATATAAAAGAACAGATAATTTAATCAAAAGAAGGACCTATGAATCCACATACACTTTTTCCATAAAAGCCTTTAAGAAACAAAACCTCAACCTAAGTTTGGACATATCCTAAATAATAGGCAAAAGAGAAATCAAAATATAGTCTATTCATAATAGAGATAAAAATCTGAAATGACAAGATTTCTGGAGACTAGAAGCTCACAAATTTAAGACAGACCAACAAACACACAAGAATTATTTACCAACTATATAAGGAAATAGAAATGTCTTTGGACCCTACATCACGTTGGGATACAACATTATGGAATGGTTAGAGAGAACAACACTAATATGTAACTCAGGGATAAGGAGTAGAGTAATTCCATTTCTAAACCACAGTAAAATCACATGCACACAGTGTACATACATATAATAAATATATCATGTCAGGATAGGGATCAAGGTTTATCATGGGATTTATTACATTAGCCTGGACTTTGTAGTTTTCCATCATCTAAGCACCCATGGGATATATAGGTATAGATCCTACTTGATGGTTTGGTTCAGTTCCTCCATGATGGTTGGGCCCCAATCTGTGTAGTCGTACGAACTAGGGAAATCCAAGAATAGGCCAGAACCATCGAGGATCCAACCATCTAAAATATATACATAAAAGAAGAATATGAACTTAAGCACGAGGTCATAAAGACCCCCCACGTGGGAAAATTATGGTTTGTAGTGTTTGTCCTTCCTAGGACTTACATCATCACGGTAAGCTACACAATCCTCATTGAGAAAAATTAAAGTAGTTCACATATTCCAATTTATTAACAACGAAATTATCCATTATGGAATATACCATAGGTATAGTCATACCATCATTCTTTCAAGATTATAAATATGCCATTCTAATTCCATCAATTTTGTAGAATGCCACGACCCCCTTTTGGTTTATCAAATATACTCGGGGGAATTCCTCTACCCCCGAGCATGTATTTTAAAAATAAATAACATGACCAACAAGGCCTTAAAACCCCTTTTAATCTATTTAACCATTTATAAAATGCAATAGTTTAGGGAAGTAAGCAATTCATATGATTTACCATATTACAAAGCCAATTATGCAAGTGGGTTGAGGGAAGACCATGTCCAAAGTAAAATTCCAAACTAGAATCAGTTATTTCAGGGAATGCATTGACCCCCATTCCGTTCAACAAACCCATGCACCCCATAGTGTTTTAAAATACATAAATAATGCATAAACAAATGCATTATTTCCATAAAAAAACCTAATTAAAGTAACCATCAATCCAAAACATTCAAATTAAATCAATTCCACATTTAAATCCATATGAATAACAATGAAACCCATGCCTTTATATGAAAAACGTTTAATGAAAAAGATTAAATGCCTTAAAGTACTGAGAATTATAGAGGGGAATAACAAATTTGATCTCTTGAAGACAAATCCTTAGAAATCCTAGTTTTTATTACCTTGGGGATTTGATACATTAAGAGAAGTATATGATGGATTAATGAAGTGGCATGGGGTCCCTTAGAGTATTTTAGATCGGGGGTTTTAATTAGGAAATAAGGGAAATGACCAAAGTACCCTTAAATAAAATAAACAAAAATCCATCCTATTGATATGGGTCACATCATGACTCGTGAAAATAGGGTATGAGTCATTGACTAGACTCATTACTTGGGAAATGACTTAGAGTAGCCTTTACTATATTAGTCATGAGTCACACCTTAGAACTCATGACCTGACTTTACTGTTAGTAAGGTCCTAGTCATACTCAGCACAGAAACATTAGATACTTTATTTATCTGGTCATGAGTCCCACCCTACGACTCATTTTCTCTCTACAAAACTTATGAGGATATAGTCGTATCCTAGGAAGTAAGCTCAAAATGCAAACATTTTAGATGCAAAAATCTGGGGTATTACATATGTTGAATGTAGACTTTATACAGTGACATTTAGTGTTGGTGATCTTGTATTCTTTTATGTATCACCAATGAATGGTATGATGAGGTTTAGGAGGAAATGCAAGATAAACCCCAGATATATTAGAAGATTTGAGATCCTTTGAATTATTAGTGTAGTTGCTTATGTGTTGGCCTTACATTTAGATTTTTTTGATGTCCATCCGATCTTCCATGTGTGTATGTTGTGAAGATACATTACCAAACCATCTCATGTTCTTATATGTTACTCAATTAAGTTGGATGACCATTTAACTTTTATAGAAAATACTATGCTCATATTAGATAGCGATGTTAGGCGGTTGTGTACTAGAGAGATTCTAGTAGTTAAGGTTTAGTGGAGGCACCGCCCAAAAGAGGAGACTACTGAGGAGATTGAGAGCAGGATGTGGACCTAGTATCCTTACCTATTAGATTATGATTTTTATAGCATGGGACTTTATGGAAGCTTCTTAAAAAGTTAAATCAGTGATTTGGAGAATTTTTGGGGCATTTCTTCGGTGCCAAGGTAGGATATGTTTACTCTCTTCATAGATTGAGTTATCTCATGGTATACTTATGATATATTCTAGATATAGGGTGGGATTTAGGGGTTAGATGTTTGAGTGAAAATATTTGATTTAGTTGGACCATTTAGGCTATCTTGATATCATAAACTTAGAAAAATTAGCTTAGTTATTCATGTCTTAGTTTGTTTAGGCCTAATAACTTATGTTTAGAATGGGAATGCCTTAGTTACTCAAGCTAGGTGATTTGGCCTTGTCCGTAGTTGCTTATGTTATATTAAATGACCTTACTTGCTATAGTTTTTGGTAGGATTGCCTTAGTTCTTCATATATGAGAAGTATTACTTTATTGGGGATATTTATGGATTACTTTACATCTAGAAATGAACTTACACACCATATCCCAGTCCAGGCAAGAAGTTGTTTAAAATGAATTTTGGGGATTAGAGTGAGCTTTCCCGGCCCACCTTAGGCCAAAACTTGTTATAGCCTTTTATATTTATTTATGTGTAATATACTCTTAGTAATTGTTGGTTTTACACTTGAGGATATTGCACAAATATTTACTGAGTATGTAGTGGACATTAAAGGATTGATGCTTATTACAGGTACCGCTAATTATATTGGTTATATACATGAATTATAAATATGATTAATGATATTCCTTATTGATACGATTAACTATATGGTATATTGGAATTACTAATGATATAGATATTGACGTGATTAATGATATAGCTTATATATGTATAATATGACCTATAGATATGATTAATGAATTAACTAACGATTTTGACTATTGGTATGGCCTATGGGTATAGTTATTGGCATATCGTAATAGAAACAATATTGATTAAGTCTATTTAGGTTTTGTTAATGGTATGTCTTGTTGATGTGGGTTCATAGTATGGTTATAAATATGAGCTCCAATTCATGTTCAACAATTGATTGTGATATTGATGATATGAGCACTAGTTAAGTCAAGTAACTAGGAGTTACTTATGATGTTATATGGTATGGATATAATTTTTTTAAGGAAGGAAAATTGTTAGATTATGGTTATTCAATTAATTACCTTCAGTGAATGCAACACCAAGGCTTATGGGGTCATTCGTTGCATTATTTACATTTCCGGATTTATTAGTTTATGGGGGCTAATCTAGTAGATTTAATAGAATGATCTTTATGTTATTATCTCGTATGCATTCATTTACTTAAGTACAGCAGTGTTGGAGTGTATTTCTTGGTTTGCCTTCTTACCTTGACTGACACGAACCAACACCGAGCCTTGTCGTGATGGGCATCCCAAGTACAACAAGGACTGGGGACCGCTGCCTATTACCCAACCCAACCACCTATATCCAGCCTTAGATAGTTTGAATTTTGAACTTATAACAAGATGGATTTATTGTTCTCATTTATACTCTCGGATAGGGTCACAACCGTGACTGACCCAATCGAGTACAACCGCCTAACCATACCAAACCAAACCATATACCTTAAACTAAAAGGGAAAAGAAAAACATAATATGAAAATCAATCCCAAAATGTAGTATGACAACAGTGAGAAATCATGTCTGATGATGTCAGCCTCAATATTAATACCAATGCTAAGGTTGAAACCTCTATCGAACCCGCCCATAGCAACCCCCAGAAGTACAACAAAGCCTATATCTGAAAAAATAAACAAATACAGTTGGGACATGCCCCCAACCATGGACAAAACCAATATCCAAAATAAAAGATAAGTGTCTAAATAAATACATAACAGCAAATGATGCCTTCCGAAAGGATGGAATCACACTAATTTAGTGCAAATGTTGATACCGAATCCACGTGCCAAGCGGGAGGAGTAGGAGGGCCGGTTCCTGCATAGCTTGGGTATACACCCACCAGTATACAGGGTTAGAGAATGACCACTAACATAAAACTTAGTATACGAATAAAATAATTCCAGTCATAAATCCAAGTGAAGCCATCAATTATGCGTAGAAGCATACATATATAAGGACTGAGAAAGGGGAATGGGTTTATTATGCATTTAAAACCTTTACCTCAGTTGTGTAGCTTTCCCATCCTGACCATCCATGGGCCATATTGGTTGAGCTAGCCCTGCTGAAAGGGTGTAATGCGTGTAGCCGCACAAATAGTGAATATCCCATATGATGACTAGTACATCCCCCAATATAAAATGTGACACACGCACATGGTCATCAAAACCTCTCATATTGCAACTATGAGTTTCCGGTTTTGGTTCCCCCGGATTGCCACCTTCCACAACTCAGATACACACCCGCCTATTAATGTCCAATTAAAACTATGTCCAAACAATCCATTTAAATTTTATTAACCAAGGCCAATATTAGTGGTATCGTCATTCCACCTTTTTACTTGTAAGTAATATCCATAGCCAAACAATTTAGGTTACAAGGACATTAGGTGCCCTTCCAATTTCCATATTAAATCCCCTTGGGACACATCAATGTTCTCCATAAGTTTAACCATTTAGCCTTTAGCCTTTTCAAACCAATAAAACCATGCATAAATTCTTTATCCAGTTTAAAACAAGCAAGAGCTTCATTAAAAGAAGTCAATGCAATGAACATATCTTTATAAGCATTTTAAAAAACACCTTGGGGGCATAATATAACCAAAAAAAAATCCAAAGACCATTAAACCATTACCATGCAATACAATTATCCAAAACGACCATTAATGCATATAAAAAGAATAATTAAAACTATGGGAAACCATAACCAAGCATTTAGTATCAAAACCAGCAAATAATAGTTGAAAACATTAATCATGAAATAATAAAACCATGTAATCGGTCATATAAACCATGACTTTAGTTGAAAATATAGTGAGGGAAGAGAATCATGCCTTATACCAAAGAATTGATGGAAAGAAATCACCATAGTATGACCCAAAGAAATCTGTAAGATAAAACCCTAGCCTTCTTTCCCCAAAAACTCTTTAGAATTATGAGATATTTTGGAATAGTTTCTCACTGTTAATGAACAAAATACTAGAGTAAATAACTTTCTAAGTGTAATATAAGTCATGGGTTCTAATTAGGTTAAGTAGGTAAATGTCCAGAATACCCCCACTTAAATCCCTTTAAAACGCATCACAGGGATACGACTGGCCCATACGAGTCATACCCTCCTATATGATCAATATCCACCACTTGTATATAAGCTTCAACCCTTGGATCAAACACTGTCTAGTATACGACTAATCAAACAAAGTCGTAACCACATCATACGATCTGTACCCACGACCCGTATCCCTGACTAAGTGAAATACAAGAAGGATCAAACACTACCTACCATACCTTTCCTTGATACAACTAGTACCAAGCCCTACGACTCATACCCATAAATCGTACCAAATACAGTGACAAAAACCATTCTAACAACTAATATTGGTCAACATACGACAAAAGCATACCACTGGTAAACTGGCATATGACTCATACCCATGAGTCATAATGTGTCCAGAGAATGGATTTCCAGGAAATTTTCAAACGGTCAAAACCAAGGATGTTTCAGTCTCCCCCACTAGGAACATTCTTCCCTGAATGACGGACGAGGTAGGGGTAACCCAACACAGAAGCATTTGCATTATCAAACATCCCTTCAACAAAGAGGCAAAAATGTAAATCATTCCTTTAACAAAATTAGAAATTAACAATGTGATCAAGACACATACCTTCGGCACAATCCCTGGAATAAAAAACAAATACGGGTACATGGACTTTATGTCCTCTTCTGCTTCCCAAGTAGTTTATTACACCTTATGGTTCCACCATAGAGCTTTAATCGAAGTCACATCCTTCAACCGCAACAGACGAACTTGCCTATCTAATATCTCAACGTAGACCTCTTCATAAGACAGAGAATCAGAGATACAGATTCCTTCAAAAGGAACGACCAAAGAAGGGTCAACAAGACACTTACTCAACATTCAAACATGAAAGACCGTATGAACCAAACTTAAGCTATATGGAAACTCCAACTCAAAAGAAACATTGCTAACTCTCCACAAAATCACTTTAAGGACCAATAAATCGTGGACTGAGTTTCCCTTTTTTGTCAAACCGTACCACTTTCTTTATTGGAGACACCTTTAGGAACACCCTATCCTCGACCTCAAACTTCAAGTCTCTACACCTACCATCCGCATAGAAATTTTGGCGAGTTTGGACATCTTTATGCCTATCCAGAATCACCTTGACCTTCTACATCTCCTGATATACCTAATCTGGACAAAATATATCCGCTTCCCTATGCTCATACCACCCAATTGGAGATCTATATCTCCTTCCATACAATGCGTCAAAAGGAGCCATACCAATACCCAAATGATAGATATTGTTGTAAGCAAATTCGTCCAAAGGTAGATGATTAATCCAATTTCCACCATAGTCAAAAAAATAGGCCCGAATCATATCTTATAATATTTGAATAGTTCTCTCCGCTTGATCATTCGACCATGGATGAAAAGCAGTACTCAGACTAACCTTAGTCCCCAACCCTTTCTGGAAAGACTACTAAAAATGAGATGTAAACTGCGTACCACGATCTGAGATAATAGAAACAGGTACCACATGCATCTTCACATTCTCCTGAAGAAATAAACGTACATAATTCTCCATAGAGAAGGTAGTTCACACTGACAAATAATACATAGACTTGGTCATCCTATCCACAATGACCAAAATTAAATCATACTAATTGTGAGAATGAGGAAGACTAGTAATGATTTCCATATTGATTACTTCCCACTTCAATTAGGGAAAATCAATTTCTTGATATAACCCACCAGGTTTCATGTGTTCAACCTTAACCATTTAAAACACCATACTCTTGGCAATGAAATTGGCCTCATCCCTCTTCTTCCATTCGACTAATAGATCTCTATGAGATCGCGATATATCTTAGTTGAGCTGACATGAACAACATAGCTCATCTCATGCGCCTAAGCCAAAAGTCTTTATCGCAGCCCGTAGACATCAGGAACACACGACCTCCCTAGGTACCATAAAGTACCATCACTATTGTTATCAACCACCACTACCTTCTGCCCACCAATGTCACTCTTGATTTTCATCAAGACTGGATCCAACACTTGTTTCTCCTAAATCTCTGTACCAATAGATGATCGAACCACTTGTTGGACCATTATACCACAGTCCTTAGAGTCCAAGAGACAAAATCCAAGATTAGGCAAACAGTGAATATCCTTCACCAATTCCCACTTCCCTTCCTCTAAGTGAGTCAAACTCCTCATGGAAAACTTACTAAGAGCATCAGCAAATATATTAGCCTTACCTAGGTGATAATGAAGACTCATATCATAATTCTTGAGAAGCTCAAGCCACCTTCTCTGCCAATGATTAAGCTCTTTATGAGTGAACACGTACTAAAGACTCTTGTTATCAGAAAAGATATACACGTGAACACCATCCAAATTATTTTTCCATATTTTCAAAGCAAACACAACTGCCAACAACTCCAAATCATGTATAGGATAATTACTCTCATGTACCTTCAACTGCCTAGAAGCATAGGAAATAACCTTCCTATGCTGCATAAAAACACAACCAAGCCCTACCTGAGATGCATCACAATAAACCATAAACCCATTATTGCCTTCCAGCAGGGTCAGGTTTTGAGCCGAAGTCAACATATACTTAAACTTCACAAAAATCTTCACAAAAATCCAACCAAGAGAACTTAACCTTCTTCTAAGTCAACCTTGTCAACGGAGAAGATATCGAAGAAAAGCTTTCCACAAACCGCCTATAATACCTGGCCAAACCTAAGAATCTCCACCAAAAAAATATTTTCTAGATCCATGAAGATCCCTTCGTTAGAAATAAGAAGGCCTAAGAAGGTCACAACATTCAACCAGAACTCACACTTAGAGACTTGGCAAGTAACCATTGTTCCTTTAAGATCTGAAAAACCACACGGAGGTGATTAGCATAACCCATCTCACTCTTTGAATAAAATAGAATATCATGAATAAACACAATGATGAAGAGATCTAAGTACTACCTGAACACTCTATTCTTTATGTCCCTAAATGTTACCAGATTATTGGCCAACCCAAATGACATCACAAAGAATTCAAAATGCTAATACCGAGTACGAAATTCCATCTTAGGTATATCCACCTCCCTAATCTTCAGATGATGGTACCAAGACCTAATATCTATCTTGGAGAAGAACTTGGCACCCTGTATCAGGTTAAACAAAGCATGTATCTGAGTAAGAGGATACTTATTCTAGACTATTACCTTGTTCAACGGCCTGTAGTCAATGTACATCCGAAGGAACTTTCATTCTTGCGCAAAAATAACATCGGTGCACCCCATGGAGAAACACTAGGATGAATAAACCCCATATCGAGAAGATGCTTAAGTTGCTCCTTGAGTTCCCTCAACTCAGTTGGAGCTATCCTATATGGAGTAATAGATATTTGACGAGTGTTCAGAGGCAAATTAATAGCAAATCTATTTCCCTATCAAGAGTAACACCAGGAAGATCATCCAAAAAGACATCTAGAAACTCATTAACCACAGGGACCAAAGACAAAGAATGACCTTCTGAGTTAGAATCTTTAACCTGGACAATGTGATAGAGATAATACTTATAAATTAACCTCCGATCTCTAAGATTAGAAATAAACCTCACCCTAGGAGATAAGGAACTATATTCCCATTCTATAACCTGTTTACCATGAAACTTAAAAATAACACTATGTGCTCGACAGTCCATAGAGGCATTATAAAAATACAACCAATCCATACCTAGAATTAACTCAAAATCTACCATATTAAACTCGAACATATCCTCTAAGGTCTACTTACTTCCAACAGATACCACACACCCCCTATAGACTCTCTTAGAAATAAGCGAGTCATCTTCAAGGGTAGAAACTGAAAAAGGATCCAACATAACTTTTAGATCAAAATCAAAGACAACCACATATGGAGTCACATAAGAAAGTGTGTACCCTGAATCAAGTAAACAATATACATAACGAGAGAAAAATAGTAACGTACCACTAACTACATCAGGTGATGCCTCAGATTCCTGATATAGCGCCAAAGCATACAACTTGTTCCAACCAACACTAGAATAAGGAGAAATAATAGAAGCAAATTCCACCCAACTAGGTGAACTATAAAAATGATGAAGCCATATGAATCTTATTCACACCCGTAGAAACCTTATTGACCATAAATCCCTGAGACGATGGCTTACCTGGGCATACTTGAAGCACTTTCCCTTCCTTCCTTGCAATAACCCTGATGAGGAAGACCATAAAATTTATAAGGATATGAAAAAACTAACTGACCTCTGCTCGATTGAGTTTGGAAAAACTATACATCACTACCTTATTAACACCCATCTCCCTACTGATAAGGAGAATTAGTAAAAAAGGAGCCCAAACTCCTCCATTCTTTTCCACTTGCTACCATACCTACCACCCTAAGATTGAGCACCTTCCTAATCAGAAAACCTGCTCCTCTTTCCTTGCCTATCCCCAAACTCCACCTGCTTCCTCTTTTAATTCTCAACCTACTACATATAAATAGTCAACCACGAGATATCCATATCTTTATTCAACATGGAAGTATTGCTCTGAAGAATTAAATCTCTGTTCAACCCAAAAGTGAACCTACTCTTTTTCGACCTTATATTAGCCACCAAGTCAGGATCTTACCTTGATAGGTGATGAAAGTTTAAAGCATATTCCTTTACTCACATCCTCCCCTACCTGAGGTTCACAAACTGCTACATTTTTTCTTCCCTTAACTCTTGATAAAAGAACCTAATATATGAAGGCATTAGAAATGGCTTCCCATAATCTATCCTCTACCATATAACCTTTATCACTGTCTGACTCCTTATACCATTGATAAGTAACATGCCATAGATGATAAGTTTCAAAGTTAACCCCCTCAACATTAGTATCCTGCATCACCCAGAAAATCTTTTCCATCTCATCCAAGAAGCCCTGTGGATCCTCCTTTACCTTCACCCCAGTAAAAGTTGGAGGACTTATTTTCATAAATTGACCAATCCTTGTCGCCTCAGCAAAAAAAGCCCCAATCACACTCCGCTCAACCTGAGTAGTAACTTATTGGGCCATGACATAAATAGGCTGAAAATTTTTGCATTCATCACGTTACCCTGAGGAACCTAAGGAGAACTAACTGGAATAGGATAAACTCAAGAACCATCATCAATAGAACCATGAGATCGAAGATGTACTCCAGACATAAGACATACCCCTTCAGTGTTATCCCCAGATGGGACAGAAGAATTTCACTATGTTCTAAATCTAGAAGGTATGATTTGAAAGGTGAACAAAGAAGGATTAGGATATTCTAGTATTGAGAATTCAAGCTTGGGGATAGAATACCAAGAAAGTGAAACATTCCTAATGATCTTGCAGCCTCTCTTTTATGATTATGGCGCACTTTACATCCCTAAAAGAGACTATACTCGTCACGGCTTTGTGGACTTCCCAGTTGATTATGAACCTAGGCTCTAATACCATACTGACACGACCTGACCATGGGATTTGTTTTATTAGGCATCCCAAGTCCAACCAGGATCGAGGACCTCCCTCTATTACCCAACCCAACAAAATATATCCAACCTTGAATAAGCTGAATTTTTAACATATAACAAGATAACGTTATTATTCTTATTAAAATTCTGGCATACGATCACAACTGTGACCGACCCAACCGAGCCCAATTGTACCAAATCAATCGCCCAACCATACCAAACCAAACAATAGTCATTAAACCAAAAGTGAATCCCAAAACATAATACAAAAATCAATCTTGAAATATAGTATAATGGAGCAGTAAGAAATCATGCCCGATGTTGCCATCCTCAATAATAATACCAATGTTAAGGCTGACACATCTACTAATCCCTCCATACCAACCCCCAGAAGTACCACAAAGCCTCTATAAAAAAGAATTAACAAATCTAGGTAGGGCATGCCCGCAACCATGGCTAAAACGAAAATCCAAAATAAATGAAAAATGTCTGGATAAATCCATAAAATGAAATGATGCATTCAGAAAGGATGAAAGATCACCAATTCAGTACAAATCCTAATACCAAATTCGCGTACGATTCAAGGGGAGTATGATGGTCAGTTTCTGCATAGTGTGGGTGTACAACCGGCAGTAGACGTGGTTAGCAAGTTATTGCTAGCATGAAACTCAAGATAAGGATAAAATAATGCCGGTCATAAAACCATGTTAAACCATCCATAATGCATACAACCAAACATATGTATATGCTGAGAAAAAACACCAGGTTTGGCATGAATTTAAAACTTTTACCTGGGTTGTGTAGCATTACCGTCCTAACCACTCATTGGCCATATGGGTTGAGCTTCCCCTACTAAAAGAGCCCAATATGCGTAGTTGCACGATCATGGAATATACCGTGGGATAATTTGTACATTCCCAATACAAAATGTGACACACGCACATGGTCATCAAGACCCCTCATATCGGCAACTATGATATTTTGATTTTGGTCCCCCCGCGACCACCACCTACCACGTCTTAGCTACATATTCTTCCATTAATTCCCAATTAAAACCATGTATAAATAATCTATTTACAATTTATTAACCAAAGCCAATATTAGTGGTATTGTCATACCACCATATTACTTGAAAGTAATATCAATAACCAAACCATTTAGGTTATGGGACCTTAGGTGCCTTACTAATTTCCATATTAAATCCACCTGGGAGACTTTCATGATCTCTACAAGATTAACTATTTAGACTTTATCCTTTCCAAACCATATAAACGATGCATAAATCCTTAATCTAGTTCAAAACACGAAACAGTTTTATTAAAAGTAGTCAATGCAATGAACAAATCTTTATTAGTATTTTATCAAACACCTTAGGGGAATAATATAACCAAAACAAATTCTAAAGACCATTAAACCATTACCATGCAATACAATTGTCCAAAACCAATATAAATTTATATAAAAGATTAATCAAAACGATAGGAAACCTTAACCAAGGATTTCGTTGAAAAACCCCCAAATAATAATTGAAAACCATAATCATGAAATAGTAAAACCAAGAAATAGATCATATAAACCATGAATTTAGTTGAAATTACAATGAGGGAAGATAATAATGCCTTATAGCTATGAATTCATGAAAATAAATCACAAAAGAAAGCCCCAGAGCAATCCAAAAGACGAAACCCTAGCCTGCTTGCACCAAAAGCTCTTAAGTGAATTATGAGATGTTTTGGAATAGTTTCTAAGTGTTAATGAATAGAATAATAGGGTAAATAATCTTCTAAATATATTAAATTTTTTGGGTCCTGATTAGAGAAAGTAGGGAAATATTAAGAATACCCTCACTTAAATCTCTTAAAACCCGTCACAAGGATACGGCGGATCCATATGAGTTATACTCGTATATGATCTGTATCCACCACTCTTATCCAAACCTTAACCCTTGGATAAAATACTATCCAACATATTATTCATTCCACCAAGTCGTAACAACAACATAAGATCCATACCCATGACCCATATACCTCGCAAAATGAAATACAAGGAGGATAAAACACTGACCAC
Organism: Capsicum pubescens; assembly: GCA_030864215.1. Classification (NCBI taxonomy): domain Eukaryota; kingdom Viridiplantae; phylum Streptophyta; class Magnoliopsida; order Solanales; family Solanaceae; genus Capsicum; species Capsicum pubescens. Next base: position 149,416,619 of record CM061543.1, on the reverse strand, counting down.
CATATGAGTCCTTGATAAGACTCATACCAAGACCCATGACTCATACCATTAATTCATACCCATTCCAGTGTCCAAAATCATCCCACCTACTAATATTGGTCATCATACGACAGGGCCATACCACTCATACCCCAGTATACAACTCATACCCATGAGTCATATTAAGTTTGGAGAATGGATTTCAAAGAAATTTTCTAAAGTTAAAAACTAGGATGTTTCATTGACTAAGCTTACTTTATCTCGCATTTTATTGTATTTATATCATGATTTAGCATTGTCAGTTGAAAATGGCTATTGATACCCATGGATTATGTACTCATACTACACTTCTGTACTTTTTTGTGCAGATCAGAGAACTAGTTTTCATTGTTGATTTGATGTTCGTGTACAATTGATTTCAAAGATTGGGTGAGATTTTTGAGTCTGAATTACACTTTTTTCCCTCTAGGTCTCTATGTCTAGTCTTTTTTTAGATAGATTTTATTTGATTAGTTTGTACTTGTAGTTCATTTGTTGTAGCTCTTAAACTGACACTACTAAGTCATAGGAGGATTGCTGATTTCCTATTTATCTATTACACCTTTATGCCAACATTATTGCTATTTAAGTCTTTAATTGGTAATTTTTTACTTTTGGGTCATTTTCCACCAAGATGGCCTATTGCATCTAGCACCAGGCTATGGCTTGGCGTACCTATTGGAGGGATAGAGTAGGTGATATCATGACTCATAAATTGGTTTGTGACAATTAAAGTCTTATAAATATGACTTAAAACCTTAAAATATGATATATGTCCAATAGGCACCTCACTTTCCCACTTTTTTAAGCAGTAACAAAATGAAAACACTTTCCTTAAAGAACAAGTACAACACCTTAAATATGGTATCATTGAACTATAAAAAACTCAAAAACTTTCAACCAAAACCAACCTTATTTCCCATGCCTCCACAAATATATTCTTCACAACATAAGAATCATAAGTTTACCAGCCTATCGATACCAATTCCTTTTTCTCTAGTCACTAGTGTTAACAAAAAAATTGAAGTCAATAAACTCGTATGGGAAAAGAAAGATGCTACTCCTATTTAGTAAGAAACCCACAACTGTTCAATAGAAGAACAAAGCCATACCCAAGTTAAGTATGAAGATCTCAAGTTATTATGCTCCAAGAATTAGTTCAATCCCCTCAAATCCAAATCATACCACATCAGATGATTCTTTATAGACCCCAGATAAAGAATTTATCAATAATAATTAGGCCTCTTTGAAATAGTGCATTCTTAATGATTACGACAAAACGACTGTCTTAATTACAATAAATCAAGTTCATATATATCCCTTTATCACAAAGGAGAATAAGCTAATTAATAAAGATTAATCTTCCCACATAGTATTTGTCATAACCGTAGACAACCCCCTAGTCATAACACGATGTTGGGATCCACAAGTGATCCCAAGATAACCTGTGATCAGTCATATCGCTTGAGTAACTAAATTACATTATATAAAACCATATTTATTAAGTTGAAACATGATTATGATTAACTTTGAATAAATGAAATACTGATACATTTTACAATGTGATAAAACTAACGAACGAAACTTGAACTACATGTAATGACTATGGTCGACTATCTATGAATCCTCTACTATACTGATAATAGATAGCTGGGAAATGCCTCCAACTATAACTAATCAATACATATGAATAATAACAATATAGTACATGAACTACAATGGATTGGAGTCCCTAAAATAAGAGAACTCATCACTTATTGGCTGGAAGTTGCAAACTGTTTGATTATTTTGTGTGTACTACAACTGGTACACACATTATTAGACAATGTAGCACATAGAAATATATATGGATCTGTACATCGAGAATATACCGAGTAAGTGGGAGTAAATGTAATAATTAAAACTAATTTCATACGTAATCTTAAAATATGCATGATAAGTTCTAGTAGACTCACCAAGAAACTGAAATAAATTAAAAGATGAAATATCTTAAAACATAAGTAACAAACATAGTGTGATAAACTGGTGAATCACTACACTTAGTTACTTAAATATTTACTTTTGTAGAATAAGTAGAACTCAAGCTGTGAAGGAGTAAAAGATGAATACTGTATGTAAATCTCATGTAAAACTGAATAAACTATAAAACTAAACTGAGGATCATGCATATACATTGAGAATAGAAACATTAACATGTAATACTGAGAATGGAAGACCAAGTAAAGCGTGTACTAAAATAATATAAATAACTTAATAACTGATATCTGAATAACTAAAAATCTAATTACTTGGTCAATTAAACCATAACTTATATAGACTGAGTACTGACTAAAACTATGGGAGCTATTATGTAATCGACATGCCACAATGTGATCTAATTAGGATCCAACCTGTCACTCCAGTTGAAATGGTGTCAGTATCTTGCCACGGGTACTAATACATGGCTATATGGATCTACTAATCTTGAGTTCCGAAGGACAAAAGAGTCATTCCTAAATTGGCGGGTGATCCCTAAGAGAGTGTCAGTCCTAAACTAGATTGTGACATCTAATAATCCTACATGAGCTACGTAGTTCTGGAACTTAGGGACATCAACTAAGGACCAAATCATAACATGCTAGTGAGACCCCATATCTAGGCTTTCTCGGTGCTAAATCCTACTCCCAACTAATAACACTAGTGTTATTAATGGTTTAACATTACATGGTACTGTACTAGTAAGTGCTCAGCATGAACATGGTAGTCTGAATACAGTAATAAAAGTCATGACCTGTATGACTCATAAATTGAAAACAAAGACCTGTTTAAAAATATAAGTATAGGGTGTTCACAACCCTCCAGCATCGAATGATCATAAAATACGTAAATAATGTGAAAAACAATGTTACAAAAACATAGTTTAAAGACCCAAGAAATAAGACATTTAAATAATTGAGTGAAATACATGAAATTGAACATGGGGATGAGTTAAACATGACAAATAAACAAAATCACATAATATAATTCATAACTTGAAGATTTGACATGGAATCACTTGAATAGAACATCAGTAATCAAAATTTAAAACATGAAATAAACTAGTTTACATAGGAACACAAGTTGATAGGACTTGTATTCAAATTACTAAGATATACATGGATTAAGTTCATAAGTTGCATGGATAATTTCATAAAATAGGATACAATTAATACTTTAAATGAAAAGAGGGTTTTGGGCTCTATGGGTGGAAGGGACCCATTGATGAATACCCCACATAACTTAATTGGATGAATTCTTGAAGGTAACTTAATTGGAACTTGAATCCTTGAGTTCTCGGATAGATAGGATGAATTTCATTCTTGGGAAGAGGGGAAGTGTTTTGAATTATGTACTGAATGATTAGGGTTAAGTGAGATGAAATATCATGATTTAAGACCCCTTAAATCATTTAAAAATGATTAAAAATGAGTTAGGATTGTGAAAAGACCTCAACGCCCTTAAACTAGAACAAAATAGAGCAGTTTTTGACGATTTGCTATTGTTGGGTGATGCACACCAATCGCACACCTGAGGTTGTGTAGAAAATATAAATATCACACCACATCTAGTGGATATTTTACATTTCCATGAGATTCACGATCTGTAATACCCCAGGAAATTTTTCGTTGAAATTTTGTGCGTAAACGTGTTGGGTTTTATCTTCTAGAATGAATTATAAATTTTCCGTGTGGAATATCTTAGTTTATGACCCACCATTGTGTAGAGTATCAAATAATATTTCCAATGATATGTGGATCATCTAAAACGGGCACCCGAGCGACAAGTTATGAACATTCCGATCGAACCGTGAATAGTAGTGAACAGTAAAACGTGCCGGAAAAAAAGTACTGAGGCCTGGCGTATTTCGATCCAACCTTAAATGATCATAACTCCTTATACATTATGATCTGGGTGATCTACTATATATCAAAGGAAATCTATGTGAGTCCTCTTTCCGATGAAATTGGTTTCATCCAATTTGTCTATCGGAGGAAAAAGTTATGGTCGATCCACTTCAGCCTATCAAAAGTGAATTTTTGTGTCAAGTTCAAACGATCATAACTCCTCGTACACAATGATCTGGGTGAGATAATATATATCAAAGAAAATATATGAGAGTCCTCTTTCTAATGAAATTGGTTTCATCCAATTTGGATATCGGATTAAAACGTTATGGTTGATCTACTTCAGACTATCAAAACAGTCCACCAAAGGACAAATTCGAGAATTATTTGATTTTTTAGGGGAGTTTTGGTCATTACCCCTCACCCAAGATCCGTCTAAACCCTATATTAAAGCCTATTAGAAGCATTATATGTTATATTTCATCAAATTCCCTCAAAAAGAAAACCCTAAGATCCTACATCCAACTTCAAGAACCTCCAAAGTTCACCATTAATTCTGCAAATTTATTCAAGATTACATGTTCCTAGTTCAAGAACTCCAAGAACCATCTTTCAAAGGCACGATTAACATCCCAAAAACGAGTATCGATCTAAAGTTCAACATTCAAGGTATGTGGGGTTTTTCAACAAGAACAATATTTGTTCTTGTTCCCAAAAGTAATTTTCTTTACGAAGATATGATTTTTATATGTTTATTATGATTTTGGAGCATGAACTTATATTATATCTTGGTTATCTTGAGATTATGATGTTTATGACTTTGAAAAGTCGAATTTATATAAAATTATGACTTAAAGCATGATGCTTGAAAGAAATTTACTATGATTTTGATATTTGGGTCATGAACCCCATTTGAAATTGTGTCTTTGAGATAATATGTGCTACATGAACGTTGATGTTGAATATTTGAGATGTTTTGAATGATTTGACCTTTTGGTCGTGAATGAGTTATTTTGAACTCGACTGTGAAAGAAATCCACATTTTTATTGATTATGATAAAGGGGTAGCAAATTGCTCCCGATGAAAATTGTTGAAGTGTTTGTTGTGGATTTTCATTAATGTGAGCCTGAGACTGATTTAAATTTCTGAGCTAAGTTCGGAAAAAATCCTTAGCACTAAGTGGGAGGTATAAAGTGACCTTACTTCCCTAGAACTACGTGCCCCCATAGGACGTGATCCTGAGGCTGATTTATATAGTGATCACTAGTATTTTAGGATTGATATTGGAAGTCCTACTCCGATGGCAAGGATAGGACGGCTCTCTCCAACGTGGGTTGGACGTTGGACTACATGTGGTTCCCATGGTTTATGTCGGTTATAGGATCTCCCAATGTGTGTATGTGTACTCTTCTATCTGAGATGAAAACATATTTGCTTAAAAGGCTGAGTTTGAGAAAGTCATTAATCTTAAAACATTTAAGGAATATATTTTAATGAGAATTGACATGAGAGTTGATTGTTTTGATGTTTTGAAATTGAGATGAAAGTGAATTGAGAACGTATTATAATGACTCATTTGTTTTACTTTACATGTATTATTCATCCATGATTTTGATGATTTAATTCGAGCTAAGTGAGTCATTTATATCAGCATGCATAATTTTAGAAACTGTGATGATATTAAGATATTATTTTATATATGCATTGCACCCCCATATGCTCAGTATTTTTCTATGGTACTGACCCACATATTCGTATGTGGGCTACATTTTCTAGGAATGTAGATACAAGGTATAGTTGTACCTTCAGATCCAGTCAGTTCATGGTATACAGTCAGCAGGTGATGAGATCTTTTGATTCAAGGGCTTGGTTTAGTTATGCAGAGTTTATAGTGTTGTATTTTCTTTATTCAATCGTATTGAGTTGGGGTAGTCGGGAGTCATGAACCGGCTACCTACAGTCAGTACTAGTAGAGGCTTCATAGACAGTCAGTAGAAGTTGATGTATTTTTTTTCAATTTTGGTTGTAAAGGCAGAATTGTAATCCTGTAAAATTCTATTTTTGTATCGATCAGATTCAGAAAAGAGTTAATTTCTGCTGATTTGTATGGATTTGTATTTTTATTCAGTTGCTTATGAGTTATGCCAGTAAAAGGGTTAGCTTGGGGTCACTTGTGACCCTAAGCACCGTATGACGTCTTGGGACCCGATTTTGGGGTGTTACAAACTTGGTATCAGAGCCAGGTTTCAAGTGTCCTAGGGTGTCTATGAAGTCGTGTCTAGTAGATTCTTTTGGAACGGTACGGAGATGTCTGTACTTTTCTTCGAGAGGATACATGGTATTTAGTAAATGTTTCCCTTATTTCAAGTCTAAGATAGTTCTATAAAAAGGTTCTCCAAGAAGCTTATATAGATTCTCATTTTACTCTATTCTGGCCAACTCTGCCTCATTTTTAAGGTATCAAAAACAGTTAATCTTAATTCTCCGTAGATAGTTATGGGATTGTAAGAGACCTAGAAAGTATCCTGTCAGTGCTTTTGAGTTCCAAAGATTGAAGTACTTTATTCATGATCATAAAAGTTGTGAACTAAGACTAGGTTAGGTGTGCTTTCAGATTCCTCCTCAGAATCTACAATGTTAATCTATACTTCTCCCTCTATGTATTATTTTTGAGATAACATGATTCGCAAGATCCAGTTCATCCCCAGGTAATGCTTCTATATTTTCTAGAAGAAATTTCAAAAGTTACACAATGGGCTTGAGAGGAGATCTCTAGTGTGTGAAGTTCCTTAAATTGAAAGTTATGCCCTCATTCTTATGAGTTATTTAATTAAGACAGAGTAAGGTGTATTCTTAGATCATTGAATGTTGTGTGTCAAGTTTCTATCTCTTGTATTATGTAATCTTGTTATCATTATATTTGTGAAAAATCAAAGTCTAGTGAAGCCGTGTGGGGCTCTTTCGGTTCACTAGCATAGCTTCTTTGTTATTCATCTCATTTTCTTATTCAAAATACAAACCAAAGTCTAGTAGCCGTGTGGGGCCTATTTTGATTCACTAGCATAGTTACTTTGTTATTCATATAACTTTCTTGATCAAAACACAAAACCAAAGTCTAGTGAAGCCGTGTGAGGCCTATTTTGATCCACTAGTAACTTGTAGTTTATCTTGTTCCTTGTGCTGGCTGAAAATGTGTGATGTGGAGGTGTAGTAGTAAGAAGGATGGTCAGTGTGATTTGTTGAGCATAAGTATAGCGAAATCTCTTTTTGCATGCAATTGGGTTAATAGGAAGTGATATAGTTTGTTCGAGGTATGAAACAGGTGTTGATGGTATTTGCATGACAGAGAGTATAAGTTAGTGATAGAAGTACTCGGTGGGTAAGTGTTGTTAATCTAAGCGCTCTCCAGATTGCAAGAGGAAGTTAAGTTAAGACGTAGAGAGCTATGAACTATATTAAGTTGTGTATGAAGGATAGATAGTAGTGACGGGTGAAAGAAGGATGTGTTAATGGATTGTGAATAAGATAGGCTATATGATTAGGACCAATTATTATTGTTATGAAGTTTAAGCGGGATAGTGTTCATGGGTGTGTTGTTTTTTAATCTTCACGTGGGAGTTATGAGTGAGATGGAGTTGTAAATTATGTGATGTGTGAGACCTTAAGTTTGAACGATTGGTGATCATGAAGCCGAATGTGACGGTTTTCGGATTAATGGTATTAGTTTCCTGAAGTGACCTAATAGGCATGAACAGTGTACACAAGAGTTTAAGTGTAGTTGACTTGTAATTAAGTTTAATATTATATTATGATGAGAAAGTTCACCCAAGATATTATGGGACTGCTTTAATTTTGAGGATTAGTATATGTGGTGTAGTGAGTCATGCCATGGGATTGTTAGATGGATAAATACTAGTTAGATGATGGATGATGTTTTGATGACTAAGTTAAGGCGAGGCGTATGATTGGAAATGTTGAGACTCTTAAGTGTGATTTTGATTCTTATGGGTCAGAAACATAAGTTCATACGCATGGTATTAAAGGGAGAAGACAGAAATAGCATGGTTTATCAAAAGGTTAGAAAGTATTCAAGTTGAGCTAATAGAAATAAGAGTTGAAGCACTAGATGGTGTACATTCCGGCGATAGATGTTCGTGGAGATTTGAAATTAGTAACCATTTGAGAATTTGAGTGGTGGCTTAAAGCTAAGGGGGAGATGATAGAACAAGTAGTCAAGTCAAGCTTTTACATTTTAGTAGAATTACCAGTAAGTTGTAAATTTTCTATGAGAAAGATCGGTGCTTGACCCAATGTTATTTCAGTATTTTCAGTTTTCCCAAAACCTACTCATGCTTTACATTTTAGTTCCATTATCTTAATTCATGTTCATACACGTGATGGAGAATTACATACTTTTATAGTTTCCAAAAATGAGAAATTCCAGTTCTTCTAGAAGTTGGAATCACATTCCATAAGTTATGAGCTCTAAATTCAGGGCATGCTGCCCATGACACATATACTCAAGTTTTACAGTATGTTCAGTTCCAGTACTCAGGTAATACTCTTATTGATCAGTGAGATTCAGTTTCCGTTATGGGTGTCTTCAGTTTTGATACCTTAATGAACCCATTGTATTTGATATTTTATTCCTAAGTCCTCAATAGAGAGAGTCAAGTTATTTATATTATCCCTTCATGTTTCAGGTCTTCATGTTTTAAAATTTTGTGACCTTTTCATTAAGTCAAGCTAATGGTGTTGAGCAGTTGTCTAAAAGGGAGAGAAGATACTTCCTTATCTATAATAGAAGGTGGTGTGCTCACGGCGGTTAAGTGAAGTTAGATTGAGGCTAAGTCCTTGATACATGCCATGGTTAGTTGAAGTTTTAAATGTTTATTTGGAAAGATTGTTGTGCGTTGGTTTTATGCACTTCTATGAGGTTGTAGGAATAGTAATACAGAGTTTTTGTATATAGTTCAATTGGTTGAGAAAATGTTATGTGTGCCGTTTAAAGAATTGACCAGTATATGTGAATGATGTAGTTGATGGAATCTTAGAGAAAACGAGGAAAATGCTTTATGAGTGTTCATTTTGAGGTGCATCTGCGAAGTGCGTATGTGGTTATGAGTATAGGCTTGAATGTTATGGTTGTATATCTAAAAGAATACACCGCAAGTTAGCGGATCCGTAGTATAAGATTGTATATAGTTATTGGAGTAGCAATAAGAGTTATGTTTGAAGTGAGGAGTTGTGAGGCTCAGTGTGTATTGAGGTTCATGATATAGTCAAGGGAGTAGTTGGGAAGTGTTGCTAAGTTTGGAAGCAAGGAGTTATGTTTCCCAAGACCTAGAAATTCCTATTTTAATTTATTCCATATGATTCCTTGTTCCCATACGATAGAATTGTATCAAATTATGGTTCATTTTCTCCTCGAACAATGTCATTTGAATCTTTTGGAGGGAGTGTTGAGGGACGTTTCATTTGGGTGCAAGTGGTCCTTCTTTTGATGAGATCCCCTTCGAGACCTTTGATTCTCAGTCTCTGAATAAACCAAAGATATCGATTCCTTAAAATCAGTCTCCTCTGTTTAAGATCCAACTATGTGACCATTCTCATTATGAATCGCATGTTCTATGAAGTATTCAAAAGTTTGGAGTGAAGTAAGTGGGTTGATTTCTTTATCACATCCTTTTGTCCTCATTTCCATGGTATTCTTTACTTATTCATCGACATTCCAGGATGAATGTTTCCAAGGGGGAGATGATGTAATACCACGGAAAATTTTTTATTGAAATTTTGTGCGTAAACGTGTTGGGTTCTATCTTCTAGTATAAATTATAAATTTTCCATGCGGAATGTCTTAGATTATGACCCACCATTATGTATAGTATCGAATAAGGTTTCCAATGATATGTGGATCATCCAAAACGGACACCCGAGCGACGAGTTATGAACATTCTGATCGAACCGTGAATAGTAGTGAACAGTAAAACGTGCAGGAAAAAAGGTACTGTGGTCTGGCGTATTTTTGATCCAATTTTAAATGATCATAACTCCTTTTACATAATGATCTGGGTGATATACTATATATCATAGTAAATCTCTGCGAGTCCTCTTTTCGATGAAAATGGTTTCATTCAATTTGTCTATCGGAGCAAAAAGTTATGGTCGATCTACTTCAGCCTATCACAAGTGAATTTTTGGGTCAAATTCAAACAATAATAAATCCTCGAACATAATAATCTAGGTGAGATAATATATATCAATAGAAAGATAGGAGAGTCCTCTTTCTAATGAAATTGGTTTCATACAATTTGGATATCAGAGTAAAACGTTATGGTTAATCTGCTTCAGACTATCAAAACAATTCAACAAATGACAAATTTGAGAATTATTTGATTTTTTAGGGGCGTTTTGGTCATTCCCCCTCACCCAAAATCCGTCCAAACCCTATATTAAATCCTATTAGAAGCATTACATGTTATATTTCATCAAATTCCCTCAAAAAGAAAACCCTAAGCTCCTACATCCAACTTCAAGAACCTCCAAAGTTCACCATTAATTCTGCAAATTTATTCAAGATTCCAAGTTCCTAGTTCAAGGACTCCAAGAACCATCATTTAAAGGCACGATTAACATCCCAAAAATGAGTATCGATCTAAAGTTCATCATTCAAGGTATGTGGGTTTTTTCAACAAGAACAATCTTTCGTTCTTGTGCCAAAAAGTAATTTTCTTTTCGAAGATATGTTTTTTATATGTCTATTATGATTTTGGAGCATGAACTTATATTCTATCTTGGTTATCTTGAGATTATGATGTTTATGACTTTGAAAAATCGAATTTATATAAAATTATGACTTAAAGCATGATGCTTGAAAGAAATTTACTATGATTTTGATATTTGGGTCTTGAACCCCATTTGAAATTGTGTCTTTGAGAAAATGTGTGCTATATGCATGTTGATGTTGAATATTTGAGATATTTTTAATGATTTCACCTTTTGTTCATGAATGAGTTATTTTGAACTCAACTGTGAAAGAAATCCACGTTTTTATTGATTATGATAAAGGGGTAGCAAATTGGCTCCCGATGAAAATTGATGAAGTTTTTATTGTGGATTTTCTTTAATGTGAGCCTGAGGCTGATTTAAATTTCTGAGCTAAGTTCGGGAGTAATATTTAGCACCGAGTGGGAGGTATAAAGTAACCTTACTTCCCTAGAACTACGTGCCCCCATAGGACGTGAGCCTGAGGCTAATTTATATAGTGATCACTACTATTTTTGGATTGATATTGGAAGTCCTACTCCGATGGCAAGGATAGGACGACCCTCCCTAATGTGGGTTGGATGTTGGAATCCATGTGGCTTACATGGTTTATGTCGGTTATAGGATCTCCCGATGTGTGTGTGTACTCTTCTATCTGAGATGAAAACATATTTGCTTAAAAGGCTGAGTTTGAGAAAGTCATTATTCTTAAAAGATTTAAAGAATATATTCCAATGAGAATTGACATGAGAGTTGACTGTTTTAATGATTTGAAATTGAGATGAAAGTGAATTCAAAATATATTGTAATGACTCACTTGTTTTATTTTACATGTATTATTCATCCATGATTTTGATTATTTAATTCGAGATAAGTGAGTCATCTATATCAGCATGCATAATTTTATAAATCGTGATGATATTAAGATATTATTTAATATATGCATTGCACCCCCATATACTCGGTATTTTTCCATGGTACTGACCCACATATTCATATGTGGGCTATATTTTCTCAGAATGTAGGTACAAGGTATAGTTGCACCATTGGATCCAGTCAGTTTGTGGTATCCAGTCTGCAGGTGATGAGTCCTTTTGATTCAAGGGCTTGGGTTAGTTATGCAGAGTTTATAGTGTTGTATTTCCTTTATTCAGTCGTATTGAGTTGGGGTAGTCGGGAGTCATGACATGGCTACCTAGAGTCAGTAGAAGTTGATGTATTTTGTTTCAATTTTGGTTGTAAAGGCAAAATTGTAATCCTGTAAAATTCCATTTTTGTATCGATCAGATTAAGAAAAGAGTTAATTTCTGCGGATTTGTATGGATTTGTATTTTTATTCAATTGCTTATGAGTTATGCTAGTAGAAGGGTTAGTTTGGGGTCACTTGTAACCCTAAGCACCGTGTGACGTCTCGGGACCCGATTTCAGGGCGTTACCAAAACTTAACATGGTAATAACTTTTCTCTCTGGTTTTGGATTAAGGCAAAATTTGTATAGTAGGAAATCTAGTTCTATTATCTACAATTTAGTAGGTCTTGAGATGCAAAGTTATACATATGTAAAGAGTTATGCATATTCAAAGCTGACCCTTTTTGAATCAAATACCATGATTTGGCAAAATAGAAGTCTCTTAGATCAACTTTGTAGTAAGCAATTCATACGAACAAATTTCACGTCGATAATACTTTACCCACTAGGATAATTATCATGACATACATATTAAACTATAAATAATGGGATTAGAGTTTACATGCGTAGGAACGACGATTCGATTTCTAGCTAAAATATATGGGGTGTTAAATTATCTTCCCCTTGGAACCATTCGTCCTCGAATGATGGATAGTAACATACCAAAACTTTAGAAGTATGGAATAAAGTACACATGACATGCCTTGTAATAAATGATATATATGTGCCAAACATTTTATCTTATCATGAAACTGATTTCTGAGCTGACTTGACTCTATTGGTTGTGAGGAGCGAATTCATGCTATGAGTTTAGAACTCACTTAAAATGACCATTATATGATCTTATGTATAGAAATACTAAATGATAACTAATGCAACAATGCTACAAGAGATACTAAGGATGAAATAAAGTAAGCAACTTCTCATTAGGAATAGTTCCTCAACAAAATACATATAATGATCAAAAGAAAAGGGCTTCATGGCATCACTAAGTACATTATATAAGCACAAATCCTGAGATAATGAGATTAAGGTGGTTCTATGGATATCACACTGTCTGACCTAGAATACTTAGAAAATTGAGATCATTCATTGAACACTTATGAATTGAATCATGAATAAATATCTGAATTGGAGACATGACGCATGGGATGAACTGAATTCTCAACTTGCATGGACGCGAATGAATTACAAAATTGAATAACCATACTCATGAAATATCAGATAATAAGACTAGATGGAAAGAAGGAAATCTATCATAGATTATCTATCTGACTGCGAAATAAATTGTTGGCTATACAGACTAACTCATTCTAAAAGTCCATACTCAACTAAAGTATATCTTCAACACTTTTTCTATGAAATGATAATAATTTTAGGAAGAAAAGAATTCTTGGGCATGATCTGAGTAAGATGGTTGAATAAGGAATCGTAACATAGTTACAACTATATAATAATGGACTATAGGCCTACTAAAAATAAGATAGGATAGAATCACTAGGTCTTAGACAGTGAAACTGCTAACTTTCAAACTTAGCCACACTTATAAAATACTCCCTCAATTATTCTTTTTCCCTTAAATACCATATTCTCTTGATTCAACTTGTAATTCTTACATGGGTACAAATAACTACTTTAGCTTGAGTCTGAGTTGAACTACATGCTGTCGCCATAATCAAGCCTAACTTAAAACTACAAAGTACAAAAAAGCACACTATAATACTAGAATAAGCCATGAATTTGATACCTCATGCATGTTTCAGAACTCTCATCTCAAGAATAATTTGTCTTAAAACTTAAACTACTAAATTCAACCTCATACAAGGAATTCACTAGCACACAATGAATAAATCCATTTATATACCAACACGACGTTCATGCCTATAATTATAGTCACATATGAACTCTAGACAAACAACCCACCAAAGCATCTTTCCCATATTCAGTAATACCTCTATCAATAACAACGTCCATGCACTATCCCTAAAAAAGCACACACGATATTTCAACTAACCATGACATATACTAAAATCTTTACCTCAATCTTTATTCAACCTTATTTCCTTATATAAAACAAACATACAATAATCTTTCTGCAAGAAGAAATATTTACTCTCTCCCATCTAAACAATTGTTTATCATCATTATCATTTAATAATAAGAGGTCACTGAAAGGGTTAGAACATGAGATTCTGAAGCCCGAATGGATATTATACCTAACTTTGAAACTTAACTGGGGTTTGCGGAATAAAGTATCAAGGGCATAAATTTATTAAAGAGATTGACACTGAGGTCATACATGATATAATCTGAATTTCAATGGTCATTTAGAAGTGTAGCATGTGTACCTTGGACTGAAAATACTGTAAAGCATGGGTACATAAGTCATGAGATGCATGACCTGATTTTGAAGTTTATGTATTCATGGAATATTATTCATACTACTGAGTGAACTAGAACTCCTCTTACTAGTATCTGCAAGCACATATGATTCTATGTAAAATGCATGGATATAAGCTATGATCATCGAGCTGACATGTAAGGCAAGAGTAGATGTCATGATGATTGAAGTACAAAACTTTGCACAGAGATAAGAATGGGTCAGTCATTTTCCCTCTTCCTAAAGTTCTACAATACACTGGCATCACTACTAGAATATGAGAGCCTGACATGGTTCCTTGTTCTATCATCTCCCCCTTAGATTTAAGATATCATTAAATGTCTATAGGCCCCTTTAATAAGCTCTAAACTTTACCGTAACCGCTCCACTCTAGAGTCTGGGATATAACAATACACATGAATGTTAAACATACCTTAAAAACTACACCTGAAAGAGTAAAACCTACTACTAGAAATATTTTTTAAGATTCAACTCTTAACTTTCTATAGCCCCAATAGTCATCATATATTAACTTAAACACTCACTAACTTAGAATATTGAGAGTATCACCATATCTTGATTTCAAACCACCTAGAATTTCAACTCTTATTTCTATTAGCTCAATCATCCGTAGTTAAAACTTATATTCTAACTTTGATATCCCTAAACATATAATGAACAATACTAACATCTTTCATAGTCTACTAATATCACATCTCTAAGCTTATATTTTTCCTAAACCATAAGAATTACCATTACACCAACATACCCGACATCAACAACATATAACCCATAACTTAGCTGGTAATAACACCATGTACTATATAGCCTCATTCATAATTAAAAACTCAAGAGTACGATCTAAGGGGGTACATATTTTAAAAACTTAGAAATACTACAATCCCATACCACCTTTGGAAAACCTCTAAATCATACACACATCATCATACTTAATTTCAAATAAACAAACATAAATTCTTGCATATATTATTTCAAGCTTACTTGTTCACCTTTCATACAACTAGCCCTAAGGATACATAATCTACTACATCCTGACCAACACTATCCCCAATTTACAGCTACTATACTTTTGTGTTCATGATTTTAACTCTAGATCATATGCTTCGAAAGTATTTTGAGAACGGATCTGAAAGCACATCATACTTTAGCTTAGTACATGATTTTAATGAACATGAATGAATTCTTTCAAACATTAGAACTTAAAAGCACTGATAGGATACCTTCAAACTTGTGTGCAATCTGATATATGTCTATGAGGAATGTCTAATTAAACTCTATTTGTAAGGATTTAAGCTTGGCTATTATTTTTTGCCTCAAGAATAAGGCAAGGTTGGCACCAATGGATTAACATAAGAAACTGCATAAATTTCTTAGAGAACACTTCTACAGCACGATCTGAGATATAAAAGAAGGGAAATATTTCTTAAATTCCATGTAGCCTCTCGAATAAAAGTATAGACATCTATGTACTATTCTTGTAATACCCGTGCCTTTTTCCTAGCTAGAAATCATCTCAAAGATGTTAGGACTTACCTTGAAATTCAAAACTATCTTTGTAAATGTGGTATTTTTGATATTTTTACTTTCTATCACGTGGAAAATTGAGTTAGCTTTCCAACGGTACTAATTTTGTCCAAATCTGACATTCGACGAAGAAATTATGGACGTTTTACTTGGAATTATTGGAAACGACCAGGTATGACGGACCACCACATAAGTGATGGTCCGCGACTTTGACCATCACAGCCAAGGCAGTTGAGTCATGTACTGGATAAGTATTGACAAATGAGTTGACTGACCGTCAAAGTTATGACGGACTGTTTGTCATCAAGGCCGTCAACTCTTATCCAGTGAACCCCATTTCTGGTCCATGTCTGACGGGATAAGTGAAGGACCGTCAAGTGTATGATGGACCGTCAGTCGGGCCATCACACATCACATTTAGTTTATTTCTAGGTCATTTGAACAGGGGTATTTTGGTCACTTACCACTCTCCAATATACCCAAATGAGTCCGGATTAAGCCATTTTGGTCATTGTTATTACACTGACCAAAACTAGGGTTTCTCTCTGAATTTAATCCCCAAGACCAAGACCCAATCGTCTTCAAGAATCAAAGGATTTCAAACCCTTTAAGTTCAAAAATGTCATGAACCCTGAGTCAGGTATGCGTAGTGTTGATCCATGGATTCCTTTCGTCCGTGGAGTTTAAGAATCAATCTTTAAATACCAAATCATAAATGTTTTGTGGTGATATAATTGTATTCATGTTGGTGGTTATTGTTTGTGCTATAGAGTAGTGATTTGATTAATTTTCATGAAGGTTATGATCATGTAGTTAGAACCCATGAATTTGGGTAGTTTAATATGGTGAAATTCATGAACACACCTATGCCTTAAAGAATTCATGCAAGGTGTTTGATAAAATGCTTAGAATGCTAGAAATTTCATGTTTACATGGTCCCATATTATATACATGACAATTCCATGTTAATTATGTAATTCAATATAAATTGCATGCCATTGTTTTATTACTATTATTGTAGTATGAAGCATTTATGATAATGAAGTGATACAATATGTACATGATATATATCTCATGCACTCCCTACCATGCACAAGATGTTGAAAAATACATGTGGTATATTATCCCCTACTTATGATATCATGAATTGTGAACTTAAATCTTGTGATCAAGTCATGTCATGTGTGTCAGTTTCCTTCCATCAAGTCCTGGGGGTATTCGTATCAAAAAATTATAGTTGTGTGCCTAGATCCAAGTCATGTTATCCCAATAATCTCATTCAAGTCATCATCTATAGAACTCAATCAGTCTTGTAACTCATGAAACCTCTGAAATCTCATGATCTAAGTAAAATCTCAGATAGTAGTGCTATTCCTTCAGTCAATGGAAGTCAGTTACTCAATCCATGTATAGTCAGTTAAATCATGTTTAGTCTCTTTAGATGGGAGTAGAATTTAGCACCGAGTGAACCCAAGGATGGGAACTCACCTGCCAGTTTAGGGTATGATTCTTAGTAGTCATCCTTGTATTCTAGAACTACGTAGCCAACGTAGGTTGAGACAACTTAACCTGTCAGACTAGGGTTGATGAGGTGGCTTAACTTGTCAGTTTAGGGTTCCCACTATTCTTATTTGAGTACCTTCCAGATGAGGATCAATTATAACTGTCCTTACCAGGGGCGCGATATTTACACCACTCCAGTTGGAGTAGATATTGGACCACAACTTAGCTATATTCATTATTTGGGCATATCGGTTAAACAACTACCTCCCATAGTTTCAATCTCAGTATAAATAAAAGAACTAGGATAGTTCTTCATGTATCAGTATACCAGGACTGCCAGATACAGTCAAATTCAGTTATAGTACGGAACTCAGATAGTTCCATTAGACCCAGGACTATCCGACACAGTCACCCATGTTGACATAACCATAGTTTCAGTCATGTAATAAATTAGTATATCATGTATTAGAATACATATACACTATTACGTATTTATGTTTCCAGTTATTATGTATGTATGTTTGCACTATCACGTTAATATTAGTCGGTCAGTTAGCACTGCTCATGCATGTAAACCCTTTTCATTTAGCCTACCTCACTCGTATAATTATTACTCCAATTGTACTGACGCATTTGCACTATGGTACTTTCTTTTCATGTTGCACCATAGGTTCAGAGACATAAGTCCCAGAACAGCAGTAGCATTCGCATTCCTGTATGCAGAGCTGCAGAGAGTCCTCTTTATTCGAGGATGATAAGATTTAATTCATTTATTATTTGAGTTACTTTTCAATTTACGGAGTTAGTTTGAGACATGTTTCTTCAACTCCTTATTCAGTCAGTACTTTAAGGCTATCAGATACAGTTTAGATTTAGCTCAGTTTTGATTCAGACTTCAGATATCTTGGGTATTTTTCACCTATATGGATGTTATAATTATTTATGTTGAACCTTATGGTCTATTGTTTATGTTTTTCACATATTACATGTATGTTATGTAGTGTACAGGTATGGATATCATTCATGATTTAGCTTGTGGTCCCTCAGGGTCATGATTACCGTGTAGCATTCCAGTTCAGAAAATCGGGATGTTACAAACTTCGTATCAGAGCCTAAGGTTCAATAGTGTCCTAGGAAGTCTGAAAGACGCATCTAGTAGTGTCTTGTGCTTGGGTGTGTAGCACACCACATTTATGTACAGGAGGCTATGAGATGTTTTAGGAACAATTTCCCTTCTTTTAGTATTCATGCTGTGCTATCTCAAGTTAAACTCTCAGTCTAATCCGTTCTTCTCTTATTTAAGAATATGCCTCCAAAAACAAGAAACCAACCAGTTTCTCAGCCCGAAGACCCTTTGGGCGAGTATGTTTCTCATGCGGTGTTTAGAGATGCATTCACCACACTGGCTCAGTCCGTGGCTGCCCAGAATGAATGGCCACCAGTTATTCCAGCTAATCCAGTGGCCAATTCCGCAACATCTAGAATTTTGGACTTCACCCGAATGAACCCTCTATATTTCTTCGGGTCTAAGTCTGATAAAGATCCTCAGGAGTTCATTGACCAAGTCCAGAAGGTCATTGACATCATGGGAGTTACTTTTGTTTAGAGAGGAATGTTAGCCGCATACTAGTTACAGGATGTTGCTCACACTTGGTACAAACAGTGGAAGTCTAATAGGTTAGAGAATGGAGGTCCTATAGAGTGTGAGGAATTTATCATGACTTTCTTAGATAGATTCTTTCCCCAAGATCTGAGGGAGGCCAAAGTTCTTCAGTTTATCAACCTCAGGCAGGGAAATATGACGATTAGGGAGTATTCTCTCAAATTTAATAAGCTAGAAAGATATGCCCCTCATGTAGTTGCAGACAACAGGGCTAAGAAGGGCAAGCTCATGTCAGGAGTGAATGATAACGTGGTAAATGAGTGTATATCTTCAATGCTGAACAGTGATATGACTTTAGCCAGGCTCATGAACTATGCTTAACAAATAGAGGAGAAAAAGGTTAGGGCTAGGGAGAGGCAGAATAAGAGAGCAAGATCAGGTAGTTTCAGTTTGCTCAGCCCATATCAGATGGAGGAAATCATTTCCATTTTTGCCTCAAGTTATCTTCTCCAGTTCATTCTTCAGCCAGCGCTCCAGCTCCTAAGTTCAGAGTTAGATCACCCGGTTCTAAATCTCTTGGAAGTGTCAGCAATGCCCGAACTAATCCCCTATGTCAAACTTCTGGTATGATCCACCAGGGTGTTTGTAGAGCCGGTACTGATGTTTGTCTCGATTATGGAAAGCTAGGCCAAAGAGTCAGAGATTGTCCTCAGTGCAGTTATTAGGGTAAGAAAAATCATTCTACAACTCAGTCCGGTTGCCCAAACCAGCAGGGTGCTACTTCCAGTGCTACTAGTGGGCAACGCCGAAACAGACTCTATGTTTTCCAGACTCGACAACATTAGGAAAATTCTCCTGATGTCATTATTGGTACGTTATAGATTTTCCATGTTCATGTTTATGCTCTGCTAGACCTAGGTGCATCCTTATGTTTTGTTACCCCTTACACAGCAGGCAATTTTGGAATCAGTCCCGGAATTTTTGTAGATCCCTTTTCAGTCTCTACCCCAATGGGTAAAACCATCATAGCTCGGCGGGTATACAGGAACTGCTCGATTATGATATTTCAAAAATCCACATCAGCAGATTTAGTCGAATTAGAGATGAATGATTTTGATGTCATTGTCGACATGGATTAGCTTCATTCCTGCTATGTCACAGTCGACTGCCGAAACATGATAGTTCAGTTTCAGTTCTCGAAAGAAACCATCCTAGAATAAAAGGGTAGTACTTCATCTTTCAGGGGTCAGCTTGTTTCCTACCTTCGGGCAAGGAAAATGATTTCTAAGCTATGCGTGTATCATCTCATGCATATTAAAGATTACAGTTCTGAATCTCCTAGTTTTGAATCAGTCCGAGTGGTTAATGAATATTCAGATGTGTTTCCCGAAGATCTTCCAGGCATTCCTCCCGAAAGGGAAATAGACTTCGGCATTGACCTTCTCCCAAATATTCAGCCTATTTCTATTCTGCCATATAGAATGGCACCAGAAAAACTCAAGGTACTAAAAGATCAGTTGAAGCATCTCTTAGATAAGGGATTCATCATGCCCAGTGTATCCCCATAGGGTACACTAGTCTTATTCGTGCATAAGAAAGATGGTTCTCTCAGGAAGTGTATCGATTACCGTCAGTTCAACAAAGTTACGGCCAAGAACAAGTATTCTCTTCCAAGTATAAATGACTTATTTGAACAACTTCAGTGTTCCAGTTATTTCTCCAAGATAGACCTCAGATTAGGCTATCATCAACTCAGAGTTAAAGAATGTGACACCCTGAAGACAGCTTTTCGTACTTGGTATGGTCACTCTGAATTTCTAGTTATGTCCTTTGGTCTTACCAATGCCCCTACAGCTTTCATGGACTTGATGAACCAGGTTTTCAAGAAGTACTTGGACATGTTAATCATAGTCTTCACAGATGACATTCTGGTCTATTCTCACACAGAGCGTGATCATTCAAACAGTCTCAGAATTGTTCTTCAGGCTCTCAGAGATCATCAGTTGTTCGCCAAGTTCAGTAAGTGGGAATTTTGGCTAATATTAGTAGTATTCCCTGGCCATTTTATTTTCGATGATGGCATTAGAGTAGATCCTCAAAACACCAAAGCGGTAAAAAATTGGCCTCGCCCTGTCTCTCTATCAGATATCAGGAGTTTCTTGGGTTTGGCTGGCTATTACAGGTGCTTTGTTGAGAGATTTTCTTCTATTACATCTCCTATGTCCAGATTGACTCAGAAGAAGGTTAAGTTTCAGTGGTCAGATTCTTGCGAGAAGAGTTTTCAAGAGTTGAAAACTCGACTCACCTTAGGCCCAGTTCTAACTTTTCCTGATGGTTCAGATGGGTTTGTAGTCTATTCTGATGCATCCAGAGTAGTTTTAGGTTGTGTCCTTATGTAGCATGGTAAGGTCATAACCTACGTATCCAAAAAGCTAAAGACCTCTGAGAAGAATTATCCTACTCATGATCTTGAGTTAGCAGCCGTAGTATTTCCCTTAAAGATTTGAAGGTATTATCTATACGGAGTTCATGTAGATGTTTTAACAGATCATAAGAGTCTTCAGTATGTTTTTTCACAGAAAGATCTCAATCTTCGTCAGAGAAGGTGGGTAGAGATTTTGAAAGATTATGACATGAGTGTTGTTTATCATTCGGGTAAGGCTAACGATGTGGCCGGCGCTCTCACTAGACTCTCCATGGGTAGTGTTTCTCACCTAGAGGATGGTAAGAAAAAGATAGCC
Organism: Capsicum pubescens; assembly: GCA_030864215.1. Classification (NCBI taxonomy): domain Eukaryota; kingdom Viridiplantae; phylum Streptophyta; class Magnoliopsida; order Solanales; family Solanaceae; genus Capsicum; species Capsicum pubescens. The sequence goes on along the minus strand of CM061543.1, from coordinate 149,395,012 downwards.
CATGAAATTCATTAGCTTTCCAGACTAGGTGTTCGCTTAGTCGACTCTTCAGAGGGTGGTGTATGTGTTCAGAGTAGTTTAGAGTCATCTCTAGTTTCTGAGGTAAAATAAAAGCAAGACAGGGATCCCAGCCTTGTCAAGCTAAAAGAGTCAGTTCAGAATCAGAAAGTAGAGTCTTTCTCCTAAGGGAGAGATGGCGTTCTTCATTGTCAGGGTCGTCTGTGTCTTCTAGGTGTAGATGACTTGAGGTAGCGAATTCTTGCAGAGGCACATAGTGTGGGAAATTTTATTCATCCAGGGTCCACTAAGATGTACCGCGACTTGCGGGAGATCTATTAGTAGAGTGGGCTGAAAAGAGATGTTGCAGAGTTTATGGCTAAGTGCTCTACATATCAGCTGGTTATGATAGAGCATCAAATACCTAGTGGGTCCATGCAGGAGTTCACCATTCCTACTTGGAAGTGGGAAGAAGTGAACATGGATTTCATGACGGGTTTTTCTCGAACTCGTCATCAGCATAATTCAGTTTAGTTCATTGTTGACAGAATAACCAAGTCAGCTCATTTTCTACCAGTTCCTACCTCTTATTCAGCCAAGGATTATGCCAAACTCTATATCAGGGATTTGGTCAGATTACACGGTGTTCCATTATCTATCATCTCAAACAGAGGTACACAGTTCACCTCTAACTTTTGGAAAGCGTTCCAAAAGGGTCTTGGTACCCAAGTTTAGCTCAGTACTGCCTTTTATCCTCAGGCAAATAATCAAGTAGAGGGGACCATTCATACTCGTGAAGATATGCTAAGGGTGTGTGCAGTTGATTTCAAGGGAAGTTTGGATGAAGACTTGATTATGATTGAGTTTGCATACAATAATAGCTATCATTCAAGTATTCAGATAGCTCCATTCAAAGATTTCTATGGTAGGAGGTGTGGATCTCCAGTTGGTTGGTATGAAATTATTGAGGACTCAGTCATCAGTCCTGACTTGGTATTCGACACCTTAGAGAAAGTTTAGTTGATCAGAGAGAGACTTTGGGCTGCACAGATCCAATAGAAGTCTTATGCAGATGTCTGTAGAAAAGATCTCGAGTTCGAGGTCAATGACTATGTCTATCTCAAGATCTCTCTCATGAAGGGAGTTAAGAGGTTCGTTAAGAAAAAGAAACTCAGTCCGTGCTATGTCGGTCCCTTTAGGATTCTCAGTCGCTTCGGTAAGGTGGATGATGAGCTCAAATTACCTTCAGATCTAGCCTCGGTTCATCCGTTCATCCATGTCTCCTTACTCAAGAAGTACACAGGTGATCCAGCAGTTGTAGTCCCTATTCAGAACATTGATGTTCAAGACAGCCTCACTTATGAAGAGATTCCAGTCAAAATTTTAGACTATCAGATTCATAGGCTGAGGAACAAAGAAGTCCCTCTAGTCAAAGTTCTTTTGCGAAATCAGTCCGTTGAGGGAGATACTTGGGAAGCATAAGAATACATGCGTACCAAGTACCCTCACCTTTTCTCCGCCTACCCATATCAAGATCAAAGTAATAGTCCTCCTTAATCTTATTCCGTTTCACGTTCAGCATTCAATACAACTTGATATTTCGTTTCATTTTCATCTTCCATCACAAATTTGGTATCAAGTACCATTGCATATTCAGTCATGCATACATGTATCAGTCCAGTAAATAATCATCCATCAGATATGCATTCTCATTGCGAGAACCTCAGTCATGCATTCATGAATCAGTTACACGTGCATCAGATATGCATGTTCAGTATAATGCGTTTAGTTATTCAATCATAAAATCATGTTCCATCCACTCATGTTCAGATTACTGTTTCCCTTCTAAGTCAGTTGCATTCGAGGATGGATGTTCTCAAAGGGGAGATATTGTATTACCCGTGCCTTTTTCCAACATAGAAATCATCTCAAGGATGATAGGACTTACAATGAAATGCAAACCTATCTTTGTACACGTGGTATTTTTGATATTTTCACATTGTATCAACACTTATCTAGTGAACCCCATTTCTGGTCCACGTCTGGCGGGCTAAGTGACAGACCGTCAAGTGTCTGATGTATCATTAGTCGGACCATCACACACCGCATCCAGTTTATTTCTAGGTCATTTTAAAAGAGGTATTTTGGTAACATACCATCCGCCTATATACCCAGATGAATCCGAATTCAGCCATTTGGTTCATTGTTATTCCACAAACAAAACTCCGTTTCTCTCTAAATTTAATCCCCAAGACCAAGACCCAATCCTCTTCAAGAATCAAAGGATTTCAAACCCTTCAAGTTCAAAAACTTCAAGAACCCTGAGTCACGTATGCATAGTGTTCATCCATAGATCTCTTTCGTCCATGGGGTTCAAGAATTAATCTTTAAATACCAAATCATAAATATTTTGTGGTGATATGATTGTATTCATGTTGGTGGTGGTTGTTTGTTCTATAGAGTAGTGATTTGATGAATTTTCATGAAGGTTATGATCATGTAGTTAGAACCCATGAATTTGGGTAGTTTAATATGGTGAAATTCATGAACAAACCTATGCCTTAAAGAATGCATCCAAGGCGTTTGATAAAATGATTAGAATGATAGAAATTTCATGTTTACCTGGTGCCATATTATCTACATGACAAGACCATGTTAATTATGTAATTCAATATGAATTCCATGCCATTGTTTTGTTGCTAGTGTTGTGGTATAAAGCGTTTATGATAATGAAGTGATACAATATGTACATGATATATATCCCATGCACTGCCTACCATGCATAAGATGTTGAAAACTACATGTGGTATATTATCCCATACTTATGAAATCATGAATTGTGAACTCAAATCTTGTGATCAAGTTATGGCATGTGTGTCATTTTCTTTCCATCGAGTCCTGGGGGTATTCGTACACCAAAAATATAGTTGTGTTCCTAGAGCCAAGTCAGGTTATCCCGATAATCTCAGTCAAGCAATGATCTATAGAACTCAGTCAGTCATGTGACTCAAGAAACCTCCAAAATCTGTTTATCTCAGCAAAATCTCACATAGTAGTGCTATTCCATCAGTTAACAAAAGTTAGTTACTCAGTCCAAGTATATTTAGTTAAATCATGTTCAGTCTCTTCAGATGGGAGTAGAAGTTAGCACCGACTGAACCCAATGATGGGAACTCACCTGCCAGTTTAAGGTGTGATTCTTAGCAGTCATCCTTGTGTTCCAGAACTACATAGCCAGTGTAGGTTGAGACATCTTAACCTGTCAGACTAGGGTTAATGAGGTGGAATAACCTGTCAGTTTAGGGTTCCCACCATTCTCATTTGAGTACCTTCCAGGTGAGGGTCACTAACAACTGTCTTTACCAGTAGTGCAGTATTGACACCCCTCCAATCGGGGTAGAGATTGGACCCCAACATATCTATATGCATTATTGTGGTATGTCGATTAAACAACTACCTCCCACAGTTTCAGTCTCAGTCTCAATAAATGAACTCAGATAGTTCTTTAGATATCAGTATACCAGGACTGCCAGATACAGTGAAATTAAGTTATAGTACGAAACTCAGATAGTTCCATTAGACCTAGAACTGTCAGACACAGTCACCCATGTTGACAAAACCATAGTTTCAATCATGTCAGAAATCAGTAAATTATGTATTAGCGTACAGATCCATTATTACGGATTTACGTTTCTAGTTATTATGTATGTATGTTTGCACTCTCACATTCATATTAGTCGGTAAGTTAGCATTGCTCATGCATGTAAACCCTTTTCATTTAGCCTACCTAACTTGTATACTCAGTATTCCAGTTATACTGACGCATTTTCACTATTGTGCCTTCTTTTTATGTTACACCATAGGTTCAGAGACATGAGTTCCAGACCTGCAGTAGCATTCACATTCTAGTATACAGAGTTGCAGTGAGTCCTCTTCATTCGAGGATGATATGATTCGATTCATTTATTATTTTATTTAGTTTTCAGTTTACGGAGTTAGTTGGAGATATGTTCCTTCAACTCGTTATTTAGTTAGTACTTCGAGGCTTTCAGATACAGTTCAGATTTAGTTCAGTTTGATTCAGACATCAGTTATCTTGGTTGTTTTTCACCCGTATGGATATTGCATGTATGTTATGCAGTCTACAGGTACAGATATCAGTCATGGGTTAGCTTGTGGTACCTCGGGATCATGATCACCGTGTAGCATTTCGGTTCAGAAAATCGGGGTGTTACAATTCTGCAAGACCTAACTGATATGGCTTCATAGACAACCTTGGACACTTCAACCTTGGGCTCTGATACCAAGTTTGTCACGATCGAAGAGCACCCACTTATTATAACACAGTTCTTTAGAGCACAAGTAATCCTAAGCTAACCCATGATCTGGCATACTTCTTGAGCAACTGAATTACATGGTATAAAAGAAAAATTTGTGTGAGAAAACATGATCATGATAAAATCTAAATAAATAGAATACTGATACATTTTACAACATGATAAAACTGAAGAAGGAAACTTGAATTAAATGTAATGACTCTGGATGACTATCTTTGAAGCCTCTACTCTATTGACTTATAGATAGCTCGGATATGTCTCCAACTACCACTAAACATTACATATGAATAATAAAAATATAGTACATGAACTATAATATACTGGCATCTACAAAACAAGAGAACTCATCACCTGCTGGCTGAAAGTTGTAAACTATCTAATTATGATGTCTGTAATACAAGTGGTACCTATATTTTAGACAATGTAACATATATATGGATCAGTACTTCTAGAATGTACTGAGTAAGTGGGGGTGAATGCAATAAGTAAAACTAATTTCAAACACAATCTTAAAACATGCATGCTAAGTGAAAGTAGACTAATCAAGAGAATGAAAAAAACTAAAATTAAAGTAACATAAACCATGACTAAAAAATATTGTCTGATAAGCTGGTGAATCAATAAACTCAGTTACTGAAATTTTGACTTTTGTAGAATAAGTAGAACAAAAGTTGAAAAACGGTTAAACATGAATATTGTATACAAATCTCATGTAAAACTAAATAGACTGTAAAATTAAACTGACGATCATGAATATATACTGAGCATGAAAACATAAACATATAATAGTGAGAATAGAGGGCCAAGTAAAGTGTGTACGAAAATAATCTGAATAACTGAATAACTGAATAACTGATATCTGAATAAATAAAAACAAGATTACTTGGTCAAGAAAACATGAACTTGTATAGACTAAGTACTGAATTAAACTGTGGGAGTTATCATGTAACTGACATGCCCCAATCTGACCTAATTAAAGTCCAATCTGTAACCCTAGTTGGAAGGGCGTTAGTACCTTGCCATGGGTAATAACACATGGCTATTTTTATCCATATATCGTGAGTCTCGAAAGACTAGGGACTCAGTTCTAAACTGGAGGGTGAACCCTAAGAGAGTGTCAGTCCAAAATTGGTGGGTGACATCTCATTATCCTATGCTGACTACGAGTTATATAACTTAGGGATATCTAAAAAGTACCCAGTCCTATCTTGAGGGTGAGTCCCCATCCCTAGGTTTTCTTAGTGCTAAATACTAATTCTAACTGAAAGACACTGGTGTTCTTAATGAGTTAACATGACATGGTACTATACTGATAAGTGTCTAACATGTACATGGTAGTCTAAATATAGTAAAAAAAATCATGACCTATCCGACTTGTAACTTAAAAACAAAGACATGTATAAACTGGTAGGTATCGAGTTTTCATAACCCTCCAACACTGAATGACCAAAATATACTTACATAATTATTAAAATAGTGTTATAAAATCATAGTTGAAAGACCAAAGAAATAAGATATTTCAATAATTGAGTTAAATACATGAACTTGAACATCGGGAGGAGTTAAACTTGAGAAATCTACATATTCACATGATATAAATCATAACTTGAAAATTTGACATGGAATCCCTTGAATAAAACATGAGAAATTGAAATTTAAAATATAAAATGAACTAATTTATATGGGAAGATATTTTTACATTGCTTGAATTTAAATTACTATGAAATACATGGATTAATTTCATAAGTTGCATGGATAATTTTATAAAATAGGATTCAATTCATACTTTAACCCAAAAGAGTGTTTTCGTACTCAATGGGCTGAAGTGATACATTGATGACCACCCCACATACCTCAATTGGATGAATTCTTGAAGAAAACTTGAAATTAGAACTTGAATGTTTGAGTTCTTCGAGAGAAAGGTTGAATGTCATTTTTTGGAAGAGGGGAAGTGTTTTGAATTGTGTACTAAATGTTTAGTGTTAAGTAAGTGGAAATATCATTGTTTAAGACACCTTAAATAATTTTAAAATGATTAGAAATGTGTTAGGAGTGTTAAAAGACCTCAACGCCCTTAAACTATGTCAAAATTGAGCAATTTTTAACACTATGCTATTGGTGGGTGAAGCACGCCAATCGCATACCTTAGGTTGTGTGGTGCATGCCGATAGAACACCTCATCCAATGGCTAGTTGTGATTTCCATGCGACACACTACCTTAGCATGGTCATAACTTTTATCTAGGTTAGTATATTAAGGCTAAATTGTTATCATTGGCATGCTAATTCAATTATCTACAATTTGGTAGGTCTTTAGATTAAAAATTATACATATGTAAAGAATTATACACGTTTAAAGTTGACTAATGTAGAATCGAATACCCTGGTATGGCCGAATCAAAGGCTCTTAGCTTAATTTTACTCTAAGAACATCTTTCACCTAGATAGAAATTTACCAACTATGATAATGATTATGAAATACATATTCAAATATAAATCAAGGGGTTAGATTTTACACACATAGAAACGACGGTTCAATTTCAAACAAAAAAATGCGGGGTGTTACCGTATACCATCTTTTAAATACTCCCGAAAAGAATAAATAAGTTTCATCTGATAGCACCACATCGGATAAATGTCCAAAGTCAGTCAACACTGACATGACACATGATGAACCAGCTCTTAGGATAAACATATCTTCTGAGCTTTAAAATCATTAAGCAAGGGATAATAGGTATATGCACTAACAAAGAGCCTAGAATCATAAACCTCCAGATAGTTAATCCATAATCACCAACAGAACTAGATCCTCAAGAAGAATAGTTCAGGTATGGAAAATGCTTTATCTATTTTGATAAGGGACACTTTGTAAGAGCTTTTCCTAAGATAAAAAAATTCAAAATGTCGACAATACTATAAAAAAAATATAGGTTGCACAATGCATAACCAATGATGAAGATTTGCATAGGACTATTTCCCATACATATAATATACCTAGATCTATTTTCACTACAGATTAAAGAACATCCATGTAAATTCCATCTTTCATCATCTGTGGCTAGCCGCACCTTTTTATTATTGAAAACCACCTAAAGCATGTCTCTTCTCTTATAGAGGAGAGTGATTTCAACCAAATAACCATGATGATGAATGTAATTAACATAATCTCTAATATATAAACCCTTCAAAATGAAATTAAGATCTATCCATCTAAGTGGGAAAGGAAAATCTAGGTCATTGCTTTCATAGACACTGGAGCAGCAACCTCAATGTTAGATCTTGATATTATCCTTGGTGATCAATAGGTTCCTAAATTTAGGAAATTTAGACTAGTATTAACATGAGTCCTTACAACTAGGGTTATCATAAGGCAAAAGGTCATGATCGATGCTATGTGCACACTATGTTCTTATATGAGACACAGCCCGAGGGATACTTACAATAATTGTAAAGATTATGAAGAGGACAAGCTAAATGATCAATATGATTAAATAAATAAGTTTGAATACGTTGAGTATTTAGTATTCCAAAAAGATTTGAAAAAAAATAGATGGAAGACAAATTTTATATCTTTTACTGACCTCATGACTGGCCACAACTGTCCACCTCATCAATGATGTCACCCATAATACACCTCCAATAAAAGCATAGAGCAGACAATGTCAAAGTATAGTGACCCAACTAGGTTGGGGTTGATCCCACAGGGAATGCGTCAAAAATCTTGCTTGGATTTGCCGAAATCAGAAGGTAGAAGAGAAAGTAAATGGGGGGATTTACTAAAGTAGTAAATATTAACAAGAATTGGATGCTTTTTGTTTTAAACAATCTAAAATGAACACAAGCCTTGTGTTCCCCTGGCTTCTAACTTCGTACACTTACCGTGCACTGTCAAACTATTCCAATAACTTGCATGAAAAATCTAATATGTTATGTACCATCAACTATCTTTTTTACTCATTAACAGATTTCACACTTAAAATTTTGAACCTCAGGATATCGCTTTACTAACCCTTCTCCTAGATCCCAGTTACCTATCACCATTTGAATCATAACGTATTAGATTAAAGTTAATTATCTTATATAGATGATGTTGATTTGCCTAAATAAACATAATCTCCAAATTACTATTGTGAACTTCTTTTTCTACTTTCTACCTCTCTTGTGAAGCAACTAGTGAGTATATGCCGGATCATAACATTGTCCATAGCTAACAAATTAATAAGAATGAAGAAAACCCAATACCTGAAAAAATATTTATGTAGGATGACTTGGAAATTCCTTTACTTCATTATTCCACCAGAGTTCTCACAACCCTAGATAAGTTAATTAAAAGCTCATAGTTATAAGATTATTCATGAAATTCATTGATAAATTCATATAATCAATCTCACAATAATGAAATAAGAAAACCTAACGTAAAAATTGAATAAAAATACAAAAAAAAATTGTTGGAATCCTTGGGGGTTGCACCACACAGTGAGGGACTCGGTCCCTTAAATTCAATCCTTAGCAATCAAACAATAACATGTAGGAAAACAAAGGTAGTGCAGGAAAGAAACAAAACACAAGATTTAACATAGAAACCTCCTTGCTTAAGGGAGAAAAAATCACGACTTGCCCTCAGAAGTACCAATGAGATCCAATATAATCAATGTCATAATTACATACTTAATTTAAGCCTAACTCTATGATACTCTTGCTTAAAATATATTTACTACAAACTCATCTTAGCAACTCTAACAAGGTCCCTCTACACTAATTAACTCTAATCAGTATCAAATAGAGCCAACTCTACCTAAGAACTCTCGAGCGACTACAAACCAAACACTACTCTTATAGCATGAGAAATTTGATTGCAAATCCACACTCAAGAACACTCACTGACTCTTTAAGCATATTACAAAGATAAGAACCTGAGCAATACTTGAGCAATCTTGAAGTAGAATTTTAGATGCCTCTCTTCACTTGTTAGATTTATGCAAAACTAATTGATGAAGAAGCCTCTTTTTTCTTTTAATGCTGGGTGATAATTAGGGTTGAATCTTATTAGACCAGGTGTCCTATTCAGTACAAGTAGCACCTACATGTTTGTTACTCAAGAGGACAAAGGTGTGCAGGCCCCTATGCCAGCTATACTGTACCATGCACATTAAAGGACCTAGTGCCCTTAGGTTACCTCCTTATTATCAAAACTACATATTGTAATTTTCCACGTTTTTGATGATGACTAACAAACCATACAACTTAGAGCACATCTATCACATTTAATTAGTGTGATTACCACTATGAAGATAAATGTTCCCCTTATAATCTTTCTTCCACCATCCTGCAATATAGGGACGCGATTCCTTATTGTTATTTATAGTAAAAAATCTGATCTCTTCACCTTGTTAACATGTAATTTTATTTGGTGTTGTTGCATACTTCTTCCTGTCATTATGACTTCCTTCATTAATCTATTTAGTACATCACTTACTTCCCCCCATCATCATGTTATTCAATTTTGCTTCTCAATTAATCATGGGCATCTGTATCAGTTACAATTGGTACCTGGTCCCTACTATATGAACATAGTATTCCCCCTTTTGGCATCATTGAAAATTTAGTATAGTAAACAAAGAGTTAATAAGCAAAAACTATTTAAGTCATGGACACTGGGACAACACTAACCTAAAAAATAACTTTGCAGTTTAAAGGTAACAAATGGAACACACAAAGAAAAGATTTACTCATAAGTAGAGGATACATATCATAGCACTGTTTAAATTAAATAGTCTAGGGAAAAATCCACAGGAATCATAAAGGATTAACAGGCGGAGGGTTGGAAAAAAATTTCAAGGAGTAGAGTCACATTGTGTTTAGATGCCTTATCTATACATTCAGGATAAGGACCCCATCGGTTGATATTGACACCCTCTTCTTTAGTTTAGAATTAGAAGTTCTTATCATTTTAGAGTCATAAGGTCTTCTTTTGGAGAGATGCTCAATTTGCACCTAGAGTTTGCTATTTCTTTATCCTTGGCACCTAAATTGATCTTTAGTTCCTCTATTTCCTTGCTGAGTTCCCTTTGACAAATGCTACCTAATTTAACACTTTTAGTTTATACCAATGTCAATATCAAAAGTATTTATAGAACAATCCCTTTGGTTCCAGAGTCAAAGACAGTGCCATAGTGATCAAGTACTTTATTCAACCAATATCTATAAGGCATGCCATTCTTTCAATTTTTTCCAAGAATAACTCTGTGAATGTGTTCTATCATTAATGCAGGTAGATTAATGAACTCATAACATCTAAGGTATTCCATCAAATATAAATTAGTGGCTAAGGCTTGGTTTATATTTTGTGACTTAAGGAGAATAACCTTGTTCAAGAAGTCAAAGATAATTGAACCTCACTCTTGAATGAGTTTCTATTCACTGCAACCATAGATTTCCCTTTGACCTTAGATATATTTTCTCAAAATTCTATTGAAGGAAGCTTCTTGGAGAAAGTTGTTATCGATATATAAGAACATCCAAAATTCTTCCCAGTCTTTCCTCATAAGCTTTATTTTCTTTCATTAGACCTGTGTAGTTAGATTCATCCCATCTTCTAAGAATTCGAAAGAGAAATAGAATTCCATGACTATCTTGTTAAAAAAAGTGGGAATAGGTCCTTCTATAAAAGGCATAAAACCTTGATGTTTAACCATCTCAACTAGTTCCACCCTATGATGTTTTGTTGGCATACTTGAATCAAAATATTCCCATTTAACACCTTTTGATTCTTCATGAATCTGTTTCTATCATCTCGGGATAAAACCTTACTTTTCTCTCCATTCTTTCTTCTAGAATAAGTGATCAAAAATTCATATTCATCAACTTTTCTCTTCTTGGGACTAGGTCCCTCAAGAGTCACCTGCTTCACAGTAAAACTTCCAGACTATTTTCTAAAAATTCTTGATGTTTTGCTGATATTATTTTTCTTATGATCAACTATTCTCTTTCTTGGAATATTTGACAACAATATGAATTTTTTAGCAACCCAGTTTTTGTCGACTAAAACACTATTAGACCAGTTTTGAAGATTAAAGGATAATTCTTTATTAATAGGTCGAGTGATGAAGGACTTAAGATTTGGAAGAGTATAGGAAGAAGGATGTTTTTAAGAAATGTTTGGGAAGGTATATTTCACAATGCTAAGCTCAAAATCATTTGAAGGACATAAAATGAAAGATTTGCAGTCATAAGGAAGGTTTTTTTCTTAGAAGGGCTATTTAAAATTAGGCTTTTCCTTTTTTATGAGAAAAGGAGTGGATGCAATAAAATTTAAAAAATACTGAGCACCAAAAGAAGTTTTCTTGGGGAACAAGATATTATCAATAGTAGATTTTAGGTGACTCGCCTATCCCTTTTAGAATAAGATAAATTTTTTTTACACAAGGATAGAGAGAACGTAGTTTTTTCATGATAAAAAAAACAAAATTTACATATACAAGATACTAACCTGAGAGATGGGACTAGCTCCCTCTCTAGTTTGTGTGAATCTTAAACATTCTGTAGGTCATATTTGTTTACCTCTAATGTTGCTCTCATGGGTGTATACCTGCAAGGGTATGTTACTGAGATAGACCAACGTGCACCTAATTTACTAAGGGTACCTGCCTCTTGACCATATAAAATTTTATGAAGAGACACTAATTCACTTGATAGTAGGTTAGGCTAATCTTATAAATCCCAACATTAGCTTGTTTGATTCATCACACCACATCATACCATGACTTGTTCTAGAAATAGTTCTGAGTACCAAGTTTTAGACTTGACATTCTTCAAATGTACAGAGTTCCTTCTACATTACTTTGAACTTTTAAGCCTTTTTCACATCTTTGTGATATCATTCATTGATTAGAGATGCTAATATTAAAAGACAACTTCACCTTGAAGTGTCTCAGGAAAGAGAATACAGGCAGGCCTTCCATTTATAGCCTTGAAAAATTACATATTGAGAAGACTATTTTGATTGCAAACCATTTTTCCCATCTACACTTACAATCATTTGTTAGACTTGGGAACCCATTTGAGTTTGAGTTCCTAGTAGGATGACAATGGTGTGATCAAATCTTTCTTTGTCCATCTATGTAATGTGAGCTTCTTCATATTTTTCCAAGGTATTAAACCTTTAGGATAGGTTCTCCCCTTGTGTACTTGTATAACATTTGGTGAACTTGTTCTGAGCTAGCATTGACATTATTTTTTCATGAGTCCATCTCTAGCACAGTGAGTACATAAAGGATTTTGGACCTTGTTCTTAGCATTTTGAGCAGTCTTTCCATGAGAAAAAGGTGGTTATGTTTTCAAATAATACCCAAACCCTTTACCATTATTATCTCCTTGATTAGTAAAGTTTGAAATGATCTGAGAATTTTTAGTCCATTGTACGGATTTGTTTAGTTCATTACTTAGACAGACCATGTGCCTTTCTAATTCCTCCTTTTTCTTAAGTGAAGTCATGAGAAGACTTTGAGAATCCTCAAAATTTTCTTCAATCTCAACCTTAAACTTCGATGCTTATTTCTTCCCTTTACTCTTAAAAGCATCTACTTTCTCCAAATTACTCACTAAGCTTAGATTTCCAAATTTGAGCTTAGCAAATATTTGCTCAGTTTTAGATATCTGGAGAGTCAAAGCTATCAATTCCAAATCTTGTAATTCTATCTTTCCTTCTAGAGCATTGTTTTTCTCTTTATCATAGGAACTATTGGCTATCTACAGTTAATTAACAAGGCTTGAATTTTAAGATTTCATCTTTGCAACTAGTTCCTTATTTTCAGATATCTGGAGGGTTAGAGCTATCAATTCAAGATCTTGACTTTTTACTTTTTCTTCCAAAGAATTTTTTTCATTAGTCATTTCACACATGGAATCAATAAACACATTGGCAAGATTTTTTATTTTTCTAGCAGAGTAATTCTCTAAGTTTTCTTTAATCTCAAAAAGTGTGACCTCTTTTTCTTCTACATATTTAGTGTTATCCATAAAATAATATAAGGAATCAAAGGTAATTTTCTCATCCTCCACTACTAGGATGGAAACATCTTCCTACTTTCTATCTTCCGCTAATTCATTAGTGGAATCTCCCCACATTGCTATTGTCTGCCTTACTACATAATCAGCTGTAACCTTTTGGCTTAATTTTACAGGGACCTGGTCTTTTTTCTTTCCTTTGTCACCACTAGTCTTGAGAAATTTTCTATAGTCTAATTTGTTCATTTAAAAATCCTTAATGAAGTACTCAGGACTTCCAGTTTTGTGAAAAACCTCCACAGTTCCTCCCTTATTACGGCTATTTCCACTTATTTCAAACTAACAACTTTTCTTTATATCTCTCTTAATTTTGTTTGTCAAATAGGCAATATCCATGTCTTTTTCATTAGAGCCTAATTTAACTGCCCTTAGTGCCAAAGTCTCTTCCTTCATTCCTTTATTCTTTTTTTTCTCTTATTTCTTCTTGAGTTCATGAGTCTTTACATTTCCAATAAGCTCATCTATAGTGAGAGATTTTAGGTTCCTTGCGATAGTAATAACATCTACTTTGCTTTCCCTGGGTTTTGGTAGGACCCCAAGAATTTTCCTTACTTACTTATACATTGGAATCACTTCTCCTAGGAAGTGTAGATCATTTGTGATGGAAGTGAATCTTGCATGCATTCCCTATATTGCCTCTCCTTCTTTCATGGTGTAGGTTTCATACTTTGTTGTTAGCATGTCAACTTTGGAATCCTTCACAACAGTAGATCCCTCATGAGCTATTTTCAAGTGCTCTTAGATTTAGCATTTCAAAGTCTGAAATCCTATTGTATTTATCTAGTACTATGACATAGACAAGTAGTTTCTTTTCCTTGTAGTTCTTCTCAATTCTTTTCTTGTCTTCTTCATTGAATTCCCCTCTACTTATGCTAACTATCTTGTAATATCTCCTTTTTTGACTTCTTTTATAGATACATGAGGACCATCAAGAATAATATCCATCAATTCACTATCCTCAGCTATGATAAAGTCAAACATCCATGTTTTCCACCACCCATAGTGCTGTCCATTAAATCTAGGTGGTCTAGTGGTAGATTAACCTTCATCTAGGTTTGGTGGAGTAGCCATGATAACCAAAAACTTTAGGTGTGAATCTTTTAGAGTGAACCAGCTCTGATACAAATTGTTGGAAAAATTGGGAGTGGCACCATACAGTGAGGGACCAGGTCCCTCAAATTCAATCACAAGCAATCAAACAATAAAGTGCAGAAAAACTAAGGGTATTGAATGAAATAAACAACATACAAGATTTAACATGGAAACCTCCTTTCTTAAGAGAGGAAAAAACACGTCTTGCCATTACAAGCACTAACGAAATCCACAATAATAAACCTCTTTATTGTAGACTTGATTTCACTACAACTTTAGGGTCCTTTAGCTTATAATAGCTCTACTACAAGCTTATCTTGGCAACACTTCAAAGGAACCTCTACAATAATTAAATCTAATCAGTATCAAACTCAGTCAACTCTACTAAAGCACTATCGAGAAACCATACAGAAAACACTAATCGTATAGTATGAGTAGTCCGATTACAAATCAGCACTCAGGAACACTGTCTCACTCTTTAAGCGTATTACAAAGATGACAACATGAGAAATGCTTGAGCAAACTTGAAATGGATTTTTTGCTACCTCTCTTCACTCTTTACATCAGTGAAAAAAACAATTAACGAAGAAGCCTCTTTTTCATTTATCGCTTGGTGATGATTAGGGATGATATCTCATTGGACAAGGTGTCCTATTCAGTACAAGTAGCACTTGAAAATTTGTTACTAGAGAGGATAAAATTATGCATACATGTATGCCAGCTGTACTGTACCATGCACATTCAGGGACATGTTCCCTTGATGTTAGTTGGTCATCATCAAAACTACATATAACACAAACCAAGAACAATAATATCCTAAGACCACATGTTGATCATCGAATCGAAAGATGTTTGTGGATGACATAAGCTTAGCCAAAAAGAGTCTATCTCTAGACATCCTGATACAAAAATGTAAAAGTAGGATTTATTAACTACATGTAAACCTTAGAAATCAATTCCTTAAGGTTGGTGTCCACCTACTGACCACTTACAGGCCATTAGTGGTACCTAAGGATCGTAGGTGGTCCATCATAGGTTCTAGGCTCATTTATAGGGCTCCAAACACTGTGGAACTATGTTTTTGGTCACCTACTTTGCTACCTATGGATAGTAGGCAGTATCTACAGCCCACAGTTACCTATTTAGGTGCTCACTTTTTACCTTTTCTCTTTGTTTTCTTTTGTTTGGCTTCCAACACCTAGTTTCCTGCAAAATCTCTCCAAAATAACATCAAAACCAACAACGTTTCCCTAAGTAAATTTATATTCTCTAGGTTTAAGAATTATATGTTCTATGAAATAAAGTCACATCGAGACCCTCAGCATAGAAAGTTGTATGTCATTGAGCAACAAACATAAAAAAAATACTATGATGCTAAAGCAAGATAAATCTAAGATACCTATGGCCGTCAATCATCAAATTTATCTCAAAACATAATACACTCTCAAAGTTTAATGCTTTACTATAATCTGTGCATATATATGAAGCAAAGAAATGTGACACAAAGGAATCAAGCTATAGCATTACATTAGCAACAAACAACCATGCATATAAACAAGTTACACTGTCCAAACAAGTAAGCAGCTGGAATTACAAAACAAGTGTGCTTACAACAAATAAGTTCCACTCAATCATATGAAATCATGCATATCAATGAAGGAAAAGTCAAGAGACACTCACACTCACAAGAGAAGTTCCAATCAATATGCATCAAATACCATAGGTTTGCCCTTATTTTCTTTATCTTAGTATTCAAATAGTCAAGTTAGTATCAATATAGGACATATTTCATCCTGTAATGTTGATTTAGGGGATAGTATCGTACAAATAGGCATTTTGAGTAACTAAACCTCCTTGGTACTATAATTATTTTAGGTCCACTCATCAACCAATTTCTTTTTTACTCCACCCTTATTTCTCTATTTTATATTGCACATTGAGATTGTGTGTTTCTTTTATTCTTTCTTTTTATTTTTTTCGCATTCATTTTTTTTTTTTTCTTTTTCTTTTTTCTAGAACACCCAACCCTACTTTCTTTTCACTTATTTTATCCTTATTCACAGCCACTTCACATTACGCACCCCTATGGTAGCCACCCTAAACTTAGGTAATTTTCCCTAATGGAGGTGCACAATGTCCAAGGAGAACTAGGGACAAAATAGGTTTATTGTAACAAAAATGGGAAGGTGAATGGTGTAACAAGAAAAATAAGCTATAAGACTCAAAATTTGGGATCAAGGGATACTTATTTACACATGGAAGGTCATTTAAGCTAAAAGTGGACGAATATAAAAAAGGCCTATCATCCTTTCCTAACTGACTATCCTAAAACCTAGGAAAGACTAACTGGGCATGCTCTGGATTCTACACATAAAGGGAACCAAGTAGTAAATCACACACACATGGCACATGGGTGTATCACAAACTACTACCTATCCGATTCATGCAAATGTTATCTATGATTATTGTGACCCTAATCCTAATACCATAACAAGATTAAAAATAGTTACATATATTTACAAATCACACAGTTCAAAAACAATTTTTTTAAATTGTATCATTTTTCTGAAAAATCAAAAAATGTACAATAACTGCCCTAGATACTTATTATTCACCTAGTTAAACAAAAACAACATGAAATGAAACATAATATGCCTAAATATTTAAAGTCTACTAGGAAAAACAATCAAGGGAAAAAAGGCACGCAACAAGAACCCTAATAGAACATAAAGACCCAATACTAGCCCTACCCTTAACTTAAGACATGCATTGTCCCTACTGCTTTGGGCCGCTACAAAGTAATAGAGTTAGAATCATATATGTGGCACCATTGGTACACAGATATAATGTCAATCACAATAACACATATATAAATAACAGAGTACCTTGGGTAGCCTCCCAAGAACCTCCTATTTTAATGTCGTGGCATGACGAGGCTTTGCTGGCTACTCAGACTTCACCAATAAGTCCATGGGTACATTGATTGCTTAAACTTCATTAAGGTATCCCAAGAGTTGGCCTTTATTTTTCTTCTTCCATTTAAAAGTTATGAATTGCACCCCTAATTATTTTCTAATTTCCCATTATGCTAAATGGGTGGTGGTATAAAAATAAAGGACCCAAGCAATAGATAAGACATGATGTACTTCTTGGCACTTAATTGAGGAATGTAATTCCTTGTTTCTGACTCAACAAATTCAATAATATAGACATATGATTCCTCTTTCTCGCACTTTTCTTTGGGTTCGAATAGATCGATGATGACCTAACTATACAAACACTATGTGGAATAATTCTTTAAATGAGGTCCAATATGCCCCAACTTAGGAATTGTAATCTTGTTTACATCCCTACATAGATCTAGTATGCTATCCTTCAAAGTGACACCATCCATAAGAGTATAACCAATTGTTGACTCCTCTGCTTTTAGCTTCTCAATTTTGCATTTTAGAAATTTTTTCATCTCATGCCACCCATAACTAAGTTTTTGGACATTACACACAACAACTTTTGCATTAAACTCTACTTTTAAGTGGTGAATATCTATGCCAAACCTATAAACCTATTGAATAAGCTCATGATTTTATTAGTAAGGTAAGTCAATGTTTCTATAAGAATATCCTTGTATTCACACACTATATCTACCACTCTCTCGCAATACTGCACTATATAAAAAAGATAAGGATCAATAATAAATAAGTCATCATCACTCCACACTTCGTATGGAAAAGTTGTCATATCAAGAATAGTAGGCATACACTATTGTATGCCTGAAAAAGAATAGAAAAGAAAAAACCTGACAACCTCAACAACTCTTATCAGCCAATCCAGAATCATATTCCCCAACAACGGCTTTGAAATTTTGATCTCTCCCAAACAATACCCCTAATTAAAGGATAAAGTGGTCGATGTTAAAAATTAGTAATCCAACTATGTTTGGAAAAATCCCATAGGGATTATGTCAGAAATCTTGCTTTAATTTGTTAAAATTATCAGGCAGTATAGAAAGGAAATAGGGATTTGCTAAAGCTGTAAAAAGTAAAAATAATTGGATACTCCTGGTTGTAAGCAATCTAAAATGAACACTAGGCTTGTCATCCCCATTCCTTCTAACTCCGTAGACTTATCATGCACTGTCAAACTATTCCAATAACTTGTATGCAGAATCTGATAGGTTATGTACTATCAACAATCTTGTGGACTCATTGATAGATTTCACCATAACATTTTTAGTCTCGAGATGTGTCTTTACTAACTCTTATTCTTGATCCCAGTTAACAATCAACTTTTTTATCTAAAGTTATTCGATAAAAGATAATCGTCTTACATAGATGATGTTGATTAGACTATATCAAAAATTAATCTCAAAATTACTATTGTGAACTTCTTTTCTTACTCTCTACCTCTCTTATGAAGTAAATAGTGAATATAGGCGGGATCGTAATGTTCGCCACCGCTAAGAAATAAATAAGAACAAAGAAAACCTAATACATGCAAAAATCTTTATCTATGATCACTTTCCTTCATATACTTTATTAATCCACCAGGTTTCCCACAACCTTAGCTAAGGGAATTAGCCGCTCATAGTTATGAGATTATTCACGAAATTCATAGACAAATTCATATAATCAATCTCACAATAATTAAAGAAGAAAATCCAAAGTCACAAATTTAATAACAAAAAAAAAACCAAGAACAATAAGATCCCAAGATCACAAATCCATACTAGAATCGAAGGATTTTTGCGAATGATGTAAGCTTAGCCCCAAAGGCCCTATCTCTCGACATCAAAATACAAACACATAAAAAGGGTATATATATATTATGGAAACCCTATAAACTGAATCCTAAAAAAAAGAAGAAAACTGAGGTCGGTGTCCACTTATGGACCATAGTAGGCACGTACGAACTGTAGGTGGTCCAAAGTAGGTTCTACCATCAATTCTGGGGCTTTTGACTCTCTAGAACCCTATTTTATATTATCTACTTTTCTACCTATGACCAGTAGATGGAACCTACGGCCTGTAGGTTCCTGAGTAGGTTGTTACTTTTTAGCTTTTCATTTTGTTTTCTTCTTATCAATTTCAATCACCTATTTTCCTACAAAATCACCCCAAAATCAAATAAAACCCATCAAAAAATCCTTAGTTTCATGAATATTTTCAAAGTTTGAGCATTGTAAATTCTATGAAATTATAGAACATCATCTAAATATAAAACCTCCAACCCAAATATGTTTTCCCGCCAAACCAACAAGTCAAAAAAGGATAACCTATATCACACTCTAGAAGTACCATATATTATCCGATCAATAAGTGAAAAGAAGATAGATCAGGTATCCACCCAAAATGCAAGACTTAAATAGCACTAAAATATAGGCTACCAAATATACAATTTGATATTTGTCTTCTAGGAAGCTCATAACTTACCTTACAGGACTAATAACTGATAACGCTCAATCTACAACTCTCATAAGAGTGTAAAGCGGTCGTTTGTCAAATATAGAACCCAACTGGGTTGGGTATCGATCCCACAGGGAATAGCTTGGTCAACAAGTAAGCAAAGATTACTAGACTTTTAGTACAAGTCTCGTAAAAAGGGGGGAATTGTATTGTGATAGTAATGTAACCAAAATAAGAGAGTAAAGCAGAAAATAGCGAAGTAAAAGAACGAATGTTTTGTAATATGTAAACAATGAGAATTGAGTAATTGGGGTTATGTCCACCTTCTGAGTTATACGTCTCTATTGGCTATGAGCGTGCGGAATTCAGACATGCATGTGCTTATAGAGAATTGTATTCGATGGTAAATCCAGGCGTCTTTCGACCTATTTGAGGATTATTTCACTTTAACTCTTTCGAGCTTAAAGCGTGTCTAACGGTACGAATTCTCCAAGAGGTTAATTTAGTTACGGCACTAACTTTTTAATAGGGGATGGGACCCTACTACCTTGACATTATCTCTTTTCCAGATAGATAACCTTTCTTTCGAACAAGTTAAATGTTATACTGGAGTATTCTTGCGTTTGCAACCACAAAGAATTTAGATTAAGATGAAGAGAATAATGATATAAGCAGCATACGTGTCACGAACTCACAAACTCACAACAATAGATAGTATCTCATACGGCTTCCATAACCCCAACAGAGAAGTTTAGTTACCCATGAATGCGAAGGAAATCACAATTGACATTGTTGTTATACCACAATTAAGATTTTACGTTTATAATGGTGTGGTAGGCGTTTAGGCATGAATTCCTTAGCAAGGTAACGTTGCTCTTATTGAGGAATTTAAGAATTGAATAGATGAGTAGAAGAAGAAAAATAGAATTAATGGAAGAATTAGAAGAAGAGTTGTAGAGTAATAGAATTAATTTGGAATTGATTTAAAATCTCTAGCAAGATAGGGTATTTATAATACCCATATCCTATTCCTATTAAGATAATGAAATACTTAACCAAATTCTACTAAGCTAATGAAATACTTAACCTAATTGTACTAGGTTAATGTATCATTATCCTAATCCTAATAAGCTAATGAAATACTTAACCCAATTGTACTAGGTTAATGTATCATTATCCTAATCCTAATAAATTACTGTTAGTCCCCAAAGTCTTCAGAAATGTTGTTTTAGCCCGGGACAGATTTTCCATGCGCCATCTTTAGTCCTTGGCGTCCAAGATTTGGTTTCCTCCTTTCGTGAAGCTTTCTTTGGCGTCAAGTTATCCATAAAATGCTGAATTCTGCATCATTTAAACCTGAAAACTTGCTAATCATGTTCGTTAGCTCACTTACAGGAAAAAGGACTAAAAGTGCATGAATTATATAATTTGTCCTCAAAACATGGCTAAAATATGGGTAAAATATAGCACTATAGGCGTGTAAATTCACCTATCATCAACATCCCACACTTGAAGCTTTGTTCGTCCTCGAACAAAATATCATGTCCCTCTCAACATTTACTTAGGGTTTCACAGCAACAACACAAAATATTCGTCAAGACAAGCACAACAATTATCAACAAAGAGTAGTTTTCTGATTATTAGTAGAAACAATTCGGCCTCCAACATAGACTCGTGATGGTGGTTAATTCGTGTTCACAAGTTGAGGTACAAAGAATCATATTCGACTACCCAAAACTCATCAACCATATGTGTCTCACAGTATATTACCCATAATCTCTCACAAGTATAGTATATTTATCGAAACATGGGTATAAAATTATCATTGCTCTCACTCTCACAAAGAATTCATATGCTGCAACTGATGACCATAGGCTTGCCCTTAGTGTAATGCTCCACAAATGTCAGAATGCCAAGCTTAGGATCAACTAGGTCTTTTGATGGTTGTAATGTAGGCTAAGGGACAGGTAGGACTATTTTGGCCAGAAATAGTGACTATGTTCCTAAGCGCTTTAATACATCATATTGTATCATTAACACTTTTCTTTCAAACAACCTTTCTACTTTCTTTTATTCTACCACTCTTTTTCTCCTCTTTTGTTTTTCAATTTTAAACATAACTAACTTTTCAGTTTTCCTTTCCTTTTTCTTTTGATAACATACCTCTTATGATAGCACTTTTTTTTTCATAACTCATTCAAGCACCAATGTATTCTAAAGCATTATACTCACCCAATTTCCTCTTATTTTGTCACATGACTTTTTCACTTTAAAGAACTTAGGAATTTGGATCAAATTATGGTCTTGAAAAAAATGGATTAGGCTTACATACGAGGTTTGTCAAAGAAAATAGGCTAAAGGCTCAAAAGGGTTTAACTAGGATGATGTCTATGGGTAGGTAAAAAGAAGGTAAATAATCATAGGTTGCCAAAGAAATGCCTAAATCATCTCCTAGACTTGCACTCTTTATTTTCGCTTTACATACATACCAGGCAAGTTCTAGCATCAGCCACAAGCACAAAATATACTATTATCTCACACACACAAAGCACATGGTCGACTTTATTGGGAGTAGTATAGACTCTTGACCCAACAGATGAAGGAATTAAACCAAACAATATCACATAGTGAGTCTCAATTAGAGCCTAAATGTCTCAATAGTCATGATTTTAGCACAAACTCTTGTCATAATCTCATGCTGCCTATTAGAATAATTTCATGCGAAGCTAAGCTAAAAAAATTTAACTACTGAAAAAAAAAACAATTAACTACTAACAAAACAAACAAACATAAATAAATGCAAATGTGGATAGAGAAGTAGAGCATGCAAATACCAGCACCCCACACTTAGACGGGACACACTGTCCTTAGTGGAAAATAAATAAGAAGAACCTGGTCAGTCGGACTCCTCCTCAATGTCGGGGGTCATACCCCCTTCGTCGGAATCATCATCAGAGTCGTCGCCATCAGAGTTCTCCTCCATGTCAGAGTTTGGCATTCTGCAATCATCATCGGTTGGCACATCATCATCAAGAGGTTCCTCAAAGTATACCCCTACTCCACACATGGCCTTCGCATGCTCATTCATTGGGTAGTCATAGTCCAGCTGTTGGAGCTCTGCAGCAGTTGGAACACGACCTCCGCTCATCATTGTAAACCTTATCATGCCGTACATATGGCAGGAGAAACTCTCATCCCGAGCATGTCTCTCTGTCGTAGTAAGGTTGATGTCATGTGTTGATTCAGCATCATTGACTTTTGTGAGGTCAACCTTCTTCGGATTGTGTGGGATTTTATGATCAGCTGGTTCCTCTTCGATGTCTTCCTTCCTCAAGATTGCAGTCAACAGATTGCCAAAGCTGAAATGGGACCGCTTGTGTAGCCTAGCCTTCCGCATTGTAGATCGGATGATTACCCCAATGTTGATAGGGACATTCGTCATCAATGCGTATACCAAGCACAGTCTATATCTTGTTATTTTTGTGTATTGCGTCCCTGGAATGAGGCAAGAGTTGACCATGCGCAACTATATCCTTGCTTCCCTATTCAAAGAAACATATGGGAAAGTGTTGTGTCGACCAGTGTCCTTGTGTCTACTCCAGCGTGCCATGGATCTACTTCCACAAAGTGTGTGCCGAATTGCTCTATAAGGAGGTCTTCTGTATATCTCTTTGAATGGTGATGGATCGACTGAAGGTAAGCCAAGAAAGGAGTTGATCAAATCCGTATTGAGTTGTAAAACTTGGCCCCGAATCTTGACTTCTCTGCCTGTGGTTTTTGGCGACCAGTTGGCATAAAATTCTCTTGTCAAATCAAGATTACATTCTCCCATGTCGCGGAAGATGAAATCCAAATTTAATGCCATGATCTTCGCCAACATGCGCGGCTCCTTCTTCGCTAGGCTTTCCTTGTTTATCAAGTCGACATGAACATATTTTCTTTCCTTGTTGTTCCTATACCATTCCTTTTCTTCCTCCTCAAGAACCCATTTTATTCCAAACATACGACATGGTAATTGCATTGAGGATGATTCTCCTTGCTCCTTGCGGCCTCTTTTCTTGCCCTTTTGGGAAGTGGTAGCCTTCTCCTTGCCTTGTCTCTCTTTGGGAGCCATTGTACCTGAGACTCAAAATAGATTTCACGTTAGCACAATCTTAATGGATACAATCTATACATAAGCAGTAGGGGTACCACCCCACAATTAGTTTGTTGATACGAATTAGTGATGTGAAAGTGGTCGATTACTTAGACTTCATCGACATACGTTGTAGGAGCTATATTCCAACAAGAAAATCAGAGATGTATTACTTCTTGCAACCTTTGCAATATTTTCATGTTAGATATATCAAGACTGCTACATAGGGATTACATCATGGTATTGTTTCTATCAATAATCACAACCTCCTATGTCGGTCGGCAACTATAAGTCTTATTCCGATGAACGGGACATTCTAACATGTAAGCATTCTAGTGACAAGATTATGCAATGTTCATGACTATAGCAATTCCACAAGTAGTATAACACTGCATCAAAATCAATATTCAAGTCAGAAATAAGTTAAGAGTATCCTAACGTACATGTTCACTCACTTGGTTTTGTATCAACAATTCAAACACATTAACATCACCAATATTTCTTCAAGATGTAGCAATTCATAATAGACATAGCAACGTATCACTTACGAAAAATAGATGAAGAACAAAAGATTACTTACGTGATTGAAGCCTTTGGAGATGTTCTTGTGAAGTGGGAGAGCAAAAAGAAAAGTTTTGAGATGATTTGGAGAGTATGTGCAGCGCCTAGGTCAAGTTTTCAATGTGTTTGTGTTTCAAGACTAAGTCTCCTTTATATAGGAAAAGAATGGGTCGGGTTTTGACCCATTTAAAATCGGTTTTGGAGACAAAAAGTGACCATAGGCGACGCCTTTAGCTTTGCCTATGGTGACCATAGGCGGCGCCTAATGCAAAGCCTATGGTGAGCATAGGCGGCGCCTAGTGCAATACCTTTAGTGACCATAGGTGGCGCCTTTAGCATGGCATATGAGATTCAGATACCAAATGGTTTAGCATAGGCGGCGCCTATGCTATGGCATACTTGAGCATGGGCGGCTCCTATGCTATAGCACACTAGATTCCGAGACCTTGGGCTATAGTATAGGCTTTGCCTTGTTCGTGGCCTAGTTTTACCTAGGCCTAGCCTTGCTCGATGCCTAGTTTGTCATGAGCAATGCTCAATCCATAGCCTTATGCATCTTCATGCCTAACTTACCACCTTTACCATGCAATACGTCCAAATCAAAATTTGAAACCGATCTCCTCGTTGAATACCTCTTGCACCTACATTTGCTCAAAACCAATAAAAATGATTAGTACGATGGGTTGCCTCCCACCAAGCGCCTTAGTTTTGGTCGTTGCACGACTCTTATTTTTGGATTTTTATTTATCAAAAACAAAACACATATTAGAACGAATGAAAAAATGAAAAATGATAAATGATAAACGATGGGTTGCCTCCCATCTAGCGCCTTATTTATTGTCGTGGCTCGACATAGTTACCTCGAGTACTTAGACTTCGTCGAGATAAGTGATGGCCATGAAGTTTATCGAATCAAGAGGACCGATATAAGGTTTCACACGTTGGCCATTCACTTTGAAGATAACACCATTATTATCTTCCAATTAAACTACTCTAGACGAGTAGACTTGGATAACTTTGTATGGACCAGACCACTTGGACTTTAACTTACCTGGGAAGAGCTTCAATCTGGAGTTGAAGAGAAGTACCATATCATCCTTTTGAAAGTTTCGACGAACAATCCGCTGATCATGATACTTTTTCATCCGCTCCATGTATAGGTCTGATCTTTCATAAGCATGTAGACGGAATTCATCCATCTCGTTCAGTTGCTCCATCCTCAGCTTCATTGCATCATCCCAATTCAAATTCAATCGCTTCAGCGCCCACAATGCCTTGTGCTCGAGCTCAATAGGTAAGTGAAAATCCTTCCCATAAATTAGTTGATAAGGGGACATGCCAATTGGCGTTTTGAATGCAGTCCTGTACGCCCATAGTGCATCGTCCAGCTTCCGAGACCAATCCTTCCTATTTGCATTTACCGTCTTCGCAAGGATTTTCTTGATCTCTCGATTGGAAACCTCTACCTGTCCACTAGTTTGTGGGTGATAAGGCGTGGCTACCTTATGTTGCTTGACACCATATTTTGCCATCACGGACTTGAATAGCTTGTTGCAAAAGTGAGATCCTCCATCGCTTATGATAGTACGTGGTACTCCAAAGCGAGAGAAGATATTCCTCTTCAAGAACGCTACAACACACTTTCCCTCATTGTCGGCCAACGTTACAGCTTCAACCCATTTCGAGAAATAATCCACAGCAACTAAGATGTACTTCATTCCAAATGAATTCACAAATGGACCCATGAAATCAATGCCCCATACATCAAAGAGTTCTACCTCGAGAGTTTTTGACATGGGCATCTCATGGTGTTTTGAAATAGCACGTTGTCGCTGGCATTGGTCGCATCTTCTAACAAAGTCATGAGCATCTCTAAATATGGAAGGCCAATAATATCCACTATGCAATACTTTTCTTGCCGTCCGATTACCTGCGTGATGTCCCCCAACTTGGGAAGTGTGGCATGCTTCTAATATATTTGGAACCTATTAATGGGATATACATCGTCGGATAACACCATTCGCGCATCGTCGAAACAAATATGGCTCATCCCAAAAGTAGTTCTGTACATCATGCATAAACTTCCTCTTTTGATGGTAAGATAAATTTGCAGGTATCACATTACTCACCACAAAGTTTGCAAAGTCGGCATACCATGGTAACTCTTCTATTATCGTGGCTAAGATCTCCTCATCAGGGAATGCATCATCAATCTCGATTTCAGGTTGCGCCACATGCTCGTTCTCAAGTCTAGAGAGATGGTCGGCCACTTGGTTCTCGCAACCTCTTCTATCTTTTACTTCGAAATCAAACTCTTGCAGCAGCAATACCCATCGAATTAGTCTTGGTTTTGCATCCTTCTTTGTTATTAGATACCTAAGAGCTGCATGGTCTGTATGAACGATCACCTTAGTACCCAATAGGTAGGCACAAAACTTCTCAAACGCATACACAACTGCTAGGAGCTCTTGTTCAGTAACAGTGTAGTTCCTTTGGGCTTCATTTAGGACCTTACTCGAATAGTATATAGGATGAAGCAGCTTCTCCTTTCTCTGACCAAGTACAGCACCAACGGCTACACCACTAGCATCACACATGACTTCGAAGGGGAGAGACCAATCTGCTGCTACCATGATAGGGGCTTCAATGAGTTTTCCATTGAGGCATTCGAATGCCTTCAAGCAATCGTCATTGAAGTCAAACTTTGCATCTTTCTCCAAGATTTTGCACAATGGACTAGCAATTTTGGAGAAGTCTTTGATGAACCGACGATAGAAACCTGCATGGCCGAGAAAACTACGAACACCCTTCACCGGAATTGGAGGCGGTAGCTTCTCAATGACTTCAATTTTTGCTCGATCAACCTCCATTCCTCTTTCGGAGATTTTGTGCCCAAGAACAATACCTTCTTTTAGCATGAAGTGGCACTTTTCCCAATTCAGCACTAGGTTGAATTCTACACATCTTTGCAACGCCATACTTAGGTTTATCAAGCACGCTTCAAAAGTCTCACCAACAACTGAAAAATCGTCCATGAATACCTCCAAAGTGTCTTCAACCATATCAGAAAAAATGGACATCATACAGCGTTGAAAGGTGGCTGGTGCGTTACATAGCCCGAATGGCATACGCTTGAAGGAAAACGTACCATATGGGCATGTAAACATTGTCTTCTCTTGGTCTTCGAGAGCAATACAAATCTGATTATAGCCTGAATAACCATCTAAGA
This sequence comes from Capsicum pubescens, assembly GCA_030864215.1. NCBI lineage: Eukaryota > Viridiplantae > Streptophyta > Magnoliopsida > Solanales > Solanaceae > Capsicum > Capsicum pubescens. The sequence continues at coordinate 149,367,194 of CM061543.1, read as the reverse complement.
AACAAAACCATCCTTTCCCCGCTAATCGATCTAGCATTTGGTCCATAAATGGCATTGGAAAGTGATCTTTGAGCGTCCAAGAATTCAGCTTCCGGTAGTCCATGCATACTCTCCATCCAGTGAAGGGTCTGAGTGGAATAAGTTCATTTTTCTCATTCGCTCCCACCGTCATGCCTCCTTTCTTGGGAACACATTGTACCGGGCTTACCCATGTACTATCAGAGATTGGATACACAACCCCTGCGTCTAACCACTTGATAATTTCTTTCTTCACCAGTTCTTGCATAGGTGGGTTTAGACGTCTTTGATTCTCAATGGTTGGTTTGCAATTTTCTTCAAGCTGAATCTTGTGAGTACAAATCCTAGGTGGAATACCAATAATATCCACAATGATCCATCCAATGGCTCTAATATGCTTCCGTAGAATAGAAATAAGAGCTGCAACTTGTTGCTCACCCAAATTTGCTGCCATAATGACTGGAAGTGGGCTTCTTCTTCCTAAGAATGCATACTTTAAATGACTTGGCAGCTCCTACAATTCTAACGTGGGTGGATCTTAAATAGATGGCTTAGCTGGTGGTGTGGGTCGATTTTTGAGATCAAGGTCCAGCTTCTTGGGAGCATAGCGATATGTCCCTAATCCTGATAGAGCACAAATAACTTCTTTGCAATTTTCAGCATCCTTACTCTCTCCATTCATGAGCACAACCGCCAAAGGGTCAGCAATAATTTGCTCTTCTTTAAGTAATTCTTTCGGATCATCAAAGAAAACATCATCCACCGAAAATACACTCGGATCTTTGGGTTGCTTCATTGATTTGCAAACATCAAAGCGAACCACTTCGTCATTTATTCGGAATGAAAGCTCATTAGCTCTCAAATCAATGAGCACACTTCCTGTAGCAAGGAAAGGGCGTCCCAAGATTATGGGAACCTCTGAGTCCGCTTAAAAATCCAAAATAACAAAGTCTGCTGGAAAGATGAATGAAGAAACCTTTACCAAGACATCACATAGGATACCAACAGGTCGTTTTACCGACCTATCCGCCATGACGAGCCTTATATTGGTTGGAGTAGGATCACCCAACCCCAACTTTTTATAGATAGATAATGGCATCAAATTGATGCTGGCTCCTAAATCACATAATGCTTTGGCAAAGTTCAAAGAACCAACGGTGCAAGGAATAGTGAAAGCTCCGGGGTCAACCTTCTTCTGAACTATTGATCAGGTAGCGATTGCGCTGCAGTGATGGACATCATCTTTAAAATCATAACTTTCTGCCCTCTTCTTTGTCAAAAGATCCTTCATAAATTTCACATACCTAGGCATTTGTTCAAGTGTTTCCACCAATGGAACATTAATGGTCAGCTTCTTTAACATAGTCATGAATTTGATAAACTTCGTATCATCCGCCACCTTCTTCAATCTTTGGGGAAAAGGTGGTGGTGGGTATGGAATTGTTCTCTCCACGGCATTCTTCTCCTCTTGCTTCCGTTTTTCAGCTTTTCCAGGCTGCACGTCGTGAGGAGTGACGTTAAGGACGTTAGGATCGGCTGCTGCAGCATCTTCCCCTTTTGTCTTATCATCAATTTACGCTTCTTCGTCAACTACTTGCTTGCCTTTTTCTGAAGTTTCCAGCACCTTACCACTTCGGGTAGTGATGGCCATGCATGACCTATCATTCTTTGGGTTTTGCACAGTATCGCTAGGTAAAGTACCAGCCTTTCTTTGATTGAGTGTTGCTGAAAGTTGGCTCAATTGCTGCTCTATTTGCTTGATTAAAGTGGAATGAGAATCAACTAATTGCTTCATAGAGGACAAATAATTTATTACCTCCATTACTCCTGCGCGTGTTGCTTCCACTCCTTTCAGTAGTTTAGCCATCATGTCTTCCATACTTCCAGAACTAGATGTGGTGGCATCACGTCTTCCAGGGGGAACATACAAACCACTACTCTCATTCTTGTTCTTCCAACTACCTTGGTCCATGTTTCCATATTTACCATGATAGTTCCGACCTTGGTTTCCTTGGGCATTGCCTCATAAACCCCCCTGATTGTTCAAGTAGTTGGCATCCTCTTTCGAATCAGATTCGTCTCTTCCTTTTGACGCAATAGCTTTCACTTTTTCGGTCTTCCCTGATAATAAATGCTTTGTAAGAAAATCCACTTGTGTTTTTATGTGCGCCATATCTTGTCACGTTCTTCTTCTCTTCTCCTTGGTCTGCAGTCATGCCTATTGATAAAGTGGGGCTTGCTACCTCAGAATCCCTGGTATGCCAAGCTCTACTTTGTTTCGTCATACGATCTAGTATATTGCTTGCTTGACCAAACGTGAGATCCATAAAGGATCCTCCAGCCGCATTATCCACCACTAGTTTAGTTATTGAATTCAGGGCTCTATATAATATCTCAATTAGGTGAACATTAGTCAGATGATGGTTTGGGCACCTCGCTAGCTTTTTCTTGAACCTCTCCCATGTTTCATGAAGAGCTTCAGTGGGAAACTGACGAAAGTTGCTGATTTCATCTCTCAATTGTGCTCTTTTGGATGGCGGAAAGAATCTTTCCAGGAAAGCGTCTCTCAATTGCCTCCAATTTGTAATAGAATCAGGAGTTAGCCCATTCAACCATAGAGTTGCCTCCCCAGACAGAGACAATGAAAATAGACGTAATCGAATTGTATTTTGACCAACTCCAGGATTGTCAAACGACTTACATGTAGAAATAAAGTTGATGAGATGCATATTTGGATCATCGCCTGCTAGTCCACCAAATAATCCCTTGAGTTGCAATAACTGAATCATGGTGCTCATGATGTTGAACTTGGCTCCAGGTGCCAATGGTGGAGGAATAATGGCTCCTGTGGCTCCGGCTCCATCAAGATCATCATCATCATCGTCAAAAGCTGGTTGCATAGCTTGGCGTTGAGGCCTAAACCTAGCTTGACGATCTCTTCTATTGGCAGGTGTTGCAATCTCAGCGGCATGCCTAGGGTTTAGTAGCTCGTCATCACCTAGATCTTCATCGTCAGGATTTGTTGCTCGCCTAGGGTTATCAATATTCTATTGATGCACTTGAGCGGCGGCTAGCGCAGCTAGTCTCGCCTGTTCTTGTTAAGCAGCCATCCTTTCAATTGCGTGTTGTGCCTCCATTCTGTGAATACGTTATGGTTCAGGATTGATAGGTAATAACGGTTGACCAGATCTTCGGGTATGGGGCATGCACTGAATAAAAACCTGCAGTAAACAAAAACAAAAACTAAAAGTAAAAGTATGAGAATCTTTGACCAAAGGGTCTAGTAATTATTACGAACTTAATTGACACTTGTATTCCCCGGCAACGGCGCCAATTTTTGATAACGCTCAATCTACAGCTCTCATAAGAGTGTAAAGCAGTCGTTTGTCAAATATAGAACCCAACTGGGTTGGGTATCGATCCCACAGGGAATAGCTTGGTCAACAAGTAAGCAAAGATTACTAGACATTTAGTGCAAGTCTCGTAAAAATGGGGGAATTGTATTGTGATAGTAATGTAACCAAAATAAGAGAGTAAAGCAGAAAATAGCAAAGTAAAAGAACGAATGTTTTGTAATATGTAAACAATGAGAATTGAGGAGTTGGGGTTATGTCCACCTTCTGAGTTATACATTTGTATTGGCTATGAGCGTACGGAATTCAGACATGCATGTGCTTATAGAGAATTGTATTCGATGGTAAATCCAGGCGTCTTTCGACCTATTCGAGGATTATTTCACTTTAACTCTTTCGAGCTTAATGCGTGTCTAACGGTACGAATTCTCCAAGAGGTTAATCCAGTTACGACACTAACTTTTTAATAGGGGATGGGACCCTACTACCTTGACATTATCTCTTTTCCAAACAGATAACCTTTCTTTCGAACAAGTTAAATGTTATACTGGCGTATTCTTGCATTTGCAACCACAAAGAATTTAGATTAAGATGAAGAGAATAATGATATAAGCAGCATACATGTCACGAACTCACAAACTCACAGCAATAGATAGTATCTCATACGACTTCCATAACCCCAACAGAGAAGTTTAGTTACCCATGAATGCGAAGGAAATCACAATTGACATTGTTGTTATACCATAATTAAGATTTCACGTTTATAATGGTGTGGTAGGCGTTTAGGCGTGAATTCCATAGCAAGGTAACATTTCTCTTGTTGCGGAATTTAAGAATTGAATAGATGAGTAGAAGAAGAAAAATAGAATTAATGGAAGAATTAGAAGAAGAGTTGTAGAGTAATAGAATTAATTTGGAATTGATTTAAAATCTCTAGCAAGATAGGGTATTTATAATACCCATATCCTATTCCTACTAAGCTAATGAAATACTTAACCAAATTCTACTAAGCTAATGAAATACTTAACCCAATTGTACTAGGTTAATGTATCATTATCCTAATCCTAATAAGCTAATGAAATACTTAACCCAATTGTACTAGGTTAATGTATCATTATCCTAATCCTAATAAATTACTGCTAGTCCCCAAAGTCTTCAGAAATGTTGTTTTAGCCCGGGACAGATTTTCCGTGCGCCATCTTTAGTCCTTGGCGTCCAAGATTTGGTTTCCTCCTTTCGTGAAGCTTTCTTTGGCGTCAAGTTATCCATAAAATGCTGAATTCTGCATCATTTATACCTGAAAACCTGCTAATCATGTTCGTTAGCTCACTTACAGGAAAAAGGACTAAAAGTGCATGAATTATATAATTTGTCCTCAAAACATGGCTAAAATATGGGTAAAATATAGCACTATAGGCGTGTAAATTCGCCTATCATCAATAACCAAAAAATGGCCTCACTTAAAGAACAAATCTATCTTCTAAAATATGGGACCATTAACCCACAAAATGTCTATAAATCTATAAAAATACCCTTATTTGTAATATTATAGTCATCATATTTATCATAAGGATTAGGAGACACCTATTCCACATATCCACCTAGTTCATCTATGTCCATGTTGTTCACACAAGTCCCAAAAGATGAATAGGAGTTTAAAATGGCCAAATATGTATGGGAGATAAACGATGTCATGGAGACATAGAAGAAAGATGAGAAGGCACAAAAATAGGTCAAAGGAATAAGGATTTTACCAGTGTTCCTAATGATGCAGAACTAGAAAACATGATGACCTCAAGTTATGCTGCTTCAGTGCATAATCCTATTTTCTTAGGTCTAAATCCTATAATTCCTAATGATGACCTTGAGATCCAAAGCAAAGAGATATTATATAAAGACTGGAAGTCTATCAATCAATGTCTTCTAAGTAACAAGTTGTTATTTCTAAATTCCCTCTTAGATGATAAATTGATCATCTTAAATAAGGTTGTCCTATAAGTTTATGCTGCTGAAACTAGAAATATCCTAAATTCCATTCCTTAAAGTAATAATCCTATATAGGAACATTTGAAAGGCATCAAATAATTCTATTGATTTGACACTGGGAAGGACCAAGAACAGTCATAAAAAACTAATTCCATAGTTGTATGTTCTAAAATTGATAATAGTTTGTTGATGGTTATATCTAATACATTGAAGATTCCTTAATTGATTTTCATATCAAGGAAAATTTAAAACCTTTTACTATAGCACCTAAATAATATTATCCACCACTATTCATGAATATATCAAAACAACTGATGTTTTTCAAAGTAATGGATGACCTGGACAGGGTGACAAATTATCTGATCCCAAAAAAAGGCCAATTCAATGACAACAGCTAAGAGAACTACTTTAACTGGATTCCATACCTTTACCCTTAGTGACATCAAACTTTATGCTTTGCCTAAAAGGATCCATGATTTCTACACTTAGAGAGAGATGAAGTATCTAGCTGAATAAGTGAAATATTTAATACTCTCTGAGTTCACCTATAAATTCTCTAGAATTCTTAAAGATTGGTAGAATGTGCTTGGAATTATTGGTAAGAACACCTATATCACATCCCAAGACTTTACCTTTATCTTTAGAACCGTATTAAAAGTCTTCATTGGAGATATAATCAAAAGAAAAGAGAATCTACGTAGGAAATTATTCTAGATGAAGTGCCTACCATTTGATAAAGATGTCATCGATATCCACTTCCAAATGATGGAAAGATCTACTTCGAGCTAGGCAGAGACCCTAGCCTGAAGCAAACCTTTGTATCATTACTACCGAAGATGTTGGTTGGCCAAAAAATTAATATTATGGAGGAAAATTACAATCCTTAGCCATCCCACAAGTAGGCTATATAAGGAATGTATCTTCTAGGCTTTGGATAAAATATTCACAAAGAGATCTACACTGAAGTAGACAGTAAAAAATATTCCAGTTTTTAATCGAGCATGCAACAATAATGACAACATAACTAAATCCAATTTTCCCTCTTTCAGCCATCAAATAAGGTCCATAAAATAACGACAAATCTAGAGGTTTAAATTACCTAGGCATCTGGGTAATAGTAATAAGACGTTTAAACATACTAGGTACTTTAGAAAAAGAAGCCTTACCAACTACAAGAAAGTGAACAATTGCTTCATCAACAAAAAGCATGGACACTTTGCATGAAATTAATATAAAGACAAAACTTCAAAGGACTCAGTCCGTCTCTTTAAAGAGAAAGCAGATTACACAATAATCTATCTAAACAAAGAGGAAAACCTTGAATCAATCTTCTTAATATAGGAAGAACCAATAAAGGACACCTTCTGCTCCATATATGTATATGAAGAATTAAACGACATCTATGCAGATGCTCAATCTGATATCAAGTATGGGAGAAGGTAATTAAAAGTAGGCTTGTCAAATTTTCATGTTCAACATACCATGGATTCTATCTTTTGAAATAGTAGGCTACCCCAGATATATTCAACCAGTATATAAATCCTTTTGATCCATCTATTCTCTTTGAAAGATAATCTTTTTATGAGTTTTAAGTATTTAGAAAATTTAATGGATGTATTCTGAAGTCATTTGAAGCTCATCTAGAATATTGATTCTGCCACGTTTTCACAACACTAGTTAATTATTTTCCAAAGAACTCATATGGCTATTCGAGTACCAGTGACACAAGTTCTACATCCTCATTGAGTTCAAGTGTGATGCCTTCAAGCATTTTTATCAAATCCAACTATATATCAGAAGGTTCATGCTAAGGTTTAATCCACAAAAATATTGGGTTTGATGCTTCAAAGATTCCTATGATGTTATGGTATTTATACTACATATTCCTATGAGAATCAAAAAACCATGACGTCCAATATTAGCAAGAAATTTCACTCATTTAGAAATTTCTCATGTCGATCCTATCCTTGGAATACTAATACTATATAAGGCATAACGCTTCATATTCTAGAAAATAGATGCATTCCAAAAGTGATATGGCCAAAGGAATAGGAAAAGTGGAGCTACACTGACGATCATACCCACTAAGACGAGATTTGAAGAATAATGAAACAAAATCAACCTCGATTTGGAATCATAAGAAATGACATCACTAAAGCTATAAAAAATATACAATTGAAGGTTACCACACACAAATATGATGTTTCATCAAACAAGAAGGTTTACTTTATCAGGTCCCTAAAATGGAGCTTATAAGACAAAGAACACCTCAAGAAAAAATATAACATTGAATGGTTGATGGAACAAGGATCCTTGATCTCATTGCTGACAACATCAAGCACAGTATTAAAGGATGATGCTAGATGACATATGCAAGATATTACCACTCCTTACAAGTTCTATGTAATTACCTGTCCTAGTTTACCATGAAACCCTCTCATATATGTTATCCTCTCAGAAGGGTTTTACAATATTCTGCTTATCCACCTGCTTGATAGGTATTTAGAAGATGCATACCCACCTTTTTGCATGGAGCTTATAAGATACTTAGCTATTTTCTTACAATTTTGAAACAAACTTCATAGTCACCTACGTGCACATATTGTCACGTGCCAAAAAACATGTTTTATTTTGTTTTATTAGAGTCCATCACATTTTTAGGGGCTTGATTTAAATAAACTAGGGTGTAAATATCTCATAGAAGTGTGTTCCATTATAGGTCTTTAATTTGCTAGTATTAGTTCTTCATTCACCTAAAAATGGAAGCATAAGTGTTTAGTTAGATATCATCATATTATCCACCTCGATCAATTTATCCACCTTAAAACACTTTTAAACAGTTTTATATTATCAAAAAAATTGTTGCCTAAGTTGTCTCTCTTGCTCCTCTCTTCTGAAGGGATGGGTACTTTGATCCTCTAGGTCAGAGTATAAGGGTAAGGAAACTCTTAGGCAAGTATACTTGTTGCAATTACAATATGAACTTCTAAGTCCTTTCCATGTTTATGAAACAAAATTGTCTTGGTCCACAAAACATAGATTTTTAATTACTTTCGAAGTGTATGAAACAAAATCAGCTTAGTCCACACAATAACTTTCAAACTTTCTTTCTTTTATTTTATATAAACTCATAAATCAAAAGTTGGGTACACTTTGTTCTGGGGAATATTGAGGGTGATAAATCCAGGGGGAAACACAAAAAGCCCGTGTATGTCATATGCGATGTAGTTGTGTTACTATGAATACTAAGGATTGACAGTGTTTTAATTCTAGAAAAGTATAGCCATCCCATTGAAGGTTGAGAAGTCTTTGTTCCATGGAAAACCATCCTTTAGGGTTAGTGAACGTGTAGCCTCAGTCCTAAGAAAGCTATTGTGGTGTTGATAAAAGCTTTGATTTCATACACGTTGGATTGTTAGAACTCTGTGGTAGATGGTGTTTATAGAGCTTTGATTTCATATGGTATGGTACATGTATGGTCATTAAACTTCCTTTTATGTTGGAAAGATGAGAAATATATTATTACTACATATGTAATATTAACGGTGGTGTCACTTTGTGGCCCCTTTGCTTTCCTATTTGGTCTTTGTGACATCGCACTCCTAGATGAGGAGAGGAATCATTTATTCTCATAAGATCTCTTACCGATTTTGCAAAAGAGACAACTTTACATTTATAATATTTACTTTAATGCAATCTTTTGCCTTAAATTGTCCAACATCTTTCTTTTTCTATTACTATTAATAGAGTCTTGAAAATGTTTGTGTTGTAGTTACTTTTCTTAGATTTTAGAACATATATAATTTGTTAAGTCCTTTCCTTAGATATTTATCATAAACACTTTAAGTCTTTATAGTCTGTATAAAAACAAAAATATGTCTATCTCAGTGTCTTTGCCGTCTTCATCATCTATGTCAGCCCATAAAAATCTTTAGGAAAATTAAATGTCTCCTACACTCTCTAGAACACTATCACGTAAATATGACTACTTCTACAAAGTAGGTCTGTTACCACCAGAAAATAAAATATCCTTTACACACCTACCTCTACTAAATGCGTACTCATCATTTGTAAAGAAAGAGTGTAATCCATGGCTGCAAATCCATTATTTGGTGCCACAAAAACCAATAGGGGTTACAGAATACATTACTCCATAAAAACTTGACGAACATCCTATTCTTGCAACTCAGGAGGAAGAGTTCATTACTCTATAGATATCGAAGGATTTTATGTGCCAGTGGAAAACTTAAGGCTTTACCCATATCAATTTTTCTGTTATTAAATTTTCATTGAAGTATCATGGGACAAAAGGTCATCCAGTAGTTGTGCGTCTTTCTCATCTTGATATCAGATACAATAAGTACCAATATGCAAACTTGGGTACCTCAAAAATCTCTCTAAATTTTAGGTCAGCCTTAGTCACTATATTTCCTAACTTTAATATATCCCTCTCCGATTCGTATATGACAAAACCATTGAATATCCAGGTCAAAATTCTTGGAGATACACAATTTAGAGATCCCATTCAGGCAACTCTCAACCATCAAGTAGCTTTGCAGGTCCAGAACCTTTCTATGTATCTTTCACTTCTAGGTGGCCATAATTCTTTATTACAAAACATAAATGCCGCCAAGGAAACCACTCTATAGACCCAGATCTCAAGGTAAATTCCTAGGGATGAATGTGTCAAAGTGCTTCCAGACTTAAGGGTCATAGATTATAAAAATTTGATAGAAAACCTTTAACCTTGCCAGTCGACTGAACCTACTTTTGCCAAAAATAATAGAACATAGTTAGTTTCAACCACTCTCATCTTAGAAAACATGCTTAAAAAACCTTTATCCATATGTACCAATATTTTGATGACCTTCTAGATGTAAACAACCTGAAAACCATATCCTGGTTCATCATCAAAATCATGAAGGAACATGATTGGATTAATATTTCAATCACGAGGGTTGCAAAAATATGTTACACAAATGTCCTTTCTCAGCAAACTAAACACGGAAAATTGTTTGCGATTGCAATATATGCCAGAAAGATGTTGTCCAATCTATCACTCCTAAACACTTGCTCATGATATCCTTTGTTTCTAGTTATGGTCCCACATCTAAATTTACACAAAACGAAATTATTATAAAGGATAACTTGAGACAAACTCCTAAAATGAAAAATACAAATTTTAACCGACCAATAAAAGATACAAAACCTATTTAGATTGAAAATAGAGTCACAAAACAAAAATATGAACATATATCCACTCAATAAAGTGGAATTATTTGAGCATTAGAAAAACAACAACACTTTTTAATATGATATATGATAACCAGGCACTTCACTGTCCCATTTCATCAAACTAGTTAGATAAAGAAACTTCTTCCTCAATGGAACATGAACAACACCTAAAATTTGGTAGCCTTGGCCACAAAAAACACAATACTCACTATCAAAGCCAACTTTATTCCCCATATAACTACATACTCGCCACCACTAAAGGTCCATATCTCTGCAACCTTCCCTTATATTACACCATTATCTATGACTTTCTCTATAAATTTTATGGATGAGTAGGAGTTTTCCATCAAAAAACTCACACGAATAGAAACGATGCTATTACAAATCCTAAGCAATATATAAGAGTACAAAACAAACCCAAAGTAGTTAATCTAGCAAATGTGATGATCTCATGTGTTTTTTCTCCAAATAGCCATCTGAAACACATCATTACATATAACACCTCGATGATCCTAGACCAAAACACACCCTTATGATTCTTACTACATTCTTCACAAAATGGGTTGGTACGAACACAGCTTGCACTACTCTGGGTCTTGGAGCCTGGCACACCATCATGAAAATTATTCCTGATCTTTGGTACTAGTGCACTAGTTGAAGATAGAATTGGGTTGTAGATTTCTGGAAGAATATAGAATGATTCCCACTCTCTTACTTAGGCTGAGCGAAGCTGAAACTACTTGTTATAGCACTCTTATTTTTTCTCTCCTTCTTATTAAGCTTCTGCTCTTCAATCTGTTGAGCATGAACCATAAGACTAGATATGTCCTTCTCCTTAACCAACATTAAAGTCCTGCACTCCTTAACTACTCTACCCAATACCCCAAACACTAACTTAATCATTCTGGATCTATTATCTACCACTACATAGGGATCATAACTGGCTAACTGAGTAAACTTAAGGGAATACTCTTTCACACTTATACAACTTTTCTTGAGATTACTAAACTCCAAAACCTTGGCCTTTTTCATCTCTATGGGAAAGAATCTATCTTAGAAAGCCATAGCAAACATTTCTCATTCTATGGGCTCTGCATTTGCACCCTTTTCTACCTCCTACTACATAAACCACGTATGGGCTATATTTTGTTGCTGATAGGCGGCTAACTCAACACACTCACTGGAAGTCACTCCCATGATATCTATGACTTTTTAAAACTTATCGATAAACTCCTGTGGATTCTTTTCTAGCTTAGATCTTGAGAATAAAGGATGATTTATTTGGGTGAAGTTCCAAATTCTGGCTACAACAATATTGGCCACTAGGTTGGCTGGAACAACAGTTGGTCGTTCATTCTTGGCTTCTACTGAATTGGCTAGAGTAATGAATGCAGTTCTAAATTTTGCATGAGAGACATGCTCATCCAAGGGATTTGCCTGAATGGGCTGGGGTGCTGACTGGTTTCTAGTTCTTTTTTCGTTAGTCCTTTTGGGAGGCATGTTCTATAATCAAAAGGAAGAAGCGGATTAGAATGAGTGTTTAACTGGAGATCATGCTCACTCGCATGACATGAATATTGAAAGAAGGGAAATTATTCCTACAATATCTCATAGCCTCCTCTACATACGTGTGGTGCACTACACACCCATGCATAAAACTCTACTAGATGTGGATTTCAGCCTTTGTAGGACTCTATCGAACCTTAGGCTCTAATACAAAGTTTGTAACGCACCGAGTCTGGTACCCTGGATGTTAAACGGTGCTCATAATCCTAAAGGACCATAAGCTAACCCATTACTAGTACCTTCTGCTAATAACTGAGTAATAATATTGTATAATGAAAAATAATTGACTTAAATGCCATAAGGTTCAAATCTGTAATACGGATGAAGAGAAATAATAAAATCTGATAAAAACATCAGAATATGAAATACTAAATACTATATGAACATCTAGTCTGAAAAGCCTCTAAAACTATCTGAACTATGGAGTTGATGGGAAAAGCCCCCAACTAACTCCAACTACTGCAAATAAACTAAGATACTGAATGAATAAATATTTCCTTAAATTATGAAGACTCACCACTACTCTGTCTGCTGAAAGTCTGATCTGCTAAGGGTGCTCTGGAGCTCGTACGTATAAACTTATTGTATAAAAAACCATAATTAAAAACAAAATGCATTAGTATGTATGAATGTACTGGTACTTAAAGTAAGGTAAGGATAACATAAAGGTTCATATACATGAGATATAACTGACTGAATAATATAAACATGACAGCGTAAGAATACATGCATGAATATATAACTATAACAGAAGTCATAAGGATTCTGAATACTGAGTTTACTAATAATATAGATTTGTGATAATTTACATAAGTGATAACTAATATAATCTTTGCTGAGTGACTATGTCTGATAGTTTTGTTTCTGATGGAACTAGTCGAGTTTCGTACTGAGTTGAGTGACTATATCTGATAGTCCTAAAATCTGTAGAACTATCTGAGTTCTTTACTGACGTCTGAGACTGATACTATAAGAGGTAATCATCTAACCTATATGTCCCTTTCTGAACTATTTGGGGTATAACCTATAACCCAATTTGAAGGGTGTTAGTACCGTGCCATGGGTAAAGATAAGCTGTGAGTTAACCCTATCTAATAGGGAGCTCTTCCATTAATCCCTCGCTGGTAGAACTCAAATGAGATGTATTAACCCTAGACTCATAGGGTTATATCTTAACCTATGGTGGCTACATAGTTTTGGAGTGCAAGGATTGCTTCTATGGATCACACTATCTGTTGGTGGGTGATCCCCCATCCCTGGGTTCACTTGGTGCTGAATCCTACTCTAAATTAATAGACACTGGACTAATTTTCTAGTTCATACTAGGCTGGACTGATCTATTACTAATTTTACTGATTTCTTAGTAGGGATTTCAACTATAAGCTTGCTAACCTACTCATTATCGACCTATTTGGTCTTCTTTAGTTCATATGGGTCGTAGTTAATAGGTGTTACGATAATAGTCCATTTTGTTGGTATTGATTTCTTTAGCCCTGACCTCAGTTTATTGTTATTTTTAGAATTTTGGTTGATTTACTTAGCAGGTGTAATATGCTTGAGTTGTATTCAACATGACTTATTCATCATTCGATGGAATATATTTGAGAGGATCACTCGGTGGTGAGTGTTCATGCTTTCAACTCCTAACTATCAGTTTTGAGCCTTATTCGAATTAGTTATAGCATTGGCAAAGATTAATGACCTTGGTTTACTCTATTTCTACACATAGGTAACACTTTATAGGCTTTTCATTATTCTTTCCATTGTGGATGTTGGTGGATCTACTTCAGTTCTTTAACGATAGTGCAATGTAGTTGCATGAATAGGTCAAGGGTGATATGTTGGGTGGTTTACATTAGAGAGTCGGTTTGGAAAAGAAAAAACGAGAGATATTAAGGAGCTAGAGTTGGTTGCATGAGTCATGACATGGATTGATGTTAGATTCAATGGTTTCACACATAGGTGTGCTTATAGGAGTGTGGTATCAGTATATTTTTGTTCATATTTGCATACTTTAGCCTTCCTCAGTTCAAATAAAGGTCGGTTAATTATTGAGGTTGATTATTCATTGTTTGAGAAGTGAAATGGGAAGTTGTTTGAAGAAGGGGTACTTATTGCGTAATCCATTGGAAGCATTGTTTCTTCATAAATGCTATCTAGGTAGTTTTTCTCGAATCATATAGGCTTAGTATACCATCCCTTCGACTTTTTATGTCCCTCCTATCCATTAACTTTTGTAGAAAAAAATACTTTTTAGTAATGGATATTTTCATGATCCTCTTTGTCATTTGATCAATTTGCATGTATTTTTAGCACTTTTGAGCCTTTCTAAAATAGAAATAGGTTATTTAGCATCAGTAGGGTTATGGATAGTTTATTTAAGTTTTAGGCTTCTCTCCTTATTTTGGATCTTTCGTTGTTTATGATTAGGTCTCAGACAAAAACTCTCATATATGACCTCATATAAGAATTCTAACAACGAACATTGATTTAAGGCTAGGGCACTCTTGGTTTCGGTCTTGAGGATTCCATAGTCATGTTAGGCTATTAGGAGAGTTATATAAAAAATAAAAGTATAGGTGTCGACCCTACATATATGTAAACCATTCTCGGTTTAATGCTTTGTTAATTCCACTGTGATCGAAACGTCAAATTTTATAATGTAGCATAGTTCCTTTGGGCTCATTGGGTTTCAAACGAATCCCAAACACCCGATCGTAGTCTATTTGAACATGGAAAAATTTGATGATTGGCGTCAAGTGGTGTGATATCTTCAGCTACACTTTGGCTGCTTAAGAGATCATCTGTAAGCAACTGTCTCTGGTTTGCTCCCACTAATCTCTTAAGTAATGACCTCATCCCTTCAATTCGGTATCTTTTAAGTGGTCTTCGGATCGCTTAAGCGATGATCACTTAAGCTAATCCCGCTAATGTTATATCACCTTCCTTACCAAATTTTCCCCTAATTTTCTCAATCTATTTCCACTATTTTTTAGAGCATTAGAGGAGGGAAAGTAAGGGCAGTCATCTATTGAGCTAAGGTAAGTTAATTCAACCCTCGTTGGTTATTTCCCATTACTTTTCCTTAAATTCCATCAGTTTCTTGTAAATTCTTAGATTTAGGTCTTACAATTCCTAAACTTTAAGGATAAATTTGTGACCCGATTTGCCCTTCATTTGTTCTCAACTTTTGAGCACTCATTCTTTGTCATTCAAGGGACCTCATGACTAATTCAAATTTGTATTCCTTTTCTGGGGCCTACAGGTCCATTTTTTAATTAAATTTCAACCTAATCGTTTATATAGAATTATAAGTCTCATTTTACAACTTATGACACGTAGGTTACTAATTTGATAGTGTGGTGGCATTTCAGGATAATAGATCAAAGAAAGATGATTTGTGGATGATTTAAGGATTTGCAGTTCAACATCGATGTAGGTTTCATTCTACTCTTCTTTTTGAGATAGTGTATTATATATGTTCCATGTTAGAAAGGATGTTAGGGTGTTATTATGGTTAAAACATTGTGACTAATCCTAAATTATGACTTCAGGAAATAGATGGGTAAATCAACCCTTTAGATGAAAAACTTATTATGCTTCTAAAGTCCTATTATGCTAGGTTATTGCATATTAGATATAGTTGAGGCTAATTACCCCTTATTATAGGATTTAATACTTGACTTAGTGGTTTATCATTGTTTCTCTGAATTATGTTATGGTTATGCCGGTTATATATTTGTAAGAACCCACAAAGCTCCCTTGTTGTTTAAGCCTTGAGCGTGTCAAGTGAAGTGTAATTCTGGCCCTAAAAGATTGACAAGATACTACCCAAGTGATTAGTTCTTTAATATTGTTGAATTTCCCTAAAAATGACTTCCTCTAGTGTATAGAATTGAATTATCTTTCTAACGATACCGATTTCATCAAAATCCAGCATCGGGTCGGGAAGTTATGGTAGTTTTACCGAGAGTTGTTGGAAGTGCCCAGGTGCGATGGATAGGTTGACAGAACGTCAAGGGTGTGATAGACCATCGTGCCAACCATCGCAACAAAGGTAGTAACTCCTTTTTTTGGCTAAAGTTTGACGGCCAGGATGACAGACTGTCAAGACTTCAACGGACCATCGCTGAAACCGTCGCTACTGAGGTAGTGTGGCCTCATCCTGGACAATGTATGATGGACGATCCGATTGACTGTCAAGTTTGCGATGGACCATCACTGATACCATCACATCGAGGTAGTGTGTTCTTTTTCTGACGTGCGATGGAAGATCCAACGGACCATCAATCTAGCGACGGACCATCATTTCGACCGTCGCAGCCCTCATTCAGTAGTTTAAGTCATTTTTAAAAAGGAACATTTCATTGTTTTCCACTATTTTATCAAACAAATATATTCCAAACATAGAAAATGACTTCATTCATCATCCAAAACACAAGAGAGCTAGGGTTTCTCCCTCATGATCAAATCTAAAATCCTTCTCCAAGAAATCCAAGAACTCACCATAGATTCTACAAATTGAGTTGAGATATTAGATCCCCAAGTTTGAGGGTTGCAAGAACCATCTCTCAAGATTAAGTACAAGAGTTTGAAGCAAGCTTGTTCAACCAATTTCATAATCTAAGGTATGTGGGGTTTTGAACAAGGGTAATCCTTTCACCCTTGTGCTCAAAAGCTTATTTAAACTATAATTTTCTAAAATCTATGAGATTTTACATGATATTGAATTAGGATTTTTCGCCTACGATTATTGATTGCAATATCTTGATGTGTGATTTTGTATGTTTTCTTAAGAAACTGAAGATGGGTTTATACCTTATGTTGTTACTCCTTGAGAATTTAAGAGTTTCTATGTTCTAGAAATTGAAGTATATGAGTATGTTGATATTCTGATACAAATTGCTGTAACATCCAGATTTCTACATGTATTATGAATCTATATGCTATCTATTATTCATTATAATGAGTTTTAACTGTAAATTGAATTATGGGTCATTAAGCCCTACTTGAGACTTGCAGTTTTATGAACCATTGTGTTATTAGCACCCATGATTTGAGTATTTTGAGATTAATGAGAAATCTTTTTACCTAATAGTCATAGATTTTTGAAATTCACTCTACCACATGAGATTACAGATTTTATTGTTGGGTTCTTATGAACTATGAGAATATTTTGTAAGTGGATTTCCATGAGATAAGTAAGATAAACTAAAGGGTTAAGTATTTAGCACCGTGTTGGGTAAGTTACCATGGTTTCTTACCCTAGAACTACGTGCCACCATTGGTTTGAGATTTTGCACCTAATGCAGAGATGATTGGGCCCAAGGCCGAGATAAGTGATCACTAAGTTGAGGTTATACTCCTTGGAAAGAGTATGATGACTCTCCTTAATATGTAGTTTCTTCCTTCGGAGGAAAAGATGTTTGAATCCATTTAGCTTGCATGTTTATGTCGATTAAGAGAACCTCCCTAAACTAAAATATTTTCCATTAAGATAGAATATTTTCCCTAAATCTTTGAGATGAGATATTTTATGAAGTGAACGAATTGCTTTTAAGTATTTTTCAAGAGAAGGAAGTAGTTTTCTCTTCTAATAAGAGTTGATCATCAGTTTTTAAACCAAAGTTATATGATTCTGATTTCCAAGTGTTTGAGTTCAAAGGAGTTATTAGGTCTTGAGCAATAAAGAATGTTTTACCCTCCATAAGACATATACATGAGTTGAAAGTATTGTTTAAAGTTTCCTTCATCCTATGAGTAATGAGAATAAGAGGAGAGCACATATTTTAAAGCCCATGTATAATGACTCACAAGATTTGTATTACATGTTTCATTCTACATAGTTTATGAGCTTTACATTCTAGACTTACTAAATCCATGTGAGTCATTCCTATTTTCATCCATGATTTGATTAAAGAGTATTTATATTGTTTTCTGTAAATGTAAACACCCCCATATACTCTGTACATTCCCAATTTTTTATCCACATAAATGTCTATGTCCTATATTATCATATAATATAGGTTCATGTGCTAATTCCCAGCCTCGTCAGTGATTCTCGAGTACCTTCGTCTATATTTCTACAGTGGTGAGTCCTCATGGTTTGAGTACCTATCTTCAGACATTTTAGTATTTATGTGTTTATATTATTACATTCAGTTTAGTTTGAGTTAGGTTGGGACATGTCCCAATGTCTCTCGAGTTCATGGAGTAATAGATGCTTTGTCAGACTTGTTATCAGACCATGGTTGTGTTAAGATTTCTAGGATTTTGGTCTTTTGGACTGAGTATTACGTTGGTATTTCCTTTCATTTGATATGGCAGTGACAGTGTTTTGTATATTTCTTCTTGAATGAGTTATTATAAGAAATGATAGGCTCAAAGGGTTATCTTGGGGCTACTTGTAGCCCTAAGCACCGTGTGACATCTCGGGAGATGATTTTGGGTTATTATAAACATGGTATTAGAGACTAAGGTTTTAAATAAGTCTTAGGGAGTTTGAAAAGCCGAGTTGAGTAGAGTCTTGATCATCAGTGTATAGCGCGCCACATCTTTGAGCAAGAGGATACAATACATTTTAGGAAAAATTTCTTTCTTTCTTTCTGATTCTATCATACCAATAGTTTTCCCTCTCATATATAACTTGTGCTCTCCTATTTCATAAAATACCTCTTTGAAGAGCGTATGTCTGCAAAAATGATGATGAGAAACCCCCACCTATTGATCTTTTGAATGAGACTGTGTCTTATGCTCAACATTGGGTGGCCTTTCAGGCGTTAGCCCAAGAAGTCACCGCTAATGTTTAGGCCAATAACCTGGCTGAAATTATAAATCTATAGGTAGGTAATATAGCTACTTCTAGGATCCATGATTTCATGATGATGAATCCACCAAAGTTTATGGGTCTAGGGTAGATGATGACCCACAGTTGTACCATGAGGAGGTGAGAAAGATCACATAGGTGATGTATGTTTCTGTGGTAAAAAGTATTGAGTTGGCATCTTACATGTTCTAGGACATAGCTTATGAGTAAGTTGTATTATGGAGGAAGGGTAGAGGTGAAGATGCTGCTCCTATGACTTGGCAGGTGTTCCAAGAGGCATTCTTGGACAAGTTCTTTCCACTTGAGATGAGGGAAGAAAAGATTGAGGAGTTTATGAACATTAGACAGGGCTTCATGACTGGTAAGGAGTTCTGCTTGAAGTTTAAACAGTTGGACAAGTGTGCTCCTGATTTGATTTTTGACACCCGAACTAGTATGAACAAGTTCGTGATAGGTGTTTCTGGTTTGGTACTGAAAGAGTATAGGACTGCAATGTTTCATAAGTATATGGATCTATCTAGGTTGATGATGCATGCACAATAGATAGAGGTAGATAAAATTAGAGAAAAATATAGAGTGAGGGGTAATAAGAGGGCTAGATCTGAGTAGCATGAGTAGAGTCAGCCTAGGTTCCATGGATAAAACCACCCTTAGTTTCAAAGACATCCGTCTATTCTAGCGCCTTCATCAGCTAGTGCTCCCACAGCTAGAGTCAGGCAGGAGAAAGAGAACACGTCTTTTATGTCTACGTTGTAGAACAGTGTTGGTAACAGGCCCCGTCATTCTCTTTATGCTAAATGTCGTAGGGATCATCTAGGTGAGTGTTTCACAAATTTGTGGAGTTGTTATGGTTGTAGCAAGAAGGGACAGAGACCTAGAGATTGTCCGGATGCTAGGTTGGGGCCCAGAGATCCCTAACCTCAGGTACAGACTACTAGTACACCAGCTCCTAGCCATCGTTCTGCCTCTGTTCAGTGCGCTTAATCTAGCACTGCTGACAGTCAGTGCCAGAACAGATTCTATGCCTTACCATCCCATCAGGAGTAGGAGGACTATCCCGATATTGTTACTGGTATGCTCTGCGTCTTTTGTTTTGATGTTTATGTGTTGTTGGTCCACGGGTCAAGTCTCTCTTATATGACCCCACATGTGGGTGTGAATTTCAAAATAAGTATTGAAAAGATTCCTGAGCCTTTCCTAGTCTCCACACCAATAGGGGAGTCAGTTGTTACTAAACATGTGTATAGAGATTGTCCTATTACTATTCTTCATAGATTCATAGTTATTGATTTGATAGAGTTAGACATGGTGGATTTTGACCTTATTCTGGGTATAGATGGTCTTTTTTCTTGTTATGTATTTATAGACTATTGTACCAGTGTGGTTAAATTTTAGTTTCCTGATAAGCCTGATTTTAAGTGGTCTAGAAGTTCGGTATCTCCCAAGAGTCATTTTATCTCCTATCTCAAAGCCAAAAAGTTAATATCCAAGTGTTGCATCTATCACCTAGTTAGAGTCAAAGACACTAAGTCCGAGGCTCCAACTATTCAGTCAGTCAATATTGTTAATGAGTTTCCAGATGATTTTTTGAAAGATCTCCCAGGGGTACCTCCTGATAGAGAGATAGAATTTAGGATTGACCTTCTTCCCGACACTCATCCCATTTCTATTCTGCCCAACCGTATCACACCTGTTGAGCTTCAGAAATTGAAAGAGAAACTCAAAGATATTTTAGACAAAGGTTTCATAAGGCCCAGTATTTCTCCTTGGGACGCACTTATTCTATTCATGCAGAAGAAAGATGGTTATTTGCGTATGTGCATTGACTATCGTCAGCTTCATAAGGTCACGGTAAAAAATAAGTATCCTCATCTGAGAATTGATGACCTATTTGATCAGTTGGAAGGTGCAAGTTATTTCTCCAAGATAGACCTTAGATCCGGCTATCATCAACTTAAACTAAAGAAATGTGATAATCCAATGACAGCCTTACGAACATGCTATGGTCAGTTTGAGTTTCTAGTCATGTCTTTCAGGCTAACCAATTCCCCAACAACTTTTATGGACCTCATGAACTAGGTGTTCAAGTAATATCTTGATATGTTTATCATAGTGTTCATAGATGATATCCTTGTGTACTTCTGTACTGAGAATGACTATGCAGATCACCTTAAAATTGTCTTGCAAACTCTTAAAGGTCACCAGTTGGTCACCAAATTCAGAAAGTGTGAATTTTGGCTAAGGTCTGTAGCCTTTCTGGGTCATATTATTTTAGCTAAATGTATTAGAGTTGATCCGCAAAAGATATCAACTGTAAGAAATTGGTCTAGACCTATCTCTTTATCTGACATTAGAAGTTTCTTGGGTGTAGCAGTCTATTATCACCATTTATTTAAGGTTTCTCTTCTATTGCATCTCCCATGACCCGATTGACCCAAAATAAAGTTAAGTTCTCGTGGTCAGGTTCCTGTGAAAAGAATTTTCAGGAGTTGAAGACTGGACTTACTTCAGCCCCTGTGTTGACTTTTCCTGATGGTAAAGATGGTTTTGTGGTGTATTGTGATACCTCTAGAGTTGGTTTGGGTTGTGTTTGATGCAAATAGGTAAGGTTATAGCCTATGCCTCTAGATAGTTAAAGTTGTATGAGAATAATTACCCCACCCATGATCTTGAGTTTGTTGTTGAGGTCTTTGCTTTGAAAATCTAGAGACACTATCCTTATAATGTTCATGTTGATGTGTTTACTGATCATAGGAGCCTGCAGTATGTATTTACTCAGAGGGAATTTAATCTTAGGCAAAAGAGGTGGTTAGAGTTGTTAAAAGACTATGATATGAGTGTGTTGTATCACCCAGGCAAGGACAATGTAGTGGAGGATGCCTTAGCAGATTCTCTATGGGTAGTGTTTCTCATGTAGAGTAAGGTAAGAAAGAGTTAGCTTGTGATATGCATTTTCTGGCAAGATTGAGTGTTAGGTTTCTTGATTCAGCCAAGGTAAGTACTTTGGTGCAAAGTAATTTTGAATCCTCTTTAGTTTTGGAAGTGAAGGAAAAGCAAGATAGAGATCCTAGTTTAGTCAGACTGAAGGAGGCAGTTAAGGACCAAAAGGTAGAGGTTTTCTCCAAAGGGGGAGTGGCATTTTGAGATTGTAGTGTAGATTATACATTCCGTGTGTTGATGATCTGAGGCAGTGGATTATGGCTAAAGATAATGGCATGCGGTATTCTATTCATCCCGGCACTACTAAGATATACCGTGACTTGAGAGAAATCTATCGGTTGAATGGTATGAAGAAGGATATAGCTGAATTTTTAGCGAATTGTACAATATGCCAACAGGTTAAGGTAGAGAACCAAAGACTTGGTGGTGTGATACAACAGTTTGGTATACCCACATAGAAGTAGGAGGTGGTGAATATGGACTTTGTGACCGGTTACCTCTTTCGCATCATCATTATGATTCTGTTTGGGTTGTTGTATACAGGCTGACTAAGTTTGCACACTTCTTTATCATTCATACACATTATACAGTGGAGGATTATGCTAGATTGTATATTCGAAGTTAGTCAGGCTACACAGAGTTCCCTCGTCTATCATTTTTGATAGGGATACTCAATTTACTTCTTAATTTTGGAGGGCGTTTCAATAGGGTCTTGGTACCCAAGTTCTTTTGAGTTTCGGTTTTCATCCATAGACAAATGGATAGCCTACGAGGACCATTCAAACTCTAGAATATATGTTGAAGGTATGTGCTCTTGATTTCAAAGGTAGGTTGGTTGAACATTTGCCTTTTATAGAATTTGCCAATAACAATAGTCACCATGCTAGCATCGAGATGGCACCATTTGAGGCCTTGTATGGGAGAAGATATATATCACCCATAGGTTGTTTTGAAGTTGGTGAAGCTGTTGTGATTGGGCCTGATGCAGAGTTTGAAGCTATGGAGAAATTTAAGTTGATTAAGGAGAGATTGAAGAAAGCCCAAAGTCGACAAAAGTCTTATGCCGGTGTGAGTAGAAGAGATCTTGATTTTGAAGTGAGTGATTTGGTATACTTGAAGATTTCACAATTGAAGGGGGGTGAGAGGTTTGGTAAAAAGAGAAAGTTGACTCCCCGTTATCTTGTCCCATATAGAGTTTTAAGCCGTGTTAGGAAAGTAGCCTATGAGGTTGAGTTTGCTGCGGAGTTTTTAGCCGTTCATCCTGTGTTTCATGTCTTCATGCTTAAGAAGCATATTGGTGATTCCATTATAGTAGACCCTTCAGAGAGTGTTGATATTCAGAACAGTCTTTCCTTTGATGAGATTCCTATTGAGATTCTAGATTTTCAGATCTGTAGACTGAGGAACAAAGAGGTTCCCTTGATCAAATTGTTGTGGCGGAACCAATCAGTTGTGGGTGCTACTTGGGAGGCAGAAGGTGATATGCGAGCCAGGTACCCGCACCTCTTTTCCGCGAGTTCAGATCAATCTGAAGGTATTATCTTCCTTGATTCAGCCCTTCTAATCTAAAGTTCAGCTATATATCTATTCTTGGATGAGTTCTTACCAATTCTGAGGTATTCAAGAGTTTAGAGAGATTTTGAGCCCATTTAGCAACTTGTTTCAGCTATGTGTACTCTGTTTTCCTGTGTTTTAGTCTAAGTAGCGACATTTGAGGACGAATGTTTACAAGAGGGATATATTGTAAGACCCCACAAAGCTCCATTGTAGTTTGATCCTTGAGCGTGTCAAGTGAAGTGTAATTCCGGCCCTAAAAGATTAAGATGAGAGTTCCAATGTGATTAGTATTTTTATCTTGTTTAATTTTCCTGAAAATGACTTCCAATAGTGTAGAGAATTGAATTAGCTTTCCAACGATACCAATTTCCTCCAAATCCAGCATCGGGGTGGGAAGTGATATCCATTTTTCCGAGAGTTGTCAGAACCACCCAGGAGTGATGGACAGGTTGACGGACCTTCAAGTGTGCAACCAACCATTGCCCGAACCATCACACCCAAGGCAGTAACACCATTTTCTGGCCCAAGTGCGGTGGCCAGGATGGCGGACCGTCAAGACTTCGATAGACCGTCGCCGCTGAGGCAGTGTGGCCTCATCCTGGCCAACGTGCGATGGACGATCTGACAGACCTTCAAGTTTTTGATGGACCATTGCTAAGACCATCACATCGAGGTAGTGTTTTCTTTTTTTTACCGACATGCGACGGACAATCCGACGGACCATTAGGCTAGCGACGGACCGTCGCTTAGACCATCGCAACCCCCGTTCAGTATTTTAAGTCATTTTTAAAAGGGACTTTTTGTTTTTTTCCACTCTTTTATCAACCAGATATATTCCAAATAAAGCAAATGACTTCATTCGTCATCCAAAACACAAGAGAGCTAAGGTTTCTCCCTCAAGATCAAATCTAAAGCCCTTCTCCGGTAAATCCAAGAACTCACCATAGATTCTACAGATTGAGTTGAGATTTAGGTTCCCCATGTTTGAGGGTTGCAAGAACCCTCTCTCAAGACTAAGAAGAAAAGTTTGAAGAAAGATTTTTCATCCAATTTCATAATCTAAGGTATGTGTGGTTTTGAACAAGGGTAATCCTTTCACCCTTGTGCCCAAAAGCTTATTTAAACTATAATTTTTTGCATTTTATGATATTTTACATGATATTTAATTAGATTTTTTCACCCATGGTTATTGATTGCAATATCTTGTTGTTTCCCATGAATTATAGTCAAATAACATGCTTTTGCATGTTTTCTTAAGAAATTGAAGCTATGTTTATACCCTATGTTGTTACTCCTTGAGAATTGAAGAGTTTGAATGTTCTAGAAATTGAAGTATATGAGTATGTTGATATTCTGAGATAAATTGTTGTTGCTTCCAGATTTCTCCATGGATTATGAATCTATGTCCTACTTGAGTTTTAACTTGAGATTGAATTATGGGTCATTAAGCCTTACTTGACACTTGCAATTTTAAGAACCATTGTGCTCTAGGCACCTATGATTTGAGTATTTTGAGATGAATGAGAAATATTTTGACCTAATGGTCATAGAGTTTTTAAATCCACTCTACCACATGAGATTACAGATTTGATTGTTGGGTTCGTATGAACCAAAAGATTATTTTGAAAGTGGATTTCCATGAGATGAGTGAGATAAACTAAAGGGAGTAGTATTTAGCACTAAGTTGGGTAAGTTACCATGGTTTCTTAACCTAGAACTACGTGCCACCGTAGGTTTAAGGCTTTGGGCCTGAGGATGAGATGATTGGGCCCGAGGCTGAGATAAGTGATCACTTAGTTAAGGTTATACTCCTAGAAAAAAGTGTGATGCCTCTCCCCATCGTGACATTTCTTCCTTAGGAGGACAGGACGTTGGACTCCTTGTACCTCGCATGGTTTATTTCACTTAAGACAACCTCCCTAACCTATAGTACTTTTCATTAAGATAGAATATTTTCCCTTAAGCATTAAGATGAGATTTTTTCTTAAGTAAATGATTTGCTTTTGAGTATTTTCCAATGAAGGAAGTAGTTTTCTTTACTAATAAGAGTTGATCATCAGTTTTTAAACCAAAGTCATATGATTTCGAGTTCAAAAGAGTTATAAGTTCTTGAGCAATAAAGAAATTTTACTCTCCATGAGACATATGCATGAGTTGAAAGTAGTTCTTTAAGCTTCCTTCATCCTATGAGGAATAACAATAAGAGGAGAGCACAGATTTTAAATCCCAAGTATAATGACTCTCGAGATTTGTGTTACATGCTTCATTCTACATGATTTATGAGCTTTACATTTTAGACTTATTCAATCCATGTGAGTCATTCCTATTTTCAACCATGATTTCATTAAAGAGTATTGATATTGTTTTATGTAAATGCATACACCCTCATATATTCAATACATTCCCAAGTGTTGATTCCTATATACATCATTGTGCTACATTGTCTTATAATGTAGGTTCAGGTTCTCAGTCCCAGCCTCATCAGTGATTCCCGAGTACCTTCGGCGATATTTCTAGACTGTTGAGTCCTCATGGTTCGAGGACCTATCTTCAGATATTTCAGTATTCGAGTGTTTGTGTTATTACTTTCATTTTAGTTTGAATAAGTTGGGCACCTTTCCCAATATCTCTCAAGTTCATGGAGTAATAAAGGCTTTGTGCGACTAGTTATCAGACTGTGGTTGTGTTGAGATTTCCAGTATTGTGATCATTTGAACAGAGTATTACCTTTGTATTTCCTTTCATTTGATATGGCAGTGCCAGTGTTTTGTATATTTCTTCTTGAATGAGTTATTATGAGAAGTGATAGTCTCAAAGGGTTAGCTTGGGGCTACTTATAGCCCTAAGCTAAGTCTGATGTCCCGACAGGTGATTTTGGGTCGTTACAATATTATTGGGCCTAAGACCGTGATTATGGTATTAGTTGATTTTTTCGTGAGTGACTTATCCTTGTAAAGAATATGGTTTAGTCTATTGTTATTTAGATTCGTGTAGTGTATTTCCTGGATACTTGTGATGTCCTTGTTTAGGTTCAATACATTCATGCTCACTAAATGGTATGATTCTAGCTAAAACTATAGTACTACTACTTTTCCTAAAAATGGATTTATTCCCACTTTTCTATTTATAATGGATTCTTTCATAATGGCAATCATATCACCATAGTGAGTGATTTTTTAGCTTATGAGACTAAAAACGATGTTTTAGAAATTTGGCCGAGATATATTCTAGTCAATGATTTTAACAATATTATTTACTTTTGTTGAGAATGATTTCAACCCTTTCAACACTTTTATGATGATTAATTCCTGGAGTATACCCTGAGAAAAAGATTTACAGACTTGCTTTGTTTTAGCCATGGTTTGAGTTCGTGCATTTATAATATATACATTTCTTCAATACTGGACCGAGGTCACCATAGGTATTTCCTTTGCGAGCTATAAATCTAAAGGAGGTGTATATGATGGATTACATTATGGCTCTTGGATCCATTATGGTATTATCGATTTACTTTACATTCTTTCTTTATAAATCTAAAGGAGGTGTATATGATGGGTTACATTATGGCTCTTGGATCAATTATGGTATTATGGATTTACTTTACATTCTTTCTTGCCTTCGCATTTCCTATCACCAGTATGTTGTTTCATCCCTATCTATTAGCCTTATGGGGGTACGTAGTTATAGGTTATGAGTGTAGTTTGCTGAGTGCTCTGTGTGACAATTCCCAACCACACACGCAAGTGTACGTTGTCTACCCAGTATTATAGTGTCCTTCAAGAAAGCTGAATATTGATCCCATAGGGACTTGTTCTAGCGACTATTCAATTGTAGTTCACAATTTAGATTAACTGATGAAAGCATAACCAAATGAGAGTTTTTAATATTTGAAAACTATGGTAAAGTAAACAATGCGTACAATAAAGACTTAAGACAATCAATAGAGTAAGGAACAGGGTCAAAGCTCTTCAAACAATCATACTATATTATTGAATTTCACTCATTAACTCGTTTATTGTTGTTATTGATTGGTAGGGCTAATCGCATGACCATGGTCTCCCAACCTCTAATCATTTACCTAACTTTGACATTACAACTACATCTTTGACCGGGGATGTGATTATCTAATTAGGTTCTTAAAGATATGATACTGCATGTGAATCATGTAAGGCTTCTAGGTACATCCCTATCCTAGATGCTAATTCGAATTCCTTATTTCATTAAAGAATAAGAACCCTACTTTGTTTATCCCATGTTCTATCTCCCTCTTCTCTCTCTCGAGATCACAACGTTGAAAATATATGTATTCTAAGGATGATAAGTCCTTAAAATAATTAAAACAAGGATTAATAAGCAACAAAATCTGCTAAGAAAATTAAACGAAATAAACTAAAAACAATAGTCTTCACGTTCTTGGCTTTAACCCCGAAAAGGGTGCGTTTAGCCACTAATAGTCATAATCATCATTCAAATAATTTTTTAATGATGAAAACCATAAGATAAGATAAATTAAAGAATGTAAAACCTAAAAACTAAGTGGTAGAAGCTTCCTCAATTGTTCTAGACTTCCAAAAAATGTTTTAACAAAGTGTCCAAGCCGTGTATTTACATATTTGCAAATTGGCCGTGTGTGGAGAATGTGGTGCGGCATATGGATTTCAGATTCATAGGGAGTAGATTGTTTCCTTTATTCTTTCAAGTTCAATATAAATTAGTGCATTTGGTTTCTTCAATTGAGAAAGGGATGTGCCGCTGGGCAAACACGTTGGCTCACTTGAATGTGCAATTTTATCGTTCAAAATTCCCTTTATTCTTTGTCTTCAATTCCTGCCTTATGGTGGCATTTAAACTTTCTTTTCAGCTTGTTAAATTTAAATATATCATCATAATAAAATCAACAAGAATCCTACAACAACATACACCACGAGTTATATCTCAAAGCAACACACAATACATAACGATGGACTAAAAACAAGAGCTAAGACTAGGCTAGTCCACATTGACCTTCAACTTGTTGTTCATACTCTTGAAATGACTGAATAACACATTGAACATTATAAACAAGTTTTTACACACTTAATGACATAATAACAACCCTGGGAACTCACTAAATACAATATAATCCAACGCAATAAACTAGAGAAGCACCTAACTCAAGCTAGTAATACTAGTTTTCTCGGTTGAACTACTAAATGACCAATTTAAGTTTAAACTTGTTTGGAATCCACCATAAACGTTCTAAAAACTACTTGAAGTCTTATATAATTATTTATATAAACATAAACACATAACATACATGAATCATCCTAAAAAAAGGCCAAGTTGGCTAGAATAATGATACTAAAGTGCATAAAAACACCCAACATCACCACCCCACATTTAAAGACTTTTTCTTCCTCGAATAACTCTTAACTATAAGAATTATAAGATAAGGAGACTCTAAAAATCTAATAAAAGAAATACACTCAATCTAGTACTACTCTGACTACAAAAAAATCAAGTTCCTACACTAAGCATGTTTTGTACACAATTGAAAGTTCAAGAATACTATTTAAAAAAACCTAGCCTCAAGAATTGACTCACCTAGTTGGAAAACTCCCGTGTATTTCTCAATAATAGAAATCATACAAATCACCCACATTTATCAAACATATGCCCTCAGAACAAGAGAGTTAGCCATAATCATTCACACTAGTGCAATTTAAAGTACAATAGGTTCAAGAATCAGATTTCGCTCACTGTCACAAAGAATTCACAAGTTACATATTATGGACCATATGCTTGCCCATAGGGTAATACTCCGCTAATATTAGAATGTTAATCTTGGTATTAAATAGTACTTTACAGGTTGTAATGAAGGATAAGGGATGAGTAGGTACTATTTTGTCCAGTAATAGTGACTATCTTTTCTAATTACACCACTTTTATCTACCCCATTCCTTTTTTTTTTCAACCCATCTTGTTAAACTCATTATAAACACTATGGTTGGGGTATTCTATTAACAACTCATTCAATTTTATTTGTTTTTTATTCTTTTCATTACTTAGCTCCCCACCACAATGCATAACAAATCTTTTGAACACCCATAACTATCACTTTAGGGCTTCAATTTCAACTTTTTCTTCTTCAATTTCACGCTCCTTAACTCACAATTTTATACTAAAGACCTTAGGAACATTTGATCAAATTAAGGTTTATCAAAGAAGGGATTAAGCTACACATGAGGCTGCCAAATAAATAGCTAACGGCTCAACACTGCTTACTAGTATTATGCACAAAGGTAGGTCAAAAAGAAGGTATAAAATAAGGCTATCAAAGAAATTCCTATATTATATCCTAAACCCATACTTTTTATTTTTCTTTGCTAACACTGCAGTCAAGTTCTATATATCACATGCAACAAGTAATATAAAACACCTCACACACATATGGCACATGCTCAACTCACATATGATCATCATAGACACTCAACCAAACAATGACATTAATTCAACATTAAACCAAAAGTACAAGAGTCATCATTATGAGCCTAGGAGTTTAAAAAGAATTAATTCACATAATCAACATTCTTTTTTCCTTATACAAACCCACTTACAACATGCAGTCAAATATAGCACCAACAAGAATATATCACTCATTCCTAACACAAAATTTTTTAAATTTACACTAAAAATGGGAATTGCTCACCCCACACAATTCTACTTTTTTCCCAAAGTATACTTAAAAGTAGAGATAGAAAAACTTCCTGAGGCCTCTAGGGTTAGCTAGTAGAATCTTTATATATCAAGAAGGTCTAGGGGACCCTATACTTATTCTTTAACATTCTTCTTAGCTAAGTTTTCCAGTACTCAGACTTTCTATCAACCTTTGACTCAACAAAAAAAAACTACGTGAAGTAAAAAACTAAAAATAAAATAAAAATAAAACATACCTACTTAACTTGGGTTGCCTCCCTTGTAACACCTAACTTAATGTCATGGCACGACCCAACATAATTTAACCAAATTCCTTCATCCTTTTCTTTACACTTGGAAGCCATCTTCTTATTCGTTTCTAACCTCTTGAGTGTAAACTTTTAAGGTCAACAACTTTCTCAACTATAGCCTTTTCAGGCTCATCAATTTGCATTATGTCATGTTTAGGTGGTTGTGGCTTAGGGTGCTCAATGAGGTAGTTCGAAAAGGTGTTTTGTGGAATAGAATCCAACACCCCCACTTATCCAATTCAATCATAGTAATCATACACAAGTCTTTCTAGTGTGATAGTGTGTCAAGCGATATGTACACTTTAAAAACCTCCTATTTACTCTTTGACCTCATTGTGAGCATACCCTCTCTTAAATTATTTAAAACTCCTCTCGTCACTAAAAATGGAAGTCCTAAGATAACTAGTACTATTTCAATTTCCTTAAAATTTAAACAATAAAGGCCATAGGAATAATAAATTTACTAACCTTAATAAGAACATCCTTTATTTCTCCTTCGGGATGGGCTATGTTCCCATTTTCGAACTGCACTATCATGGAGCTTGGTCTAGGATTTCTTAAGACCAATGTTCTTAACAAAGATATGGGTATTAAGTTGATACTTTCCCCTAAATCACTAAGTACCTAAACTATCTTGTTTTTGCCAATTTGAATAGGGATAGTGAACTTTCAAGGGACCTTAAGTTCTTTGGGAATCTTTTGAGTAACAATAAAACTACACTTCTCAGTTAGTGCTACCGCCTCCACATCCTGCAACTTAACTTTTTTAGCAACCACATCCCTTAAATACTTATCATACATTGGCATTCCTTGCAAAACATCTAAAAGAGGTAAGTTAATGTATAACTCTCTAAACGTGACAAAGACTTCTTGAAGAACACATCCTCCTTTGCCTTTATATATTTCTATGGGAAAGGTAGTTTTGGGATCTTTTTCTCTTCTTCAACAACTTTTTCTTTTGAGTACTCAAACTTTCTAGACTTTTTAGCAACTTTGTCATTAATTTGTTGGGGAGTCAAATCTGCATCTACCTTCTTATTTTTATTTGGAGGTTCTCCATGAATCTTTTTACCACTCCTCAGAGTGATTACCATAATTTGTTTAGGGATTTTTGTATCTCAAGGCAAACTACCTTGAGGCATGGTATTTAGTGTCTGCTATTACTTCTCCAACTGTAACTCTAAGTTTCTTGTGGATACTTGCTGGTTCTTTACATATGGAGCCAACTGTGTTTGATTAGTCAGAACCTATTTCATAATCTCTTCCAAGTTGCTAGTTCACTGATTTACTTATGCCTATGTTTGCTGAATTTGTTGTTGTTGGACGACCCATGGTTGATTTAGTGGTTGAGTCTGCTGCTTCATGTCATGGGCATTCCCATAATTTTGTCTTTGAGCATTTCCCACATACATCATTGACTAATGATCGGCAACACATATTGCCGCTGAATAACCACTGTTACCACAAACTTAACACCAACCTGAAGTTTATTGTATTGCATTAATTATGGTTGTAGGCTATGCAACTCCCTGCTTTTGTTGCTTATCTGATTTTGCAATGTAGAGATCTGTGCAGATATACAGTAAATTGGTCCACTGCCCAAATACCTGCATCATTTTTAGTAGCACTCCTTGAGTTTGAATTCCACTCTAGATTACCTTGTGCAATTCTGTTCAACAAAGTATACAACTTATCTTACGTCATCTTCGAAGCTTGACCACCTATAGACGAATCTAAAAAAATCTTTGTGTTATGGTCAAGTGCCTCAACAAAAGTATGAGCTAATACCTTATTTGACTATAGATGGTGTGGATAGTTCCATAGTAGAGCCTTGAAATTCTTCCAAGCATGATATAAATTTTCGTCTGACTTTTGTTTGAAGCACGAAATCTCATTACAAAGTCTTGCAGTCTTGCTAGACGGGAAAAATTTAATGAGGATTCCCTAAGGTAAGTCATCCTATAATGTGATTGAATTTGCCTTCTCAACATTCAACTACTTTTATGATTCCACAAATGATGAAAATAGAAATAGTGTCAGCCATACATAATGAACATTCACACAGTAGGGATGAATGTGTCACGGATTTCCAAAAAAATTTACAAGTAGAACTATAGATCATCATGTGAAAACCCCATGAGCTATCCACTACTAATCAAAAGCTGCACGATATTTTTTTTGAGCTCAAAATTACCTCTAGCATGTGGTTTTTTAAGAGCGGAGGTCAAATTTTTTAGAAGTTGGATTGTAACTTCTCAAACTGTCCTGTGGGCTGCTTTTTCTTCAGCCATGATAGCAGGAGCATCTTGATCTTATTATATTTGCGAAATATGGGGGAGAAGGATTACTTTTTTCCTTCATTAATGGAATAGTTGCTTGGGTTCGGGGCTTGGTTCAACCAATTCCCGATCTCTTTCCAGCTTACTATTTTGAAAACTTGTTTCCTGCAAATACAAAACCAAAACCAAGCATAAAACACCAAAGTAATCTAAAAAGTAAAAGTAAAAATAACATAGTTGCAAAATTACAAGTCCCCAACAATGGCACCAAAAACATGACAGTGCCTAATCACATATGCAAGTGTACGTGGTTTACCAAAGAATATAGTGGCCTTTAAGAAAGCAAAATATCAATACCTGATGGACTTGCTCTAATGAATGTTCAATTCTAGTTCATAATTTATATTAAATGATGAAAGCATAACCAAAAGAGATTTTTTAATATTTATAGACTAAGGTAAAGTAAAAAACGCTTAAAATAAAGACTTAGGACAATCAATAGAGTAAAGCAAAGGGTTAAATCACTTCAAACAATCATACAATATTATTGAACTTCATTCATTAACTGGATTATCTTGGTTGTTGATTCGTAGGGTTAATCGGATGACCATAGTCTCCCGACCTGTAATCGTTTACCTAACTTGGACATTACAACTACATCTTTGCGCGGGGATATAATAGTCCAATTAGGTTCTTAAATCTATCATCCTACATGTGAATCAAGTAACGCTTCTAGGTACATCTCTTTCCTAGATACTTATTCAAATTTCTAATTTCATAAAAGAATAAGAACCCTACTTTTTTCATCCCCACGTTCTATCTCTCAATCCCCCTCCCTACTTTTTGACAATATATGTATTCTAAGGGTGATCAATCCTTAAAATAATTAAAATAAGTATAAGAAAGAAACCCAATATAATAAGGAAGTTAAAGGAAATCAATTCAAAAAATAGACTTTATGTTCTTGGCTTTAACCCCCAAAAGGGGTCGTTTAGACACTAATAGTCATAATCATCATCCAAATAATTGTATGAAAGATCAAAACTATAATGAATATAAATTAAATAATATAAAACCTACAAACAAGGCTGAAGTATCCTCCTCAATTGTGCAAGATGTAAAAAATATATTTTAACAATGTGTCTAAGCAGTGTATTTAAAGATTTGCAAATTGGCCGTGTGTGGAGAATATGGTGCGGCGAGTTGCTTTATCCATAGGTGGGAGTGACATGTCTCCTTTATTATCTTAGGGGAAAGATCAACATGTAACTTTGACTTTTTATAGGGTGAAAGGGACGCATCATGGGGTAAACGCGTTGGCTCACTGGAATATGCAATTTCTTCATTCAAACTTCCCTTTGTATTTTGACTTCAGTTCCAGTATTATGGAAGCATTTTAACTTTATTTCCAAATTTTTCCATGTGAATATACAATCATAATAAAATAACCAAGAACCCTACAATGACATACACCACAAATTAGATCTCAATGCCACACATAATACATAATGATGGACTAAAAACAAGATCTAAGACTAGGCTAGTCCTCATTGACTTTCACCTTGTTGTTCCATCTCATGAATTGACTCAATTACACATTGAAAATTATAAAAAAGTTGTTCCACTCTTAATGAAACAATAACAACCTTCTGAACTAACTAAATACAATAGAATCAAATGCAATAAAATAGACAAGTACCTAGCTCAAGCTAGTAATACTAGTTTTCACGGTTGAACTTCTAAATGACTAATTTAAGTATAAACTTATTTGGAATCCACCATGAACATTCTAAACACTACTATAACAGTTAGATACTTATTTATTTCAGCATCAAAACTTAATTCACATGAATCATCCTCAAAACAAGGCCAAGTAGGCTAGGATAATGACACTAAAGTGCATAAAAACACCCAACATCAGTGTGTTTCTCAAACCTTATATGTTATGGGACCGATTTATGTATTGTTTTTCTAGACTATCTAGTTACTTTATTATTGTTACTATGGTGAGTTCATGGAAGTAAGATTATTGATTGATACTGAGATTCGAGGCATTATTCTGATTCATTTAACTTACGATTATTTTATTATGGATACTTATCTCATGGTTTGACATTATGGTTATAGGCCTGATTATGCTAAAACTAGTTCAAGCTATAATTAGGAGACCTTATGATTCTTGTATGACTTTCTTACGTTGTACCTTTGAGTTAATCTTCTGTAGGTGTGTGTTTGTGTATATATATATATTGTGTTACCTTAATTTCCTCTCTTCCTTTATTTTTTCACGCTGTATATCTATCCCTTGGCCTTGTATACTACTATATATCCTTATTCTACCATTTATTTTTATATTAACTAGTGATATACAATATAATGCTTTATTTCCTGTGTATGGTTAGGCTAGAATAGTTTATCTTTATGGCCTCACTAGTTTTTTTGTGTTAGTTTTCTGGATATTTGCGTTGTACTTTAAATTTCTTCTTGCATGTTTCTATATTTGCATTATCATTGGAGCTTAGTCGGAAGTTGCCTATTTAGTACCATGTATTTGGTAATCATACTAAATTTCTATAGCGTTAACATCATAGTATGGGTTCTTGCCGTTGTTGTGTGCATCGTGCAAAACTACTATGGATCGGATATTTACGATGAGTTCCTAGTGTTCAAAGTATTACTATTCTACCTATTATATATTAGATTAATCTCTATATTGTATTCAATGATGGGATGTCTTTACATATTTTATTTAGTATTGAACCTTGTACTCTTATTGTATTAGATACTCTTAGGATGTCTTATATGTACTACTCTTTTATCATTTGCAATCTTCATTTATCTTTCTTGATAGTCCGTTACTAGAAGTTCTAGACTACGGGTTGGATTAAGTACTGGTGGATTATATTAGGTGCCATAATGAACATAGAAATTAAATCATGACACCAGATCCAACAAATATCTCAAACCACATTAAGGGATCCACGAGAGAAAATGATAGGATACAATAATTCAATTATGAAGGACGCAACATGCACTAGTAAAAATATCCATTTAAGAGACTGTCCATGGAATATCGAGTGTTACTGTAAAGAATGTGAAGAAGAATGGACGAATAATGGAGATGATGATTTTGAATGGGATGAATATTGGGCTTCAAAAAACCATGGGAAAAGAATGAAATGAAACACATATTCCAGGTCTCTTACAAACCCAAGAATGGGAATCACTGCCCACTCCATTGAAAAGTAAAACCTCCAACTCAAATATTGAACCACAACTGTTCATGATATCATTTACTAGGTTTGGTCATGAATATTCTTTCCCAACAAACCAACCATTTGAAAAGGATAACCTAAATTACACCACAAAAATACCACATGTTATCTCATTAGGTGAAAAGAAACTATTGAGAGATATAACGTTATATTAAATTGGTATTCCGGGAATGGATAAACAACACCAGTATCCAGTCAACATGCTGAACTTTTCAGAGCACTAGAAAATAGGTTACATAATATAAAGTTTTATATATGTTTGCCAGGAACCTCATTCCTACTCTTTTTTTACCAACAACGAAAAGAAATGGCTTCAATCAAAGAATAGATACATCTTTTGAAATATAGATGTACTAACCCACAGAATGTCAAAAAATATACAAAGCCATCTTTCTTTCCAATATCACCACAAATATATCAGACACAATGTTTAGGTCATCCCTTTTCTATGTTCACACCTTATTCATCTATGCCTATTCTATTCACTCTAACACTAAAAGATGAACAATTGTTTGATATTGCCAAATATACATGTGAGAGAAAGTATATCATGGGATACAAGAAGGAAGCTTAGATGGCATCAAAATAGGTTCAAAAATAAGGATTTTAGTTAAGTTCCAGATGATTCAGAATTTAAAAACTTGATGGACTCTAGATATGCTACTCCGGTGCATCAACCCATCATTACGGATCTAGATCCTGTAATTCCTGATGATGACTTTGAGATCTAAATTGAAGATCCACCAGATAAAGACTGGGAGTCTATCAAACAATGTCTTCTCACTTACAAATGGTTATTTCTAGAAGGATTCACAGATGATGAATCGATCATCATAGATCAGGTAGTCCCAAAACTCTATCCTTTAGAAACTAGAAATTTCATTCCTGGCAATCTAATAATGATGACTCTAAAGTTGAATATTATAAATCCATTAATGACTTTTATGGCTTTCATCTTGTTGAATACTAAGAACACTGATTCACAACTAATGCTATTTAAGTTGGAAAAATATAATTTTTAGGCTTTTCGAACCAAAATTCCCAATTTTCCACTTTTAAATCTTCATTAAAATAAGTTTTAAAGGATAAAATTTGAGTAAAGTAATTGAAATAGTTGTTTTGGAACTTACCCAAGCTTAGAAATGGAGGAAATTTCTCAAAATCACCACACCGTAAGATCCAAGTCTAAAAAATTGTGGAAAATAGAAAAACATGGATATTAAAAGGACCCAAGCATCCACACATGATCACTAGAATGCTTAAGTGTCTACTGCTTACGCATTTGGTGTCATATCCACGGTACCTTTCTTGAGGGAAGGTATATAACCCATAGAATAACATGTCTCATCATTATAATGTAAATGATGCGATAATTAATATTTGGACTAGCTAATACTTTTGACCAAACATAAAATAAAATAACCCTACATCGTATTTAGAGATTATTATATTTTGGACCCCTTTTGATTTTTTCTTTTGACTATGAGACACTTCATTTGATTTGTTGAGATGCGTAAGCTCCCAAACTGTCACTTATGCGAGTTTTGTAATCTTGACCAAGATGTCGCATACGCGGGTGCTCCAGCTGAGTGGTGCACCAACTGGTGAATTTCCGAATTCAAAGTCTTCGCATACCCCTCGAGATTCATCTGAAATATCGTGAATGCAAATGAACTATGCTACCCTTCCAAACACAACTCTCCAATCTCAATGCAATATTATATTTCTGAAAAAATGTCATTTTCACAAGGTTGGCCCTCAAAACCCAATTTCGCAACTTTCCAAACCAATGATCGAAGTTAGTTATAAAGGCCATAAAAAAAACCAACCATGCTAGCATTCTAAAATTGACATTCCGGATCTGTTGGTGTAGTACGTTTTCCCATTCAATATACAGATAAATAAATGATGCTCAAAGTCTACTATAAGATTTTTTATGCCACCAAAAACCATAATATCACATAAGTCACAGCAAATGCGCTTGGAATAATTCAAATCATCCCACACCCCAGAGATACCACAAAGTTACCAATGGGAGGGGTAAAATGGTCAAATCACACAGTAATAAACATTTCTCATAAATCACCAAATATCAGTTGTTACATCACCCACAACTAAAAATCTACTTCGTCCTCAAACTAAAGGCAAGAGAAATACCTGAATTCGGAAAAAGATAAGGATAAGAAATATGCAAATCACACTCGACCACCAAAGTATCCTGATCTATTGGTTAATGGCTCCACTGGACCTTAACCACCAGAATATCTCTAAAATGTAATTGTTTAACATCCCTAGACAAGATGGAGATAGATTCCTTAAAAAAGAACAATATCTTATATAACTGAATCGAATCACAAAGAATGATATGAGACTCATCCGAAATATAATGGTGAAACATGGAAACATAAAAAAATTGATAAAGATCTGATAAATCGGGGGCAAAGCCAACTGGTAAGCCACATCACCAATGGTCCAAAGAACCACAAATGGACCTACATACTTTGGGCTATGCTTTCTCCCCTTCCCAAACCTCATCACAAATTTCATGGGTGAAACACGAAGAAAGACTTAATAACCAACATTAAATCGCACGGTATGAAGTGGATGATATGCATAGCACTTCTGCATACTCTGATCCTCTCGAAGCCTATCCTTAATGATCCAAACTCTATCAAAGGAGTTAGGAGGCAAGTCTGCACCCTGAGGTCTAATCTCAAAATCCTCAAACCAACTAATTGGAGAGAGACAAAGCCTACCATACAAACATTCATAATAAACCATATTGGAATAGTAACTATTATTATATGCAAACTCCGCAAAAGCTAGATGATGATCCCATTGACCATAACATATCTTTACATAAGTACGGAACATATCCTCAAGAACCTAAATAGTCTGCTCTGACAGACCATCGATCTGGGGTGAAATATTTTTCTAAGACTAACTCGAGTATCTAATTAATCCTGAAAGGTCTTCCAAAAGTGAGATGGAAAGACTGAATATCAATATGAGATAATAGACATTTGCATGCTTGAAGAAACACAATCTCACAAATATAGATATGGGCCAACCTCTTAGCACTAAAGGAAACCTGAATTAGAATAAAATAAGAAAAATTGGTCAATCGATACAAGATGACGTTAACACTATCAGAACCATGAGATATATGAGGAAATCCAGTCACAAAGAAAATGGTGATCTATTCCCGTTTATAATCTTGAATGGGTAACCTCTGAAGTAAACCACCAGGCCTCAAATGCTCAACCTTCCCCTGTTGTCATCATAGGCAACAAGATATAAAATTTGTTACATATTTCCTCATACCACCCTACAAGAAATGTTGCATCAAAGAACTATACATCTTAGTAACTCCTGAATAGATTAAATACCTAAAATAATAGGGTTTCTCCAAAATCAATCAAATCTAATCACCTACTCTTGGTACACATACTGGACCTCTAATCCTCAAAACACCATCTGAATCAAGTGAGGCTTCCTTAGCCTCACCACACTACATCATATCGAAATAACTCTCAACGCAACATCAATAAACTGATGAGCTCAAATCACTCAATCATAGAAGACCTAGCATTAAGGAATGCCAAAAAATATATAAGTGTCAAAACATCAAGCCTAACCATCTATTTTGCTAAAACTGAACCTCTAAGTCTAAAGGCCTCTATTGGGTCAAAAGATTCACCAAACTACTCATTTTAGTAAACTTCAAACTCAAGGCATCTGCAACTACATTAGACTTGCTCGAATAATAGAGAATAATAAAGACATAACTCACAAGCAACTCAAGTCAACAATGTTGAATTATAGTAAGTTCTTTCTGGGTGATGAAATACTGAAGGAGATGATGATCGGAGAAAATATCACAACAGACTCCATACAAATGTCTCCATAACTTCATGAAGCAACAACTGTGCACTATACCAAATCATAGGTAGGGTAATTTATCTAATGAGGCATCAACTGGGGAGAA
Organism: Capsicum pubescens; assembly: GCA_030864215.1. Classification (NCBI taxonomy): domain Eukaryota; kingdom Viridiplantae; phylum Streptophyta; class Magnoliopsida; order Solanales; family Solanaceae; genus Capsicum; species Capsicum pubescens. Next base: position 149,327,185 of record CM061543.1, on the reverse strand, counting down.
GCATATACAATTAATTTAACCTTCTGCATCAACACAATACCTAACCCAACATTTGAAGCATCACAAAAGATGATAAAACCCTTGCCCTTATTGGGCAAAGTCATTATTGGAGCTGATGTCAACAAATCCTTGAGCTTTTCGAATCTTGCCTCACAAGAATCAAACCACTAAAAATATATCTTCTTCTGATTCAACTTGGTCAATGGAGCTGCAATAGAAGAAAAAACCCAAACAAAACACTGTCAGTATCCTTCCAACACAACAAAACTATAAATCTCAGTGGGTAAAGTCGGTCTAGACTAATCATGAACCATTTTAATCTTAGCAGAATCCACCATATACCATCCCTGATCACCACATGACTCCCATTAAAGAGAAAAACTCTATCAAAAATCACACTTAGATAACTTAGCATAAAACTTTTCACCCTTCAACCACTTAAGAACAATACATAAATGCTCGTCAGGATCTTTCACACTCTTTAAATAAACCAAGATATTTCCTATAAATACAATTACAAAGGTGTCAATATATAGTCAAAATCCATGATTAATCAACTCTGTGAACACGGCTACAACATGGGTCAATCCAAAAGACATGTCTAAAAACTCATGATTATGTTATCGAGTCTGAAAGTTTCTCATTGAAATATTTGAAGCTTTAATCTTCAATTCGTAATACGTGAACCTCAAATTAATGTTTCAAAACATTAAAGCCCCCTGAAGCTAGTAGAAAAATCATCAAATGACGAAGAGGATACTTATTCTTAACAATAACCTTCTTTAAATACTGATAATTAATGCACATACACTAGACCCATAATTCTTCTTCAAAAATAAGATAGGTGCAACCCAAAGTGATACAGTAGGTCGGATAAATCTCTTATAAAATAACTCTTACAAATAATCCTAAAATTCCATCCACTCAACTATGACCATCTGAAAAAAGAAATAAAAATGGTCTTAATGCCCAACTCAATATCAATAGAAAAGATAATATCATGATCCGGAGGCATGCGAAGCAAATCATATGAAACATATCCATGAACTGATAAGAAACTCAAACAGAATCTAAAGAGGAAGGTGAAGCAGAACTAGTATCATGAAGATGAGCCAAAAAAGACAAACATTCCCTCTAAACTAAGGGACGAACCTGAACATAAGATATAACTCACTTGGAACCTGAATGAAGAACACCCCTCCAGGCTATCTTTTGCACACCCATTGAACTTATAGTCATGGTGTTAGTATTATAATCTAAGATGATATGGGAAAGAGTCAAGCAATCTATACCCAAGATAATATCGATATCAATCATGATTAAGACAAGCAAATCTTCCCAAATATCATACCCATCAAAAGTCACAAAAGAGGATTAATACACTTAATCTACCACTAAAGAGTCTCATACGATGGTAGATACAGGAACACGTATGTCAAAAGGCTTACTAAAGGAATAAAAACACAAAGAAAAATGTACATACAAATAGGAGAAAGTCGATCCTAGATCAATGACACCAGAGGAAAATTTGAAACAAATGGGGATGATACATTTGATAACAACATCTGAAGCCTCTGCCTCTAGTCTGGTGTGTATAGCATAGCACTGTCCATGACCACCAACTTGCTGAATGGCCCATATCCCAACACTACGGGAACAACTACCTCCACCTCACATACCAGTAGTAGAACCCCTACCTATCACCAATAAAATATGTGTAGCCCAGAATACATGGTGGGAACAGTCCTTTGCTAAAAATCTAGTCTCATCACACATAAAATAATCCATTGACCATACTTAATAGGAGGAGGTATGAATAAACCGAAATGGCTACTTGAAAATGCTAAACTAGAATACCCACAACCTAACTTTGCATGGCTTACTACATGGGTTAACCATGATACCTAGAAAATCATCGAGAATCTATACCTCATGAAGTATTACCTATAAACTCTCCTATACAATGCACCTTCTTTGTGCGTCCTTGAGATTCTCCAAGAATACCCTTAGTTATCTTTCCATGATCCACTATATTCTGAAAAGATGCTCCCTCCACAACCATCTAAGATGTACCAAGTTCAAGAGAAATATGCAACCCCTACAACAAGTTACAAATCTTCTCAAATTTGATGGCAATGTTGGCATAAGAATATCAAGACAAGGCATGGAAGTGTGCCTTATACTTTGAAATATTCATGAAGCCCTCCTCCAGACGATTAAACTCACCTCTCTCTGATCCATTGGATAGTAAGGCACGAATCTCTCAAGAAAGGGCTATTTAAACTGACCCCAAGTTATCTTAGGAGAATAAAGAGATCCGCGACTAATAAGTTACCTCTACCATTCTATAGTGTCATCCCTCAAATTATAAGTAGGATACACAATACTGTGTATCTTAAGTGAACAAAAGTTATGCAACTTCTCACGAAAGTCAATCATGAACTCATAGGCATTATTTTCTACATCACCATTGAACCTACGGTGATGCAGATTAGTGAATCTCTCAAATCTCATATGATCCTTAAAAGATATAACTATACTCACAATAAGAGGATGCTTAGTGAATTTGTCCGGTTATGATCCCACGTGAGGGAGCAACATAGATGTAGGTTGAACTTCCAATATTATAATACCATACACAAATACAGGCGATGAAGGATAAACAACACTCGAAGTCTATGGAGTACTAAGAGTATAAATTGGTACCATTGGAGGATCCATAATCAAAATTGAAGGAGCACCAAAAGCAGAATATGGCATAGAAGGTGAAAAATACTCAAAAGAGGAGAAATATTAGGAGCACCCTCCAAATGGGACAAAATGCTAACCAAAACCCCTCCAAGACTAGGGTAGAAGAACTCTATGGAACTAAAGTAGGAACCATATCTCTAATATGCTCAACTCGGGCTCAGGGGAATGTCTCCTTGTACTTTTTATTGGACTGGTAGATCCACATACCCATCCACTACCTCGAGCCCATACACAACTTAGAAGTCAACATCTAAATCAAGTTATCTCCTTGAATGAATGATGTCACCCTAAACTTTACTTCTAAGAAGTATAAGATGGTTGATTCAAAAATATATTAACCCAACTAGGTTAGGGTTGAACCCACAAGGAATAGGTCAAAACTATCTCTTAAACATGTTGAAAAAATCAAGCAACAAAGAAAAGTAATTGGGAAAATTTTTTGTTATTAGTAAAAAGTAACAAAACTTGAAATCCTTTGGTTGTAAATGATTAGAAGTGAACATTAGGACTGTGTACCCTCTGGCTTCATAACTCCATTGGTTTATCATGCTCTACTGAACTAACCCAATAGTTTAAATGTTAAATTGGATAAGTTATGTATCACTAGCCATTTTGTGAACGCCTTTAGTGAATTTCACTCTCCATATTTTGATTCTTATAGTGTCTCCTTACTAACTCTTATCCTAGATCCCAGATTAACCATACTTTTTGTGAGTTAAGTTAATTAGATAAGATGGCTGGATGATAAGATTGGGTGATGAATCTTAATGTCGTGATCTCTTTAATTAATCTATACCTCTCTTTTGAAGTAAGTAGTCAATATATGGAGTTTATTGACATTTGAAACCATTAAGACTACAACTAAAGAAAAGAAAACCATAATATATGCAATAATATTAGTCAGGAACATCGTTACCCTTCCCCTACTTATTTATTCTGCTAGGGTTCACATAATTCTAAATAAGGGTATTACCCACTCATAGTATTGAAAAAGTCTATGGAATTCAATGAAGAAGACATAGAATAAATCTCATAATAATAGACAAAGAAATCCCAAAGTCATAAATCAGTAAATCAACCAAAAACTAGGAACAAGAGAACCCCAAGATCAAAAGTCAATCTTGGAATAAAAATATATTTGTCAATAGTACCAGTGTCTACACTTAATTGAAAAACATCAAGAGTGTAGTTATAGATTACAAGGAAACCCTAGGAATACTTTTCGAAACAAAAAAGGAGAACTTTAAGTGGTGGCCACATATGATTACACTTATAGGCTGTAGGTGGCACCGATGGACCGTATGTGACCCCGCGTAGGTAACATGGTCCTCATCTATGGATTATCTCTCTAAATGTTCAACTTCTAGCACTTATTCTAGCACATATGCACCATAGGTGGTACCCAATCAAATAAGCAACCAGCAACATAACCCATGTACACTAAAACAAAGAAGTCTACTCACTTGATATAATCATTCATGTTAATGCAGGGACATCACGAGACACTTACATTTACAAATATATTCGACTAAAGGTAAGTAGAATACAATAGGATTTCCCAAATTTTCTTATCTTTGTTTTTTAGTTCATCGGGATAGGATCTATATAGAACATTACTTGGCTTATAATGTAGGCTAAGGGGATTGTATGTTACCCATGGGAATTTAGTAAAACTTCTTGTCACTACACTTACATCAGGGGGGCCACTTATCAAGAAATTTATATTTATTCCACCCTTATTTTCTCTCTTTTTATTATTTCATAGCTCATTCAAGTTGAGTATGGTTGTTGTTTTTTTCTACCACATCAACCCTAATTTTTCCCCCTTATCTATATCTTTTTGTTATGCCCAGTTCTAATCATGAACCCTTATGATACCCACCCTCAACTTAGGCAATTTGCCTGAGTTAGGGTGCACAATGTCCAAAGAGGACATAGGCTAAAAAGGTTCACTGTAACTAAAATGAGATGTTGAAAGGCTACTCGAAGAAAAATAGTCGGTCGAGATCAAGGCTACACGTAGCCTCAAGCTAACCCTTTAAGGCAAAACACTACCCTTGGGTTCCAACACAACAACATACATGCTACGCTAAGGATATATATATAAGTAAATATCATATCACATCGCACATGGCACGGAATATCGTTAGACTGTACATATATGGAATGTCTATACACAAACCAACCCAACAATACACTAGTCAGGCATAGCCGCTATACAGAAAAATCAATGAACCATTGGAACAAACACCCAACTGATTCAACAGACCAAAGGGATCACAAAATAACAACACCAAAACTAGCAACTTAGTCCTTGAACCATGAGGACTCACCACTGAAGGAACGTAGATGCGGCACACGGATATCACTATCGCGGCTGAGTACCTGAACCTACATCATGGTAAGAATGTAGCCCATAGAGAAATATGTGGGTCAGCACAAGATACGTACTGAGTATGTGCGGGCGCATGTAAAATATAAATAATATCATAAATTTTGTAAAAACGTAGATACAGACCATAATGACACACCTGGCTTGAGTGACATTGAATCATGCAACTCAAACATCTTAGATAGGAAATGTAGGAGAAAAACCTCATAAATTATTATAGATCACTATAGGCAACTTGACTTACCACATCAAAACTTGGAGTGACTCGATATTTCAATAAATATGACTCTTATGGACAAGAGAGTTTCCTATAACCGACAACCTCACGTGAGCTACGTGGAAAACCAACGTTTGAAACTTCCATTGGCGGGAGCGTCATACACTTTGCTAGGGAGTATGACCTTAAAACTATAATAATCACAATCGGGCTCTCTGGCTAACAAAATCATCATCAAACAACCCTATGGTGGCATATAGGTTAGGGGAAATACCAAATTTCCCTCTCGGTGCTAAGTACTACTCCCCGACAAGCTCAGAACGCATTAGGAAATCCACCACAACATCACAAAGGTCTATCATAAAGACCAAATCAAATCTCTTTCTCATTTATCACATAATATCAATTTGTGGATTCCTAACTCAACACATTTTAGCTCAAAACATTTTAATCTTCCTCAACATCAACAAGGTATCAATGTATTGAACCATAACCAACTCGACATTTGGACAAGGATTTGAAGACTCAATACATAATATTCTCAATAATTTAACTCATCAAAAACATTCGGAAAATATCAAGACTCATTGCAACTTCAATATCAACATTTCTCAATTTCCCATCCAACTCTCATTTAAAGGTACTTGAGACATCAACCCATAGTAGGGATATATAATTTCCAATATCAATTATAAATTCATAATTAGGAAATAATGGAATGATAGTATAAAGCAAGGCTTAACAAATTAAATCATCATACTCTCATAATCAAATAATTTTTGGACATAATTCAATCTCAACATCATACACATATCGGATGACATAATCCCATAGCTCATGAATAATAATATAAGATATAAAATCATATTTCCAATTTATGGTAAACCATGTAAAATCTCATGTCAATGTAATTCAACAAAAATACCGGGCACAAGATCGAAAGGATAATCTTGTTCAAAGCCCTACATACCTTAAAATGGAAGATGAATATGAACTTCCGACTCCAGAAATTTATTCACAAAAATAATGGGTTCTTCTCGAAGCCCTTAACATGATCAACTCAAATCCCAAATCAATTTGAAATGTCTATGGTTCAATCAAGAGACATAGAAGGATGAAAATTGGAGTAGTAGGGTTGGGGTTTGAGCCTTAGGAAATTTTGGACAAAAATGAGCTATTGAATGCTCTTAATGGACTTAAATCTATGGTTTACACGGATGGATTGGAGTGGGAATGACCAAAATACCCTTAAAAATCAAATAATGTCAAATCCGTCCTTTGGTGGACTGTTTTGATAGGCTGAAGTAGATCGATCATAACTTTTTTCTCCGATGGCCAAATTGAATGAAACCAATTTCATTGGAAGGAGAACTTTCAGAGATTTTTATTGATATGTAGTAGCTGCCCAGATCATTATGTACAAGGAGTTATTATCGTTTGAAGTTGACCCTAAAATTTGCATGGCCTCAGTATTTTTTCCTGCACATCGACTCGTAACCACTATTCACAGTTAGATCGGAATGATCATAACTCATCGTTCGAGTGACCGTGGAGTTAACGAACACCGTATCCGGTCAAGTTGCAACGTCCTCACCAACTTCAAACCAACCAATGGGTGATCTACACCCTCTACCATACAAAGCTTCAAGCGAGGCCATTCCAATAGTAGCATGAAAACTCTTATTGTAAGCAAACTCGATTAATGCTAAGTGCTCATCCCAACTACCTTTAAAATCAAGCACATAAACCCTCAACATATCTTCTAAAGTCTCAATGGTCTGCTCGGCCTGACTATCTGTTTGCGGATGGAAAGCAGAACTTAAACAAATTTGGGTACCGAGACCCATCTGGAAAGATTTCCAAAACTGAGAGGTAAACTGAGTACCTCTGTCAAAAATAATAGCCAAAGGGATTCCATCAAGTCTGACGAGTTCCCGAATATATATTCTAGCATAATCTTCAGTAGTATACAATGAATGCACAGGCAAGAAATGAGCTGATTTCGTCAGCCGATCTACGACAACCCAAATTGAATCATGATGTCGACGAGAAGGAGGCAAACCAACTATGAAGTCCATATTCAATTCTTCCCACTTCTAAGTAGGAATGCTAAACTCCTGCATCAGGACACAGGGCCTTTGATGCTCTATTTTAACCTGTTGACACGTGGAACACTTCACCATAAATTCTGCTATGTTCCTCTTCATACCGTTCCACCAATAGATTTCCCGCAAATCATGGTACATCTTGGTAGAACCAGGATGGATGGAGTATCGCGTACCATGCGCTTTCTCCATAATCCTCTACTTCAAGTTATCAACATCAGGAACACATAATCTTTCTCAGAGTCTCAAAATGCCATCTCCCCCATGGGAGAAAACCTCCACCTTTTGGTCTTTAACTGAATCTTTTAACCTGACCAAGGTAGGATCTCTGTCTTGCTTCTCCTTCACTTCCGAAAATAAAAAGGATTCAAAAACTCTTTGCACTCCTATACTACCCTCAACATCACTAAACAACCTAACCCCCAATCTATCCAAACGATGTACCTCACGGGCCAACTCCTTCTTACCAATCTCCCTATGTGCTACGCTACCCATGGACTTCCGACTTAGGGCATCTGCTACTACATTGGCCTTGCTCGGATGATATAGCACGCTCATATCATAATCTTTGAATAGTTCTAACCATCTTCTCTGCCTAAGATTCAACTCCTTTTGGGTGAATACATACTGCAAGCTCTTATGGTCCGTGAATACGTCGACATAGACACCATAAAAATAATGTCTCCAGATTTTCAAAGCAAAAACCATGGCAGCTAATTCAAGGTCATGGGTAGGATAATTTTTCTCGTGAGGCTTTAGCTGCTTGGAAGCATAAGTTATAACCTTGCCCTTTTGCGTCAATACACAACCCAAACAGACTCTGGAAGCATTACAATACACCACAAAACCATCAACACCGTCAAGCAAAGTCAACACAGGGGCTGAAGTGACTCGAGTCTTCAACTCCTGAAAACTCTTCTTGCAAGATTCAGACCACAAGTACTTTACTTTTTTTTGGGTCAAACGGGTTATAGGAGATGCAATAGATGAAAACCCTTCAAAAAAATGATGATAATAACCAGCTAGACCCAAGAAATTTTGGATATCAGAAGGAGAAATAGGTCTAGGCCAACTCTTTATAGACTCTATCCTTTTAAGATCAACTTTAATACCTTCAAAAGAAACAACATGACCCAAGAAGGCTACAGAGTTCAGCTAAAACTCACACTTACTGAACTTAGCATACAACCGATGAGTTCGAAGAGATTCCAACACGATTCGGAGATGATCCGCATGATCACCCTCACTTCGGGAGTAAATAAGTATCATCAAGGAACACTATTACAAATAAATCCAAATACGGATGGAATACACAGTTCATAAGATCCATGAAAGCCGCTGGTGCATTAGTTAACCCGAAAGATATCACTAGAAATTCAAAATAACCATAACGGGTTTGAAAGACTGTCTTGGGGATATCACATTCCCTAACCTTAAGTTGGTGATCACCGGATCTGAGGTCGCACCTTGCAATTGATCAAATAAATCATCAATTCAAGGAAGCAGATATTTATTCTTGATAGTAACCCTATTAAGCTACCGGTAATCAATACATATCCGCAAAGAACCATATTTCTTACTCACAAACAGGACAGGTGCACCCCACGGGGACACACTAGGTCTGATAAAGCTTTTTTATAAAAGATATTTTAATTGCTCCTTCAACTCTTTAAGTTACGCGGGGGCTATGCGATACGGAGGAATGGAAATAGGCTGAGTATCAGGAAGAAGGTCAATCCCAAAATCTATCTCTCTATCAAGATGTATTCCAGGGAGATCTTCCAGAAAGATATCAAGAAACTCATTAACAAAATTAATTGACTGAATGGTCGGGGTTTCAGACTTAGTGTCTTTAACACGAACCAAATGGTCGATGCAACCCTTGAAAATCAACTTCCTAGCTTTGAGATAGGATATGAAACGACCCTTAGGAATCACAGAACTCCTGAACCATTCGAGGATTGGTTCATTAGGAAACTGAAACTTGACCACACGGGCATGTCAATCGATAGACGCATAGCATAAGTGAAGCCAATCCATACCCAGAATGATATCAAAGTCAACCATATCTAGCTCAATAAAATCAGCATACATAACCCAATGAAAGACAGTAATGTAACATTTCTTAGACACCCGCTTAGCAATGAAAGACTCTCCTACCAGAGTAGAAACCAAAATAGGCTCAGAAATTAGTTCAGGATCCATTTAAAAATTTACTGCAACCAGAGGTGTCACATAAGAAAAACTCGAACCGAGGTCCATCAACACATAGACATCAAAATAGAAAACACGGAGCATACCCGTGACAACATCGGGAGAGTCCTCCTACTCCTGATGAGGTGGTGTAACATATAAACGATTCTGGCATTGACCGCCAGTAGTACTAGATGAAACACCCTGAGGAGGAACTGGACGGGCTACAGGAGGAGGGGAACTGGTAGCCTAACTCAGGGGACGGGCATCACGACTCCACTTTCTGGCATACGGGAAGTCTCTAAGTATGTGGCCCAACTTGACACAACCAAAACAGCCCCACTGCCCCATATAACACTCCCCAAAATGGTCTTTACCACACGAAGGAGGATGAAGCTGGTTTCTTACACTGTCTTGAGACCTGGCAGGTACCGACCTATTCCCGAGCTCATGCATACCCCGATATAAGGGAACACTAGCTGAGGATGGCGAAGGTATAAATGGACATCTCTAAAACTGAGGGCGACTCCCTTTAGAGAATCTAGTCTGACCAGACCCCTGTTGCTCCAATCTGACTCTCTTAATCCCTCTTACTCTTTCTCTTTCCTTTATCTTGTCTGAATCAATTTGTTGGGCGTGAATAATTAACCTAGGAAGATCAATATCCCTGTTGATCATAGAAGATCTACATTCTTTCACCATATAACTAGACACCCCAGTTAGAAACTTGCTCATACTAGTCCTCGAGTCATCTATCATATTGGGAGCATACTTCGATAGATGATTAAACTTAAGATAATACTCCTTAACCGACATAGATCCTTGTCTCAAATTCATAAAATCCTCTATCTTAGCTTCCCGTAACTTAAGAGGAAAAAATCTATCCAAGAAAGTATCTTGGAACAATTGCCAAGTTACTGGAGCGATATCTTCCTCTCTACCCTTATTCCAGATCTGCACCCAGTCATAGGCAACATCCTTCAACCGATAAGAAGCCAGCTCCACACTTTCTTCCTCGGTCATATGCATAATCTGTGTAATTTTCTTCATTTCATCAATATACATTTACGGGTCCTCACCTGCTCTCGACCTATGAAACTCTGGTGGTTTCATCCGCATAAAATCATGAATTCATACTGCTGTCGAATTATTTTCTTGCGGAGGTGGAGCGTTGGCTTGAATATTGGCGGTAACTTCCTGGGATGGCGTCTAAAAAGCTTCCCAAAATTCGGCTTGGGATACTGTCTCATGTAACGGATCAATGGGTTGAGGTTGGTTGTTGTTTCCGCGAGCTCGACGTGAAGGCATTTTCTATCGTAAGAACGCGCGAATTAACAGCAGAAGGAAGTAGTTGTAAGCATGATAGATACTTGTAGAAAGAAATCAAATGACTTTTCCTATAACGCCCCGCAGCCTCTTGATCATAGGTGTGGCGCGCTACATACCGATGCCCAAGACTCTACATAATGCGGCTTCTCAGACTCCCTAGGACTCTTCACAACCATAGGCTCTGATACCAAGTTTGTAACGCCCTAAAATATCATCCCGAGATGCCACACGGTGCCCAAGGCTACACGTAGCCTCAGGCTAACCCTTTAAGCCAAAACAATACACTTGGGTTCCAACACAACAACATACATACTATGCTAAGGATATATATATAAGTGCATATCATATCACATCGTACATGGCATGAAATATCGTTAGACTGTACATATATGAAATGTCTATACCCAAACCAACCCAACAATACACTAGTCTGACATAGCCTCTATACAGCAAAATCAATGAGCCATTGGGAGAAACCACCAACTGACTCAACTGACTAAAGAGATCACAAAACAACAGCACCAAAACTAGCAACTTAGTCCTCGAACCATGAGGACTCACCACTGAAGGAACGTAGATGCGACACCGAATATCATTGTCGCGGCTGCGGCTGAGTACCTGAACCTACTTCATGGAAAGAATGTAGCCCATAGGGAAATATGTAGGTCAGCACAAGATATGTACTGAGTATGTGGGGGCGCATGCAAAATATAAATAATATCATAAATTTCGTAAAAACGTACATATGGACCATAATGACACATCTGGCTTGAGTGACATTGAATCATGCAACTCATAACATCTTAGATAGGAAATATAGTAGAAAAAACTCATAAATCATTATAGATCATCAAACACAACTAGACTTACCACATCAAAACTCGGAGTGACTCCGTATTTCAATATATATGACTCTTATGCATAGGGGAGTTTTCTATAACCGACAACCCCACGTGAGCTACTTGGAATACCAATATTTGAAACCCTCATTGGCGTGAGCATCATACTCTTTGTCAGAAAGTACGACCTTCAAACTACAATAATCACAATCGGGCTCTTTGGCCAATAATATCATCATCAAACAACCATATGGTGGAACATAGGTTTGGGGAAATACCAAATTTCCCTCTCGGTGCTAAGTACTACTCCCCGATAAGCTCAGAATGCATTAGGAAATCCACCACAACATCACAAGGGTCTATCATAAAGACCAAATCAAATCTTTTTCTCATTTATCAATTCATATCAATTTGTGATTTCCTAACTCAACACATTTTAGCTCAAAACATTTTAATCTTCCTCAACATCAACCAGGTATCAATGCATTGAACCATAACCAACTCGACATTTGGACAAGGATATGAAGACTCAATACATAATATTTTCAATAATTTAACTCATCAAAACCATCCAGAAAATACCAAGACTCATTGCAACTTCAATATCAACATTTCTCAATTTGCCATCCAACTCTCATTTAAAGGTACTTGAGACATCAACCCATAGTAGGGATATAGAATTTCCAATATCAATTATAAATTCATAATAAGAAAATAGTAGAATGATAGTATAAATCAAGGCTTAACAAATAAAATCAACATACTCTCATAATCAAATACTTTTTGGACACAATTCCATCTCAACATCATACACATATCGGATGACATAATCCCATAGCCTATGGACAATAATATAAGATATACAACCATATTTCCAATTCATGGTAAAACATGTAAAATCTCATGTCAATGTAATTCAACAAAAATACCAGGCACAAGATCGAAAGGATAATCTTTTTCAAAGCCCCAGATACCTAAAAATGAAAGATGAATATGAACATCCGACTCCAGAACTTTATTCACAAAATTAAAGGGTTATTCTCGAATCCCTTAACATGATCAACTCAAATCCCAAATCAATTTGAAATTTCTACGGTTCAATCAAGAGACATAGAAGGATGAAATTTGTAGTATGGTTGGGGTTTGAGACTTAGGAAATTTTGGAGAAAAATTAGCTATTCAAAGCTCTTAATAGACTTAAATCCATGGTTTACCTTGATGGATTAAAGTGGGAACGACCAAAATACCCTTAAAAATCAAATAATGTCAAATCTGTCCTTTGGTGGACTGTTTTGATAGGCTGACGTAGATCGACCATAACTTTTTCCTACGATGTCCAAATTGGATGAAACAAATTTCATTGGAAAGAGGACATTCAGATATTTCTGTTGATATATAGTATCTCACCCAGATCATTATGTATAAGGAGTTATGAGTGTTTGAAGTTGACCCTAAAATTTGCCTGGCCTCAGTATTTCTTTCCTGCATATTTACTGTTCATCACTATTCACGATTAGATCGGAATGATCATAACTCATCGCTCGAGTGTTCATTTTGGATGATCCACATATCATTGGAAATATTATTCGATGTTCTATGCGATGACGGGTCACATATACAGAAATTCCACAAAGAAAAATTATTAATCACGATAAAGAACAGAATTCAACACATTTTCATCCGAGATCTTAGCAGATTTTTTTTTCTGTGGCATCACATACTTATTCATATTTTAAAGGTCATTTAGTCTAAAAGTGGACTAATTTAAAGAATAACCTATGATGCTTTTCGAACCAACTATTTGGTGACCTAGGAAAGCCTTATCAGCCATGTTCTGGATTAATCACACGAAGGGAACAAAGAAGCGTATCTCACACACACGTGGTATTGAGTTGTATCAGAAACTACTATCTATATGGTTCATGCAAATGTTAGTTATGATTATATGTACCTAATTATAATGCCATAATTAGATTCATAATGGTAACATAAATATACATTACATAGTTTAAAAACAAATGTTTTAGAGGGACATCACTTTTCATATCAATCAAAACAAACAACATACAACAACTAGCTTAGATATTTATTTTCTCTTTGTTAAATAAAAACACAATTCAATACAAAACTAAACACAATATGACAAGATATTTCCTAGACATGAAATTTCTACATTAATACCATGACCAATAGAAAAAGACGAACAACCATAAAATCCAATAGTGGTGGTCGTATACCTCACCCATAAATAAAAGATGATGCACTATCTTTAACACCTGACTACTATATAAAGAAAGGGAATAAACACATCCTTGGGATGCACTTGTGATCTTAGGTTTATTTATATTCCTAATCACCATAGCTTACCCATATTTTATCTAAGTTTAGAGATCAAAGTTCTTGGTTTCTTATGTTTTTACTCTATTTTTATGTGATTGAGCTAACCGATTTAATTAACATAATTTTAGGCATTAATGAGGTAGATGGAGACATAATGGGACTATGGAATGCGGATGGAATATAATATAACCCTAGCTTGCTATTTGTCTAAATTTGAGTACTACTACACATATTTTATCTTGTTAAACTAAAACTATTAATTTGTGAACAAAATAAAATTCCCCCTTTTTGTTTTATGAAAACGATTAAAAGTCAACTAATCTGCAAATAACTTAATTAGAACCATATTCTCTGTGGGATTCAACCCCAACCTAGTTTGGTTCTATATTTGACAACGGCCGCTTACCCTATCATAAGAGAGGTGTAATTTAGGTGTATCAAATTTTGGCGCCGTTGCCGGGGAATACGGTTGTCAATTTAGTTTATGTGTGTTAATTGACTGTTAGTCAAGTTTCCTTATTTTATGTTTATTTGTTGTTTTTGTTCATTAAAGGCTCATTGTTGTTTATTCCACGAACCAAAAGTTCAGGTGAACCATTATTACCCTTCAACCCTGAACCTCATCTCATTAAAAGAATGGCTAACAAATAAGAAGCTGAGAGATTAGCCACTTTGGATAATGCTCAATTAAATTAACAAAATATAGATCACCCAGGTTGGGTACCTAATCTAGATAAAAAGGACCTGAGAGATGATGATTTAATTGACCCAGCTAATAGGAGGCATGTAGAGGGAGTAGTTGCACCTATCAATCAAAATTGTCCATTTAGTGGAAGACTAGATTGCCAAGTTGTGCAGTTTGATATTGAAAATGATGAGGATGATTTAGATAGTGCTGGATGTACAAGGGTAATCATTCTACCACCACTAGATCCTGGGGTGAAATTCAAAATCACCAGTACTATGATCCAACTACTGAATTTGAAAGGACTCTTTGGTGGATTACCTGGTGATGATCCAAATCTTTATTTGGTGAATTTCATCAGTATTTGTAAGTCATTTGATAAAATTGGAGTGGGACAAAATGCTATTCATTTAAGATTGTTCCCACTTTCTCTGTCTAGAGAGGCAACTAGGTGGTTGAATGAGTTGACTCCTTATTCTATAACAAACTCGAGGCAATTAAAAGGAAATTTCTTAGAAAATTTCATTCCACCCTCCATAATGTTATAGTTGAGGGATGAGATCAGAAACTTTAGTCAATTGGATAGTGAGGCTTTGCATGAGACTTGGAAGAGGTTTAAAAAGATGTTGACACAATACCCAAACCATAAGATGACTGATGAACACATGATGGAAATATTCTACAGAGCTTTGAACTCACTTACAAAGCTAATAGTGGATAATGCTGCTGGAGGAGATTTTATGGAGCTTACCTTTACTAAGGCTGTTGACATGTTAGAAAGAATGACTAAGACAAGTAGAGATTGGCATACCAAAGATTCTATGGTAGCAAGAAATACTGGGTTTAATGTAATATTAGTATAGCAGTGTAGGAGAGAAGAGGAGTGTGATCAGGATATGGATCATATGAAAACCCAGATGGATCTGCTCATGAAACATTTGCTAACAGGAAATGTAGAAAAGGTAAAAGATGTGGGGTCCCACAATAAGAAAGTTGAATCAAACACCATGAAAGAGGCTAACTACTTGCATAACCAGGGGGTTTCCGGATCGGTGGTCAAGGAAACCAAGGTTGGAACCATCAAGGAGATTGGAAGAATAAAAGTGATAGGAGTGGACAGTATGTACCTCCTGGAATCCGTGATAATGTTGCGACCAGTTCAGGCAAAATGTACATGGAGGACATGATTGATAAACTATTAAAAGGAGTTGAGGCAACCAATTTCGGGGTGACTACTATGAAGAGTGACATATCTTCCTCGAGTCAACTAGTAAATTCACACTCAATCGCTATTAAACAACTGGAGCAGTAGATGAGCGAATTATCTGAAATATTCAACCAAAGACATAATGGGACTCTACCAAGTGATACAATTCAGAATTCGAGGACCAATGGATCATGTATGGCCATTACCACTAGGAGCGGTAAGATGTTATCTAGTCCAGGATTAGGAGCATCCTCTCATACTGATGCTGTCAAAATAGATTGGGACATGGTTGATCAATCTTCAATGGTGCCTGTGGAGTTTGGAGGTTTTGAAAAGAATGGTGCGGAAGTGGAACAACCACCTAAGCCAAAGCATTTTTGTAATGTGGAGCAAGGCATAAGAAAGGAGGTAAAAGTTGGTCTAGGTGAAATCCCAAGGCCACCACCCCAATTTCCATAATGATTAAAGAAGAAAGAAGATGAAGGAAAGTTTAACAAATTTATGGCTATGTTGAAGCAATTGATAGTGAACGTGCCTTTAATTGAAGCACTAGAACAAATGGCCGGATATGCTAAGTTTATGAAAGATATTATGACGAATAAAAGAGCGATAATCTACAATATGATGGATAATCTACATCATTGTAGTGCTATTTCTACAAGGTCACTAGTGCAGAAGAAGGCTGACCCAGGAGCATTCACCATACCATGCACGATTGGGTCTCCGAATTTTACTAAGGACTTATGCGACCTGGGAACTAGCATCAATCTAATGCCGCTAGTTGTTTATAAAAAATGGGTTTGGGAGACCCCATATCCACAAACATGCGACTTGTAATGACGGATGGATCGATGAAAAGACCGGTTGGTATTTTACATGATGTACTTGTAAAGGTGGCCAATTTTATATTTCCTAGTGACTTAGTAATTCTTTATTGCGAAGTGGACTTTGAAATACACAATTTTGGGTAGGCCATTCTTAGCAACACGAGGAGTGTTAGTCGGCCTGGAGTTGAATGAGCTGAAATTTAGGCTCAACATGAAAGAGGTTAGTTTTGAAGTGTGCAAATCCATGAAACAACAAAAGGAGATGAGTGTCTTTTCAATTGTTAACGTATTCTACGATGATGAGCGAGATGAACCAATTAAGGATAGGCCTGTTGTAAAGACCATTGGTGGTTTGTTTGAACATGCAATCAAGGATGTGAGTGACTTCAAAGTGGCTGAACTTGGAATAAAAGATTTTCTTGATCCAACAAATGAGGTACAAATGGTATCATCGATGTATCTTGATTAAGTCTGAGTAGTAAAAATAATCGATTCATGCCACGACCTTAAATCAGGTACTGCATAGGAGGCAACACATGATTTTATTTAAATTTTATCATGTTAAATAAATAAAAAAATAGTCGAGCCACAACTAAAACTATGAAGCTTGGTGGGAGGCAACCCTTTCTTCTAATCTTTTTTGTTGTTTTTGATTAAGTGTAGGTGCATAAAGTACTAAGGAGGTGATTGGTACCAAATTTGGTTTGGAATTGAGCCATATCAACGGTGGTAAGTTTAGAAGTAATAGGAACATTATAAGTAAGTTGGAGTGGTCAAATGTGTAAGGCTTGAGTTATGATTCGTGCCCTGAATTATGTTAATTCGACCCACAAAATTTATGGTGTGAATTTATTTTTTGATTTTCAATGAGATTTGTCATTGTAGCGTTGGGATCGGGCTGACAGGCCCAATCTCATAGCCCACCACTGACCTAGATGGGGGTGCGGCGATGAAGCACCAATTGTAGGGACCTTTCTCAATACTTTATATAAAGAATGAGGTGCATCGCATCCAAGTTTGAGTGTACTATAGGGTGTGTGACACCCAAGTTTACATAGGCCATGGCAAAGGCATCGTCCAAGACATAGACTAAACCTCACTTCCTCAAGTAGGCTTTACCATGTACGGTCCACACCATAAATTGTGCGACACCTTATGGGAGCACACCTTAATGTTGGCAATAGATTTTGCATCGCAAACCCAACAACACACCCTCACTGTTTTACATGTGTGATACCTTAGGCGGCGCACACTTAAACTTCTACGATAACATATACGCCGCACACTTACCTTTGTGCGATAGTATGTATGTCGCACACCATACCACATAGGCTCACTGTTTTATGTCTGTGATGACCAATGTAGTGCACACTTAAACTTGTGCGATAACTTGTGCGCCGCACACCCTTCAAATTTCAACATATATCAATCTTTAAATTGGTTCAACCCGACCTAAATTTCATTCTTTCAATAGACTCCACACCCTAAATGCCCAAATTCATCCTTATTTCACCCCCAAGACATATAAGATTTCTCCTCACCATTCTATTTGTCCTTCACGATTATTCTTTGCTTCATAATCTCAACAATTCTTCCTTTATTTCTTCAATCTTCCCTCTTTAAGGTATGTTTTTTTTTCTTAATCCTTAAGTGTTGTGACTTTATGTTGTAGTTGTTAAGTGATTTCTTGATGATTATGGACTAAATTCTTGACATGGCTATGTCAAAGAGAGGTTTTGAGCATCTTGGTAAGATAAAAATCATTGTTGTTGTAGACACCATTGTTGTAGGACTTTGAGCATATTCATGTGATTGAATTATTTATGACTAACGTAGTTTAGTTGTGTGGCCATTATTTCACAACTTACTTGAAGGAACATAGGGTTGGTTAAATCGTGTGAAACTGATGGTGGTTGTGTATATTGATATGTTGAACCTCTAAAGCATACCTTTGTTCAAAAATTATTTCATTGAAGTAAAATTGGTGGAATTTAAGTGAGTGAATTGTATTGTGACTAATGTTGGTGCACTATATCAAAGTGTATGTCAACGAAGTTTGAGTACCCGACAATAACACTTAATTGGTTTATACTAACAAAATATGCATGGGGTGGTGACTTCACCACCTTCATCTTAATTTTACTTAGTTTCTTTATGTGTGGTTGGCATGGATGATGTGATTAATACAGGAAAAATGGCTCCGATGATGATCTCCATGCATTTGGCATTAATCCTAATGTGGATGAGGAGTACTACTAGCCAGGATTTATATCTTATTATTTGCACTGGGGACAGTTCTTAGCTTATGTGTGGGGAGGCTGGTTACTTTGCTACTTATTTTGTAAGAAAATAGTACTTTCTCCTTAGTATACTTCTGTTATAGGATAAGTTATTTTGTTTATTTTGTTTATTTTTAGATGTTTGTTTGATTTAGTCATAATTAGGTGCTTTTCTTGGTGATGGATGGATGACAACCGTCTTAAGAGAAAATTAGTCATTTACTTGCATGTAAATATTCTTGCGGATCACAATACCTTATAACATAAGTATGTGATGGATCATTATATTTGAAACACCTAGGCTTGGAATCCATCTCATGCTCTGACCCATGTATGGGTATCTTAACTAGATAAGGTTGTGATGGTGGCAGTGTATGACTAGAAGACCCAACAATGACAATAACAGCTCGTAACACTGCATCATCTACTCTGGATGTCCTAGACTCATGTGTTGCAATTTTTAGGGCCTCCTCAAAGGGAATAGAGGAGTCCTATAGAAACTCTATCCTAGCTCTCTAGGTCACAACATCTAGGATCGTCTCCTTCTTCACAAACAAGTCAAAGTATCTCAGACAACGTGGAGCCATGACAGAGTAAATATAGTGATAACTAAAGGAATGGCAAGAATTTTTTCTTAGTAAGAGAGTGTACTTCTTCTTGTAGTATGACTATCTCCTCTAGAATCCTTCCAATATTAGGAGACTTTATATCTCTAAACTGAGTGTACACCTATCCCTCAAAAGTATCAATACAGGCATCTAACTCAGTTGTGAACTAAAATATTTCAACCTGGAGTGCAGCCCATATCCTTGTCTCAACAACCTCTAATATTGTTCGAACATAAGGACAGATCCATCTATATTACAAAACAAGCTCAGAATCAGCATTAGTAAGGCGTGCGGTAGTTGCATCATTCGACTTCACTAGGCTTGGCAAGATCTCAGGGATACTGCAATGAACCCTATAGTTATTTCAGTGGTAGTGGCATTGTGGTAATGCAACATAGTAGATTCCCTACCCGGAGAAAAAATGGAAGTCAGAGATAAAGTAGAAAATTTGGTGCCCCCTTTCCCTATTGGTAGTCTCGAGCACATATCTATACTCGCCTACATCAAAATCCACATTAGAATCGAATGCCACAACCTTTCTATCATCATGATCTGTCAGAGTTGAGGGCCCCTCAAATAGGGTCAAAATCCTAATTAAAGCTGAATGAGCTCTTTAGGAGAGGACCGAATTTTCCAGATCCTTGATCATACTAGTTTGTGTAGTGCTCATCACCTCTAATCTTCTTTTACAATTCGGGTTCTCAGGAAGTCCCACCTCATCACACAATTACTGGATGAGGCAAAGGAAGGACAAAGTGGTAAAATCCCTAAATACTCTCTCATGCAACTCATACCTGATAATAACTACAAAGTTGATCTCATATCCATCTATTAAACTCACAATCAATGAAGCTTGGTCCCATGTCAACATATTATACATAGCAGTCGGACACAACCTAAAACAAGCTATGGTCTATGAAAAATTGCAGCAATATTTAGTTTTGCCTTCTTAATCTCCCCATTTTCCTCGATCTAGGGGATGACATATCCTAAACTATAAATTAGGTCGGTGGTCTATCTCGCCAAATCTAGCCTTTGTAATCTATAATCTGCATCCCTCATTGAACTTCTTACCTAAGAAAATCTCAATCTATAATCTTACTCCACCATAGATATTAGGGAGAACTCGGTGGGTAGATGTTGTATAAAGGTCAACCTAAACCGCTCTAACTAAATTAGACCCTAGCAAGGCTCTGTTATGCCTATACCACCTATAGGTGTGGTTAAAGTAACTATTGTTCTATAAGATGTGTAGAAAACATGGACCAAAGAATGATTTTATGAACCCAAGGGTTTATTCATTCACCCAAACTTGTATCAATCCAAGGCTGCCCACAGGTTTGTGCCTCTGCTAACTCTACTAACATAATCCTCCTCACTTCTTAAATAGACCGCGTAGGTTATCCTATATCAGTAATGAAACTTTCCCAGTCATTAATCACAGATATAACTCCTATACACCACCTCAAGTTTACCTTATCTATTGGTATAATCGAGGAGTCTGAAGTCTCAGAAGCTGGGTGAGCCTGTATTGAACTGGGAGGTTGAGGATCCTAAAAAGAGGGCCTTGTGGATGGTGCTGAAGATGATGACACCTACTCTGATGACTAAGTTGTAAAATCCTTAAACTGGGGTACTACTGATGCTGACTCATCTATTAACCCCTCTTCAAACTGTCTAGTATAGCCTTCTCCTCTAAATCTTCCTCTTCCTCCTCAGATTGGAGAGAATGTGGGGAAGAAGTCCTTCCAAATTTAATCCAAAACCTAGGAACTAGAATGGATACAATTTTCAGGACCCATACTCTGTAGATGTTGGACGAGTGCCCCACTATGTCTGGGATGGTAGATGAATATCGAGGGTGGATGCAATAATGAATTCGTCTACAGCTTAACTCTGTCCCCTAGTCTATGGGGGTTGCTGGACTGTCTGGGGTGATTGGGTACTCCTCCACTAAGCCACTATGATTAAGGGACTCATCCTGACATCTGGACTTTCCATCCCTCTTTTGTTGAAACATTTGGTTCAATAGTACCTAAAAAAGAAAATGTTAGTGCCTGAAAGAAAATAAAGGATTGCAAAATTTTAAGAAAAACTCCAAATTATTGAAATTAAAATTTCCCAAATTTTATATCCCTATAAAATATAATAAGCCCATTTCAGTCAAATTTTGCACACACAACATGTATCAATTTTTAAACCATATGTCAGGCACACAAGTATTTTGGGTTTCGTCAACCCTTTCAACTTCCACTTCTATTTAGGGAAGAATTACATATTATTCATTAAAGAGTAATGCACCAATTTTAAATTTTAAGCTTAATTTAATCTCCAACATACTAGGATGTTAGTTATTACATAATTTGCAAGCAAATACATATATCAAATAACTATTTTTTAATTTAGCACAAGAATTTATAAATGGGAACCAAGAAATTTACCTTTGAAGATGCAAGTGAAAATCGAAAAGAAAAAGAGAAACCTTTGCCTAAATGCGTAATAAGTACAAATGGACATGTTGTTACTGAGAACGAGAAAATTTCTTGCCTTATATAAATTCTAGGGGGAATTGAAAGATTTGAATTTGAATGGGAGTTAGAAATTTAGGGTTTTTGAGGGGCTATTGATTGGATTTTAAACTTGTAAAATTTAAGGTTGGTCGGTCTTGTGTTGGGTCATTTTTGACTCAAAAGATTATGGGCACCTACGGTGCCACTTATGGACCATATGTGGAAGACTATAAGTGACCTAAATTTTTTTGACTTTTTGACTTTCTAACCTTTTTGTTCTAGCACCTATGATACCACATATGACGCTGTAAGTTATACTTACAACCCCATAAGTAGGTTCCTAAGTAGAAGTTAAGAGTCCCTAAAACCCTCAAAATTTCACTCTAACACCCACTTCATAACTTACCTGACTCGAGTTGGACTTTTGACCTTCATAAGTGGATTAATAAGTCCCCTTACTTGGAATTTTCTGAATTTAGCACTCTTTTACCATATTCAGGAAGTTATTCATGTTATATACCTTCAAAAAAGAAAACAAAGTGAAAACTAAAATAGTGGGTTTCCTCCCACCCAATGCACGATTTAACATCGCGACATAACATAGCTATGTTGATTACTCAAACTTTACCAACAACCATGGGTTGCCTCCCATGCAGCGCTTGATGTAATATCGTGGCATGAACTGGGTACCTTTATTCCCCAAAATTTATCAAGTTAATAGTATAAGTAGCCTCAAGGGTCATAAAATAGTATATTACCAAGACCATCCCCATGCCAGTCGGCTGCTTTATAGTTTTGCACACATTGAATGTGACCTTCCTATCATTTAGTCTGAAATTAAGCTTTCCTTTCTCCATATGCACCAATTCTCTACCCATGGAAAAAATTTTCTCCCCAATATTATGGGAATCTCAAAGTCAACTTCACAATCCAAAACAACAAAGTCTGCCAAAAAGCTAAAGTTTCCTAACTTGAACAAAATATCGAATGATATTCCTATGGGGTTCATCATCATATGATCTACCTTCTTTAACCACATCTATGATGGATCAAGTGGTATTAAGCCCAACTATTTGAAAATTGCCAACAATATTAGGTTGATTCTAGCACCTAAGTCACACAATACTCTGGAAAACCTATATGACCCAATGGTGTAAGGAATCATGAAAGCTCTAGGATCAACTTTCTTTTGTGCCAGAGATCATAAAGTGATCGCACTACAATGATGTAACCCAATGATGTCCTCAAAATTTAAAACTCTTTTTTTGTTTTGAAATCGTTCATAAATTTTGCGCTACTCATGATCTTAAAGAAGAGGGATATTCACACTCAACTCTTTCAGCATAAAAATAAACTTTTTCAACTTTTCTTCTTCTTTCTTCTACTTTAATCTGTGAGGAAAAGGTGAGGGAGGTAGTGGAATAGTCTTCACTACTAGTTCATTGACCATTCCCTTACCTTTATCCTTCTTAGCACTATGATCAAATTTCATCGATGGTTGCAATGACTCAACATTGTCACAGACTTCTCTAACCCCACATCAGGTTTCTCATCAATATCAACACTATCATTCCTTTACTCATCATATGTGGGCATTGGGGGATCAATGGTATTATTACCACTTCGAGTTGTGATGGACCGAGAAATAATCATTGTTCATAGGATTTTTCATTTTATTACTCAGAATGGTTCATGTTTGCCACTGATTAAACGAGGATAACATTTGTCCAAATTGCTGCTTTAATAGCTTGATTGCAGTATCATGCAATTCTTCCTTCTGGGTAAACTTGAAATTTCAACTTAATATATTTAAGGAAATTTTCCTGAATTTTCTGACCCTTAACTAGCTTTGACAATATAGCCTATATCATTGATTCATTATTACAGTTGCCTAGTGGAATATATGCACCACCCGTCTCTTTGTAATCATCCTTGCGTCTCCAGTCAGCGTCCTTATCTATGCTCTAGTCATTGTACCTATCCATATAGTATATTCGACCTTCGTTCCCTGGCCTTGATTTCCAATGGTCCTTAGTAGATGATTGTCCCTTGGCTAAAAAATCAGCCAACTCTCTATCTAGGTATTTTGACTCTTTATCTGCATCTAAAGAATGTGATTTAGAGTACCTACCTTGAGTACCCACTACATTCACCTTCTCAGAAATCATCACCGTGAAATTCTTTGTCAGCAACCTAACGAATTTCCATTGCTAAACATTCTCTTTGGTCACTATATCATCAAAATCTCTTTTCTAGCTAGAAGTTTCATATCAAAAGGGCTAGTTCCTCTCTCTGCCTCCTGAGCATGCCACCCTTTGTTTGTGGGAGCGATAGAATCTAATATCTCTGATGATACCTCCCAACTCAGGAGGATTAATTCTACATTTGTAATAGTGACCGACATAGCTATCAAACTAGTATTTAGGGCTTGATAAAATATTTCAAGAAAGTTGCTTCCCACAATTCTATGATTTCACACCATCATCAACTTTTTATTAAACTAAAACCATGCCTCATACATTTATTTAAAGTGGAAGTGTATGAAATTATATATCTAATCCTTCGACTATTGCATTTTGGAATGGAAGAAAGAAATGATCTAAAAACTGCCTTCACAACTCATTCCAAGTAGTGAAGGATCTACGCAGAAGTTCCCCAAACCATAGTGTAGCTTTACCAGGTAGAGAGAAAGGGAATAGACTTAGTCTCAGTGATTCTTAATCTACCCCTAGTATCAAATATGTCATGCGTATCCCAATAAAATTAATAATATACATGTGTGCATCATCAGTGAAAAAGCCTGCAAACACACTCTTCAGATTCAATGATTGGATTATAGTAATAGCAATATCGAACTTCACACTAGGTGGCAGTGGAGAAGGAATGATTTATTCTATCTTGGAAGGTTTAACGTGTCGCAAGTCCTCATTTGGATCATCGTATGGTGCCAAGTACTGATCGGCTAGAAATACTTGAGTTCTACCCCTTCTAACACTATCTTGGTGTTCGTATAGTTCTTCTCAACAATCTGTTCCTAGTCTCTACTTCTCTAGCTCTGCATCTTGAGCTATACGACAGGAATTGGTATCCCTCCTCACATTAACAGTAGTTTCTTTTGCTAATAATTGATTAACGATTTAATCAATTATCTCCTAAAATCTACCAGGAGAAGGAAGAGGCAAGCCAGTAGGATTACCCTGAAGCCCCTCAATAAGACCTTCAGGTTTGTTTTTTCACAACCTCCAATATGGTTGTAGGATTCTCTCTTGCTTAGGATCAAGAAAAAAGTTACAAATCTTCAATTTTTTAGGTTGTTAATTATTTGAAGCGAATACTAGGATTGTCTTCCCTCTAGCTTCCTAACCCAGTAGGTTTATTGTTCTCCATTAAATTAACGCAATATCTTTCATGTAGAATATGATAAGTTATGTATCTCTAACCGTCTTGTGAACACCTTAAGTGAATTTCAATATTTAACTTATGGGTCTCAGAGTGTCACCATACTAACCTTTATCCTAGATTCTAGATTAACCATTACCTTTAGATTGTCAAATTAGCTAGATGAGATAGCAGAAAGATAAGATGGGGTGATGTATCTCAAATTACTGTCATGGTTTATTTTCCTAATCCCTACCTCTGTTTCATAGTAAGTAGTGAATACATGTGGGTTCTAAATGTTTGTAACCATCAAGAAGATAACTAAAGCAAATAAAACCACAATATATGTAAGCATATTTGATTGGAACAACATTGCACTTGTCTTACTTTGATATTCTTCCAAGTTTCCCACAACCCTAGAGAAGGGTATTAGCTTCTCATATTTGTGAAAAAATCCATGGAATTCAATGAAGAAGGCATAGAATTAACCTCAGAAAAATATTTGAAGAAAATCTAAAGTGGAAAATCAATAAATCTACCAAAAACCAAGAACAAGAGAATCCCAAGATGAAAAGTCAATCTTGGAATCAAATACATTTGTTAATAATGCTAGTGAATAAAATTAACTAAAAAATGTCAAAAGTGTTTTTATAGATAACATCAAAACCCTAGGAATCCTTTCCAAAATAAAAGAAAAAAACCTGAGTTGGTGGCCACATACAGTGCAACTTTGGGACCGTACTTGACATCTATGAGTTATAGGTGGCCCCACGTAGGTGACAGGGTCCTCATCTGTGCAATATCTCACCGATTCTTTAACTTTTTGTACTTATTGTAGCACCTAAAGGCTGTAGGTGGCCAATCATATGAGGAAGGGGAAAAATCTCAACTTCTGATTCTTTGAACTTCAATTTTTTGACACCTACTCTATTACCTATGCCACATAGATGGGACCAACACCATGTAGTTTCCATCAAAGGTTTAGGTCCCATAACCTAGTTTCCTATAAAACAGGATACTAAACACATCATATCTATTAAAATGACCTAAGTAACTTCATATCTTCATAGATTTAAGTTTCCAAAGAGCTATGATATTATTGCACATTAGTGAAGGCTCGACATCGCTAACCTCACGAGATTTAGTCATCACTCTTTACATAGAAAGGAGTTAAAAATGACTTATAACTTAAGGAATGGAGGATATCCACACGTCAAGGAACAAAATAAGGGAAGTTTCCAAAAGACATCTCATAGCCTATCGAAGATAGATACAGACGACTACATACTGATCCACAAGAATCTATTATACATCCCATTCTTACACTATTGAGACTAATGATCTTGGATGTTCAGATACCAATTTATCACAATCCAAAAACCAAGGGTGACAATGGCACATGTTGCAACAAGCTTTGACAAGTGAGGCTATGTCATGACCAAATTTCTAAGGTCATGATGGCGCCTACAATAACCCACTAGTAGGCAAGCCAAACCGAAGTCTAGAATGGATAGTAACAAATATCTCAATATTATAAGCAAAAGAATATGGAAGAAATGAAATAAAGATCAATACATAATAGAATCCCAGAACTCTATTGTATCATTACAAGAGATTCTAATATCAAAAGAGTACTAAAGTGAAACCACAAAAGAATTACACAGATACAACTTAAATCTTAATACAATATAGAGATTAGTATAATACAAAATAGAGAGATAAGTAATAATCCAAATTTCTTGTGCTTACTCTAAGTTTCTGAACTATGGTGGCTTTACACGATGCATATGTCAATGGCGATAAATCATACTATTAATTACAAGCTGCAGAAGTGTATGAGTACAAAATCAATGGTACTCAGTAGGGAGCTGCCAACTTAGCTCTAAAGATAAAACATATATATACAACATAGAAACAGAATAAAAGTACATCAATAGTCCTAAAATTATATGAAGACAATAAGATAATAAGAAACAACTATTCTTCTAATGTCCAAGAGTCTAGCCTAATAAGACTAAGGAAAATATTAGGGTGACTATACTATTCCAAATACTTTAAATATACATCAATGATATATCATATATCCCATGTAAATATATGAATAATGAGTGAAGGAGAGATATACAGTAGTATACAAGGAAAAGAAAGGACTATTCAATATGAATAATGAAGGAAGGGACATACAATAGAACAATATATTCATATTGCTAGACATATATACATATTTATATATATAAATGTAAACCTGAGGTTATATCAAGCATAACCTATATTATCATATTCTCATGTTGATACCTCATTATAATACTATTAGGATTCAATTCTATCATACTCAGGGTTTCTAATTTACATGGCTAGACATTAATAATCGTGCATAATAGTACCATTATAGGATTGGAGAGGTCTTATGTATAACTTAGATCTCGTAACTGGATCAATGACTAAACTGTTGTAAGATATCCATAATAATGATAACAATAATATAACTAACAACGTGAATAATTGTAATACCCTGCAAAGTTTCCTTATAGTTTAAGCCTTGAGCATGTCAAATGAAGTGTAATTTCGGCCCTAAAATAATGAGAAGATACTTCCCAAGTGATTAGTATTTTAATATTGTTAAATTTTCCTAAAAATGACTTCCTATAGTTTAGAGAATTAAATTAGCTTTCCAACGATGCCAATTTCATCCAAATCCGGCATAGGTGTGGAAAGTTATGGCTATTTTATCGAGAATTATCGGAACCGCCCAGGTACGATGGAAAGGTTCACGGACCATCGAGTGTTTGACGGACCGTCGCCTGGACCATCGCAACTAAGGAAGAAACTTTCTTTTTTGTCCAAAGTGTGATGGCTAGGACGACGGACCATCGCTAAGGTCGTTGCCGCTGAGGCAATGTGGCTTCATCCTGGCCAACATACGATGGATTATCCGATAAACTGTCGAGTATGAGATGGACCATCACTTAGACCGTTACTTCGAGGAAGTGTGTTTTTTTTTACCGACGTGTGACAGACGATCCGATGGAACGTCAGGCTAGCGATGGACCAGTGCTTCGAACATCATAGCCCCCGTTCAGTATTTTAAGTCATTTTTAAAAGGGACTTTTCAGTCTTTTCCACTCTTTTATCAATCAGATATATTCCAAACAAAGAAAATGACTTCATTCATCATCCAAAACACTAGAAAGCTAGGGTTTCTCCCTCAAGACCAAATCTAAAATCCTTCTACAAGAAATCCAAGAACACACTATAGATTCTACAAATTGAGTTGAGATTTAAGTTTTCCATTTTCAAAAGTTGCAAGAATACTTTCTGAAGAGTAAGAAGAAGAGTTTGAAGAAAACTTGTTCATCCAATTTCATAATCTAAGGTATGTTGGGTTTTAAACATAGGTAATCCTTTCACCCTTTTGCCCAAAGGCTTATTTAAACTATAACTTTTTGTAATCTATGAGATTTTACATGATATTGAATTAGGGGTTTTCACCCATTATTATTGATTACAATATCTTGATGTTTCCCATGAATTGAAAGTTAAATATCATGATTTTGCATGTTTTCTTAAGAAATTGAAGCTGGGTTTATACCCTATGTTTTTACTCCTTATGAATTTAAGATTTTCAATGTTCTAAAAATTGAAGTATATGTGTATGTTGATATTTTGAGACAAATTGCTGTAACTTCCAGATTTCTGCATGCATTATGAATCTATATGTTATCTATTATGCATTAAGATGAGTTTTAACTTGAGATTCAATTGTGGGTCATTAAGCCCTTCTTGAGACTTGCAATTTTATGAATTATTGGGCTATATGCACCCATGATTTGGGTATTTTGAAATTATTAAGAAATGTTTTGACCTAATGGTTATAGTGTTTTGAAATCCATCTACCACATAAGATTACAAATTTGATTGTTTGGTTTTTATGAATGATGAGATTATTTTTGAAAGTTTAGTTCCATGAGATGAGTGAGATAAACTAAAGGGAGTAGTATTTAGCACCGAGTTGGGTAAGTTACCACGATTTATTACCCAAGAACTACCTGCCATCGTAGGTTTTAGATTTTGGCCCTGAGGCCTAGATGATTGGTCCTGAGGTCGAGATAAGTGATCACTGAGTTTAGATTATACTCCTTGGCAAGTGTATGATTACTCTCCGCATTGTGAGGTTTCTTCCTTAGGAGGGAAAGACGTTGGACTCCATGTAGCTCTCACGGTTTATGTCAGTTAAGAGAACCTCCCTAAACTAAACTATTTTCCATTGGGATAGAAAAATTTTCTTAAATATTTTAGATGGGATATTTTCTAATGTGAACGAATTTCATTTGAGTATTTTCCAAAAAAAGAAGTAGTTTTCTCTACTAATAATAGTTGATCATAAGTTTTTAAACCAAAGTCATATGATTTCGAGTTCTAAGTGCTTGATTTCAAAAGAGTTATAAGTTTTTTAACAATAAAGAAGTTTTACTCTCCATCGTACATATGCATGAGTTGAAAGTCATGTTTAAAGCTTCCTTCATCCTATGAGTAATGAGAGTAATAGGAGAGCACAAATTTTAATGCCAAAGTATAATGACTCACAAGATTTGTGTTACACACTTCATTCTACATGATTTATGAGATTTACATTTTAGACTTATTTGGGCCATGTGATTCATTCCTATTTGCGTTAATGATTTGATTAAAGAGTATTGATATTGTTTTATGTAAATACATACACCCCATATACTTAGTACATTCCCAAGTGCTGATCCACATATACATCTATGCACTATATTGTCTTATAATATAGGTTCAGGTGATTAGTCCCAGCCTCATTAGTGATTCTCGAGTACCTTTATCTATATTTCTACAGTGGTGAGTCCTCATAGTTGGAGGACCTATCTTCAGATATTTCAGTATTCAAGTGTTTATGTTATTACTTTCAGTTAAGTTTGAGTTAGTTGGGAAGCTGTCCCAATGTCTCTTGAGTTTATGTAGTAATAGAGGCTTTGTTAGACTAGTTATCAGACTAAGGTTGTGTTAAGATTTCTAGTATTGTGGTTGTTTGGGCTTAGTATTACCTTCATATTTTCTTTAATTTGATATGAGAGTGACAGTGTTTTGTATATTTCTTCTTGAATGAGTTATTATGACAAGTGATGGGATCAAAGGGTTAGCTTGGGGCTATTTGTAACCCTAAGCACCGTGTGATATGTCGGGAGGTGATTTTCGGTTGTTACAAAATTAGTATCAGAGCCTAAAGTTTTAAAGGAGTCCTAGGGAGTCTGACAAGCCACTTTGTGAAGAGTCTTGATCATCGGTGTGTAGCGCGCCACATTAATGAGCAAGAAGCTACCAGACATTTTAGGAAAAAGTTATTTTTTCTTTCAGATTCTAGCATGCCTTAAGTTGTCCCTCTCATCTAATAATTCGTGCTCTCCTATTTAAGAAAATGCATCTCAGAAAAGTGAATGCCCGCGGAAATGATTATTACAAACCCCCCATGTTGGTCCATTGAATGAGACTATATGTCATGCTGAGTTTCGGATGGCCTTTCAGGCGTTAGCCCAAGCAGTCGCCGCTAATGTAAGGGCCAATAACCAGGCCAAATCTGCAAATTAGTAGAAGGGTGATGTAGCTACTTGTAGGATTCATGTTTTTATGCGGATGAATTCGTCAGAGTTTTATGGGTCCAAGGCAGGTAAGGACTTATATTTATACATTAAAAAGGTAAGAATCATCAGGTGATATATGTTTCTAAGGAAGAAACTTTTGAGTTGGTGTCTTACAGGTTGAAGGGCATAGCTTATGACTGGTTATATCATGGAGGAAGGGTAGAGGTGAGGATGTTTCTCTTATGACTTGGTAGGTGTTCTAAGATGCATTGTTAGATAAGTTCTTTTCATTTGAGATGAGGAAAGAAAAGATTGAGCAGTTTATGAACTAGAGACAGGGCTCTACGACTATTAATGAATACTTCTTGAAGTTCAACCAGGTTGCCAAGTATTCTCCTGATTTGATTTCTAACACACGAGCTAGTATGAGTAAGTTTGTGACAGGTGTTTCTGGTTTGGTGATGAAAGAGTGTAAGACTGTGACGCTGTATAAGGATATAGATCTATCTAGGTTGATAACATATGCATAATAGATAGAGGTGGATAAGATTAGAAAGTGATAGAGTGAGGGGTAAAAAGAGGGATACATCTGAGCAACATGAGCATAATCAGATCAGAGATGTTCATCTATTCAAGTGCCTTTATCAGCTAGTTCTCCCGTCCCTAGGGGCAAGCATGAGAAAGGGAGCATGTATTTTATGTCTAGGTCACTGAATAGTATTGGTAATAGGCCCCATTATCCTCCTTGTGCTAAGTGTGGTAGGGATCATCCCGGTGAGTGTTTTGCTGATTTGAGGGGTTGTTTTTGTTATGGTAAGCAGAGCCACAAACATAGAGATTCTCTGCATCCTAGGTAGGAGACCAGAGATAGATGACCTTAGGCACATACTACTAGTACACCAGCTCATGCCCTTTATCCCGCCGCTGTTCAGGGTGCTTCATCTAGCACTACTGACAGTATGTGCCAGAATAGATTCTATGGCTTACCATTCTATCAGGAGTAGGAGGACTCTCCAAATGTTGTTACTGGTATGCTCTGAATCTTTCGTTTTGATGTTTATGTGTTGTTGGCCCCCGGTTCAAGTCTCTCCTATGTGACCCCACTTGTGGCTGTGAATTTCAAAATATGTCTCGAAAAGATTCTTGAGCCTTTCTTAGTGTGCACACCAGTAGTGGAGTCAGTTGTTTGTAAACAAGTTCATGCATATTATCCTCTTACTATTATTAATAGAATCATACTTGCTGATTTAATAGAGTTAGACATGGTGGATTTTGACCTTATTCTGGGTATGGATTGGCTACATTCTTGTTATAAATCTATAGACTGTCGTACACGTGTAGTTAAGTTTTAGTTCCCTGATGAGCCAGTTTTCGAGTTGTCTGAGAGTTCGGTATCTCCCAAGTGTAATTTTATCTCCTATCTCAAAGCCAAAAAGATAATATCCAAGGGTTGTGTCTATCACCTAGTTAGAGTCAAAGACACTAAGTCTGAGTCTCCAACTATTCAGTCAGTCGATATTGTTAATGAGTTTCCACATGTTTTTCTGGAAGATCTCCCAGAGGTACCTCCCGATAGAGAAATAAAATTTCGGATTGACTTTCTTCCTGACATTCATCCCATTTCTATTCCACGATACTGTATGGTACCTGCTAAGCTAGGGAGTTAAAAGAGTAACTCAGAGATCTTTTAGACAAAGGTTTTATCAGGCCCTGTATTTCTCCTTGGGGCGAACCTGTTCAATTTGTGCGGAAGAAAGATGATTCTTTGCATATGTGCATTGACTATCTTCAGCTTAATAAGGTCACATTAAAAATAAGTATCATCTTTCGAGAATTGATGACCTATTTGATCAGTTGCAAGGTGAAAGTTATTTCTCTATGATAGACCTTAGATCTGGCTATTATTAACTTAGAGTGAGAGAATATGATATTTCAAAGACAGCCTTCCAAACTTGTTGTGGTCACTTTGAGTTTTTAGTCATGTCTTTCGGGCTAACCAATGCCCCAACAGCTTTTGTGGACCTCATGAATCGAGTGTTCAAGTAATATCTTGATATGTTGTTATAGTGTTCATAGATTATATCCTTGTGTACTCTCATACTGAGAATGACCTTGCAAATCACCTTCGAATTGTCTTGCAAAGTCTTAGAGGTCACCAGTTATTCGCAAAATTCTGTAAGTGTGAATTTTGGCTAAGGTTTGTAGCCTTTTTAGGTCATATTGTATCAGCCGAAGGAATTAGAGTTTATCCCCAAATGATAGAAGTTGTAAGAAATTTTCCTAGACCTATCTCTCCATCTGACATTACAAGTTTCTTGGGTCAAGTGAGCTATGATCACAGTTTTGTTGAAGGTTTCTCTTCTATTGCATCTCTCATGACCCGGTTGAACCAAAACAAAGTTAAGTTTCAGTTGTCATATTCCTGTAAGAAGTGTTTCAGGAGGTGAAGACTCAACATACTTCAGCCCCTGTGTTGACTTTTCCTGATGGTACATATGGTTTTTATGGTGTATTGTAATGCCTCTAGAGTTAGTTTGGGTTATGGGCTGATTCAAAGAGGTAAGATTATAGCCTATGCATCTAGATAGTTAATGCTGCATGAGAAGAATTACCAAACCCATGATCTTGAGTTAGCTGCTCTGGTCTTTACTTTGAAAATCTGGAGACAATATTTTTATAGTGTTTATGTTGATGTGTTTACTGATCATAAGAGCCTGCAGTATGTGTTTACTCATAGGGAGTTAAATCTTAGGTAGAGGAGGTGGTTAGAGTTGTTAAAAGACTATGATATGAGTATGTTGTATCACCCGGGCCAGGCTAAGGTAGTGGCGGATGCCCTTAACAGATTGTCTATGGGTAGTGTTACTCATGTAGAGGAAGGTATGAAAGAGTTAACTCGTGATGTGCATTATCTAGCTAGATTGGGTGTTAGGTTGCTTGATTCCGCTGAGTTAAGTACTTTCGTGCAAAGTAGTTCTGAATCCTCTTTAGTTTTAGAAGTAAAGGAAAAACAAGATAGAGATCCTAGTTTGGTCAGACTGAAGGAGACAGTTAAGGACCAAAAGGTAGAGGTTTTCTCTCAAGGGGGAGATGGCGTGTTGAGATTGCAGGGTTGATTGTACGTTCCGTGTTTTGATGATTTGAGGTAGAGGATTATGGCTGAAGCGCATGGGACACGAAATTCTATTCATCCCAGCACTACCAAGATGTACCGTGACTTGCGGGAAATCTGTTGATGGAATGGTATGAAGAAAGTTATAGTTGAGTTTGTAGCAAAGTGTGCAATGTGCCAATAGGCTAATGTAGAGTACCAAAGAACTGGTGGTGTGATACAAGAGTTTGGTATACCCATTTGGAAGTGGGATGTGGTGATTATGGACTTCGTGATCGGGTTACCTCTTTCGCGTCGTCATCATGATTATATTTGGGTTGTTGTAGACAGGCTGACAAAGTCTATGCACTTCTTGTCCATATATACATCTTATACAACAGAGGATTATGCTAGATTGTATATCCAGGAGTTAGTCAGGCTGCACGGAATTCCCTCATCTATCATTTCGGACAGGGGTAATCAATTTAGTTCTCAGGTTTGAAGGGCATTTTAAAATCATATTGGTACCCAAGTTATTTTGAGTTCCGTTTTTCATCCGCAGATAGAAGGTCAGGCTGAGAGGACTATTCAAACTTGAGAAGATATGTTGTAGGTATGTGATCTTGATTTCAAAGGTAGTTGGGATGAGCATTTCCCATTGATTCAATTCACCTATAACAAAAGTTACCATGCTAGAATCGGGATGGCGCCATTTAAAGCCTTGTATGGTAGAAGACGTAGATCACCTACAAGTTAGTTTGAAGTGGGTGAAGCTACCGTTATTGGGCCTAATGCAGTGTTTGAAGCTATAGAGAAAGTTAAGTTTATTAGGGAGAGATTGAATACAACCCAAAGTAGTCAAAATTCTTATGCTAATGTGAAGAGAAGATATCTTGAGTTTGAAGTGGGTGATTGGGTATAATTGAAGATTTCACCCATGAAATGGGTGAAGAGGTTTTGTAAGTAGGGAAATCTGAGTCCCCATTATGATGGCCCGTATAGATTATTGATATTCAGAGCTGTCTTTCCTTTGATGAAATTCCTGTTAAGATCCTAGATTTTCTGATCCGTAGATAGAGAAACAAAAAGGTTCCCTCGGTCAAAGTGTTGAGGCAAATCCAATCAATTGAGGGTGCTACTTGGGAGGAAAAAGTTGATATGCAAGCCAAGTACCCGCACCTCTTTTCCGCGAGTTCAGATCGATTCGAAGGTATTATTCTTCCATATTTTAACCCCTCTAATAAAAAGTTAATCTATATATCTATTATTGCATGTGTTCTTACAATTTCTGAGGTATTAAAGAGTTTAGAGAGATTTTGATCTCGTTTACCAATTTGCTTCTGCTATGTGTACTCTATTTTCCTATGTTCCTAGTCTAACTAGCGATATTCAAGGATGAATGTTTCCAAGGGGAGGATATTGTAAGACCCCGCAACGTTCCATTGTAGTTTGAGCCTTGAGCGTTTGAAGTGAAGTGTCATTCCGTCCCTAAAAGATTTAGAATATATTTCCCAAGTTATTAGTATTTTAATCTTTGTGAATTTCTCTGAAAATGACTTCCTATAGTATAGAGAATTGAATTAGCTTTCAAACGATGCCAATTTCGTCAAAATCTGGCATCGGGGTGGGAAGTTATGGTTGTTTTATCAAGAGTTATTAGAACTGCCCAGGTGCAACAAACAGGTTGAGAGACCATCGAGTGTGCGACGGACCATCACTCGGACTATCACAAGAAAGGTAGTTACTACCTTTTCTATCCCAAGTGCGATAGCCAGGACGACGGACCGTCAAGACTTCGATGGACCATCGCTGCTGAGGCATTGTGGACTCATCCTGGCCAACGTGCGATGGATGATCTGCCGGACCTTTGATTTTACAATGTACCATCACTGAGACTGTCACATTGAGGTAGTGTGTTCTTTTTCTGGCCGACGTGCG
Organism: Capsicum pubescens; assembly: GCA_030864215.1. Lineage (NCBI taxonomy): Eukaryota > Viridiplantae > Streptophyta > Magnoliopsida > Solanales > Solanaceae > Capsicum > Capsicum pubescens. The sequence continues at coordinate 149,290,896 of CM061543.1, read as the reverse complement.
ACGGATGATCCAGCAGACCATCGGGCTAGTGATGGACTGTCGCTTTGACCGTCGCAGCCCCCGTTCAGTATTTTAAGTTGTTTTTAAAAGGGACTTTTAAGTCATTTCCACTATTTTTTCAATTATATATATTCCAAATTAAGCAAATGACTTCATTCATCAAGCAAAACACAAAAGAGCTAGGGTTTCTCCCTCAAGAACAAATCTAAAACCCTTCTCCAAGAAATCCAATAATTCACTATATATTCTACAAATTGATTTGAGATTTAAGTTCCCCATGTTCTAGGGTTTCAAGAAACCTCTCTCAAGAGTAAGAAGAAGAATTTGAAGCAAGCTTGTTTATCCAATTTCATAATCTGAGGTATGTGGGGTTTTGAACTAGGGTAATCTTTCACCGATGTGCCTAGAGGCTTATTTAAATAATAGTTTTCTATAATCTGTGAGATTTTACATGATATTGAATTAGATTTTTCACACATTGTTATTGATTACAATATCTTGATGTTTCCTATGAATTGAAATTCAAATAACATGATTTCGCATGTTTTCTTAAGAAACTGAAGCTGGGATTATATCCTATCTTGTTACTCCTTAAGAATTTAAGAGTTTCAATGTTCTAGAAATTGAAGTATATGAGTATGTTGATTTTTTGTGAAAAATTTCTGTAACTTCCAGATTTATACATGAATTATGAATCTATATGCTATCTATTATGCATTACGATGAGTTTTAACTTGAGATTGAATTATGGGTCATTAAACCCTACTTGAGACATAAAATTTTATGAACTATTGTTCTCTAACCACCCATGATTTGAGTATTTTGGGATTATTGAGAAATGTTTTGACCTAATGGTCATAGAGTTTTGAAATCAACTCTACCACATAAAATTATAGATTTGATTGTTGGGTTCTAATAATCCATGAGATTATTTTCTAAAGTGGATTTCCATGAGATGGGCAACATAAACTAAAGGGAGTAGTATTTAGAACCGAGTTGGGTAAGTTATCACGATTTCTTGCCCAAGAACTACGTGTCACCGTATGTTTGAGATTTTGGGCCTAAGACCAAGATGATTGGGCTCTAGGCCAAGATAAGTGATAACTGAGTTGAGGTTATACTCCTTGGAAAGAGTATGATGCCTCTCCCAACATATGTTTTCTTCCTTAGGAGGAGAAGACGTTAGACTCCATGTTTCTTACATGGTTTATGCCGGTTAAGAGAACCTTCCTAAACTGAAGTATTTTCCAATGAGATAGAATATTTTCCCAAAATATTTGAGATGAGATGTTTTATAATGTGAATGAATTATTTTTGAGTATTTTCCAAAGAAGGAAGTAGTTTTCTCTTCTAATAAGAGTTGATCATCAGTTTTTAATCCAAAGTCATATGATTCTGACTTCCAAGTGATTGAGTTCAAATGAGTTATAAGTTCTTTATCAATAAAGAAGTTTTACTCTCCATAAGACATATGCATGAGTTGAAAGTAGTGTTTAAATCTTCCTTCATCAATTAATTAATGAAAATAAGAGGAGATCACGGATCTTAAAGCCAAAGTACAATGACTCAAGAGATTTGTGTTACATGTTTCATTCTACATGATATATGATCTTTACATTTTACACTTATTCAAGCTATGTGAGTCATTCCTATAAATTTATGATTTGATTAAATTGTATTGATATTGTTTTATGTAAATGCATACACCCCATATACTCAGTACATTCCCAAGTATTGATCCACAAATACTCAGTACTTTATTTTCTTAAAATGTAGGTTCAGGTGCTCAGTCCCAACCTCGTCAGTGATTCCCTAGTACCTTTGTCTACATTTCTACAGTGGTGAGTCCTCATGGTTCGAGGACCTATCTTCAGACATTTCAGTATTCAAGTGTTTATGTTATTACTTTCAGTTAAGTTTAAGTCAGTTGGGGAGCCGTCCCAATGTCTCTCGAGTTCATGGAGTAATAGAGGCTTTGTTAGACTAGTTATTAGACTGTGGTTGTGTTAAGATTTCCAGTAATGTGGTTTTTTGGGCTTAGTATTACCTTCGTATTTACATTAATATTATATGACAGCGCCAGTGTTTTGTATATTTCTTCTTGAATGAGTTATTATGAGAAGTGATTGGCTCAAAGGGTTATCATAGGGATACTTGTAGCCCTAAGCACCATGTGACATCTCGGGAGGGTATTTTGGGTCTTTACAAACTTGGTATCAGATCCTAAGGTTATAAAGGAGTCCTAGGGAGTCTGACAAGACGCATTGTGTAGAGTCTTGATCATCGGTGTGTAGCGCGCCACATCAATGAGCAAGAGGCTACAAGAAGTTTTAGGAAAAAGTTGTTTTTTCCTTTCAGATTCTATCATGCCTAAAGTTGTCCCTCTTATCTTATAATTTGTGCTCTCCTATTTCAAAAAATGCCTCTCAGAAGAGCGAATGCCCGCGGTACAATGATGGGCAACCCCCACCTGTTGATCCATTGAATGGGACTATATCTCATGTTGAGTTTTAGATGGCCTTTCAAGCATTAACCCATGCAATCACCGCTAATTTTTGGGCCAATAACCAGGCCGAATTTGCAAATCAGTAGGAGGGTGATGTAGCTGCTTGTAGGATCCGTGATTTCATATGGATGAATCTGCTAGAGTTTTATGGGTCTAAGGCAGGTAAGGACCTATAGTTCTACCTTGAAGAGGTAAGAAAGATCACACAGTTGATGCATGTTTCTGAGGAACAAACTATTGAGTTGGTGTCTTATAGGTTGAAGGATATAGCTTATGACTGTGTTGTATTATGGAGGAAGGGTAGAGGTAAGGATGCTGCTCATATGACTTGGTAGGTGTTCTAAGATGCATTCTTAAACACGTTCTTTTCATTTGAGATGAGGAAAGCAAAGATTGAGCAGTTTATGAACTAGAGGCAGGGCTCTATGACTGTTAATGAATACTTCTTAAAGTTCAACTAGTTGGCCAAGTATGCTCCTGATTTGATTTCTAACACACGAGCTAGTATGAGTAAGTTTGTGACAGGTTTTTCTGGTTTGTTGCTAAAAGAGTGTAAGACTGCGATGTTGTATAAGGATATAGATCTTTCTAGGTTGATAACATATGCATAACATATAGAGGTGGATAAGATTAGAAAGTGATAGAGTGAGGGGTAAAAAGAGGGCTAGATCTGAGCAGCATGAGTATAGTCAGCATAGGTTCTATGGAGGAAACCCTCCTCAGTTTCAGAGATGTTCATCTATTCAAGTGCCTTTATAATCTAGTGCTCCCGTCCCTAGGGGTAGGAAGGAGAAAGGGAGCATGTATTTTATGTGTAGGTCACAGAATCGTGTTGCTAACAGGCCCCATTATCCTCATTGTGCTATGTGTGGTAGGGATCATCCCGGTGAGTGTTTTGCTGATTTGAGGGGTTATTTTGGTTGTGGCAAGCAGACCCACAAACATAGAGATTGTCCGCATCCTAGGTAGGGGACCAGAGATACCTGACCTTAGTCACATACTACTAGTACACTAGCTCATGTCCTTTATCCCGCCGCTGTTCAGGGCGCTTCATCTAGCACTACAGACAGTATGTGCCAAAATAGATTCTATGGCTTACCATCCTATCAGGAGTAGGAGGACTCTCCAAATGTTGTTACTGGTATGCTCCAAATCTTTTGTTTTGATGTTTATGTGTTGTTGGATCCCGGGTCAAGTCTCTCCTATGTGACCCCACTTGTAGCTGTGAATTTCAAAATGAGTCCTGAAAAGATTCCTGAGCTTTTCCTAGTGTCCACACCAGTAGTGGAGTAAGTTGTTGGTAAACAATTGTGTAGAGATTTTCCTCTTACTGTTCTTAATAGACTTATACTTGCTGATTTAATGGAGTTAGACATGGTGGATTTTGACATTATTCTGGTTATTGATTGGCTTCATTCTTATTATGAATCCATAGACTGTCGTACATGTGTAGTAAAGTTTTAGTTCCCTGTTGAGCTAGTTTTTGAGTTGTTTGAGAGTTTGGTATCTTCCAAGAGTCATTTTATCTCCTATCTTAAAGCCAAAAAGCTAATATCCAAGGGTTGTATCTATAACCTAGTTAGAGTTAAAGACACTAAGTCTGAGGCTCCAATTATTCAGTCAGTTGATATTGTTAATGAGTTTCAAGATGCTTTTCTGGAAGATCTCCTAGGGGTTCCTCCCGATAGAGAAATAATATTTGGGATTGACCTTCTTCCCGACATTCATCACATTTCTATTCCGCCATACCGTATGGAACCTACTAAGCATAGGGTGTTGAAAGAGTAACTCAGAGATCTTTTAGACAATGGTTTCATCAGGCCCTGTATTTCTCTTTGGGGCACACCTGTTCAATTCGTACGAAATAAAGATCGTTCTTTGCATATGTACATTGACCTATCTCTACATTTGACATTATAAGTTTCTTGGGTCAAGTGAGCTATTATCACCGTTTTGTTGAAGGTTTCTCTTTTATTGCATCTCCTATGACCCGGTTGACCCAAAATAAAGTTAAGTTTCAGTTGTCAGATTCCTGTAAGAAGAGTTTCAGGAGTTGAAGACTCAACTTACTTCAGCCCCTGTGTTGACTTTTCCTGATGGTACACATGGTTTTAAGGTGTATTGTGATGCCTCTAGAGTTGTTTTGGGTTGTGTGTTGATTCAAAGAGGTAAGATTATAGCCTATGCATCTAGACAATTAAAGTCGCATAAGAATAATTACCCAACCCATGATCTTTAGTTAGCTGTAGTGGTCTTTGCTTTGAAAATATGGAGATAATATTTTTATAGTGTTTATGTTGATGTGTTTACTGATCATAAGAGCCTGAAGTATGTGATTACTCAGAGGGAGTTGAATCTTAGGTATAGGAGGTGGTTGAAGTTGTTAAAAACTATGATATGAGTGTGTTGTATCACCCGGACCAGGATAATGTAGTGGCGGACGCCCTTAGTAGATTGTCTATGGGTAGTGTTGCTCATGTAGAGGAACGTTAGAAAGAGTTAACTTCTGATGTGCATTATCTATCTAGATTGTGTGTTAGGTTGCTTGATTCCACTGAGTTAAGTACTTTGGTACAAAGTAGTTCCGAATCCTCTTTAGTTTCAGAAGTAAAGAAGAAGCAAGATAGAGATCCTAGTTTGGACAGACTGAAAGAGGTAGTTAAGGACCAAAAGGTAGATGTTTTCTCCAAAGGTGGAGATGGTGTGTTGAGATTACAGGGTAGATTGTACGTTCCGTGTGTTGATGATTTGAGGCAGAGGATTATCGATGAAGCGTATGGTGCACGGAAATCTATTCATCCCGATACTACCGAGATGTACCGTGACGTACGGGAAATCTATTAGTGGAATGGTATAAAGAAGGTTATAGCTGAGTATGTAGCAAAGTATGCAACGTGCCAATAGCCTAACGTAGAGCACCAAAGACTTGGTGGTGTGATACAAGAGTTTGGTATACCCATTTGGAAGTGGGAGGTGGTGAATATGGACTTCGTAACCGGGTTATCTCTTTCGCATCATCATCATGATTTTATTTAGGTTATTGTAGACAGGCTGACTAAGTCCGTGCAGTTCTTGCCCATGCATTCATCTTATACAACGGAGGATTATGGTAGATTGTATATCCAGGAGTTAGTCAGGCTGCACGAAATTCCCTCGTCTATCATTTCGGATAGGGTTACTCAATTTACTTCTCAGTTTTGGAGGGCATTTCAACAGCGTATTGGTACCCAAGTTATTTTGAGTTTCTCTTTTCATCCGCAGATAGATGGTAAGTCTGAGAGAACTATTCAAACTCTAGAAGATATGTTGAGGGTGTGTGCTCTTGATTTCAAAGGTAGTTGGGATGAGCATTTGCCATTGATAGAGTTCGCCTATAACAATAGTTAACATGCTAGCATCGGGATGGCACAATTTAAGGCCTTGTATGGTAGGAGACGTAATCACCCATAAGGTAGTTTGAAGTGGGTGAAGATACCGTTATTAGGCCAAATGCAGTGTTTGAAGTTATGGAGAAAGTTAAGTTTATTAGGGAGAGATTGAAGATAGCCCAAAGTCGTCAAAAGTCTTATGCCGATGTGAAAAGAAGATATCTTGAGTTTGAAGTGGGTCATTTGGTATACTTGCAGATTTCACCCATGAAAGGGGTGAAGAGGTTTTGTAAGAAGGGAAAGAAGAGTCCCCATTATGTTGGCCCTTATAGAGTTTTGAGCCATGTTAGAAAAGTAGCCTATGAGGTTCAGTTGCCTTTGGAGTTGTCAGCCATTCATCCTGTGTTTCATGTCTCCATGCTTAAGAAGCATATTGCTGATTCCGTTGTAGTAGACCCTTCAAAGAGTGTTGATATTCAAAACAGTCTTTCCTTTGATGAGATTCCTATTGAGATCCTAGATTTTCAGATCCATAGACAGAGAAACAAAAAGGTTCCCTCGGTCAATGTGTTGAGGCGAAACCAATCAGTTGAGGGTGATACTTGGCAGGAAGAAGCTGATATGCAAGCCAAGTACCCGCACCTCTTTTCTGCAAGTTCAGATCGATTCGAAGGTATTATTCTTCCATAATTTAACCCCTCTAATAAATAGTTAATCTATATATGTATTATTACATGAGTTCTTGCAATTTCTGAGGTATTCAAGAATTTAGAGAGATTTTGAGCTCGTTTACCAACTTGCTTCAGCTATGTGTACTCTATTTTCCTATGTTCCTAGTCTAACTAGAGATATTCGAGGATGAATGTTTCCAAGGGGGAGATATTTTAAGACCCCACAAAGTTCCATTGTAGTTTGAGCCTTGAGCGTTTGAAGTGAAGTGTAATTCCGTCCCTAAAATATTGAGAAGAGATTTCCCAAGTGATTAGTGTTTTAATCTTGGTGAATTTTTCTGAAAATGACTTCCTATATTATAGAGAATTGAATTATCTTGCAAATGATGCCAATTTTATCAAAATCCAGCATCGGGGTGGGAAGATATGGCTGTTTTACCAAGAGTTGTTGAAACTGCCCAGGTGCAACGAACAGGTTGAGAGACCGTCGATTGTGTGACGGACCATCACTCAGACTATCGGAACCAAGGTAGTTACTACCTTTTCTGGCCCAAGTGCAACAACCAGGACGATGGACCGTCAAGACTTTGATGGCCCGTCGCCGCTGAGGCAGTGTGGCCTCATGCTGGCCAACCTGCGACGGATGATCTGACGGACCGTCGATCTTGCAATGTATCATCATTGAGACTATCACATCGAGGCAGTGTGTTTTTTTTGACCGAAGTGCGAAGGATGATCCGGCAGACCGTCAGGCTAGTGATGGACCATCGTTCGACCGTTGTAGTCCCCGTTCAGTATTTTAAGTCATTTTTAAAAGGGATTTTTCAGTCATTTCCACTGTTTTATCAATTAGATATATTCCAAACATAGCAAATGACTTCATTCATCAACCAAAACACAAGAGAGCTAGGTTTTCTCCCTCAAGACCAAATCTAAAACCTATCTCCAAGAAATCCAAGAACTCACCATATATTTTATAAATTGATTTGTCATAAGTTCCCCAAGTTCGTAGGTTGCAAGAAACCTCTCCCAAGAAGTAATAAGAAGAGTTTGAAGCAAGCTTGTTCATCCAATTTCATAATCTAAGGTATATGGGGTTTTGAACTAGGGTAATCATTTCACCCTTGTGCCCAAAGGCTTATTTAAACTATAGTTTTCTCCAATCTATGAGATTTTACATGATATTGAATTGGGGGTTTTCACCCATTGTTATTGATTTCAATATCTTGATGTTTCCCATGAATTGAAATTCAAATAGCATGATTTCATATATTTTCTTAAGAAATTGAAGCTCGGATTATATCATATGTTGTTACTCCTAGAGAATTTAAGAGTTTCAATGTTCTAGAAATTGAAGTATATGAGTATGTTGATTTTTTGTGATAAATTTCTGTAACTTCCAGATTTGTACATGAATTATGAATCTATATGCTATCTATTATGCATTATGATGAGTTTTAACATGAGATTGAATTATGGGTCATTAAGCCCTCTTTGAGACTTGCAATTTTATGAACTATTGTTCTATAAGCACCTATGATTTGAGTATTTTGAGATTATTGAGAAATGTTTTGACCTCTACCACATAAAATTACAGATTTAATTATTGGGTTCTTATGAACCATGAGATTATTTTCGAAAGTGTATTTCCATGAGATGGGCAACATAAACTAAAGGGAGTAGTATTTAGAATCAAATTGGGTAAGTTACCATGATTTCTTACCCCAGAACTACATGCCACCATAGGTTTGAGATTTTGGGCCTGAGGCCATGATAATTGGGCCCGAGGCCAAGATAAGTGATCACTGAGTTGAGGTTATACTCCATGATAAAAGAATGACGCCTCTCCCAACATAAGGTTTCTTCCTTAGGAGGACAAGACGTTAGACTCCATGTTTCTTCCATGGTTTATGTCGGTTTAGAGAACCTCCCTAAACTAAAGTATTTTCCATTGAGATAGAATATTTTTCCTAAATATTTGAGATAAGATATTTTCTAAAGTGAACAAATTTCTTTTGAGTATTTTCAAAAGAAGGAAGTAGTTTTCTCTTCTAATAAGAGTTTATCATCAGTTTTTAATCCAAAGTCATATAATTCTGAGTTCCAAGTGATTCAGTTCAAAAGTATTATAAGTTCTTTAGTAATAAGAAGTTTTACTCTCCATAAGACATATGCATGAGTTGAAAGTAGTGTTTAAAGATTCCTTCATCCATTGAGTAATGAGACTAAGAAGAGATCATAGATTTTAAAGCCAAAGTATAATGACTCAAGAGATTTGTGTTACATGCTTCATTCTACATGATTTATGATCTTTACATTTTAGACTTATTCAAGCCATGTGAGTTATTCCTATTTGCATTCATGATTTGATTAAAGAGTATTGATATTTTTTTATGTAAATGCATACACCCCATATACTCAGTACATTCCCAAGTGTTGATCCACATATACGTCTACGCACTTTATTGTCTTATAATGTAGGTTCAGGTGCTCAGTCCCAGCCTCATCAATGAATCCCGAGTACCTTTGTCTACATTCTACAGTGGTGAGTCCTCATGGTTCGAGGACCTATCTTCAGACATTTCAGTATTCAAGTGTTTATGTTATTACTTTCAGTTAAGTTTGAGTCAGTGGGGAGGTGTCCCAACGTCTTTCGAGTTCATAGAGTAATACAGGCTTTGTTAGATAAGTTATCAGACAATGGTTGTGTTGAGATTTCTAGTATTATGGTCGTTTGTTCCGACTATTACCTTCATATTTCCTTTCATTTGATATGATAGTACCATTTTTTGTATATTTCTTCTTGATTGAGTTATTATGAGAAGTAATAGGCTCACAGGATTAGCTTGGGGCTACTTGTAGCCCTAAGCACCGTGTGGCGTCCCAGGAGGTGATTTTGGGTCGTTACAATAATCGATTGTATTGGACAACCAAATAACTAGACGATCGTATGTGTACCCCCACCACCGCAAATTGGAAGGTTCAATCAACACATAACAACACCAGGCATATTCTTCACCCATTTTATGCTACTATCCCATATTGGCTGAAATACATAGGTGCATATTGGTGATTGGTGATGCTCATACATAAATCAATACAAGGAACACAACTAATATCAAAACATACCATAACTATCATTATCATGAACATCATAATCATAATCCATTTCCATCCTTACCGAGTATCAATGTATCATCATAACATCCTGCTGCTTTGCAAGATATCATTATCATAACAATAGTATCATCAAGCCTTGTCAGGTATCAACGCCAAAATAGTATCATCTGGCCTTATTGGGTATCAATATCATTACAATTAATATTATAGAGTAACATATTATAATATACTCATGAACATAATAATATCACCATTAAGCATCTATCTAGACAATACTTCACTACAAATCGTTATTATCTAACCAACACGATTTATAACAAAAATACTAGTTCACTAGTCATTACAAGACCTCTAGTTACTGGTCTTAACATTATCCTTATTCAAGGGATAGGAACTAGCCATTATATATTAGGTAGCCAATGTCTAACATCTGGCTTAGTTTTATCACTAGACCATAACTGCCATTTATCCGCAATTCGATATTATCAACTAATCATCTTATAACCATTAACCATTATTAGACAAGACATAACCACTTATCATTTAACTATCTTTTATTAACTAACATCGTTCATTAACTAACCATCGATACCAAACTAATCCTTTTTTAACTATTCACTAATAACCATTTAGCAACTATTCAACATTATTAACAATAAATAATAAGAAAACCCTAATAACGATACAAAAACCTTCCAAAATTTGAATTTTTCTGACAATTATGGCTGCAAATTTTAGTGAGAAGGACCCACCAAATGAAAAAAATACGCAGTGTGAAGGAGGTAAGGAACAAGTTATCCCAAAAGTTCAAAAATACGTTGATCTATGGAAACTTAAAATATACATGCATGAAAATGTTAGGGTTCCCCCAAAGCCTATTGTTATGTTTCATGGAGAACCCACAGTCACGTGGAAATTTTCTTAGGTTAAGAACTTAATCATAAAAGAGAACCTACAGTTTGCAATAGTGGATAATTTTTTACATGGAAAATCAGATGTGCAAGCATTACGTAAATTAGTACAAACACAATGCTGGGTAAAAGGAGAATGCAATATCAGAGTGTTGGATTCACGTCATGTACTGATAAGGTTGAATAAGTTGGATGATTATGTTAAATTACAATCAACAACTTCATATTATATCAAGATTGTTGACATGTATTCTCAAATGAGAAAATTGAAGTGGGACCCTTTGTTTGAGCCAGATGTAGAAACATGATAGGAATTGCATGGATTTGAATGACAGATTTGCCATCAAATTTTTTTGAAAAAGATGCCATTTTCTCAATAGCTTCAACAGTTGGGAAAGTTTAGAAGGTTGATATAGCTACACAAAATCATACAAGACCTAGTTGTGCTAGAGTTAAAATAAAAGTAGATCTTGTTGCTAAACTTCCATATAAAGTGAGAATCAGTGAAGAAGATAATGCTACTAGAGAGATGAAGTCTAAATGGATTAACATTCAGTATGATTATAAGCCTAAATATTTTAAGGAATGTTGTTTACAATGTCATAATGAGTTGAATTGTCGGAGACTTTATCCTTAATTGTATGAGCAGACAAAAAGGCAAAGTGAAAAGGGTAAGGAAGCAAAGAAATAAAAAAAGTTCCACCGAAACAAAGGAAAAAAGAGGAAGCAAGAAATGAGAATCAATGGAAATTGAGAAGGAACAAATAAAAGAACGATAAGTATAGGCATATTTTAGTTGTAGAGGAAAAAGGTAAGGCGATGGAATCTTCACACTCTATTGAGGACCAATATAAGAACAAAGAGCAACAAGAAACATCAATCATCCAGCAAAATAAAAAAGGTACAAAGGAATGGGTCAATGAGACTTTTGGAAAGGTTCAACAAAAGGCAGCAGAAGAACAGTCTCAAAAGTAGACACAAGTAGAGCATAACATCACAGAAAATAAGAAATAAGTTGATGAGCGAATAGAAAAGTCATAAAATCATGAAGTACATGAGTCAAAAGAGCATGAAATAGTAAATGAAGAAGAGCAGGCAACTAGCAGATAGTAAAGATTGTTCTTTTCAAAAAGAATGATAAACAGGAGAGAATAATAGGAGTGGAACCTCTAGCAATGGATGCAGTAAATATGGTGGAGGTGAGGAATGAAAGAAATAAGGATTTGGATGATAAAGACTTAGGGGATAACATTGAAAAGATAGTCAATGAAGGTGATTTATCTCCTAAGCAAACTCAATCATTATGTTCAAAGCATGGAAGGAAGCAAAAAAAAAAATTGACTTGTAGACAAGAAGTCGGGTGTAACACCCTAAAATCTCATCCCAAAATGTCACACTGTGCTTAAGGCTACAAGTAGCCCCAAGATAACCCTTTGAGCCTGTTACTACTTCTACAACTTACTATAGGATAAATAACCAAACAATAAATGTTATATTATATCAAAACAAAATTGAAATCATTGAAAGCAAATGTATGTATATCAAATACTGGAAATCTGGAACAAAACTTTAACTGACAATCTGACAAGCCTCTACTTACTAAGAACTAGAGAGTCATTGGGAAAAACCCCCAACTGACTCAATTGGACTGAAAAGAAATAATCTACTACTATAACTAATAAAAACAAGGGATTAGGTCCTCGAACCATGAGGACTCACCAACTGCTGACGTATAGATAAAGGTACTTGAAGATCACTGTCACTGATGAGACTGAGCACCTGAACCTACATTATCAGATAATGTAGCACACAGACGTATATGTGGATCAGTACTCTGAGGATGTATTGAGTATATAGGGGTGTATACAATACTTAAAAAAAAATATCATCAATCATTAAAAAAATTAGGCATGCTGATATAACTGACTCAAATAGCTTGAATAATCTCAAACAAAAATGTATATCTCATAAATTATGAATAATGGAACACATAGTATAAATCTCAAGTGTCAACATACTATTTTTGAAATCTGCAGTTCTATTCCCTTCTCAAAACATATAGAATAAGTGGTAAGGTGCTCACCTCAGTATTGAAGAGCTAAGACTGTAATTTTAAAACTGAAATCTAAAGTAAAACATTAACTAAATAAGTTTGTGAGCCATTACAGTTAGTATCTAAAAATCTTTACTGACCAGGATATCTTTCAAAGCTTTAGGGTAAATAACTCATCTCAAGAACCATACTTTACGTTAGAAACTGATTGTTTACTCTTGCAAAAAGGGAGATTCTCTTAACCGACATACACCATGCGAGCTACATAGAGTCCAACGTTTTGTCCTCTTAAGGAAGAAACCTCAAATTAGGGAGAGGCGTCATACTCTTTCCAGGGAGTTTAACCTTAACATAGTAATCACTATCTCGATCTCGGGCCCATAAATCATAATCCTATAGTGGGACATAGTTCTGGGGTATGAACCCATAGTAACTTACCAACACGGTGCTAAATACTACTCCCTTTTTATTAGCTACGCTCATCTCATGGGAATCCATATTTAATAATCTTGTGGTTTGTAATGACACCAACTACAAAATCTATAATCTCATTCAGTGAAGTGGATTTCAAAGCTACTATGACCATCACGGTCAAAACTTTCTCAATAATCTCAAAAAAATCAAATCATGGGTGCTTATAGAACCAAAGTTCTTAAAATTACAATGTCAAGTAGGGATTAATGATACATAATTCAGTCTCAGATTAAGATGTATTAAAATTCATACTCGATATCATAAAGATTCATAAATCATATAGAGATCAAGAAATTTTAGCAATATCTATTATAATCTCAACATACTCATGTACTTCATTTTCTAAAACATTGAAACCATCATAATCTCAAGAAATAATAATATAGTATATAATCCCATACTTCAATTTCATAAGAAATTATGTAAAACCATATATATTTGTAATTAAAACAACTTTTGGGCACAAGGATGTAAGGTATGTCCTTGTTCAAACCCCATATACCTTAGATTATGAATTTATATGAACAAGATTGCTAGAGACTCTGTTTCATACTCTTAAGTGAGGGTTCTTGAAGCTTTTGACTTAGAAACCTTGATTCTTAAATCAATTTGCAAAAACTATGGTGAAATCCTAAAGAAGGAATTGGGTCTTGCTCTTGAGGCTAAAACTTGAGAGAAAACCATAGTTCTTGATGCTTTGGAATAATCTGAAGTTCTATGCTTCATTTTGATATATCTAGGTGTTAAAAAGGGTGTAATAAGACCAAAAATCCCTTTTAAAAATGGCTTTAAAATGGTGAATGGGATCTATGACGGCTCGAGCGACGGTCCGTTACTGGCTTGATGGTCTGTCGGTCTGATAATCGCACTTGGACATGAATAGGGGATTACTGCCTTAGTAGCGAGGGCTTATGCAATGGTCCTTCGCTAGCTAGACAGTCCATTACTAGCTCGATGGTCCATCGGCCCAACTTTCAGACTTCGACAGTGAATGGGTTAGCTGCCTTAGTTGCGATGGCTTAAGAGATGGTCCATCGCAAGCTCGCCAGTCTGTCAACCTGCCCATCGCACCCGGGTGGTTCTATCAGCTCTCAGTAAAATAGCCATAACTTCCCACCCCAATACCAGATTTGGACTAAATTTGTATCGTTGGAAAGCTAATTCAATGCAGAAAACTCTATATGATTTAAACAATACTCACTATGTATGTCATTCCTTAATCTTATAGAGATACAATTTAGGCTTAAGGAAAGTTTGGGGTATTACAATATCTCCCCCTTAGGAACATTCATCCTCAAATGTCACTAGCTAGGCTATGAATATAGAGAATATTGAGAATGCATAGCTGAATGAATTTCTAAACTAGCTCTACATCATTCTAAAATTTTGAGTACTTCAGAGAATGCATGGACTCATAGATAAGACAAGTATATATCTGAATACACAGGATTGGAAAGGAACTAAATTAAGGAAGAATGATACCTTCAGCTAGATCTGAACTCTTGGTGAAGAGGTGTGGGTACTTAGCTAGCATGTCGGGTTCTACTTCCCAAGTTCCACATGTAACTAACTGGTTTTGCTAAAGAACTTTGACCAAGGAAACCTGTTTGTTCCTTAGTCTACAAATCCGATGGTCTAGAATCTCAACTGGAATCTCTTCGTAATAAAGACTGGTCTAAATATCTGAGCTCTTCAAATAATCTACTATAATGGAATAACCAATGCTCTTCTTAAGCATGGAGACATGAAAGACAGGATGGATAACTAATAGATTTGCGGACAACTCAACTCCAAAGGCTACTTTCCCCACACGTCTCAGAACTCTATATGGGCCAACATAACGTGGACTAAGATTCGCCATTTTCCCAAACCTCTTCACCCCCTTCATGGGTGAAATCTTCAAGTACACCAAATCACCCACCTTTAACTCAAGATCTTTTCTTCTCATATCTATATATGACTTCTGACGACTCTAGGTTGTCTTCAACCTTTCTCTAATCAACATTACCTTTTCCAAATCCTCAAACATAGCATCAAGCCTAATCAAAGCAGCTTCACCTACTTCAAACAACCTATGGGTGATCTACATCTCCTCTCATACAAAGCCTCAAATGGGGCTATCTAGATGATAGAGTGATAAATATTGTTATACGCAAATTCAATAAAAGAAAAATGCTCATCCCTACTACCTTTGAAATTAAGAGAACATTCCCTCAACATGTCTTCCAATGTTTGGATGGTCCTCTCGGCCTGACTATTTGTCTGCGGATGAAAAGCAGAACTCTAATGAACTTTGTTACCAAGACCCTTATGAAATTCTCTCCAAAACTGGGAAGTGAACTGAGTACCCCTCTCCAAGATGATAGACAAGGGAACTCCATACAACCTGACTAAATCCTAGATGTACATCATAGCATAATCCTCAATTGTATAAGATGTATGCACTGGAAAGAAATGCGTTGACTTAGTCAACCTATCTACAACAACCAAAATAAAATCATGATGATAATTCAAAAGGTGTAGACCAGTCACGAAATACATATTCACCTCTTCCTACTTTTAAGAGGCGATACTAAACTCTTGCAGCTTACTACCAGGTCTCTAGTTCTCTACCCTACCTTAATCTTATAGAGATACAATTTAGCCTTAAGGAAAGTTCGGGGTAATACATCAGGTCACTAAAACAAGTTCAGAATGAATGCATTAATCTAGAATATTAGATCAGTTATTACACAAAAAGATTTTACAAGGCTCATAACACGTAGAGAAGGTATCATTTTTGTTTTATTAGTTTGATGGAACAATTTCAAGATGGTCATCAGATAGAGGATTATAAGGGAAAATTAAGAATACAGCATGTTGTGGTGAACACATCAGGTAAGATTTGGACATTTAAGGATTCATACGTGGAGTATATCATTATTAGAGATAAAGAATAGTTTATTACCTTCAAAGTGGTAAGTCAATTTTCAGATTCATCTATTTTTGTCACTTTAGTCAATGCAAAGTGTACTCAGAATGAGTGATTAGAATTATGAGAATCCTTGGGAGAATTGTCTATTATAATTAAGGATCCTTGGATGGTAGGAGGTGATTTTAATGTTATCAGGAATGGGGAAGATAAACTTTGGGGATTACCTATCACTATTGAAGAGACTAATCATTTTAACCATTGTATTAATACTTGTAATTTAGAGGAAAATCTCTTTAAAGAAAGCAAGTATGCATGGTGAAATAGGAGGATAGATAAATATTGCATTTTTAAGAGACTAGATAGAGTATTGGTTAATAATAAGATACATGAGTTGTTCTATCAGATAGAGGTAGAACATTAGTGAGAAGTCAATCAGATCATGCTCCAATATTATTATATTTTAGAATGACAAGAAAGCAAGTTATTAAACCTTTTAGATTTCTTAACTTCTGGCTTAAGGAGGAATCTTGCATGCAAATTGTCAGGCAACGCTGAAGTATAGATTTATAAGGATGTCATTTTTTGAAGTTCAAGAAGAAGCTGAAGAATACTAAATCAGCATTGGCTAAGTGGAGTAAATGAACTTTTGGAAACATTTTCCAAGATATATCCTCATTGGAGGAGGTAATTATAGTTAGAGAACAACAAATTGAAGAAGAGCTTTTAAGTAGAAATAGAGTTAATTTGTCACAAACACATGAAGAGTATGCTTTGAAATTGAGAAGAGAGGAATCTTTCTAGAAACAAAAGTCTGAATCTCTGTCGTTCAAAGATTGAGAAAGGAATACAGGGTTTTTTCATGTAGTAGTCAAGGGGAGAAGGGACATACTAAAAATTCATAGAATCCCAAATATAGAAGAAATATGGTTGGACAACCAAGATAAGATTGCTGAAGCTGTAGATTCCTTTTTCCAACAACAATTTTAAAAAGAGAAGGATGCTGAATATTTTTCAATGTTGGAGGTTCTTCCAAATCTTATAACATAAACAAAGAATGAAGAGAATTACTACTATGGAAGAAGTAAAAGTAGCCGTAATGGGTTTGAATAGAGATAGTGTTGCAGGGCCCAATGGCATGACATGTTCCATTTTTTAGGATACATAGAGTATAATAGTAAAAGATATACATCAGATGGTTATAGCCTTTATTTTGTGGACAAGAGATACCAAGGTTTATTACTCAGAATAATTTGGTGTTACTACCAAAGAAGTTAGTAGTAAACACATTTTCTGAACTGAGACCTATTTCACTAAGAAACTTTGTGAATAAGGTCTTTTCTAGAATTATACAAAAGAGATGAAGACTGTGTTTCCTGAAATGGTATCTATGGAATAAGATGGAGTTTTGCAGGGTAGACGTATAGTTAAAAATATTCTGCTGGTACAAAAAATCATCTCAAAAATAAGGAATACAAGAAAGCCACCTAATATGGTGATGAAACTGGATATGATGAATGCCTATGTAGGGTTTAGTTGTTTTTTCTTACAAAAGTTCTGAGAAGAATAGGTTTCTATGAACAACTAATTGATAAGGTGTTCAGGTTGCTGGGAAATAACTAGTACTCTATTTTTCATAATGGCCAACCTAAAGGTTTTTTCAAATAATCAAGGGGGATTAATTATGGAGATCCATTATATACTACTTTATTCATCATAGCAGTAGAAGTGGTTTTCAAGAAGCCTGAAACAACTATTATTCAGAAAAGACTTCAAGTCTTTTGGCATGCCAAGAAGAAGTTCAAAGATTAATCATCTTACATTTACAGATGATATGATTATATTATGTAAGGTAGAGGTGGTTACATTGCAATTTATCACATCAACACTGGAGAAATATGAAAGGTTGTCTGTTAAGAAAATCAATAAAGAGAAAAGTGCTTTATATTTTCTTGAGAAGGTCTCAAATTGAGCAGGAGTGGTAGCAGAGGTAGCAATAGGCCTATTGAG
The DNA here is from genome assembly GCA_030864215.1 of Capsicum pubescens. Classification (NCBI taxonomy): domain Eukaryota; kingdom Viridiplantae; phylum Streptophyta; class Magnoliopsida; order Solanales; family Solanaceae; genus Capsicum; species Capsicum pubescens. The sequence goes on along the minus strand of CM061543.1, from coordinate 149,272,872 downwards.
ACAGGAATTTCCATTCACATACTTGGGATGTCTACTCTTTAATAAGAGGAAGAATAAGCTATACAATCAACAGATCATGAATAGAATTACAAATAAACTCCAGGCATGGAAAAGAAAATTGTTGTCATTTTAAGGTAGGGCAGTTTTAATTAAACATATGCTTCAAAGCATTCCCACACACTATTTTTTTGTAATGAATCCTCCTAAGAATGTGCTAAGTACTATTTAGAAAATCTTTGCTAAGTTTTTTTGGAGTAATATAATAGGGAGAACAGGAAGGGATTAGGTATCATGGAAGAAAATATGTCCACCTGAGGCAGAGGGGGGCTTAGTATTCAGGAGGCTGGAAGATGTTTAATCAGCTCTGTTCTATAAACTTTTATGGAATTTCAGAACTAAAAAGACCTTATGGAGTGAGTTTATGGTTAATAAATACTGCAAGAAGCTACATCCCAAAGATGTTTGGTGGAAAGTAGGAGGGGGTTCTCTAATACGAAAAAAATTGTTATAGGTTAAAGACATAATTGATCATCTTATTTTGTGGATGATTAGAGGAAGGAATTCTCATTTATGGTTGGAAAATTGGAGTTCTCTGGGTGTTTTTTATTCTATTATACAAGACAGTAATAATTGGGAACCTAATTTGCAAAGGGTTAAGTATTTAATGATAGAAGGGAGATGGAATGCAGAGGTTATGATACATGTGTTACCTGAAGAGATAGTGGAGCATGTGTTATAGAATGTAATACCAAGTCACCAGCAGACACTTCAGGATAAAGCAATATGGAGTGTGAAAAAAAAAAGAGTTTTTACTGTGAAAATAACTTGGGAATATGTGAGACGAATGGAGGTGCCTACTAAGTTCTACAGATAGTTTTGGATAAAAGGGATTACATTTAAAATGGTATTTTTCTTGTGGAGAATGTGGAAAGGAAGAATTTTTGTTGATGATGCAATTAGGAGATGGGGAATGCATGGCCCTTCCAAATGATGGTGTTGTCAAAATCCTGCACAAGAGACCATAGCATATGTGCTGCTGAGATACTATGTTTCTAACAGGACATGGTCCTATTTCTCTTGTTTTACAGGAATTAATATTCAAGGTTTTATCCTAACAGAAAAAATTTGTGCATGGTGGGAAGCCCAGGTGAAACAAAGAGAAAAGATATACTTTAGAGCTATACCAACAATCACATTATGGGAACTATGGAGGAGAAGAAACAAAATAAAGCATGAAGGTAAAGTTGTTACAGGTCACAGGATTATTTATAATGTTACTAGGCATCTGACAATGTTACTAAAGGTTAGAAAGCCATGATTGGAGTTCTCTACAACATGAATAGATATCCTACAAAAACAAAGTCAATTGATACCTACTATTAGATGTAAGCTAGTATTATGGGAGATGCCTGAATAAGGATGGTACAAGTATAATACAGATGGGGCATCCAAAGGTAACCTAGGTAGGAGCTCATGGGCTTTTTATTTTAGGGATGCATAAAGTGATCTAGTTCATGCAAAGGGATCTATCATAGATGACACAAATAACATGAAAGTATAAGTAAGAGCAATCCTATATGCAACTAATAATTCCAAACAAGAAGGTCATCAAAGAGTTATAATTCAAACTGACTTTTTAGCCATGCAGAATTTAATATATCAGAAGTAGGAAGTTCAATGGAAATTGATTGACATGTTATAACAGATAAAGCATGCACTAAAAGGGAAGTAGGTAATCATACATCATATATAGATAGAGGGCAATCAATTGGCTAATTATTTAGCCAATTTAGCAATTCAACAAGTAAATTTCATATTCATATCATTCATTCAGCTACCAAGCCTAGGAAGGAAGATACTAGATAGTGATAAGTAGCAATGTCCATATCTGGAACTAGTACTAACAAAGGCGTAAGGGAGTGGAAAGGCTACTACAAGTTTCACAAGCATTATTTACAATAGAAAAGATAAAAAAAATGAGTGAAAATATTATCTAGACTATCTACACCAGCTAACAAAAAAGTAATATCATCAGATAAGGGGTCCTCTAATTAGATCTTTCTTTAGCAAATGAGATACTTGATCTTCTCCAACTATCAATGGGTCCGAGCATTATTGAATCTCCATCCCAGATATACCTATAGAAAAAATATATTACAAAGATGGAAAAGAAGCTACAGGTAAGACCTTAAGCTAAAAGGGTAAAGATCATACTTGGAGGAAGACATAAGCCTCAGTGGACTAGACCCCACATGTTTATCACCAAAATACACTGGCAATATTCATACTCAAAATATCAACTGTAAATTTACCAAATGAGGAAGGTAAACAGAAGCTAAGAGAAACAAAGTAAAGTAAATGGAGCTAAAGGAAGGAATACTCACTCATGCAAACTGGAAAAACTTCAAATTGATGCATTCATGGTACAACATTGACAACCTACAACTGGAGAAGAATGAACTCATCATTGTTGAAAGGGAACATGGTGGAAGAGGCGTTCTAAAGTCGAGATTATATCTAAGCTCAAATTGGAAACCCTACAAGCTCTTTTATGCGTTATTTTGGATCGAGTCAATTTTTTAGGCTGAACTTTGTTGTACAGACTTTGTTTTAGTTTTGTGTTGGATGGGTTGGTCCATCTTGAAATTTTTTAATTAATAAAATAGAAAATAAATTAAAAAGAACGTTATTAACTGGTCACCTTTTATTACCAACCTCACTTATTATCTATCCTTGTTAATTCACAACTCCTCATTTGACAAGTAATAAATATTATAGATTTACGCATTAATATAACTAATATTCGCCTATGCTAAACTCGACATCATTATTAGTTGTTTATCAACTATCTCTTACTTCCACATTTATACTAAGAAAGATTCATTAACTAATACATCAGATTCCATGCAATCAAGTACTATAATACATAATAGAAAACTAACTACCACATAGCTTACCCCTTAATTAAGCAGAGCGATCAAAAGATTATATTTTAACTAGAATCACAAAAGTTACCGATATAATAATCATGAATGTACCAAACATGTGCATGTTATAACAAGTATCCAATCAATAAAATTGTAAGCAACATACCCCATCTTCTCAATCCCATACTAATGAGATAGGTATATAAAACATATATATCAATCCATAAACTGTAATTGTATCCTTTAAAATGATAAACATTTCTCGGATATCCAATGATTATAAACATTTCTCAGATATCCAATGATTATCATAACACGACCCTTGTCCTAATATTATATATGAAAAATAATCACAACATCAAAATCACAGCCTTAGGCTAAAATTCATATTCGAAACTTATATCAATAATCATATTTATAAGCCGCGGAATATCTCTAGTCATCTTACATATATGAGGCATCTCGCATGAAGTCATAATACTAATAGGCAGGTAATCATCTCTCATATAAGATGCATCACATCCAGGAGGCATAATATCAATAAGCATATAATTACCTCTCATATATGATATCTAATGTCAATAGGTCTTATATCATGACTATGAGGAATATCACCTTTCTAGGGAAGTTGTCATATCTAAGAGGAATATCATCTCTATAAGCCCAACAATCATAACCAAAAGAGAGATAACATCTCTATAGACAAAACAATCATAGCTAAGAGAAAATAGCATCTCTATAGGACAAGCATCAAGTCTAAGAGGAAATAGCATCTCTGTAGACCAATCATCTAGTCTAAGAGGAAATAGCATCTATATAAGACAATCATCAAGTCTAACAGAAAATAAAATCTCTATAGGCCAATTATCAAGTCTAAAAGACAATAGCATCTCTATAGTCTAATCATATAGCCGATGAGGAAATAGGATCTCTATAGGCCAATCATAAAGTCCAAAAGGAAATAGAATCTCTATGGGCCACATAACGTGTCTAAGTGGAATATCATCTCTAAATCACTAATATAACTCCCACAAGGAGTATCATAGCCATAACACAAACCCCCAATCTGAGGAATATCAATACAAGCTACCAAGTCACAAAGTAACCTTATACGGAGGTTTACTAGCCTCATCTCTATCTAATATTTAAAACTACGCCCACAAGGTTAACATATGTCTAGGCCTATGTGGGCCAAACAATCCGACATCTAGACCTAAATTTCCATAATTAGGTGCACCATGCCTCAAAAAAGACTAAGGTTTCAAGTTTAATTTCTAGATGTTAAGTAAGCCACATTCAAGCTTAAGATAGGAGCTTTTACTAGAACCAAAATACTCAAGTCTACTCTACCTAAGTCACGATTTCAAGGCTACTACACTAGTCCAATAAGGTTACATCTAAAATTCATGCTTCAATTGACAAAACCACATCCCAAACATAGCACTATATAATAACCATGCTACAACTAATATATACTAGAGAGGGAAGACAATAAGATTCAAAAGGCTTATTAACATATCATCTTACGGGTCCAAAACCCTCATCTAATCCATATAGCATCAACAATTAAGGCGAAGGAACTCTATCCATTATCAAGTCTAATGTCCAAATTCACACTCAATACATATCACACATCATCTATGAAGAGTAGTAGAGAGAGACCTACCTCAAAGACGAACTGCAAAACATCACATCACGCACCATATGCTCGTCTTCACTTCACAGTCACCAAAATGCCATCACATTAACAAAACCATAATCTACTCTTCAATTTGAGGCTAACAATGCCCATATTGCAATATTGTGTTTTTAATCCAAAATTGATACTAAAACCCCTAACCCGTTCCTACATATGAACAATGAGTTTGGAGACCAACCTTTCTTTCAAATATCATTACGGAGTTATATATCATAAAAATTTGGTGCAAATCACCCATATTTAGGGGTAAAATCAAGCCTCAAGACATTTGGAGTTTTAGGTCTAAGCTAGGAAATTCAAGCTTTAATTTAAGAGATTCTTACCTAAATTTGAAGATAATCGTGATAGGAGATGATAACCAAGCTGCCAAGTTACCCACCATGACCAATTTTTTATTAGCACACCACAATAGGGTTTTTAGGTCTTAAGAAAATGGAGAAAATGGCTAATTCTAGGCCAAAAAGGAGTATTTAAAGGACCCTTCCCAAGCCATCAGGAACGATGATCACGGACACATGCTAACCGCGATCGTAGCCATTGCTATTGAGCAATGTACCATGTGATCACGGTATGTTCTGCACTGGAGACAATTGAAACTTGGAATTTGAATCTACATTTTGGCCAAGGCCTCAATACGCATTTTGAATTGAATTTTCATAAATGAGATACTTAACTACACAAAATTCAATGTTTTGAATGTGTTGGAGAAGTTGTATTTTCAATCCAAGATTATTTCATTGAATTTCTTGCTCAGTAGCATTCGGAACAAGTGAAGACTTCTAAATGGAGAATCGATTCTAAAACTAAACAAACTACTCGGTAACCGATCAGTTGGTCCCAGCAAGTCATAAATAACTTATAGCAGTTATGGAGAATCTCAGATGGTGGAAATATGTATATGTATAGAAAATGACCAGAAGGGTCATAACAGGATTTCACCCAAATTGATATAAAATGAGAAATCAACACAAAAGCCAAGGCAAGACCCCCCCCCCATAAGAAAACCAAACTACATATATGAAGTAAAAATACAAATGAAATCAAGTTACCCATCAAATACCCAAACTTGGAGTCGTATTGTAAGAACATAACTAGTACAATTCTAGATCAAAATACAAAAGATATCAAAAATAGGAATAACTTTGTCTATGAATACAAGTAAAGACATTGTCTAAATACGAAAAGGTAGTAGTTTATAGTGGAAGCATGAAATCAATTGTTTCTTAGAAAATCTCTAAATATCGCTCGAATAAACCATCATCAAGTGCACTCAAACCTAGATCTACATAGAAAGGGCATAGTAAGGGTGAGTATAATCCACTTATACTCAGTAGGTATCATAGGCTGACTTAGAAAAGAAAAAAATAAAGCTTACAAAATACACACTAAGGGCAGTTACCTGTAACCAAAAAATATCAAAAATAGTACCCCACACTATCTCAGCTAATAGTTCTATAATAATCACATACACCATAGCGATTATGAAAAAAGAGTACTAGTATATAAATTTTACACATACAAGTACAAAGGCTGAATTACACAAAGACATGTATACATCAAGGGAGCTAAAACAACACAAATAAAAGTATAATGTAATATAATACAATAGAGATGATAATGATGATGATGGTGATAAAGTAATGCATGAGTTTGCTGCACAACCTCCGTATACACCTATAGAGCTACAGATTCCTAACCTATGACCCATAGAGGGTTCGTCAATCCGTATAAAACCAATATTTAATACCAATGTCCATATCTCCTCTTTGGCACATCCTTCAATAGAGGGTTTTTAAAATGTCATATTTTCTTTTATAAAAAGATATTATATCTAGTATTTCTATGGTGGTTCCAATTTTCATGAATGAATATGATTTAGGATATAATGCTCACAACCAACCTGAATGAAAAATTACATATCCAAGAAATATACAAACCATGTGAGTCAAAATCAACTTATTTATCCTACCATCAATGAATCAAACATAATCTATTTGTCAATCGAACAAAATATATATGAAAAATCTCAATTTATACCACATTAGTATTTTTCATCAAATAAGATTACAACATATTTCCATGCACATAAGGCAAATAAAATCATATAGGACCCCACACGATCACACATAGCAAATAATATTCCAAAAAAACCAATAGCATCAAAATATATGACTCCAAATAGGCTTGAAATAATTATACAACAATTTTCATGATTAGTTCCCACACCCTTAACATTATTTTTTATAAAAATTTAACTACCCAGTCAGTCTAAAGAAAGTTAAGTCATAACCTACCTTAAATATTGTAAACCAGTCTGAAAGCTTTCAATCGAAAGTTTTACTCATATGACATAGAAATTAGAATGTATGCATCAAAAGAAAGTCAATGATATTCATATTGCCTACTTTTAATTCGGGGTCAAAATGGACCCCCAAAATGGGTTGTTGAAAAACAACAGTAAAATCATAATTTTATTTCTAAAACAAATTCTCTATGCTCTAAGAAATCTGCATATGAAATCCCAATAAAAAATTATTTACAAATGAGGACCAAATCGACAAAAAACTATTTTAAAGACATACTGGAAAATCCTCCAAAACCTTTTTTTAAATCAATAATTGCAGTTATTTTGAGGATAAAATTAAGGAAATGTTATAATTTTAAGATTAGAAACTAAATAAAATAAGAAAGAGTATAAGTCGGGTTTTATTTTGGACGAAAATTTTTTTTTGGCCTGACGAGCAAAAATCCCAAATTTCCCAATTTTAAATTCGCATTAAAACAAGTTTTAAATAATAAATTATGTGGAAAGTAATTTAAATAGGTGGTTTGGATCTTACCCAAGTTTAGAAATGGAGGAAATTTCTCAAAATGATGAAACCCAAAGCTCAAAGTTTAAAAAATGGTGAATAATGGTAAAATATTTGGTAGCTAAAGGACCTAGACATCACATATGTCATTACCAGGATTCTTAAGTGACTACCACTTATGCGATCAGGTGTTTTGTTCATGATACCTTTTGTGAGTGACCCTTAGCTTGTAGGTACTCAAAATGAGAATGGTGGGAACCCTAAACTGACGGATTAAGCCACCTAATCAACCCTAATCTGATAAGTTAAGATGTCTCAAACTATGTTGGCTACGTAGTTATGGAACACAAGGATGATTACTAAGAATTACACCCTAAACTGGCAGGTGAGTTCCCATCCTTGGGTTCACTCAGTGCAAAATTCTACTTCCATCTGAAAAGACTAAACGTGATTTAACTGACGGTACATAGACTAAGTAACTGACTTTTGTTGACTGACGTATTAGTGCTACTATTTGAGAATTAACTGAGATCATGAGATTTCTGAGGTTTCCTGAGTCACATGACTGACTGAGTTCTATAGATCATCACTTGACTGAGATTATCATGATAACATGACATGTTTCTGAGCACACAACTGTATTTTTTTTGGGTACATGTACCCCCAGGACTCAATTGAAGGAAACTGACACGCATGACCGACTTGATCGTAAGAGTAGAGTCCACAATTTACCATATCATAAGTAGGGGATTTCACACTAAGCATAGTTCTCAACATCTTACATAGGGGAGGTAAATTCATACAATATGTATATACTTGCATAACCTCAATATCATGCTCAATCCATATCACAACAACAATGCATATCAATCAGGTGGAATTCATGTGAAATCATAAAACATAGAGCATGGACTTGTTATTTAGCACTATTAAATCATGGGACATGAATTCTATAATCCTAGGCATATTATCAAACACTTTGCATGAATTCTTTTAGCTTAGGTATGTTCATGAATTTCACCATATTAAGCCACATAAAGATCATGGGTTTCGACTAACAAACACACATACTTCATGAAATCACCTTTAGATATCATCTTGAAACTTAAACAACAATCATAAACATGTACATGCTCATATCACAACAAGACAATTGCAAAATAATATTTAAAACATGGTTCTTGAGCACTATGAGCGTAATGGATCCATAGATGAACACTACGCAAACCTGACTCTAGGTTGTTGATGTTTTTGAACTTGAAGGATTTGAAATGCTTTTATTTTTAAAGAAGATTGGGTCTATTTCTTTGGAGATTAAATTTAGAGAGAAACCCTAGTTTTTGTTTGTGTAATAATAATGAGCAAAATGACTGAATTTAGACTCGTCTGGGTATACATAGGCGAGTAGTAAATGACCAAAATACCCCTATTAAAATGGCTTGTAAAGCAACTGAACGTGGCTTGTGACGGCCCGACTGACGGTCCATCAGAAACTTGACTGTCTGTCATTTTGACAGTCATACGTGGACTAGAAATTGGGTTCACTGGATAAGTGTTGACAACCTGGATGATGGTTCTTCAAAAATCTGATGGTCCGTCAACTAGTCCATCAATCCTTATCAAGAACATGGCTCTACTACCTTGGATGGGATGGTCAAAGTGGCGGTCCATCACTTATTTGGTGGTCCGTCAACTTGGACGTCGCACCTGGGCGTTTCGGTCAGTTCTAAGTAAAACATCCATAACTTTCTCGTCTGGTGTCGTATTTGGAAAAAATTGGTATCGTTAGAAAGCTAACTCAATTTCCTAGGTGGTAGAAAGTTGAAATCTCAAAAATACCATGGGTACAAAAATAGATTTGTATTTCAAAGCAAGTAATAGAATCCTTGAGATGATTTCTAGCTAGGAATAAGCAGGGGAATTACAATATATCTCCCTTAAGAACATTCGTCCTCAAATGAGACTGACTAAGAGGGAAAATAATAATTGAACATAAACTGAACATGAGTAACTGAGACATGACTTCATAACTGACATGCTAAATATATTGAACTCATGCATTTATGATGCATGGCTAACTGATACATGAATGCATGATAGAGTATGAAATGGTAGTAGATATCTCATTTATAATGGGAACATGAATATAAAACTGAATAAGATTAAGGTGAACTATTACCTTGAGCTTGATCTGAATTGCCGAAGAATAGTTGAGGATACTTGGTACGTATATATGTTTTTGCTTCCCAAGTAGCTCCCTCGACGGATAGATTTTGCCAAAAAATCTCAGCTAGAGGGACCTCTTTGTTCCTCAATCGATGAGTCTGATAGTTTAAGATTTCGATTGGAATATCTTCATAAGAGAGACTATTCTGAACATCAATGCTTTGAATAGGGACTACAACTGCTGCATCACCTATGCACTTCTTGAGCAAGGATAAATGGAAGCCCGGATAAACTAAAGCTAAATTTGAAGGCAATTCGAGATCATAAGCTACCTTGCCTAAACGACTGATAATCCTGAAGGGACCGATATAGCAGGGACTGAGTTTCCCTTCCTTGCCAAACCTCTTCACTCCCTTCATGGGAGACATCTTGAGATAGATATAGTCATCGACCTCAAACTCAAGATCCATTCTACGAACATCATCATAAGACTTCTATCGGCTCTAAGCAGCTCGAAGTCTCTCTCTTATCAACTCTACTTTCTCTAAGGTATCGAAAACTAAGTCAGGACGTATGACTGAGGCCTTACTAGCTCCAAACCAACCAATTGGATATCTACAATTCTTGCCATAGAGAGGTTCTAATAAAGCTATTTTAATACTAGAATAATACCTATTATTTTATGCAAACTCAATCAAAGGAAAGTGGTCATCCCAACTTCCCTTGAAATAAATTGCACACACCCTTATCATATATTCAAGAGTCTGAATGGTCATTTCTTCTTGACTATCTGTGTGAGGATGAAAGGCTGTACTGAGATGGACTTCGGTACCAAGACCCTTTGGAATGCTTTCTAAAAGTGAGAGGTGAACTGGGTACCTCAATCTAAAATAATAGATAATGAAACACCGTGTAATCTAACCAACTCCCTGATATAGAGTTTGGCATAGTCCACGGCTAAATAAGAGGTATGAACTGGAAGGAAATGAGCTGACCTGGTCATCCTGTCTACAATAACCCAAACTAAATTGTGTTGATGATGAGTTCGAGGCAAACCCCTCACAAAGTCCATGTTCACTTCTTCCTACTTCCAAGTAGGATGGTGAACTCCTTCATGGGTCCACTAGGCTTCTGATGCTTTATCTTAACTTGCTGACTTGTAGAGCACTTAAACACAAACTCTGCAACATCTCTCTTCATCCCACTCCACCAATAGATTTCCCGCACATCGCAGTAAATCTTAGTATCCCCTAGATGAATAGAGTATCGCGCACCATGCATTTCTGCAAGTATTCACTTCTTTAAGTCATCTATACCTCGAATGCTCAGACGAACCTAACAATGAAGAACCTCATCTCCCCCTTGGGAGAAAAACTCTACTCTATGATTCTGAATTAACTTTTTTAGCTTGACAAGTCTAGGATCCTTGTTTTGCTTTTCTTTAACCTTGGAAACTTTTGATGACTTTGAACTACTCAGAACACATACACCACCCTCCAAACAATTGACTAAGCAAACACCTAGTCTTGCGAGCTGATGGATTTCCTAACCTATTTTCTTCTTGTTGTCACCGATGTGAGAAACACAACACATGGAGAGTCTATTGAGAGCATCGGCCATAATGTTGGCCTTTCTTGGATGGTAAAGGAAATTCATGTCATAATCTATCAAAATGTCTAACCACCTTCTCTAATGAAAATTGAGATCTTTCTAAGAAAAGACATACTAGAGACTCTTATGATCTATGAAGACATCTACATAAACTCCGTATAGATAATGCCTCCAAGTATTTAAGGCTAATACTATGGCTGCTAACTCAAGATCATGAGTAGGATAATTCTTCTCATGGGGATTTAACTGTCAAGAGGCGTAGGCTATGACCTTACCATGTTGCATGAGGACAAAACCTAAACCCACTCTGGACACATCACAATGTACCATGAACCCATCTAAACCATCTGGAAGAGCTAGTACTGGAGCTGAGGTGAGTCGACTCTTCAACTCTTGAAAGTTCATCTCACAAGGATATGACCACTGAAACTTGACCTTCTTCTGAGTCAATCTGTACATAGGGGATGCAATAGAAGAAAATCACTCAAAAAACCGTCTATAATAGCCAGCCAATCCCAATAAACTCCTGATATCTGATAAAGTGATAGGGAGAGGCCAGGTTCTTACCACTTCGGTCTTCTGAGGATCTACTCTAATGCCATCACTAGAAATAATATGGACAAGGAATGCTACTCATCTTATACAAACCTCACACTTACTGAATTTGGCGAATAACTGGTGATCTCTGAGAGTAGAAAGAACAATCCTGAGATGGTCTGAATGATCACGCTTTGTGCGAGAATAGACCAGGATATCATCTATGAAGACTATTGTGAACATTTCAAAGTACTTCTTGAACACATGGTTAATCAAGTTTATGAAAGCGGCTGGGGCATTGGTAAGACCAAAAGACATAACTAGAAACTGGAAGTGACATTACCGAGTACGGAAAGATGTCTTCGGGATGTCACATTCTCTAACTCTAAGCTGATGGTAGCCTGATTTGAGGTCTATTTTGGAGACATAACTGGCACCCTAAAGTTAGTCAAACAAGTCATCTATTCTGGGAACAGGATACTTGTTCTTGACCATAACTTTGTTAAAGTAACGGTAATCAATACACATCCTAAGAGAAAAATCTTTCTTGCGCATGAATAACACTAGTGCACCATATGGGGATACACTAGGCCTGATGAATCCCTTATCTAAGAGATCCTTCAACTGATATTTCAGTTCCTTGAGTTCTATTGTTGCCATTTTATATGGCGGAATAGAAATAGGTTGATTATCTAAAATAAGGTCAATGCCGAAGTCTATTTCCCTTTTGGGAGGAATGCTTGGAAGATCTTCAGGAAACACGTCTGAATACTCATTTACAACTGGGACTGATTCAAGACTAGGAGATTCAGAACTGGAATCTTTAACATGCATGGGATGATACATACACCACTTAGAAATTATTTTCCTTGCCCGAAGGTAGGAAACAAGTTGAGCCCTGAAAGATAAAGTGTTACCCTTCCACTCTAGGATAGGCTCATTCGGGAACTGAAACTGAACTATCCTTTTTCTAGAGTCGACTATGGCATAGCAGGAAGAATGCCAATCCAGGACGAGAATGACCTCAAAATTAGTCATCTCTAACTCGACTAAATCTGCCGATATGGCTTTCTAAACTATCATAACTGGGCAGTTCATCTATATACACTGAGCTTTGATGGTTTTACCCACTAGGGTAGAGACTGAAATGGGCTCTGCTAATATTTCGAGACTGATTCCAGAATTGCCTTCTATAAAAAGAGTAACAAAAGACAAGGATACACCTGGATCTATCAAAGCATAAACATGAACATGGATAATCTGTAATGTACCAGTTAAAATTTCAGGAGAATTTTCCTGATCCTATTGGGTCCGAAGAGCATAGAGTCTATTTGGGTGTTGCCCACTAGTAGCACTGAAAGCGGCACTCTACTTATTTGGGTGACCGGACTGGGCTGTGGAGCAATTTTGGTTGACCCTATAGACCTGACTACGGACACTCTCTAATCCTATAGCCTGTCTTACCACAACCGAAACAAACATTGCTACCAGTTCTACAGGTACCCTTGTGGTTCTTACCATAAGTATGACACAGGGGATTAGTTCGGGCACTGCTGACATTGCCCTGAGACTTAGATCCTGGTGCTCGATCTCTGTTGCCGTCTCTGAATTTCAGCACTGGGGCACTGGCAGAGGAAGGAGCTGGAATTGCTGGCTTAGGACGAAACTGTGAACAATTTCCTCCTTCTAATTTTAGTTGAGCAAAACTGAAATAGCCTTACCTTGCTCTTTTGGTCTGCCTCTACCTAGTCCTAATCTTCTGCTCCTCTATTTGTTGAGCATGAGTCATGAGCCTGGCTAAAGTCATATCACTATTTACCATCGCAGAACTACACTCATTTACCACGCTATCATTCACCCCTGACATGAACTTGCTCATATTAGCCCTATTGTCTACAACCACATGAGGGGCATATCTGGATAGCTAATTAAATCTGAGAGAATACTCTTTAACCGTCATATTTCACTGCCTGAGGTTGATGAACTATAGAACTTTTGCCTCTCTCAGCTCTTGGGGAAAGAATCTATCTAAGAAAGTCATGAAAAATTCCTCCCACTCTATAGGACCTGCATCCTCTAACCTCTCAAACTTCCACTCTCTGTACCAAGTATGAGAAATATCCTATTTCTTGTATGCAGCTAACTCGGCACTCTGAAAAGAAGTAACTCCAATGATGTCTATGACTTTCTAGATTTTTTCAATGAATTCCTGAGGTTCTTCATCAGACTTAGACCTAAAGAAAGATGTAAGGTTTATTTGGGTGAAGTCCCGAATCCTAGCTACGACTGAGTTGACCACTGGATTAGCCGGAATACCTGGTGGCCATTTATTTTGGGCAGCCACAGACTAAGAAAGTATGGTGAATGCGTCCCTAAACTCCGCATGAGAAACATATTCTCCCAAAGGATCTTCAGGTTGAGGAGCTGGCTGGTTTCTTTTTTTAAAGGCATATTTTGAAATAAGAGGAGAAGAACAGATTAGACTGAGAGTTTAACTTGAGATTATGTTCACTAGAATGATATAAATACCGAAAGAAGGGAAACTGTTCCTAAAACATCTTATATCCTCTTGCACATAAATGTGGCACGCAACACACCCATGCACAAGAGTCTAATAGATGTGTCTTTCAGATTCTCTATGACTCTATTGAACCATAGGCTCTGATACCAAGTTTTTAATGCCCTAGTTTTCTGAATTGGATCTCTAAACGGTCCCCATGATCCCAATGGACCAGAAGCTAACCCATGACTGATATTTGTACCTATATACTACAATATATTATGTAATAATGTGGAAAACATAAACAATAGGCCATAAGGTTCAACTGCATAGAATATTTGACAAATTATAACATCCATACGGGGTAACGAATACCCAAAACAACTGAAATATGAATCAAATCTGAGCTAAATCTGAAAGCCTCTAAATACTGTCTGAGTAAGGAGTTGAAGGAACATATCTCAAACTAACTCCTTCTAGGAAAAATAAACTAAAATAATAAATGAAATAAATAATATCATCCTTGAATAGATGAGGACTCACTCCAACTCTGCGACTGGAATGCTACTGCTACTGCATATCTGGAGCTCCTATTTGTGAACCTATGCTAAAACGTTAAAGAAAGAACCATAGCGTAAATGCGTTAGTACAACTGGGAGAACTTAGTATGTGAGTGTTGTAGGCTAAATGCAAAAGGGTTTGAATGCCTGAACGATGCTAACTTACTAACTTATATGAATGTAAGAGTGCAAACATGCATATATAGTAACTGAGATCGTGATTATGTGATATCTAGATCTGGACACTAATACATGATCTACTGATATCTATCATGACAAATACTGAAATTCTGATAACATAGATAGTTGTGTCTGACAGTCCTGAATCTAATGGAACTATCTGTGTTCTGTTCTATAATAGATTGACTGTATCTGACAGTCCTGATATACTGAAATCTGAAGAACTATCAGAGTTCTTTTACTGAGATTGGGACTTAAACTGTGGGAGGTAGTTTTTTGATCGACATGACCTAATAAATATATAGGTAAGTTGGGGTCTAATCTCTGCCCCGAATAGAAAGGTGTCAATACCGCGCCACTGGTAAGGACCTCTGTGAGTCACCCTTAGCTTGCAGGTACTCAAAATGAGAATGGTGGGAACCCTAAACTGACGGATTAAGACACCTCATCAACCCTAATCTGATAGGTTAAGATGTCTCAACCTACGATGGCTACGTAGTTCTGGAACACAAGGATGATTAGTAAGAATCACACCCTAAACTATCAGGTGAGTTCCTATCCTTGGGTTCACTCAGTGCTAACATCTACTCCCATCTGAAGAGACTGAACATTATTTAACTGATGGTACATAGACTGAGTAACCGATTTCCGTTGACTGATGGATTAGTGCTACTATTTGAGAATTAACTAAGATCATAAGATTTCTGAGATTTCCTGAGTCACATGACTGACTGATTTCTATAGATCATGGCTTGACTAAAATTATCATGATAACATGACATGGATCTAGGCACACAACTATATTTTTTTTGGGTACAAGTACCCCCAGGACTCTATGAAAGGAAACTGACACACACGACTGACTTGATCGTAAGAGTGGAGTCCACAATTTACCATATCATAAATAGGGGATTTCACACTAAGCATAGTTCTTAACATCTTAAACAGGGGAGGGAAATTCATATAATATTTATGTACTTGCATAGCCTCAATATCATGCTCAATCCATATCTCAACAACAACTCATATCAATCACGTGGAACTCAATCATATCTCAACATAAAGGATGGACTTGTCATTTAAGAACTATTAAATCATGGGAAATGAATTCTATAATCCTAGGAATATTATCAAACACTTTGCATGCATTCTTTTAGCTTAGGTGTGTTCATGAATTTCACCATATTAAGACACATAAAGATCATGGGTTTCAACTAACAAACACATATACTTCATGAAATCACCTTTAGATATCATTTTGAAACCTAAACAAAAATTATCAACATGTACATGATCATATCACAACAAGACAATCACAAAATAATATAT
Organism: Capsicum pubescens; assembly: GCA_030864215.1. Lineage (NCBI taxonomy): Eukaryota > Viridiplantae > Streptophyta > Magnoliopsida > Solanales > Solanaceae > Capsicum > Capsicum pubescens. Next base: position 149,256,553 of record CM061543.1, on the reverse strand, counting down.
AAAATATGGTTCTTAAGCTCTTTGAACGAAATAGATCCATAGATGAACACTACACATACCTGACTCAAGGTTCTTGATGTTTTTTGAACTTGAAGGATTTGAAATCCTTTGATTTTTGAAGAAGATTGGGTTTTTTTCTTTGGAAATTAAATTTAGAGAGAAAACCTAGTTTTGTTTTGTGAAATAAAACTGAGCAAAATGGCTGAATTCGGACTCATCTGGGTATATATAGGCGAGTAGTAAGTGACCAAAATACCCCTGTTTAAATGGCCTAGATATAAACTGAACATGGCGTGTGACGACCAGACTGACGATTCTTTAGAAACTTAACGGTCCATCATTTCGACCGTCATACGTGGATAAGAAATCGGATTCACTGGATAAGAGTTAACAGCCTGGATGAAGGTCCGTCAAAAATCTGACGGTCCATCAACTCATCCGTCAATTCTTATCCAAAATATGGACCTACTGCCTTGGCAGTGACGGTCAAAGTGGCGGTCCGTCAAATTGGACGTCGTACCTGGGCGTTTTGGTCAGTTCTGAGTAAAACATCCATAAATTTCTCGTCCGGTGTCGGATTTGGACAAAATTGGTATCGTTCGAAAGTTACTTCAATTTCCCATGTTATATAATGTAGAAATATCAAAAATGCCATTGGTATAGAAATTTATTTGTATTTCAAAGAAAGTACTAGCATACTTGAGATGATTTCTAGCTAGTAATAAGCACGGGTATTACACAAACCCAGTACCCCAACCTATCAATATTTTGGGATCTTTCTATCCATTGAATTTTAGGAATAAAAGTACTTTTAGCAGTGGATTTTTAATGACCCTCCATGTAATTTCCTTAATTTCTATACATTGGTGATGTTTTAGGCCTTCCCATAGCGGCTATAGGTTATTTATTATTTGTCGGGACCTATAATTTTGTTTTTAGGTAGTTAATTCGGGTTTTAAACCCATATCTCTATTTTGGACTTTTCAAACTGATAAATTGGTCTTGGACCAAAACTCGAAGAAAATTTCCTTGGATGAAAATTCGAACAATGTCGTTAGTTTTTGAATATGGATCATAGGTTTTGGAATCCTTGTTCTAGGACTCAAGGCTTATGGACTAATTTTTTGTTATTGGTTCGAAGTTTATTGAAAAGATCATTGGATGCAAGGCCCAAATTTTGTTGAAAAGAAATCCAATTAAAATTTTATCCATTACGTTGAGTGCGGAATGCCATTTTTTAATGGGCAATATAGATCGTTTGTATCCACAGGATTGTTGATAGTCCTGGAGCACCCAAACAATGTTTGAGAATTTTTAATTAATTAGTGACATCACCTAAGAGACCATCTTGATTCCTTGGTAAGGTTGCTAAGTTACCAAGTGTGACATCTAGGCAATGTATAGGTTAGAAGTATGTGGTCTCCTAGCCGATAGTGCCTGAGTAACCAAAATAGGTATTTATGCACTATAGTTGGCTTTTTATAGCCTAGGTTCATTCTCAACCCCAAGCTCAATTTCCCCAAATCAAATCCTCCTTTGATGTACTTTGAGCTCCAAAATTAGTTGGGGAATATTGATTTATGGCTAGGGTTGTTATGGAAACATTAAGGTGTCTGCACCTTGTTCGAATATCTTAAGTGCTGAGTTTTTATATTGTTGTCAAATTATAGTAATCCAAATATGTTGGGGTCTATCCCACAAGCGATAGGTCAAACTCATCTCTAAAACTTGATGAAACAGACAATAATGGAGGAAACTAAATCAGGAGATATGCAACAAATCATAAAAGTAACAAGTTCTTAATACTTTTGGTTAAAAACAATTTAAAACAAATGTTAGGATTTTGTTCCCCCTGGCTACCTAAACCAGTAGGCTTCTCGTGCTCAATCCAATTTTCTCACCACCACAAATGTAGAATCTGTCATGCTAGGTATTGGCAACCATTTTATGATCAAGTAGGTAAATCTCACTCTTTACCTTGTGAGTCTTAGGGTGTTGGTTTACAAACCCGTGCCTTTGATCCTAGTTTAACTATCACCCCGTGGGTCTCAAGTTATTAGAGGAGGGTTGATATCCATGAATCACTATTTTAATCCCCTTTTCCCTATCTTGATCTCTCTTATAAAGATGATCTGGAATATAGGCTAGTTATTAGAGTTGATCACCAATTAAAAAGCAATTATATAAAAGAAAATTACAAAGCATGTGTACCCAACAATCTAGCAGAACCTTACACTTCCCCTACTTTGTTATTCTGCTAGGGTTCCAACAACCTTATTTAAAAGATATAGCCACTCATAGTTGTGAAACAATCCATAGAATTCTAGGATGATATCATAGAATTAGTCTCACAATAATGAAGAATAAAACTCAATGTTTTGAATTACTTATCCAACCAAAAATTATAAACAAGAGAATACCAAGATCAAAATCAAATAATGGAATTAACATATGTTTTTGAGAATATAATGTGTAACCTAATGCAAGAGTGACTTAAGGGTATTTATAGTTTGGCAAAACAAAACTAGAAAACTTTACAAAAATAAAATAGGAAAATTAATATAATGATCCTTCCGGTATTTTTTCATATTTCTAATTATCTTTGCCGTTTGAGATTTTTCATAGCTGCCCCAAGTCATTTATGACTTGCTGAGATTGATGGTTTGATTATCAGACAGTTCATTTGGTTTTTAAAGCCAATTCCCTATTTTGAAGTAGTCGCTGGTTCAAAGTGGCCGCTAGGTTAAAACCTTCAATGAAACGATCTCGGATGAAAATTCTTACTATGTCAGGAGATCTATAATATTGGTTTTAGGCTAGGTTGATATTTGATTAAGGTACCAATGCACCCGAGTTCATATTGACCTATTTTTTAGAAAGTAGGAAATTTAAAATGTGGGTGTGGGACCCATATTTAGTTGAAACAACCTCAGATAGAAAATACAAAATCACCTTCACATTCGAAAAATTGATTTTAGGTTAGGGAGACCCTTGGTTTTAGTCCTATGGCTTCTAATCTTATTGGGGCTATTGAGCAAATTTTATGAAAAACTGAACTATAGGTGTGCTCTTTGTAGAAAAAAACTCAAATGAACGTTTGGATGATTTTAATTGACTTGAAATATAGTTTACTCTAATTTCACTATTAGTTCATGTTCTTTGGGTTTCGAATGAGTTACGACGATCAAAAATAACCTTTTGACTTTGCTATCATGTAGTGCACAAGGGGGATACCTCGATCGTACGAAATGGTATGGCTATCACGACAATGCAATAGCGACCCCTAAGATCATGATAGCGTGATCTTCTTACCTATAAGGGCTATATATAGATCTCAAGATGCATTTGGGGCATATTCCCTTCATCTTGTAGATCTAGAAACTTCAAAATTCGTGTAATAACTCAAACTTGATCATTGTGGGTGACTTCGAAGATTTCTAAACATCCATTACCATAATTTTCACCTGAATTAAGGTAAGATTTTATCACTTTATTGATGAATTTCTTGGTATTTGACTCAAAACTCCAATTTAGTTTTGGTATTTATTTTAGCCCAAAATTTGCTTTGTTTTCACCCATTACTCAAGGGTTATGTTTTCTTTTTTCATGTATAAATATTGGGTTGACCTCGGAAATGCATTTTCCATAAGTAGGACACACTTGGGATTTTTGGATTTTGTTTTTGGACCAGAATCACAATGGTGCAAGATGGGTATTGTTAGACTAGTATTGATGAGTAAATTATAATTTTGATAGTGTGATGGTATTTTGAGATTTTGAAGTAAAGATGGATGCTCAGAGAGCGATTTGAGATTTTACGATGCATCTTTGAAGTATGCTTCTACCTACTATTCTTCAAAGATGATATGTATTATAGATGGTATGTGGATAAGGATTTTTGGATTGATTAGGAGTAGAATATCATAGTATTGATTATTGATGATTTGGGGATTAGGTTAGAGTTTTAGGACAATAGAGTGGAAAATTTATGACCGTTCTCATTCCTATTGCCTTCTTCCTAGATTGAACTAATGCATCGACTAGATATGATATAATGCTATGTTTGGGATGTGGTTGTAGCATTATAAGGATGATTAGTATTTATCAAATCTTATGGGGCTAGTGTGGTGATCTTGTAATCGTAATTTGGGTAGATTTGACTTAAACACCCATGTTCTTAGTTGAAGTTCCTATCTTATACTTGGTTGTGGCTTTCCTGTCATCTAGAAGTTGAACTAGAGTGGGTTCATCCGACATACTTAATCCAAGACTTGTGTTAGTTATTATGGGCTTAGTTGTAGATATTAGGCCTAGATGTTAGTAATGAGCCTTGTTTATGAGATTTGATTGGTGAATTGATAAATTGTGATGACTTTCCTATATTATGATAAATGGACTTTAGATATCCCATTTTATTTTGGATGTCATATTGGCCTTTTAGAGATGTTATTTCCTCTTATTTATGTTATTCGCCCTTAAGATGCAATTTCCTCTCAAACATGATATTGGGACAATAAAAATGTTATTTTCTCTTAAACAAGTTATATGGCCTATAGAGATGCTATTTTCTCTTTGATATGATAATTTGCCAAGAGAGATGATATTCCTTAAAGTCATGATGTATGACCTATAGATATAAGATGGCTTATAGATATGTTATGCCACATAGTTACGAGTTATGCTTTAAAGATATATTATGCCTCCTAGATGTGAGATGCCTACAATATGGAGATGATTATAGATATGTGTAGGGTCTTAAGTATGATTATTTATTCGAGTTCCAAATATTTATATGTGCCTAAGGAAGTGATTATAATATTTTGGTTAATTTAGACACATTATTGGACCTAAGGTCGTGTTATGTTATTATTGGGAAATCTAGGAAGTATTTATCCTTGTAAAGGATATGTTTGTAGTTATGTATATGTATATATGTTTATATACCTATCTCTCTCTTAAGTGATTTAGAAAGATGTGAGATGACACTTATGATTTCATTGAATTGAATATTGGTGATGGCATGCATAGATTCGGTACATTCATGATCACTATATCATTAATTGATGTGATTCTTGTTGAAATATAATCTTATGACTGTTCTTCATAGATAAGGGTTAAAACCCATTTTTCACCCTTAAAATGGATTTTTTCACAAAAATAACTGCCTAACATAATGAATAAGTATTATGTGTAATAAGGTCAATAATAATGTTTTTACAGATTTCAATGAGAAATATCCAGTTCGTGATTTGACACTCCTATTTACTTCAGTAATGAGATATTCTGACCCTTTCTAATCTTTTATGAGAAATTTAGTCCTTAAGTTCACTCTGGGCTACAAATTTACAGATTAACACCCAGTTGGTCATGACTTGAGTGTATGCACCTATTATATATACATATACAAAGGATGTGATACTGACGATGAGTGATGAATAATGCAAATATACTCAACTTGCTTCTCCTCTCATATCTATTTACTTTAGCCCTCCTAGGTCTTGTCATTTACTTTATCCCTAATGGGACTTTCAATTTACTTTAGCCATTTTAGGGATTGATTTCTATTATGTCAAATTCTTTTGGATACTATGATGATGGTATTGATATCTGACAAAGCCGGAGGATATTGTGATGACTTGTTGATACCCGTCAAGGCTAAACTATATTATAATGATATGATGAAACCCGACAAGGCCATAGGATATTGTGATAATGTGATAATACCAGGCAAGGCCGGAGGATCTTGTAATGATTATATACCTATAATGTCGAAGGTTGATTATCATGATGACGGTTATAATAATGATTATTATGTTATTGTGGATCTTACTACATTAATTCTTGCATGCACATAGCCTATGACCAGTATGCACCTATGTCATTTAGTCGGTATGGGATGGTTGCTTTTATATGGGTGATGACTATGGCTTGTGTTATTTTATATTGATTTAACCTTTCGAGCCTAGGGAGGTGGGGTGTGCATAGGATTTTCTAAGCATTTGATTGTCCAAAAATTTTTGCTACTCGTTTTGTTATTGATATTTTTATTGACATTATTATTATACATATTGGACATTTATTTCGTATCGATATTTGAGGTATGTTTCTGGCCTCTTATATATTGTGATTGCATTATTGTGCATGATTATCTCATGTCTATACATGTGGATTATAACCCTTGAGCATGATTGTATTAAATCTTGATAGGATTATAATGAGGTATTCAAATAAAGATATGATAATTTAGGATACATTTTGAGTTGACCTCATATATATATGTACATATATGCCTAGCGATATGTGGCTATAGTACTACCAATATCCCTTCCATCATTTGATCACATAGTAAATTCATTCCTTCCCTTGTAAATTGTTACCTATCCTTCTTTCCCCTTTATTAATATATTAACCTGGGATATATGGTACAATATTTACATTCATAAATATGGATGGAACATGATAGTTCATCCTTGATACTTCCCTATCCTTATAATGTTAGTTTTTTGGACATGAGTTGAATAGGCTATCCTTATTATATAATTGACTTGATATATGATTTCTATACTTTTTGGGTATAGTTTCCAGTATGTTTATATGTTTTATATATCTGTTTTATGTTGGGAGCTCAGTTGGCAGATGCTTACTAAGTACCATTCATTTGGTACTCTTACTACACTTCTGCAGCATGCAGATCATAGTATGGGTTATTGTCATTGATGTGTACAACGTGTGGAGAAGCCATGGCTCAGAGACTTAAAGTGAGTTCCTGACGTTTAGAGTATTATTTATATCTTTCTTATATACTAGATTTGTGTTTATGTTGTATTCGAGAATAAGTTGTATTATTGTACTTTACTTCATCTATTCAACTTTTATACTCTTATTATATTAGAAACACTTGTACTGGTACAACTAGGTTTTGGAATTAATTTATATAATTGATGTTTTGTTACATATAATTAGTATTCTTTCCATATTCTATTTCGGTGGTCCATTACTAGCCATTCAGAATAATGGGTTTGGCTAACCAACTGGTGGTTTATAGTAAGAACCATCATTAACTAAGAAAATGGGTGGAGAAAAATTAGTATTAGAGCCTAGGTTTCACCAGTGTGTTAGTAAAAGAGCTAAGGCTTTAGTAAAGTCCTGCAGATCGGTATGGTGACATCAGTAGCCAATCTTTGAAAGGAAACAATGATATTTTAGGACACTAACTTCATGATTCCTTGTTGTGTGTTTGCATATTTATAAATCTCGAACACATTCTTTGACTCTATTCTATCCCTAATGAAAAATGAAAAATGGGTTCCATGGTGGACAAATACAGATAAGACTTTAGCTTGCATTTCTAAATTTTAAGCGCAATGCTAGATGAGAGAGTCAAAGATGGGTATCGAAGTACTTCAACGGTAGCCAAAAATGGTTTGGGTCAACTTTGGCTCTAGTTAAGCAAGTGACTACTTCAACACTTTGAGGTTCCATATTGAGAATTGGAATCATGTTCCAGATCCCTCTCAGCCATGGATGGCATTTAAATTATCGAGCAGTTCTCAAACCAAAGTGGGTCTATTGGTGTTGATTAGGGTTCTTTACTAGTTTTGAATGAGAGATTGGATTTCTCGATTAGGCCAGACATTTTTCCATGCTATATCTTTCTGTACTGGACATTGGTGGTTAAATGTGCTAGAGGATTAGTAATGTCACACCACTTGGGGTTGGAGCATATGATAGCAATTGAGTCTTCCTACTATTAAGTTGTTGATTTTGAGAGGACCATGAGAGCATGTGTATTAACATATTTGGAAGTTAAGGCAAGAGGCCATACCATCCATATAGTGCTATTGGTATTTTATTCGGGAGTGAGGATACTTCTGGTAGGGTTCGGCTTCACTTGCAGCCTATCAGCTCCAAATAGTAGTACTTCAAACTATGAGTTATCCTCAGATAGTCATGATGAACATAGTTTACACAGTTCTTATAAAATCTTTCAAAGTTTTTAGTATGATTCTTTAAGCCATGAAGTATATTTTGTATTATGAGGGGAAGTATCTCAAAGTATTCAAGGATCTTGGTTGAGTTATTTATTGATAAGATACTAGCTCCTAGAATGCCTCAATTATGAGATAGATAATCAGCCAGAGTTAACATATATTCTCCATTGTTGTAGAGCTCCTGTGGTAGGCTGTGACTATGGGAGAATGGATATTCTACTGGAGTTTTCTCTCTGTGTTAATTGGATAACTATTTGAGCTTAGTTTGTGCTACTCTCAATGATTAGAGCTTCTAGAGTTGTTCCTACTACAGAGAGAGTTATTTTTCATCTAGAAAGGGTCTAAGGTATGAGATTTCTAGTCATTTTAGCTCATTTAGATAATCCTTGTGATGTGGTGGCATCTTCAATTAGAGATAGTGTACTTGGACCTCAGTTGATTGCTTAGCTAGTCAATCTGAGTTTCGACTCGTTAAAATTTATTTCTCTTATAACCGCCAGGTATGTGATTGTAGATTTTACTGTGATAGGTGTGCTTTTATTTCCTGCATTTATTTTTTATTTTGTGTATTGGGGTTTTCATACCCATTTTTTATTTAATGCTTGAGTATTTGATATTGATTATTATGTGTGTTATTATGGAATTCATGATTATGTTACTATTCTATGGTTTACTTCTTTAGTAGTGGAAGGTGTAGACCTGTGTTGATATTTTCACCTTATGGGTGTAGCTTTTGGTTTTGTATCCCATTTAGCTTGGAAAATTGGCCTTATTATGGACTATAACTGGTACATGATAGTGTTGTTCATTTTGGTACCGAATGTTCAATATGTTGATATTGATATTACTATTACTATTCCTATCATTGCTTGAGGTTATTGATATTATTTGATATTATTACTTGATGTAATTGATCCTCGCTTGGTAGATATATAAACTAGTGTCATCTAGTTAGAATTTCATTTCCTTATGATCTTATTCGGTGGCTTGAGTAGATATAGCCTAATTTGATGATTTCATCACTATAACATGGCAAAGTTAATTATGTTTCCTCTTGGTTACCTTTGTTTGATTGATTATGGTATATATTATGATATCGATGGTATGTTGACCTTCTGTGGCTCTATTATGATTCTAGGTTCGGCGATTTAGTTGTATCACCTATTTTTGAGTTTGAGATTCTTAGACTTTCCTGCTAGGTTGTGAAGGTTTTCTCCTTGGTTATTCTTTTCTATATATGCCCTTTGTGAGATTGAATATCTTGGGGTTCGTTCTTCATTTGATGTTATTTCTATGATCGATAGTCATTTAGATATTGGGATGGAGATATTATAGATTTATTTCTTAAATAGATAGGTTCATTCCCTTGTGGTAGTTTTCTATTTTTGTTAATATTGAGATTGCATACACCTTTCATATGATATGGTTTAGGCTTAAGTGGAGTTAGAGAGTTAGAGGCAGGTGGCCTTTCCTATTGTCACTTCTTAAGTTCGCAAATTGGAAATTCTTTATCTTGAGTTTTTAATTTTCTGGTCGTAGTCTTGACTTTTACCATGGTTTCTAGAATGGTGTATTTCTTCTATGATGATTTGATTCTTAGATGGATCGAGTGGTGATTGTTATACTTGGGTGGATTTAGGAAATCCCCATTTTAGAGTTTGTACTACCTAATGAGGCTTGGTTAAGTGTTTTTCCTTGATGATATATGCCTATGTCTATTCTTTGCTGAGAAGGTGCGCTGGATTGATAAGTTTATAACTTAAGTTGCATTTCACTATGCTTCTAGAATATTTTCCCAGACTAGTATGATTAGTATCCTTTATGAGTTCTTTAGTATGCTTTGATGGTTCATTCCTTCTAAAGGATATGGAGTGGACCTCCTGAGTTTTAAGTCAGTGTTTTATCCTTTATTGAGATTTTATTCTTCAGCTATGTCTCAATTTTTCCACGACATGATATGGTACAAATATGTCTTATTTAAATATTTGACTTTACTTTGGATTCATTTGCTAAATTTTGAATTAGATAACTTGGAATGGCGATTTAGGAGATATGAGAGAGTTGGAATATGTATGCCTACCCGTCTTCATGTTTGGTTTTGTTAGTTGAGATCGAGTGATTCAACCTCAGGATGGATATTTTTGTTTGTAGTTATAGAGCTTGTGTGCAACCTTTTTTTTAGATTTTACTTCATATGGATTTTATTTGTAGAATGGTTGAGCCTACTCCATGGTTTCCTATTTGGTTTACTTAATTTTGCATGGGTTATAGTTTATAAGTGTTCAGATGATAACCCATGGACCTTGTATTGGTTCTTTTAGATTTGTCCTAGAGTCTACATTTTACATTGGGAATCTTAGATGATCTACTTATTGGGAGTAATATACTCGAGTTTGATTTAGTAAGGTTTCACTCTTGGTTGATGGGACATCCTGGAGAAGATTGTTCAGTGATGAGTAGTTACTCCTTGAACTCCTAGATTTTAATTTGATTATTATCTATAGTGGTTGTAGCATTGGCTTACATTTCATTCCTTGAATATCTCCATTTGTGTGCCAAGATAGCGCCTAATGGGCTTATTCTCATGTTTTCCATATGAACTATCAACGGATCAACTTCAGTTTTTGAGTTTTGGATGATGAGATTATGTGGATAAGACTTAGGTGATTTCCTCCTGGTTTATAGAAAATAGTAGGAGTAAAATGGTAAAATAAGGTTATATTTGGTTTTGGAGTCGGTGATATGACACATGACTTTGTTTGCTTTTGCCTAGGATAAGCCTTGGGTTGATTTATGCTTGTATCAAGATCGTAAGAGTGTGATGTGGTTCAATTTTTGCTCATCAGCCTTTTAAGTTCAATTGGAGGACAGTTAGCGGTCAAAGTTTAGTTTTGGCTATTTGGTAGTTAAGTGAGGGTGATGGTTAAAAGGGAATACCTGAGGCAAAATCCCTTGAACGTGTTCCCTTCTTGTGGAGGTTACTTTTGATGTCATGCATTGAGAATGCAAGCCCAGTACCTCATCTTTTCGAGCTTTTCAGATTCTTTCTATTCATAGAATTTTGGGGACAAAAGTCCATTTAGAAGTGGATATTGTAATAATCCTTTTTACCTTTTTTCATACTTCTGCTTATCTTTGTCGTTTGAACTTCTTCATAGATTCCCAAATTATTTATGACTTGCTGGGACTGATGGTTTAGTTACCGGACAGTTTATTTGTTTTTTTGAGTCAATTGCTTGTTTTAAGTCTTTGCTGGTTTCAAATGGCCACCGGGTGAAAACTTTTGTAAAACAATTTTGAATGCAAATTTAGACTCCATTAATGGATCCAAAATATCAATTTTGGGCTATGTATCCTTTGGTCAGGTCACAATGCACCCGATCTCATTTCGACCTACAGGTCAGAATGTTGGAAAATAGAAATATGGGTATGAGACCCACATTTGGTTGAAATATTCTCAGATAAAAGATCCGACTTTCCAATGCCATCAGAAAAGGTAATTTTAGGCTTTGGGGACCCTTGGTTCAGGTCCCAAGGCTTCCGAACTAATTTTGGGCTATTGAGAAGATCTTATGAATAAATTAAACTATAAGTGTGGGCTCTACTTTTTTCAAGAACGATCTAGGATGAAAGTTTTATAATTCCAATGGATTTGAAATATGGGTTACACTTAAATTTTACAATAGGATCATGTACTTTGAGTTTCGAATAAATTTCTAGGGTCAAAAACATGTTTTTGACTATGTTGCCATCTGGAGTAGAGCTGGGATACCACATTCATGGAAAATAGTGTAGCGACATCAAAAACATGATAGCAACCCCGAGGATAATAATAGCACGATCTTAGTACCTGTAATGTCTTTATATAGACTCCAAGACGTGTTTAAGGCATTTTCCCTTCATCTTTTAGACATAGAAACCCAAAAATTATTATAATAACTCAAAATAGTTAATTTTGGGTTACTTGGGAACGTTCTAAACATCTATTATCATGGTTTTCACCTGGATTAAGGTAACATTTCATCATTTTATTAATAAATTTTTTGGTATTTGATCCAAAATCAAAATTTAGCTTAGGGCTTGATTTTAGTGAAAAATATTATTTGTTTTCACACTTTTTTTTAGGGTTATGATTCCTTATTCAAGTATGAACATTGGGTTCACTTCAAAAATGCATTTTCCGTAAGTGGGACCCACTTGAGATTTTTTCTGTCATTTTGAACCCAAAGCACAATGGTACAATATGGGTATTGTTTGTCTCATATTAATGAGTAGATTTTAATTTTTATAATGAGATGGCTTATTTGGATTATGAAGTGAAGATGGACGTCTAGATAGTGATTAGAAATTTTGTATTGCCACTTTGATGTAGGCTTGTACCTACGCTTCTTTGAAGATGATGTGTATTATATAAGGAATGTGGATATGAATGTTAGGCTTTATTATGAGTAGAATAACTTAGTCTTTATTATTGATGATTTGCGGATTAGATGAGTGTTTGAGACCTGTAAGGTTTAATATTTATGAACTTGTTGATTCCTATTTCCTTCTCCCAAGATTGAACTAATTCATAGATTATATATGATATAACGCAATGTTTGGGATGTGGTTTTTGTCTTAGAAGCATGAAAAGTATAATTAAATATTGTTGGGATAGTGTGGTAATCTTGGAATCATAATTTGGGGATAGTAGACTTAAATGCCCATGTTTCAAGTTGAAGTTGCTATCTTATACTTGGTTGTGGGTTCCTTGACATCTAGAAGTTGAACTAGATACCTTAGCAAAGAATAGGGCATCAATTGCCTAAATGTGGAAATTGAGGATTAGAAGTGGTTTCATCCGGTCCACTTAGGCCAAGACTTATGTTAGCCATTATAGGCTTCGTTGCGGATATAAGGCCTAGATCTAACTAATTTGCTTTGTTTGTGAGATTTTCTTAGAGAATTAATAAATTATGATGGCTTTCTCCAGATTATGATTAATGACCTTTAGAGATGCCATTTCTTCTTAGATGTGATATTAGTCCTTTAGAGATGCTACTTTCTCTTAGTTATGATATTTGGCCTCATAGGTGTTATTTCTTCTTAGTCATGATATTCGTCCTTTAAAGATGTCATTTTCTCTTAAATATGTTATTTGGCCTATAAAGACAATATTTTCTTTTTTATAGATGTGTTATCCCAAATAGTTATGAGTTATGCTTTATAGATTATGCCTCGTAGATATGAGATTCCTTATATATGTGAGATGATTATAGATATACATCGGCTTATAAGTATGATTATTGATATGAGTTCAAGATAAGTATATGGACCTAAGGTCGTGATTATGATGTTATGATTTTATCAGACACATTATTGGACCTAAGTCTGTGTGTTTGATGAGTGGGATATCAAGGAAGTACTTATCCCTATAAAGAATACATTTGCAGTTTTGAATACTGGTAATGGTATGCATATATTCATTATAATCATGATCATTCTATCGGTAATTGATGTGATTGTACCTAAAATATGATCTTATGATTGTTCTTCCTAAATAAGGGTTAAAATCCACTTTTAAATCTAAGAATCGATTTCTTCAGAATAATAACTGCCTAACTTAATGAATAAGTTGAATATGTAAAAGAGGTAAATAATGATGTTTTCAAAAATTTGACTGAGATATATTCAAGTCCATGATTTGACACTCCTATTTACTTTGATCGTAAGATATTCTGACCCTTTCAACACATTTATACGAGATTTAGTGCCGAAGTTCACTCCAGGTAACAAGCTTATTGATTTAGACACTTATAGCCTTGTCTTAAGTTCATGCACCTTTTATATATACACTTACTAAGGATGTGATATAGATGTTGAGCGATGAATTATTGAAATATACTCTACTTTCTTCTCTTTTCATATCTACTTACTTTAGCCCTCGTAGGGCTTGTCATTTACTATAGCCCTTATGAGGCTTGCACGTTACATTAACCATTGTAGGATTTGCTTTGTATTATATACCATTAGTTTGGATACTATGTTGATGATATTGACACTTGGCAAGGATGGAGGATATTGTTATGAAGTGTTGAGACCTGGCAAGGCCGAGGGATATTATGATGATGTGTTGATACTCTACAAGGTCGAATGATATTATGATGATGCGATGATACCCGACAAGGCTGGAGGATATTTTGAAGATGTGATGATAACAAGAATGTCCGGAGGATATTGAGATGATATGATGACACCCAACAAGGACGGAGGATGTCGTGATTATTATATACCTAGCAGACCTGGAGGTTACTTATTATAATGATGGTTATTATAATGATAATTATGGTATGGTGGTTTTTGTTACATGTATTCTTACATGCGCATCGCCTATAACTATAATGCACCTATCTCTATCATCCTGTATGGGACGGTTGCATGGATATGGGTGATAACTAGTGTTGATTTTATGATGATTGAATATTCCGAGCCAGGGTTGTTGGGAGTACGCATAGGTTCTACTACGTAGTTGGTTGTCCGGAGTAGCTAGTTACTCGCACTGTTATTGATATTTTTCTTACCATTGTTATGATAATTATTACAATGACTTTATGATAGATTGGTTGTTTCTTCAGTATCGAGATTTGAGGTATGTTTCTCGCCACTTATATCTTACGATTGCATTACTGTGCATGATTATTTCATGTCTAGCCATGTGGATTAGAAACATTGATCATGATAATAAATCCTGATAGGATTATAATGAGGTCTTAAAATCAAGATTTAATAATTTAGGTTACACTTTGAATTGACCTAATATTTATATTTATATATATATACCTAGTTATATGTAGCTATGGTACTACTATATATCCCTTCCTTCATTTGTTCATAGTGTATATTCATTCCTTGGCCTTATATATTGTAATCTATTCATTTTTTGCGTTTTATTAATAAATTGGACTGGGATATACAGTACAATATTGAGACTCATGAATATGGATGGAATAAGATTATTCATTCATGATACTTCCCTTGACTTATAATGTTAGTTTCTTCAACATGACTAAAATAGGCTATCCTTAGTATCTCGTTGACTTGTTATATGATTTGGAGACATTTTAGGTATAGTTTCAATTCGGTTTATATGTTTTATGTAACTACTTTATCTGTGGAGCTCAGTTGGCAGTTGCCTACTGAGTACCATTTATAGGGTACTTATATGATACTTCTGCAGCCTGTAGATCATATTACTGATTATCGCCGTTGATGTGTACATCGTGCGGAGCATCCATGGATCAAAGACATAGAGTGATCTCCTAACGTTCAGAGTATTTCTTATCTCTCTCTTATGTACTATATTTATCTTTATATTGCATTAAGACATAAGTTGTATTAGTATAATTTACTTCGTCTATTCCACTTTCGTACTCTTATTATATTGGAAGCTCTTGTACTGATACTGTTAGATTTTAGGATTCACTTATGTAATTGATATTTTCTTACATTCAATCAAGATTACTTTCATATTCTATTTGGGTAGTCTGTTACTAGCCATTCTAGACTACCACTTTGGCTCACCTACTAGTGGGTGATAGTAGTTGCCATCATGACCTATGAAAATGGGTCGTGAAATATTGGTATTACATACTAGGTTTTACTCGTGTCTTAGTACAATAGATAATTTTTTAGTAGAGTCTTGCAGATTGGTGTTGAGACGTCTGGAACCTATATTTGGGAGGTTACAGTGACATTTTAGGAAATTTACTTCTTCACACCTTGTCAGGTGTTCATATTTCTATGAATATCGAGCATATCCATTGACTCTATTCTATCCCTAATGAACAATGCAAGATGAGAGACGTGGTGAACAAATATGGACAAGACTTTAACATGTATTTCCAATGTTTAAGCGCAACGCTAGATTAGAGAGTTACAGATGGGTATCGAAGATCTTCAACAACAGCCAAAGAGGGTTTGGGCTAGATTTTACTCAAGTTAAGCTTGTGACACTTCAGCTCTTTGAGGTTCAGTATTGGGAATTTGAGTCATGTTACAGATCCTTCTCATCAATGGATGACATTTGAATCATTGAGAAATTTATATACCATAGTGGGTCTATTAGTGTTTATCAGGTTTCTATATGAGTTTTGAGTACGAAACTTGATTTCTCGAGTATGCAAGAAATTTTCTAATGTTATTTACTTCAGAGCCTAACATTGGTACATGGATGTGTTGGAGGACTAGTATTGTCACTCTACTTGGCGTTAGAGCATATGATAGTAGTTGAGTCTTCATTATCTAAGGTTTTTGTTTATGAGAGGACCATACAGAGCACATGTATTGAGACTTATGGTTGTGGCGGAATGAGTCTATGCAATTTGTATAGTCCTATTGGTATTTTATTCGGGAGTGAGGATCCTTCTGGTAGAGTTCAACTTCACCTTCAGCCTATCAACTCTACGCGAGTAGTACTTTAGACTATGAGTGATCCTTGGATTAGCCAAGATGATCATAGTGTGTATAGTTTCCATCATACCTTGCGGAGTTTTTGTACAGTTCTTCAAGCCACGACGACCATTCTAGATAATAAGTGGTAGTATGTCAGAGTATTCTAAGATCCTAGTTGGGTTTGGTTGTGTCATCATATTCCATTTCCATTGGCTTCAACTTGTCTATCTCCAGGACTCGTAATACTCAAGCACTTTTACTAAGTCAAATGGAGCTAAGGCAACCTCCTCTCCTATATGAAACTGAAGCCAACTTACTGTAAGTATGAGCAACTAGATCATTTCACCTAAGGTTGAGTATTATGAGTCATTCGCATGCTACACATGGGTAATGAAGTATATTCCACCTATGATAATGGGTAACAAGTAAATCTTTTCAATTCTAAGATTAGAATAGCCTAAAATGGTCCAACTAACCCAAGTCTATCATTTCATAAATTTAAAACTTAAAACTCACCCAAATCTAAAAGGATATCAGAATTATACAATAATAAAGAACAATATATCAAGGCGTAAGCCTAGCCTAACTTAAATCCGATGAATAGTCAATAATCCACTAGAACTTGGCTTTTCGCTTCCGAGAAAATTCTTCATGGATCCAGGATATCATAAAAATTTCTACTCATCATTACGATAATATCAATAACCATATTACACCATTGTCCTAAGGATCCAAAAACAAAAACAAAAACCTCTAAGTGTTTCACGCAAACAGAAAACAAATTTTTTAGATCAACCCAATGCTCTTACACCATTAGGGAATCATAAACCTCAAAAAGTAAGATAAAACCAAGATTATTTCGGATTAAATTATTCCATTTACCTTATTGGTTTTTTTTTGAATAGTCAAGAAATTAAAGCTTGAAAAAGAAGGATTCTTAGCTCAAATCTATTGTTAATAATGAAAATATATGTTAAACAAACTTCCAACTCACACCCAAGACTTAA
Organism: Capsicum pubescens; assembly: GCA_030864215.1. Classification (NCBI taxonomy): domain Eukaryota; kingdom Viridiplantae; phylum Streptophyta; class Magnoliopsida; order Solanales; family Solanaceae; genus Capsicum; species Capsicum pubescens. The sequence goes on along the minus strand of CM061543.1, from coordinate 149,239,125 downwards.
TTTGAAGTTAACACATCATTCTAGGGTTTCTAGGTCTCAAGGAGAAGTCAAAATGGTTAAATTCACGACTAAGGGGCATATTTATAGCCCCTCCCAGCTTGGAGGTGCCGCGATCGCAATGACATGATCGCCATTATATGGCCTGCAATTGCCATGCTCCGATACCAGAAAAGTCTATACTTATTTTTAACTTCCTAAGCTTTTTTGGACTCAGATTTCACAAATGAACTATGTATCCCCACTAAATTCGACATTCTTGACACATTGGTGATTTCTTATTTTTCATGAATGCTAGTTTAGACCAACGTTGTTCCCCATACCCATATCTTTCAATTTTTTGACTTTCTAACCAATAGGCTGTAATGGGATTATGTTCAATGGGACCCAAACCAAAAGGTCTACCAAGCGTAAAATTTATATTTTGGAGTTGTTGGTACTGTCAGAATTTGTATGAGAGATTGTTTTAATGATTTTTTTTCTTGATTGCCATTTGGAATAGTTAAATACTTCTAAATGAGAAATTTTCTATATAAACCAAATAAACTATCTAGTAACTGAACTATCAGTCCCAGTAAGTCATAAATGGCTTGGGGTAGCTATGGAGATGCTTTACCAACATAAAAAAAGTGGCAACATGAAAAATGACCTAGAGGGTCATTACAACATCACTATTAAGGAACTTTTGTCCCTGAAAAATAGGAACTAGGATATACCTAAAGTGTCGAGTAGGTTAGGTTATTGGGCCCACATATCACACTCGATCTCCGATGTGGCAAACTCCACTAGGCGGTTCCTTTACTGAACTTTAAAAAATAGAATTTCTTTAGTGTGGAATCATCTCAGATCACTAGCAAAATTGAGCGTATGTTGCTCAACAATGTCCAAATGCTCATCCAACTAGACTGAGTCCCATCTAATCTCCTGAGATGGATCAGGACTAAATTGCCGCAACATAAAGAATTGGTAAACTAGATGAACAATAGTAAACTCTGGAGGCAAAGCTATCTCATAAGCTACCTTATTAACGGAGCATAGAAATTCAAAGGGTTCAACATATCTCGAAATGAGCTTACTATTCTGCCCCGAACCTTATCAAACCCTCTATAGGTAAAACATGAAGGAATTCATAAACACCAAGTACAAATCTAATGTAATGAATCTCAGGGTATCCATAGGCCTTCTGCCTACTCTGAGCCGCTATCAGTCTTATACTGAATCACCTTGACTCTATCCGATAACTCCTGAAGCATATCTGCACCACAATGGTCTAACCTTTGAAGTCTCATCCTATCTAACTAGAAAACGAAATATACTACTATAAGAGGCCTCAAATCATACTCAGAATACACGACTTCAACCTAAAGATGGTTTAACAAATCATTAATGTGAGGCATAGGATAATGGTTCTTCGCCGTCACATTATTAGGCTTCCTATAATCAATACACATACACACTGAGCCATCTGTTTTCTTCAAAAACAATACTGGAGCACCCCAAGGGAACACACATGTTCTAATAAAACCCTTAAAAAAATAATCTTATAGTTGAGAATTCAGCTCCCTAAGCTCGGCAGGAGCCATATGGTATGGTTCCACTAAAATAGATCTATTGTCAGTCTCATGATCAAGAGCTAACTCAATCTTATAGGTATGGGGGAATACAAGGCAGGCCGATAAGGAACACATTAGAAAACTCACAAATAATAAGAATAGAGTAAGGTGATGGACTCTTACTACTAGCATCATAACATAAATGAGTTAAAAATTGCATCCCTTAAAGATAAGTTTTCTAGCATGAACATACAATATAATATTGTTGGATCGTGGCTATATACTTTCTAACTCCAGAATAGGGAAACACCGGGCATGGCTAAGGTAATGGTCATGGAAAAATAGTCCATGACTGCATTATAGTGGGATAATCAATCCATTATCAAAATCAGATCAAGATGTACCATATTCAGAATGATAAGGTCCACATAAGTATAAATATCACTAACATTCACAACACATAATATGTATTTCTTGATCCACCACTAAATATCAACCATGGGAGTAGACACGCATAATAGCACAAATAATAATTCAATAGACAACTCAAATCGTGGTGTATAATAAGAAATTATATAAGAATAATACGATAGGGGTTCTATTAAGCTAAGGGACGACTAGCGGCACACCTGCAAATAAAGTATCCAAAGTCTAAGCCTCAGGTCTAGCAGGTACTGCATACAACTAACCATGCCCGCCACCTGACCGACCTAATATCCTGCATGTTTAAGAACCTCCTTGTGTACCACCCATGTAACCATAAGAACACTACTAACTAAGGAGTGAACAAATCTATTTGTGGAAGGCTCTAAGCCGAACGAACCATCACCCTATGATTTGGGAAATCCTAATAATAGTGACCAGAAATTCCACAAGTAAATCAAGAAATCTGAGTAAAGATAGAACAAATAGATTTGGCTAACTCAAATGAGTACCACGTATAGACAAATAAGAAAATAAACTCCTTGGGGGTTGACCACAGCCCTTACTCAGGTGATTTTGAGAATTAGACTGACCTTCATCAATAATCTGAAAAGCTGCCTGAACTGGTCCACTAAGATGACTTCGAGCAAAAAACAATAAGTGAGGAGGATACCTACTCCAAGAAGACAGGTGAATAGAAAGCCTCAACCCTATAACAAAGCAGCGAGCTACGAATAATCTCATACTCTGTAACTGTCATGGAGCCCTACTCTAATCTGAAGAACTGATCCCTTAGTAAATCTCTAACCCCACGACGCATATCCTTCTCCAAAACAACTCACAGAACTAAGTCCAAAACAAAAGAGAAGATCCAGCTAGTCAAGAATCCATTTAACCTCTTCAACAATAATGAGCAAAAAAAGTCCAGCTAAAATGTGGTGTTATACATGCCAAGTGTCTCAACAAGACCAAAACCTCAAAACCAATCATCGCATGTCGTTAGGAACTCATATGCATCCTCTCCAAGAGCACCTTAAAATTTTGACAAAGCTAACCTCAAGAAGCTACCCAACATATTATTCTCCATAGAAGACATAGTCGGCTTGGCAACCACTAGTTGGGCAATTATCTGTGCAGGAGAACTCTAAAATCTGGGAGTCGTAGCTACTGGCGACGCCCCCACCATAATAACACTCTGGTGTCTGTACTGTGTATCATTCGATGAAAAAACCACCAATAAGACCAAATAACTGAACAAATGCTTCCCTGACAACTATTTAATAAAAAACCCAAGTGAAGCCTAGGCCATATAAAAGAATAGGGTCTATGGAAGGATACCTATCTTGGCCTATAATTGGGGACACGACTCTAGGATGTTTATGACCTCTAGGTCATCTAAGGCTAATAACAGTATCTCTAGGTTCGATTCTTGGGGCCCTCATTGCGAATACCGATAGCATGCACCCTGACATCTGCAAAAGAGTAAGGTCAAGAGAATATTATACAGATAAACTCAGACTCTTGGAACAATATAAGGGAAAGAATTAAATAACTCATAAGAATTTCCCATAGCTTCTTGAATGTAGGAAACGAATGTCAATGTTCTGATTTGAAAGATTGTAGTAGACACTTACTCTTTTACCAACAATAATTATGAAACCTGGATTTTATACTAATTTGTCACGACCAAATTTATGAGTCATGATAGCACATACAAATTCCCACCAATTAGTAATCCAGTACCATAGCCCAAACCAAACGCAATGGGTCAATTCAATAAAAAAAATGGCCTAACATAGTCGAAATTCAAGAGTACCAATTATAGACATAAGGGTTTTTGATAGAATAATCAATAAAACACGATACCAATCCCAAAACCCGGTAGAGCTAGTACAAAAGAAACAAATATTTTAAATACAACTCCAAGTCAAGAATATTCAATACATCTGTCTTGAAAACTAAAGACTGAATACACGAGGTGGAAGGAAATTGGGTGACTTAAACTCCAAGAGTTTACCCTATCTCTAGGTATCAATCATGCATGAACCACGATCAATAGTCACAACTAATATTGTGATCTATACCAAAAAGATACAAAAGCATAGTATGAGTAACAAAACAATGGTTACTCATTAGGAATCAATGACCGACTTAACTAAATCATGATATAAGAATGATAAGCACATGATAATCATAATTAGGTCAAGGTATAGAATAAAACCTTAAATACCTCTATCAATCCCTAAATATATTAAGTTAACAATTCGAAATAATAGTATAACATAAGGCATCAACACATGCCAATGTCACAGTACATAACGAGCATGAAATATTCAAATCACAATGTAACATAAAGCATCAACACATGCCAATATCATCGTACATAACAAGTATTAAATATAAAAATGACAATATAACAAAAGGCATCAACGTTTGCCAATACTGTCATACATCAGAAATAAATGATTTGGAATCATAAATAAACCCTACTGTAATCACAACAAAACAAAGTACAAAGTTGGAGCTTTCACCAACTAGTGCATCAAGTAAAGAAATCATCACGACGTCCAATACCAGTGGAGAGTACACTAAAGAGAAACATGAAGGAATCAAATCGTCAATATATCCAAACACTCTCATTAGCAAAAGTCTTCAACAATTTGAATAAAAAATTTGCCAATATTTGTAATCCTCATCAATAATCTTAATTGAATAACATATACAAATATACTCATAACCATAACCATACCATCATATAGGTGTCTATCTCATCAATAAACCCTATTCACTCATTATTAGCTAACCAATGCTTATTGATAAGCAAAATACTCTCTATTTCATTTAACCTCTATTTATTATCTATCCATAATTATCACATAATCACTATTCATGGTTCATCAACTAACTATTATTCACCAACTAGCAAATATCTAGCATCTAGCAAGGATTCACCACTAGACCATAGTAGCCATGTAACAAATATTTATTTCTTGCCATCATAATTTTGCTAGCCACTATCTAACAAAAGTTCAACAATCACTATTTATTCCCTATCCACCTATCAATGAACATTTTTTTAAACTAGCATTATTTATTCATAACTCCTCATTTAACCACCAATCCACATCATAAACCTAGTTATCAATAGCAACTAATCATCACCATTAATATACCTCAATACCATCAGTCCTCTTTATCACTAAGATTCACAAATCACTAGTCACTATTAGTCCCTTAGGTAATATACACCACTAAGAATCATTCATCCTTAAATCAATCGCTATACAACATTATAAATTAACTCATTAGAAGACTATATCCAACATCTATAATATCAACATATAACCAAATATACAAGAGCATAAATAAATTTATTATTGCCATACATAATGGTATATTAGAACCGATTGATGTCTACATAGGCACATCAATAATCATCCTCTGACCTTTGTGGACATCATCATATAATTATTATTTCTATTGGCGATGTCGGGAAACAATATAACATCATAATATTTTACAACTACACTAGGTTACATCATATTATCAAAATATCATCCAAATGCACTGGATGTCATCATATCATTATAATATCCTCTGATCTTACTGAGTATCATCATATAATCATAATATTCTAAGATTTTATTAGGTATAATCATAATATCCTTCGGTTGCATCGAGTATCAAAATATCACCACAATATAATCATAATATGTGATTAAATATCATTAATATAACATGCCCCACAAGGTCTAAAGAAAATGTCAAGGCCCACTAAGGGTAAAATAAATAACAAGCCCCACGAGATCTAAAGTAAGTAAATATAAAGGATAAATTAAGAAGAGCATACCTCCATATTCCAATGCTTATCTTTAAAGTCACTTTATCTATCGATAAATATGTATGTAACAGGAATAATATAAAGTATCATTGGGTTTTCCCGGAACTTATAAAAAGTTTTAAAAGTATTAAAATAAGTATCATATAAGGAAGTATCTTGAGTACAAACATAATCGATAGAATATCATTACATATATTCAACAAGTATACCTTCAAGCACCATCTATGTCATCTTTTCCAGTGTATACACTAAGGAAGATTTCCAATATTATTTATAGCGTAATTATTAAGCATGATCAGAACTTGGGCTATAGTATAGTTGTCATTACACAAACCCGGGACTGGCAATGAAAGGTATCTAAGGTCCTGCATGACCATAGATCACCCCCATCACCTAATTAAACCAACACAATATTCTAAGATATTAGATGAATTCTAAGTAAATACAAAGATAGCTGCATAATAAAACTGATGATAATTGATGGTATGTCTATACCAACAACCGATAATAGGACAACCATTCATCACCAAATAATCAACCTAACCTCCTAAGTCCATAATAATTTAACAAAGCCTCTAGAAACCGAATGTCAATAAAATATCGGGACATGCCCCAAATGATAGCCCAAACTATTATATAAAAAATAGTCAAATAAAAAAATACAATAATATGTACTGGGGCCTTTCGAAGGATGGAAGCTCACCACTTTAGTTTGACTCTCTAGATGATCCCAAATCTAAGTCACTAAGTAGGAGATGTGGAAGTATAGCCAGCTCCTACATCATGTGGGGATACAATACTTGAAGATGGTTAGCGGTAGGAACGCTAGCATGTATGTCAGGGATAGTGGAACAAATAAATGCGATAATAACAGTTCAAAACCAATAAAGAATTCAATACATCAAGTAATATGAAGTACATATACATATATAATACAATATGCTTGGTAGGGATCAAGGCTTAGCATGGAAATCAGAAACCATAACCTAGGCTGTGGAGCATAACTTTTATATAACAAGGCACCCATGGGCTTTATGGTCCAAACTCTCCATATCTATATTATCCATTATGGGGGACTCAAACCTCCCAGCATAATCATGGTGACTTGAGCATAAATGTATACAAAAAGGGAAAATTGTACCTCCCATTCATATAAGTAATATAAGTAGATCGAACCTCCTTTTTATTATGACACTCACACTGAATATTACAGTTTCTAGTGTCAGTTATTTGGACCTCCACTTTCATGGCCTAACTACACACCTCACTTTTAAGCCTAATTTTAAACATTTAACTTTAATCAATATTTATTAACCCACTATACATATAGTCACCTCGTTGGTATCTAAAATACCTAGCTTTGAACCATTTAAAAATTACCTTATTTGATGTTTTTGGCCTTTGAACAACTAAGGGTGCCACTCGTACCCTTTGGATAGTTTTTGGTAACCCTCTATCGTACCCTGTGTAGTGTGGTAACGGTTACTTTGTATCCTAGGTTTGAGTGAGAATCCATTCAATCATACCTTATCATATTAGTCATATTAAGACCAATCCTATAAAGTGATACCTCAATCAAATGTGGACTACTTTTGTTACAATTGATGGATATGAGTTAGGGATAAGTCGTACCTATTGGAAATGACTCAAAGGTATATGATAGTATCCTTAACAATTTTCATGAGATACAATAAGCATAGGGTTTGAGTAAGAGTAACACTCGTACCCTAACGTACAACTACTTATGTGAGGCATATGGTGAGTCGTACCGATGGACGGGCTCAATTTTTAGCTTTTAACTAAGGGCCTTATGGTTATTTACCATGTCTAAAAACTTAAGCCCTCTCACTATATAAGTGTGTGTAGACTCCTAAAAATCTATTTTGATGGATCAAAGACCATAAATACTCTCTCAAGCTCATCCTTGAAGGATTGAAGGATAAGGTTTCAAAGGTGATCTTCAAGAGGCAGAGTGAAGTCAATATTCTTTATTATTCAAGTTGTCTAAGGAATGCAAGTCTTCCACTTTAAAAATAACTCTAAACCCATGTATTTTACACTTGGATTAGAAAGTGTACATAGTTGTTTTGAAATCAAATTAAATATGGTTTTGTTGCCTAATGATGAACAATTATGATTCTTATTTAGGCTTATATTTATATATGTTACAGATGGTAGTTTAAACACGTGAATGCTTGTTGTATGTGGTGTAACATGTCGGTATTGAGTAGCCCTAGTATTGATGATCTCTGCCATGAAAGTGGCCTTGGTAAAGTAATGTACTCATGGTATTTTTGAAAATATCTAAGTGAGATGTCTAGTTACATGATGTTGATTCATTGAACTAGGGAAATGGCCCAATATGTATGATTGCTTGATAAATTATACTATGAAGGTAAAATAAACCATGTATTATGTAATTAACAAGTTTGTTGGTTTGTTGAATATGAAGATGGTTAAAGTCCCTAACTTGAAAACGAATTTGAATTCTATGTTGAACTAAATTATGGTATTGAATTGCTAATGAAATGTGAATGGATCGTAAAGGTATCAAGGAAAATAATTTGAATTGTATGATGACTGTAATTAAGGCATTGTCTTATTGAAATTGATAAGCAATGAAATCTCCCATGAGTACCACATGGTCATGTATGCTGTTGAATCGGCCAAATGGGTTAAAGTCCTTATATATGGAAATGAATATTTGTAGATGCATGGACAAAGGTTTATAGTCCTAATGTTGACTAATGATATTCATGATGGCTTGAGTTTAAAGTCCCTTGCCTAATGTTATTGCTTATGGTTAATGCCCCTTGAAGAATAAGATCTAATGAAGTCAAAGTGTCTCTCCAAATGAATTAGATTGGGGTTAGAGTACCCTATATAATGGGTAGTAAGTTTAGAGTCCCATGCCTAATGTGTGAGCATATTGTTAAAGTTACTTTCATGTATCAATGTGTGTAAGTGGTTAGAGTCCCTCACTTATAATATGTGTGAGTGGTTAGAGTCCCTCACTTTAATGGATGTGTATGTGGTTAGAGTTCCTTACTTGATGATATGTGAATATGTTTAAAGTCCTATGCCTAATGAGATTTTCTTAAATCTATAAGAGTGGAAGCTTGGAATCCTCCATTGCATGCATGGTGAGTGAGTGCTTCAAAAGTGTTGATAAGACTTGCCCCTTAGTTAGCATGTGATATGTCTATATGTATGGATAAGGTTATGAAGGTGATTGAATATGATATATTTCTTGTTGTTGAATAATGATGCTATTTTATCCTTATCCTTTAGCTATATGCTAGCGTTCCAATTGCTAACCATCTTTGGAGGCTATGTCCCCACATGACATAGGGGCCCAAATATTTTTTTCTCTTCCCACAAAATGATTAGGAAATTGAAATTTCTCGTGAATTCATTTGGGAGTGGTGAGCTTCTTTACTTCAGAAGTCTTTCCTTCTTAGTCTCTTATATTTAGACTTAGTCTTATATTGACCCTGTTTGGATATTGTCGGGGGCTTGTCCCAACATATACATTTCTAAACTTTGGTTTGTATAGAGATGTTATGGATGTATTTATACTTGGGTAAATTGGATAGTTGGTGAATATAATGAAGGGCTTAGACATGTTTAAGTTATGTTTTTTGTTATCTCATCATATGGTTGGATTCCATCCGATGCTTATAAGGTATATTGATTATGTAACACCCTAAATCTGGTACCCAAAATATCACACGGTGCTCATGAACTCGAAGGACCACAAGCTAACCTATGAATATATCTATAACTGAGCATTGCATAACATACTGTATAAATGCGGAATAAAAGGATGAAAAGCCATATGGTTCAAAAATCTGTTAAAACATAACATCTGGAGATACAGTATATCAATACTAAAACAATTGAAATAACTATCTAAACATGCTAGTCTGAAAGCCTATAAACTGTCTGAATAATGAGTTTATGGGACATATCCCCAACTAACTCCAACTATTTAAATAAACTAAGTACTAAATGAATGAAATAGACAAATAATAACATCCTTCGAATGATGAGGACTCACTGCTAGACTGTTTACTGAGCGATTGATATACTAAGGATGCTATAGAGCTCATGCTTTTGAAAATATGGTATAAAAACCATAGCGCAAAAGAACAGTATGCGTCAGTATATTAGAATATACTGGTACACAAGTCAGGTAAGCTGAATACAAAGGTTCATATGCATGAACTATAACTGACTGATATGAACATGAACATTACTACGTAAGGATACATTTATGAATACGTGAACTATAACTGAAGTCATGATAATACAAAATTTAAATACTGATAACTTGAGTTTCGGATTAACTGAGTTACTGTGTCTGACAGTCCTGATTCTAATGGAACTAGCTGAGTTCTTTTCTAAATTGTGTGACTATATATGGCAGTCCTAAATCTAAAGAACAATCTGATTCTATTACTGAGACTGAGACTGAGACTATGGGAGATGGTCATCTAAACGACATGCCTCTAATAAGATATTATAGCTGAGTTGGGGTCAAATTTGTAACCCCAATTGGAAGGGTGTCAATATTGTGCCACTAGTAAGGATAAGCTGTGAGTGACCCTCATATGGAAGTTTCCCCAAAGGTGAAGGATGGACTCTCGTCTGGCATTGTTGATCCACCTCATTAACCCTCAACTGACTGTGTTGATTTCTGAACCTATGCTGGCTACATAATTCTGGAATGCAAGGATTTCTTTTAAGTGTCATACCCTCTACTGTCACTATGTTCCCTTGTCCTTGTGTTCGCTTAGTGTTGAATCCTACTCCTAACTAAGTAGACACTAAACTGATTATACAGAGATGAACTTAATTGAGTTTATTGAGTTCCATGGACTAACAGAATGATACTGAATCCTGTTAACTGACTGAGTTCATGATATTTCTTAGTCTTCCTGAATTATGTAACTGACTGAATTCTACTAATCATGGCATGACTGAGATTATCATGCAACTGACATTGGCTCTAGGCACACATCTAAATTGTCGGGTATAAATACCCCCAAGACTCGATATCTTAAACATAATTCATGGTACAAGTTCGAATGCACAAAAATGGCTACACATATATCCATAATTCATTGACTAAGACATTTCATCAAACACTTGACATGTATTAACTTGTACATGAATAGGGATTTCATACCATCATACTATAATGACACTTTTTCCTTCACATATGCATTTAATCAAACATATGGGGAGCATACTTTGGTTATACCATCATCAATACATCTAATTATCGTGGTTGTACAAATAAATTTGCAATTTAAAGTGTTTATAATTAATATTATGGAAATCATCACATACTAGGATCAATCACTGGAACATGTAATTTAAAACATGAATTAAAATCCAACAACAACATGGACATGAATTTCAATACAACTACATCATGAACATTCATAAATACATAATCTTTGGAATTTGAAAAAAGATTCTTGAGCTTCATGGGTTAAATGGACCCATGAATAAACACTTGACATACCTTGATTGTGAGTTTCTTGAAGTTCTTGGACTTAAAGAACTTGAATCTCTTAGTTTCTTGAAGAAGGGTTGGGATCTTGTTCTTGGGGATTGATCTTTGAGAGACACCATACTTTGGTGTTGTAGATGAATAATGAATTTATGAGCCCTAGCTGTTCAAAAGGGTGGAAAAAACCCATCCACCGATATAAAAATTACTTTAAGTTGCTAAACAGAAGCTGTGAAGGCTTGGGCGATGGTCGATCGCTGGCTCAATGGCCCATTGACCTTTCCATTGTACTAGGCAAGAATGTGATCACTATGCCTTGGTTGCAACGGTTTGGGCGACGTCTCATCGCTATCTCGACGGTCCATTGTCCATTCCATCATTCTTGGCCAGAAGGTCAACATATTTCCTCTACTGTGATGGTTTGGGTGATAGCCCATCTCTAGATCGACAGTTCGTCGACCCTTTCCATTGCACTTGGGTGGTTCAGACTGCTTTTTGTATTTCGGCCATAACTTTCTACCCAAATATCGAATGTAGGAAAATTCGGTATTGATGGAAAGCTTATTCAATTTCCCACACAAGAAAAAAGTCAAAATCTTGAAAATTCAACGTGTATAAAAGTGGATTCATCCTTAAAAACAAGTCTTTAATATTTTTGGGATGATTTTTAAGATAGATAGAACTACAGGGTATTACAGATTATTAGGTCAGATTATCAAGGCTACCTATGGTTCATGTTAGCGTAGGGTGCCCATATGCCCCAACCTAATTTCAGGCCATCTTAAGTTTGTATCATAGCCCAGATTAATGTTTTGTTGTGTCTCCATAATACCATGCCTTGTACTGTTTCGTTTATGGGTGTAAAGCATGCCACACTTATAAAAGAGGAGCTATGAGTTATATTTGGAAAATGTTTCCCTTTCTTATCTTTTAATCTCAAGCTATAGCGTCTACCGTGTAGGATTCCTCTGATTTCTATTTGGTATGTTTGAGATCATGCCTCTAAGAAGATCATATACACAGGCAAACCCTTCTTAGGTCCCTATGAACAAAGCTCGTCCAACTACTAGAGTTTGAACCCGGGATAGGGCTGCGGCCTTTGACCATCTTCATGGGGTTCCACTTATTCTTAGAAACCAAGACTGTGAGATTGAACCTCCTATATCATCACCTCAAAGGGATGCTACTAATGCCGAGTTCCATCGCAATATGAACCTCTTGACTCAATTGGTAGCTTCTCAAGTGGAGCATGGTGGTTCAACTACTGTTTCTTCTAAGGCAAAAACAATTAGGCAATTTATGAGGTTGATCCCTCCTATGTTCTCCGATGTGAAGGTTGAGGAGGATCCTTAAGGCTTCGTTGATGGAATGGAGAAGATCTTATGAATCATGCAAGCTTCGGAGATTAAGGCCATTGAGTTTGCTTCCTACAAATTAAAAGATATAGCGTACCAATGGTACACGGGGTGGGAGTTGTCTAGAGGTGTTGGTGTTAGTCCCTCTATGTGGGATTAATTTTCTGATGCTTTATTAGATTGCTTATTTCCATGAGAGTTGAGGGAGGAAAAGGCAGAAAAGTTTATGCACTTGAAGCAAGGAAGGATATCCTTTCTAGAGTATGCCTTAAAATTTCATCAATTTTCAATTTATGCTCATGAGATAGTTTTTAGCATGAGGTCTAGAATGTGTGTGTTTTTCATGAGATTGTCCATTGAGCTAGTGCTAGAGATGAAGGCGATCTTGTTAATTAAGAACATTGATATTTTTAGGTTGATTGTCTTTTTTCAACAAGTGGAAAAAGAAAAAAATAAGAAAGTTGAGCTTAGTGAGAGTCAAGGAAAGAAATTTAGGCCTTTTGAGCATAGTGGTGGTGATAGTGGCAAGTGGCCATGCAAAAAGTAAGGGAGTTCGAGTTCTTTCTCCTCGGCTAACTACTGTTCACTCTCCTAACCCAAAGATTTTAGGGGTTAGCCAGAATCAGTTTAGTAGTAGGTATCGGGCACAGGGTGCCTAAATACAGTCTAGTGGTTCCCAGTCGGCCCCACCTCACCCTTCTTTAAGATTTTATGGTTAGATTTATCGTGGTTAGTGTGAGAAGGGGAGAAATAGATGTTTCCATTATGGTTAGGTTGGGCACATGCAGCGTGAGTGCCCCTCTCTGACAGCTTTTTTGGCCAATAAGGATTCTATTACTACTCCATCTAATAAAGAACCGAAGGGTGGTATGTCTAGCTTTACTTCTACTTGGACACCAGCGTTGGTCGAAACCACTGGTATAAACTTGCGAATCTGAAGGATTCTGAGGTGTTTCCCAATATTTTCATGAGGGTAATGATACTTTTCTCCTATGATGTGTATTATTTAAATGATCCAGGGTCTACTCTTTCTTGTGTGACCCCATATATTGATATGCGTCTTTATTGTGGTTTCGGGAGTCTGTCGGTTCTTTTCTCTATTTCTACTCCAGTCGGAGACCTTGTGATTATTAAAAGGGTCTATAAAGTGTTTGTGATATTGATTGGTGGTAGAGATACTCTTGTAAACATAATAGAGTTAGAGATGGTTGATTTTGATTTCATTCTGAGGTGTATTAGTTGCACTCTTACTATGCTACTTTAGATTGTCGGACCCATAGGGTCATGTTCGATTTCCTTAATGATTCAATGATTGTATGGGATGGTGGGTCCCAAGTTCCTTAGGGAAGGTTTAATTCTTATCTAAAGGTGCAAAAGTTGATTTCAATGTAGTGTTTATATCATTTGGTTTGAGTTAAGGATTTTAACACGGAAGAGCCTTCTCTATAATTTGTTCCTATGGTTAATAAGTTTCTCGAGGTGTTTCCTAATGATCATCCTAGCGTTCCACCAGATAAGGAAATTGATTTTTGGATTGATCTTCTTTCAAACATTTGTTCGATTACTTTCCCTTCTTATTAAATGTCTTTGGTGGAGCTAAGGGAGAATAAGAAGCAATTGAAAGACATTTTAGATAAAGGTTTTATCTTCCCTAGTATGTCTGCACGACGTTCTCCCATGTTGTTCGTGTGCAAGAAGGATAGTTCCCTTCGTATGTGGATTGATTATCGTTGGTTAAACAACGTGACAATGAAGAATAAATATCCTCTTCCTATGATCGATGATTTTTTTGAACAACTACTGGGTGTGAAGTGTTTTTCTATGATTGATCTTAGATCAGGTTACTATCAACTTAAGATTAGGGATGCGGATATTCCTAAGATGACCTTTAGAACCTAGTATGGTCACTATGAGTTTCTTATTATGTCTTTTGGATTGACCAATGCCCCGACGTCATTTAAGGACTTGATTAATAGGGTCTTCCTCAGTTCTTAAACATGTTTTTCATTATCTTCATTGATGATATCTTAGTATATTCAAAGAGTAAGGAGGATAATGTCGGTCACCTCTATGCCGTGTTGCAAACTTTGAAGGATCATCACTTGTATGCCAAGTTCTCCAAGTATGAGTTTGGGTTTGAAGCCATTGCTTTTCTTGGTCTCAACTATTGCGAAGGGATCATGGTAGATCGACTAAAGCTTATAGTTGTTAAGAAGTTGCCTAGACCTATGCCTTCAATTGATATTCACAGTTTCTTGGGCCTAGCTGGTTACAATAGAAGATTTGTGGAGTTTTTTTCAACTATATCTACCCCATTAACCAAATTTACCCTAATGAAGGTAAGGTTATTGTCATCTTATGTGTGTGAGGGTAGTTTTGATAAGTTGAAAGATAAATTGGCTTTGGCTCCTATTTTAACCTTGCCTGAGGGTAGTGATTTTTTTGTGGTTTATTGTTATTCTTCTAATGTTGGTGGCCTATGCTTCTAGACATTTGAAAGTTCATAATAAGAACTATCTATATGGGGTTCATGTCAATATCTTTTCCAATCATAAAAGACTCCAATATGTGTTTACTCAAAAGGAGTTAAATCTTTAGTAAAGAAGGTGGCTAGAATTGTTGAAAGTCTATTATATGAGTCTTTATTACTATCTCGGTAAAGCAAACATAGTCACCGATGCTCTTAATAGATTTTCCATGGAAATCTTGGCCCATGTAGATGAGGATAAGTGGGAATTAGTGAAGAACATTAACCGTTTGGCTAATCTTAGTGTTCGATTTGCAGACTTTAATGATGGTAGTGTATTTGTTCTTCGGGTATCTCAGTCGTCTCTTATTGTTGAGATAAAGAAGAAGGAAGCATTACAACCCGACTTGATGAATATCAAGAGTAATGTGGGTCAACACAAATTTCCATACTTTATGATTGAAGGTGATGTCATCTTGAGATACCAAGGTAGGCTATATGTTCATGACATTGATGGATTGAGGGAAAGGGCAATGGCTGAGGCTCATAAATCTTGGTATGTTATACTTCCTTGTTCCATAAAGATGTATCACAATCTTAGATAGTTCTATTTGTGGGGAAATATGAAATGTGATGTGGCTATCTATTTGGAAA
The DNA here is from genome assembly GCA_030864215.1 of Capsicum pubescens. Classification (NCBI taxonomy): domain Eukaryota; kingdom Viridiplantae; phylum Streptophyta; class Magnoliopsida; order Solanales; family Solanaceae; genus Capsicum; species Capsicum pubescens. Next base: position 149,223,314 of record CM061543.1, on the reverse strand, counting down.
AGTGGATGGTGTGTCAACAAGAGAAAGTTGAGCACCTGAGGCGCGGTGGGTTATTCCATGAAATTATGTTGACCAAATGGAATAGGGAGGCAATTAATATGGATTTCATTACCGGTTGTCCTAATTCTTGGAATCAATGTTATTCTATTTGGGTCATTTTTGATAAAATGACTATGTCAGCTTACTTCTTGCCCATGAGGACTAATTACTCAACCGAAGATTATGCTAAGTTGTATCTTTTAGAGATCGTAAATTTGAATGGTGCTCTAATTTTGATCCTCTTGGATCATGGTTCTCCATTTTTATTCAACTTTTTGAAGTCTTTCCAAAAGGGTTTTGGTACTAAAGTATGCCTTAATACTGTGTTCCACCCGTAAATGGTTGGCCAAGCAGAAAACACCATCCAAACATTGGAGGATATGATGCAGACTTGTGTGATTGATTATTGTAGTAGTTGGTATGACAACTTTCCTTTGATTGATTTCACATTGAATAATATCTACCACTCTAGTATTGGCATGGTGCATCTTGAGACATAGTATTGTAGTAAATGTCGATATCCTATTGGGTCGTAAAAAGTTGGCTAGGGTAAATTAGTTTTCCCCGATTTAGTCCACCAAGCCTTAGAAGAGGGGAATGTGATTCATGATATATTTAAAAACGCTAAAAGTCACCAAAATTCCTATATAGATGTGAGACATAGAAACTTAGAGTTTAGTGTTGGTGATTTGGTATTCTTGAAAGTGTCTCCCATGAAGGGAGTGATGCAATTTGGTAAAAAGGGGAAGCTTAGTCCTCGATATGTTGGCCCCTACTTTATTATGAAGAGGGTTGGCAATGTTACCTATGTGTAGAAGTTTCCTTCTAGTTTGGACTTAATTCACTCGATTTTCCATTTGTTTAAGTTATAAAAGTGTGTGGGTGATCCTTCATTGTTTATTCCCTTGAGAGATGTTGGTTTCTTGGACTCTTTATTATTTGAGGAGATCCCGGTGAGAATCCTAGATCGGTAAGTTCATCGATTGTGAACGAAATATATGGCTTCATTAAAGGTTCTATTGAGGAACCAAAAGTCCAAGGAGCTGCTTGGGAAACGGAAGATGATAAAAAGTTAAAGTATCCGTATTTGTTTCTTATTTCAGAAACTTGGGAAAGAGGTATGTATTGATTTTCTTTCTTTCATTTATGTCTTTGATAGATAAGGGGATAATGTCCCTAATGTGTTGAGTGATTTTTGTCATGTTAAACCAAGGGTTCATGGACCTAATGTTTTAAAATTATGTGTGTTTTGTTTTGATGGGTTTGAGTCCCTTATACTTGAATTAAGTATCCTTGATAAGTTGATGGGTTGAAATACCTAAGTTGTGAAATGAGTATGTATTCATAAGGTGTTTAAGTCCCCAAGATTTCAACTGAACAAGTGTCCTTGATAAATAATAGGTTTAAGTCACAAAGACGTTGAAGCGAATAATCTATTGATAATAGGTATGATGTGTGTTATATCTTAGTTATATGCTTGTTCTAACTTGTTAGAAGATAGTTTTAAAGTATGGTGACATATTGGTTATGTTTATTTGAATCCTTAGCCCTTATTCGAGGATGATTGATCCAAGTGAGGGATAGTTGAAACACTAATGTGCGATCTTGGTGCTAGCACATTTAAGGCTTTTAACTTGGAATAATTGTAAATTCTTAAGCAACTTTCATTTTTTTTATTGTTTTCTCTATGATAGTTGATGTGAGATAGGATGTATGAAAACCAACAACAACTGAGTCAAAAGAGATAGATTTTAAGAAAGTAGCCATGAAGAGTACTATTGAAAACTTTCCTGATAGATCGTCAACTTTATGAATAGCCGTCAGGAATATCGTCAGCCAAAGATAGTACATGGGAGTTAGAGTGGAGAAGTGATCACATTTTATGATAAGCCATCAAAATCCTAATAAGCAGTCAAGCCTTATCGTCAGCTGAAGGCACCAAACATGGAATTTGAAGAGGAGTTGAGGATATTATTTGATATGTCCTCATACTCCTAATAAGTCATCATATTTGGCGTCACATGTGTGAGAGATTTTATGTGATCCATAATTTGATTCCAAAATTATCCTAGGTATTTATGGACAAGTTCTAGGTTTTTATTAAAGAAAAAAAGAAACACAAGAAAGAGAACAGTTTTGACTAGCTTTTCTCCGTATTTTTTGCAAATTAAGTTTAGGGTAAATTCTACTGTGATCTCAAAGGAGAAACAATTATATACCTTCATCATTCTGTAATTTATCATTTATTGAATCATGAATTCAGTATGTGTTGTTTCTTTTTACATCATGAGTATCTAATTTCCTTATCCCAAATTGTGGGTTCAATGGGTTTATTCTTGTACGTTCACTAGTCTAGCAAGATTCTTAAGGCCGTAGGAACTTCTTAGTAATTCTTCCGATATGCATGTTGTTTGTTTGTTGCAAACAATAGACCAAACCAAAGAATTGACTTGCTTGAAAGAAGAAGTCAATCTAGTAGGAATCCAATTATCAGCAGGGACTTGAAAGGGTTAAACTTTCATTTAATATAACGCTGTAACAAGGTTAATTAACCTGAGATAAAATATGATTAATAAGATGGATTTCCTAAGTTGGGAAGAATTGGGTAGACGAAAGTTTAAATAGGTTGAGAGACATTTAGACAACACTTTGATATTGATAATCTGTTGTTCCTGTTTGTCATAAGAGTCTTGAATCACAATTAGTGCACGTCAAGTATCAACACCCATAGTGAACACAATTCTAGTATTCCCATATCATTGATCTAAAACACTGAAACACTAGTTTCAAGTTGTGAAATTGAAGTGAGAAATAACATTCTAATTAATTTCATAAAACACCTATTTAACAAAAACTACTAACATCTGTTGATAGAGTAACAAGTGACTTAAATTAACACCATATTCCTTGTGGGGTTCGACCCCAACCTAGTTGTGTTATACATTTGACAACGACCCCTTATTCTCTCATAAGAGAGGTGTAATTTGGGCGTATCTAAATTTGGCGACGTTGCCGGGGAATACGGTTGTCAATGAAGTTTATGTGCGCTAATTGACTGTTAGTCAGGTTTCCTAATTTTATGTTTTCTTTTTGTTTTTATTTGTTTCAGGTTCAGGGTTGTTTATGTTAAGAACCATAAGTTCAGGAGAACCATTATTACCCTTCAATCCCGAACCTAAACTGATCGGCAGAATCGCAGACCCATAGGAAACCGAAAGACTAGCTGCTTTGGCTAGAGCGTAGCTTAATCAATAGAACGACGAGACTCAGATGCGTTATCCAAATATTGATGATGATGATTTGGGAGATGAAGAATTGTTGAATCCTGCCAACCCAAGGCGCGCAGAGAATGTAGTCGTACCGGTGAATCGGAATGTGAATAGAAATCGTTCGTTCTCAGTAAGACTAGATTGCCTACTTGTATAGTATGATAAGAATGATGATGATGATGGAATGGATAATTCTGGTGCTACTACAGCTTTTATTCCTCCACCTTTAGGACCAGGAGCAAAGTTCAACATTACAAGTACAATGATTCAACTCCTCCATCTGAAGGGTTTGTTCGGGGGTATGCCAGGAGATGATCCTAACATACATTTGGTGAATTTTGATACCATTTTCAAGTCGTTTGATAACCCGGGAATGGGGACAGAAGGCCATCCGCCTGCGCTTATTTATTTTGTCTCTGTTTGTGAAGGCAAGATTGTGGCTAAATAAGCTGACGCCTGATTCTATAACCAACTAGAGGTAGTTGAAAGTGGCTTTCCTAGAAAGGTTCTTTACACCATCCAGGAGGGTACAACTAAGGGATGAGATCAGTAACTTTAGGTAGCTCCCAACTTAAGTCCTCTCGAGACATACGAGAGGTTGAAAAAGAAGTTTATACAGTGTCCGAACCACAATATGATGAATATTCATCTGCTGGAGAATCTTTATTAGGATTTGAACTCTATTACGAAGCCAGTTGTTGATAATGCTACAGGGGATCATTTGTGGATCTCACTTTTCAGGAGGCTTCGAAGATGCTTGATCGAATGACCAAACAATGTAGATTTTGTCATACCAGGGATTCTGTTGTAAAGATCCCTATTGTGTCTGTTGGCCTGACTGTGAACCAATATAAAAAGAGGAAGAACGTGATCAAGACATAGAACACTTGAAGATGTAGATAGATTTATTGACCAAGCACTAATTATCTGTAAAGACTGAAGGTAGAGATGACTTTGATTTGGAAGAAAAGGCCAACTATTTGAGTCACCTGGGGGGTTTCCAGGTAATAGCCAAGAAAATTAAGGTCGGACTTATTATGACCAGGGTGGACATAACGATAGGGATTAAGGAAACTTAAAGAACAAGAATGATAGGAATAGTCTATATGTACCTCCTGTAAGCAGAGATAATGTTGTAACTAGCTTTGGCAAGATGTCCATGGAGGACATGATGGAAAAATTGCTAAAGGGAGCTGAGGCTACCAACTCTGGGGTGACTACCATGAAAACCCATTTGTCCTCTATGAGTCAGTTTGTAAACTTGCACTCTACTTCAATCAAACTATTGGAATAACAAATAAGCCAACTTTGTGCAATATTGAATCAGAGGAAGAGTGGAATGCTAACAAGTAATACAATTCAGAACCCTCGGAATGATAGTTTGTGTATAGATATTACTAAACAGAGTGGTAAAGTGTTATCGGGCCTTTCTTTGGCCAAAGCTGTGAGTGATGAGGTGATCGAAGAAGATGTTGAGCTTGAAGAAGGTAATCTAGTGGAATTTAAGACTCTGGATGGCATTGATATCTCTTCTGATCATTAGCAAATTGATGAGTTGGAAAAAAGGAAAGAGAAGAAAAATGAAATAGTGGTTAATACTCTCCCAAAACCACCGCCTCCTTTTCCTCAGAGATTGAAAAAAAAAGGCCTATGATACGAGGTTTAGTAAATTCATGGCAATGTTGAAGCAGCTCACAGTTAATGTGCCTTTGGAAGAGGCATTTGAACAAATGCCAGGATATGCTAAATTTATGAAGGATCTTGTGATGAAGAAAAGAGCGGTGAGATATGAACTGGCAAACAATCTCCATCATTTTAGTTCTATTTCTACAAGGTCATTAGCATAGAAGAAAGCAGATCTAGGAGCATTCACTATTTCCTGCACGATTGGGTCTCTGGAAATTGCTAAGGCCTGATGTGATCTGGGAGAGAGCATAAATCTAATACCGCTAGATATTAATAAAAAGTTGAGCTATGGAGACCCCACACCCACCAACATACAACTTGTGATGGTGGATAGATCAGTAAAATAAACTATTAGTATTTTGTATGATGTGTTGGTAAAGGTGGCTAGCTTCATATTTCTTACGGATTTTGTCATACTGGATTATGAGGTGGACTTTTAGGTGCCCATAATTTTGGGTCATCCTTTCCTTACATCTAGAAGTGTGTTAATTGATTTGCGAGCTAATGAGCTCTTATGTAGGATGAATGATGAAGTGGTACAATTATATGTGTGTCAATTAATGAAGAAGCATAAAGAAATTAGTGTTTTCTCAATTATTGATGTATATTATGAGGATGAGTAGGAGGTATCAATAGAGGAGAAACTTGTTGTCGAGTTGTTAGCTGCAATTCTGATGAATTTTGATCATGAAGGCATTGAGGAGTACGAAGAGTGTTTATTCTTTGTCAGGAATGGGTTCATACTCTTATACACATATAAATCTAGATCTTGATCTTTCTAATCGACCAACTCCACCGGCTAAGACATCCATCAAAGGCCACTGGTGTTGGAATTAAAAGAATTGCCAGGGCATCTAAGGTATATGTTTCTAGGCTGTAGAAACACTCTACCCATGATTATTGTAGCTGATTTGGGCAAGAATCAAGTGATTCACTTATTTTGGTGCTTCAGAGGTACAAAAGAGCAATAGGCTGGACTATTATAGATAGTATTGGCATTCCCCCTAGAATCTGCACTCATAAGCTACAACTTGAGAATGACTGTACTCGAATAGTTGAGCATCAATGAAGACTTAACCCACAAATATAAGAGGTGTTTAAGAAGGAGATTATTAAGTGGATGGATGCAGGAGTGGTAATTCGTATTTTCGATGGTAAATGGGTAAGCCCAGTTCAATGTGTGCCCAAAAGGGGGAATGACTGTTATTGCAAACGAAAAGAATGAGTCAATTCCTCTCAGACATGTGACTGGATGGAGGGTTTGCATGGACTATCGTAAATTAAACTCACGGACCTTAAAGGATCACTTCCCAATGCCCTTCATGGTTCAAATACTTGATCTATTAGAAGGAAGGGGGTGGTATTATTTCTTGGATGTCTATTTTTGTTACAATCAGATCTGTATTACTTCTGAAGATCAGAAAAGGATGATATTCACATGCCCATATGGAACCTTTGCATTTAAGAGGATGCTATTTGGGTTATGCATTGCACCCGCTACCTTGTAAGTGTGCATAATGTCTATTTTCTCAGATATGGTGGAGGACACCTTGGAGGATTTTTCTGTGGTAGGAGATTCGTTTGAGTTTTGCTTGGAGAATTTGAGTAGGGCTCTGCAACTATGTGTGGAATTTAATTTGGTACTTAATTGAGAGAAATGGCACTTCATGGTGAAGGAGGGCATTGTTCTCGGGCATAAAATTTCAGCAAAGGGATAGAGGTTGATTGAGACAAGGTTGATGTTATTGAGAAGCTACCACCTCCCATTTCAGTGAAGGAAGTTAGTAGTTTCCTTGGTGATGCTGGTTTTTATCGGAGGTTTATAAATGACTTCTCAAAGATTGCAAATCCACTTTGCAAACTTTTGGAGAAGAAAACTAAGTTCTCCTTTGCTAAAGATTGCTTGAAAGTATTCGAATGCCTTAAAGGAAAATTGGTTGAGGCCCCTATCATTGTTGCACTGGATTGGTCAAAGCCATTTGAGATCATGTGTGATGGAAGTGGTGTTGGGGAAAAAGAAGGACAAATTGTTTCGTCTAGTTTATTATACCAGCAAAGCTATGAATGGAGATAAAAAGAACTACACCATCACTTAATATGAAATCCTTGTTGTAGTCTATGATTTTGATAAATTCATAGCTTATCTGCTAGGAACAAAGGTGGTGGTCTATACTGACCATGCAACCTTGAGATACTTGATGTCTAAAAAGTATGCAAAACCAAGGTTGATCAGATGGTCGTTGCTGCTCAAAGAATTTGATTTTGAAGACAAAGATCAGAAGGGCTGTGAGAATCAAGTTGCAGACAATCTATCAAAGCTTGGGAGGGAGAAAACATCCTGAGATGAAATTGCAATAAATGATCTATTTCCTCATGAGGAGATATTGGTTGCTGCTATGGAGAAAATGCCTTGGTAGGCTGATTTTGAAAACTATGTTGTCAGCGAATTGATCCCGAAGAATCTATCTTATCACCAAAGAAAAAAATTTCTCCATGATGTGACCTATTACTTCTGGGATGAACCATATCTATTCTAGAGGTGTGCAGATAATATCATAATGAGGTGTGTTCTACAAGTAGAGATGTTAAGTATATTGGATGTATGCCACTCTTCTCCTATTGGAGGTTATCATACTGGTGACCGATCTACTCAAAAGGTATTACAGAGTGGAAACTACTGGCTAACTTTACTCAAGGATACATTTTAGTTCGTCCGTAGATGTGACAAATGTCAGAGGCAAGTGCCAATCTCCAAACATCATGAGATGCCGATGTCTAAGATGGTGGAAGAAGAGTTGTTTAATGTGTGGGGCATCGACTTCATAGGACATTTTGTAAGCTCATATGGGTTGAAATATATTTTGGTTTCTATAGACTACGACTCAAAATAGGTTGAGTCCGTCTCTTTGGCCGATAATAAAAGGAAGAGAGTCGTCGCATTCCTCAAGAGAAACATCTTCTCTTGATTTGGGGTACGATGCACCATTATAAGCGACACTGGGTCCCACTTCAACAAAAAACTATTTTGAGCTACCTTAGTGAAGTACAGTGTCAAGCAACACAAGGTGGCAACTCCCAACCACTCACAGACTAGTGTGGATGTGGAGGTTTCAAATAGAGAGATCAAAACCATCCTTACGAAAACTATGAATTCTAGTATGACAGATTGGTCTAGGAAGCTGGATGATGCGCTTTGGGTATATAGAACAACTTTTAAGATGCCTATCAGCATGTCACCATACCAACTTGTTTATGGAAATGCATACCATCTACCGGTTGAATTGGAGCATAAGGCGTTATGGGCATATAGATGACTCAATTTGAACTCGAATGAGGCAGTGGAGTTCAGGCTGGGGCAATTGAATTAGATGAATGAATTCTGTCTCAACACATATAAATGAGTAGATCTCTACAAAGAGAAGATTAAAAAGTACTATGATTGAAGGATTGCACAGTGAGACTTTCAGAAAGGTGACTTGGTACTCCTTTTCAAATCCAGACTGAAGTGGTTCCTAGGTAAGTTGAAATCAAAGTGGTACAGCCCATTAAAAGTGAGTCAAGTCTACTCTTATAGAGTAGTTGAACTCGAGAATAAGGATGGGAGTGTCTTTATGGAAAATGGGAAGCGAGTGAAGCTATGCATCGGTCCGACGGACTCGATAATGTGTATAGACTCCTTATATCTCGATGAAGTCTGAGTAATTGAGATAACTGAGTTGTTTCGCAATAATAAATATGGTGTTATTGGGAGGCAACATAAAGTTTTTATGTTTAATGTAGGTTGTTTATTTATTTAGTTTTACTTTATGTTTAAAGAGAGTGGTTGTGATGAATTGATGAGGCGTGATGGGATCGAGGTGAAATTGTTGTTTTCAACCAAGTAATGATGACAAAACCCGATAAGTTATCACATTTGTGACAAACTATCAGGATTTGTCGTCAGAGAACTTAAAATTATGCAAAACTCTATCTTGACCTGATGACATATGTGATGGGCTATCACACCTGTGATAAGCCGTCGAACATTGTCATCAAATGAGGTATAATAAAGTCACACTATGCCTTAAGGTGATCTAATTACGTGACGGGCTATCGTAGTTTTGATAAGCCATCATATAAAACTGGGCCCAAAAGAGAAAATCTAACCCAGCCCATCTCTATTAACCTAAGACTCCTTACCTTCCCGCGCCTATTTTTCTTTATTGTATTTCCTTTCCATTTTTAGTGTATTTTCTTTCCTTGGTTAGTTAATTATCAGTAAAATAAGGTAATAGCTTCCCGTGTTGCCCATTGGTGTTGGGTTCAAACACAAGTGTGTTTCCCCATTTTCCATCTCGCATACCTCTATCAAACATTAGTGCCGAAAAGTTCTTAATCTCTTCTAAGTTGACTAAAAGGATACACCAAGTTCACCTTCTCCTTAAGGTCCATTAAGTCTTGGTTTTTCATGGGTATTGAGTCAAGTTTATCAAATAATTGATGTGAAAACTGAAACTAGGGTTTGCAATTATTCCTCGACCACTAAAAGCTGAAATATCAGCCCAAGAATGTATTTCCAAAGTGTTGGGAGGAAGATTTGGAATGAGGAATATGTTAAGAACAAGATGGGAATCATGTTTTGGGATGACGACAATTCTGATAAGCTATCACAAATGTGACGGCTTATCAGAAAATTTCATAACATGTGTGTAAGAATTAGCCCTTTTCTGTCTTGGGATGACTACATGTCTGATAAGTTATCACAAATGTGATGTCTTATCAGACCATGTCGTCAGAACTTTCTTCAAAGGCACTAATAAACCTTTTTAGGGGATTTGAAATTGATTGTCATGCCTGTGTTCTTTAACCCTAAGTACTGAGTATTGGTTTTCTCTTATTACAGGAGTTCACTATGCCACAAAAAGGAAAATCAACTAAAGTAGAAAAGAAGGTGTCTAAGGGGAATGTGCCTCAGAGATTCTTTGATGAATATGACTGTTATGAAGAGGAGCCTCAACTCAAAAGACATAGAAAGAAGAAGAGTCAAAAATTAGCTACACCTCCTCCACAATCTGACGAAGAGGTGGATGAACAAAGTGAGAGTGAAGAACCATCATCGTTTTCACATACACCCTCTGAGCGGACAACTTATGAGAAACCAAACTCCACCTCTAAACATACATCATTTGAACAGCCTAACTCTTAAGAACCCTCATCAAGAATCCTTCTTTGGAACAACAATCGACCAGTGAAGATTCCTTGACACGAGGAGATTTGATCGAGTGCAAGAATCCCAGTGTTCGAGAATATGACAGATGGCAAGTCCCAGGAGAAAAAAGGATTTTGTTTTGACGGACATATCAGAACAAAAAGAAGAACTGTTAAGAGGATAATTTGCGAGGAGATGAGGATCACTACCAAAGGGATAAACAGATAGCCCCTGATGGAAGAGGTATTCAAGGAGTATGGTCTAACTTGGACAACAATAGGAGGTGACTTGTTTTTCCCCACATTAGTCCGGGAGTTTTATGCCACCTACCAGGATACCTTGGAGAACATGTGCAAACCTGGAGAGAAAGCAATAGACATGCCAACTAGAGAGACAGTTCCAGTGAGGGGAGTGATGGTAGATCTTTCCAACATTACCATAAATAGATTTCTCCATATCCCTAACTTAACTCCTCCGACCACTTCACTGGAATTCTATTAAGAATAAATAATAAAGTAAAACAGCATCCTTGGTTGGCCAAGATCATAGAAGAAGTAGAACTAGAGTGGTTGATAAATGCTAATAAAAGGATCTTTAAAGCCTCACTAACCCAGGAGGCATGATTTTGGTGGGGTGGGGTGCACACAAGCTTGATGCAAATAATGAGGGCTAATATTCTTGGTGATGATAGAGAAGTCTTGTCGCAAGCCTTTTGAATAAGATTCTCTTAAACTTCGGGGAAATTATTGCTGATGAGATTAGGATTCGGGTATCAAGACCCGACACTCATATCCATTCCCTTGTCTCATCACGAAGCTGGGCCAGACTGCTAATATACCAGAGATTGTAGGGGTAGATCAAGAACTCCTGTCTAAGAGGACCCTCAACCCCATGAGGTACGATGAAATCCACCCTAGGATAGTGCTAGACAATGAGGCAGGGGTAACACCAGATCCGGTTGCAGAATTGTAAACATCTGTTCCAGATACTAACTTAGCACCATCTATGGAGGTGCAAACTTTTGACGTTGTTTACCCAACATCCTCTTCAAGGGCAAACCCAGTGTATGCGAATGAAGCAATCACTACAGCAGCAGCTCAGGTATCAAAGTTTACATTTAACGCTCCAAATTTTAAGAGGGTGGCAAAACAAGTAAAGAGGTGAGAAGCACAGTTGAAATTATTTGCCAACCAATTTGTCTCTGCTATAGACAAGAGAATTAGAGTGGCCCTTGAGCCTTTCCAATCTTTGCAAGGAAGGGTTGAGGCAGTGGAAACTCGTTTGGACAAACGGTTAAGGGAGATGTTATCCCTAGATCTCGCCCTTTTCAAAGCATCTTTGGACAACGTAATAGCTGATGCTCTAGCACTGCAGCAACATCAACTCATGATCTCTGCAGACTCGGTTGTTGATATGTCTAAATATGAGATATCATTATATGACATCATTGGAGAACCAGTAAACAAAAATAAGAAGAAAGGCTAGAAAAAAAATAAAGGTAAGAGGAAAAAGTATGCTAGCAATGAAGAAAGAAAAGCAGAAAAAAGGCGAGAAAGAAAGTTGAGAAAGCGAAGATGAAAAAGGCGATGCAAGAGTCCCAAGCATATAATGAGAAATGGGAGGAGGCCCTACGAGCGAGGGATATATGTGCCTCAACTAGTGGGGCACCAACAACTACTAGTCCCAATGCGTTATAATAGAGGAAGGATCCCGATGGGGATGAAGCAACTGATGATGCAGTAGAAGGATAAGCTACCCATGATTCATATTTTTGAGTCACTGGAGGTATATCCTAACCCCTATAATTTTGATTTCATTTTAGATATTCATTGGGGACAACGCATATTCTTTTCTATTGGGGGTGGAGTATCTATTTGTTGGTTATGTTAGTTGTTTGCTCAGTGTTATGTTTAAATAGGAGAGTTTATATGGAAACCATCATTGTTTTAAGCTTGAACACCTCTCTAAATGTGTATAGTACAACTATGTGATATGTGTCAACATGCGACGATTGTGAATCTTTGTTTGGCATTAATACTAGGAACATAATAATAAATAAAAATAACAATTGCATGAACTGGACAGGTAGCAGATTCTAATGTAACTATATTCCATGTGTTTGTTAGATACTACCTAGTTCCCACTGTGTGTTTATCCCAAACTTTCCCGGTTGGTCTTGTCTTGGTCGTAGGAGAGCAGTTAAGAAAGGATCATAGGCCATTTTAATATTAGTCAACTGTTAGTCTAACTAACCTTCTATGTATGAATATCATCGCTTGATCCCGATTTTGAGCCTAAATGCCTATGTTTTTTATTATACCTATCACCTTCCCATTTATACCATAACAAACTTGTTTTGGCCCTGGTCCTTCTTGGGCATTGTGCACTTTTACTTAGGCAAATCGCCTAAGTTGAGGGTGGATATTATAAGGTTGCATGATGTAAAAATAAGTGTGGACAAAGGTAAAATAAGAGAAAAGAACGTAAAGTTGGTGTTGTTGAAAAAAAGCAAGAAAAGAGAAGTTGTGAACACGGGAAAATCAAAAGACTAAAAGACCGCACCCATATTGAGTTTGTTGCGATAAAGAAAAGGAGAAATAACAAAAAAAGGTCAAAAAGTAGGACCCCTAAAACTTTTTTCATGTCAAGGAAGCTTAGTCACTTTAAATATCCTTAAATATCATACCATCCCCAAGCCTACATTATAAGACGAAGAAAAAACCTATAGCTATCTTAACTCAGTTGTTTGAAAACCTCAATATAGAAAATAAGGGAAAGCCTGTGGTATTTGGCATACAGTGACTGGAACTTTTTTCTATGACTGAGCATATCATGGTTGTCCCTATAATGACATACTTGATTTCATCGATGAGTGAAGAGGGACTTTGTTGTTGTAAGGGCATAAGAGTTGTATTGATAGTTGTTTGCTTGTCTGGGCAGTGTAACTTGTGTCTATGCATAGTTATTATTTCTAAGTTGATGTCATATCTTGATTCCATTGTGTTGCATGGTGGATCTTCAATACTATACACAGTTAAGGTTAATGTTCTTGAACTTGGAGAGGGTGATATGTTTTCTACTAAAACAAATGATTGACTACTACTATATGTGCTTTACATTCTCTTGGTTAAACACCGTGGTACTATAATGTGTTAGTTTATTGAGGACAAGGCATTATTTTAAGTTGAGGGTATTGATGTGCGAGCTTGATGCTAGCACATTTAAGGCTTTTAACTCGGAATAATTGTAAATTCTTAAGCAACTTTAGTTGTTTTTTATTGTTTTCTCTATGATAGTGTAGGTGAACTAAGGTGTATGAAAAGCAATGACAACTGAGTCAAAAGAGATAGATTTTGAGAAAACATCCATGAAGAGTATAGTTGTTGACTTGTCTGATAATAGGTCGCCAACTTTGTGAATAGACATCAGGAATATCGCCATCCAAAGACAGTGCATGGGAGTTAGAGTGGAGAAGTGACGGCATTTTCCGATAAGCCGTCAAGCCTTGTCATTAGACGAAGTCAGCAAATATGGAATTTAAAGAGCAGTTGATGACATTATCTAATAAGTCGTCAGACTACTGATAAACCATCACATTTGGCATCACATGTGCAAGCGATTTTCTGTGATCAGTAATTTGATTCCAAAATTAGCCTAGGTATTAAAGGACAAGTTCTAGGTTTTTATTAGATAAAAAAAATGCACGAAAGAGAAAAATGTTGACTAGCTTTTCTTCGTATTTTTGGCAAATTAAGTTTAGGGGGAATTCTATTGTGATCTCAAAGGAGAAACAATTATATACCTTCATCATTCTGTAAGTTATCATTTATTGAATCATGAATTCAGTATGTGATGTTTCTTTTTAAATTATGAGTAGCTAATTTCCTTAACCCAAATTGTGGGATCTATAGGTTTAGTCTTGTACGTTCACTAGACGAGCAAAATTCTTAAGGCAGTAGGAACTTCTTTGTAATCCTTATGATATGCATGTTTTCTGTTAGATGCAAACAATAGACCACACCGAAGTACTGACTTTCTTGAAAGAAGATGTCAATCTAGAAGGAAGCGAATTACCAACAGGGACTTGAAAGGGTTAAACTTTCATTTAATAGTAACGCTGTAACAAGGTTAATTAACCTGAGATAAAATCTGATTAATTAGACGAATTTCCTAAGTTCGGAAAAATTAGGTAGCCGAAAGTCTAAATAGATTGAGAAACATTTAGACAACACTTTAATATTGATAATCTGTTGTTCCTGTCTGTCATAAGAGTCTTGAATCACAATTAGTGTACGTCAAGTATCAACACCCACAGTGAACAAAATTCTAGTTTTCCCATAACATTGATCTAAAACACTGAAACACTAGTTGCAAATCATGAAATTGAAGTGATAAATAACATTCTAATTAATCTCATAAAACCCCCATTTACCGGAAACTACTAACTATCAGTTCATTGACTCATAGGTAACTTAAATTAACACCATATTCCTTGTGGGATTTGACCCCAACCTAGTTGGGTTATATATTTGACAACGACCACTTATCCTCTCGTAAGAGAGGTGTAATTTGGGAATATCAAACACCAAGACTTTGAACCATTGAAAAAAATCCCTTATTTGATGTCTCTGGACTTTGTACAACTAAGGGTACCACTCAAACCCTTTAGATATGAGTTGGTGACCCCCTATCATACCGTAGGAAGTTTGTTGAGGTTCACTCACTATCCTAGGTATTAGTGAGGCTCCAAACAATCATATATCAAGGTACGAGTCATACCAATACCAATCACATAGAGTGATGCCTCGATCAAAAGTGGATTGATTTTTGTATGTTTGATGGATACGAGTTAGAGTTAAGTCATACACTTTGGATACAACTCAAAGTTTTATGGTAGTATCCTTAAAAGTGTGTGTGACCTAGGAGAATCCTAGGGTATAAGTCAGGTTACCATTCGTACCCTAGGTTAAGACTACTTAAGTGAGTCGTATGGTGAGTCGCACCCCAGGACAGGCTCAATTTTCATCTTTTAACGAAGGGCCTTGTAGTCATTTCCCATGTCTAAAACCCTAATACCTATCACTATATAAGTGAGTGGAGCCTCCTAAACATCCATTTTAATGGATCAAACACCCTAAATACTCTCTCAAGATTATCTTTTAAAGATTGGAGGCTAGGGTTTAAAGGGTGAAAAGGATTTTCACACTTGTATTGGTCAGTGTACATGGCGGTTTTTGAAATAAAATGAAAAGGATTTTGTTGCATAACGATGTTTCGAGCTTAGACTTATGTTTATCTATGATATTGATGGTAGTTTACACACGTGAAATCTTGTTGTATTTGGTTTAACATGTGGTTCTTCAATAACCCTTGTCATGATGATTTCAACCATGAATTGGCCTTTGTAAAGGCCTGTACAGAAGTTGTTTGTGAAGATGTCTAAATGAGATGTCTACTTACATGAAAATGATGCTTTGAACTAGGGCAATGGCCATATTTGTATGAATGCTTGATAAATGATACCGTGAAGGTAAAATGAGCCATGTACTGTTAAATTGATGACTTTGATGTTATAAAAGAAGTCCATAGAATGAAATGGATTCATTTGGAGTATGGAAGCTCACTACTTTAGACTAGCTCAAAGATGTCCCGAATCCAAGTCACTGAGTAGGAGGAATGGTAGTACGACCGGTTCCTGCATCGCATGGAGATATAGTTCTCAACCACTGTTAGTAGAGTGACTGCAAGCATGCACTCAGGGATAATATAAAATAATACTAGTAATTCAAATCAAAAGTAAATAATCATATGCAATCATAAATATACACACATATATATATGTATATATATATCGTGTTGGGAAAGGGAATCAAATTTAGCATTAATTAAAATCCATATACCGAGTTGTGTAGTTTGGTTATCCTAAAACCACCCACGAGCGATATGGGTTCAGTTTTCCCTGCTAAAAGGTCCCCAGTGCATGTTAGCCGCACAATTGGAGAATAGAAACATAAGATAATAAGAACATCCTCCTAAATTTAAAGTGTCACATAATGCACACGGTTGATAAAGCTCAACTCACTCGCATAATTAAGGGTTGAGGCAGTCATTATCAAGTAACCCAATGTAAATTAGGGACGAATCTGAAGGAGTGAACACTATAGACTTCAGACCAATGGTTATTCCAATTACTATAAGGTCATCCAGAATGTTAAAGAAAATGACATGTATAATTAAATGAAGGGGAATTTTTTGAGAACCTTTTTTTTACCACAACCTTTAGCAAGTAATCAGTAAATAATATCTTAGATTTGAAGTGTGTGGGATAGTGTTTGTTTAGTATAAAATTTAGTTGTTAATTAATGGATAGGCTAAGTTGAAGATCTTTGAGGTCAATCTTTCAATAAAACCCCAACGATTTAACTCATTGGGTCTTTCGAGAAGCTAACAAGTGTGGAGTTTGTATAGCCACCCAAAACCTCAACGATAACGCTCAACTTACACGTCAACTTAGTGCAAGCTGTTAGTCATCAATATATTTACCCAACTTTGGAGTCGGGGTCGAATCCACAGAGAACAATGTGAGTGGCGATTAAACTAGTTTGAAACTAAAGCTACAAGTTAAATTCAAAAAAATGATATGAAAAGATAAAATGGGGGTTTTTGATGATCAACAAATAATTGTTGGTCACTTTAGTTTCAGTGTTTGTAATAAAAAGTTTATTGAAAACTAGAATTATGTTCACTATGGGTTTTTGTACTTGACAGATGCTAATAGTAATTCAAGATTATCACGATAGGTAGGAACAAAAGATTGTCTTTATCGAAGTTATGCATAAATGTCTCTCGACCTACTTAAGCATTTAATTACCTAATCCTCTCAGACTTAGGGAATTTATATTCACTGACCACATAGGTCAACTAGGATCACTATAGGACTTCTCTTAGGCTAACCAAGGTAAGACTAACTGGGAAAGTTCTGGATTTCAACATACAACGGGAACTGAGTAAGATCTAACACGTACTTGGCACAAAAGTATATCACAAGCAACTACTCATTCAGGTAATGCATCTGTTTAGCAATGATTACTGTGTCACTAAAACTAATGTCATACAAAGATGCACAGTTGTCACAATCAGATGCAATTCACACAGTTAAATACTCAGTCCATTGGAGAGCTGCTCAAAAATCACAAAAACATGATAACTGCCTAAGGTACTTGTATTTTTCCTAGTCAACTACAACATTTTACAACAAATCACAATACGCCTAAACGTGACGGCTCTATAGGAACAAGACTCCGCGAAAAAGAGGCATGACAAAAAAAAACCCAAAAGGATATCAACACCCATAAGTAGTCCCACCTTCAACTTATAATCGTACATTGTCCTAATACATCAAACCAAAACAAGAGAGTCAGAAACATACCTATGGCTCCATGGGTGTAAAGATCTAATGTCAATCACATAATACAAATACAAACAACAAAATACCACAGGTTTCCTCCCAAGAAATACCTAATTTAGTGTTGCGGCACAACATCATTCAATCATCCTTTATCCCTCCCCTTAGATGATTTGAATTGTCGGCCTATCTTTCAATCTTTACTTTTTTTAGGTCCGTTAGGAAAAGGTGAGGGCATGATAAGGAATGCTCTATCATGCCACTTCGAATACTTGAACCGCTTGCCCAATTTTGCTTCAAACTTTCTTGTGGGCTCATTGGAAAACAGTGCAGATCTTAAAAAACCACTAAATGGACAATGATCTTTAGGCTTATTAGCTTTTACGATTGGGGTTGTGGTATACCCTTTTGGAAAGATAAACTACAAAATGTAAAAAATTTCCTCCTCATTTTCAAAATTCATCATTTGCTTGGGTGATTCGACTTTCATCACATCCATCAGACATAATGTTGAAAAGTGGTTTGAATGAGGACTAACTCTTACTTTCGGAGTAGTATCCCTATTAGTATCTTTACCCCGAAATGTATTAGAGTCTTCACAAGGATTGGGCTTGATTTCTTCTTTTGCCTCTAGCACCATTTCCCCAATCTTGGCATCATCCCTCATGTTTAGTTCGGTTGGTTTGGAAATCTCCAAGGGTTGATCAACATTAAGCTCATCATCAATATAGGATTCTTTCTCCTCATATTCACACTATTTGATTCGTCTAAATGATTCCACAGACAAGATATCATCTAAACATACTGTAGAAGAGTGCCTTAGATGATTGACCTCGATATACATCTCCCCTATCCTTTCTCTTTCCTTGTTAAATGCCCTAATGTATTGATGTATATCACATATGATATCATTCATTATGTCCATAAGATCCAACATTAGTTGAAGCAAAGCTTCAATGCCACTCATTCTGGTGCTTCATTCTTGTTTTTCTTGACCAAAAGACCTATAAAAATTATAAGAAAAACTAGAATTTGTGTTAGCACAATGGGGGGAGGGGGAATTTGGGAAATAACTCCAATGTCCATCTTGACCACCACATACAGAACAATCATACTAATGATAAGATAGAGATGGTGCACATATCTCTCTCTGGGGAGCATATCTACAGTCTTGCCAAAAGTGAGGTCCATTACAATATGGACATGGATCATCAAGATAGGATTTCCAACCACCAAGTCATGTTCATTCCATGACGCCATAGTAGTAAGTAAACTAAAATAAAAATCTACTTATCAAAAGAAATAAAAGTAAACTAAAAACAAATATTTACAAGTTTGAATTCGAGGAAGTAGGCTAAAATTCCAAACCAACTCAATACGCCAAATTGGTCCCCGTCAACGGTGCCATTTTTTATAACGCTCAACTTACACGTCAATTAAGTGTAAGGAAATAGTCGTCAATATATTCACCCAACTTTGGAGTTGGGGTTGAATTCACATGGAATAATGTGAGTGGCAATTAAACTAGTTTGAAACTAAAGCAACAAATTAAATTCAAACAAATGATACAAAATGATAAAATGGGGGTTTTTGATGATCAACAAATAATTATTGGTCACTTTAGTTTCAATGTTTGTAATCAAGAGTTTATTGAAAACCAGAATAATGTTCACTATGGATTTTGTTACTTGACAGATGCTAATAGTTATTCAAGATTCTCACGATAGGTAGGAAAAATAGATTGTCTTTATCGAAGTTATGCCTAAATGTCTCTCGACCTACTTAAGCATTTAATTACCAAATCCTGTCGGTCTTAGGGAATTTATATTCACTGACGAGACTTCACCTAAGGTTAATTAACATTGTTACAACATCAATTATTAAATGGAAGGTTGGTAGCTTCCAAGTTCCTTTCAATAATTCACTTCCCACTATAGTGTATTTCTTATCTCAAGCAAATCAAAGCAGGTGCTATCTATCGTTTGCAACCAATAGACAATAATTAAAACCTAGGAATTATCAAGGAGTCTTATTACCTTTAGAATCTTGAACACTTAGCAACTTACCAAGACCTAACCCATAGATCCCATATTTTGGGTTAAATGGATTTAGCCACGCATAATGTAATAATCGATACAATACGTTGAATTCATAATTTGAAAGATGAACTTACAGCGAGATGAATAGAAACGAGTGTTTCTCAGATTAGATCAAAGTAGAAATCCCAAAGTAATGATTAAAATCTCTTCAAAGTAATTGCTTTTTTCAAGACAAAAAAATAAAGGAAGAAAATAACAAAAATATGTGT
Source organism: Capsicum pubescens (assembly GCA_030864215.1). Lineage (NCBI taxonomy): Eukaryota > Viridiplantae > Streptophyta > Magnoliopsida > Solanales > Solanaceae > Capsicum > Capsicum pubescens. Next base: position 149,203,419 of record CM061543.1, on the reverse strand, counting down.
CTCAAAACTCAGGTTCGGAACTCCTAAGAAAACTCTAAACAAGGCTTTAAATAGTTCACCCTAATTATGGAAACAAAATAATAAAATTCAAAAATTCCTCAGATTAGGTGACACCATTTGTAACAGACTATCAGGAGGCTGACGACTTATCACAAATGCCGTAAGCTTCCTTTATGATTTTCGTACTCGCTGCCTAACGCTGACGATAAATGGTGACACCATATAATCTCCTTGATGACCAATCACAAATGTCGTCAAGGTTTTTCCTCAGCTTTCATGTTCTGCCTTAGGCCGACGGCAATATTGACGATTTATCAGCTCCTTGAGGTCCTATCACAAAATGTCATCACAACTTTCAACTTAGGCCAATTCTCTGTCTACTACTGACGATGAAGCTGATAGCTTATCACTAGGATGACGACTTATCACAAATATCGTCAACCACACTTCTCCTTTATTTACATCAGACTTTAGCTCATTTGCTTTCATTCTTGTTGGTTCTCTAGCATCTTAGCTTCTACTGCAAAATCAAACATAAAGCAATAAAAAACGACAAAAATTTCTTAAGTCTTCGCAATTATTCTTAGTTAAAAGCCTCAAATGTGTTAGCATTAGCTCACACATCACTCAACCAAGCATACCTATCTCTAGGATAATGCTCTTGATATGCATTACAATCCCTAAAAACTTATTTCTAAGATTACAAAGATAGTAACCCATAGGCTTAGTTGTTAACCATTACCTAGTCCCCCGATAACCCTTTTTCGAGGATGTTGTAGGTTACCTAATATTAATCTAAGTCCCTTTTTAGAAGATGAAAAAGGTTTTCTAGTGCTTGGAGCTTTCACTCATTAAGCCCATTTGGAAATTTGGAGTTTTTACCCATGAAATCCTAACTCGTAAGCTCAAGCAATGATAAAACCCATACGCAACAACTAAAATCCATGCAAACACAACAATACCCATACACAATCACACACTTAGTAAACATAATCACAAGACTAAATTATTTAGATACTCATAAAGAAAGTATAAAGAAATATACAATATGGGTCATTTAAAGCATCCATTCTTCACCAAGAAAAAAAATTAGTCCTCCAAAAATTATGTACACACTTTCCCAAGATTAGGGTTTTAAGTCTCAAATTCCAAGATATCTTATGAGCTAAGATTACCTAAAGAGGTAGGGGTTTTTATTAAATATGTCTTGGGATGCATCTAAGTGTTTTTACAGATCAACCCCCGAGCATGTTCCCACTTACCTATGATCACGGACATCTATCCATGACCGTGACCTCACGATCATAATTTCGTGTTGTGACCATATTTCTCAGACCATCTTGACTGATCACAACAACGAATAAAGGATTGTGATCTAGGTAACTGTGACTGATGTAGTCTAGATCATTAGTTACACTCTTCCTTGCTTCCTTTTCATCATTTTTAGCTCAATTCCACATCCTTTGGTCTTTTCAACTTTATTCCTGCAAAGAGTGGATATTAGTGCATCTATACATAGAAGTTGTATCATTTATTCATTAAAAATAAGATAACATACATGAAAAATGAGTGCAAATGAGTGGTAAACTCATAACTCATCAACACCCACAAATTAAGACCTTGCTTGTCCTCAAGAAATGCTACCACTTATTATGAGACAATTTCATATGTATGCCCTCTTACTATCACTTAAATGATCATGAAGACTAAATCTTGATTACGACCATCAAAAGATTTTTGCACTTGGGCAAATAGACTTTTAATGACTCCCCTCATCGTACAATGGAATAGTGATTAGTGCAAAAGACTTTGGGGAGTAACTTTGTGACAACTACTAGTACTCTAAAAAATGACACACGTATTGACTACAATCATTCTATACTTCCACATGACTCATTGTGCATGATGAAAACAAGTGTTAATAAGTGTTATTCCATAGGATTGCCCCTATTTTCAATCACCACTACAAAGATGGTAAATGGTTGGATATCTCAAAGGACTTTCTAAGCTTGTAACGAAGGTTCGGGTTAGGGTAGGATATCATTTAGGGAACTAGGTTACAACCTACCTTGAACATCTACATCACATTTCACAACACTTTTCCTTTCGACTAAGGGGCACTCTTCTTTATTATCTGTCTTTGTTCATGCCTATCTTTTGCCTCCTTTGTTCCCTACTTTCCTTCTACTTTAACTTTTTTGCGTTTTCGCGCAAGTCATTTTTTTATTAGATCCTTTCTTTTTCAAAACATTCATTTTCAACACTTAGGAACATTTGAAAATTCACTAATACTTTGTGACCCTAAACTTACTTCTATCGATCCTGACCACCCCCAACTTAGGATTTTAAACTATCAATTCATTTCAAGTCCAAGGAGGGTAGGGTTCAAAAGAGGGACAAAAAATGGTTCACATCTTTTAATGCGTTTACCAAAGAAAGGTAAACTGGCTCAAAGTTTGTACTAGGATCTACAATTATGTATGGGTAGTCCTTTTAGTCTAGAATGGGTTCGAAAATCACTAGGATAGCCTAAGATCATTTCTTCAACAAAATAAAATAAAAATTAGATTTGAAAGACTAACGGGGCAAGTTTTAGATAACACAAGTATACAAGAGATGAATGTAATATTTTCACCACATATGGCATGCGAATGTTGTCAAGGGGATTCAATTGTTCTACTCGCTCGAGACAAAAATAGAGTATTCATCATTTTTCCAAAGTCTACTTTTGAAGTCATAAGTAGGGTAAAAATTTCATCACAAAATTTCTCATGCCTATGCCTTCGAGTATTTAAAAAATTTCAGTCGGAGGGGATTCTTTTCTTTTTCATCTATGCCACATACGATTTGCTAATGGTGGCAATAGTCCAAGTTATCATCTCAGATTGAAGTTCATAGTCTACGCAAACCACCATATGATTACTCAGACTTCACTAATCGTGGAAATAGTACAAGTTATCATCTCAGATTGAAGTTCATAGTCTGCGCAAACCACCATATGATTACTCAGACTTCACCTATGGCTCTAAATGCAATCACAAATTAGGAATGCTATAGGTACTCAGACTCTCTTGCGTTCAAAGGCTATAATGCCACGGGTACTAAGACTTCCCCTGCACATATGGTTTGAAGGCCAATCATGAAGGCAAATATCATCTATTGAATTTTAGGATGCAATAGCCAACTCAGAACAAAATAGTTAATCCACGCGAATGCGAACACCATCAGATAGTTCTAATATTACAAACCAAACAAGGATCACGATAAGAATTGTCCAAAACAACAAAAAATTCTACAGCAAAATAAATAACATAAGCCCAAATGAAATTAATAAGGAAACAACCCCAACATAAAAGGTTCTAGTGACCCTACTGCATGAACACTCAAAGCAAACAAAGAGATAAAGGTGCCCCCTGAAACTCCATCAAAGGCCTCTATTCTTTTCAAACCTTACACCATCAATAATTATCTTAGTGTTAGACCACTTCATTATGCAAGAACTTAAGTGAGTGTGCGAGGAAATTAGGGAGGTAGTCGATAAATTAATGATATTCTATTACTGCGATTGCAGCCGATTGACCGTGATCGCAGACAGAGGGGTATCAACAATCGTACCTGGGACCGCGGTCGCGATAACCAAAGGAATGACTTCTCCCCTACTTTTCCCTTGTTCAGCATTTCTGCACACTTGAAGATTATTACTTATTTGATTTCTTTTTGCCTAAAATTATGCACACTTCTTTTTTTTCTAAGGTTATGCAAATATCTCCATAGATTCACACATATATGAGTTATTCACATACAAAAACTAACTATCAAAACCATAGAAATATAATAAAAAGGATAAAAGCCATCCTCGTGGCATTTGTGGGTTGCCTCCCACACAACGCCTTGGTTATCATCGTTGCAAGACGTTGTCATGTATCAATTCATAAATAAGGGTCCATATGACTCCACTTATTAAACTCTCCCACATCAATTAACTGACCAATAATTCTTTCCACCTCCTTTTTTTCATCGATTAGACTTTGAGACAACCTTTCTTTTTATCGGGCGTTGGGAAATTTTGCACCTAAATCCTCCATCATGTTCTCTTCATTTACCTTTTTACCCACTGCATGCATTACCAAGATTTGATCATTATTTTGGGGGTTAGCGATTGTGCTAATGCTTGATTCATCCTTAGGTTTGGCATTTAGTCGTGCGATGACTAGACCCATTTGATTTTCCAAATCTTTGATAGAGAATGAATGGGATACCACCTTTATAGAGAGTGAAATAAAGTCCTCTATTAATTCACAGAGCATTTTATCCGTCCCCTCAAATTTGTTCAAAATTTTTCTAAGGAGATCGTTCGTTCTACCTCTGTTGGTGTTGATAGAGCTTGACTCTTTGTTAGAATCATGATCATGATGAGGTTTGAAATAGAAATATTCATACTCAAGTTCTCTCCAAACTTGGCTATCAACCTGATTTATCCAAACTTAATTCCCACCTCGCCTACAGTAGGTTAAATAGGAAACCTCCGAGGTGTTTACAAAATACCAAATTTCTTCGCCAGCCTTGCCTTGGTATTTCGGTGGAGAACCCATGACATACTTGGTTAGCGACTCAAGTTGAGTCAATATATTTGCTAACATTTCATTTTGCTTGTCGCCCCTCTTTTGTTATTCCTTGCTAACCATGGGCTTGAGTGAAAAGCTAGTGGAGATATTATAATCTTGGCAATGTCATTCTCGATTTTGATTAGTTACCTCTCTTAACGTTTTAGTAGCCGCATTAAAATGAATGTTTAAGAAAGACCCTTCAGCCACATTTTTCACAACCATTTTGTTCAAAGGATGAAGTTCCCTATAGAATAATTTAATAAGCATCTTCTTTGGAATCTCGTGTTGGGCATTCGGCTAACATCCGATGAAATATCTCCCACACTTTGTGAAGTGGTTCCCCGCTCCTTCGTTTTAAATTCACAATTTCTTCTCTTGGTTGATTGACCATGGAGGGATGAGGGTATTGGTCTAAGAATGTCCTTGTAATTTCACTCCATGAAGTGATTGAGTTCATAGGGTGTAACCAGAACAACAAAAATGCTTCACCTATTACTGAGAATGGGAATAGACAGAGTTGAAAAGCCTTTTAAGTGGTTCATGGAAAGTTAAATGGTGTGCACACATCCATAAAGTTCCTTCAGGCGCTAGCCCAGGCAGTTACCGCCAATGCTCAAGATAACACCCAGGATGCTATTCCGCCTCTGCAAGAGAATAATTCTGCTACAACTCGAGTTCGTGAATTTATGCGGATGAATCTGCCTGAGTTCTATGGGTCAAAGGTAGGTGAAGACCCACAGATGTACTTGGATGAAGTGAGAAAAATCACCCAAATTATGCATATGACTGCGGAGGAGAGTGTTGAATTGGCTGCCTATTGAATGAAAGATGTTGCATATGATTGGGTGGAGATGAGGAGGAAGAGTAGAGTGGAGAATGTCATTCCCATGATTTGGCAGTTATTACAGGACGCATTCTTGGACAGATTCATTCCTCTTGAGATGAGGGAAGAAAAGATAGAGGAATTCATGAATTTGAGACAAGGATCCATGACTATGAAGGAGTATTATCTTAGATTCAAATAGTTATCCAAATATTCTCCTAGTATGATTGCTGACTCCAGGACCATCATGAGCAAGTTCGTGACCGGCGTGTCGAGTTATATTGTGAAAGAGTGTAGATATGCTATGCTTAATAGGGAGATGGACCTTTCTCGGTTGATGATACATGCCCAACAGAATAAAGTTGATTACGTGAAAGAGAGGGAGAGAGTAAGAGGGAATAAAAGAGCTAGACCAGAGCCAAAGGGATTTGTTTAGTCCAGATTCCATGGAGGGAACCACCCTCAATTCCAGAGACGTCTATTTATGCCCACGCCTTCCTCAGTTAGTGCTCTCGTACCTAGAAATAAGTAGGAGCAGGGGAACATGCCTATCCTGTAAAGGTCTCAGGAAAGTGTAAGTAACAGACCTCACCCTCCTTTATGTGTCAAGTGTGGTAGAGATCATTTTGGCAACTCTTTTATTGATCAGAGAGGTTGCTTTGGTTGTGGATTATTAGACCACCGACTTAGAGATTGTCTATATGCTAGACAGGGGAGTTGATATGTTCGTCCCCAGAGTCAGGCTACCAGTGCCCCCACTCCCGTATTCCGCCCAGTTCCTCCTTAGCGCGCCTCGTTTAGTACTGCTGGCGGTTCGCACCCGAATGGCTTCTATGCTTTACCACCACACCAGGAGTAGGAGGACTCTCCAGATATTTTCACTGGTATGATCCATGTCTTTCATTTTGATATATATGTATTGATGGACCCTGACCCTAGTTTGAGTTTCTCTTATGTGACACATCTGGTTGCTATAAATTTTGAGATGGACCCTGAATGGATTCCTAAGCCTATTCTGGTTTCTACCCCGGTAGGAAAATCTATTATTGTTAAGTAAGTGTCTAAGAAGTGCCATGTCACTATCCTTCATCGGGTCATATGTGCTGATTTGATTGAGCTACATATGGTTGATTTTGATGTCATTCTGGGTATAGATTGGCTTCACTCATGCTATGCATCTGTAGATTGTCGTACCTGATTGGTCAAGTTTCAATTTCCTGACGAGCCCATTTTTGAGTGGTTTGGGAGTTTTGTACCTCCGAAGAGACATTTCATATCGTACCTCAAAGCTGGGAAGTTGATTTCCAAGGGTTGCATCTATCACCTAGTTCGAGTTGAAGACCTCAAGTCCAAGACTCCGACTATTCAGTTAGTTAGCATTGTTAATGAGTTTCTTGATATTTTCTGGGAAGATCTCCCAGGGATCCCACCTGATAGAGAAATAGAATTCGAGATTGATCTCCTTCCCAGCACTCAGCCTATTTCCATTTCTCTGAACCATATGGCTCCCACAGAACTTAATGAGTTGAAGGGGAAACTCAAATATCTCTTAGACAAAGGCTTTATTAGACCCAATGTTTACCCATGAGGTGTACCTTTCTATTCATGCATAAGAAAGATGGTACATTGCGTATGTGCATTGACTACCATCAACTCAACAAGGTAACTATCAAGAACAAGAACACTCTTCCTAGAATTGATGATTTATTTGATCAGCAATAGGATGCAAGTTATTTCTCAAAGATAGACCTTAGATCCGGCTATCATCAGCTTAAAGTGAGAGAGTGTGATATTCCAAAGACAACCTTCCGAACCCGTTATGGTTACTTTGAGTTTATTTTCATGTCCTTTGGTTTAACCAATTCTCCAGAAGCCTTCATGGACCTCATGAATCAAGTCTTCAAGCAATATCATAATATGTTTGTCATTGTATTCATAGATTATATTCTTGTGTATTCCCAAAGAGAGGATGATCATGCCGACCATCTTAGAATTGTCTTGAAAACTCTAAGAGTTCATTAATTATTCGCTAATTTTAGGAAGTGTGAATTTTAGCTAAGGTGAGCTTCTTTTCTGGGTCACATTATTTTCGCCGAAGGAATTGGAGTCGATCCCCAAAAGATAGAAGTTGTAAAGAATTGGCCTAGACCTATCTCCCCATCTGACATTAGAAGTTTCTTGGGTCTAGCTGGTCACTACCGTTGTTTTGTTGAGGGTTTCTCTTCCATTGTGTCTCCCATAACCCGATTGACCCAAATAAAAGTTAAGTTCCAGTGGATAGATGCCTGTGAGAAGAGTTTTCAGGAGTTGAAGACTCGACTCACTTCTACCCCAGTATTATCTTTACCCGATGGTACTGATGGTTTTATGGTGTATTGTGATGCTTCTAAAGTTGGTTTGGGTTGTGTGTTGATGCAGAGGGGTAAATTTATAGCTTATGCCTCTAGACAGTTGAAGCCTCATGAGAAGAATTACCCAATCCATGATCTTGAATTAGCAACTGTAGTTTTTTCTTTGAAAATCTGGAGACATTATTTGTATGGTGATCATGTTGATGTGTTTACTAATCACAAAATCCTGCAGTATATTTTTACTTAGAGTAAGTTTAATCTTAGACAAAGAAGACGGTTAGAGTTGCTAAAAAACTACGATATGAGTGTGTTGTTTAACCCAGGCAAGGACAATGTTATGGTAGATTATCTTAGAAGGTTATCTATGGGTAGTGTATCTTATCTAGAGAATGATAAAAAAGAATTGGCTCGTGATGTGCATCGTTTGGCTAGGTTGGGTGTTAGATTGCTTGATTCTGCTGAAGAGAGTATGTTAGTTTAGAGTAGTTTTGAGTCCTCTTTGGCCTCGGAGGTAAAGGAGAAGCAAGACAGGGATCCTAGTTTGGTCAAACTAAAAGAGTCAATTAAGGATCAAAAGGTAGAGGTTTTCTCCCAAGGGGGAGATGGTATGTTAAGTTTGTAGGGTAGATTGTGTGTTCCCGATGTTGATGATCTAAGGTAGAGAATTATGGCTGAAGCTCATGGCGCGCGATATTCTATTCATCTCGGTGCTACAATGATGTACCGCAATTTATGGGAAATCTATTGATGGAATGGTATGAAGAAAGACATTGTAGGATTTATAGAAAATTGTTCTACTTTTCAACAGGTTAAGGTAGAGAACCAAAGGCCCGGTGGTGTAATGTAAGAGTTTAGCATTCCTACTTGGAAGTGGGAAGAAGTGAATATGGATTTTGTAATTGATTTGCCTCCTTCTCGTCGTCATCATGATTCGATTTGGGTTGTTGTAGATCGGTTGACTAAATCAGTTAATTTCTTGCTAGTGCATTCATCTTATACAGCTGAGGATTATGATAGATTGTATTTCCATGAGTTAGTCAGATTGCATAGATTTCCTTTGTCTATCATCTCAGATTAGGGTACTCAGTTTACTTCACAGTTTTGGAGAGACTTTTAGATGGGTCTTGGTCCCTATGTTCATTTGAGTTCCACTTATCATCCGCAGTCTGATGGTTAAGATGAGAGGACTATTTAGACTTTTCGGGACATGTTGAGGGCATGCGAGCTTCATTTTAAAGGTAGTTGGGATGAGCACTTGCCATTGATCAAATTTGCGTATAATAATAGTTTCCATGCTAGTATTCAGATGGCCCTATTCGAAGCATTGTATGTGAGAAGATGTAGATCTCCTATTGGTTGGTTTGAAGTAGGAGAAACAGCTGCGATTGGGCCTGATGTTGTGTTCGAGGCTATGGAAAAAGTTAAGTCTATTCGAGAAAGATTGAAGACCGCTCAAAGTCATCAGAAGTCGTCTGCGGATGTGAGAATAAAAGATCTTGAGTTTAATGTTAATGATTTGGTGTACTTGAAGGTTTGACCCATGAAAGGGGTGGAGAGATTTGGGAAGAAGGGAAAGCTTAGTCCCTATTATGTTGGTCCATACAGGATTCTGAGCCGTGTTTGGAAAGTAGCATATGAGGTGGAGTTACCAGCGAAGATGTCTAGCATTCATCTGGTATTCCATGTTTCTATGCTTAAGAAGTGTATTGGTGATTCTGTTGTGGTTGATTCTTTCGAAAGCCTAGATATTCAGGATAGCCTTTCATTCGAGGAGATTCTGATTGAGATTTTGGATTTTCAAATCCGTAGGCTAAGGAACAAAGAAGTTTCTTCGGTTAAAGTGCTTTGAAGAAATCAATCTATTGAGGGTGATACTTGGGAAGCCGTAGCTGATATGCGAGCCAAGTACCCTCACCTCTGTTTTATGAGTTTGGAGAGAGAAGAAGGTACCGTTCCTTCTTAATTCTTCCTTCTTCTTATTAAAGATTCAACTATGTGTCTACTTCCATCATGAATTAATGTATTTTGTATAGTATTTGAAGGTATAGAGTGAACTATGTCCTTTGAGTGAGTCATTCCTGCTATACCTCCTTATTTTTCTTATTCTTGGCCTATCTGGCAATATTCGGGGACGAATGTTTCCAAGGGGGAGATATTGTAATACCCCAAGAACTCTAACCAATAGTGTCACCATGACTCAAGCTCATGAGAAATAAATTACAGTGCTTTGGTTGTTTTCTAATCAAGGGTAATGTGTATTAAGGCCTAAAAGATGTCCTAGCGATTAGGTGAATCAAAACATCCCTTGCCGATTGAATTCTTGAGAAGAATTTTGGCATAGTCAACTTCAAACGAGTATATATCTTGTTACACTAAGAAATTTTATCTCATAACCGTCCAACAGATAGATAATTGAATTATCTTTCCAACGGTACCAATTTTACCCATATCTGGTATCGGAGCGAAAAGTTATGCCTATTTTACTCCAGCATGTTAGCCTGGTAAATTGTGTGAAAACATTTTGTGATGACTTGACACAAGTCTGACTGCTTGTCTCAAAATGTTTTCACCTTAAGAATAAAGTCATAAATTCCAACATTTTGTGATGACTTGACCCAAGTCTGACGACTTTTCACAAATTGTCGTCAACCTTAAGCAGAAAGTCATAAATTCCACCATTATGTGATGACATTTCATGATGACTTGTCACAAATGTCGTCAGCTATTTTTTTCAGCAATTAAAGGACATTTTTGCAAGGGTATTTTGGTATTTTCCCATCTTTTGGAGGCCCCTATATATATGAGAATCCCAATCCAAACCCTAATTTCTTCATTTTCCCTTTCAATTCTCTTAAGAAAATATATCTAGGGTTTCATTCAAGAACATTAATCTTCCAAAAATCATCCATAAATTTTCTAGATTTCTTCAACAACCAAGTTCCTCATAGTGTGTCCTTCGAGAATCTTTTTTTACCAGTGCGGATAGAGGTCTCAAGAACTAAAATTCATCAAATTTCAAAGACAAAGGTTTGTGGGGTTTTTAACAAGAGCAACCCTTCCGTTCTTGTGCCCAAAGCTTTGATTTCTATTATGGATTTATATGATTTTGTAAGTGGATTTATACCCAAATTACTTCATCATGAGACTATGAGAATTTAAATTGTTCAAGTTTTGTTATACATGATTATTTCACTATTTCCAAGTTATGACTTGATATTTAATATTGTGAATTTTATATTTCTACCATGATTTGATATTTCAAGTGCTTTCACGATATGTGTCAAGCTTTAAGCTTCCTTATGACAAGTTGGATTATTGAGTATATTGATTCATGAGATTGAGTTGTTACAATGAGTCTTGATATTTCCTTAAAGTTATTGATGTTTCCTTGATTTAATGAATTGATACATTTTGATATTTAGAAAGATTGATTTGACTTGAGTCAAGTTAGGAATCCACAAATTGATTATGATTTGATAAATGTGAAAAATTCATTTGAGGTGGTCTTCATGATAGACCCTTGTGATGTTTGTGGTGGATTTCCTAATGCGTTCTGAGATAGTGTCTGGGAGTAGTATTTAGCACCGAGCGGAAAATATGGTATTCCCCTGAAACTACGTGCCACCGTAGGATTGGTATTGATATTTGTGGGCCAGAGGCCGAGTATGAGATTAAGATCACTAAATTGAGGTTGTACTCCCTAGCAAGAGTACGACGCTCCCATCAATGGGGGGTTCTCTCCTTAGGAGGGAAAAATATTAGACTCCATGTAGCTCACATGATTTATGTCGGTTATAAGAACCTCCCATGTCCATAAGAGTTGAGTTTCTTGAATTTTCGAGTCACTCCGACTCTTGAGTTGAAGAGTTGAGCTGTTTATGATGATTTATGAGATTTTTATCAAATGATTTATGTACTATGAGATCATGAAAAGTATGTTTCAATCTAACTCAAGCTAAGTGATCCATCTATGTACATATGCATATTTTCATGAAATTGATGATGATATTTACACTGTTGCATGCACCCCCACATACTCAGTACATTACAAAGTACTGACCCACATATTTTCCTATGGGCTACATTTTCTCGTAGTGTAGGTTCAGGTTCTCAGTCGTAGCCGCGTTAGTGATATTTGGTTGCCTCACTACGTTTCGTCAGTGGTGAGTCCTCATGGTTTGAGGACCGTGTCTATATTTTTATGATATTGTTTTGTTGTTATGGCTTGCAGTACTGTTGAGTCAGTTGGGGGTTTTGTCCCAAAGGCTCCTTGATTTTGATGTATAGAGGCTTTGTCAGACTAGAGGGATGGTAAGTACATACATTCAATATATACTTTGGTTATACAGTTTAGTATTCTCCAGTATCTCTCTTGAACCCGATGTTATATATCTCTTTATTATGCATGATTATAGTTGAATTGAGTTCCTTGAGGTAGTATCTGGCTCCGAGGGTTATCTTGGGGCTACGTGTATCCCTAAGCACCATGTGACATCTCGTGATGTAAATTTCTGGGCGTTACATGAAGTGTGTAGAATAGTGTTTGTTTAGTATGGAATTTAGTTCTTAATTAACGGATAGGCTAAGTCGAAGGTTGTTGAGGTCAATCTTTTAATAAAACCCCAACGATTTAACTAATTGGGTCTTTCGAGCACCTAACAAGTTTGGAGTTTGTATATCCACCTAAAACCTCAACCAAACATCCCTATTTCTAGGATGATGCTCTTGACATGAATTACAATCCCTAAACACTTATTTCTAAGATTTCAAAGGGTAGTAACCCATAGTCTTAGTTTTTCACCATTACCTTGTCCCCCGACAAACCTCTTTCGAGATTCCCATTATTTGATCCCTATATCTATAAACCTTATAGGGGTATCCTAGGAATAGGTTCATACTAAATGGTACTGTTAAAACAAAAAACATGATTTCACTACTCTTTTTTCCGAAAAAGTATTTATTCCTACATTTTAGTTTAAAGAAAATTCTTTCATAATGGGAATCATACCACCTTAATGAATGATTTATAATCTCGTGATACTAGAAATGATGTTTTAGAGATTTGACAGAGATAGATTCAGGTCAACAGTTTTGCTGCTACTATTTACTTTAGTCGAGAGACATTTGATCCTTTCTACACTTTTAGGACAATATATTGCCAGAGTTTATCCCAAGCAAAGGATTTATGGACTTAAACTCTTTTAGCCATGGTTTGAGTCAATGCATTTATTGTAAATACATATCTTGTGCTGGATGGAGTAGATTAATGATAATGATTATTGGAAGTTTTCAATCGAGACTAGGTCAATGTAAGTGGGTACTCTAGAATCTCCTAGAGGCCCCTTTATTCCTAAGCCATCATGATGGAGAAAATAGGTCACTGTAGGTCCTACTTTTGTAATCAATAAAGATGGAAGAGGTGTATAATCTGGGTTACATTATGGTACATTGATCGATTATGGTGTTATGGATTTCATTCATTCATTCATTCACGTTGCCTATAACTAATATATTATTTGATCCTTATATCTATAAACCTTATGGGGGTTTCATATGTATAGGTTGTGTATATTTTTTGCTATGTGTTGTGTGCTAACTTACCCTTCCGGGTTATGGGGCCTATTTTTTCTATTACATTTTTGACTAGCTGGTTGCTTTATAATTATTTTTATGGTTAGTTCATGGCAGGGTGATTATGGACTAGTACTAAGGTTCGAGGTGTGATTTTGATTCTTTCTCTTATGGTTTTTTTATTATGGATAAGTATCTCATGGCTGGACATTATGGTTATATGCCTGATTGTGATAGTACTAGTCCTTACTATGATTTGGAAACCTTAAGATGCTAGTATGACTCTCTTAGGTTTTACCTTTGAGTTAATCTTATACATATATATATATATATGTATCTATATATATATATATGCATATATGTATGCACTTATATATCTATATTATTACCATATATCCCTCACTTTCTTTGTTTATTCATGTTGCATATTCATCACTTGGCCTTGTATACTACTATATATCATATTTTATGCTTAGTTGCATGTTTTTTTTATTTTCTTTGAATCTTAGTTGGTAGTTGCTTCCTGAATACAATATGTAAGGTAGTTATACCACACTTATGCAATCTGTAGATCATAGTACGAGTTCTTGTCAATTTTCTGCACATCGTACAAAGAAACTATAGAATGGACAATTAGGGTGAGCTCCTAGGATTTAGAGGACTACTATTCTCCCTTTTATATATTAGACTGATCTCTATGTTGAATTCAGAGATGGGTTGTATCAATACATTTATTTGGTATTTTATTTTGAATTATTTCTATATTGCAAGCTTCTTTACTGATTCCACTAGATTTTAGGACGGTTATATATAAATATATATTAGTCTTTTATTATTTGTAACCCGTTACTAGTAATTTTAGACTATGAGTTGGCATACTTACTGGTGGGTTATAGTAGGTGCCATCATGTTAGGAGAAATTGGGTCGTCACATTGAATTTCTTATTTTATACCAGTAGTATATATAGATATCCTAATTTCCCGATGGATTCCTCTATCTAGGGACCATGTGCTGAAAGAGACTAATTATAAGTCCTCGCTCAATAGAAGGTAATCATCTTAGGTTTCACGATTAATACCTAAAGTATGCGTAACATGTAATCACCACCCTAAATTGCTCACCTTTATGATATACCGAAGCCTGAATATGAGTTATCTACTCAAGAGTCTTTGAGAAAGGGTAAATCTAAATAACTATAAAATCTCACATTCCTATATATGTGAGAAAACACATGATATCACTCATAGCTAAGTGAATTGTCAAAGTTATCTTAGGACTACATTTTGCAATTTGAGGGTTGGATGAAAGTTTTTTCAGTTCTACTAGATCAAAAATGACAAATTTGAACAAGTAGCATGGGTGGTTGGAGTTTCAAGTTTGTTTCATGAGTTTTGAATGATTGAGTGAGAAACAAGTCATTTGGTAAAATAGGTTCCTAGGGTGAAGTTTATTGATAATAATATTTAATATTATATCCAATGGTTCCATTGAGTACGAAAAGTCAAAATTAGTCTAGTTGCAGTATCAGTTTACATTTGTTGGGTCCCAAATAAATCCCAATTGTATATTAAGAACAAATTTTGGGATGCATACTATTGCTAGTGCATAACTTCTAGTGCTCAAGTTTTTCACTCATAACAATCGCATTGTAAGGGGTCTAAATTATAGGGATTCGGATCATAATTCATAGTTTTCCCAAGGTGGGACACCACAATAGCAATGTCAAGGTTGTGTTAGGCATCGCGATCACACAACATATTCCATAATCACCAAGATCATTTTATCAATGATCAATATTAACCCTCGTGATTGCATAGTGAGTAGCTCAATCGCAAGACATTGCTTACAAAATAGTATAGGTATCCTTTTCTCACAAAACCTTATTTTCTTTATCTTCAAGATTCGACAATAGGATTTTGTATTGAATTTAGATGGTTTTTCATCAAACTTTATTTAGGTATGCTTCAAAACCTTTTTTACTCATTAACCTTTGATTATATAGATAAAAGTCTTGCAAACATACCTTTTAAACATGAAACATTGGGTTTTACCTGTAAAGAGAAAAATATGTATTTTTTTTATTCCAAGTCAATTATTAATTGGATTTAAAATTTAGAAGTCTTAGTGTATGGGTAATATGCTTCATTATTAGAATTTTGTTTTACAATTTTATTTTTTTAGGTCATTTTAGATTCAAAACAAAAGTATGCTAATATGGGTATCAATACACTTTCTGTTACATGTAGAAACCATTTTTTATAGATTAGAAGTATTCTGAAGCAATTTGTAGGGGAAACACGTATTTTTAATGGGTTAAGGCTTGTGGTTTCAACTTTTGAGGTAAGTTATGGCTTAAGTTTCTTTAAATCTGGGTGGGTAGATAACTTATCATGTAAATAATGGTATGGGTTAGGGAATTTATCATTGTCTTTATCTTATTAAATCGTTATTACTATTATGGTACTCATGTAGTGTATTGTGTAAACCATAAAGTAGATAATCGTTCAAGTATCATCGGTATAACTTGCTATTGTGGCTCCCCATTTTGAGGTATTGCTAGTGTAAATTTTTAATCAGCCGATTGCACCTAGAATAGTGGTGACTATATAGGATCAAAGATGTTGGACTAGTTTATTAGATTGGTAACTCTTAGATATTTTAGTACTCTGAAGAAAGACACATGAGTATTTGTGAGCTATCATGAAAGGTTGCATAAACTTGGACAAGTTAACACAAATGAGTTTATTTTCACCATAAATCATATGTTAGAGAAACCAATAGTTCTGGAGAGAGTATCTTATGTGTAGCCTATTTGGGTTACCTCTAATGACTTTTCTTAGTTCAATGAGGTTTTTTTTGGGTAGTTTGTGGGAGAGACTGAGATGTAAGTTTAATGATTTTCTGTAGGGTTCTATGTATGTCTTTAAGTAGAGATGAGGTTCCATTAGTTGGCTAGCAATGCTTACATGATTCTTTATACTGAGCACAAGTGAGTTATAACATTTGGTATAGGGTCAACATCACCACTTCATATAGCGATAGTCCATTTGGTGTCTGTTGAGGGTATTTCTATAAGTCATTAACCTTACAAGGACTATTGATGGGGATCCATTGTGATACTTATTGCAGTATTGAAAATAGGCCTTACCATTAGTGTTTTTTAAGTGGTTCTCAGTCCATGGGAGGGGTTTCCCTAATAAAGGTCATCATTATTTTAAGACTAGTAGTCCTATTCATTTAGTGTGGTATATTATAGTGGTCAGTTATTCAGGTTATATTGGGTAGAGCAGTTAGAATTCACGAGGCTCTAATTTTTTATATTCAGAAAATTATGGTCACTCATATTAAAAGGATTATGTCATTATTGTACATCTTGTAGAGGGTGTTAAGAATGTGGTGAGTTGGCATAATGGTGGACTATTTGTAGGCAATTCAAGGATTCATGGTTTGGGATTGAGGTAGGTTTCTGTCTACTCTTATTCATAAGATAGTGTATTATATATGTTTCATGATAGATTGAAATGTTTGGGTGTGTTGATTGGTATAAAACAAAGATTTAGCCTAAATTATGAGTTCGAAGAGTAGAAGGGTGAATAGACCCTTAAGATGAAATACTTATTATGCTTCTAGAATCCTATTTCCCTTGGTTACTAGCCTTTTAGACATAGATGAGGCTAATAACACCTTTAGTATAAGATTTATTACTTTACTCGGTAGTTTATGATGGTTTCTTTGGATTATGTTGCGGTTATGTCAATTATTTATTATTGGGTCCAAGGCTGTCATTATGATATTATTTGAATTCCGAGTGAGTAATTTGTCCTTGAAAGGATGTTTTTTAGTTTGTTAACCTTTAGATTTTCACGACCCGTTTATGAATCTTGATGGAACCTATTGATTCCGACAAGTAGGGAAGCCAATACCATATTACAGAGCTAATGCAATGGGTTAATCCGGTAAGAAAGGGACCCAACATTGGCGAAATTCAAGAGCACCAATTGTAAAAATAAAGGGTCTAGATAGAATAACCAATCATTCAAGATACCAATCCAAAAACATAGTAGTGCTAGTACAAGAGCAACTAATAGTTTCAATATAACTCAAAGTATAGAATAGTCAATACATCTATCTTGAATACTAAAGAATGAATACAAGAGATTGAAGGAAATCAAGTGACTCGAACTCCAAGAGATCACCCTATATTTGTGAATCAATTTCCACAAAAACCACAATCAACGACGATAGCTAATACTCTGATCTACATTAAAAAGGTATAGAAGTGTAGTATGAGTGCCAAAACAATGGGTATTCAGTAGGCATCGTCGTCCCACTGAGTAAAATAATGATAAAAGATTGATAAAGTGTAGGATAGTCATAATTAAGTCAAGGTACATAATCGAATGTGAATTATCTCCAGCAAACCCCTTATATATTAAATAAGAAATTCAGAATAATAGTATAACCTAACGCATAAACACATTCCAATGTTGTTGTACGTAACAATAATGATATATCGAAATAACAATGCAATATAAGGCATCAACGTATTCCAATATCATCGTACATAACAAGTATTAAATATCATAATTAAAATATAACAGAAGGCATTAACACATGACAATATCATTGTGCATAATAAATAAATGACTTAGAATCATAAAGCAACACAAGTGCAATCACAAGCAAACAGAAGTACAATGTTGGAAACCATAAGCCAACTAGTGCATAAATTAAAGAACTCATCACAGCGTCCAATACCACCGGAGAGTACAAACAAGATAAACATAAAATAGTCGAATCGTCAATATATCCATACTTTCTCATCATCATAATTTTTCAACAATTTCCATCAAACAACCATCTGCAAACATTTGTAATCCTCATTAATAAACAAAATTGAATATCCTTCGGCCTTGTTGGGTATCATCATATCATCATAATATCATCCTACTTCACCATGAATAAATATATCTCCACAACATCATAAGAACAAGTAATTTAATGTCATTAATAATGAACAATTCCCATGAGAGATAAAGTAAATGACAAGCCCAATAAGAGCTAAAGTAAATAACATGCCCTACAAGGGAAAAAGTAAATGACAAGACCTAAGAGGGATAAAGTAAATGACATGCCCCACGGTTGATAATGTAAGTAAAAATATAAAGGAGAAGTAAAGAAGAGCATACCTCCATAATCCAACGGCTATCATCAATTTCATTGAAACGCCCAAGATTGTGACCTTGCAAAAAAATTTCATTTTTGACCATGTTGTCCGAGGTACGATTGGACAAGCAACTTGTACACTTTGATATAAGTCGTACCCACTTCCCCATCCCCTCTCATATCCTAAGCATCCTATAAGGATAAAATTCTATCCACTATCTGACTTGGATTTCCCTCGATTGTACCCTAATTATATGAGTAATACCAAGGTGAGTCGTATAGAGGTGTCTTGAACTTGGAAGTGGACTGTTGAGGGTACGATTATTGGTTCCGATTTAGGTCACGAGTCGTACCATTTGGATGAGACGCAAGGGTGTCTAGTCGTACCCTAACCAGTGTGGAAGATTTAGGATAAGCCTAGGGTATTAGTAAGGGTACAACTCATACCATAGGGTACGATTGCTATGGGAGCCGTATGTGGGAGTTGTACCCTTGGACAGGGTCACTTTTCAACCTTTAACCAAGGTCTCTATGGTAATTTCACTTGCCAAAAACCCTAACCCTCTTATTATATAAGATTTTATCACCTCCATAAGCTCATTTTGAGTGGATTTGACATACAAAAGACTCTCTCAAACACTCTCAAACTTCTTTAGAAAAGATTGGAGGCTAGGGTTTGGAGGGTGCACTTCTAGAGGCAAGAATAGTGATCATTTTTTTGAATCATCTTGTTTAAGGAATGTATATATTCCCATTTCTAAATAACTCTAAACCCATGGATTTGTAAGTGTAGATGGCGGTTTTTGAATCAAATGATAAGGGTTTTGTTACCTAGCAATGAATAATGATGATTCTAGCTTATACTTGTGTTGATACATGTTTTTGATGGTAGATTGTATATGTGGGTGCTTGTTGTATGTTGTTGTACTTGATGGTCTTAAGTAACCTACAAGATACCATAACTATTGATCTAAAAGACCATTACCTTTTGCTTACCCACATAATCCATGATCATCATCAAGAGAGGGTCTAATACCTGTTTCTCCTTTATTTCAGAACCAAGAGATGATTGCGCCACCTTTTGTACAAATAGACCACAGTTCTCAGAGTCCAAGAGATGAGCTCCAAGGTTAGACAATAGGTGACTATCCTTTAAAAATTCCTTCTTATCCTTATCCACATGCGACAAGATACCTATTGACAACCTGCTAAGAGCATCAGAAACCACTTTATCTTTACTTGGATGGTAGTGAAGGATTATGTCATAATCCTTGAGTAGCTCAAATAACTTGCTTAGCCTGATATTAAGATCTTTCTGAGTGTACACATAATCTAGGCTCTTATTATTAGAAAAGATATCAAGATGGACTCAATACAGATAGTGACACAAAAATTTCAACGCGAACACCATGACTAACCACTCCAAGTTATGAGTCAGATAGTTTTTCTCATGAAACTTCAACTGTCTAGAGGCATAAGCAACGACCATCAATACACAACACTACAAAACCTGAGATGCATCACAATAAAAAATAAAACCCTCGTTACCTTCTGGTAGAGCAAACACCAGAGCTGAAGTTAACTTATCTTTAAACTTCTTAAAGCTGCCCTCGCAAGAATTAGAACACAAGAACTTCATCTTCTTCGGAGTCAACTTTTTTAATTGAGAAACAATAGAAGAAAATCTTTTCATGAACATCATATAATAACCGAACAAACCCAAGAAGCTTTGAATATCGGTTGGAGTTGTTGATCTAGGCCACTCCTTGTCCACCGCAACCTTCTGTTGATCCACCATTATCCCTAACTAGACATAACATAACTCATATAAGTTGCAACATTTAACCAGAACTCATATTTAGAGAACTTAGCATACAAATGTTGATCATTCAATGTTTGCAATGCAAGGTAAAGATGATCGGAATGATCTTTCTTACTTTTAGAGTACTCTAAGATGTCATCATTGAAGACATTTACAAATGAATCTAAATACAAATAGAAGACCTTATTCATCAAGTCCATGAATGTCGAAGGGGAATTAGCAAGACAAAAGACATCACCAAGAACTCAAAATGCCACTACTGGGTGTGGAAAGTTGTCTTATGGATATCCCCTCCCTAATCTTTAACTGATGATACCCGAATCAAATATCGATCTTAGAGAAAAATTTTGTACCCTACAGTTTATCAAAGAAATCATCAATTCTCAAAAGTGGATACTTATTCTTTACTATCACATTGTTCAACTATCGGTAATGAATGCACATATCTCTTATGCATGAACAAGACAGGTACACCCCAAGGGGACATACTAGGATGGACGAAACCCTTGTCTATTAGATCCTTCAGCTGCTCCTCGAGTTCCTTCAACTTAGCTGGAGCCATTCTATATTGGAGAATAAAAACAAGACGAGTGTATGGAATAAGATCAATACAAAATCTATTTCCATATCGGGAGGGACACTAGAAAGATCACCAGGGAAGACTTTAGGAAACTAATTTACCACATGGGACAGAATGTAAGGAAAAGCCCTCCGATTTATAATCCTTAACCAAGATCAAATGATATAGAAAACCCTTGGAAATTTATTTTTAGGATCTATGATTTGATCTGAACCCCCACTTCTGCTCTAGGGATTTTCCTTCCCTTTCAACAATTGGCTCATTAGGGAATTTAAACATGACCTTATGTGTCTGACAGCCTAGAGAAGGATAGCTCAAGTGCAACCAATCCATTCCCAATAATACATAAAATTCAACCATGTTTAGTTCAAATAGATCCACCAAAGTCTCTCGACCACCCACAAATACCACATAACCCCTATAGGCTCTTCTTGCAACCACAGAGTTACTCACTGCGGTAGAAATAGAAAAGGGTTTGAAATACACTCTGGACAAAAACCAAAATATACAGCCACAAATAGGGTCACATAAGAAAGAGAGGACTCGAGAGCAGTTAAAAAGTATATATTATGGGAAAGGAGTTTCATTATACAAGTATTGACATCAGGAGATGCCTCAGAAACCTAATTAGTAGTGAGAGCATAAAGACGGTTTTGACCAATGACAGTGATAGAAGTGTTACCCATTGATATGGGAGCTGATAAAGAGGAAACAAGAACCTTGTTTTACCTAGAAGAAACTGTAGATAGATAATCCCGCTACATATGTCTGATCTAACCACACATAAAATAATGGTTCCTCCCCTTATAACATAGACACGATAGTGTTGACCATAAAATCTTCAAGAAGTATAGGATAGTGCTGATTAGGCCCCATTGTCCTAAGATTGGGCACCCTGTTCCTTATAAGCATAACCACCCTAAAACGTCGGCCATCAGAATGCTTTGGGTAGGGAGAACTAGTTGTCGAATTATAGTTAGGAGTCCCCCAGTTCTTCTTGTTAGACCACTTACACCTTGTTTTGAATACCAGAATTTTATACACTACCTCACACTAATCTCAGTTTGCTTTCTTTTCTCCTCTTTGACCTGCTGCATATACACAAGTAGAGAAGTCCATTTCCTTGTTCAACAAGGAAACCTTACTCTTAAGTATCAACTCATGGAATAATCCAGAAGCAAACTTACACATTCTATACATCATGCTAGACACCAAATTGGGAGCATACCTAGACAACTAATGAAATGTCAAGACATACTCCTTGATTTTCACTCTCCCTTGTTTAATGTTTACAAATTCTTCTGACTTTTTCTCCCTCAACTCTTGAGGAAAGAAGCGGTCCAGATATGTACTAGAGAAATTATCATATAGAAGAGAACTAGAATCATTGCCTTTCAACTATTCCTACTCTTCATACCACTATATGCCATATACTTCGATTGATATGCACTACACTCAACACCTTCAATCTTTGAAGCATGTATAACCCAAAAGATATTCTCTATCTTATCAGTGATACTTTGAGGATCCTCCTCGACCTTAGAACAAATAAGCATCAGAGATAGCAATAGAAAAAAAGTTCTACGGACATTAGATCTTTTTGGAGGCATGATCTGAAAGATGAACTAACGAAAATCAGATGGATTCAAGACCTTAGACTCTACTGCTCAAAATTAGGACAAAAAGAAAGGGAAATATTCCTAAATATCTATAGCCTTTCCCTTATAAATATGGCACACTACACACCCATAAAAGAGACTCTACTTGACACGGCTTTGTGGACACCCAATTGACCATGAACCTAGGCTCTGACACCACCTTTGCCATGAACTAAACTATGGCCATGTAATAATGCTCAACTTACATGTCAATTTAAGTGGAAGGAGGTCGTTGTCAATATATTTATGCAATAAGAGTTGGGATCGAATATACAATGAACAATATGAGTAGGGATTTAGTAGGTTCATAAAAAGAGTTATCAAAAAGAGAATAAGGATAGGGCAAACCACACTTTAGAATCTAATGAATCTTCAATAAGTGAAGCTAAATCTAAACTTAAAAGTAACTCTGATGTCTTGGTAGCTAAAAATTAGTACAGTCTTAGACCAAGCTATAAGAAATTACAAAAACCCTAAACTAAGGATAGGATATAGGTGATGGAATAATGGATTGATCCCTTTGATTAGGGTTTGAGTCTTCTTTTTGTTTGGGAAAATTTGGGACAGCTTTATGCATTTAAAGTTTTGCCCTTGGGCTGAAATCCTGCTAGGCTGCGATCGTGGTGTCCTTAACGTAACCGCGGGATAACGATCGCAGGCAATTCGTTGTAATAGCGGCACTTTGACCTGCTTGACTTAGTGCGATTTTCTGCTCTAGGTCTTCAACTGAAATTCTTTGCTTCCTTTTGTTCCTTTTTGTAGCTCCAATCCATATCTTCTCATATCATCATCTTTGTGCCTCCAAAATGTGGATATTAGTTCATTCAATCACCATTATGTATCACTTATTCATTACAAACAAGGTAAGGTGAACAAATAATGAGAACGAATCAGTGGTAAAATCACCACTCATCAACACACCTAACTTAAAGCTTTTTCTTGTCCTCAAGTAACACTACCTCTTGCCATGAGAAACAATTAACTATACCCAAACCTTATCCCTTAAAGGTCACAATAACTTCAACCTTAGTTGCTAACTCAAGTATCTCATTGCACATGGGTAAGATAATTTCCACTATACCCCTCATCATAAGATGTAATATCCAAGGAAGCACTAGACTTTAAAGATCAACCAAGCAACAAAAATGAACATTCTAGAAGTGACTCCCTTTAAACCATAAATAAGCTATACTCCACTTGACTCATTTCTCAGGAGGTGAAAAATCACCCATCTAAACCTGTTCATATGCCAATCTCAGAAGAAAGAGAATTCAACACACCAAACTACCAAATATGTAACAAGGAATTTTAAGTAAAAACATTCTCTCCCTATAAAAAGAAATAACTATGCAACAACTGGCATACCATAGGCTTTCCCTTATTTTCAATCACCACTATGATGAAAGTACATGGTTGGAGATCTCCAAGGACTTTATAATCATGAAATGTAGGCTCGGTTTAGGGCAGGATATCATTTGTGAACAACATGGCTACACCCTTCTTGGAACATCTACATCACACTTTTCAATCCTCTTTTTTGACTATGGGACACTCCTCTTTGTTTTCTCTCATTTCATATGCCTACTTTTTTTTCCATTGTTCACCGATTTTCTTTTATTTCTTTTTGTTGCAATTTTCATGCACTTCTTTCTTTTTTTGAACCCTTGATTTTTATAGTCATTTTGTTTCAATGGATAAGTACTTAGGCATTTCATTAAAAACTATGTGGACCCATACTTACTTCCATCAATCTTCAAACCTAACTTAGGCTTTTAGCCTCAACTTGCATTTTCAAGTTCAAGGAGGGTATGGTTCAAAAGAGGGATAAAAAAAATGGTTCACGGCTTGTAATGTGTTTACCAAAGAAAGATCCAAAGGATCAAAATGGGTAACTAGTGATTTCTTTTATGCATGGGTAGGATTTTTAGGTTATAGTGGGTTTCCACAATTATAAAGATGGCCTAAGATCATTTCTTAAACAAACTACAATCAAAATTATCTTTGAAAGACCAATGAGACAAGTTCTAGAGAACAGGCAAGTTTTAGATAACACAAGTATACAAGAGATGAATACTGATAGTTCACCATAAACAGCATGAAAAATTTGCCAAGGGAACTCAATTTCCCCTCCCGTGAGAGACAAAATTTGAGTATCTATCATTATTTACATGTCAAAAACATTTTGAGTCCCAAAAAGACAAAAACAATTGTTACAAAATTGCTCACGTTTATGCCCTTGATTTCTCAAAATTTTGGATGGAGGGGGTTGTTCATTTTTCATTAGCACCACAAATAATTTACTAAACTATTAACAAAACCAAATTCTTTGCCTCACATTTTGGCTCAAAATGGGCAAACCACCCATATGGCTATTCAAACTTCGCCAATTTTGTATAACATGATCCCAAATCAATAATGCCATGGGTACTAAGAATGCTCCTGCATCCATGAGACTTATGCTACGGGTACTCAGAATTCCTCGGTATCTATGTCATAAAACCAATACAAGATGCTTTTCCCTTAAGAATGTCATCACTCAATCTATCGTCGAGAAAAGTCCGCCCATACTATTAAAAATGGAAAACCAAAAATAAAAATAAATAACTCACAAAATTTCCATGCTTCGCATTTACTAAGTCAAGTATTACAAACCAATGAGTACACACAAGGGTAGGGCGACACCCCAAAAAAAGAGACTTATAATGACACCACTACATAACACAAAAGACTACACAGTGTAAAACGGCTTCCAGAAGTCGCATTGATAACCATGTGGAAGGCTGGACAAAGACGCATGATCGCGCCTAATAGGTGTGATCGTGTTACTGCAATGGCATCCCACGACCCACCATTGAGGTAACTGAGGCCATCTACTCCTCTGTCTTGCCCTATTTTTCAACATGGCTTCCATACTTCGAAACTAGGTTATCCCCTATTTTGTCATCCAACCTGTCCAAAGCACCTACAAAACATGAAAATTATCTGAATTATTCCAAAAACATACAAATTAAAATTTAAAAATGATGGGTTGCCTCCCATCAAGCGCCTTATTTTTTCTCGCGGAGTGACGCCTTCTATAATCCTTATTTGTGGTTGTACATAGAGGATTTTAACCTTTTGCCCAACTTTTGATCATTCTATCTCCGAAGCAATGTCAGCAAAACTCGGGGCATGGCGATGCATGTTCTATCATGCCACTTCAAAGACATGAAGCTTTTAACCAATTTGACATCATACTTTCGGTTTGGCTCCTTGGGAAAAGGTGAACACATTAATAGGTCACTCGTTGTACATCAAATGTTCTGTTCATTGGCCTTTGATGGATGGAGATCCAATTTCTCTTCTAGAATGTAAAATTCCAAAAAATAAGAATCGAAATCCAATTTCCCACAATCCATCATTCATCTAGGTGGATGGATTCTCATCACATCCTCTTGGAATAATGTTGAAAAGTTGGTTGAATGAGGTCCAACCCTTAATTTCAGAGTTTTCTCCTCCATAGCACCTTTACTCCGAAAAGAACTAGGGTCATCATAAGAGATGTTCTTTGATTCTTCTTTTGACTCTAGTACGATTTCCTTTATTTTGGCATCTTTGTCATTATTTGTTTTTGTTGGTTCGAAAGTCAAGGGTTCTTTTTTTCCAAGCTCATAATCATAACTTTGTTTTTCTTCTTGATGAACCACCTCTTGGGAAATGGCCAATGTTGTGATTGTTTCAAGCATTTCTTCTTTGTCGATTTCCTCTATCATGATACTTTGTAATGCCATCTCTTTTACATTCTCCCCCATTGTATCCACTCGATCCAAAATAGCTTGAAGCAATTCTCCAAAATACATTTTTCTGGTATGTTCCTCCTTCTCCTATTTATCATAGAACCAATCAAACTTAGAATAAGAACAAGAAACTTGGTTTGAATAATAGGGGGAGGGGGCATTTGGGCAATCATCCCAATGTCTTTATTTACTTCCACATAAAGGGAAAAAATACAATCCATAAGATTGAGATGGTTATTCTACCTCTCTCCATGGAGCATAGTTACAATCTTTAGTATAGTGTGGTCCATCAAAAAATAGACATAGGCCATCAATATAAGTTCTCCAACCTCCAAATTCATATTTGTTAGAAGGTACCATAAGAAAAAGTCAAATAAAATAAAAAGCAACCTACGAAAGAAAATCACATACTTATATAGAAGTTTGAATTACAACAAGTAACTATAATTCCAAACTAATAAAATACTCCAAATTGTTCCCCAGCAATAGTGCTATTTTTGATAACGCTAAACTTACACATCAATTAAAG
This sequence comes from Capsicum pubescens, assembly GCA_030864215.1. Classification (NCBI taxonomy): domain Eukaryota; kingdom Viridiplantae; phylum Streptophyta; class Magnoliopsida; order Solanales; family Solanaceae; genus Capsicum; species Capsicum pubescens. Next base: position 149,176,535 of record CM061543.1, on the reverse strand, counting down.
TGTAAGGCGGTCGTTTTCAATATATTTGCCCAACAAGAGTCGGGATAGAATCGATAAGAAACAATGTGATTGGCGATTGAGTATGTTATGCATAAGAGTTACTAACTTAATTCAGACCTATAGTACAAAATGGTTTTTTTTTTATGTTTTCAAACATGAAAGTAATTCTTTTTCTAAGGGACTAATTTGAGACTAATAATAACTAGAGTTTAATCAATTAGGAATAGATCTTAGGTCTATTCAATCCTAGGACAAAGACTTGCATGGGAACATGATAATTTGATGCAAATTCTAATCATTGATTATATGGTAGCCTAGTTCTAATATCCATGAAACTACTTTTTCAACAAAACAAGAAGGATTTAACCCATTGGAACTTTCGAGCACGTAACAAGTGTGTCAATCAAAACCACCCAGAACCTCAATCAAGGCATCCCTATTTCTAGAATGATACCTATGGTATAGAAAACTTCATAACCACCTTTATGAATAAAATAGATATAGATAAGCAAATGATACACATAATTTTCTATCGCTACTTTGGTCTCCACGTCCCTCTTGCAAGGATGATATGGATTACTAAAATTCACCCAAAACCCTTCTTTCGAAGATGGCCTTGAGCTTTCTAGAGTTTGGAGCTTTCACCCATCAAACCCATTTTTGTATTTGGGGCTTTCACCCATCAAATCCCAAGAAATTTAATAAAGAAATAATAGAACCCATCATCATCAAATTCAAATCAACACACAAATATCACAACCCACACGTAATTGTACCCTAATTAAGCATAATCCCAAGAGGTAGATCTAGCAACTCATAATGATAATAAATGAAAATAAACCAATATTTCCATCAAAGTTATCCATAAGAGAATAAAGATAGGGAGAACCACACTTTAGAATCCAATGAATCTTCAGTGGGTGAAACCCAATCTACACTTAAAAGTCACTCGAATGTCTTGATAGCTAAAATTAGTACAGTCTTGCTCCAAGCTCTATCAAATTAAATAACCCTAAACTAAAGATGGGATATAGGTGATGCAATGATGGATTGATCTCTTGGATTTGGGTTTTAGTCTTCTTTTTGTTTGGGCCAATTTGGGATAGCTTCGTGCATTTACAGTTTTTCCATTGGGTTGAAATTCCTCTAGGTCACGATCGTGGTGTCCTTAACAGGACCGTAGGACAACAATCACTGACAATTCCTCGTAATCACGACACTTTGACCTTCTTAACATAGCATGATTTTCTGCTCCATGTCTTCAACTGCACTTCTTAGCTTTGTTTTGTTCCTTTTTGTAGCTCCAATCCACATGTTTTCCTCTCAGCACCTTTGTTCCTGCAAAATTGGATGAGTGTCTTAAACAAGTTCAATCCCAAACTCAATCTCCCTATTAGGAGGAACACTAGGAAGGTCATCACGGAAGACCTTAGAAATATATTCACCACAGGGATGGAATACAAGTAAGTACCCTCTGAGTTAGAATCTTTAAGATAGACAAGATTATAGAGACACCTCTCAAAGATAAATCTCCAAGCTCTAAGATATGATAAGATCTTACCCTTAGGAACTAGGGAACTAGCCTCTTATTCAATAATTGGCTGAATAGGAAATTTAAAAACAACCTTAGGGGTAAGATAGTTTAAGGAAGCATAGAATGAGTGTAACCGACATATCCCCAATATGAAATCAAAATCAAACATATCTATTACAAAAGAAATCATGAAATCTTCCCAACCACCCACAAATACCACATAACTCCTATAAAATCTTCTAGTCACCACAGAGTCAACCACTAGTGCTGAAATAGATAAAGGATTCAAAACACACTCGGGACCAAAGCCAAAATAGGGTAACATAAGAATGAGTGGACCCCGAATAAAGTGAACAGTACACATTACGAGTGATACTTTTCAACATACCAGTCACGACATCAGGCAATGCCTCAGACTCGTAGCGAGTAGTAGGAGTATAGAGATGATTTCTGCAAGTGCCAAAACTAGATGGCTCACCCGTTGGTGCCAGAGCAGTAGAAAAGGAAACAAGAACCTTATTTTCCTCAGAACAAACCTTACCAATAGGACAACTTTTAATCACGTGCCTTGGCTAACCATAGTTGAAGCTCTTGTCCTTTCTCTCATCACAGTAACCTTGATTCAACTGACCACAAAATCTACTGGGAGGATATTATGGAGCTGACAGGGGCTCACTAGTCTAAGATTGGGTACCCTGTTCCCTAAAGTTTTCAACATACTGATAATGTTTGTTGCCTAGCAGTTTTGGGTAAGGAGCACATATTGTCGAGTAAGACACAAGGTTACCTCACTTTTTGTTAGGATACTTCAAACCATCCCTTCTACTCTTCTATTGGCTACCACTAGGCATAGAAAATCTAAACTTGTTGCTCTCTCTCCCTAATCTCCACCTTTTTTTCTTCTTCTCTTGAACCTGCTGGATGTGCACAACCAACCAAGAAATATTCATGTACTTATTCAACATAGCACCCTCACATTAGAAAATTAAGTCTTAGAACAACCCAAAAGTGAATTCCTCATTCTAACCCTAACGATAGAAACCAACTCCAGAGCGTACCGAGATCACTGGTGAAACTTTAAGGCATACTACTTGAATGAGATTTATCTTTGCTTCAGGTAAACAAAATCTTCGTTCTTTGCTTCCATTAATTCCTTAGGAAGGATGCGGTCCAAGAAAGCACAAGAGAAATAATCTAATATTGCCCACTAAGAATCATCACCCTTTAATTGTTCCTATTCAGCATACCATTGGTATGCTATATCTTTTAATTGTTCAACACCAAAATCCTCACCCTTCTTGTTTGTAGCATGCATAACACGGGATATCTTTTCCATATCTAGAAAATCCTTGTGACCTCCTAAGATGAAGTAATAGAAGCACCTCACTCGGCCTGAGAAACTACCAATTGTTCCAATATATGGATAGACAGACAAAACTCATCATTTGTTATATCAGCTCGAGGAGTTTTAGAAGGGATAGAGAGAATTGGTTGAACTTCAGGAGGACAATCAGGAACTAGACACCTAGACTAGGTCTAGACCCCATAAGTAGAAAGAGGCCCATCAATTTCATCCTTAGTTAGGATAAAGGAGTTTACATGATATTAAGATCATCGAGGTGGCATGATCTGAAAACCAAACGAACAGGGATTAGAGAAGATTTCGGGACCAAAAACTCTATAACTTACAAACATAACACAAGAAAGAGAAATATTTCTAAATTCCTTGTATCCTCTCTCTTGTGAGTGTGGCACACTAAACATCCTGAAAACAGACTCTACTTGACATAGCTTTGTCGGAAACACTCTTGACCATGAACCTAGGGCTCTGATACCAATCTGACATGACCTAAACCAAGGCCTATTGGTGTCTAGTATCTCAAGTCCAACCAGGATAAGAGACCACCCCCAATACCCATCCATCACCACCATATACCAAATTTTGAATGAATTTTGAACATATATAAAAATAAAACAAGAAAACATAAAGACATTAAGTAAAGTCTATAATCATAATCCAACAACCTCAAGTAAATATCTAACTGGTGCCAACCCCAATGCCAATACGAATACCAAAGAAAACACACATGCCGACACCACCCATGCCCATAGTTTTCTAACAAATCCTTTATCCAGAATCCATATCATTTGGTTGGGACATGCCCTAGACCATATCAAGAACGAAAATAAAGAAATAACAAAGATAAAAAGAGTCTACAGCATGAAATGGAGACTTCTAGAGTATCGAGGATCACCACTTCAGTCTGACTCAAAGATGTCCCTGAACAAAAGTCAATAAGTACAAGGAATGTTTGTATGGTGGGATCCTGTATCGAGTATGGATACAGTGCCCAAAGATGGCTAACGAAGTCAACTCTAGTATATACTCAGGGATAAGAAAAAAATAATGGTTGTAATTAAAAATGGAAGTAAATAATCATATGCCATCACACAGATACATATATATATATTTATATATCATGCTAGGAAAGGGAACCATATTTACCATCAATTTAAAACCATACCTTAGGTTTTGTAGCTTAGCCGTCCTAAGATCACCCATGGGCTATATGGGTTCAACTCCCTCTTTCGAAAGAACCTCAGTGTATGTTAGATGCATGACTTGAGAATAGAAACCTGGGATGACTAGTACATCCCCAAAAATGTAAAGTGTGACATAATGCACATAATCGCAAAGACCACCTCACATCGACAAACGTGAGTTTCCAATGGCGAACTCCCAACACCCTCACCTTTTGCGACTTTGCTACTTAACCCCATTTTAGCCCAATTAAACTTTTTTTGCATAACAAAATAATTTAAAAGGAGTCTTTTGATTGGGAATTAACAATTTGTATTTTCATAAAAAATTTGTGCTTGAAAGTCTATACTTTTATGCCATACCAAAACCATTAAACCAATTTGACACCTAAGTTTCCAATTAAAAAAATCCATGGCCATCAGGGACGTTCAAAACCATTTAAACCAATGAAACAAACTTAAGTTCTACTATCTCTTATGCAATGAAAGGATTTCCATAATAGTCAATCTATGTGAAAAAACAAATCTCATTGGCATTTTAACAAACATGTTGAGGTCATATAGTTTCCAAAACCAAAACCAAGTATCAATTAACCATTCCCATGTAACCACATGTTCAAACATAATTATAACATGAAAAACTTTAAGTAAAACATAGGAAAACATTATCAACTATAAACAACAAAACCCCCAGCATCAATTTAAAAACCAGAATAATACCACAATAATACCATGAAAACCATTCATTAAAACATTCTACCAGTTGAAATAACAATGAGGAAGGAGTAACATGTCTTAGAAACCAAGGAAGATAGAGAGATTAACTCTTGAGAGCCCTTAATTGATTACCACGTAGAAACTCTATCATTTTCTTGAATCAAAAGCTTGAGAGAGATTTAAGACACTATAAGAGTGTTTGATTTATAATAATAGGTCATTGATGTCCCAAAAAGTGCTTTATGTCGTGGTGTCAAAAGGTGTTGAGAGGAAAAATATCCAAAATACCCCCTACTTAATACTGTAGAAAACTCCTAGGTGGGTATGAGGGGACCCTCTAACTCATCACCAAAACATGTGAGTGGTTCCCTCAAATTGTCACTAGGTCAAAAAGTTTGACAACACTTTTTGTTCAATATATGACACCCTTGTCCAACCCATCACCATACCGTACGACTAGTACCATCTAGTCATACCCTATGCTTAACATCAAAGACTATACACTTGAAATCATATGATTTGACCCTAAACCTCTGGTGACAAGACCATAAGACTAATATGGAGTCTACCATACCAAGGACAGAACTTTGTCAGCAACAGACTAGCCAACATATAACTAGGATCCCTAAATATGTTCCCATACCATATGACTCATATGGTGAGTCATTTCAAGGACAGTTAGTTTAAAAATGTAGAAATTTCCAAGGGCCAAAGCCCAGGGTGTCTCAAACAGAACCAAAGGGATTGACACTGGACAATAAACGACTCAACCATGCCACTTATAACATGGTCTTACAACTCGTTATGACTCACTCGTACTCAGAGAAGAAATTAACCAATTACACACTAGTTTTGTTACGACTTAGGTCCCTAGACCCGTAACTATACCATATAACTTATATGATTAGCTATCAACAGGGAAGTGATATTAAAGTTCAAGGAATTTTCAAGAACTAAAATCTAAGGTGTTTCAGTCTTTCCCCCTTAGGATCATTCATCCTAGAATAATAGGAAAAGGCAATGACTAGCAGATTAACCCCCAAACAACTCTACTCATACCTTTAAGACAGAAAATAGAATACCAAGGAATTCACAATCTTACTTTAACAAGAACATAAAACAATGATATTAGAAACAACACATACGTCATGCATGATTTCCTTGAATAGGGATTAGGAACGAATACTTCCACTTTAAGTCCTCCTTGGCTTCCTAAGTAGCTTTCTCAATCCTTTGGATCCACCATGGAATATTTAACGAATCCACGTCCTTCATTCATAACTAATGAACTTGCCAATATAAGATCCTCATTGGGACCTCCTCGTAGGACAATGAATCAAAAATACCAATGTTCTCCAAGGGAACAATCAACGAAGGGTCCCCAATGCATTTCTGCAATATGGATATATGGAATTTCATAATAGAGGGAAAATCCAACTCATATTCAATATTGCCAACAATTCTCAAAACTAAGGGGTTAACATATCTGGGACTGAGCTTTCCCTTCTTCCCAAACCCCATCACTCCCTTAAAGAGAGACACCATAAATAACACCCAATCTCTAACCTCAGACTCTAACTCTCTCCGCCTTACGTCTGTATAGGACTTTTGGTGACTTTGGGTGGTCTAAAACCTATCCCGGATCACTTTCACCTTCTCTATAGTTTGGAAAACCAAATATGGGCCAAACATTTGTACCTCACAAACCTCAAGCCACCTAATAAGAGATCTACAACTGCTACCGGGCAATGCCTCAAATAGAGGCATATAAATAATAGAATGGTAACTATTGTTACAAGTAAATTCAATGTGAGGCAAGTGGTCGAACTAACTACTACTAAAGTCGATTATAATAGATTGCAACATATCTTCCAGAGTCTGAATGGTTGTTTCCACTTTCTCGTCGGTGTGCAGGTGAAAGACGGTGCTAAAGCTCACTTTAGTCCCAAACTACACTGAAAATAACACCAAAAACTCGATGAGAACTAAGTACCACAATCCAAAATAATCGAGACGGGCACACAATAAAACTTTACGACCTCCTAAAGGAATACATAATCATCAACAGGGTAATTAGTTCTCACTGACAAGAAATGAACAAACTGAGTCATCCTATCCATGATGACCCAAATAGAGTGACACTGATTCTGTGACAACAGAAGCCTTGTAACAAAATCCATATTAATTATCTTCCATTTCCATATCAGCAGTTCAATCTCTTAGATTAGCCCACCAGGCCTTATGTGCTCTAATTTTACTTCCCGGCTCACCATACACTTAGATTTAAAGTTAGCTATGTCCCACTTTATTTTATTCCATCAATACATCTCCTTAAGGTCATGATATATCTTTGTTGAACTGGGATGAACTATATACCATAATTTATGGGCCTCGCCCAAGATTATTCCACACAACCCATCGACATGAGAACACACAACCTCCCATGGTAACTTAAAAAACCATCACTAACGATCTCAAAGGACATCGCCTTCTTCTTACCCACATCATCCTTAATCATCATCAAGAGAGGGTCTAATACCTATTTCTCCTTTATTTCAGAACCAAGAGATAATTGTGCCATCTGTTGCACAAACATACCACCGTCCTTAGAGTCTAAGAAATGTACTCCAAGGTTAAACAATTGGTGAATCCCATTTACTCATTCCCACTTATGCTTATCGACATGCGACAAACTACCCAATGATAACCTGCTAAGAGTATCACCAACCACGTTAGCTTTTCCTTGATGCTAGTGAAGTCTTATGTGATAATCCTCTAGCAACTAAAGCCAACTCCTTTACCTAAGATTAAGATCTTTCTTGGTGAAAAGGTTCTTTAGTCCCTTTTGATTTTAAAATATATCGACATTGACTCCATATAGATCATGATGCAAAATTATCAATACGAACACCATGGCTAATAATTCTAAGTCATGAATTGAATAGTTCTTCTTTTGAACATTAAACTATCTAGAGGCATAAGAAACTATCTTTCTATGTTACATAAAAATACAACAAAAACAAACTCGGGATGCATCACAATATATGACAAAACCCTCAGAACCTTCAGCCAGAGCCCAAACCAGTACTGAAGTTAACTTATTTTTCAGCTTCTCAAAGCTGCCCTAGCAATCATTAGAACATAAAAAGTTCATCTTCTTCAGAGTCAACTTGGTTAAAGAAGCAGCGACAGAAGAATAGTTTTCCATGAACATCGTATAATAGTCAAAAAAACCTAAAATTCTTTGAATATCGGTTAGAATCATAGATCTAGGCCACTCATTGACCACTGCAACCTTCTGAGGATCCACCATGTTCCCTTCACTAGATACAAGATGACCCAAATAAGTTGCAACATTGAACCAGAACTCACATTTAAAGAACTTAGCATACTAATGATGATCTTTCAAGATCTTTCCATACTTGGTGTTAAAAATTGTCTTAGTGATATCTACCTCCCAAATCATTAACAAATGATACCCATATCGAAGATCGATCTTAGAGAAAAAATTGACGCCCTAATGTTGACCAAATAGATCATTAATTTTCAAATATGGATACTTATTCTTTACCATCACAATCTTCAATTATTGGTAATCATTGCACATACGAAGTTAACCTTCTTCTTAAGTACGAAAAAGATATGTACACCCCACGAGGTGATATTAGGATGGATGAAACCCATGTTTAAGAGATCCTTTAACTGCTCCTTGAGTTCCTTCAACTAAGATGGAACTATTCTATATGGGGGAATAGAAATAGGATGAGTGTCCAAAACTAGATCAATACCAAAATCCATTTCCCTAATGGGGGACACCAAGAAGATCACTAGGGAAGTCTTTAGAAAATTCATTTACCACTAGGGAAGAATATAAGAAAATGCCCTCGGAGGTATAATCCTTAATATGGACCAAATCATAGAAACAACCCTTGGAAATTAATTTCCAGGCTCTAAGATCACCAAATCTATTTCCCTATTGGGAGGGACCCTAGGAATATCACCAGGGAAGACATTAGGAAACTATTTTATCACTAGGACAGAATGTAAGGAAAATCCCTCTGAGTTAGAATCCTTAAACTAGATCAAATGATATAGACAACCCTTGGAAATTAATTTCTAGGATCTAAGACTTGATATGAACCTCCACTTAGGCTCTAGGGAACTTCCCTCCCTTTCAACAATTGTCTCATTAGGAAATTTAAACATGACGTTATGTATCCGACAGTCTAGAGAAACATAGCTCGAGTTCAACCAACCCATTCCTAATATTCACTAAAAATCAACCATTTCTAATTCAAACAGATCCACCAAGTCTCCCAACCATCCACAGATACCACACAACCCCTACAGACTCTTCTAGTAACCATAGAGTCACCCACTAGGGAAGGAGTCAAAGTACCCTTAGGACTAAAACCAAAATGCACAGCAATAAATGGTGTCACATAAGAAAGAGTGGACCTGGGATCAAGTAAATTGTAAACATCATAGGAAAAGAGTTTACCATACAAGAATTGACATCCTGAGATACCTCAGACTCCTTCTGAGTAGTGAGAGAATAAAGATAGTTATGACTAGTGCCAAATCTAGAAGTGGCACCCTTTGTTACTGAAGCTGAAAAAGAGTCAACAGGAACCTTGTTAGTCCTAGAAGTAACTCTAGAGAGAGAATCATGTTGCATATGTATGATTTGACCACACATAAAGCATTAGTTCCTTTGCTCTCGCAATGACAATGGTAGTGATGACAACAGAATCTACAGAAAGAGTAGAATGGTGTTAATTAGGCCCCACTGGCCTGAGATTGGGCAACTTGTGCACTATAAGCATCACCTCCCTAAAATCCTCAACCATTAAAAGGCTTTAGGTAGGGAGAACTAATTGTTGAGTTAAAGTTAGGACTCCACTAGTTCTTCTTCTTATACCACTTTCCACTCTACTGCTTGCCTACACCATGTTCTAAGTACAAAAATTTCATACTCAGTCTATCACCAATCTCATCTTGCTTTCTTTTCCCCTTTTTGACCTACTATATATACATAACCAATCAAGAGATATCTATGTCCTAGTTCAACAAGGCAACCTTACTCTCAATGATCAACTCACAGGACAATCCAGAATCAAACATACATATTCTAGCCCTCATACTAGACACCAACTAGGGAGCATACCTAGACAACCAATGAAATTTCAAGGTATACTCTTTAACGGTCATTCTTCCTTGTTTCATGTTTACAAATTCTTCTTCCTTTGCATTACTCAACTTCTGAGGAAAGAAGCGGTCTAGAAATGCATAGGAGAAATCACCCTACAATGTAGAACTTGAATCTTTGCGTTTGAATTGTTCCCACTCTTCGTACCATGGATACGCTATATCCTTTGTTGATTGACAACAAAATCAACACCTTCAATCTTAGAAGCATGCATAACCTAAAAGATATTTTTTATCTCATCAATGATACATTGAGGATCCTTCTCGAACTTAGTACCAATAACCATCAGAGGATGCCACCTCATAATTGGATGACTCTAGTGACCTCAGATGAACCCATAACAGTACTAACAAAATCCTATTATTGTGACTAAGATGTCACCAACTTGGTCAATTTGTTAATGGAGCAGCGGAATTCAGAAATAATAACCTTTCCTTGAGGCGACTGAGTATGAGTGTCACCCTTAGGAATAGGATCAGTGAGGACAGGTGGGACTCAATGAGGACTTTCTAATATAGTGACCATTGAATGGGTTTGGATCCCAAATGTTGGATGAGCTATGTCCACATTTCCCTGATGGGACTAAGAAGTTCGACAAATATCTGATCTTCTTGGAGGCATGATTTGAAAGATAAACAGAAGAAAATTAGAAAGATACAAGACCCTAGACTCTATAGCCCAAAATTAAGACAACAACAAAGGAGAATATTTCTAAATGTCTCTCATCCCCTTTCTTATAAGTTTGGTGTGCTACATACCGATAAATGAGACTCTACTTGACACGGATTTGTGGGCACCCAATTGACCATGAACGTAGACTCTGATACAACCATTGTCATGACCCAAACTACGGCCAGGCCATGCCGGTTATCCTAAGTTTCATGTGAAATGAAGATCACCACATTTACCTAAATGAACCAACATAACAAGCTGAAATATCGAATGAATTCCAAGTATATAACAAGATAGTGAATAATAAAACTGATGATAATTTATGATATGGCTATACCAACTACTTGCAACAGAAAAACTATCCTTCACTAAACAATCAACAAAACCACCCAAATCCACAGTAATCTAATAAAGCCTCTTCAAAACTACAGGTAAGCAAAATATTAGGGCATGCCCCTAACGATATCCAGAACCAAAATCTATAAGATAGTAAAAACATAAAAATGAAACCATAATATGAAAGGAGGTCTTCCAAAGGATAGAATCTCACCACTTTAATCTGACTAGCCAGCAGATTCTAAATCATAGTCACTAACCAAGAGATATGGAAGTATGCCCAATTCCTGCATCATGTGGGGATACAACATCTGAAGAAAGCAAGTTGTTGGAGTACTAAAATGTAACTCAGGGATAGAGGAATAAAATAATACCATAATAATAGCTCAAAACCAATAGAACATTCAATAAATAATGTCGTATAAAGTACATATTCATATATAATACCACATGCTAGGGTAGGGATAAAGGATTATCATGAACTTTGAAAATCTTATCCTGGGTTGTGTAGCATAACCATCATATAACAAGGCACCCATGGGCTATATAGGCCTAGCTCTCCCATGGATGAAAGGGCCTAGTTCCTGTAGCCACATGAACTAGAATATATCCTTATCCATATATGCCTTTATTTAGTACTCGAACCTCCCAGAATAGTCATGGTTACTTGAGCACCAATATTAACATTTAGGGTATTCAAACTTCCTAATTATATAGCCAATACCGGGGACTCAAACCTTTCGATCATTTAGATACCCAGAGTGGCTAGTTGTTTCCAGTGTTAGTCCTTCAAAATCCCACTTTAAGGACAGGCTACACTTCCTGATCATAAGAGTAATTTAAAATATTTAACTTGAATCAACATTTATTAACCCATTATATATATCGTTACCACATTGGTATCGTCATACTAACCCCACTTGCAAGAGTACATCATGCCATAACAATAATTTCAGAATTTTGGGACTCGAATCCATTGTCCAAAACTGGACATAAAGTTATGTAAATATTTAGGGATCAAACCCATTTAGCCAACAAAACCCCAAGGTTATAATATAAATTAATCTACGTCCTTCATGGCCTTTACAAAGTCCTTCATCAATAATTATCATAGTTATGCCAAACCTTAGTTCAAGAACACAATTCTACTTGTTAAAATATCATTCTCATTAACAATTTCACAAATAGGTTGAGGGCATGACATTATTAAAGCAAAAATCATCAAATGTGGGGTTTATCCATGAACCCTCAATTAATTCACCATTTCCATTAACCCACATGTGCAAAACCATAATCAAAACATGTATAAGCACTATGTAAACCATAAAAACTATATTCAATTATATGCATTCAAACCTCTCAACCTTTGTTTTAAAACTAACATTAATGATTCTTGGACAATACTTTAAACATATGCTTTTAATAAACTAACAATGAGAGAAGAGTCACATGCCTGAATTATTAAGATTCATATAGAGAAATTGACTCTTGAACCCTTACATGGAAATTTTTTTAGAAACTCTAGAAAAATTATTTTGAGAGGACTTTTGGAAGAGTAAAGAAGATGTTTTGATTTTGTAAAGTATAGAGAAAACGCTAAAAGTATTTTAGGTACATGGGGCCTTAAGGTCTTTAAGTGGTAAATTCCAAAGTACCCTGAACAAAAAAGAGTAAAAAGTTTGTCCTTTTTTACGAGTCGACCTATCGACTCGTCACTACATCATATGACTCATATCTATTACTTATATCATTAATAGTATGGAGGAAACCCATGAAATCTCCATCTTAAGACTCTATGATCTCACTTTTAACCTAATCATACGACTCATAAGGTCTAGTTAAACCCAAGACAAAACCAAAAATAATTGACACTAGATAACACATGACTCAACCCTACCAATCATAACATGGTCTTATGACTTGTAGTTAGTCAGTCATTCTTAGAGTAAAAAATAACCAATTACACACTGGTTTTGTCATGACTTAGGTCCCTAGACCCGTAACCACACCCTACGACTTGTTTATTGAGTCGTTAATAGGGCAGTGGGCTTAAAGCTTAAGGAATTTTCAAGGACCAAAATCCAAGGTATTTTAATAGTAATGACCAAAACATTATCCTAAAGAATTTCTTGGTGATATAGACATGGCTTAACCAAGAGTATAAACAAGGACTCGTTATTAAATAGTCCATAATCTACTGAAAAATACCATGGGCATAACCATAAGCGATATCTCAGAAAATGGCTTATTAATACCAAATTCATTAGACTATTATTGGTCTTAAGATAATTTATCATTAGTATGAACAATGGCTAGATCATGAAATAATATACATCTTATTCATAGCATTGTAAATAACATCATTTTTGGAATAGGCCATATTATAGTTACATAATCATTTAACAGCGAGCTTATTATTCCAAACAATAGTTAATCATAATAACATAATTAGTAGCTTGATATAAGATTTAGTCAATATGGCATACAAAGGCCTACTTACTTGGGCATCATTCTCAACACCATTACTCAAACCAAACAAGTATAAAGAATCATCAATATTGCCTCAAAGGGGTACTATCTAGTCAATTAATAAGTGTAAGGGTTTAAGGTAACTAATCATAAGTTTTGCCTTAAGGTGGGTCAACATATCCCCATCTAAATCCCCAAATACATTCTTAGTCAATCTCTAACACTAACTAGGCTATGGTATCTAAATCTATTATTAGATGAATACACAACCACCATAATCCATAAGATAGAAATTCTACTCAAGCACTTTTAGTATGTCCAATGGATCTAAGGCAACTTCATTTATATAAAAAACTAAGGCCAAGTTACTCTAAGTATGAGAAACTAGAGCATTTCACCTGAGGTTTAGTATTATAATGCATTTTTATTCTACACATGGATAAAAAGGTCTATTTCACATAAAATAATGGGAAACAAGTTATACTTTTAAACTCTATGATTAACAGAGCCTAAAATGGTCTAACTAACCCTAGTCTCTGTAATACCCCAAAAAATTCAAACCAATATTAGAGCCATGTACCAAGCTCATGCATAGTACATCATGGTTTTTTTTATAGTTTTATGAGTAGGTTAGATGTATATTGAGGCTTCAAATAACTTCCAGTTATCAGGCGAATCAAAACATTCCTTACCGATTTAATTCTTGAGAAGGATATTGGTATAGTCAACTTCAAACTATAATATCTGTCATTATACTTGAAATTTTTGAGCTCATGACCAATAAATAGGTAGATAATTGATTATATTTCCAAAAATACCAATTTTTCCTAAATCCAATATCAGAGCAAAGAGTTATTCCTATTTTACTCCAGCATGTCAGGATGGAAACAGTGTGACGAAATTCGTGGTAGCTTACCACATTTGTGATGCCCTGTCACGAAGGTCGTCAGCCTTAGGCAGAAACCAACTCCTAAGTAACAATATTCATGGTAGCTTATCATATTTGTGATGCACTATCACGAAGGTCGTTAGACTTAGGCAGAAACCAGCTCCTAATTGACGACATTTGTGGTAGCTTACCACATTTGTGACGCCCTATCATGAAAGTCGTCATCCTTAGGCAGAAACTAGCTCCTAAGTGATGAAATTCATGGTATCTTACCACATTTATGATGCCATGTAAAAAATGTCGTCAGCCTTAGGCAGAATCCAGCTTCTGTGCGACGACATTTTTGACGGCCTGTCACATTTTTGACACCTTGTCATAAATGTCGTCAGGCTTAGGCAGAAACCATTAATTCCAGCTCCTGTGTGACGATATTTCTAATGGCTTGTCATATTTTTGACGCCTTGTCACAAATGTCGTCAGCTATGATTTTTAAGCAGTTGGGAATTTATTTCATAAGGATATTTTTGTCATTTCCTTCACCTTCCACGACTTATAACCCTAAAGAGGCATATTTTTCTCATTTTTTCTTCATTTAAGCATCTCAAAAACCCTCTCTTACACTCTCAACTACAAGATTAGGGTTTGCATCAAACTCATCTCTCAAAAGTAAGATTCAAGCCTTTTTCCAATATAATTGAGAATTAAGTTTCCCAATCAAAGAACTCTCCAGCAAATCATCAAAGTTTCCTTTCTAAGGTATGAGTAGTGTTCATCTATGGATCCAATCCATTCATAGAGCTCAAGAACCATGTTTTAACTATTATTTTGTAAACTTTTTGTGGTGATATGAGTATGTATAAGTTGAAGATTGTTGTTCAAGTTTCAATGTGATGTCCAAAGGTGTTTTCATGGAATATATATGTTTGTTAATTGAAAACCATGAACTTGATGTGGTTTAATATGGTGCAAGTATGAAAATCACCTATGCCTTAAAGAATGCATGCAAGGTGTTTGATAAAATGCTTAGGGTGCTAGAAATTCATGTTTGTATGGTTCTATGATGTCTAAATGACAACTACATGTTAGCTATATACTTCAATATGAATCCCATGCTTTTCATTTTTTGCTATTGTGGTGGTATGAAGCATATAAGATAATGGAGATATACAATATGTACACAAAATATATCCATGCATTCCCTACAATGTTTAATATGTTGAATAACTATATGAAATATGATATCCCCTACTTATGATATTATGAATTGTGGACTCAAATCTTGTGATCAAGTCGTGTCATCTGTGTCAGTTTTCTTCTATCGAGTCCTGGGGGTATTCGTACCTGAGAAAAAATAGTTGTGTGCCTAGAGCCATGTCATGTTGTCAGGATAATCTCAGTCAAGCTATAATCTATAGAACTCAGTCAGTCATGTGACTCAGGAAACCATACAAATCTTATGATCTCTGTTAACTATCAGATAACAGTACTACACCGTCAGTCAATGGAAGTCAATTAATCTGTCCATGTTCAGTCAGTTGAATCATGTTTAGTCTCTTTAGATGGGAGTAGAAGTTAGCACCTAGTCAACCCAAGGATAGGGACTCACCTACCAGTTTAGGGTGTGTTTCTTATCAGTCATCATTATATTCCAGAACTATGTATCTAGCGTATGGTAAGACATCTTAACCTGTCAGATTAGGGTTGATGAGGTATCTTAACCTGTTAGATTAGGGTTCTCTCCATTCTTCTTTCGAATACCTACCAGCTAAGGGTTAACCACATCTGTCCTTACAGGTGGCACAGTATTGACACCCCTCTAGTCAGGGAAGAGATTGGACCCCAACTTAGCTATATTCGTTATTAGGGCATGCTGGTTAAACAACTACCTCCCACAGTTTCAGAATCAGTCTCAGTAAAAGAACTCAGATAGGTCTTTAGATTTTAGTATATCAGGACTGCCAGATATAGTCAGACTCAGTTACAGTACGAAACTCAAATAGTTCCATCAGATTCAGGATTGCCAGATATAGTTGCCCATGTTATTAGAATTTCAGTATAAGTCATGTTAGACTTCAGTAAACTATGTATTAGCATACAGGACTAGATATCGTGCACCCACGATTTCAGTTACTATGTATGCATAGTTGTACTCTTATGTTCATATCAGTCAGACAGTTAACATTATTAATGCATGTAAACCCTCTACATTAGCCTACCTCACTCGTATACTTAGTACTCCAGTTGTACTGACGCATTTGTGCTATGGTGATTTCTTTTAATGTTACACCATAGGTTCAGAGACATGAGCTCCAGACCAGCAGTAGCAGTAGCATTTCAAGTCGGAGAGATTTAGTGAGTCCTCTTCATTTGAGGACTATATGATTTGATTTATTCATTATTATTTTATCCATTTATCAATTTATGGAGTTAGTTGAAGACATGTTCCTTCAACTCCTTAGTCAGACAGTACTTATAGGCTTTCAAATTTAGTATTCTGACTTATGTTCAAATTTGATTCAATTTTCAGCTGTTTTGGGTATCTTTCATCCATATGGATATTATGTTTTGATAGATTCTTTATTCAGTTGAACCTTATAGCCTACATGTTAATATTTTCCATATTATTATGTTATATATGCAGTGTATAGGTACAGCTATCAGTCATGGGTTAGCTTGTGGTCCCTAAGGGCCATGAGCACCGTGTAGCATTCCGATTAAAAAATTAGGGTGTGAAAAACTTGGTATCAAAGCCTAAAGTTCAATAGAGTCCTAGGAAGTCTGAAAGACACATCTAGTAGAGTCTTTTACATGGATGTGTTGCGCGCCACATTTATGTATAGGAGGCTAAGAGATGTTTTAGGAACAGTTCCCTTTCTTCAGTATTCATGTCGTGCTAGTAAGCATAATTTCAAGTCAGTCTCTCAATCTAATCCATGTCAGAAAATTTAGTCGAGTTAGAGATTACTGATTTTGATGTCACTCACGGCATGGATTGGCTTCATTCCTGTTATACCACAGGCTATTGTAGAAATAGGATAGTTCAGTTTCAGTTCCCTAATGAGCTCATCCTAGAGTGGAAGGGTAGCACTTTGTCTTTTAGGGGTCAGCTTGTTTCCTACCTTCGGTCAAGGAAAATAATTTATAAGGGGTGTGTGTATCATCTCGTGTATGTTAAGGATTAAAGTTTCGAATCTCCCAGTCTCGAATCAGTCCCAGTGGTTAATGAATTTTTAGATATCTTTCCTGAAGATCTTCCAGGCATTCCTCCCAAAAGGGAAATAGACTTCGGCATAGACATTCTCCTAGATACTCAGCCTATTTCTATTTCTCCATACAGAATGGCACCAGCAGAACTCAAGGAAATGAAAGATCAGTTGAAGGATCTCTTAGATAAGGTATTCATCAGGCCCGGTGTCTCCTCATGGAGTGCGCCAATCTTATTCATGCACAATAAAGATGTTTCTCTCAGAATGTGTATTGATAACCGTCATCTCAACAAAGTCACAGTCAAGAACAGGTATCTGCTACCTAGGATAGACCACTTGTTTGACAAACTTTAGGGTTCCAGTTATTTCTCCAAGATAGACCTCTGATCAGGCTATCATCATCTCAGAGTTAGAGAATGTGACATTCCAAAGATAGCTTTTCGTACTCGGTATGGTAACTTTGAATTTCTAGTCATGTCCTTTGGTCTTACTAATGCCCCTACAGCTTTCATGGACTTGATGAACCAGGTGTTAAAGAAGTACTTGGACACATTCATCATAGTCTTCATAGATGATATTTTGGTCTATTCTCGTATAGAGCTTGATCATTCAGACCATCTCATAATAGTTCTTCAGACTCTCAGGGATCACTAGTTGATTGCCAACTTCAGTAAGTGCGAATTTTGGCTAAGATCAGTAGCATTCCATGGCCACATTGTTTTTGGTGATGGCATTAGAGTAGATCCTCAGAAAACCGAAGCGATAAGAAACTGGCCTTGCCCTCTCTCTCCTTCAGATATCAGGAATTTTTTCAATTTGGTTGGCTATTACCGATGGTTTGTCGAGGGATTTTCTTCCATTTCATCTCCTCTGTCCAGATTGACTCAGAAGAAGGTCAAGTTTTAGTGGTTAGAACCTTACAACAAGAGTTTTTAGGAGTTGAAGACTCGACTCACCTTAGCTCCAGTTTTAGCACTTCCCGACGGTTGTGATGGATTCATAGTATATTGTGATGCATCCAGAGTAGGTTTAGGTTGTGTCCTCATGCAACATGGTTGAGTCATAGCCTATGCCTCCAGACAGTTAAAGACCCATGAGAAGAATTATCCTACTTATTACCTTGAGTTAGCAGCAATTGTCTTTGCCTTAAAAATTTGGAGGCATTATCTATACGCTGTTCATGTAGACGTCTTCATAGATCATAAAAGCCTTTAGTATGTCTTTTCCCAGAAAGATCTCAATCTTCGTTAGAGAAGGTGGTTAGAGCTCTTGAAGGATTATAACATGAGTGTCCTTTATCATCCTGGCAAGTCCAATGTAGTGGACGATGCACTCAGTAGACTGTCTATGGGTAGTGTTTCCCATGTTAAGGATAATAAGAAGAAATTAGCTCAGGAGATTTATCATCTTACCAGACTAGGCATTCACTTAGTCAACTCTTCATAGGGTAGTGTATGTGCTCAGAGTAGTTCAAAGTCATCTCTAGTTTCTGAGATGAAAGAGAAGTAAGACAGGGAGCCTATCCTGGTCAAGATAAAAGAGTCAGTTTACAGTTAGGAAGTAGAGGTTTTCTCCCAAGGGGGAAATGGTGTTCTTCGTTGTCAGGGTCGTCTGTGTGTTTCCGATGTAGATGAATTAAGGCAGTGAATTATTGTAAAAGAGCATGGTGCACGATACCCTATTCATCCAGTGGATACTAGATGTACCACGACTTGCGGGAGATCTATTGGTGGAGTGGGATAAAGAAAGACATTGAAGAGTTTGTGGCTAAGTGCTCTATATATCAGCAGGTTAAGATAGAGTATCAGAAACCCAGTGGTTCCATGCAGGAGTTCAAAATTCCTACTTGGAGGTGGGAAGAAGTGAACATGGACTTCGTGACGGGTTTTCCTCTCACTCATCATTAGCATGATTCAGTTTGGGTCATTGTAGATAGAATGACCAAGTCAGTTCACTTCCTTCTAGTTCGTACTTCTTATTCATCCGAGGATTACGCGAAACACTATATCAGGGATTTTATCTGATTACACTGTGTTACATTATCTATCATCTCAGATAGAGGTACCTAGTTCACCTCTCACTTCTGGAAATTATTCCAAAAGGGTCTTGGTACCCAAGTTCATCTCAGTACAGCATTTCATCCTCAGACAAATGGTCAAGCAGAAAGGACCATTCAGACTCTAGAAGATATGCTAAGGAAGTGTGCAATTGATTTCAAGGGAAGATGGGATGACCACCTACCTTTGATTGAGTTCGCATACAATAACAACTTTCACTCCAGTATTCAGATGGCTCCATTGGAAGATCTCTATGGTAGGAGATATAGGTCTCCGATCGTTTGGTTTGAAGTTAGTGTAATCACAATCATAAGGCCTTACTTAGTATTCAATGCCTTAGAGAAAGTTCAGTTGATCAGAGAAAGACTCCAGGCTGCTCAGACCTGACAGAAGTCTTATGCAGATGTTCGTAGAATAATCTCAAATTTGAGGTTGATGACTATGTCTATCTCAAGATATCTCCCATGAAGGGAGTGAAGAGATTAGGCCAGAAGGGAAAGCTCAGTCCCTGATATATCGGTCACTTCAGGATTCTCAGTCGCTTCGGCAAGGTAGCCTATAAACTCTAATTTCCTTTAGATCTAGCCTCAGTTCATCCAGTTATCCAGTCTTCCATGTCTCTGATAAGTTAGTTGAATCATGTTTAGTCTCGAGAGATGGGAGTAGAAGTTAGAACCGAGTAAACCCAAGGATGGGGACTCACCTACCAGTTTAGGGTGTGTTTCTTAGAAGTCATCCTTGTGTTCCAGAATTATGTAGCCAGCGCAGGTTGAGACATCTTAACCTGTCATATTAGGTTTGATGAGGTGTCTTAACCTGTCAGTTTAGGGTTCCCACCATTCTCCTTTCAAATACCTACCAGCTAAAGGTCACCTACAACTATCCTTACCAGTGGTGCGGTATGGAAACCCCGCCAGTTGGGGCAGAGATTGGACCCTAACTTAGCTATATGCGTTATTGGGACATTTTGGTTAAACAACTACCTCCCATAGTTTCAGAATTAGTCTCTGTAAAAGAACTCTAATAGGTCTTCAGATTTCAGTATATTAGGACAGTCAAATACAGTCAGACTCAGTTACAGTACAAAACTCAGATAGTTCCATCAGATTCTGGATTGTCAGATACAGTCGCCCATGTTATCAGAATTTCAGTATCATTTATGTTAGACTTCAGTAAACCATGTATTAGCATACAGGACTAGCTATCATGCACCCACAATTTTAGTTACTATGTATGCATATTTATACTCTTACGTTCATATCAGTCAGACAGTTAAGATTATTGATGCATGTAAATCCTTTACATTAGCCTACCTCACTCGTATACTCAGTACTCCAGTTGTACTGGTTCATTTGTGCTATGGATCTTTCTTTTCATCTTACACCATAGGTTCAGAGACACGAGCTCCAGACCAGCAGTAGCACTAGCATTTCTAGTCGCAGAGATTCAGTGAGTCCTCTTCCTTCTAGGGCAATATGATTTGATTTATTCATTATTATTTTAGCCAGTTATCAGTTTACAGAGTTATTTAGAGACATGTTCCTTCAACTCCTTATTCAGACAGTACTTAGAGGCTTTCAGATTAAGTATTCAGACTTATGTTCAGATTTGATTAAATTTTCAGTTGTTTTGGGTATCTTTCACCCATATGGATATTATGTTTTGACAGATTCTTTATTCAGTTGAACCTTATGGCCTACATTACTATGTTTTCTGCATTATTACGTTATATATGTAGTGTACAGGTACAGATATCAGTCATCGGATAGCTTGTGGTCCCTCGGGGTCATAAGCGCCGTGTAGTATTTTGACCCTAAGGTTCAATAGAGTCCTAGGAAGTCTGAAAGACGCATCTAGTAAAGTCTTGTATATGGGTGTGTTGCGCGCCACATTTATGTACAGGAGGATTTGAGATGTTTTAGGAACAGTTCCCTTTCTTCAGTATTCATGTCCTGCTAGTAAGCATAATTTCAAGTCAGTCTCTCAGTCTAATCCATGTCAACATATTTAGTCGAGTTAGAGATGACTGATTTTGATGTTATTCTCACCATAGATTGGCTTCTTTCCTGTTATGCCACAGTCGACTGCAGAAATAGGATAGTTCAGTTTCAATTCCCGAATAAGCCCATCCTAGAGTGGAAGGGTAGAACTTCGTCTTTTAGGGGTCATCTTGTTTCCTACCTTCGGGCAAGGAAAATAATTTCTAAGGGGTGTGTGTATCATCTCGTGCATGTTAAGGATTCCAGTTCCGAATCCCAGTCTCGCATTAGTCCCAGTGGTTAATCAATATTCAGACATCTTTCCCGAAGATCTTCCAGGCATTCCTCACGAAATGGAAATAGACTTTGGCATAGACCTTCTCCTATATACTCAGCCTATTTCTATTTCACCATACAGAATGGCACCAGCAGAACTCAAGGAACTGAAAGATCATTTGAAGGATCTCTTGGATAAGGGATTCATTGGGCCCAGTGTATCCCCATGAGGTGCGCCAGTCTTATTCGTGCTCAAGAAAGACGGTTCTCTCAGAATGTGTATTGATTACCGTTAGCTCAACAAAGTCACGGTCAAGAACAGGTATCCGCTGCCCAGGATAGATGACTTGTTTGACCAACTTTAGGGTGCCAGTTATTTCTCCAAGACAGACCTCAGATCAGGCTATCATTAGCTTAGAGTTAGAGAATGTGGCATTCCGAAGACATCTTTTCGTACTCGGTATGTTCACTTTGAATTTCTAGTCATGTCCTTTGGTCTTACCAATGCCCCTGCAGCTTTCATGGACATGATAAACCGGGTGTTCAAGAAGAACTTATACACATTCGTCATAGTATTTATAGATGATATTCTGGTCTATTCTCGCACAGAGCTTGATCATTCAGACCATCTCATAATTGTTCTTCAGACTCTCAGGGATCACTAGTTTTTGCCAAGTTAAGTAAGTGCGAATTTTAGCTAAGATTAGTAGTATTCCTTGGCCACATTATCTCCGGTGATGGCATTAGATTAGATCCTTAGAGAACCAAAGTGGTAAGAAACTGGCCTCGCCCTGTCTCTCTATCAGATATCAGGAGTTTCTTGGGTTTGGATGGCTATTACAAATGGTTTGTCGAGGGATTTTATTCTATTGCATCTCCTATGTCCTTATTGAATTAGAAGAAGGTAAGGTTTCATTGGTCAGAACCTTGTGAGAATAGTTTTCAGGAGTTGAATACTCAACTCACCTAAGCTCCAGTTTTAGCACTTCCCGATGGTTTCGATGGATTCGTAGTATATTGTGATGCATCCAGAGTAGATTTAGGTTATGTCCTCATGCAGCATGGTCGAGTCATAGCCTACACCTCCAGACAGTTAAAGCCCCATGAGAAGAATTATCCTACTCATGACCTTGAGTTAGCAGCGGTTGTCTTTTCCTAAAAGATTTTGAGGCATTATCAATACGGTGTTCATGTATACGTCTTCACAGATCATAAGATCCTTCAGTATGTCTTTTCCTAGAAAGATGTCAATCTTCATCAGAGAAGGTGGTTATAGATCTTGAAGGATTATGACATGAGTTTCCTTTATCATCCTGGCAAGGGCAATATAGTGGCCGACGCACTCAATAGACTGTCCATGGGTAGTGTTTCCCATGTTGAGGATAGTAAGAAGAAATTAGATCAGGAGATTCATCAGTTGGCCAGACTAGGCGTTCTCTTAGTCGACTCTTCAGAGGGTAGTGTATGTGTTTAGAGTAGTTCATAGTCATCTGTAGTTTCTGAGGTGAAAGAGAAGCAAGACCGGAATCCTAGCCTTGTTAAGCTAAAAGATCCATTTTAGAGTCAGGAAGTAGAGGTTTTCTCTAAATGGGGAGAAGGTGTTCTTCGTTCTCAAGGTCGTCTGTGTGTTCCCTGTGTAGATGACTTGAGGTAGTGAATTCATTCAAAAGTGCATGGTGTGTGATACTCTATTCATCCAGGGGACACTAAGATATACTTTGACTTGTGGAAGATCTATTGGTGGAGTGGGATATAGAGGTATGTTGTAGAGTTTGTGGCTAAGTGATCTACAAGTCAGCAGGTTAAGATAGAGAAAAAAAAACCTAGTGGTTCCATGCAGGAGTTCACCATTTCTACTTGGAAGTGGTTCCATGCAGGAGTTCACTCGTCATCAGCATGATTTAGTTTGGGTCATTGTAGATAGAATGACCAAGTCAGTTCACTTCCTTCTAGTTCGTACTTCTTATTCAGCTGAGGATTACGCCAAACTCTATATTAGGAAGTTGGTCGGATTACACGGTGTTCCATTATCTATCATCACAGACAGAGGTACCCAGTTTACCTCTCACTTCTGGAAAGCTTTCAAAAAAGGTCTTGGTATCCAAGTTCATCTTAGTACATCGTTTCATCCTTAGACAGATGGTCAAGAAGAAAGGACCATTTTGACTCTAGAAGATATTCTAAGGGAACATGCAATTGATTTAAAGGAAAGCTGGGATGACCACTTGCCTTTGATTGAGTTCGCTTACAACAACAGCTATCACTCCAGTATTCAGTTGGCTCCATTCGAAGCTTTCTATGGTAGGATATGTAGGTCTCCGATCGGTTAGTTCAAAGTTAGTGAGACCACAGTCATAGGTCCTTACTTAGTATTCGATGTGTTAGAGAATGTTTAGTTGATCAGTGAAAGACTTTTGGCTGCTCAGAGCTGACAGACGTCTTATGTGGATGTTCGTAGAAAGGATCACGAATTCGAGGTCGATGACTATGTCTATCTCAAGATCTCTTTGATGAAGGGAGTGAAGAGATTCAGCAAGAAAGGAAAGATCAGTCCCTGATATGTCGTTCCCTTCAGGATTCTCAGTCTCTTCGGCAAGGTAGTCTATGAGCTTGAATTGCCTTCAGATCTAGCCTCAGTTCATCCAGTCTTCTATGTCTCTTTGCTCAAGAAGTCCATAGGTGACCCAGCAGTTGTAGTCCCTATTCATAGTGTTCACATTCAGAATAGCCTCTCTTATGAAGATATTCCATTCAAAATCCTCGACTATCAGACTCGTAGGCTTAGGAACAAAAAAGTCCCTCTAGTCAAGATTTATTGGCAGAATCTGTCCATGGAGGGAGCTACTTGGGAAGCAAAAGTAAACATGCGAACTAAGTACCCTCATATTTTCTCCACTAATTCAGACTTAGCTCGAGGTAAACATTTTCCTTAAGCTTATTCATTTACATGTTCAAAATTCCAGTATAAAATTGGTATCAAGTATCAATGCATAGCTTATCATGCATTCATGAGTTTAGCTTATCAGTCATGCATCAGATATGCATGTTTAGTTGGGATATATTAAGTTTAGAATTCAATTCAGTTCTAAAATCATGTGCTAGTTGAGCATGATCAGTGTATGCGTCATTTTATATTTTCTCCCCTCTCAAGCAGTCATCATTCGAGGACGAATGTTTCCAAGGGGAAGATATTGTAATACCCCAAAAAATCTAAACCAATATTAGATCCATGTACCAAGATCATTCATAGTACATCATGGTTCTTTTATAGTTTTATGAGTAAGTTAGATGTATATTAAGGCTTAAAATAACTCCCATCTATCAGACGAATCAAAACATCCCTTACCAATTGAATTCTTGAGAAGGATATTGGTATAGTCAACTTCAAACGAGTATATCACTCATTATACTTTGTATTTTTGAGATCATGACCTATAAAATGATAGGTAATTGAATTATATTTCCAATGATACCATTTTTTCCTAAATCCGATATTGGAGCTAAGATTTATTCCTATTTTATTCCAACATGTCAGGTTGGAAATAGTGTGATGACATTCGTGGTAGCTTAACACATTTGTGACGCCCCATCACGAAGTTCGTCAACCTTGGAAGAAACGAACTCCTAAGTGACGACATTCGTGGTATCTTACCACATTTGTGATGCCCTATCACAAAGGTCGTCAGCCTTAGGCAGAAACCAACTCCTAAGTGACGACATTTGTGGTAGCTTATGACATTTGTGACACCCTATCATGAAGGTTGTCAGCCTTAGGCAGAAACTATCTCCTAAGTGACGACATTTTTGGTAGCTTCCCACATTTGTGACGCCTTGTCAAAAATGTTGTCAGCCTTAGGCAGAATCCAGCTTCTGTGTGACGACCATTTTTATGGCCTGTCACATATTTTATGCCTTATCATAAATGTCGTCAGGCTTAGGCAGAAACCATCAATTCCAGCTCCTGTGTGACGACATTTTTTATGGCTTGTCACATTATTTGACACTTTGTCACAAATATCGTCAGCTATGATTTTTTAGCAACTGGGAATTTATTTCATAAGGGTATTTTGGTCATTTCCTTCACCCTCCACAACTTATAACCCTAATGAGGCAGAATTTTTCCTATTTTAGCTTCAGTTAAGCATCTCAAAAGACCTCTCTTATGCTCTCAACCACAAGATTAGGGTTTCCATCCAACTCATCTCTCAAAAGCAAGATTCAAGCCTTCTTCCAAGATAATTGAGAATTAAGTTTCCCAATCCAAGAACTCTCCCGCAAATCATCAAGGTTTCCTTTCTAAGGTATGCGTAGTGTTCATCTATGGATCCAATCCATTCTTAGAGCTCAAGAACCATGTTTTAAATATTATTTTGTAAACTTATGAGTATGTACATGTTGACGATTGTTGTTCAAGTTTCAATGTGATGTCTAAAGGTGTTTTCATGGAATATATATGTTTATTAATTGAAAACCATAAACATTAGGTCGTTTAATATGGTGCAAGTATGAAACTCACCTATGCCTTAAAGAATGCATGCAAGGTGTTTGATAAAATTCTTAGGATGTTAGAAATTCATGTTTGTATGGTTCTATGATGTATAAATGACAAGTCCATGTTATCTATATACTTCAATATGAATCCCATGTGTTTCTATTGTGGTGGTATGAAGCATGTAAGATAATGGAGATATACAATATGTACACAAAATATATCCATGCATTCCCTACACCATTTAAGATGTTGAATAACTATATGAAATATGATATCCCCTACTTATGATATTATGAATTATGGACTCAAATCTTGTGATCAAGTCATATCATATGTGTCAGTTTCTTTGCATCGAGTCCTGGGGGTATTCGTACCCGAAAAAAATAGTTGTGTGCCTAGAGCCATGTCATGTTGTCACGATAATCTTAGTAAAGCTATAATCTATAAAACTCAGTCATTCATGTGACTCAGAAAACCTCAAAAATCTTATTATCTCAGTTAACTCTCAGATAATAGTACTACTCTGTCAGTCAACAAAAGTCAATTAATCTATCCATGTATAGTCAGATGAATCATTTTTAGTCTCATCAGATGGGAGTAGAAGTTATCACCGAGTTAACACAAGGATGGGGACTCACCTACCAGTTTAGGGTGTGTTTCTTAGCAGTCATACTTGTGTTCCAGAACTACGTAGCCATCGTAGGTTGAGACATCTTAGCATGTCAGATTAGGTTTGATGAGGCGGCTTAACCTGTCAGTTTAGGGTTCCCACCGTTCTCTTTCCGAATACCTACCAGCTAAGGGTCACCCACATATGTCCTTACCAGTGGCGCAGTATTGACACCCCTCCAGTTGGGGCAGAGATTGGACCCCAACTTAGCTATATGCATTATTGGGGCATGTCAGTTAAAAAACTACCTCCCACTATTTCAGAATCAGTCTCAGTAAAAGAACTCAAATAGGTTTTCAGATTTTAGGATATCAGGACTGTCAGATACAGTCAGACTCAGTTACAGTACGAAACTCAGATAGTTCCATCAGATTCAGGATTGTCAGATACAGTCGCCCATGTTATTAGAATTCCAGTATCAGTCATGTTAGCCTTCAGTAAACCATGTATTAGCATACGGGACTAGATATCATGCACCCACGATTTCAGTTACTATGTATGTATGTTTATACTCTTACGTTCATATCAGTCAAACAGTTAGCATTATTCATGCATGTAAACCTTTTGCATTAGCCTACCTCTCTCGTATACTCAGTACTCCATTTGTACTGACGCATTTTCGCTATGTTGCTTTCTTTTCATGTTACACCATAGGTTCAGAGACACGAGCTCCAGACCAACAGTAGCAGTAGCATTTCCAGTCGCAGAGATTTAGTGAATCCTCTTCATTCTAGGACAATATGATTTAATTTATTCATTATTATTTTAGCCAGTTATCAGTTTACGGAGTTATTTGGAGACATGTTCCTTCAACTCCTTATGTACTTAGAGGCTTTTAGATTAAGTATTCAGACTTATGTTCAGATTTGATTCAATTTTCAGCTGTTTTGGGTATCTTTTACCCATATGGATATTATGTTTTGACTGATTCTTTATTCAGTTGAACGTTATGGCCTACATGTTCATGTTTTCCATATTATTACGTTATATATGTAGTGTACAAGTACATATATCAATCATTGGTTAACTTGTGGTCCCTTGGGGTCATAAGCACCGTGTAGCATTCCGATTCAGAAAATCAGGGCGTTATAGTCTCACATCTTATCAATTCAACACTTAAATCTAATACCAATCTAACAAGATAACATAATTATACTATAACATATCTAAATTTAACAAGGCGTAATCCTAGCCTATCACAAATCAGACAATGCTCAACAATCTACTAGAGCTTTGCTTTTCCCTTACGATCTTCTTCAAGAAGCAAAGCTTTCAAAATCACATTCTACAAAACCTTATGAAAATATCATACCCATATTGGACCGTTATGCTTAGGGAAAAAATGACAATAAAAACCCCCAAGTGGGACCCATATATGGAAAACACATTTCCAAGATCAACCCAATGCTCTTACATGATTAGGGAATCATAAACCTCAAGAAACAAGTTAAATCCAAGATTATTTGGGATAAAATCATTCCCCCAAGCTAACTGAGGACTTTATCAAATAATTAGGAAATTACTTCTTGAAAATATAGGATTATTACCTTTAATCCATTTTTAATCACAAAAATATATGTTAAACAAGCTTCTAACACACACCTAATGCAAAATTTGAAGTTATCACATCGGTCTATGGTTCTTAGGACACAAGGAGAAGTGAAAATGGCTAAATTCACCACTAAAGGGACTATTTATACCACCTCCTAGCATGGAGGTGCCATGATCTCCATCATTAGGGATGCAAACTCCATGTAGTCATTTCTATCATGTGGGTCGTGATCGCCATGCTCTGGTACCAGCAAAGTCAGAACATGTTTTTGACCTTCAGTGCTCATTCAGACTCAAATTTTTGCAAATGTACGATGTAACTCCACTAAATTTGATATTTTCAACACATTGGTGTAGTTCTATTTTCTATGTAAGGTCGTTGAGAGCAATTTTGTGCCCCAAACTGAGATCTTAAGATTTTTGGTCTTTTCGGTCAATAGATCAAAATGGAGTTGGGGGAAATGAGACCCAAACCAAAGGTCTACCAAGGCTAAAATCAATATTCCAAAGTTGTTGAAATAGTCTAAATTCCCAATCGAGATAGTATTATTGGAGTTCTTGCTTAGTGGTTATTTGATACAGATAAAGACTTATAAATAGGGTATCAACTTTAAAAACCAAATGAATTATCTGGTAATCGAACTATCAGTCCTTGAAAGTCATAAATGACATGAGAAAGTAGTAGAAAAGCTCTATTGGTGAAAAATAAATGGGAATATGGAAAATAACGTAGAAGGTCATTACAAGATTTTGTTGTATATTTTGTAGATACTAGTGATGGCCTTGTACAGATTCAGTACATTCATGCTCACTAAATTGTACCATTAAAACTAAATACTAGGTTTTATGACCATTTTTCCAAAAAATTGATTTATTCCAACATGTCACTTTAAAGAAAAAAAATTCACAATACGAATCGTACCACCTTAATGAATGATTTATAAGCTTGTGATATTAGAAATGATGTTTTAGAGATTTGACAGAGATAGATTAAGGTCTACGATTTTCCTACTACTATTTACTTTGGTTGAGAGATTTCAAATCTTTTTATACTTTTATAATGAAATAGTGCCAAAGTTTGTCCTAAGGAAGGGATTTACGGACGCACACTCTTTTAGCCATGGTTTGAGTCAATGCATTTATTTTATATATATCTCTTGTGCGTGATGGACTAGATTAATAATGATGGTTATGGGAAACTTTTTATCGAGACCAAGTCAATGAATGCAGGTACTCTCAAACCCCCTAGGGGCCCTTTGATACATGATTCGTCGTGCTAGAGAATAGAGGTTGTCATTGGTTTTGCTTTTGCAAGCCATCAAGATAGAGAAGGTGTATAATCTAGGTTACAATATGGCACTAGGATCGGTTATGGTATTATGGATTTTATTCTTTCTTGCATGCATGTTGTCTATCACCAATATATTATATGATCCCTATAATTATAAGCCTTAATGGGGTTTGCATAGGAATAGGTTATGAGTATTGTTTGCAATGTGTTGTGTGCTAACTGAGCCTTCTGGGTTATTGGGCCTAGTTTAGGTATTATTGTTTGGACTAGTTGGCTACTTTATAATTATTATTATTATAGTTAGTTCATAGCAAGGTGATTATGGACTAGTAATGAGGTTTGGGGTATGATTTTGATTTCTTTATCTTAGGGTTATTTTATTATGGATAGTTATCTTTTGGCTGGACATTATATTTATATGACTTATTGTGATATTACTAGTTTGTACTAAGATTAGGAGACCTTAAGATGCTACTTTAACTCTCTTAGGTTGTACCTTAGAGTTAGCCCTGTATACATACACACACACACACACACACATATATATATATATATGTATGTATGTATATAACTATAGTATTACCATATATCTCTTACTTATTTTGTTTATTCATTTTGCATATTCATCCCTTGGCCTTGTATATATTATATATCCTTCTTACATATTTTATTTATATATTAGATAGTGATATATTGCATAGTGCTTTAGTTCCTAAATATGGTATTGCTAGAATAATTCATCCTTATTCCTTTAGAACCTGAATATAGTTAGGAAAGAATAGTTCATCCCTATTACCTCTCTAGTCTTGTTATGTTAGCGTCCTGGGTATTTAGGATATTCTTTACATCTCTACTTGTATACTAGCTATATTTAATTACCGTTGGAGCTTAGTTGGTTGTTACTTCCTGAGTACAATGCATTTGGAATTCATACTACACTTATGCAACCTGTAGATCATTGTACAAGTTTTTGTCATTGTTCTGCACATCGTGCAGAGCAACTATGGATCATATATTTAGGGTGAGCTCCAAGCATTTAGAGGATTAAAATTCTCCCACTTATATATTAGACTAATCTCTATGTTGAATTCACAGATGGGTTGTAACAATATATTCATTTGGTATTTTATTTTTTATTATTGTTAAATTGGAAGCTCTTTTAATGGTTCCACTAGATTTTGGGACTGTTTTATTTATATGTATGTTAGTCTTTTATTATAATTATTCTACATTTACTATCATTTCTCTTGGTATCCCATTGCAAGCAGTTTAAGACTATGAGCTGGCTTACTTACCGGTGGGTTTTAGTCGGTGCCATCATGACCTGAGAAATCGAGTCATGACATGGAATTTCTTGTTTTATACCTACTAGTATATATAGAGATACTAATTTCCCTATGGATTCCTCTATTGTAGACCATTTTCCAAAAGAGACTAAATATAAGTCCTCGCTCAATCAATACCTAAAGTACGCGTAACATTTAATCACCACTCTAAATTGCTCACCTTTACAATATACCCAAGAATGAACATGTGATAGCTACTCAAGAGACTTTGACAAAGGGTAAATCTAAAGAATTATAAAATCTAACAATCCCCTTTAATCACACACATTATATCACTCATAGCTAAGTGAATTGTCAAAGTTATCTTAGGACTATATTTTGTGTTTCGAGGGTTGGTTGAAAGTTTTTTTCGTTCTACTAGATCCTAAATGTAAAATTTGAGCTAGTAGCATGGATGGTTTGAGTTCCAAGGTAATTTCATGAGTTTTGAGAGTTTGGGTTAGAAACTAGTTATTTGGCATAACGGGTTTCTAGGGTGAAGTTTATTGATAATAATATTTATTGTTATATCCAATGGTTCCGTTGAGTTTTAAATGTAAAAATTAGTCTAGAAACAATATTAATTTATATTTGTTAGGTCCCAAAGTTATATTCAGAACAATTTGGAGATGCAGACTATTGCTAGTGCACAACTTCTAGTGCACTAATTTTTCACTCATAACAATTGCACTGTAAGGGGTTGAAATCATAGGGAGTCGGGTCATAGTTTATAGTTTTACCAAGGTGGGAAGCCACAATAGCGAGGTCAAGGTTGTGTTAGGCATCGCGATCGCACAACTCATTCCACTATCACCAAGACACTTTTTTAGCAGTGATCAATGTTGACCCTCATGAATGAATGGTGAGTGTTTCGATAACAAGACATTGTTGACAAAATGGTACTAAGATCCTTTTCTCAAAAAACCCTATTTTTTCATCTTCAAGCTTCGGGAATAGGATTTTGGATGAAATTTAGATTGTTTTTCATCAAACTTGATTTAGGTAAGTGTCTAAACATATTTTATTCATAAACCTTTGATTATAAAGCTAAAACTCTTCAAAACATGGATTTTAAACTTGAAACTTTGGGTTTTACCTAAAAAGAGAAAAATATGTATTTCTTTGATTTTAAGTTAATTTTTAATGGGATTTCAGATTTAGAAGTCTTAAAGTATATGCTTCATTATTAGAATTTTTGTTTTACCCTTTTCTTTATGTAGTATATTTTTTAGGTCATTTTATAACCAGAATAAAAGTATGCCAATATGGGATCAATACACTTTCAATTACATGCAGAAACCATTTTTGATAGATTAGAAGTATTTTAAAGCAATTTGTTGGGGAAAGACTTCTTTTTGATAGGTTCAGGCTCGTGTTTTAAACTTTTGAGGTAGGTTATGGCTTAACTTTCTTAAAATTAGGGTAGATAGACAGTTGATCATATAAATCATGCTATGGGTTGAGGAATTTATCATTGTCTTTATATTTTTAAATCATTATTACTATTATGGTTCCTGTGCAGTGGCTTGTCTGAAACATTTGGTAGATAACCATTTAAGTATCATTAGTACAACTTTTTACTATGGCTCCCCATTTTGAGGTATTTCTAGTGTCAATTTTTAATCAGCTGCTTGCACCTAGTCTAGTGGTGATAATAGAGAATCTAAAGATGTTTGACTAGCTTATTAGATTGGGAACTCTTAAATATTTTAGTACTCTGAAGGTGGACATATATGAGTATTTGGTGATCTATCATGAGAGGTCGCATAAACCTTGACTTGTTGAGTTAAATGAGCTTAATTGCAACAAAATAAGATGTTGGGGCCAACAATAGTGATGTAGAGAGTATTTCAAGTGTAGCCTAGTTGGGTTACCCCTAATGAATTTGGCTATTTCTATGAGGTTTTCTTTGGGTAGTATGTGCACTACTGAATGTGGGAGAGACTGGGATGTAAGTTTATTGATTTTTGGTAAGGTTATATGTCTATCTTTAAGTATAGATGAGGTTCCATGAGTTTGCTAGACATGCTTACATGATTCTTTCTACTAAGCAAGAGTAAGTAAAAATAGTAGGTAGAGGGTCAACTTTACAACTTCACCTAGCGATAGACTATTTAGTAGTTGTTGTGGGTATTTCTATAAGTCATTAAACATGAAAGGACTATTGAGGGGATCCATTGTAAGGCTTATAGCAGTATCGACAAGAGGTCTCACCGTTAGGGTATTTAAGTGTTTCTCAGTCTAAGTGAAGGGGTTTCCTTAATAGAGGTCAACGTTATTTTTATCCTAGTAGTCTCATTTACATAGTGTGATATATTCTAGAGGGAATTTATTCATTTATATTGGGTAGACCAGTCAGACTTTATGAGTCTCTTATTTTTGGTATTCAGATAATTATAGTCACTTGCATTTAATAAGATCTTCTAATTATAGTATATTTTGCAGAGAGTACTATAAATGTGGTGTGTTAGGGAATTTTTCCATGATTTATCCTTAATTCATGCTTTCTACATACTAGGGTCAACAAGATTTGTCCCTAAAAGCTCTACTTCGAATGATTTGATGTGGTGCAAAAGGTATTACTTGATCTCAGGTGAATTTACGCACCAAACTATTGTTATCTCTGATTATTTATAATGGTTTTGAGGTCTTATCATATGCAAAACTTTTTAATATTTAGATAAATAAGCATCTAAGTGTCAATTTATGTATTAATGATTTTTTAAGATGTGTTCAAACAAGTTTGGCATCAAAACATTTAATTAGAAATCAAATCAGAAAACTAGTACTCTTAGCTTGAGCATGTTGTTAGCTCTAAAGAGTGGTGTTTGATTATAAAAGAGGATCATTAAGTCCAACTTGATGTTGGGATATATACACTATTGAATTGTAGAGGAGAAGCTACCACTAAGAAAGGAATTAAAGGTCAAACACATGGAGTACAGTAGGATAAAATCTGGAATTTATGGACTTATCAATGTGCCACGCACTGTAGGCACCTATTTAATGGTGTTCCACAGCCTTGGATGCAAAGTGAAATGCAATTTTCAATACCTTACCATGATAGGGGAATGACACATTCCCTATCCTCCACGATAAGGGTGTGGGATAGAGGAAATTTGGTCCTAGAATAAATAGGACACTTCACTTGTTTTGTATTCACCTTTGATGATTTGGGGAATTGAAACATGATAATATAGGATTAAATTAGGATTTTTATTATTTTAATTTATTTTTCTATTGGTATATTAAATGAATTCCTTTACTGTGATACATTTTAATTCCATAAGTGGCTAAACACCAACATCCGTGGTTAAGGCAAAGAACATGATTACTTTTGCTTGTTAATTGAGTTCATTTATGTTTTTATCATTATTAGTTCTTCAAATATCCTTGTTTTAACTATTATACGAATTCTCTACCCTTAGGATAAACTCATAATTCTATCATGATCCTGAAAGGAGGAATGATAAATAATTGAATAATAAATTTATGTTATAATATGTTTTTGGGATAGGAATATATTTGATTAGCCATGTTAGGATCATATATAGGAAGAATACAAATTGTGTTATCTAAGTTCTTGAAACCTAGATCAATCATATAGTAGTGAGGATTCGAAATACCAGGAATATGCTATGAATCCAGTGAGCCAACAACCAAGATAATTAACCAGACCAATGAGCTTACATAACTAAGTAGGAGTGTTTGAAGTTCCTTAACCCAGATTTTTTCTATATTATTGTCCAAGAACCATTATTTTACTGCATTGCTTATGCTTATTTTAAGCTTAATCTTTTGAACACTAATTATTACTTTAGCACTTGTTTAATCTTTATAGTAAGGCTAGAATAGGATAGTCATTTAACACAAGTCCTTGTGGGATTGATACTTGGCTTTCATAATACCATTTTACTAATTAGAGGACCATGTACACTTGCATGTGCACATGGGCGTAATAAGATTTCTGGCTTATTTCTGGGGATATGTATATTGGCAACTATGCTTTTTTTAGTTTTGCTTTGTGATTTCTTAAATATTGATTCCTTGATATTAGTTTCTGAAATTGTAGGTAGAGGTTTGTGAATAAAGTTAGATGGTAAGAGACTGGGATTTGGTTGATCCATATCATAAATTTGAGCAATGCTTACACCAATTTGCTCACACCAATAAGGAAAGAATAAAGACTTCTTAATAAGGTAGCTCAAATTTAGCAAAAAATGTTATTTCTTTACCCATTAATGAAAATCTTCTACCTCGCAGGATAGTTTGCAAAGTGCTAATCCTACACGCAAATAATGTTATCTTTGTTTTCTGCAGATCAATACCTGGAGGTAGGTTTGAGCTAAAATAGAACATTGTGCAACTTTTGCATAGCAGTAGACAATTTAATGGCTTGTCTCAGTAGAATCCATATATGCATTTGCAAAATATTTTAGAGATGAGTGACACGTTTATCCCCACTGGAGTCTCTACTAATTATGTAAGGCTTACTTTATTTCCCTTCTTACTTTTGGGGGATGCCAAAAAGTATTTGAACATAGAGCCTAGAAAGACTTCAATGTTTGGAAGTGAGATATTAAGTTTCAAGAAAAATCTAGACTAGAACTTATATCATTCTTGGAAGGGGTTTAAATCACTTTTTAAGCACTATCCACATTACCAATAGTCTAATAAAGTATGGTCTAACACTTTTGTAGAAGCTCTTGATTATAATACAAATATTTTTTAGATTCAGATGCAGGTGGTTATGTACTGGAGAAAACATATGATAAGCTTTATACCTTATTGAACCTAATTACATAGGGGAATCTTGACTGTCATAGTGACATCTAATGGGGTTTAGTGAATAAGCTTACATGGATGATAAAATTTGATAGTGTCACAACCATAGTCACCTAGTTGTCTACTCTTCAAAATCAAATGATGGCATAGATTAGTATGTTGGGTGTTAATCTATCCAAGGCTCAAGTGAATGCAGTTCAGAAGCACCATCTTGGTACAAGATTTGTGGCAATAGTAGTCACTTCAAAGACTTTTGTGGAGCAAATTTTGAGAAAGCAATTTTTTTATGCAATGCACAAAATCCAAATTACTATAATGCCTAAAACCACAATTGGAATAGTCAGCCTCATTATCCATGGGGTAATAATAAAACTCAGAAGATTCAGCATAAACACAACACACAGATAAACAAAATTGAAGAGACTTTGAAGAAGATCCTGTCAAATCAAGAGTTGATGGATACTGAAATAATGAATCAATAGGTTTCTATAAAAACATAGAGGCATAAATGGGGAAGCTAGCTCAGGCACAAAATACCAAGTCCCAAAGTGAATTGTCTGACGACATGGAAAATTTGAAACAAGTTATACAAATCACCTTAAGAAGTTATAAGGATATTATTAGTAGGCATCCTATGAAAATAACGAGGTACAAGTAGAGATAGTGCCATATAGGTAGAGAAAAATGAAGATGAGGTTGATAATACTAAGATTTTGGGAAAATTTGAGTACACAAAGTCAAAGGATATTAAGAAAGGTTATTAAGAAAGTGCATGAAATACCACCACCACTATTACCTTAAAGGCTCAATTAGTCCAATAAGTATGCTTGTTTTAAGAAGTTCTTTGACACATTTAGAGAACTTAAAATCTTCCTTAATTAGTTGTTTTGCAGGGTATCCCTAAGTACAATATGTTCTTGAAGGATGTGGTGACTAACAAATCAAAGTGGTAGGACATTGAAATGGTGGTACTTACTGAGGAGTGCAGCTCAGTTGTGATAAGGAAGATACCCAAGAAACTAAAAGACCCAGGGAGCATCACTCTCCCTATTCAAATTGGTAATAGTGATTTGGTCCATGCCTTGAGTTATTTGGGGGCAAGTATAAAATTGATGCCACTATAAGTGTTCAATACTCTTGGATTGGTTAGGCCAAGTCCATATAATCTGGTGCTCTAATTGGCATATAGAACTAAAGTCTATCCCGAAGGAATCATTGAAGATGTGTGCATTAAGGTTGGTAAGTTTATTATCACTGCTGAATTTATTGTTCTTGACTATAATGCAGATGATATGGTGCCGATCAACTCAGGACATCCATTCTTAGTAATGGTAGGAACACAAATTTATGTGAGAGGGCACTGTCAAGATGTGATGGGATGATGAAGAGATGGTCTTTAAAGTTGACAAATCAGCCAATCCATTTCCTATTATAAAAACTAATATATTATTATATCTATGAAAGTGGATTAGTGTGGGTGTTGGAGAGAAAACCACAAAAGAACTTTTAAAACAATTTCATAGAGTGACTCTTGCAACTAATTAATCTTGAAAGTGTGAAGTTAAAAAAAGATCATGCAAAGAAAAATGTTGAAAATGATGATTACCTTTAGAGTACACACTCAAGAGGTTATAAATGAGTTAAAAGATGTCCTTCGAGTATGAGGAAGAAGACGAAGTAAAATGGTTAATGTAGTGAGTAGGTCGTGCTGCAACACTAAATTGGGTACTTGTTGGGATGCAACCCAAGATAAGGTAGGTATTTTATTTCACTTATGTTTTTTTAGTTGATTGGAAGTCTGAGTACCAGAAATCATATCTAAGGAGAATGGAAAAGACTGGTTAGGGGTCCTTGGACCCTATTGATAGTTAAAGATGTTCTACCTAGGCCTAGAGGCCTTAAGAAGTATTTGTATCCTTACTATTGAGTATACTTTTGGGACAAAGTGTGTCTCTAAATATGGGGTGAGGGGAATCTTCTCATATTTTTGCGTGAAATGTTGCTATATGATTTATATTCATTTTTTCCTAGTTTTTGAGTAAATAAGAAAAAATTATAAAAAAAATTCTCTTTTGTAGTTTTTAAGTTTTAGTTTTTAGTGTCAGTGTGGTAGGGGAAAACTTCTCTAACCCCTTAGTTGTTCTTTTCCAATGGGTGCGCTTTTGACCTCGTATCCCTTTTTATTCTTAGGGGTAATTTTTAATATTTTTGTGTTAGGAATAAGTGAGATGTTCATTCTAGTTTTTATGTATGACTGCATGTGGAAGTTTGTTATGATTATGAAGTCAGTTGATTGAATTGAAGAACAACTTTTGAGATACTTGGGCTCATGTATATTATTCTCATGCGTTGTTGGCTTAATGTTGAATTCATGTTATTGCTTAGTTTCAAGTCTATGACAATTCTACTTTACATGAGCATGTTCCATGAGTGAGTGAGGTTTTTATTTATTTCTTTTCATATCTTGATGTCAAGAACATGCCTTGTGTTTGTACAAAGTGAAATAAAGAATGTCAGTTTAGGATAATATGTAGGCACTACTTTAATAGTCTTGTGTTATACCCTTTTTTACTAACCCTTATATGTAATCTTAGTCAGACCCATTGAGCCTTAGCCTATTTCTTTGGTAGTCTCATATATATCTTGTGTCTCCTTATTTTATTGACCGTAATTATATCCAAAGCTCCTAAGTTATTTAGTTAAAAAATAAGGTGGTTAAGGAGTGTGAACTTATGAAGGAAAGAGGTAAAAATGAAGATCCAAAGTAATATCTAGTGGTGTTGAAAAAATTGATGTATTGTGATTGAGAGTGCTGAATGAAGAGGGAAATTAAATCATGTGTTTATTGAGAATACTTCCCCTTACAACTAAAGAACTAGCTTAATGAGCTGGGGCAAAACAAATAATATGTGTGATGGTAGAGGTGGTGAAAGTTTTGTTATTTAGGGAAGATTTCAATGAATTGCAGTGTGATGTATTAAAGAGCTTAGGGAAGATAGTAACTATTACTAGCTAGAATAGTTTCTACCCATCCCTTAACCTACATATATCCCTTAAAGACCCATATGATCTTAAGCCTTAAAATTCTAATATTCATAAAGTACTACACTAAGGGCAAGCCTATGGTTCATGTAGTGTGACTTATGAATTCTTTGTGAGAGTGAGCACAATTTGATTCATATACCTATTATTGTAATAAATTAAATCTCAGTGAATTACTACGGACAACTATATTATAGTGAGGGTATATGTTTGATGATAGTTAGGGGATTTATATGATCTACTTGATTAAGTAGCATGAGTTTTCTAACTTAGTTGAGTCAATTAATCAAGTTAGGATGTTACAAAGTAGTATTCATGACCTTTCAACTGTATAATACATGCCTATTTATGGAACTTGCTATCGGTGAAGTTATTGTAGTACTAACTTGAGAGTTTTGCTTGTAGTAGTAGTTTTGAAATCTTCATTGATATGATTTTGAAGTGAAGATTTGTTCGAGGATGAACAAGTCTTTAAGTGTGAGGTGATGATCTTAGATGGATTTATGCACCTAAGTTTTGTTATCTACACTAATTTAGCTTAGTTTTGAAGACTTCTCATATGCTCAATGAGTTAATCTTCAGACAAATAAGCATCTTACTATCAAGTTCCGTATTGGTTATTGTTTAAGGTGCTTTGATACAAGTTTTAATCAACACATACAAATAGAATTCAAATGAGAAAACTATTACACTTAGCTTGATTTATGTGCCATTCAAGCTTGTCTTTCTTTATTCATGGTGTTGTGAGCTATAATGAGTAGTGTTTGATAAAATAGGAGTCTTTTTAACTTGATGTTAGGATGATAGATAATTTTCAATAGAAATATAGCACTTTCAACGCTTAAAACAAGGAAAATAAGATAGTTTCTTAGGTTATTTTATTAGATATGACATGATTTGGGTTTGTTTTCCATAAAATTAGGTTTTGGCTACTAAGTTTATGAAAAAGATGAAATATTGTGTTTCTATCTACTTACTTGACCAATTTTGGGTATTCATGACATTTTTCGGATGTACGTGAGCAATGCATGTGATTAAAATTGAAGATTTCAATCATGATTTCAAGTATTAGAAGGCCTAGCACTTACCATTGTCTACATGTGGACCACATATAGCACATGTGGTCTTTATGAGACTATGTTAAGTACAAGAATGAAATATCCTGTAATGCCCTGAATCTGGTACCCAGAACGCCACAGAGTTCTCACAACCCAGAAGGACCATAAGCTAACCCATGACTTATATTTGTACCTGTACACTGCATGATATTTTGTATAAATACAAAAATAAAGGCTGAAAGGCCATAAGGTTCAAAGATCTGATAAAACATAACATATGGAGATATGGTATATCAATACCAAAACAATTGAAATAACTATCTGAACCTGCTAGTCTGAAAGCCTCTAAAATGTCTGAATAAGGAGTTGATAGGACATGTCCCAAACTAACTCCAACTACTGAAATAAACTAAGTAAGGACATAATAAAGTAATGATCATGTCCTCGAAGGATGAGGACTCACTGCTAACTCTGACTGTTGAGACTGGAATGCTACTAATGCTTTGGAGCTCGTGCTTCTGAACCTATGGTGTAACCACCATAGCGCAAATACGTCAGTACGATTAAATGTACTGATATGCAAGTGAGGTAGACTGAATGCAAGGGGTTTATATGCATGAATAATAGTAACTGACTAAATAACATGAACGTGAGAATACATGCAAGAATAAATGACTATAACCTTATTCATGATAACACTGACTACTAAGTCTGAATGCTGATAACGTGAGTATTGATAACTGACTCTGAGCGACTCTATCTGACAGTCTAGGTTCTGATGGAACTAGCTGAGTTCGGTACTATTCTGAATTGATTGTATCTGGCAGTCTTAAATTCTGAAGAACTATTTGAGTTATTTTACTGAGACTGAGACATAAAACTGTAACTGTGGGAAATAGTTATCTAACGACATGCCCCAAATACAGCATTATAGCTGAGTTGGGGTTCAATCTATAACCCCAATTGGAAGGGTGTCAGTACCGCGCCACTAGTATGGACAAGTTGTGAGGGATCCCTCATCTAGCAGGTACTCTTAGGAGAATGGTGGAACCTTCAACTAACAGGTTAAGCCACCTTATCAACCCTCATCTAACAGGTTAGATGTCTCAACCTACGCTAGCTACGTATTTTAGAAGCGCAAGGATTACTTCTAAGAATCACACCATCTACCCGTAGGTGAGTTCCCATCCTTGGGCTAACTCAATAATGAATCCTACTCCCATCTGATTAGACCCTGAATTAATCATACTAAACTGACTGTACGAAGTTTACTAAGTTTCGTTGGCTGATGGAGTATCACTAAGATCTGATAACTGACTGAGATTACTGAGTTTTCCTGAGTAATGAGACTGACTAATGTCTACTGATCATGGCTTGACTGAGAATATCTTGAAAACATGACACTGGCTCTTGGTACATAGCTAAATTGTCAGGTACAAGTACCCCCAGGACTTATAGAATGAAACTGACAGGACATGACACTTCTTGAACACATGACCAATACAAACAATCTATATTATAATAATAATTTAGGGATTTCATGAATCACATGGTTATCATAGTCTTGTACATGAATGGAATTGAATATAAACATATCATACTTTTATCAACCTAATCTCATGGACATTTCCTTAACCATTCAAAGTGCACACAATATCATGGAAATCATTCTTCGTCATAGGGTAAAGCATTCATTTATCACTTGGGTCAAAATTGAGCTATAATGAATAATTTCTATTCTCTTAGGCATTTTATCAAACACCTAGGATGCATGAATTAGGGCATAGGCATGACCATCAAATTAATACAACAAGACTCCATATTTTAACTCAATTTCATATGTTTCAAATCACATACTAGCATAGGTTCATGAATAATACATATAGATTCTAACTTGGGAATAATACAACCATATCAACATAATTAAAATCAATCCACCATATGGAAATTACAATTCATGATTTAAAATTCGATTCTTGAGCTTCATGGATAAAAGGAATCCATGAATGAACACAGTGCATACCTGGGTGGATGGTTTCTTGAAGATTTGTGGAGGAAAACTTGAATTCTTGACTTAGGATTAAGCACCTAGGGTTTCTTGTTCTTGGGGAATGATTTTGAGAGAAACCCTAATTGTATGTTATGAATGAATAATCAAGTTATGGGTTATGGTCCTGTGTAATTAGGTGTTAAAATGGGTGGAAAAAAACCTAAATACCCTTTTAAAAGCGGCTTAAAAATCACTAAACAGGATATGTGATGGCTCATGTGATGGTCTATCACTGGATCGACGGTCCGTCATTCTGACCGTCACACCTGGGCCATAATAGGGACTTACTTCTTTAGTGTTGACGGCTTGGGCGACAGTCTGTCGTAAGATCTACGGTCCGTAAACCTTTCTGTAGCACCCTTTCTAGAAGACTAACTTACTGACTCGCCTGCGACGGTTTAGGCGATGGTTCATCGCTAGCTCGACGGTTCGTCGGCCTGACCGTCGCTTCTGAGTAGTTCCAACAGTTCTCTGTAAAATGTCCATAACTTTTTACTCCGATATCAGATTTGGACAAAATTGGTATCATTGGAAAGCTAATTCAATGATTCAAAATTATGGATATTCTATCTGATTTAAAAATTAATTATTTAGGAAGTCATCACTAACTCTTCTTGAGACTAGATTTGACTTAAAGAAAATTTGGGGTATTACAATGACTCTCCCTTGGGAACATTCGTCCTCAAATGGGGCTGACTGAGAGAGGAGAAATGAAAGACTGAAGCACATCCTAAACATGAATTAGTGAAACATGACTCCATGACTAACATGAATGATAAATAGAATA
Source organism: Capsicum pubescens (assembly GCA_030864215.1). Taxonomy (NCBI): domain Eukaryota; kingdom Viridiplantae; phylum Streptophyta; class Magnoliopsida; order Solanales; family Solanaceae; genus Capsicum; species Capsicum pubescens. Next base: position 149,133,599 of record CM061543.1, on the reverse strand, counting down.
TATATCTTACTAAACATGCATATATAATGCATGAGTAACTTATTTATGACTGCATGACTAAATAACTGACAAGATAAGTTTCTGATCAAACTAAACGTGCATATCTAATGCATGAATACATGACTGAACTGACTTTTGAATACCTGAATGACTATGAAATGGTAATTAATACCAAGCTTATAATGGAAGTTTAAATATGAAATGGATACAAAGATTATCATTGAAATCTAAACATGAAACTGAAAAAAAACATAAGGAGAACTGTTACCTTGAGCTAGATCTAAGTTTGCGGAGAGAGGTGAGGATACTTGGTCCACATGTCTATTTCTTCTTCCCAAGTATCTTCCTTAATGAACTGATTCTTCCAAAGAACTTTCACTAGAGCGACTTCTTTGTTCCCCAGTCTGCCAGTCTGATAGTCTGTGATTTCGACTAAAATCTCTTCATAAGAGAGGTTGTTCTGAACATCTATTCTCTTAATATGGACTACAACTGCCGGATCATATATTCACTTCTTGAGAAAAGATACATGGAAGACTTGATGAACTGATGCTACATCTGAAGTAAATTCGAGCTCATAAGCTACCTTATCGAAATGACTGAGAATTTTGAAGAGACCGACATCTTGGGAGCTGAGCTTTTCCTTATTGCCGAATCTTTTCACTTACTTCATAGAAGAGATATTTAGATTGACATAATAACCAATCTAAAACTTGAGATGCTTTTTAAACACATCTTCATAAGACTTCTGTCGGCTCTGAGCAGCCTAGAGTCTTTCTCTGATCAACTGGACTTTCTCTAAAGTGTCGAATACTAAGTCAGGCCCTATAACTGAGGCCTCACTAACTTTTAACCAATAGATTAGAGATCTACATCTTCTACCATAGATAGGTTTGAATGGAGCCATTCGAATACTGGAATGATAGTTGTTGTTTCATGTAAACTCAATCAAAGGAATGTGGTCATCCCAACTACCCTGAAATCAATTGCACATGCCCTTAGTATATCTTCTAAAGTCTGAATGGTCCTTTATACTTGACCATCTCTATGAGGGTAGAAGGATGTACTGAGCTGAACTTCGATACCAAGACCCTTTTGGAAAGCTTTGCAGAAGTGAGAGGTGAACTGGGTACCTCTATCTGAGATAATAGATAACGGACTACCGTGTAATTTGATCAACTCTCTAATATAGAGTTTGGCATATTCCTCATCTTAATAAGAGGTATGGATTGGGAGATAATGAGTTGACTTACTCATTCTATCTAGAATGACCTAGACTGAATCATGCTAGCAACGAGTACGAGGCAAACCCTTCATAAAGTCCATGTTCACTTCTTCCCAATTCAAAGTAGGGATACTGAACTCCTGCATGGATCCACTAGGCTTCTGATGCTCTATCTTAACCTGCTGACATATAGAGCACTTAGCTACAAACTCTACGATATTTCTCTTCATCCCACTCTACCAATAGATGTACCGCAAGTCATGGTACATATTTGTGGCCCCTGGATGAATAGAGTTGTGCGCACCATGCGCTTCTACAAGAATTTGTTTCCTTAAGTCATCTACACCTGGAACACACAGACGACCCTGACAATGTACAACACCATCTCCCCCTGAGGAGAAAACCTCTACTTTCTGATCCTTGACTGACTCTTTTAATTTTATTAGGCTGGGATCTCTATCTTTCTTTTCTTTCCCCACGGAAACAAGAGATGATTCTAAAATACCCTGAATGGAGCTGACTAAGAGGGAAGAAATAAAAGACTGAAGTACATCCTGAACATGAATGACTGAAACATGACTCTATGACTAACATGAATGATAAACTGAATATATATCATACTAAACATGCATATCTGATGCATGAATAACTGATTTATGACTGCATGACTAAATTACTAATAAGATAAGTTTCTCATCAAACTGAACGTGCATATCTGATACATAAATACATGGCTGAAATGACACATGAATGCATGACTGACTATACAATGGTACTTAAGAACAAGATTATAATGGAATTCTGAATATGAATTAGATACAAAGCTTGTCACAGAAATCTAAACATGAAACTGAAAAAGCTTAAGAAGAACTGTTACCTTGAGCTAGATCTAAGTTTGCGGAGAAGAGGTGAGTATAGTTGATTTGCATGTCTACTTCTACTTCCCAATTATCTCTCATAATGAACTAATTCCATCAAAGAAGTTTTGCAAGAGGGAATTCTTTGTTCCTCAGTCTGTGAGTGTGATAGTCTATGATTTCGACTAGAATCTCTTCATAAGAGAGGCTTTTCTGAACATCTATGCTCTGAACAGGGAGTAAGACTGCCGGGTCACCTATGCACTTCTTGAGCAAAGATACATAGAAGAATTGATGAATTGAGGCTAGATCTGAAGGTAATTCAAGCTCATAAACTACCTTGTCGAAATGACAGAGAATTTTGAAGGGACCGACATCTCGGGGGCTGATCTTTCCCTTCTTACCTAATCTCTTCACTCCCATCATGGGAGAGATATTTAGATAGATATAATCACCAATTTCAAACTTGAGATCCATTCTATGAACATTTGTATAAGACTTCTATCGGCTCTAAGCAGCCTAGAGTCTTTCTCTGATCAACTAGACTTCATCTAAAGAATCGAATACTAAGTCAGGCCCTATAACTAAGGCCTAACTATCTTTGAACCAACCTAATCGATATTTGCATCTCCTACCATAGAGAGCATTGAATGGAGCCATCCGAATACTGTAATGATAGTTGTTGTTGTATGCAAACTCAATCAAAGGAAAGTGGTCATCCCAACTACCCTGAAATAAATTGCACACGCCCTTAGTATATCTTCTAAAGTATGAATGGTCCTTTCTTCTTAACCATTTGTCTAAGGGTAGAAGGATGTACTGAGATGAACTTCGGTACGAAGACCCTTTTGGAATGCTTTCCAGAAATGAGAGTTGAACTGAGTACCTCTATCTGAGATAATAGATAACGGAACACCGTGTAATTTGACCAACTCTCTGATATAGTGTTTGGCATAATCCTTTGCTGAATAAGAGGTATGAACTAGGAGGAAATGAGCTGACTTGGTCATTCTATCTACAATAACCCTGAATGAATCATGCTAACAATGATTACGAGGGAAACCCATCATAAAATCCTTGTTCACTTCTTTCCAATACCAAGTAGGAATACTGAACTCCTGCATGGACCCACTAGGCTTCTGATGCTATATCTTAACTTGCTGACATATAGAACACTTAGATATAAGATCTGCAATATCACTCTTCATCCTACTCTACCAATAGATGTCCAGCAAGTCACGGTACATCTTTGTGGCCCCTGGACGATTAGAGTAGCGCACACCATGCGCTTCTGCAAGAATTCGCTGCCTTAAGTCATCTACACCTGGAACACACAGACGACCCTAACAACGTAGAACATCATCTCCCCCTGTGGAGAAAATCTCTACTTTCTGATCCTGACTGACTCTTTCAACTTGATTAGACTGGGATCTCTATCTTGCTTTTCTTTCACCTTAGAAACTAGAGATCATTCTGAACTACTCTCAGCCTATATGTATTCCTCTTTTATATCGACTAAGAGAACACCTTGTCGAGAAAGTTGATGGAATTCCTGAACTATCTTCTTCTTACTGTCCTCAACATGAGCAACACTACTCATAGACAGTCTACTGAGCGCGTCGGCCACTACATTGGCCTTGCCTGCATAATTTAAACATTAATCATTTATGAATTCATCACTAACTCTTCTAGATACTAGATTTGACTTAAATAAAGTTTGGGGCATTACATATCCCAAGAGTAAAAGAGTTGAAAAAGAAATTTTGACACTTACCTATGTAAACAAGTGGAATGTATGTAGCACATATGGATCATATATGTGTAAGTTATGTTCTAAAAGTCCAAAATCCCAAGAGCAAAATCCGAAGGAAAGTTTTCCTACAAATGTAGTATAACGCCCCGAAATCTGATTATTGGAATGCCACACGGTGCTCCAAACATCAAGTAGTCCTGAGCTAACCCTTGCTACTTTCTATCAGCTCTAAATCTCAAAATAGGGAAATATAAATATACGATACTGATAATGCGGAAAAACTATCTGAAAAGTCTGAGTATATCTAAAAATATTGATCATATCAATCTGATTAAACAAATACTGAAAGGTATAAATTTGACATCTAAAATCCAAGACTAGATCTAGTAGTCCGACAAGCCTCTACTAACTGAATCTAGTATATCACTGGGACAAGCCCCAGCCGACTCAGGCTATCACAAAAGAGTAATGAAAACATTTACTAACAATTGGAATTCTGAATACCTAAGTCCCCAATCTAAGAGGACTCATCAACTACAGGGATATAGATAAGTTGCTCAAAAATCACTCTCGTTGCTGAGACTGAGCACCTGAACCTACATTATGATACAATGTACCACACAGACGTATATGTGTATTAGTACTTTGATGATGTACTGAGTATATGAGGGTTCATGTAATAAGTAAACAATATCAACACAGTTTATAGAAAACATCATGCATGCTAAATGTAAATGACTCACTTAAGCTTGAGTAATCTGAAATCAGAAGGTCAAATCATTAATAATAAAATATCCAATCTAAATCTGGTAAGCCATTACACTTATTCTTGGAATCTGTATTCTGTTCTTGTTCTCAAACTATATAGGCTAGGCGAAAAGGGCTCACCTTTTATGTGTGAAATCAAAAATCTATAATTCTGTAACTGGAATCTTAAGTAAAGTAATATCTGAGTAAGTTTGTGAGCCTTTACACTTACTTTCTAAAATCTAGAAAATACATCATCTTAGATATTTAAAGAAATTATTTTATCTGAAGGGAGGTTCTCTCAACCGACATAAACCATGTGAGCAAACATGGAGTCCAACGTCTCGTCCTCCTAAGGAAGAAACCTCCCATTGGGGAGAGGTGACATACTTTTACCAAGGAGTATAACCTAAGATAAGTGATTACATCTATAACTGTCATCCACAAGGAAGTGGGAATAATCTTATAATCTTTAACTACGTTGTCTACGTAGTTCTGTGGAAGTAGGATTTGCTAAACATACACTTCTCACTCAATGCTAAATACTACTCCCTTGTTAGTTGCTATGCTCATTCTGTTGGAAATCCACTTTTAAAACTAGCATAAGGGTTTATCTAAAACCACATATGCATTTATCTTATTAAATCTATAAATAAAGTTGTTCTAAATTCTATAAAGTGGATTCCATAGCTAAACTAATGATCAAAGCTCAATGCTTTTTCTGAAAATCTGAAAATAAAATGTTCACAAGATGCTTAAAGCGTCATCTTTCTTGAAGTAACCATATTCAATCTAGGGATAAATAACCCATGCATCAAACTTAGGTTAAATCATAAAAATGTTCATGCTTGATAGTATGATTATTGATAAATCAACTCAAAATCTGGAAATTTCAGCAATATACATGTAAACATAAATATAATCATGTAATTCAACTTCTAAATCATTGAAAATCTCATAATCTTGAAAATAATGATAATGGGTATAAACCCTAACTTTAAATTCATGGAAAATCATATATAATTCAGAAAGTTTGAAATTAAAATAAAGTTTTGGGCACAAGGATGAAAGAATTATTCTTGTTCAAATCCCACATACCTTAATTGATGATCTTTGATGAGAAACTCCAATCTTGGATTACTATTGATGTTTTGGAGATGGCTTCTTAGTGTTCTTGTATTGGGAATTCTTAAATTTGGACTATCTTGGAGAATTAATTGAGAAATTCATAGTTTCTTGGAGAGGAAGTATGATGAACTAGGGTTTTGCTTTGAGGAGAATGATTAATAAGGCATAAAATGCTCTGATAATTGAGTAATATTATGTTTTTGAATGGATTGGGGGCCGGGGGATTTACCAAAATACCCCCTTTAAATTCTTAAACAGAACTGGAAAACATAATTTTCCCCCGATCTGGGTGGCCACCGCGATGCGCCATAATAGAGGTGGCTCACTGGAAAAAGAACGAGTGGGAATTGGGCTCCTTCTGGGATGCACCACCATCACGAAGCCCTTAAGTTTTCCATTTCGTCCACTGGCATGACGCGCCAGTATGGCGGAGTGACACTCAAAATCTCCAAACAGGAAATTAGGCCTCTCCACGACGCGCCAAAATTGTGGAGTCTCACTGAAAATTGACAATTATGATTTTACGTTTCTCTGTGATGCACTAAGAACCCAAATCACGTTGTTTCACGACTAAAACTTAAAATAGTCATAACTTCTTATCCGGTTGTCGGATATAGGCAAATATTATATCGTTAGAAAGCTAATTAATTTCCTACGCAATGGAAAGTCTAAATCTAAAGAATTTCACACGAGATTAACATAACTCATTCTATAAGATACTCCTTGTCATTTTTGGGATGAGTTTAGGCTAGGAAAATTGCGGGGTATTACAATATCTCCTCCTTGAGAACATTCTTCCTTGAATGTGGATAGTTAAGCTAAAATTTCTAAGAAATCTGAGAATATAAGATATCATGCACAACTGAAGTGAACTGAGCAACTGAATCTAAATCATTCTAAGCTTTTGAGTAATTCTGTGAGTGCATGAACTTACATGAGGACAATTATATAGCTGAATGTATGATTAGAAAAGAACTGGACTAAGGAAAAGTAGTACCTTCGGCAAGATCTGAGTTTTGTGGAGAAAAGGGGAGGGTACTTGGCTCGCATATCTTCTTCGGCATCCCAAGTGGCGCCCTCAACCGACTGATTTCTCCAAATAACTTTGACCAAGGGAACTTCTTTGTTCCTTAGACTACGAACCTAGTGATATAGAATGTCAACTGGAATCTCTTCGTATGAAAGGTTGTTATTAGTATCTGAGCTTTTTATAGGAACTACAACGGCGAAGTCACCAATACTCTTCTTAAGCATAGAAACATGAAATATAGGATGAACGGCTTATAAGTCTGCAGGCAACTCAAGCGCATAGGCTACTTTCCCAGCACGACTCAAAATTCTATAGGGGCAAATTACCAGGGACTAAGTTTCCCCTTCTTACTAAATCTCTTCACCCTTTACTTGGGTGAAATCTTCAGATACAAGAAATCACCAACCTCAAACTCGAGGTCCCTTCTTCTCACATTTGCATAAGATTTATGGCGACTCTGGGTTGTTTTCAATCTTTCTCTAATCAACTTAACTTTCTCCATAGCTTCATACTTTGCATCGAGCCCAAGCAAAGTGGCCTCGCCCACCTCAAACCAACCTATGGGTGATCTACATATCCTCCCATAGAGAGCCTCAAATTATTATAAGAAAACTCAATCAAGGGAAAATACTCATCCCAACTACCCTTGAAATCAAGTGTACATGCCCTCAACATATATTCTAGAGTTTGGATAGTCCATTCTTGTTGGTCATCTGTCTAAGGGTGAAAATCTTAGCTATGGTGTACTTGGGTACCAAGAACCTTCTGAAAACCTCTCCAAAATTAGGAAGTAAACTGAGTACCCCTATCTGAGATGATAGTCAAGGGGACTTCATAAAATCTGACTAACTCTCAGATATACAACTTAGCACAATCCTCAACTGTATAAGACATGTGAACTAGCAAGAAATGCACGGAATTAGTCAATCTATCTATAATTACCCATATCAAATCATGACGATGACGCGAATATGGTAAACCAATCACAAAATCCATGTTCACCTCCTCCTACTTTGAAGTGGGGATACCAAACTTTTGCAATGTACTACCAGGTCTTTGGTGTTCTACCTTAACCTGTTAAAGAGTTGCACACTTTTCTATGACCTCTTTATATCTCTCTTCATACCACTCCACTAATAGATTTCCTGCAAGTCGTGGTAATACTTGGTATCACCTGGATGAATAAAATAACTCTCCCCATATGCCTCAGCCATAATTTGTTTTCTCAAATCATCAACGCATGACACACACAATCTACTCAGGTATCTCAATACACTATCTCCCCCTTGGGAGAAAACCTCTACCTTTTGGTCTTAAACCAATTCCTTCAGTTTGACAAAACTAGAATCCATGTCTTGTTTTTCCTTAACTTCCAAAACTAAGGAAGATTCGGAACTACTCTGAACGCAAACATTACATTCAGCTGAATCAACTAACCTAACACCCAATCTAGACAAACAATAAACTTCTCGAGCTAACTCTTTATTATCTTTCTCCGCATGGGCAACACATCTCATAGACAATCTACTAAGGGCGTCTGCCACTACACTGGCCTTGCCCGGCTGATACAACAAACTTTTTTCATAATCTTTCAACAACTCCAACCATCTTCTGTGATGGAGATTCAACTCCCTCTGAGTAAAAACATACTACAAGATTTTGTAGTCTGTGAACACATCAACATACACACCATATAGATAATGTCTCCAGATTTTCAATGCAAATACCACAACAGCTAATTCCAGATCTTGGGTTGGATAATTCTTTTCATGAGGCTTCAACTGTCTAGAGTCATATTCTATGACCTTATCTCTCTGCATCAATACATAACCCAAACCCACTCTAGAGGTATCACAATAAACAAATAAGCCATATGGGCCATCAGGTAATGCTAGAACTAGGGATGAAGTGAGTCGAGTTTTCAACTCCTCAAAACTCTTCTCATAGGAATTTGACCATTGGAACTTAACTTTCTTTTGGGTCAATCTAAACATAGGAGACACAATAATAGAGAAACCTTCAACAAAACGGCGGTAATAGTCTTATAAACCCAAGAAACTCCTAATGTTTTACGCAGAGATAAGTCTAGGCCAATTTCTTACGCCTTTTATCATTTGGGGATCAACTCTAATGCCATCTGGAAAAATAATCTGGAAAAATAATATGACTAAGAAAGGCTACTGACCTTAGCCAATATTCACACTTGCTAAATTTTTTAAACAATTGATGCTCTCTAAGAGTTTTCAAGACAATTCTAAAGTTGGTCTACATAGTCATCCTCACTACAGGAGTATACAAGGATATCATCTATGAATACTATCACAAACATGTCTAGATATTGTTTGAACCCTCAATTATTGAGGTCCATGAAAGTCGCTGGAGCATTGGTTAGCCCGAAAAACATGACTAGAAACTCAAAATAACCATAATAGGTTCTAAAGGCTGTCTTTGGGATATCATATTCCTATACTCTAAGCTGATGATAGCTGAATCTAAGGTCTATCTTTGAGAAATAACTTGCACCTTGGATTTGGTCAAATAAATCATCAATTCTAGGAAGATGATATTTGTTCTTGACTGTGACCTTATTTAGTTGACGATAGTCAATTTACATTCGTAAATAACCATTTTTCTATCACACAGATAGGATGGGAATGCCCCATAGAGAAATACTAGGCCTTTTAAAACCCTTATCTAAAAGATCTTTGAGTTGCTCTTTCAGCTCTTTCAGCTCTTTAAGCTCTGCGGGAGCCATAGGGTATGAAGGGATAGAAATAGGTTGAATATCTGGAATAAGGTCAATACCATATTCTATTTCCCTATCAAGAGGTACCCCTGGGATATCTTATGGGAAAATATCAGGAAACTCATTCACTACATCAACTGACTGAACTGTTGTAGTCTCAAACTTAGTGTCTTTAACTCGAACCAGATGATAGATGAAACCTTTCGAAATCAACTTTCTAAAAATTAAGATAAGATATGAAATGACTCTTGGGAGACATTGAATTACCTGCCCACTCAAAGACTGGCTCATCTGGAAACTCAAACTTCACCACTTGGGTGCTATAATCTATAGACGTATAATAGGAACGGAGACAATCCATACCAAAAATAAGATCAAAATCAACCATATCTAACTCTATCAAGATGCTAACATGACTCTATAAATAACAGTGATAGGACACTTTTTGTAGACTCACTTAGCAATAACTGACTCACCTACTGGAGTAGAAACCATGAAAGACTTAGGGATCTTTTTGTAACTTATCTCAAATTTACTTCAACTAACGAGGTCACATAAGAGAAACTCGACCCAGGGTCTAACAATACATAAACATCAAAATGAAAGACACAAAGCTATCGATAATAGTATCTGGAGAATCCTCCTGCCCTTAGCAAGATGGTAAAGCATAGAACTGATTTTGGCATTGACCGTCACCGGTACTGGATGAAGCACCTTGAGGAGGGGCTGGGCGACCTAGAAAAGCTGGTGAACTATTAGCCTGAGTCTGGGGACATGTATCCCTATTTCCCTGTCTCGTATGTGAACAATATCAAATATTGTGGCCCAACTTACCACACCAAAATCAACCTTTGTGACTGGCCAAACACTCACCAGGATGATTCTTACCATACTTAGAACACTGAGGATAGCTTGGATTACCACTCACACTACTCTGAGATCTGGGCATTGAAGACTTACCCCACTGTTCCTTCCTATTTCTGGGTGTGAGAGCATTGGCTAAAGAAGATGTGTGCATAAATGAATTATTCTGAAATTGTAAACGATTTCCTCCTCCGAACCTATTCTAACCATAATCAAACTACCTTATTCTAGCTCTCTTATTTACTCTCTCTTTTCTTCATCTTCTCTGTCTTAATCTGCTAAGCATGCATCATAAATCTAGAAAGATCCATGTCTCTATTAAGCATAGCAGTTCAATATTCCTTAACCACCAATCCAGACACACCGGTCACAAACTTACTCATGCTTGATCTAGAGTCAGCCATCTGATAAGGGGCATACTTATGCATTTTGTTAAACCTGAGGCAATACTTCTTCACTATAATAGAGTCCTGCCTTAGGTTCATAAACTCTTCTATCTTAGCCTCCCTTATCTCAAGTGGGAAGAACTTGTCTAAGAACGCATCCTGAAACATATGCCAAGTCATGAGAGCTATATTGTCCCCTCTACTCTTCTTCCACATCACTACCCAATCATAAGTAACATCCTTCAGTCTATAGGATGCTAATTCTATACTCTTTTTTTCAAAAACATGCATAATTTGGGTGATCTTCTTTACCTCATCTAGATAAAGTTGTGGGTCCTCACCTGCCTTTGACCCAAAGAATTTTGGTGAGTTCAATCTCATAAAGTCTCCAATTCTAGCTGCGACTAAGTCCCCATCTTTTTAAGGTGGGGCTATTGGCTAATAGTTATCCTGAACATTTGCTATCACTTCTTGGGCTAGCGCCTAAAAGGCAGCTCAAAACTCTACATATGACACATTCTCATTCAAAGGATTTTTGGGCTGAGGTGTCTAGTTATCACTTCTATGGGCATTTTCTATGTGATGAGGGATATGCTGTCATAAAAGAGCATGAGTTAATAGATAATAGAGATAGCTATAAGCACGATGGATTATGAAAGAAATACGGGGTTTTCCTAAAATGTTGCATAGCCTCTTGCTCATTGATGTGGCGCACTTCACACCAATGATCAAGACACTATGTAACATGGCTTGTCTCACTCCCTAGGACTCTCTAAACCTTAGGCTCTGATACCAAGGTTTTAACACCTCAAAATCTTATTATTGGAATACTACACGGTGCTACAAACTACAAGTAGTCCTGAGCTAACCCTGGTTGCTTTCTATTATCTTTGAATCTCAAAATAAGGAAATATGAATATACAATACTGACAATACGGAAAAACTATTTGAAAAGTCTGAGTATATCTGAAAAGATTGATCACATCAATCTGATAAAACAAATACTAAAACGTATAAATACGACATCTGAAATCTAAGACTGAATCAACTAGTTCGACAAGCCTCTCCTAACTAAATCGAGAGTGTCACTGGGACAGGTCCCAGCTGACTCATACTGTCTGTAAAAAGTAATAAAAACATTTACAAGTAACTGGAAATCTTAATAGCTAAGTCCCCAAACTAAGAGGACTCACCAACAACAGGGATATAGATGATATGCTCAAAAATCACTCTCGCTGCTGAGACTTATCAACTGAACCTACATTTTAAGACAATGTAGCAAACAGACGTATATGTGGATCAGTACATTGCTGATGTACTGAGTATATGGGGGTGCATGCAATAAGAAAACAATATCATCATAGTTTATAGAAAACACCATGCATGCTAAATGTAAATGACTCACCTAAGCTTGAGTAATCTGAAATCTGAAAGTCAAATCATGAATAATAAAACATGCAATCTAAACCATTTGAGCCATTATACTTTATTTCAAAATCTGTATTGAATTCTTGTTCTCAACCCATATAATCTAAGTTAAAAAGGCTCATCTTTTATGTCTAAAAACTAAATGTTTTAATTCTGTAAATGGAATCTTATGTAAAGTAATATCTGAGTAAGTTTGTGAGCCTTTACACTTAGTTTCTAAAATCTAGAAAATACTTCATCTTAGGGCTTTAAAGAAATTAGTTTATCTTAAGGGAGGTTCTCTTAATCGATATAAACTATGTGAGCAAACATGGAGTACAATGTCTCATCCTCTTAAGAAAGAAACCTCTCATTGGGGAGAGGTGTCATACTCTTGCCAGGGAGTATAACCTGAGGTAAATGATCATATTAATAACTATCATCCACATTGATGTTGGAATAATCAAATAATCTCTACTAATGTTGTCTATGCAGTTCCGTGGAAGTAGGATGCACTAAACCCAAACTTCCAGCTTGGTGCTAAATACTACTCCCTTATTAGTTGCTATGCTCATTCTGTTGGAAATCCACTTCTAAAACTAGCATAAGGGTTTATTTAAAACCAAATATGCATTTATGTTTTGAAATCTGTAAATAAAGCTGATCTAAATTCTGTAAAGTGGATTCCATAGCTAAACTGATGATCAAAGATCAAAGCATTTTCTGAAAATCTTAATATAATATGTTCACAAGATGCTTAAAGTGTTATCTTTATTGAAGTAACCATATTCAATCTTGGGATAAATAACCCATGCATCAATCTTAGGTTAAATCATCAAAATTATCATGCTTCATAATATGATTATAGATAAATAAACTCAAAATCTAGAAATTTCAGCAATATACATTGAAACATAAACATAATCATGTAATTCAATTTCTAAATCATGGAAAATCTCATAATCTTGAAAATAATGATAGTGGGTATAAACCCTAACTTGAAATTCATGGAAAATCATTTATAATTTAGAAAGTTTGTAATAAAGATAAAGTTTTGGGCACAAGGATAAAAGAATTATCCTTTTTCAAACCCCACATACCTCAATAGATGATCTTTGATGAGAAACTCGAATCTTTGATTCCTATTGATGTTTTGAAGATGGATTCTTAGTCTTCTTGTATTGGAAATTATTAAATTTGGACTATCTTGGAGAATTAATAGAGAATTTCTGAGTTTCTTGGAGAGAAAGTATGATGAACTAGAGTTTTACATTAAGGCTAATGATGAATAGGGCATAAAGTTCTTTGATATTTGAGTAATCTTATGTTTTTGGACGGATTGGAGGTTGGGGGTTTTACCAAAATACACCCTTTAAATTCTAAAATGGAACTGGAAAATGTAATTTTTCTTTGATCAAGTTGGTCACCGCAATGCACCACAATCGTGGTGGCTCACTGTAAAATGGATGGGTGGGAATTGGGTTCCTTCCACGATGCGTCACCATTGCGGAGCCCCTAAGTTTTACATTTCATCCACTGGCGTGACATGCCAGTATTGCGTAGTGATACTAGAAATTTCCAAACCGGAAATTAGGCCTCTCCGCGATACGCCAAAATTGCGGAGTCTCACAGGAAACTAACAATTATGATTTAATGTTTCTCCGCGACGTGATAAGGACTCAAATCATGGTATTTCTTGATTGGAACTTAAAATAGCCACAACTTCTTACCCAGTTATTGGATTTAGGCGAATCTAATATCGTTAAAAATCTAATTCAATTTCCTACGCCATGGAAAGTCCAAATCTAACGAATTTCATATGAGATAAACATCACTCATTCAAGAATCTACTTCTTGTCCTTTTCGAGATGAGTTTAGGCCAGGAAAATTATGAGGTATTACATGTAGTTGTCTACAACTACCCAGCCTTAGGCCACATGTGGCACATACTCCCAAGGCGAGGTCTCATTTGGACACCAAAAATAGCCTCTGACACTTTTTTTTCTTTCTAGTTCGGGCTTTAATTTTAGGGTTTCATCATGTACTATAAATAAACCTTATTTTTTATAGTATACGTTATGCACTCTTGATGCTCATAAACATAATTTGATTTTGAGATTTGATTTTTGTCTTGGAAATTCTCTTGTATGGATTTTAGTTGATTAATTTAGTTAAAGTTTTGGGATTTTACTTGTGATTATTTCAATTTAATCTTATGCTTTCAATCATAAATATTGTTGATTACTTTACAATCATGAGATGCTAAAACTCTTAGCTAGGGTTGTGGAAACCATGGTGAATTGACTAAGTAGAGGAAGTGTTATTTTTGTTCGGAACAGATACACATGATTGCATTGTATTATCTTCACTTCAATAGTTATCTTACTGTTTGTAAACGTTAGGATCCCGCCTAGAATATTTCTACTTACTCCAAAAGAAGAGTTGTTACTAGAAAAAGACAATTGCAGTAGCAATTTAAAGTTTAACCATCAATCTACGCTACTAGGTATTATCTAAGTAAGATGGTTAGCTATCATCTAATAACTAGAGAACCAAAATATAATATTTCATTAGGATCAATATAAGTATTAGTACAGTGACATCCTAAGACTCAAAAGGTAAAGGGTGAAATATGTCAATTCTTCAAAAGACTATTGATGGTACATAACATATCAGATTTTGCATGCAAGGTATCAGGTTGATTCAGTAAAGAATGATGATCTTACAGAGTTGAGAATCCAGGGGGAACACAATTCTATTCTTCACCTATGACTAATTAAAATCGAAGTTGATATTTACAGCTTGTTAGATATTGTTACTCAAAACCTCTTATTTACTTTACAAGTTCTGTCAGTTCATTACAACAAATTAGAGCCACAATTCAACGTATTTCCATGGGATTTAACCCCAATATTTTTTGGGTTTATATATTTGACAGTGATCGCTTAATCCTTAGAGTGAAGGTATAGCTCTGGTGTTATCAAATTTTGGCGCTGTCGCCAAGGAATACTGTGTTGATTTGTCAATTTAAGGTGTTTTAGTTGTTGGGTTTTTCTTTTTGTTTTTGTTCTTAGTTGGGTATATGCCGGTGTATGCCTAGCATACAAAGGAAAGTCAATCCTAGACTCACATTGAATTTGAATCAAGAAAGAATCATACAAAAACCTACTATGATGATGAAACCAAAAAGAGATGATATTCCTGAAGGGGGTCGTGATGATGTTCCTCCCACTCCTCCCGAAGGAGTATTGGATATTATTGATCAACAAATAGGTGTGCTTATAGAAGAAGCTACTAATGAGAGGAGGGCAGTAATAAAGCTAAAGGCATCGGTCAGTAGGCAGAGTTAGCTGAGTAGAGACAAATAATAGACCGCTGAAAAAGCACTCGGTGGAAATCAGAACAGAGTCAGATGTGGACGTCCTTACGTGATCCTATTATATTAGTATGTGTAGCCTCACAAAAATATATGTTGATCTACCCGATGCTGGGGACATTATTCCTTTTTTTTTACCCCCAGGCATTATGTTTGACATAACGAGCATAATGATCCAGCTCCTAATTCTGAAGGGTGTATTTGTAGTTTCACCGATAGGAGATTAAAATATAGACCTTGAAAATTTCATCAAAATCTATAGCTCGTATATAAATCCTGGGATCAATTATGAAGTGCATAGACTGAGGTTGTTCCCCATCTCACATATTGGAGAAGAATCTTTAAGGCTAAGGGAACTGCAATGAGAATCTATCAATATATGTAATGAGTTTCATAGTTAATTATTAAATAGATTCTTTCTTTCATCAAGGATGTTGCAGCTTAAGGATGAGAGATATAATTTTAGACAGCTACAGTCGAAATTTATTTATGATGCATGGTTCAGGTTCAAGAAGAAGTTGAGTATGGTGCCCAACTATTGGATGTCAGGGAAGAGCCTATTGGATATATTTTATAGAGCCCTGACCATCAGTTATAGAGCCATGGAAGACACCATCTCTAGAGAATCTTTATATGATAATTTTGGGGGGTAACTTTGAGATGCTAGATCAAATCTCGCTCACTAACCGAGGGTAGCAAACTGAGAGGATGAAAGGGGATCTAGCACATATGTTATTGGTGCCTCCTGTGATAAAATGGTAGTTCATGATTCAGTAGCATAAGATATTGCACTTCTTAAAAATGATCTTGGGCTACTGGAAATGAATTTTACAGTAATAAGTTTAGAGAAAGTGAATGTAGTAGGAGCACATGGTTCAAATTCCAAAGCATACAAGTTCAAATTAATAAAGAAAGCAAACTATCTGAATTATAAGTTTCCGGGTTTCTGATCCCAAGAGAAAGGAAACCAAGGTTAGAATAATTATAGAAGATACGAACACCGTAGTAGGTAGCGAGTTGTTGATTGGAGGAAGAAGGGTGACTACAGAGAGAAGGGATATCTGTACATTCCACCTGGAGAGGAGAAGAAAAATCAAGAATGGAAGAGATGTTAACTAAGATGGTAAAGGGTCAAGAAAATCTTGAGATTATCATTTAGTTGATAAAGGTTTATATTTCAGGGTTTACCCAGAAGGTTAAATCTCATGCGACTATAATCAAGCAATTGGAGGAACAATTTGGACTTTGGACAGATGTAAGAAACTCTGAACTTCCCTTATGATTAACGCAATGCAAAAGCCTTCAAACATCAATCATTTTCTAGAGATCATCACTAATTCTTATACCAATACTCATGATCCCCCTGTATCAACTACTGAGGAGTTTAAGATAGATAACACTAAGAGCGATGAGATATTTGAGCTAGTTTCTGAGAAGTTGACATGGGGTGATGATTATTTTAAGTATGATAATGTTTAGGAATGGATCTTTGAGCCTAAATATTATATGCACCCTTATAGTATGACTCGTTTCTTACAATTAGAAAAAAAAAGGATGTTAGAGCATTCACCGTTCCATATTTTATTAGGCCTTTAAATGTCAAATAGGCTTTATGAGACTTGGGATTAGAAGTAAATGATGTGACACTGGGTATGTATCAGTTGTTAAGGATGGGGGAAATAAAACCTATATCCATAAAGTTTTTGATGGTTGACTTATCAATGAAAAAACCGATAGGTATTTTGTATGATGCAGAAGTAAAGGTGAAATCCTTTATCTTTCATAATAATTTCATGGTTTCAATAGTGAGGTAAATTTTAAAGCCCTATTATATTGGTAGACCCTTCCTATCAAGTGTTAGGGTGTTGATTGATATGGACTTGGGGGAGATCACCTTCAAACTAAATGATGAGTAAGTATTTTTTTATGTGTGTATGATTGTATAACATCCAGATGATATGCGAGTGGTGTATGTGATAGACATTATTGATGAGGATATTTTTATATAGACCAGTGTGCCAAATATTAAATATGTTAAGAAGAGAATGAAGGTGATGGGCTACTTGACTACCGATTATTGAGATCAAGTTGACAATATTATATGAACATCTTTTGGCATGGATCCAAACTACACCAGAGATGGCTGAGCCTAGATTTTAGTCTATGCACTGAGCTATGATGTTTGAGCTACGAGATAAGTTGCACTCGTGGATAGATTCTTTTAAGGGTCAAGTTTCAGCAAAATTCAATAGGATTAAGATATTTAATCTAGGATACATTATGTAGCAGGTAGATATACTTAGAGAAAAGGTATAATCTCTTACTGACAACCATGTATCAACCATCCCTCCAGTTGTATCCCCACGTGTTTAGTCATCACATTTGTGTTGCCCGAATATGTTGATTTAGTCACAAAGGATGATATGGTAGTCCTTGTAGTCGGGACCAAGAGAAGCCGAGTGAGGGACCTGTTGTATCTAGACATGTCATATGATCAAGCCCTGAAATGGGATACCAATGATTCGACGAATACTCCATTTGCTAATTGGTAGAAACATGCCAAGCTAGTTGTGGGTGAATATTTTCTTAGTGAACTGTTACCACCATTGCCTCTGTCGGTGTATACACCCCCATCTGAGGTTGATTATGACATGGATACAAATGCGTCCCAGGTATGTCCTCATTCCTATTATTTATATTATTTTAGCACATTAGAGATAGTGCATAGTTTTGAGTTGGGGGTAGGTATACCATATCCTCTGTGGATTTTTGTTGCGGTGTTTCTTTTCCTATTAGTTGTTTTATAATTGTAGAATCGGCATATCTATATTAAATTTTTCGTCGTATTATTTTTTGTTTTGTATCGTGTTGTGATTTTGTGTAATCAAGAGATTTTAAAGTGTTTAGGGTGGTTTTCATGGTTTTTATTAACATTTTAGAAAAATGACACGCCTCCAAAGTTTTAGAATTGTTTGAATATATATATATGTGAACATTGTGATCTTGTTATGCATTAGGATTAAAGACATGATAATCACTTTCTAATAGTTGCATGAACAGGATAAGTAGTAGTTTTTAATACTGACTCTATTCTATGTGTGTGTGAGATGCTACTTAGTTCTCTTTGTGTGTTGAATTCAATCTTCCTCGGTTAGTCTTACCTAGGTTGTAAGATAATCTATTAGGAAAGGACCATAGGTTATTTTTTATTTTTGTCCATTTTTGTCCTAAATGACCTTGCTAGTGTGAAATATTATACATTTATCCCATTTTTGAGCCTTATAGCCTATTTTTCTTATTTCAGTGTTCACCTTCCTTGTGTTGTAGTAACCTATTTTGGCCCGTTACTTGTTGGATTTTATGCACCTCGACTCAGGCCAATTTCATAAGTTGAGGGTTACAATCATAGCAGTGTGTGATGTAAAATAGGTATGTAGAAGGGTAAAATAAGAGAAAAAATTAATAGGGCTGGGTATGGTAGAAAAAATAAAAGAAATAGAAAAAAGAAAAAAATAAAGAAAAATTATGAAAAAAGTGGAAAAAAAAGAATAAATGACCACACATAACCTTAATATGCAATAAAGAATAGAAAGGGAGAGTACAAAAAAAATTGCTATTAATTGAGCCCTAAGATTAGTGTAGTGCCAAAGAGGCTTAGTCACTTTAAATGTCCTAATGTACCATACAAGCCCCCAAGCCTACATTACAAGCCGGGAAAAGTTCTATAGTGATCCTGGTCTGACTGTCTGAAAACTAAGGTAATGAAAATAAGGGAAAACCTATAGTATTTGATACACAATGATTGTAACATCTCTTCTTAGTGTTAGTGTCTCTTGACTATAACATCATTAACATTTATTGTTTCATACGAGTGAGTGGGACATCTTTGTTTTGAGGGTACATGAGTCTTATTGCTAGCTGTTTACATGTTTTAGTAGTATAACTTGTATATATGCATGGTTGTATGTTGGTAATGTAGTTTCATACCTTGATCCTATTATGTCACATTGTTAAACTTCATATTTATACATAGTAGATTTTGAAAAGTTAGATAGGAGCGGTTGTTCTAATTTGATCTTAAAGTGTTAATTGACTACCTTGAATTGCTTAGAATCTCCTAATTAATCATCGTGTTTTGTTTTGTTGAGTTGTGATGCCTGAGGATATGCAAACATTATGAGTTGAGGGTGATGATGTTTCATAGAAATATAACATTTTCGATGCTTAAAATGAGTAAAATATGCAAGTTTCTAAGGTTGTTTTGTTAGATATGATGCTTTTTAGGTACGTTTATAGATTTTAGGTGCTAAGTTCATGAGAAAGATGAAAAATGTTACTTTGGATACTTACTTGATAAATTTTGGGTATTCATCATACTTCTAGGATGTACATGACTGAAGCATGTGATGAAAGTGTAAAATTTTAATCTTAGTTGCAAGTATTAGAAGGTCTAGCACTTACCTATGTAAACATATGGACCACATGTAGCATATTTGGTCTGTATGAGACTAAGGTAATCACAAGAATTGAAGATACCTAGAGTAAAAGAGTTGAAAAAGAACTTTCGGCACTTACCTATGTCAACATATTGACGCATGTAACACATGTGGACCACATATGGGTAAGGTAAGTTCCAGAAGTGGGAAATCTCGAGAGATGAAATTGCAAAAAAAATTCCTGCACATGTACGTGTCTACATATGCATCGCCTTTGGCTGCATGTGGAACATGCCCCTAAGGCCAGGCCACATGTCCACACCACAAGTGGACACCGACACTTTTTGGTCCTTTTTCATCTGCATTTTGATTTTAGGGTTTCCTCATGTACTATAAATAACCCTTATGTGTTTTTGGTAGACGTTACACATTTTGGATACTCAAAAACATATTTTTATTTTGATATTTGATTTTGGTCTTGGAAATTCTTTTGTATTGATTTTGGTTGATTAATTTAGTTAAAGTTTTTGGTTTTAACTTTTGATTGTTGTGATTTTATAATATACTTTCAATCATGAATGGTGCTGATTACTGCACACGCACTAGTATCTGAAAACCCTTTGTTACTATTGTGGAAACTCTGGAGCATTGACAAAGTAGGGAAAGTTCTATTGTTATTCTAAATTGATACCCATGCATGCATTGTATTATCTTGACTTTGATAGTTATCTTAGCAGTTACAAATATTAGGATCTAGACTAGATTATTCCTTCTTACTACAAAAGAGGAGTAGTTCTAGGAAAAGATCAATACAATAGCAATTAGAAGCTTAACTAGAAAATTACAATAGTAATTTGAAGTTAAGTATCGATCCAATCTACTAGGTATTATCTATGTAAGATAGTTAGTTGTCATCTAATATGTAGAGACTCAAAAGGTGATAGTTATCTGGTATCAAGATAAGTGTTAGTAAGACGACATCCTGAGTCTCAAAAGATAAAGGGTGAAATATGCCAGCTCATCCAAAAGTCTGTTCATGGTATGTAACTTGTCATATTATGTATGCAAGGTATCAGGTTTGTTCAATAAAGCATGATAAGCCTATAGAGTTGATAAGCCAGTGGGGACACAAACCTAGTGTTCACCTTCGACTGATTGCACACCAAGTTGATATTCGCCACTTGTTAGAACTTGTTACTCGAAACCCTTATTTACTTTTCTTGCTCTGCCCATCGATTACAATAAGTGATAGCTACAGTTCCACATATTCCCTTGGGGTTTGACCCTAACCATTTTTGGGTTACAATATTTGATAATAAATGTATAATATTTAGAGTGAAGTTGTAGCTTGGGGGTTATCAATAAACAAAACGGAATTAAAGAGGAGAAGCTACCATGAAGCCTGGAATAAAAGGCCAAATGCATGGAGTACACTAAGACAAAATTTGGAATTTGTGGATTTATTAGTGTTCCACACTATCTAGGCACCTCTTTAAGGGTGTGCCACTCCCTTGTATGGAAATTTAATGCAACTTACAATATATTATCGCGATAGAGGCGTGTCACATTCCCTATCCACTAGATAAATGTGTGGAATGTAGGCTAACAAAAATCGACAATTTAGTTCTAGTATAAATAGGACACTTCCCATGTTTTGTATTCACCTTGGACGACTTGGGGGAATTGAAACACGATTGAGGAGGCTTTTATTAGTGTTTTATTCTTTTATTTTATTTTACTTTTTATTATTACATGAATTCTATCACAATGATTCTTTGTAAGTCCATAAGTGGCTAAACACCCTTATCTAGAGTTAAGGCCAAGAAAATGATTATTTTTGCTTGTTAATACAGTTGATTTGTGTTCTTATCATTATTGGTTATTCATATATCCTTGTTTTAACTATTATATGGATTCACAACCTGTAGGATAAACTCATAATTCTATCATGATCTCGAAATGAGGAATAATAAAATAGAACATGAGATATATGTAATAAAATCATAACCGTTCAATGAGTTTAAGTTATTATTTGATTTTAGGATAGGATTATACCCAATTATCCCTATTATTATCACCTATAGGAAGAATACAAATGTGTTTATCTTAGTTCTTGAATCCTAGCTCAACGATGTAGTTGTGAGGATATGTGAGATAATTGATTAGAGTTTTGGAAGAACATGATCATGCCATGAATATCGTGCGCCAACAAAAAAGATAATTATCTAAACAAATAAGATTATGTAGCTAAGTAGAAGGGTTCGCAGTACCTTAAACCTGGATTTTTCCTCATTATTGTCCAGTGATAACTCATTAATTTGCCAACTTTCAAGCACATTTTAAACTTAAAATTACATGTTTTGCAATTGATTTGATGTTAACGTCATACTTAATGCTTATTTATATAAGTAAAGTTTAAACAAGGATGATGAGAAAGTCGTTCAAGCCAATAATTAGTCAAACGTGAGAACAAAAATATGTTTATTACCCGTTTTCCATCTTCTTTTGATCTGCTCTCCTTTTGCTTTGGATCTACTTATGAACATCAAAAGCAAGGTTGCATTATCCATAATATTTAGCAAATGTTGTTTGAGGCTTAAATAGGGTATTTTAACTTATTTTCATTACTTTATAACATCTTTCCTTTATCTTTTTGCTTGAGAACCTTATCGCACTACTTTTCAGCAAAGATTACATTTGAGTGATTGCTAAGTGAATGATTAGCTATTTTAATTGAATATTTGTTGAACTTTAATGTTTGGACTTGCATTCTCTTTATTTTTCTGGATCAATTTGGCGGAAATTTTAGTATATCTTTATGAGTAACTAAATCATCATCTTGGGTTATGCTTGTATCGGTCGTGATTACTGCATATGTGTTGATTATTTATCTTCCTAATTTGCAAGTTTGTATGGTTTTTGAATTAATTCCATGTTTTAACTTAGAATTAGGGATTGCAAACTCTAATTACCTTTGATAACATATCATCATTTAAAGAGGGGTATGGGTGTGGGATAAATGTAAATAATAACTTAAATTATTTTATTTAATTGCATCTCTTAGAAATAAGGATGTTAATTGAGGCAATAGATTAGTGAAATTGTTGCACTTACGAGGTGTTTGAAAGAAAGTATTTGCGAAATCTAGTGTTTTTATTGAAAGATCGATACCAATACCTATAAATCTAGACTACCCATGACTCCTAGCTAATTTTTGATAAAATCTCAATTACCCATGCATTAGTTAAAACCTAGAATGGTGTAATCCCAAAATTTGCTCCGAATTGATTACACTCTAATTATACTTAGCCTTGAGTTAGTCTTCTAAAAGTATAAACATTATTAAATTTTATACATTATTAAATTTTATAAAGTAGTCATACAAAGCCCCAAATATTTGTATCTTAAATTTTAATTTAGCAAGTTACATTCATTTCAAACTTACTCGATCATCACTCACATTGTTTCCTATGGATTCGACCTCGACTCTTTGTTGGGTAAATATATTGTAAACATCCGTTGAACCTATTCAAGAGCTTAATCTGCGTGTTATCATCCAAGAACCTTTATTTTACCGTATTGTTAATGTTTACTTTATTTTAATCTTTCAAACACTTTGGATACTTTAGCACTTTTTTATTCATCATAGTAAGGCTAGATTAGGATAGTCATTTAAAACAAGTCCCCGTGGGATTGATACTTTATTTTTAGAAGGCCATTTTACTACTTGATGGATCACGTAGACTTGCATTTGCGTGTGGACAAAACATTAACAGTTGTCCCTAAGATTATAGAGGTGAGTCTTATCCAGGTTAGGTAGGTGATTGTATTAATACTCAGTTTTGGGTAGATGTGGAAATTTGTATTCTTTTATGGGTAGGATCTATGGGTGTCAAGTGGGTCGGGCCGACCCGCCCCTACCTGGCCCGCGTAACTAACCCGGCCCGGTTTGACCCGGCCCGGTAAGCCCTAGGGCTTTAGGGTTCCGGGTCCCGGGCCGATTATTTTTTAAAAATGGGCCCGGTTAACCCGGCCCGGACCAAGCCCGGTCCAGGTTAACCCGACCCAGATAACTTAAAAAAAAAATAGATTTTGGCTTTTGGGCCAAACTAGTCGTTGGCCCAACGGCTATATAGCCGTTTTTGGGTCCAAACGGCTAGTTTGGGCCCATTTATTAAAAAAAAAAAAAAACTTTAAAAAATATTTTTTAATCCCAAAAAAAAATCTATAAATACCCTACAACTTCAAATCATTTTTCACACAATTTTTCACTCTCTCAAATCTTATTCTCTCTCAAATCTCAATTCTCAAATATTCAATATATTTAATTTCTTAAAGTGTTCACTTTAATTTTTTAATTTTTCGTTTACAAAGTACGAGCGGAAGTTTCTAAAGTCGCAACCTTCGGATACTTCCAAAATTTGGTATTGTCGTTCCATCTCTTACGTTTAATTTTTATTTATTGTATTAATTGTTTAATATTTAATTTTATTATATTTGTGTATTTTGAATATTTTTAGTTTAATTTAATTTATATTATGGATAAATTAAGAAACCTCGCTACTAAAGGTGTTAAAAATTTTTGTCCCGGAAGCGGTAGTGGTAGTAAAAAGCGAATTACTAGCGGTAGAGGTAGTTCAAGGAGTAGATATACCCGTGTGCCTTCGCCTCCGGTACCGCTTGGTACACCTTTTGAGGAAGAAATAGGTGTAGGTGCTCATGATATGGATTATGTAGAAGCTTAGGAAAATTACGGTATAGAAGAAGAAAATGATGTAGATGCGGTTAATTTAGACGAAGATAATGAAAATATTGCTGAGACACCCGCAGTAGGAGATGCTAACGTTAGATCTGAATCAGTTAATCTCCCTTCCCGTCCTCCCAGTGTCCCAAAACCTCATAAAAAAACTAGTATTGCAGGACAATTTTTTGAACGTATATCAGATATTGAAGTGCAATGCAATATTTGTCAACAAATATATAAGCATAAAAGTGGAGGCAAGCAAGGGGGTACGAGTACGTTAATGAGACATGTAGCTGAAGATCACAAAAACGAGTTAAAAATTGCAAAAGGTGGTGGGGATGTTGGTGGGCCAACGCAAACTAGAATGGACCCAGCAACCAGTCACGTAGCAAAGAAGTATAATAAATTGAGGGACCGGGAAGAAATAGCTAAAATGGTAGCTGTGGGTTGTTTGCCTTTTAATTTTCCTTCTTCTGATGCCTTTATTCGTTATATACAAGCAATTTATAATCCTATGTTTAACGGTATTCCTAGAACTACTTGTCGGTATGATATTTTTAGACTTCATTCACAATATTGTTTTTATTTATCAACATTGTTAAAAAATATTCAATGTAGATTGTCCCTAACTTCTGATCTTGATCGTGCTGTAAATAAAAATGATTATTTAACCGTTACTTGTCATTGGATGGATAGTAATTTCGTGATACAAAAACGTATTCTTGCTTTTTTATATGATGAAGATCGTAAACATACTGGACAATTTATTGTTGATTCTATTGTTAAAATTACCGGATATTATGGTATCGAAAATAAAATTTTATGTATTTCTTTTGATAATGCTTCTAACAACAACGCTGCTATAAAAAAATTAAAATCTACGCTATCTCCGCCCTTGACTGAAATTTTTCATATTAAGTGTGCATGTCATATATATAATTTAATTGTAAAAGATAGTCTTGAGTTTTTTTAGCTTTATATTGAAAAAATTCGCCTTGCTATTGGTTTTATTCAAGGAAATAATCGTAGATCGAGAATTAGAGAATTTAAAGTTAAATGTCAAGAAAATGGACTTACACCGATTTTGATGCCTGAGGAAATTGATACTAGATGGAATTCTACGTATGAATTTTTAAAAACTTGTTATAAATATAGAATTCCTATTACACTAGCTTTTAACAAACATTGCGGTTCATTTGTTGATTCTGCTGATTGCATGCTACATAATTCTGATTGGGTTGTAATTAATGATCTTGTTAAGTTTTTAGAAAAAATTTATGTAGCTACGGTTGAATTTTTCGGTGCTTATTATCCTACTGTTTGTAATATTTTGGCATATATAGCCGATATTTCTGGTTTACTCAAAGAATATAAAAATAAAGAAGGTTATAAAGAAGCTGTTGGCGCCATGTTTACGAAATTTTAAAAATATTTTTTCCCGATTCCCCCTATTTACTTGGTTGGTGCTATGCTAAATCCGTGCATGAAATATAATAATGTGTCATTTTAGTACTCTTATTTATACTAACTTAGAAATAAATACTAACCATGATTCTGAACAAGTACAACCTGATTTGTGGACGGCTACGACTGATGCAAAGGAGTACATAGAAAAATTATATAATCACTATGATGATTTATTTGATTTAGCCGTACCTACAAATATCACTTCAACTGTCGCTCCTCATCCTCCCGAGGACCCATCATCTTCTAAAAGGCCGGCACATAGTGGTTTTTCTGATTCGTTTTATGATTTAAATTGTTGGAACAGTGTTGATGAGAGAACTTACACATCAACTTATCAGGAAGAGCTGAAATATTATCTTCGGACGGCACCAGAGGATCGCAGACGACGGATCAACACGTTGGATTGGTGGAGGAGTAATGAAACACAATATCATGTGCTTTCAAGATTAGATAGAGATATCTTGAATGTTCTAATGTCAACCGTTGCATCAGAGAGCGTCTTTAGTCAGGGACGACAGCAGCTTGGAGACAACCGACACTCATTGGGAAGCAATGCAATGAATGTTCTAGTTTGCCTCAGAGATTGGATTAGAGCGGAAAGAAGAAACCAAGGAATGGAACCGGAGCCGAGCGACGAGCTGAAACTTGAAGAAATTATGACTTCACGGGAGAACTCAGCAGAATCAAGTCCAATGAATGATTTTGCCCCCGTTGACTTCGACTATCCTATGCAAGTTCCCATTAATATTAACATGACTGAGTTGGAAAAAATGATGCATAATTTATAGATTTTTCATTCATTTAAATTATAAATTTTGGATCATTTTGCAATCAATAAAATTCCCCAAATTCATTCACTCCTTAGTCCTTGCTTTTTATATTTTTTCATTTAACGATTTTAAATTTTAAATTGAATTTCTAGTTTTCTACTTTAAATTAAAAACTTACTTCTGATATGTTATTAATTTACTACCAAATATTATTAATTTATTATATTAAGTAGCATAAGTTTTGTATATTTGTGTATATATCCTCTATAGAAGTGTATATTTAATGTATACATGTGTATAAATTTTATAAATTAGTATATAAGTATATCTATATATATTGTAGTATATTTTATAAGTAGCAGTATATATACATTGAATGGTGCGTATACACGTGTAAATATCTTCTATAGAAGTGTATATTTAACGTATACATGTGTATATATTTTATAAATTAGTATATAAGTATATCTATTTATATATTGTAACGTATATATAATGTAGTATATTTTATAAGTAGTAGTATATATACATTGAATGGTGCGTATACACGTGTATATATCTTCTATAGAAGTGTATATTTAACGTATACATGTGTATATGTATTATAAATTAGATATCTTTTATAGAAGTGTATATATGTGTATATATCTTCTACAGATGTATATATTTAATGTATACAAGTGTATATGTTTTACAAATTAGTATATAACTATATATATATATACATATTGTAGTATATATATATGTATATTGTAGCATATATTTTATTTAAAATAGTACATATATATTGAATGGTGTGTATATATGTGTATATATCTTCATATACAAGTGTATATGTTTTACAAATTAGTATATAACTATATATATATATATACATATTGTAGTATATATATATGTATATTGTAGTATATATTTTATTTAAAGTAGTACATATATATTGAATGGTGTGTATATATGTGTATATATCTTCATATACAAGTGTATATGTTTTACAAATTAGTATATAACTATATATATATACATATTGTAGTATATATATATGTATATTGTAGTATATATTTTATTTAAAGTAGTACATATATATTGAATGGTGTGTATATATGTGTATATATCTTCTCTAGACGTATATATTTAACGTATACAAGTGTATATGTTTTACAAATTAGTATATAACTATATATATATACATATTGTAGTATATATATATATGTATATTGTAGTATATATTTTATTTGAAGTAGTACATATATTTTGAAAGGTGTGTATATATGTGTATATATCTTCTACAGATGTATATATTTAATGTATCCAAGTGTATATGTTTTACAAATAAGTATATAACTATATATATATACATATTGTAGTATATATATATGTATATTGTAGTATATATTTTATTTAAAATAGTACATATATATTGAATGGTGTGTATATATATGTATATATCTTCTATAGACGTATATCTTTAACGTATACATGTGTATATGTTCTATAAATTAGTATGTAACTATATATATATATATATATATTGTTGTATATATATATGTATATTGTAGTATATATTTTATTTAAAGCAGTACATATATATTGAATGGTGCGTATATATGTGTATATATCTTCTAAAGTAGTATACATTTAACGTATACAAGTGTATATGTTTTATAAATTAGTATGTAAGTATATATATATATATATATATATATATATATATATTGTAGTATATAATTTATTTAAAGTAGTACATATATATTGAATGGTGCGTATATATGTGTATATATCTTCTATAGATGTATATCTTTAATGTATACAAGTGTATATGTTTTATAAATTAGTATGTAACTATATATATATACATATTGTTGTATATATATATATGTATATTGTAGTATATATTTTATTTAAAGTAGTACATATATATTGAATGGTGCATATATATGTGTATATATCTTCTAAAGTAGTATATATTTAACGTATATATGTGTATATGTTTTATGAATTAGTATATAAATATATATATATATATATATATATATATTGTAGTGTATATATATATATTATACTATTATAGC
Source organism: Capsicum pubescens (assembly GCA_030864215.1). Taxonomy (NCBI): domain Eukaryota; kingdom Viridiplantae; phylum Streptophyta; class Magnoliopsida; order Solanales; family Solanaceae; genus Capsicum; species Capsicum pubescens. The sequence goes on along the minus strand of CM061543.1, from coordinate 149,104,594 downwards.
ATATGTTTTATTTAAAGTTGTACGTATAGTCATATGTAATTATATATTGAATGGTACGCATATATGTGTAATTGTTTATATATTTTTTTAAAAATATATATTGTATATTGGAGTGTATATAGTATATATTGGAGTGTATATAGTGTATATTGGATTTTTTATTTATTTTTTAAACGGCTTTGATCGGTTTTTAACCGGGTTTGACCGGGTTTTGGTGGGTTTGACCGGGTTGGGTTAAGTGGGCCGGGTTAGGGTGGGTTTTAATTCTTTTACTGTTTGGCCCGGCCCGGCCTAGCCCGGATAGCGTCCAAACCGGCCCTTAACCGGCCCTCAACCCGGTTAAAAAGGAAGGGCCGGTTCCGGGTTGGCCCAGCCCGGCCCGTTTGACACCCATAGTAGGATCTAGGCTGGGGCTTTATACTCCATTATCATAGGTATGATCTATATTTGTAATCACCCAATTTTTGTGTTATTTGACCAATTCTACATATTTTTATGTCTATCTTTTTGCTACTCATATGGATTTGCTATGTGAGTCTTTTCCTGTGCCCATTCATGTAGCTACTCTCGTAGATGTTTTTTTAGTAGTAGATCAAGTGTATTGATCATGTTTCTAGTCTATTTTAAATTATGACACTTGGATAGATGTTGTTATACTAGATAGATTTTATTTTTACATGATTCTAAGAATGGATTTGTTATCTCGCTATCATGTGGTCTTGCATTGCTTTGCAAAGACTGTTTTCTTAGTTATGTCAGGTATCCCTCATATTAATTTAAAGGGTACCAATAGCCATTTTCTAATAGGTATTATATCATTTGTGCAGGCAAAGAAGTTTGTAGAGAAGGGGTGTAGATATTTTCTATAATATATTTATGATGATAGTGCTGACACCTCTTTGCTTGAATCGGTTCATGTGGCCAATGAGTTCACAAATATTTTTTTTGACTAATTTGCTTAGTCTTTAGTGCAGTCATAGCAATTACTTTGGCATAGATGTTAAGTCGGGCAGTGAGCTTATTTTTATTTTTCCACATCGGATGGCATTTATAGAGTTAAGAGAGTTAAATGAGCATTTTTAGTATACTCTAAGTAGAGTGTATCAAAACTTGAATAGGTTGTAGATTTGGATTTTGACCTCCTACTAAAGTTTTGGGACCCACTTTAATACTAGAAAAAGCACCACTCTAAGCCATACCCTCTAACAAACCAAGCATATGACAAGGGCATTTCAAAGTATCAATGTAGCTACAACTATAAGTAGAACATAAATTAGGACCACTTATCCAAGAATTTACCCTATGCCTTGAAGAGTAAGACAATAATACTATTTAAAAATAATGTTACCCATAGTTTACTGCACACAATGAAAGTCCAAAATGGAGATAAAATATTAAAAAATAGAGCTAAAATCAACATTGAAATTGATAAAATATCATTTTTTAACTCTAGCTTCAAAATCCATAAATTTTTTATTTAAAATAAAGATTTGTAGATGAATCACATGTAAAATATTAGTAAATGTGTAAATATATGTTAAGAATCATACCTAAAGATGAATACTTCAAAATCACCTTTTGAATCTCCCAATATTAAATTCCAAAACCTTCATAAATGTAAGACATCAATCTCAAATATAAAGGGAATCGCCAACCCTAACCCAAACCCACCCTTTTAGAATGCAATCAACATATTACCAATGTAAAGGCTAGGCCCGACCACAAATCATGAACATAGTGCCTTTATACAAATGAAAATAAAGAAATAGATGATAGTTGAGACGGATAGTCAATAAGTATTGCAATTATATATACATAAATATGTATCAATGGTATGTGCATTTTTATTATCATGTTTATTATTATAATTCAAATTTGGATTTACACTGTTGGGAATTTCTTAGAGCAAGTTCTCTTTGCTTGTTATTTATACCATATATTGTCGTCTAAGCTAAATCAACGTATGATTCCTACAAAGTACCCTGTGTTTTGGTACTTCTACTACACTCCTATATCTTTTTCTAATGTAGAGCCTAGTAATAATCCTTGGTAATTCCTACTCTTTCAAAGGCGTCAGTTGATCTGATAGCAGTGAGCTCCTTGTGTTTGGAGACTTTTCTCTTTCCCTTTTGTACACACTATATATATTTAGTATTTTTGGACAAAAGTATACTTTTACAGATCTTGTATTTATCTATAGTGGCTCTAAAACTAATAAAACCTGATCAGAGGATAGTTATAATGTATATTCTGTCTTTCTTTGTCTCATATAGGGATCATTTTGTGTCTCCATCGATATATAATGGCCCATTATTCCTATCTAGACTTTGTTTATTGTTATTAGCTTAATATTTTTTGTAGATTCCCAAGTAACATGGCTTATCTACTCAGGGCTTATAGTAGGTTCCATTAAGACCTAATTGTTTTCATGACAACATGGTATCTAAGCATTAGGCTCACTAATCTTACTTGTATGACAACAAGTACCTAGTTGAGTCTCGCAAATTTGAATGATGATGTGTATGTCCAATGTTTGTGAGGCTATACAACATTACTAGGACAATTCTTTCTTTAAACTCCTTCCCTTGAATTCTTACTTCAATGACCCTCTATTTATTTTTGATCCATTCATTCTTAGATGGTTAGAACACGCTCATTGGTGGGAGAGGTAGATCCTCCTATACTTAATTCTCGGGCCTCAACTAGTTTTTTGGAAGTGGTCGACCAATATGTCTGGGCTAGTTATGACTGCGACACTTGCTTAGGATGAATCTAGTGCACATTATCTGAGACAAAGATTGACATAGAGGATCTGTATCATCATCAATAGGGTTTGGGGTCCCCTAGACTTTAGTTGCATTTCTTTCCCTGCCATTTCTTTATGACTCTATGGTTCAAATATAGAGCTTTCTAGATAGTATGTTATGGGTGAGGGCATTTTTGTTACTCTAAGTGGTTATTTGGTTAAAGATAGCCTAATAACTTTAGCTAAAGTAGCTGCACTGGGTGTTCAGGTTTCATAGAACGACCTTTTATTATAGTTCCCTAGTTAGTGGTATTACTAATGCTGATTTTCACTCAGTCGATTCCAACCAGACTACTAGTGACTGTAAAGATCACAATATATATGACGAATTTATTATATTAGGTACTCTTACATTTTTTATGCTATGAAGGAGGACGCTTATGCGTTTCTAGTGAACGATCAGGAGATGTTGTGTAACATCTAACTAGTTGCATCATGCGAGGTTAACTACTATATTATTCTGATGTTGTGGCCAACGAAATTGTGATAGAGAGAATTAATTCAGGTTAGGCCAATTGGGTTGGCTCCGATGACTTGGCTTACTTCTCCGAGTATTTTTAGGATAGTATGTGGCCCCCAGTATGAAATAGACACTGAAGTGTGAGTTTATTGATTTGCAGTAGGTTCTATGTCTGTGTTTGAGTATGAGATGAGGAGCAATGAGTTGACTAGACATGCTTCCAATATTCTTCATATTTAGCAAGAGAGAGTACAATGATTAATTAGAGGGTCAGCCTCACCACTTCTCATGGCTATAAAGTATTTCATAGCTACTAGGGTACTTTTCTATAGGTTGTTGAGCATGCAAGGGCTATGGAGAGGTTTTGTCTTGAGGACTATAAAGCCAGTGACAAGAGGCCTCAACATCTGGGTGGCTTAAGTTGTTATAAATCTTTAGGAAGTGGTTTTCTTGGTAAAGGTCATCATTACTTTTAGCATAGTAGTCACATTTAGACAACAGAATTTTTTATAGAGTGCATTTATTTTTCTAATAGATGTCAGAGAAGTTAGAGATCAGGTTAGACATCATAAGGCTCACATTCTAGGTATTTAGAAAATGGTAACAACTTGAGTTTAACAGAGTCTTCTCATTAGGATACTTCATTTGGAGGTCAACGTGGTCATGTGTATGCTTTTTTAGGGATCCCCAAGGCTGAGGCTTTAGATGCCATCATCATAGGTACGATCTCTATTTTTCGTCAACTAATTTTTGGGTTATTTTATCCGAGGTCTACAAATTCTTTGGTTACCGAAAAAATATTATTGATATCAAAAAGTTGGATAATCCTACTAATCTGATCATTAGGCTGGACATGGCTAAATCTTATGGTAGAGTCTCTTAATTTTTTCAGTGGGTGCTATGGAAAAAAGGGTTTCCCTGATGTCTTTGTTGATATGATTTGGATATTAATCTGTAATAACTTGTTCTCAATGCTGGTTAATGGTCAATCACATGATTTTTTTCACTCTAATGTTAGAGTAAAGAAAGGAGATCATTTATATCCTGCATTATTTATACTTTCAGCAGAAATGTTCCGCAATGCCCGTAATTCACTATTTGAGAATGCTGAATATGTAGGGTATGACTACTAAAGTGGAGTATTAATTCAAATCTTATTGCTTATGCAGGTGATACAATTGTATTTGCTTCCACTAATATGTATTCGTTGCAGGAAATAGTTAAAACTATGTAGACTATGAGACTAAATATGGACAAAAGTCTAACAAGGACAAAAGTGCATTATATCTTTATCAAAAATCTTTTGTAGAGGTAAGATGGCTAGTAGAGAAATGTAAAGGCATTAACAAAGTTCAATTTCTTTTGTAATGCCTTGGTTGTCCTATTACTCATACTAGAAAAGGGAAAGAACATAATATAGATTTACACAAAAGGGATAAACAAAAAATCAATCCTGGAAAGAAAATATGATACCACATGCAAAAGGAAGTCTTGATTACAAATTTGTTGCAAAGCATCTCCAATCTTGTGTTGTCAGTTGTAGTTCCTTCTTTGTGTATTAAAGAAGAACTACATACCTTTTGCAACATCAAATATGGATATTAGGCTAGCAAACATTCTCCCATGCAACCCAATATTTACTCTATCCAGTAATTTTGTTAATCTAGAAAAGCCTTTTAAAAATTGTATGTAGTTCTTTTTTTTTTTTTTTTTTTTTATTTCTCATACGGGGTCCGGTACCCGCATTGGAGCCCGACTAATCCGAATTCGCGCCGTGTAGGGCCTCATTCGGGGGTAGTTCTCCCAACAGAATTTTCTCCATGTCCAGGAACTAATGGTAGAAATTTAGGACATATAATTCTTTATGGGCTAATTTTATATAAGGTTCTATTATATGGAAGATGATGTTACGTAATAGAGATTGTGTTGAGAATAACTTATGGTGGTAAGAATTAGAGGTACATCTACCAATTGTTATTATGATTGTATATTTTATTGTCCTTTGTATACTCACCAATCAGATGTTTAAACCTATCATGAGTTGACGGATATTGTAGTATTTACAAAAAACACTGTTTAGGGCTATGTTAAGATGATGAATAACTTACCTGAACATATTTTGGAACATGTTAGGAAACATACAGATCATATTAATCAACATAATATGGGGGATAAACATTAGTATACTATATCAAGCTCTAGGAAGTCCTGAATAAGGAGTACAGAGGATATATGGTAAAACAATAATTGTTCAAAAAATTATTTGGGGGCAAGATATAACATTAAAAAATCTTGTTTTTGTTGGTCATTCTGGACAGATATGGTTCTAGTGGCATCTATTATTACAAAATAGAATCCCGACATTTCTCAAGATTGTGTTTGCTATACGATTATTTTCTATTTAATTTATGTATTTTTTTCTCATATGAAAAAGTTAATACATTTGTATATTCTCTCTCTCTCTGGATGCAATCTTTCTCTCACTCTGACTAAGGTCTCCTTTGACGTAACCAGCCCGTCGCTGGCAAAGAAGATGTCGGCGGTGTAATATCACCAGCACAGGTAAGTGCAATACTATCTCTCTCTCCCCATGTCCCTTTATCTATATTGTCGGTTTATTTCTCTCGCCGGTGTGTAGGTTTCCGTTATTTCCACTCCGGCAATGGTTAGATAGGAAGAAGCACTGGCGACAGGGGAGAATCGAAACAATAAAAAAAAACCATCAGGACTAGCGACCCTCAGGCCATCTCTGACTGGCGACTGTCCGGCGAATTTCCAGTGATGTTATTCTAGCGACCAATTACTACCCCAATTTGCCGGAGTCCATCATAGCAAAAAAGGAGCTGAGTACTTGATCCACGTATCCCAGTGACATCTAACCTCTCTTAATTGTATTTTATTGCACTTTATTTTATCGTACCTTTTCTGATATCTTAACTGTTTGTATTAGTGTATTTCCATGTAATGGTGTCTAGCACCTGTTGTTCTTGAAATTGTGGTTGTATTTCATGCTTTGCGTGTGTCATTTATTGTTATTGCTAATTTTAAGCCTTCTCTGTGCTTTTTGTTGAGTATTGGACTGGGTGGCAAATGGTATAATAATGTCATGTCCTGGAGGCTGGGGCGGTGGCGGAGGCTGGTGTTGGGTTAGGTTTGAGATGCAAAGTGTGAGGTATTAGGGGAGGTATGAGAGATGATAGGTTGAGGGTAGGATCAGGGAACATAGGGACTGTTTAGGGTAAATCGATAGAACTGGTAAAGATTCTTAGGAATTGATGGATCAATATTGTGTGTGTCTAGGAGACCAAGTAGGAAGGGTCAAAAGTTAGGGAGGAAGATGGGTTCAAGCTGTGATACTAAGGTAGTGAGAGACGTAGGAATGACGTAGGTATCTTAGTGGAAGAAGAGCTTAGGGGGCAAGTAATGAAGGTTAGTAAGGTTAGTGATAGGGTGATAATTATTAAGTTGGTCATTGGGGGGTCTAAATTGAACATCTATAGTGCTTACATGCCACAGGTGGGACTGGGAAAAGAGGAGAATAAAAAGTTCTGGGATGTTTTGGACGATGTGGTTAGAGATTTTCCTAGTTCGGAGAAGATTTTCATAAAAGGGGATTTCAATGGGCACCTTGGGTCATTGCCGATAGGTTATGATAATTTGCATGAAGGCTTTGGGTTCGGGGTTAGGAATGATGAGGGAGCTACTTTGTTGAACTTTTCAACAGCCTTTGGATTTGTGGTAGTGAATTTCAGCTTCCCGAAGAAGGAGGAGTATCTGGTTACTTTCTAGAATAGGGTAGCTAAGACTTAGATTGACTTTTTACTGCTTAGGAAGGGGGAAAGAGCAATGTGTAAGGATTGTAAGGTAATTCCGAGTGTGAATCTTGTGATCCAGCATAGACTTCTAGTGATGGACTTGGTTATCAAGAAGGGAAAGAAGAGATGGGGTAGGAAGGGTCGACATAGAGTTACGTGGGGTGACCTAACTCCGATTAGTGTTTCGGAGATAGGGGCAAAGTTAGAGTGGATGGGGGTTTGGAGTGTGAAGGGGACGTGGATGGTATGTGGGATAGGGTTGCTGGTTGCATCAAAGAGACTGCTATAGTGGTATTGGGTATTTCGAGGGGCGGGTCTAGCCGGTTTTGGGAGATTGGTGGTCGAATGAAGAAGTTAAGAAGAAGGTGGAGTCGAAGAAGATGACTTATGCTAAGTTAGTTGAGAGTAATAATGAAGAAGAGAAACAAGTGAGTGGGGAGGGGTAGAAGTTAGCTAAGAAGGAGGTTAAGTTACCATTTACGGCTGCTAAGACTACTACTTTTGAGAGATTATATAAAGGTTTAGAGGAGAGATGTGGGGAAAAAATCTTGTTTAGGCTTACCAAGGCTAGGGAACGGAAGGGTCAATATCTGGTCAAGTAAAGTGTATGAAGGGGGAGAATGGCAGGGTATTGGTGAAGGATGATTTCATAAAGAAAAGTTGGCAATAGTATTTTCATAGGCTCTTGAATGATGAGGGGGATAGAGGTATTGTGTTAGAGGAGTTGGAGCACACCGAGGAGGGTAGAGAATTCAGTTATTGTCAGTGTTTTAAGGTAGTGGAGGTCATTAGGAAATTTGCAAAATACAAAGGGGTAGGGCGAGGGGGACCGTGAGATTTCAATGGACTTTTGGATGTTTTCTAGAACAACAAGGTTGAGGTGTCTGACCAATTTGTTTAACAACATTTTCAAGTCAGCTAAGATGCCAGAGGCATGGAGGTGGAGCACAATGATTCCATTATATAAGAACAAGGGTGACATTCAGAGTTGCAACAACTACCATGATATTAAGTTGGTGAGTCACATGATGATGATTTGGAAGAGGGTGGTGGAGCGGAAATTGAGAAAGAGAGTGTCTATTTCAGAGAATTAATTTGGATTTATGCCTGGTCACTCGACGACTGAAGCAGTTCACCTAGTGCGGAGGTTGATAGAGCAGTATAGAGAAAGGAAGAGGGATCTTCACATGGTATTTATTAACATGGAAAAGGCATATAACAAAGTCCCTAGGGAGGTTCTTTGGAGATACTTGAAGGCGAGGGGGGTCCCTGTAGTGTACATCAAAGAAATTAAGGACATGTATGAGGGGGAGAACAATCATGTAAGGATTATAAGAGGAGATTTCAAGCATTTCACGGACTTCACAGGGTTGTACTAGGGATCTACTCTTAGTCCATTTTTATTTGCCTTGGTAATGGATGTGTTGATGCAGAGTATTCATGGAAAGGTTCCCTGGTGTAAGCTTTATGCAGACGATGTAGTTTTGATTGATTAGTCACGAAAAGGTGTTAAAGATAAGATGGAGGTTTGGAGAAAAACACTAGAGTCTAAAGGATTCAGGTTGAGTAGGATTAAGATAGAGTACTAGGAGTGCATGTTTAGTGACTTAAGGAAAGAGAATGAGGTGGTAGTGAAGCTGGATTCCGAAACGGTTTGCAAGAGGGATAGTTTTAAGTATCTTGGGTCTATGATTTAGGGGAATGTGGAGATTTATGAGGATGTCTCTCACCGTATTGGGGCAGGTTTGATGAAATGGAGGCTTGCTTTCAGAATTTTACTCGATAAGAAGGTGCCTCCTAAGCTTAAAGGAAAATTCTATAGAGAGGCATTCCGGCCGGCTATGTTGTATGGAGCAGAGTATTAGCCGGTTAAGATTTCTAACATCCAAAAGCTAAAGGTGGAAGAAAGGAGAATGTTCCATTGGATATGTGGATTTACAAGAAATGATAGGGTTAGGAATGACATTATTTAAGAGAAGGTGGGAGTGGTGTCAGTGGTTGATAAAATATGGAAAGTGAGCTTGAGATGGTGTGGTCATGTGATAAGGAGGGGCACAAATGCCCCAATTTGTAGGTGTGAGAGGATGGCCTTTGATGGTTTCAAGCTGGGTAGGGGTAGAGCAAAGAAATACTTGAGAGAAGTGATTAGACGTGACATGGAGCAGTTACAACTTACTTTGGACATGACCCTTGATAGAAAGGTATGGAGGAAAAAGATTAGGATAGAGGGATAAGGCGTGTGGATAAGTCGTAGTCAGTAGCTAGGAAGGCTTTGCTACGACTGTTAGTTTTAGGGTTGGGGGGAGGGGTGAATTTTGTTTGGTAATGTACAATATTTTTGTTGATGTCGTACATCTATTATTTTTATCATGTATCATTCTTTTGATGTTTTTGTGTATTGTCCTTTGTCTTGAGCCGGGGGTCTATCGGAAATAGCCTCTCTAGTACTTCGGAGGTAGTGGTATGGATTGCGTATATTCTACCCTACCCTGACCCCACTATGTGAGAATATACTGGGTTAGTTGTTTTTGTTGTTGTGTTTGTTATACTATACTAGTTATAAAAATAAAGGAGAATCGTTTTCTTCCAGGAGAATTAGCTTTCAGAATTTGGTAGCATTTTAAAAATAAAATAGGTATTATAAGTTCTTAGATTTAGGTGATGTAGACTATGAATAAAAAGTGGGATGCTCAATGCAATAATGGCCAAAAGCTAATCATTTAATCTATTACTAATATTATCTTGTGGTTTTATAGAAAAAAGGAATGTTATGATGCATGGTGGTACTTACTACAGAAACAAAGTTATATGGGATATCAATCACATGATCCATAAACTGATTAAATTGAATTTTAGCTATTTATAAACCCTAGATAGCTGGCCTCAAATGTTTTCACTAACGGATAATTATTCGCTTCATTTTTAATTTAAAGTAGTTATATGGGATCCCCTTCCTTGTGGTCGGTGGAAATGCTATATATATGTGGCCTCGAGAGTTAATCTAGGTCTAGTACAGTAACATTTTATGTGACAAATACAAAAGGTATTTTAGTAGGCACCAAAGGTGTGAAGTTACTTGATACTACTAATGCTATGGATGGCATAATAGTAATTAGGGAAGCTTTGTAGTATTGGATGGAGGATAATTATAATAATATCATTCTACATTATTAAGGGTGATTAGGATATTCCTTTAAGTATGAGAATGGAGGCCTACTCCATTCAGAAACTAAAAACGGTCCTTTCAGTAAGAGTACAACACTCATTTATGGAGCGAGATACTATTGCGGATTTTTGTTGTCTAGGTTTTTTATTTTGCAGGTAATTATAAATTCAAATCATTTGAGGAAGTTAGCATAGGTAGAAAGATAATCAACCTTTTTAACAAACATCTTTAAGATGTAAGGACTAAGAAACCGGTTCTGCAGGATGACAACATTAATAAGAATTTTGTGATACAAGGTATATTATGAATTTTAAAGTGACCATTAGATAAATATAATACTAGTAATGACCCGGCTTTTTGTGATTTGTATGAAATATTTATTTATTTGTGATTTGGCTATTTTACCCCACACATCCGTTGTATTTTGGTATTTTTATGTTATGAGAATGATTGGCACAGTTCCCAATGCATTTTGATTTCGCTTATGCAAAATTGTGGTTTTTGATGGGTTAAACGCTTCCTAGTTGACATCGGTCAATATTTTTTGATATATCCATTAGAAGTCAAAACGGACTGCGCTACTAGATTCAGAACGTCGATTTAAGTTTGGTAGCATGGTTGGTGTGGTTTTAAGGCTTTTATATCTCATTAAGACCCTCAATTTGGAAAGTGGTAAAAATAGGTATTGCGAGTCAATTATGTGAAAACAAAGTTTATTCAAAAAATTGATATCTCCATTGAGTCTGGAGCATTAAATTTAGTGGGGTAACATAATTTGTTTTTGTACTCGGGATTCTAAATGAATCTTGAGGGGTCCGCGGAGATAAGGAATTCTCCAAATCTCCAGCTTGTGCACCACTCAACTGGTGCACTCGCTTAACCGATTCTTTTGTTGCTTAAGCGACCTGGCTTGACAGCCAAAGAGTTGCCTAAGCGACACCAGGCTAGCTTAAGTGATTTTCTCTTAAGCGATAGATTGGTCGCTTACGCGACACTGGCATGCCAGATGTCTGCCTCTTACATAATGAGAAGGTCTTTGCTTAAACGATGCCTTATCACTTAGGTGATGCCCAGTGGATTACACCCTAATTTTAAAGATTCTTTCACCTTTTTCGAGACTTGGAACTTATGAATCAAGTTTTGGGGCATTTTCTTCCATTTTGAGGTTTGGTAAGCTCCAAATTCCTATTGCAACTACACCATTCAATTGTATAATTTAAATCATGTTTAAACACGAATTGTAATAGGGAATTCCGAGATTTTTGGCCTGAAAGGCCCAAATTATAATTTCTTCGATTCAAAAACCCAATTTCACATTGTTTTCCCTGGGATTTTCTCATATGAATTCCTTTAATTTTGGGAAAAATATTTTTTGACAAAACATCTAGTTTAACCCTTTTTCAGTAAACCCATTTTGGGGGTCCATTTTGACCTTTATTTATAAGTCAGAAATATAGGTATCGTTTGCTTTGTTTTGATGCTTAAATTCTATATTTGTGTGTTATAGATAATTTTTAGGTCCTTGCATGAGGTGAAAGTTCACTGATAGAGCTTATTTGTTCTAATTTCGGTATTTGAGGTAGGTTATGGCTTCATATTCTTTAGAATAGATTGGGTAGTTAGTAATAATGTAAAAGCAAACCATGGGTATGGGTTTATATAATAAAAACTATGATTAGGTGATTTATGTGCCAGCGTGGAGGCCTATGTGGATAAATAATTAGTGGTTTTGGGACATGGTATGCTACGTGTGATTGTGCAGAGTCTTATATGTTGTTATTTTCATACTGGGTACAAAAGGACCATATGCATCCTAACTACACCCTTTCAGTGCAAATCGATGTATGAGTGCACTGAATGAATAGCTGATTCAAGTAGCATTTGGAGTCTATTTGTGGTAGAAATTGATCTATGCATTCGAAGATATCCACTGCCTTTTCTTATCTAGACTCTATTGTATTCAGAGACAGAGTTTGTTCCCTTTTGGATATCCTATGAATATTTTGATTTTGAATTATATTAGTTGGTTCTTACATTGTGATGCCAGGTTTTGCAATTTGGTTTGATATCTTTGATTATGTTTCTTCTTTTACTATATATAAGTGGTCGACTCTGTTATGGGAGTCAGGCCTTGGGTTTTTGTATTTGTTTCTCATTTTATATTAATTTGGGTGATAGGCTTACTTATCAAGTCTTGTCGTGAAATGTGTAATCATTATCCTTGGTTTTGGGTTATGAAAAATTGGTATTAGAACAAAATGATTCATTGGTCTAAATAGTGTAAGAGTAGGATGTCTAATACAGTCATGCGAATTCGTACATAGACATCCATACCTATCATTAAGAAGTTATACGATGTTTTATGAAACCTTTCTCATTTTGTTTCCAATCGTGTTGATCATTTTTAACATATGTTCTAACTCATATTTTTCTCTTTCTACACAGATGGTGAGGCCTATATCTAATGAGGCAAGAGATGAAGATCTATTAACTGAGTAGAGAGCCGAGCCTAGATGGCAAGTTGCAAGTAACAGTCAGGCTTGACGTGGAGGATGGGCATGGAGATCTTCCCCAAGAAGAGATAGCACTAGGGGACTCTTCCTCGAGCCTCTTCTGAGCATGTTAGAGTTATAGGTCCTACTCTAGTCCAATAGAGTTCTTCTACCCTAGTCTTTAAGAGATGTTGGTTCAAATTTTTACCTATTAGAGGGTCCTACTATGAGTGAACCTGGTGTTCCTAGATCTATGTATTGCTCCTCAAACCATGCCAGAGTTTGCTTATGGTGCTCCTCTAATTCTGAGTATGGATCTTCTAATAGACCAATATCTGCTTATGGAACCCAACAGAATCTGAGTGTGGTTCCTCCTTCAGTGCCTGTAACCGAGTATGGTATTATAAGATATGGAGTTCACCCTTTTTCTCCTATGCCTCTAAAATATTTCTTGGCTATCCAGAATTACTATGTCTCCTAAGCAAGTACAATTATGTCTTATAAGGATTAAAAGAGGTTTGAGATATTCACTCATTTGGGCGATGGTCCGTCGCTAGATCCACAGTCCATCAGTCCTGACCGTCGCCCTTGGCCAGAAGATAGGTTCACTACCTTAGTCACGACGGCTTGGGCGAAGGTCCATCACTAGCTCGACGGTCCGTCGGCCTGACCTTCGTTTCTGGGCAGTTTCGATAGTTCTCTGTAAAACGTCCATAACTTTTTACTCTGATTCCAGATTTGGAAAAAATTGGTAACGTTGGAAAGCTAATTCAATTTCCCACATGATAAACATTAATCATTTAGGAAGTCATCACTAACTCTTCTGGAGACTATATTTTACTTAAAGAAAGTTCGGCGTTTTACAATAACTCCTTCTTGGAAACATTCATCCTCAAATCGGACTGTCTAGACTGGGAAAGTTGATAGACTATTCTTAATTAAGGGACGTGAACATTTGAACATTTCTATATGACTGGAACTTCTGATAGACTATAATCTAATACTGAATATACATGTCTGATGCATGGCTATGTGACAAATAGTCTTCATGAATATAAGACTGAAATTACTGAGAAGATAAGTTTCTTTTAATGAGAATGCATATCTGATGCATGAATACATGACTGACATAATACATGAAGATATGACTGTATATGCAAGGGTATTTGATACCAAGTTTATAATTAAAATCTGAACATGAAACTGAATAAGCTTAAGGAATGATATTACCTTGGGTTGAGTCTGAGTTTGCGGTGAATAGGTTAGGATACTTGGTCTGCATGTCTGCTTCTGCTTCCCAGGTATGTCCCTCAACGGACTAATTTTGTTAAAGAACTTTAACTAGATAGACTTCTTTGTTCCTTAGTCTGCGAGTCTGGTAGTCAACAATTTTGACTGGGATATCTTAAAAAAAAGGTTGTTTCTAAACATCTAAGCCCTCTACCGGGACTAAAAATACTGAGTCACCTATTTGCTTCTTTAGAAAGGAGATATGGAACATTGGATGAACTGAGGCTAGATCCGAAGGCAATTCAAGCTCATAAGCTACCTTGCCGAAACGACTGAGAATTTTTAAGGGACCGACATATCGGGGACTGACCTTTCCTTCTTGTCGAATCACTTCACTCCCTTCATGGGAGAGATTTTCAAGTACACATAATTACCAATCTCAAACTCGAGATTTTTTCTGCACATATCTGCTTATGATTTCTATCGGCTCTGAGCTGTCTTTAGCCGTTCTCTGATCAACTAAACTTTCTCAAAAGTGTTGAATACCAAGTCATCCCCTACTACTACTGTCTCACCCACTTCGAACCAAATGATTAGAGATCTACACCTCCTACCATTGAGATCTTCAAATGGAGCCATTTGAATACTAGAATGATAGCTGTTGTTGTATGCAAACTCAATTAAAGGAAAGTGGTCATCCCAACTCCCCGTGAAATCAATTGCACATGCCCTTAGCATATCTTCTAAGGTTTGAATGGTCCTTTCTTCTTGAGCATCTTTCTGAGGATTAAAAGCTGTACTGAGGTGAACTTGGGTACCAAGACCCTTTTGGAATTATTTGCAGAAGTGAGAGGTGAACTGGGAACCTCTATCTGAAACAATAGACAACAGAACACCATATAATCTGACCAACTCCGTGATATAGAGTTTGGCATAATCCTTGGTTAAATAGGAGGTATGGACTGGAAGTAAATGAGCTGATTTGGTCATCCTATCTACAATGACCCAGACTGAATCATGTTGATGACGAGTACGAGGAAAACCCGTCACAATGTCCATGTTCATTTTTTCCCACTTCCAAACGGGAATATTGAACTCCTGCATGAACCCACTAGGATTCAGATGCTCAAGCTTAACCTGATGACATGTAGAGCACTTAGCCATAAACTCTACAATATCTCTTTTTATCCCACTCCACTAATAAATTTCCAGCAAATCACAGTACGTCTTAGTGTCCCCTAGATGAATCGAGTAACGTGCACCATGCACTTCTGGAAGAATTTGTTGCCTCAAGTCATCTACACCTGGCACACATAGATGATCTTCACAACAAAATACACCATCTCTCCCTTGGGAGAAAGCCTCAAACTTTTGATCTTTGACTGACTCTTTCAACTTGACTAGACTGGGATCTCTATCAAGCTTTTCTTTCACCTCGGATACTAGGGATGATTCTGAATTGTTCTGAAAACCTATATTACCCTTGGCTGAATCGATTAAGTGGACACCTAGTCTGGCAAGCTGATAAACTTCCTGAGCTAACTTCTTCTTACTGTCCTCAACATGAGAAGCACTACCCATAGACAGTCTACTGAGATCGTCGGCCACTATATTGGCCTTGCACAGATGATAAAGGACACTCATGTCATAATCTTTAAAGAGCTCAAACCACCTTGTCTAATGGAGGTTAAGATCTTTGTGAGAGAATACGTAATGAAGGCTCTTGTGATCTATGAATACATCTACATAAACACCGTACAAGTAATGCCTCCAAATCTTTAAGGAAAAAACTACGGCTACTAACTCAAGATCATGAGTCGGATAATTCTTCTCATGGGTTTTAAGTTGTCTGGAGGCGTAGGCTATGAAATTACCATGATGCATGAGGACATAACACAAACCTACTCTGGATGTATCACAGTATACTAAAAATCCATCTAATCCATCTAGAAGAGTAAAAACTGGAGCTGAGGTGAGTCGAGTCTTCAACTCTTGAAAACTCTTTTTGCAATGATCTGACCACTGAAACTTGACTTACTTCTAATTCAATATGGACATAGGGGATGAAATAGAAGAAAATACCTCAACAAACTATCTATAATAACCATCCAAAACCCTAAGAAACTCCTGATATCTAATGGAGAGACAAGACGAGGTAAGTTTCTTACTGCTTTGGTCTTTTGAGGATCAAATGTAATGCGATCTCCAGAAACTATATGACCAAGTAATACTACTGAACTTATAAAAAATTTGCACTTACTGAATTTGGCGAACAACTGATGATTTCTGAGAGTCTGCAATACTATTTTGAGATGGTCTACATGATCACGCTCACTGTGGTTAAGACAAGAATATCATCCATAAAGTCTATGATGAACATGTCCAAGTACTGCTTGAACACACGGTTCATCAAATCCATGAAACTTGCTGAGGCATTGGTAAGACCAAAGGACATGACTAATAATTCGAAGTGACCATACCTAGTACAAAAAGATTTTTTCGGAATATTATATTCTCTGTCCCTGAGCTGATGATAGCCTGATCTGAGGTCTATCTTTGAAATATAGCTATCACCCTAAAGTTGATTAAACAAGTCATTGATTCTGGGAAGTGGATACTTGGTCTTGACGGTGACTTTATTGAGCTGACGGTAGTCTATAAACATTCTGAGAGAACCATCTTTCTTATGCACGAATAAGAATGGTGCACCCCACGGGGACACACTGGGTCTGATGAAAACCTTATCTAGGAGATCCTTCAACTAATCTTTTAATTCTTCGAGTTCTGTTGGTACCATTCTGTATGGCGGAATAGATATGGGTTGAGTGTCTAGAAGAAGGTCTATGGCGAAGTCTATTTCCCTTTAGGGAGGAATTTCGGGAAGATCTTTGGGAAAGACATTGGAATATTCATTTACTACTGGGATTGATTCAAGAATGGGAGTTTTGAAACTAGAGTCCTTAACTCAAACAAGATGATAGACACATCCCTTAGATATCATTTTCCATGCCCAAAGGTAGGAAACAACCCATATATCTTGGGGATTGATCTTTGAGAGAAACCCTAATTTGGTGTTGTGGATGAATAATAAAGTTATGAGCTCTGTTCTGGTATCATTAGGTGTTAAAACTGGTGGAAAAAGACCCAAATAAACTTTTAAAAATGGCTTATAATTGGTGATCGGAAGTGGCGACAGTTTGGGCGATGGTCCGTCGCTAGCTCGATAGTTCTTCAGTACTGACCGTTTCACTTGGCCAGAAGATGGGTTCACTTCCTTAGTCGTGACAGCTTTGGCAACGTTCTATCGCTAGCTCGATGGTCCGTCGTCCTGACCATCGTTTCTGGGCAGTTTCGATAGTTCTCTGTAAAACGTCTATAACTTTTAATCCGATACCAGATTTGGAAGAAATTGGTATCATTGGAAAGCTAATTCAATTTCCCACATGATAAACATTAATCATTTAAAAGTCATTACTAACTCTTCTAAAGACTAGATTTGACTTAAAGAAAATCTCAATGATTCATGATCAACCCCTGGAATATTGTAAGATGTGCAGATCTGAAGAAAATTTATAAGTTACATGTTTTTGTCATCCTTAGCTATAACCGAAAATACACCCATAAGATTCAACATCTAAATAATTGAATTAGTGATACCAATCTTCATATTAGGGGCTAATGTGGGAGGAACAATGGATCAAGACTTAGTAGGCTCAACATAACCAAGAATAAATAAAGATCTTACTCTCTCAATTCAGCGATCATTAACCTATCTAGTCCTAACTAGTTCACCTCATTTAGCTATTTTTACCTCTTTAACAAGTTTGGCCTCTTTGCCTTCTCTACATTCTTTCCCCAAGAATTGTTATGTCTATAAGTCTGTAATATTTTGTGCACCTAAAGTATCATGCGAGAGTGCCGCATTTGAATCCACTAGTGGAGAATCTTGAACCCCTTCACCAACTTGTCCTGACATTCCTCTCGGAGTTTGATGGATTATTTTTGGTTCTGGATTAAACAGGAGTAAGGTATTGCCTCTACTCCTAGTAAATGGCATACACCAGCATATTCCAAATCAAAAACAAAAACTAAAAACCAGCAAGGAAGTTGGAGATATGTTTACTTGTAGATTCCCTTGTACCCCACAAGGATGTTTACTAACCATAACCATGACCATCAAACCTTACAATTTAGCCGAATCAAAACCATTTATGGTTCTATTACCAAACAATACCATGCAGTAGTTCCATTAAAAGTCCAATAATATCGTAAAAGAATTCTCATAGGAATTTTATCAAACATATTGGGGGCATAGTGTTTCCAAAACATATTTCAATTATCAATTAACCATTCCCATGCAACCAATTCTCCAAACCACCATTAAAGAATGTAAAAACATAATTAAATCATGGGGAAACCATAACCAAGCATTTGATACCAAAACCCTAACATATATTTGAAAACCCCAAAACTATACAATAATCATGCCATGAAAACATTTTATAAAACATGCCTTTAGTTGGAACTAACAATGGTGGAGGAGTACATGCCTTAGATTACAAAGATGGTTGAGAGAAATCAGCCGTACAAGTGCCAAATTGATTCTCTAGATGAATCCCTTGACTTACTTTACCAATGAGAATTAGAGAGAGTTTATAAGTATTTTAGATTAGAATAATTGGGTAAATAATGTCCCATTAGTGTTATAATTCATAGGGCCTTAAGTGGCTAAGTGGGTAAATATCCAGATTACCCCTAACTTAACTACTTAAAATTTCCGTCAGATGGTACAACTTTTCCATACTAGTTGTACCCTAAAATATGAGGGGTACCTACCATTCATACCCTAGGCCTCCCCCTAGGACCAAACACTATCCATCATACAACTTACCCAAACCAAGTCATACCCAACCATGCGATCAACACCCCTAAACCATATCCCTGACAGAAAAAAATCAAAGGTGGTTCGATCATTGTCTTACATACAAGTCTATGATATGACTCGTACACTATCTTATAGCTTATGGTGAGCCACTCATTCTCAGATCCAATAAAAGTTACTAAGCCTCAGATTAATTGAAGGAAAAAACTAAACTATAAGAACCATCACCAACTATACAACTTGTACCAACCAAGTCATACCCATTCCAAAAACTAATCAAACCCACCAACCATTACTGGTTAGCATACTACTATGACATACCACTCGTACCCCATCATAAAACTGGTACCCATCATTCGTGTGTAGTCCAGAATCTAAAAATCAAGGAAATTTTATAAGGGTCCCAAACCCAAGGTGTTTCTGTTACCCAAAAACTCCAACTTAGGCAATTTTCTATGGGACCAATGCCAACTTGTTTCATAGTCATAATGGAACTTTTCACGATGAACCTAGACAAGTAAAATGATCATACAAGAAAATATACCAGGGGAAATACAAAAATTACCCCATGGTAAGGCCTCTAGAATGAAGTGGGACCATACTAGTATATTAAATGCAGAAAGAAACATAACAATTCAACCATAACTCTGAAAACTATGTGTTAAAAGTATAAAAATGTATCTACTACAACTCGAATAAAAGAAAAATACATAAGATATTCAAATAGAAAAGGAAAACTCTATATCTGAAATGAAGGTAAAGAAATAGTCTATAGAAAAAGGTAGTTGATGCTATTAAGACACCTGAAAATCATCAACTACCTTAAAAGCTCCAATAATCGCCTGATTCAAGAAAAGTGGGGCATACCCGAACCTGAATCTTTACCAAAAGGGTACAACAGGAGTTAGTATATTCCACGTTTACTGAGTAGGTATCATAGGTCAATAGAGAAAAGTAGAAAACAGATTACACAAAATACACACCAAGGGCATATCACATGCAATCAGAAAATATCCCATATCACTTGGACTAAAAATTCTAATAAATCACAAATACAACAACAAAATAACAAATATAACACAAGAATACATTATATCACATGGAACTACAAAAATAGAAGAACATGTATGTACATAATACTCAATCATGTGCAACACGATATAGAGAAAGTAGATATATAACAAGTCAATATGGAAATTCAATTATATAATCAACACAACAAAGAAAATACAATGTATAACAAGATGATGCTAATGATGATAGTAATGTGATGATGATGAGGAGGAGGATGCATGAGGTTGGCACACAACCTTGAGGTTGAAACACAATCATCAAGGTTGACACATAGTTATCTAGATTGACACGCAGTCATCAAGGTTTAAACATAGTCATCGAGGATGACACACAGTCATCGAGGTTGACACACAATCATCAAGTCTTCTCCGACATAATCATTTGGAGATGGTCCATAATATCTTATATCTAATACCAATATTCATTATTTTCTAGTATTTCCTATATTACCAGTGTTTCCAAAGAACATAGATAGCATAAGACACATACATAGTACACTTACATGATAACATGCATACATATATTTAAGCAATATATAAAACAAGTTAAATGATGTGTATTATGATATGACAATGATGATTTAATGTTCAAAACCATTAAAATTGAGTATTTCCACAACCAATCCACATGATGTACTTCCAAAACTATTTCATAATGTTTCAATTCCACAACCACGTGAGCCAATATGCATTTATCATTTCCATTATCCATGAATTTTCCATATGATGCATATGCACACAAAGTGTAAGTATATAACAATATTCCAAAGGCACCACAACTGGCATTTCTAATCAACACAATATGATTATTCATATGTATTCCAGTAATAAACATCATATAAGACCCTGCACGGTCACACATATCACATGATATCTTAAATTCAACAATTATATCACACTTAGTCCCCCACACGGGCACAACATATAGATAGCCATATTTTATTATTAGTTCCTAACCATAACAAGCACTTTTATACGAATTAATTATCCAGCAGTCTAAAGAGTTAAGACTAAACCTACATGGAATGTCAAAATCGATCCGATAAATATTGAATCCATGACCTTAGTTCTCACAAATGATCTCAAAATAAACTAATACTAAAAAAATATATAATCTACGTGTCAAACCAAATCAATGATACCCATATTGCCTTTTTTCATTTAGGATCAAAACGAACCCACAAAATGATTTTTCAAAAGGGAAGGGTAAAATAGGAACTTTACTTTAAAAATGTGTTTCACATACCTTTAGTAATCTATAATTTAAAAATCAAGTTAAATTGAGTTTAAAATCAGAATCAAATCGAAGAAAACTATTTTTAATCTCTACTGTGTAAACCCTTTGAAATCTACTTCAAATCCAAGAACCAGAGATGTTTTGAAAGTTAAATTAAGGAAAATATGCTATTTTATGATTAGAAAAATGATTCAAGTGAAAATAAGTGAAATTTAAGGATAAATCAAATAATAAAGTTTTTGCGGTTTTGAACAATAAATCGAGAATTATAGTAAGAATAGGATTAAATATCACCTTAAATCCATAATAGAATAAAGAAATATATGTTAATATAGATTCCCAAGCACCTGTAAACTTCACTTTTAATCTCTCACACTAATTTAAGGTTTGTCTCTCAATAGACAAGGTGAAAAATTGTTAAATACGCGACCTAAGGGGCTTATTTATAGCCCCTTCAGGTATATGGGTAGTCCTATCACACTCCCATATATGAAATCACACTATCTAACCTCAGGAGCAGATATTGTAATAGCAATCACCCTTTCTGCGATTGCACTATCCTCTCTGAAACCAGACATCAGCAGAAACTTTCCAAGTTTCAGCTAAGGCCTCCAGATTCATTCTGATTCCTATTCATGTAAATAAACTATGTAACCGCACTAAATTGAATATAGCAGACGCATTAACAAAGTCTAATTTTCAAAGAGTTGTCCTTTTCACAAATTTGACCCTCGACACCCAAAATAACAATTTTTCAAATAGAGTGTCGAAATGAGATTTAAACGTCGTAAAAAACCCAAATATGTTACAACACTAAAATAAACATTCTGGATCTATTAGCGAAGTGCATTCTGCCATCCGTTTGATGGATCAAAAGATAATCACATAAGTCCATACTAAGGCTCTCGAAGTTACCAAAAATTATAATATCACACAAAAGTGACAAAAATGCATTAGGGACTATGCCAATCACCCCCTGATAATGCTCAACTTAAACGTCAATTTAAGTGCAAGGTTTCCATCGTTAATATATTTATCGAATGTTGAAGTTGGGATCGAATCCACTTGGAATAATGTGAGTGGAGATCAAATTAGCTCAATATAATGGATACTTGATAAATTCAAAACTAGAATACAAGAAGATAAAAATGGGAGGGGGGGGGGGGCTTGTAAAATGTCACAACTAATATTAATTTTTTAGATTTTTGAGCATAATTTTGGGCTATGAATAATTAGAGTTTAATCTATTAGACACGGATCTTAAGTTATGCTTTCCTAGGGGTGACATATGCATGTGTGTGATGACTTGATGAAAATTCTAAATGTTGTTGATGTGGTAGGCTAGGTTAGAAATACTAGAGGCTAGTTTGTCAACAAAACCTCAAGGGTCTCCCTCTTTGACCCCTTCGAGTACCTAATGAGTGCTTCAATCAAAATAACCTAATACCTCAATTATACACCCTATTTATAGGATGGTGCCCTAAGTTTAGTCAACATCACATTGACCCTTTTGTTAATATAATGAAAACTAGTCAACCATGCTCATAAATCATCTATTATTGCCTTGGTTCCCACATCCCTCTTTCAAGGATGATGTAGTTTCCTAAAGTTCACCTAAACCCCCTTTAGTGGATGGTTTAGGGTTTCAAGTACTTGAGATTTTCACCCATAAATCCTATTTGGGTATTTAAGGTTTTCACCCACAAAGGCCAACCAAGTTAGTCAAGAAGTAATAAAACCTAACATCACAAACTAATAAATGCACAAGTAAATCACATCTTAAAGATATTTGCACCCTACTCTAGTATAACCTTAAGAGGAAAACCTAGCTACTCATAGAAATAGTAAACCAGATATACCCAATAACCTCTATTGATTGGATAAATTAAAGACTAAGTGAATATTAATAAAACTTTAAATCTCAAAAAATCTCCAATGGGAGTTAGCTAACAATTCACTTGAAAACCATTCCAATGTATTCGTCTACCAAAATTAATACAAAATTTTATTCTATAAATTTGGAAGATAAGAGTTATAACATTTTTAAATAATAGGGTATTAAAGAGATGAATAATGTGGGAATGATAGTGTTTGAGTCTTCTTTAAGGAAAATTTTAGAACAACTGTGTACATTTAACAATTTTTCCTTGGGCTAATTTTCCTGATAGGCCGCGATCGGGTCAATACTGTTGTGATCTTGCCTACAACGACCGTGGTTAATTTAAAATGATAGAGGTATCTTGACCATATTGACTTACCATGATTGTGGTCCTAAAACAACGATAGTGGTAACTGTGGTTATGACTACCCCAAGTCTTCAATTGCATTTCTTTGCTTCTTTTTGATCAATATTAGCTCCAATCTCTGTCTTTCCATCTCATAAACAATATTCTTGTAGAATGAGGATATTAGGGTATTTAATCACAATTATGTCTTATTTATTCATTCATAACCTGGTAATATGCATGAATGATCGGTGCAAATGAGTGGTAAAATCAGCACTTATCAACATCCCCAACTTAAACTTAGCTTATCCTCAAGTAATACTACCTGTAACGATGAGACAATGCATATTTATGACCATATTAGATGCCTCAAAGATCACATTGACTTCAACCTTAGTCGCTACCACAAGTAGCTCTTTACACATGGGCCAAGTTACTTCCACTACACCTCTCAAAGGAAAAAATACAATAATTAAGGATGCAAAAGACTTCAAAGAGAAACAATGCAACAACGACCATTACTCTAGAAGTGACACACTTTTGACCAATGCCAAACCATACTCCTTTTCACCTCAATTTTTGGAAGATGACAAAATTAACAACCTTAACTTTTTCGCATGCCTCCTCAAAAGAAAGAAAATTCAACTCACCAATTCTTTAAATTTACATCCAGGAATTTAAGTGCAAAACTCTCTCCCTCATATGAACTCTTTCTGTTAACAAGTGTCATACCATAGGCTTGCCCTTATTTTAAATCGCCACTACAACAAAAATAAAATGGTGAGATCTCAAAGGAATTTTTTATCTTGTAACGCAGGTTTGGGTTATGGTAGGTTAACATTTAGGAGTAACATAGCTTATATACTCCTTGGAAATCTACATCAAACTAATTAATGCCCTTCTCTTGTTTTCTCTCTTATCACATGCCTACTATTTGCTTCTTTATTTCATCCATTTTCTTCCATTTCTTTTTCTTGCATATTTTATGCAAATATTTTCTTTTTGTATTCTTTTTTTTTCTCAACAGTTTTCTTTCAAATCTTAACCTCATAGACACTCATTTACAATTTTGTAGCCCAAAGCATACTTCATTCAATATTCACCACTCCAACTTATGCTTTTAGCCTCAAGTTGTATTTTTAAGTTCAAGGAAAGTATGGTTCAGAAGAGGAATAAAAATTGAATGGCTCACGGCTTGTACTGTGTTTGCCAAACAGAGGTCCAAAGGGTCAAAGTGGGCGACTAGGGAAAAAATTTATGCATGGATAAGCCTTTTAGGCTATAGTGGCTTCGAAAATCACAAAGATGTCCTGAGTTCATTTCTCCAGCCAAATACAATCAAAACTAGACTTGAGACACCAAAGGAAGCAAGTTCTATATGACAAAACTATACACGTGATTAAAATAAACAAACACACCACACATGGCATGTGAACTCTCCATAGAGTCTCAATTACCCCTCCTATTTGAGACAAAAAATAAAGTATCTATTAATAATTACAAGTCAGAAATTTAAGGAGTCATAAAAAAACCAAGTTTTGTTACAATGATGCTCACATTCATTCCCTTGACTTTTTAAAAAGTTTGGACGGAGGCTGTTGTTTATTTTACACTTACACCACACATAATATATTAACTTATGGAAACCACTGAAACCTTAGTCTAACATTTTTTCTCAATATAGGCAACCAACCATATGGCTACTCAAACTTTGACAATAGCATAAATACAATCCTAAATTCACAATGCCGTAGGTACTCAAACTTTACCTTCATTTGTGACCTTGATGCCAAAGTTTGGATGTATCAGGTGTTTTGTTTTGCACTTTTACCAAGAAAAATTTTCTAACTTGTGGCAATAATCAAAACCGTAGTCTTATATTTTTGTTCAATATGGGCAACCTAGCCATATGGCTACTCAGACTTCGCAAATGGCATGAGTGCAATCCCAAATTCACAATGCCATAAGTACTTAAACTTCCCTTGTATTTGTGACCTTGATACCCCGGGTACACAAAATTTCTATGTATCTAAACTCAAAACCAAAAACATGATGTATCTCCATTAAGAATTTTGTCACTCAATCTATCATAGGGAAAATCTCGTCGTGCATCACTATTATTAAATTAAAACTAAAGTAAAATAGTAACTTAAAAATATATCAATTGACTAATCCATAAAAATTTCAGAACCATTCTAGTGCAAAAAAGTAGCATCCCAAAAACAAAAATAAAAACACCATTCAGAATGTCATGAAAACAACATAAAAATTATCCAGAAATATACCAAAACTATAAAAACCTAGGGGCACCCCCAACTGAAATGATAGATGTGTCCTCACAACATAAGTAATAAAGCAAGGGAAAAAGGATGCTCCTTGAATTTGTCTAAAGAACTGCTATCTCCTGAAGACTCTGCATCAGCTCTACTAACGTCAGTATCTAAGTATTCAGTAGGGATCTCATCATAACTCTCAACCCTAGGAGATGGTAACATAGCATAGGGTTCAGGACATTCTACAGGACCTTGACCCTTTTTCACATTTTTCTTAAGAACTTATCTCTCTTCTTCTCTCTTTTCTTAATCTTGTCGTGGGAGTCCAAAGCTCCCTGTAAGACTCAACTAGTGAAAAGTATTCCCTCTCTATCATAGTTATTATGGCTTCCTTCTTTTTCTGCTTATCCTGATACTTTTCTTAATCTTAGCAGGACACATATGAATGGCGTATATTTGAGGGATATCCTAGACCCTAAGGAAATCTGAAGACCATCTCCCGGATGACCCTAATATACACACTAATATTATCCAAAGAACCAGCAATTTAAGGTCTACCTGACTCTGACTCATCAACTATCGACTTTTTGTAGTCGAACTTTCTTCTCTTGCTCTGACCAAGTGCACCCTCACCCCCTAATTTTTAGTGGAAAAATATGAGGGTGTGAATGCACCCATGAATCTGCAACATACTCCTCCATCTTCGCCTTCCTGCACAACTTAATAATAACTGAAGGAAAGATAAAATTTGTACCCCTTTGATTCTTGAAGTTCCTCCACTCTGAAAGAACAATCTCACCCACGTTCACCTCAATGCCAACAAAAATACAAGACACTATCTGGGCATGCAAATCTATCAACAACAGTCATATGTATGCATGGGAAACCCGACTGCTAATGATACTCAACAACAGTATGTCCTCTATTGTGAATTCGTTCATAGAAATACTCCTCTTGCTGGTATCCATGGGAACTTCATTGTCATGATAAAGCTTGTTTGCCATACATGTCCCTGACATGCATGTTTTTCCCTTATACTGAGCCATGTCCGAATCTGGGAGACTATATACCTTATTTTTCTACTCTACTCCAAAAGGTACATCATTTCCCCAAATAGTCATCACTGAGTTTGTGAGGGAGATTAATACATGGTCAGCGTAAAACTCATGCGCCCATTGCTCATTGGAGTAGAAGGGTTTTGGGGAAAAGCATATCGACCCGTTGGCAGTGAGTCTTACATGGAATTCCAGGAGTTTCTCCTCCACTTTATCAAAGAAAATACCTCTTTCTAGGAGTAATTTGTCCTTAGGAGGTCAACGTAGTAGAGGTTTTGACATTTAGTTCCCATGAACCTGGTATTGTCAAAGTCTCTCATTTTCATGTCACAGTACTTGTAAGCAATACATTCCAGACCATCATTAACATTATTTCCCCAAAATCATGCTTGATTAATCAAATAAACCCATGTGGAAGTGGAATAAATGGTTTTAGGGTGACAAATGGTTGTGCAAAGTTTTTGTTTTTAGTAGACAACTGCTCTCAGGTATGGCAATCAATGGACCTTGACTATAACCACAGTGTTGCGATTGCAGTATCTGAGACCATTGTGGACAGTTCTACAACATCACACCAAACACAATATTTTAACCTAAAATTTATGTTCTAACTAGTCATATAATCATCATCCTCAAAGAAATTACTTAGAATGAGTGATTATACCCTAAAAACTCAACTTTATTAAAAAAGAATTTGTTGGGGCATTAATTTAAACACATGTTGTACACATTTATTTCAATGGTTTTACGCCTAAATATAGGTACTCAAAACTTCCCCAATAACGTGCACACTCACTAAAATGTCTAACCATAATAATCATCATAAGCAAGTAAGGATTTGGAATTTTAAACTATATTGCCAGCCTATTTTTAAAACCAAGTCTCAGACTTAAAACAAACAAACAAATGACGTAGTTGAGATAACATACCTAATAAGATGATGTAAATAGATTGGAATGTGCAATTGGAACCTCAACGCAACGATAAAAATTAGAGCAAATTTGTGAGAATTTTCGATGGGGTATGTGTGGGTAGAATGGCAGTCGGATGGTCCTTTAAACTGATTTGACTGCGATCGCAGTCCTAGTGGTGCAATCGCAGATACATGGTCTTTGTCATCGTGGTTTCACGGGTTGCGATCGTGGTAACTAAGATAAAAAATTTGGTCCCCTGCAATTTTCTTTTTAGTCCAAACATTGCAATTTCACGTGTTTCTTCTTTCTATTTCAATCAACACTCCTCATAGAACCTTTTTTTCATGGATTACTCATGAACAAATGTAAAAATAAAATCTTCCCTATCATGCATAAATAAGAAGATACGGGCCACTCTTCTTGGCAACACTTTTTCATGGATTATTCATGAACAAATGCAAAAATAAAACCTTTTCTATTTTGTTTAAATAAGAGAATACATTCCACGCTTCGTGGCATGATGGGTTGGTTCCAATATCTTATGGTAAGGTACCCCTCCTACTAACATTTTTGTTTACACTTAGAAGATTTAAATCTCCGTCCCAACTTTCAGTCACTATGAGTTGAGCAGCAAAATGATAGAAGATTCAAATCTTCCTAGGAAAAGCTATATAAAGGTAGTGGCATAACAATGAATCTTCTCTGTCGCCACTTTGAAGACTTGAACCTTATACCTAATTTCACATTGAATTTACATCTTGGCTCCTTGTCTAATGGTAAGAACATCAAAAGGCCACTATTTTTACATCGGAAGTTGAGCTCCTTGGACTTTATGTGTGGGGCTCTCATGTGCTCTTTCAGAGTGTAAAATTACCAAATATAGGGATGGTGATCATTTTCCCCACCATCTTCCATTTTCCTAGGTAGATGAATTCTTATCACATCTTCTAATCATAATTTTGTGAAGAGGTTTGAATGAGGTCTATCCCTTAATTTTGGAAGTGCATCCTTAGTAGCACCCTTACCTCAAAATTGACTAGAGTCTTAATAAGAGATGTGTTTTGCTTCTTTTTTTGACTCTAGTACCATTTCCTCGATCTTGGTATCTTCCATAATATAATTTTGAATTTCTTGGGAAGTATCCGAGGCTTATTGTCTACCAAGCTCATCATCATTGCTTGATTTCCTTTATTGATCCACCTCTTCTTGGGAAATAGGCAAGACATTGGTATTTGCAAGATTTGTTTCCTTTCCCATTTTCTCTATCTTAGTGATCTCGTCTTTACATGCCCCCATAGCTTTATGTTTGACTTGTATATTCTCCCCTATTACAGTTACCTGATACAAAATAGTTTGAAGCATTGCTTCAGAACTATTAGACTTGGCTTGTTGTTCATCCCTTATTGGATCATAATACCTATCAAACTCATAAGAAGAACTAGCAATTCGGTTAACATTATAGGGGAAGGGGTCATTTGGAAAGTCACTCCAATGTCCATCTTGACCACCAAATAAAAAACAACCTTACTTGTAATAGGATCGAGATGGTGATTCCATCTCTCTTCGGGAGCATATCTACAATCTCTCAAAAAGTGGGGTCCGTCATAATATGGACATGGATCATCAAGATTGACTTTCAACTACAAAAATCATAGTAGTCCCGAGATGCCCTAGAGAAAAGTAAATAAAAAAAATCTACCTAACATAAGAAACAAAATAAAACCCCAAACATTTATTTACAAGTTTGAATTTAAGTAAGTAAGCTAAAATTCCAAACTAACTCAATACGCCAAATTATCCCTAGCAACAATGCTATTTTTTGATAACGCTCAACATACTCGTCAATTTAAGTGCAAGGCGGTCATCGTAAATATATTTACCCAAATTTAGAGTCTGGGTCAAATCCACGAAGAATAATATGAGTGGCGATCAAATTAGCTCAAAATAATGGATACTTGCTAAATTCAAAATTAGAATACAAGAAGATAAAAATGGGGGGAAGGGGGCTTGTGAAATGTCACAACTAATTTTTATTTTTTAGATATTCTAGCAGTAATTCTGAGATACAAATAATTAGTGTGTAATCAATTAGTCATGGGTCTTGGGTTTATTCTTTCCTACGAGTGACATATGGATGAGCATGTGATGACTTGATGCAAATTCTAAATTTTGGTGATTTGGTAGGTTAGGTTAGAAATCCTTGAGACTGATTTTTCAACAAAACATAAATGGTGTCACTCGTTGACCCCTTCGAGTACCTAATGAGTGATTCAATCAAAACCACCTAATACCTCAATTAGACACCCCTATTACTAGGATGGCGCCATAATTATAGCAAACTTCACAATCACCATTATGTCTAAAATAGTGAATACTAGTCAACCATGCTCATAAATCATCTATTATTGTCTTGGTTCCCACATCCCTAATGCAAGGATGATCTGGGTTCCTAAAATTTACTTAAACCCTTTTTTCAAGGACTATTTAGTCTTTGAAGAGATTGGGATTTTTACCCTCAAACCCTATTTGGTATCTGAGGTTTTAACCCAAAAATCCCAACCAAGTTAGTCGAGAAATAATAAAACATAACATCACAAACTGGTAAATGCACAAGTAAAGCACATCTCACATATATTTCCCCCCTACTCTAGCATAACCCCAAGAGAAAAAACTAGCTACTCATAGAAATAGTAAACAAGATAACCCAATAACCTCCATGGTTAGATTTATCAAAGACTAAGTGAATTTTACTTCAATCTTTGAATCTCCACAAATATCCAATGGGAGTTAGATAATCCTTCACTTGGAAACCATTCCAATGTATTCTCCTCTAAAAAGTAATAAAATATATTCTTCTCCAAGTATGGAGGCTAAGAGCTAGAACAATGATCAATAATAAGGAATTAATGATATATAATGGTGGAATTATAGTATTTGAGTCTTCTTTATGTCAAATTGGGGAACAGTTGTGTATATTTACGGGCTTACCCTTGGATTGATGTTTTACTAGGCCGCTGTAATGCTGCATATCTGGTACCCAGAATGCTACACGGTGCTCCTGACCCCGAAGGACCACAGGCTAACCCATAAATGATATTTGTATCTGTACACTGCATAATATGACATAATAATGTTGAAACATACACTGAAAGTCCATAAGGTTCAATACTAAACATGATCTGAATGATATAACATCTGTGTGGGGTAATAGAATACCCAAAACAAAACTGAACATACTGAAGTCTGAAACATGATAGTCTAGAAATCCTCTAGCTGAATGAACTATCTGAGTAAGGAGTTGATGGGATATGTCCCCAACTAACTCCAACTAATAAACTGATTAATGAGATAATAGGGAAATAATTATATCCTCAAAAGATGAGGACTCACTTCTAACACTGTCTGCGGATATCTAGATCTACTGTTGCTTGGAGATCGTGTTTCTGAACATATGGTATAAGACACCATAGCACAAATACCTCAGTACTTTTAATGTACTGGTATGCATGTGAGGTAGGTTAAATGCATGGGGTTCATATTCTTCAATAATAGTAATAACTGACAAACTATCATGAGCGTGAGAATGCATGCATGAGACATAACAAATGACACTAATGTCATGATAACAAGATTACTAAATATGAATACTGGTAACAAGACATACTGATACTGATATAACTAATAACATAAGTGACTGTATCTAATAGTCCTGAATCTGATAAAACTATCTGACTTTTGTACCGTAACTGAGTTGATTGAATTTGACAGTTTTGAATTCTGAAGAACTAGCTGAGTTCTTTTACTTAAATTGATACTAAAACTTTGGGAAGTAGTTATCTAACTGACATTCCCCGTATGCGCTATAATAGCTGAGCTGAGGTCCAATCTGTGCCCTGATTGGAAGGGTGTCAATACCGCACCACTGGTAAGGACAATATATGAGTAACCCTTATATAACAGGTAACTCTAGTGAGAATGGTAGGAACCCTTATATAACAGGTTAAGCCACCTCATCTACCCTTATATAGCAGGCTATGATATCTCAACCTATGCTGGCTACATAGTTCTGGAATTTAAGGATTGCTTCTAAGAATTGCATCCTCATATAACAGGTGAGTTCCCATCCTTAGGTTCACTCGGTGCTAATTTCTACTCCTATCTAAATAGACACAAAACATGATTTACTGAACTGAACATGGTCTGAGTGACAACTGACTGAGTTATGAGATCATGGAGATTTCCTGAGTCATAAGACTGTCTGAAGTCTAAGGATCGTAGCATGGCGGATAGTATCGTGAAAACGTGACATAGCTCTAGGCATACACCTAATATTTCGGGTACAAGTACCCCTAGGACTCGATAGAAGGAAACTGACAAAACATGACTTGCTTGAATACATAATAATCACCATAATGCATTTACTGAAGTATTTCATTAAACATGTGATAGGCATAAGCTTATACATATATGGGGATTTCATGACAACATGCTAGTTAGGCATTTTTCCTTCATTTAGGCATTAAATCAAACATAATGTAGGCCTGGTACATGTAAACATCATTGTAAAACAATTAAACATCATGGTCACATTCTAATTTCATCATTCAAGGTTTTAGTCATAGGTTTGCATGAATCTATATTTATAATAATTAAGCCCACATAGAAATTACCATCCAACATGGAGTAGAATTCAATTTCTCATTTATCAAAATGAACAAGAAAATCCCAATCATGAAATCATAAATAAAATCCATAACTTGATGTTGTAAAAGGGATTCTTTGACTTGTTGGATGAAAGGAGTCCTTGAATGAAGACTATGCATACCATAGTTCATAATTTCGTGAAGATTTATGGTGAAACTTTCTTGGAATTGGATCTTCTAGGAAAATCCAAGCTTGTTATTGAGAGAATCTTGAGAGAAACTAGTATATTTTGGGTGAAAAGTGAATGAATCATGTGTTAAAGGGCTTAAATAGGGGTGGGAAGTTGACCCTTTTAACCCTGGACACGTCATTTAATTTTAGTAAAATTTTTCCGAATTGAGCCCCTGGCGCGATGCGGTGCTAGCACATCGTGTCACTGGAATTTGACAATTGAGAAACTGAGGAATGGCGTGACACGGAACCATCGCGTTGCCCCTTCTTTTGCGACCTAAAACTTTGGCGTTACTCGGAGAAAATCGTGCTAAGATACTGGAAAAGGACAATTCTAAATTAGGGCCCTGGCGCGATGCGCCATAATTGTGGACCCCCACTGGAATTTTCCAAATGCCATTTCCTCTTGTGGTGCGGCGCTCCACTGGCTAATATGGCGCTTTTTTACAACTGGAACTTGAAATAGTCATAACTTCTGACCCAGTTATCGGATTTGGGTGAATCTTATATCGATGAAAATCTTATTGAATTTCCCACATGACAAAAAGGGAAAATATTAAGAATTCCTCATAGAATAAACACCATTCAATTTAGAATCTAATACTAGACATTCTTGTGATTAAATTATCTAAGAAAAAGTATGGGGTATTACAGCCGCAATTAAGTCAGTTTTGTCTTGATTTTGTTTACTGCGACTTCGGTTAATTCCATGTGATAATGGTATATTGACCATCTTATGTTTCCTTGATCCCGTTCCTCAAATATCAATCATAGTAACTGAGTCTATGTCTACTCCAGGTCTTCAGCTTCACTTCTTTGCTTCCATTTGATCCATTTTACCTCCAATCCCAATTTTTCCATCTCAACAATAATGTTCCTGCAGAATGAGGATATTAGTGAATTAATCATAATTATGTATCATTTTTCCTTCATAAAATGGTAATGTGCATAAGTTATGAGTGTGATATGTGGTAAAATCACCACTCATCGCCCCCATACCCCAAATCTACCATAATGCAACTACGAGGAGAGGTAAAATAGTAATTTCACAAAGAAACACATATTTCACATATGTCATGAAATTTTTAGGTAGTTACATAATCCACGACTAAAAATCTAGTTTGTCCTCAAACTAAGGCATATAAACACCTTAACCAACAAAGAGTTGGGATAAGAACTTTTCATATTACACTCGACCTCTCATGTAGCCTCATCTATTGGTCGATGTCACTACTTAACATTAACCATAGAGAAAACTCTACAATGCAACTGTCTAACATCCATAACA
This sequence comes from Capsicum pubescens, assembly GCA_030864215.1. Classification (NCBI taxonomy): domain Eukaryota; kingdom Viridiplantae; phylum Streptophyta; class Magnoliopsida; order Solanales; family Solanaceae; genus Capsicum; species Capsicum pubescens. The sequence continues at coordinate 149,070,803 of CM061543.1, read as the reverse complement.
AAAATGGAGACTGGCTCCTAAATAAAAAATGACCTCTTATCTAAATGAATCGGCTCCCAAAAAATGACATGAGACTCATGATTAATGTAACAACGAAGCATAGAAACATGAAAACCTAGATGAAAAACTGATAAATCTGGGGGCTAAACTAACTCATAGTCTACTTATGAGTGGTGTTTTTACCACTCAATCTCACTAAACATTCATGAACATAACCTTATTTTAAATGAATAAATGAGACATGTTTGTGATTGAATGAACTAATATCCTCTCTTTTAAAATATAGAGTTGAAAACATTGAAAGATATGGATCGAACCATGAAATTATCAAAATGGAGCAAAAATGTGTTGTTGCAGACTTTGAGTAGCAACTGTCCTTAGTTACTGAAATCGTGGCCTAGTGAAAACGGTCATGACAATCAAATAGAAGTCAAACAACCCCGGTTTCTAAAGATAATCGTGGTCGCATAGCCACAATCGCATCTCTACATGTGTGACCAGGTCCTAGCAGAAGACTACAACCCAAGGGAAAAACTAGAAATGCATATGGCTGATCCCAAAAATTTGACAAAAGAGGTCTAAAACCCTAAGCATTAGGTATTCAACAATTCCATCTTCCCTAATTTTTAGGTTTTAGCTTTAGATTTCATAGCCTCTTATTTGGAAAGAAAAATATTAAATAAATTTTGGGTGAAGAATACATTGGAGACTTTGTAATTTGAAGATATGCTCACTTCCATTGTTGATATTGTGGGATAACCAATTTTGAAGTAACATTCTCTTAATTCGTCAACAATAAATTTCATTGGAGATTATCGGTATATGTATGCTTATTTATCCTATGTGTAGCTAAATCTCCCTTTTGGGGTTATGTGTGAATAAGGATTTAATGTGTGTGTGGGTTGTTATTATTAGCATATATTGGTGGTTTATGTTTGGGGTTTTTTATAATTTTTATTCTATTTTTGTTGTGATTTAATGGGTGAAAGCCCCAAATACCCATATAGGCCTGATGAGTGAAAGCTATAAGCACTGGAAAGTTTAAGTCCATCTTCAAAAGAAGGGTTTTAGGTGAACTTTATAAATCCATATAATCCTTGAAAGAGGGATGTGAAGACCAAAGCAATGGTAGACAGTTACGTGTGCAGTTTGCTAAATTTTTACTATCTTAAAAATAAGGGTGAATGGTTAACTATGCCATGGGTATCATCCTAGAAATAGGGATTCCAAGATTCAGGTTGTGGTTACCGATTTTTGAACACACCTATTAGGTTTTCAAAAGAATCATTGAGAGAAAGTTTGGTGTTTTGTTGAAAGACTAGCATCAAAATCTATAACCAAGCCTACCCTTATTTGATTTACTAAATTGATGTTGATAATTAGCACCCACATGTCACTCCCTTAGTAATTCAAACTCAGAAGATTCATGCATAATTGTTAAAGCTCTAATTATTCATAGCCCTTAATTTATTCTAGAAAACCCTAAAAAGAAACATTCGTGTAGGAACTTATCCCTCATTTGATTTTTTGTAACATTAGTTTGAATGTAACTTGTATATATTATTTTGAACAAATTTGATCGCCACTAACATTGATTGTCGTGGATTCGACCACGACTTATAAGTTAAGTGTTATAAAAAATGGCGCCATTGTCGGGGAATAATATGGCGTATCAAGTTAGTTTTGAACTTTAGTTAATCTCTTAAATTCTAACTTGTATATATTAGTTTTTTATTTTTTTTATAGGTAGAGTTTATTTTATTTTTATTATTTTCTATGGCATCTTCTAACAAATGTGATGTTGGTAGTTGTAAGTCTAATATTGATGATCCATATCCATATCAAGAAATACCATATATCATGACCGATTATGACTATGCTCCCCAGAGAGAGATGGATTCACCATCTCAATCTTATAGGGAGTATCAAAGATCTTTATGTAGTGGTCGGGATTGACATTGGAGCGATTTTCCATGTTCCCCTTCACCCATTATACTAACCAAGTTGCTAGTTCTTCTTGTACTATTGATAGGTATCATGAAGAAAAGAAGTAAGAGAAAGATACCGAGTTCAATAGTTGTGATCCAAGGTTACAAGAAATTTTGGATCGGTTAGATGCAACGGAAGAGGGCCTAGAACACATCCATCAAGAATGGACAAGTGTCTAGAAGGCGGTAATGAGTGAGGAAGAAAAGATTGAAACTATCATTACCATGACCATTACCTAAGAGGAAGTATATCAAGAAGAGGAACCAAGCTATGATGATGAGCTTTATAGAAAAGAATCTTCGGCGACTTCCCAAAAATCCACATTATATGAGGTAGAAGAGGCCAAAATAAAAGAGATGAAACAAGAGTCAAAATAATAACTAATGCAAAACTCTTATAACGACTAGTTCTTTTAAGGGTGACACTGCTTTTGAGAAAGCTAACCCAAAGATAGGTTTTGGACCTCGTTCAATAAAATTTTCAAAATTAGGCATTTAGGATGTGATGAGGATCCATCCCTTTAACCATATGGAGGAATGTGGGGAGGTGGAGCTCGACTCTTATAATTTGGAGTTAGTCATTTTGAAGGAGCACATGGAGCGTGATCCATCAAAGGCCAAGATGCTTAAATTTTAAAGTACAAGGAATGGTCTATTGATGTTCTTACTTTAACCCATGAAGACAATCTTGATGATTGATCCAAAGTTCGGTAAAAGGTTTAAGTCTTCAAAATGGCAAGATCGAATCTTGCTCGCCATTTCCTTCCATTTTCAAAGTTTCATCTTGGAAAATTGGAATCTTCTGTCCCTCTGTCGTTCATTGCATATTGAACAAAGATGGGATAGAGATTCAAATTCTCTAAGTGGAAACATAAAAGAAATGAGAGAAGGCGTCGTGCTATAATGTTAAACTAGGCTCTCAATTGAGGAAACCTACCCTACTATGAAAAGTGGCACATATCCGTTTATTAATGTATGCTAGGGTAGATTTTGGTTTTAATTTTCTTGCATGCATAATCCCTAAAATGTGGTTCTATGAGGCATTTTGATAGATGTTAAGAAAGAAACCTGTGAAATTGGCAAGTTCTGGTTGAGAGGAAATACAGAAAACAAGGCTGTTGGTCTTAGTTTATCACGACTGCAGTCTATGCCACCATGATTGCGAAAGCTGTATGACCGCTATCGCATATTTTGGACCTCGATCGCAGTAAATTTAGTTTAAAAGATCATCCAACTATCAATTCCTTCCCCCACTATCCTCTCAATTCCTTTCACAATTCTCTCTAATTTTTGGCATTCAATTGCATACCCAAGAATCAACTAACCAGTTTGCATCACCTAAATTGCTAAGTAGTTGAAATTTCTCTTGTTTTGATTTGGAATTGAATGTTTAGAACTTGTAGTGTACAAAAAGGCCTAAAATGGTGATTGCATTGCTAATTACATGTTTGGTTGTAATTTTTATTGTGGTTGGTTGTTATAGTTTGTGTACATGCTAATGGGTAAGTCTTGAGTACCCAAGTTTTAGCTTTTAAAGGTTAAAGTAGTTGTATACCACATGAGTTTGACTGAATTCACCAAATACATATGGTTTGATTTCTTTAAGATTTAGGGGCTGCAATCATAGAATATAGGCTCGACTTTATTGAATATAATTTTACCATGCCTAGTTAAAATGTGGGAATTAGGATTAAAATTGCATTCTGAACACTGTGCCGAAACTATCACACCTGGTCTCAACTACTACATTCACGGTCAGCGCTTCATAATTGCCATACCTGAGAGAAGATTCTAGCAGATGTCAAAATTTTTACATATCCTTAACGTATTCCAAAACCACCCAAAACACTACTATGTGGGTTTATCTGATTGGTCTAACATGTTGTTGATGTGATAACACTAATATTGGCTTGAGTTGACATTGATAACAGGTTCTAAGCTTTATAATGGGAGATTACGACCACATCTGATTTATGTCCCCAGAACGTCAAAGACAATATGATAATGACATCATGAGAGCCAAATTATTATTCGAGAGAGGTGTGTGCATCGATAGGGTCCCAAAACAGTATCAAAATTTTTATGAAAGACTTGTTGAAGCCTAATGCCAAACTCCCTTATTCAAGGATTGATAGTGATGATAAAATACCTGCTGAGAGGTCAAATACAGAGGATGGAGGTGAGGATACAAAGTCAATAGAAGAGAGAGACTCGTGATGTATATTCAGGGAGACCCATTTACTTTAAGTTGATTGCATTTTCAGTGAGGACACTGCATTCATATAGTTGGGGGTTCCCCCGAATATTTACTTTGATTATTATTTTTGGTTTATGTTTTGGATATTGTTTTTATTTTGTTTTTAGATTGTACATTTTTGGGTACTCTGATGGTGCCCATATTTTATGGATTATCATGATTTTATTTTATTTTTAGTGTCCTTATAATTTAATTTAATTTTGATCTTGTTGATACATGATTAGATTTTCCCTATGATGGATTGGGTGATGACCTTCTTAAGAGTAATGCATCGTGTTTAGGTTTGTGGAATAGATGAAGGGAAATTTTGAGTACCCATAGCACAAATGTAAAGAATTCAAGGGAACTCCGAGTACCTGTGGAATTTTATTTTGGTAAAATGGGGTAACTTTATACACAATTGGCGAAGTCTGAGTTGCCATATGGCTAGCTTAACCATTTTGAGCATAAATGTGAGACTAAAGATTTGGTTGTAGCCATAAGTTAGCAAGTTGAATGTGGTTCTAATGTAAAAAAAATAACCCCCTCCATCCAAAAAATTTCAAAAATCAAGAGGCATAGACGTGACCCACTTTGTAACAAATCTTTTTCTTTTTCTTGTGGCTTAAAATTTTTTGACTTATAAATAGAAATAGATACTCAAAATTTGTCTCTAGTAGGAGGGACTTTTGAGCCCCTTTGAAGAATTTTTTCATTCCATGAGTGGTGAGCTTTTTGCATTCATCTCTTGTATATTTGTGTTGTCTAGAACTTGCCTCATTAGTATTTCAAACCTAATGTTTATGGTATTTGGTTGGAGAAATAATCATAGGCCATCTATTGATTTTGGAACAAACTGTAGCCTAAAACGCCTTCCTATGTATAATTGCAATCCCTAGTTACCCACTTTGAGCCTTTGGACCTATCTTTGGCAAACACATTACAAGCCGTGAACCATTCTTTTGATCCCTCTCTTCAACTATACCCTCCTTGAACTTGAAAATTCAACTTGAGGCTATAAGCCTATGTTGGAGGTAGTAAAGTTGATTGAAGGAAGTTTGAGTCCACAAAGTGTTAGTAAAATGACAAGGTGCCTAAGTGATTTAAACAAATGTTTTGTAAAAGAAAGGATCCAATTAAGGATACAATTGAATGAAAGGTTCAAGAAAAAGAGATAAAAGAAAAGTGGTGAACAAAGGAAGAGACTTATAGGCATGAGAAAAGGGAGAAAAGAGAAAATCTAAAGAAGCGTGGCTAATAGTTAGAAAGAAAGATTAAAAAGAGTGATATTGCCGTTCAAGGAAGGGAGTATCCATGTTGTTGCCAAACAATAGCATACCCTAACCCAAACCTACATTACAAGTTTAGAACGTCCTTTGAGAGCTTTAACCATTTACTTTCTTTGTAGTGGCGCTCGAAAATAGGGGAAAGCCTATGGTATAACATTGTTGCATTGAGATTTCTTTTGCGAGAGAGAGAGTTTGTGGGCTTAAAATTTCTTGTTGGCTATTTTGTTGCGTGATGTGAGGAATTCTCTTTCTTTTGAGGACAACATATGAAACAAGTTGAGCTGGGTGATATTGTCACCTTCCGGTAATAAGGTAAATAGAGTATTACTTAGTTGTGGTAAAAGGGAGTCGCTTCTAGAGTATTTGTTTTTGTTTCTTGGTAACTTTTTGAAGTCCTTATGTATCGTTGGATATCGTATTTTATAGGGAGAGGTATAGTGAAGTTAACTAAGACCATGTGCAATTTGCTATTTGTGGTTGCGACTTAAGTTGAAGTCATTATGGCGGTTGGGGCATAAATGAGTGTGTCTCATGGTAAGAGATAGTATTGCTTAAGTACAAGGAAATACTTTATGTTGGGGTTGTTGTAGAGTGGTGATTTTACCACTAAATCTCAATTAACATTCATGAACATTACCTTCTTTTAAATAAGTAAATGAGACATATTCGTGATTGAATGCACTAATATGCACTTTTTACAGGTATAGAGTTGAAAAGATAGGAAGATGTGGATTGGAGCGTGAAATGATCAAAAGGGAGCAAGAATGTGCAATTACAAACTTCAACTAGGAACTGGCCTCAGTTACCATGATCGCGGCTTGCTGACCGCCGTTGCGACAAATAAATAGAAGTCAAGGAACTGCAGTCGCTAAAGATAATCGCAGTCATGGCCACACACCCACCACCGCGTCCTAGTCAATGACTCCAGTCTAAGGTAAAAACTGGAAATGCACATGGCTAATCTCCAAATTTTGACAAAAGAAGGCTATAACCCTAGGCATTAGGTATTCAAATATTCAATCTTCCCCAATTCTTAGGTTTTAGCTTTACATTTCATAGCCTCCATATTTGGAGAGGAAAAAACTATATAAATTTTTGGTTAAGAATACATTGGAGACTTTCTAAGTAGAAGATCTGCTCACTTCCATTGTTGATTTGTGGCAGAGCCAAGATGGAAGTAACATTCTCTTAATTCTTCAACAATTCATTTCAGTGGAGATTACATGTATATCTATGCTTATTTATCTTATGTGTTGCTAAATATCCCTCTTGGAGTTATATGTGAATAGGTATTTAATGTGTGGGTGGGTTGTTATTGTTAGCTTCTATGTAGTTCATGTTTGTGGGATTTATCATTGCTATGCTATTTTAGTTGGGTTTTGAAGGGTGAAAGTCCCAAATACCAAAATGGTTTTGATGAGTTAAAGCTCCAAAATCTAGAATGTTCAAGGACATCTTTGAAAGAAGGGTTTTGGGTGAACTTTAGGAATCCATATCATCCCCGAAAGATGGATGTGGAGACCAAGCAATGATAGACAATTACGTGTCTAGTTTGCTAAATTTTCACTATCTTAGACATAAGGGTGAATGTGAGGTTAACTATGCCATGGGTATCGTCCTAGAAATTGGGATGCCTATATTGAGATTGTGGTTACCAATTGTTGAACACACCGATTAGGTATTTGAAAGAATCAATGGGTGAAAGTTTGGCATTTTGTTGAAAGACTAGCATCAAAATCTATAACCAAGCCTACCCATATTTGATTTAATAATTTGATGTTGATAATTAACACCCACATGTCACTCCGTTAGTAATGCATAATCCAAAGAGGAGTGCATAATTGTTAAAACTCTAATTATTCATAGCCCCGAATTTATACTAGAAAACCCCAAAAAGAAACATTAGTGTAGGAACCTATCCCCTATTTTATCTTTTTGTACCGTTTGTTTGAATTTAACATGTTTCTATTGTTTCGAACAAGTTTCGTAGCCACTCACATTGTTCCTCGTGGATTCGATCTCGACTCCAAAGTTGGGTAAATATATTGACGACAAACGCCTTCCACTTAAATTGACGTGTAAGTTCAGCGTTATTAGCTACATTACCAATAGTCCAAAGAATCTCAATTGGATGAATATACCAAGGGCTAAGCTTTCGAATCCTCCCAAACCCTATCACACCTGTCATAGGTGAAACTCAAAGGAAAACACGGTCGCAAACATTCAATCTAAAGGCACAAAGTCTATAGTTAGCAAAGCACTATTGCTTACTCTGAGCTGGTCGAGCCTATCCTTAATGACCCGAACTTTATCTAAGAACTCATAAACCAAGTCCGTACCTCGAGGTCTAACCTATGAAATATAAACCAACAAACTGGAGTGCGACAACGCGTACCATACAATGCCTCAAAAGGATCCATATCGATACCGTAATGATAGCTATTATTATATGCAAACTCTGCTACATCTAAATGTTGTTCCCATTGGTCCTTAACATCTATCACACACGAGTGAAGCATATCCTCTAAAACCTGAATAGTCTGCTCTAATTGACGATTAGTCTGGAGACAAACGCTGCACTAATATTATGTAAGTACCAAACTCATACTGAAAAGTCTTCAAAATTGAGATGAAAACAAAGAGCATCGCTCTGAAATGATAGACACAAGCACACCATATAGTCGCATAATTTCTCGAATGTAGATACGGGAAAACCGCTCAGCATTAAAGAAAACTTGGACCAGAAAGCAATATGCGGACTTGGGTAATCGATCCACGATTAGCTAAACGCTACAAAACCAAGTGAAGTGTAAGGCAAACCCATCACAAAGTCCATAGTGATCCAGTCTCATTTACACTCGGGAAAGGTAACCTTTGAAGAAATCCAGCAGGTCTTTTATGCTCTACCTTTACCTACCTGGAACAAAGGCAACGATCTACAAAATCTACTATATCTTTCCTCATACCACCCCACTAGTAATAATTCCTTAAATCATAAAACATCTTAGTCACTCCCGTGGGGATAGAATACCTCGAATAGTAGGGGTCCTAAAAAATCAACCTAATATAATTGCCTAGTCTCGGCCCCCAATCCTCATAACACCATAAAAATGAAATGATTTAGAGTTATACGTAGGAGGGTAAAACCAACACCCGAAGCATCACAGAAGATGGTAAAACCCATGCCCTTCTTGGGTAAAGTCACATAAGAGCTGAAGTTTACAAATCCTTGAGCTTTTGAAGGCTCGCCTCACAAGAATTATACCAAAGAAATGAAATTTTTTTCTTAGTCAACTTAGTTAAAGGAGGAACAATGGATGAGAAACCCTAAACAAAACACCTATAACAACCAGCCAAACAAATAAAACTCTGAATCTCAGTAGGCAAAGTAGGTCTAGCCCAATTAGGAACCAATGCATCCTTGGCTAGATCAACCATAATACCCTCTTTAGTCACCACTTAAACCAAAAAAGAAATAGACTGAAGCCTAAACTCGCACTTGGAAAACTTAGCATACAATTTACTATCCATCAATATTTGAAGCACAACACTCAAATGCTCCTCATGCCCAGCCTTACTCGTGGAATAAACCAAGATATCATCTATAAATACAATATCAAAGAAGTCTAGATATAATTAAAATACCCATTTAATAAAGTCCTTGAATGCAACAGGGGAATTAGTCAACCCAAAGGACATTACCAATAACTCATAATGACCATATCGAGTCCGAAAAGTTGTCTTAGGAATATCAAAAGCTCTAGTTTTCAACTAGTGATAACTGAATCTCAAATCAATTTTTGAAAACACTGTAGCACCCTGATGCTGATCAAATAAATAATCAATATGAGGAAGAGGATACTTATACTTAAATGTCACCTAATTCAATTATTGATAATCAATACACATATGCATAGACCCTTTCTTCTTCATCACGCAGAAGTCAGTCATACCCCAAGATGATACACTAGGTCGAATATATCCCTTACTTAGCAACTACTGCAATTGATCCTTAAGTTACTTCACCACAGTTGGGGACATCTTATAAGGAGGAGTAGAGATGTGCTTAGTGCCGGACTCAACGTTAATAGAAAAATCAATATCATAATTTGGAGGCATACTAGGCAAATCCATAAGGAACAGGTCCATAAACTCATAGACAACATTAAGAAAATACAATGAAAAAGGTGAAACGATACTAGTATCACGAATGTGAGCAAAGTAAAATAAACGTGCCTTCTCAACCATTTACAAGCCTGAACAAAAGATATGATCCTTTTTGGACCTGAATAAAGCGCACCCTTAAAAGCTATCCTTATCATATCCAATGAAGTTAAAGTCACAACCTTAGGAAAAAATCTAAGATAGAATCACAATGAGCCAAACAATCCATACCAAAAATAACATAAGAAATAATCATATCTAACACAAGAAAATCTACTCAAGTCTCGTGGCCATAAAAAGTCAAAACACAAGATCGGTATACCCAATCCACCATTAAAGAAACTTCTACAAGGGTAGATACACGAATTGGCATAGAAATAGGCTCACCAATGCAATCAAAACACAGAAAAATAAGCAGACACATAGAAGAATGTTGATCTGGGGTAAAATAACACAAATGCAGATCTAAAACAAACAGGGAAAATACCTGTGATCTTAGCATCAAAAGCCTCTACCTCTAGCCTAGAGGGTATATTACATTGACCATGACCACCAACTAGCTAAGGGTCCGCACCACCACAACCACATGCTTTACTACCTATAACTCTTGTGCCTCTAATAGTACCCCTACCTCTCACTACTAAAATAAAAGTTTCTTTAATCATACAGTAGGGGAAATCCTTGAATAATTAGCCAACCTCATGACACATAAAAAAATTTTTGTGGCCCATCTTAACATGAGAAGGTACCTCTGGGCTTGAATATCTACCTAGTACTGCTGAACATGAAGACCCACGAGATCTTCTAAAATCTCAACCTCGAGATGTCTGACCTTTAAACCTTCCAAAATGGTTCACTTTCTTGCCTCCTTCCTAACATATCCAAGGAATATCCTCTATCACCCTAGAGTGATTCACAATACTTCAAAAGGATGATCCAAATACAATCACCTATGTCGTGGGTCGCTGAAGAATAGGAGGCACAAAAGGCCTAATTAGCAGAGACTCCACCGGTCATGTAACATAGATGAAGGTTGAATTCCTAATCTCAAAACACCATACTCAAATTTCGATGCAGAAAGAGTACCCAAAATAAAAGTAGGTGCAACTAGGGAATCAAGACTCATGACTGGAGGAAAATCATAAATAAACTCTGGCACAGAAAAGGGTACAACACACAGAGCTGGGGAAATACCAAAGAAACTTGAAGAAGCACCCTCCAAATGGGTCAACAGACGAACCAACAATCTCTTAAAGACCGAGGTAGAAGAACTCTGAGGAATTTGATTAGAATCCACACCTCCAACAGGCTCAATATTAGGTTTAGGGGAAAATCTTCTATGACTACTCCTAGACGAGGCTGATCTATGGGGACGTCCAATCTCCTAAGTCTATCCACGGCTCGAGGCTCGCCCTATGAGCGAAGGCTACACATATCTAATCACGCTGGACCTCCTCGACACCATCTTAACAAAAGGAGTAAAACATAACTCAAAATACTAGTTCTGTAAGAAATCCACATGATAAGGAACTAAATGGGGAAAGTTACCTACCGACATCCTATAGACTCTTAAAGATAGATATGGATATCTATGTACTGATCTGTGAGACTATATTAGACATCGCATTCTTACACTATTAAAACTAATGAAACTTGGTGATACGCCTAATTATAACTTTACGAAAGTGTAAGCGATCGCTGTCAAATATAGAACCTAACTAGGTTGGGTGTCGAATCCCACGAGAAATACTTTGTTCATTAAGTATTGTGACTGTTATTAGACTGTTGATGTAAGATTCCTAAGTAAAAGGGGGTTTTGATGTGTTATTAATGCTCTTTCGTTCTTGTATCACATAGCTGTCCAGATAATGAGAGTTAATGTAAGTGTAATTTTAATAAAAATGAGTAACTAGAGTTACGCTCACCAAGATGTTCAAACAGTTAGGGTTGTGAGATTGTGCTTGAATTCTAACTTATACTTTCAATTGCAAAAAGTATTGAATTCTAAGAATTACCCACTTATTTCTCAACATAATGGGTGTTTTACCCTTTTATTTTTAAAAACTTATCGGATCCATGTATCACTCAATAGAATTCTCAAGAGGGTTGATCCCGTTAGGGAATAACCCCATGACCCAAAGGGTAAACCTATGGATTTCATGTGAATCACCCCTTTTCCCAATATCCATTTTTTTGTCAGACAAGTGGTGTTCATGGGCTCACTTCTCAACTTTACAACCAAGAGGTATCTTTATAATGAAGGGAGATTCATGGAATTTAGATAGATGATAGAAATCTAATGAATTCATAACCCCAAATAGTTCTCTACATCAAGGCTCTCATAACACTAGTTATGGGAGTTTATCTACTCATTCCATATGAGATATCAAAGATATATTGATGTTCATAAGTAACTTCAAGTGAGTACTTACAAAAGTTACAATATTGTTCTTCTCAATCTTCGATGAACACAAATAGAGAATAATAATCAGATCTTAATTTCTAGCTTCCAATCTCAAGGAAAAGTGTTACACAACTCTCATTAGGGAAGAAAGTATGAAAGTATTGTCAAAAGATACGAAAAATAACAAATGCCAATCTGGCCAATCTGGCCTTTGGCGCGACGCTCCAAGATTGGGACACATCATTAAAAAGTACTAGTAATTATTTAGACTGGCTCCGCGATGCTCTAATGGTTAAAATGATGGTGTTTAATGACTAAAACTTAAAATTACCATAACTTCTTACCAGGTTATCAGATTTGGCCGAATTTTATATCGTTGGAAAGCTAATTAAATTTTCTAGGAAATGGTAGTATTTAAACTGAAAAATAATGAGTGTTTCAAAAAGTTTATATATGAATACTCATGTATTAGTACTTAGATTATGCTACGGAAATATGGGGTATTACAATATCCCCCTCTTAGGATCATTCATCCTTGAATGAAACTTATTAAGCTGAAGAAACTGATGAACTGAGCTTACACACTAAACATGCATATCTAATGCATGACTGAATAAATTTATAAATGCATGACTGACATAAACATAATGTGCAACTGAAAATGAGCATGATAGAGAGAAATATTAAGAAAATTAGTACCTTATACTGAATTTGGATTTATGGAGAAAAGATGAGGGTATTTGGTTCGCATATCTGTCTCTTCTTACCAAGTGGCTCCCTCAATGGACTGGTTTTTCCAAAGAACTTTTACTTGTGGAACTTCTGTGTTCCTTAATCTATGAACTTGATGATAATAAATTTCGACTGGAACTTCCTCATAGAAAAGACTGCTCTAAACATCTATGCTTTCTAAGGGAACAACTACAGCTGGATCACCAATACACTTCTTTAACAATAAGACATAGAACACTGGGTGTACTGAAACTTGATCTGAAGGCAACTCAAGCTTGGAAGCTACCTTCCCAAAATGACTGATGATTCTGAAGGGACCGACATATTGGGGACTCAGTTTCCCTTTCTTGCTGAACCTTTTCACTCCCTTCATGGGAGAGATTTTCAAGTATATAAAATCATTGACCTTAAAATTAAGATCTTTTCTCCTTACATCTGCATACAATTTCTGTCAGTTCTAGGCTGCTCTAAGCCTTTCTCTAATCAATTGAACCTTCTATAAGCCATCAAACACCAAGTCAGGCCCTACAACTATGGCCACACCCACTTCAAACAAACCAATCAGAGATCTATATCCCCTCCCATAAAGATCCTCAAGCAGAGCCATCTGGATATTGGAATAATAATTATTGTTGTATGCGACGTCAATCAAAGGTAAGTGGTCATCCCAACTTCCCTTGAAATCAACAACTTATGCTCTCCGCAAATCTTCAAGAATCTAAATAGTCTTTTCTTCTTGACCATCTTTCTGAGGGTAGAAGGCTGTATAGAGGTAGACTTGGGTACTAAGACCCTTTTGGAATGCTTTACAGAAAATAAAGGTAAACTAGTTACCTCTATCTGATATGACACATAAGGGATCACCGTGCAACCTAAAAAACTTTCTAAGATAGAGTTTGGCATAGTCCTTGGCTGAATAAGAGTTATGGACTGGCAAGAAATAAGCTAATTTGGTCATCATGTCTATAATCACCCAAATAGAATCATGTTGATGATCGGTACGGGGCAAACCCATTACAAAATCCATGTTCAATTTCTCCCACTTCCATATGGGAATACTAAACTCCTGTATGGACCCACTAGTCTTCTGGTGCTCAATCTGAACTTGCTGACATATAGAGCACCTAGCTACAAACTCTGTAATATCCCTCTTCATTTCAATCCACCAATACATCTCCCATAAATTATGGTACATCTTAGTGACACCTAGATGAATAGAATAATGTACACCATGCATTTCTGCAACAATTTAATGCCTCAAATCATCTAGATCAGGTACACATAATCTACCTTGATAATGCAAACCACTATCTCCTCCTTGGGATAAAACCTTTACTTTCTAATCTCTGACTGATTCTTTTAACTTAACCATACTGAGATCTCTATCCCGCTTTTCCTTCATCTGGGAAACTAGAGATTATTCGGTGCTACTCTGGACCCACACACTACCCTTGCTGGGTAGACTAAGCGGACACCTTGTCGGGTAAGTTGATGGACTTCCTGAGCTAATTTCTTCTTACCCTTCTCAACGTGAGAAACACTACCCATAGACATTCTAGTGAGAGCATTAGACACTATATTGGTCTTGCTCGAATGATACATAAAACTCATGTCATAATCCTTTAACAACTCAAACTACTTTTTCTGATGCAAATTCAAATCATTTTGAGAGAACACATACTGAAGGCTTTTATGATCTGTGAACACATAACCATGCACCCCGTACAAGTAATGCCTCCAAATCTTTAAGGCAAACACTACAGCTGCTAACTCAAGAGCATGAGTCGGATAATTCTTCTCATGGGGCTTAAGTTGTCTAGAGGCATAATCTATGACCTTACCTCTCTATATGAGGACACAACCCAAGCCTACTCTAGATGCATCGCAGTACACAACAAACCCGTTTGAAATATCTGGCAATGTAAGAACTACGACCGAGGTGAGTCGAGTCTTCAACTCCTTAAAACTCTTCTCGTAGGAATCTGACCACTGAAACATAACTTTTCTATAACTCAATATAGCTATGGGGGATGCAATAGAAGGAAAACCTTTAAAAAACTGATGGTAATATCCATCTAAACCTAAAAAACTCCTGATATCTGATGGAGAGATGGATCTAGGAAAGTTTCTCACCGCCGTGGTCTTTTGAGAATCAACTCTAGTGCTATCACCAGAAATAATATGACCAAGAAAATCTACTGACCTTATCCAGAATTAACACTTACTAAATTTAGCAAACAACTGATGGGTTGTAAGAGTCTGCAATACTATCCCGAGATGGTTTGCATGATCATTTTCACTATGGGAGTAAACAACAATGTCATCCATGAAGACTATGACGAATATGTCCAAGTACTGCTTGAACACTCAGTTCATAAAGTCCATGAAGGTTGTTGGATCATTGGTAAGACCAAATAACATGACTAGAAACATGAAATGACCATAGAAGGTTTGTAAATCTATTATCGGGATGTCACATTCTCTGACTCTGATCATACAATAGCCTGATCTGAGGTCTATCTTGGAAAAGTAGCTGGCACCCTGAAGTTGGTCAAACAAGTCATCGATTCTAGTAATTGGATATTTATTCTTGACTGAGACTTTTTTAAACTAACGGTAGTCTATGAAAATTCTGAGAGAACCATCTTTCTTACGCATGAATAGAACTGGTGCGCCCCACGGGAGATACTGGGTCTGATGAATCCCTTATCTAGGAGATCCTTTAACTGTTTTTTAATTATTTGAGTTCAGCTAGTGCTATTTTATATGGAAAAATAGATATAGGCGAGTATCTTGAAGAAGGTCTATTCCGAAGTCTATTTTCATTTAAGGAGGACTCCAG
Source organism: Capsicum pubescens (assembly GCA_030864215.1). Lineage (NCBI taxonomy): Eukaryota > Viridiplantae > Streptophyta > Magnoliopsida > Solanales > Solanaceae > Capsicum > Capsicum pubescens. The sequence continues at coordinate 149,055,148 of CM061543.1, read as the reverse complement.
GATGATCTTCAGGAAATACATATGGAAATTCCTGACTACTGCAACTGACTTAAGAGTTGGATTTTCCGATCTAGAGTCTTTGACTCAAACAAAATGATAGACACATCCCTTGGATTCATTCTTCTATATCTAAGGTATGAAATTAACTAACCCCTAAGAGCTATAGTACTACCCATCCATTCAAGGACTAGTTCATTTGGGAACTAAAAATGAACTATTCTGTTACTATAATTAATTGAGTCATAGCATAAGTGGAGCCAATCCATGCCGATAATAACATCAAAATCCATCATCTCTAACTCCACGAGATCAACTGAGGTAAGTTTCTGAGATATTATGACCAGACAGCTCCTGTGTACCTATCTGGATACAATGGAAACACTCACTGGGGTAGACACTGAAAAAGGCTCTGCTAGAGTTTTGGGACTGACTTTGAAATTGATGGCTATATATGGAGTTACAAAAGAAAAAGAAGATCTAGGGTCTATTAAAGTATAAATTTATAAGTGAATAACCTGTAATGTACCAATAACTACATTAGGAGAATTTTCCTAATCATTGTGGGACAGAAGAACATATAATTTGTTTGAACGCTGGCCACTAGTAGCACTAGAAGTGGAACCTTGATGAGTTGGGCAACCAAATGGAACTGGCGACTGATGGGACTGGACCTATTGGTGAAAATCCCTTTCTTTATGAGCAACCACCCGACACTCCCACATGTGATGGACTAGCTTTCCACACCCAAAGAGTACATCACTGCCTGCTCTATACTCTCCCTGATGGTTTCTTCCATTCGTATAAGTATTATTAACACTACCTTAGGAATTAGAGCCTATTTCTCTATCCCTATTATTATATCAGAATTTAGGTACTGGGGCACTGGCTGAAGAGATTGATGGGGATGAAGACCTCTGATAAAATTGGGGATAGTTACCACCTTCTGACCTTGGCTGACTGAAATTAAAACTACCCATTCCAGCCTTCTTATTTCCTCTCTCTCTCTTTTTCTCATTAATCTTATGTTCCTTAATTTGTTGAGAATGGAACATCAACCTAGACAAGTCCATCTCCTTAATTAGTATTGCAGTCCTACACTACTTGACCACACTATAAGATACGCTAGATACAAACTTACTCATCTTGGATCTATTGGCAGTTACCACATGAGGGGCATTTCTAGCTAACTGAGTAAAATTGAGGGAATACTTCTTCACGCTCATGCTTCCCTACCTCAAGTTAATAAATTCTAATGCCTTGGTATCCCTCAACTCCAATGGGAAGAATCTATCTAAGAATGTTGTACCAAACTCTTCCAATTCTATAGGCCCTACATCTACACCACTATCTACCTCCCACTGCTTAAAGCAAGTATGGGCTATATCCTGCAACTGATATACAGCCAAATCAGCACTCTGATAAGATTTCACACCCATAGCATCTGTTACCTTTCAGACCATATCTAAGAATTCCAGTGGATCCTCTTCAGACTTGGATCCTGTGAAAAAAGGAGGATTCATTTGTGTGAAGTCTCAAATTCTGGTAGCAGTAGTATTGGCCACTGGGTTGGCCAGAAAAGTAGCTGGTCGTTCTTTTTGAGTTGCTACAGAGTTTGCTAGAGTTGTGAACACAACCCTGAATTCTTCATAAGAGACATACTCATCCAGAGGATCTGCCTGGATTGGCGGAGGTGCTGGCTAGTTTTCGATTCTCCTTTTATTTTTCTTGGAAGGCATGTTCTATAAACGGAAGGAAGAAATTGATTAGACTGGGAGTTTAACATGAGATCATGCTCAATTGGATGACATGAATATTGAAAGAAGGCAACTTTTCCTAAATGCCTTATAGCCTCTTACCCATAAGTGTGTTGTGCTACACACCCATGCATATGGCTCTACTTCATATGGCTTTCAGAATTCCTAGGATACTTTTAAACCTGGCTATGATACCATGTTTTTAATGCAATATAGTACACTCTGAGCGTCACTTTGTGCTTACAATCCCGAGGGACCATAAGCAAACCCATAAGCCGGTACATATTGTGAGCGCTGAATAATATAATCATAAATGTGGAAGAATAAATAATATACCATAAGGTTTTAATAAATAAATTATAAATATGAAGAAAATAACTATTGGAATCTGATAAAACACTAAAATCTAAATAACTAACTGACATGTCTACTGAAGTTTGAATACTGAATAACTGACTATAGTTTCTGAAAGCCTCTAATATTACTGAATTTAAGTTGATGGGATAGGCCCCAACTAACTCCAACTAACTACTAAACTAAAAGCATGCAATAAAATAGATTTGTCTTTTAAATGTGAGGAATCACACCCGCTACTGCTGAGGATCTAAGAAGACTAAGCACGATCCAGAAATGGAGCGTCAGCACCTATGATATAATACATTAGAGCTAAAAAAAGGCATGTAATCAGTTCTTTGAATGTACTGGTATACTAAATGAGGTAGCGTGATATACATGGTTTCATAAATAGGAATAATAATTATTTTAGTATACATTTAAATCATGTGGCACTGAAAAAAGAGCATGGAATCTGTAGATGCTAGAAGTATGTGAAATCTCTAAATATTGTGTTTGCATGAAAGTCTATAAATACTGAAGATACATGAAATCTGTAGATACTAATGGTGTTAGTATCATGCCACCGGTACTAACATTGGCTGTGTGGATCCACTATACTGATATACTATCCAAAGGACAAAGGGTGTCAATCCTGAACTGACGGGTGACCCCTGCGGGATACTCAATCCTAATATAATAGGTGACTCTTCGTATGCTACAATAGCTACATAGTTCTAGAGTATAGGTACTTCTACTAATAGCTCTCCCTATCAAAAGGGTAAGCCACCATTCCTACACTCTTTTAGTGCTAAATCCTACTCCCAACTTAATGACACTGGAGTACTAGACAATACTGAGCCTAACTGATTATGACATCTGACTGTTCTCATAATGCTCATAGTAGGTTCTGAAGAATAATCTGTAATATACTGAGACTAGATTTAATAAGTAGCTACGGTTTTTGGGTATGTATAACCCCCAGGACTCAAAATAATATTATTAAAATGACACCAAAACTTGGAGGACAAAGCATGAAGGATTTTATTAAATCAATCACTCTTGTAGGCATTTTATCAAACACTTGTAGTAAAAGCATGAATTCAACAAGAATAATACTAAATCATAATTTAATTCAGGGAATGATAACATTAAAACATGGAGAATTGAATAACAACAATAATTTTATTAAAACATTGTGTAAAATCATAGGTCATGGAGATTCATGGCTAAATCACAATTTAAAATCAAATTACTTGAAAATATTACAATCTCGTAATTTAAATAGGATACTTGGACTCCATGGGTTAAAGGAACCCATGGATGAACATCTAACATACCTGGGATGATGAATTTCTTTGAGTTCTTGGTGACTTCTTGAGGATTGGCCTTGAATTTGAGAGTTAGAGTTTTGATTGGGAGAGAATATTCATTGATTTGGGGAAAAAATATTAAATAATGAGCTTAAAATATTTTTAACGCTTACCTGGGTGGATTAAAATTATGGTAAAGGACCAAATTAACCCAGGACAACAATTTTAAATTTTCATCAAAATTTTCCAAAGTTGGAACAGGACGCGATGCTACATAATCACGCCTTGTCACTGGAAATGGAAAATTTGGAAAATGCATGGTGGCACGATGCGGTGTAATCACGTTGCCACCTTGTTTGTGACCTAGAATATCACCACAATTCGGTGGCATCACGCTGCAATACTAAAAAATGACAAATGCCAATCTAGCTTTTAGCGCGATGCATCAGGATCATGACACCTCACTGAAAATTGCCAGTCATCATTTAGACTCGCTCCGCGATGTGCTAAGGGTTAAAATGACGGTGTTTAATGACTGAAACTTAAGTCACCATAAATTCTTACCCGGTTATCGGATTTGGGCAAATTTTATATCGTTGGAAAGATAATTAAATTTCCTACGTAATGGTAGGCTCTAAAATCTAAAATACTAACTGTTTCGAAAATCATATATATGAATACTCTTGTATTAGAACTTAGATTATGCTAGGGAAATATAGGGTATTACACCCCACACTATGTTGACCACCAAAAGGGGAGGTGTGACAAGCATTAAGGATATCTTTCATCTCCACTTCCACTACACAATAACAAATCATAACATCTGCCCACTCCCTAAACAAGAAGGGCTTATCCAAAAAATACTTCTTTACATCAAATAATTTTTTTTTTCTTGATGATAAATATGATCTTTGAGAAGTACATCACTTACCACGTAGTTAGCATAATTTGTATCTCAAGGTACAATATTTCTCGAGATTGACATGACTAATTCATAGAGGAAGGTGTCATATATCTTAATATTACCCTACTTCTCATGATTAGTTTCGAGGCTAGAAAGTTGGTTGGTCATTTGGTTTTCACAACCTTTTCGATCCTTCACCTTAAAATCAAACTCTTTCAAGAGAAATATCTACCCAATCAAGCACAGTTTAGCTTATTTCTTCACCATGAAGTATCTAAGGGATGCATGGACCATATGTACAACAACTTTTGTGCCGAAGAAGTATGCTTTCAATTTCTCAAAAGAGTAGACCACCGAAAGTAAGTATTGGTCCATAACTATATAGTTACGTTCGACATCATTCAATGATTTTGTTGCATAGTAGATTGGATGGAATAACTTTTCTATTTGTTGTCCTAGAACTACACCTAGAGCAACACCACTTGCATCACACATTAGTTCAAAGGGTAAGGATCATTCAGGGGTAACAATAATAGGAGCCAGTACAAGAAGTTTCTTAAGATGATTAAATGCATTCAAACACTCAAAATAAAAGTCAAATTTTACCTCTTTTTTAAGGAGTTTATACAAAAGATGTTTGATCTTTGAGAAATCTTTGATGAATCATCTATATAAATCAGGATGAACAAGAAAGGTTCTCACAACGTTCACGAAGATAGGAGGAGACAAATTAGCAAAAACCTCAATTTTTTATGGATCGACTTGGATACCATCCTCTAAGATTTTATAACCAAGAACAATTCCCTCTTTAACCACAAAGTTTCATTTTTCCTAATTCAAGACTAATTAGTCTCCAAACAACTTTCAAAAACATTGTGTAGATGAGTAAGGTATGACTAAAATTATTCTCCAACTATAGAGAAGTCATACATGAATACCTCCATCAAATCCTCCACCATATCTGCAAATATAGATAAAATGCATCATTTGAATATTTTCGGAGCATTGCATAACCCAAAAGGAATGTTCTTGAAAGCGAATGTGCCTTATGGGCAAGTGAAACTTTTCTTTTCTTGGTCTTCTTGGGCAATGCAAATTTGATTATTCCCTGAATAACCATCAAGAAAGAAATACCACCCCCTTCTATTTAACTTGTTGAGTTCAAATTTTAGTATTCCATACACATCCTCTAACCCATAACCAGACGGACGGGCACAAGGTAATTTTTCTCATTAGGAACCACCGCCATGTCACCCTATTTTAGGACATATTGCACCATGCTCATCCAAGTGATATTATAAATTATGTAAATGAACACTTGTATCAATCCACTTGATGATTTCTTTCTTTACCACTTCTTGAATTAGTAGAGTGAGTCTCCTTTGATGTTCAACACTTAGGACATAATTGATTTCTAGCTTGATCTTTTGGAAAAAAATTTGGGAGCTATGAATATAATATCCACTATATTCCATCCTATAGCGTGGATGTAACTCACGATAGCTTTTAAGGCTTCTACATAGGAAGGCTCAAGATCACCCATGATAATGATTGGTAATGTGTAATGATCACCCAGAAAACATACTAGAGATGGGTAGGCAACAATTTTAACTCAAGTTAGGGTGGTTCAATAATGGACGACTTGGAGTGCAAACTTTCACGATTCTTCAACTCTAGATCTAACTCTATCATTTTCTTGGTGTAAGATCTACGACACGTCAATGAAGAGACTACCTCATCATACCCTTCAGTTGCTTCACTTTTGAAGTCCCACAATACACTCACTAATGGGTTATTAACATGAACCACATCAATTGTCTTCATCACTTTTTCATCAATGATATCAATCATGTAGATCACTTGCAAGTCCATAGGTTTCTTTATGGACTTTAATACATAAAAGGTGACTTTTTCATTATTAACCAAAAGATTAATCTCTCAAAACTCCACATAGACTAAATCTCTTCTGGTGACAAGAAAAAACTACCAAGAATGATTGGAACATTATGATCAATCAAAAAAATCAAGGATAATAAAGTCGATTAGAAAAATAATCTGGTCAACTCTCACCACCACATCATATAATACCTAATGGGTTTATTAATTGAGTGCTCGTACATCAATAACCTCATGGTGGTAGGTTTTAAAGTACCTAAACCCACCTTGAGAAATATGGTAAATGGCATCAATTTGATGTTTTTCCCTGGATCACACAATTCGTTATCAAATTTAAACATCCTAATAGTGCAAGGGATAGTTAATGCTCCCTGATCTTTAATCTGTAATGCCAATGTTCTCGACATGATAACACTGCAATTATGAGTCACCTCTATTGTTTCACAATGCACAACTATCTTTTTAGAGAACAAGTTATTTATGTATTTGGCATACCCTGACATTTAGAGAAAAGCCTCTAAGAATTGAATGTTGATGGATAGGTTTCTAAATTTCTCAGGAAACCTCTAGAATTCGGTATTGCCAATTTTTTTCTTGATTCTTTGTGTGAATAGGAGAGGAATTTTAATTGGTGGAAATGAAAAAATTTGAGGTTCATTAAATTCTGGATCATTACTTTCAACCACTCTAGGAGGATCTTCCCTCTCACTCTTGCCTTCCGCTACCTTTGGTTGCTCACTAGTTGTTTTTTATTAGGCTTAGGGTCCACATCATTTGGATTAACCAACTATTTTATTTTAACATTATCTTGTCCACCAGTCACCATATCATTGCAGGCTATCAAATTCAACAGCCTTCTAACAAAGGGATTGGAAACTCCTAATGACGATAGCTTCGATGTGAGCATTACCTTTTATTTTTGCCACCGCGTCACTATGTTGTCCCCCTCGTTGTACAGCTTTAAGAGTGCCAATATTTGGTCAACTTGTGACTTTTATTGATTGATGTATATTGAATGGGATGTCATTATTATGTTTAATTGAGAGAAATCACTTCTTATTTCCATTAACATTTTGCCAGTTTGTTTAACACATCACAAAATTTGAACTAAAATAGCTTCTTGTTTGCTCATTCCTTGATTGTTCGAACCTTTACTCCTACCTTGCCTTTGATATGTATGGTGGGAAACCATAAAATAATTTTACAAATATAGTATTTCTTAAACAAGTGCCTCTTTTTCCTCATCTTCATACATCAAAGTGCTTTTGGAAGTAATGGAATTTACAACTTTAAGACTAGTCCCCATCACATCTTGTCCATATTAGCATCTGTCTCTGCATCCCTTCCCTTTTGTTCTTGACCCACAAAATTTTTAGAGAGATCCCCCACAGCCACCTAGGTATATCTTCTGTGCTAACTTCAAAATGGATTCATCACTTAATTCAACATATTTTATCCAACCACAAAAGATAACTTGATTGTATATGCTATCAACAATATATTTATTCAATTTATCTAAAGCCAAATAAAATATTTTTTGAAGCAGCTTTTCTAGCACTTCATGGTTTGGGCATTGCATGATTTTTTCATTGAAACTTTGCCACACATCATCTAAAGTCCCACTACTAAATTAAAAAAAAACTGTGGTTTCTTCCCTTAATTGTAGCATTTTAAAAGGCGGGAAATATTGATCCTAGAAGCCCTACGTAATCACAACCCAAGATGTACATACCTGGTAAGTAAAGATCGTAACTATAGAACCTCTTTTCCCATCAAACAAAAAGGAAAAAGTCACTACTAGATGGACTCTTGATATACATGGGTAATATCAAAAGGTGAGCACACGTCAATGAATTTTATCAAATGTACATTTTTATCTTCACGTGGTTGACACCCAAATAGACCTGTCATTTAAAGTAGGTAGAGCATTCCAATAGTCAAATACAGTTATCCTTTTCCCTCCACTGCTGGGATGCAGATGGCACTAGCACGCCTCACATCATTAAGATAATCCATATTTACTGTATTACCAAGAACAGAGTTATCATCTCTCCCAAGTTGGATTATTGCGATGTGGATGCTATTAAATTCACCTATTGGAGAAACTAAAAAAAAAAAAAATTAAACAAAACACTATGGTTTTCCCAAAGTTACTAACAACACCACAAAAGTGAAAACTATGTGTCACTCCCCCGCAATGGCACTATTTTTGATAATGCTCAACTTACACCATCATTTTGATGTAGAGCAGTTATTGTTAATTTATACCCAACAGATGTCTGGGTTGAATCCTCAAGGAGTGCAAACTAGCTGTTAATATCCATTTGTGTTGAAAGGTAACTATGGGTTGACACTTAATTTTAAACTAAAACAAAGCATAAAAGAAAATTTGCGGTTTGTATGTTCAACTTCGTTGAACATAATTACCAAATCACACTTATAAGATATCGAATAATTGGTAAGTTCATCAAATTAAGTTAGATCTTGGGGTTATGTTCTCCTAAGTAGTGTTAATACATGGTTAATCAAGAGTTTGTCTAATTTTTGCTAAAGGTTTTGGTTAGGCTATATTAAGGGTCTTAGTGTTAAATTTTCGATAAAACACTAAATTTACTCATGAATTCTTTCAAACACCTCATTAGTGTGAAAAGCTTACTAATCTATATCCTAAACGTAGTATCCTTATTTATAAGATGACATTTATGAACATACCCAATTAACTTAACACTACTATTTGTAAAATAGGGCTAACAAACAAACTATTTCAAGGTTTTATTTCCAAGCAGTCTTCACCCACATCCCTTTTTATAGGATTATTTAGGATTTAAGAAAATTGGGGTTTTCACCGATAATACTCAATTCAACTTTAGAGCAAGAGGAAAAACACCACACTTAACCAATTATTTTGACTAACAATCACCACAGATACATAATTTATATGCCCTAATTACAACTCTTCTAAAAGTATGGTAGTGGTCATTTTCAAATATATAACCCAACTAGGTTTGGGTCAAACCCCGCAAGGAATATAGTGTTAACTAAGTCTTATGATTATTAATGGAATGTCAGTCATAATTTTCCAAAAAATAATAATAGGGTTTGTGTTGTTAAAAATGTTGGTTTGAATGTTTACATAGTATTAAGAACTAGTATTTAAATTGAAATGCATAATCAATGAGATTTAGTAGACTACGGTTATGATCACCAAGGTGTTTCAATACTAAGGATTGTGGGTTATTACAAATCCATACTTAACAATTTCAATTGCAAGGTTAATTGCATAAGTAATTCTAGTAATTGTTTCTCAACCTTCAAACATGGATTCACTTTAAACCTTTAAAATTTAAAGTGATAGATTATTTCAACAACTAAATCCTCAAGATATATATCTGATTAAGGCATCAATCCTAAAATCAAAGGATAATTACGCTAATTATCTTATAACTCAACTCTTTTCTCAACATAAACTTTTTTTCTCAAGCAAGTTGTTTTCATGGGCACATCGCTTAAGATTGAAACCTAGAAGAATAATTAAATTTAAGAGAGATCTATGAAATTGAACCCCACAACCCTAGAAATGAATTACACACAAGGCTGTCATAACCCTAGTTATGAGAGATTTAGCAACAGATAATTAAGGAGAAGAAATTCAATAAATACTTCATAAATAACTCAGAAATACTTAAAAAATACAAGATGTTTTCCAAATCCCAATTTACTAGTAAAATATAGTATAATCCCTAGGCTTTAAAATGGTTTCTCAGTGAATTCTGTGTTACATCTTTTGACAATATCCTAAAATGCCTAATCTAACCCAAAGCTGGTTATTTATAGTCTCCGTAAAAGTGATTATTTAAAATTGGAATATAGGCTATCATGCCATTGGTTGACGGTTCACCTGATAGTCTATCGTAAAAAATAATGGACTATCTGTCCCACTATTAACTTCATCTGTATTTGATCTAATTCTATTTTGACAACCTAATGGCACTAGGGACAGTTAGTCATGGGCCTGACTGTCTGTTAGCCTTGCCGTCCCTAAACTCTTCAACTAATATGTTTATACTTAAGTGTGATAACAATTACGACGGTCTCTCTCGTCCAACAGTCCATCGATCTAGCCATTACTAAAGTTCAGTAAATGCTTCCATCTGCCTAGTGAATGAAAGATAGGATGATGGGTTGTTGCAAGCCTAACAGTCGCTAAGTTCAACTATCACGTGCTAGGTGTGTTCACTCTTACAATTTTTTCGCTCCTGATTTAATTTCCTGAAAACTAGCAAGTCCAGCATCAAATACTTCAATAGTTGACAAAAAACAAGAAAAGTATCTCGTATAAAAAAAACAAAATATTTTTTCAAATGCCAAACATCAACACCATCAACTTAAGATAAGTGATTGTCCTCAAATAACTCAACACCACACCACATATGTAAAAGAAAAATGACTGGGGAAAAAAATGTTGGAATTCACATTAAAAAACCACTTAATTTGTACTCTACTCTTAAATTCACAAAACAAAGGAATAAATCTTGGTATGACTCTATAACATGGCTAACATTCATACTCATGGGAACACAAAGTTTAAAAGAACCAGTAATGACAAGTACAGTTTAATTTGACCTTACATTCATAGAAGTTCATTGCACACTTAATCGTTTAGATTAATGTCTAAAAATCGGAACACTCAGCCTAACAAAGAATATTTTAAATAATGCACACACGCCCATAAGCTTATCATCCTGTATTGCCTATACCTGATTAGTAAAGATCAAACAAGGACTTTACACATCTTTTAATGAGGTTTCAATTGAAGGTGAGGGATTTTTTTACAATAGTGACTTCACTTTCCTTGCCATTAATGTTGCTCATCATATTAACTTCTTTTAGTTTCTTTCTCATTCTATATCACTCTTTCAACTTTATAATTTATATTGTCTCAAAGCCCCCTTTTCGGGAGAAATCTTCTCTTGTAATCATCTTATCTATACAAACCAACCTAAACTTATGCTGATATTATAAGTGGAGGTACACAGTATCCTAAAGGATCAGGTCCAAATGACACAACTTAGACAAACCCACAAACTTACTTCTACTTATTAACTTCTTAATAGCAGCCTCCCTCAACTTAGCTATTTCACTTGAATTGAGGTTCACAATGTCCGAGTAGGGACCAGTGCCAAAATAAGGTGTTAAACATCAAAAGAAAGGAGAGTTGTAGGGGTTGAATAAAAATGCTATAAGTTCAAAAAGGGTTCAAAGGGTAAATATATATCATTTTGGTAGGGGTCTTCAGGCTAAGTTGATTAACTTTGAAATATGCCCTATTGTCCTATCCTATTTAATCAACTACAACATTAAACAAATGAATTGGGTGAGTTTTACTTGTATACATAATGTTAGAAATGCATCCAATCATCAAAGCCACTAGAAGTAAACTTGTACATATACTACTAACTTTTAGACTTGTGATATCATGATCAGGTTTTTGCAAGCTCAGCACTTAATGCCAAGAATAAATTCATGATGGTCAATTATCACAAGATATGCATATCAATTAACTAAAAGAAACTTTTTGAATGTTTTAAAAAATCCACAGTTCCATAACTTTCTACCACACTATTTTTTTCAACACACATGGTATGTACATAAAGAGACAACAACTTAAATATAAAATGATATAATGAATGCAAACCACAAAGGAACAGTACATATTTATAATCACAAAAATCTCTATAAAAGAAAAATCATAAATATTTCGTTCTCCTAGATAACATACGAGGGAAAAGAACACAGGATAAAAATACCCCCATGGTGACATACTTCTTACAAAAAGTACCCTACCCCCAGTAAAAAATGCTTTATCCTGAATGCATCATAAATAAATTACAAGGGAGAAGATTACATGAATAGTCCTCAGTCTTGTGAATCTTTCAAGTCACGAGAGGACTCCATGGCTTAAGTTGGAGCAACGGTAACTCCCTATGTGACTGGGGTACTCAAAAAAATTTCTTCTTCAGTGACAAGGATGGGAATCGATAATGGCTCTAGAATGTGTCAACATTCTCTCATTGAACAAGTGGACACCCCAACAAATTTATCAATAACTCTCTTTTTTCTCTTTTCTTAATCATTATTTGATATTTTTCAGTGCTTTTCTTACATATTTATGTTCTGGTGTTTTATCTCGACGTCTTTCATTTATCTTAAAATATTTTCCCCACTTTCATCCACCTATTTACCCTTTTCTTTTAAAGGTATTCTTATGAGGTCAATAATATTTTATTCCTCATCACTCACTACCAATGCCGGATCAAATGCACTTGGAAGTAGATTCCTCTTTAATTCAGGAATATCTGCCTATGCTTGTTTAAATTATTCTAAAAATCTTAAAAAATCTAGAACTTACAACTCTCTTAACCTTTTATTCACACACCCTTCTATGTTATCCATCCTTGCATGTATGTTTTTATACGACTTCACATCTTCTGCCATAATTTTGTCCATAAATATGTTGAATTCCTTTGGACAATTGCTTAGCTGGCGCTCGAATTTCTTTTGAGCTTTCACCATAATTGCAAAATTCTCCTAGGTAAACATATACTCCGAATTTCATGGTGGTATAGAAGAAGTCCCTGATGTGTATCCCATCGGGGGTATAGAACATGAACCTACAGAAATGCCCTATGGAAAATAAGTGACTATAGGTAATGACATACTCAAAGGAACATCTAAACCCTCTGGAGTGGGTGAAGTCTGTGTCTCATACGCTAGAGGCTTATGGACACGCATTTAAAATTTTGGGTCATCTTTTGTCTACTCAATAGCTTGCCTTCAAGAAGCCTAAATATCATCATCCACACCTTTAAATATAGGCACATTTGTGTGCCTACATAACTCTGTGATCAAATATAGGAATGGTAATGAACTTGCTGTCTTCTGAGCTCAAACAAATATCTCGTCACCAATTATATTCCCAGAGTCAATCTTTCACAAATATATCATGCTTGCAACTAATACCGCCCTTTTGTTATCCAGATTAGCATCTCCTCTAGTAGTCATAGGCCTCAATCTAACTATGGACTACCAAAATTTATCTCTAAGTCATAAGGATGACTTTGAATCTGCTTTTTGCCGTGAAACCATGACGGGTTACCATCATTTGTGAGTATCCAGGCCAACTATTGTCTTTGGTTAGTCATCGTAGTCATCTGATGCACCAATTTTAGTGTCATGGCTGGTGTTACATAAACTAGGACAAATAATATTCCATTGATCATACGATCATAGATATCTAACATAACCCTTCTCTTCAGAACCTATGCTCTGTTCCTCATATGTATAATTCTAGAGCCCTTGGTTCAATCCATCTCCAATATTGCTAAGTAATTAGTAAAAAATTAATTTTATATATTTGGATAATACGACCAAGAAGGCTTACTTAAATGGGATAGCTTATTTTCATTGAATCTTCTTTCTAATTTCTAGTAGTCTTGATGATCTGATGTGAGTATATGATACTCCTCTTCAATGGGTCTCTTTATAGGTCTATTCTGAGTAGGCTGGATCCCATTAAAGAAATTCTTATTTCGACCCTCAACCTTCCATCTAATGGATTCCTCAACATCTAAGTCCTTAATCCAGATTACATCTCCTTCTTCCTATTATGATACTATTACCGGATCAGGATTGCTTTATTTAGACTTTCGACCTCAGGGCTCAAACTTGTTTAGTCACTTCTACTATTGTCACTCCTGGATCCCGTACTTAATGATTCATTCTCCACCAAATACTAGGAGAATACATGTTTTTTTCTTTTTGATTTGCTGAGTGCAATAAGCCGGTGCTTCAAGATCCCTTTCTTGGTCACTTCTAACTCTTAAAGTAGTGGTGTGTCAAGCTTGTATAGATATCCTTCCACTTATACTCAATCGAAGATTTTGAGTCATGGTACCTTATTTTGAAAGGCTATACCACATAATTATTCGTGATAAATACATGGTTGAGTTGACGTTCCATTGCACCAATCATTACTAACTCAACGACACTTGGTTGGAGATCTCAAAGGACTTTTTCATATTTGTAATGAAGGTTCGTGGAAATCTAGGATAAGCCTTTAGGATACGAGTGACTGAACCATCCTTGAACTCCATATAGGACAGCATAAGATAAGACTTTGGGTCATGGTCCAGTTAATTCATCCCTAATTTACTCATGTTCCTACCTTTACTACATTAGCTCACCCATTTTTTGAAAGTATTTACTTTGAATTTCTTTCCTCTGTGCAACATCATTATATTATGATCTCTTTCTTTTATCGCATTCACTTGTCCTCATTTCTTATCTTTATTGAACCCATTTACAATACCATGGCCCAAGATCACCTCTTTAAAGATTCACCAGCCCTACTTTAGGCTTTTAGCCTCAAGATGCACTTTCAAGTTCAAATGGGTAGGGTTTAATAAAGGGATAAATTTCAAATGGTTTAAGCCTTGTAATGTTGTTTCTAAAGATAGCTTCAGAGGCTAAAATGGGGTGATTATGATTCCATTCATTCACGGGTAGGATTTTTAGGCTAAAGTCGTCTTTCCAAGATCCCAAAGAAGGCCTAAGATCATTTCTCCAACCATCGGTAGTTAAGATTATCTTAGAAAGACAAATTGGGGAAATTCTAGATGACATAAGTAAACATGAGAGTTAGTCAAATAAGCTTACATCACATGGCATGCAAACCTTTTTAAGAGGATTAAGTCAATTTCCTACTATAGACAAAAGGAGTTATTTACCATACAATACAAACTAAAGTATGTGGAGTTACATAGAGAGGTAAAGTATTGTTACAAAATCATTTACATCCATGCCCTTGATTTTCACAAAAACTTTTGGACTGAGGGAGTTCTTGATTCTCTTTTGGCCACACAAGATTATCTATTATTGGAACCAAATCAAGCCATCATCTAACATATGAAATCTCACAAGGTCAAACAATATGTCTACTCAGACTTCATTATAGGAATAATGGCAATCCCAAATATATAATGCCACAGTCACTCAGACTTTCCCTATAATTATAGCACAAAACTGAAAACATGATGATTTTCCCTTAAGAATGTCATCACTAAGTATATCATAGAATCTCTCAACCAACAACACATCCAAATAAAAATAAAAACCTATAAATAAAATAATTAATTTAGAAAATCTCCATACTCAGTGTGAACTAAATTTAAATATTTCAAACCAATGTGCACACAAGGGTAAAACCCCCAACACCCCCCAATGAAAAGACTTACAATGTCTGCATTGCCGAATATAAAAGTATAAGAAGGTCAAAGGGCCTCCCATAAACCTTATCTAGGACTAATGAAATATAGATCAACTATCATTATTACGAGAAACACAGTACAATTGTTATATCATAATAGCGATACATAAAGGGCGATCATGTTACCTAAGGCGTTTTTACAATATTTTCCCCTCTTTATCATCATGGATGCCTCACTTCTAAACTCAAATTTCCCTTATTTTTTGGCTTTTAATTTGTCTAACACAACTGCAAAGCATCAAATTGTATGAATAAATTTAAATGAAAAGGTACAAACATGGAAATTATGGGTTTTCTCCCATCAAATGCATGATTTAATATCGCAGGACGACACTCTTTAATCATTATTGTGGTTCCTTGAAGCACAACAACTCAATCTTGGCTACCCCAGGTTCACCCACAATATAGTGCTTCAGCCTTTGCCCATTCACTACAAATCTCTTTTTTTGGGTGTCTTCAAATTCAATCACAATACAAGGATTCAGCGTTGTAACCTTAAAGGAACCTGGCTACTTGGATCAAAGATTTATAGTGAAAAGTTTAAATTGAGAATTATAGAGGAATACACTGTCCTCCCCATGAAATTCCTTCTTTAGAATTTTTGCATCATTCCACTTCTTCATTTTTTCCTTATACAACACAGTTCTTTCATATTCCATAAATAGAAAAATTTCTAACTCATGGAGTTGGGTCTCTCTTGACTTTGATCTTTCCAACTAATCTGTATTTAATTTTTTAGAGAATACAAAGATTTATGCTCTAGTTCAATGGGTAGGTGATATTTCTTTTCAGACACCAATTGATATAGGGACATACCAAAGAAGTTTTTTTACCCATTTTATAAGGCCGTAGTGCATCGTGTAGTTGGCATCCCCAATTTGTTCTGCCAACATTCACGGTTTTCTTAAGGATAGATTTGATTTCCCGATTGGACACCTTGACTTATCCACTTGTTTGGGGGTGATATAGGGTAGCAACCTTGTCATTGACCCTAAAAAAGAACACCCAAAATCAAATTGCAAACATGTGAGCCTCCATTGTGTAATGCCCCGAATCTGGTACCCAGAACGCCACACGGTGCCCATGACCCCAAAAGACCATAAGCTAACCCATGACTGATATTTGTACCTGTAAAATACATAATATACTGTATAAATGCAGAAATAAAGGCTGAAAGGACTTAAGGTTCAAGGATCTGATAAAACATAACATCTGGAGATATGGTATATCAATTCAAAAACAACTGAAAATACTGTCTGAACATGTAAGTCTGAAAGCCTCTAAATTGTCTGAATAAGAAGTTGATGGGACATGTCCCCAACTAACTCCAACTTCTGAAATAAACAAAGTAATGACATAATAAAGTAATGATCATGTCCTCGAAGGATGAGGACTCACTACTAACTCTGACTACTGAGACTGGAATGCAACTGATGCTTTAGAGCTCGTGCTTTTGAACCTATGGTCTAAAACACCAAAGCGCAAATACATCACTACTATTGAATGTACTGGTATGCAGGTGAGGTAGGCTGAATACAAGGGGTTTATATGTATGAACTATGCTAATCGACTATATAACATGAACGTGAGAATACATGCATGAATAAGTTACTATAACTAAATTCATGATAATACTAACTACTGAGTCTGAATACTGATGACATGAGTTACTAATAGCTGATATAACTGAGCGACTGTGTCTGACAGTCTAGGTTCTGATGGAACTAGCTGAGTTTCGTACTATTTTGAGTTGATTGTATCTGACAGTACTGAATTCTGTAGAACTATATGAGTTCTATTACTAAGACTGAGACTGATACTGAGACTATAACTATTGGAAGTAGTCATATAACCGATATCCCCCAATTAAAGCAATGTAGATAAGTCGAGGTTCAATCGGTAACCCAAATTGTAAGGTTGTCAATACTGTGCCACTGGTAAGGACAAGTTGTGAGTGATACCTCATCTAACAGGTACTCTAAGGAGAATGGTGGGACCCTCATCTAATAGGTTAAGCAACCTCATCAACCCTCATCTAACATGTTAGATGTCTCAACCTACGCTGGCTATGTAGTTCTAGAGCGCAAGGATTGCTTCTAAGAATCACACCCTGTACTCGTGGGTAAGTTCCCATCCTTGGACTTACTTGGTGATAAATCCTACTCCCATCTAATTAGACACTGAATTAATTATACTAAACTAATTGGACTGAGTTTACTAAGTTCCGTTAACTGAAAGAGTATCACTGAGATATAATAAATGGCTGAGATTACAAAGATTTCTGAGATTACTGAGATTACTAAGTTTTCTTGTGTCATGAGACTGACTGAATTCTACTGAACATGGATTGACTGAGAGTATCTTGAAAACATGACACTAACTCTAGGAACATAGCTAAATTGTTGGGTACAAGTACCCCCAGGACTCGATAGCATAAAACTGACAAGAAATGACACTTCTTAACACAAGAACATAGTCAACAATTCATAGTACAATCATTGGGGATATTCATGAAGTATTTGCATGCAACAAGCTCACACATGAATAGAAGTGCATGTAAACAAGTCATAAATTCATAAGCCTAATATCATGAGCATTACATAAATCCATCACAAAGCATAACAATAACATGGAGTCATTTGAACTTAAGGGTGAAACATAGGTTCATCATTTTGGTCACAATTGAGTCATAAGGCATGTTTCCTATTCTCTTAGGCATTTTATCAAACACATTGCAGGAATAACTATAAACTTAGGCATGAACATTAAATTAATTCATCATGGTTGCATAAATTAACATAATTTAGTAGATTTCAATCCATAGGCTAGCATAAATTAATGAAAACACATTTAACGATTCCAACTTGGTTATCATACACAAAATCAACATGGTCATAATCAATACACAACATAAATATCATAATTTATAATTTAAAATTGGATTTTTGGGCTTCATGGACAAAAGGAATCCATGAATGAACACTTGACATACCTTGGTGGATGAATTCTTAAAGATTTGTGGAGGAAAGCTTGTATTCTTGACTCAGAATTAAGCAGCGAGGGGTTTCTTGCTATTGGGGAGTGATCTTTATGAGAAACCCTAATTGGATGTTGTGGATGAATAATGAAGTTATGAGCTATTTTCTAGTATAATTAGGGGTTAAAATGGGTGCAAAAAGACCCAAATACCCTTTTAAAAATAGCTTTAAATTTCTGAACTGGTTCTGCAATAGTTCGTGCGATGGTCCGTCGCTGGCTCGACGGTCCGTCGTTCTGACCATCACACGTGGACCAGAATAGGGACTCACTGCCTTAGTAGCGATGGCTTGGGTGATGGTCCATCGCAAGTTCGATGGTCTGCCAACCTATCCGTCGCACCTTAGAAAGAAGATTAACTTACTACCTTAGAAGATATAGTTTAGGCGACGGTCCGTCGCTAGCTCAACGGTCCGTCAACCTACCCGTCGCACCTAGGCGGTTCAGACAACTTCTCAATAAAACATCCATAACTTTCTACTCCGATACCAGATTTGGACAAAATTTGTATCGTTGGGAAGCTAATTCAATTTTACACATGATAAAAAGACAAAATTGGAGAAATTCTAACTGATTTAAACACTAGTCATTTGGGAAATCATCACTAACATTTTTGGAGACTAGATTTGACTTAAGGAAAGTTCAGGGTATTACACATTTCTAATAATGGCTCATTGAATTTCGAACCTTGTAAAAATGTATTTATTCAAGAATAAAGTAACACTTTTGCTCTCATTACTCAGAAGAGACATGACCTCTACCCATTTAGAGACGTAGTCAACCGCCACTAAAGTGTATTTGTTACAAAAAGAGCTTAGAAATGGGCGTATAAAATAAATGTCCCACACATCAAATAGTTTGACTTTGAGATTTGGTTTAAGGAACATCTCATGTCTTTTCGAAATGCCACCTTGCATTGGCATTGATGACATGCTTTGACAATCTCATGGCATCTATATGAATTGTGGGCTAATAATAACCACTTTGAAAAATCTTGGTGATGGTCCGAATCCCCCCATTCATGGTAACCAACGAAAGGGGAGAAGTGACATGCTTCAAAGATATCTTTCATATCCACTTCCACTACACAACGACGAATCATACAATCCACCCACTCCCAAAATAGGAAGGGCTTATCTAAAAAATACTTCTTCACATCAAATAAAAAATGCATTCTATGATGATAACTAAGATCCGTAAGAAGTACACCACTTACCACACAGTTAACATAATTTGCATACCAAGGTGCAATATTTTTTGATATTGACATGACTAGTTCATTGGAAAAGGTGTCATTAATTTCAATCTCACCCTACTTCTCATGATTAGATTCAAGTCTGAAAAGGTGGTCGATAACTCAGTTTTCACATTATTTTTGATCCTTTACCTTATAATCAAACACATTCAAGAGAAAGATCCACCTAATCAAGCACGATTTAGCCTATTTCATAGCATGGGGTATCTAAGGGTGGTGGGGATCCTACGTATAACAACTTTCTTTCTGAACAAGTTTGCTCTAAATTTCTCAAATGTGTAAACCACCAAAATCAAGTCTTACTAAATAATTGTATGGTTACATTGAGATTATTTAAAGATTTGCTTTCATGGTAGATTGGATAGAACAACTTCTCTTTTTGTTGACCTAGAATCGTGCCTAGAGAAACACCACTTGTATCACACATTAGTTGAAAGGGTAAGGATGAATCAAGGGCAACACTTATTTGAGCCTCAATAAGAAGTTCCTTGAGTTGATTAAATTAATTCAAAAATTTATCATCAAAGTAAAATTTTCCCTCTTTTTCAATTAGTTTGCACAAAGTATGTGCAATCTTTCAGAAATCTTTGATGAATAATCAATAGAAACCCGCATGACTAAAGAAGGTTCTAACAACCTTCACGGAGATAGAAGGAGAAACAAAGAAATAACCTTGACTTTTTCTTGATCAACTTGGATACCATACCTCGATATTTTATTAACAAGCCCAATTCCATCCTTAACCATAAAATGGCATTTTTTCCAATTCAAGACTAGATAGTCTCCAAACAACTTTTAAGAACTTTGCTTAGATGAGCAAGACATGACTAAAATGATTCCCCAACTACAGAGAAGTCATACATGAATACCTCCATTAAATCCTTCACCATATCTAAAAAATATAGCTAACATACATCATTGGAATGTTGTTGGAGCATTGGATAACCCCAAAGGCATTCGTTTTAAAGCAAATGTTCCATAGAGGAAAATGAAAGTTGTCATTTCTTAGTCTTAATGGGAAAATCAAATTTAAATATACCCTGAATAACCATCAAGGAAGAAATTGCACCCCCTCCAAGCTAGCTTCATGAGTTCAACTAGCGGTATTCCATCACAGCCTCCGCCCCGTAAACTGATAGACGAGCATAAGGTAATTATTCTCATTAGGAACCACCATAATACCACACCTTTTTTGGTACAAATAGCACCATGCTCACTCATGTGTTATTCAAAATCATTTAAATGGCACTCATATCAAGTCACTTGATTATTTCCTTCTTTACAACTTCTTCCATTAGTGGGTTGAGTCTCCTTTGATGTTCCACACTTAGGATATGATTGATTTCTAGCTTGATTTTGTTTGAATGAATACTGGGAGCTATTTCTATAATATCCACTATAGTCCATTCTATAGCACAGATGTGCCTCTTTACGATAGCATTCAATGCTTCAACTTTGAAATACTAAATATCACCCGCAAAAATAATTGGCACTGTGTCATTATCATCCTATAAAACATGCCAATGGTGGGAAGGCGATGATTTTAACACAAGATAAGGAGGTCCAATGATGGATGGCTTGGTAGAAAAACTTTCACGACTCTTCCAGTGTAGGTCTAACTTGACCAGGTTCTTTGGTGTAAGATCGTAGACCCGTCAATGAAGAAACCACCTAATCATACCCTTCAATTACTTCACTTTCAAATTCCTACAATACACTAACTTTAGGGACATTAAAAAGATCCTTTTCAATTATGTTCATCATTTCATTATCAATCATATCAATCACCGAAATCACTTGCAAGTCCATAGGTTGCCTCATTAACTTGCATACATCGAAGGTGACTTCTTCATTATTTACCTAAAATTTAGTCTCTCCAGACTTCACTTAGACTAATTTTCTTCTGGTGGCTAGATATAGTCTACCAAGAATTATAAGAACTTCATGATCAATCTCACAATCAAGGATAACGAAGTCTATTAGGAATATAAACTGGTCAACTCTAACCAACACATCATATAAAAGCCCAATGGGTTTACTAATTGAGCGGTCGACCATCAATAGCCTTATGGTGGTAGGATTAGGAGTTCCCTCACCCAACTTGTAAAACATTATAAATTTCATCAATTTGATGTTTTTCCCCAGATCACACGATGCCTTAGAAAATTTAAACATCCCAATAGTGCAATGGATGGTGAATGCACCCTGATTTTCCATGTTCAATGCGAATGTGCATGATATGATAGCACTACAATTATGATTCTCCTTTATGGTTTCACAATCCTTATCTTGATTTTTAGAGAAAAAGTCTTTTATGTATTTGGCATACCCCGACATTTCTTTCAAAGCCTCTAACAATGAAATGTTGGTGGATAGGTTGCTACATTTCTAAAGAAACCTCTTAAATTTGGCATTGCCATATTTCTTCTTGAGTCTTTTTAGGAATAGAAGAGGAACTTTAATTGGTGCTAATGGGACCACTTGAGGTTTATTAACTTCTAGATCATTAGTCATAACCACTCTAAGAGGATATTTCCTTTCACTCTTGCCTTTTACTACCTTTGGTTGCTCACTAATTGCTTAATTAGTCTTAGGGTCCTCATCACTTTGATTAACCAACTTCTTTATTTTCACATTATCTTGTCCATAACTTGCCTTATCATTGATGTTTTTATCAAGATCAACAACCTTCTCACACAGATATCGACCACTTCTAATGATGATAGCTTCGATGTGAGCAATACCTTTTATTTTAGACACCGCATCACAATGTTATCCCCCTACTTATCTAGATTTAAGTTGTGCTAATATTTTATCCACTTTTTCCTTTTATTTCTTGATGTATATTGAATGGGAAATCCCTATTTAGTTTAATTGAGAGGAATCACTTCTTATTTCCCTTACAATTTTGTTTTTTCGTTCAACACCTCTAATAATTTGAACTAAAATAGCTTCATTTTTGCTCCTTCATTCATTGTCCCGACCATGATTCAAACCTTGACTTTTATAGGTAGGGTGGGAAACCTCCATAATATTTGAATAAAATATTATTTCTTCATTAAGTCCCTCCATTTCCTCATCTTCATACACCATAGTGCTTTTGGAAGTAATGGCATTAACGACTCTAAGACTAGTCCCCACCACATGTTGAGTAAGAATTTTTAGTTGGGTTATTATCTTGTCCATATTTGCATCTCTCTCTTCATTCCCTCTTTTTTTTTCTTAACCCTTAAAAGTTTTAGAGGGAGCCCCCATGACAACCTCAGTATCTCTTGTGTGTCAACCTCTAAATAGATTTGTCACTTAATTAAACATATTTGATGCAACCACAAAACACAACTTGACTAGATTCATTATTAAAAATAGATTTATTCAATTGATCTAAAGCCCGATAAAACATTTGGGGAAACATTTTCTCTAGAACTTCATGGTTCAGGCATTACATTAATTTATCATTGAAACTTTTCCACACATCATATAAGGTCTCACCAGTAAATTGACATTTTTTTTTTATTTCATCCCTTAGTTGTAGAATTTTAGAAGGTGGGAAATACTAATACTAGAAGGCCTACATAAGCTCAACCTAAGATATATAAACCAGGCAGGTATAGATCTCAACCATAAAACTCTTTTCACATCAAAGAAAAAGGGAAAATTTATTACTAGATGGACTCTTGAGATATATGGATAATATAAAAAGGGAAGCACACGTCAATGAAGTTTTTCAAAATATAAATTTGTATCTTCATGTGGTTGACCCCCAAATATACCTCTCATTTGAAGTAGGTGATGAATTGCACGAGTTACATGAAGTCCTTATTTCCCTTTTGATGGTGGGATACGGATGGCACTAGCATGCCTTGCATCATCAAGACAATCCATATCTACTATATGCCCAAGAAAAGAGCCATCATCTCTCCCAAGTTTGCTCAATTTGATACAAATGCTAATAAATTCACCTAACTGAGAAAAAAATTAAGCAAACACTTTGGATAGCTCAATGTTATTAAAAAACACCACACAAGTGAAAACTATGTCTCACTCTCAAACAGTGGTAGTATTTTTTATAACGCTCAACTTACACAATCAATTTGATGCAAGGAAGTTATTGCCAATATATACCCAACAAGAGTCGGGGTTGAATCCTTAATTAGTGCAAATTATCATTCAATACCCACGTGTGTTAAAATTTAGCTGTGGGTTAACATGTAATGTTAAACTAAAAAAAATATGAAACAAAATTAGGGGGTTTGAATGTTGACCTTCGTCAAACATAATTACCAAGTAACACATATAAGAGATTGACTAATTGAGAAGTTTATCAAATTAAGTGAGATATTGTGGTTATGTACTCCTAAGTAGTGTTCATACATGGGTAATCAAGTGTTAGTCCAATTTTGAATAAAGGTTTTGATTAGGCTAGATTTAAGGTCCAACTATTAACCTTTTAATAAAACACTAAATTCACTAAGGGATTCTTTCGAACACCTCTTGAGTGTGACAAGATTACTAATCCATAACCTCAACTTAGCATCCTTATTTCTAAAATAGTGCTAATAAACAAGCTATTTAAAGGTGTTATTTCCAATAAGTCTTCACCCACATCCCTTTTTCAATGATTATATTAGACCCAAGACAAATGGGGTTTTTACCAAAAAATCTCAATTCATCTATAGAATAAGTGAAAAATCCCTAATAACTAACCAATTATTTAGACTAACAATAAACACCCACCATAATTAATATGCCTAAATTACATCTCTCCTAAATAAGTGTAAGTCGTCGTTGTAAAGTATATAACCCAACTAGGTTTGGGTTAAATTCAAGAAGGAATATGGTTCTAATTAGGTCTTATGACTATTAATATACTGCCAGTCATAAGTTTTCAGAAATAAAGGGGGGTTTGTGGTGTTAAAATTATTGGTTTGAGTGTTTATATAGTATTAAGAATGAGTGTTTAAATTACAAAATATAATTAACGAGATTTAGTAGACAAAGATTATGAACACCAAGGCGTTTCAATACTAAGGGTTGAGGGTTACTACAAATCTATAATTAACGATTTCAATTGCTTAAGAAATTCCATCTAATTGTTTCACAACCTTTAAAGATGGATTCACATTAATACTTTAAAATTTAAAGTGGTAGATTGGTTTAACAACTAAATTCTCAAGAGATTGATCCGATGTAGGCATCGGTCATAAAATGAAAAGGTAATTACTCCAATTATCTTGTAACTCAACTCTTTTCCTAATACCTACTTTTCTGCTCAAGCAAGTCATGTTCATGGGCACATCCCTTAAGACTGCAACAAAGTAGAATCATTAAAATGAAGATAGAGTTATGCAATTGAATCCATTTTCAAGATTTTATCAACCCTAGAAATGAATTACACACAAGGCTCTCATAAACCTATTTATGAGATCTTTAGATACACATAATTAAAGAGATTAAATTCAACAAATACTTCATAAATAACTCTAAAATACTTACAAAATACAAGATGTTTTCCAAATCCCACGATGAGTATTTATAGCCTCCTAAAAAGTAGGGATTTAAAATTTGAATCTAGGCTGCCGCATAATTTGTTGACGGTTAACCTGATGGTCTATCGTAATAGTGATGGTCTGTCATAATAGTGATGGTCCATCTATACCACTGTCAATTTTATGCGACTTTGATCTAATTCTATTTTGACAACTTGATGGCTATAGTGACAATCAGTCATGGTCCTGACTATTTGTAAGTGTGGCCATCACTAAACTCTTGAATTAATTTGTTTCTACTTAAGTGTGATAACTATTACAAAGGTCTGTCACAAGTCCGACGATCAATCGATCTAGCTATCACTAGAGTCCAATAAATATTCCCTTCGACCTAGTGAGTGACAGATAAGATGTTGGTATATTGCAAGCCTGACGATCAGTCAGTTCACTAGTCGTGTGCAAGTTGTGTTCACTTTTCCATTTCTTTGCTCCTGTGTTAATTTCCTAAAAACAAGCATGTCTAGCATCAAATACTTCAATAGTTGATAGAAAATAAATAATTATATCCTGTAACTAAAGAAGAATATTTCTCCAAATGCTAAAATATCAACACCCTCATCATAAGATAATAGTTTGTCCTCAAGCCACTCAACACCACACCACATGTGTAACAAAAAAATGACTGGCAAAAACAGTTGTTGGAAGTCACATTAAGCAATAAATTCATTTGCACTCTATTTTGTATTCTCAATAAAAAGTAATCCATGCTTGGTATTAATCTATAACTTAGCTAACATGCATACTCATGGGAATACAAAGAATAAAAAAACCATTAATGAAAAATTTAGTTCATTTTGTCCTCACATTCAAAGAAGTCTGTTGGATACTTAGTCTTTTAGATTAAGTGCTAAAAATCAGAACACTCACTGTAACAAAGAAAATTTCAAACAAAGTACACACACCCATAATCTTTCCTTTATCATTTTGTATAGCTGTAACGCTCCGAATAGGGTACCCGGAATGCTACACAGTGCTCATGACCCCAAAGGACCACAAGCTAACCCATAACTGATATCATACTTGTATACTGCATAAAATACTTTATAATGAGGAAACATGAACTGCAAGGCCATAAGTATTAATACTGAACATGATCTGAATGATATAACATCTGTGTGGGGTAATAGAATACCCAAAATAAAACTGAACATACTGAAGTCTGAAACATGATAGACTAGAAAGACTCTAACTAACTGAACTGTCTAAGTAAGGAGTTGATGGGATATGTCTCCAACTAACTCCAACTAATAAACTGATTAATGAGATAATAGGGAAATAATCATGTCCTCGAAAGATGAGAACTCACATCTAACTTTGTATGCAAATATCTGGAATCTACTGTGCTCTGGAGTTCGTGTCTCTGAACCTATGGTATAAGACACCATAGCGCAAATGTGTTTAGTACTTTGAATGTACTGGTATGCATGTAAGGTATGATGAATGCATGAAAAATAATAATAACTGAATAACTATCATAAGCGTGAGAATACATGCATGAGACATAACAACTGACACTAATACTTTGATAACATGATTACTGAATCTAAATATAACTGATAACATGAGTTACTGTATTTGACAGTCCTGAATCTGATAGAACTATTTGAGTTTTGTACTGTATCTAAGTTGACTGTGTCTGACAGTCCTGAAATCTGAAAACCTATCTAAGTTCTATTACTGAGACTGATTGACTATATCTGACAGTCCTGATTCTGTAACATGAAATTATGAGAAGTAGTTATCTAACCGTTAAGGACAAGCTGTGGGCGACCCTCATCTGATAGTTTCCCCTATATAAGAATGGTGGGGCCCTTATCTGACAGTGTTTATCGACCTCATCAACCCTCATTGGACAGTGTTGAAATCTCAACCTATGCTAGCTACATAGTTCTTAATTGCAAGTATGACTTTTAAGAATCAGGCCCTCATCTGATAGTGTGTGTTCCTATCTTTGGGTTCACTCGGTGCTAATTTCTACTCCCACCTGAATAGACTCTGAACATGATTTATTGAACTGAACATGGGCTAAGTTACTAAATTCCGCTGACTAATAGAATACTACTGATATCTGACAACTGACTGAGTTCATGGGATCATGGAGATTTCATGAGTCATAAGACTGTATGAAGTCTAAGGATTCATAGCTCGACTGAGATTATCGTGAAAACATGACATGGCTCTGGGTACACATCTAATATTTCGGGTACGAGTAGCCTCAGGACTCGATAGAAGGAAACTGACCAAGCATAACTTACTTGAAAATATAACTAACATCATAATCCATAATACATTTATAGAAGCATTTCATCAAAACATGTGATAGGCATAACTTGTACATAAATGGGGATTTCATGGTATCATGCTAGTTAGTAACATTTCCTTAATCTAGGCATTTAATCAATCATATTCTTGGCATGGTACATGTAAACATAATTGTACAATAATTAAACATCATGGTTCAATTCTAATTTCATCATTCAAGGGTTTAGTCATAGGTTTGCATAAGTCTATATCTATAATACTTTAACCCACATCGAATTTATCACCCAACGCATTATCACCTAAGTCATCATCATTCTCATTATCTATATGACAAGGGTAATCAATATTTTGTTGATTGACACATGCATTATTAAAAATGGCTAGTCTTACAGCCTCTTGTTATCCTACCATGCTCCCAATTCATTAAAGTTTTAGGTTGAAAGTTAATATTTCCTGACCTTCTATTTTTTGACATACACAATAGATAACATGTAATTAATGTTTTGTCATGGACCTAATCGTCTGTCAACCTTACTGATACTGAGCTCTTTAATTCATTTGTTTGTGTTTAAGTGTGACAACTATTGTGACAGTCCCTCACAAGTCTGATTGTTCGTCGATTTAGCCATTATCAGAGTCTAGTAAATATTTCTTTTTTCTATTGAGAGATGTATAGGATGATGGTCCATCACAAGCCTGACGGTTATTATTTTACCTATCGCATGCAACCTATGTTCACTTTTTCAATTTGTTCTTTCTCTTGAGTTAATTTCCTACAAATAAGAAAGACCAATATTAAATAATTCAACAGTTGCTAGAAAACGAAAAAATATCTCATGTAAAATATACAAACTGTTCTATCAAGTACTCAAACATCAATAATTCACTACCAAATCAAACATAACCGCAAGATCTTGATTTAGCTACTCATGAAATTATAGGAAGGAAGTATACCCATATTTGCTTGCAATTTATCCATCATAATCCAAGTAACAACAAACCCAAACTTCAATATCAATTTTCAACTAAAAATCTCTTGGAATAATGTTAACAAATAATTCTCAACTACTAATATAGAATGTTCTTTCCTCACCAAAATAGAAAATTGAATAAAAGATACCCCAAAAATATGAAAGGGTTTTGCCTTTTGTGATTTGGGATTAAGTTTTGTGACATTCCCCATTCTTCTCTTAAAGAATTCCTGGCCTATTGTGATCACCCTCTTATTTTCATAGTCATGGTTCTATGATTGCGTGGCCTCTTCGTGCGATCTCTATGGGTTGAATTTTCTTTGAATGACTGCTATAGCTACCATCTAGTTGCAATCATGGTAACTTATGATTGTCTATTCTTTAGCCTTTTTCTCCTTTTGCCTACTTCTTTTCTCTTCCAGCTTTATCTCAACTCATTTTCAATAGATTCCATATAAAAATCATAAAAATTATGTATTAATGAATTTCAATGAAGAATTAGACTCATTTATATAATTAAATCATTATTGTGTTAACGAATTTAGATGTAAATAAGTGGCAAATAAATCACTTATCAGTATGTTTGAGGACATTAGAAAAAATATAGGTCTTACTTATAAGGATATCATAGGTGTAGGTAATCTACAAAACACCTTTATTTACTAACTATTTGCATATGATGATACTCAAACTTGTATGGAGAGTATGTCAACATTCATAGGAATGACAACTAGACAAATATGTATTTCCTTGACCTCATTTTATGTTATACCTTTCTATTTGACACCAGTGTTTGTTATCATGGTGATATGATACATCATGTGAGGGAGATTGATTGAACCATACTATATGGAAGAAAGTCTTTTATGAGGATTTTACTTTATTTGAGGGACCATAGTCTAGTATGGGAAGGACTTCCAACAAAGAAGAATGCTCTTAAAATTAGGGAAGCAATTTGAAGGTAAATAAGTATTCTTACGGTGTGCACTATGCTAAGGA
Source organism: Capsicum pubescens (assembly GCA_030864215.1). NCBI lineage: Eukaryota > Viridiplantae > Streptophyta > Magnoliopsida > Solanales > Solanaceae > Capsicum > Capsicum pubescens. Next base: position 149,025,554 of record CM061543.1, on the reverse strand, counting down.
TCATAACCTATAGGGTGGAAAAATGCTACTTTAAACATGGTATAGTACCCATGAGCATAAATGTAGAATTCTCTATCTCTCTTAAAGAACTTAATTATTTGTTTAACTTATTTACAAAGTCTTACCATGGAAGGAGCCATGAGAAGATTTAACATTGGAGGAAACCTCAAAGAGTATCAACTTTGTATGAGGTCACATCTTATATTTCATCAATAAAGGTATGTATTCGCAGCTCATGCCTATGTTTCGTCTTTCTAAAGACATGGTTGTAACATTGTGGTGCAACGAGTATAGTACTAACCCCTTCTTTCATCCATTATCTTCCTTTTTAATGTTATTACATGATATTATTTTGGGCTTACATGCAATAATTTTGCAAATTTTTGGGGGTACATTTGTATTCTATCCCAATTGTTTTTTAGGTGTAATCCAATTCGTAAAGGTAGATAGTGCATTGGATGAATCTTAACTTTGGTAGACTTGTTTATGATATTTAACTTAGCTATGTTAGATTTCATATGATCCTTTAGTTAAAAATGGAATTGTGCTTGAGTAAATATAGAGCCGATGTTTGTTCTTACAATTTTCCCTTTTGTCAAAATCTCTTTAGTAGCCAAGTGTCTTTTACTTTGTGAGGTTACAAAATTATGGTTGATATTCTGATACTTGGTTATAAATTTAGTCTGTGAATCCCTGGCATGGTAATTGAACTGTTATTCATAATGCTAACCCTCTTTCCATGAGGATTTTATTGTTGCTTTTTATATGGTTTTCAAGGTTTATATTCTAGGATGAATCCTTTTTAAAAAGGGAAGAATGATAAACCTAGATTCATCAATGCTATACACATGAGGTAGAGCTAAGAGATTAGTCGACTAATAATCATTTGATAATGTACAGGCTTGGTGGGTTATCCATATTGTTTTAAAGTTTCGTTTTCTAGGATGAATCATTTTCAAGAAAGGAAGAATGATGTAGGCCTGGCTTCATCAAAGCTATACACATGAGGTACATATAAGAGGTTGGTGGACTTATCATTAATTAGTGACTTTTAGGCTTGGTCAATTCTTGAAATTAAGGCAATGAGCTTAAGAATCATGTTTTGAAGATATCTTGGAGCTTGTGATGGTCTTAAGAGGGTAATGAGCATTCTGCCTAACCGTGATGGTTTGGGTGACCATCCATCAAGTAGTAAAAAAACCGTCAAGAAAGATGTCACGGGAATAGTTGTCACGTTTGGATACTTTCTTAATTTCCATTGATATCCACTTTTAGTACATTTATGCCATAAGTAGTCATGATAATAAATAGCAAAGTCTAGGTTGTAATTCCTTAACCTTTTATTATTGATGAATTGTGTCTCCTTGAGAGCATTAAGAGATTTATGTAAAGGTTTTGTTGAAACTTTATTTTGAAAATATGGGATTCAATAAGATCCAATCATCCTTATGGTTTTCATAATAATATGTTCTTTATTGTAGAATTAATGGTTTAAGGATCATTAGTTTAATATATCTTTTATTTGCCTAGTAATTCCCTTTTTGTGTCTTATTATCTTCTTTATCTTTATTTCCTTTATTTATTGCACTATCATTGTAGAATCATTGGTTTAGTTAGTATCATACTCATATCACAATATTTTAAACGTGGGTACAATAAGTCAGCACAAAAGTAAACCTCGACCCCACAAAAGCAAATAAATTTTTTATTTAAAAATCATATTACCCATAACTTAAGGAACTAAAATATGAAACTTCATTGAATATGAAGCTGAAATAAACACCTAAATTATTAAAGTATAACATTTTTAAACTCTAGCTCAAACATCTACAAATTTTCCAATTAAAAATTAATATTTGAAGATGAAATCAGTAATAAAACATTGGGAATGTGTAAATATAGGTTAAGAATCATACCCAAAGAAGAAACCTTGAAAATCATTTTTTAATCTACCAAACACGAGTTTCCATGTTTAAAAAATATAGTTATGGTATTTTAGATCAAAAAAGTGAATTTTATTCTATCGAGGAACAATCTAATATTTGCAAATGCAATGGAGCTCCAAAAATGCTAGACTGACCCAACCCAAAACCTTTAAATATTTGAGACATAGTTTGTGAATGCACATGGAAATGTCTTAATGAAACCTGAACCCTCTCTTTTGAGAATGCCAATGGCATATTGTGTACTTGAAGGCCTCCCTGAAGTTCCCATTGCAAATACAATGCCTATTTATAAATGCAAGAAAGACAATGGATGATAATTGAAACAAACAGTCACAAAGTATAGAAATATCCCGAATAAGCCCTTAAAATTTTATTGAAATACCTTGAAAAAAAACAAATATTCTACTTGGTTGGAAATGATAGTTTGGGCTTAATGGGACCATTAAAACACAAGATATAGGGCATCATGATCGGACTTTTTCTTTAAACATTCAAATTGTAAAACTACTAAAAATCTATTCTTTATGCCTTAGGACCAAAACAAAAGGTCTTAAGTAACACAAAAATCACATTTTATTATAAATAAAACTATTTGTCAGGACAAAAAAATTAGGTCATGATGGCACCTACTATAATCCATCAATTGGTAAGACAAAATCATAGTCAGGAATGAAAATTAATGTGCTAATGAACAGAAGAGATAAAAACACTATATAAAGCAACTAATAAGAAAATAGACAAAGCATATAAACAAATAGAGAGAGGAACGACAATATATACAAAAAGGATTCCCCAAAACATAGTATAGTTAATAGAAGAGTAAATATAACATAAGGATTAAGAACTGGAGCTAATGTCAATAGCCCTTGAGCTTCAGAAAGCTCATGTTGCGCTCATTGGACAATTGGGAAGGGATATTCTTCTAAGTCAATATCGTGAATTATAACAACCCTCATGGTAATTTTTATAATTTTTTTGTATTCTGATTATTTTTCGTTTTTCCATTATTGTTCTAAAGAATTTATTAGTAATGCGAATGGTTGGAATAATCTTCAATGCATTCGGGAGTGATTTATATGCCTTTTAGGCTTTGTGTGGCCCTTAAATTTGTTAAGTTGACTTTGATCAATACGTTTTAATTCCATCATTTGATGGAAGTTTTTTTAAAATTCATTAGATTCAGAATGTCAAATGTAGGTTTTTTATCATGGCTACTTTAGGTTCTAAGTCTATAATATGATTTCTAAGCATTTTTGTGACAAACTTGTTCTTTTAGCTAAAAGAGGTTATTGGCATGAAACTTATTGATAACAATTTATTTTTGTAAATTTTATGGTCCAATTATGTCCAAAACATCAAAATTAGACTACAAGAATTATTAGTTTACTTTTGTGGCTCTAGAATAAATCTCAAGTGTCCATTCAAAGAGATTTGTAGCCTTATACTGTTGTTGGTGCAATTCTACTATTGCAGGTCGAAGTCCTTCTTCCCATTCATGGATTTTTTCATTCACAAACATTATGGTGGGACCATGTTTGGAAAGAGTAATTGGGTCTTGGTCGATGTCATCGTTGGATGAATTCATGACCAATGCACTACTTTTGTAGTTAGTCCAAGTCAGTTGCCTTTGTAATTGTGAGTGTCTTACCATATTTCTAATAAAGGCATTACTTATTAAAATATTATAAATACCCAAAAATTTTAATATAACTCCATTTTCACCATTTTCAAACTTGGGGACTACGATGTTTGGAGAATTTATTATGGGTTTTCATTAACATTGATTTGAGTAAGCTTCTAAACCATTTTTTCATTACCCTTTGATTTATTGTTAAATAATCTTCAAAATATAGATTTTAAACTTAAAATTTTGAGTTTTATCCTACAAAGTGAAAAATAAGTATTTCAATGATTTTAACCCACTAAGGATTAAAATTTTTAAACTATGAGTAAAGAGATTTTTTATTAAAATTCTAGTTTTACCATTTTATCATTGTGTTGATTTTCAAAGTAATCTGTACTTGAAATCATAGTATGTCAATATGTGTATCAATAAAGACCTAATTAAGGGTTAAAATTGCTTTATGCATATTAGGAACATTCTAAAGCCGCTCAATAAGGTAACAACTTCATGTAAATATGTTGAGGCATGTTTCATTGGCTTTTGATGTAGGTTATGGCGTAACTTTCTTCATACTTGGTTAGTTATATAACTATTCATGTAAAGTATACTTTGGGTTGGATTTAATCTCGATATTTACATTATCTTTTGTAAATTATTGATATTGTGACAGCAGAGTGGCGGCTCATGTTAACTTAATTATTGATTTAAGAATTTTTTTATCATTGTGATGCCTGAGTTGGGCCTCGTGTTTTCTTCATTGATGTCTTAGATGGTTCTTTACTGTCAAATTTCTGTGAGAATTGTAACATGATTTATGATTGTTTGGTTGATTTGGCTTCATTTATGCCATTGTTGAGTTTATTATTATATGTTGTTGATTTTCCAATGGTTATGCGTACTGATTTTCATGCAACATGGATTTTTTTGAAAAGGAAAATATACTATTTTGTAGAATACCTTACCCAGGGGAAGTGTTAAAATGTTTGATTAATGAGATTGTAATTATTATATGGTTGCAAACCTCGCATGGGTCCTTTCCTAGAGAATGTAACTTGTTCTGCTAGGACTTTTGTCTATGCAGGGCGATAACCTTATTCGCAGTAATCTTTTACTTATTTATTTGACTACTTAGCTTTATTGAGAAATTATGCCAATTGAGTATAAGTAGACCATACTAACCTATAATTTGTACAACTTTGAGACCTATCAAAGTCGTGGCAACCCTCCCATCCAGAGCATGTCCCTATCTTTATCTATGTTTCCTTGTCTTTATTTTTTTTAGGAAATAGAGAAATGTATAATTATTTTTGTTTTAGAATAGATCTTACTCGCGACACTTAATTTTTTGAGATTTAAGGAGTTATAATGACCCCTCAGGTCATTTTTTGTATTTTAGCTTATTTTCACCAGTAGAGCCTCTCCATAGCTTCCGCAAATCATTTATTACTTACTGAAAATGACAATTATGTTACTGGGCAACTCATTTGGTAGTTAGGGCTAGTATCCTGTTTTGCAGTCTTTGCTGGTTTGAAAAGGCCATTATAAAAAACTTTAGAAAAATAACATCAAATTCAAATTTCGACTGCGGCAACAACTCTAAAATATTATTTATAGGCTAGGTAGTCCTTTGGTTTAGGTCTCGATGCACCCGAGGTCATTTCGAACTGTTGGTCAAAAAGATAGAAATTTGGAAATTTAGGCGTGGGACCCACATTTGGTCAACTAATTCCAAATGGAAAATCAGACTTCATAATTTCATCCAAAATATTAAATTTAGTATGGTTACATAATTCATTTGTGTATATTGCAATTTGAATAAATCCCAAGGCATTAGCGGAAACTTAGAAAATTTTGAAGTTTCAGCTTATAACTGGTGCCTCTGTGTTAGCATATCTTGGGTGGAAATCACACCAGTGTGTTTAGAAAGGGAAATTCGATCACACTAAGGTTGTGGTGATCACCACTCCTGCTCCTGATTCTAGGATATGCAATCTGACACCAGGATGTGTTATTACATAACCTGATTAGCAAGAAGGGGTATAAATAGACCCCGCAGGTCACCAATTAACCCATTTCTCATACATACCTAGATTTTTGCCTACTCTGATCCAATATCAACCTACTCTTAATCACTCTAAATCTGTACAACAACTCTAAAAGAAAATCAATGCCATACTGTCTGATCTCAGAAATCTCAGACTATCCAATCGGAGAACTACATCTCCTACCACACAAAGCCTTAAAAAAATCCATATCAATACTTGAATGATAACTGTTATTATATGCACACTCTTCCAATGCTCACTGATGCTCCCACTGACCTCTAAAATAAATAATACGGGCTTGGAGCATATCCTCGAAGACCTGAATAGTCCACTCTAATAGGCCGTCTGTCTGTGGATGAAAGGTTATAATAAGGTCAACCTGAGTACCCAACTTTTCTAGATAAGCTCTCTAAAATCTAGGAGTCAACATGGAAAACCGATCTGAAATAATTGAAATAGGCATACCATGAAAAATGACTATATTACTAACATATGTATGAGCCAACCTCTCAACACTGAAGCATAACTGAATGGAAATTAAATGTGCAAACTTGGTCCACCGATCTAAAATGATCAAAATACCATTGGAACCATGAAAATTTCACGGTTATCCACTAATAAAGTTCATTGTAATCCACTCCCATTTTCACTAGAGAATGGGTAATATCATCAAACAACTTGGTCGCTGATGCTCGACCGATAACATAGGCAATAAGTTATAAAGTCTGCCACATCTCTATTCATGACACTCCACCAACAATGTTGTCTCAAATATCTATACATCTTAATGGTACCCAGATGAATAGAAAACCTAGAGTTGCGAGCCTCATGCAAAATCAATTGAATAGAATCGGCAACTCTCGAAACATAAATATGGCAATCAATCACAAAATGCCCTCAGGATATTTCGTAGACCTCTCAAACTCACCACTTAACACTTGATCACAGAGTATGTAGACTTAAAATGATAATCCTAAACTTGCTCAAGTAGCGAAGATATCGCGTTAACACTAGAAATAATCCTTCTAGGGTCAGAAACATCAAGTTGCACTATTAAATTGGCAAAGGGACTGAATGTCCTAGGCAACTAGCCTCTGAGATAATGCATCCTATATAGATAATGCCTTCAAATCTTAAGAGTGAAAACTATCACTGCACCTCTAAATCAAGAGTAGGGTAGTTGAGCTTATGCATATTAAGTTTCCTTAAAGCATAAGCAATAACACGACCCCGTTGATTCAATTACAAATGCTAATCAATACTAGAAGAATCACAATACATGGTGAATCCCTCACCCTTAACATAACAATCCCAAATAGGAGCCGAAGTAAAAAACATCTTAAGTTTTACAAAGCTCAACTCACACTTCTCAGACCATCGCAAAGGAACCTCCTTTAGAGTTAATCTTGTCATAGGTGCTGAAACAATAGCAAAACCCTTGATGAACCTTCTATAATATCAAGCCAAACCAATAAATTAGTGGACATAAGTTGGAGACATAGTCATAGTCCAATCATGCATTGGCTTAATCTTTGCAGGGTATATCGTAATCCCAACCTTAGGTACGATATGCCCAAGGAATGACACTGATTTAAGCAAAAACTAACACATAGAGAATTTTAAAAAAGCACATGACCTCTCAAAGTGTGGAGCACTATCCTCAAATGTTATGAATTCTCCTCTATACTGCTCGAATACGCAAGGATGTCATCAATGAACACAATTTTAAAGAATTCAGGAGTAGAAACCCTAGCCTAGGTCTGCACCCCATAAATAGGCTGAGTTCTATCCATATTTTCCTCAGGTAGGATAGAGGATGTGGCAGAGTTTCTACGAGTATCAGATGTTCATGGAGGCATAATTTAAAATGTGAGTAAGGAAGAGTTAGAGGAATTTTCAAGAAATCAAACTCTATAACCCAAAATAGAACACAAGAAAGAGAAATATTCTTAAATGCCTCATAGTTTCTCTTTTATAAGTGTGGCATGCTATACACCATAAAAGAGACTCTACTTGAATTGGATTTGTGGACACCAAATGAAGCTGAACCAAGTCTCTGATATAAAACTTATCACGAGCCGACCCTGTGTCTGGCCGTGATGGGTATCTCAATGCCACCATGGGATGATAACCATCCTTATAGTCTTTAAAATCCAAGAATGATATAGAATAATAACGGATGCAATTCAACAAAACATATTGAAGATAAATAACTGAGACAATCGTTCTAAGATCCCAAACATATATCCCAATCTACAGTTGTCCACAAAAGTTTCTCCACAATCCAAATAAAAACTAGGTTAGGACATCTCCACGACCACGATAGTGACAATAACAATCATAATGTTAATGTGATATCTTAAATTCTAAAACATGGAAAGGAAATGATAAAATGTCTAAGCTTTTCAGAGGATGGAAGCTCACTACTTCACCATGAACAATCGATGAACCCCAATAAACTAATGCTACATAGTGGTAAAAGAAATGTCCTCAAACTCTACATTATGAAATAAAGTAGCATACCTAAGATGGTTGCGGTATGAGTGCTTGTATGTAACTCAGGATAGAAATAAAATAATGTTATTTTAAAATTAAGTTCAACTTAATATACATGTTCACATACATACATACATATTTATTTATATAGAAGTTATTGGGATAGGGAATAAGGTATAGAATGAGATTAAAAATGATTAACCTGGATCGTGTAACTTTAATCATCATAAAGGCACCGACGAGCTATATGGGTTTGGCTCCCCTAATTAGAAGGGCCGGTGTGTGTTAGCTGTACAAACTAGAGAAGTTCAAGCAAAGGCCATGGAAAGAATGACTCAACATCAATCTAAGGTGTATATATATATATCTAGTGTGAACTATTCACATGCCCATAAAAACCCCTATGCTGGCAAACACGGTTTCCAGTATCAACCACTCGGGACCTCCACCTTCCAAGGCGAGCTACACAAACCTTATTAAGCCATATTAAAACATTTACACACAAACTAATCTATTAAATCAAGGAATCATCCATCAAGGCATTATCAATGGTATCTCCATACCAATTAAAAACTTGTAAGCCAAATTTCTTATGCCATTCTAATTATTCATTAACTTTGGGGAATCCACAACCCCGAAGGTCCAATTTAAAATAATTTATATACCATTAACCTTTTTTGAAATGCAATAATCTAAAAGAACTAAGAAAAGCCATATGATTATTCTTATCTCAAAACTAATTATGCAAGCTGGTTAAGGTTATTAACAATTCCAATACCAAAAATCCATTTACTTAGGGGAATTCACGACCCTCATAATTTATCAAGTAAATTTATGTGAATCCAAAATACCCATCCCAATTTCCATGACCATGCACAAATTCAGTTTTAAAAATGAGATAAAACACTATTAACAAACTCCAAAACCATGGAAAACCGACCAAGTAGTAGTAATTAAAAACCCAACATGTAAATCAACACAAACCATAATTAAAATATGTTTTTTATAATATAAGTTTTAGGGAAGAGATATATGCCTGAGAACACCAAGAAATTACAGAGAAACCATAAGTTAGAGCTCTGGATGATCAATCTTTCAAAACCCTAACCTTGCTCTTGATTGGGGAATTTTGAGAGAGAAGTGAGTGCTTATGACTTTATAAATAATGAAAAATAAGGTACCTTAGGGTATTTAGGTTGTGGAATTTAAGTCTATTTAGGAGGGGAATGGTCAAAGTGCCCTTAATTAAAAGTTGAGAAAATTATCATCAGTCACTATAGGTCACCTCACGACTTGTGAGGACTGGTCATAAGTCGTCACCACGACTAGTGGTCTAGGATAAAAATTTAGACCACTATACTGGGTTTTTCATGAGTCCCTCATCACAACTCGTGATCTCACCCCATGACTAGTGAGGTCCAAATCGTGGTCTCAATAGAAACCATTGATAAACTTACTATTAAAGTTATGACAAATACCTTAAAATTTGTAAAGAGTCTTCAAGACTCATAAACTGATTCGTAGTTTGAGAAGTGAGCACAACATTGAGAGAATTTTGGAGTTCAGAGCCTGGGGTGTTATAATTATACTTGGGATCCTTGTGTGATCCTAATATATTATGATTATTTTGGGATTCTCATATCATCCAATATTTTATGATTTTATTACGACCTAAAATGTTATTGGGTCATTTTTCTGTTAATAATAAAGTTAATAAGTTGACTTATTTGGGAATTGTTAATATGTGTTTAGCTAAACAAAAATCAACATAATTTTTTTGCACAACATTCATCGCTTGAACAGAAGGTGAGTTGTGTAGTTTATGTTACTATAGAAAGGTAAATTGATTGTCTACATAGAATTGATTATTTCCTATACTATGATTAGGGGAGATGTTAATAATTGTATTACTTGATATTTGTAAGTTGAATCTTAACAAGGTGATTGGAACTTATGTAGTTTATATGGTTAAGTGACTTGAATAATTTTGTGATTATAAGGGTGTTGATGTCTAACATGTAAAATATTTGGTCGTACAAAGCCCATGGTTTATTTAAATCAATAGCACTATTTAAGTTTAACAATATGAATAAAGAGATAGTTACACTAACCTTGTAGTTGGATTATTATGGCTTCATATTATGTATATGCTTATTGTATAGGTACAACTATTAGATAATAATATCCCTTGATTTTGAGGTAGTTGAGTTGATAAGGTTTGTGGAATAAGTTAGCTTGCTATGGTTAATGATCATTAGTTGTAGGGTCGACTGAGGGAGTAGATTTTCTAAATGTATTACTCTGTATTTGTATCCCTCCCATTAATACACGATAATACTTAGTTGATATTACCCCTTGAGTGGTTGAGGGTCAAATATACTAATATGAAATATGGTGGAGAATTTATGTTTTAATGAAAATCTATAGTGGTGTGATTAGTGGTGTTGTTATGTTATAACATTGGTAATTATGTACGTAACCAACTAAACCTTTTCCTAGTATAAGGATGACAACCTCAGAGTAAAGTGCCTTTAGATAAAAATCTGTAGTTATGCTGATTAGTGTGGAATGTTTGATCATGGTGTGTTGACCGGTGGAATTTAGGTTTTAATATGTTAGGGAATGATATTAGGAAGTCATAGAAACTCCAGTACCTGTATCAAGTTTCTTGGACTATATTTATAGCGATTATCATAAATGAGTTGCATGTAATGTTGAATTTTGAGATGTGTGTTGTGAAATAAACTAAACTGGTATGAGTGATGTCGCCTAAATTACACCTCATACATAAGTTTAATGTGGTTGTCGAACAAACATAGAACCCAACTAGGTTGGGGTCGATCCCTCGATGAATAAGTTAAAAGGCTTGCTGATCTAATTGGGAATAGCATAAATAAATAAGTTGTTTTGTAAAAATGAGAGTAATAGTTACGGTTGCTGGTTAATTATATTATGATAAATTTGAGTGGAGCATTAGGATTTTGTTCCTCATGAATTCATAACTCCACCATTATTCATGCTTATTAGACCATCCTGATGCCTTGCATAAAAAATCTAACAGGATATGTATTATCAAACCCTATCTTGACCTTGGTTTAAATGAATTTTACTTATCTTCTCTTAGACTCAGAGTGTCACATTTTTTACCCTTATCTTATGATCTCTTATTAACTATACCAGTTATGACTCAAGTTAATTAGATAAAGGTTGGTACCCTCAAATTACTGTCGTTATTTCCTTTTTCCAATTTCTACCTCTCCCTTGAGAAAGTCTAGAATACACGTGAGTTTCTAATGTTGGATACCATCAATAATGCAATCAGGTCAAAGAAAATACCAATGCATGCAACAACACCAGTCTAGAATAACTTTGCACATAAGTTGCTTTGTTAATTCATCATGGTTCCCACAAACCTAGTTTTGTGGTTTAGCTACTCGTGATTTTAAGAACACACATTAATATTTTATAGATGAAAGCATAATATTGAACTTACAATAATAAGATGAAAATCCAAAATCTCAAATTATGTATAAACCCTCAAAAACTATAAATGATTCCATGATTTATAATGTATCTCAGAACTCAAAAAAATGTAAGAAATATATACAAAGTGTAACCTAATAATAAAACATAAATGGATTATTTATAGAAATAAAATAAATTCTATCCTAAACTGGATGAGACCTAAGAGTTGTGGCTCTAACCATAGGAATCAGATTTTCTCTTCATTATTTAAAAATTTAATTCATGCCTACCCCCGCATGTTAAGGGTTTTATCCACCAGTATTGGGTCCCTTCATGGAACTTAGACTCTTTCTTTCATCCTTAGAACTCAAGTCACTCCAAAACCTATAAGGCGTAGGTCAAACCTATGACTTCATGGGTAAACTCATGGTTTAAAAAATTAGCAAATCATGACACACAAGGAATAATATGATGACATCAAATTAGCAACAAACAATCAAGCATGTATGCAAATGACATAACCTAAAAAAATAAGCAACTAATAATGCAGCCCATGTACTCTCACCGAAAAAAAAGTCCAATACTCTTAGACTATTATATTGAATGGAAAAGTACGGACTACATCAATGCACTCGTGATCACAATGAAGTTAAAATAATGTGCATGAAATACCATAGGCATGAAATTATTTTCTACGCCTTAGTTTCTCAACTCTGCTTGACACTGCACTTATATTTTTGGCTCCATTTTTCAACCATGGTTTTTGTATTCTCTTTTTACAACTTTATTTATTTTCAAATTGGGCACGGTTTTCATCATTCTTTCAAGGGATAATACCTACGAAAATACCTGAAGTTTAACCAAATTTCCAGTGGAGCATATTGAACTTTGCGGGGGTCCTATTACCCCCTATACTATTTAAATTGGAATTAATTCCCCTCAAACTTTTTTAAAGTGGAATTAATCCCCCCTCAAAACGTATACCCAGTTTTTTCGGTGGGAAGTGCGGTGCTCGCGCCATTTCTTCTCCATTTTATCACTTTTCAACATTTTTTCACCATTACAACCATATTAAATATTCCAAATGATTCCATTGAGTTTATGAAGAATGTTTTTTCAAATAATTGAATGGAATCTTCCATTAAATTTCCATTGAAACTCGAAAGATTCAATTAGCGAGTTCCATTAATGGAAGATTCAATGAAACTCGCTAATTGAATGAAACTCGCTAATTAATGGAACTCAAAATATTTGAAAAGTTTAATTTCCATTAATGGAACTCGGAAGATTTGAAAAATTAATTAATGGAACTCGGAAGATTCGAAAAATTTAATTTCATGTATGAAGCTATTCAATCTTCCGTTAATGGAACTAGGAAGATTCAAAAAATTCATTAATGGAACTCGAAAGATTCGGAAAATTTAATTTCATGTATGAAGCTATTCAATCTTCCATTAATGGAACTCGAAAGATTCAATTTCCATTAATGGAACTCGAAATTAAATTAGCGAGTTTTTGAGTTTGAATTTTTCTAATCATCCATTGAGTTTCAATTAGAGAGGTCCATTAAATTATAACCATTGACTTCCATTAAATTTCAATTCAACAATGGAGCAACCATTGTTGAGGAAAAGAAAGAAAGAAAAAAGAAGAATGAAAAAATAAATAAAAATATAAAACTTTAAATAATTATAAAATTAATGGGTTGTTTGGCAAAAAAAAAGAGTTTAAAATCTTTTTAACACTGTTCACGCGGTCAGTGCACGTGAATCACACGCAGTGTGCCAATTGGCAGATATATACCATTAAAATACGAAAAAAAAGTCTTGGGGGGTAATAGGATCCCCACAAAGTTCAGTATGCTCAACTGGTAATCCGTTCAAACTTCAGGTATTTTCGTGCGTATTATCCCTCCTTTCAATTCATTCTTTGGTTTCTCTTTATTTTTTTTATTTTGCAAATTTTCTACCACAACCAACACTATCACCTTTTATTTTCTCAACTCCCTCTTCATACTTATCTTCAACTACACACCCCTATGATAAAGACCCTTAAATTAAGATACTTGGTTGAGTTGAGGTACATAATGTCCAAGGAGTGACCAAGTCCAATATATGTTCATTGTAATTAAAATAGGAAGGTAAATAGGTTAAACAAGGATACAGGTCACTTTAGGCATAAATTCGGGATCAGGAGATACTTATTTACATTTGGTCGGTCTTTTAGGCTAAAAGTGGACTTATTCAAACATGGTCTATGATCTTGTCCTAACCAATTATACTACTACCTAGGAAATACTAACTGGGAAATTTCTGGATTACACACATAAAGATAATTAAGTAAAAATCTCACACATATAGGGCATAGGGTTACATGCTACACTACTAACTATAAGGTTCACGCAATGCTAAAATATGGTTACTATGCCCCTAATACTAATGACGTAGCATGATCCAACAATGGTCATCATCTCATATCTCCACAGCATATATTTCTTACAAAATAAGATGGATATTATTTTATTCATAAAAAAAACATAGAAAAATTTGACCTCACCACAATTTCTTATTTTTCTCCTAAATAACATAACAAATATACACAAACAAGTAACATAACAAACTATCCTAAACATGTTGACTCTACTATGATAGCGCACTCTGGGAAAAAGAGACACAATAACAATAACACTGAGTGTATGGTACATCCCCATTCCTAACTAAATACTGATGCACTATCCCCAGTGCATACTAAGAATGTAGTTAAAACATGAAAATGGAAACGTACCTCAAATGCTCTAGGTGTTGGATGTGGCCTCTCCCCCCAACTGAGGTATTGAAAGGCACTTTAGGTGAGGTTCCAGGAGATAGAACTTGCCGACTAGAGAAGGATATGAAACTTGCCGACTAGAGAAGGATATGAAACTTGCCGACTAGAGAAGGATTCCAACTCTTATTATTCGTTCTCACTCTTGTTATGGTGAAGTTGGATATCATACTTCTTTTATGACTTCTTTAGATCCCCCTAAAACTAATCAAAATTACCACTCTACTAGGTGGGCTCTCATCATCTCTTTTAGCTATAAGTAGCAGCGCATCCTCATCTATATATAAGTCATAATTCAATAATGGGGGTATAGACAGTGGTTGTAGACTGAGAGGTAGGATAGAAGTGTGGCTCAAACCTTAGTGTACCACCTCCTCTCGCAGACTCGGTATATTAGGAACTTGAGCCTTGTGGAGTCTCTCCTTATCAAAATCTTATAAGTATTAATCCTTCTATAAAGTTTACAAGTAAACTGCTTCATAGCGGCCATTATTTGGGACACAACTCATGCCTCAGTGTCTCGAAAGTAGTTTACAACTATTATTGAATTTGATTGATCAACTTTGACAATTTGATTTTGATGTGAATTTGGCATCCACTAAATCCGTCAGTTTATCCACCAACTACTGTAGAAGTACCTGATAGACTATCACCATACCTGAAGTAGGCCGGAGAGTGGGCACGATAGATGCAGAAGCTGGTCCTAAAGTGCATATGACCCTTTCACAACCTATAACAACTTAACACTCTAGAAGCTGACAATATATCTAATGATCATAAGATAATACCAACCTATCTACTTTTTAGGTCCACTCCAAAGGCCCCTCAAAAGGCTACTCCAGAAGAGGTAGAAGGATATTGCCTACTTCTGTGCAACTAGGTTGGTGTTATCTCGAATTAACCCCACATCATCCATTTACGTCACCTTAATATGAATATCAATATCATCTAAGGCTAGTTCTCTTACTACATCACATAGTCTCTAAATCAAGAAGGTTAAAGGTATGATAGCAATCTCTCTAAAAGCTCTATCATGGATCTCATCTCAAATATCCTAAGCAAAGTCTATATCATATCCAACTTTGATGCTAGCTACAAGTACCTCACGATCCAACATAAGGGCAATATCCACTCATATGGGGAAATACATTTGACGAACTATAATCCACCAAAACTTCCTTGCAAAGTGCATGGTATCCTTCTTGATCTCTCATTTTCCCTCTAAAAAGGGGCATCAACATCATGCTCAACAATAGACTGAGCCACCCATCTCTTCACTTTTATTCTATTCTCTGTATCCAACATCGCCCTTTGGATCCTCACTGTTACCATACTATAATAGAACTTAATTGTATTCATCAACAACTCATAACTCAACCCAAATTAGAATCTCCTGATTGTATCCTCAGATAAGTAAACTTAAGTACCTCTTACTAATGTATGAGCTATTGTAGGTTGGTCCTAAGCTCTCTTTCCTTCTAGTGTGATCAAATCTATTGAGCAAAATATAAATCATAGAAATAACAAATAAACTTTGAGATATAGGATCTGAAAGGATCACTCATCCATTTAATTTATTTCACTCAAAGTTGGCCTTAATTTCTAGGATCCTTGCCAAGTCTGCAATCCTAATGTGGCCCTCCAGAACTATACTCTATCTAGTCTTGCATTGATCAGTCATCTTAATATCTAGGTCATATATGTCCCGCATGTTCTCTACATACCACCCCTGATTCTCAGAAGCTACTATCACAATTGAGGTATGTGTGGACTCCCGTATCACTATGGCTGGCGATCATAAAGTGTCATCCTCATCACTCTCTAAAGATTTTGATCCCTTATTAGACTAGTGAGCATCTATCTCTCTATCACCTCTACCAGACTCAAACTCTACTCACTTTTTAGACAGATGAATGACTTTTTTCTCCTTACTATTACTGAAACTAGATTCCTTATCTCCCTTATCCGATTGTATAATAGCCCTAGCTATGGTATCTCTCTTATTTTTTTGTTGTGTCTTGAACTATAACAAAGGCGAACTATCAATTGAGTACTCCTTTATTAACCCTCTCAACATGGAGATCTTATTTTGTAGTAAGTAGTATAGGCCCTTCTTTTGTGTCCCTTTTAGTGAGATGGTACCTATATTGATAAGTGTTAGTACTCAAATAACATTAGTTGGAAACGATTGAAAAATAAGTTATAGTATAAGGTCCTATCCACGACTCATAGACTAAGTTCATGATTAGTGGACTGTGGTCGTGAATTGATAATTCAATCTATGAGTTCAATCTACTACTCGTTGGATCAAGTCCACGAGTCCTGACTTGACTCATGAAAGTAAGACCATAATTTTAA
Organism: Capsicum pubescens; assembly: GCA_030864215.1. Classification (NCBI taxonomy): domain Eukaryota; kingdom Viridiplantae; phylum Streptophyta; class Magnoliopsida; order Solanales; family Solanaceae; genus Capsicum; species Capsicum pubescens. The sequence goes on along the minus strand of CM061543.1, from coordinate 149,008,797 downwards.
TTTTCAAAATCTCAAGTCTGATTCCCACGTGTCCAATCAATGATTTATGAATGCAATTCACGAATAGTGGGTTAGATTTGTGACTTTAAACCTAACAATTTATCGATTTGACTCAAATATTTCAATTCCAATTTTTTACAAATTCATCCCAACTTAGTTCAATTTTGATAACACAACATAAGTCCATATTCTTAATGCATATTTCTCTAAGTTTTTGGTAAAAATTTAATGAATTGTCTAAGAAATTTTGTTTCACATTATCTTCACCAAGAATTGTAAAGTATGCCAATTGAACCTTCAATGAATTTTTCTTTTTCATAGATTAAAATCAAAGATAATGAAGCAAGTTGATTTTTACATTAGGAGATCTCATACACACAAAAACAGTGGGATTAGGGCTTTAATTTGCATGAGGGAGAATGGAATTTAATTAGAAGTGTTTCAATTTTATTTGGAGTGGTGTTCTTGGAGTATTGGATCAAGTTTTAAGTCGATATTTAAAGGGAAGTTCATGTTTGAGTCGAGCAGGCATCCCCTTAATTTTCTAATATATTTAAAAAAAATTGATCCATGACTCGACCTACTAGTCGTGGGTCTAACTCACGACTTATGTGTTGAGGTCAATAGCCTGGTTCTGATACCTATATATAACTTTTGACTTTAATAAATTGACCTACGAGTCATTTTCTAACTCACAAACCATGGGTTGGGATCGTGAGTCAAGTTTAGATAGTAGGAAATACCCTCTTATTCTTATCACTCTAGTCCATGAGTAATAGACTTGAGTCATGACTCAAATACTACACTAGTGAGTAAACATACTTGGACTTGTCTAAATTTTCAATTTTTTTTTCATAAGCCAATGATTCCTGCATGTTTCCTTCCCTACAAAGCATAACAAATTTAATACTAAAACCCTAGGATTTCTTCCAATAAAAGCTTTATTTAATGTCGTGGCATGATGTGGCTATATTGGGTACTAAGACATCACCTACAAGCCAATGGATTCCATCCAATAGATTCCTTGATTTAATGTCGCAAATCGACTCAACTACCTTTACTAACAAGAGTTTATCAAGGCCTTCATTCTCATACACTTTAATCTCCTCTGTATTTTCCATATAATGCTTAACATGCTATCTATTTAACTTGAATGGCACATCGCCATTTCACTTTATCTCAATTGCATCATGAGGAAATACCCTTTCCACGATGAATAGTCCAGACCATCTAGACTTTAACTTTCTAAGAAATAATTGATGTCTTGTATTATATAACAAAAACAAATCACCAGGTTAAAACTCTCTTCGTTCAATAATCCTATCATAGGACAACTTCATTTTTTCCTTGTACAAGGCTTAACTCTTATAGGCATTGAGGTGGAACTAATCCATCTCTTTATCTTTCAAATATCAATTGTGCAGCATCACTCAACTCACAGTTTAGCATTTTTAGTACTCATATTGCCTTACGCTCAAGTTAAACAAACAAGAAGAGTGATTTTTCATACACAAGCTAATACGGAGATCCACCAATAGGCATCTTGTATGAGGCCCAATAGCTCCATAATGCATCGTATAACTTTTTCGACCAATCAATCCTATTTGCATTCATAGTCTTTCCCAGGAAATAATTTACCTCCTAGTTGAATAGTAAGGTAATTCCACCTCATGCTTCACAATGTATTTCTCAAGTAGGGCTTTGAACAGTCTATTGCAAAAGTGAGATCCACAATCATTAATGATAGATCATGTGCTACTAAATCTAGAGAAAATATTCATTTTCAAGAAAGTTGTGACACTCTTACCTTCATAGTTTTGAAACACAATCGCTTCCATCTAGTTAGACACATAGTCAAAATCCACTACGACATACATCATCCCATGTGAACTCACAAATAAACCAACAAAATTAATACATCAAACATCAGACCGTTAAGCTGAAGAATGGAAGCTCATGCTTTCTCAAATTATTGCCCTACCTTTGTCATTAGTAACAAACCCTAGAATAATTATGTGCATAATAATAGATTGTAGGCCAATATTAACCACATTGCAGATTTTATGGGCAATGTGAGTATCTCCATGATGGCTCGTAACTGGAGATGAATGACAGTCCTCCAAAATACTCAACATCTCAATCTCAAAAATACAACTCTGAATCACACCATTAGTGTACATATAAAATAAGTATAGTTCATCCTAAAAGAAGTTTCTTACCTTATGATTAAATTTCTTGCTCTACTAAAATACATATCTTTTGGGATGAGGTCACTTGCCAAATAATAAGCAAAGTCAATAAACAATGTGATTAAGTCTCATGATACTACCAAGGTGTGCTCATCTAGAAAATTAAAGTCAATCTCAAGATCTTCCCCTAGTTTTAGCAGTGCTTCTTCTTTTATGCATGGCAAATGGTCTGCCATTTGGTTTTTAGTGCCCTTTCAATCTTTAACATCAAAATAAAATTCATAAACCATAAGTACTCATCAAATCAACCTAGTCTTAGTATCTTTATATTCTATAAGCTACCTACAAGTAGCATGATCACTTTGCACAATGACTTTTTTACCAATCAAGTATGACAGGATTTTTTTCAAAATCAAACACTACTATAATAAATTTTTGTTCAGTCATAATATAATTTTTCTATGCAACATTCACAGCTTTGATGCAATTGTAGATATGATAAAGTATCTCTCTTTCCTTTATCCTAAGATTAATTCTAGGTATACACCAATAGCATCACAGATTATTTTGAATTGTACGATTCAATCAGGGGACACAATATATAATATCTGTGTTTTTTTTCTTAGCATGAAAATCATCTCAAGGATGTTAGAACTTTCTTTTAAATAAGAATTCATTCTTATAGACATGTTATTTCCATAATTTTCACTTCTTATCACATGGGAAATTGAATAAGATTTCTATCGATATATAATTTACCCAAATACGACATCTGGGCGAAAAGTTAGGTCCTTTTTAGTGAGACAGTGTTTGACTTGAGCCTTCAGCGAGGCGCAAATATAGCTCAAATGGAAATTGTCAATTTCCAGTATTGCTACGTGATATTGGTGCGTCACGCCAAACTTCCAGATCATAGAAAAGGTGGAAAAATGATAGCTCCGCATTGCGCCACCATGAAATTTCTCACTTGTCAATTTCCAGTGACTTGGCGTGATGGTGGCATGTCACGCGAAGGGCCCAATTTGGGAAATTTTACAGAGAATTAGAATTACGTGTTCAGGTTTAAAAGGGTCAATTCCCCTCCCCCCCACATATAAGATTCCAAAAATGGGATTTAGCCCTTATTCATCACAAATATTGATGTTTTTCTCAAATACTCTCAAGAACTTAATCTAGGGTTTTCATAGAAGGTCCAATTTCAAGAAGGTTTCACCATCAATCTTCACGAAATCACGAACAAATTTATGCATAGTGTTCATTCATGAACTCCTTTCATCTATGAAGTTCAAGAATCCCTTTTCTAAACTCAAGTTATAGATTTTTTATATGTTTTCATGTTTTGGTTGCTCATGTTCATGTTTCATAAATGTGAAATTAGATTCTACTCCATTATTATTGATAGTTTCTATGTGGGTTTAATTTCTATAGCGATAGATTCATGCAACCCTAAGATTTAAACCCTTGAATGATGAAATTAGAATTGAATAATGATGTTTACATATACATGCCTGTCATATGTCTGATTAAATGCCTAGATAAAGGAATATTGTCTAACTAACATTATAACATGAAATCCCTATGTATTTACAAGTTCATGCCTATTACATGTCTGATGAAACGCTCCTATGAATTAGTATGTATTACGATGTTAGTCAAGTCTTCAAGTAAATTATGCTATATCAGTTTCCTTCTATCGAGTCCTGGGGGTACTTGTACCCAAAACATTATCTGTGTGCCTAGAGCCATGTTATGTTTTCAAGATACTCTCCGTCAAGCTATGAACTCTTATAATTCAGATAGACTCATGACTCAGGAAAAATCTCCATGATCTCATGACTTAGTCAATTGTCAAATATCAGTAGTATTCCATCAGCCACGAAAATTCAGTAACTTAGTCCATGCTCAGTTCAGTTTGGTAAATCATGTTTATCATCTATTCATATGGGAGTAGGAATTAGCACCGAGTGAACCCAAGGATGGGGACTCACCTTTCATATGAGGGTGTGATTCCGAGAAGCAATCCTTACATTCCAGAACTATATAGATAGCATAGGTTTAGACATCATAGCCTACTATATGAGGGTAGATGAGGTGTCTTACCATGTTATGTGAGGGTTCCCACTATTCTCTCTAGAGGTACCAATTATATGAGAGTTACTCACATGTTATCCTTACCAGTGGTGTGGTATTGACTCCCTTCCAATCAGGGCATAGATTGGACCCCATCTCAGTTATTCTACCACATTTGGGGCATGTCGGTTAGATACTACTTCCCATATTTTTATGTTATAGAACTAGAATTATCAGATGCAGTCAATCAGTCTCAGTAATAGAACTCAGATAGTTCTTTACATTTCAGGACTGTCAGATACAGTCAACTCAGATATAGTACAGAACTCAGATAGTTCCATAAGATTTAGGACTGTCAGCTATAGTCATCCATGTTACCAGTATTATTCACATATAGTCATTTATGTTTTCAGTTATATCAGTTTCTAGCATATCATGTTATCAGTATAAAAACTCAGAAATCATGAAATCACGTTGTCAGTTACAGTTATGTATTTATGCATGTATAATCACGTTCATTTTAGAAAGTCAGTTAACATTATTCATGTATGTGAACCATTGTATATAGACTACCTCTCATGTATACTTAATACATATGTACTGACACATTTGCGCTATGGTTCTTTCTTTTTATGTTACACCATAGGTTAAGAGACACGAGTTCCAGCTTAGCTATAGATTCTAGATCAGCATGCAGAGTACAAGTGAGTCCTCATTCTTTGAGGATATAATGATTTTCTAATATCTCATTGATTATCTTATTAGTTGGAGTTAGTTGGGGATATGTCTCATCAACTCCTTATTCAGACTCTTCTGACAGTAGAGGCTTTCAGACTAGTTGCAGACTAGATACAAACTATCATATTTTAGTCTTCAATTTTGTTTTTGGTATTCTATTACCCCATATAGATGTTACATTATTCAGTTATATTCATGATCGAACCTTATGGACTTTCAGTGCATGTTTCCGCATTATTATGTTATCTTATGTCGTATACAGGTACAAATATCAATCATGAGTTAGATTGTGGTGCTTTGGGGTCATGATCACCGTGTAGCATTCCAGTTTAGCAAATCGGGTCGTTACAAACTTGGTATCACAACCTAAGGTTCAATAGATTCCTAGGAAGTCTAAAAGCCACATCTAGTAAAGTCTTGTGCATGGGTGTGTTGTGCACCACATTTATGTGCAAGAGGCTATGAGATGTTTAAGAATAGTTTCCCTTCTTTAAGTATTCATGTCGTGCCAATGAGCATAATCACAAGTCATTCTCTCAGTCTAATTTGTTTCTTCTCTTTATTTCAGAACATGCCTCCTTAGAGAAGAAATCAATCAGCCCCTCAGTCCGAAGAACCTTTGGGCGATCATGTTTCTCATGCGGAGTTCAGGACCGCATTTACCACTCTTGCTCAGTTATTCAATGCTCATAATGAACGGCCAATAGTTGATTCGGCCAACCCAGTGGCCAACTCAACTGCAGCGAGGATTGGGGACTTCACCCAAATAAATCCTCCAACCTTCCTTGGGTCTATGGTAGATGATGACCCTCAGGAATTTATTGATCAAGTTCAGAAAGTGACAGACTCAATGGGGGTGACTACTGTTGAGAGTGATGAGCTAGCTACATATCAGCTGCAGGATGTGGCTCATACTTGGTACAAATACTAGAAATATGAAAGGGTAGATGATAGAGGTCCTATAGAGAGGGAGGAGTTTGTTACTGCATTCTTAGATAGATTTTTTCCCCAAGAGCTTAGCAAAGCTAAGGGCTAGAGTTCATCAATCTCAGACAGGGCAATATGATGGTGAAAGAGTATTCTCTAAATTTTATTCAATTAGATAGATATGCCCCTCATGTCATTGCAGACGGTAGAGCCAAAATGAGTAAGTTTGCTTCAGGGGTGAACGACAGTGTGGTTAATGAGTACAGATCCTCCATGCTGAATAGTGAAATGACCTTAGCTAGGCTTATGAATCATGCTCAGTAGATAGAGGAGCAGAAGATTAAGAAGAGGGAGAAAAAAAATAAGAGATCAAGGATAGGTAGTTTCAACTTCGCTCCGCCTAAGTTAGAAGGAGGAAACCATTCCCAATTACATCCTAAGTCATCAGTTGCAGATCCTTCTACATCCAGTGCTTCATTTCTTAAGGTTTTAGAGGGTAACAAAGATAGAGAGCCAGGCTCTAAGACCCAGGGCAGTGTTAGCAGTGCCCGCACCTATCCTCTTTGCCAAAATTGCGGTAAGCACCATCAGGGTGTGCGTAGAGAAGGTAGTAGGATTTGTTTTGGTTGTGGAATGCTAGGCCATAGAGTTAGAGACTATTCATAGCCTGGTTTTCAGGGTCAACAAAATTGCTCTTCAGCTAAGTCCGGTCGGCCAAATAAGCAAGGTGACACTTTCAGTGCTACTAGAGGGCAATGCCAAATTATCTCTATGCTTTTCAAACTCAACAGGATCAGGAAAATTTCCCTGATATAGTTACTAGTATGTTACAAATCTTTCATGTGCATATTTACGCTTTGCTAGATCCATGAGCTTCCTTGTGTTTTGTTACTCCTTATATAGATGTTGATTTTGGAGTCAGTCCTGAAATTCTAGCAGAACCCTTTTCAGAATTTATCCTAGTGGGTAAAACCATCATAGATCGACGGGTATATAGGAACTGCCCGGCTATGATATTTCAGAAAGTCACATCAACAGATTTAGCCGAGTTAGAGATGACCTATTTTGATGTCATTCTCAGCATGGATTGGCTTTATTCCTGCTATGCCACAGTTGACTATAGAAATTGAATAGTTTAGTTTCAGTTCCCAAATAAACCCAGCCTAGAGTGGAAGGGTAGTGTATCCGCTTTTAGTGGTCATCTTGTTTCCTACATTAGGGAAAGGAAATTGATATCTAAGAGATGTGTTTATCATCTAGTTTATGTTAGATATTCCAGTTCCGAGGCTCCCAGTTTTGAATCAGTCCCAGTAGTGAATGAATATTCAGATGTCTTTCCTAAAGATCTTCCAGGAATTTCTCTCGAATGGGAAATAGACTTCGTTATTGATCTTCTTTTAGACACTCAGCCTATCTCTACTCCACCATACAGAATGGAACAACAGGACTCAAGGAACTGAAAGAACAGTTGAAGGATCTCTTAGAGAAGGGATTCATCAGACTCGGCATTTCCCTGTGGGGCACAACAGTCTTATTAGTGCGCAAGAAAGATAGTTCTCTTAGAATGTGCATTGATTACTATCAACTCAATAAGGTTACAGTCAAGAACAAGTATCCTCTTCCCAGAATTAATGACTTGTTTGACCAACTTCAGGGTGCTAGTTATTTCTCTAAGATAAACCTCACATCCAGCTATCATCAACTCAGAGTTAGAGAATGTGACATCCCGAAAATAGCTTCCGTACTTGGTATGGTCACTTCAAATTTTTAGTTATGTCCTTTGGTCTTACAAATGCCCTAGCAGATTTCATGGACTTGATGAACCACGTGTTCAAGCAATACTTAGAAATGTTCATCATTGTCTTTATAGATGATATTCTAGTCTATTCTCGCACTGAGCAAGATCATGCAGACCATCTCAAAATAACACTTCAGACTCTCAGAGATCATCAGTTATTCACCAAATTCAGTAAGTCTAAATTTTGGCTAAGGGCAGTAGCATTCCTTGGTGATATCATTTCTGGTTGTGGCATTAGGGTAGATCATCAAAAGACCAAAGCTGTAAGAAACTGGCCTCACACTATTTCTCCATCAAATATCAGGAGTTTCTAAGGTTTGGATGTCTATTACAGATGATTTATTGAAAGATTTTCATCCATTGCATCCTCTATGTCTAGATTGACTCAGAAGAAAGTCATGTTCCAGTGGTCAGATCCTTGCGAGAAGTGTTTTTAGGAATTGAAGACTCAACTCACCTCAGCCCCAGTCTTAGCTCTTCCAGATGATTTAGATGGGTTTTTAGTGTATTATGATGCATCTAGAGTAGGTTTGGGTTGTGTCCTTATGCAACAGAGTAAGGTCCTAGCCTACGCCTACAGATAGCTTAAACCCCATGAGAGGAATTATCCTACTTATGATCTTGAGTTAGCAACCGTAGTCTTTGCCTTAAAAATTTAGAGGCATTATCTGTATGTAGAACATGTAGACGTCTTCATAGATCATACGAGCCTTCAGTATGTATTTTCTCAAAAATATCTCAATCTTCATTAGAGAAAGTGGTTAGAGATCTTAAAAGATTATGACATGAGTGTCCTCTATCATCCAGGAAAGGCCAATGTAGTGGACAACGCTCTCAGTATACTCTCTATGGGTAGTATTTCTCATGTTGAGGAGAGTAAGAAAAAATTAGCTCAAGAAGTACACCATCTTGCTAGACTAGGCGTTCGCTTAGTCAATTCTTCAGAGGGTGGTGTATGTGTTCAGAGTAGTTCAGAATCATCTCAAGTTTCCAAGGTGAAAGAAAAGTAATAAGGGATCCTAAACTTGTCATGTTAAAAGAGTCAGTTTAGGATCATAAAATAGAGGTTTTCTCCCAAGGGGGAGATGGTGTTATTCATTGTCAGGGTTGTCTTTTTGTTCCAAACGTAGATGACATAAGATAGTGAATTCTTGTAGAAGCACATAGTGCGCGCTACACTATTCATCCATGGGCCACAAAGATGTACCTCGACTTATGGGAGATCTATTGGTGGAGCGGGATAAAAGAAGATATTGCAAAATTTGTGGCGAAGTGCTTTACATGTCAGAAGGTTAAGATAGAGCATCAGAAGCCTAGTGGGTCTATGCAGGAGTTCATTATTCCTACCTAGAAGTGGGAATTTGTGAACATAGACTTTGTGATAGGTTTGGCTCGAACTCATCATCAACATGATTCAGTTTGGGTCATTGTAGACAGGATGACAAAATTAGCTTATTTCCTTCTGGTTCCTACCTCTTATTCAGCCGAGGATTATGCCAAACTCTACATGTAGGAGTTGGTCAGATAGCACAGTCTTCCATTATCTATTATCTTACAAAGAGGTACCCAATTCACCTCCCATTTCTGGAAAGCATTCCAAAAGGGTTTCGGTACCCAAATTTATCTCAGTACAACCTTTCATCCTCAGACGATGGTCAAGCAGAAAGGAAAATTCAGACGTTAGAAGATATGCTAAGGGTATGTGCAATTGATTTCAAGGCTATCATTCTTGTATTCAGATGGCTCCATGTGAAGCTCTCTATGGTAGGAGATGTAGATCTCCTATTGGTTGGTTCAAAGTTAGTGATGCCTCAGTCATAGGGCCTTACTTTATGTTTGATGCCTTAGCGAAAGTCCAGTTGATCAGAGAAAGACTTTGGACTTCTCAGAGCCGACAGAAGTCTTATGCAGATGTTCATAGAAAAGATCTTAAGTTTGAGATTGGTGATCATGTCTACCTTAACATCTCTTCTATGAAGGGAGTGAAGATATTCGTCAAGAAGGGAAAACTAAGTCCCCGATATGTCGGTCCCTTCAAGATTCTTAGTAGTTTCGGCAAGGTAGCTTATAAGCTTGAATTGCCTTCAGATTTATCCTAAGTTCATCCATTCTTTTATGTATCTTTGATCAAGAAGTGAATAGGTGACCTATCAGTCGTAGTTCCTATTCAGAACATCGCTGTTCAGAACAACCTCTCTTATGAATAGATTCCAGTCGAAATCCTAGACCATCATACTCGTAGATTGAGGAACAAAGAAGTCCCTCTAGTTAATGTTCTTTGGCAAAATTATTCCATCGAGGGAGATACTTGGGAATAAAAAGTAGATATGCGTACCAAGTACCCTCACCTTTTCCCCACCAACTCAAATCAAGCTCAAGGTAATAGTTCTCCTTAAGCTTACTCAGTTTAATGATTAGTATGCTTCAAAAACTTAGTAAACCATGATAATCTTAGTATCAAGTACCACCGTATATTCAGTCATGCATTCATATATCAGATCAGTTATATAGTTATGCAAAAGACATGCATTCTTATTGTGAGAAAAAATAGTTTTTCAGAACCTTCAGTTATGCATTTATGAATCAGTAACACATGCAGTACATATGCATGTTCAGTATGTTATGTTCAGCTTATTAGTCACGTCCGTCACGAGATCATGTTCTAGTTATTCATGATCATCTCATTATTTCCCCTCTCAATCAATCTCATTTGAGGACGAATGTTCTCAAGGGGGAGATATTGTAATACCCGTGCTTTTTTTTCTTAGTTTGAAAATCATCTCAAGGATATTAGAACTTCCCTTGAAATATGAATTCATTCTTATACACATGGTATTTCCATAATTTTCACTTCCTATCATGTGGTAAATTGAATAATCTTTCCATCGATATATAATTCGCCCAAATCCTATGCCCGGGCAAAGAGTTAGGTCCTTTTTAGTGAGACAGTATTTTACCTAAGCCTTCAGCGCGTTGCGGAGATAGCTCAAATGAAAATTGTCAATCATTAGTGTTACTACGTGATAATGGCGAGTCCCGCCAAACTTCAAGGTTTTACACATGGTGGAAACACGATATCTCCACGTCGCTCCACCATAAAAGTTCTCATTTATCAATTTCCAGTGACTTGGCGTGATGGTGGCGCGTGGCGCCAAGGGCCAAATTTAGGAAATTTTACTGAGAATTAAAACTACATGTCCAGGGTTAAAAGGGTCAATCCCCCCCCCCCCATATAAGCTTCCAAATACGGGATTTATCCCTTATTCATCTAAAATATTTATGTTTTTCTCAAATACACTCAAGAACTCAAGCTAGGGTTTTTATAAAAGGTCTAATTTCAAGAAGGTTTCACCATCAATCTTCACGAAATCATAAACTAAGGTATGCATAGTGTTCATTCATGGACTGTTTTCATCCGTGAAGTTCAAGAATCCCTATTCTAAACTCAAGTTATGGATTTTCTATATGTTTTCATATTTTGGTTGCTCATGTTCATGTTTGATAAATGTGAAATTTGATTCTACTCCATGATTGTTGATAGTTTCTATGTGGGTTTAATTACTATAGCCATAGATTCATGCAACCCTAAGATTTAACGCCTTGAATGATGAAATTAGAATTGAATAATGATGTTAACATGTACCATGCCTGTCATATGTTTGATTAAATGCCTAGATGAAGGAATATTGTCTAACTAGCATGATATCATGAAATCCCCATGTATGTACAAGTTCATGCCTATTACATGTTTGATGAAATTCTCCTATGAATGTAGTATGTATTATGATATTAATCAAGTCTTCAAGTAAATCATGCCATGTCAGTTTCCTTCTATCGAGTCCTGGGGTACTTGTACTCGAAACATTAGTTGTGTGCCTAGATCCATGTCATATTTTCACGATACTCTCCATCAAGCTATGAACTCTTAGACTTCAGATAGTCTCATGACTCAAGAAAAATCTCCATGATCTCATGACTCAGTCAGTTGTCAGATGTCAGTAGTATTCCATCAGCAATGGAAATTCAGTAACTCAGTCCATTCTCAGTTCAGTTCAGTAAATCATGTTTAACGTCTATTCAGATGGGAGTAGGAATTAGCACCGAGTGAACCCAAGGATGGGAACTACCTATTATATGAGGGTGTGATTCCTAGAAGCAATCCTTGCATTCCAGAACTATGTAGCCAACATAGGTTTAGATAGCGTAGCCTACTATATAAGGGTAGATGAGGTGGACTAACCTGTTATGCGAGGGTTCCCACCGTTCCCGCTAGAGATACCTGTTATATGAGGGTTACTCATATGTTATCCTTATAAGTGGCGCGGTATTGACACCCTTCCAATCAAGGAATAGATTAGACCCCAGTTCAGCTATTATAGGACATTTGGGGCATGTCAGTTAGTTACTACTTTCCACAGTTTCATGTTATATAACCAGGACTGTCAGATAAAGTCAATCAGTATCAGTAATAGAACTCAGATAGTTATTTAAATTTCATGATTGTCAGATATAGTCAACTAAGATAAAGTATGGATCTCAGATAGTTCTATCAGATTTAGGAGTATCGGCTACAGTCACCTATGTTATCAGTATTATTCTGATATAGTCCTTCATGTTATCAGTCATATCAGTTACTAGAATATCACATTATTATTATACAGACTTAGAAATCATGAAATCACATTGTCAGTTACAGTTATGTATTTATGCATGTATTCTCACATTCATATTAGACAGCCAGTTAGCATTATTCATGCATAGAGCCTACCTAACATGTATACTCAGTACATATGTACTGACGAATTTGCGCTATGGTTCTTTCTTTTTATGTTACACCATAGGTTCAGAGACACGAGTTCCAGATCAGCAGTTGATTAAAGATTCAGCAGTCAGAGTTGAAGTGAGTCCTCATCCTTTGAGGACATAATGATTTTCTAGTATCTCATTGATTAGATTATTAGTTAGAGTTAGTTGGGGACATGTCCCATCAACTCTTTATTCAGATTCTTCAGACAGTAGAGGCTTTCATACTAGATGCAGACTAGATACAGACTATTATGTTTTAGACTTTAGTTTTGTTTTGGGTATTCTATTATCCCACATAGATGTTACGTTATTATGTTATGTTCATGATGGAACCTTATGGACTTTCAGTGTATGTTTCCACATTATTATGTTATCTTATGAAGTATACATGTACAAATATTAGTAATGGGTTAGCTTGTTGTCCTTCGGGGTCATGAGCACCGTGTAGCATTTTGGTTCAGGAAATTGGGTCTATACACAATAATAGAAGTTGAAGTCAATCTCTCTCTCAAGCACTTAAAAGATTTAAGGAAAGCATCACAAAACACAAACTTCACCTCATTGTCTAGCAATTTTATTAAATGGATTTACAATTTTAGAGAAGTCCTTGATTAATCGCCTATGAAAACCAGCATGACCCAAGAAACTCTGAATTCCCTTTACAGAAAATGGTAGGGGTAATTTTTTATCACCTTAATCTTAGCCTTATCAACCTCTATCCCTTTCTTAAAAATTTTGGGCCCAAAAACTATCTTTTCCATGACCATGAAGCGAGACTTCTCAAAATATAGGAAAAAATTGTACACTTCACATCTTTGCACGATGTTGAAAAAATGAGCCAAGAAATCATCAAATGAATCACCCACAACAGAAAAATCATCCATGAAAACCTAAATAGTGTCCTCTACTATGTCAGAAAAAATAGATATCATACAATGCAAAAAGATTGCAGGTGCAATACAAATACCTAATAGCATCCTTTTAAATGCAAACATACCATATGGACAAGTGAATGTGTTTTTCTCTTGGTCCTAAAGAGAAATAGAAATCTAATTAAACTCCGAATAACCTTTAGAAAATAATAACACCCTCTACTTAGAAAACGGTCTAACATTTTATCCATAAATGATATGGGAAAGTTGTTCTTCTTGGTCCATGTGATCATCTTCTTGTAATCTATACAAATTCACCATATATTGATTTTTCTTATAGGAACTAACTCATGCTCCTCATTTAGAACCACAACAATCCCACCTATCTTTGGTCCATACTAAAGTGACCAATTTGTTGTCGGTAATTGGATAAACCACACCAACATCTAACCAATTAATGATTTCTTTGTTCACAATCTCCTACATAGGTGAATTCAATCTACGCTGATGCTCAATGTTAGGTACATAATTTGGCTATACCTGAATTTAGTGAGAGTAAATTCTAGGTGGAATTCTAATTATGTCAGCAATATTCCAACCAATATCCCTGTTAACCTTTATAAAACCAATATAAAATCATCAACCTACTACTCTAACAAATCTGTTGCAATAATAATCGTAAAGGTATTTTTTGACCACAAGAATACATAACAAAGATTAGAGAGAAAGGATTTTAATTCAAAAATTAATGACCCCTTAATAGATGGTATGGCTTAAGGGGTTGCTCTATTTTTTAAATTAAGGTCCCACTTCTTTGGCACATAGGAGTATGAACCTTGTCCTACAAGTCCACTTACCATCTCATCATACCCATCAATACTATCAGTATTGAAACTCCTTATCTCAATTATAAGTGGATCAACACAAAGCCTTTCCTTAATAGATGTAACTAATGGCTCTTCATCAACAATATCTATCACAGAAATAACATGTATATCCTTTGGTGTCTTTATTGATTGACATACACTAATTGTAACCTTCCCATCATTAAGTCTGAAATTTATTCATCCTATCTCTAGGTCAGCAAATGCCCTAACCGTTGCTAGGAAAGGCTTTCCCAATATTATAGGACACCAAAGTCAACCCCATAGTCGAGAATCACAAAATGATTTAGAAATATAAAAGAGACCTACTTTATCAACATATCATATAAGATACCAACCCTCATCTTCAATGTGCGACCCACCTTTGAAAGTCTCATAGAGGTCGGCTTAGGAGACCCCAACCCCAACTACTTATAGATGAGTAGCGACATCAAATTAATGCTAGCCCCTAGATCACAAAAATTTATGCAAAATTATAACACCTAATATTATAAGGAATACTGAATGCTTTAGCATCCTGTTTTTTAATAAACGATCTAGAGGTAATATCTCCTCAATGGTGAAAATTATCAATAGGCTTAAAACTAACGATCCTCTCCTAGGTCACCAAGTCTTTAATAAAATTAGATTAACCAGGTATCTTCTCAAGAGCCTCCACAACTGGGATGTTCATAGGAAACTCTTTTGATATAGGAATGAAATGTTGTACTTTCTTTCTTTGAATTTCTTCTTAACCTTTAGGGAAAGGGTTGAGATGGTCAGGAAATGGGCTTTAACACTTGTGTGACATCCTTCATCAACCACATGCATAGGTGGATCAGTGGTGGCCTGTAACACCCTAATTTTCTGAATCGAAATGCTACACGGTACTCATGACCCCAAGGGAATACAAGCTAACCCATGACTGATATCTGTACCTATACATTTCTTAACATACATGTAATATGCATAAAATATAAACAATAGACCATAAGGTTTAACTGAAAAAATTATAACATCCATATGGGTGAAAAATACCTAAGATAACTGAAGTCTAAATCAAAACTGAACTAAACACTGTTTGAATAAGGAGTTGAAGGAACTTATCTCCAAATTCATGGGTTTTAACTACAAGCATGCATACATGATGGAAGTCAACTTAAATTAATATCTGGAAGCTTAGCAATGATCATTAACATGAACAACATCACATAACTACAAGGAAATCAAAGTTTCTCATTTCAAAGCATAGTTCTTGAACTCTATAAATGAAAGGAGTCCATAGATGAACACTACGCATACTTGACTCAGAGTTCTTGACGTTTTTGAACTTGAAGGGTTTGAAATCCTTTGATTCTTGAAGAGTATTGGGTCTTGTTCTTGGAGATTAAATTTAGAGAGAGAAATCCTAGTTTTTGTTTTGTGAAATAATAATGAGCATAATGGCTGAATTCAGACTTATATGGGTATATGTAGGTGAGTAATAAGTGACCAAAATACCCCTGTTAAAATGACCTAGAAATAAACTGAACGTGGTGTGTGACAGTTTGACTAACGGTCCGTCAGATACTAGGCTGTCCATCAATTAGCCCGTCAGACGTGGATAAGAAATGGGGTTCACTGGATAAGAGTTGACGGCCTGGATGACGGTCCGTCACCACTTTGATGGTACATCAACTCATCCGTCACTCCTTATCCAATACGTGGCTTAAATGCCTTGGCGGTGATGGTCAAAGTAGCATTATGTCACTTATTTGGTGGTCCGTCAACTTGGCCGTCATACTTGGGTATTTTTGACAGTTCCAAGTAAAACGTCCATAACTTCCTCGTCTGATGTTGGATTTGGACAAAATTGGTACCGTTGGAAAGCTAACTCAATTTCCCACATGATAGAAAGAGAAAATATAAAAAAAATACCACGTGTAGAAATATAGGTTTGCATTTCAAAGTAAGTCCTAGCATCCTTAAGATGATTTCTAGCTAGGAAAAAGGCACGCGTATTACAATATCTCCTCCTTGAGAACATTCATCCTCGAATGGAACTGACTGAGAGGGGAAAAAATAATCTGAACATTAGTATCTGTAACATGATCTTATGACTGACAAGCTGAACGTATTATACTGACTATGCGTATATGATGCATGCATAACTGAGGTTCTCGCAATGTGAATACATATCTGATGCATGATTAGTTACTGTACCGATACATGTTTGCATGAATGAATATGCAATGGTACTTGATACCAAATTTGTGATGGAATATGACCATGAAATGAAATATAAAGTTGTATTGAATGCTGAATGTGAAACTGAATAAGCTTAAGGAGGACTGTTACCATGATCTTGATCTGGGTCGGTGGAGAAAAGGTGAGGGTACTTGTCACTCATGTTTTCTTCTTCTTCCCAAGTATCTCCCTCAACGGACTAATTTTGCCAAATAACTTTGACTAGAGGACTTCTTTGTTCCTCAGTCTACGAATTTGATAGTCTAAAATTTCGACTGGAGTCTCTTCATAAGAGAGGTTGTCCTGAACATCAATGTTCTGAATAGGGACTACAACTGCTGGGTCACCTATGTACTTTTTGAGCAAGGAGAAATGGAAGACCGAATGAACTGAGGCTAGACCTGAAGGCAATTCAAGCTCATAAGCTACCTTGCTAAAGCAGCTGAGAATCCTGAAGGGACCGACCTTGCGGGGACTGAGTTTCCCTTTCTTACCGAATCTCTTCAGATAGACATAGTCATTGACCTCGAACAAGAGATACTTTCTACTAATATCTTCATAAGACGTCTATCGGATTTGAGCAGCCCGAAGTCTCTCTCTGATCAACTGAACTTTCTCTAAGGCGTCGAATACTAATTCAGGATCGATGAATGAGGCCTCACTAACTTTGAGCCAACCGATTGGAGATCTAAACCTCTTATCATAGAGAGCTTCGAATGGAGCCATCTGAATGCTGGAATGATAGTTGTTGTATGCAAACTCAATCAAATGCAAGTGGTCGTCCCAACTTCCGTTGAAATCAATTGCACATGCCCTTAGAATATCTTTAAGAGTCTGAATGGTCCTCTCTACTTGACTATCTATTTAAGGATAAAAGGCAGTACTGAGATGAACTTGGGTACCAAGACCCTTTTAGAATGATTTCCATAAATGAGCGGTGAACTGTGTACCTCTGTATGAGATGATAGATAATGGAACACTGTGTAATCTGACCAACTCCTTGATATAGAGTTTGGCATAATCCTTGGCTGAATAAGAGGTACGAATTAGAAGGAAATGAGCTGACTTGGCCATTCTGTCTACAATAACCCAAACTGAATCATACTGATGACAAGTTCGAGGCAAACCCGTCACGAAATCCATGTTCGCTTTTTCCCACTTCTAAGAATAAATGGTGAACTCCTGCATGGCCCCAATAGGTTTCTGATGCTCTATCTTAACCTGCTGACATGTAGAGGGTTTAGCCACAAACTCTGCAACATCTCTTTTCATCCCACTCCACTAATAGATCTCCCATAAGTTGCAGTACATCTTAGTGTCCCCTGGATGAATAGAGTATCACCCACCATGCGCTTTTGCAAGAATTCGCTGCCTCAAGTCATCTACACCTAGAACACACTGACGACCCTAACAACAAAGAACACCATCTCCCCCTAGGGAGAAAGTCTCTACTTTCTGATTCTGAACTAACTCTTTTAGATTGACAAGGCTGGGATCCCTATTTTTCTTTTCTTTCACTTAAAAAACTAGAGATGACTTTGAACTACTCTGAACACATACACCACTCTCTGAAGAGTCGAATAAGTTAACGCCTGTTTGGCAAGCTGATAGATTTCCTAGGCTATCTTTTTCTTGCTATCCTCAACGTGAGAATAACTACCCATACAGAGTCTACTGAGAGCATAGGCCACAATGCTGGCCTTGCTCGGGTGATAAAGAACACTCATGTCATAATCCTTCATGAGCTCTAACCACCTTCTCTGAAGAATATTGAGATCTTTCTGAGAAAAGACATATTGGAGACTCTTATGATATGTTAAGACATCTACAAGAAATACATATAGATAATGCCTCCAAATCTTTAGGGCAAATACTATGGTTGCTAACTCAAGTTCATGAGTAGGATAATTCTTCTCATGGGGCTTTAGCTGTCTGGAGGCATAGGCTATGACCTTACCATGCTGCATGAGGACACAACCTAAACCCACTCTGGACGTATCACAATAGACTACAAAACTATGTGAACCATCTAGAAGAGTTAAAACTGGGGCTGAGGTGAGTCGAGTCTTCAACTCTTGAAAAATCATCTCACAAGAATATGACCACTGAAAATTAACCTTCTTCTGAGTCAATCTCGATATAGGAGATGCAATAGAAGAAAATCCCTCGACAAAGCGTCTGTAATAGCCATCCAAACCCAAGAAACTTCTGATATCTGATGGAGAGACATGGCGAGGATAGTTTCTTACCGCTTCATTTTTTTGAGGATCTACTCTAATGCCATCACCGGAAACAATATGGCTAAGGAATGCTACTGATCTTAGCAAAAATTCGCATTTATTGAACTTGGCAAACAACTGATGATCCCTGAGAGTCTGAAGAACAATTCTGAGATGGTCTGAATGATCATGCTCTGTGCGAGAATAGACCAGAATATCATCTATGAAGACTATGACAAATATGTCTAAGTACTATTTGAACACCTTGTTCATCAAGTCCATGAAAGCTACAAGGGCATTGGTTAGACCAAAGGACATGAATAGAAATTTGAAGTGACCATACTGAGTAAGGAAATTTGTCTTCGGGATGTCACATTCCCTAACTCTGAGCTGATGATAGCCTGATCTGAGGTCTATCTAAGAGAAATAACTGGCACCCTGAAGCTGGTCAAGCAAATCATCTATTCTGGGAAGTGGATACCTGTTCTTGACCATAACTTTGTTGAGCTGACCGTAATCGATACACATCCTGAGAGAACCATCTTTCTTGCGCACGAATAAGACTGGTGCACCCCATGGGGATACTTCGGCCTGATGAATCCCTTATCTAAGAGATTCGTCAACTGATCTTGAGTTCTGCTGATGCCATTCTGTATGGTGAATAGAAATAGGTTGAGTATCTGGGAGGAGGTCTATGCCAAAGTCTATTTCTCTTTCGGGAGAAATGCCTCGAAGATCTTTAGGAAACACGTTTGAATATTCTTTAACCACTGCGGCTGGTTCAAAAATAGGAGATTCGGAACTGGAATCTTTAATATGCACGAGATGATACACGCACCCCTTAGAAATTATTTTCCTTGCCCGAAGGTAGGAAACAAGCCGACCCCTGAAAGATTAAGTACCACCCTTCCATTCTAGGATGGGCTCATTCGGGAACTGACACAAAACTATCCTATTTCTTCATTCGACTGTGGTATAGCAGGAATGAAGCCAATCCATGTCGAGAATGACATCAAAATCAGTCATCTCTAAATCAACAAAATCTGCTGACGTAGATTTCTGAAATATCATAATCGGACAGTTCCTGTATACCCACCAAGTTATGATGGTATTACCCACTGGGGTAGAGATTGAAAAGGGCTCTTCTAAAATTTTGGGACTGATTCCGAAATTGCCTGCTATGTATGGAGTGACTAAAGACAAGGATGCACCTGGATCTAGAAAAGTATAAACAAGTACATGGAAAATCTGTAATGTACCAGTAATGACATCAGGAGAATTTTCCTGATCCTGTCGAGTCTGAAGAGCATAGAGTCTGTTTGGGCGTTGCCTGCTAGTAGCACTGGGAGTGGCACCCTGCTGGTTCGGGCGATCAGACTTAGCTGTGGGACAATTTTTCTGACCCTAATAACTGGAATGAGGACAATGTCTGACTCTGTAGCCTGGCTTGCCATAACTGAAAGAAACATCACTGTCGGCTCTACAAACACCCTGGTGGTTCTTACCACAAATTTGACATAGGGGATTAGTTTGGGTATTGCTGACACTGCCCTGAGATTTAGAGCCTGGTGTTCTATCTCTGTTGTCGTCTCTGAATTTTGGCACTGGGGCACTAGCGGAGGAAGGAAATGGAGCTGCTGACTTGGGACAAAACTGCAAACGGTTTCCTCCTTCTGATTTAGTTGAGCAAAACTGAAACTACCTGATCTGGCTCTCTTATTCTGCCTCTCTCTAGCCCTAACCTTTTGCTCCTCTATTTGATGAGCATGGGTCATGATCCTGGCTAAAGTCATATCACTCTTTAGCATTGCAGATCTACACTCATTTACCACGCTATCGTTCACTCCTAACATGAACTTGCTCATCTTAGCCCTGTTGTCTGCAACCACATGAGGGGCATATCTGGCTAGCTGAATAAATCTGAGAGAATACTCCCTAACCGTCATATTTACCTGCCTGAGGTTGATAAACTCAAGAACTTTGGCCTCCCTCAGTTCTTGGGGAAAAAATTTGTCTAAGAAATCCATGACAAATTCCTCCCACTCTATAGCACCTGGATCCTCTAATCTCTCAGACTTCCACTGTTTGTACCAAGTGTGAGAAATATCCTATAACTGGTATGCGGCTAACTCGGTGCTGTAAACTGAAGTAACTCCCATGATGTTAATGACCTTCTGGACTTTGTCAATAAACTCCTGAGGGTCTTCATCAGACTTAGACCCAAAGAAAGATGGAGGGTTCATTCGGGTGAAGTCCCGAATTCTAGATGGACAGAGTTGGCCAAAGGATTGGTTGGAATAACTGGTGACCGTTAATTCTGGGTAGCCACGGAATGAGCAAGTGTGGTGAATACGGATCTAAACTCTTCATGATAAACATGCTCGTCTAAAGGGTCTTTGGGATGAGGAACTGGCTGGTTTTTACTCTTTTGAGGCATATTCTGAAATGATAGAAGAACAGATTAGACTGAGAGTTTAACTTGAGATTATGCTCACTAGGACGACATGAATAATGAAAGAATGAAAATTGTTCCAAAAACATCTCATATCCTCTTGTACATAAATGTGACGCGCAACACACCCATGTACAAGACTCAACTAGATGCGACTTTTAGACTTCTTAGGGCTCTATTGAACCTTAGGCTCTAAAACAAAGTTTGTATCACCCCGATTTTTTAAACCGGAATGCTACACGATTCTCATGAACCCGAGGGATCACAAGCTAACCCATGACTGATATCTGTACCTATACATTTGTTAACATACATGTAATATGCGTAAAACATAAACAATAGACCATATGGTTCAACTGAAATAATTATAACATCCATGCGGGTGAAAAATACCCTAGATAAATGAAGTCTGAATAAAAAATGAACTAAATCTAAAAGCCTCTAAACACTGTCTGAATAAGGGGTTGAAGGAAAATGTCTCCAACTGACTCCGCAAACTGATAGCTAACTGAAATAATAAATGAATAAATCAAATCATATTGTCCTTAAATAAAGAGGACTCACTGCAACTTTGTATAATGGAATGCAACTGCTACTTCTGGTCTGGAACTCGTGTCTCTGAACTATGGTGTAACATAAAGAGAATGCACCATAACGCGATTGCGTCAGTACAACTGGAGTACTGAGTATACAAGTGAGGTAGGATGAACATAAATAGGGTTACATTCATGAACAATGCTATCTAACTGACTGATATGAACGTGAGAGTGAAAACATGCATACATCAAAACTGAGATTCCGAATGTATGATAGCTAAATCTATACACTAATACATAGTTTACTGATAACTGATCATGACTGATACTGTAGTTTTGAATGCATGGGTGACTGTGTCTGACAGTCCTGCATCTGATAGAGCTACCTGAGTTCCGTACAATAACTGAATATGACTGTATCTGGAAGTCCTCGTATACTGATTACTGAATAACTATCTAAGTTCTTTTACCTAAAACGTTGGAAGATAGTTGTTTAACCGACATGACCCAATAATGCACATAGCAATGTTGGGGTCCAATCTATTCCCTGACTGGAGGGGTGTCAATGCCGCGCCACTGGTAAGGACAGTTGTGAGTGACCCTCATCTGGAAGGTACTCAAATAAGAATTGTGGGAACCCTAAGCTGATAGGTTAATCCACTTCATCAACCCTAGTCTGATAGGTTAAGATGTCTTAACCTACGTTGGCTACGTAGTTCTGGAACACAAAAATCACACCCTAAACTGGCAGGTGAGTTCCCATCCTTGGGTTCAGTCGGTGCTAACTTTTACTCCCATCTAAAGAGACTGAACATTATTTAACTGACTATACATGGACTTAACAAATAACGTCTGTTGACTAACGGAATAGTACTACTTTCTGAGAATTTATTGAGATCATGAGATTTCTGAGGTTTCCTGAGTCACATGACTAGCTGAGTTCTATTTATTGTGGCTTTACTGAGATGACCGTGACGACATGACATGGATCTAGGCACACAACTATGTTTTTTGGGTACGAATACCCCCAGTACTTGATGGAAGGAACTAACACACATGACATGACTTGATCACAAGATTTGAGTCCACAAGTACATAAGGGATTTCATACCAAGCATGGTTATCAACAATGTATTGGATGGAAAGCATTTCATGTCACATGGAAGAACTTGCACAACCTTAATATCATGTTCATTGCATAATCATACTAGCAACACATATCAATGGCATGGAAGTTCATGTGGAATCATCTTATGAGTTGACATAGCTTGTCATTTAAATACTATGGGGTCATGGGATCACGATTTTTAGCCTTCTAGGCATTTAAACAATCACCTTGCATGCACACTTTGAGGCATAGGTTTTCTCAACAATTTTAATCATCTTGAACCACCCAAATTCATGGATTCTAACTACAAACATGCATACATCATAGAAATCAACTTAAATTAATATCTAGAATCTTAGACAATGATCATTAACATGAACAACATCACATAACAACAAGGAAATCAAAGTTTCTTATTTAAAAGCATGGTTCTTGAACTCTATGAATGAAAGGGTTCCATTGATGAACACTATGCATACCTAACTCAAGGTTCTTGACATTTTTTAACTTGAAGGGTTTGAAATCCTTTGATTCTTGAAGAGGATTGGGTCTTGTTCTTGGAGATTAAATTTATAAAAAGAAACCCTAGTTTTTGTTTTATGAAATAATAATGAGCATAATGGCTGAATTCAGACTTATCTGGGTATATGTAGGCGAGTGATAAGTGACCAAAATACCCCTGTTAAAATAACCTGGAAATAAACTGAATGTGGCGTGTGACGGTCTGAATGACGGTCCATCAGACACTTGACGGTCCGTCACTTCACCCGTCAGACGTGGACTAGAAATGGGATTCACTGGATAAGAGTTGACGGCCTGGATGATCCGTCAACTCGTCCGTCAGTCCTTATACAGTACGTGGCTCAATTTCCTTGGCGGTGACGATCAAAGTGGCGGTCCGTTACTTATGTGGCGGTCCATAGACTTGGCCGTCATATGTGGGCGTTTCCGACAATTCCAAGTAAAATGTCCATAACTTCCTCGTCTGATGTCGGATTTAAACAAAATTGGTACCGTTGCAAAGCTAACTCAATTTCCCACGAAATATAAAGTGAAAATCTTAAAAAAAAATACCATGTGTAAAAAGATAGGTTTGCATTTCAAAGTAAGTCTTAGCATCCTCGAGATGATTTCTAGTTAGGAAAAAGGCACGAGTATTACATGGCCTTACAACTTTGATTGGTAAAGGTTAGACAATGATTGTCGCTATTTAGATTTTAAATAGTGTTATCAAGAAAGTTTATGGTAGATACTAGTTCAATATGGCAGACATCTTAACAAATTGTTTCTCAAGCTTCTTGATAGCAGTTGCATACGACTCTATGTTATAGCTCAATAAAAAAATATATGCCTTAATCTTCTTAAGGAAACTCTCTTGGCTCTATAAACCCTTCACAAGCCTAGAAGCAACACTTTCATTCAAAATTATCCAGGCATCTCGGTTCCCCGGTGGAACATTAAGGCCACTCTTATACATGTAGTCATATTTCCTCTTCCTGTCACTATCATTCTATCTAATTAAGTCCTTGTACCTGTCTCTAGACTGTGCTCAGTCACATGCTATCTTTCTGTCAAATTAATAGTCTTCTTCTTTAAAATTTGACTCCTTATATCTAAAAACCTTAGCTTATGAACCAACTGTATTTACTTTTTCTAATCCAATCACGACAAATTATTTCATAAGCAGGCTAATCTCAGTTCTATTTTGTGCTACCTCTTGAGCCACTACTCATCTAATGTACTCTGCTCAGTTGAAGAACAAATAGCATAAGTACCAAATGATCTATTTGCCTCACAAGTATGCTACCATCAATTGGTTTTAATGATTTGGTCTATGATTTTTAAGCATGCTCCCAGCAAAGACTTCTAAAGTCTTGTCCTGAATAGTATTAGAAACAACCTTGGCACAAACATTTAAGGTTCTATAGAATATCTCAAGAAAGTTTCTCTCCATGATTTTGTGATTAGGAATAGTCCGTAGTTTCTTTTTTTAACATCATCCATGTTTCATTTAATTCCTCTAAATGCAACTGCGCCTGAAATTATAGATCTCATCCTTCAATTGCAACATTATAGATAGTGGAAAAAATTAGTCCAAGAATTTTGTCCCAAACTGATTCCACGTGGTACTAAATCCACAAGGAAGGTCTCTTAACCATAAATTTGCTTCTTTTTCCAGAAAAAATGGAAACAACCTCAGTCGTATAACTTCCTAACTCACCCCATCTAGCTTTTATAAAGTATAAATCCTTACGAAGTTAGTAAGGTGAATTTTTGCATTATCAGTAGGTGGACTAGAATACACCCTCTTCAAGTTCAAAAACTAGATCATTGCGCTCATAATATTGAATTTATCTCCTTGGGGAAGTTTTAGAGGAATGATTGGACCTGTTTCAATTGGTTCAACATGCCTTAAATTACTCAACTCAAACCAGGGCCTTATCTTAATGGGAATCTTAGGCCCAATAAGGACCGGAGACCACCCCGTTACCCAAGACAACCAACTAAGAATTTACCATATGTCAGATGAATTTTTAACATACAAAAAGATAATGTGTTTGACAATACCAAGACTTTAGGATAGGTTCACGACCACTACCTACCCAAAAAAGTACAACCACTCAAGCCTAACCAACAACCATAACATAACCAAAATTATAACTATGTCCATATCCATACCATTACAAAATAGAACAATAATAAATCGAATATAGACATATGGTTTCATCCACAAAACCAATACCAATACAAAGGATGACACCTCTACTGACACTGCCTATATCAACCAAAAGTAGTCTCACAAATCCTCTATCAGAGATTAACAAAACAACCTGCCTGAATATTCCCCCGACTATAGCCAATAATGATGTTTAAGTCAAAATCAATATAGACAGAAGAAAACCAAAACTATAAATGGACCCTTTTGAAGAATAGAAGCTCACCACTTCAAGTGAACACGAGCTGATCGTGAGTCTAATCACTAAGTTAGAGATATAGTATGACCAACTCCTACATCGTGTAGGGATACATCATCAAAGGCGGTTAATGGTTGGAGCGCTAGCATGTAACTCAAGTATAAGGATAAGATAATTCCAACAGCTCAAATCAAGTCAACGATTACATATATCTAATGCAATATATATATATATATATATATATATCTTATCAACATTGGGAACAAGGTTTAATCATGAACTTTTAAAATCTTAGACTGGGTCGTGTAGCTTAGCTGTAATATTAGTAACACCCACGGGCTATATGGGCTCCTTTTCTCACCCCCTGGTCGAGCCCAAGTTTTTGTAGTCACACCAACCAGAGAATAATCTTAAGCCTATGCATGAGGGACTCAAACTTCCCACTCAAATACTAAGGTGACTTAGTCACAAATCAAGTAGTATGAAATAGAGGATCCAAACCTACCACATTATATTATAAGAGACTGGAACATCTCGGTGATAGTAAGAAAGAGTACTCGAACCTCAGGTCATTTTGAACATTCTATCTCCCTGTCATATTAAGCAAGAGGACTTGAACCTCAAGCAATTTTGATCCCCACACCAAAAAATGTGGTTTCCTGAATTCATTCCTCGGGATCTATATGTTCATAACTCAGCTACACAACCCTCTTTAAATATCAATTAAAACATCCATTACACATACACAACTATTTAATCAATTACTTACCAAAGGCACTTCGTTGGTATCGTCATACCAATACAACTTGCAAGTATAACAAAAGACATTACCATTATAAATCAACCATGCATTCATTTGACTTTGGGACTCAAACCTATCATCTAACAAAGACACTTGTTAAATCAAAATTTAGGGACTCTAACCTATTTTCTAAGAAAGATATAAATCATGTTGACATTTTGGGACTCAAACCCATTTAAAAATTAAAAATACCAAGGTTAACATTTAGATCATTACATGTCCAACAAGGCCTTCAAAAAACCATTTACCAACCATTCATATTCATTAGGCCAATGCGTTAGTTCAAAACATCATTAACATGTGACTAGTTTATTCTCTTAGGCATTTTCACAAACACTTTGAAGACATACTATTATAAAGTCAAAAATTAAGGTAAAAACCATCAAGTTTAGGGTAACCCATGACCCATGTGTTAAACCACAATTACCTAGCACCCACATGTTCAAAACATCACCAAAAACATGTTAAAACATAAGTAAAACAAAGAGTAAACAATACTCAATTATATGAAACAAAACCCTCAATTTTGGTTTTCAAAATCACCATTTAAGAATTATAATCACACTTTAAAACAGATGATATTTGATAACTAACAATGAGGAATGAGACACATGCCTTATTCAAGAAGCTTCATGGAAGAAACTTGACTTTTAAGCCTCAAGCTTAACACCTTCGAAGAACCCTAGCCCCCAATATTTAAGAGAGAGTTTAGAGAGGATTTTAGAGTGTTTTGATTTTCTCATATATGTTATGAGAGGCCACAATTAGTTATAATATGTGGGAACTTAAAGGGTGTTTTGGTGGGAAATGTCTAAAATGTCCTCAGCTTAAAATCTAAAAAACTTGATTGTAGGAGCGTACAACCTCCCACATTAAACCGTACCCTAAGGTACGAGGGGTATCCTTGTCTCGTATCTTAGGCATCCTCTTGGACCTCAATACTGACCAACATACGACCACACAAGAGAAAATTTTTATCTTAACATACGACCAGTACTCTTTGAACCGTACCTTGGTCAGAAAACTTTGGATAAGACTTAGTGTATCATATAATTTGGCTCTTTACTTCTAGTGCACTATCATACTACTAGTAAGATGCCTAGTTATACCTTTGATAGTAAGTGACATAAAATGTAATGTGAAACATATGAGTTAGGATCTCAAAGCCCTACTGCATCTTTCAACTAGTACCCCAAGTCGAATGATGTCCACTGAGCTCAATGTTACAAAAATTTCTAAGTGTTAAATACCAGGGTGTTTCAGTCTCCCCTACTTGGATCATTCTTCCTTGAATGACGGGTAAAGGCAAGAACAGGCATGAGTTTACACATTGTTAAATATCTAACTATCCTTTAACCAAGTTGCATAACAAACATATGATAAAGAACACATACCTTCATCACAAATATCCAAAATGGGTAATAGATGTGGATACTTGGACTTTATATCCTTCTCTGCTTCCCAAGTAACTTTCTTGGACTTTTTAGTTTCCCATGGAAATTTTTTGAAGCCAAACCTTTTGTTCGCAATCAGCAAACTTGTAGATCCAAGTTCTTAATTCGGATTACCTTATAAGATGAGGAATCCGAGATACCCAACCCTTCTAAAGGAAAAACCGATGAATGATCATCTACACATATTCTTAACATAGGGATATGGAAAACCGAATGAATGAAGCTCAAACTAGAAGGAAACATTACCAACCTTCTCTATTGACAACTACAAAACAATATAGTAAACACTCAACTTTCCCTCATATCCAAAACTCATTACCCATTCTTAGGAGACGCCTTCAAGAATAATAAATCCCCAAACCCAAACTCTATGTTCCTTTGGCTCACGTCCGCATAGGCCTTTTGGCGACTTTGGGGAGTCTTAAGCCTATCAGAATCACCTTCACATTTAGTCCTCAACCTACAAAATCAGATACAAATATGACACTTAACAAATTATACCTTATGATTCCCCACATACATACCACTACGAAAGCCTAGGTCTATCTATACATTGCACACATGATTAAGCCAATTCAAAGCTAAAAGTTGTTAACTTAGGACACGGGGATCTATTTCTTACATTTCTCCAAAATACTATTATGCCCCTATCACTGCAGTCAAACATCATATCCCATCAAGATTCTAACTAGTAAACACCACCATTGGCATATCCTTTATTCATAATACTCGGGCCTATCGTTTCTATACCCGTTGCACAATATACCCCTCCAAAGATCCAATAACCTCTAAAATTATCACCTTACAACCACTAATTAGGGGTATAGACATCTATGCTTCTAACACTCAATTTTTAATCCTTAGAACATAAGAATTAAACCTCTAATATCATGTCCCCATTCCTTGACAAGTTTATAACTCATATCAAGAGTTCACGCCGATTATCTAGTTCTTCCCTACTTTGGCTCTACCTAACACCAAGTAACAATCCCATAGACTTCCTGTGCTAAGAAATATTAATAGGCATAAGCTAGGCATACACAACACCCTTAGCTCGTAACAGAATATACATTACTGTTACTACCCAAGGCTTTTATCCATCTAATGATTTAGCCACCACTTCAACTTTAACACTTAGGACTCCTACCTAATTCCAAATTACATATACCGCTATTTTATAAAGCATCACCCAAGCTCTCTCATATATTGCATCACTATAATAATTCACTTCCATGAACCTTGCATCACTATTCTCAAATTAACATTCCTATAACCATAATTAACATCAAAATCTCAAAATTAGCATCTAACAACGATCAAGTATCACCAATATAACAACCCCAACACACACTAGTCTACCAAACAAAGAGATCATTCCACATTTCTAATCCCATAATGAAACACCTTGGGTATTGACCCTTAGAAAATTTCTCCATTTTTGGCTTCTCGATAACATATGAGTTAGATTACTAGTCGCATAATATAGTACAATATGGTGGGTCATGTTCATATCATAACTAGTTTAGGTTTGTTGGTTTTTGTCCAACGTATAGTTGACTAATACTTATAATACCTTAGGTTACTAATGGTAAGGTGTTAATCATATGTTGTCATATGTTTAGTCAAGGTAATTCTACTCTGCCTAGGGTACGGTTTCATGGTACTAATCGTATGGTTAGGCATAGTTTTGATTGGGAGGTCATATGTTTGATAGTTTTTGGGTTAAAGGGTAGGCCTAGGTGATGAGTTAAGGGTACCACTAGTAACCTAGGGTATGGTTGGGGTGGGATGGTCATACCATCCTGTGGGAATTTTAATCAGTTTATGTTGGAGGTAATATTGACATTTCCCCTCTAAACCTTTTAAGTCCCAAAGACTTATAACACTCTTGGGACATCATATAACCTTTCTTAAATTACTCAAACTCTCTTAAAACACTCTAAAATTCAGTCAAGGCTCTTGGGTCCAGGAAGGCTAGGGTTTCATGTATAGGATCAATTTGGGACTTACAAAGGTGATTTCTCTCCCTCATCTTCATAATCTAAGTAATGTTACTCCTTCCTAATTGTTTGTTCCAACTAAATGCATATTTTATGAATTGTTTTATTTCCATAAATATTGTATATTTTTCAAAGACATGTTGGGGTTTTGATTACAATGGTTTGTTATTGTTTACCCATGTCTTTTACTTATGGTTTTCATACTATTATGGTGGTTCAAAAATTTGGTTGCATGGGAATGGTTAATTGGTACATGGTTTTGGCTTTGAAACACTATGTCCCCAACCTATTTGTTAAAATGCCTATGACAATGTTTTTGGTTAAATTGTTGGACTTTCATTGAACTATGCATGGTATAACTTGGCAATGGAACCGTAAATGGTTTAAATGGTTTTGAATGGTTAGTGGTAAGGTCTTTGTGGTTATGGTTGGTCTAATTTAAATACTTCTGGGATACAAGTGAACCGCCCAAGTAAACCTAATAATGAACTACTTATAAGGTACATGGAATTCCCCCAAGTCCACTTAATAATGCAACTTACGGGTACATGGGAATACCTTCTTCTTAAAAGGATGGAGAAGAACATTACTTGGAATCTATAGTCAGTATGACGATACCACTACTTATAGCCTTGATTAATAATAAATTGAATAGTTGTTTGGTCTTTCTCCCAAGCACACATGGAAGTGTACTTGGTGTCACCAAGTGATATAGTTGCCTTAAATAATGACGAATATTGATCCCTCAAAGACTTGTGCTAAAAAATAATGATATTCTAGATTAAATATTGATATTAAACTAGTGCAAATGTAACCATAAGAGTTTTGAATGTTTAAAAACTAAAAAAAAAAGTGTAGAAAAATAAAGACTTTGGATAATCAATGAATGAAAGCACGGAGTTAGAACACTAAGAACAATCATACTATACTAATGAACTTCATTTGGAAGATTTATTATATTGGTTGTTGATTTGTAAGATTCAATAAATGATCATTGTCTCCCGACTTCAAACCTTCTATCTAACTAGACATTACAACTACATCTATAAGTGGGGATGTAATAATCTATTTAGATGTATTAAGATGTCATCCTACATTTGAACCAAGCAAGGCTCTTAGTTATATCCATATCCAAGTCACAAATGCAAATTCCTTCTTTCATAAAAGAATATGAAGTGTATTCTATTCATCCCCATGTTCTAAATTCCTATTCCCCTTCCCGAGTTAACAAGGTCAACAATATACGTATTTTAAGGGTCACGAATCCTCAAAATAGTTAAAAAAAAGGATAAAAAAAACTACCAAATATGATAAGAAATCCAAAAAAACTCAATTCAAATTGAAAGTAAACATGTTCTTAGCCTTAACCCCAGAAAGGGGGCTTTTAGCCACTAAAAGACATAATTGTAATCAATGTAATTGAGTACATGATATAATCCATTAAAAAGATACATTACCGAGATATAAAACCTAAAATAAGTGTGTATCAGCCCCTATTTAATCCTCCAACTTGTCCGAAGTATCAAGCAACAAGTACAAGTGTTGTATTTATAGTAGGAAAATTTTGGCCGGTGTAGGACTTAGTAGTGCGCCTCATTTCTTGCTACAAGGTAGCGAGTTTCACATCACGTGGCTTTCTGCAAGGGAAAGAGTGGTTTGCAGACTTGCTTATTCCAAGGGAAAAAATGATGTTCCATGGTGTTATTCCCATACCCTCAATGGAAATTGCCTTTGACGTCTATATTTGTTTTAAGCATTTATCCTTCAATACCAAGCCTTGTGGTGTTATTTTTCCTTAATTTCCAAAATTTTCAACATATATATATCATCATAATAAACTTACCAAGAATCCAATGTCATCAAACACAACGTATTGGAGATCAAAACAACACAACATCAAGAATGGTGAACTAGAAACTCAAGCTAGGACTAGTGTCATCCGTTAAATCTTTAACTTATTGCTTTAACTCTTGGATTGTTTCAAATGATTATTGAGACCTATAAATATGTTTATCAAAACATATTTACAAAATCAAACCATTATGAACTTATTCAACACATTAGAATCCATCAAGATCAACTAGAACAATACCTAGCTCAAGCTAGTAACACTAGTTTTTTCGTCTAGACTCTAAATGATCAATCTGAATCCAAACTTGTTTGAAAAAACCTTTCAATATTGTAATCGCATACCTAAAAATTTAGATGCTTATTTATATCATTATTTACTGATTAAGAACACAATAAGTCCTCAAACCAAGGCAAAACAAGCTAGGATACGAATACTAAGGTGCATAAAGTCGCCTCATATCTTCATGCCACACTTAAAATCTTGTTCGTCCTCGAACAAATCTTTACTCCAAGCATCATAAGATGAGGTGACTCCACACTTGTGCTGCAATTAATACACTCAAGTTAGTACTACAATGACTACCTAGAATACTTGTTTCTACACTAAGTATGTTATGTACATAATTGACAGTTCAAGAACACTACCCCAAAACATCCTAGCCTCAAGAATTGACTCACCTAGTCGGTAAACTCATACATAATGTTCAATTACAAACATTATATAATTCATCAAACTGTCATCAAACATGTGCCCTCACAATAAGAGAGTTAACCATAATTATTCACACAAAAGTAATTTATCACAGAATAGGTACAAGACACAAATTACACTAACTCTCACAAGATGAACTATATGTTTGCCCTTAATGTAGTACTCAACTAAAATTATAATGTTGAATCTTAGGATCAAATAGGTATTTATGGGTTGTAATGTAAGCTAAGAGATGGTTAGGAACAATTTTGGCTAGTAATAGTGACTATCTTCCCTAAGCGCTTTAATACATCATGTTATATAATTATGACCAATCAAACAACCAACTTCCACCACTTTTGTCAACCCACATATTTTGTTTAGCCCCATCTCATTAAGATCATTCGCATGTATATGGTGGGAGTGTTTTATATTCATAACTTATGCACTCTGAACAATTTTATTTAATTTATATTCCACAACTCCTAACCACAATACATAACAATTGTACAAACCAATAACCATCACTATAGGACTTCAATTTCACCTCTTTCCTTGTTGAATTTCCAATCCTCAATAAGTTTTACACTAAAATGCTTTGGAGCTTTGGATAAAATTAAGGTGAATATAAAAGGGATTATGCTACATATGAGGCTGACAAAGAAAAAGATAAAGGCTCAATAGGGATAACTAGGATTATGCACAATGGTAGGTCAAAAGAAGGTATGAACATGGATATCAAACAAATGCCTATATAATTTCCTAAACCTACGTTGTTTATTTTATTTTGCACAAATACCAGGAATGTTCTAGCATCAAATGTGAGAAGGAATATACAATAACCTCACATCACACACAACACATGCTCAACCCAAGTAGGATCATCATATACTCCTAAATAAATAATCGCATGAGTTAAATCATAAGCCAACATGTACAAGAGTTATAATCATGTGACTAGGATATTTAAAATTGGTAATTCAAATAATCAATATGCTTTTTACACCCAAAACATTTGCATCATATAATCAAATATAGTACCAACAAGAATATCTCACTTATTCCTAACATATTTTTCTTAAAACAAATTACCCCCAAAAATAGGAATTTCCCTATCCCATACATTAAAATCTACTTTGTACCCAAGCTATACTTTAAAGAAGAGATAGAAATACTCCTTGAGGCCTCTAGGCATAGCTAGTAGCATCTTTACACATTAAGGGGGTTCAGGAACCCAACACTTAGTCTTTGCCAAGCTCCTTAGCTCAGGTTTTCCACTACTCAAACTTCCCATTAACCTATGACTCAGCAAAAACAAAAAATAGTGAAGTAAAAACTAAAAATACTTAAAATAAAATATACCTTAACTTGGGTTTCTTCACAAGAAGCGCCTGATTTAGTGTCAAGGAACGACCCAATCTTTGACTTATTTATTTTCCTTCACCATCTTTCTAACACTTGGATACCATATTCTTATTCATTTTGTACCACTTCAGTGTAAACTCTAAAGGTCAACAACCTTCTCAACAGTAGCCTTTTCAGGATCATCAATCTACATCATTTTGGAATGTGGTGGTTATGGTTTTGGCTAGTCAATGAGGATGTTTGAAGAGGTATTTTGAGGAATAAACTCCACCACCCAATACTTATCCCCTTTAATCAGAGTAATCATTCATAAATCTTTATAGTGGGATAGTATTTTGAGCAGTTTGTACACTTTGAATATCGACTCTTCATCATCCAGCCTCATTGTGAGTGTGCTTTTATTAGATATATTAATGCTCCTCCCATCACCAAAAATGGACATTCCAAAATGACTGGCACTCTTTTATCTTCCTTAAAATCCAAAATAATAAATTCAGTAGGAATAATAAACTTACCAATCTTAATGAAAAAATATTCTATGATTCTTTCAGGATGGGCTAGGGTTTGGTCTGCCAGTTGTAGTAAAATTATGATTGGTCTCATATTGTCTAATCCAATGTGTTGAACAATGAGAGAGGCATTAATTTGATAATTTCCCTTAAATCACTAAGTAGGCTGACATTTTCACTACTGCTAATTTGAATTGGGAGAGTGAAACTCCTAGGTTCTTTGAGCTTTTTGGGAATCTTCTGCATCACCACAGAACTACACTCCTCAATGAGTTCTATTGTCAACATCCTACAGTCTGAGTTTGTTAGTCACCACGTCCTTAAAGAACTTAGCATACTTGGGCATTCCCCACAAAACATCTAAATGGAAAACGTTAATATGAAGCTCTCTGAACGTGTCGAATAACTTCTTGAAGAATGCATCCTCCTACACTTTAATATGCTTCTGTTGGAAGGGTAGTGGTGATCTCTCCTTCACTTGTTCAGCAACTTTTGTTTTCAAGTACTCAGGCTTCCTCAAATTTTCAGCAACTTTGTAATCTACCTGTTTAAGAACTAAATCAGCATCTACCAACTTAGTTTTCTTTAGAGGATCTATATTAATATTTTTACCACTCCTCAAAGTGATTATCTTAACTTTTTTAGGACATTCACGATCACTTGGCAAACTTCCTTGAGGCGTGGCATTCCG
The DNA here is from genome assembly GCA_030864215.1 of Capsicum pubescens. Classification (NCBI taxonomy): domain Eukaryota; kingdom Viridiplantae; phylum Streptophyta; class Magnoliopsida; order Solanales; family Solanaceae; genus Capsicum; species Capsicum pubescens. The sequence continues at coordinate 148,973,715 of CM061543.1, read as the reverse complement.
CGCTGCTGCTATCTAGCCTATCTGTAACTCCAAGTTTCTTGTATACACTTTATAGCTCTTCATATTATTTGTTGGCTCGTTATATCTGCTTCCAATTATTCTTGAGAAGCAAAAATTTGTTTCATCATCTCTACCATATTGCTAGTAGCATGACTTACTTGAGCTTGTGGTTGTTGAAACTGCCGCTATTACGCATTCCATTATTGATTTGGTAGATGAGTCTACCACTTTATATTGTAGGCATTCCTGTAATTCATCCTTTGCATATTGCCGACAAACATCACTAACTATGTATTGGCGGCCCACATGTCTGCAGAATGACAAATATTGCTACAAACCATGCATCAAGTATTTGTCTGTTGAATTGCATTAACTGTTGCTACGGCTGTGTAACCCCCAATTTCATATTATTGAATTGAGTTGTCAACTAATTTTGTAATGCAATAATCTGAGAAGATATAGCAGTAAACTAGTACACCTCGAACACACCTGCAACCTTCTTTGTAGCACTTCTTGAGTTAGAATTTCTCTCAGTATTCCTTGTGCAATCAAATTCAATAAGTTCTAAAGCTGATCATACGTCAATTCTAATGCTACACCACCTGCAGCTAAATCTAGCAAAATTTATGTTGTAATCAAGTGCTTCAACAAAAGTATGAGATAATACCTTATTGAACTATTGATTATGTGGACCATCCTAAAAAAGTTATTTAAACCTCTCGCATGCATGATATAAGTTCTCATCTGGCTTCCATTTGAAGCACACAATATCACTACATAGTCATGCTAGACATCAAGAATTAAATGAGGAATTTTTGAGCTAAGTTATCCCATGTTGTGATTTAACTTGCCGACTCTGCGTTCAACCACTTCTTCACTTCCCCCGATAGTGAAAAGGGGAATAGTGTTAGTCAAACATAATCAATTGACATACTTGTAGGGATAAATGTATAGGTTATATCCTAAATATTCCACTATACACTGCTGATCAAAAGATGCACCATGTTTTATTTCAGCTCAAAGTTACCTTCAACAATCATGAAAAAGGGAGGTCAAATATATAAGAAGTGTGATTGCCATTTCGTAAACTATCCTATGGGATGGTTGATCTTTATCCATTAGAGAAGGATTGTCTTGTTCAACTTGAATTTATAGAATACAAGGGAGAAAGATTGCTTCTCTCCTCAATTGATGAACGCATTGCTCCGATTCGAGGCTTCATTCAACCAATTCCCTATACCTTACCAGCTTACTAACTTGTACACCTATTTTATAAAAATTCAATACCAAGACCATGTGTAAAGAACCAAAGAAAACTAAAATGTAAAACTAAAAATAAAATATAATTACAAGTCCCTAGCAACGGCGCCAAAAACTTGTTGCGCCCTAGTGCATACGCAAGTGTAGATGGTCTCAACAAGTAATACAGTGGACTTAAATAATGTCGCATATCAATCCCTTAGAGACTTGGGTTAAGAAACTATCAAATTCTAGTTTAACTATAGAGATTAAACTAGTGAAAATAACCAAAATTGTTTGAAAATTTTATAAACTAAAAGTAGACTAAAATAGTGAAGAAAAGTAAAGACCTTGGACAATCAATGAATGAAAGTCCGAGTTAAAGAACTAAGAACTATCATAGTATGTTAATGAACTAAATTTTTTATATTGCATATCGTGGTTGTTCATTCATAGGGTTTATTATATAATCATGGTCTCCCGACCTCTAACATTCAACCTAACTAGAGATTACAACTACACTGTTGAGCAAAGATGTTATAATCTATTTAGATGAATTAATATTTCATCCTAAATGTGAACCAATCAAGGAATCTAGGTATATCCCTATCCTAGTTGGTAATTCAAATTTCATATTTCATATAAGAATAAGAACCTTACTCTATTTATCCCCACGTTCTATTTTTATATTCCCCATCCAAAGTTAACACGGTCAACAATATATGTATTCTATATGTCACAAATACTCAAATAGTTAAAAAAAGGATAGACAAACAAGCAAATATGAGAATCAATCCAAACAAATTCAATTCAAAGAGAAAGTAAACATGTCTTGGCCTTAACTCCGGAAGGGGGCTTTTAGCCACAAATAGACATAATTAAAATCAAAGTAATTGAATACATGATAAAATCTATTAAAAAGATAAATTAAGGAGATATAAACCCTAAAATAAGTGTATATAATACCCTCTTTAATCCTCCAAATCATCCAAGGTATCAAAATATAATTACAAGTGTTCTATTTATAGTAGGAGAATTTTGGCTGGTGTGGGGCTAAGTAGTGCGCAACGTTTCTTGTTGCAAGGGAGTGAGTGGAATGTTGCAAGGATATATGAAAGGTAGAGTTTGTAGTTCTTCCTTTCTTATTCCTAGGGAAAAATAGGTGTGCCGCGGGTCTATTCCCATATCCTTACTAGAAATTACCTTTGATGTCTATACTAGTTTTGAGCATTTGTCCTTCAATATCAATCCTTGAGGTGTTTTTTTTCATTGATTTACAGATTTTTCAACATCCATATATCATGATAACCAACTTACCAAGCATCCTGTATCATCAAACACCTCGGATTAGTTCTTAAAACAAGATAAAATCAAGAACGGTGAATTAGAAACTCAAGCTAAGTCTAGTATCATCCTTTAAATCTTTAACTTATTGATTTGAATCTTGGCTTATTTTAATTTAAATTTGAACATTATAAAAAAAATTTTCCACACCTATTTAAATAATAGAACCATTATGAACACATTCAACACATTAGAATCCATCAAGATCAACTAGACCGACACCTAGCTCAAGCTAGTAACACTTATTTTCTTATGTAGACTCTAAATGATGAATTTGAATCCAAATTTATATCCAAATTTATTTGAAGACACCTTTAAACATTGTAATCACATACTTAAACACTTATATAATTATTTACTCATTAACCACATAATAAGTCCTCAAAATAAGGTTAAACAAGCTAGGATCCTAATACTAAGGTGCATAAATCCACTTCAGATGATGTAGTTGTGTGTTAATGGTTTTAATTATGAAATAATGGTGGAAAATGAACGATAATCATTAATGAGTGAGGACAATGAAAGGACACTGTAAACTTATGTTTGCCGACATGAGAATTGGTCATGGCAACCATATATGAAACTTATAGGGTATATAGGAATCTCCTAAGTACATTTGTGCATATGTATTCTTGAGAGGGAAGGGTAATTGAGAATAACCTACTCTTATGGTATCTCTAGTTCATGCGGCTACACACATCGGGGCCCGTTTAGGGGGTTACACTGGAAACATATAGCCCGTTGGTGGTTCTAGGAAGATTTATCTACACATACCTAGGTTAATGGTTTTAAAGGCATGATAAACCCGATTCCCTTTACTAGCATACTTATATATATATGCATGTATGGTTGTGAATGCATATGGTTGATTTACTTGGATTTAAAGGTTGACATTATTTTATCTTTATCATGAGTGCATGCTAGCGTTCATCAGTTAACCCATCCTCAGTAGTTGTAGCCTCACGTGAGGCCGGAACCAACCATTCTACTTTTTCTACTAGTGATCAAATTTGGGATCAGCTCGGTTAGATTGATGTGGTGAGCTTCCATATTTTTAAATGCTTCATTTCATGTCATGGATGGTTTTACATATGTTGGTCCTTATATAAAGTCTGGTTTTGGATAGGTTGGGAGCATGTCCCAACTGAATATTGTTTTACATTTAGTTAAAAGTTTTGTGTGACTACTATAGATTGGTATGGGTGGTGTCAATAGTGGTGTAAGACTTTGCATTGGTATTGGTATTATGGTTGATAATGTTTGACTGTATTTATGATTTTTCCATTCTATTAGGTTATAGACTCGTACTTGATAATTGTTTTTGTTTTAGTATGGTTATTGGTTGGTTCTTTGAAGGTTGGACTTACTTGGGTTGGTCATGGTTATGGACTTATCCCACATTCTGGAATTGTACTAAAAGTTATCTTCTTATATATTCAGAATTCATCCAGCTCAAGGTATGTATTTGGATGATGGATTGGGTAATGAGGGTGGTCTTTGGTCCTTGTTGGACTTGGGATGCCCATTACGACAAGGCCCCAGTTCGGGTTGTGTCAAGTTGGTATTAGAGCTTTAGGTTCATGGTCAATTAGGAGTCCTCAAACCCATATTGAATAAAATCTCTTTTTAGGGTGTGTAATGATCCACACTTATAAGAGAGAGTCTACAAAGAAATTTGGAATATTTCTCTTTCTTTGTATTCTATTTTAAAGCTTGGGGGCTAAGTCCTTGAATCTTTTTTAATTTCCATTTGTTCTCCTTTCAGATCATGCCTCGAAAATTTTAATGTGCACAAAAACTCCTCTATCCCAACTGGGGACAATGTTGATGGTACACGCTCTACATATAGGATCCATACTCAGTCTAGAGGTTTTGTGCCTAATTTTTCAAGAGTTCCAACGGTTCTTTCTAGTCCTCCTTAGGCTCCTCAAGAAGACCTGATGAATGAGGACTTTCGCCAATTGATTTATGTGATTGCTTAGTTGGTAGCTTCTTAGGATGAGCTTGTTGTATCTAGTATTGCATCTTCAGGGGCCATAGGGTTGGCCAATTTTTTAGGCCGAGTCCTCCAACTTTTACTATTGTTAAGTTGGAGGAGTATCCTTAGCGTTTTCTTTATGAGATGGAAAAATATCTTTCAGGTCATGTAAGCCATAAATATGGAAGGGGTAAGTTTTTCTTCCTATCAGTTAAAGGTATGGCGTACAATTGCTACGAGAAACCAAATCTAGCAAGGGGTAAAGTTGATGAGTCATCTCTATAGGAGACTTTCTCTAATTCTTTTTTGGATCTCTTCATTCCTCAAAGTTGAGGAAAGAGAAAGAGGAAGAATTTGTTAATTTGAAATAGTAGAAGATGTCAATTACGGTGTATGCCTTGAAATTTCACCAGTTGTCTAGGTATGCTTCAAAAATGGTGTTAGATTTGAGGGACATGATAAGAAAGTATGCTTTAGTACTATATCATGAATTGATCTTTGAAAGCAAGACTGCATTGCTCATCAAAGATATGGATATCTCAATGTTAGTTATTCATATGCAACAGGTGAAGTAGGAAATGAGAAAAGACGATGAGGTAGGTAAAAGATAGGGTAAGAAGTTTAGATTTTTTAAGAAGTGTGGATACAATAGCAATGAGTTCGGGATGGTGGTAAGTGGCCAAAGAAGAATTGGGGGAGTTCTGGTTCTTTCCCTACAGCTAGTGCTCCCTACCCGAAGTAGTTAGGAGAAAGACGTCAGCAGGGTGGCGATAACTTCAGGACACAGGGTGCCCAATCTCAGGCTACTGGGTCTCAGTTTGCTTCATCATGTCCTACTTATAGGTTTTATGGTCAGTTGTATTGTATATTCTATGATTAGGGTAGGGACAGGTGCTTCAAATATGGGAAACTAGGGCATATGCTTAGAAATTATCTAGCTGGTAAGATTTTTTCAAGAGCGAAAAAAAGTTCTAGTTGCCTCTTTATTTGCTTCTGCACCCAGGGGTGCTGCTTCTGCATCTGTTTCTACTTCTATCACCAGGACAAGTTTTGATAAATTTTATGCTCTTTCACCCTGACAAAAGTCTGAAGCATTACCTGGTGTCGTGATGAGTATGTTACAACTCTTTTCTCATGATGTGTATTGTTTACTTGATCCGATGTCCACTATGTTTTTTGTGACCTCATTTATGGATGGGTATTTTTGTGTTGATCCTAAGGTTATTTTGTGTACTTTTTCTATTTCTACACCGGTAGGTGACTCTGTGATTGTTAAAAGATTCTATAGGGGTTGTGTGGTATTTGTTGGTAGTAAGGATAATTTGGTGTATTTTTTCGAATTAGACATGGTGGATTTTGATGTCACTCTAAAGATGGATTGGTTACACTCGTGCTACACGTCCTTAGATTGTTGGACAAGTAAGGTTGTCTTTTTGCTCCATGGTGAAATGGTTATTTAATGAGAGGGTGGTTCCCTGGATAATAAGGTGATGTTTATATCATATCTTTGAGCTTAGAGGTTAATCTTTAAAGAGTGTCTCTATTATTTGGTCTAGGTTAAGAACTCTAACTCAGAAGGTCCTTCTTTCTATTTGGTTCTAGTGGTGAATAAGTTATTTGAGGTCTATCTGGATGATGTTCCTAGTGTTCGTCTAGATAAAATATTGAGTTTGGGAATGATATGGTTCCAGACACTAGTCAAATATCTATTCCTCTGTATATAATTACTCTGACTGAGTTGAAGGAACTCAAGAAGAAATATAAGAATCTTTTGTATAGGGGTTTTATCCGTCCTAGTTATCCTAGTGCGGTGCAACAGTGTTATTCGTGCATAAAAAAATGGTTCCCTTCGGATGTGTATTAACTATTGGTAGCCGAATAAGGTGACAATAAAGATCAAGTATCCTCTTCCTAGAGTAGATGACTTGTTTTATTAGTTGAAAGGTGCCAAATCCTTTTCAAAGATACATTTTTGGTCTGGGTATCATCAGCTTAAGATTAGGCAGGTAAATATCCTTACGATGGCATTTCGTACCCGGTATGGGCACTTTATGTTTTAGGTTATATCATTTGGTTTTACTAATTCCCCAGCGACATTCATGGATTTTCTTAATATGGTATTCTATTAGTTTCAGGATCTATTTGTCATTGTGTTCATTGATGACATTTTGGTGTACTCTAAGTGTGAGATGGATCATGAAACTCACCTCTATGTGGTGTTGTATACCTTGAAAAACAGCAGTTTTATGACAATTTATGGTGAAATATTGTCACTTTTTTGGGTCCAATTATTTCTAGTGAGGGATCATAGTGGATTCACAAAAGGTGGCGGAGGTTAAGAAGTTGCCAAGAACCCCAACTCCAACTGATATTCAAAGATTTTTGGGTTTGTTAGGGTACTATATGAGGTTTGTGGGGAGTTTTCTTATGATAGTTGCCCCATTAAGTAAGTTGACTCAGAAAAAGGTAAAGTTCTCTTGGTCGGATGCTTGTGAGGGTAGTTTTGAGAAGCTGAAGGATAAACTAACTTTGGCTCAAGTTTTGACCTTGTCTTGAGGCAATGAGGAGGCAATGAGGGTTTTGTGGTTTACTACGATACATCCAGGGTGGGACTTGGATATCTTTTAATGAAGCATGGTTAGGTGATTGCATTTGCTTTTAGGCAGTTGAGGGTGCATGAGAGGAATTATCCAACTCATGATATGGAATTTTTAGTTATGGTGTTCACATTGAATATTTGGCATTTTTATTTGTATGAAGTGCACGTAGACATCTTCTCGAATCCTAAAAGTCTACTGTATATGTTCACTTAGAAAGATCTTAACCTCAGGCAGAGGAGATGGCTTGATCTTCTTAAGGACTATCACATGAGTCTTCACTTCCATCCAGGTAAGGCTAATGTTGTTGTTAATGCTCTTCACAGGTTGTCATATAGATAAGGAGAGGAAGGAGTTGGTGAAGGATATTCATCACTTGGCTAATATTTGAGTTTGAATTTTGGACTTCGGAATGGTGGTGTGTTGTTACTGAAAGTGGTTCAATCGTCTTTTGGTGCAGAGATCAAGTAGAAGAAAATACTAGATCCTGTCTTAATGAAATCCAAGGGTGATATAGGTAGGAAAAAGATAATGGTATTTGAGACCTGTGGTAATGGTACCTTGCGGTACCAAGGGTGGTTATGTGTTCCTGACATTGATGGTTTATGAGAAAGGGTATTGTCCAATGCACATGAATTTCTCTACGTTGTTCATCACGGGTCATCGAAAATGTATCATGATCTCAAGGAGATGTATTGGTAGAATGGTATGAAGAATGATGTGACTAATTTTGTGACCAAATATTTGGTGTGTCAACAAGTGAAAGTTGAGCACTTATGGCATGTAGTCTTATATTAGGAAATTAAATTGTCTGAATGGAAATGGGAAGTGATCAACATTAATTTTGTTACCAGTGTTTCTCGGTCTTGGAACCAATTTGATTTTGTTTGGGTTATCATGGATAAGATGACAAAGTGAGCTCACTTCTTGCCAGTGAGGACTAACTTTTCGACTGAGGATTATGCAAGGTTGTATTTTCATGAAATTGTGAAGCTGTATGGGGTGCTTGTTTTGATTATCTCTGATTTTGGTGTGCATTTTTCATCTCACTTTTGGAGGTTATTTAAGAAGAGGTTGGGTACTAAGGTTAGTTTCAGTATTGCTTTTCACCCGTAGATGGATGGGCAAGAAGAAAGGACTATTTAGACACTGGAAGATATGTTCCGTGCATGTGTGATTGATTACGGTGGTAATTGGGTTGAGCGTCTGCCTTTTGTAGAATTTTCTCACAATAATAGCTATCATTCTAGCATTGGGACCACCCCTTTTCCGGACACTACCAGAAATTTTGAGAAATTTTTCATATGGAAAAAAACTTTTTAGAAATAGTTGCAAGTACGTCGCTATAGATATTCTATGGCAACGCTTTTAAACGTTTCCCAAAATAATAGTTCTATTAGCACTATGACTATTGCTATTGAATAAAAACCATTACAATAGATGTGTATATAGCTACGCTTTTTAAAACCGTCGTCAACACAACATCTATGGCAACACTTAATTGAAAAACATTATTTATTGCATCACTTATTAATTCCCTCCACAATAATTCACATAAGTCCGCCAAAATAAAATGTTTTTAGTTTTTCTCAATAAAATATATCATAAATCAAAAAACATTTCTCTTTCTCTTTTTCAATAGCCCAACTTTCTCAATAAAAAAATACTTAGCTTCCAGGGTTTCTTTTTCTCCCCTGTAAATTCCCCCCAAATTTTTTTTTCAATCCAAATTATGATTTCCTTTTTCACACAAAGATCTGTTTAGCATTGTTGTCAGAACCTTATTTTTATCAAAATTGGGGAATTTCCATACGATGCGAAGAATAATTGTAGTTCGTTTATGTATTTGAAGTACTCAAAGATTTAGTTTCGATTTGATTTGATTTTGATTTAGGGAAATTATGGTGGTTTGCTATGGTGTTGCATAGAGAAATGGATGTGGATTTTAATGGTGATGTAACAAGTTTGGATGCTGAGTTATTGCAGTTACCTGAGGTGTATCTGTTGGCTATTAAAATTAATCCATATGTTGTTGAGAAGCTATTTGATCAATGGCCTTTGCATCCTAATACCACAGCTTTGGTAATTTTTTATTTCTAATTTTGGGTTAATTTGATTTTTTTGTTGTTGTAGTTGGATTTAGCTATATGAAATTGAATTTTAGATTTACTTATGTCGTGCTTGGTACTGTTTTATAGGTTTCTGCTCGTTTGGTGGTGTGTCATTTAAGGAAAAATAATAATCTTGGTGTAATACTTCTTGTAGGCGGAGACTTAATGTAACTAATAAAGATGATACAATGTGAACAGAAGGAGGTTACGAGTTCAAATCATGGAATAGCCTCCTGCAGAAATGCAGGTTAAGTCTACATACCTAAAACGGGAGCTTAATGCATCGTGTTGGCTTGTTTTGGGTGTAAAACCCTGCATTACTAATGTAATGCTTGGCTTCATGTACTAGTGTTTCGTAACTTCTCATTTGGTTATGTGGTGTATATTGAATTGTATATCATGATTAGTGAAAGTTCAAAAGTTCTTTGATCCTTTCATTGATCAAAACAATACAATTGTAGGAAATGCAGGATCATATGCGGATTTATTCTATATCTTAACTATGGCTGATAAATGCAATCTAATATAAATGATTGACATAAATACTATTGTAGCTGTAGTGTTAGGTTAGTTTATTTGTTCTTTTTCTCTGTGTTTGATGAAAGCTTAAGGTAATTAGGAAAATTAGCAGGGCGTGTGTGTGCGTAAATTAATGTAGTGGGATAACATTTTGTAAACACCATTTTAGGTTGACATTGATAAATTTTTCTTTGACTTTTTATGTTTCTTTCTTTGGTTTCTTGTATTCTCACTTGTTTTATCTGATAAATCTTTTTGCACATTTTACATCAAATCCTGAGAATATTGAAAGTAGGGAAAGTATAAGTTACTTTAGAACAATCATGGAAAAAGGAAAAGAAAATGAAGGAGACCAAGAAAAGAAGGAAACAAACAACTCATCGGTCATTTCCAAATCTGTCAGGTACCTAAATCAAAAATGTCAGCCAACAAAACAAGAACAAATCTAGTAGTAATAATGAAAATAGAGAAGGAATCGATCAAACTATATGAAACCAATCAACTAGAGAAAACGGAGGAGTCACATGCTATGCTATTTCTTATTAACTTTAATCAATAAATTATCATCTTAATCTTTTGTTTCTATCTCCTATTTTCTTTGTTGAATTTATCTTTATTATTTTAATATGAAGGAGTCTTGATGTTAAATATATAGATGGTGAGAGAAATATTATATATGATCTGTTCAAGTGCTTCTAAAGTACAAATTTGACAATGTGGATTTGCTTTGTAACTTAACAATGGAAAAAACTATTTTTGATGATGTTGAGGTTAGATCTACAGTAGAAAATAATTACCTACTTCTTTTTCTCTTATAGCTATAAAACAACAGACAGTAATATCATTAAAAATATAATGCAGGAAGATTCGGACGGGGATGAAGAACGTGTTGTTTAGAATTATTCCAGTGTGACTAGATCAGCAAGGATATATCAGTCTGGCATCTTTTGGAATAATCCAAGAGGAATTCACTATATGTTTTACATAAAGCAATAGTAATTTTTGATACTTGTTTGTGTAGTGGTTGCTCCAATAAACCTTTGTGCGAGGCAAGTAGCAAAGAATAGTTCAACACAAGGTGGGATTGATATTTATTTTCTTTAAGAAACAACATTTGAAAGGGTCGTTTCTTATTTAAAATTATATCACATAAACCAACTCCATATTCCTTCTTGCTTTTATTTTGATCCATTAATTAATTCACATTATTATTTCTAAATATCATCATAGATTGTGTTACAAACTTTTATGCATCGCACTGTGAGTTTGCTCCATCGAACACCGGTGACTTCATCTGTAAGTCTCTCATTAAAATGAATTATTACATGGGATTGCATATGGGAAATGTTTAATTTTTTGAAGTATTTTGTATTGTGTCAACTTTAAATCAGCTTCGGGTGGTATTTTTTTCAAAGTTATTTTGTGTCTAGCTTCATTACGTTGGTTAGATGGGTGGTTTAATCTTTTATCTACAAATATTTAATCATTATCTCAAAGTGATCTTGTGAGTATTGAGTTGATTCTATGTTGCTGAATTTAGCCAAGGCTAAAAGCTGTAATCTTCAATAGATAGATATTTCAGGTAGTAGACTTGATCTGGTACGTAGCCGCAGGCCTACTTCTCCTAATGTAAAATGGTTGAACTTTGCATAACGCAGTTTCATTACTTTCATATAAATATTTGTGTAGTGAAATGATGGAGAATATGTTGAGTTTCATGTTTCTCTTTGTTTTGCAATAGTTTTTAGTTTTTCTTTTTCCTGTAGCTCACTCTTTTATCTCGAATTTATTTTTGCATCCCAATTAGTTCCTTGATCGAGGCAGTATTTGGTGCAAACAAGAGATCTGATGTTCAGCTATATTACTTCTCAAGGTTTGTTGATTGCTTGCAGCATTGTGGACAGTACCTTTCTTGATTGTGGCAGAAATACAAGGTAAAAATTGTATCTATTATTTTATTTCTCTGTCCTTTAACTTTTATAGTATAGGTTTGAAAACTGGGCATCATCTGGGGTTAAGGTTGTGCTAGTGTTTTCTCAACTCGATGATGCTAGGAAAGTCGAACGTGGATACATTCAGGTAATGATTATTTTATTATTTGTATCCTCTAATCATTTATTTTGGTTTTATCCGCTACTCACCAAGAATATTCTTTTACCGTCTACTTTTGAAGGTTGCATTTACCCAAGCGAAAAACATATTTAGTCCTGAATCCACTAGAGTAGTCCTCAGTGGTCAAAATCAAAAGGCTGAGGTTTGTAATTCGTTTACTTCAAAAGATTTATTATTCATATTCAATATCTTTCCTTGATTTTTTTGCATTTTGGAGATGCCAATCGATTATCTTTGTTTTTGTTTCCCTGCTACTTGACCCTTCACCACTTACTATTCATTTAAGAATCAAGAGAGCTAAGATATTTCCTGAGAATGTTAAAATAGTATTATAAGTATATGATGGCTACACAAGCAGTCAACCATACCTAAAATGAATACAATAAGAACAACTAAAAAGCTTTCTATGTGAAATCTAAATCATCAAAGAGAGTTGAGATTGATCACATGAATTCTAATGTTTGTTTTTAGCCCGTTAACAGTAGATATGTATTAGGATAACTATTAATTTTGACATTCTGGTGCAATAACTTGATCACTTGCTAAAGCATTGTGCCCAACAGTAACATTGACCTAGGATTCACAACTGTAAGGATGTTAATCTTGTAGATATTTGATGAATGGGAAAACTTTATGTTGTATTAATATTATTAAAATATGATTAAGTCAAGCAAGAGAAGTAATTTTCATCAACTATTATGACAAATTTTTGTTGCAGAGGTTCTTGATTGTTGATACTTTCATATGGCTTTTCCAAATATTATGATTTCTTCTCTTGTGAAGCATACTGGATGTAAATCCTATTTGTTGTACTTCTAATTCCATATCTTACAAGGAAAGTAATGAAAAAAATGAACAACGGTCTATATTTCTATTAATATTTAACTTCCTTAAATACTTTATGGGTTTACACTTAATTCAAATTTCAAACAATGAGATGATTGGTAGTTTTTGTGAACTCTACTACTTTCCTCATATCCTATTACCATTATTAATTTAGTGTTCTTTACTTGTTGTGATTGTCGTTATATTTTACCTACATTCAGAAGATTAATTAACCAAGTAACTACATGCAAGGGTGGCTGAGTTGGTTGAGCGGGTATCTCCTTAATAGGGAGTTTCAAGTTTGAAACCTCCTGGATTTTTTCTCGCTCGAGTTTGGCGCATAGCCTTGTCTAGTGCAGTTTACTTCTCTTGTGTTGTTTCTGGGCTATTACACTAAAACAGAGTTTGTTTACCCTGTGTACACTTGAAGGTAGCAGCTGTGGTTTCCCTTTAAAAGTATATGTAACTAATAGTCAATAACTTAAGAAGGAAATTCGAAAAAAAACATTAATTTCATTGAATAAGAAGACTCTAATATGAGTTGGATTTTGATATAGAAAAATATGGAGTTTAAAGATTTTTAGGATGATAAAATTTGATATGAAGTAGCATCTTTTCTCCTGACACCAGTATAACTCCCCGAGTCTGCACCCCGGATGTCACACAGTGCTTATGACCCCGAAGAACAACAAGCTAACCCATGACTTGCACATACTTTGAGCACTAAATAATAATACTGAAATAATGTGAAAAAAATGTTTAAAACATAAGGTTCATAATCTGAAAACAAATACTACATATTGATAAATAAATACTACAATTGAACATCTGTCTTAAATAATCTAGCCTGAAAGCCTCTAACTGTCTAAACATCGAGTTGATGGGAAAAGTCCCCAACTCTCTCTGACTACTAAAGATTTTGAACTACTAAAATATTGAAATGATAACTCTATCCCCAAACTATGAGTACTCACCACTAAATCTATTTGTGATAGGCTGGGCTACTGAGTACGGTTAGGAGCCCGTTCATCTGAACCTATGATATAAGACATCATAGCATAAAAGAAAGAGTATATGTCAGTACTTTTAATGTATTGGTATGCTAAGTGATATTGGATGATATGCAAGGGTTTTTATTCATGAACAATAACTGGCTGAGTAACATGAATAAAACTGAATAAGAGGACATGTGTATCTGAAACTGCTATAAATAGTGATTATGCAATGCTTCATGTGAATCTACTAAACTGTAACTAAGATCTCTAATAACTAAATTACTAATAACTGAGTGACTGTTTCTGACATTCCTGATTCTGTGGAACTGAACTTAGTTCCATACCGAGCTTGGTGACTGTGTCTACAGTCCTGATTCTAAAAACTGATTTGAGGTTTAATACTGTGTTTGAAACTAAAACTGTAACTGTGGGACTTTTCATCTAACCAATATTCCTCGATTATAGACTGAGTTGGGGTACAACCTATGACCCCAGTTGGAAGGGTGTTAGCAGCTTGGCAAGGGATACTAACAATGGCTGTGAGTTAACTCTATATGGAAGGAAGACATTTCATCAACACTTACTGGCAAGAAAACTCGTACGAGATGTATCAACCCTTATCTGGTAGGAAGATATCTCAACCAATGCAGGTTATATAGTTCGGTAACACAGGGATTTCTACTAAGGGTCAAACCATTCATTGAAAGAAATGCCCTATCCTTGATTCGCTTGGTGGTGAGTCCTACTTCAAACTGAATAAACACTAAACTGATTTCTAGACTGTACTAGGCTTGACTAAACTATTACTGATCGTGCTATCTAACTGAATTGGACTGAGTTTACTGAGCTTGATTAACTGACTGAACACACTAAGTTTTGTAACTGACTAAGTACTATTGTGTAACACCCCGTAAATTTTTTCGTACACTTATCGCGATTATATGGAGTCCTAAAGGCTTGCGTATGGGTTAAATTAAGTTTATGGTGTTCGGAAGTATCCCGTCAATAGTTGTATGTGTAGGTATTGGAATAAGATTTCCAATGATATAAAGTTTGCCCAAAACAGAGGAGTATTTCATATAAGCGAGCACATTCGAAATTTCAAAACGGTGGCCGGGAAGCCTGTGAACAGTAAATCTGCAGGAAAATTACTGCAGCTAGGCAATTTTCTTTGGATCAACTTTAGACGATCATAACTCCTTGTACAAAAAGAACTGTGTGAGCTGCTATATATAGATGAAAATATCCTAGAGTCTTCTTTCGGATGAAATTGGTTTCATCCAAATACAATGTCTGAGTAAGGAGCTGTACCCGTTTTACTACAGCCTATCGAAAAAAAAATAGAATTTTGGGACAGATTTTTAGGTCAACTTTAAACGACCATAACTCCTTGTACAGGAAGAACTGGGTGGTATACTTTATATGAAAATGAAATACCTTTGAATTATATTTCCAATTCAATTGGTTTCACCCAAATCCGATACTGGAGGAAAGTGTTATGATCGATTTACTTCAGCCTGTCAAAACTGTCCACTGGGGACAGATTCGGATTTATTTAAATTTTTAGGGCAAAATGGTCATTTTCTATTACCTCTTGGACGAAAATTGGTCTTTATAAACATACACTTAGCCTCATATATATCATATATCATCCAATTATTAAGAGAAGGTGAAAACCAAGCCTAATTTCAACTTCAAATATTTTGTGATTCAATCGTAGAAAATTCGAATTGGTTCCGTAGTTGTGTTAACCATCTCGAAAGATTCGAGAAGCACCCCATGGTTATGTAAGGAGGATTCTAAATACAAGAGTTCATTGTTAAGGTATGAATATTGTTTATTCTTGATTCTTATCCATGAATAAGTATTGATAAAGGATTATGAGTATTGTCTTGATGTTGGAAGATAACTAGAAACATAGTTATGAATTGTTTTGTATAAATTGTTCTAGTAAATTATGGAAGTTGTTGTATTGGATTATGGAGGATGAGTTGTGGTGATATATCATTATATTAGTGGTTATGTATGCCTAGTGATCATGTTGGTATTGGATGGTGATTAAGAGGGGAAATAAAGGCTAAGAGTGATGTTGAGGGATAATGCATGAAAATGCATGATATGTGAATGTAAAAAGAGTATAAGAGGATGTATGTAGCACTCTTATTGATGAGTTAAAGGATTACTTCCTAGACATTATTTGGTGAAGTTAATACCTAAATGGTAAGGTTTTTTTGGTAATACTAGTTTGCCACAAATGACTTATTGTAGATAAGTGTTCGAAGAGTACGGGAAGTCAAGTTGGACTTGTATTGAAGTGGTTATATCAAGGTATGTAAGACATACTCTATCTAATCTTTGGCATGAATAATGACCCATGACACTCTCAAGTAAGCTTCCAACATTGTCCTACGACACATGACACATAATAACATCATTTGATCTTCGACACCACCAATTGAACTTGTTTTCACTTTTAAGATGTCCGGCTAGTCAAAAAAATGTCCATATACTATTGTTGACTCTGAAATGGTTTAATGAGGTATCCATGATTCTCTACTTCATTTTCATGATATTGATTACCTATTTACATGTTTTTCCTATTGAGGTATCATGGTTTCAAGCTCCATAAGGTGTGACCACAAAGTAACCAATCTCAAAGATTAATTGAATTAAGAAATGGAATGTCTTTATTTTAAATTGATGATATGATGTATTGTATTAGTACCACTGATCAGTTGGCCATTGTATTATAAAGATTATGTATATATGCTATTCCAGGGGTGGTCCCTGATGTATTGTATTAGTACCACTGATCAGTTGGCCATTGTATGACATATGTTATGTATTGATAAGGAATACGGGAAGTAATGATATGAAAGTAATGTGCAGGTATCCCATCAGCTCTTTTAAGTGTGGTCTACTCATACTGTTTATTCAGTGGTATCTGAGTTTTGTTGATCTTTTGTATCTCATCTTGATACTCACTGCCTTACATACTCAGTACATATTTCCGTACTGACGTCCCTCACGGGGGATCTGTATTCATGCTTGCAGGAACGGGTACTTCAGGTCGTACACCTCCGCAGTAATAGCCAGGACATTCTGTTGATAGTGGTGAGCTCCAGTTGTTTCGGGGCATCCCAAGTCATTTCTATATGTACTTTTGGTATTTGTATAAAAGTCTTTTGTGGGCGGGAGTTTGTCCCGACCCTAACTCAGTTGTGTATCTATGTAGAGGCTTTTGTAGACATATTGTACAACCATAGGAGTGTTTGGTTGATAGACGTGATGGCTCTGACGGCCAATTACTTTTTATATATATATATATGCGTGTCTGCTGGGCTGATACAGGTACTGTTTTCTTCTATTTACAATGAAGTGCTGCCCAAATTTCTAATTTTCATAAGTAATGTAAGTGTGAAAGTATAGGTTATGAACGGGTTCTCCCGGGCCTCCTCGGCTACGGGTGCCAGTCCGCTCCAATGGGATTTGGGGCGTGACAAAAGTGGTATCAGAGAGGTTCGTCCTAGTGAGTCTACAAAGTCGTGTCTACGTAGAGTCTTGTTTATTGGTGTGTTGTGCACCACATCTATGGACATTTAGGAATTGTTTCTTTTCTTCATGTCTTAGATCGTGCGATAGAGCTTATATTGTATATGAAGTCATAGTTGACCACTGAATCCATTTGTTTCTCTTATTATAGTAATGATGCCGGTTACCAGAAGCAAGAATACCGGTAAGCAAGTAGATGTGGCTGCCGGAGAGGGGACTAGTAAGTCACCCACTATACCAGCTAATCAAAGTGAGGCTCCAGCTGAGCATGCATCAGAAACTTCCCCCAGTCCGGAAGAAATAAGGGGGAGGAGAACTATATACCCAGATCCATCTATTAATGTTGTTGATCAAGATCTTAGAAATGCAGTGCAACTTTTGACTCGTATAGTTGCTGGGCAAGTACAAGGGCAAGCCATTCCTGCCGCGGGTTCTAGCGGTACTGATAGGGCGGCTAGTCTTCGGACGCAAGATTTTCTTAAGATGGATCCGCCTACTTCTACCGGATCCGATCTTAATGAAGATCCGCAGGACTTTATTGATCAGATCCAAAGGGCCCTAGAGGTGATGCATGTATCGGGCAGAGAGACAGTGGAGTTAGCCGCGTATAGATTCAAAGGTGAGGCTATATATTGGTATGAAGACTGGAAATGGTCAAGGGGCATTGATGCACCCCCAGCTACTTGGAAAGAGTTCAAAGAGGCATTTATTGATCATTATCTTCCATATGAGACTCGTCAGGCCCGTGCGGATCAGTTCTTAAATCTTCGACAAGGTCATACAAGTGTGAGGGAGTATAGTCTTCGATTTAATTCCCTGTCTAGATATGCTCCTAATGTTATAGCTACTATGGATGACAGAGTTCATCGGTATGTGAATGGATTGGATCCGTATTTGGTTAGGGATTGTACTATTGCTGCACTAAATAAAGACATGGACATAGCTAGGATCCAAGCATTTGCACATAAAATGAAAGATCAGAGGCAAAGAAGAAGAACACGGGAATTTGAAAGCGGGTCTTCTAAGAGGGCCAAATCTACAGGGCAGTTTATGGCACCACAGGGAGGTTTTAGACCTCAATTTTCTGCTAGAACACCTAGGCCATTATTTTCTTATTCTGCAGCTAGTGCTCCACCACAGCATCAGGGGTTCAGAGGCAGTTAATTTGGGCAAAGAAGTGAGGGTCATAGTTCGCGATCAGTGGGTTATCGTGGGCAAGGGAACATGAGCCAATCGAGACCTTCTCGAGAGATATGTAATCGATGCGGAAAGCATCATATGGGCGTATGTCGAATGGGAACAAATGTTTGTTATTGGTGCGGTATGATGGGGCATATGATGAGAGAATGCCCACGAAGGAGAGCAGGTGGCATAGCACGACCTTCGGGATCAGCTGTTGCATCATCGTCACCGGTATCTTATTCTGGTAGGGGCGCACGACTTGCGGGTAATGCTAGAAATGAAACAAGAGTCTCCAGTTCCAGCGGGACTCAAAATCGCACTTATGCTTTAGCGGATCGACAGAATCTAGAGGCTTCCCCAGATGTGGTTACGGGTACGTTGTCCATATTTTCATTTCATGTATATGCTCTAATTGATCCCGGTTCTACATTATCATATGTTACTCCCTTGGTTGCTGGAAAGTTCAAAAGGACCCCCGAATTGTTAGATAAACCGTTGGAAGTGTCTACCCCGGTTGGGGAATCTATTATTGCTAGAAGAGTTTATAAAGATTGTGTAGTAACTGTGTGTGGTCGAGACACGATGGCCAATCTTGTGGAACTAGAAATGGTATATTTTGATGTTATAATGGGTATGGATTGGTTGGCGTCTTGTTATGCCAAAATTGACTGTTGTACGAAAAAGATGTATTTACATTTTCCTGATGAAGCAGTTATTGAATGGCAAGGTAAGATTGGCGCACCAAGAGGTAGATTTATTTCTTATTTCAAAGCGAGAAAAATGATTTCCAAGGGCTACATATGCCATTTAGTTAGAGTAAAGAATACGGAATCGGAATCACCGGATCCTCACACTGTACCAGTGGTAAATGAATTTCCTGATGTATTCCCTAAAGATCTTCCAGGCTTACCTCCTGAACGAGAAGTAGAGTTTGGTATTGATGTAATACCAGGCACCCACCCAATCTCTATTCCTCCATATAGAATGGCCCCAGCAGAATTGCGAGAATTGAAAGAGCAATTGAAAGATTTGCTAGAGAAGGGATTCATAAGGCCTAGTATGTCCCCTTGGGGAGCACCAGTATTGTTTGTGCGTAAGAAAGATGGTTCGCTGAGGATGTGTATTGACTATCGGCAATTGAATAAGGTGACTATCAAGAATAAATACCCTCTTCCCCGAATTGATGATTTATTTGACCAGTTGCAGGGTGCCCAGTGTTTTTCCAAGATTGACTTGAGATCAGGCTATCATCAAGTGAGAGTCAAGGATAAAGATATACCCAAGACAGCTTTCCGAACATGGTATGGTCATTATGAATTCCTGGTTATGTCATTCGGGCTGACAAATGCACCCGCAGTTTTTATGGATCTGATGAATAAGCTGTTTAAGCCGTTTCTAGATGTGTTCGTGACAGTTTTCATAGATGATATTCTGGTCTACTCTAGATCAGAAGAGGATCATGTTAATCACTTAAGGCAGGCGTTGCAAATTCTTCGTGATCGTAAGCTGTATGCGAAGTTTTCTAAATGTGAGTTTTGGCTCAAGTCAGTGGCATTTTTGGGCCATATTGTATCCAGTGAAGGCATAAAAGTTGACACTCAGAAGATTGAGGCTGTGAAGAATTGGCCAAGACCCACGACGCCTACGGAGATTCGTAGTTTCCTCGGGTTGGCAGTTTATTATAGAAGGCTTGTTGAAGGTTTTTCTTCTATTTCTGCACCCTTGACTAAGTTGACGCATAAAGCCTCCAAGTTTCAATGGAATGATGCCTGTGAAAAGAGTTTCCAAGATCTGAAGAGCAAGTTGACTTCTACACCGGTATTGGTGCTTCCTGAAGGCACAGAAGGGTATGCAGTGTACTGTGATGCTTCGAGAATTTGCTTAGGATGCGTATTAATGCAACATGGTAGAGCAATAGCCTATGGCTCTAGACAGTTGCGACCACATGAGAGGAATTATCCCACGCATGATCTTGAGCTAGCTGCAGTTGTATTTGCTTTGAAGATATGGCGCCACTACTTATATGGGGTTCATGTTGACATATATACCGATCATAAGAGCCTGCAATATATCTTCAGTCAGAAAGATCTAAACTTGAGGCAGCGGAGATGGCTTGAATTGTTGAAAGATTACGATGTTGATATCATGTATCATCCAGGAAAAGCGAATGTGGTAGCGGATGCACTGAGTCGTGAGTCTAAAATAGCATCTATAGGAAAGCAGGGGATGATTAAGGATCTTCACCAACTAGCTAATTTGGGAGTTCGACTTCTCGAAACTCCAGATGAAGAGGTTATTGTACGTAATGCAGCGGAATCTTCATTGATAGCTGAAGTGAAAGAGAAGCAGTATGCAGATCCAATTTTATTACAGCTTAAGGAGGATGTGCAGAGTGGCACGACAAAGGCATTTGAGCTTACGCGAGAAGGAGTGCTTTAGTGTCAGAGTCGTTTATGTGTACCTGATGTAGTCGAGCTAAGAAAGAGAATTATGACAGAAGCACACTGTTCTAGGTATTCCATCCATCCAGGGTCGACTAAGATGTATCAAGATTTGAAAGCAATATATTGGTGGAATGACATGAAGAAGAATATTGCCGAATTTGTAGCTGAATGTACGAATTGTCAAAGAGTCAAAGTAGAACACCAGAAACCCGGTGGTTACATGCAATGTATAGATCTTCCCGTCTGGAAGTGGGACAAGATCAATATGGATTTCATCACGGGTTTGCCTCGTACATTTCAGAAGTTTGATTCCATATGGGTGATCATTGATAGGCTTACCAAATCCGCGCACTTCTTACCAGTTAAGACAACTTATACGGCGGAAGAGTATGCGAAGTTGTATATTAAGGAGATCGTTCGATTACATGGAGTTCCAATTTCCATTATATCTGATCGAGGAGCCCAATTTACCGCGAATTTCTGGAAGTCTTTTCAAAGGAGTTTGGGGACACAAGTAAATCTAAGTACGACTTTTCATCCTCAGACAGACGGACAAGCGGAATGTACCATCCAGAAACTTGAAGATATGCTACGAGCATGTGTATTAGATTTCAAAGGCAACTGGGATGATCACCTACCTCTTATCGAGTTTGCCTACAATAATAGCTATCATTCAAGTATCAAAATGGCACCATATGAAGCATTGTATGGAAGAAAGTGTAGATCGCCAATAGGATGGTTTGAAGCAGGTGATGCGGTATTGTTTGGACCGTATCTTGTTTATCAAGCAATGGAGAAGGTTAAAGTGATCCAACAACGGCTTGAAACAGCTCAAAGTCGACACAAATCTTATGCGGATGTTAGAAGAAGAGGACTTGAGTTTTCTATCGACGATTGGGTATTCTTGAAGGTATCACCAATGAAAGGAGTGATGAGGTTTGGCAAGAAAGGAAAGTTAAGTCCACGATACATAAGTCCGTACAAGATCATTCAAAGATTTGGACAAGTTGCTTATGAGTTAGAGCTACCTCAAGAGCTCTCAGAAGTTCATCCCATATTTCATGTTTCGATGCTTCGCAAGTACATCAGATATCCATCGCACATCACTACTATGGAAGATGTACAAGTTATAGAAGATCTCACTTTTGAAGAAATGCCTATTGCTATTCTTGATCGCCAAATTAAAAAGATAAGGATTAAAGAGATAGCATCGGTAAAAGTACTTTGGAGGAATCAACAAATTGAGGAGATCACATGGGAAGCCGAGGAAGAGATGAAGATTAAGTACCCTTACCTATTCAACGATGAGGAGGAAGTTCATGAGACGGAAGAAGAACAATAACAAGTAAGTGTTTATTTTAATGCAAGTATGTTATGATGATGAATATGTTAATTGTAAGCTTGGACATGTCTTAATTGAGTAACTATGCTAACATTCGAGGACGAATGTTCTTAAGGGGGGGAGAATGTAACACCCCGTAAATTTTTTCGTACACTTATCGCGATTATATGGAGTCCTAAAGGCTTGCGTATGGGTTAAATTAAGTTTATGGTGTTCGGAAGTATCCCGTCAATAGTTGTATGTGTAGGTATTGGAATAAGATTTCCAACGATATAAAGTTTGCCCAAAACAGAGGAGTATTTCATATAAGCGAGCACATTCGAAATTTCAAAACGGTGGCCGGGAAGACTGTGAACAGTAAATCTGCAGGAAAATTACTACAGCTAGGCAATTTTCTTTGGATCAACTTTAGCCGATCATAACTCCTTGTACAAAAAGAACTGTGTGAGCTGCTATATATCGACGAAAAGCTCCAAGAGTCTTATTTCCGATGAAATTGTTTTCATCCAAATCCAATGTCTGAGTAAGGAGCTATACCCGTTTTACTACAACCTATAAAAAAAAAACAGAATTTTGGGACATATTTTTGGGTCATCTTTAAACGATCATAACTCCTTGTACAGGAAGAACTGGGTGGTATACTTTATATGAAAATGAAATCCCTATGAATTATATTTCCAATGCAATTGGTTTCACCCAAATCCGATACTGGAGCAAAGAGTTATGATCGATTTACTTCAGCCTGACAAAACTGTCCACTGGGGACAGATTCGGATTTATTTAAATTTTTAGGGAAAAATGGTCATTTTCTATTACCTATTGGACAAAAATTGGTCTTTATAAACATACACTTAGCCTCATATATATCATATATCATACAATTATTAAGAGAAGGTGAAACCCTAGCCTAATTTCAACTTCAAATATTTTGTGATTCAACCGTAGAAAATTCGAATTGGTTCCGTAGTTGTGTTCACCATCTCGAAAGCTTCGAGAAGCACCCCATGGTTATGTAAGGAGGATTCTAAATACAAGAGTTCATTGTTAAGGTATGAATAATTTTTATTCTTGATTCTTATCCATGAATAAGTATTGATAAAGGATTATGAGTATTGTCTTGATGTTGGAAGATAACTAGAAACATAGTTATGAATTGTTTTGTATAAAATGTTGTAGTAAATTATTGAAGTGGTTGTATTGGATTATGGAGGATGAGTTGTGTTGATATATCATTATATTAGTGGTTATGTATGCCTAGTGATCATGTTGGTATTGGATGGTGATTAAGAGGGGAAATAAAGGCTAAGAGTGATGTTGAGGGATATTGCATGAAAATGCATGATATGTGAATGTAAAAAGAGTATAAGAGGATGTATGTATCACTCTTATTGATGAGTTAAAGGATTACTTCCTAGACATTATTTGGTGAAGTTAATACCTAAATGGTAAGGTTTGGTTGCTAATACTAGTTTGCCACAAATGACTTATTGTAGATAAGTGTTCGAAGAGTACGGAAAGTCAAGTTGGACTTGTATTGAAGTGGTTATATCAAGGTATGTAAGACATACTCTATCTAATATTTGGCATGAATAATGACCCATGGCACTCTCAAGTAAGCTTCCAACATTGTCCTACGACACATGACACATAATAACACATTTGATCTTCGACACCACCAATTGAACTTGTTTTCACTTTTAAGATGTCCGGCTAGTCAAAAAAATGTCCATATACTATTGTTGACTCCGAAATGGTTTAATGAGGTATCAATGATTCTCTACTTCATTTTCATGATATTGATTACCTATTTACATGTTTTTTCCTATTGAGGTATCATGGTTTCAAGTTCCATAAGGTGTGACCACAAAGTAACCAATCTCAAAGATTAATTGAATTAAGAAATGGAATGTCTTTATTTTAAATTGATGATATGATGTATTGTTTTAGTACCACTGATCAGTTGGCCATTGTATTATAAAGATTATGTATATATGCTATTCCAGGGGTGGTCCCTGATGTATTGTATCAGTACCACTGATCAGTTGGCCATTGTATGACATATGTTATGTATTGATAAGGAATACGGGAAGTAATGATATGACAGTAATGTGCAGGTATCCCATCAGCTCTTTTAAGTGTGGTCTACTCATACTGTTTATTCACTGGTATATGGGTTCTGTTGATCTTTTGTATCTCATCTTGATACTCACTGCCTTACATACTCAGTACATATTTCCGTACTGACGTCCCTCACGGGGGACCTGTATTCATGCCTGCAGGAATGGGTACTTCAGGTCGTACACCTCCGCAGTAAGAGCCAGGACATTCTGTTGATAGTGGTGAGCTCCAGTTGTTTCGGGGCATCCCAAGTCGTTTCTATATGTACTTTTGGTATTTGTATAAAAGTCTTTTGTGGGAGGGAGTTTGTCCCGACCCTAACTCAGTTGTGTATCTATGTAGAGGCTTTTGTAGACATATTGTACAGCCATAGGAGTGTTTGGTTGATAGACGTGATGGCTCTGACGGCCAATTACTGTTTATATATATATATATGCGTGTCTGCTGGGCTGATACAAGTACTGTTTTCTTCTATTTACAATGAAGTGCTGCCCAAATTTCTAATTTTCATAAGTAATGTAAGTGTGAAAGTATAGGTTATGAACGGGTTCTCCCGGGCCTCCTCGGCTACGGGTTCCTGTCCGCTCCAATGGGATTTGGGGCGTGACATATTGTACCTGACATCACTGAGAGTATTCTGTCACTACTGTAATACAAGGTAAACATCTAGATTTCTGGTATTGACTACCCCCAGGAATCGATACCATTGAAAGTGAAACATGGCATGGTTATAATAGCACAAAAATAATAGCATGTGAATAATGCTTTCATTTAGATATTTTGTCAAACACTTGTGAGGAATGAATTTGTGGACATACTACTATGTCATGATTTTACCCTTCAACTCAAATGAACATACTATCAAACACTTGAGGACATAATTTATGCACATAATAATAAAAATTAACGTGCAAGCATCATGATCACAATCCCAACTCTCAAATTCAAGGGGATTTTAACATAAATCCACATAATCCTACACATATGTTATTTACTTCATATGCAATTTGTAATAAATCATGGATTAAACTCAAATAATATCATAATCATGAATACAATCAAATCAACATGAAATTCAAGAAAGTAATCAACTTGTAGTTTTAAAAGAGGTTCTTGAACTACAAGGGTAGAAGGAAACCCAAGGAAGAACACCTAACGTACCTTGATTGTTAATTCTCCTAAAGTTATGGTGAATTTTTTGGGACTTGAATCTTGAATTTGATGGGTTAGGGTTTGTTCTTGTGAGGATTTGTGAATAATTAGTGCATTTAGCCTTTAGAAAGGCTTAATCTTGTGTATTGGGGCTGATGTAAGATGGGAAAATCACCCTATTACTCTCTCTAGATGCAGATTATAATTATAGAAAAATGTACCTAGCGACGTGCAGACCGACGCACCGCGTCGATGGGGTCAATGCAATGGGTGACGCGATGCGTTGATATCACATCGTCTCACTGGAATTTGCACTAAATGCTGGGGGAAAATATTCGTCGACGCGATGGATGACTCAACACATCGAGATCGCATTAACCTACTATTTTGGTTACTCAACCATGCTTCAAACAAGGTCAAAAAAATCCAAAACTCACCCGAATTGACCTATTGACACACCTGATCATGATTAAATCCAAGGATCGTCATTTAATTATCAAACGGGTTGTAAAATAAGATCACCGAATTAAGAAGGCAAAAAATAGTTCTAAGTATAAGGATTTAGCTGAAATCTCTAAGTCTGGAACCTCTTTTCATGCCCTAAAAGACTAAGTTAAGCTAGGATTCAGCGGGATCTTACAAGCAGAGATTTGCTTGGATATATTTTTGTGAAACAAAAGTGTAGAGCTTAGTGGTTTGATATCATTTGTCCATTAAGGTTTTAGGTTTGGAAGTCTTGGTGTTTTCATTGGATTAGGCCCATAGGATTTTAAATTGCATTAAGAAACGTCTACTTGGTAAAAGGCTTTTAGAAAGTGCATTTGATATGAAGTAGCATCTTTTTTCCTAACATTAAAAGTTATGACTGCTATAACACCAACATACATGACCTAGTAATCTAAACAGAGACTAGAGGATGATTATAAGAGGAGTCGAGCTACAACAATATTTTAATAGAAAATTCTATTAACCACTAGCATGTTCATAATTGTCACATATTGAATTTTACTCGTGCAAATTTTTTTTAAATGCTGTTTTTTGGTGTATGGTAAATAGAAATATGTTTTCATTTAAGTGCTAATTTATATTCCTTGTTCTCTTTTTATAGATTTCCAAAATGAAGAAAGATATGAAGAATGTTATGAAGACATTGACCTTACTTGAGAAGATTTTTGGGTTGTTGATAAATGCTCTAATATCAGTAGTTTTGTGTTTGAATTTCTTTCATCTTTGTTTCCTAACTTAGTTAAAGGTTGGAATGGTATATGTTGGGGTGCAATTCGTGCTTGTACTACCTTGTCCATCATTTGAGGATGAATGATCATAGTGGGGGAGACTAAAATACCCTAGATTTTGACCCTTAGAAAATTTCTCCATTTTTGGCTTCTAGACATCATATGACCTGGGGTACTAGTCATGTGATGCGGTATGGTTTGGTAGGTCATGGTTGTATGATAAATAGTTTAGATTGGTTGGTTTTTGTCCAAGGTACGGTCGGATCATACTTGTTATACCATAGGGTACAAATGGTGAGGTGTCAATTGTATGTTTCCCTAAGTTTTGTCTAGGTAATTATATTCTTCCTAGGTTACGATTTTATGGATCTAATTGTATGGTTGGGGATAGTTTATCTTGGGAGGTCGTATGTTGGAAGTATTGGGGTCTAAGGGGAGGCCTAGGGTTTGAGTTAAGGGTACCACTCATACTTTAGGGTACGGTAGGGTTGGGCGGTCGTACCATCCTGTGCAAATTATAAGAATTTTAAGCAGGGGGTAATCTGTAGATTTCCTCTCTTAACCTCTTAGGGCCCCACAACTTATAACAATCTTGGGAAATTATTTAACCTATTTATAATCACTCAAAATCTATTAAAACACTCTTAAATTCTCTCAAGGCTCTTGGTTCAAGAAAGGCTAGGGTTTCATCATTAGGATTAATTTGTGACTAAAAAGGTTTAGTGCTCTCTATCTTATTCATAATCTATAGTTTGTTACTCTTCCCTCGTTGTTAGTTCCAACTAAAGTCATGTTTTATAAAATGTTTCAT
The DNA here is from genome assembly GCA_030864215.1 of Capsicum pubescens. NCBI lineage: Eukaryota > Viridiplantae > Streptophyta > Magnoliopsida > Solanales > Solanaceae > Capsicum > Capsicum pubescens. The sequence continues at coordinate 148,946,159 of CM061543.1, read as the reverse complement.
GGCATAAATATTGATGGTTTAGGGGTTTCAAAACGATGTTGTGGGGATTTGGTTACAATGGTTGGTTATTGTTTTCCCATGTCATTTTCTTATGGTTTTCGTACTATTATTGTGGTTTGAACATTTGGTTGAATGAGAATGGTTAATTGGTTTTGATTTTGAAACACTATGCCCCCAACTTGTTTGATAAAATGCCTATGAGAATGTTTTTAGTTAAATTGTTGGACTTATATTGAACTATGCATAGTATAACTTGATAATGGAACCCTAAATGGTATAAATGGTTTGGAATGGTTGATGGTAAGGTCTTGGTGGTTATGGTTGGTCTAATTTAAAGCCTTGTGGGGTATAAGGGAATCTCCCAAGCCAACATAATAATGAACTACTTGTGGGGTACATAGGATTCCCTCAAGTCAACTTAATAATGTAATCTATTGGTGAATAGGAATACCTTCTTCATAAAAGGTTGGCTAAGGACATTTCTTGCAAGCTAAAGTCGGTATGACTATACCACTACTTATAGCCTTGGTTAATAATATTTTCAATTGTGGTATGGTGGTGCGTTAATGGTTTTAATTGGGCAATAATGGCGGGGTCTAATAGCTAGCCGTGAAGGTGTGAGTCCAATAGATGGACACTGGAAACTCATGTTTGCCAACTTGAGAATTGGTCGTAGCGATAATATATGATTCTTATGGGGCACAAGTAAATCCTCTATGTAAACTTGTATATATGTATAATGGAGAGTGAAGGGTTCTCGGGAACCCCCTACTCCTATTTTATCATCATTTTGTGAGGCAACACGCATTGGGGACCATTTACGAGGTTACACTGGAACCATATAGCCCGCCGGTGGTTCTAGGATGGTTAAGCTACACATACCCAATTGGATGGCTTTAAAGGCATGCTAAACTCGATTCACTTTCCTAGCATGGTTATATATATATGTATGGTTGTAAATGCAAATGGTTGGTTTACTTAGTTTTAAAGGTTAACACTAATTTATGCTTATCCTAAGTGCATGCTAGCGTTGGCCGTTAAAACCACCTTACGGCGTTGTATCCCTACACAATACAAGAAATGACCATTCTACACTCCTTTCTTAGTGATCGGATTCGGGATCATCTCGGTTGGATTGAAGTGGTGAGCTTCAATATTTTGGAAGGCTCAATTTCATGTCGTGGATGTTATTACATACTTTGGTCATTATATAGACTATGTTTTTGGCTATGGTTTGGGGCATGTCTCGAGTGGATATTGTTTTACTTTCAGTTAGAGGCTTTGTGGGACTACTATTGGTTTGTATGGATGGTGTGGTTAGTGGTGTCTGCCTTGGCATTGTTATTAATATTATGGTTGATACCATTTGACTATATTTATGATTGTTCCATCCTATTATGGTATAGACTCATACTTGACAATTGTTTTGGTTTTGGTATGGTTATTAGTTAGGTATTGGATGGTTGGACTCTTGGATTGTTCTCGGTTATGGGCCTATCCTAGAGTCATGAATTAGACAAAACACTATCTTGTTATATGTTCGGAATTCTATTTGACTTAGGGTATGTGTTTGAAGTTTAGGTTTGGCAACGAGGGTGGTCCCCAGTCCTGGTTGGACTTGGTATGCCCATTAGGACAATGCCCCAGTTCGGGTAGTGTCACATTGCCAACAGCAAGTACCCATAAAAAAAATTCACCTTCCATATGAACGAACAACACCAGTTCACTCTACGGGGACACACTAGGATAGATGAAACCCTTACCAAAAGTCCATTCTATAGAGGGGGATGAAAATAGGAAGAGTGTCTAAAACTAGATCAATCCCTAAATAAATTTCCCTATCGGGAGGAACACAAGGATGATCATTAGGGAAAGCCTCAGGAAAGTCATTGACCACAGGAACAGGATTTTAAGAAACGACCTTCCAAGTTAGAATCGTTAACCCCGACCAAATGATACAAACACCCGTTGGGAATCACCTTTTGGTCTTTAAGACATGAGATAAACCTTTCCTTAGGGACTAAAGAATCCCCTTCCCATATAATGACCTTCTCATTTCAGAATTTAAACATGACCTTACAGGTCCAACACCCTAAGGAATCATTACACAAATGCAACCAATCCATCCCTAATATGACATCAAAGTCAAACATATCCAACTTCAATCAAATCCATAAGAGTTTCTCTACCACCAATAGATGCCACATACACCCTATAGACTCTATTAGTAATCACAAAGTTTCCAACTAGGTTAGATACAAAAAAAAATATCAGAAATAAACTCAGGACCAAAACAAAAATACACAGCCACAAAGGGGGTCACGTAAGTAAAAATGTACCCTGTATCAAGTAAAAAATACACATCATATCACAAGACAAGATTTTTGACATACCAGGGACAAAATCATGAGATACTTTGGGCTCCTTCTGATTGGTGAGAGCATCAGGGCAGTTCTTACTAGTGTTAGTGCTAGAAGTGGCATTCTTTGGTCCAAGTTCTAATAAAGAGGCAACGAGAATCTTTTTGGATACTAAAGAAACTCTAAAGGGATAATTTTGTTCCATATGACCAATCAGACAACAGGTGAGACATCAATTCTTTTCCTCATGATAGATTTTGTGATGTACTAGCCACAAAATCAGCACAGAGGATAGTGTGGAACTAACTGGGCTCCATTAGAATGGTATTGGGAACCTCTTTCCATAGGACCAGTACTATTTTGAAATTTACTTTCACTGGATGGCCTAGGGTAAGGTTCACTAGTTGACGGGTAAGAACCATATTTTCCACAACACTCTTTCTTAGTCCATTTTCTCCCATGACTACCATTATTGCGATGACCCCCGCCCTTCTATGAATATCCGAACTTCTTGTTCTTCCTTATGACTCCTTCTACCGACAAGACCATACTGGTGAGGCAGAGAGACCACTATCTAGGAAAACAACTTTATAGAATGGCAGAACTCCACATTTGAAATGTCTCCTTGAGGTGACAAAGCAGATGTGTCACCACCTCGAGAAGGAACAATAGGGACCAGTAAGACTGCATGAGGGTGATCGGATGTAATGACCCTAGATCACGTCTATACCCCATGGGTAGATGAGATCTATTCACATTGTCTTTAGTAGGGATAGAAGAGGTCCCAAAAGTTTCATATTTCCTTAGAGGACATATCTAAAAGACGAACAAATGGAAATAAGAGAGATTCAAGACTTTAGTCTCTATGGCACAAAATAGAACAACAAAAAAGTTAAAAATTCCTAAATGCCTTGTATCCTTCTGATTATATGTGAGGTACACAACACACCCATATGCAAAAATCTACTTGACATAGCTTTGTGGACACCCCATGACACCGAACCAGGGCCTTGTCGTAATGGGTATCTTAGGCCCAACAAGGACCAGTGACCACCCCATTACCCAAGATAACCAACCAAGCATTTACCGTATGTCGGATGAACTCCAAACATATAACATAATAGCGTGTTTGAAAACATAAAGACTTTGGAATAGGTTCATGACCATGACCAACCCAAATAAGTCCATCCTCTCAAGCCCAACCAAAAACCAAAACATAACCAAAATCATAAGTCCATATTCATATTCTAACAAAATTGAACAATCATAAATCGAATAAAGTCATATGGTGTTAGCCCCAATACCAATATCAATGCCAAGGTTGACAACTCTACCGACACAGCCCATATCAACCCAATGTAGTATCACAAAGCCTCTATCTGAGATCATAACAACAAAGCCCCTGACCATAGCTAATATTAAAGTTGAAGTCAAAACCAATAAGGATATAAGAAAACCAAAAATTGAAATGGAACCTTTTGATGTATGACAGCGCACCACTTTAAGTTAATACAAGCTAATCTTGAGTCTAATAAATGTGTAGGAGATGTAGTATGATCAATACCTACATCACATGGGGACACATTATCGAAGATGGTTAGTGTTTGGAGCGCTATCATATAACTCAAGGAAAAGGATAAGATAGTGCCAACAGTTAAAATCAAGTCAACCATTGTTTATAAACAATTCAATACATATATACAAACCTATATATATATATATGTATATATATCATGTTTGGATAGGGTACAAGGTTTAATTATGAACCTTTGAAATCTTAGCCTGGGTCGTGTAGCTTAGATGTCATATTAGTAACACCAACGATCTATATGGGCTCAAGTTGTCACTCCCTAGTCAGACCCCAGTTCGTGTAGCCATACCAACCTATGAATAATCTTACACAGTGGCATGGGGTTCAAACCTCCCACTCATATATTAAGGTGACTTGGTCACCCTATCAAGTTGTATGATATGGAGTACCCAAACTTCCCACACCATATATTATTGGAGTTATGTATCCCTAAACTAATCTCCAAAGAATTATCCAGCAGTCACTGACAAATATAGTAGCCCAAATAGGTTGGTGTTAAATCCACAGGGAAGATGCTGAATAGTTTTTTAACTTTATGTAATTCATGAGCAATGCAGAAAAGTAAATGGGGAATTTGCAAGTAATTAGTAAGTAGTAACCAAACTTGAATGCTTTGTATTGTAAACAATAGAAGATGAACACTAGGACTGTGTTTCCCTGGCTTCTTAATTCTTTAACTTTCTCGTGTTCAACCCACCAATTCTTCATGTTTGCATGTAAGCTATGTATTATTAACAATCTTATGAACGAGTTGATAAATCTAAACCTCTACCTTCTGAGTCTTAGGGCGCCTAATTATTTCTCCTTGTCTATCACTTCATCTCAACTCTCACCTTTTAAGTCTCGAGTTTATTAGATGAGATGGCAGCATCGTAATGATAGAAGTGAATCTCAAAATACTAGCTTAATCTTATATTCCTAATCACAAAATTGATTGTGAGGATCTTTATGAATATAGGCTACTAAAGCTTCTGTAGTATCTTCAAGGTCAATTTATACAAACAAGATTAAGATACATGTAGTTTACTTTAGAATTGATGAATCTCCCACTTCCCTTTTGTAGGTAATCCACCTGGGTTCCCACAACCGTAGTCAGGAAAGATACCCACTCATGTTCAATCAAAAATCCATGATAATAAACTAAAGAAAGCATGTAATTAATCACACAATAATGAGAAAAATAAAATTTGGAATCTACTATTGAATAATAACCCAAAATCTCAAGAACAAAGTAAAAGTATGTAATAGAGTATATTTGAATGTAAACAGATGTTAAATAATGTAAACTAATAAAAGATAAACCTTAGGGCATTTACAGTATAAAAAAAATACTCAGAAATCCTAATAAAAATAGGAAAGGTAAAGTTATGTCGGCATATGGTATGACTCACTCATCCACACCTATGCCCATCATACGAGTCGTATCATGCCTTTCATATCTATCCCAGTGTCTGATCTCCCAAGGCTTCAACTTTCTGTTATTTTTATGACTTTTTATCATGAGTCGTACCTTGACCATACGACTCATGACCTACACTCGTATCCATAAGGGAAATCTGTCTTTCCAAGCTTTGAAGACTAGTATGCTTATGTTTCCTTATACGAGTCGTAATAACACTTTCATCTCGTATACTTTTGAGACTTCAACGTAGGCTTGTTAATTTTGATAGTATTATGTTTATGATTCCTTGTCACGACCCGTACCTTTATCTTACAACTTAGATACTTGAGCCATATCTTTTCCATTCATAGATCCTTTATTTGGCTTTGGATTAAGTTGTCCTTACGAGTTATTTTACGAGTCGAATGGAGTATTGATGACTCCTAAGGTAACTCGTATATTGATCAGAATTTTTCTTTTGAGGTCTTTTTCTTTTATTCTTATCCTAACACTATTCTAGACCTATTTTACCAATAATAAACACCAAATTGCATCATATATATTAAAATAACCTAAGTATACACATAGATTCATAATTTTAAGCATTGTAAGTGTCGTGTTTCCACGATACATCAACACCCTAAACATAGATTTTTTCATATATGAGGGATACAGAAATCAAAATCTATCTCAAAACACAAAAACGATGCTTCAATAGAAAGATCTCAAGCTACCTATGGAAGCTATTTTTCAGTTCAAGTATCAACCATGTTATTTCTTACCTAATTTTAACTCTCTAGAACATGAGCTATGTACATGGCATGTCATACAGAGAAACATAGTGGAATCCGATTATGCCATTATATTTGTAATAGAAAATTGGGCATAGTCACAAATTACATTCACCAGACAATCTAACAACCTAGCAACATAACCCATGTGCGCTAACAGTCAAAGAAATCCCGTTAACTCTTAGTATGGATCAGTAAATTTATTTAGGGATATAACAAATGACTCTCTCTCCCACAAAGAAGTATCACTGGTGTATATAGAATACCATGGGCTTGACCTTACACTCTCTTCCTAAATTTTTAGACAATCGAGGTAGACTCACTACAGGACTTTATTCGGCTTGAAATATAGGCTTAGGGCGTGTATGATATCCTTGTGGAATTTATCTAGTGACTATGCCTCTGTGGCACTATTCAAACTTTTAGGGTCCACACTGAACCAAATTTTTACTTTATTTCTGCCCTAATTTCTCATTTTTTATTTTAAAGCATATTCAGGTTGGTTGTGGTCTTTTAGTCTTTCCGTTTTTCTGTTTCTTATGAATTTTCTTTTCTTTATTTAGTCCACATATATCCTTAATTTCTTTTATTTTTACAACACCTGTCCTTTTCTCAAGATTTTCTTCTACACAAATTTCTTCATACTCATTTTCTTTTATGCACCCCTATAATAGCCACCCTCACCTTAGACGATTTTCCTGAATTAAGGTGCATAGTGTCCAAGAAGGAACAGATCTAAAATAGGTTCATTATAAGGGAAATGGAATGGTAAAATTGGTATAAAAACAAAATTTAGTTAATTAAGACTCAAATATTTGGATCAAAGTGATTCATTCATTTGGTTAGGGCATTTAGGCTTAGGTGGACTGCTAACAAAAAGGGCTATTGATTATATCGTACTTTACTATCCTACACCTAGTTAAAAAATTGGGCAAGTTATAGATTATGATACACCAGGAACTTAGTAATGCCTCACAGCACTTGCATAGGGTTACATTGCTAAGTACTACTCATCTAGGTCTGCAACTATTTGACCTAATTTTCTTATCCTTAATACTAATGCCATTATTAGATTCACAACAATCTCACACACATACACATATAACACAGTAAACAAAAATTTAGGAGGGGTCTTAACTTTTTAGTATAATTGATTTTAACACATAGTTTCATCATAATCATTTCAAATCCACAATCATTCATGTTTCCAAACTCATAAATAAATTTCAAAAACATTAATTCATTAGAAATCAATTTAAAAATCAATAATAATAATAAAAAATCATTTTTCACCCATAGGTGCAGATTTTCCTCTATCTCAGCTATTTTTAGCACCACACCTACAAGCTATAAGAGACTTTCACCAACTTCTACCCATTCAAAATTAGATATACAACCCCACCCCCATCTGAAAATTCTTGCACTGTCCCAGTGTTAACAATAATGTAAAGAAACGTTGAGAAGTCATACTCGGGCAATTAATGCTGCAAATAATACAATATCAGCATATGGGCCCTCTGGTTAGGTCCTTCTCTCTTTAGTAATTGTCCCATAAATTTCCAAGACTGAGCCAGCAACAGTAGTCAGAAGCACAACACCATCCCCCTCAAAATCAATAATTGGTGGTCTAGAACCACCAACTCTGGCAGCTATCTCATGAACCTGCAACTGTCAGTCCTTCTCATCCTATAGGATAGCTGCCATAGCATTTTTCACAAAATACTTCTACTTATGCCTTTTTATCTTTCTTTCTCTTATTTCTTCTTAGGTATCTACTCAATTTATCTCAATCCAGTCCAAAATAGTCCAAATATTATCTATATAAACTGAGGGCACATTTTTTCAATTATAAGCTCAAGGATCACTGGTCTATTATATAACTCTGCGACCATTTTCTTAATCTCAGCAACATCATACTTGATCTCATTAATATCAGTCGTCTGTTCATTACCCAACTGTCGAATAATCCTCCACTCAAATGCATTAAGCTTTGTTGTACTCATCTATACTGGCTTGACAACTATGTGTCAACCTAGGGCTTCATGCGCCCATTTATATTGTGGAACATGGACTCAATGTAGCCAGTATAGTCATGGCCTTAATCCATATGGACTGTGAAATCATAATAATCCTAGAAGTCATAACTCGTGGCCTAGGTTGTAAAGACTCTACTGGAGAAGGAGCACCAGAAGTACCCGCTGCATCAGTTTGTGTAGTCTCCGTCTATCCACCTGGCTTAGCATCCTCAACAGTCTCAGCCTAACCATTCTGCCAGAACATATCAATTAACATATATACGGCTTCTTCCCCTGTCAGGCCATTGGGTTTGCTGCATCTCGGATCAACCCAAGGTTGGTAATATTGGTAGCCTTGATCGTCGCATCAATTTCCAGGAGTTTCTCTACACCCACATCTAAGCACATCTGTATAATTATGCATGGTTACCTAAGCAGAGACTTCTTTCCACCTATAACAAGGTCCCTCATCTCTTGGGATAAGAACTACCCTAGATCAAGATCATATTGGGCTATCATCCCCACAATCAGTGCAACACAAATTTGACTCAATATATTTCCCCTAGTAGTAGGAAATAATCTGTGCCTTTCCAATTTCCACCATGATTTGGCCACGTAATTTTGAGAGTTCTTTTTTATCTTTTATGAGACTACTCTCAGGCCTCCAATAACCCATACAAAAATTTCACTGTTTGTCACTATCTTTTCAGCAATCCACCTAAAGTGACCCTTTTTCTCATCTAACCCTATTTTTTTAGCATAATCTTTTGAATCTCCTACAAATGGTAGTGTATTTACCAGTGTTCAGCAGAGGTAAATAATCCAGTTCATACAAGAATTCACCAATAGTGTATAGGGCCTCACTCCTCGAATAGTTAGTGAAGGAATAAGGTTACCACATTTCCAAAATTGACCCTGTGGAAATTGTCTCTTTAAATCATTCAATTATTCAACATAGAATTCTCTGACTATCACTTTACTATTCTTCCGGGGTGCTCTCATCATCCACTCAAAGCCATCCTGCTTAAAATTTTCCTCGAACCTGTGTGAATCCATCATCCTAGTAGTAGTTAACCTCCTCTCCAGATATAAGACCTATTTGATATTTCCATTCCAAAGTTTGATCAACCCATAATTAAATGTCTCCTACAAAATGGGGTACCCCTACTGTTGAACGATAGGCACTATAGCAGTGGTAAGTGCTAGGGAAGGGTCTTGTCTATCGATCGGTGTAACATCGACCTCTTTTGTACTATTAAAACATACTTTTCAAAACTGGATTCAGCATTATCTCCGGCATCTGAAGGTAGAGGCGAGTGAGGAAGGGAGATAGTCGTGTTCTTTCTCCTTAAACCCTGATGAGGTGTGTCCTCCAAAGTTGATATCTTATTTACCTTTGTATACTTTTATGAATTTGGGTCAACCTTGACCTTCTGTGGTTAGCCGTATAATTCACCGCTACTGGTGGATGAATCACTAGCTTAAGAACTAGAAGATTATGCCTTTTTGTTTACTTTTTAGGCACTTGTTTTGAGAAGGATTCATTTTTTGGAGGCAGTGTACCAGAAAGTGCACATTCATTATTAAATAAATAAAGAAAATATGGAAAAACTAAGAAATTAAAGATCAGTATGCATGTTTCATTTAGGGTACGAGTGGGGGGTACCAGTCGTATTGAGTTGGTATGATTCACATGATGTTCAGTGTAGTGATGGTTGTTCACTGGTATACTTTTGAGTCCTCCTAATTAGTCAGACAAACAAGGTACAACTCGTTACTAGTAGTCGTAAGCAGTCCAAGAACTCGTTACAATGTAAGAGTCGTATGGTATAACTATGACTCATTTAGGAAAGTCGTACCCATACTAGAATCTAGAATCAGTTAGACTTCTATATTGTCAGTAGGTATGAGTCAAATTGCAACTCATTACTTATCGGTAAAAGTTGTAAGAGGTCTTGTATGCTCTACAACATATAAGTTGAACTTTAGAGTTGACTAAAATTTCAATTTCCCAATCTACCCTCGTCTTTAGACAACAAGATCACACAAATTTATTTGCAGTAACACACAATATCAACACCCAAAATCATGTTTTCCCCCTAATTTCTACTTTCAATTCATAATCTAAGAACTAGGGAACCAAAATGCACCAACCAAGTAAATTTGACTCAAAGAAAGTTTATAGTATCACACATTATCATTTTCAACTAAAAAAATAAAGAAATTTAAGTTCGAACACTTACTTGAATGAGTGAGAGCTTAGGGTTCTTTAATTTTCAAAAATTCTCCCCAAATTCATGCTTATATTCGTGAAAAGTTAGGAATTCGGGCATGTTGGTAACAAATTCATAGTGGTTTTGTGCTTTCGGAGTTCAAAAATCAATCAAAGATGGAGGTATTTTGGTTTAGGGGTTGGTTTGGACTTTGGTACCTGCATCAGGTTCCCTATCTTATATTAAATCAAGATTGCTAGGCCGGGTTATCCCTCAACCGAGACCTAGTACTTGGGTACCAGTCCTGTGTGCAACTCGTACCCAGGCTTATTGGTCATTTCTTCAACATGTATAGACCTAGAACCTTACATTAGTTCTTGAGTGGATACGACCCAATATGATGAGTCATACTCATTCTACAAATTGTATCCATTCCAAAAACTTTTACCTGATTCTAAATTTTCTTCCAGGTCCTTACGACTTTTACTCACGAGTTATACCATCTAGATTCGACTGATGAAGAGTCTGTACGACCTATATACTTGAACTTTTCTTTATCTTTTCTATAATTTTTAGTCATGCATAACGAACAAACATATTACCCTATAAATAAATAAGAACAAAAACATGAGTTGTATCCCACATAACGTGTGATTTAATGTTGTGGCACGATATGACAAAGTTGGGTAATCATACTTCACCAACTAGCCTTACGGGTTTCCTCCCATGCAGCGCTTGATTTAGCATCAAGGCTTGACCCAATTTCCTAGGTTACTTTGCCTTCATCAAGGTCCATCTCAAAAATCAAATTAATTTCCTTAGTGTTATCCAAATAGTGCTTTTGTCTTTGCCCATCCACCTTGAACGGGTCTTCACCATCCCTCTTAAATTCTAAACCACTATATGGTAACACTCTTAGAACAGTGAAGGGATCATACCATCAATACTTCAACTTACCTGGAAAGAAGTGAAGCCTTGAATTGTAGAGCAATACCTGATCACCATTTTTTATGATTATTTTCTCAATTTGTGATCATGATGTAGCTTCATCTTTTCCTCATAATGTGAAGAACTTTCATATGACTGGAGTTGCAATTAATCCAACTCATTTATACTATTCATTCTAGACTTGGCTGCATCTTGCCACTTAAAATTCAGCTTCTTCAAAGCCCACAGTTTTTAATGTTTAAGTTCAATAGGAAAGTGATAAGCCTTGCCATACACTAGCAGATAAAGTGAAGAACCAATTATTGTCTTGAATGTTGTTTGGTAATACCATAATGCATCATCTAATTTCTGTGACCAATCACACCTAATGGCATTTACTATCTTCGCCAAGATAGACTTGATTTCTCGATTGGACAACTCAACTTGTCCACTAGTCTGCGGATGATAAGGTGTTTCCACCTTGCATTTCACTCCATCTTTCTTAATCAGACTTTTGGATAGACGATTACAAAAATTTGATCCACAATTACTAATGATAACTTGGGGGGATCCAAATTAAGACAAAATGTGTTTTCCAGGAATGCAGAGACCCTACGTTCTTCATTGTTGAGGAGCACAACTTCTTCAACCTATTCGGATATATAATCTATAATCACAAGTATATACATCATGCCACACGAACTCACAAAAGGTAACATGAAATCTATACCCCATACATCAAATAATTATAATTCTAAAATAGAATCCATAGGAAGTTCGTGGTGTCTAGAGACATTACCTTATCGTTGACATTGTTCACAAGAAGAAGCAAGATCTTGTGCATGTTTGCAGATTGTTGTCCAATAATACCCACATTGCTAGATTTTGTGGGTTGTGCGGGTTTCTCCATGATGACCCCCTACTGGCTAAGAAAGACAAGCCTCAAGTATGCTCATCATCTCTACCTCAGGTGTACATCTTTGAATAATCCCATCTGCACATATTCTTATTAAATAAGGCTTATCCCAGAATTTTTTTTTGTACCTCATGCATAAAATTCTTTATTTACTAAAATGAAAGATCTTCTGGAACTAGATCACTTGCTAGATAATTTGCATAGTATGCAAATCACGAAATTAGAGCTTGGGGAGCTGCTAATATCTGCTTATCTGGAAAACTGTCATCAATCTCAATCCTATTTTTAATTCTTCATAGCTTCCTTCTCAAGTAAGGCAAATGATCTTCATCTTAATTCTCAGTGTCTTTTCTGTCTCGACCTTGAAATCATTTTTTTGTAGAAATAGCACTCGCCTAATCTGTCTAGTCTTTGCATCCTTTTTTGCCATTATGTACCACAATGCTTCAAGATTAGTTTGCACAATCACCTTTTTCCCAATCAAATAAGACCTAAATTTCTCAAAGGTAGAAACCGAACTCTTGTTCCATCATGGTGTAGTTCTTTTGGGTGGGATTTATTGCCTTGCAAGCGTAGTAGACGGGATGAAGAATCTTTTATTTTTTTTGACCTTCTATAGCCCGTGAGGACAAACCACTTGCGTCACACATAATCTCAAATAGCAAGGACCAGTCTGGAGACACAATAATAGGAGCAGTCATCAATTTCTCTTTTAGACATTCAAAAGCCTTCAAGAATGCTTCATTAAAATCAAATTTCACCTCTTTCTAAAAAATCCTACAAAAAGGGTTGTACATATTTGAGAAAACCTTGATGAATCAACTATAAAACTCAACATGTCCCAAAAAGCTACGAGCACCCTTCACAGAAATTGGCGGAGGTAATTTCTCGATAATTTCAATCTTCGCTCTATCTATCTAAATACCCCTTTTTGAAATTTTATGCCCAAGGACTATACATTTTTTAACCATAAATAGCACCTTTCCTAGTTAAGTACCAAGTTGCATTCTTCACACCTTCAAAGATAATTTTCCAAATGCACTAAGAAGTCATCAAAAGAATCACCAACAACTGAAAAATCATCCATAAACACATCAATGGTGTCTTTTACTAAGTTAGAAAGGATTGACAGTGTTGCACATCTCGAATGTCATACGTCTGAATGCAAAGGTACCATAAGGAGAAGTGAAGTTGGTCTTCTATTGGTCTTCAGATGCAATAGTGATTTGATTATATCTTAAATACCCATTAAGAAAATAGTACCATTCTTTGCCCGCTAACTTGTCTAACATCTGGTACATGAAGGGCATAGGAAAATAGTCCTTCTAAGTCAATGCATTAAATTTTATGTAATCCATGCATACACTTCATCCTATGACTTGCCTTATTAGAACTAGTTCATTATTCGAATAAGGAACAATAGTAATACCGCCTTTCTTCAAAACATATTTCATCAGACTAACGGATTTACCATCAACAATGGGATACACAACACCAACATCCAACCACATAATTATCTCATTCTTTACCACTTCCGACATAGAAATATTGAGTCAAAGATGAGTCTCTATACTTTGATTACAATCCAGCTCAAGTTTAATTTTATAAGTACAAATACTAGGCGGTATACACATAATATCTGTAATGGGAAAACCTATGGCCCTCTTAAATATCTATAGGACTAGTAGCAAATCATCTAGTTCTATATCACCCAAGTTAGATTCAATGATAACTGACATAGTATTGTTGGCTACAAAAAATGCATATCGCAGATGAAAAGGGAGAGCCTTTAACTCTAACACTGGTGTCTTTTCAAAGGATGGTCGACCAGGTAGAGTAGTTTTATTCTTTAAATCTAAATCAAGATTATTTTGTGCTTAAGTGTAAGAACCACTCCAGTAGAGAGAACATACCATATCATCATAGTACACAATACCATCACTAACAAAGTTCATGATCATGATTGCTAGAGCTTTAACACCCAACCTCTCTTTAATAGAAACAGTGTTAGAAGTATCCTCCTAAGTTTCTATGGCATAAATATCATGGAAAGAATTTATTTCCTCATCAGATATATAAATGACGGATATCACTCTTAACTCATCAGGTTGCTTCATAGGTTTGCATACATTATAGATCACCTATTAATCATTTAGTGTCAACACCAGATGACCTAGTTCCAAATCAATAAACATCCTTCTTATAGACAAAAATGGTCTTCCTAGAATAATTGGAACTTAAAAGTCCACTTCGCAGTCCAATATAACTAAATCTGTTGGAAAAATAAAAGAATTCACCTTCACCAATACATCATATAAAATACTAACTGGCTTTTTCACCATTTTGCCTGCCATCGCTACTCTTATAGTGGTTAGTTTTGGTTCTCCAAACCATAATTATTTAAACACTACAAATGGGATGAGGTTGATGCTAGCACCTAAATTGCATAGTGCACAAGCAAACTTGAAAGACCAAATGGTGCATGGTATAGTGAATGAACTAGGATCCTCTTTGTTATCTATAAATGATCTAGTAGCTACAACAAGGCAATGATGAATATTATTAACTGGCTCATAGATTACTGACCTCTTCATAGTGATTATATCCTTAATGAATTTTGTATATCCAGGAATTTACTCCAATGCCTCTACAAGTGGGCTGTTGACTGATAGTTCTTTTAGCATTGGCAAAAACTTTTGATACTTTTTTAGCATTTGGGGAAAAAGAGGCAGAGGGGTCAAAATGGTCTTTAACACAGGATCCTCAACCTCCTCTTTTCCTTCATCTTGCTTGCTACCACTTTCTACATCAATAGGGTTATAATTACACTTTTTCTTAACTACCACCGGTACAGGTGGGTCTATAGTGGTTTTACCACTCCAAGTGGTTATGGAATGACAATGTCTATCATTCTTTGGATTTGTAACTGTATTACTAGGAAGAGTGTCGAGTTTCCTTTAATTTAATATGGATGACATCTGACCATACTGCTATTCCAATTATATGATTGTCGTAGCATATGACTCAACTTTCTCTGCCATATTTGTAACTGTATATATTTGTCACTCTTCTCCTTGTAGACATATTTTCTATGCCAATCACCATCTTTCTCTACTTCTATCTCTTTATTTGTTATTATAATATTTTCAAGCTTGATTCACTTTCCCTTAGGTTCAAAAATCTACAAACCTACGATCAAGATACTTTGTTTTCTCTTAAGGTTCAATCTTAAAAGTTGTAGAAGGATATTCCTATGTCATAACTGCATTTACTTTCTAAACACTCACTACTGTGAATTATTTTTTAAGCAACCTAATATCTGTCTAAAGCTATATAAATTTTTGACCTACCATATCATGAATAGTTTCATATGCATTATCATCCCTAATAGCATATGTACCTATACCACGCTCAGCATCTATAGTATGTCATTCTCTATTAGTCACCAAAATATCGTCTAATATTTCTTGCACAACATCCCACCAAAGACACATAAGTGCACCTCTTAAAACCGTATCTGCCATTGCTTTGGAACAGATATTCAGTGATCTATTGAAGATTTCTAACAAATTTTACCTCCAATTCTGTGATTTGGTTTTATGCTCAGCTTCTTCTTGAATTTAAACCATGCCTCATACAAGGATGTTTCTAATAACAATTTGAATTTTTAAATCTCATCTTTAAACTATAGAATCCTTGCAAAAAAGAAGAATCTATTTAGAAACTATTTACGCAACTCATGCCAAATTGTGATTAAAACTTTTGAAAGTTCCCCTTACCATAGTGATGCTTGACCCATCAATGAGAAGGGGAACAAGCTCAATCTCAAAGATTTCTGATCCAACCTTAAAATAGTATATGATGTGTAAATCCCAGTAAAGTTAGAAAGATGCATGTTTACATAATCAGTAGTTGATCCCAAAAATACACCCTTTAAGTTCAGTATTTGGACCATGGTACTTGCAATATCAAACTTCATATTAGGTTGTAAGGTAGGATGAATGATGGCTCTTGTCTCAGCAGGTTCATTTTATCCCATGTATTCATATTCTTCATATGGTTTAAGGTATTTATAAGTAGGATTCATTGGAGCTCTGACTCTTTGGACTATCCCTTACAGTGCAGGAACTTGTCATTTTTGTTAGTGCAACATTTTGAGCTGGCCTTGCCTCTTCAGCTCAAGCTTGCTCTTCTTCTACTCTAGCTTCTTCAGATGCTACTACTAATAATTGTTCTATCTTTCTATTAGTAACATTCTATAGATCATCTAGTGGTGGAGGAGGAGGCACATTATGAAAGTCTTGAACCCTACCGAAACACCATCACGAACTTATTCTTCCATCATTTGGGGTGTTTGGAGAATTCTTTCTGGATCTAGATCAAAAGGGAGTAAGGGATTAACTCTTCTTCTAGTGTTTAACATACACCGGCATATTCCAAATGAAAATAAAAAATAAAAACCCACAGACTTCACCAAATTCAATCTAAAAATTAGACCGTCTTCCCCGGCAATGATGCCAAAATTTAATGTCGCCCAAAACTAACTTCCAAAGAAGTATGCCTGGTTGATAACAAATATAGTAACTCAACTAGGTTGGGTTCAAACCCACAGGGAGGATGTTGAATAGTAAATGGGGATTTTTGAAGTAATCAATAAGTAGCAACCAAACTTGAATGCTTTTAGTTGTAAACAATAGAAACTGAACACTAGGTCTGTGTTCCTCCTGGATTGTTTACTCTGTATGTTTCTTGTGTTCAACCCACCTATTCTGCTACTCTGCTTGTAAATTTGACAAGCTATGTATTATCAAAATCCTTATGAATGTGTAGATAAATCTCACTCTTTACCTTGTGAGTCTCAAGGTGTCTGCTTATTACTCTTTGTCATGACATCAGTTCAACTCCCAACTTTTGTGTCTCAAGTTTATTAGTTGAGATGGCAGAAAGTAATGATGGAAGCAAATATCAAATTACTGGCTCAATCTTCTTTTCCCAATCACAAACTCCCTTGAGAGGATGCTTACAAATACAGGATAACCTCAAGATTCTCCAGTAGCTTCGAGGTCAACTTATATTAAAAAGATTAAGATACAAGCAGTTTAGAATAGATGAATCTGCCACTTCCCTTACGTAGTTAATCCCCCATGGTTCCCGCAACCCTATTGAAGGAAGTTATCCACTCATATTTAGGCAATAATCTATCATAATCTATTAAGAAAACATGCAATTAATCGCATAATAATAAGAAGAATAAAATAAAAATCTACTATTAAATAATAACCCAAAATCTCAAGAACAAAGCAAAAGTATGAAATAGAGTATATGGGAATATAAAAAGATGTTAAAGAATGTAACCTAATAAAAGATAAATAGTAGGGTATTTATAGTATCTCAAAAATACTTAGAAATCCTAAGTAAAATAAGAATGGTAAAGTTATGTCAGCACATGGTACAACTAGCTCATCAACTCGTATGATTATCTTACTAGTCATACCATACCTCTTGTAACTATCCCAGTGACTGATCTCCCAAGGCTTCAACTTTCTATTCTTTTAATGACTTTTGCTCATGAGTCCTACCTTGACCATATGACTCGTGGACTTCACTCACATCAACCTGGTACTTCTGTCTTTCTAAGCTTTGAACATTGTTATGCTTACACTTTTTTCCACACTATTTGTTCCATGATCTATGGGTCTACTGGAGCTACAAACTTCTATCAATTAGCCATAATTTTTACCAAATACAAAATCACTAGAGTCATACTCAGACTTCTAACTCATATACTTCTGAGACTTCAACTTTGGTTGGTAGCCTTAGATTTTATTATTCTTAAGATTCCTTATCATGACTTGTACCTTTAGCTTAAGACTCAGATGTTTGAGATGTATCTACTCCATACATAGATTCTTAGTTTGGCTTTGGGATCTGTTGTGACTACGAGTCATCCTTCAAGTTGTATGGAGTGTTGACATAAATCGTATATTAATCACACTTTGTCTTTTCAGGTATTTTTCTTCCATTTTTATCCAAACACTATTGTAGACCTATTTTACCTATAATAAACATAAAAGTTCATCATATCTACTAAAACAACCTAAGTCCACGCATAAATTCAATGTTTGAAGCATTGAAACTATTGTGTTTCCATGACACATAAAGAAGACTTTAACCTCCCAGCCATAGTAAGAAAATGACTCGAACCTCAAGCCGTTTTGACTATTCAGACCTCCCGATTATATTAAGCAAGAGGGCTCAAACCTGAAGCCATTTTGAGCCCTGCATCGGCAAACACAAATTTCAGTATTGATCCCTCAAGATCTATACCATCACAACTCAGCTCACCATCCTCGTT
Organism: Capsicum pubescens; assembly: GCA_030864215.1. Lineage (NCBI taxonomy): Eukaryota > Viridiplantae > Streptophyta > Magnoliopsida > Solanales > Solanaceae > Capsicum > Capsicum pubescens. The sequence goes on along the minus strand of CM061543.1, from coordinate 148,927,610 downwards.
AAAGCCTAATTAAAAATCCATTAACATACAGAACCTTTTAACCAAGTACTTACCAAAATCACTTCATTGGTATCATCATACCAATGCTACTTCCAAGTATACCACATCCCATTAACATTATAAATCAACCATGCATTCATTTGTCTTTTGGACTTGAACCCATCGTCTAACAAAGACACTTGTTCAATCCAAAGTTTAGGGACTTGAACCCATTGTTTAACAAAGACATAAATCAAGTTAATATTTAGGGATTAAAAACCATCTAACAATTTAAACCACCAAGGTTACCATTTATATCATTACATTGCAAACAAGGCCATAACAAAACAATTTACCAACCATTCATATTCATTAAGCCAATGCCTTAGTTCAAAACATCATTAACATGTTACTAGTTTATTCTTTTAGGCATTTTCACAAATACTTTGAGGGCATATTATTATAAAGGACAAAATCAAGGTAAAAACCATCAAGATTAGGGTAACCCATGAACCATTTATTAAACCACAATTACGAAGCACCCACATGTGCAAACCAACACCAAAATACATGTATAAATACAAGTTAAACCAAGAGTAAGCAATACTTAATCATATCCAACAAAACCTTTAATTTTGGTTTTCACAACCACCATTTAAGAATCATTATCATACTTTAAAACACATGATATTTGATAACTAACAATGATGGAAGAGTCACATGTCTTATTCAAGAAGATTCAAGGAATAAACTTCACTCAAAAGCCTCAAAATGAACACATTGGAAGAACCCTAATCCCCAATCTTCAAAATAGAGCTTATAGAGGATTTTGGAGTGTTTTGATCTTTCCAAGTATGTTATAAGAGGAAAAAATGAGTTATAAGACGTTGAACGTAAGTGTTTTGGGGAGGGAAATGTTTAAAATGTCATTAGCTTAAAAGCTGAAAACTTGACTGTTGGAGGGTATGATCATACCCTTTAAACCGTACCCATGGGTATGAGTGGTACTCATATCTCGTACCACAGGCATCCTCCTGAACCTGAATACTGGCCAAGATACGAACACACAAGGTCTAACTCATATCTTGACATACGAATAGTACCCTTTTAATCATATTGACAATTCCCGAATGTACACTTAAGTGTATGTGGTTTACCAAATAATATAGTGACCATCAAAAAAGCCAAATATCGATCCCATAGGGACTTGTGTTAAAAAACTATCCAAGTTTAGTTTAATGAATTGAGAAGCGTACCAAATAATGTTTTAGAATTTTAAACTAAAAGTTACCTAAACTAATGCGGAAAAGTAAATGAGTTTGGACAATCAAAGGTAGAGATCCAGAGTTAAGGGTTACGAATAATCATACTACGTTACTGAATTTCATTTGTTAAATTGCTTATCTTGGTTGTTGATTTGTAGGGTTAATCGCATGATCATGGTTTCTCGACAACAAACTGTTAACCTAATTTGGAAATTAAAACTACATAATTGAGAGGGGATGCAATAATCCAACTAGGTAATTTTAATCTATCATCGTACGTGTGAATCAAACAAGGTTTCTAGGTATATCCCTATCCGAGATGCTAATTCAATATTTATAGAGGAATAAGAACCTTGTTCAATCAACCATATGTTCTCTATTTCTATTCCCCCTCTCGAGATCACAAGGTTGACAATGAATATATTCTAAGGTTTATGAATCCATAAAATAGTTATAACAAGGGTAAAACCATAATGGTAAACGATTCAACAAAATTAATTCAAAATAAAAAAATCATGATCTTGTCCTCAATCCCGAAAAAGGAGTTATAGCCATTAATGGAAATATTCATCATCCAATCCCTTGGATGGATGATACAAACCATAAAAGAAACTAAAGTGAAGAAAATAAAACTCTAAAGAATGTGTAGAGCAGCCTTCAATTGTTCAAAGATGTCCAAAAGTATGTAATAATGTGATATAACATGTATTTATAGTATAGGATCAATAAAAGTCCATGTTGGAGTTTGAAACATTCAGTTATTGAGCCCGGGAGGGGAGAGGGCGTCACCCTGGCAATAGCCCCGCTCCAGGCAAGGTTGTGCACTGGGTTGAGCACCGCTCATAGCAAGGCGTCACTTTCATATAGCATTGGTATACTATTTTGGTTCCTTTTTAACCATTTGGAGTGGATCACATGAAAAAAATCTTTACCATGCGCCCTCACTCTCCCTGGACATTTCAGATGTCCAAATTTGTGTCAAGTTGCATATTGTGCTTCCGTGATCAATTCAAAGCATTTTTGAAAATGTTATACTTGATTTAAAGCTAGTATATCCCTCATATATCATCATAATATATTAACCAATCATTCTATAACATTAAACATAACAATTTAAAACTCAAACCAATACAATATCCAACACGACGAACTTGAAACACGAGCTAAGACTAGGCTTCATTCACTATGATCTTTAGCTCATTGTTTTGTCTCTTGTTTTGATCCAATTGACCCTTGAACATTATAATCAAGTTGTTTAGCATATAAAGACACAATAATAAGCTCAAAAAATCATTAAAAACATTAGAACCCAACACGATAGACTAGACAAACACCTAGCTCAAGCTTGTTACTCTAGTTTTCCTGGTAGAACTCTAAATGATCAATTTGAATCAAAACATGTTTGAAAACATCATTAAACATTGTAAATACATATATGAACACTTATATGCATATTTATATCATTATCAACAGATTAAGCACATGAATTATCCTCAAAACAAGGCTAAAATGGCTAAAATAGCAAGGCCAGAATGCATAAATACAACCAACATCACCACCCTACACTTAAAGCCTTGTTTGTCCTCGAACTATTCTTAACTACAAGAATCATGGTCTAAAAAGACTCCACACTTTTACTATGTGCAAGAAACCCAATCTAGTTCAACAATGACTACATGGAATGCAAGTTTACAACACTACATGTGTTATACACAATTGAAAGCTCACGAATACTACTCAAAAACATCCTAGCTTTAAGAATTGACTTACTTAGTTGGAAAACTCATGCTTATCTTTCAATCAAGTACATCCTACAAATCACCCACATTCATCAAACATGTGCCCCTCACAACAAGAAAGTTATCCATAATCACTCATAATTAAGAAATTCATAACATAATGGGTACAAGAATCAAATTACACTCACTCTCACAAGGAATTCACAAGTTACACACAATGAACCATAGGCTTGCCCTTGGTGTAGTGCTCCACTAATATTAAAATGTCAAGTATAAGATCAAATAGGTCTTCTCTAAGTTGTAGTATAGGCTAAGGGATAAGTAGGAACTATTTGGGAATAGTGACTAACCTATCTAAGTGAGTTAATACACTTCATTATACATTTAAAATCAATCACCAATAACAAAATTACACTATTTCATCCACCCATCACCTTTATTTTTACCCCATCTCTTTTAAGCATTTTGACAAACACTTGGTGGGTGTATTATTTATTCCTTAAAGATTCATTTTTTCACAATTACTACAACCACGGGAAAATTTCTAACACCATTTATATCACTTCCAACCACCACAAATCAAATATAAACACCAATAACTATTACCTTGGGGTATCAATTCACCTTTTTCTTCTTCAATTTCTCAAACTCCTTTCTCAAATTTATATTTTTTTTAATTAAAACACTTAGGGGCTTTTTGGATTAATTTAAGGTTTATCAGAGAAGGGATTAAGCTACTTATGCGGCTACTATAGAAAAGTCTAAAGTCTCAATGAGGGTTAAAAAATATAATGTACAAAGCGTAAGACAAATAGAAGGTATAAAACAAGGATATCAAGGAAATTCCAAAATCATCTCTGAAACCCACACTTTTTATTTTGCTTTACACACACACCTGCATGTTCTAGACATAACATCCAAAAAGGAAAATACAAAATCCTTACAAGCACATGATACATGATCAACTCAATAGGATCATCATAGACTCCTAACCAAATAATAGCATGAATTCAAATTTAATCCAAAAAGTACAAGCATCACAAACATGAGCCTAGGAGTCTCAAAAGTATAAATTCACTCATTATACATGCTTTTACCAAGCAAAAAACTTCCCTCATTCAATAAAAAATAGCACCAACTAAAATATCTCACTTATTCCTATCCTATTTTTTTTAATTGAGCCAAAAATTAAAATTCCTCCAGAATTGGAATTCCCCCACCCCATACATAAAAATATACTTTGTCCCCATAGTAAATTTTAAAAGTAAGAGATAGAAATATCCCCTGAGGCCTCTTGGCTTAGCTAGTAGCATTTTTACACATAAAGGATGTCCAAGGGACCCCGCACTCATTTCCATGCTACTTAGCTCATGTTTTATGTAACACCCCGAATCTGGTACCCAAAACACTACACGGTGCCTATGAAACCAAAGCAACACAAGCTAACCCATGATTGATATCTGTAACTAAGAACTGAATAATATACTAAAATTATGCAGAATATGTAAAAGCTGTAAGGCCATAAGGTTCAAAATTGCATTAATATCTGATAAAACCATGTCTGAAAATGGTACAACTAATACCAAAACAAATCTGAAGTAACTATTTGGCATTCTATAGTCATAAAGCCTCTAAACTGCCTGAATAAGGAGTTGCTGGGATATGTCTCCAACTAACTCCGACAACTAAATTAAACTGAAAGCTGAAATAGTAATGTATTCATCATGTCCTCGAAGGATGAGGACTCACAACTGACTCTGACTGCTAAACTGGGATGCTACTGATGCTCTGGAGCTCGTACTTCTAAACCTATGGTATAAGACACCATAGTGCAAATGCATCAAAACTTTGAATGTACTTGTATGTTAGTGAGGTAGGGTGAATGCAAATGGTTCATATGAATGAACAATACTAATTGACTGACTAACATAAACGTGAGAATACATGCACGACTACATAATTGTAACTGAGATCGTGATAGGACTGAATACTAAGTCTAATAATATTGACCCCTGAGTGGATGATAAGTGAGAAAGAATGATACTATATTATTGAATACTAAGGGAATGATACTATGTTACTGATACATAAATAACTATTTCTGACATTTCTAAGTATGAAGAACTGGTCTGGTTGACTGTATCTGACAGTCCCGAAGCTGAATATTGATAACATGAGTTCTGAGAACCGATATAACTGATAACATGAGTTACTGTATCTGACAGTCCTGAATCTGATGGAACTAGCTGAGTTTCATACTGTATCTGAACTTTAATGTATCTGACAGTCCAGAAATCTAAAGAACTATCTGAGTTCTTTTACTTAGACTGAGACTGAGACTATGGGAGGTAATCATCTAACTGACATGCCCCAGAACTGAACTGGTGGGGTCCAACCTATAACCCCTGCTGGAAGGGTGTCAATATCCTGCCATGAGTAAAGACCTGTTGTGAGTATAATCTCACTGAAAGGGAGCTTTTCTGTCAACCCATCCTAGTAGGTAACCTAAATGAGATGTATATATATATCCCTAAACGCGTTAAGTGCATCTCAACGTACGCTGGCTAAGTAGTTCTGGAATACAAGGATTGCTTCTAAGGATCACACCCTCCACTTAATAACAGGTGAGTCCCCATCCTTGGGTTCACTCGGCGATAAATCCTACTCCCAATTGAATCGACACTGGACAAATTAACTAAACTGAACCGAACTGATTAACTGATGGTAACATTTAGCGAAGCTAAAACTTAATTTACTGAGTTCCGTTGACCGATAGAATGCTACTAAGATCTGAGGACTAACTGAGAGTACTAAAGTTACTGAGACTTACTGGGAATACTAAGATCATGGTGGTTACTGAACTTCTAAGATTACTGAGATTTCTAAGATTTCCTGAGTCATATGACTGACTAAGTTCTATGGATCATGACTTGTCCGAGAGTATCGTGAAAACTTGACATGGCTCTAGGCACACAACTAAGTTTTCGGGTACAAGTACCCCCAGGAATCGATGGAAAAAAACTGACATAACATGACTTACTCGAACACATGACCAACAACACAATTCATAATTTATATATTAAAGTACTTCATCAAACATGTTATATGCATAAACTTGTACATAAATGGGGATTTCGTAATATCATGCTCTTTGGGCACTTTTTCTTCATATAGGCATTCAATCAAACACATGGTAGCCATAGTATATGTAAACAACATTGTACAACAATTAGACATCATGGTTCAATTCTAATTTTACCATTTTAGGGTTTAATCGTATGTTCACATGAATATACATCTATACTAATCAATTCCACATAAAATTGATCACCCAACATGGATTAGAATTCAATTAATCATTCTCAACTTAAATAAAATAAACCCAATATGAAACACATAAAGAAATCCATAAACTTGAAGTTGGAAAAGAGATTCCTGGGCTTCATGGACGGAAAGAATCCATGAATGAAAACTAAGAATGTCTTAGTTCGTAAATACACAAATATTGATGGAGGAATTCTCGAACTTGAATCTTCTATGAAAAACCCTAATGTGTTCTTGAGAGAATTTTGAGAGAATAAAGTATATTTTGGTGTAATGGAGGCTCAAATACATGTTTTTGAGCTTATATAGGGTAGGGAAATTGATACTTTTAACCCTAGGACACGTATTTTAATTCTTGTGAAAATTTCCCAATTTTCATTTTTGGTACTACGCGCCACTATCACGCTAAGTAACTGGAACTGGACAATTGGGAATCTGCATAGTGGTGCGATACAGAGATATCACGTTGCCACCTTGATTGAGACCTGGAAGTTTGGCGCGACGCGCCACTATTGTGGAGCAACACTGTCTCACTAAAAAGGCTTTATCTCTTTGCCTAGGTGTCCGATTTAAGCGAATTTGGTATCGATGGAAAGCTTATGGAATTTCCCATATGACAAAAATTGAAAATCTCGAAAAGACCACATCTATAAAAGAGGATTCATCTTTCAATGAAAGCTTCGGACATTCTTGGGGAAAATTTTCAAGCTAGAAAAAGTACGGGTATTATATTTCAAGTGCATAGACTTATCATCAACCTGTAACTCAACAATAACAAAAACTATGGGAACTAAAAAAAACTAAAAAATAAAAATAAAACATACCTTGTCTTTGGTTGCCTCCCAAATAGCTCCTAATTTAGTGTCACGGCATGACCCAATCAACTTTTTCCTCCACCTTGAGGATATTAATTTCACCCCCAACATCGCATTCATATTTTTTCCTCGATCATAGGGAGGTTGTACAAAGATCAAGGAACCGAGTAATGGATGAGGCATAGTAAACCACTCGGCCTTGGAGGTGCATTTTTATGTTTCTTGACTAGTGTAAAATTAAAATATCGAATTCTTATTTCTCATCTTCACACTTTTCCGGTATTTTAAGTGATTAAAACAGCTAAGACATCAACTAAACATAATATAGGAAAGTGCTTTGAATGAGGGAAACTAATCATACTTCAAAATCTACACAATCTACAACACCCTCACTTTTATTCACCTTCTCAATTTCAGTTTCAAGAGAAAAATAATAACTGAAAGACTGCTATTCGTATGGTAATTGTAGTATCTCCTTAACTCGTTCAAAAATTTTAGTTTTTGAGTACTCAGACTTCTTCGAATTGTCAACAACTTTTTCTTCAACAAGTTGGGAAGTCAACTCTGCATCTATCTCCTTAATTATCTTTGGAGGTTCTTTATTTATCTCTGTACCATTCCTCAAAGTGATTGGAATTACTTATTCATTGTCATTTGACAAATAACTTTGAGGTCGGGTATTGTGTACGTGCTGCGCTTTCCCTATCTGCATCACCCAGATCTTCATGACAATTTGTTGACACTAAAAATTTTCCCCATAAACCTTTATATTTGCCGACCATTGTGCTTGATTATCTAGAATTTGTTTCAGCATCTCTTCCAAAATACTTGTTTTAAATGGGGTTTGGTAATTTTGAACCTGCGGCTGTTGAAACTATTATTGTTGATTATAGGCGTTCACATAGTATTGCCTTTGATCATAGCCCATAAACATTACTGAATCGGGGCTGACAACACACAAATCTTCAGAAATCCCACTATTGCAGCAAACCATACACCATATAGAATCATCATTACTCGCAAACCATATATCCCAAGATGTCATTTCAAGAAATGTGATAAAAAGAGAAATAAAAGAAACTATAAAAAACCTAAAAAAAACTAAACTATTTACAACTCATTGTAACTAAACTAAAAATTAGATAATTTCTAATCTACAAGTCCCTGGTAACGGTGCCAAAAAATTAGCAGCGCCAAAGTGCACATGCAAGTGTACATAGTTTACCAAGTAATATAGTGGACTTCAAGAAAGACGAATATCAATCCCAAAGAGAGTTGTGTTAAGAAACTATCCAAGTTTAGTTTAACAAATTGAGAAGCATAACGAATAAAGTTTTAAAATTGTAAACTAAATGTAAACTAAACTAATGCGGAAAAGTAAATGACTTTGGACAATCAAAGGATGAAGATCAAGAGTTAAGGCTTACAAATAATCTTACAGCGTTACTGAATTTCGTTCGTTAAATTGGTTATCTTGGTTGTTGATTCATTGGGTTAATCACCTAATCATGGTCTCTCAACCTCTAATCGTTTACCTAGTTTGGACATTACAATTGCATCGTTGAACAGGGATGCAATAATCTAACTAGGTGATTTGAAGTTACCATCCTATGTATGAATCAAACAAAGCTTCTAGGTATATCCCTATCCAAGATGTTAATTTAAATTCCTTATTTTATAAAGGGATAAGAACATTGTTCTATCTACCCCACATTTTATCTTTTTGTTCCCACTCCTGAGATCACAAGGTCGACAATGAATATATTCAAAGGGTCATGAATCCTTAAAATAGTTATAACAAGGGTAAATAAACAACCATACTGATAAGAAGTTCAAAAAAAATTATTCAACACAAAATAATCATGATCTTGGCCTCAACCCCGAAAAAGGAGTTTTATAATTTAATGGAAATATTCATTATCTAATCCCTTCGATTGATGATACAAACCCTAAAAGAAGCTAAAGTTAAGAAACTAGAAGCCTAAAGAGTAAGTAGAGTAGCCTCCAATTGTCCAAAGATGTCCAAAAGTATGTAAAAATATGATATAACATGTATTTATAGTATAGGAGAAATCCAAGTCCGTGTTGGAGTTTGAAACATTCAGTTATTGAGCTTGAGAGTGGAGAGGGAACTGCCCTAGTTATAGCCCTACTCCAGGCAAGGTTGCACCCTGGGTTGAGTACCGCTCCAGGAAATGTGTCTCTTCCATATCACCTTGGTTCACTATTTTTGTGCCTTTTTAAACGTTTGGATCGGAACACTTGCAAAAAATACTTACCACACGCTCTCACTCTCTCTGGATATTTCAGGTATCCAAATTTGCGTCAAGTTGCTATTGTGCTTCCGTGATCCATTCTAAGCCTTTTTAAGTTGTTTCCACTTGATTTGAATCTTGTATATCCTTCATATATCATCATAATACATTCACCAAGTATTATATATAATTAGAAACAACAATTTAAATCTCATTAAAACACAACATCCAACACAACAAACTACAAACATAAGCTAAGAATAGGCTTTATTCACTTTAATCTTTAGCTCATTGTTTGACTCTTGTTTTGATCTAATTGACCCTTGAACATTATAATCAAGTTTATTCACATATAAATACAAAATAACAACATCAATAACTCATTAAAAACATACAACCCAACACGATAGATTAAATAAATACCTAGCTCCTTTAGTCACACAAGTTTTCTAGGTTGAACCCTAAATTGTCAATTTGAATCAAAACTTATTTGAAAACATCATTAAACATTGTAAACATATTCTTGGTCACCTATATGCTTATTTATATCATTATCAACATATTAAGAATATGAATTATCCTCAAAACAAGGCTAAAAAGGCTAAAATAGCAACGCTAGAATGCATAAATACACCCAATATCACCACCCTACACTAAATTTTTTGTTCGTCTTCAAACAATTAATAACTATAAGAATCATGAGATAGATATACTCCACACTTTAACTATGTTCAAGAAACTCAATCTGGTACTACAATGAGGACATGGAATGCAAGTTTACAACACTACGCATGTTATACACAATTGAAAGCTCAGGTATCCTACTCCAAAACATCCTAGCCTCTAGAATTGACTCAACTAATTGGAAAACACATGCTTATCATTCAACAAAGGACATCCTACAAAAAACTCACATTTATCAAACATGTGCCACTCACAATAAGAGAGTTACCCGTAATCACTCATAATAAAGCAATTCATAACATGATGGGTACAAGAATCAAATTACACTCACTCTCACAAGGAATTAATAAGTTACACATAATGAGATATAAGATTTACCTTGGTGTATGCTCCACTAATATTAGAATGTCAAGTATATGATCAAATAGGTCTTTTTCGGGTTGTAATGTAGGCTAAGAGATGGGTTGGAACTATTTGGAAAGAGTGACTAACCTCTTTAAGAGCTTTAATGTACAACATTATACATTTAAAACCAATCTCCAACAATCAAATTACACTCTTTCATCCACCCATCACCTTTCTTTTTGCCCTATATTTGTTTTATATTTTCACAAACACTTGGTGGGCATATTGTTTAATCCTTCAAGATTCAATTTTTCTCACTTTATACAACCATAGGAATATTTCTAACACCATTTTTATCTCTCCCAACCACCACAAATCAAATATAAATACCAATAACTGTTACCTTGGGGCATCAATTTCACCTTTTTCTTCTTTAATTTCTCAAACTCCTTTCTCAAATTCAATTTTTTTTCATTAAAGCACTTAGGAGCTTTTTTGATTAAATTAAGGTGTAACAAAGAATGGATTAGGCTACTTATGTGGCTATCCAAGAAAAGGCTAAAGGATCAATGTAGTTTAACAAGGATAATGCACAAAGGGTAGGACAAATAGAAGATATAAAACAAGGCTATCTAAGAAATGCCTAAATTATCTCTTAAACCCACATACAATATTTCAATTTACACACACACTGGACAAGTTCTAGACATCACATTCAACAAGGAATATACAAAAACCATACATGCATATGACACATGCTAAACTCAATAGGATCATCATAGACTCCTAACAAAATAATAGCATGAATTCAAATTTAAGCCAAAAAGTAAAAGAGTAACAAACATAAGCCTAGGAGTCTTAAAAGTAGAAATTCACACATTCAACATGCTTTTACCAAACAAAACACTTGCACTATCTAATTAAAAATAACACAAACTCAAATATCTAACTTATTCCTGTCCTAAATTTTTTTAAAATTGAGCCAAAAATTAGAATTCCCCAAAAATAAGAATTCCCCACCCTACACTTAGAAGTAGCAATTCACACATTCAACATGCTTTTACCAAACAAAACACTTGCACTATCTAATTAAAAATAACACAAACTCAAATATCTAACTTATTCCTGTCCTAAATTTTTTTAAAATTGAGCCAAAAATTGGAATTCCCCAAAAATAAGAATTCCCCACCCTACACTTAAAAATCTACTTTGTCCCCATAGTAAATTTTAAAGGTAATAGATAGAAATATTCCCTGAGGCCTCTAGGCCTAGCTAGTAGTATCTTTACACATAAATGAGGTTCATGGGATTCCACACTCAGTTTTTTCAATGCTTCTTATCTTGAGATTCCGGTACTCAGACATACCAAAACGTTATGACTCAACAAAAACAAAAACTACGTTAAATAAAAATAAACAAAATACTAAAAATAAAACATATCTTAGCTTGGGTTGCCTCCAAAAAAGTGCCTGATTGAGTGTCACGGGATGTCCCAATCAACTTTTTCCTCCACCTTAAAGATATAAATTTCACCCCCGACATCGCAATGATCTTTTTGCCTCGAGCATAGGGAGGTGGTACAAAGATTAAAGATCCTAGTAATGGATGATAGATAGTAAACCACTCGGCCTTGAAGTTAGGTACATTTTTATGTTGCTTGCTCGGTGTTAAATTAAAAATATAGGATTCTTGTTTCTCATCTTCACACTCTTCAACTATTTTAAGGGATTCCATAGACAAGACATCATCTAAACATAAAGTAGAAAATTTCTTTGAATGAGGATCAACTAATCCCACTTCAAAATCTACACAATCTACAATACCCTCAGTTTTATTAACCATCTCAATTTCAGTCTCAAGAGAAAGATGACAACTGAATGGCTGCGATTCATATACTGATGGTAATATCCACTCAACCCATTTAATAATTTATGTTATTGAGTACTAAGACTTCCTACAATTGTAAGCAACTTTGGATTCAACATGTTGGGAAGGAACTCTGCATCTACCTCTTTAAATGTCTTTGGAAGTTCTTCATTGAGCTCTGTGTCATCCTCAAAGTGATTGCAGTTACATTTTCATTGTCACTTAACAAATAACCTTGAGGTTGTGTATTATGTACCTACTGTACTTTCCCTATCTGCATCATCAACTTTTTTATGACAATTTGCTGACACACAAAATTTTCCCCATAACTCTTTATATCTACTAACCATTATGCTTGATTAGCTAGAATTTGTTTTAGCATCTCTTCCAAATTGCTCATTTAAAATGGGGTTTGGTAATTATGAACCTGTGACCACTACAACAGTTATTGCTGATTATAGGTGTTCACATAGTTTTTCCTTCGATTATAGCTCAGAAACATAACTGAATCAGGGTTGACAGCACACAAATCTTAAGATAACCACTATTTCCACAAACCATACACCTTATAGAATCGTCATTACTCGCAAACCACCTATCCCAGGCTGCCATGTCAAGAAGTGTGATAAAAAGAGAAATAAAAGAAACTAAAAAATAACCTAAAAAAAACTAAACTATTTACAACTCAATATAGATAAACTAAAAATAAGATAGCTGCCGATCTACAAGTCCCCAGCAATGGCAAAAAAAAATTAACAGCGCCCAAGAACACATGCAAGTGTACATGGTCTACCAAGTAATATAGTGTCCTTCATGAAATCCAAATATCGATCCACAGGGACTTGTGTTAAAAAACTATCCAAGTTTAGTTTAACAAATTATGAAGCTTAAAAAATTGTGAATCTTAACAAATAAAGTTTTAGAATTGTAAACAAAAAGTAAAATAAACTAATACGGAAAAGTAAATGACTTTGGACAATCAAAGGATAGAGATCTAGGGTTAAATCTTATGAACAATCATACTACGTTATTGAATTTCATTCATTAAATTGCTTATCTTGGTTATTTATTTTTATAGTTAATCGCATATTCATGGTTTCTCAACCACTAACCGATTACTTAATTTGGACATTACGACTACAATGTTGAGTGGGGATGTAATAATCCAACTAGGTGATTTGAAGTTATCACCCTACGTGTGAATCAAACAAGACTTCTAGGTATATCCCTATCAAAAAGAATAATTCAAATTCCTTATTTTATAAAGAAATAAGAACCATGTTCTATCTAACCCATGTTCTATCTTCCTATTACCCTTCCTAAGAACAGAAAGTCGTCAATGAATATATTCTATGGTCTATGAATACATAAAATAGTTGTGACAAAGGTAAATAAACAACCATAATGATAAGAAATTCAAAATAAAATAATCTTGATATTAACTTGAACCCCAAAAAAGGAGATTTAGCCTGTAATGGAAATATTCATCATCCAATCCCTTGGATTGATGATACAAACCATGAAATAAACTAAAGTTAAGTAAATAAAAGCCTAAAGAATATGTAGAGTAGCATCCAATTGTCCAAAGATATCCAAAAGTATGTGAAAATGTGATATAACATGTATTTATAGTATAAGAGCAAGAAACCTTTTGGTTGGAGCTGGAAACATTCAGTTATTTATCCCGGGTGTGGAGAGGGCACTGCCCTAGCTACAACCCCTCTATAGGAAAGGTTGTGCCCTGGGTTGAGCGCCACTACAAGTAAGACATCGCCTTCATATCACCATGGTTCGCTATTTTTGTGTCTTCTAAAATATTTCAAGTGATTCACTAACCAAAAATCCTTACCATGCACCCTCACTCTTACTGGACTTTTTAGTTGTCCAAATTTGTGTCAAGTTGCGTATTGTGCTTCCGTGATCCATTACAAGCCTTTTTGAGTAGTTTCCACTTTATTTGAAGCTTGCATATCCTTAATATATCATCATAATCCATTCATCAAGCATCCTATATCATTAAACATAATAATTTAAAGCTCAAAACAACAAAACATCCAACACAACTATCTAGAAAAACGAGCGAAGACTAGGCTTCATTCACTTTGATCTTTAGCTTATTATTTTGACTCTTGTTTTGATCCAATTAACCATTAAAAATTAGAATCATGTTTATTCATAAATAAATACACAATAACAAACTCAGGAAATAATTAAACACATTAGTGCCCAACATGATAGGCTAGACAAACACCTAGCTCAAGCTAGTCAAACTAGTTTTCTCGATTGAGCTCTAAATGATCAAATTGAATCAAAACTTGTTTCAAAACATTATTAAAGAGTATAGATATTTACTTGGAAACCTATATGCTTATTTATATCATTATCATCAAATTAAGAACATGAATTATCCGCAAAATAAGGTTAAAAAGGCTAAAATAGGAAGGCTAAAATGCATAAATACACCCAACATCACATACCATGGTCAAAATATTTTGGACAATGCTTAGGGTATCATACAATTTGGATCTTTACTTAGAGTACCCAATTATATGACTAGAAAGATTTCTAGTCATAACTTTAACTGTAAGTGACATAAAAGACAATGTAAACCTAAGAGTTAGGGTCCCTAAGTCATACCACATCATAATTCTAGTACCCCAAGTTGTATGATGTCTAGTGAGCTTAAAGTCAAAAAATTTTAGGGTAAAAAACCCAGGGTATTTCACTAAATCATTATTTGAATCATCATTCACGAGCAAGTATATCTGGATTGGCTGTTAACCTCTATTTTAACTTATTATATCCCTGTCAAGTATAGGTTGACACTCTTCCTCATTTTGTTTATCCCTTTCTCCCCTAGATGCTCTATGATTAACTATTTTCCAAATAGTTTTCATAGCCGAGAGCAGTAACCTACTATATCATTTCTTAAAAATCATGCTAAGGTGTTTGATTGAATGATATTAGGCCATTATGAACCCTTTCAAGTAGGAATTCTTGATAATGAACTCTTTTTCTTGTCATCTTTCAATTTTGTCTCAAAGTTCTTTCAAGCTAAGGATAAATAAAATTAAGGGATTTCCTTGACTTCTAGTACTAGGCATACACTGGTTAATGCCCTAGAAAGAGTAGAACATGAAAAATCAACAAATGAAACCAACAATTTCAAAAAACTCAATATTTCAATTAGTAACCATATTCCCCAACAATGGTTCCATAATTTAGTGTCGCCTAAAGTATACCTCGTAATGAAGTATAAAGAGGTCGTCAAAAAAATATATAACCCAACTAGGTTGGGGTCAATCCCACCATGAATAGGCCAAATATCAATCAAGATCTTTCTGATGTAATTGGAAATTATGTAAATAAAAAGAGGAGTTTTATAATAGTAAGAGTATTAGTAATTTTTGCTAGTTAATTGGACTAAGATTAATATAAGACAAGCACTAGGATTGCGTTCCCATGACTTCATAACTCCATAGTATATTTTTTCTTATAAGACTATCCTGAAGCCTTGCATGCAATATTTAACATGATTTTAATCACCCAAGTATCTCTCAACCTTAGTTTGATCAATTTCACTCATCTATTCTCGAACCTAGAGAACCATATAACTAACTCTTATTTTGTGATCTCAGATTAACTATCCCAATTATGACATAAGTCAATTAGATGATGGTTGGTATCATAAATTTTTTGTTGTTATTTCCTTTTCCTAATCTCTACCTCTATCTTGAGCAATTCTAGAATACAGATAAGTTACTTACATTGGAAACTATCAATAAAGCAATCAAAGTAAAGGAAATACCAATATATGCAAGATACTGATCTAAAATGACATTGCACTTAACCTCCTTTGTTAATTCTTCATGGTTCCCGCAATCCTTGTTATGGGGTTTAGCTGCTCATGATCATAAGAACACACAAATATTTCATAGATTAAAGAATAATGTTGAACTTACAAGAATAAGATAAAAACCAAAATGTTAAACAGATTATAAATCATAAAAAAATATCAATGATTTTGACATCAATAATGTATCTTCGTACTCTAAACAATGTAAAAACTACAAAGAGTACGTAACCTAATAATAAAACGTCAAAGGAGTATATATAGATTAAAAATAAATCCTATCCTAAACTATACAGGAAAACTAGGTCGGCAACACTTACGGCTTATTGGTTGAGTCATTGATTAGACCCATAAGTCATAGCTCTAATTGTGCATGTTAGAGTTGGTCATCAACTTTCAAAACTTTATCTAATGACTACAACCTATAACTTGTCGGTTGAATCTACATGTTGTGGTTTTCTATGTGGAACTCAAAAACTTTTTTTATCCTCAGAATTTAGGTCATGCCTCAACTTATAAGGCGTAGGTCCAACCCATGAATAATGGGTCAACTCATTAGTTACCAAATCAGCAACTCGTTATCCTTCTTTCTCATTTTTTTCTCTAAAATCTACTTAACTGTACAATCAATACAAAAATATAACATATCTAATATGAATACCTAAGTTCCTGCATATTTTCCTTATTTTTGACTTCATAAATTCTATGAAACCATGTCTATAATTGAGATTTTAAATTAGTACCTTGAGACAACTACACAGTAGAAGTACAATTATAGTGGTAATCTCAATAGGTCTTTGATCTACTATAACTATAACTTTACCTTTGTAGTGGTAACTTTATCTCCACATCAATTAAAATCAAGGTTTTATTTGTTTATTCCCAATTATTTCCATTGTCTCTCAAAATATTTATGTATCATAATATCGTGTGGTGTTCTGGGTATTATTTATGACCCATTAAATATATTTTATTATGTGTCATAATCCTTATGTCATAATAATCGTGCTTTATGCCTAGAGCTTAGTGGCTATGGTGTATAGGCTTTTTGGATAGCTATTGGTGTTACTTATGTGATGATAGTCTGTAAGTATTCCAAATTTATTTTAGAAATTGATGGGATGTTGCATTAAATTCTTAACCATTGTGTATGCCAAATTAAAAGAATTATGCTAAAAATCCTCATCTTTACTAATGATCATTAGGGTATGAATGGTGGGTTAATTTGTATTTAATGTAATGATCTATTTCATAGTTACTAAAAATATCTAGGATAAAAGAATAATAACCTCTTTTACCATGAGTTTTAAGAACAATTTTTTAGTATGAGAGTACATTAGATAAGTACTAAGGCTATATAATACCCTTACACAAAATTAAGTTGGATGAATACTTGATCGATTCATCTCTTGACATATTGGTTTTGATAATGCTCAGCCTTTGTACGTACTTTTGATTTCATCTATTATTGGATATTCGTTGTTTTCTGGAATTATAAACATGTAATTGTTGATTCCATTTACTTGGTTTTCATTAGTTGTATGTTTTATTTTGGTCGATGTTGCTTGTATCTACTCCTAATTAGGTTTTTTGAATTTACCTTTAGGAATTAATTATATTTATTGACCGCATCTTGTATTCATATCAATATTGATGATGATATTGAGATCATGATGTTAAAAGTGATTATTGATGATGCTATTAACATTTTCATTTTCATGATATTGAGATAATATTGATTATAATGAGTTATGATATTGCTGGTGATATTGATATCATGATGTTGAGAATGATATTGATGATGATGAGATTGAGAAGAGAAAGAGATGATACAAGTATCTTGCCTACATTTATTCATCTTATACACATGAATGTACATTTATACATATTTTTTGTTGCAGTGAAACTTGCTAAAGAATCTGCCTAAGTGTAATTAGTTCCTTGTATAGAACGGTTGTTTGATGGGATACTATAGTTCTTTATGTGAACGTTTTATGTTGAAGATGATGATTGAGCATAATATAAATGTGTGAAGATATGGTACATCTAGGATTATTAGTAAATATTATTCTTTTATGTATATTATTATATACGTGATGTATATTATAGTGTCCCTTCTTTAAAAGTTGTTGATGCTATTATTTTGCTTGGTCTTCTCAATTCTGATGGATAATAATAGTATAACAAGTGGCGAGGGATATCAAACAAATATTAATGAGAGAGAGAGATAAAGGATAGTATAGTGATTTTATAATAATGTGAGTGTGTAAGAGATATGGTTATGTTTATCCATGGAGTTGATTTAGCTAGCCCACCCTAAGAATACATTAATATTGCTTAAACAAACAAAAGATAGTAAGTTTATAAGTTGTAATTAGATAAGTATATCAAACTGTTACACGTGTATGCTCATGATCTTTTCTTGTTTTCTTTAGTTTTTTATATATTTCTAACCCTGGTCGTTTGATGATACCTACTAGTGCGTGTAGTTTTACTGTTAGTACACTTTCTATATCTCCATTTAGGGATATATCCTTATAAAAGGTTAGTTGGGAGTTTCTATAGGTACATTGGTGTTTAATTTTCAGAAAATTATGTCATTTTACTCATAGATAGATGTTGTATTCGAGTCAATACTCTTATTTTTAGTGCTCGTGTATGTTTTTTCACTAGGTCATGCAAAATCATTTAATTACTTTTGCAATATATTAATAAACTAAGTGTGTTTTAAACAAAAGTATTATACAATTGTTTATACTTGAGGCTATTATAAATGTATTCCACAATAATTAAATTTTTGGGTGTTAAGAGCTCTCCCATGCATAATAGATTAGGTTTGTTCTATCACCTTTCAATATTCAGGTCATGACAAGATAGTATTAGTGCCCTAGTTACAATTTCCTAGTACAAGAGCAAATGTTAAGTAGAGTCCCTCAGTTGGTGTGCTGACATCCATATAAAATCATTAAGAAGCTATATGGTATTTAGGATAGATTGGGTGGGTGCCTAAATGATATATGATTTGGATCATTACAGTCCTTTTCAAGCTTAGCCTTTATGAATATTAGTGGATTCATTTAGAGAAATTCTAAAATTTAGATATATTGGAGAAGTCGTGGGAGCTGGAACTAGTGGGTACTATTTCTTAACGGATTTAATGATCTTTTAAAAGCTATGTGAGCATACTAATAGACCTACAAAACATAATAGCACTAGTAGCAGTGTGGGAGGCTAAGGAGTAGTTATCGTAGGAACTCTAACTGAGAATGATGGCACCGATGGAGTTCAAACACTAGCTCTCTAAGAAAAAATAAGACATCAAATCTAGTCTACATCACATGGAATGGAAGCATTGTAGTAGAATTAGCACAATTTTAGACATCATCTCTTGTATTAATGCTCTAACTAGCACTCCTCTTTAGAGGCATGATGTAATGATTTGTTCCATCACTACTGAAAATATCTGTGGTAAAGTCATAAAAATCTCATTCATCATAGGTGGTAAGATATATTAACTAGTATGAGAGTGCAATAGATATGAATTAAGGTCTTACAATACCCTAGCCAGAAATTATGTTCAAAAACTCCTTACTGATTGAGTTTTGGCTAAGTTTAAGTTAGGATAATCTTCAAACAATCACTCCTCCTAGAATATAAAGAGTTATGGATCACAATATGCAAAAAAATAAATATCTTTTAGTCTTTATTCCAGTGTCAGCAACCATTTATTAATCAACTTTCAAAGTAAATTGTTATGTTTATTTTACTGAAAAATGTCTGTGCTTAAAAGCTGAAGACTGCTATAGTGGGACTATAATGTCCCTTATGTTCAATTCCTTATTTCCACTTATTTTCACTATTAAATCTATCCTATAGTTTCCCTAAGTTATTTAAGACTTTTTGGGATTGACAGTTCAGCAACTGGGCAATTCATTTGTTTTTTAGAGCCAATTCCCTGTTTAGAAGTCTTTATTGGTTTCAGATGCCCATTGGAGAAAAACTTAAACAAAACAATCTTGTACATATGTTCTGACTGCACCAACAACTCCAAAATACCAATTTTAAACTAGGTGTACCTTTGGTTCAATTCTCGAGACACCTGAGCTCATTTTAACCTATTGGTCAGAAAGTTAAGAAAATGGAATATGGGTGTGGGACAAAAAAATTTTCAAAACTACCTCAGATGGAAAATCCAATTGCACCATATATTTTGCAATTCCAACTTTGGTACATAGTTTATTCGCGTATACGGGACTTTGAATAAACCCGACCACCCAGTTGCACCCATTTTAGACTTGAAAAATCTGGTGCATCAAAAAATTTGGTGCCATCACGATCATGATATTTATGTCACAATCATAACAAGTTTGATCACCTAACCTATTGTGATCGGGAGGTGCTAGTTGTGATCACTATTTGCGTATGCAAGCACACTATAGTGCAATCGCGATTGCTCAGTTGTGATAGAAACACCTGGATACCCAATTTATCTTGCTGTTTTACCCATTTTGAGGTAAATGATTCCTTGAGCTTGATAATATGTTGTTTTGTTTTGTACTTGCAATTTCCATAAGTGTGACCTACTTAGTGTTTTGGTGTTAAGTTTGAACCCAAAGAATAATGGTGCAATATGATATCACTATTCTTATATTGATGAGTAGAATGCGTTTTTGGTATCTTGGCATCTTGAGGAGGCTTATTGGAAAGAAAAATTTGTGGTTCAATACTTCATTGAGCTTTCTTTAGCATTGAGGTAGGCTAGGTTTATCCCTTGCTAGATTGAACTATTTCATATTATTCTTATGACATTATTCTAGATTTAGGATGGTTTTTAGTTATTGGATTGATGAAATGCAAGTTAGTCAGACCGTTTAGGTTAGTTTGAAACACTTGACTTATTTTCTTATACCTTAGGTGGATTGAACTTTATTGCTGATGATTAGCTTGAAAATGCCTTGGATTGGTCAAAATTAAGTAAAATGTTCTAGTTACTTATGTGTAGGGTAAGCTTGGCCTTATATTCTTACACTAGTGAAGGTTTCCTTAGATTCTATTTTACTTACTTAAGGTGCTTGAGAGGAATCTCTACCTTATGGATAATTGTGACTTGTTATACATCTCGGAGTGGATTTAGCTACCTTAGCCTAGTTCGTGGTAGAATTTTCCTTAGACTATAATTTAAGGATTTAAAAGTGGGCTCTTTGACCCACCATAAGCCAAGTTTGATGATTAGTTTTCTATAAATCCTTATATGTTTGTTGAATATGTAACGCCCCAAATTTGTACCTCGAATGCTACACGGTGCTTACAACACTAAAAACCACAAGCTAACCCATGATTGGTACCTGCTGTGAGCACTGAATAATAATACTAAAGTGATGTGAAAAATAGGATGAAATTCCATAAGGTTCATAATCTAAATATTGATAAAGAATAACAACTGTAATAACATCTGAAAAACTTAACACTGTCTGAACTAGTCTAGTCTGAAAAGCCTCTAACTGAACTATCTGAAAGAAGAGTTGATGGGACAAGCCCCTAACTAACTCCGACTGCTATAATACTGATGCTAATGAAAATGCTGAAATAAAATAATATCCTTGATAGATGAGGACTCACTATTAAATCTACTGCTGTTATCTAAATCTGTATTTGTGCGGTTAAGAACCTGAGTGTCCAAACCTATGATATGAGACATCATAGCGCAAATAAAAAGTATGCGTCAGTACGTGGAATGTACTGGTATGCTAGATAAGGTAAGGTTGAATGCAAGTGTTCATATACATGAATAGTAACTGACTAAATGATATGAAGTAACTGAATAAGAGTACATGGTCAATTGGAACTACGGTAAAATACTGAGTATGCAATATTTTGCATATCGTGTATATTGTATATGAGCTTTTACAGAAGTTGATTACTGAGTTTAGATAACTGAGTAACTAATATTTATGATTGTTGATAACTGACTTACAAATAGCTGAGTGACTGTATCTTCAAGTCCTGATTCTGTAGAATTGAACTGAGTTCTATACTAAGACTGTGGGCGGTAATCATCTAACCGACATTCCCTAAATAAGATAAGTGGCATCAAACCTATAACCCCAATTGGAAGGGTGTCAGTACCGTGTCATGGGTAAAGACAACTGAAAAGTTACCCTCATCTGGAAGTTGCCCTGGATGAGAACGGTAGTACCCTCAATTGGCAATTAAAACACCTCATCAATCCTCAACTGGTAGGTTAATATCTCAACCTATGCTGGGTACATAGTTCTAGAACATAAGGACTACTTCATATGATCACACCCTATACTGGAAGTTGAGCCCTCATCCTTAGGTTCATTCGGTGCTAATCCTACTCCCAACTGAATAGACCGTGGAATGATTACTAGACTATATTGGATTTGACTAAACAGTTACTTATCGTGTTGACTGACTAAACTGGACTGAGTTCACTGAGTTCTATAACTGACTGAGTACTACTATTTCATGACATAACTGAGACTATTCTGTAACCACTATAGCTCTAGGTAAACAACTAGATTGTCGGGTATTAGATACCCCCAGGACTCGATAGCATGAAAAGTAAAGCATAGTATGATCTTAAAAAGCATAACAAAGTCCACTTGTTCATAATACATTCATAGAGACATTTTATCATACACTTGTAGGGAATAAGCTTGTACATATGCTAGCTTGTCATGATTTCATCATTTAATACACATGGACATTCAATCAAACACATGAGGGGTACAACTTAATGCATATAATCATAGACAACATGTAAACATTGTAACTACAACACCCAAACATGATAATTCAAGTATTATAACATGGGAATTACATAATTTAATATACATGCTATTTCAATTTTCATGGAATATACAATTAATCATGGATTAAAACTCAGTTAATGTTATGAACATGAATACAATCAAATCTCAAGCATGTAAATCATGAATCAGTAATCTTGTAGTTTTAAAAATGGATTATTGGACTCTATGGGTGAAAGGAACCCATAACTGAACACCTAACATACCTGAGAAAAAAAGCTCTTTAAGTTTCTTGGAGGAATTCTTGAGCTTTGTTCTTGTTTTCTTAAAAACTAAGGTTTTCTAATAGAGAGAAAATGTTTTTAATATTGAGAAAAGTGAGTAAATAATAATATAATAGGTTATTTAGGGGCTTAATTTCATGTTTAGGATGATTAGGGATTTTAAGAATAGACCAAATAGCCCCTGCAATAAAATCGCAAAAACTAAAAATCTCAATTTTGCATGCTGGTGTGACGCAGTGAAATTACAAAAGCTCACTGGAAACTGGACAACTGAGAACTGGAAGCTTGGCGCGACGTGCCATGATCACGGAGTCATACTAGAAAGGGACACTTGGGAAATTGGTTGGTGGCACCATGCGGTGGAATTGAGATGGCTCACTGGATTTTGACAATTGCCAATTTCACCCTCTCCGCGATGCGGTGAAGTACCACGTGGTACACTATTTTACTAAAAATGATATAACTCTTCACCCAAGTATCGGATTTAGGCGAATTTTATATCATTGAAAAACTGATTGAATTTTCTAAGAATTGGTAAGCTCTAAACTGAAAATTTTTAAGTATTATTAATTTTTAATATAGAAATAGTCATATACTGAGAGTTAAACTGAGCTAGGAAAATATGAGGTATTACAAAATACCTAGAGAATGCACTTTTGAGGAAATATTGTGGAACCTAAGTACTTGATAGTTATAGTAATGATGACATTGGAAGTAAGGTTATTAGATATCATTTATTCTATGATGTGATATGAATTATACTACGACAAGCTATTGGTTATGCCATGTATAAACTATCTATCATGCTAATCATAAGACTTTGACCATGTTATTAATAAGTCATAGCTCATAAAATTTCTTATGATTATGGTCATGCTGTGAAATTATGCTAGTAATCATGCCTTAAAACATCCCTATTGATGATATTAGCAATTGTGACATGAGTTATGTTAGAAGCCATGCATATTAATTATGTGGGAAGTTATGTTACTAACTATGCTTGAAATTGTTATGCTTGATTATATGATCACCTATGCTACTAATTTTTCCACTAACTATGATAATGTGGATACCAGTTTGAGTTTAAATATCATGATTATACACATATTAATACTCTTTAAGTCCATAGGATGATTCTGAAGATACATTGATACTCGGCAAGGACAGAGGAGTACTATGATGATATATTGATACCCGGCAAGACCAGATGTTTATTATGATGATATATTGATTCCTAAGAAGGGTAAAGGATAAATATTATGATAAATTAATGCCTGACATTGTTAGAGGATACTATGATGATACATGGATACCCAAAAAGGCAGTAGGATAATTATATTGATGTGCCTATATGTACATCAACTGGTTTGAGTCTAGATATACCCTATGTATGGCTATCATGTATGTATATATATATGCATTTATATGTAGATAGGTATGAAGTGATATTAGCGAGGACGAATATAGTCCGAAAGTGGTAAATGATTAAAAAATGATATAATTGTTGATTAGTGATAATTAATGATTAGTGATAATAGTTGATTAGTTATAATTGATGATTACCAATAATTGGTAAGTAGTAATAATTGATGATTATTTATGAATGTTGTTTAAGTGATAAAATAATTACTAGTTAATAATCGAGGATTAGTTGATAAATAATGGTAAGATAATAAATGATGGTTATCCAATAAATGGTGATTAGTAGATATGTGGTGAAAAGTTGTTAAATGAAGATAAAAGGTTATATGATAATCAAGAATTAAATAAATTAATTAATAAGAGATGGTTAGCAAATAAATGGAAACTAGTGAATAATTTTGATGAGGTTGCTATATGTTGGTAAAATTATGGAATGTGGGTACATTGTCAAATGTTGATAAATGATAAACTGATGATAAATTGTGGAATAATGATTAAATAATGAGTTGGTTCTTTGTAAGAAATGAATAGTTGCTTTATTCTGTCTTTGGGTGTACTCTCTAGGCATATGGGAGTTTGTGATGAATTATTTACCTTTTTCACCAATTGGAGTATGGGAGCCAATTTTTGTAGTTTGTGATTACTTGTGGGATTCCTTATGATACCTTACTATTTCAATTTAGTTACTTATATTGCAATAAAATGTTGTCAAGCATTGATACCTTTGTGTTATATAGTTATTTTTGTCAAATTACACATTATGTACAACAAAATCGGAGATTTTTTAGGTTCATTTATATACCTTGACTTAGTTAGGTTATCTAACATTTTATCATCTTATATAATGATATAGCTCAGTTGACTGATGATTTCTACAGAGTACCCATTGTTTTAGTACTCATACTACACTTTTGTAACTTTTTGGTGTAGATCCCAATACTAGCTATCACTATTGATTGTTTACCATGCTGTGTTCACCATTTGAAGATACGGTGAGCTCTTGGAGTAGAAGTCACATATTTCATTCTATATTTTATTCAATCTTTAGTTACCAAGATAGATATTTGTAATACCCCACAAAGTTCTCTTCTAGTCTGAGTTGTAGAGCGTATCCAGCAAAGCGGAAAATCTGAGTCAAAAAGTTTTAGAAGTATCTTCCCAGTTTGAAACAGTTTTAATAGTTTGTAATTTACCTAATTTCTACTTTTATTCATGTAGATCGTTGAACAAGCTTTCCATCAATACCAATTTCTTCAAAATACGACATCAGACGAAGAAGTTATGGCCGTTTTTCTGAGCGTTGTCGGAATCGCAGGTTTGACGGTCGATCTAATGGACCGCCAAGTCCTTGGTGGAACGTCAAGTGTCCCGTCAGACCAAGGAAGTGGCTTGATTTTTTGGTCATCATGTGACGGCCAAAGTGGTGGACCGTCAGAAAGTTAACAGAACGTCAAGGGGGCCGTCAGACCGAGGTAGAATATCCCATTCGTAGACCCCGAGTGACAAACGATCTGGTGGACCGTGAGATTTCTGACGGACCGTCACTTTGAGAGTCACTCCGAGGAAGAACATCCTAGTTTTGGCACTTGAGTGACGGACGACTTGGTGGACCATCATTCCCTCTGACGGACCTTTAGGTCGACCCTCACAGACCCCGATCAAAATTTCCTACAAAAATTTTAAAGGGGAATTTTGGTCTTTTCCACATCCTCCCCAGCTGTATAAATACCGGCACAAGGGCCTTCAACTTCATTTTTCTCTTTTCCACCCAAAAATTAGGGTTTCCAAAATCAAAATACTCTTTTCTCCTTTCATAAAATTCAAGAGAGATCAAGAAGGATCTAGAGAAATCAAGAACTCCTCTCAAGAGCCTTCAAGAAAAGAATTTCCCATGTATGTAGATATTGATTCTTAGGTCCCTTTCATCCAAGAATCTTAAGTACCCTTTTTTAAACTTAAGGATTTTATGTTTTCTGATATTCTATGATTTGTATGAGTTGAAGTTGATGTTACTTGTGTTGTTGAGTTTGGATTCTTGATTGTTTGAAAGATTTATGGTCTTTGACCCTAGTATGTGGTATTTATGTGATGTTGTGATGAGCCCTTTTGAAGTTGGTGTATATGTGAGTTGTTCAGGATATTAGGGTGTAGAGATTGTTGAATAAGCGGAGTATGCACCCCATAGGTTAAATGAAAGGATGAGGTGAAGCATAGAGGGACATTGTAGTATGTTAAAGGGGAAACCCAAAGTTGTGGGCTAGTCCATGCACACCTAGTGTTTGATAAAATGCCTTAGTGAGCGGAATGAGAAATAATATTAATACGGAATCCCCAAGTAGGTGTGAACCAGACATATCTAGTAGTTGTCGAAACACCGTAGTGAGTAAGTTGAGATGAAATAGCGGTAAATCTCACAAGTTAGTGCTCTTTGATTTATTTTAAGTTCTGATACATGCTAAGTGGTTAGCAAGAGAGTAATGACATGGTAGTGTGAAGTTTTCCTACAATATCGTGATATCTAGTTATATGTTGAGATCGATATAGGTGCGAAGTACTTGATACAAGACTTCGTTGAATGGGGTATAATTTAATAGCATATCTTCATTAAGGTAGTTTGAGATGATGAATTGATATTGATTACCCCCTAAATGTTAGGAGCGATCCTTTAGTAATCACGATGGTTAATAGAGGTTTATAATTCCTAAATTATAGATGCAATACCGAATGTTTTGTGAGGTGGAAAGTAAGTTATGATTCTAAAATGCTTAGAGTGACACCTTGGTAGTTGTAATGATGAGTAGATGTTCGTGAATCCTTAGAGGCTTGTGGTGATGTTCTAATAATTATGAAATTGAATATATGGCATGATTTCTTAGTTTCTTGTGAATATGTTTGAATAATGGTAATGATGCATGAATGCTTGTGATGCTTGAATGAATGTTGATGCTTTGCTTCTATGTTATCGAGTCCTCGGGGTATTTATACCCAAAAATAGAGTTGTTGTCTAGAGCCTGTGTCAGTTTCTCGATAATTCCAACCGAGCCATGATTTTCAGAACTCACTGAACTATAGAACTCTGTATCCTCAGACAAGTGCGAAGCTTATTAAAGCTCATTAATCTCAGTTATCTCTATAATCTCTATATCTCTAGTAATCTAGCCTCAGACCTATACTCAGCCCAATCCTAATGGAACTTAAGTGATTCTATTATAATCTCAGAAATGATTTAAATAATCTAATCAAGCTATGTATCGTCAGTCAGATACCGTGATTCGATATTATTTTTGTCAGATACGGAACCAAGTAATCTCAGCGTATTTCATCCAGATCATTTGAGAAACATGATCATGTAAACAGATTCAGCTTTATTGTTTTCATTGTAAGGGTTCAGTGAGAGTCTTTTAGTTGGGAGTAGAAACTAGCACCGAATGAGGGAAGGGATGAAGATTCCTCCCATCATATAGAATGGCCGGAGTCGTTATTAGCAATCTCTGAACTCCAAAACTGCATAGCCAGCGCAAGATACAAGAGACCCCATCAGTATAGGTTGTCACCGTCAGAGAGGTTGACTATTATATTGCCTCAAGTCAACTTCCTGCGAGGGTCATCCCATCAGAGAGGATTGACCCGAGAGTGAGTCTTTACCCATGACACGGTATTGACGCCCTTCCAGCTGGGGTTACAGGTTGGACCCTACCTATGGTAGGTCGGGGCATGTTTCAGTATCAATCTTCAGAAGTTAAGACTATGTGGTACAGTCGTCTATCTCAGTAAGGAACTCAGATAGTTCCATTAATTCATGGACTATCCCATCACATAGGTTTGGCCTCATATACAGATGCTTACTATCATATTTAAAGATCTCCCATCAGAGAGGCTTGATCTCTGTATCGTATCATGTTGAATATTCTTATTATCATATTTAATGATCTCCCGTCAGATAGCATTGGTCTCTTTCTCAGAATTTGTTGAGTATTCTTGTTGTTGGATTCGGATATAATCCTATTTTCTTATCATTGATAAAGCTTCCGAAGTTATCTGTTAGAAAAGTTGAATCTCTAATTCTATCAGTTGAAAGCAGTAAGCTCAGAACTCAGTCTTTGATATAAGTTTACTCAGATCCTCAGTTATTAGTAGCAAGTGAGTCAGTCGTTCAGTAACTCCGTGATGGTAGTGAGTTTAGTTCGCAGTAAAGCGCTATACAAGGTCAAGTCTCTAGAGTTATGATGATTATGAGTATGATTTATGCATTCTTGTATGTGTACTTGTTTTCGTGCGGTATTCTCATGATCATTTAGGTTATACATATTTTGCATACATGAGCCCTTGAATTTAGCCTTACCCCATCTACATACTCGGTACATTTTATGCTGACACATTTGTGCTATGGTGTCTTATTTGACACTATAGGTTTAGAGGCCCAGGACTCAGAGTATCATCAGCAGATCAGTCCCAGTCAGCAACAGTAGTAGTGAGTCCTCTTCTTTCGAGGATGAGTTTTAGTTTTCTATTATTGTAATCAAAATTTTATTTACTTTCAGTTGATGGAGATAGTTGGGGACCTATCCCATCAACTCCACAGTTCAATCAGATTAGAGGCTTTTCAGACGGGTGTACCGTATAGTATTCAGTGTTATATTTTGAGTATTTATTGATGTATTGAACCTTATGGACAGTTTCAGCATTTATTCCAGATATTATGCAGTGTACATGTACAAATATCATTAAAGGGTTAGCTTGTGGTCCTTCGGGGTCACAAGATCTGTGTGACATCTCGGGATGGGATCTCAGGGCTTTACAAGCTTCATATCAGAGCCTAAGGTCAAGAGTGTCCTAGGGCGTTTGAAAAGACACATCTAGTAGAGTCTTGTGCATGGGTGTGTAGCGCGCCACATTTATGTACAAGAGGCTACAGGATATTCTTCGGAGAAGTTTTGCCTCTTTCAGTAATCATTTTTTGCGAGTGAGTATGAGATCAGGTTGATCCTCAGTCTACTCCACTTATTTCTTTCAATTACACAGTATGTCTCTTCTCAGAAGTTTTGTCTATGGGGTCGATGATCAGCCCCCTCAACCTGTAAGATCTGATAATGAGAGTGTGTCATATGCAGAGTTTCGTGTAGCTTTTCAGGCGCTAGCCCAAGTTGTGACTAATGTTCAGGGAAACCTTTAGGCTGTAGTCCCACCTCAAAAAGATGGGAATTCCACCATAGCTAGGATTAAAAATTTCATGAAAATGAACCCGCCAAAATTCTTTAGGTCAGTAGCAGGTGAGGACCCACAACTTTATCTAGAGAAGGTGGAGAATATCACCTAGATTATGCACTAATCTGGGGAGTAGAGGGGAGAATGGAGCTCCTGTGACTTGGTCAGAGTTTCAGAGTGCCTTTCTAGATAGATTGTTTCCGCTTGAGATGAGATAAGATAAGGTAGAAGAGTTTATGAACCTAAGGCAACGTTGTATGACTGTGAAGGAGTATTTTCTTAAATTCAACCAATATGTATGCTCCCGACTTTGTAGCTGACCCTAGAGAGAGCATGAGTAAGTTTCTGTATGGGGTTTCGAATTATGTGTTAAAAGAGTGTAGAACTGCTATGCTAAATAGAGATATGGATCTTTCTAGGATAATGATACATGCACATCAAATTAAGGCGAACAAAATGAAAGAAAGAGAGAGTGTGAGTAAGAGAGCCAAAATAGGTAGTCGTGGTTTCTCGTAGTCTGTGTCCCAAGGTGGTAGTGGTTCTCATCATGTTCAGAGATTTTTAGTTCCAGATCCATCTTCGTTTAGTGTACCCGCACCTGCATTTGGGGGTGTAATATCCAAGAGAGCGCCAAGCTCTACGGCCCAGAATATTTTTATTTGTGATCGTACCCATCCGCTTTGTGGAGAGTGTGGCAGGCACCACCGAGGCGTGTGTAGAGCTGCTAGTGAGGTGTGCTTTGGGTGTGGTGATCCAAGCCATAGAATGCGAGACTGTAGAGTGTTAACACAGAGGGATAGACTCCGTACGCTTTAGCCTCGTCTTGATCATGAAGGTCTCCCCGACATAAACCCGGGTATGTTATGAGCCATTCATCTATATGACATGAATTGTAAGATCCATTAATTTCTTCTTGCGCATTATATGTTAGCATGAGTCATGCATGAGTTTTAGATCTCAATCGATCAATCATGACCCAGGCGGTAGGTGCCTTGTGCACCGCTCCAGTATTTTAGCGAAGTATGATTAGATGGACATAGGGTCCCAAGGGGGAGATACCCCATAGTGTTATGATGTTTGCATACCCTTAAGTTTATTTAGATGAATGTTAATATTCTTCTAATGAAGCTAGCATCAGTGATCATTGTATTTTCAGTCGTACTTCCGAAGGTCAGTTCAGTTAGACATTCATGTATTAGATATGCACGTTCAGTAGAAAGAGTTCATCTTGTCAGTGAATGTTCAGCCATGCATTCGTGATATCAGCCCATCTTTGAGTCCATGCATCATATGTTCATGCATTCTATGAGGATTCATCTCAAAGTAGTTTCAGTCGAGTGTTCCATATGTTAGAGATGCGTGCCCAGTATGAGTACTCAGAATGTTAGTCGTTCTAGTTGCACAGTCATGCCTTGTGATATTTCTGTTTGTTGAGTAAGTTCTATTGATCAGTATTCCCAGCCTGCCAAGCGACATTCGAGGATGAATGTTCTCAAGGGGGAGATAATGTAATACCCCGCAAAGTTCTCTTCTAGTCTGAGCCTTAGATCCAGCAAAGCAAAAAATCTGAGTTGAAAATTTTCAGAAGTATCTTCCCATGTATGAAACAGTTTGAATCTTGTTCATGTAGATCATTGAACAAGATTTCCATCGATATCAATTTCTTCAAAATCCGACATCGGACGAAGAAGTTATGGCCGTTTTACTGAGCGTTATCGGAATCGAAGGTTTGACAATCGATCTGACGGACCGCCAAGTCCTTGGTGGACCATCAAGTGTACCATTAGACCAAGGAAGTGGCTTCCTTTTTCGGTCATCATGTGACGGCCAAAGTGGTGGGCCGTCAGAAAGTTAACGGACCGTCAAGGGGCCTTTCAGACCGAGATAGAATGTCCCATTCCTGGACCCCGAGTGATAGATGATCTGGTGAACCGTCATATTTCTGACAGAATTTCACTTTGACCTCACTCCGAGAAAGAACATCCCAGTTTTGGAACATGAGTGAAGGACGACTTGGTGGACCGTCATTCCCTCTGACGGACCATTAGGTTGACCCTCACAGACCCCGATTGGAATTTCCTAGACAAATTTTAAAGGGGAATTTTGGTCTTTTCCACATCCTTCCCCAGCTCTAGAAATACCAAATCAAGGTCCTTCAACTTCATTTTTCTATCTTCCACCCAAAAATTAGGGTTTCCAAAATCAAAATACTCTCTTCTCCTTTCATAAAATTCAAGAGAGATCAAGAAGGATCTAGAGAAATCAAGAACTGCTCTCAAGAGCCTTAAAGAAAAGAAATTCCAAGGTATGTAGATGTTGATTCTTAGGTCCCTTTCAACAAAGAAGCTCAAGTACCTTTTTTTAAACTTAAGGATTTTATGTTTTGTGATATTCCATGATTTGTATGAGTTGAAGTTGATGTTACTTGTGTTGTTGAGTTTGGATTCTTGATTGTTTGAAAGATTTATGGTCTTTGACCCTAGTATGTGGAATTTATGTGATGTTGTGATGAACCCTTTTGAAGTTGGTGTCTATGTGAGGTGTTCATGACATTAGGGTGTAGAGATAGTTGAATAAGCAGAGTATGCACCCCATAGGTTGGATGAAAGGCTGAGGTGAAGCATAGAGGGGTATTGAAGTATGTTAAAGGGGAAACCCAATGTTGTGGGCTAGTCCATGCACACCTAGTGTTTGATAAAATGCCTTAGTGAGCGGAATGAACCATAATAATAATATGGAATCCCTAAGTAGGTGTTTAATCGAACATTTCTAGTGGTTGTCTAAAGACCGTAGTGAGTAAGTTTAGATGAAATAGCGGTAAATCACCCAAATGAGTGCTTTTTTATTTATTTTAAGTTTTGATATATTCTAAGTGGTTAGCAAGAGAGTAATGACATGGTAGTGTGAAGTTTTCCCAAAATCTCGTGATATCTAGATATATGTCGAGACCAATATAGGTGTGAAGTACTTGATGCAAGACTTCGTTGAATGGGGTATAATTTAATAGAATATCTTCCTTAAGGTAGTTTTTGATGATGAATCGATTTTGATGACCCCCTAAATGTTGGAAGCGATCCTTTGGTAATCACGATGGTGAATAAAGGTTTATATTTTCTAAATGATAGATGCAATACCGTAAGGTTTGTGAGGGGGAAAGTATGTTATGATTCTTAAATGCTTAGAGTGACCCCTTGGTAGTTGTGATGATGAGTAGACGTTTGTGAATCCTTGGAGGCTTGTGGTGATGTTCTAATGATTGTGAAATTGAATATATGTCATGATTTCTGAGTTTCTTGTTAATATGCCTGAATGATGGTAATGATGCATGAATGCTAGTGATGTTTGAATGAATGATGATGCTTTACTTCTATGTTATAGAGTCCTGTGGGTATTTATACCCAAAAATAGAGTTGTTTTCTAGAGCCCGTGTTAGTTCCTTGATAATTCAAATCGATCCATGATTTTCAGAACTTACTGGACTATAGAAATCTGTATCCTCAGACAAGTGCGAAGCTTATTAAAGCTCAGTAATCTCAATTATCTCTGTAATCTTTGTATCTCTAGTAATCTAGCCTAAGACCTGTGCTAATGGAACTCAAGTTATTTAATTCTAATCTCAGAAATAATTCAAATAATCTAATCAAGCTATGTATCGTCAGTCAGATATCGTGATTCAATATTGTTTTTGTCAGATACGGAACTAAGTAATCTCAGCATATTTTAGCCAGATCATTTGAGAAACATGATCATGTAAACAGGGTCAGCTTTATTGTTTTCATTTTAAGGGTTCAGTGAGAGTCTTTCTGTTGGGAGTTGAAACTAGCACTGAGTGAGGGAAGGGATGGCGATTCCTTCCATCAGAGAGAGAGGCTGGAGTCGTTAGTAGAAATCCCTGAACATCAAAACTCGTAGCCAGCGTAGGATACAGGAGTCCCCGTCAGTAGAGACTGTCACCGTCATAGAGGTTGACTATTATATTGCCTTCGGTCAACTTTCTGCGAGGGTCATCTCATCAGAGAGGCTTGACCCAAGAGTGAGTCTTTACCCATGGCACGGTATTGACGCCCTTTCAGGTGGGGTTACAGGTTGGACCCCACCTGTGGTAGGTCGGGGCATGTTGTTTAAGGGACTACTTCCCATAGTTGTAGTTTCAATATCAATCTTCAGAAGTCAAGACCGTGTGGTACAGTCGTCTATCTCAGTAAGGAACTCAGATAGTTCTATTGATTCATGGAATATCCCGTCAGATAGGCTTGGCCTCATATACAGATTCTTACTATCATATTTAAAGATCTCCCATCAGAGAAGCTTGATCTCAGTCTCAGATCATGTTAAATATTCTTATTATCATATTTAAAGATCTCCCATTAGATAGGCTTGGTCTCCTTCTCCGAATTTGTTGAGTATTCTTGTTGTCGGATTCAGATATAATCCTATTTTCTTATCATTGATAAAGCTTCTGAAGTTATCTGTTTGAAAAGTTGAATCTCTAATTCTGTCGGTTGAAAGCGGTAAGCTCAGAAATCAATCTTTGATATAAGTATACTCAGATCCTCAGTTATCAGTAGCAGATTAGTCAGTGGTTTAGTAACTCAGTGATGGTAGTTAGTTTAGCTCGCAGTAAAGCGGTATCCAAGGTCAAGTCTCTAGAGTTGTGATGATTATTAGTATGATTTATGCATTCTTATAGGTGTGCTTATTTTCGTGCGGTATTCTCATGATCATTTAGGTTATACATATTTTGCATTCATGAGCCCTTGCATTTAGCCTTACCCCGCCTACATACTCGGTACATTTTTTGTTGACGCATTTGCGCAATGGTGTCTCATTTTACACCATAGGTTTAGAGGCACAGGATCCAGAGTATCATCAGCAGATCAGTCCCAGTCAGCAACAGTAGCAGTGAGTCCTCTTCTTTCAAGGATGAGTTTTAGTTTTCAATTATTGTAATCAAAATTTTATTTAATTTCAGTTGACTGAGTTGGTTGGGGACCTGTCCCATCAACTTCACAGTTCAGTTAGATTAGAGGCTTTTTAGATGGATGTATTGTATAGTATTCAGTTTTATATTTTGAGTATTTGTAGATGTGTTGAACCTTATGGCCAGTTTCTACATTTATTGCAGATATTATGTAGTATACAGGTAAAGATATGAGTAAAGGGATAACTTGTGGTCCTTCGGGGTCACAAACACCGTGTGACATCTCGGGATGGGATGATGGGGCATTACAATATTTTTGACTATTCTAAGTCTTTGAGTTGTATTATTATTAGATGCTCTTCTACTAGCACTACCAGGTTATGGTATGGTATTTTGTATTCACTTTTTTTATCTTTCTAGCACTCTTTTCTTTTTTATATGAGTGTTGTTCCTTTTTACCTATGATGGGCATTTTCCACTATGTTAACCTATTTTATTTAACTCTAAGTTATGGTTTTGGATTACCTACTACTAGCGGGATAGAGTTGTCTCCATCATGACACGTAAATCGGGTTGTGATAGTGACTCAGGATAGTATAGAGGGATGTAAGAAGTATGTATGCCTATTGTTTCCTAATTTTAGGTCATAAAGTCAAATTATTTGAAATCCCTAAAATTGTGATTTGCTCAAAGTTGCAACTATATTTCATAAATAAGTATATTTAATTGAATGCTTGTTGTTGCTTGAGGGCATATTGAATCTGCAAAATAATTTTTCATACATGTCCTTGTACGATGAAATCATAGTAATTCTATAAATGATTGTGTTGTTAAACAAGTGATGATATTTGTGAACTTACTTGATGATTTTGTACTTGAACAATTAGGTGATGGTTGAATTGGAGTTAGATCTCAAGTTAATTTATGTGTGTATACTCAATGACTATTTTTCTTCATGGTGTAATGCATGCTATTTAATGTTGAGCTTGTTGAATGTATATATAAGTGGGCATTTAATCAAATGTAATAAGATTATGTATAAAGGAATTGCTTAGATATACAAATGTTGTTGAATTATCATATTATATGATTGTACTTGTTATGGTATTGTTTGATATTATGAGATGAACGAGTAAGGCTTGATCATAATAGAATTGATTGATTTAAGGTAGTATAAAGGTGTAGACATGGAAATAAGGGTAACATTTGGTTTGGGATAAGGGGGAGACTCTAGTTGTCTGAGTTATTTTGTACATAGGATGAGATCATACCCTATAGGTCATGGCTTGTTGTCTTATATAAGATTCTTAGAATTTATGCACACGTTATTGGAGAGATTTATATTTCATTGAGTAAAAAAGATTATATTTTTAATTTGATATATTTTGAGTATGTCGAGGTCTAGTTTACTTGCTATATATTGGGTTCCTTAGGTGATCTGATTAATGGTAAAGATATTTGGGATCCTTGGGTGGTGTAGGTTGATAATTATTTTTGGGCTCCTTATGTGGTCCGATTAATGATAATTACATTTTAAACCTTTGTATGGTATGGTGATATGTATATATACATATATATATATATATGAGTGTCTGTGTGCAAACTATTACTGATATTATTAAGTTGGGTTCCTTGAGTGAACAACTAAATTGATATACCAACTTGCTAGATTAACTTAGGTTTTCTGTTGTAAACTTATTTTCTTGTCTTATAATTATCCTTGCCATTATATGAACTGTAATTATTATATTTGAAATGACTTCATGAAATAAAGAACAACTAGAGTTCCTTGTAAAATAGTCTTGTGTATTGACTTATAGTTGAGTGTATACTTTTCTAAGTATAGACATTGTTGTTGATTATATGAATTTTATGCCATGATTATTTCCTATGATAATGTTAGTGGAAATACTAATAATGGCTTTACTTGATATTAGTATATTGAACCGTAACTGTGCAATTGACAATAGTTTAGGTGAATTGGTAAAGTTTTAAGGATGTGAATAAAGTGATAATTGGATAATTGAAATTTTATGGGTTGAATGAATAATTGGTTTGAGATTGATGATTTAGGAAAAATAATGGTCAAAACATAATTTTGTAGCTAATCTTTCTTGTTCTAACTTGGTGGTGGAGTTGTGTGCTCTAAATTTCGACCTAGGTTAGATATTTTAAGCCTGGTATATTTGAATCAAAAATGAAACATAGGGAAGTTAAAACTTTCACATTATATGTACAAGATTTATATTGAATTTTATATTATATGTTATATACTTTAACTTAAGTGGGTTGATGATGCCTTCTAGTACATGTGATTGTAATGATATTACTCTTTCTATAACCTTTTTGGGGTATAGTTTGATTGTATGATCAGTTGATGTTTCATAGATGATATGGATAGTAATCTCCAACAGTTTCTACTCATTTCATTCTTGCAGTGAGAGTTTTATTTTGTTTTTTCTATTACTATGTTAGAAGATCTTGTCCATGTCTAAACTATGTCTTGATAAAGGTATTTTATACTTTCTATATTGATACTAGGCTGTAATATTGGTTAGATTTTAACATCTTAATGAAATTGTTTAAGTATGTTTCTATCTTTAAGTTTCTATTTTAATTCAGTTAGAGTTTTGATACGCATCGGTGTTCATTTGACCTGATATTACTATATTGATTATGGCAAGGCATTATATTGGTTTATGCATAGATGATGCCATGACCTGAGGCTACCCAATAGTTGCAACAACTGGGCATACGATCCCGAAGGACCACAAGCTAACCCATGAGGACTGCTGTGAGCACTAAATAAACTAATAATGAGCATCATCAGTGGAAACAACTAAGTAAATCCATAAGGTTTTAAATACTACAAAACTGATAAGTCACAAATATAAGCATTTGAAATCATACTGAAAATACTGATAAAAATAACTAATAAACTAAATAACTTTCTGATGTCTGAAAGCCTCTAACTAACTGAAAAGAGTTAATGGGATAGGACCCAACCAACTCTAACTATCTAACTGAAATGAAATGTTGAACTACTGAAATAAGTAAAATGAATAACTATGTACCTGATATATGAGGACTCACCACATCCGTTGCTGATAGGTAGATTTGTCTAAGCGCGGTCAGGAAATTGAGCATCCAAACTTATGATATAAGACATCATAGCACCAAAAATTTGTATGTGATCAGTATTATAAATGTACTGGTATACAAGATAAGGTTATGCTAAAATGCATAGACTCATGTACATGAAATACTGACTGACTGAATAATATGGGATAACTTATTCATAATATGCATGGAAGTTGTAAAATTAGAGGATGTATGACCAAGCATATAACATAATACTAAAATAGTCTCTAAACTTTAAATACTAAAATCGGATAACTGAATAACTGGTCATCTGTATGCTATGGTCAAACAAATCTGAACTTAAATCTACACTGAATACTGGACTGAGACTATGGGAGGTATCATCTAACCCACAGGCCCAAATATGAGCTAACTAGGGTCCAAGCTTGACCCAGTTGAAAGGGTGTCAATACCGTTCCACGGGTACTAGAATTGGCTGTGTGGATCCACTAAACTGATGTTTCGAAGGATCAGGGTGTCAAGCCTAATTGACGGGTGGCCCCTAAGAGTAAGTCAAGCCTAAACTGAAGGGTTAATCCTCATATCGTACGCTGGCAATGTAGTTCTGGAATACAGGAACTACTATTAATGAATATACCTAACTGATGGGAAGCTACCATCCCTGCATTCACTTGGTGCTAAATCTTACTTCCAACTGAACAGACACTGGTTACTGGATTGAAATAGGTTTAACTAATCTCACAACTTATCATGATAACCGACTGGATCATAATGCTTATGGTTTATTTGAAACTATTCTGAAAATACTCAAAACTATGTAAATAACTCAGTTTCGTTTATTCATAACCACAAACATTGAATGGAATAACATTAAGGTCATATGAAACTTTAAAACCAAAGTAAAGAATCGTTGCTAAAAATCTGAGTCATTTAGACATTTCATCAAACATATGTCGGTCATGAATTAAAGCATGGGAATGGTTTTAAACATGTAATACTAACTTAGCTTCAACACTAAAAACCATGAATTAAGGAGTTAACATGAAAATATCATCATTCCAACGTGTAAGGACTGCTCCCAACAATAAACACTTGTAAACGACATGCATAATCAAAATTGATAAACCTTCATGGATATAATTCACTATAAACATGGAAATTAATGATTTAAAATAGCAAAATAGGTTCTTGGATCCCATGGGTGAAAAGGGCCCATGGATGAACATCGCACATACCTTAATTGAAGAATTTGTGAAGATTCTTTATAGTTTTCCTGAAATTAAGCTAGAATTTCTTTGATTCTTTTGAGGAGGCTAGGGTTTGATATTGAGAGGATTTTGTGAATAAGATGGCATTTTGTGCATTTGGAACCCTAAATAACGTGTTATGGACATATTGTGTGAAGGAAAAAGACCCAATTTTCCTTGCAAAAACAAAATAGATGCTGGAAAATAAGGGGGCACGTGATGGAGCATGAGTTGTGGGCTCTGGAGCCCCACAAGCTTTATCTCAGGATACCTTAGAGGTGCAATGGAGCGCGTATCATAGGATTATCATGGGCTTCTACTATTTTTGTCTTCAAAACATGCCCTTATGCTCATCCAAAAAATTTGAAACTTACCCGAGATGTACCTTTGACACCCACAATCATGAATCAACTTTAAAATTGACATTCTAAGGTTGGGAAGGTCTACAAAAATCATCAAAGTTAGTTGCCAAAATAAGACTAAGTCTCCAACACCAAGCTAAATTTCCAGGTTCTAAGCCTTATATGCATGTACTATGAGCTAAACTAAACTAGAAAGAATACGAAGTATAACAATATCTCTCCCTTAGGAATATTCATCCTCAAATAAGATTTATTAAGATGAGAGTACTGAAGAACTGAGAGTATATACTGAACATTCATAGCTAAAAACATGATTACATGACTGAGTATGAATCATGATATATGACTGAACTGATTCGTGAATGCATGCAATATTATGAGTATGATTACATGGTTGGAACTAAGAATTAAAAATATACAATATTATGAAAAACTGTTACCATAAACTGAGCCTGAGTTTGAGGAGAAGAGGTAAGGTTATTTGGTTCACATATCTATTTCTGTTTCCCACGTATCTCCCTCTATGAACTAATTCCGCTAAAAAACCATGAACAAGAGATTTTTTTTGTTCCTTAGTCGGCAAAACTGACGATCTAGGATCTCGACTGGGATTTCTTCATAAGAAAGTCTATCCTTAATATCTGTGTTTTCTAAAGGAAAAACTACGGTTGGATCACCAACATATTTCTTTAGCAAAGAAACATGGAACACTGGATGCACTAATCCCAAATCTATAGGCAACACAAGCTCGTACGCTACCTTCCCATAATGACTCAAGATCCTTTAAGGGCCAACATATGGGGGACTAAGATTCCCTTTCTTGCCGAATCTCTTCATTCTCTTTATGTGTGATATTTTCAAATACAGCAAATCCCCAACTACAAACTCAAGATCTCTCCTATACATATCTTTATAGGATTTTTGATGGCTTTGGTTTGTCTTAAGCCTCACCCTAATAAACTAAACTTTCTCCATCGTATCTAATACTGAATCAGGACCAATCAATGCAGTCTCTCCTACCCTAAACCAACCAATAGGAGACTTATATATCCTCCCATAGAGAGCTTCAAATGGATCCATCAAAATACTGGAGTGATAACTGTTATTATAGGAAAACTCAATCAAAGGCAAGTTATAATCCCAACGACCCTTAAAGTCGATAACACATGCTCTCAATATATCCTCTAGGGTTTGAATGGTTCTCTAAGACTGAACATCTATCTGAGGATGAAAGGTTGTGCTAAGATGAACTTGGGTACCAAGACCCTTCTAAAAAGCCTTCCAAAAGTGAGAGGTAACCTTAGTATCACTATTTTAAATGATAGACAATGGGACTCCATGGAACCTAACCA
The DNA here is from genome assembly GCA_030864215.1 of Capsicum pubescens. Taxonomy (NCBI): domain Eukaryota; kingdom Viridiplantae; phylum Streptophyta; class Magnoliopsida; order Solanales; family Solanaceae; genus Capsicum; species Capsicum pubescens. The sequence goes on along the minus strand of CM061543.1, from coordinate 148,886,817 downwards.
ACTCTTTAATATAAATCTTGTAATAGTCCTCGTCTATATAGGAAGTATGAACTGTTAGGAAATAGGCATATTTGGTTATTCTGTCTACAATAACCCATATTGAATCATTCTTACGATGCGTATGAGGCAAACCTGTCACAAAATCCGTGTTCACGTCTTCCCATTTGCAAGTAGGAATACTAAACTCCTGGAATAAAACACTAGGCCTCTGGTATTCAACCTTAACCTGCTGATAGTTAGAACACTTAATGTATAGCCTAATCTATTAAAGATCAATCTTTATAATAGTTGCCAATATTATCGTGGCCAAAATCTTAAAATTAAGGCTACACTTTAAAAGCAGTGTAAAAAATAATTTAAGCAACATTTATAAGCATTGTCCATATTTAGTGTGACCTTAGCCATAATATGTTAATGTTACCCATAATTCACATTAATGGAGAAGGATTCTACGTGAGGAAGTAAAGTCTAAAAACCTAGAACAATTTATGATTAATTCAAGACTACCCATAGACAACTCTCATCAGTTTATTTATATTAGGGATTAACCCATGAATTTCTCCCTAACATTTGATTTTAGTTATTCTATAGATTAAATGGATTTATCTATAATATAATGATGGATTCAAGTTATCTCAAGAGGAGGAATTATGCAAACCTGAAGAAAATCATCTCACACAAAATCCTAGGTCTTAGTTTTGATATATTGGAACTAATAAAATCAAAACTAAAAGAAATAGCAATTTAACTGTGGTTGACTGCGACTGAAGACACCTGCTCACTACATCGATCCCACTATAAAAAAAGTGTGTTCTAAAATGGTCCTGACTTTTTCTCACTGACTGTTATAACGGTTAATTTCTTGTTACAACAGTCTAACCCAGTCGAGCAACTACCCACTGCAACAGTCCCCAGTAAGTCCTTGCTTATTACTACCATGGTTGGCTACCCTTTATAGTGGAGTTGTTATGGTTATATGGGTTTTTTTGTATCAGAATCTAATATATAATCGGGGGAGGTTCTAAAACATCCCTACTTTGCAACACCCTCTTGTTTTTGTGACAATATAAAAGTACCCTATCACAACAAATTCCATAACTGTAATTTGAAAAATTTGAATTTCATTCCAAAAGTTTCTATTGATTACTAAATTCCTTATTTATTATTCCAAACCCACAACTCCATAAAAAATATCACCAAGAGACACATACAGTCTCTAACTGATACAAAAATCATTTTTTGTTTCAACGTATCTTACCTGAGATTTTCACAACTCTCATATTAGGGAAATGTCTACCCATTTCTTAAAACATAAACAACATATAATGATAGGATAGTCAATACTGTAAAGATTTAATTTTTTGTGATTTTAGAGAAATATAATTTTCTATGTGAGTTGATCATATTACCCCTCTTTTTGGTTGGTTTGTAGTATTTCTTGAGTATGGGGATAATTTGCATAGTTCCCAATGCATTTCAATTTGATTTATCTGAGATTGTGATTTTTGGTGGTTAAAGAGGCATTGTAGTTGACTTTTGTCACTATTTTTATTTCTATGCATCAAATTCTAAAAAAAATTGAGCTAGCAGATCTGAAAAGTTGATTTTAGATTAAAAACATAGTTGGTATAATTTTATGGCTTTTGCATTTTATTTCGACCATTAGTTATAAATGTTGTGAAATTAGGTATCGGTGATCAATTTATAAAAAAGATGTTTTTTAAAATTTTTATATTTTCATTGATTATGAAACACCAAATTTGATAGGGTAGCATAGTTCATTTGCATTAACGAGATTTTGGTTGAATATCGAGGGGTCCATGGAAACTTGGAATTCCCCAAGTCTCTAGCAGTGCACCATTTCTAATAGTCCGAAGTGAGAAACAAAAATATTCTGATAAAGACGTTCCTCAGTATACTCAACTGGTACATCCACTTAAGTGGTCAGTCGGTTACTTAAGAAACCTTGATTAACCAGTATAGTGTTGCTTAAGTCATGGCCAGTTCGATTAAGCAAGTTCCACATAAGCGACATTAGGCCAGCTAATGAAATGTGTGATGATAGAGAAAGTTTTTCTAAAGTGTCATTTGGACACTTAAGAAAAACTTGTGTAATATATATATATATATATATACCATATTCTAAATTTTGTTCACAATTATCTATACTTTGAGCTTGGGCTTTTGTGTTCTTGGGCAGTTTCTTCTATTTTCAAGCTTCGATAAGCTCAAAATCCCCATTTCAATTATTTTTCTTTGATTGTTATCATTTAAATATTGTTAAAACTAGCTTTCAAAAGTGGAATTTGGGGACTTTGGCCCAAAAGGCCTAAATTAGTAATTCTTCCATTTCAACCCCAATTTTAACCCATTTTCACATGAGGTATCTTCTATGGCATCTTTTAATCATGGGTAAATTTTTTTGGACTAAAATTGTAGTTATATCCTATATTTTCAAAAACCCAATTTTAGGATTCATTTTGACCCCGACCCAGAAATGTGCTCTATGTAGATTGTTAGCATTCTTTTGATATGTAGATTCTATGCTTGCAACTTTTAGTTGATTTTGAGTCTGTTTTTTAGGAGAAAGGTTTGTGTTGAAGGCTTTTAGACTTAGTTTTCTTCATTGAAGGTATTTTATGGTTTAACTTTCTTCAAACTTTGTTGGGTTATTAACTTTTATATAAAATCTTGTTATGGGTGTGGGAAATAATCATGGAAATGGCTTTATTATTATTTTGTGTTCGTGTGGCAACTTGTGTTGTTTTATTTGGAGGTTTTGATACATTACTTGCTAAGTGTGATCATGTGGGGTCATATACGATGTTACTAGACTAGAATTATTTAATTGGTTGTTTCCTTTTTGGTTGAGAAATGTCTAAGTTGGTATATGTGTGGTATCAAATGGAATATTACTATATATCTTACTCTATTGGTTTATAGACTATGTTGGATCATGGATGGTTGGCATGTTGAGTGAATTTTTGGCCTACATGGTTGGAATATTCGTTGGATTTGAAAAATCTCATTCTAGTTTGTTGTGAGAATTACATCTTAATATCATACACATTCTTTAAACATTGGTACCACCATGGAAATTCTGGATTTTTTTGACAGAAAATATGACATCTTTAAAACCCCACTATCAATATATGTGACAGAGAGGAGTTATATATATTAGATTGGTATAGAATATTTTATTATATATGGGTTCATTAACCTACCATGGTCCCTACCTCAGGAGAATAACTCGATAAGTGTATATAGAGGGTACGATAAACCCTTGTGGATCATGTCATTGATATGAGGTGGATTTATACACCCCGACATTGTTATTATAACTTATTTAGACTTATTTTGAGGATGACTTATGTGCTAAATTTGTTAATAAGGGTATTGTTGAGCATCTCAGTGTTAAAATACTTAGTTACAAGGTTTAAGGTTAAATTGAGTCAAGCCTAGAGTCAAACAATAAGTTATAGATCAAAAAGGGTAAAACTAGTTTTTAGATTAAGTTTCTAGTTCATTGTCCTTGACATTATGCTGTCCTAAGCTCTTATACTTTGTGTTTAATTCTATAGGATTATTGGTTATTTATTATGATGAGATATGGATGATAAAAAAGATGAAAAACAAGTGGAAATTGCCACAACGCTTGGGATAGAAAGATGAGTCTATGAGATAAGTTTAGAAGTAAAAATGGAGGTTGTGATGACATGGGGTGATGCAGACCTTGGTCCACATGATGAGATGGGAGATGAAGAACAAGATCCTACCTAAAAGATTAATTCCAGTGTGTTAATGCAAAGAATCCATGTCATGAACTTTGGTCCCCGCGTTGAGAGGGGCAACGCGAACCTAGTCTAAAACTCAGCCTAATTTTCCTTCTAGAAATAGGACACTTGTGTACAATGCAAAACAACTTGAACGACATGGAAAAATTGAGGGAGATTTTCAAATAGTTAAATTAGTTTTTTCGTTTCTTTACTTTAGTTTTATTATGGATTTTAACATGTGGTCATCTATCGTAATTACTATATTTTCCATGAGCGGCTAAAAGCCCCATTTCCGGAGTTAAGACCAAGAACATGATTAATATTGGTTTGAATTAATATTTTATTGATTGATTATCATATTTCGTTGTTTACTATGTCTTCTATTATTGCGAGTACAACTATGTCTTCTAGATTTACTATGTATTCTCAACTAACTAAATTTACTATGTTTTCTATTATTGCGAGTATAACTATGTCTTCTGTTAATATGGAGAAGTTTGAGAGATTTACTTATTTGTTTGTTTATTTATCCTTTTTTATAGATATTTTAAGGATTCACGACACCTATAATACATCCAATGTCATCTTGTGAGCTCGAGAAGAAGAACAAGATGATAGAATATGGGAATAAATAGAATAGTATTATAAACTTCTATAGAACAAAGTTGTAATTTGATCTTCAGATAGAGGTATACCTATGTGACCTATTTAGTTCATTATTTGATTAAATATAAATAAATTTTACATAGATGTCACATCCCCTCTCAATGATGTAGTTATGGGGCTAAGCTAGATAGAGAACTAGATAATCGAGAGACCATAATCATAATATCAACCAAATTAATCAATAACCAAGATGAGTAATCTAATCATTGAATTTCAATTTCATATTAGGATTCTTCACAGGGCCTTAACCTTAGGTTTCAACGCATTGATTATTAATGGACTATACTTTCTCTCAAAGTTTACTTTGCTTTTAAATTATAATTCTCACACTCTTTTGGTCACGTTTCCACAACTTTAATCTCAATCATTAATGTTGAATTGGGTTGTTTCTTAACACTAGTCCTTGTGGGATCGATACATGGATTTATAAGGCCACTTTTCTACTTGGTGAGGCCACGTACACTTGCGTGTCCACTTGGGCGCAACAATTTTTTGGCACCATTGTCGGAGACTTTTAATTTGCCAGCTATTTTAGTTTTAGTTTTACTTTTTCAGATTTCATTGGTAATTTACACTTGGTCTTGTTATTGAATTTCCAGGAAATAAGTTAACAGGCTAGTTAGCTAGCAAGTGATCAGGAATTAGTTGAACAGGACCCCAAACTCGACAATGCTTCCATTAATGAAGGAGTGAAGCAATCTTTCTCTACCGAATCTCATGAATTCTATAGGAAAAAGAAAATCTGGAACTAATGGTTGTAGAACAACCAGCCCGTAGGACATTTCGCGAAGTGGCAATCCCACTTCCAAAAATTTGATCTCCCCATTTCAAAAACCATCTACTAGAGGTAATTTTAAGCTGGAATAGAACATGGTTCACCTGTTGATCTACGATGGATATTTTAATAGGTTTTCACATAAAGATCAACAAGTCCACTTATAGGATTACTTAGCGATCCATGGTACAATCATCCCTATGATGTGTTAACTAACTATATGAGGCTGCCACTTTTACCTTTTTCACAATTGGGGAATGCAAAGAAGTGTTTGAAAGGTGAGCCAGTAAGTTCAATGACAACCTAGGGTGACTTAGCCGATAGTTTTCTTATCCAATTCTATCCATCTGGCAAGACTGCTGATATGCGAGCAGACGCTAACATATTTGAGGGTTTTAACTGAGAATAATTGCAAAGTCTTAAACAACTTTTGTCATTTTTTATTGTTTTATCTTTGATTTTGCAATAGAAGCTAAGATGCTAGAGAACAAACAAGGATAGAAACAAAATATTTGAAATTTAACGCAAAAAGAAGAAAAGTGTGGCTGATGACATTCCGGATAAGTTGTCAGCCCTGTGATAAGTTATCAGCTTTATCGTCAGCTTTAGAGAGAGAATGGACCTCAACTGAAAGTTGTGATGACATTTTGTGATAAGCAATCAAGGAGTTGATAGGTCGTCAAAATTTTCGTCAATCTAAGGTAGAACATGGGAGCTGAGGTAGATAAGTGATGACATTCATGATAAGTAGTCAGAGATCTGATATGCCATCACAGTTCATCGTCATCCTAAGGCAGCGAATACCAAAATCAAAGAGGAGCTGACGACATTTCTGATAAGTCGTCAGCCTCCTGATAAGGCATCACGAATGTAGTCACCTGTCTGAGAAATTGCTGCACTCTATGATTTTGTTTCCATAATTAGTGTGAACTATTTAAAGCATTGTTTAGGTTTTCTAAGGGGAGTTTCGAACATCTCTTGGATACACGTATTTTGTTACTTTTCTGTCTAATTTATTGTCTTGAAAAACAATTAACTTTGAAGAGATTTCCATCAATACTTTGGGGATTCCTATTGTGATCTAATCTGAGAATCACTAGTTATTATTCATCTTGTGGTAAGTTTATCTTTCAAATTATGAATTCATCTAGTTGTTCCAATCATTATATCATAAGTGGCTAAACCCCTCTAACCCGAATTATGGGATCTATAGGTTAAGTTTTTGTAAGATGCTAAGTGTTTAACATTCAAAAGGTAATAGGACTCCTTGATAATTCAAATATTTTAATCATTGTCTATTGGTTGCAAACAATAGATAGCACCTCCTTTGATTTTCTTGAGATAAGAAATCAATTACAGTAGCAAGTGAGTTATTGACAAGGACTTGGAATCACTAAAAACTTCCATTTAATAATTAACGTTGTAACAAAGTTGATTAACCTGAGGTAGAGTCTGGTCAGTGAATATAAATTCCCTAAGTACAAGAAGATTAGGCAATTAAATGCTTAAGAAAGTTAAGAGACATTTAGGAATAGCTTCAATAAAGATAATCTGTTGTCCTATTTACTGTGAGAATCTTGAATCTCTATTAGCATCTGTCATGTACCAAAACCCATAGTAAACATAATTATGGTTTTACATAACCTCTTGAGTAAAAACACTAAAGCTAAAGTGACCAACAATTATTTGTTAAACTTAAAACCCCCTATTTCAGGAAACATCCAACTATCAGTTGATTAACTCGCAAACGACTTAATTTAACACCATATTCCCTATGGGATTCAACCCCAACCTAGTTGGGTTATATATTGACAATGATCGATTACGTTCTCATTAGAGAGGTGTAGTTTGAGCGTTATCAAAATATAGCGTTGTTGCCGGAGAATACGGTTGTAAATTGAAGTTTGTGTGCGCTAATTGACTGTTAGTCAAGTTTCCTAAATTTATGTTTATTTGTTGTTTTTGCTTATCGCAGGATATTTGTAGTGTATACAAAGAACCATAAGTTCCAGAGAACCAGTAGTACCCCTTAATCCGGAAATGCAACGAATTGGAAGAATGGCAGACCAGCAAGAGGCTGACAGACTAGCAGCCTTATCTAGAGCTCAGGTTAATATGTAGAATGTCGGGAAACAAGAACAACATCCAAATCCCAAGGATGAATATTTAGGAGGTGAGGAGTTGCTAAATTCTGGTAACCCAAGGCGTGCAGAGCAAGTAGCTGCACAAGTACTTCATAACGCTAACAGGAACCATCCATTCTGAGGATGGCAAGATTACCAGTCGGTCCAGTATGACCTCAATAATAATGATGATGGAATGGATAGAGAAGGTGTAACGGGTGAAATTATTCCTCAACCGTTGGCACCTGGGGCAAAATTCAACATTACGTGTACTATGATTCAACTCATCAATCTGAAGGGGTTGGTTGGTGGCCTTCTAGGGATGACCCAAAATTGCATTTGGTGAACTTTGTCACTATCTGTAAATCTTTTGAAAATGTAGTAGTGGGTCAGAATGCTATACGATTGAGGTTGTTTCTATTGTCTCTGTCTGGGAAGGAAACATTGTAGCTTGATAAGCTGACACCCGATTCTATAACTAACTGGAGACAGTTGAAAAGAGCTTTCTTAGAGAGGTTTTTTCCACTTTCCAGGAGGGTACAGTTGACTGATGATATTTACAACTTTAGGCAGATCACGACTGAAGCCTTACATAAAACCTGGGAGATATTCAAGAAGAAGCTGACAAAGTGTCGAAACGACAATATGAAAGACATACACTTGATGGAGACTTTGTACAAGGCTCTTAACTCTGTTACAAAACCAACTGTAGACAATGTTGCTGGTGGTTTATTTTTTGATCTTTCATTCCCAGAGGATTCAGAGATGCTAGAGAGAATGACCAAACAGAGTCGGGCATGGAATACCAGAGACTCTGTGGTAGCCAGCCCCATTGTTTCCGTGGTCATGACTGCAGAATAAGGCAGAAGAGATGAGGAGAATTAACTAGACATGGCTAACCTAAAAACACAGATGGATCTTCTAACAAATCACTTGCTATCAGGCAAGACTGACAAGGTGAAAGTTGTGGGATCTCAAGATAGAGTTGATGCAGATACAAAAGAAGAGGCGAACTATGTTAATAATTAGGGGGGTTTCCTAGGCAATGTCCAAGGGAATCAAGGTCAAAATTATTATGATAATCCTTGTTAAAAATATAGGAAACAGGGAAATTGGAGGAACAATAATGATAGGAGCGGGCTCTATGACCCTCCTGGAAATTGTGAGGCTTCAACAACAAGTTCTGAAAAGATATCCATGGAGTACATGATGGCTAAGTTGTTGAAGGGAGTGGAGGCTTCCAACTCGTGTGTGACTACCATGATACTGATTTGTAATCTATTAGTTAGTTTGTAAACTCAAACTCCACCGTAATCAAATAGTTGGAGCAGCAGATGAGCCAACTCTCCGCAATATTTAACCAGAGGAAGAGTGGGGCGTTACCAAGCAATATGGTCTATAATTAATGGAATGATGTATCATGTATGGATATTACCACTAGGAGTGGTAAGATGTTACTTGGCCCTTCTGTGGGCAAAAGTTTGGTTGAAGATGTCACTGAGGCAGAGGATGAACCCAAAAAAGAATGTCTAGTGGAGTCTGAGAAGCTAGATGGTTCTGATGGTCCTCTTCAAAAAGAGAAAGAGAAATAAAAGGGGTTGGGGTTGAAAAAACTCCAAAAACCACCACCTCCATTTCCTCAATGATTGAAGAAAAAATTTGATAATGAAAAATTCAGCAAGTTCATGGCAATGCTCAAACAATTGACGGTGAATGTGCCATTAGTTGAGGCACTTGAACAAATGACAGGATATGCAAAGTTTATGAAAGACCTTGTCACAAAGAAAGGGAAGGTTATCCATGAGCTGGAGGACAATCTCCATCATTGTGGTTCTATCTCCACAAGGTCTTTAGTCCAGAAAAAGGCAGATCCAGGTGATTTTACCATCCCGTGCACTATTGGATCCCTGAAATTTACAAAAATACTATGTGATTTGGGAGCAAGTATAAACCTAATTCCACTCTTTGTGTATAAGATATTAGGTTTGGGGAATCCTAGCCCGACCAATATGCGATTGGTGATTGCAGATAGGTTTGTGAATCGTCTAGTGGGCATATTACATGATGTATTGGTAAATGGGGATGACTTTATATTGCCTAATAATTTTGTAGTCCTATATTGTAGGTGGACTTCTAAGTTCCCATCATCTTGGGTAGACCATTCCTTTCAACTGGGAGAGTGATAGTGGACATGGAGAAGAATGACCTGAAGTTCAGACTCAACGACTAAGTAGCAAGATTCAAAATACAATCATCCATGACACAGAAAAAGGAGATGAGTGTTCTCTCAATCATGGATGTATTCTATGACGATGGGAAAGAGGTATCAACAGTTTGTCTTGGCGAAGTCTGAGTAGTCAAGATAACCAAGTCATGCCGTGATATTAAATCAGGTGCTATTGGGAGGCAACCCAAAATTTTTATGTTCCAGCAAATTATTTATTTTTGTAGTTAGGTTATAAGTTCAATCAAGGTGGAATCGATGTATCCAGCCAAGTGTTCCTGATGACATATATGATGGACTATCACAATTATGATTAGCCGTCCAATTTGTCATCAAAGTTATCATCTCTGAGGTAGGTTCTATTAAGGCTGATGACATTTGTGATGGGCAATCACACTTATGATAAGCCACCAGAAAATGTCGTCAGAAACATCCCAAAACTAGTTATCAGAAAAGCCTGGGCCGAGGTGAAAAGATCCGACCCAACCCACAATGTTGTCTTTCCACCTTCCCGCGTATTTCCTCTAATTACTTTTAAGTTTTATTTTCTTTCCATTTTTAGTTTATTTTCTTTCCATCTTTAGTTTATTTTCTGCCCTTCCTAAAGTATTTCTAAGTAAAACAAAAGAAAACTTCCTTTTGTGTGTAGGTTTGAAATCAAAATCAAGAATTTTCTTTCCTCTACTTCCTCTTGCTCGTGTAACCAAGTGAAGGCACCTATCAGGTATGCTCAAAACCTAACTTCTCTCTTTAATTGGTATGTAATAACTTCATGTGAACTTTAGTTCCCAAGAAAATAGATTAAAGTGTAGATACCAATGTGTAAGAATCGGGAACTAGGGTTTGTTGTGCAAGCTTGAGACTTGAAACCTCATCCCAGAAATGAGAATCAATGGAGTTTTAAGAAAAAATAGGATAAAAAATTAAGATAAAATTAAGTTAGGGCTCTGTTTAGAGATGAAGACATTCATGATAAGCTATTATATTTGTGATACATTATCAGAAATGTCGTCAGAAGTTGATAAGACTTTTATGGGTTCTTTTTAGAGCTAATGACATTTGTGATGGCTGATTAGAAATGTTGTCACACCTGGGATCTGAAGCATAAATAAACCCTTTTAAGGGGTGTGGACTTTCAATGGTTGATGTGTTGGTATACTCTTGATTGTACACTAATGGTTTTTCTCTTACTCCAAGTCTGATTATGGCACCTAAAGGAAATACATCAAAATCTACAAAGAAAGTGACAAAGAGAAGTGTACCCCGGAGGCTCTTTAATGATGAATCTGATTATGAGGAAGAAGAGCCACTGCTTAGTAAGCAAAGAAAGAAGATAAGCTCGAAAAAGCCTCCACCACCCCTACCAGTTGAGGTGTAGGGTAGTGAAAAAAGTGATACCAAGCCAACAATCTCTAAGCATACAACTTTTGAGCTGTCGGCCTCTGAGCAACAAGAGTTTGAAAATGCTAAATATGAAGAGCACTATTCAGCTCATCCTGATTTCGAGGAACATGAGTCTGGGAAACTTGAATCCGTGGGAACATCAAATGAGTCCCCTTCTGTTGAGCCACAAGATGATGAAGTATCTCCGATTCAGGGAACTATGGTTAAATGCAAGAACCCTAAAGTCCAAGAGAGAACTAGGTGGAAAATTCACAAAACCTATATAATCTTCTTTGATGGGCTTCAGAAAACTAACAGAAGAGTTGTTAAGAGGCCAATCTTTGAAGATATGAGAATCATCACAAAAAGGGTTGAGCAGATATCCTGAGGTGGGGCAGAAATTTCGTGAATATGACTTGGGATGGACTACAAGAGGAGGAAACTCATTTTGTCCGAGACTAGGTAGGGAGTTCTTTGCGAACTACCAAGCTCACTTGGAAAACATGTGTAAAGAAAGGGAGAAAGTAGCAGACCAACCTTTGTTGGATAAAATTCTGGTACGGGGTATTGTGATGGATGTTTCTAAAGCAACAATCAATAGATTCCTTCATGGCCCAAAATCAATTGTCTTTGTTAGCCACACTCATAGATGATGGAGAACTGGAATGGCTGACCAACCTGAGTGAAAGGAACTTCAAGGCCTCATTGATTTCAGAGACATGATTTTGGTAGGGTATTGTACGTACCTAGTTGATCCCCATAAATGGAGATAATATCCTTAGGAATGATAGAGAAATACTAGTCGCAAGTTTTATTGCTAACCTCAAATTGAACTTTGGAGAGATTATAGCCAAAGAAATAAAAATATAGGTCTCAAGGTCCGATACAACATATCCTTTCCCTTGTTTAAATACAAGGTTGGGTAGGAAAGCCAATGTGCCTAAGGTTGTAGGGTTAGAAGAAGATCTTCTTGTCAAGAGGACCCACAATCCTATCCAAAATGATGAAAATCAGCCAAGGATGATACTTGAAAGAGGCGTAGAGATTCCAACAAATCCACCGGTTATAGGGACAAGCTCAGCACTTAATACGGAGGTGCCGGAGTCAATAACTGCTCCTACAACATCCTCAAAACGAGTAGATCCAATGCCTGGAACTGAGATAAATCCTTCAGCTGCAGTGCCTTCCATAGAATTTATCTTCAACCCTATAAATTTCAGGAGAGTGGCAAAGCAATCCAAGTGGTGTGAAGCGCAGCTGTAACTCTTTGCCAGAAAACTTATGGCTGCGGTAGACAAGAGGGTTAAGGCTGCACTTGATCCCTACAAGGCTCTGCCTGGTAGGATTGATGAATAGGAGAACTGGTTAAATACGTGGTCGAAAGAGAGGACAGTTCCATAGATTGCACTATTCAGATCAGACCTAGACAAGGTAAAACCAGAGGTTGGAAAGCTACAACAGTACCAATTTATAGTGTCTGCAGATTCGGCAGTTGAAGAATCTGAGAGAGAAATCCCATTACTTGATCTTAAAGAGTAACTAGTAAAGACAAAGAAGAATAAAGGTGAGAAAAAAGGAAAGTGTAAGAGAGAGAGGCCTGACAGTGATGAAGAAAGAAAAGCAGATAAGAGGGAAAGAAAGAAGACTGAAAAAGAGGAAATGCTGAAGGCGAGGATCGAGTCTATAGTTGACAATGAGAGATGAGAGGCATCCATCCAGGCGAGAGCCGTAGGTTCCTCTAATAGTAGACCTTCAGAAACTACCTGGCAGCTACACCAGAATAGTGCGAGGCTCCTGATAGAGATAGGCTATCTAAGGATGCAGCAGTAGGGTTAGCAACCCATGACCCCTGAGCTTGATCTACCCCAGATATATTCTAACCCTTAGTTCATATTTTCTTTGATTTTAAGTTGAGGGTGTAGGGAAAATTGTTGTTTTAACATTTTATAGCTGACTAGGAGAAATACTAGTACTTGAGGCAGTTACTTGTTTTTGTAATTCTTGAGCACCTCTCCAATGGAATGAGTAGTTACTTGTGTTAATTGCATCTAAGAATGACCACTGTGCATCTTTGCATGGCATTAGTTCTAGTGATGAAATAATTAATACTAAACAGCTGCATGAACTAAACTAGTAGTAGCTTATGATATACTTGTGTGCCATGTGTGTGTGAGATCTTACTCAGTTCCCATTGTATGTTGAATCCAGAACATGCCCGATTAGTCTTACCTAGGTTGAAGGATAGGGGAGTAGGAAAGGATCATTGGCCGTTTTGATATTAGCCCACTGTTAGCCTAAATGACCTTCCTTGTATGTAGAATATCCCTTGATCTCATCTTTGAGCCTGATTAGCCTTTTTTTATGACACATTTAAACTTCTAGTTTATATCATAACGAACTTATTTTGGCCCTGGTCCTCCTTGGAAACTGTGCACCTTGACTTAGGCAAATGGCCTAAGTTGAGGGTGGATATCATAGGGGTGCGTGATGTAAAATGAGTTGGAAGAAAGGAAGAGTAAAATAAAAGAACAAAAAGTTGGGTGCAGTAGAAAAGATCAAGAAAAAGAAAAGTTATGAAAAAAAAGTGATTGTAGAAAAGACTGCACCCATCCTGAATAAGTGTGATCAAGAAAAAAGAAGAATAGAAAGGGGCTAATGAGTGTAACCCCAAAAATCTAGTTTAGTGTCAAGGAGGCTTAGTCACTTTAAATATCATCGAGTATCATACCAGCCCCTAGCCTACATTACAAGCCTAAGAGAAGACCTATAGTGATCCTAGCTGACCTAACTGAAGATCGGGGTAGTGAAGATAAGGTCAAGACTATGGTATTTGACATATATTTATTGGAACATCATTCTTACAGTGAGTGTCTTATGATTGAACCCATGGTTATATATGTGATTTATGATGTGAGGAAAGGGGGATTTTTTTTAGTGAGGGCAGACTGGTTATATTAGTAGTTACTGACTTGTTTGGATTGTGTAAACTTGATACATACACGGTTGTGTTGCTGAGTTGGTGCCATATCTTGATCCATATGTGTTTCATTGTTTTTCTTCATTAATATACACAATTATTCTTGAATTGACTAACCTTGGAAATGGTGAAGATGTTTTAATATCATATAGATGATTGACTCCCAATGTACTTTGTATTTTCTTGGTTGTGTTTGAGTTTCGTGAGGACAAACAATTGTTTTATGTTGAGGGTATTGATGTGTGATCAGACGCTAACATATTTGAGTCTTTTAACTGAGAATAATTGCAAAGTCTTAATCAACTTTTGTCATTTTTCATTGGTTTATCTTTGACTTTGCAATAGAAGCTAAGATGCTAGAGAACCAAAATATGAAAAGTGTGGATGAAAACATTCCTGATAAGTCATCACCCCTATGATAAGTTATCAGCTTCACTATCAGCCTTATATAGAGAATGGACCTCAGCTGAATCTTGTGACGACATTTCATGATAAGACATCAAGGAGTTGATAGGTCGTCAAAATTATCGTCAGTCTAAGGCAAAACATAGGAACTAAGGTAGAAAAGTTACAACATTCGTGATAAGTCATCAAAGATCCTATAGGCCATCACAGTTTGTCGTCAGCCTAAGGCAACGAATGTCAAAATCAAAGAGGAGCTGACGACATTTGTGATAAAACGTCAGCCTCCTGATAAGGCATCATGAATGGCTCCACCTATTCGAGAAATTGATGCACTCTATGATTTTGTTTCCATTATTAGGGTGAACTATTTAAAGAATTGTTTAAGGTTTTCTAAGGGGAGTTCTGAACATCTTTTGGAGACACGTATTTTGTTACTTTGTCTCTAGTTTCTTGGCTTGAAAAACCATTAATTTTTAAGAGATTTCCATCAATACTTTGCGGATTCCTATTGTGATCTAATCTGAGAATCACTAGTTATTATTCATCTTGTGGTAACTTTATCTTTCAAATTATGAATTCATCTAGTTGTTCCGATCATTACATCATGAGTGGATAAACACTTTTAACCCAAATTATGGGATCTATGGGTTAAGTTTTTGTATGATTCAAAAGGTAATAGGACTCCTTGATAATTCCAAGATTTTAATCATTGTCTATTTGTTACAAACAATAGATAGCACTTGCTTTGATTTGCTTGAGATAAGAAATCAAATACAGTAGGAGGTGAATTATTGACAGGGACTTGGAAGCACTGCAAACATCCATTTAATAATTTATGTTGTAACAAGGTTTATTAACCTGTTGTATATTCTGGTCAGTGAATATAAATTCCTTAATACGAGAGGATTAGGTAATTAAATGCTTAAGTAGGTCGAGAGACATTTAGGCATAACTTTGATAAAGATAATTTGTTGTCCTATTTACTATGAGAATCTTTAATCACTATTAACATCTGTCAAGTACCAAAACCCATAGTGATCATAATTTTTGTTTTCCATAACCTGTTGATTACAAACATTGAAACTAAAGTGACCAACAATTATTTCTTAAACTTAAAACCCCCCATTTCAGGAAACATCCAACTATCAGTTGATTAACTCGCAAACGACTTAAGTTCACACCATATTCCCTGTGGGATTCGACCCCAACCTAGTTGGGTTATATATTGACAACAATCACTTACATTCTCATTAGAGAGGTGTAGTTTCTTTATTATCAACTGCAAGACTTCACAGTTAGATTGTGAGCTTCAAATAAAGGCTAGGTGAGAACCAATATCATGCTTGGGAGAGGTTCGCTGCTATTCTTTTGGACTATCCACATTATCAGTTGTACAATGAGGTACTAGCTCACATATTTCTTGAGGGACTTTACCATAACATGGAAATTTTTCTAGATTCGGCTATAGGGGCTCAAGATTTGAAGTTGACGTATGATGAGTTATACACCTTGTTGAACTAGATTGCTCAAGAAAATATGGATTTGCATAGCAATACCAGAATAGGTTCAATGAAAAAGGCTATGGGCATGATTAAAGTTTAATTATTATAGCCTTATCCGCTCAGCACTCAGCCATGAAAAATTAAGTAATAAACCGACTAAGCAAATTGAGTGTAAATCAAACTGCGACTAAAGTGAATGCAGTGCAGCAGACCATATTTTTTTCTGAGGTTCATGGTAATAGTGGTCATTCATCATCTATGTGTTATGCAAATCCTGAGTCACTGATGTTTATGGGCAATGCTCAAAGGCTAAGTTATGGGAACATTTACAATCAGAAGTACCAGAGTCAACCACAAATTTAATCATGGAACAACAACAAACATCAACAGTTTTAGCAACGGCAACAAAACACGTAGGAAAACATCATAGAGTACATGATAAATAAGATCATTTAAATCAAAAAATACATGGTTTTTGAACTAAAAAATCCGCAAATACTATAAAATAATTTGGAATACCAATTGGGGAAAGTGCAGCAAGAAAAAATGCAAGGCCTCAAGGTGGGTTTCTAAGTGATACTAAACCTCCTAAAAAAGTAATGACAATAAATTAGAGGAATGGTAAAGAGTTTAAGAAAGAACCTCCAAAGACAACTAAGGTGTTAGATGCGGAGTTGGTGCCTCAATAGGCAAATGAAAAAGTTGCTAATAGTTTGAGAATTTCTGAGTACTCAAAAACAAAAGTTTCTAATTAGGTAAAGTAGATACCATCACAACCTTTCCCACAGAGGCTTAGAAAAGAAAAGGAGATGAATGATTCAAGAAGTTTTTTGATACATTTAAAGATTTTCACATTAACCTTCCTCTTTTAAATGTTTGACATAAAATGCCCAAGTACACTAAGTAGTTGAAGGATGTGGTCAATAGTAAAGTTATTTTCTAAAATCTTGAGACAGTAACATTCAATGAGGGGTGTAGTTTTTTGTGATGCAAAATATGCCTAAAAATCTCAAATACCCTAAGAGTTTCTCTCTCCCCAATCAAATTTGCAATAGTGAGGTAGTCTACACACTTAGTGATTTGGAGCAAGGATCAACTTGATTTACCTCTCCTTGTACAACACTTTGGACATGGGGAAGCTGAGACCGAGCTTTGTGATACTCTAATTGGCAGACCGAAACATAGCCTATCCTAACAGAATTGTACAGGATGTTCTCATCAAGGTTGGTAAGTTTATTATTCCCGTTGATCTTATTATTTTAGATTTTCAAGCTGATGAAATATTGTTGGTAATCTTGGGACAACTATTCTTGGTGATGGGAGGAGCGTTGCTAGAGAGGAGTTATAAATATTGTATTTGTATTGAATACTTTATTGTATATGGGTTAAAGAACCTTCTGTGGTTCCAAATTGAAATAACAACTTGATAAGTGTATATAGAGGGTGTGATAGAACCTCATGTATCATATAATTGATTTGAGTTGGATTTATGCACCTTAGGATTGCTATTCTAATTGATTTAGCCTTATTTTGAGGACAACTTATGCGCTAAATATGTTAATAATGGTTTGATTAAGCATCTCAGTGTTAAAGTACATAGTCAAAAGGTCTAAGGTTAAATTGAATCAAGCCTAAAGTCAAACAATAAGTTATAGATCAAAAAGGGAAAAACTAGTTCTTAACTTAAGTTTCTATTACATTATCTTGGACATTATTTTGTTTTGAGCTCTAATGTGTGGTGTTTGATGCTATATGATCTTTAGTTAGTTATTATTATGAGATATGGATGATACACAAGCTATAAATCAAGTGGAATTAATGCCACAAGTTCTGGAATCGAAGGACAAGTCCATGAGACATGTTTTAAAGTAAAAAATAGAGGTCGTGAAGCCATGTAGGGTTGCAAACATTTGTCCACGTGATAAGAGGGGAGACGCAGACCTAGATGTTGCCTAAAAGATGAATTCTAGTGTGTCAGCATCATGAGGCCATGTTGCAGACTCTTCTCCCCACGTTGAGAAGGGCAACATGGACCTAGTCTAAAACACGACCAAATTTTCATCCTAGAAATAGGAGAATTTTGTACAATGCAAACCAAATTGGATGACACGAAAACATTGAGTGAGGCTGGAAAATAATTCAATTAGCGGTTTTCTTTCCTTAATTTAGTTTGTTTATGGATTTTAACATGTAGGCATCTATTGTGATTATGGTAATTTCCATGAGCGGCTAAAATCCCCTTTTAAGAGGCTAAGGCAAAGAAAATGATTACTATTTGTTTGAATTAATTTGGGTTTGACTGAATATAATATTATGTTGTTTATTTATCCTTTTTATAATAATTTTAAGGATTTGTGAGCCATAGAATACATCCTTTATCATCTTGTGAGGCCGAGAGGAGAAACAAGAGGATTGAACATGCTGATATATATAATTGTATTATAACCTTCTACAAAAAGAAGTTGTAATTTGCACTTAGTATAGAGATATACCTAAGTGACCTATTTTGTTCATTAGGACATGAAATATAAATGAATTTTGCTTGTTTCTCACATCGCAACTGAACGATGTAATTGTGGGGCTAAGCTAGATAGAGGATTAGTGGATCAAGAGACCATAATCATAATATTAACCTAGTGAATCAACAACCAAGATGAGTAATCTAACCATTAAAGTTAAATAGTATTGTAGGATTGTTTGTGGAGCCTTAACCCAGGGTTTGCACGCATTAATTTCTCCAGCACTTTACTTTCTCGCATTATTTACTTTACTTTTGAATTATAATTCTCAAACACTTTTTGTCATATTTGTTCCAATTTAATCTTAATCGTTAAAAATTAATTGGGTAGTTGTTTAAAACTAGTCCCTGTGGGATCGATACTATGCTTTTTTAAGGACACTTTACTACTTGGTTATGCTATATACTCTTGTATGTGATCTTGTGCGCAACGATCACTGTTGGCATTATCATTATCATAATCATCATTGTATTTCATACATTGTGTACATTCTATGTTATTTTTTAGTTCTTGATGTAATATTTATGTATTTGTGATTCTTTTTTATACTTGTTTATTGTATAAAGGTATATTATAAATAATTAATGGAGACAGTATGGGATACAATTTAGGATATTTTTTAATTATAGTTGACATGTCAATAGTGTGTATTTTATATGCTTTATTTTCTTCTTTGCTTAGTTGGCCTACGATACCTACTGAGTATATGTGGATTATACTCACCCTAACTGAACCTTTTTGGTGCATATAAAGGTACCGGTGTGCTACACGGTAGCTGATTTAGGCAATGTTCGTTGTAGTTTTTTAATGTAGTAGTAAATATAAGCTTCCAAAGTTGATCTACTACCTGCTTTTATTTATTTTATGTCTACTTTTTGTATTCAGAGATAGATGATGTTCCATTTGGAAAATTAGCTCTATATTTTGAATTCGAGATATAGTTAGTTGGATCTTACACTATGATGCAATATTTTGGGAAATTTACAACTTCTTTGTTATAGATTTTCTGCTATTATTTTATATATGTTGTTCATCTTTGTTCTAGAATCCATAACTTGAGTTTTAGTTTTATTTTTCCTTTTTATATAAGCTTGGGTAATTGCCTTACTTGTCAAGGTTTGTTGCGATAAGTTCAATCGTAACCCTTGGTTTTTGGTTTGTGAAACATTGCTACCAAGGCAACTAGGTTCATTAATCTCTTGTGTAAGAATGGGGTGTCTAGTAGAGTCTTACATATCGGTACATAAATGTCTATATCTATCTTCAAGATTCAATAAAATATCTCTAGGACACTTCTCTTATTTTTTTTCCCTATCATGTTGATTCTTCTATACCATGTACTTGAAATAATATTTCACTCTCTTCTGTGCAGATGGTGAGAACTAGATACTTTAAGGTTATAGATGTTGATTCATATTTTTATGAGATATCTAGAGGGAAATTGTGAGTTGTAAATGTACTACAGTAGTGGACGGGCATGAGGATCTGTCCCTCCCAGAGGTAGTACTTGGGGGCTCTGTCCTAAGCCTCAGGTTTAGCATGCTAGATAAATAGGTCCTACTCCTATTCCATTGAGTTTTTCTAGCCCTATATTTGAGGGGTTTTTCATTTCTCTTTTCACTCATTAGTAGGGTGCTCCTTTGAGTTCACCTAGTGTTCCTCCAACTTTGTGTCTTCTACCTCTATCTGTGCCATTGTATGCCTGTGGTGTTCCTCTAGTTTTTAATGTGGATCCTTCAATAGTATTGACACCTTATTATGGCACTCCATAGACTTTAATTGTTCTTCTTCCTTCAGTACCAGTTTCTAAGTACCGTATTTCTAGTTTAGGAGTTCCACCTTAACTGTTTTACCCCCTTAGGTGGGATCTTAGCCAACTCGATTTACTATGTCTTCTATTATTGCATGTACTAATATGCATTCTGATGATCTGGAGAAGTTTGTGAGATTTGCTTGTTTGTTTTTTTGTTTATTCTAGTTATAATTATTTTAAGGTTTTGCGACCCTTATAATACATCCATTGTCTTCCTGTGAGTATGACAAGAGGAATAAGAGGATAGAATTATTGAATAAATAGAGTAAGATTATAAACTTTTATAGAACAAAGTTGTAATTTGCACTTAGGATAGAGGTATACCTAAGTGACCTATTTGGTTCATTATGGGATAAAATATAAATGAATTTTTCTTTGTTCTCACATCCCCACTCAACGATGTAGTTGATGGGAAAACCTAGATAGAGGACTAGAGGATTGACAGACCATAATCATAATTTCAACCTCGTTAATAAACTACCGATATGCGTAATCTATTTGTAGAAGTTCAATAGCATAGTAGGATTGTTCATGATCCTTAATCCTGAGTTTTCACTAATTGATTATTCATGCACTTTACTTTCTCGTATAGTTTACTTTACTTTAAATTATAATTCTCAAACTATTTATGTCACATTTGCAGAACTTTAATCTCAATCGTTAAACTTGAATTAGGTTGTTGCTTAACATTAGTCCCTATGGGATCGATACTTGGATTTTATAAGGACACTTTACTACTTGGTTAGGCAACGTATACTTGCGTGTACGCATTGGTGCAATATGTTTTTGGCACCGTCGTCGGGGACTTTTAATTTGGCAACTACTGTAGTTTTAGTTTTAATTTTTTAGATTTCTTTGGTGCTTTATACTTGGTCTTGGTATTGAATTTGTAGGAAACTGTTAATAGGCTAGTAAGCTAGCAAGGTTCTGGAATTGGTTGAACCAAACCCCAAACATGAGAAACGCTTTTAACAACAAAAGAGAGCAACAATCTTTCTCTACTGTATCCTATGAATTCTAGAGGAAAGTGAAAATTCTTCTCCAATGGATTCAAAACAACCAGCACGCAGGATAGATAGCAAAGTGGCAATCCCACTTGCGACAAATTTGATCTCCTCTATTAAAAAACAAGTTGTTGGAGGTAATTTTGAGCTGAAACAAAAAATGGTTCACCTGTTGATCAGCAGTGGATAGTTTACTGGGCTTTCACATGAAGATCCACAAGTCAACTTGCAGAATTTCTTAGAGATCCATGATATATTTATCCCTATGGGTGTGTCAACTAACTATGTAAGGCTGCCAATTTTACCCCTTTCACTATTAGGGGATATGAAGATGTGGTTGAACGGTAGGCCAGCAAGTTTAATCACAACCTGAGATGACGTGCCCCATTAATTTCTTATCCTATTAATTCCATCTGGTAAGACCGCAAGACTTCACAGTTAGACTGTCATCGTCAAATAGAGTCTAGATAAGAACCTATATCATGCTTGGGAGAGGTTCAAAGATCTTTTTCAGGACTATCCTTATCATAAGCAGTCCAATGAGGTACTAGCTCATACTTTTGTTGAGGCACTTGACCATAACACAAAAATTTTTCTAGGTTCATCTATGGTGGTCAAGCTTTGGAGTTGACGTATGATGAGATATACACCTTGTTGATCTAGATTTCCCAAGGAAAGACGAATTGACATAGAGATGCCTCAATAGGTTAAATGAAAAAAGTTGAATGCATGATTGAAGTTGACAATGTTACATCCTTGTTCGTTCATCTCTCAACCATGAAAAATAATATAATAAACCTACTAAGAAAATTGAGTGTTAATCAAACTATGGCTGAAGTGAATGTAGTGCAGCAGACCACAGGTTGGTATGAGGTTTGTGGCAAAGGTGGTCATTTTGTAGCTTATGGGAACGCTTATAATCAATAGAGAAAGACTCAACCCCTAATTCAATCATGGAACAATAACCAACAATGGCGGTTTCAACAAAAACAACAACAAAACATGTAGGATAGCAACATAGAGAACATGCTAAAGAAGATCCTGGATAACCTAATAATAGATGGCGTCTAAACTCAAAAATCAGCAAATACTACAAAAAGAATTTGG
This sequence comes from Capsicum pubescens, assembly GCA_030864215.1. Lineage (NCBI taxonomy): Eukaryota > Viridiplantae > Streptophyta > Magnoliopsida > Solanales > Solanaceae > Capsicum > Capsicum pubescens. The sequence goes on along the minus strand of CM061543.1, from coordinate 148,864,543 downwards.
AATACCAATTACAGAAAATGTAGAAGACACAATATGATAGGCCTCAAGGTAGTTTTTTAAGTGATACCGAACCTCATAAATAAGTAATGGAAATCACTTAGAGGAATAGTGAAGAGTTGAATAAAGAACATCCAAAGACAACTAAGGAGGTAGATGCAGAGTTGGTTCCTCAACAGGCAGATGATAAAGCTACTAATAATTTGATAAATTCTTAGTAAGAAAAAAAAAGTTGTTGAATAGGTTAAGGAGATACCACCACAACCTTTACTACAGAGGCTTAGAAAATAAAAAGAGGATGTATGTTTCAAGAAGGTTTTAGATACATTAAGATATCTTCACATTTACCTTCCTCTTTTAGATATTTTACAGGAAATGCCCAATAACGCTTAGTACTTGAATGATGTGTTCACTAATAAAGTTATGTTGAAGGATCTTGAGATAGTAGCACTCATTAAGGAGTGTACTTCTTTGGTGATACAAAAGATGTCCAAAAAGCTCAAATACCCTGGGAGTTTCACTCTCCCCATTCAAATTGGCAATAGTCAGGTAGTCCATGCACTTAATGATTTGGTGGAAAGGATTAAATTTATTCCCATCTCCTTGATCAATACTTTAGGCTTGGGGAAGCTGAGATCGAGCTCTGTGATACTCCAATTGGCAGACAGAACCCTAGCCTATCTTGAGGGAATTATAGAGGATTTTCTCTTCAAGGTTGGTAAGGTTATTATTCCTATTGATCTTATTATTTTATATTTTCAAGTAGATGAAAGATTGTCGGTCATATTTGGATATCCATTCTTGGCGATAGTAGAAGCATTGGTAGATGTGAGAGAGGGAACGCTTATAATGAGTTTAGAGGATGAAGGGGTGGTTTTTAAAATTTATAGATACCTCAACACACTATCCTATTTCAAAGATTTATTCATGATTACAGTGATTAAAAGGGATAAGTGTGAGGTGGTGGAGTTTAGTACACTAAAGACCTCTTGAAACTTTCTCATTAAATGGCCCATGACACAAATACCTCAGCCCGATATGATGAAGATTGATGATCCTGAAAATTCTATTATGGAGAAAGCTATTAACATTGAGAGTTCATGGTTAGGAGGTCAAAAATGAATAAAAAAAATAGCCTCCAAGTAGAAGAAAAAGGATGAAGGCAAATAGCTAAGTCTAAGATTGGGTTGTGTCGCGACGCTACATCAGGCGCTATTTGGGAGGCAACCCAAGTTAAGGTATTATTTATTTTTAGTATTTTTAGTTTTAATTCACTAGTTTTTATTTTTGTTGAGTCACAGGTTGATGGGAAGTCTGAGTACCATAAAATCTTAGCTAAGGAGTATATCGAAGACTAAGTATGGGGTCCTTGGGACCTCTTAATGTATAATGATGCTACTAGGTAGTATTATAGGCCTAAGGGAGTATTTATATCTCTACTTTTAGGTACACTTTGGGGACAAAGTAGATTTTTAAGTGTGGGTTGGGAAATTTCCATTTTTATGAGTAATTTAAAAAAAATTGTGTTAGAATGAGTATGATGTTCTTGTTGGTGCTATACGTGATTTCATGATGCAAGTGATTTTTTGTAAAGAGCATGTTGATTTTTTAAATTATTACTTTTGAAACTCATAGGCTCTAGTTTATGACTCTTGTACATTAGTGGCTTAATGTTGAATTCATGTTAATTTTAGGTTGAGAGTCTATGATGAGCCTACTTGAGTTGAGCTTATGCCATATGTGTGTATGTGTTTGTGTATTCCTTGTTAACTTGATGTCTAGAACTTGCATGGTGTGTATGCAAAGCGAATTAAAGAGTGTGAATTTAGGAGATGATATTGTCATTTCTTTGATAGCCATGTTTATACCCTTTTTCTGACCCACCCTTATGCATAATCCTAGTTAACACCAATAAATCTTTAGCTTATTCTTTGGTAGCCTCATATGTATCTCAATCCCTTTATTTGATTGTCCATAATTTGATCCAAAGCTCCTTAGTGCTCTAGTTAAAAATCAACTGAGTTAAACAGTCTAAAATTCAAGTTGGGAAAAGGTGAAATAGAAGGCCAAAATAAATAGCTTTTTGTGTTGAAAATTATATATGTGTAGTGGTTGGGAGTAGTGTAATGAAAAAAAAAGAACTATTTAAATTAAATAAGATGTGCATAGAATACTTTCACTGTATTGTATGTGAATAAGCTTAATAAAATGGGGCAAAATAAGTATGTGCGTCTATAGAATGGGGGTAAATAGGTTGTTAGAGGTTAATTTAATGAATAGTGTGATGTATTAAAGCGCTTAGGGATAATAGTAACTATTACTAGATAGAATAGTTCTTACCCATCCCTTAGCCTACATTACAACCCTTAAGACCTACTCTATCCTAAACTTTAAACCCTTTGACATTAGTAGAGTACCACACTAAGGGAAAGACTATGGTTCATCTTGTGGAACTTGTGAATTCTTTAGAGGGGGAACGTAATTTGATTCTTATACCCATTTTGTGATAATTTGCATTTATGTGAGCACTTGTGGGAAACTCTCTTGTTGTGAGGACATATGTTTGATGATAGTTGAGTGATTTATATGATGTCTTGGATTAATAAAAATGCATGAGTTTTCCAACTTGGTGAGTTACTTCTTGATTCTAGGATGTTTTGAAGTAGTATTCTTGATCTTTCAATTGTGTATGTAACATGCTTAGTGTAAGGACATGCATTCTGTGTAGTCAGTGTAGTACTAGCCTGAGTATGTTGTTGGTAATCGAAGTGTAGAGTCACCTCAGCTTATGATGATTAGAGTAAAGAGTTTTTTGAGTTCAAACTAGGCTTTAAGTGTGGGGTGGTGATCAGAGGTGAATTTATGCACCTCAGCATTGTTATTCTAGATTATTAAGCCTCGTTTTGAGGATGACTTATGTGCTAAATATATTAATAACGGTATGATTGAGAATATAAGTGTTAAAGTACTTACAAACAAGGATGAAGGTTAAATTGAATCAAGCATAGAGAAAAACAATAAGTTAAAGATCAAAAAGGGCAAAACTAGTTCTTAGCTTAAGTTTCTAGTTTGTTGTCCTGGACATTATTTTGTTTTGAACTTTAATCTGTGGTGATGATGAAATAGAATGATTGGTGAGTTATGATTATGAGATATAGATGATAAAAATATTGGAATAAAGTGGAAATGATGCCACAAGGCTTGGTATGGAAGGATGAGTGCATGAGACATGTTCAGAAGTAAAAATAGATATTGTGTAGGCATGGGTCATTGCGGAGCTTGGTCCAAGCATTGAGAGGGGAGAAATAGACCTAGATACTTCCAAAAATATTAATTATAGTTTGTCTCCACAATGAGTTTGCATCGCATACTTTGGTCCCCGCAATGATAGATGCGATATAGACCTAGTGTAAAACTCAACCAAATTGTCATCCTATAAATATGACACTTGTGTATAATGCAAAACAACATGGATTGATCAATTAGGGTTTTTAATTCTTTATTTTGATTTTTTTATGGATTTTAACATGTATTCATCTATTGTGATTACAGTATTGTCCATGAGCGGCTAAAAACTCCCTTTCTGGGGTTAATGCCAAGAACATGGTTACTGTTTCTTTGAATTTTTTTGGCATTGATTCCTATAATATTTTTTTGTTTATTTATACTTGTTGTAATTATTTTAAGGATTCTCAACCCTTAGAATACATCCATTATCTTCGTGTGATCCTCAAAGGAGGAACAAAAAGATAGAATGCGAGGATAAATTGAATAGGATTATAAAATTCTACAAAATAAAGTTATAATTTTAAATTAGGATAGAGATATACCTAAATGACGTATTTGTTTCATTATGGGATGAAATATAAATGCTTTTGGTCTTAGTTCTCACTTTCCTAACCAATGATATAGTTATTGGCTAAGCTAGATAGAGGGTTAGAGGATTGAGAGACCATAATCATAATATAAACCTCGTGAATCAACAACCAACATGAGTAATCTAACCATTAATGTTCAATAGCTTAGTAGGATTGTTCATGGACCTTAACCCTGGCTTTCCACTCGTTGATTTTTCAAGCACTTTACTTTCTCACAATTTTTACTTTACCTTAAAATTATAATTCTCAAACTATCTTTTACATGTTTTTGCAACTTTAATCTTAATTTTTAAACATGAATTGGGTAGTTTGTTAACACTAGTCCTGTGCGGTAAATACTTTGCTTTTATAAGGCCAATTTACTACTTGGTGAGGCCACATACACTTGTGTGTGAGCTTGGGTAAAACAATCATCATCAGCATTGGCCAGCTATTTGGGCTCAGTTTACATTCTCTCCATATTAATGCTTTAGGAGTTTCAACCATTGTAGAGAGATCATATAATGGAATAGAGTGTGTCACTGACATGGGATTTCTATACATTCAACTCTTTCATATCATCCTTGTAATGTTGTGGCATATTAAGTAAAGATAGTGCGTTTGGTACCTATTGAAGATTTAGTCAGTCGATTTGAGTTTTGACACATTCAGATTTACTATCTCTATGCCTGTCAGGCATGTGATTTTGGATTTCATCATTATGGGTGTGCTTCTAATTCCTGCATTTTTCTTTTAAGATGTGTATTTGGGTTTTCATAACCATTGACGATTATATGCCTTTATGGATTGATATTGATTATTTTGTGCCTTATTATCGAATTCATGATTATGTTACTACTTCGTGATTTATTTTCTTTAGTAGTGGATGGATTAGATTTATATTGATGTTTTCCTCTATGTGTGTAGCTTTTGGGTCCGAGTCTCATTTATGTTGGCATATTATCATCATTGTGGCCCTTAAGCGGTACGTGATATTTATGTTTATTTTGGTACCACCTATTTAGTATATTGATATTTACATTGCTATTGCTATTACTATCACTGATTGGGCTTATTGATATTATTTGATTTATGACTTGATGTAATTAATCCTCACTAGGTTACTGTATAGACTAGTGTTATCTAGTTAGACTTCTATTTCTTTACGCTCTTATTCGTTGGCTTTAGTCGATATAGAAAAATTTGATGATTTTTCTCCTTATCTCCACGAGGTTGATTGTTCCCCTCTTGGTTAGTTGTGTTAGATTAATATTTTAATTTATTGTCGTATCAAAGGTAATTTGACCTTCTACAGTTCTATTATAGTTTTATCGCTTATTTGTCAAGCTTTGGATTCTTATACTTTCTTTCTTGATTTCATAGGCCTTCGGTTTTTTTTATCTCTTTCTACATAGACCATTTATGATCTTGTCCAATTTTGGATTAGTTCTTCATTGTGGCCATTTCTTTTCACGACAGTGATTTTGATATTGAGATTGAGGCGTCGTGGATTTATTTCATAGATTTGTTTAGTTGGTTCTCTTGTGATGGGGTGCCCTTATTATTAGTGTGGAGGTTTGATGTTTCTTTCTTATTTAGTTATGGTTTTGTCTAGTGTAGCTGGAAGGTTTGAGATAGGTGGCCTTCCCTATGATCGCTTCTTGAGTTGGCAATGTGGAAATTCATTATCTTAAGTTGTTGATTTTCTAGTGTTAGTCTTGACTTTGACCTTGGTTTGAGATTTCTATATTTCTTCTTTGATTTTGTGATTCTTGTGTGGATTTTGGAAATCCCCATTTTAGAGTTTTTTTCAGCCTAGTAAGGCTTGGCGAGTATTTTCCTCGATATGTGTCTATGGTTATTTCTTTCTTAGAAAAAGTGTCGGATTGATTAGTTTTGTCTTAAGTCACATTCTCTGAGTTGCTAGAGTTTTTGCCTTTACTGGTGTGGTTTGCAACCTTGGGGAGTTTTTTAATATCTTTTGCTAGTTCATGCCATCTAGCAGTTATGGAGTGGGTTATTTTCATTTCCAACCAAAGATTTATCTATTGGCATAATTTTTGATTCGTTGCTATATTTTCTACTCTCAGAATGATATATGGTTGGTTGCTTGCATTTGTAGTCGATGGTTATCCCTATGGTAATTTTGATCTTTAGATATGTCTCGACTATGGCTTGGTATGATTTATCTCGGATATTTCATATTTGTATACAAAAGTCAATTTGACTAGTTGGCAATGATGTTGGCTTATTGGTTTGGTTTTGACTTGACACCTTGGAATGGCGATTTGGAAGTTATGATTGACTTGAGGTGATATGAGTAGAAAAGTACAAGGAATACAAGTCTTTCTCAAAGTTCAAGCTTGGATTTGCAAATCAGTTGAAGACCTTTTGGAACAATTTCAAGCCTTGGCATAAGTTGAAGAGAGGAGGAGGGATTTCACACTACATCGGCACCTCACTTAAAATGGGCATGATGGTTTTTTACACTCCAAAGGCTACACTCAATAGGCGCCTATTTTCCTAAGCTCATTAAGGGAATTTTTGTCTTTTCTTGTATTAACTATAAATAGACACTTAGGCCTTTACTTTTCTTTAGATTTGATGAATTATTGAGTGAAACTCATATTGTAGCTTTTCTTCCTCCTACTTAAGAGTGTAATCCAAAACTAGGGTTAGTAAGAGTATGGAATCACTCTTGTTGATAGTTTGGATTAGAAAGGTTGGTGCTTAAGTAGTTGAATCTCTTTTGTGTCAACCTAAGAGTGTGGTGTTACCTTTATTGGTTGTATTGGGTCTTGGTGTTTAATAGACACCTTGGTTCTTATCATTGGTAAAGGTTTATGTCTAACTACTATACTTTATTGCATCTATGTTGTGTTTGCTTGTTGAATCCGTGTAGTGTCTTATTTCTAGTGTAATCATCTCTTCTACTCCCACCTTCCTTAGTGTTGTTTCAGGTTTATAGGTCTAGATTTAAATCATTTGGTATTAGAGCCATGTATTAGAGTTGTTCCCATAACTCTAAGTCTTGGATCTTAAGAAAATCTTCACAAAAAAGAGTCTAGAGTAAAAAAAGATAATAAAAAAGTTAAATCTCATCTTATAGTAGTAGATCCAAAAGTTAAAATCTAGATCTATGAAGTTTTAGTTTGTTTTGTTAGTTTCTAGTGTTAGATCCTTTCTCACTAGCACTAAAAAAGTCTAGATCTATGTTTTGAGGAAGATTTGGTTGTTTTTGAACATTCCACCATTGTAGACTTGAGTTTAAAGATTTTTTGAAGGTGGATTCGTGTGGTGTGTGATATTTGTGATGTCTTGTAGTAGATTTGTTGTTGGTTGTGCCTTGCATGGAAAAGGGAACCTAGATCTAAAAGAAAATTTGAAATCAGGGTTCATTTTTCTTGTGGTCAAACTTGGTCAACTCTTTAATATTCATATTTTTCTTCCATTATCTTTATATCTTGTTAAAGAAGAATATTCAAAGAGCTTGTTTGACCTAAAAGAGGGAAGAAAGAGAGTGTACTAGCTGTTTGTACAAAAGAATATTCCAAGCATATTCAAGTGATCCAAAAAAAAAAATACAAAGGGAATATTCAACGTAAATTGAAAGTACAAAGGGGGGGGGGAGGGGAACCAACTAATTTCAAATCCATTTTGAAGCTTGAAAGGGCTCCAAAACATAGACTTCCCCCTCAAAATTGTCACTCTCTCTATTGTTTGGGGTTCTAGGCCGAGACATCAAGTTGAAGAACCAAAAAACTTGGAAAGTTGACATCCAATCACAAGGTGCCATGTCATCATTTTTGGACAACCAAAATTTTGCTCGAACATTAATTTCTTAGTTTCTAGTTTTTGATTCTTTAGTTCCTTTTGTTGAATTCGATCACTAACTAGCAAAATAGTATTTAATACCTACTAGGTTGATAATTAGTCTGGAGTCCTTTTATTTTGTGTTATCGTTCTTTGTGTGCTTTTTTCATTTTGTGTTTCATAGTATCTTGTTGGTTAAACTCCGAAAGCAATTTTTCTTTGAGTCACCTCAAACAAAAATATATTCCGGGAAAAAGTAGACTCATCCTTCAAATCACTCACAAAGTATAAGATGAATTGTCAAAACTTATGAAATCAAGTGTTAGGTGAACCGAGAGTGAGAGGTGGTAAGGTTATTTGGACTAACTTGTTTGTTCTTTTTGTAGGTTTGTTTCTTATTTTAGGTATTTGGATATGGAACCCGAGGGTTCTACTTCACAATCTATGGCTACCAATTTTCTTGATGGGTTCAAGGCTTCTCTTGAGGACATCAATCAAACTCTTGCAAGATTGGGGTCGGAGATGGGAGAAATGAAAGATGATATGGCTTCAATGAAAGGGAATGTGTCAGCATTGAGTTGTAGTCTTGATCAAGTTGAGAGCCAAAAGAGCTCCCGACCCTCTACTCCTAAACCCTACCATATGTGTTCTAGTGTCAAAGCCCATAACTCCTCAATGACTATCACACCCGAGATCCTCCACAAAATGCTTAGCCTTCCAAGACCTCCACAAACCCAAGTCCAAACTCCTCCTACCCGAAACCTACATAGACCTCTACACCCTTAAATGAACAAAGTCCAACAAGAAGGACTTGGAAACAAAATACCTCCACCACATTCAAATTATCAAGTTCCAAATCCACTTGACCAAAGACCTTATTCTCCATAAGTCCAAACTCCTCAAAACCAAAGGCCAAACAATCAATAAAACCCAATGCCACCCCTTCAATTTCCATAAAACTGCAACCATCGTATCCAAATTAAAGACTATAGTAGAGGGGAACTAGAGATTTATGGTGTTCATAATAATGACTACTTGATTGAGAATGAAATGAGGGAAATGTATGATAAAAAAAGACAATATGGTAGGTTCCGAGTGCATAAAGGAAGACATGGTCAAGGGAATCCTCAAGGAACCCGTGAGGTGGGAATCTATTCAATCAAGGTTGGTATTCCTATTTTCAAAGGTGAAAGTGATCTCGAGATGTACTTAGCTTTGGAGTCTTCTTGTAAAAAGTGATTCTAAGGCAGCAGTGGACATAACCGTGAAGAGGATGATCATTATTTTTTTATAGCATCAGATTTAGTTTATGTTCAGTAAATGGAGTTAGTTGGGGGCATGTCCCATGAAGTCCTCAGTTCAGATAGTTTATAGGCTTTTCGGATAGAATTATCAGTATTAAGTTTTTAATTTTTAATATTTTTAGATGTTTTGAACGTTATGGATAGTTTCTGCATTTATTATCTATATTATAAAGTGCTTAGGTACAAATATCAGTAGAGGGTTAGCTTGAATCGAGATCATGAGCACCGTGTGACGTTTCTATTCAAAAAAAAAAATTAGGTAATTACAAATTGTAAGACCCTGCAAAATTCTCTCATAGTTTGAGCCTTAGAACGTGTTCAGTGAAGCATAAATCCAAACCTAAAAGATTTATTCCATCTTCATCAAAATCCGGTATTGGACGAGAAAGTTATGGCTATTTTACTGAAAGAAGTCGGAGCCGCCCAAGTGCAATGGGCTGGGCAACGGCCCATCGCACAGTTGAGTAATCTCATTATCATATCCATCGATCTCCCATTATATAGGCTTGATCTCAGTCACAGATTCAGTTGAGTAATCTCATTATCAGATTCAGAGATCACCCGTTATATAGGCTTGATCTAAATTTCAGATTCAGTTGAGTATTCTCATTATAAGATTCAGAGATCTTCCGGAAGCTAGGTTTGATCTCAGACATAATCTTTTCTTATCACTGATAGTAGATTCAGGGATCCTACTTTAGACAGGTTTGATCTCAGATTCGGTCAGTCGAGAGTAGTAAGCTTAGCTTTAAGTCATTGATATGAGTAGATTCAGTTAATCAACTTCGGTATCTTCAGTATCCGAGATCGCTCACTAGATGGGACTGATCTTAATTACAGTACTCAATTTTCTATATTAGGAGATTAAGTTATTTAGTATCTCTGTGTTAGTAGTGACTTCAGGTGTTATTAAAGCAGTATCTGAGTTTCTGTATTTAAAGTTGCGATGTTTTCAATTATGGTTTGTGTATTCATGCATATGTCCTCATTTAGTAGTCTCATGATTATTTAGTTAAGTAATTGTCCATGCATAAGCCCTTGCATTTAGCCTTACCTGATCTTCAGACTCATTACATTCCCGTACTGATGCATTTGAGCTATGGTGTTTTAATTGACACCATAGGTTCAGAGGAACGAGATTCAGAGTACCCTTAGCAGCTCAGTCCCAGTCAGCAGCAGTAGATATAGCCATTAGTCCTCTTCATTCAAGGATAGTAATTATGTTATTATCGCATCTAATTTTGTTTATTTTTAATAGACGGAGTTAGTTGGGGGCATGTCCCTTCAAATCCACAGATCAGATAGTTTAGAAGCTTTTCAGACAGATATATCAGTATACAGTCTTTAATTTTGAGTATTTTTAGATGTTTTGAACCTTATGGCCAGTTCCAAATTTATTATCTATATTATGCAGGTCTTAGGTAAAGATATAAGTAGAGGGTTAGATTGTGGTCCTTCGGGATAATGAGCACCGTGTGACGTTTCGATTCCACAAGAAAAAAAAATTAGGTCATTAAAAATTGTAAGACCCTACAAAATTCCCTTGTAGTTTGAGCCTTAGAGCGTGTTTGGTGATGCGTAAATCAAACCTAAAAAGATTTAAAAGTGTCTTCCAAAGTGAGAAGTATTTTGAACCGCATAGAATTTCCCTTATATCAATTTTTGTCATGTAGAGCATTAAATAAGCTTTCCATTGATACCAATTTCGTCAAAATCCAGCATTGGATGAGGAAGTTATGGGCGTTTTACTGAATGCAGTCGGAACCGCCTAGGTGCGACGGGATGGGTGATGACCCATCGCATAGTTGAGTAATATCATTATCAGATCCTTAGATCACCCATTTGATAGGCTTCATCTCAGTCTCAGATTCAGTTGAGTAATCTCATTATCATATCCAAAGATCACCCCTTAGATAGGCTTAATCTCAGTCTCAAATTCAGTTGAGTATTCTCATTATAAGATTAAGAGATCTTCCGCAAGATAGGTTTGATCACAGACATAATCTTTTCATATCACTGATAGTAGATTCAGGGATCATCCGTTAGAGTGGTTTGATCTCAGAATCGGTCAGTCGAGAGTAGTAAACTAAGCTTTCAGCCATTGATATGAGTAGATTCAGTTAATCAACTTTGGTATCTTCAGTATCCGAGATCGCTCACTAGATAGGACTGATCTCGATTTCAGTACTCAGTTTTCTATTTCAGGAGATTCAATTATTCAGTATCTCAGTGTTACTAGTAGTTCAGGTGTTATTAAAGCAATATGTGAGTTTCAGTATTTAAAGTTGCGATGTTTTCAGTTATGGTTTATGTATTCATGCATCATTAAGTATTCTCATGATTATTCAGTTGAGTAATTGTTCATTCGTAAGCCCTTGCATTTAGCCTTACCTTATCTTCATACTCATTACATTCCCGTATTGATGCATTTGAGCTATGGTGTTTTATTTGACACCATTGGTTCAGAGGAACCAGATCCATAATACCCTTAGCAGCTCACTCCCATTCAGCAGCAGTAGACATAGCCGTGAGTCCTCTTCATTCGAGGATGATAATTATTTTATTATCGCATCTAATTTAGTTTATTTTTAGTAGACAGATTTAGTTGGGGGCATGTCCCATCAACTCCACAGTTCAGATAATTTATAGGCTTTTCAGATAGATGTATCAGTAATCAGTCACTAATTTTGAGTATTTTTAGATGTTTCGAACCTTATGACAAGTTTCTGCATTTATTATCAATATTATGCAGTGCTTAGGTACAGATATCAGTAGAGGGTTAGCTTGTGGTCCTTCGGGATCATGAGCACCGTGTGACATTTTGGTTCAAAAAAAAATTTGCTCATTACAAATTGTAAGACCCCGGAAAATTCTCTCATAGTTTGAGCCTTCGAGCGTGTTCAGTGAAGTGTAAATCCGACCCTAAAAGATTGAGAAGTGTCTTCCCAAGAGAGAACTATTTTGATCCGCATAGAATTTCCCCATCTATACCAATTTCGTGAAAATCCAGCATTAGACGAGGAAGTTATGGCCGTTTTACTAAAAGCAGTCAAAACCGCCCCGGTGCAACGAGCTGGGCGATGGCCCATCGCACAGTTGAATAATGTCATTATCAGATCCATAGATTGCCAATTAGATAGGCTTGATCCCAGTCACAGATTCAGTTGAGTAATCTCATTATCAGATCCAGAGATCACCTATTAGACAGGCTTAATCTCAGTCTCAGATTCATTTGAGTATTCTCATAGTAAGATTAAGAGATCTTCCTCAAGATAGGTTTGATCTCAGACATAATCTTTTCTTATCACTAATAGTAGATTCAGGGATCATCCGTTAGAGAGGTTTGATCTTAGATTTGGACAGTCGAGAGTAGTAAGTTCATCTTTAAGTCATTTATATGAGTAGATTCAGTTAATCAACTTCGCTATCTTCAGTATTCGAGATCGCTCACTAGATGGGATTGATCTCGATTAAAGTACTCAATTTTCTATATCAGGAGTTTCAGTTATTCAGTATTTCAGTGTTAATAGTGGGTTTAGGTGTTAGTAAAGTAGTATTTGAGTTTCAGTATTTAAAGTTGCGATGTTTTAAATTATGGTTTGTGTATTCATGTATATGTCCTCATTCAGTATTCTTATGATTATTCAGTTATGTAATTGTTCATGCGTAAGACCTTGCATTTAGCTTTACCTTATCTTCATACTCATTACATTCCCGTAGTGATGCATTTGAGATTTGGTGTTTTATTTGACACCATAGGTTCAGAGGAATGAGATCCAGAGTACCCTTAGCAGTTCAGTCCCATTCAGCAGTAGTAGACATAGCTGCGAGTCTTCTTTATTAGAGGATGATCATTATTTTATTATCACATCAGATTTGGTTTATTTTTAGTAGATGGAGTTAGTTGGGGGCATGTCCCATCAACTACACCATTTAGATAGTTTAGAGGTTTTTCGGACAAATGTATCAGTATTCACTTTTTAATTTTGAGTATTTTAGATATTTTGAACCTTATGGCCAGTTTCTGTATTTTTTATCTATATTATACAGTGCTTAGGTACAGATATCAGTAGAGGATTAGCTTGTGGTCATTCGGGATCATGAGCGCCGTGTGAGGCTTTGGTTAAAAAAAATTGGGTCATTAAAAATTATAGGACCCCACAAAATTCTCTCATAGTTTGAGCCTTAGAGTGTGTTCAGCGAAGCGTAAATCCAACCCTAAAAGATTGAGAAGTGTCTTCCCAAGTGAGAAATATTTTGAACCGCACAGAATTTCCCTTAGGATGATTTTTTTCATGTAGAGCGTTAAATAAGCTTTCCGTCGATAACAATTTCGTCAAAATCCGGCATTAGACCAGGAAGTTATGGCCGTTTTACTGAAAGCAGTCAGAACCGCCCAGGTGTGACGGGCTGGGCGACGGCCCATCATACAGTTGAGTAATCTCATTATTAGATCCATAGATCACCAATTGGATAAGCTTGATCCCAGTCACAGAGTCAGTTGAGTAATCTCAATATCAGATCCAAAGATCATCCATTAGATAGGCTTAATCTCAGTCTCAGATTCAGTTGAGTATTCTCATAATAAGATTCAGAGATCTTCTGCAAGATAGGTTTTATCTCAGACATAATCTTTTCTTATCACTGATAGTAGATTCAGGGATCATGCGTTAGAGAGGTTTGATCTCAGATTCGGATAGTCGAGAGTAGTAAGCTCAGTTTCAAGTCATTTATATGAGTAGATTCAGTTAATCAACTTCGCTATCTTCAGTATTCGAGATCGCTCACTAGATGGGATTGATCTAGATTATAGTAATCAGTTTTCTATATTAGGAGTTGCAGTTATTCAGTATCTCAGTGTTGATAGTGAGTTTAGGTGTTAGTAAAGCAGTATGTGAGTTTTAGTATTTAAAGTAGTGATGTTTTCAATTATGATTTGTGTATTCATGCACATGTCCTCATTCAGTATTCTCTTGATTATTCATTTAAGTAATTGTTCATGTATAAGCCTTTGCATTTATCCTTACCTCATCTTCATACTCATTAAATTCCCGTACTAATGCATTTGAGCTATGGTGTTTTATTTGACACCATAGGTTCAGAGGAATGAGCTCCAGAGTACCCTTAGCAGCTCAGTCCCATTCAGCAGCAGTAGACATAGTCGTTAGTCCTCTTCCATCAAGGTTGATATTTATTTTATTATTGCATCTGATTTAGTTTTTTTTCAATAGATAGAGTTAGTTGGGGGAATGTCCCATCAGCTGCACCATTCAGATAGTTTAGAGGCTTTTCGGACAGATGTATCAGTATTCAGTCTTTAAATTTGAGTATTTTTAGATGTTTTGAACCTTATGGCCAGTTTCTGCACTTAATATCTATTTTATGTTACTAGAACTAATGCTATACAAAGATGCACGGTGGTCATACGCATTCTATATCATGCACCCCTATGATAGCCACCCTCAACTTAGGCCATTTTCCTAAGTCAAGGTGCAATGTGCCCAAGGAGGACCAGGGACAAAACAGGTTCATTGTGATCTAAATGGGAAGGTGACAGATGTCATAAAAAGAAATAGATTAATTAGGCTCAAAATAGGGATCAAGAGATATTATATGCATAGGGAAGGCCATTTAGGCTAAAGTGAGCTAATATCAAAATGGCCAATGATCCTTTCCTAACCCCTATCTTTCAACCTAGGTAAGACTAACCGGGCAAGTTCTTGTTTCAGCATACCGAGGGAACTAAATAGTTTCTCACACACACACGAAACACAAGTATATCACAATCTATGACTCGTTCAGTTCATGCCACTATTTAGCAATGATTATTATGTTACTAGAACTAATGCTATACAAAGATGCACGGTGGTCATACTTAAATGCAAATCACTTTGTCTAAAGTAGTCGAACACTTGTAGAGGTGTACAAAAATCACAAAAACAATTCAAATGCCTCAAGTACAAGTATTTCTCCTAGTTGACTACAAAATTTTACAACAACAAATTTACCCTACACCCTCAACTTAAAATAAAAAAAATCTAAACTTAGGGTTAGAGTATACCTGGAATGTATTAATCCCAAGGGTCATGGGTTCCTGACCCTGCTGCTGCATCTCCATCAGGAGCCTCAAACTATTCTGGTGAAGTTGGTCTATCAGTCTCTGAAGGACTACTGATGGAGGCACCTACTCCTCTCGCTCGGATGGTTGTCTCCCATCTCTCCTTGTCTACTAAGGACTCAATCCTTGCCTTCTCTATCTCCTTCTTTTTAGACTTCTTTCTTACCCTCTTCTCTACATTTCTTTATTTATCACTATCAGGCCTTTCTCTCTTTCCTTTGCCTTTCTTCTCATCTTTATTTTTCTTTTTCTTCACCGGCTCCTCTGTGAGATCAAGCATTGGGATTTATCCCTCAGACTCTTCAGCAACCGGGTCTACTAACGCTATAAAGTGGTGATCCTATAGCTTTCCAACCTCTGTCTTTACTTTATCTAGGTTTGATACAAAAAATGCCATCTCTGGAGCAGACCTCTCTCTAGACTGCTCATTGAAGTGGTTCTCCATTTCATCAATCCGTCCCAGTAGAGCCTTGTAAGGATCGAGTTCAGCCTTAACCCTCTTGTCCACTACAACCGCAAATTTCTTGGCAAAGAGTTTAATTTGAGCCTCGTACCACTAGGACTATTTTGCTACTCTTCTGGAATTCATAAGGTTGAAGGCAAATTCTGTTGTAGGCACTACAGCTGGAGGAATTGTCTCAGTTCTGGGCACTGATGATTCTTCCATTATTGCAGATGTTGGAGGTTCAACTTCAGAATCAGGCATCTCTACATTAGGCACTAAACTAGTACCTGTGACTGGTGGGTCAGTGGGAATTTCTGCACCCTTGTCAAACATTAGCCTCAACTGATTTTCCTCATTTCTAATAGGATTATGGATCTTCTTGGCAAGGAGTTCTTCTTCTAGCCTAATAATTTTCGGCACAGTTGCTTCCATGAACAACCTTGTAATTAAACAAGGGAAGGGATATGTTCTATCAGACGTTAAGACATGAATTTTTATCTCTTCGACAATAATCTCTCCAAAATTCAATTAAATATTAGCCACAAAATTTATGACTAATATTGCTCTTCATCCCCATGGATAATATCACCATCCGTGGGCATCAAACACGTACGTACAATACCCCAACAAAATCTTTCCTCTGAAGTCAGGGAGGCCTTGAAGATCCTTTCACTCGAATTTGTTAGTCATTCCAGTTCTCCAACGGCTATGAGTGTGGCTAACAAATTCTGCTTATTTTCTCGATACTTCAACCGGGCATATAAAGTAGGTGAAGTGTCTTGAGGAGTGAAGTTTGGTCCATGAAGGAACCTATTCATTGTTGCTTCAGAAACATCCACCATTACGCCCCACACCAGAACTTTATCCAACAAAGGTTGGTCAGCTGTTTTCTCTCCTTCTCTACACATGTTTTCCAAGCGAGCTTGGTAGTTTGCATAGAACTCCCTATTGAGTGTAGGGAAAAATAAATTTCCTCCTCGTGTATTCCATCCTAAATCATAGACATGAAATTTCTGATCCACTTTCTGGTTCCTGCTCAACCCCTTAGTGATGATTCTCTTCTCCTCAAATATTGGCCTCTTGACAGCTCTTCTGTTGGTTCTGCGATTCCCATCAAAGAAGATTTTCTGAGTATTAGGAATATGCCATTTAGTGCTATCTCGAACTTCAGGATTCTTGTATTTGACCATAGTTCCCCAAATCAGAGTGCCCTCATCATCTTGTGGATCAGCAGAAGGGGACTCAGTTGATGGTCCCTCAGATTTAGGTTGCCCAGATTCATGTTCCTCAGAGTTAGGTTGATCTAAATCATGCTCTTCAGATGCAGCATATTCAGACTCTTGTTGCTTAGAGGCAGACTTTTCAGAAGTTGTATGCTTAGATATTGTTGGCTCAGTGTAACTTTTTTCACTCTCCCCCACCTCAACTGGTGGGGGGTAGACTCTTTTTAGAGCTTTGCTTCTTTTTTTGCTTCCTGAGCAGAGGCTCTTTCTCTTCATAATCAGACTCTTTATTGAAGAGGCTCTGAGATACACTTCATTTGGTCACTTTCTTTCTCAATTTTGAGTTCTTTCCTTTGGGTTCCATTTCAATACTTGTAGCAAGAGAAAAACCGTTAGTTGACCCTCAAGAGTACAAACGCAAACACATCGATCATTGAAATTCCACACCCCTTGAAAGGGTTTAGTAATACTTCAGGTCCCAGGTGTGATGGCATTTCTTGATAAGCCATCATAGTTGTGATAGCTTATCATGAATGTCCTTAGCCTTAAACAGAACCCATGAGATTTTATCAATTTCTGACGACATTTCTGATAAGCCGTCATAAACGTGTTAGCTTATCATGAATGTCATCAGCTCATATCAAAAATGCCAACTTAACTTTAACTCAATTTTTGGACCCATATTTTCTTAAAATCCACTCGAGTTTTATTTTTGAGCTGAACTTTTAAGCCTTAGTCTTGCACAACAAACCCTAGTTGAAATTTTTAACCCATTTTGCAAGTTGGACATGGTTCAAGCTTCTTGGGAACTTGAGTTTACATCATCTTACCACTTACCAATTGAAAAGAAAGGTCAGGTTTCAAGCATACCTGATGGAGACCTTCTCTTTGATTACATGCGCAAGAAGAAGTAAAGAGAGGTTTTTGATTTTGATTGCAAGCCCCCCCCCCACACACACAAGGAAGCTTTCTTCTTGTTTTACTTGTACAAAGTTTAAATAAGGGAATAAAATATTCTAAGTATAGATGGAAAATAACTTAAAGAAATTAAAAGCTAAGCGGGGAGGTGGAAAGGCCAAGCTGTGGGCCGGGTCGAGTCTTTTTAATTTATCCCACAGTTTTAGCTAATGTTGGGCTTTTGTGACGACATTTCTGATAAGCCGTCACAATTGTGATAGCTTATCACAAATGTCGTCATCCTTGATAGACCCTTCTTCAGAGCTGAGGTCTCTGACGACAAATCTGACAGCTTATCACAATCGTCACAGCCCTTCCAAAATGTCGTCAAGGGCACTTGGATGAATATATTGATTCCACCTTTTTTGAACTATAACCTAACTACAAAAATAAATAATTTACTGGATTATAAAAATTTTGGATTTCCTCCCATTATCTCCTGATTTAATGACGCGGCATGACTTGGTTATCTTTGCTACTCAGACTTCGTTAAGACAACCTGTTGATACCCCTTTACCATCTTTATAGAATACATCCACAATTGAGAAAACACTCATCTTGTTTGTCGGTGTCATGGATGAGTGTATTTTGAATCTTGCTTCCTTGTTGTTAAGCTTGAACTTCAGCTCATTCAGCTCCATGTCTATGATCGCTCTCCCAGTTGCAAGGAATGGTCTGCCCAAATGATGGGCACTTCAAAGTCCACCTCACAGTCCAGGTCTACAAAATCAGCATGCAGAATGAAGTCAGCCACCTTTACCAATACATCATGTAATTTTCCCACTCGCCACTTTACCTACCTATCTGCCAACACCAATCACATGATCATCGGGGTAGGATCCCCCAAACCCAGTTTCTTGTACACAACGAGTGGCATTATATTTATACTGGGTCCCAAATCACATAGTGCTTTTCTGAAATTTAGGGACCCAATAGTACACGGGATGGTAAATGCTCCCGGATCTGCATTTTTATGCACTAAAGACCTTGTAGATATAGCACCACAATGAAGGATATTGTCCTCTGGCTTATGGATAACCTTCCGTTTCTTATTCACAAGGTCTTTCATGAACTTTTCGTATCCTGGTATTTGCTCAAGTGCCTCAACCAAAGGCACATTTATTGTCAATTGCTTGAGTACTGCAATGAATTTGCTGAATTTTCCATCATTAGTTTTTTTCTTCAATCGTTGAGGAAAGGAAGGTGGTGGTCTTGGGATAGTTTTCAGAACTACCTCCTTCTCGTTCTCTTTACTTCTTCTTGGAGCATCATCAGAATTATTCAGCTTCTCAGACTCCACTAGACCACTTTCTTCCAGTTCAACATCAACTACCTCATCAGCTACAGGTTTTCCCACAGAAGGGCCAGGTAATATCTTACCACTTCTAGTGGTAATAGCCATGCATGACCGATCATTCTGCAGATTCTAGATCATATCACTTGGTAACGTTCCTCTCTTCCTCTGGTTGAATGTTGTGGAGAGTTAGCTCATCTGCTACTCCAACTATTTGATTGCGGTGGAGTGTGAGTGCACCAACTGACTGATGGATGTTAGATCGGTCTTCATGGTGGTTACACTAGAGTTGGTAGTGTAACCACCATGATGTCCTCCATGGACATCTTTTCAGAACTTATTGAAGCAGCCTCACGATTTCTAGGAGGAACATATAGCCCGCTCTTGTCATTGTTATTCCTCCAATTTCCCTTCTCCCTATCTTTATAACCAGGCTTATCCTAAAAATTCCTACCTTGATTCCCTTGGCTATTGCCTTAGAAACCCCCATGATTATTAACATAGTTAGCCTCTTCATCTATATCAACCTCAATCTTATCCTGAGATGCCACAACTTTCACCTTTTCAATCTTGCTTGATAGCAAGTGCTTGGTTAGCAAATCTATCTGTGTTTTAAGGTGATCCATGTCTTGGTCACGCTCCTCTTATCTTCCGCGTTGTTCCACAATAATACCCACAAAAGCAGTAGGGCTGGCCACCACAGAGTCTCTAATATTCCATTCCCCACTCTATTTGGTCATTCCGTCCAGTATCTCAGAAGCATCTGGGAATATAAGATTAACAAACAAACCACCAGCATTATTGTCTACAATTGGATTTGTAACAAAATTAAGAGCCCTGTACAAAGTCTCCACCAAATGTATGTCCGTCATGTTGTGGTTCGGACACTGTGTCAGCTTTTTATTAAATCTTTCCCAGGTTTAATGCAAGGCTTCATTCGGGAGCTACCTAAAGTTTCTTATCTCGTCCCTCAACTGTACCCTCCTAGAAGGCGGAAAGAACCTTTCTAGGAAACGTCCATTCAACTGCCTCCAGTTGTATATAGAATCGGGAGTCAACTCATTTTGTAACACCCCAAAATTTTATCCCGAGACACCACACGGTGCTTAGGGCTACACGTAGCCCCAAGCTAACCCTCAAAGCTTGAAACTACCTCAAGGAATTCAATTCAACAATAGTCATGCACAACAAATAGATATACCACATCGGGTTCAAGATAAATAATGGAGAATACGAGACTGTACAACCAAAATATATTGAATGTCTATACATACCAACCCTCTAGTCTGACGAAGCCTATATACATCAAAATCAAGGAGTCATTGGGACAAACCCCCAACTAACTTAAACAGTACTGAAAACCATAACAACAGAACGATATCATAAAAAATATAGACACGGTCCTCAAACCATGAGGACTCACCACTGAGGGAACGTAGTTGAGGCACTCGAATATCGCTAACACGGCTGCAGCTGAGTAGCTGAACCTACATTACAAGAAAATGTATCCCATAGAAAATATGTAGGTCAACACTTTGGAATGTACTAAGTATGTGGGGGTGCATGCAACAATGCAAATATCATCGTCAATTTCATAAAATATGTATATGTACAATGATGTCTCACTTGGCTTAAGTTAGATTAAAATATACTTTTCATGATCTCATTGTAAATAAATCATATGATAAAAACCTCAAAAATCATCACAAATAACTCAACTCTTCAACTCAAGACTCGGAGTGACTCGGTAATTTAAGAAACTCAACTCTTATGGACATGGGAGGTTCTTATAACAGACATAAACCATGTGAGATACATAGAGTCCAACGTTTTTCCCTCATTAGGAGAGAACCCCACATTGGTGGGATCATCGTACTCTTGCCAGGGAGTACAACCTAAATTTAGTGATTGTAATCTCATACTCATCCTCTGGCCCACAATTATCAATATCAATCCTACGGTGGAACATAGTTTAAGGGAAATACCACATTTCCCACTCGGTGCTAAATACTACTCCAAGACACAAGATAAGAACACATTAGGAAATCCATGACAAACATCACAAGGGTCTATCATGAAGACCAAATCAAATCTCTTTCTCATTTATCAAATCATAATGAATTTGTGGATTCCTAAATCGACTAAAATCAAATTAATCTTTCTCAATATCAAAATGTATCAATTCATTAAATCATGGCAACATCAATAACTTTGAAGAAATATCAAGACTCATTGTAAGAACTCAATCTCATGAATCAATATACTCAATAATCCAATTTGTCATAAGGAAGATTAAAGCTTGACACAGATCTTGAAAGCACTTGAAATTTCAACTCATGGTAGAAATATGAAATTCACAATATTAAATATCAAGTAATAACTTGGGAATAGAAAAATAATCATGTATAACAAAGCTTGAACAATTTATATTCTCATAATCTCATGATGAAGTAATTTGGGTATAAACTCACTTGCGAAATCATATAAATCCATGATAGAAATCAAAGCTTTGGGAACAAGAATGAAATAATTGCTCTTGTTCAAAACCCCACATACCTTAATCTTTGAAATTGGATGAATTCTAGTGCTTGAGACTCTATCCGCACATGTAATAAATGATTCTCGAAGCCCACACTATAAGGAACTTGATTCTTGAAGAAATCTTGAAGATTTAGGGATGATTTTTGGAAGATTAATGTCCTTAAATAAAAACCCTAGATATATTTCTTAAGAGAATTGGAAGAGAGAATGAAGAAATTAGGGTTTAGATGGGAGTTCTCATATATATAGGGGCCACCAAAAGATGGGAAAAGACCAAAATACCCTTACAAAGACGTCCTTTAATTGATGAAAAAAATAGTTGATTATATTCGTGACAAGTCATCAGAATTGTGACAAGTCGTCACGAAATGTCGTCACAAAAGGGTGAATTTTGTGATTTTCTGCTTAAGGTTGACGACATTGGTGATAAGTCATCACACTTGTGACGACTTGTCAAATATGTCATCACTGTGGGTGGAAATCTGCCTAAGGCTGACAACATTGGTGATAAGTCATCACACTTGTGACGACTTCTCACAAATGTCGTCACTGGATTTTTCAGCCTGACATGCTGGAGTAAAATGGGCATAACTCTTGGCTTCGATACCGGATTTGGATGAAATTTGTATCATTGGAAAGATAATTCAATTATCTATCTTTTGGTAGGTTATGAACTCAATAATACTTAATATAACGAGAGATATGCTCATTTGAAGTTGAATATAGCAATATCCTTCCTAAGAATTCAATCGATAAGAAATGTTTTGATTCACCTAATCGCTAGGACATATTTGAGGCCTTAATTCACATCACCCTTGATCAAAAAACAACCAAATCACTATAATTTATTTCTCATGAGCTTGAGTCATTGTTGCACTATTAGTTCGAGTCTCAGGGTATTACAATATCTCCCCCTTGGAAACATTCATCCTCGAATATTTCCAAATTGGCCAAGAACAATTGAACATGAGGACGTATAGCTGGAAAGACTCACTCAAAGGGATTACTTCACTCTATACCTTCGAATACCATACAAAATGCATGAATTTATGATAGAAGTAGACACACAACTGAATCTTTAATAAGAAAAGGGAATAATTAAGAAAGAATGGTACCTTCTGTTCGCTCCGAACTCACAGAAAAGAGGTGAGGGTACTTGGATCGCATATAAGCTTTGGCTTCCCAAGTATCACTCTCAATAGATTTATTTCACCAAAGCACTTTAACCAAAGGAAATTCTTTGTTCCTTATCCTACGAATTTGAAAATCCAAAATCTCAATCGGAATCTCCTCAAATGAACGGCTATCCTGAATATCTAAACTTTCAGAAGAATCAACCACGACAGAGTCACCAATACACTTCTTAAGCATAGAAACATGAAATCCTGAATAAATGCTAGAAACCTATGTGGGAAACTCTACCTCATATGCTACTTTCCCAACACGGCTCAGAATCCTGTACGGACCAACATAACGGGGACTAAGCTTTCCCTTCTTCCAAAATATCTTCACCCCTTTCATGGGTGAAACCTTTAAGTACACCAAATCATCAACATTAAACTCAAGATCTTTTCTTCTCACATCCGTATACGATTTCTGACGACTTTGAGCGGTCTTCAATTTTTCTCGGATCAACTTAACTTTTTCCATAGCATTGAACACAACATCAGGCCCAATCACAGCTGCTTCTCATACTTTAAACCAACCTATAGGTGATCTACATCTTCTCCCATATAATGTTTCAAATGGGGCCATCTGAATACTAGCATGGAAACTATTGTTATGCGCAAATTCAATCAATGGCAAGTGCTCATCCCAACTACCTTTAAAATCAAGCGCATATGCCCTCAATATATCTTCTAAAGTATGAATGGTCCACTCATCTTGACCATCTATTTGCGGATGGAAAGCAAAACTTAGATGAACTTGGGTACCGAGACCCTTCTGAAATGCTCTCCAAAACTAGGAAGTAAACTGAGTACCCCTATCAGAGATAATATCCAAAGAAACTCCATGAAGTCTAATGAATTCTTAAATATACAATCTAGCATAATCCTCAGTTGTATAAGATGAATGCACTAGCAAAAAATGAGTTGTTTTAGTCAACCAGTCTACAACAACCCAAATTGAATCATGATGACGACGAGAAGGAGGCAAATAAATTACGAAATCCGTATTCACTTCTTCCCACTTCCAAGTATGAATGCTAAACTCTTGCATTACATCACCAGGACTTTGGTTCTCTGTATTAACCTGTTGACAAGTATAACACTTTGCCACAAATCCTGTTATGTTTTTCTTCATACCGTTCCACCAATAGATTTCCCGCAAATCGTGGTACATCTTGGTACCACCGGGATGAATGGAATATCACGCACCATACGCTTCAGCCATAATTCTTTGCCTTAGATCATCAACATTGGGAACACACAATCTACCCTGTAATCTCAACACACTATCTCCCCCTAGGAAGAAAACCTCTACTTTTTGGTCTTTAACTGACTCCTTCATTCTGACAAAACTAGGATCCCTGTCTTGCTTCTCCTTTACCTCCGAGACCAAAGACAACTCATAACTACTCTGAACTAACATACTCCCTTTAGTGGAATCAAGTAATCTAACACCCAACCTAGATAAATGATACATATCATGAGCCAATTTTTTTTATCATTCTCTACATGAGCTATACTACCGATAGACAACCTGCTAAGAACATTTTCCACAATATTGGCCTTGCCCGGGTGATACAACACACTCATATCGTAGTCTTTTAGCAACTCTAACCATCTTCTTTGCCTAAGATTCAACTCCCTCTGAGTAAACACATGTTGCAGGCTTTGGTGATCAGTAAAAAAATCAACATGAACACCATACAAATAATGTCTCTAGATTTTTAAAGCAAAAACTACATCTGCTAATTCAAGATCATGGGTTGGGTAATTCTTCTCATGAGGCTTCAACTGTCTAGAGATATAAGATATAAATTTACCTCTCTGCATCAACACACAACCCAAACAAACTCTAGAAGCATCATAATACACCACAAAATCATCAGTACCAACGGGTAAAGCTAACACTGGAGCTGAAGTGAGTCGAGTCTTTAACTCCTGAAAACTCTTCTCGCAAGGTTCCGACCATCGGAACTTCACTATTTTTTGGGTCAACCAGGTCATGGGAGACCCAATGGAAGAGAATCCCTCAACAAAACTATGGTAGTAACCAGCTACACACAAGAAAATCCTAATGTCTGATGGGGAGGTAGGTCTAGGCCAATTTTTTACAACTTCTGTGTTTTGGGGATCGACTCTAATGCCTTCGACGGAAATAATGTGACCCATAAAAGCAACTGACCTTAGCCAAAATTGACACTTACTAAATTTAGTGAATAGTTGATGATCTCTAAGTGTTTGCAAGACAATTCTAATATGGTCGGCATGATCATCCTCTCTTTGGGAATACTCAAGAATATCGTCTATGAATAAATTGACAAATATATCAATATATTGCTTGAACACTCGATTCATGAGGTCCATGAAGGCTGCCGGAGCATTGGTTAACCCAAAGGACATTACAAGAAACTCAATGTGACCATAATGGGTTTGGAAGGCTGTTTTTGGAGTATCACACTCTCTCACTTTAAGATTATAATAGCCGGATCTAAGGTCTATCTTTGAGAAATAACTTACACCCTGTAGATGATCAAATAAATCATCGATTATAGGAAGAGGGTACTTGTTCTTGATAGTTACCTTGTTAAGTTGACGGTAGTCAATACACATACGCAATGTACCATCTTTCTTATGCACGAATAGACTAGGTGCACCCCACGGGGAAATATTAGGTCTGATAAAGCCTTTGTCTAAGAGATCTTTAAGATGTTCCTTCAACTCTTTAAGATCTACGGGATCCATATATTACGGAGGAATGGAAATAGGCTGAGTGCCGGGAAGGAGATCAATCCTAAATTCTATTTTTCTATCATGTGTGACCCCTGGGAGATCTTCTGGGAAAACATCGAGAAACTCATAAACAATGGTAACTAACTAAATATTTGGAGTTTAAGACTTGAGGTAGTTAACTCAAACTAGGTGATAGATACAACCCTTGGAAATCAATTTCATAACTATGAGGTAGGATATGAAATGGCTCTTTGGAGTTACAGAACTCCTGAACCACTCAAAAATGGGCTCGTCAGGAAACTAAAACTTTAACACTCGGATATGACAATCTATAGACTCATAGCACAAGATAAGCCAATCCATACCCAGAATGAGGTCAAAATCAACCATATCTAGCTCATCAAATTAGCACATATGACCCGATAAAGGATAGTGATAGGACACTTCTTATACACTCTCTTAGCTATAACAAATTCTCCTATCGGGGTTGAAACCAGAATAGGCTCAGGAGTCAATTCAGGATCCATATCAAAATTTACAACAACCAGAGGTGTCACATAAGAGAAACTCAAATCGGGTTCCATCAATACATACACATCGAAATGAAAGACAGAGTATACCAGTCACAATATCTGAGAGTCCTCCTACTCCAGGCGAGGTGGTATAGCAAAGAAGCAATTGTGGAGCGAACCGCCAGGAGTAGTAGAAGAGGTGCCCTTAGGAGGAACTGGGAAGTCTATAGGAGCGGGAGCACTGGTAGCCTGACTCTGGGGACGAGCATTTCTACTCCCCTATCTAGCATACGGATAATCTCTAAGTCAGTGGCCCAATATTCCACAACCAAAGCAACCTTTCTGATCAACAAAACACTCACCAAAATAATCTCTACCACACTTGACACATGAAGGAGGACGAGGTATGTTACTTACACTTTTCTGAGACCTAGAAGGGATAGTCCTATTCCCCTATTTTTGCCTGCTTCTAGGTACAAGAGCACTAACTGAGAAAGAAGTGGGTATAAACGAACGTCCCTGAAATTAAGGGTGATTCCCTCCATGGAATCTAGACTAACTGAATCCCTGCTGCTCTGATCTAGATTTTTTATTTCCTCTTACTCTCTCCCTCTATTTCACCTTATCAGCTTCAATTTGTTGGGCATGTATCATCAACTGAGAAAGGTCTATCTCCCTATTAAGCATAGCAGATCTATACTTTTTCTCAACGCAACTCGACACACCGGTCACAAACTTACTCATGATGGTCCTGGAGTCAGCCATTATACTAGGAGCGTATTTGGATAACTAATTAAATCTAATATAATACTTCTTAACAGTCATGAAGACTTGTCTCAAATTCATGAATTCCTCTATCTTTTCTTACCTCATCTCAAGAGGAAAAAATCTTTCCAAGAACGCATCCTGGAATAACTGCCAAGTCATGGGAGTGGAATCCTCCGCTCTACTCATCCTCCACATCTCCACCTAATCATATACAACATCTTTTATTCGATAGGCAACCAATTCAACACTCTCCTCCTCAGGCATGTGCATAATCTGGGTGATATTTCTCACTTCATCTAAGTATATCTGTGGGTCTTCACCTGCCTTCAACCCATAAAACTCAGGCTGCAGCAGAATTATTCTCTTGTAGAGGCAGAAAAGTAGCTTGGGTATTAGCTTGAGCATTGGCAGTAACTACCTGGGCTAGCATCTGAAAAGATGCCCATAATTCCGCATGAAACACATTCTCATTTAAAGGATTAACGAGTTGAGGTTACTCGTTATTTCTATGAGCTCGACGAGGAGGCATTTTTTGTTATAAGAGAGCACGAGTTATCGCCGATAAAGAGACAGTTGTAGGCACAATAAACTTTAGAAAGAAAGAAATGAATTTTCCTAAAACATTTTGTAGGCTCTTGCTTATAGATGTGGCAAGCTACACACCGATGATCAAGACACTATGTAACGCGGCTTGTCAAACCCACTAGGACTCCTTAAACCATAGGCTTTGATACCAAGATTAAGAACACCCCAAATATTTATCTCGAGATGCCACACGATGCTTAGGGTTACACGTAGCTCCAAGCTAACCCTCGAAGCCAGATACTACCTCAAGGAAATCAATTCAACAATAGTCATACACAAAAAAGAGATATACCACATCGGGTTCAAGAGAAATATTGTAGAATACTAGACTATACAACCAAAATATATTGAATGTCTATACATACCAACCCTCTAGTTTGAGAAAGTCTCTATTCATCAAAATCAAGGAGCGATTGGGACAAACCCCCAATTGACTCAAACAGTACTGAAAGCCATAACAACAGAATGATATCACCAAAATATAGACACGTTCCTCGAACCATGAGCACTCACCACTGAGGGAACGTAGTTGAGGCACTCGAATATCGCTAACGCGGCTACGGCTGAGTACCTGAACCTACATTATGAGAAAATGTAGTCTATAGGAAAATTATGGGTTAGCACTTTGGAATGTACTGAGTATGTGGGGGTGCATGCAACAATGAAAATACCATCGTCAATTTTCTAAAATATGCATATGTACAATGATGGGTCACTTGTCTTGAGTTAGATTGAAACATACTTTTCATAAAATCATAGTAAATAAATCATATGATAACAAACTCATAAATCATCATAAGTAACTCAACTCTTCAACTCAAGACTCAGAGTGACTTGGTAATTCAAGAAACTCAACTCTTATGGACATGGGAGGTTCTTATAACTGACATAAACTATGTGATCTATATGGAGTCCAATGTTTTGACATCCAAGGGAGAGAACCCTACATTGGTGGGAGAATCATACTCTTGCCAGGGAGTACAACCTAAATTTAGTGATCACCATCTCATACTCGGCCTCTGGCCCATAATTATCAATATTAATCCTATGGTGGCACGTTGTTGCAGGGAAATACCATATTTCCTTCTTGGTGCTAAATACTAATCCCAGAAACAAGATCATAATGCGTTAGGAAATATACGACAAACATCACAAGGGTCTATCATGAAGACCAAATCAAATTTCTTTCTCATTTATCTAATCATAATCAATTTGTGGATTCCTAACTCGACTCCAATCAAATAAATCTTTCTCAATATCAAAATGTATCAATTCATTAAATCATGGCAACATCAATAACTTTGAAGAAATATCAAGACTCATTGTAACAACTCAATCTCACGAATCAATATACTCAATAATCAAATTTGTCATAAGGAAGCTTAAATCTTGACACATATATTTAAAGCACTTGAAATATTAACTTATGGTAGAAATATGAAATTCACAATATTAAATATCAAGTCATAACTTGGGAATAGAAAAACAATCATGTAATCATGTATATTTGAGTCATTGTTGATCGATTGACCAAATCAACACATTTCATTCCTATTTAGATGTTCTTCAATGATGAGAGGTTAGCTTACATCTATATTCATGAGATAGTCCATTTTCATGGTGTGCCAATATATTTTATTTTAGACCAGGGATCAGTGTTCACTTCTAGCTTTTAGAGATCTTTTCAAGAGGAGTTGGTCACTTCGGTAGATCTTAGTACGATCTTCTATCCTTAAACCAATAGGTATTTGGAGCAGACAATTTAGGTTCTCAAGGATATGCTCCAAACCTGTGCTATTGACTTTGGAGGTTAGTGGGAGAAACACTTGGCTTTGGAAGATTTGGTGTATAATAATAGTTATCATACGAGTATTAAGATGGAGCCTTTTAAGGCTTTGTATTGTACCGATTGGGTGGTCTAAGACCTTTGAGATTTGACCCTGTAGTACTAACTTGCTTCAGGAGACCTTTGATAGGGTCAAGGTGATTTAGGATAGGTTGAGGGAACCCCAGAGTAGGCAGAAGGCTTACGTAGATCATAGACTTCATGCCTTTAGATTTGGAGTTGGTGATCGGGTATTCCTTTATGTATCTCCCATGATGGGTGTGATGAGGTTTGGGAAGAAAGGCAAGCTTATCCCAAGATATATTGGACCCTTTGAGATTCTTTGCACAATTGATAAGGTGGCTTATATGTTATCCTTACCCCTAGATTTTGTTGTTGTTCATCCGATTTTTTATGTTTCTATGTTATGGCGATACATTCCAGATCTATATCATGTTCTTAGATCGGATTCGGTCCAGTTAAATGAGCGGTTGACCTTAGTAGAGGAGCCTGTGCTTATATTAGCTGATGATGTCAGACGATTGCGCACTAGAGAGATTCTAGTAGTTAAGAGTAGGCTACTTAGGAGATTGAGAGTGCGATGCAAACCTAGTATAATCACCTGTTCGAGGTTTCAGGTACATCCTAATCCTTTACTTTCTGGACAAAAGTTCTTTTATTAGTAGATATTGTAATGATCCTCCATGTCATTTTCTATAATTCTGCTCATTTTCGCCATTTAGAGTTTTTCTATAGCTGCCCCAAGTCATTTATGACCTGACAGACTTGACAATTTGGTCAATTCTTTTGCTTTTTAGAGCCAATTCCTTGATTTGAAGTCTTTGATGATTCAAATTGGCTATTGGAAAAACAAATCAGTTAAATGACCCCGTATGCCAATTCGGACGGCACCAATACCACTAGAATATTGATTTTAGGCTAGGTGGAACCTTGTTCTAGTTCCCGAGGCCTTGGAATAATTTTGATCTATTGGTTGTAAGTTAAGAAAAATGGTACATGGGTGTGGAACACACTTTTCATTGAAATGACCTCTGATTGAAATTTAGATTGTACTATTAAGTCCAAAAAGTCAAATTTGATAGGGTAGCATAGTTTGTTTGCCTATAGGGGACTCCTAAATAAATCTCTAGTTGTCGGTGGTGACCAAAATAATTTTAAGCTTTCAGCTGGTGCACTGCTTAAGTGAAGGGGGAGCTAAAGAGACTGGCCCATCGCTTAAGCGATTGGGCTGGCCCAACAGGGTTTCGCTTAAGCAGTACCCCTGTCGCTTAAATGATGGCCACTTAAGTGGAAAGGGGACCATTTAAGTGGTAATTATACAGGTGTCAAATATTGCTAAAGCAATACTAGGTCGCTTAAGTTGTGACAACTTAAGTGGCCCAATGTCCGCTCAAGCGACAACTGAACGCCTAGGGACACTATAAAAACTCCACTTAGCCCGATTTATTCCATTTTCACCCATTTTCAAGAATGTAGAACACTAAAAAATGTGAAAACTTGGAAGAATCATTGGTTGGTGATTTTGGAACATTTATGAACTTAAATTACACATTTCATCACCAAATTGATGGTAAGCTTCCGTCAATTTCTTGATTAAATCCTTTATCTTTTTTTAAAAATTCTTAAATTTGGTGGTTGATTGTGGCTTCGAGCTCAAAATCTACACATACTTGAGGGTAGATGTCCCATGAGAATAGAGGGATGTATTGTTGAGTTTGAATATGTGTTCTACAAGTGGACCCTACATGAAATTTTTATGTAATTTTAGACCTAAAGAATAATTATGTAATATGGCTATCATTATTCTTATTTTGATAAGTAGATTGTGATTTTGATGGCATAGAATCTTACGGAAGCATTTCAAAAGTGAAAATCATCAGTTTAGAAGTTTCTTCAGGATTTTCTTCAGTGTCCAGGTAGTCTAGGTTTACCTTATTCATCAATTAAGCTAATTCATAGTATAATTCTGATATTATACTAAATATGGTATGGGATTTTTGTATTGCAGGTATGTTTGATATAACTAGTAATTATTAGGATTGTTTAGCCTATTAAGAAACTATAATTTAGGAAGAATTTCTATCTTATGGCTAATTTTTGTTTTTGTAACATCTAGAAGTGAATTTAGATACCTTATCATACTTTGGGGTAGAATTTGTCATAAAATAGATTTTTGGGATTAAAAGTGTGCCCCTCCAGCCTACCTTAGGCCAAGAATTGTGTTAGCTCTTGTAGACTTCTATACAAATGTGATAACCTTAAAAATACTTATTTTGGAAATTTGAGGTGTTTAGATACTTAATGATTATGCTAGTTTGGTACTTGGGAGATGGTGCTGATTTTGGGCAAAACCCAGTAGTTTATTGATATTGAGTGTTGGTTCAAGTCCGGCAATTAATGATGATACTAATGATAGGAGTTCCAGTTCAAGTGCGGAAACTGATGATAATGTTATTGAGTTTTGATTTGAGTCTTGCATTGAGAGTTCATTTATGTTATGAAGTTGAATGGATAGATTCATGGTTATGCCTGGATGTTTAGTAAATTTATGGAACTTCAGTTATTTACCTTCCATTGTTTGCACCTCTGGGTTTATGGGGGACCATAATAGGTTACTTATTTTTCCACACTCACTGTCTTATTGGGCCAGTCTTTAAGTATTAATTGCAGTTTCTTTCATATTATATCTATTTTGCTTATTTATTTACACTGTTAAATGTTATTTCCTAGTTTTCATTTTACCTTGACTTAGCTTATACTTCTTGCATCTTTAACGTATTTATATCATGATTTAGCTAAGTCATCCAATGATGCATATTAATTACCCATGGTTTTGGTACTCACACTATACTTCTATACCTTTTTGGTGTAGATCCAAGTACTTGTACCTCCACTGATGTGACAATCATGCTGAGTTAATTTCGAAGATAGGATGAGTTCTTTCAGTTGGAGTTGCCCATTTTTCCTTCTACTATCTGTGTCTAGTGTTTTATTATCCAAGACAGATTTTATTTGACTATTTTAGTACTTATGTTCCTTTTGTAGTAGATCTTGTACCAACACTACTAGGTCGTGGGATAGTTATGGATGTTTATCTATATTTTGGATTATCATTACTATCTTATTCTCCTTATAAGTCTTTAGTTGTTGATTTCTGGATTTTAGTCCATTTCCCATGAAATTGACCATTGTTTATAACTCTAGACTAGGGTTTGGATTACCTATTGGCAGGATAAAGTAGGTTCCATCATGACTTATAAATCGGGTCGTGACAAATTCGTTTGAATTAAATAAACTTAAATGCACTAGTGGGCTCCCCTTAAGAACTTATGCAGACTCTAAACTTTCTGAGGGAACTATATGGAACCGTAAGAACCACATCGATAGGAATCTAAACTTTATTCTCCTACTACCTCAATAATGAGGTGTAGTCAGAAAAATTTGGAGCAACTTATGAATCTACATACCTTTCTTAAGAGGTTTCTCTATTGAACAATCTAGAGTATAGAAGGATAGGTAACTTTTCCTAAATGATATTACCCCCTTATTTATAAAAATGGGGCCCTCACAACCAAAAATAAAATCCTACTGATATAACTTCATATAATACCTAGGA
The DNA here is from genome assembly GCA_030864215.1 of Capsicum pubescens. NCBI lineage: Eukaryota > Viridiplantae > Streptophyta > Magnoliopsida > Solanales > Solanaceae > Capsicum > Capsicum pubescens. The sequence goes on along the minus strand of CM061543.1, from coordinate 148,831,768 downwards.
CACTAGAACATTGTGCTACATACCATGTTTGTCATAATCTGAGTGTACACCCTGGACGTAACCAGTACTCAATCATTTTATGGCCAAATTGAATTGATTGGCATATCTTATGAGAATCTAAATAGAACAAACATAAACTAAAAGACATAGCTGAAGCTAACACATGGGCTAATTTATGAAGAATATAGATAAAATATCATAAAATACACTTTTATTAATATTGAAAGGTAAAATCTCTTAAAGAATAATTACAAATAACTCAACAGACTGTCTATCTTGTTTAGGAAGCCTTTACTAACATTATGGACACTTTTTTTACAGACAGGAACCCAAATTACATTTATTTACTAAAACCGACAACCACTATGACTACTAGATTGTGCCTTTAGAGTAGATGGAGGGCTCATCAATATTTAAAGATTTGAGTCTAATCGTAGAGTCAGATCAACATGAATAGTTGAAACTACATCATAAAAAGAAATAGTGCAAAACATAGTTAGTATAATGGAATATATTTATACACAAGTTACATATACATCGCATGAAATAGAAGAGCTGATCGTAAAAGCATATATGAAAAACATAAACATGAGTTAAATACATTGAATAACGAGTATTGAAGTAATAAAAAATATCTTAAACTAACTAAAAATCTCTAAATAATATCATAGGAGGAGTATCATAAAACACGAGTAAAGTCAAAAGCATGAATCATGAGAAGAGTCTTTAAAATATGATATTCATGTGAAAAGTCTTTTGAATAACATTAAGAATTGGAAATATAAATAGAAACATAATGAATTAAATCTACATATAATATCATTCACTATACTAATACAATCATTAATCTTTGTGAAAATCATGATAGCTAAAGTCTGAATAAAAGTATCTCATGAATGCATAAATAGTAATAGCATAAGATTTAGACTTGTGGGGAGTTTTTAAAAAATAAAAAATGTAATGTGAGCTTATGATGCCCAGCCTTCTACCTACACTGGAAGAGTTTTTCAAACCTAGAAAAGTTAGAACCATATATATGTAGACCCGAAATCAATCCCCCTAGGAGAAACCTATGGTGGAAAAATAGTTATGAGACTTGGGTTATTCGAAAACTTGTTCTTTTAGTTGAAAGTAATCTTCCCAAAATATACTATACTGTGGTGATCCAAATCTCTATGTCATATCATAAATGATGTATTTAAAGCTCGTGTCCAAAACATACCTTTTAAATAATACGTTGCATAAATCATAGTAAAGATGCATAGCTTTGTTGATTTGAAAATAGAGTTCATAGCTTTTTAAACAACCTCATTATATGCTTTGAAATTTCATAAGACAATCTTAAAAGATAATTAAAAAATCAACAGTGAAATATAATCATAATCATCATAAAAGTTCATAATTATCATAGTAAATCTTTCACAAAATTAAAATAAAATTTGAGAAATCGAATTTGAAAATTGGGAATGAAAACTCTCGATTTGAATATAACTCAGGGTATAATATAAAAATGCTTAGATATGAGGATGAAAATGAAACACCTCAAATTTTTGGTCCTTAAAACTTTTTAAAATTTTATCTTCACTTCCCAGACTACGACTCCTTTACGAGTTGTAGGGAGTCTTGACGGGTCTTATGGACTAGATCGTATCCTAGCCAGTATGTTGGCTTTGAGTATCTGACCTGACTACAAATTAGAACTTACTAGTCATATAGTCTTATAATGAGTAGTATGGTACCTTCCATAGCCAAACAAGTGTGATGCCCAATTGGTTCTGTTTTAACGATGATTGGGCCAAGCGACTCATAATGACTGAGTATGAGTCGTATGGTATGATTCATGGCCATGTCAGTGTTTGGGATCCTAGATACTATCCATCCTATGACTAGACGATAAGAGTCATAGGGTGACCCTACGAGTTGTTAGGGCACCCATAACAATCGGCGGTGATTTTTCAGTTTTTTCATTGAGGGCATTCTGGTCAATTCCCTATTTTGACTTGCTTGAACCCCATGTCCATAATCCAATTTAAGGGGTTATTTCTCATTCACAACATAATAAAAAATACTCTTAAACTCTCTAAATTCTCTCAAGCAAGATACTTAGGGTTTCCAGAAGTTCATCAATTAGAGCTCTCAAGGCAAATTCCCTACAAAACTCTTGTGATTTTAGGCATGTTCCTCTTTCCCAATTCTTAATTTACAAAAAATATATATTTTACATGGTTACAATTATATGGATTAAATGTGGGTTTTTTTAAGGTTGAGGGATTTGACATGGTTGATTTCTCAATTGTTTTTCCATGATTTATTATGCATTTTTTTATGCTTTATTATTGGTTTTGAACTTATGGGGTGCATGGTAATGGTGAATAAACTAATGGGTCATGGTTTTTGGTAAATTGATATTTTGAAATTAGAATTGGTTTTGAATAATTGTGTTTTCTTAACCCACTTATGTAATTGTCTTTGAATTATGAAATTGTCACTTTGTTTAACTTACTCATCTATGTTATTACATTGCATAAATGATCAAAACAATGAACATATATTTTTAAAGCCTTGTTTTCTATTATTTGATTTAATGAACAAAAGGGGTTCAAGGCATCCCCCCAGGTTATGTGACTATTATGGTATAGAGATAATCTTTCAAATGCAAGGGAATGACAATACACATGGTGTGCCTTAACGGTTGGTTCATTGGTTAATTAATGAGTTATGTGAAATTTTCTTTAAATTGTGCTTAATAATGGTTATGTAGTAAAGCATTGAAGGTGTGGGTCTTGTATGACTTGTAATGGAAACTCATGTTTGCCAACATGAGGTTTGATCTTTGTGACTTGTGTGCATAGTTCAAACTATTGATATATTTGTATCCTGGACTAACGTGGGGTTGTGATATTCCCTGGTCTTCCTAGATACCTCTAGTTTGAGTGGCTCACATGCACTGGGGCCCTTTCACCAGGGGAGCTAAACCCATATGTATTCTAGACTTTCTTGAGAGAGAGGTAGAGATTTGTAAATGGAGATAATGATAGAAATTTGAAGTTATCAATATTCATATAATTAACTTAAGCCTTAACTGGGATAGTCAATAATAGATCACAGAAAAAGGTTAGAAATGTGACACTAAGAGTTGAGAGAAAATGAGCAAGATTCAATTAACAAAGGTCAAGAGACAATTAGATGATACATATATTGTTAGATTTTGTATGCAAGGTATCAGGAGTATTCTAGAATGAATATCCTATAGAGTTTTTAAGTCATAGGGATCACAATACTAGTGCTCATCTCATTTTGATTACAACCCAATCAACAAACAATTGTTACTACTACAATTTACTTTTACAAAGCCGTTTTTATTTACTAAATTGCCAGTTAAGTAGATAAACTCTAAAGATATATTGGCCTATTACTTATGGGATAAACAACCTTGTTGGGTTCTATAATTTTATTTAGCAACCGTTTTAAACTTTTTGAGAGTTGTAATTTGCACGACATCAAATTTTGGTGCCCTTTCTAGGGAATACACTAAAAAGTAAAAGTTTAAGTTTGTTGAAGTTGTTGGTTTTTATTGTTGATTTTTAACCTTTGTGCTATTTCTAGTGCATAATCATTGCATGAACAGTACACGGAGTCAAGGAAGTACCTTGATTCCAATTGATTCTGAGATTGAAAGAACACTAAGACAAAATTGAAGGATGGAAAGAGAATGATTTTATGATCAAGGGGTTTGAAAAAGGGGCTCATGATGACCCAGTATCATTAAATTTACTACTTCAACATGATGTTCAAGAAGTAAAGGCCTAGAAAAATTCTAGGCAAGCATATGTTTTCCGAGAAACTAGGTAAGAAAGAGCTAGATAGATAGAGGTAGATTGGGTAGTTAGACTTGATGCGTGTGAGATAGATTGAGAAACAATAGAGGAAAACAACCCATACAACACTATATACCATTTTATAATGGTCCAGGAGAATATTTGAGGTATGTTGAACAAATTAAAATAGTTTCAATCATCTTCTAAGTTGCCTCACAGGATTAAGTTTGATATTACAAGTGCGATGATCTAATTACTAAACTTTAAAAGGGTGTTTTCTGTCTTGCCTAATGATGATGCAAATATGCATTTTATGAACTTTTTGGGGAGTTGTACTTCATAAAATCTACCTGGGGTGAGTCAGGAAGCAATACAATAGAGATTATTCTAATTCTATTTGATAGGGAATGATACTTTATGGTTAGGAGAGTTGCCCCATGGATCTATCACTACTTGGAATGAGTTGAGGAATCAGTTCTTAGACCAATTTTTCCCACCCTAAAGAATGCTTCAGTTCAAAGATAAGATTAACTTTTGACTATTGCATTTAGAGGCATTATATGATACATGGTTGAGTTTTAATAAGAAGCTTCAGAGTATGCCAAATCATAGAATTACCAAAAACACTTCCTTAATATCTTCCATAGAGCCTTGAATGATAATACTAAGGCGGTAGTAGACCTAATTCCTAGTTGAGAATTCATATGTCTATAATGAGAATAGGCTGCCAAAATCTTAGATTGTATTGTTAAAAGCAAGTGAGGGGGGAGTACTCAGGAGAGGAATAGATTAACTGGTACTTATGCAATTGGAGCCTCCAATGAGCAGAGAGCACTAGATAAGACAATAGCTCAAGAGGTGGCACAACTTCGTACTGAGATTGGCTTGCTTATTAAGCAATTTGTAGTAGTTGGAGTGAAAAGGTCAATGTTGTGGGGGAACAACGTAAGACTTTGAGACATAAAGAGTAGAATTCTAAAAAAGAAGCTAAGTACCATGATAAAGAAATAACTGGTTTCTGAGACAAGGACCATGGGTCTAATAAAGATAATTAAAACTTAAGGTAAGGAAATCAAGGTCAGAACTATTATAGAGACAACTGCAATAGGTATAGGGATATGAGTAAAGAGAGTGATGGCGAATAAAGAAGGAAATCTGACTATATGGACAAAATTTGTCCTTATGTTCCTCTATGGAATGGGGATGCTAATTTTAGAAGCTCGAGGATGGATGCTTTGCTGGCTAAATTGGTTAATAAGTTTAAGGCAAAGAAAACTGCCTTAAGAATATCAAGGCAGACATTTTATTTTTTGAGTCAGAAGGTGGAGTCATATTCTACCATAATTAAGCATCATGACCTATTATTTTGGCAGATGTCTACCGTATTAAACTAGTGTTAACCGTGCACTCATTCAAGAATTACAGTTTAGAATCCTAAAAAAGATATTCATTGTCTACTCTCACCATTATTGATCTTCCTATACCTGTGGTTGATGAAATGATGAGTGACCCTGTGAGAATTGATGAAGTAAAAGCAACAGAGACTTTGATTATAAATGATAAAGAACCTTAGAATCCCCAAGTTTTTGAGAAAGAAGAAAATACTAACAAAGGGAAAGGTAATAAGGTTACACTATTGTTGAATCCCATTCCTCGACCCTCTCCACCCTTTCCCTAAATATTGAAGAAAGTAAAAAAAGGAAAAATATCAGTAATTTACATCTATGCTAAAAAGTTGTCTATAAACATCTCTCTTATGGAAACTCAATAGTAAATGCTAGGATATTCAATGTGATCTGAGGTGTATTTATTCACTTTAGTATTGTTATCCTAGCTTATTAAGCCTTGTTTTGAGGGCATCTTGTGTTTTTGGTGTGTTAAATATGAGATAAATAATCATCTAAGTATTTCAGTATGTGGTTACAATGTTTAAAGGTTTTATAAAACAAGTGTGGATTCAAATTTATCATTTAGATTTCAACTAAGAAAACTAGTGTTACTAGCTTGGGCTAGGTGTTTGTCTAGTCTATCACGATGGATTCTAATATATGTAATGAGTTACTAATTATTTAAATGTGTAATTATGTTTGGAAAAAATTATTTATAATGTTTATAGTGTAACTGAATAAATTCAAGAGTCAAAACACTAAGTAAAGATCAAAGTGGACGGAGCTTAATCTTAGCTCGCATTTCTAGTTCACCTTTATGAATGTTGTGTTGTTTTGAGCTCTAATCCGTGCTTTACAATGATATATGATGCTTGGTGAGTTGATTTTGATGATATACAAAGGATATACAAGTTGTAAATGAGGTGGAAACAATACCACAAGTCATGGGATGGAGGACAAATGAACAAAGTAAAATGAAAGTCAAAAGTGAAGTTCCAGTGAGCCCTTACGATTCAGGTACGACATGACCTCACTTCACCTTGACAAGACTCATGATTCTAACTTACTTTACCTTTCTAAGATTGAATTTTTACCCCATCCCAAAGATGTTGCCTAACGCGTCACACCACCCTTTCCACACACGGCCAAAGTGCACTACTCTAAATAGGATTCCTTTACTTGTTTCTAATCACTTTTGGATAGATCTTGGACGTATTGGAGGATGATAAACACTTTAATTAGGGTTTATTTCTCTTTACTTTATCTTTTTAATAGATTTAATCATGTATTCAACTATGTTGATTACAGTTATGTCGATTAGTGTTTAAACGCCCTCTTTTCGGGGTTAAGGCCAAGAACATATTTGCTTTCGCTTTGAATTGAGTCTGTTTGGATTGATTAACATATTTGGTTGTTTGTTCATCCTTGTTTTAACTATTTTGAGGATTCTCGACCCTTAGAATACATATATTGTCAACCTTGTGATCTCGGGAAGGGGAATAGGAAGATAGAATGTGGGGATTAATAGAGTAAGGTTCTTATTCTTTTATGAAATAAAGAATTTTAAATTAGAGACTAGGATAGGTATATTCCTATAAGCCTTGATTTTTTCACATTTAGTAAGATATCTTACTACATCTAAACAGATTATTACATCCCCACTCAATGATGTAGTTGTAATATCCAAGTACGATAGACGATTAGAGGTCGGGAGACCATGATCATATGATAAACCCTAAGAATCAACAACTAATATATGAAACCTAACAAATGAGGTTCAATAGCATGGTATGATTGTTCGCAGTTCTTTAACCCTGGGTTTTCATCCATTGATTGTCCAAAGTCTTTACTTTCCCGCATTATTTTACTTTACTTTTAGTTTATAAACTCTCAAACTTTTTTGTTACAATTGCACTGATTAATTTTGATAGTTAAAATTGAGTTGAATAGTTGTTAAAACAAGTCTTTGAGGGATCAATATTCGTATTTATTTAAAGCCACTGTATTACTTGGTGAGACCACATACACTTGCGTGTGCGCTTGGGCGCAATAAGTTTTTGGCACTGTTGCCGGGGACATTTATATTGGCAACTATTTTAGTTTTAGTTTTAATTTTTAGATTTCTTTGGTTATTTACTCTTGGTCTTGGTATTGACTTTGTAGGAAAAAGGTTTACAGGCCAATAACTTGGCAAGGGTTATATAGTTGGTTAAACCAAGCCCCGAACCCGAGCAACGCTTCTATCAACGAAGGAGACAAATAATCCTTCTCCTCCGTAAACCACAATTTCACGAAAAATATGAAAATCCTGCTCTCATGGCAGAAGATCATCCATCCCGCAGGATAGTTTATTTAGTCTCAATCCCACTTTTGATAAATTTGACCTCCCCATTTTAGAAACCGGATGCTGGAGGTAGCTTTGAGATAAAATAAAACATGGTGAAGCTTTTGGTCAGCAGTGGATAGTTTATGGAACTTTCACATGAAGATCCACAAGTGTATCTGCGGAACTTTCTGGAGATCAGTGACACATTCAACCTTACGAGTCTATCAAATGATTATGTTAGGCTGGTACTATTCCCTTTTTAAACACTGAGCTGATAAGTTCAATCATAACGTGGGATGACTTAGCCAGGAAATTCCTCATCCAATTATTATCATCTGCGAAGACTGCGAGACTACTCAGTGAGATTGTGTTCTTCGAACAAAAGCTAGAAAAGAAATTATAACATGAGTCAGAGAGGTTCGAAGCTCTTCGTCAAGATTTTCCACATCATCAACAGTCTAACAAGGTATTAGCTCTCACTTTTTTGAGGCACTTAACCATAACACAAATTTTTCTAGATTCAGATGCAGGTGGTCAAGAGTTGGAATTGACGTATGATGAGTTGTATACCTTGTTGAACCAGATTGTACAAGGGAATCTTGAATGGCATTCGGACCTAAGAAATGCTACAAAGAAGGTTGCAGGTATGTTGGAGGTGGACCAATTTACTACTATATCTGCCCAGATTGTTTTGCTGGAAAATAATTTGAATACTCAGTTTAGCAATATAAATTTGGGGGTTACACAGCCAACAACAACAGTGAGTGCAATTCAGAAAAAAAGTACTTGGAGTGTCGTTTGTTACAATAGTGGCCATTCAACAAATATATATACTGCCATTACTAAGCCAGTGGTGTTGGTAGGCAATGTTTAAAGGCTGAATTATGGTAATGCTTACAATCTGAAGTGGCAGACTCAGTCACCAAATCAATAATGGAATGCTCAATAACAACAGTTTCAGCAATAGCATGTTCATCAAAATTAGGCCACAACCCAATGCAGTAAGGTTTAAGAGATGATGAAGCAAATTATGGCTGCTCAGGCATAGTTGGCTGAAGATATAAGGAGTCACCAAGTGGCTACAAGGAACTTGGTGTTGCAGATCAGCCAAATAGCAGGAGCATAGAATACTAAGCCTAATAGTGGTTTTCCAAGTGATACTTAAAACCCTAAAAAGTAATGGCAATCACTGTAAGAATTGGTAAGGAGATAATGAATAACCTCCAAGAAAACTAAGAAGGTAGATGCAGAGTTGATTCCCACACAGGTATCCAAAAAAGTTGCTAAAAAATTGAGAAAGTCTGTGTACTCAAAAACCAAAGTTACTGAATAGGAGAAGTAAAGACTACGACTACTTTTTCCATGGAGGCTTAGAAAGGTAAAGGAGGATGAATTCTTCAAGAAGTTCTTTGACACATTCAGAGAGCTTCATATTAACCTTCCTCTTTTAGATATTTTGCAGGGAATGCCCAAGTATACTAAGTACTTGATGAAAGTGGTAACTAATAAGGTTAAGCTACAAGATGTTGAGACAGTATCACTCACTGACGAGTGGAGATATATGGTGACAAAGAAGATGCTTAAAAAGCTCAAAGACCATAGGAAGTTTTCTCTCCCTATTCAAATTGGGAATACTGAGGTGGTCCACACACTTAGTGACTTAGGAGAAAGAATTAATTTGATTTCTATTTATTGGTTCAACACTTTGGGATTAGGGTAGCCGAGGTCGAGTTTTGTGATACTGCAAATGGTAAATAGGACCATAGCTTATCCTAAAGGAGTCATAAAGGATGTTCTCATCAAGGTTGGTAAGTTTATTATTCCTTATGACTTTATTATTGTAGATTTTTAGGAAGATAAAAAAGAATTAGTCATCTTAGGACGTCCATTCTTGTCAATAAGAGGAGCTTTAATAGATGTCAGAGAGGGCACACTCACAATGAAGCTGGATAATGAAGAGACGGTTTTCAAAGTGTACAAGCTACTCAACACACTATCTCATTATAAAGATTTGTGTATGATTACTGTTGTCGAAGGTTATAAGTGTGGGTGGCGAAGTCTATTCCACAAAAGACCTCTTTAGACTTTGTCATTGAGCAGCCCAAGTAACAACCACCCAAGCCTAACATGATGAAAATTGATAAGCTTGAAAAGCATATTGTTGAGAAAGATGTTGACCTTGAGAGTTCACACTCAAGAGGTCAGAAATGAATAAGAATATGGCATTTAAGTGTGAGGAAGAGGTTGAAGAAAAATGGATGAGTCAGAGATTGGGTCATGTCGTGACACTAAATCAGGAAATTCTTATGAGGCAATCCAAGTTAAGGTAGATTTTATTTTTAGTATTTTTAGTTTGTATTTCACAAGTTTTTTTTTGTCACAGGTTGATAAGAAGTCTGAGTACCGAAAAACCTAAGCTAAAGAGCGTGGAGAAGACTAAGTGTAGGGTCCTCGGACCCTCTTGATGTGTACAAATACTACTAGCTAGGCCTAGAGGCTTCAGGAACTATTTCTATCCCTACCTTCTGAAGTACTTCGGGGACAAAGTATATATTAAGTGTGGGGTGGGAAAATTCCCATGTTTAGGGTAAATTTAAATTGTTTTTATTTTACGAATAAGTGAGATATTTTTTTCAGTGCTATATTTGACAGCATGATGCAAGTTTTGTGATTGAAAAAGCATATTGATTATATGAATTACTACTTTTAAGACTCCTAGGATCATGATCATGACTCTTTTACTTATTTGATTAATGTTGAATTATTGTGATTGCTTGGTTAAAAGTCTATGATGATCCTGCTTGAATTGAGCATGTGCTATGTGTGCTTAAGTTTTTTGTATATTCCTTGTTATATTTGATGTCTATAACTTGCCTGGTGTGTATGCAAAGCAAAATAAAGAATGTGGATTTTGGAGATGATATAGGCATTTCTTTGATGGCCATGTTTCATACCTTCTTTTGACCTACCCATGTGAATATTCCTAGTTAACCCCATTCAGCCGTTAGCCTATTTTCTTTGGTATCCTAATTGGTAGCTTAATCCTCTTCTTTGATTGACCATAATTTGATCCAAATCTCCTAAGTTCTTTAGTGTAAACTTAATTAAGTTAAGGAGTTGAATGTTTAAGTAGGAGAAAGGTGAAATTGAAGCCCCAAAGTGATAGTTATTGATATGTAAAAATTATTGTGTTGTGGTTGGGAGTTAGAGAAAATTATGCGAAAAAAATTCCAATTTTTATCCAGTTGTGTTACAATGAGCCTGTTGTGGACCTGGTCCTCCTTGTACCTTGTGCACCTCAAGTAAGGCAATTACTTAAGTTGAGGGTGGCTATCATATGGATGCATAATGTATAATTGGTGCGAAGAAAGGTAAAATTGATTCAGTTGTACATTGAAAATACTCCCACCATAGTGTTTGTGAATAAGCTTAATTAGATGGTGTAAAACAAAAGATAGGGGTGAACAATAGTAGGGTAAAGTTGGTTGTTAGAGATTGGTCTTGATTGTATAATGTGATGTGTTAAAGTGTTTAGGAAAGATAGTCACTATTCTTAGCCAAAATAGTTTCTACCCGTCCCTTAGCCTACATTACAACCCATAAAGACCTAGTTTATCCTATGTTTTAACATTCAAACATTAGTTGAGTTCTAAACTAAGAGAAAGAATATGGTTCATCTTGTGTAACATGTGAATTCCTTGTAAGAGAGAGCAATTTGCTTCTTATACCCAGTTTATTATAAACTTTATTTATATAAGTGTTTATGGGTAACTCTCTTGTTATGAGGGCACATATTTAATGATAGTTGGGTGAATTGTATGATATATTTGATTGAATAATATGTATGAGTTTTCCAACTAGGTGAGTCAATTCTTAATGCTAAGATGTTTTAGAATGGTGTTCTTGAATGGTCAATTATGTATGTAACATGCTTAGTGTAGAAACTTGCATTCTGCGTAGTCATTGTAGTACTAGATTGAGTGTCTTGTATGTAGTATAAGTATGGAGTCACCTAAACTTATGATTCTTTGAGTAAAGATTTGTTTGAGAATGAACAAGGATTTAAGTATGGGGTGATGATCTGAGGTGTATTTATGCACTTTAGTGTTGTTATCCTAACTTATTTATCCTTCTTTTGTGGGAGAATTGTGTTTTTGATGTGTAAATTATGATATAAATAATCATCTAAGTGTTTAAGTATGTGGTCACAATGTTTAAAGGTATTTTCAAACAAGTATGGATTCAAATTAATCATTTAGAGTTCCAACGAGAAAACTACTATTACTAGCTTGATCAAGGTGTTTATCTAGTTTATCGTGAAGGATTCTAATGTATGTAATAAGTTCCTAATAGTTTAATTGTGTAATTATTCGTGGAAATTTTTTTTATAATGTTCAAAGTATAATTGAATCAAGCCAAGAGTCAAAACACTAAGTAAAGATCAAAGTGGACGGAGCCTAATCTTTGGTAGCATTTCTAGTTCACCGTTATAAATATTGTGCTATTTTGAGCTCTAATCCATGGTGTATAAATATGTAGAATGCCTTCTAAACTTGTATGGTCCATAATTGTAGCCTTAAATCTCTATTCAACACCTAGGACCCGAGGTTACTAGCCTTACCGCTCAACTACTTGACAAGGAAAGGGAAGGGTCGTATAGTCAACTCACCAAAAGCTTGATCATGTAGATCATACCTGATAATGGCTACAAAGTCTATATCATATCCATCCATCAGACTTTAAATCAATAAAACACCATCCTATATAAGCAAGTTATTTGCAGAAGTCAGATATAATCAATAACGAACCATCATCCACCAAAACTTATTTGTAAAATTCAATCTCAACTTCCTAATGTTTCCCTTTCCCTTTATCTAGGGGCTTCCTCTCCAAGGTCTAAAATAGTTTTAGCGATCCATCTCTCCAACTCTACCCTTTATCTCCTATGCTCAGTATTCAACATAGCGCGTTAGTCTCTTATAAATGTCAATAAAAAATTATACTATAAAGTAGATACTAGAGTTTTATAATCACAACCAAAGAGAGATCAACAGATGGTCCTCACTAAAATATCAACCATGAAACCTATCAGCAGTTTCAGCTCTAACTTGGGATAATTTGCATGCCTACCATCTTTAGGTATAGTCAAAGATATTTTTGCATAGTAGGAGGCATAAAAATCCTAAACTAATGCATGGATATATCAACCCTGGGGTCTAGTCATCCACCAAACTGATAACAATCAAACACAACCAGCAAAAGTGGTGCTCCAACAAAATTAGATAACTTAATCTGTATCTCCTCCCAAATATCTCTATTGGGCCAGCCTTCCTCAGCCATAAACTGTCTCTCACATAAATCACCAATAACATCTCTACATACCACCTCAACTTCACCTCAACAATAGGAATAATTTAGATATGAATAGGGTCGGAAGTCTAGTTAGTATAATATGGTGGCTCTATGTCTAGTGTTGGCACTTGATGAGTGTTTGGGTTGTACCCTCCTCAGACAAGGGTACTGTAGATGATGGCTCAAGAGATGCTATTGTAGACTCATCCTATGGCCCCTCCTAAGACTATGGGAATTTATTGGATATATCTTCTATTGGCTCAGACTCAACCTCCTCCTTCTCATCACCCTCTACCTCTTTAGATTAGGGAGAGTGTGCTAGTGAAAATCTAGCTGACTTTATCCTTAACCTAGAAACTAGTAGGCTGGCACTTAGCTGGGCCTTAGCCTGATTAGAATTGGGTGGGCTTCCATATTGTGTGTATCTGTGGGGAGATGGATGCCTAAAGTGGCTCTAACAATATGCTCGACCATAGCTTATCTCTGGGCCCTAGTCTGTGGGTGACCTATCTGGTTGGGGTTATCGGTTAATCCTCCATTGAGCTACTACACTCGGTGGATTCATATCATCACCTTGATGATCTTGCTTTCTTTGGTGCCATAGTACCTGAAAAAGCAAGTCTTAGTGCCTAAAAGAGAATAAGAGAGTGCGAAATTCGAAGAAAATCAAAATTATGAAACTTTAGATTTTTTTCCAAATTTTACATCCCTATACAATAAATTGTAGCCCATTCCAATCTAATAGTGCACGTATCATTTTATAAATATCCAAAACACAAGCAAGGCACAAAATCATTTGGACTTCATAACCATTTCCACTTCTACTTCCAAATAGGGCATGATCACAGGGCTTTAGTTTAAGAACAATGCCCTAATTTAAATATTCTTGATTATTCTAGGCTCCTATTGACAAGAAATTTTGAGTTTCACATAATTTTTAAGCATATTAAAGTACCAACTCATTTATTCTATGTGAATATCATATTACACTATTCATATGAACCAAGAAGTTTACCTTAAATTTTGATTTTGAAAGATAAAACTAGAAACATGAAGCAAATTTGAAACCGTAGCCTTATTTTATTATGATGCATTCAAGTTATGGACTAAGGGATGAGTCTTTCCTTTTATAGAATTTGAGATGAAGATAGAAATTTTTTAATATTAGAGGGAGTTAGAATTTAAAGAATTATGAGGCCTAATAATCGAATTTTAATCTTTTAAACTCAATGGTAGGCTGGTTTTGCATGGGTAGGGTCGGGGTAGGCTCACTGATTAAAAAATTAGGCCTAAAAAATTGGTCACTTACGGGCACCACCTACGGGGATTAGGTGAAACCTACGACCCATAGGTGCCCTGCTGGAGGTGGCCACTTTTTTTTGCACTTTCCCTACTTTTTGAACTTTTTGTTTTGACACATATTTCACTACTTATATAGTCGTAAATGGTACTTACGATCAAGAAAGTAGGTTCACAGGTAAAAGTTAAGATATTCTCAAAAATCCCTAAAATTTCATTTTGAATTTAATTTCACAATTTACATGGATCGAGTGGGAATTTTGATCTCTATGAGTGGGTCAATAAGTCCTCTTACCTTGGCTATTCTAAATTAATCAATGATTTACTATGTTCCAGGTTGGGCTTCCCGCCTTTGGGATTGATGATTCAAGGATCACATCTACGGATCCAAGACTTGGTCATTTTAGGGGTGCAAATACGTGCGTGGATGATAGCTTGGACCACGGGAGAAGATATACTTAATGATGTTATCTAAGAGAGTGTTGAGCAACACCGTATTTGGATGATAGCTTGGGCTTCGAGAGAGTATGGGTGCCCATTTGCATTGTTTTAGCTCTTGGGTCACTTTTTGGACCAAGTTGGATTTAGTGTCACTTTTAATCCCACATTGTAATAAAGGCCTTTTGGCCTATAAACTAGTTAGGACTCTCTTTATTTTGGGATATAGATTTTCTTTTACTGTATGTTTACACTTGAGTGTTTTAATTGAAACTTGTTGGGAGTTTCTTTGGTTGTTGAGAAATGTGGGTACTTGGAAATCCATTTTTGTTGTATTATCATAAGAGTTTGGTGTTATTGGTAATTGATACAAAGGTCTTATGGTTTAATAAACCCTTTTATTGTCCTCTTATTATCGATTTATGTCTATCTATCTATCCTTTACTTTATCATTCCATTTCCTTTTTTCACTGTTTTTGTTATTTTGTATTTAGTGTTTTTCCTTTGATTCCGTGTTATTTCTATTTTCTTATTTTTGTCTCGTATCATATTGGTATCAGAGCCAAGCTAGATTTTGTTTCCATGAAGTCAATCTTGGGTCTCTTTGTGTTGAAAAATCAAAAAATCACAAAAATCATTATTCCCGTTTTTGACCCTAGATCTATTATTGAGTTTTTGATTTTGTTACTTTATTGTGTTTTTAGAGTTATATTCTTGTTCCCTAACACTATTTGAGTCTAAATATCGAATTTGAGCTTAATCGGAGTTAAATCGGAGGATCTACTGTTGTTGAGGAGCTCAAGCTTGAAGATTGAAGGTGGGTGCTAAAATCTGGAATTTTTGGTTGAGACTTGGAAAAAATTGATGCTTGGAATGTGTTTATAAGTTTGAAAATAGCCTTGTTTCAAAATTTCATCACATTCCGATCAACGGTTTAAGAGTTAGAGATTTTTGAATTTTTTGGTGTTCTTGAGTGTTCTTGGAGGAATTCAAATCTTCAAGTGGAATTGTCTTCAAAAAGTGGTTTTTAATCCTCAAAAGTGAAGAAAAAGGTGTACAAAAGTGTTGGTGCAAAGCATCTTTTGAAGATCCAAATGAATATTCCAAAGACAGGACAAAATGGGGGATCATTTAGAAGTACAAATAGTACAATGCAAGCTGGTTTTTTGTCTGATCTGCCTTTGAAGTTCCCTTGAGGTGTTCCCAAGGTGCTGCAGCACCTCAAAATAGTATACAAGGCTTCTCACCTGCATCCAAGATGCTCCACACTTGGTGTGACCAAGGTGTTGAAGCACCTCAAAATAGTAGCCAAGGCTTCTTACCTACGTCCAAGGTGCTCCGCACCTACTGGAGCAGGTCCCAAAGCAACCCCAAATGTAGATCACCTCCAGCGAACACAAAAAAGCCTCAAATGCATACCAACACTTATCCAACACCAATTCAATTTCTCAAACACATATTAACTTCAAAATCTCCATTTGTTCAGGTTTAATTCCATTAATTTCATCTCTTAATTCCTCCGTTCATTTCTTTTTTTCGTGATACTAACTAACAACTAAACCATAATCTACTTTGTTGTTTTATTAGTTCTTGTCCGATATTCTTTTTTTGTCTTATATATTTGTTATTTTCTTTCTTTTTATCTTTGTTTTTTAGTTTAAATCTTGAATTCAAGTCTCTCCTGTTATATTTCTTGTTCCTTTTGTCATTTTGATTTGTTCCTTTCTTATTTTGAATCTTGAATTCAAAGTCCTTACTTTTATTTTTAAATGAGTCATCAATAGTTATTTCCTATCTTTTCTTAATTGTTCTAAGAATCTATGGGTGGAGAAACTTTGGATACCTTATTGGATGCTTTCATGGGGATGCAACGAATTGTGGATAAAATAAATGGATCTGTGACACGACTTCAAGATACATTAGAAAACTTGGAGAAACGACTCATTAACCTAACACCGGGGTTCAACCATCAAAATTGAACCCAAGACCTCAAGAATATGTCCCCTCCACCCAAACAAAGAGAATCCAAGTTCCACAAGAAATTGTTCAACCAATCCGAATCCAATTAAGCAATGAGTCTTCCCACATTAGGCCCACTAACCATGATGTTAGAATTTTACCTAGCATCAGTCCTTCATTGGTGTAGGATCATGAACAAGAAATTTCAAAGAAGGATTCAATGAGGGTTCCTTATGAAAATGAGTTTGAAGGCCTAATAGAATTCTTACCAAAGGATTCCAAACTTGAAAGGTGCAACAACAAGTTGATAAAAGAGTTGGATACGAAGACGAATCCTGTTCAAGAAAGGAAGGATGATACAAGATCAATGGGCTCCCCTCCTTTGGGATCAATGCTTCAAGGATCACATCAATGGATCGAATACTTCATTGTTTTAGGGGTGCAAAATATGTATGTATGATAGCTTGGATACAGGAAAAGCTATACTTGATGATGTCATCCAAGGGAGCGTTGAGAAACACCGCATTCGGATAATAGCATGGGCTTCGAGAGAGTATGGGCACCTATTTTCATTGTTTTACCTCTTGGGTAATGATAACACTCAATTTACACATTAATTTAAGTGCAAGGTGGTCGTCAATATATTTACCCAACTTTGGACTCGGGGTTGAATCCATAATGAACAATATGAGTCGTGATCAAATTAATTTGAAATAATAGTTACAAGATAAATTCAAATAAATGGTACAAAAAAATAAAATGGGGGAGGTGAGTTCGTACACTAATGTTTCTTTTGGGGATTTTCTATTGTAAATTTGGGGTTACGAATACTTAGAGTTTTAACAATTATGCACAGATCTTGGGATTATGCATTACTAAGGGAGTGACATGTGGGAGTTAGTCATCAACATGGATTTAGTAATTGAATACGAATAGGCTTGGTTATAGATTTTGATGCTAGTCTTTCAACAAAACACCAAACCTTCACCCATTAACCCTTTCGAATACCTAATGGATGTGTTCAATAATTAGAAACCATAACCTCAATTAAGGCATCCCTATTTCTAGGATGACACCCAAGGCATAGTCAACCTCACTTTCACCCTTATTTCTAAGATAATGAGAATTTGCAAAACTACACACATAATTGTCTATAATTTCTTTGGTCTCCACATCCCTCTATTAGGGATGATATAGATTCCTAAACCTCACCCGAAACCCTTCATTCGAAGATAGCCTTGGATTTTTTAGAGCTTGCAGCTTTCACCCATCAAACCCATGTGGGTATTTGGAGTTTTCTCCCATCAAATCCCAACCAAAAGATCATAGCAATGATAGAACCCATAAACATGAACTACCAAATAGATACTAACAATCACAACCCACACACACTTTAATCTCTATTCACCCATAACCCCAAGAGGGAGATTTAGCTTCACATAAGTTAACCACGCATAGATATACCCATAATCTTATTGAATCAAATTTTTCATAGAGCTAAGAGAATGTTACTTCAAACTTGGATCTCTCACTATATCAACAATGGAAGTGAACAAATTTTTCACTTAGAAATTCTCTAATATATTTTTCACCCAAAATTTACACAATATTTTCTTCTCTAAAAAGGGAGGCTACAAAATCTCAAGATAAAACTTAGAAAATTAGAAAATGAGGAATGTGATGGAATGAATGATTGTCTTAAATTAGGGTTTGAGTCTTCTTTTTTTTTCAAATTAGGACCAGCATGTGCAATGACAGTTTTGCCCTTGGTATGAAACCCCACTAGGCTACGATTGGGTTGTCATTAACACAACCGTGCTACAACGATCGTAGGAAATTCCATGCGATTGTTGTAATTTTACCGGCTTGACTCAACGCGATCACGGACGTCTCTTCAACTGCCCTTCTTTGCTTCCTTTTGTTCCTTTTTGTTGCTCACATCCACATCTTTTTATCTCATCACTTTTGTGCCTGCAGAATATGGATATTAGTGCATTCAGTCACAATTATGTATCACTTATTCATTCAAAACAAGGTAAGGTACACAAATGATGGGTGCAAATGAGTGGTAAAATCACCACTCATCAACACCGCCTTCTTAAAGCTTTTTCTTGCCCTCAATCAACACTACCTCCTACCATGAGACACAATCATCTATGCCTAAATTTTATACCTTAAAGATCACCATAACTTCAACCATAGTCGCTACCTCAAGTAGATCATTGGACATGGGCTAAGCTATTTTCCACTACACTCCTCATCATAAGATGTTATATCCCAGGATGCAGAAGACTTTAAAGAGCAATAAAAACTAACACTCTAGAAGTGGTCCCTTTTTAACCACAACTAAGAGATACTCCACTTGAATCATTGCTAGGGAGGTGACAAAATTACCCACCTCGACTTGTTCACATGCCAACCTTACAAGAAAGAGAATTCCATACACCAAACTATCAAATAAGCAATAAGGAATTTTAAGTGCAAAAACTCTCTCCCTCTCAAAATAAATCTCTATGCTACAAGTATCATACCATAGGCTTTCCCCTATTTTCAATCACCATTATGAAAAAAGTACATGGTTGGAGATCTCTAAGCACTTTCTAAGCTTATAACGTAGGTTTTGTTCAGGGTAGGATATTATTTAGGAACATCATGGATACAACCTTTCTTGAACATTTACATCACACTTTTCAATCCTCTCTTTTGACTATGGGACACTCCTCTTTGTTTTCTCTCATTTCATATGCCTACTTTTTGCTTACATTGTTCACCCATTTTCATGTATTTCTTTTTCTTGCAATTTCCATGAAATCTTTTTTTCTTTTGTTGAACCCTTGCTTTTTCTAGTCATTTGTTTTCAATGGTTATGTACTTAGGCATTTCACTAATAACTTTGTGGCCCCATACTTAGTTCAATAAATCTTCCCACCCCTAACTTAGGCTTTTACCCTCAAGTTATATTTTCAAGTTCAACGAGGGTAGGTTTCAAAACAGAGATAAAAAGAATGGTTCACAGCTTGTAATGTGTGTTCCAAAGGATTAAAATGGGTAACTAGTGATTTCATTTATGCATGGGTAGGCTTTTCAGGCTAGAGTAGGTTTCCATGATCACAAGAATGGCCGAAGATCATTTCTTCAACCAACTACGATCCAAATTATCTTTGAAAGACCAACAGAGATAGTTCTAGATAACACAAGTATACAAGAGATGAATACAAATAGTTCACCACACATGACATGCAAATTCGCCAAGGAATCTCAATTGCCTCTCCCGCTAGAGACAAAAAGAAGTATCTACCAACTTTCACAAGTCCAATATTTAGAGTCACCAAAAAGAGAAAAAAAATTGTTATAATGCTGCTCATGTTTATACCCTTGATTTTTCAAAAGTTTTGGATAGAAGGGGGGTGTTTTCTTTGTACTTACACCATTCATAATTTCCAAACCATAGAAACAGCTCAAGTCTTTGTCTCACATTTGTCTTTCATATGGTCCACCATATGGCTACTCAGATTTCGCTATAGGGATACAATGCGATCCCAACTTTACAATGCCACAGGTACTCAACCTTCTCTTGCATTTATGACCTTGATTCCACGGGTACTCAGAATTCCCCTACATCTATGGCTCAAAACCTAAACATGACACTTTCCCCTTAAGAATGTCGTCACTCAATCTATCATTGGGAAAAACTCACCCACACCATTATTAAAATTGGGTTCCCAATTCAATTTTTCCAGCTTCGTACAGAAGTTAAAAAGGGAACTTTGGACTTTTTCCAAGCCTCATAAACCGTGCAAACACCAAATTGAAGTCATTTTACAAGCATTCTATGAAGTCTCTCTCAAGTTTTCTCTCAACAAAACCCCTAAGTATCCAAAACCTATTTCAAGAATCTCAAGAATCCACCATAGATTTTCTAAATTGAGTAAAGATTCAAGGTTCCCAAGTCAAGGGATTCAAGAACCCTTATTCAAGAGTATGAATAGAGGTCCAAAAGTGAGAGCTTATCCAAAAATTCTAATTCAAGGTATGTAGGGTTTTGAATAAGAGTAATCCTTTCACCCTTATGCCCAAATGCTTATTCAAACTACAATTCTCTGCAATTTATGAGATTTTACATGAAATTGAATTAGGGTTTATCACCCATTGTTATTGGTTGTAAGAATTTGATGTTTCCTTTGAATTGAGAGTCTAATGGCATGATTTTTACATGTTTTCTTGAGAAATTATAGCTGGGTCTGTACTCCATAATTTTAATCCTTGAGAAGGTAATAGTTGAAATGTTTGATATATTGAAGTATATGAGTAAGTTGTGATTTTGAGATAAATTGTTGAAATTTCCTGATTTCTACATGAGTTATGAATCTATATGCTATCTATTATGCTTTTGATGAGTTTTAACTTGAGTTTGAATTATGGGTTACTAAGCCCTACTTAAGACTTGAGATTTTATGAACTCTTGTGCTATAAGCACCATGATTTGAGTATTCTGGGATTGTTGAGAAATCTTTTGACCTAATGGTCATTGAGTTTTGAAATCCACTCTACTACATGAGATTACAAATTTCATTATTGGGTTCTTATTGAACCATGATATTATTCTAAAGTGGATTTTCATGTGATGAGCGAGATAAACTAAAGGGAGTAGTATTTAGCACCGAGTTGGGTAAGTTACCACGATTTCTTACCCCAGAACTACGTGCCACCATAGGTTGAACCTAAGGACGAGATGATTGTTGGGCCTAATATATTGGGCTCGAGGCCAAGATAGGTGATCATTGAATTAAGGTTATACTCCTTGGCAAGAGTATGATGCCTCTCCCTAACGTGAGGTATCGTCCTTAGGAGGACAAAACGTTGGATTCCTTGTAGCTCACGTGGTTTATGTTGATTAAGAGAACCTCCCTAAACTAAAGTATTTTCCATTGAGATATAATATTTTCCCTTAAAACTAAAGCTTTGAGATAAGAATTTTTCTTTAAAAAAAAATAATTTCCCTTGATATGAGTATTTTTCCCTAAAGCTTGAAATGAGATATTTTCCTAAAGTGAATGAAATGCCTTAAAGTATGTTCCAAGGTTATATGATTCCGAATTCCAAGTATTTCAGTTCAAAAGAGTTATGAGTTCTTGAGAATTAAAGAAGTTTTAATCTCCAGGAGACATATGCATGAGTTGAAATATTGCTTAAAGTTTCCTTTAGCCTTGAGTAATGATACTAAGAGATGAGTAAAACTTTCAAAGCTAAAAGTATAATGACTCACGAGATTGCGTTACATGTTCCATTTTACATGATTCATGAGCTTTGGATTTTATACTTATTCAAGCCACGTGAGTCATTACTTATTACATGCATGATTTGATTAAAGAGTATTGATGGTGTTTTAAATAAATGCATGCACCCCTACATACTCAGTATATTCCCAAGTATTGATCCACATATACGTCTATGTGCTACATTATCTTATAATGTAGGTTCAGGTTCTCAGTCCCAACCTCGTCAGTAACTTTCGAGTACCTCTATCTACATTTCTACAGTGGTGAGTCCTCATGATTTGAGGACCTATATTTAGACATCTCCATATTTTGAGAGACTTTGTTATTTCCAGTTCATTTTGAGTCAGTTGGGGGACTGTCCCAACGGCTCTCTAGTTCATGGATTAGTAGAGGCTTTGTCAGACTAGTTATCAAATTATGGTTGTGTTGAGGTTTCCAGTATTATGGTCGTTTGGACCAAGTATTTTCTCTATATTTCCTTTCATATGATATGACTATGCTAGTGTTTGAATTATTTCATCTTGAAAGGAGTGTTATTAGTAGAAACAGGCTCAAACGGTTAGCTTGGGGCTACTTGTATCCTTAAGCACTGTGTGGAATCCCAAGAGATGATTTCGGGTCGTTACAAACTTGGTATCAGAGCCTAAGGCTTTAAAGGAGTCCTAGGGAGTTTGATAAGCTGCGTTGAGTAGAGTTTTAATCATTGGTGTGTAGCGCGCCACATCTATGAGCAAGATGTTACAAGACGTTTTAGGAAAAAGTTATTTCTTTCTTTCAGATTCCATCATGCCGGTAGGTGTCCCTCTCATCTAATAATTTATGCTCTCCTATTTTAGAAAAATGCCTCTCCAAAGAGCGAATGCCCGCAGGAACGATGATAAGAAACCCCCACCTTTTGATCCTTTGAATGAGACTGTGTCTCATGCAAAGATTTAAGCAGCCTTTCAGGTGTTGGACCAAGGAGTCACCACCAATATTCGGTACAATAACCAAGCCACAGTTTCTAATCAGCAGGGAGGGGATGTAGCTGCGGCTAGAATCTGTGATTTTATGCGGATAAATCCACCAGAGTTTTATGGGTCCAAGGTAGGTTAGGACCCACAAATGTACCTTGATGAGGTGAGAAAGACCATGCAAGTGATGCATGTTTCTACGGAAGAAATTATTTAGTTGGTATCGTACAGGTTGAAGGACATAGTTTATGACTGGGTTGTATTGTAGAGGAAGGGTAGAGGTGAGGATGCTGCTCCTATGACTTGGTAGGTGTTCCAAGATTCATTCTTGGACAAGTTATTTCCACTTGAGATGAGGGAATCAAGGATTGAGGAGTTTATGAACTTGAGGCAGGGCTCCATGAATGTAAAAGAGTACTGCTTGAAGTTCAATCAGTTGGCCAAGTATGCTCCTGAATTGATTTCTGACACCCGGGCTAGTATGAGCAAGTTCATGATCGGTGTTTCTGTGTTAGTACTATAAGAGTGTAGGACTTTGATGCTACATAGGGATAAAGATCTTTCTAGGTTGATGATGCATGCACAGTAGATAGAGGTGAATAAGATTAGGGAGAGAGATCGAGTGAGGGGTAACAAGAGGGCTAGATCTGAGAAGCATTTGTTTAGCTAGCCTAGGTTCCATAGTGGGAACCACCCTCTATTTTAGAGGTGTCCGTCTATGCCAGCACCTTAATCATCTAGTTCTCCCGCACTTAGAAGCAGGCAGGAGAAAGGGGGAAGATCCTTTATGTCTAGGTCGCAGAACAATATTGGTAACAGGCCTTGTTATCCTCATTATGCTAAGTATGGTAGGGATCATCCTGGTGAGTGTGTCATAGATCTGAGGGGTTGTTTTGTTTGTGGCAAGCAGGGCCACAAACTTAGAGATTGTCCTCATGCTAGACAGGGGAATAGAGATGTCCGACCTTAGGCACCGACAACTAGTGTACCAGCTCTTGCACCTTGTCCCGCCCCTGCTCAGGGCACTTCATCTTGCACTGCTGGTGGTCAGTTCTTGAACAGATTCCATACCTTATCATCCCATCAGGAGCAGGAGGACTCTCCCTATGTTGTTACTGGAATGCTCCACGTCTTTTATTTTGATGTTTATGTGTTATTGGACCCCGGGTCAATTCTTTCTTATGTGACCCCACTTGTGGCTGTGAATTTCAAAATGAGTCCCGAAAGGATTCCTGAGCCTTTCCTAGTCTCCCTACCAATAGGGGAGTAGTTGTTGCTAAATAAATGTATAGAGATTGTCCTATTACTGTTCTTCATAGTGTTATACTTGTGGATTTGATAGAGTTAGACATAGAGGATTTTGACCTTATTTTAGGTATAGATTGGCTTTATTCTTGTTATGCATCTATAGACTATCGTACCTACATGGTCAAGTTTCAGTTTCCTAATGAACTAGCTTTTGAGTGGTTCGGGAATTTAGTATCTCCCAAGAGTCATTTTATCTCCTATTTCAAATCCAGAAAGCAAATATCCAAGGGTTACATCTATCACCTAGTTAGAGTCAAAGACACTAAGTTCGAGGCTCCAACTATTTAGTAAGTCAATATTTTTAATGAGTTTCAAGATGTTTTTTGGAAGATCTCCCAGGGGTACCTCCCAATAGAGAGATAGAATTCGGGATTGACCTTCTTCCCAAAACTCGGCCAATTTCTATTCCGCCATAATATAATGGCAACTTTTGAGCTTAAGGATTTGAAAGAACAACTCAAAGATATTTTAGACAAAGGTTTAATAAGGCCCAATATTTCTCCTTGGGGTGCATCTGTGTTATTCGTGTGAAAGAAAAATGGTTCTTTGCATATGTGCATTGACTATCGTCAGCTTAACAAGGTCAGAGTCAAAAATAAATATCCTCTTCTAAGAATTGATGACTTGTTTGATCAGTTGCAAGGTGAATGTTATTTCTCCAAGATAGACCTTAGATCCGTCTATCATCAACCTAAAGTAAGGGAATATGATATTCCAAAGATAGCATTTCGAAGCCGCTATGGTAACTTTGAGTTTCTAGTCATGTCGTTCGGGCTAACCAACTCCCCAGTAGCTTTTATGGACCTTATGAATTGAGTGTTCAAGCAATATCTTAATATATTTGTCATTATTTTCATAGATGCTATCCTTGTGTACTCCTGTAATGAGAATGACCATGCGAATCATCTTAGAATTATCTGGCAAATCCTCAGATATCACCAGTTGTTCACCAAATTCAGTAAGTGTGAATTTTGGCTAAGGTTTGTATCTTTTCTGGTTCATATCGTTTCAGTCAAAGGTATTAGAGTTGATCTCCAAAAGACAAAAGCTATGAAAAATTGGCCTAGACCTATCTCCCCATCTGACATTAGGAGTTTCTTTGATATAGCTGGATACTACCATCATTTTGTTAAGGGTTTCTCTTCTATTGCATCTCCCATGACCCAGTTGAACCAAAAGAAATTTAAGTTCCAGTGGTCAGATTCCTCTGAAAAGAGCTTTCAGGAGTTGAAGACTCAACTTACTTCATCCCCTATGATGACTTTGCCTGATGGTACATATGTTTTTTTGGTGTATTGTGATACCTCTAGAATTGATTTGGGTTGTGTGTTAATGCAAAGAAGTAAGGTTATAGCTTATGCATGTAGATAGTTAAAGCCACATGAGAAGAATTACCCAACCTATAATCTTGAGTTAGCTGTTGTGGTCTTTGCTTTGAAAATCTAGAGACACTATCTTTATGGTGTTCATGTTGATGTGTTTACTGATCATAAGAGCCTACAGTATGTGTTTACTCAGTGGGAGTTGAATCTTAGGTAGAGAAGCTAGTTGGAGTTGTTCAAAGACTATGATATGAGTGTGTTGTATCACCCGGGCATGTCCAGTGTAGTGGCGGATGCCCTTAGGTTATTATCTATGGGTAGTGTTGCTCATGTAGAGGAAGGTAAGAAATAGTTAGCTTGCGATGTGCATTGTCTGGAAAGATTAGGTGTTAGGTTTCTTGATTCAGCCGAGGGGAGTACATTGGTGCAAAGTAGTTCTGAATCCTCTTTAGTTTTGGAAGTGAAGGAGAAGCAAGATAGAGATCCTAGTTTGGTCAGACTAAAGGAGACAGTTAAGGACCAAAATGTAGAGGTTTCCTACCAAGGAGGAGATGATGTGTTGAGATTGCAAAGTAGATTGTGTATTTTGTGTGTTGATGATCTCAGGTAGAGGACTATGGCTGAAGCGCATGGCGCATGGTATTCTATTTATCCCGGCACTACCAAGATAAACCGCGACTTGCGGGAAATCTATTGCTGGAATAGTATGAAGAAGGATATAACCAAATTCGTAGCAAAGTGTGCAACGTGCCAAAAGGTGAAGGTAGAGTACCAAAGACCTAGTGGTGTGATGCAAGAGTTTAGTATACCTATTTGGAAGTGGGAGGTGGTGAATATGGACTACTTAATCAGGTTGTCTTTTTCGCATCATAATCATGATTCTATTTAGGTTGTTGTAGATAAGCTGACTAAGTCAGCGCATTTCTTGCCTGTGTATATGTCTTATACAACTGGGGATTATACTAGATTGTATATTCGGGAGTTAGTCAGGCTGCACGGAGTTCCCTCGTCTATCATTTCGGATAGGGGCACTCAATTTACTTCTCAGTTTTAGAGAGCGTTCCAGCAGGTTCTTGGTACCCAAATCTATTTGAGTTTCGCTTTTCATCCGCAGACAGATGGTCAGGCTGAGAGGACCATTTAGACCCTGGAAGATATGTTGAGGGTATGTGCTCTCGATTTCAAAGGTAGTTGGGATGATCATTTACCATTGATAGAGTTTACCTATAACAATAGTTACCATGCTAGCATCGGGATGGCACCATTTGAGGCCTTGTATGGTAGGAGATGTAGATCACTGATAGGTTGGTTTGAAATGGGTAAAGCTACCATGATTGGGCCTGATGCAGTGTTTGAAGCTAAGGAGAAAGTTAAGTTGATTAGAGAGAGGTTAAAGACAACTCAGAGTCGTCAAAAGTCATACGCCGATGTGAGGAGAAGAGATCTTGAGTTTTAAGTGGGTGATTTGGTATTCTTGAAGATTTTACCCATGAAACGGGTGAAAAGGTTTGGTAAAAAAGGGAAGCTTAGTCCCCGTCATGTTGGCCTGTATAGTCTTGAAACATGTTGGTAAGGTGGCCTACGAGGTTAATTTACGCGCAGAGTTGTCAGTTGTTCATCCTATTTTTCATGTCTCCATGCTTAAGAAGCATATTGGTGATTCCGTTGTAGTAGATCCCTTATAGAATGCCGATATTCAGAACAATCTTTCCTTCGATGAGATTCCTGTTGAGATCCAAGATTTTCATATCCGTAGACTAAGGAACAAAGAAGTTCCCTTGGTCAAAGTTTTATGGCAGAACCAGTTTGTTAAGGGTGCTACTTGGGAGGAAGAAGAAGACATGCGAGCCAAGTACCCGCACCTCTTTTCCACAAGTTCAGATTAATCTGAAGGTATTATTTTTCCCTAATTTAGCCCTTCTAATCTAAAGTTCATCTATATGCATCTTTCCTTGTATGAGTTCTTGCAATTTTTGAGGCATTCAAGAGTTTAGAGAGATTTTGAGCCCGTTTTAGCAACTTTCTTCAGCTATGTGTACTCAGTTTTTCCTGTGTTCTTAGTCTAAATAGCGATATTCAAGGATGAATGTTTTGAAGGGAGAGATGTTGTAAGACCCTGAAAAATTCTCTCGTAGAATAAGCCTTAGGGCGTGTCAAGTGAGCTGTAATTTTGGCCCTAAAAGATTGAGACGTGACTTCCTAAGGGAGTATCGTGTTAACCATATAGAATTTCCCCAATTTCAACTTTTTATCACATGGGAAATTTGATAAGCTTTTCGTCGATATAAGATTTTTCCAAATGCGATACCTGGGTAAGAAGTTATGGATAATGTAAGTCCTAGTTGTAAAAAAACATCATTTTAGTGCTTGGCACATCGCAGAGAGGGTCTATTTGACAATTGTCAATTTCTAGTGGAACTCTGTGATAGTAGCGTGTCGCGGAGGACCCTAATTTCCCAATAGTCAATTTACAATGGCCTGGCCGATTGTGACGCGTTGAGCTGAAGTTCTAGGACCTAACCAGTGGGACAACGCGATTGCTCCACATCGGGGTGACTCCCATATTCCCATTTGTTAATTTTTAGTGAGTCACCGCGATAGTGGAGCATCGCGGTGGCCCATAAAATTAGGTTCCCAATTCAATTTTTCCAGCTTCATACAGAAGTTAAAAAGGGCACTTTGGACTTTTTCCAAGACTCTTAAACCGTGCAAACACCAAATTGAAGTCATTTTACAAGCATTCTATGAAGTCTCTCTCAAGTTTTCTCTCAACAAAAACCCTAAGAATCCAAAACCTCTTCCAAGAATCTCAAGAATCCATTATAGATTTTCTAAATTGAGTCAAGATTCAAAGTTCCCAAGTCAAGGGCTTCAAGAACCCTCATTCAAGAGTACGAATACAATTCCAAAAGCGAGAGTTCATCCAAAGCTTCTAATTCAAGGTATGTGGGGTTTTGAACAAGGGTAACACTTTTACCCTTGTGCCCAAAGTCTTATTTAAACTACAATTCTCTGAAATTTATGAGATTTTACATGAAATTGAATTGGGGATTTTCACCAATTATTATTGGTTGCAAACTTTTGATGTTTCCCTTAAATTGAGAGTCTAATGGCATGATTTTTACATTTTTTCTTGAGAAATTGCAGTTGGGTCTATACCCCATGATTTTAATCTTGGAAAAGTTAATAGTTGAAATGTTTGAGATATTGAAGTATATTAGTATGTTGAGATTTTGTGACAAATTGCTGAAATTTCCAAATTTCTACATGAGTTATGAATCTATATGCTATCTATTATGCTTTTGATGAGTTTTAACTTGAGATTGAATTATGGGTTATTAAGCCCTACATGAGACTTGAGATTTTATGAACTCTTGAGCTATAAGCACCCATGATTTGAGTATTCTAAGATTGTTGAGAAATATTTTGACCTAATGGTGGTTGAGTTTCTAAATCTACTCTACTACACGAGATTACAGATTTGATTATTGGGTTCTTATTAAACCATTAGATTATTCTAAAGTGGATTTTTATGAGATGACTGAGATAAACTAAAGAGAGTAGTATTTAGCAACGATTTGGGTAAGTTTACCCGGTTTCTTACACTAGAACTACGTGCCACCATAGGTTTGGCCTAAGTTCGAGATTATTATTGAGCCTAAGGCCAAGATATTGGGCCCGAGGCCGAGAAAAGTGATCACTGAATTGAGGTTATACTACTTGGCAAGAGTATGATGTCTCTCCCCAACGTGAGGTCTCTTCCTTAAGAGGAGAAAATATTGGACTCCATGCAGCTCACATGGTTTATGTCGGTTAAGAGAACCTCCCTAAACTAAAGTATTTTCCATTGAGACAGAATATTTTCCCTTAAAACTAAAGCTTTGAGATAAGATATTTTTCTTTAAAACTAAAATACTTACCCTTGATATGAGTATTTTTCCCTAAAGCTTGAAATAGGATGTTTTACTGAAGTGAATGAAATGCCTTCAAGTATGTTCCAAGGTTGTATGATTCCGAATTCCAAGTATTTGAGTTCAAAAGAGTTATGAGTTCTTGAGCATTAAAGAAGTTTTACTCTCCATGAGACATATGCTTGACTTGAAAGTATTGCTTAAGGTTTCCTTTCTCCTTAAGTAATGAGAATAAGAGAATAGTACAAATTTCCAAGCTAAAAGTATAATGACTCACGAGATTGTGTTACATGTTTCATTTTACATAATTCACGAGCTTTGCATTTTATACTTATTCAACCCATATGAGTCATTACTTATTACATGCATGATTTGATGAAAGAGTATTGATGTTGTTTTAGATAAACGCATGCACCCCCACATACTCAGTACATTCCTAAGTACTGATCCACATATACGTCTATGTGCTACATTGTCTTATAATGTAGGTTCAGGTTCTCAGTCCCAACCTCATCAATAATTTTCGAGTACCTCTATCTAAATTTATATAGTGGTGAGTCCTCATGGTTTGAGGACCTATATTCAGACATCTCCATATTTTAAGAGACTATGTTGTTATTTCCAGTTCATTTTGAGTCTGTTGGGAGCCTGCCCCAATGGCTCTCTAGTTCATGGATTAGTAAAGGCTTTGTCAGACAAGTTATCAGATTGTGGTTGTATTGAGGTTTCGAGTATTATGGTCGTTTGGACCGAGCATTTTCTCTGTAATTCCTTTCATATGATATAACTATGCTAGTGTTTGAATTATTTCATCTTGAAATGAGTGTTATTATAAGAAATAGGCTCAAATGGTTAGCTTGGGGCTACGTGTTGCCTTAAGCACCGTGTGACGTCCCGGGAGGTGATTTTGGATCGTTATAGTCATCCCATAATTATTCATATGTTCAAAGGGGTGGATCCTTATTACATCCTCTAAGCATAATGATTAAAAGTGGGTTGAATGAGGTCCAACACCTAGTTTCGGGTTAACCTCCTCTAAAGCATCTTCACCCCGATATGAACTAGAGTCATTGTAAGAAATTTGCCTTGATCCTTCTTTCGACTCTAGTATCATTTCTTTTATTTTGGCCTCTTCATTCTCATATGAGTTGGATGATTTGGAAGCCACCGAGGAGTCTTTGCTACCAAGCTTATCATCATAGCTTGGTTTTTCTTTTTTATGAACCTCTTCTTGGGAAAAGGGTAATGTTGTGATTGTTTCAAGATTTTCTTCTTTTCCCATTTCCTCCATCTTGACACATTTCCATGCTAATGCCTCGTGATGCATCTCCTCTATATTCTCCCCCATTACATCCACCTGATTCAAAATTTCTTGAAGAAACTCTCCAAAATCCATTAATTTGGTATGTTGCTCCTTGTCCTCTTTATAATAGGATAATAAGGGGAGCGAGAATTTGGGCAATCATTCCTATGTCCATCTTGACTTCCACATAAAGTGCAAAAATACACTCTATCAGGTTGATATGGTGATTCCATTTTATTCTGAGGAGCATAGTTACAATCTTTCGTGTAGTGTGGTCCATCGCAATATAGACATAGGCCATCAATATATGATCCCCAACCACCAAATTTATATGTGTCATAAGGTTCCATAGAAAAAAGTCAAATAAAATAAAAAGCTACCTAAGAAAGAAAATCACAAACACTTATATACAAGTTTGAATTAAAATAAGTAACTAAAATCCCAAATTAACTTAATACTCCAAATTGTTCTCTGGCAACGGTACCATTTTTATTATGCTAAACTAACACGTCAATTCGAGTGCAAGGCGGTCATCGTCAATATATTTACCCAACATTGGAGTCAGGGTTGAATCCACGAAGAACAATGTGAGTGGCAATCAAATTAATTTGAAATTATATTTACAAGTTAGATTCAAAAAAATGGTACAAAAAGATAAAATGGGAGAGGTGAGTTCGTACACTAATGTTTCTTTTTGGGATTTGCTAGTGTAAATTCGGATGAATTACTAAGGGAATGGCATATAGGAGTTAGTCATCAACATCGATTTGATAATTTAAATATGGGTAGGATTTAATCGGTTATAGATTTTGATTCTAGTCTTTCAACTAAACACAAAACTTTCACCCTTTGACCCTTTTGAATACCTAATGGAAGTGTTCAACAATTAACAACCACAATCTTAATCAAGGTATCCCTATTTCTAGGATGACACCTAAGGCATAGTCAACCTCACTTTCACCCTTATTTCTAAGATAGTGAGAATTTAGCAAACTATACTCATAATTATCTATTATTGCTTTAGTCTCCACATCCCTCTTTGAAGGATGATATAGATTCCTGAACTTCACCCAAAACCCTTCTTTCAAAGATAGACTTGGAATTTTTTACAGCTTGGAGCTTTCACCCATCAAATCCATGTAGGTTTTTGGAGCTTTCGCACATCAAATCCCAACCAAAAAAGCATAGAAATAATAGAACCCATAAACATGAACTACTAAATAGATTATAACAATAACAACCCCCATACACTTTAATCCCTATCCACACATAACCCCAAGATACCCATAATCTCCATTGAATCAAAGATGTAGAAGATCTAGGCGAATATTACTTCAAACTTGTCTCTCCCATAATATCAATAGTGGATGTAAGAAAATCTTCCACTTAGAAAGTTTGCAATGTATTCTTCAGCCAAAATTTATACAATATTTTCTTCTTAAAAAATGGAGGCTACAAAATCTCAAGCCAAAACCTAGAAAATTGGGAAAGGAGGAATGTGATAGAATGAATGATTGTCTAAAATTAGGGTTTGAGTCCTCTTTTTTTTTCTTAAATTCAAATCAACATGTGCAATGACAGTTTGTCCTTGGGATGAAACTCCGCTAAGCCACGATCGTGGTGTTTTTAACACGGTCGCGGTATAGTGATAACTGAAAATTCCATGCAATCACGACACATTAACCTACTTGACTCGGTGCGATCGTGGGCTTCAGCCCATGATCGCGATAACTGAGGCCATGTTCTCGTCCAGGTATTGAAATGCACTTCTTTGATTCTTTTTGTTCCTTTTTGTAACTCCCATCAACATCTTTTCATCTCATCACCTTTGTGCCTGCAGAATGTTGATATTAGTGTATTCAATCACAATTATGTCTCACTTATTCATTCAAAACAAGGTAAGGTGCATAAATGATGGGTGCGACTGAATGGTAAAACCCTCACTCATCAGGGAACTTTTGGGCCCAAGTTATAATAAAGGACTTTTGGCCTATAAATAGATAGAAATCTCTTTGTTTTGGGAGATAGATGATTTTTAAATGTAAGTTGACACTTGAGAGTGTTTTAAATGAAACTTGTTGAGAGTTTTTTTGGTTGCTGAGAAAGTGGGTGCTCAGGAATCTATTTCCATTATGTCCTCATAAGAGGTTGGAGTTATTGGTAATTGATAGGAAGGTCTTAGGGTTTAATGTACCCCTTTGTTGTCCTTTTTTTATCAATTTGTGCCAGTCTCTCTATCTTTTACTTTATCGTTCAATTTCCTTGTTTCTTTGTTTTTGTGATTTCGTATATAGTGTTTTTCCTTTGTTGCCATGTCGTTTACATTTTTTTATTTTGTCACATATCATTTTCTCATGCTATAGACCTACAAAAAGAAAAAACATGTGAACACTAAAATAGGCTGTTGCCCCCACCCAATGCTTGATTTAACATTACAGCACAATATGACTTTGTTGGTTACTCAGAATTCACTAGCAAGCCCATGGGTTTCCTCCCATGATGTGCTTGATTTAATATCACGGGATGACTTAGATACCTTGATTTCTCAAAATTCATCAAGGAAACTAAAGGAATGGACTTCTAGGTCATCAGCATAATGTATAACCAACACCAACCTCATATAAGTAGGCTGGTTCATAGTTTTGTGGATGTTGAATGTAACCTCCTCATCATTTACTTTGAACTTAATATCTTATTTATCCATATATACCATCACACTACCCATGTCCATGAATGGTTTTTTGAAGATTATAGGCATCTTAAAAGTTAACTTCATAATCCAAGATAACATAGTCAGCCAAAAATAAAGTTTTCTATTTTCACTAAACCATTGAATGATATGCCTACGGGTTTCTTCACTGTATGGTCTTCCATCAACAATAGCATAGTCATAGGTTTTGAAAGTCTCATGCCTAACTATTTAACATAGTTAGCGACATCAAATTAATGTTAGCTCCCAAATCATACAATGCTCTGGAAACCATAATATCCCAATAGTGCCTGTAACTTTGAATGCTCTGGGTTCATCCTTCTTTTGAGCGAGAGATCTAGAAGTAATTACACTACAGTGTTGCAACCCACCAAAATCCTTAAAACTAACAACTCTCTTCTTCGTCACCAACTCCTTCGTAAACTTGGCATATCTAGGCTTATGGTTAAGAGCCTTAAGAAAAGAGATTTTCAAGCTTAATTCTTTCAGCATGACAATGGACTTCTTGAAATTACCTTGTTTTTCTATTTCAACCCTTCAGAAAAAGGTTGGGGAGATCATGTAATTTACTTCAATGCAGGCTTATCGACTTTTCCCTTACCTTTGCCTTTTCAACAACATGATCAACACCCTTAGACTTTTCTAACTCCAAGTGTCTCATCAACCATAACACTATCATTCTATGGATCATCAATAGTTGGCAAAGAGGGATCAATGGTTTCCTTACCACTTTGAGTGGAGATGACTAAAAAATAACCGTCGTTTTTAGGATTCTAAACTGTGTTGCACGGAAAGGTGCCCAACTGCCTCTGATTTAAAGTTGCAGACATTTGTCCTAACTAATGATCAAATGGCTTTATTATAGTAGAATGCAAATCTACCTTCTAGGTCAACCCTGAGATGTTTTATTTAATCTTCTTAAGGTAATATTCCTAATTTTCCTAACATTTTACTAGTTTGGACAACATAGCCTTTAACTAAGTGTCACGGTTTTCTAGTGGAACATACACATCACCCTTTATCCTTGTAATCATCCTTTCATCTACAGTAATTACCCCACTCTCTTCTTCTATCTCTGTAGCTATCCCCTTAATATATCTAACCTTAGTTTCCTTAGCCCTCAGCTTGAAAACCAGCCAACTCTCGATCTAGGTACTTTTCCTCTTCTTCTAAATCAGAATCATATGATCTTAAAGCCTTACACTGTGACCCAATTTCATTCACCATCTTAGAATTAATCATTGCAAACTACTTTGTCAACAACCCAATCTCCGTCCTTAGCTTAGCAACTTCTTGAGCCACTGTGTCATCAGCCACTTTGTGCTCGCTGGAAGAACTAATAGAATATGTGTCAGTGCCTCTCTTTTCCTCCCGAGTATTCCATCCTCGGATGGTGAAAAATATCTTGTATAATATTCTAGTGCAATCTCTCAACATATATGCATGAATGCTCCACTAGTATAAGTGTCTGCCATAGATCTCGATCTGGTGTTAAGGGCTTGATAGAAATCTAAAGAAAGCTCTACCCTAAAATCCTATGGTTAGGCACCATCATCTACTTATTTTTGAATTGAAACCATGACTCCTACATTGACTCAAAGTGGAATTCATATTTGAAAGCATTAAATTAATAACAAAACAATTAATGAATAAGAACCAAAGTCTTGAATTGAATAATTTACCAAAATGAAGAACAAAGTAATCCCAAATTAAAATTTAATCTCAAAATCAAATATATGTTCGTAAATATTAATTGTGTGTAAACTAACTATGAAAAATCAAAAGGGTAATTATAGGATACATGAAACCCTAGGAAACCAATCCTAAAAAAAGAGTAATATTGAAGTTAGTGGCCACCTACGGGACGGGTGTAGGTGGTACCTACGAGCCATAGGTGGTCCAATCATAGGTTTTGAGAGCTAAAAACTCCATAAAACTCTCTGAACTTTATGTTTTCTAATACCTATAGGGTGTAGGCACTACCTACGACCCATAGGTAGTCCTCCATAGGTGCCAGGCCAAAATCTTCAGCTTCTGATACTCGGAATTTCAACTTTCTAGCACATATTCTACCACCTAATCCATATAGGTAGTACCTAGTGGGAATAGGTACTCATATAGGTGTCCTAAAATCTTCAATTTTTATGTCTTTCCTCCTTTTCAACTCCAAAATCTAGTTTCCTGCAAAACACAACATAAAACACCATATCTTACAAAAATACCTAAGTAACTTGCATATTTTCATCAACTTAAGGGTTGAAAGTTCTATGAGACCATATCACATTAGCAACCCATGGTCTAGTTAGTGACATTTGAGAACCCAACATGGCTATATCATGATACAATGTTAAATCAAGCACTTCTTGAGCGTCAACCCATGTTTTATACTTAACTAATTTATAGGGTAACACATGTGTTCAAACGTGCAGGGTTGGGTGGTGCAGGAAAAGACACAAAAAATTTCTAGTGTCCAGGTCAAACAAGTGACCTTTGACTCTAGGTCCGATTGATGACTCATTAGAAAAATCATTAGGAAGACTTGAGAAAAATCACATTATGGAAAAGGTCTCGGGAGTTACTACGATTCTAAGAATGAGTCATAGTTAGTATCTACAATTCATCACCTTGAGGTTGTAAGGTCTAGGGAATCAGGTAAGTGTTTTAGCACTAGACAAAGTGAGTGTAAAACTCGTAGTCACTAACCATGAGCCTTTACTGGAGTTGTGATCAATGATGAAACATCAGTTAAATTTTTAAAAAGAAAAATCTAACCATCTCAACTTGAAAAAACTTAAAAGGGGAACTAATAAAAATTGATTCCCTTTTCTTTTTTAACATGCATAACTTTCTCTATATTCCATAGTTGTCTCTCCCACTCCAAATACACTTTTTTCTCTCTTTAATCACCCCATCAAAAATCAAAACTCCTCTTAAATAATCCATTATCTTAGGAACTCCGTTAGTTTAAACTAAAATATCAATGAATTACCCTTTGATTTAAAGTAAGTACCAATGATTTCCCTCTAAATTTCTACTGTTTTTGATATTTTAGTGAAATTTTTCTTTGGCTAATTTGCTCAAACACAATTAGGGAAGGGTTTAGAAATCTAAAACATGAAAAAAAAAATTGTTTTCATACATAATAAGAGTAGTCACTAAGTTGGGGATGATTGAGTACATTGTTAATGTGTTAATTGCCTGGGGGAAGTCAGAATACCCCTAATCAAAAGTGTAATTGAACGAAAAGTTTATAACCTATATAGACAATCATTCTGAGCAACTATAGGAGTAATAGGAATATGTAATAAGTCATTTTTTGCCTCACTGAAGCTGGCACCATAGATGGTCTTCAACTTTCATTCGTTGGGGTCCCCTTGAGTGATCCTACAAGTCATTCTCAAATTATTTGACTCATTTCATGAATAATGAGACTAGGAATAAGGTTACAATCTATGATATGCCCATATCCACCCTACGAGTGACCCAATGAGTCATTGGATAAGGCCATTTTGACTATACCAAATAAAAAGGACTCATACAACTGTTAGTAATCTAGTGATCTAATGATTCATAGGGTGGAGTCATAGGGTTAATTGTAAGATACCCAGTACACACTCACACCCTAAGATCATTGAAAAGACTTATAGCTTTTTGACAAGAAGTTGTAGCTTGACTCGTAGGGATGGCATCCACCTTTATTTTTTATTTTTTATTTTTTTATTCTTTCTAATTTAAAGATAACAAGATGTCCATCGGAGGTACAATAGCACCATATAATGTCAACTCAAAGTGTCCATACAGACTCTAAAGAAACAACCTTTCTCTACTCATCAATGAAAGGATGAGCCAACTGAAGATAAGCAGTAGTCTAATGACTTTATTGAGAAATACACCATTTTAGGCCTAGATATACCACATAGTAGTTTGACTCGAGGACAAAATACTAAGCCCTAGATTAAGAATTTTGAACAATCACCACCATATTTTCCTTCTTAGTTTGAAAAGGGTAAGGAGTTTGAGTCTATTTCTAAAAACAAAGTCAGAAGAGAGAATATTGTCTCTAAGCAAGTTATGAAGGGTTGGAATCTAATTTTGAAAAAACTGAGTATTGTGAGGATGAGGCAACATATGACAATGCTCCATTTGAGATTACACCTCCTCCACAGAACCAACCTGGGTTACTGATAGAGGTTGCCCTGATTCCGATTGACAATCAATTGAGGTACCAAAAATCCAAGAGCTATATGAGCAGGAATATGACATTGTCCCCAATACAAAAAAGCCAAATCGAGGCTTCTACCTTGAGCCTAAATTGTTGTTCTGAGGGATGTAAGAAATGCTTGAGTTTAAGGCTCTGTTCAAGAAATACCATTTAAAATAAATCACCAAAGAATCTTGCAGATACAACTCAGCCCTAGTTTTGAAATTTTATGACATCTACCAAATGGAGTTAAAGAGGATGCATCCACAAGGGTTAGAATGTAGGGGTGGTGACCCATTGCACTCATTAATTATTTAAGGGGTTTGGGTGAATGACATAGACAATCTCTCGATTCTTGCACGGTACTGATTTGAGATTCCTACTAACACACAAAAAATAATCACTAAATCAAGGAGATAAATATGGTAAAAGATAAGATAATTGGTATGAAAGAAAAACTTATGCATCTAAGGTGGATTATCGGTATCATTTCTATTGCATAAATAAATGCACCATGAGTTACGGGACCATCTTTACAGATTACTAAGGGCAACCTTAATTTTGTAGCAAAGGCTTGGTGTATACTAGTTCATCATAGATTGAGTCAAACAGTTGGAAGCATCATTTTAAGCCCCAAAAAAGTTGTATTGGGTACCAGATATTATAAAGGGCTACAGTATCAACATCGCCAAGATCATTGCACGAGAGATCTATGATAGAGCTAAGAGTACTGATAAGAATTTGACCTTTTCTTATCTGTTGACAAAGATTTTCTTAGAAGAGAGGGTTCATGGTTACCCAATATGTGTAACTTTGTTATAGTCCACCGGCACACTGATATAGGGTTGATTTGGGATAAATACAACCGAATCTCTAGAGTTAAAATGGGTGCAACATTACTACGTGGTGTATTTTAGTTCAGAATACACATGGATATCGATACTCTGAGTTTTGCAACCCTTAAAGACATATAGGTAGATATCTGATTCTATAATATCCATATTTTATAGGGAACCACCATCCCTGACTTTACCAACCTTGAGGCCATCTATGCCATGTCCACTTATTATTGGATATGTCTTGGTATCTTAGGATTTTTTGAGTGATATGTTGAAATAATTAGTTACTTATAAGTGAAAAGTAGAAAATATTAAGGAAGGAGTAAAGAATCGGGTGAAAAATAGGTTAGGAGTGAGATGCATGGTCGGCTGATGAGGTTTAACATATTTGAGAAAAGGATAAATAAGAAGGTCAAAGAGGTGCAGTATCCAGTCTAGCATTCATTCATCAGTAGTTGGCTGCATTATGAGATGCTATAGAGGATATGGTCATAAGGAAATACCCAACTTTTCTGAGTCCTATGATGCCAAGTAGTAAGGATATCACGGTAGAAGAGGTGCCTGACATTTGGGGCACAAATACAAAGAAAAAATTTTAAAAGAGGGAGAAGAGAGAGCTAGTAAGAGGAGGAAGATGATATGTGAAATAAAGGAGATGAGAACGATTGTTGCAGATAGTAAGTAGTCATCCTAGGACAAACTGTCTGAGGGTCACAAGATAGAAAAAGGAGCAGAAAGCTCCTGGATGTGTGAGACTACGACTATTATTACTGATATAAGTGGGGGTTTAGTATTTTCCTCGATTCAAATTCACCATTGAGTGCAAGTTGACATGAGTACCCCAATCGCCACCGAGGTTACTATTTCTGATACTAGGGTTAGTTATGAGGACTCAGAAGAGGAAAATTTATGATCTGGTGCCTTGTGCACCACATGTAATTATTCACTCTATATTTTAGTATTTTCATAGCTATGCACTGATTATAGGCATCATCATATAGTTGTGTATCACCCCAAGTCTGTACCCCGGATGCAACATGGTGCTTACAACCCCGAAGGACCATAAGCTAACCCATGACTTATATCTGCTATGAGAACTAAATAATAATACTGTAATAAATTAGGAAACTAGGTTTAAATACCATAAGGTTCAAAATCTGTAAATACTAATAAAAGACAACCTTTACAATAATATCTGATAAAATATATGAAAAATTAAAAAACTATCTTAACTAGTCTAGTCTAAAAAAGCTCTAACTAAACTGTCTAAAAGTAGAATTGATGGGACAAGCCCTCAACTAACTCCACCTACTGAAATACTGATAAACTGAAATACTAAAATAAAAACATGACCTCGATAGATGAGGACTCACTACTAAAACAGCTGCTGATAACTAAATCTATCTATGTGCGGTCAGGAACCTGAGTGTCCGAACCTATGATATGAGACATCATAGCACAAAAAAAGTGTGCCTCAGTACGTGGAATGTACTGGTATGCTAGATGAGGTAAGGCTAAATATTAGGGTTCATATATATGAACATTAACTTTTAGAATGATATAGAGTAACTTGATATAAGAGTACATAGATAACTAAACTGCTGTAAATAATGAGGATGTAATACTGTACATGTATGTGTATACTGCAGCTGAGCTTATCTGAAGCTAAGCACTGAGTTTTCATACTGAATAACTGATATCTGAAGTTACTGATAACTGAGTTACTGATACTGATTGACTGTATCTGAAAGTCCTGATTCTGTAGAACTTAATTAAGTACTATTCTGAGACTAAAACTGAGACTGTGAGAGGTAATCATCTAACCGACATGCCCCTTTTTTGAATAGATTTGGGGTCCAACCTGTAACCCCAGCTGGAAGGGTGTTAGTACCGTGCCACTGGTAAAGACACTGAAAATTTACCCTCATTTGGCAGGTACTCTAATGAGAACGGTGATACAACCAAATTATAACTCTCGTTAGAAAGTGTAAGCAGTCGCTGTCAAATATAGAACCCAACTAGGTTGGGTGTTGAATCCTACAGGGAATGTTGTGTTCGCTAAGTATTGTGTTTATTACTAGACTGTTGATCGAAGGTTCCAGAATAGAGGGGGATTTTGATTTATCAATTATATTCTAACGTTTGTCACAGAAAGTAATCCAGTCGTAGGTTATATTACTAGTAGTAATTTAATAAGAGAAGTCAAAGTAGAGTTATGGTTACCTAGATGCTTATGCAGCTATGGTTGAAAACTATTGTGGATACCCAATGAACAATTTTTATTGCAAGAGTAATTGAATTCTATGGTTTACCCATTAGTTTCTTAACCTAAATGAGTAACTTATCCCTTAATTCTCTCAAACTTAAGGAATATTGTATTAATTCAACTATAATCTCATATGGGTTGATTCGGTTAAGGCATCTACCCTCTATCAAAAGATTAAATCCTTTAGATTTATGTAAGCCCTTACTTTTCCCAACAAGCACAAATCTATTTGAACAAGTGTTGTTCTTGGGCTCAATTTTCAAGTTTGCAACCAAAAAAAGTCATTAAAGTGAAGAAGAGTTTAGGAAATATGTATTACTCAGGAGAATTTATTAGATTCACAACCCAAAATAAACTTTTCACATCAAGGCTCCCATAACCCTTATTATGGGAGCTTAGAAACACATGCTTAGACACACATTTCTACCCAAGAAAGAGAAGAAATCATTATGTTATTCATAAATTAATCCAAAGTTTACTTACAAAAGTCATAATTGTTGTTCTTCAACCTTTAATAGAAAATAGGATAAAGGAATATTGATCCACAAATCTCCAATGAATCTTTGAGAAAAACTATGAAACAATGTATTTTCAGTATGGAAAACCCTAATAAAGATGAAATATATCCAATAAAACCTAAAACTGGCTATTTATATGTTCCCAGTCAAAAAGGATTTAAAATTTGAAATTATAAAATCCGCGTCCAAAGTAACGATCTAATGAATGATCCATCGGGATTATGACGGTCCATCACACGGACCATCGATGAGTGTCCCGGGATATCATGTTCTTCTTAAACTTGACGGCTAACTTGGTGGACTGTCCATAGTCTGATAGTTCGTTGCCTGGTCCATCACTCAGGCTTTGGAGATCTTACATTTTTTTTATGTCTGACGGATACCTTGGCGGACTGTCGATGTTACGATAGCCGATCGCTCAGTCTTCTGAAAATATTGCATTCTGTTTAAGTCTGGCGGCCAAGTTGGCGGTCTGCCTCAAGCCTGACATTCCGCCACTTGGGCCGTCGCATTGGTCTTCCAGCTGGAACCATCTATTTAGCTCTGAAGGTCTGCCTGGTGGTCCATTTCATGAGTGACGGTCCGCCATTTGGACCGTCATTAACCTTTTTCTGCTGTTTTCCTGAGTTTTCTCCTTCAACTGACTCCTCAACCTGAAATCACTCAAATCCACTATTAAATACAACTTTAGTTTCTTGAAAACTCACAATTTTCCCAAGAAAAAAATGAAAACTATTCCATCAAAATTCAGAACATCAACACCCTCAACTTAGGATAATTGCTTGTCCTCAAGAAACGCAACACCGAATTACCAATATGAGCAATTAAATGACAGGCATTAAACTTGCTGAACCAGTTTTTACACACCCATTCACTTGTCCTCCTACTTATATGTCTCAACATATCAGAGTCCATAACTATCATAATTTCACAATCAATGCATATACATAAACATGGAAACAAAAATCTACAGAAATCAGCCAAATTAAGTGTGACTCAGATTGCCCTCACAGTTAAAGAAATCCACCACTCATTTTATTTTGTGGATACAAATCAGAACTCTCACACTCATCAAGAAAGTTACAAACATAGTATTCATACCCATAGTCTTTCCCTTATCATCTAACTCTCCCTTATAGCTGATTCACCAAGATCAAACAGGCCTTTCTCATACTTGTAATGAGGCTTCGGGGTTAGGTGAGGAAGGACTTCTAGTAAAAATCTACTCAATACTAGGATTTAACTCTCTTTGCCCTCAAGTTCTACCTACCAACATCATTTATAAACTAGCTCATTTATCCTTTTCTCATTCATTTCCACTCTACCTACCAATACCTTTTTCTTTTACAAACAAGCATCAGCAACCCCAACTTATGCTGATGCAATATGTCAAGGTACACAATATCTTGGGTACACCAGGGATGGATCCTCTAAACCAACTTTCCCTTAGACATTTAACAACTTTGACAATAGCCACCCTTAACTTTTATGTTTTGCCTAAGTTTAGGTACAAAATTCCCACTATTGGGACAGGGCCAGAGCTAAGTGAGCAACTTAAAGAGAGTTAACTAG
Organism: Capsicum pubescens; assembly: GCA_030864215.1. Lineage (NCBI taxonomy): Eukaryota > Viridiplantae > Streptophyta > Magnoliopsida > Solanales > Solanaceae > Capsicum > Capsicum pubescens. The sequence goes on along the minus strand of CM061543.1, from coordinate 148,789,006 downwards.
AGTAATTGATGATGAAGAAAAAGAATTAACATATGCTCAATGAAGGGTGCAAAAGAGGATAATTCTTTTTGGTGGGGTTAATTATTTTTGATAAGTAGACTAAGATCACAAGGCGGCCTACTATCATCTCTTATTTCATCAACTACAATACAATATCAATTGAACCAGGCAAGTTCTAGGTATTACACTAAGTAAGAACTAATACAAATACTCTCACACACAGGCAACTGAGTCATACTCATTCTACTGTTCCTAAGATTTACATCACATATCATGAACATTTTATAAGTTAATGCGGACTACAACTTCACTAACAGTTGATAACATATACTAGAAGAAAAAAGTAAACAGTCATATAAACATAGTCATAGTTTGTTACCAACATCATTCATCATCCATATTCACAACAAGGTATGAACAGAAATGACACTTTTATTTTATGGACAAACTTTAACAACAGCACAAGTTTTAAGAAAGGAAAAATGCAATCCTAAAAGTAATCCTAGAAAATAAAAGAAAATGTGAACATAAACATAATACTAGACATGCCGATTCTCCTCGATAGAACATGGGAGAAAAAGAATATAACAACATAATTCCCCATGTTACAAGTACTCCACCCTCCACAAAAAATATGCATTTTCCTAAAAGCATCAAGTTAAAAGTTCAAAGGAGTGGGTATACTTGTATTGACTCTTATTTATCTGAGGCTTTTGTGAAGTGTGGTGAGGCTCCAACATCCTCACCTGTTGCAATGTTGACCCCCATGGTGGTAGGGGTACTCAAAAGCACTTCCTCTAAAATCATAGGTATAACATCCCAGATTGGGTCTGAAGTTTGCCCCTAATTGGGGCGGAACTGGTAGACACTCCAGCTGCTTCATCTTCAACCTTCTTTCTTCTTATCTCTTCATCTCTCCTTGATCTTCTGATGGATTTCCTCAAATCATGATGTTCTCTTTCCTCTAGTGTTATTCCTTCCCTTCTTTTTCTCTATTCAACTTTTTATTTAGCCTGTTCGTCTGTCTGCTGCTTTTCATTATCTTTCACGAGTCTCCCCATCAAATCAACAACTCCTTCATTATCACCACTCATTACTAAGGATGGATCAAAAGTGGGCTTTCATGTCTTCCTGTTCTTCAACTCTTTAATGTTAGCCTATTCTTTTTTTAAACTCTGTCATGAACCTTGCCAAGTCTGGAATAGATAGTGAATCCATCCTTTTGTTGATTCTCTCCTCCATGTGATCCATCCTTATCTGAATGTCTTGAAAAGGATGGATTGCCTCATCTATAATTCTGACAATAAAAGGCTTAAATTCTACAGCCCAAGTGTCAAGCTGCCTTTTGAATTTCTTTTACAATTTTACAGACTTGGCAAAGTTTTCCTGTGTCAACCTATATTATGTATATTTTGCCCCACCCATTAATGATATAGATTCTGACCCTACAAACGCACTTGATGGAATATAATCAGGTGGTACATAAGTGGTAATCAGCAACGGCATACCTGTTGGAATCTCTGAAGTATTTAATGCTGGTGTAGACTGAGTTTGATAGGCTGGTGGTTTGGTGACCCTTATTTCAAACTTAGAATCATCCTTTGACTTCTTAATATCCTACCTATATGTCTTACGAACCTCATTATCCACCCCACGAATTAGAGGCATACCTACCTGCCTGCATAATTCAGTGATTAAGCACGAAAATAGTTGAGCGCTGGCCACCTTATGTGCTCTCACAAACAACTCATTGGCAATGATCTGATCAAAATTAATCTTCAGTCCTGACAGCAAACTAGCAACAAGTACTACTTGGTGAATATCAAAATTAGCATCACCTCCCATTGGCATAAGTCTCAATTGGACCACAGCCCACCAAAATTTAGCTCTTAAGCTAAGGCATGACTTTGCTATGCGCTCATGTGATTTTACAACCCAGGAAGGATTACCTTCATCAGTCAACACCCCATTTAACCAGGATCTTTAGGCGGATGAATTATGCAGTCGATACTCTAATTTTGGAATAGCAGGTGGGGCTTTATAATTTGGCCCAAACAACATCCTTTTAATGGTTCAGGATGATATGTCAATGGTAACTCCACGGACTGGCACTGATTCCCTTTTTGGGAGATTGGAAATCTTTGAGCATTTTTTAACATCCTTTTTTTCCTATACCAAATAGTTAGCAAAGAATTCCCTTACCAGATTTGGCTGATATGATCTTAGGGGTTTGCTCATCCATGCCATTTTGTACTCATTAAAATGATGATCTAACTCAGTATACTCATGAAGATCCATTGTTACAATTTGATACTCCTCAGCAAATGGCCTTTTGACTAGCCTACTTGCAGATAGTGCCAACCCATCATAAAATTTATCCCTTTCTCCATGGAGTTACCATATGACGGCCTCTCTGATTTTAGGATCCTTATGTCTAATCAAATTAGCATCCTCAGTCTCAATATCAACATCGGTTGATTCAGTTTATGCCTCTACATTGGTAGCCTCAGTTTTGGCCTTAACTAGATTGGGTCAAGATGTGACCACCCTATCCTCATCAGGGCTCAAGCTAGTGCTGCTGGTACTACTATCACTTTCCTCTTCAGACTCGGAGAGTGTTGGAAGTGTTTGATCCATTTGACGAGTGTTGAAGGCAGTTGCCTTCTCGCTCCTAGAAGGTTTCCCTCGGCCTCTTGCCCGACCTCCGCTTCTAGTCAATAGGAGTTTTTATGCCATGGAGCCTAAAAAAGAAATATGGAGTCAATTACAAAACCAAAAATCTGAAGAAAAAAATTGTATTAAACATTGGCTTGATGGTCACATTGACAGGCCGTCGATGATGCAACGATTCGCTGGTTGGGCCGTCAGGCTTTTTCCAGTGAGTTCTGATTTTCAGGGCCTTGCGACGGTTGAACTGATGGTTCGTTAGGTCACTGGCGGTCCTCCAAGTTGTCCATCGTGGCTTATCCAGTGAACAACTTTCCTTGTAAATTTGCAACGGCTAACCTGACAGTCCGTCACAGATTCGATGGTCTGCCAAGCTGACCATCAGTCCCCATTTTCAATTTCAGACTTCTTTTTGGCATTTTGTCGAACAGATGGTATACCTTGTTGACTTTTAATCATTGCAACAACAATAATTCCATATTTTTACACATATTTTTCAACTCTAAACATGTGGGTTACTCAAACTTTACCCAAATAGCAAATACCAATTTTTAGAACTCAGAACATCAATAATATAAACAACAGAAGGAGACAAGATGAAATTTTACATCCCACAACTATTTAAATTATGCTGCATTTTGGAGAAGCAAGAAAATGAGTTAAAATCGTACCTTGATGATGTAGAAGTTTCACGGTAGTTTCTTGCACTTCAGAAAGAAAATTTATTTAACCTTTAACTTATGATTTCTTCTATTTTTGTGATAAGGAGAAAAGAGAGGAATAGAACTGTTTAAATAGAGAAGAAGAAAGAAGTTGGAGAGTCCCAGAGGGAGTAACTACCTATAAATGTTATGAATCCAAAGGGTGTTAGACAGTTTTAGAATTTGAAAAGGTTACAACGTATGTAACCGCCCTATTTCATCTCTTTAAAATCTTTTGGGTCAACCACGGGTCATTTAAATAGGCATCCAACTTAACCCAATCCAGCCTACGACTAGGGTTAAGTTGATGGTTAACTTAACAGTCCATCAGATTTCTGACGGTCCACCAGGTTGACCGTCAGGTCTTATTAGAGGTTTACCTTCCAGGATATTTTATGACAGACACACTGACAGTCTGTCAATAATGCGATGGTCCATCTATCTTCCCATCAGAACCTTCCAAAAACTCAATTTCTCATCCTCAGGTTGATGGAAGAATTGACAGTCCGCCAACTCGATCGTCTATCATTATCCAGTAAGTTCAACTTTTTGGCATGGCTTTGGCAGTCCGAGTGACGGTCCATCGAGATCTTAACGGTCCGTTGGTAACTCTGTCAACCTCCTCACAATAGTGAAACTCCATTCTTTCCTAGTTCTTAGTCTTGCATACTTTACAAACATGTTAGATTGCACAAAAAGAAACCAATAAAAGAACTTTAGCTAAGATTACAACAACACTTGGTGGTTTTCCTCCCACTAGCGCCTAATTTAATGTCGTGGCACAATCCATTCATCTTGATTACTCAGACTTTATCGAGATAGATAGTGGCTATGCACTTTATCGAGTCCATTGGACTAATATACAACTTCAGTCGTTGCCCATTCACTTTGAAGACACTTCTTCTTTGTTTGGAAGTTCAACCACTCCAGACGAGTTGAATTGATTAACTTGAAATGGGCATGACCATTTTAATTTAAGCTTATCTGGGAACAACTTCAATCTGGAGTTGAAGAGAAGCACCCATAACCTTTTTGAAAATCTCTTTTTGCAATTCTCCGATCATGGTACATCTTTATCTTCTCCTTGTAGAGATCATCTCTTTCATATACCCCAAGACGGAACTCATCCATCTCATTCAGTTGCCCAGTCTCATATTCACTGCCTCATTCCAATTCAAGTTAAACTACTTTAGTACCTAGAACGCTTTATTCTCTAGCTCAATCGGCAAATAACACGCCTTGCAATAAACCAATTGGTATGGCGACATGCCAATAGGTGTCTTGAAAGCCATTTGATATACCCATAAGGCATCGTCTATCTTCCTAGACCAATCCTTTATGCTAACATTTACAGCCTTAGCAAGGATAGCTTTGATTTCCTAATTAGAGATTTATACCTGCCCACTTGCCTTTGACATTGGTCACACCTCTTCATGAACTAGTAGGCATCTTTGAACAAAGAGGGACAATAGTTACCACTCTGAAGCATTGTCCTTGCAGTCCGATCACCTACATAGTGACCTCCAACTGGGGAAGCATGACTCGCTTCCAATATACTCAACATATCTATTTCTTGGATGCACCGTCTAATAATACCATCTGCACATCTCCGAAAAAGATACGGCTCATCCCAGAAGTAATGGGTCACATCATGGACAAGCTTTTTCCTTTGATAAAAGGAAAGATTCTCTGGTATCAACTTGCTCACCACATAATTTGAGAAATCAGCATATCAAGGTATTTGGTCCATAACAGCAGCTAAGATTTCCTCATCCCGAAATGCATCATTGATCTTAAATTCATATCTAGATGTTTGCTCACCTTCCAGCCTAGACAGATGATCTGCCACTTAGTTTTTGCAACCCTTCCTATCCTTAACTTTGAAGTCAAATTGTTGAAGTAGCAGGACCCATCTAATCAAACTTAATTTTGCATCCTTTTTCTCCATCAAATATCTCAAGGCTGCATGGTCGGTGTGGACCACCACCTTGGTTCCTAGCAAAAAAGCCCAAAACTTCTCAAAATCATACACTACTACAAGAAGTTCCTGTTCTGTGATGGTGTAGTTCTTTTGAGCTCCATTCAGCACTTTTCTAGTATAATAGATTGGATGAAATAATTTTTATTTCTTTTGTCCCAGCACAGCTCTAAGGGTAATACCACTTCCATCATACATGATCTCAAACTATTTTGACCAATCTGGTGTAACAATAATAGGAGCATCAACCAGCTTCCCTCTAAGGCATTCAAATTCCTTTAAGCAATCCTCATTAAAAGAGAATTTGACTTCCTTCTCCAAAAGATTGCAAAAGGGGCTTGCAATCTTTAAGAAATCCTTTATAAACTTCCGATAGAAGCCAGCATAACCAAGGAAACTACACACCCCTTCACTTAAATAGAAGGTGGAAGATTCTCTATAACTTCAACTTTAGCTCGATCAACTTTAATACCCTTTGCTAAAATTTTGCGTCCGAGAACAATGCCCTCCTTCACTATAAATTGGTATTTCTCCCAATTAATCACAAGATTGAACACCTCAAACAACTGCAAGGCCTTACTTAGATTGACCAAACACAACTCAAAAGAATATCCTACCATAGAAAAATCACCCATAAGAACCTCCAAGGTGTCTTCAACCATATCTGAGAAAATAGACATCATGCACCGTTGAAAGGTAGCGGGTGCATTACACAATCCAAACGACATCCTTTTAAATACAAAAGTACCATATGGGAAGGTGAATGTTGTTTTATCTTGATCCTACGGGGTTATATAAATCTGATTGTAACAAGAATAACCATCCAATAAATAATACCAACCTCTTCCTGCCAACCGATCAAGCATCTAATCCATGAAAGACATTGGGAAGTGGTCCTTCAATGTCCATGAGTTGAGTTTTCTATAATCCATACACACCATTTATCCAGTAACAAGATTGAGTGGAATCAGCTCATTCTTCTTGTTAGCCGCCACTGTCATGCCCCCTTTCTTAGGCACGTACTAAACAGGACTTACCCATTTACTATTTTAGATGGGGTATACCACTCCTGTATCAAACAACTTGATGATTTATTTCTTCACTACCTCTTGCATAGGTGGGTCTAGATGACGTTGATGCTTAATAGTTGGAACACAATCCTCCTCTAGCTGGATTTTATATGAGCATATACCAGGACGAATACTGATAATGTCTGCAATCGTCCAACCAATAACCCTCTTATATCTCTTAAGAACAGAGATAAGGCTTCCACCCATTGCTCACCTAAGTTATATATAATAATAAAAAGTAGTGTATTCCCACTGCCCAGGAACACATACCTCAAATGACCCGACAACTCTTTCAGCTCCAAAGTAGGTGGCTCTTCAATAGACGTCTTGGTTGGTGGACTTGGATGATTTTTCAAGTCCAAATCCAGCTTCTTGGGTTCATAAGAATAAGACCCCATGCCTATCAAGGCACACACAGTCTCCTCATAATCTATAATATCATCTTCATCAAAATTCATTAATACAACAGCTAAAGTCTCCACAACAAATTTTTCCTCTATAGCTACTTCCTGCTTCTCCTCATAATAAACATCCACTATAGAAAATCTGCTCATATCTTTATGCTGTTTCATGGAATGGAATACACCGAATCGAACTACTTCATCATTCAGCCTGAATAGTAGCTCATTTACCTTTAGATCAATAAGTGCACTCCCGGTTGTGAGGAAAGGTCTACCCAAGATTATGAGCACCTCGAAGTCCACCTCGCAATCAAGAATAACAAAATCAGCTATAAATATGAAACTGGCCACCTTAACTAATACGTCATATAGAATCCCCACAGTCCACTTCACAGACCTATCTGCCATAACTAATGTCATGTTCGTGGGAGTAGGATCCCCTAAACCTAGTTACTTATACATAACAAGCGGCATCAAGTTTATACTAGCTCCCAAATCACATAGAGATTTTGCAAAATCAAGAGGCCCAATAGTGCACGGGATAGTAAATGCTCTCGGGTTTACCTTCTTCTACACCAACAGCCTTATGGAAATGACACCACAATGATAGAGATTGTCCGACTTCTCATAACTAACTATTTGCTTCTTCGTAATAAGGTCTTTCATGAACTATGCATACCCGAGAATTTGCTCCAATACCTCCACCAATGGAAAATTGATTGTCAACTGCTTAAGCATGGCCATAAACTTGCCAAACTTTGTGTTTTGGGAGCATAGTAACCACAACTTCAGTCTCCTTTCCTTACTCTTCTCTAACTCATCACCCTGCTGATGGTTAAATGGTGTATTATCAATAACTTTATCCAATTTCTCTAACCCTACTGGATAACTTTCTACATGCTTAATATCCTCTTCAATTACATCTTCAATCACAGATTTTCCCACAGATGGGCATGGTAATACCTTACCACTCCGTGTGGTAGTTGCCATGCAGGAGCCATTATTTCGAGGGTTCTAAACTATATCACTCGGCAAAGTTTTGCACTTCCTATGATTTAATTCTGTTGAGAGTTATCTCATTTGCTGCTTGAACTATTTGATAAAAGTAGAGTGTAAGTTTACCGACTGACTCATGGAAGACAAATCACTCTTCATAGTAGTCACCTAGAGTTGGTAGAGTCAACTTCCTTTAATAATTTCTCCATCATGTCCTCTATGGATATCTTGCCAGAGCTAGTTGCAGCATTATTATTCTTCTAAGAGGTACATATATTCCACTCTTATCATTTTTTCTCTTCCAGTTCCCTTGATCTCTATTATTGTAACCATCTTTGTCGTAATAGTTCCGAACTTTATTTCCCTGGCTACTGCCTTAGAACCCCCCTGATTATTTAGATAGCTCACCTCTTCTTCTAAATCGGAGTCAGATCATCTATGGGATACAATAACTTTCACTACTCCATTTTTCCAGATAATAGATGCTTAGTCAGTAAATCCATTTGTGTCCTTAAATGTGCCATGTCCTGGTCACGTCCTTTCTATTTCTTGTGTTGCTCTGCAGTCATACTACCAAAGATAGTAGGGTTTGCTACATAGAATCCTTGGTATGCAAAGCTCTACTCTGTTTGTTCATCAGATCAACCATCTCTGAAGCCTCTAGAAAAGTAAGGTCAACAAACGACCCTACGACAGTATTATCCACAACTGGCTTCGTAATAGAGTTTAAAGCCTAATAAAGAGTCTCCATCAAATGAATATCCATCATCTTATGGTTTAGGCATTGCATCGGCTTCTTTTTAAACCTCTCCTAGGTCTCAGGAAGAGCTTTAGTGGGAAGCTGTCAAAAGTTATTGATTTCATCCATCAACTGTACCCTCCTAGAGGGTGGAAAGAACCTTTCTAGGAAAGCCTCTTTCAACTACGTCCAGTTGGTTATAGAGTCGGGAGTTAGTTTATTTAGCCATAGTTTCGCCTCCCCAGACAGACACAACATAAATAAACGTAGGCGAATAGCATTCTGACCCACTCCTCGATTATCAAAAGACTTACAAATGGTGACAAAGTTCACGAAATGCATGTTTGGATCATCTCCGGGAAGACCACCGAACAACCCCTAAAGATGAAGGAGTTTAATTATCGCACCGGTAATATTAAATTTATCTCCTATTTTGATAGGTGGAGGAATGATATCTCCAGTTCCACCTACTCTATCCATTCCGTCTTCGTCATCATTTAGATCAAACTACACTGGTTGACGCTCTTGCCTTGACTTACATGCGATATTTCTATTTACATTTTTATTCACTAGTGCAGCCACATTCTTTACACGCCTTAGGTTAACAGGATCTAAAAAATCATCATTCCCCAAATCATCATCATCAGGATTGGGATGACACGCCTGCTGGCCATCATTCTGCTGATTTAGTTGAGCTCTAGCCAGAGTGGCTAGTCTTTCAGCATCTTGGAGATCTGTTATTTTGCCAATTAACTGTGGTTCTGGATGTATTGGTAATAATGGTGAACCCGATCTCCATGTACTTGGCATACACAATAACTACCTTACACAGTACAAAAATAACAAACAAAAGTAAAATTTTGGAAACATGACCAAAGGTCAATTAAAAAACACAAACTTAATTGACAACCGTATTCCTCGGCAATGGCGCCCAAATTTGATACTCCCAAATTATAACTCCCGTTATAAAGTGTAACCGGTCGCTGTCAAATATAGAACCAAACTAGGTTGGGTGTCAAATCCCACAGGGAATACTGTGTTCACTAAGTATTATGGTTGTTACTAGACTGTTGATCGAAGGTTCCAGAATAGAGGGGGATTTTGATTAATCAATTATATTCAAATGTTTGTCACAGAACGTAATCCAACTGTAGGTTATATTTCTAGTAGTAATTCAATAAGAGAATTCAAACTAGAGTTATGGTTACCAAGATGCTTACGCAGCTAGGGTGTGAGCTATTGTGGATTCCCAATGAACAATTTTTATTGCAAGAGTAATTGAATTCTATGGTTTACCCATTAGTTTCTCAACCTAAATGAGGAACTTATCCCTTAATTCTCTCAAACATAAGAAACATTGTATTAATTCAACTATAATCTCGTATGGGTTGATCCGGTTAAGGCATCTACCCTGTATCAAAAAGTTAAAGCTATTAGATTTATGTAAACACTTTATTTTCCCATCAAGCACTTTTCTATTTGCTCAAGTGTTGTTCTTCGGCTCACTTTTCATGTTTTTAACCAAGAAAAGTCATTAAAGTGAAGAAGAGTTTATGCAATATCAATTACTCATTGGAATCTACTAGATTCACAACCCAAAATTATCTTTTCTCATCAAGGCTCCAATAACCCTAGTTATGGGAGCTTAGCCACAAATTTCCACACAAGAAAATAAAGAAACCATTGTGTTATTCATAAATTAATCCAAATTTTATATATAAAAGTCACAATTGATGTTTTTCAACCTTTAGTCAAAATTAGGATAAAGGAATCTAGATCCATAAATCTCCAATGAATCTTAGAGAAAAACTATTTAACAATGTATTTTCAGTATGGAAAACCCTAATAGAGATAAGAGATACCAATAAAACCTAAAACTGGCTATTTATATGTTCGCAGTCAAAAGGGATTTAATATTCAAAATTATAAAACCTGCATCCAAAGTGACAGTCCAATGGATGGTCTGTCGGGAGTCTGATGGTCCGTCGCAGGGACCATCGCTAAGTATCCCAGGATATCGTGTTCTGCATAAACCGGATGGCTAACTTGGCTGACAGGCGATAGTCCGACGATTTATTGCATGGTCTATCTCTTATGCTTCTGAGATCTTGCATTCTATTTAAGTCTGACAGATACTTTGGCGAACCATCGATGTTCCGACAACCCGTCGCATGGCCCGTCGCTCAGGTTTCTAAAAATCTTGCATTTTGCTTATGTCTTGCGGCCAAGTTGGAGGTTCACCGTAAGATTGTTGGTCCTCCACTTAGTACATCGCATGGGTCTTCCAGCTGGAACTATCTGTTTAGCTCTGACGGTCTGCCTGGTGGTTCGTCGCATGACTGACAGTCCGCCATTTGGGCCGTTATTGACCTATTTCTAGTATTTACCTGAGTTTTCTCCTCCAGCTGACTCCTCAACCTAAAATCACTCAAATACACTATTAAATACAATTTTAGTTGCCTGAAAAATCGTAATTTTCTAGGAGAAAGACGCAGAATATTTCGTCAAAAACTGGAACATCAAACAGTGGAAACCTCAACTAGCAGTTTAAAACATCTGATCAACCCTCAACTGGAAGGTTTGATGTCTTAACCTACGCTGGCTACGTAGTTCTGGAATGCAAGAATTGCTTCTACGGATCACACCCTTAACTGTCAGGTGAGCCCCCATCCTTAGGTTTACTCGGTGCTGAATCCTACTTCCAACTGAAAGATACTGAACTGAGTATACTGAACTGGACTGGACTAACACTGAGTTTACTGAGTTTTTCTGAGTTCTGTAATTGACTGAGTTCTACTAAGTTCTGTAGCTGAATGAATTCTACTAATCGTGACATAACTGATACTATTCTATAATTGACACTGGATCTAGGTAAACAACTCGATTGTCAGGTATTAAATACCCTCAAGACTCGATAGCATGAAAATAAAGTATAGCATAATCTTGAAAGACATAACAATAATTACTTGTCCATAATTCATTCATAGATACATTTTATCAAACACTTGTAGGGCATAAGCTTGTACATATAATAACATGTAATGATTTAACCATTTAATTCACATGGACTTTCTATTAAACACATGGGGAGCATAACTTAATGCACATAATCATGGATAACATATAAACATTGCAAATACAATGCCTAAACTTGCAAAATCATGGGTTTTAACATGCAATTCATATAATTCCTCATAAATACAATTCTAATTTCATGAATCTTATCATAATCATGGATTGGAAACCAAATTAACATCATAGACATGCATACAATCAATTTCAAACGTGGGAATTCACAATTCTATAAGCTTGTAGTTTTAAAAAGAGATTCTTGGACTTTATGGGTGAAAGGCTCCCATAGATGAACATCTAACATACCTGAATTGATAATTTATTGGAGTTCTTGGTGAGTTTATTGATCTTTGTTATTGATTTCTTGAGAGCTAGGGTTTTGTATTATTGAGAGAAGATGATTTAAATTGGAGGAAAATTGAGTAAAGAATGACTTAATAATGTTTTTAGGGATTAAATCCTCTATTTGGGCATATTAAAATCATGGGAAAAGACTGGTTTATCTTTGGATGAATCTTTTAAATTTTATAAAATTCTTCCAACCTGGGGCCCTGGCACGATGAGACACTATGCGCCATGTCACTGGAAATTGACAACTGGAAATGTGACTGGTGGCACGACATGGTGGTATCACATTACCACACTGGATGCCACCTGGAAGTTCACTGTGACGTGGTGACATCACATAGCTTTATTGGAAAGAGGATAATTGTGAAATAGAGCCTTCGTGCGATGCACCATGAAATTAGAGGCTCACTGGATTTGACAATTTCCATTTGGTCGTGCTCCGCAATGCGCTGAAGTGTCAGTTGGCACACTGCTTTACAAAAATAGCTCTAACTCTTCGCTCGCGTATCAAATTTGGGCCAATTTTATATCATTGGAAAGCTAACTGAATTTTCTACGCACTGCCAGGCTCTAAACAGAAAAATACTGAGTATTTAAAAAAATCTATATTGGATAACTTATGGACTGAGAGTTAATTTAAGCTAGAAAAATACGGGGTATTATAATATCTCACTATCAAAAAATTGGTATTTTCCAACAGCACAAGTAGTCAGAATGTTGTCGGAAAATAAGGTATTTTCGACTATATTCCTACCGCCTAGTGGTGGTTGGAATAAAGCTTATTGGGAAAATGCTTCCGACCATATCCATCAAAAATTTCTGACTACTACAGTCAGAAAACTTAAATTAAGAATGAATAATAATTATTTAGTAAATAAAAACCTTCCGACCAAATTCGTCGAAAATTTCCAACTACTACAGTCGAATAAAGTAAGAATCAAAAATAATTATTTAATAAATAAAAAACTTCTGACCACAGTGGTCCGAAGATTAATAAATAATTATTTAATAAATAAAATATTTTCGACCATAGTGGTCGGAAGATTAATAAATAATTATTTAATAAATAAAATCATTCCGACCACAGTGGTCAAAAAATTAATAAATAATGATTTAATAAATAAAATATTTCCAACTACTTTGGTCGGAAGATCTATAAATAATAATTTAATAAATAAAATCTTTTCGACCACTGCTGTCGGAAATAATTTACATATTAAATCTTTTTTTATATAAATTATTTGCGGCCACTTTGAAACATCCAAAACAAATAGTGGAATCAAATAGTTTTAAGCATTTCAAGCCAAGTCTACACGTCACAATCCAAAACAAACACAAATTCTAGTAGTTTAAGTCTAAATGTCACAGTTATGAACTAAAACCAACCACTACAATCTAATCAGCTGATTCGCTATCTTCACCATCTTCAAATACTTGCGGCAAATACTTCTTGACTAATGATTCAAACTTCACCATTTTTGTTCTCATAGCTTCCATTTCTTCCGCATTTTGCGAAATAGAAGTGGAGCTAGGAAACATTGGGGAAAAACTACTTGAGGATTGGTTACCTCCAAGCCCATAGGTGTTACCCTTTTTTGGACCACCTACCACATTTTTCCACATTCTATTCATATCAGCAGGTGATGGTTAGACTATGGTACCATCCTCTGAATGAAGTTGGGTTTGACGCCAATCTTCAATGCATTTTTGAAATCCTTCCTGAAAGAAAATAATTATTATTATGTAAACAAGCTAAGTTGAATAATAACAAACAAATATATATAAATTTTATTATCTTACATATGCATCCTTACCACGCGGTTCGACCCATTCTTCTCTTTTTCCGTCTGGATTTTTCTTCTTATGTGTCTCTTCGAAGGTCTTAGGAAGAGTTACATCTACTCCACCATTTAAGAAATTCTGCAAAATTTTACCCATATATAGCTCAATGCAATTGTAAAAGTTCATCTGTGTTTGGATATGGCTGCTAACACTAGTTTGCTAAACAAAAGTCATAACATAACAAAATTTGATGACAAAAAAAAAGAACTAGTGTCATGGACTACGTACACTTTACCCCCGGTCCCAAATCTCTTTACCCCCGGTTTGGCTATTGTAGTTTTCACTATGCAAGTATCAGCTGTAGTGGAAACTCGATGAAGGAACACAACACTTAGTCATCCAACACTAGGGATTGAACCAAGACAAGGCAAAATTTCATCCATGTCTACTAATTGGTTAATACCTCAACTAGCTCTTGCAGGACTTTTGAAATAATTTACTATCATAGCACAAGTTGAGTATTTCTACAAGCAGTTCCCAGAAAACATGAGGTCCTTTTTGGAGGGTCATTCTTGTTTTGTGGATTTGCATTGGCTAGTTACATAAGTAGCTTGTTGATATCAATTGTTCACAAGACAATAGGAATATCAGATACAGAGAATTAGTTAGCAGAGGATCTAAACAAGGGAATCTTGGATTATTCTTACTACTTAGTTGCTGGATTGGTGATTTTGAATATTGGATACTTTTTTATATGCTCCAAGTGGTACAAGTACAAAGGAACACAAAACATTCACAATCATGAAGTCTCCATGGATAAATTAAAGCCTACAAAACCTATAGTTTGATTAAATACTTTATTTTTTTTCTTCTTAATGAAAATACAAATAATATTTAAATGACTTTATGAGAAGATAAAGTATATGAATATGTAGTACTAGTGTATGGCAGTAGTAGTACGAGCCTATTATATTTCCATGCACCATAAAGATGCTTTTGACAAAATATTTGTTATAATATAAAATTTTTCAGTTACATTTCAATGGAGTAATAGATCTATCCTCTTTCATATATTTGTTGGTAGTTTTTTTCTTGTAACTTATTATAGGAGAAGAATTATTTTTCCTCTTTACAGTTGTGATTGGTATAAATATGTAAGGAAAAGTTATAGAGGCATGTTTATGTCAACTATATGAATGATCATGGATAATGTCATTCCATTTAAGTGTATCTCAGTCGATATTACATAAAAAAAGAACTATAGGTATATAAAATTTAAAGTTTGAGTCCTCCACCTCAACTGTGGAAAGGAGCTCACCAAGTTAGTTACCCCTTAACCCATTTAGTGAGTATTCGAAGAGTGTACCCATAGCTCTATCATACTGCAATCCAATATTCTTGTTGATCTCCTTATAGAAACACTATAGATGCAGATAGTGGACAAGGTATCTGGCTTAAATTTACAAGTACTTTTTTCTTCCTTTATAAAAGAAAAAAAACTTAATTTAACATTAAAAAAAGTACAGAACATTGGAGGTTTAAGAATGAAGATAGCTCAAGTTTTTTGTACATATTGGGAAGCACTACAGCTAAAACAAAAAATTTAATATTCTTAAAACAACACTATTAACCCATTCAATCATAATTACAACAGAATTAATCAACTAATATATATCATATGGCAACGACTAGTTACAAAAATGAACATTCAACTAAACAATTTGTATTCAGTAATTAAGTTGATGAGCGCATGAACTTATAGTGGCATAAATAAGGAAATATATAGATATACGATAATCACCTAATGAAAGACAAACCACTTAGTGTTTTAGCTGCTAAAAGGACAAGAAATGGGTAGAGATAGATGAAAACCACTATAATAGTTCACAGAAAAAGCTTACACAGTTACACTAGTAAACAATAATACTAACTAGCTTCAATCCTAGAAATGTTTGAATCTACTATATGAATCTTCATGGATCATATTGTTCAATTTGAACTTTTTCACTCAATGGTATATAAAACAGAAGCAGAAACAGAAATCCCAAACCCTAGAAATTGATTTATACAAAAATCAAACAATTAGCTACTCCAGAACAGCAATAACGTAAACCTCAATCTAAAATTTTTAAGTAAAAGGTAATAAAAAATTACTTTTGGTGTCACAAAAGTAATTCGCCTCAAATTCCCAATTGCAAATAGTCAAGGAAACTCACTGTCTCGGTACTGGATTCACCGTGGTGGTCACCGTCGTGGTACTACCCTGGTGGTCATCATTGCGGTACTTCCTTCACCGACAATGACACCGAAACCCAAGTGTAGAAGGAGAGAAAGAGAGAGCCTAAGAGAGAAAGAGAGTTTTTCGGATGTTTGTTTTTGTAATGTAATGTAATCTATGTAATTGTTTGTGATATAATTATTAAAGGTTTCCGACTAAGGTAGTTGGAAGCATATTTAATAATATATTAAAATAATTATTTATTTTCTAAATAAGGGTTTGTATATATATTTTTAATTAATTATTTTCCATTTCCGACTAGAGTGGTCGGAAATATATATTTAATAATATTTTTAATTAATTATTATAAGACCACAGTCGTCGGAATTATATATTTAATAATTTATTAAATACATATATTTAATTATTTATGTTTCCAACTACCTTTGTCGGAAATACATATTTAATAATATATTTATTTCAATATTTAGAATTCCGACTATAATGATTGGAAATAAATAAATTATAATTTATTTAAATAATTATTTTACTTTTGTATAAGGTTCAGATTATATTTTAATAATATAGTTATTTAATTATTTACTTTTTTGACTACTTTGGTCGAAAAAAATATTTAATAATTTATTTAAATAATTATTAATATCCGTATAAGGGTAAGATTATATATTTAGCAATATATTTATTTAATTATTTATATTTCCTACTACAATGGTCGGAAATGAATATGTTATAATTTATTTAAATATCTATTTAATTTTTGTACATGGGTATGATTATATATTAAATAATATATTTATTTCATTATTTAGATTTCCGACTACATTAGTCGGAAGTAAATATATTATAATTTATTTAAATAATTATTCTATTTTTGTAGTAGGGTCTGATTATATATTAAATAATATATTTATTTTATTATTTAATGTTCCGATTACTTTGGTCGGAAATAAATATTTAAAGATTTATTTAATTAATTATTTAATATCCGTATTAGGGTCAGATAATATATTTAGTAATATATTTTTTTAATTATTTTTAGTTCCGACTACAGTCGTCGGAATATACATTTCCCGCAATTTCCCGCGAAATATACTAACTGTTTTAGTCACAAATAGTGCTAGAATAATATTTTGTAAAAAAAAATAAAAAAATTAAAGTTTCCGACCGAAGTAGTCGGAAATTTGTGACTACTTTTTTCAGTTGGAAATTTTAGTCGGAAAATGGCGAATTTCTAGTAGTGTCTACCCCTTGGGAACATTCGTCCTCGAATGAGACTGATTAAGTTGAGAAACACTGATAGACTGAGTTTACACACTGAACATGCATACTGAAGCATGACTACTTGACTGAACTACTGACAAGCTGAGTTCTTATACTGAACATGCATATCTGATGCATGGAATACATGTCTAAAGTTATTGATAAGCTTAATTATCATACTGAACATGCATATCTGATGCATGAGTACATGACTTAATTGATTCATGAATGCATGACTGAATATGCAGTAATAACTGATACCAAGATTATAACTGTAACTGGATATGGAACTGAGTTGAGCTAAGGAAGACTGTTACCTTGAGCTGAATCTGAGTTTGTAGAGATAAGGTGAGGATACATGGTCCGCATATATGCTTCTTCTTCCCAAGTAGCTCCCTCAACGGACTAAATCCGCTAAAGAACTTTGACCAAGGAAACTTCTTTGTTCCTTAGTCTGCGAATCTGACGATCGAGGATCTAGTCCGGAACCTCTTCAAAAGAGAGATCATTTTGGATATCTACGCCCTCTAAGGGAACTATGACTATTGGGTCACCAATCCATTTCTTTAGCAAGGAGACGTGGAATACTAGGTGCACTGAAGCTCGATCTAAAGGCAACTCAATCTCGTAAGCTACCTTTTCGAAATTACTATGAATTCTGTAAGGACCGACATATCAAGAACTGAGCTTTCCCTTCTTGCCGAACCTTTTTGCCCCTTTCATGGGAGAGATTTTCAAGAACACAAAATCACCAATCTCGAACTTGAGATCTTTTCTCCTCACATCTACATATGATTTATGTCGGCTCTAGGCAGCCCTAAGCCTTTCTCTGATTGGCTAAACCTTCTTTAAGGAATCAAACACTAAGTTAGGCCCTAATACTGCAGCCTCACCTACCTCAAACCAACCAATTAGAGATAAACATGTCTTACCATAGAGAGCCTCAAATAGGACCATCTGAATACTGGAATGATTACTTTTATTGTATCCAAATTCGATCAAAGACAAGTGGTCATCCCAACTACCCTTAAAATCGATAATGCAGGCTCTTAACATATCTTCTAGAGTCTGAATGGTCCTTTCTACTTGACCATCTATCTAAAGATGAAAGGTTGTACTGAGGTAAAATCGAGTACCAAGATCCATTTGGAATGCTTTATAGAAATAAGACGTAAACTAGGTACCTCTATTTAAGATGATAGATATGGGATTCCGTGTAACTTGACCAACTCTCTGATATAGAGTTTGGCATAGTCCTAGGATGAATACAACACAAAAACTGGCAAAAAATGAGCTAATTTCATCATCCTGTCTATGGTCACCCAAATAAAATCATGTTGATAACGAGTACAAGGCAAACCCATCACAAAGTCCATGTTCACTTCCTCCCATTTCCATATGGGAATACTGAACTCTTACATAGACCCACTAGGATTTTGATGCTCAATCTTAACTTGCTGACACATCGAGCACTTAGCTACAAATTTTGCAATGTCTCTATTCATCCCTCTCCACCAATAGATCTCCTGCAAGTCACGGTACATCTTAGTAGCCCCTAGATGAATAGAGTAACGCGCACCATGCGCTTCTGCAAGAATTCATTGCCTCAAGTGATCTACACCTGACCCATATATCTGACCTTAGCAATGCAACACACCATCTCTTCCTTGGGAGAAAACCTCTATTTTTTTATCTCTGAGTGACTCTTTTAACTTAACAAAACTGGGATCTCTATCCTGTTTTTACTTCACTTCAGAAGCTAGAGATGATTCTTAACTATTTTGCACCCACACATTACCCTCTACTAAATCAACAAAGCGGACACCTAGTCGATCAAGCTGGTGAAATTCTTGAACTAAATTCTTTTTATCATTTTCAACATGAGCAACAATACCCATAGATAATAATATAATGAGAGCATCAGCCTCTACATTGGCCTTTCCCAGATGATATAAAACACTCATATCATAATCTTTTAACAACTCTATCCACCTTCTATGATTTAAATTCAAATCTTTTGAAGAAAAGACATACTGCAAGCTTTTTTGATCTGTGAATACATCAACATGCACCCCATAGAAATAGTCCTCCAAATCTTTAAGGTAAACATTACAGTTGCTAACTCAAGATCATGAGTTGGGTAATTCTTCTCATTGGGCTTAAGCTGTCTGGAGGAATAGGCTATGACCTTACCTCTCTACATGAGGAAAAAACCCAAACCTACTCTGGATGCATCACAGTACACCACAAACCCATCTAAACAATCTAGTTGAGTCAAAACTAGGGTTGAGATGAGTCGAATCTTCAACTCCTAAAAACTCTTCTCGTAAGAATCCGACCACTGAAATTGGATTTCTTCTGAGTAAATATGGACATGGGGGACGCAATAGACGAAAACCCTTCAACAAACCGATGGTAATAGCTACCTAAACCCAAGAAACTCTGGATATCTAATGGAGAGATGGGTCTAGGACAGTTTCTCACTGCCTCGATCTTTTAAGGGTCAACGCTAATGCTATCACAAAAAAAAATATGACCAAGGAAAGCTATTGACCTTAGCAAAAATTCAAACTTATTGAATTTGGCGAACAACTGGTGAGTTCTGAGAGTCTGAAGTACGATTCTGAGGTGATCTGTGTGATCATTCTCTCTATGGGAATAGACAATAATGTCATTGATAAAAACTATAATGAACATATCCAAGTACTACTTGAACACGCGATTCATTAAGTCCATGAAAGTTGTTGGGGAATTTGTAAGAACAAAGGACATGACTAAAAACTCAAAGTGACCATACCAGGTCTTAAAGATGTTTTCAGAATGTCATATTCTTTAACTCTGAGCTAATGATATCCTGCTATGAGGTCTATCTTAGAAAAGTAACTAGCACCCTGAAGTTGGTCAAACAAGTCATCAATTCTAGGAAGTGGATATTTATTCTTGACTGTGACTCTGTTCAACTGATGGTAGTCTATACACATTCTAAGAAAACCATCTTTCTTATGCACGAATAAGCCTGGTGCACCCTATTGGAAAACACTGGGTCTGATGAACCCCTTATATAAAAGGTCCTTTAACTGTTCTTTTAACTCCCAGAGTTCTGTTGGTTCCATTTTATATTGGAGAATCGATATGGGCTGAGTATCTGGAAGCAGGTCTATTCCGATGTCAATTTTCCTTTCGAGAGAAATTACGGGAAGATCATCGTGAAACCCATCTAAGAATTTATTTACTACTAAAACTGACTCAAGAGTGGGAGTCTATGAACTAGAGTCGTTGACTCATACAAGATGATAGATATATCTCTTGGACATCATTTTTCTCGCTCTAAGATATGAAATCAACTAACCCTTAAGCACTGTAGTACTACCTCTCCATTCAAGGATGGGTTCATTTGGAAACTGAAAATGAATAATTTTATTTCTATAATAAACAGAGGCATAGCATAAATGGAGCCAATCTATGTCGAGAATAACATCAAAGTCCACCATCTCTAATTCTACTAAAGTAACTTTCTGAGATATCATAACTGGATAGTTCCTGTATACCCGTCGGGCAATGATAGATTTACCCACTAGGGTAGAAACTGAGAAAGGCTCTACTAGGATTTCTGGACTGACTTTGAAGTTAATGGCTCTATAATGAGTTATGAAAGATAAAAAAGTTCCTAGATCTAGTAAGGCATAAACATGTAAAAGGAAGATCTGTAATGTACCAGTGACCACACGAGGAGAATTTTCCTGATCTTGTCTGGACTAAAGTGCATAAAGCCTATTTGGTCCTTGCCTACTGGTGGCACTAAAAGAGGCACCTTAAAGATTTGGGCAACCTAACTGAGTTGAAGGATGATTTTAATAACCCTGAGAACCTAATTAAGGACAATATCTGACTCTGTGGTCTGGCTTGCCACACCCGAAACAAACATCACTGCCAGTTCTGCAGACACCCTGATGGTTTCTGCCACATATCTAACAAAGAGGACTTATTCAAGTACTACTGACACTACCTTGAGATTTAGAACCTGGTGCCCTATCATTATTACCATTTCTAAACTTAGGGACAGGAGCACTGGCTGATGACGGATCTATAACTAAAGATTTTAGGAAAAACTGGATATGGTTACCGCCCTCTGACTTAGGATGATTGAAATTGAAGCTACTTGTTCTAGCTCTCTTGTTTTGGCTCTCTCTCTCTCTATTATTAGCCTTTTTTATCTTCTGAGCAAGGACCATGAGCCTGGATATGTCCATCTCCTTAATCAACATCACAGTTCTGCACTCCTTAACCACACTATCTGATACCCCAGACATGAACTTGCTCATTTTAGACCTATTGTCTGCTACCACATGGGGAGCATACCTAGCTGACTAAGTAAACTTAAGGGAATACTCTTTCATACTCATACTACCCTGCCTGATATTTATGAACTCTAACACCTAGGCTTCTCTTAGCTCAAAGGGAAAGAATCTATCTAGGAAAGCAATACCAAACTATTTCCACTCTATGGGCTTTGTATTTCTACCCCTATCTACTTTCCACTACTGAAACCACATATGAGCTACATCGTGTAGCTGATAGGAAGCTAACTCAACACTCTCACAAAAAGTCACTCCCATAATATCTTTGACTCTCTAAACCTGATTGAGGAACTCCTATGGATCATCTTCTGACTAAGATCCTGAGAATATGAGAGGATTCATTTAGGTAAAGTACCGAATCCTGGCTGAAGTAGTATTAGACACTATGTTTTCCTGAAAAATAGTTTCCTGTTCATTCTGAGATGCTATGGAATTGGCTAGAGTAGTGAATACAACTCTGAATTCTACATTGGAGACATGATCATCTAGGGGATCTTCCAGAATGGACTGAGGTGCTGACTGATTTTTGGTACTTCTTTCGTTAGTATTTTTGGGAGGCATGTTCTATAAACGGAAGGAAAAACATATTAGATTGAAAGTTTAACTTGAGCTCATGATCACTCGCATGATATGGATACTGAATGAAGGGAGACTTATCCTAAAACATCTCATAGCCTCCTGTCCATAAGTGTGGCGCGCTACACACTCATGCATAAAACTCTACTTGATGCGGCTTTCAGACTCTATAGGACTCTATAGAACCATAGGCTTTGATACAAAGTTTGTAACGCCCTGAGTCTGTACCCCAGATGCTACACGATACTTACGACCCTGAAGGACCACAAGCTAACCCATGACTGATATCTCCTATGAGCACTGAATAATAACACTATAATAAATGTAGAAAATAGGCTGAAATGCTATAAGGTTTAAAATCTATAAATACTGATACAAAAAAACCTCTACAATAATATCTGATAAAATATCTGAAAAACTAAAATACTATCTGAACTAATCTAGTTTGAAAAGCCTCTAACTGAACTGTCTGAAAGCGAAGTTAATAGGACAAGCCCCCAACTAACTCCAGCTACTGAAATATTAATAAACTAAAATACTGAAATAAAAGCATACTCTTGATAGATGAGGACTCACTACTAAAACTGTTACTAATAACTAGATTTGTCTATGTGTGGTCAGGAACCTAAGCGTCTGAACCTATGCTATAAGACATCATAGAGCAAAGAAAGAGTATGTGTTAGTACGTGGATTATACTGGTATACTAGATCAAGTAAGGGTGAATGCAAGGGTTCATATGCATGATGAATAACTGAGTGAATGATATAGAGGAATTGGATATAAGAGTACATAGATAACTCAACTGTTGTAAATACTGAACATGCAATATTGTACATGTACGTGTGTACTGTAGCTGAGTTTCTCTGAAGCTAAGCACTATTTTTTTATACTAAGTAACTGATATCTGAAGTTACTGATAATTGAGTTACAAATATTAATTGACTGTATCTGACAGTCCTAATTCTATATAACTGAATTAAGTACTATTCTGAGACTGAAACTGAGACTATGGGAGGTAATCATCTAACCGACATGCACATTTTCTGAATTGATTTGGGGTCCAACCTGTAACCCCAGCTGGAATGGTGTCAGTACCGTGCCATGGGTAAAGACAATGAAGATTTACCCTTATTCGATAGGCACTCTAACGAGAATGGTGGAACCCTCAACTGGAAGGTTAAAACACCTCATCAACCCTTAAATGGCAAGTTTTATGTCTCAACCTATGCTGTCTATGTAGTTCAAGAATGCAATGATTACTTTTAAGAATCACACCCTCTACTGGAAGGTAAGCCCTATTCTTTGGGTTGACTCGGTGCTGAATCCTACTCCCAACTGAAAGACACTGAACTGAGTACACTAAACTGGACTGGACTAATACTGAGTTTTCTGAGTTTTCCTGAGTCCTGTAATTAACTGAGTTTTGTAGCTGACTGAATTTTACTGATCATGGCATGACTGATACAATTCTGTAACCAATACTTGATCTAGGTAAACAACTAGATTTTCAGGTATTAAATACCCCCAAGACTCGATAGAATGAAAATAAAGCATAGCATAATCTTGAAAGACATAACAATAATTACTTATCCATAATTCATTCATAGAGAAATATCAAACATTTGTAGGGAATCAGCTTGTACATATACTAGCATGTCACGATTTCACCATTTAATTCACATGAACTTTCTATCAAACACTTGGGGAGCACAAATTAATGTACATAATCATGGACAACATATACACATTGCAAATACAATGCCTAAACTTGCAAATTCATGGGTTTAACATGCAATTCATATAATTCCTTATAAACAATATTCTAATTTCATGAATTTTATAATAATCATGGATTGGAAACCCAATTAACACCATAGACATGCATATAATCTATTTCAAACATGGGAATTCACAATTCCATAAGCTTGTAGTTTTAAAAAGAGATTCTTGGACTCTATGGGTGAATATGCCCATAGATGAACACCTAACATACATGAACTGATAATTTCTTGGAGTTCTTGGTGAGTTTCTTGATCTTTGTTCTTGATTTACTTAGAGCTAGGGTTTTGTATTATTGAGAGAGAATTAATTAATTTGGGGGAAAATTGAGTAAAGAATGACTTAATAATGTTTTTAGGGATTAAATCCCCTATCTGGGCATATTAAAATCATGGGAAAAGACTGGTTTATCTTTGGAAGAAACTTTTAATTTTCATCAAATTCTTCCAAATTGGGGCACTAGCGCGATGTGGCTATTGCGCCGTGTCACTAGAAATTGATAATTGGGAATATTGTTGTGGCGCAAAGCTGTGGTATAACGTTCGTACACTAGTGCGACCTGGAAGATCACCACAATGATATGACATCATGTAGCTTTACTAGAAAGAGGACAATTTTGAAATAGAGCCTTCGTGAGATGCACCATGATAGCAGAGGCTCACTGGATTTGACAATTACCTTTTAGTCATGCTCCGTGCCAAACTAATGTTCCAGTTGGCACACTGCTTTACCAAAATGGCTCTAACTCTTCGCCCGGAATCAAATGTGGGCGAATTTTATATCGTTGGAAAGCTAACTGAATTTCCTATGCATTGGCTTATTTTAAACTAAACAATACTTATTATTTCAAAAATTTTATATTGGATAACTCTTGGACTAAGAGTTAATTTAATCTAGGGAAATATGGGGTATTACAATATCTCTCCTTTAGGAACGTTCATCCTTGAATGAGATTGATTAAGCTTAGTAACACTGATAGACTAAGTTTACACACTGAACATGCACACTAAAGTATGACTAGTTGATTGTACTACTGACAAGATGAGTTCTTATACTGAACATGCCTATCTGATGCATGGAATACATGACTAAAGTTACTGGTAAGCTGAATTTTCATATTGAACATGCATATCTGATGCATGAGTACATGACTGAACTTATTCATGAATGCATGACTAAGTATGCAACAGTAATCGATACCAAGATTATAACTATAATTGAACATGGAACTGAGTTCAGTTTAGGAAGACTGTTACATTGAGCTGAATCTGAGTTTTTGGGGAAGAAGTGAGGATACTTAGTCCGCATATCTTCTTCTTTTTCCCATGTATTTCCTTCAACAGACTAATTATACCAATGAACTTTGACCAAGGGAACTTTTTTTTCCCCAGTCTGCAAATCTGACGATCGAGGATATGGACTGGAACCTCTTAGAATGAGAGATCATTCTAAATATATACGCTCTCTTAGGGAACTATGACTGTTGGGTCAACAATGTATTTCTTTAGCAAGGAGACGTGGTACACAGAAGCTAGATCTGAAGGCAACTCAAGCTCGTAAGATACCTTTCTAAAATGGCATTGAATTCATTAAGAACCGACATATTGGGGACTGAGCTTTCCCTTCTTGCTGAACCTCTTTACCCCCTTCATGGGAGAGATTCTCAAGTAGACAAAATTACCTATCTCAAACTCGAGATCTTTTCTCCTCACATCTGCATATGATATTTGTCGGCTCTAGGTAGCCCTAAGACATTCTCTAATCAGCTAAACCTTCTCTAAGGCATCAAACACTTAGGCCATCTCTAAGGCATCAAACACTAAGTCAGGCCCTACTATTGCGGCCTCACCTACCTTTAACCAACCAATTGGAGATCTACATATCCTACCATAGAGACCCTAAAACGGGGCCATTTGAATACTGTAATGATAGCTATTATTGTATGTGAATTCAATCAAAGGAAAGTGGTCATCCCAACTAACCTTAAAATTGATAATGTAGGCTCTTAGCATATGTTTTAGAGTCTGAATGTTCCTTTCTACTTGACCATCTGTCTGATAGTGGAAGGCTGTATTGAGGTGAACTCGGGTACTAAGACCCTTTTGGAATGCTTTCCAAAAATGAGGGGTAAATTGGGTACCTCTATATGAGATAATGGATACTAGGACACCATGTAACTTGACAAATTCTCTGAAATAGAGTTTGGCATAGTGCTCGACTGAATAGGAAGTATGAACTAGCGAGAAATGAGCTGATTTGGTCATCCTATCTATAATAACCGATATAGAATTATGTTGATGACGAGTACGAGGTAAACCCATCATAAAGTCCATGTTCACTTGCTCCTATTTTCATGTGGGAATATATAACTCCTGCATGGACCCACTAGGTTTATGATGCTCAATCTTAACTTGTTGACACGTCGATCACTTAGCTACAAACTTTGTAATGTCTATCTTCATCCCACTCCACCAATAGATCTTTCGCAAGTCGTGGTACATCTTAGTGGTCCCTGTATGAATAGAGTATCGTGAACCATGTTCTTCTACAAGAATTTGTTGCATCAAGTCATCTACACCTAGCACGCATAACTGACCCTTGAAATACAACGCACCATCTGACCCTTGGGAGAAAACTTTTATTTTCTAATATCTGACTGGCTCTTTCAACTTAACAAGACTGGCATCTCTATCCTACTTTTCCTTCACTTTAGAAACTAAAGATGATTCTGAACTATTTTGCACCACTACACTACCCTCTGCTGAATTGACTAAGCGGATGCCTAGTCGGGAAAGCTGGTGAACTTCCTAAACTAACTTCTTCTTATCATTTTCAACATGAGCAACACTACCCTAGACAATCTACTGAGAGCATCATCCACTATATTGGCCTTGCTCGAATGATACAGAACACTCATATCATAATCTTTTAACAACTCTGACCACTTTTTTTGACGTAAATTCAAATCATGCTGAGAAAAGACATACTGTAAGCTTTTGTGATCTATGGACACATCAACATGAACCCCATAGAAATAGTTTCTCTAAATCTTTAAGGCAAACACAACAGCTGCTAACTCAAGATTATGAGTCAGGTAATTCTTCTCATAGGGCTTAAGCTGTTTGGAGGCATAGTCTATGACCTTACCTCTCTACATGAGGACACAACCCAACCCTACTTTAGATGCATCACAGTATACTAGACTGAGTATACTAAACTGGACTGGACTAATACTGAGTTTAATGTGTTTTCCTGAGTTCTACTGAGTTTTGTAGCAAAACTAAATTCTACTGATCATGACATGACTAATACTATTCTGTAACTGACATTGGCTCTAGGTAAAAAGATAGATTGTCGGGTATTAAATACCCCCAAGACTAGATAGCATGAAAGTAAAGCATAGTATAATCTTGAAAGATATAATAATAGTTACTTGTCCATAATTCATTCATAAAGACATTTTATCAAAAACTTGTAGGGCATAAGCTTTTACATATACTAGAATATCATGATTTTACCATTTAATTCACATGGACTTTCTATCAAACACTTGGGGAGCAAAACTTAAAGCACATAATCATGGATAACATATAAACATTGCAAATACAATGCCTAAACTTGCAAATTCATGGGTTTTAACATGCAATTCATATAATTCCTCATAAACACTATTCTAATTTCATTAATATTATAATAATCATAGATTGGAAACCCAATTAGCATCATAAACATGCATACAATTGATTTCAAATAGGGGAATTCACAATTCCATAAGCTTGTAGTTTTAAAAAAAGATTCTTTGACTCTATGGGTGAAAGGTACCCATAGATGAACACCTAATATACCTGAATTGATAATTTCTTGGAGTTCTTGGTGATTTTATTGAGCTTTGTTCTTGATTTTTTTTAGAGCTAGGGTTGTGTATTCTTGAGAGGGAATGATTTAATTTGGGGGAAAATTGAGTAAAGAATGACTTAATAACATTTTTAGGGATTAAATCCCCTATCTAGGCATATTAAAATCATGGAAAAAGATTGGTTTATCCCTGGATGAAACTTTTAATTTTCTTCAAATTCTTTCAACCTGGGGCCCTGGTGTGATTCGGCGCTAGTGCGCTGTGTCACTGGAAATTGACAACTTGGAATATTACTGGTGGTGTGATGCGGTGGTATCGCGTTGCCATACTGGATGCAACCTGGAAGTTCACCGCGATGTGGTGACATCACGTAGCTTCACTGGAAAGAGGATAATTCTGAAATTGAACCTTGGCATAATGCGCCATGATCATGGAGGCTCACTGGATTCGGTAATTGCCGTTAGGTCTTGCTCCGTGATGAACTGAAGTGCAAGTTGGCACACTGCTTTACAAAAATGGATCTAACTCTTCGCTCGGGTATCGAATTTGGGCAAATTTTATATCGTTGAAAATCTATCTAAATTTCCTATGCATTAGCAGGCTCTAAACTAAAAAATACTAAGTATTTCAAAACTTTTATATTGGATAACTCATGTATTGAGAGTTAATTTAAGTTATAGAAATATGGGTTATTATAAGTTGGGGGTTGGAGTGTACCACAATAGAGGGTTTTCCTTTTCGTGTTTCATTTCCATCAGTTGTGCTATCATAGTTAGAATCAACATATTTAGTTGTTTTTACTTTTTTATGTTGTTTTTGTTATTTGTGTAACTTATATTAATATAAGAGAACTTTGTACAAGATGATTTAATAAGTAGGCTTACCTATTTTAAATTTTGTGTTTAAAATTATACCTCTTTAAATATTTGATTTGTGATGTAGTGATAACATGTACTGGGATGTCACCAATGTAGGATCTAGATATGGGATTATAAATTGTTAATAGCATAACCTATTTGATGTAACATGTACTATATACTTAGTAATTTAGATGAAAGCCACAATCCATATGTGAAAAAGGTACATTACGTAGTCAATGTGCGTGTTATCTCAAACTTGCATGATTATCCTCGTTAGATATAGGATAGGAAGTTAGGGAATATCATAGGCTATTTGTATTAGTCTAGTTTAGCCTAAAGAACCAAACAAATAAAATAAGTATCCCTTGATCACAAATTTGAGCCTTAAGTGACCATTTTTCTTTCATTAACCCCTTCACCTTCTCGCTTTAATTACAATGAACCTATTTTGGCCCTGATACCTTTTTTGACATTGTGTATCTCAACTCAAGAAAATTATCTAAGTGGAGGGGGGATATCATAGGGGTGCATAGATCAATGCCGGTATGAAAAAGAAGGTTAAGAAAATAAAAGGGAAATAGATGTAGGTGTGGTAAAATTCTAGGGAAAAAAATAATAAAAGCAAAACCACACCCAGATCTAAAAATATTGGTTAAAACATGAAAAGCAAAAGAAAATAAGAAAGTGGCATCAAGAGTATTGTAGTGCCAAAGAGAAAGAAGTTATTATGCCTAAATATATCATTCTTGTTCCCAAACCTAAATTGCAAGCCTAGAAAAGACCTATAAAGATCCTAACTCAACTATTCAAAAGTTGAAGCATAGAATAAAAGGACAAGCCTATGGTATCAAACACACACTACCTGACTTCCTTGTGAGAGTGGGAGATTTGACATAACCCTAATAATAGATTTCATTTTATATACTAAGTGAGTGGGGACTTCTTTTACTTGAGGGCATATGGGCTGTAGTCTAGTTATTTTGCTTGTTTAGATAGTTAAATGGTCAATATGTTGGGTTTTTTACTCACAATGTAATTCCATGTCCTAATCTTATTATGCTGGAGTACTTGTATTGAATATATACTGCATTGAGAGCTATGATAAAATTAGAGGGTATTGAATACTTTAATGGTTTGCATGTGCGATTGTGAATGAGTTTTAAAGGAAGGTTGATTGACTAAGTGATATAATTTTTTCTCTAAGTCAAGCATCTTAGTTGAATTAGTATTTTTTTATTTGAGACACGTAAACAATCTATGTTGAGGACGTTGAAGTACTATAGAATTACGACACTTAAGATGCTCAAAACAAGTATCTATCACATATATGAAGGTTTTTTTGTCTATGTATGAGTGTTCGTTATGTCTTGTAGTAAAATAGAGTTGGATGTGATTGGAATGGACAAACAATGAAAAATGCACAAGTGTAAAAAGACTTCATGGGCAATGAGTCGTTATGGCACAATAGGACCCTTCATATAGGTTGTCATTAGGTTGAATGGGTTATAAGGTTTGAGGATAAAGCTAATGGTTTACTACAACACGTAGGGAAGAGTAGTTCTGAGCAACCATTATAAGGTCCTGAAGGATTCTAACTTGGTTCTAGTGGCAACGAAGATAGGCAAAAAAATGTAGTGCCATGTGAGGGGTTGTATCCATACAATTGTTGTTATTCTTGTGCATTGACAATGATTGGTCATCAAATTCATGACTTGTTAGCACCCTTTAAAGCTTAAATTATCAGGCTTTTCCATTAATTTGGTGTTATTATCAGGTATAATGCCCATTTGTGCAATTTAATGTTGAAAATAAAGATGAGCAATCCATTCAACTCAATGAAAGGTAAAATATAAAAGAAAAAGGTCCTAAAGATCACATTGATGGGTAAGGATGCCACCCACATCAAAATGTCCAAACACCCCCATCTGCGCTCATCTGTACCAAGTATGCTCTAGATTTGCCCTGGATCTACTTGTAAGAGTGTAGTGGCATTCATTTAAATTTGGGAAAATATGAATTTGGGGCAAAATTAAGGGTTTTTCACTCATTTCCATATTATTGAACATCATTGTACAACTCTTGATCTAGGAACACATTAGAGGGGTTCTCAAGTAAAGAATTAGTGATTTATATTGAAGATTTATTGATATAAATATTCAATTTTTCTTTCTCTCTTTTTTCGATGGATTAATTTGATGGAAATTTTTATGTATCTCTACTTTCTCTCTCTATGAGTAGCTAATTCTTCTTCTTAGGATAGGTTGTGATTAGTGTATGAGTTTTATTTATTTGTCCTCCTAATTATCTATTTGATATGTTTTTTGCATTCATTCAAACTAAGAATTGGGGGTTGCAAACCCAAGTTACCTTATAACCCTTTTCATTCTTGACATAGAGGATATGTTTAAAGAATGGGTGTGAACAATAACTTGAATTAGATTATTTAATAGCATCTCTTAGACAAAAAAATGTTAATTGAGGCCATAGATTGGTAAAATTGTTACACTTATGAGGTGTTCAAAAGAACCCATTTGTGATATTTGGTGTTTTATTTAAGAATTTACATTAGTACCTCTATATCTAGCCTACCCATGACTTCTATAAAAAATTTCACAAATAGTCAAATAAGCATGCATACCCAGACCTAGGAAGTCATAACCCTAAGTCCCATCAACACATGACTATCTCTAATTATTTATAGCTTTGAAATAGTAGTCTTAAAATGAAAAACCATTAGATACAAAATCATTTAAATAAACCCCCCATTTTACTTTTATGTGTGTTTACCACACATAATGGGCCAAGTCTTGGTTGACTTCTAACACTCTCGAGTATTGAAATCCTTATCTTCACTCTATGTGAATATGACTCCAACTCTATTGGGTTACTATACTGATGACGATCACTTACACTTCAAGGGTGTAGTTTGAGCATTACTAAATTTTGGCATCATTGAGGAGAGTGAAATATAATTTTCATTCTTGTAGTGTTTTTAAGCACTTTAGGTTTGTCGTTTTGTTTAATTTTACATTGTTTATTATTTTGGTTCTTTCTCAGGGGAGGATATTAGTATCCATGATATTATGAGCCAACATGATTGTAGTACCAAAGATTTTGATGGGAATCTCGAGGACACGGATCACCTTGGAGATGTAGCGAGCCAGTGCTACTTGAATTCCATCGGTGGAAGGAAATAAAGTATTTCACGTTACTAGTGTGATGCTTAATTTTCTTCAAATGAAAGGTTTGTTTGGAGGTTAAGCATATGAGGATGCTAATATCAATTTGAAGAATATCATTGATGTGTGTTCTCCATTTGACATAGCCCACATATCTCAAGAATCAATTTGTTTATGTCTTTTCCTATTTTTATTGATGGGACAAGTGCTTTTATGGTTGTGGTCCTTACTCGCGGGATCTATCATCTCATAGGTTGAGCTCACGAAAGAATTCTTGGTTAGGTGATACACCCAAATTACAACTCTCATTAGAAACTATAAGCGGTCCCTGTCAAATATAGAATCCAACTAGGTTGGGGTCAAATTCCACAGGGAATACTGTGCAAACTAAGTGTTATAGTTGTTAATAGACTGTTGATCAAAGGTTCTGAAGTAAAGAGTGTTTTGACTTGTTAACAGTATTCAAATTATAGTAGGCAGTGTTTCAGCTAAGAAGTATGCTTGTAATGTTTAACTTAATGAAAATAACGAAACTAGGATTATGTTTAATGAGATGTTATACTAGTCAGGTTTATGGGTTATCTCAAATTCATATGTAACAAATTTCAATTGCAAGAATATATGGAACTCTAAACTTCATCAATTTTGCTTCTCAACCATAGATGATTACCCATTAATTCTGCCAAAATTAAAGAGCACATTAATATGTTCAATTGATTTCTCAAGTGGGTTGATCTTGTTAAGGAATAAACCCTTAACCCAAAGGTTAAAGTCTTTAGGATCCTTGTAAATCTCTTCTTTTCCCAACACACACACATTTTATACTCAAACAAGTGGTGTTCTTGGGCTCACCTTTCATGTTTTCAACCAAGAAAGATCATTAAAATGAAAAAGAGTTTATCCAATTGTAATTTGTTACTGAATTCACACAATCCCACAACCTAAAGCAACTATTTATATCAAGGCTCCCATAACCATAGTTATGGGAGATTTATCCATATATCTCAAAGGAAGAAGAATTAAAAATTGTTTTGTTCATAAATTAATTCAAAGAATCACTTATAAAAGGTCCCACAATTGTTGTCTTTGATCATCAAAGAAGAATGGTGAATAAGAATCTAGATCCCCAATTTCAGCTCTTTCTTAGAGAAACATGAGTTACAATATATTCAAAAGTTGAAAAGTGAATAAAAGATTAATAAAAGATACCTAATTCAAATCTAGATTGTGTATTTATATTCTCCCAGGTACTGGATACTTTAAATTTGAACTCAGTAATGTCGCGTCAAAGTTAATGGTCAGGTTTATGGCCAGTCGATAGTCTGATGGTCCGCCACTTAGACCGTCCCTAATGGTCCCAAGTTGCCTCATTCTGCCTAAGGGGTAATGGCCATGTCAACAGACAATTGTTGGTGTGACCGTGTGTCACTTGGGTTATTGCTAGATCACTCGAGGATGCATTTTCTGTCTCGGCCTGACAGCTAAGTTGACGGTCCTTCAGAAGTTTGATGGTTCGTTACTTGGATCGTCACTTGGGTTAGCTACTCTATCCATTTTTTTTGCCTTAAAGGTAACTATGATGGTCCATCACATGACTGACGGTCCGTCGGCGTCCTTTTTCTGCTGCTTTTCCAAGTTACTTCTTAAGCTACGTCCTTGACCTGAAAACACTAAAATCTAATATCAAATACAACAATAGTTGCTTGAAAATGTACAATTATCCCTTGAAAATGATGTAAAATGTTTCTTCAAAAGCCGAAACATCAACACCCTCAACTTAAGACAATTGCTTGTCCTTGAGAAACTCACACCAAATCGCATACATGAACAACACAATGATGGGCATTCAACTGTTGAACTAGATTTCACACAACTACTCAACTATCATCTCAATCATATGGTTTCAACACATCAGGATCTACAACTGGAATTATTTACAATTCAGCACAAACACAAACATGGATACAATATCCCATAGAAATCAGCAAACTAATCATAACTCAAGTTTCCTTCATAATCAAAGAAGTCCACCACATATCATTCATTTAACTTATGGAAAAAAATCAAGACTCTCACACTTATCAAGGAAGTTACAAACACAACATACACACCCACAAGCTTTCCCTTATCATCTCATGTTCCCCTGTGGCTTATTTGCCAAGATCAAGTAGGTCTTTCTATGTCTTGTAATGAGGTTCAGGTGTTAGGTGAAGATCAATTTTGGGAAAAGTGACTTTAAGTTTGAACTTCACTCTCTTTTCCCTTAATTGCTACTCACTATGGCTAATGCTTTTCTAGCTCACATACAATCCACTCTATTCATCCACGACTTCACTATAAACCTAGATTTTTTTGAGATTCAGCATTAGCCACCCTCAACTTATGTTGATGCAGTCAATTAAGGTGCACATTTTCTAACTAGATCAGGGCTAAATTCAATAATTTATTACAACTCCAAATCACTTTAAAGAAACGGCTATTACCTGGCAATAGCCACCCTCAACTTAGCCATTTTGCATAAGTTTAGATGCACGATATCTAAAATTTAGACCAGGGCCAAATCTAGGAGATAACATCCTAACGAGAAAGAGTCGGAGTTATTGGGAATGAATAAACACTAGCATAGGCTCAAAAGGGTTCAACCAGGGAAAGACAAAAAAATCTTTTTGGAGGGTCATTCTTTACATCTAAGTGGACTAATAATTGAAGGGGGCCTCCTATCTTATCTCATTGAATCAATAACAAGGCAAAATCAATGAACCGGGCAAGTTCTAGGTGTATACACTATGCAAGAACTATAACAAACACTCACACACAGAGATAATGAGTTAACACTTATTCTACCAACTCTTGGGATTTACCCCATATGATCATGCTTACTTTATTTCTGCATCCTAATGCCAATCACAAATGGTTGTTCAATATATACTAAGTGACAATAATAAAATAGTCATACAACATGTTCAAAGTACTTTACCACATTCATTTATCATCCATATATAAAAAAAGGTGCCAAAAGTAAAGAAAGTAATATTTATAAACACAGAACAATATGTACATCAAAAGAAAATAAATATGCAACCTAAACATGCAAGTTCTACTAGATAGCACACCGGAGGAATAGGACACAAGCAATAAATACCCCCATTGTGATTACAACGGCATCAACCACCCTCAACTTATGCTGATGCAGTCAGTTAAGGTGTATAATATCTAACTAGATCAGGGCCAGATATGACAATTTATTACAACTCTAAATTACATTCAACAAACTATTGTTACTTGGCAGTATCCAACCTCAACTTAGGAATTTTGCGTAAGTTGAGGTGCACGATATCCAAAATTTGGACCAGTGTCAAAGATAAGTACTAACATCCTAATGAGTGTGAGTCGGAGTCATTGGGAATGAATAAACACTAGCATAGGCTCAAACGTGTTCAACCAGGTAAAGAACAAAAATCTTTTTGGAGTGTCATTCTTTATGGCTAAGTGGACTAATAATTAAAGGGGGCGTACTATCGTATCTCATTGAATCAATCACAAGGGAAAATCAATGAATAGGGTAAGTTCTAGGTGTATACACTATGCATGAACTATAACAAACACTCGCACACACAAGCAATGACTTAACACTTATTCTACCAACTCTTGGGATTTACACCACATGATCATGCTTACTTTATTTTTGCATCCTAATTCCAATCACAAATGGTTGTTCAACATATACTAAGTGACTAGAATAAAATAGTCATACAACATGTTCAAAGTACATTGCCACATTCATTATCATCCATATATACAAAAGGGTGCCAAAAGGAAAGAAAGTAACATTTCTAAACACAGAAAAATATGTACATCATAAGAAAATAAATATGCAACCTAAACATGCCGGTTCTACTAGATAGCACACGGGAGGAATAGAACACAAGAAACAAAAACCCCCATGGTGATTAAAACATAACAAGTACCCCGCCCCTACTAGAAAAAATTATTTGTCCTCAATGCATTAACATAAAGTACAAAGGAGTGGAATACTTATAAAGCCTCTCAGGCTGATGAATCAGTGAAGTGTGGTGAGGATTTTTTAGCCTAGGGTGTAGTAACGTTAACCCCTATAGTGGTAGGGGTACTCAAATCAACTTCATAATACCTTGGAGGTATCTCAATACAAACTATATCTGGAATTGGCCCCGTAGCTGGGCCAGAACTGGTTGAAACTCTTGCAGCTTTATCTGTAACCTTTTTTTGTATCTTTTCTTCACTTCTCCTCAGCTTCTTTGTATTTTTATTCATATATATGGCTTCTCTTTATTCTGGCATCATATCCTCTCATCTCCTTCTCCTTGAAGCTTTTCTATCAACAGTTTCATCAACTTATTTTTCCTTATCCTTCAACGGGTTTCCCATAATGTCAACAAAACCCTCATCTTCATCACTGATGACTAAGGCTGGATCAAATATGGGTTGCATTGGTTGTCTCTTAAGATCGGCTATATCAGTCAGTGCCTACTTGAACTCTGCCATAAATTTTGTAAAATTCGATAATGATAGCGCGTCCAACCTTTAGTTTTTGCGTTCCTCCATATCACCCATTCTAGCCAGAATCTGCTTATACAGTTTTAAGGCTTCATCAATGATGTAGTCAATAAAGGGCTTGCACTATTTTGCCCAGGTGCTCAACTGTTTCTCAAACTTTTTTTATTGTTTAACAGACTTGGCAAAATTTTCCTGTGTCAGCCTATACTCTGAATATTGAGGGGGGACAGATGTAGTGTCTGAAGTCCCACCCATTTGTGGCATAGATGATTATCTTGCAGAATTACTAGGCAGCACATAGTTGGGTGGCACATAAGTAGTGATAGGCAATGGCATACCTGTGGAAATATCAAAAGTATTGGGGACTGGAGCTGACTGCATTTGATAAGTAGGAGGCTTGTTGAGTGGCATTTCATATTTTTAGTCATCCTTTATATTTTCAATATCCTGCTTGTGAGTTGCCACACCTCATTGTCAACTCCTCGAATCAAAGGAACATTGTCTTTCCTGTATAATTCTGTGATCAAACATGGAAACGGTAACACACTTTCCACCTTGTGTGCCCGAACACACATCTTATCATTAATAATTTAGTCAAAATCAATCTTCAGCCCGACAATTATACTATCCACCAACACTACCCTATTACTGTCCAAATTAGCATCTCCCCTAGTTGTCATCAACCGTAGTCTAACAATGGCCCACTAAAACTTAGCTCAAAAATTGAGTGACGACTTAGAAATGCACTCTTTTGGATTTAGCACTTAAGATGGAATACTATAATCAGTGAGAGGCCTAGACAACCAATGCCTTAGGGTGGAGGCCGTAGTCATACGATGTTCATGCTTATGTACCGCAGCCGATGCTTCATGGTCAGACCCAAATACCATCCTATTCAGTATGCGGGCCGATATATCAATGGTAACCCGTCTGACCGGAACAGATTCCCCATTGGTCAAATCTAAAATTTTTGAGACCTTAGGACAGTCTTTATTTACTAATACTAAATAATTTGTGAAAAACTACCGCACCAGGTTTGGTTGATATGCCCGGAGAGGTTTTCTTATCCAAGCTAACTCATATTTTTTAAATTGTTGATCAAGGTTTGGATACTCATGCAACTCGGCCATCATAATTTGGTGCTCTTCAGAGATTGTCCTGGTTGCTATTGGTTCAAATCCATCAAGGTACTTATCTCGTGCTCCTTTAACTTGCCACCTTATTGCTTTTCATATTTGAGGGTTTTTGCTTTTGACCACATTAGCATCCTCAGTTTTTAATGCATCAACTTGGTAGGGGTTGGGGTTTGATGTATTAACCCCTTCCTCATTGGGGATTAAACTTATGCTACTACTAATGCTCTTACTCTTCTCTTTATACTGGGAGAGTGCCTAATTCATCTTATCATTTTGTCGAGTGTTGAAAGTCGAAGCCTCCTCATTCAATGTTGGCTCATTTTTTCCCCTTCCGTGTTCAGTCCAACCACTACCTCTACTTGAAGGTAGCTTGCTGCCATTTGCCTGAACAACATATCAATAAAAAGTTGGATCAGAATCAGGAAAAAAATTATTGTAAACTTGACTGACGGGTAGGTTGACAGTCTGTCAGAGTTGTGAAGATCCATCGCCTGGATGTAAAGCCTTAACCAGTGAAGCAGTTTTTAAATAACCCAGTGACACTCACTGAGATATTCCATCAGAGGTCTAACAGTCCGTTAGGTCATCCGTCGCGGCTAAACTAGTAACCCATTTCTTCAAAGACATTCCAACAGTCAAAGTGATGGTCCGTCGAGTGTACGACAGTCCGTCAAGATGGCCGTCACTTTGATTTTTAAACATTGAGTTTCGCTTGGGCAATTTGTTGAACACGTGACATACATTACTCAATTATGCACACAACAATGGTACAAAATCGACCTTTAAACACAAGTTTTTCCATTTTTGATACATGGGTTACTCAAACTTTTCCCAAACAACATTTACCAGGGTTCGACTTAGTCAGAATCACAACAATGCAAAATTAAACAAGATGAAGTTCTTTTTAAGAAATAACAACTTACACATCACATTCATCAATCAAAATAGAAGAAAAAAGTTTTAATCATACCTTGATTTCACAGTATTCCTCACTACTCTGAACTTGCAGACTTTCACAAATACTACAACCTCTGAAACTTCTTTATCAGTGAGAGACTTAACTTGAATTATGATGGGAATAAGTGTAAGAGAGGGTTGTTAAAATAGGATAAAAAGGGGATGAGGGAGAGTCCTAAGAGGAGATAATGATCCTGATACTTTGAATGCAGAAGAATTTCAATGGTCTTAGGATTTAAAAATGGTGGTAACGTACATAACCACTTTTTGTTATCAATTTAAAGACATTGGGTTGGATAAATATAACTAATTCAACATTAAATTTAACCGACCCAACCCGCCAAAATCTAGGGTTAATTAGACGGACACGCCGATGGGCCGCCAGGTACCTGACGGTCCGTCAAATTCACCATCAAGACTTACCAGAACTACAATCAACCTAATATGTTGAGATAGTTAAGTCAACGGTCCATCACATAGGTGACAGTCTATCAAACTTCCCATTATTCCTATCCAGAGACTTTTTTCAGCTTCGTGTTAACAGTGGCTTTGAAGGTTCGTCGGAATAAGAGGGTCCATCAACTTAGTGGTAAAGCCTTATCTAAGATGTACATTATTTGAAAATGGCTTTAATGATTTTAGTGATGGTCCATCATGACCTTGACGATCCATAAACCTTCCTGTCAACCTCTCTCAACTGGATCAAATTCTATCTTTCTGTAATCTCAATCCTGCACACTTCACGAATACATCAACTTGCACCAAAACAAACAAATAACTCTAACTATGCTTACATCAACACATTGTGGGTTGCCTCCCACTAGCGCTAAAATTAATATCGCGGCAGGACTCTGTCGTGTCAATGACTCAGACTTCATCGAGATAGACTGTACCCAAGAACTTAACTGACTTAATGGGACAAATATATAATTTGACTCGCTACCCGTTGACCTTGAAGATTCTCCCGTCTTTAGTTTTGAGTTGATTACTCCCGAAGGGTAGACTTGGGTAACTATGAATGGGCCAGACCACTTTGACTTAAGTTTACCTTGGAAGAGTTTCATTCTAGAGTTGAAGAGAAACACCCAATCACCTTTCTAAAAATCCCACTTTTCAATCCATCAATCATGGAATCTCTTCATATTTTCTTAATAGAGTTCTGCTCTTTCATTAAGCAGCGATATGGTATTTTTCCATCTCATTTAGTTGCCCTAGTCACAATTTTGTTGCCTTATTCCAATTCAGATTCACCCTCTTTAATGCCCACAATGTTTTGTGTTCCAACTCAATTTACAAGTGGTATGCCTTACCATAGACTAACTGGTACGGTTACATACCAATGGGTGTCTTGAAATCCGTTTTATATGCCCACAAAGAATTATCCAGCTTCCTAGAATAATCTTGTCTACTTGCATTCACCATTTTGAAAAGAATAAATTTTATCTCCCAATTTGAAATCTCCACTTGCCCACTAGTTTATAGGTGATATGGAGTTTCCACCTTGTGTTTCTTAAAACCGTATTTCACCAAGCAAGCCAAAAACACTTGGTTTACCAAAATGTGACCCATCGTTGCTTATGATGGTACATGGTACCCCAAAGCGAGAAAACATATTTTTGTAATGAATGAAACACTCTCTTTCCTTTATTATCGGCCAAGGAAATAAACTCAACCCATTTAGAAACATAATCGGTGGGAACCAAGATGTATTTAAACCCATAAGAGCTCACAAAGGGCCCCATAAAGTTAATGCCCCAGACGTCGAACAACTCCACTTCCATCATTTTTGTCACGGGTATCTCATGGTACGTTGAGATTAACCCTTGTCTCTGGCATTGATCATATCTCTACAAAAACTCATATGCATCTTTGAATAAGGTTGGCCAATAATAGCCACTCTACAACACTTTTCTCATAGTATGGCCACCTACATGGTGACCCCCGACTGGTGAAGCATGACAATCTTCCAGGATACTCAGCATGTCCACCTCTGGATACACCTCTTGATAATGTTATCTGTATAATGCCTAAATAAATATGGCTCATCCTAGAAGTAGTGTGTAACATCATGGAGAAACTTCTTTTTTTGTTGAAAAGAAAGATTCTCTAAGATAATCTTACTTACCACATAATTTGCAAAGTCTGCGTACCATGGTACTCTTTCAAGCACAACAACCATTATTTTATCATCTAAAAATGTGTCATCAATTTTAAGCTCATCCTTACCTGCTTGATCTCTTTCAAGTCTGGACAGGTGATCTGCAACTTAATTTTCTCATCCTTTCTGATATTTGACTTTAAAGTAAAACTCTTGAAGAGGCAACACCCATCTAATTAGCCTTAGCTTAGCATCCTTCTTTGCCATCAAATACCTCAAAGTTGTATGGACTGTATGCACCACCACCTTGGTCCCTAATAGATAAGCAGGGAACTTCTCAAATA
Source organism: Capsicum pubescens (assembly GCA_030864215.1). Classification (NCBI taxonomy): domain Eukaryota; kingdom Viridiplantae; phylum Streptophyta; class Magnoliopsida; order Solanales; family Solanaceae; genus Capsicum; species Capsicum pubescens. The sequence continues at coordinate 148,748,073 of CM061543.1, read as the reverse complement.
TATTGACCACCACGAGAAGTTCCTTATCAGTAACGGTGTAATTTTTTTATGCTCCATTCAATGACTTGCTTGCATAGTAAATAGAAAGAAATAACTTTTCTTTCTTTTGTCTAAGAACATCCCCAAGTGCCACTCCTCTTACATCACACATGATTATAAATGGCATCGACCAATCTGCCATAACCATGATTGGGGCATCAACTAATTTCTCTTTAAGGCATTCAAATTCCTTCCTACAATCATCATCAAATGTGAACTAGGCCTCTTTGGCCAAAAGATTGCAAAGTGGATTTGTAATTTTGGAGAAGTCCTTTCTAAATAGATGATAGAATCCTGCATGAAGTGGCACTTTTCCCAATTCTGCACAAGGTTAAACTCCTCACATTGCTATAATGCTCTACTCAAATTTAATAAACATAGCTCAAAAGAATCACCTACCACTGAGAAGTCATCCATAAACATCTCCAAGGTGTCTTCCACCCTATCGGAAAAGATATACATCATGCACCGTTGAAAGGTTGTTGGTGCATTACAGAGACAAACAACATCCGCTTGAATGCAAAACTACCATACGGGAAAGTGAACGTCATCTTCTACTGATTCTCTAGGGCCATGGAAATATAGTTATAGATCGAATACCTATCCAAGAAATAATACCAACCTTTTCCCGCCAACCGATTAAGGATTTGATCCATAAAAGGCATCAGGAAGTGGTCCATCAAAGTCCATAAGTTAAGCTTATAAAAGGCCATGCAAGCTCTTCACCCCATCACTGGCCTGATTTGAATCAACTTATTTTTCTCATTTTTCACTACAGTCATGCCCCCTTTCTTGGGCACACATTGGATGGGGCTTACCCACTTATTATCAGAGATAGGGTATATATCTCCTGCATCAAGCTATTTAATGATCTTCTTCTTAACTACTTCTTGCATCGGCGGGTTAAGGAGGCATTAGCTCTCAATGGTTGGTGTGTAATCTTCCCCAAGTGAATCTATTGAGTGCAAATACCCGAAGTAATACCAATAATATCAGCAATAGTCCAACCTATAGCCCTTTTGTATCTCCTAAGCATAAAGATAAGTTCTTCAACCTTCTGGTCACCCAAATCTACTTCAATAATCATAGGCAAAGTGTTTTTTCTTCCTAGAAACATGTACCGTAGATGGACTACAACTCTTTTAACTCCAACACCAGTGGCTCTTCAATAGATGGCTTAGCCAGTGGTATTGGACGATTTTTGAGGTCCAAATCCATCTTCTTGGGAGTATATGAATACGATACCATTCCCGTCAGGGCATATACTATCTTCGCATATTCTTTGATACCTTCACTATTAAAGTTCATCAAGACTGCAACCAAAGTTTCAACAACAAATTTCTCCTCGATCAATACCTCTCGTTCAAGTTCATAATACACATCAATAATGGATAATACACTCATATCTTTATGGGTACTTTGAAGTCCACCTTGTAATCATGAATAAAAAAATTAGTAGGAAATATAAAGAAGGATACCTTTACTATCACATCATACAATATCCCCACTGGCCACTTCACTGACCTGTCTACCATCACTAGTCGCATATTTGTGGGTGTATGGTCCCCTAAACCCAACTTCTTGTAAATAGCAAGTGGCATCAGGTTAATACTTTCTCCAAGATCACATAAGTACTTAACAAAATCAAGTGACCCAATAGTACAAGGGATGGTGAATGCTCCCAGGTCTGCATTCTTTTGAACCAAGGATTTTGTCAAAATGGCACCATAATGGTAAAGATTATCCACCGGTTCATAACTCACTATTTTCTTCTTTGTCACAAGGTCCTTCATAAACATAGTGTATCTAGGTATCTGCTCTAGTGCCTCCATCAAAGGCACATTCACTGTCAGCTGCTTCAACATCGCCATGAATTTTCTAACTTTATATCATCAACCATATTTGTCAATTTATAAGGAAAGGGAGGCAGTGGTTTTAGGAGAGTAGTAACCACTGCTTCCTTCTCCTTTCCTTTTTCTTTTTCTAACTCATCAACCTACTGATAGTTAGCTTGAATCTCATTTCCATATAGCTTCTCAAACTCTACTAGATGGTTTTCTTCATCTTCTGCATCGTCTTCAACTACAACATCAATCACAGATTTGCCCACAGAAGGGCCCAATAATACTTTACCACTCTGAGTGGTAATTTCCATATAAGAGCCATCATTCTGAAGATTTTTCACTGTATCACACGACAATGTACCACTCTTTCTTTGATTAAATATTGCAAATAACTTGTCCATCTGTTGCTCCAGTTGCTTAATAGAAGTGGAGTGCAAATTGACCAACTAACTCATCGATGAAAAATCACTCTACATTTGAGTCACACCTACATTGGTTGATTTAACTTCTTTTAACATTTTTTCCATCATGTCCTCCATGGAAATCTTTCCTAAACAAGTAGCAACAATATCACGATTCCTAGGAGGAACATACAAACCACTCCTGTCAGTCTTATTTTTCTAATTCCCTTTGTCACGGTATCGGTACCCAGCTATATTATAATAGTTCTGACCTTGGATTCCTTGGATATTGCCTCATAAACTCCCCTAGTTGCTCAAATAATTAGCCTCCTCCTCCAAATTAGAGTTGGATCTAACTTGTGACCCAACATCTTTCACCTTCCCAGTCTTTTCATATAATAAATATTTAGTAAACAGATCTATCTGGGTCTTCATGTGTTCCATATCTTGGCCACACTCTTCCTCTTTCCGGTGTTTCTCCATATATATACCACTTGACATAGTATAGTTCACTACCTTAGAATCCCTGGTATGCCAAGCCCTACTCTGTTTAGTAATCCTATCACGCATTTTTTAGGCTACCGAAAATGTGAGATCTATAAATGCTGCTCCTACAACATTATCTAGAACTGGCTTCGTAATAGAGTTAAAACTCTATACAAAGTCTCCATCAAGTGTATGTCAGTAATTTTATGGTTGGGACACTGCATCAACTTCTTCCTGAACCTTTCCCACGTCTCATGAATAGATTCAGTCGAAAGTTGCCTGAAGTTACTTATCTCACTCCTTAATTGTAACATCCTAGATGGCGGAAAGAACCTCTTTAGGAAAGCCTCTTTCAAATGCCTCTATTTTGTTATATAATTAGGAGTCAGCCTATTTAACCATAATGTTTCCTCCCCAAACATAGACAATGTAAATACCCACAACCAAATAGCATTATGTCTAACTCTCGGGTTATCAAAATACTTGAAAATAGAGATAAAGTTCACAAAATGCATATTCAGGTCATCACGTGGAAGTCCACCGAACAGCCCCTTTAGATGAAGTAGTTGGATCATGGTGCTTGTGATGTTGAATTTATCTCTAGGTTCCAATGGTGGAGGAATGTTATCTCCAGTTTCACCTACTCCATACGTTTTATCTTCATCCTTCTCAAGATCAAATTACATAGCTTGGCGATCTGGTCTCGCTCTGAAAGGGCGATTTCTATTCACATTTTGATTCAGAGGTGCAGCCACATCCCCTGTGCATCTTTGGTTAGCCAGATTCAATAAATAATTATCTCTTATGTTCTACGCATCTGGATTAGGATGACACACTGGTTGACCATCATTCTATTGATTCAGTAAGCTTTAGTCAAGATGGCTAGTCTATCTGCTTCTTGTTGATCAACCATTCTTCCAATAAGATGAGGTTCTAGTGGAAGGGTAATAATGGTTCTCCTAACCTTCTTGTACTTGGCATACAAAACAATTACCCAACAAGGAACAAAAATAAATAAAATTAAAATTAGGAAACTATATCAAATGTCAATTAACACTCATAAACTTAATTGACAACCGTATTCCTGGGCAACGACGCTAAAATTTGATATGCCCAAATTACAACTCTCGTTAGAAAGTATAAGAGGACACTATCAAATATAGAACCCAACTAGGTTAGGGTCGAATTCCATGGGGAATACTGTGCAAACTTAGTGTTATGGTTATGAATAGACTATTGATAGAAGGTTCCAGAGTAAAGGGGTTTTTGACTTATTAACAATATTCAGATTGTAGTAGAAGGTGTTTCAACTAAGAAGTATGCTTGTAAAGTTTACTCAATGTTCTTGTAAAGTTTAACTCAATGAGAATAGAAAAACTAGGATTATGTTCACGAGATGTTATAGTAGTCAGGGTTATGGGTAATCTCAAATTCATACATAACAAATTTCAATTGCAAGAATATATTGAACTCTAGACTTCATTTATTTTTTTCTCAACCTTAATAGATGATTACCCCTTAATTCTCTCAAACTTAAAGAGAAAATAAATATGTTAAATTGATTTCTCAAGTGGTTTGATCTGATTAAGGCATCAACCCTTAACCCAAAGGTTAAAGTCATTAGGATCATTGTAAATCTCTTAATTTCCCAACACACACATTTTCTACTCAAACAAGAACAAATGGTGTTCTTGGGATAACCTTTCAAGTTTGAATCCAAGAAAGATCATTAAAATTAAGAAGTGTTTATGCAATTGTAATTTGTTCCTGAAATCACACAATCCTACAAACCAAAATAGCTATTCACATCAAGGATCCCATAACTCTCGTTTAGGGAGATTTTTCCACACATCTCAAAGGAAGAAGAATAAAAAATTATTTTTTTCATAAATTAATTCAAAGAATCACTTAAAAATGGTCTGATTTTCTCCTTGATCTTCAAAGAAGAATGGTGAATAAGAATCTAGATCCACAATTTTAGCTCTTTCTCAAAGAGTAATGAGTTACAAGTTATTCAAAAGTTTAAAAGTGAATAAAATATGAATAAAAGATACCTAATCTAAACCTACACTTGGCATTTATATTCTCCTGGGTACTGGGGACTTGAAATTTGAACTCAGTAATGCCGCGTAAAAGTTGATTGTCAGGTTGATGGCCCATCGGTAGTCTGGCGGTCCTTCACTTAGACCATCGCTGATGGTCCCAATTTTCCTCATTCTACCTAAGGAGTGATTTATATGTCAACAACCCATCGTTGGTCTACTGGTCTGTCACTTGGGCTATCTCTTGATCCCTCAAGGATATATTTTCTGTGTCGTCCTGACGGCTAAGTTGATAATCCATTAGAGGTTCGATGGTATATCACTTGGATCGTTACTTGGGTTAGATACTCTGTCCATTCTATTTTTCCTTGATGATCACTCTGATGGTCCTTCACATGACTGAAGGTCCATCAGTTTGACCGTCAGTGTCCCTTTTCTGCTGCTTTTCCAAGTTACTTCTTAAGCTAAGTCCTTGACCTGAAAACACTAAAATTCAGTATCAAATACAATAATAGTTTCTTGAAAACATACAATTATCCCTTGAAAAAGATGTAAAATATTCCATCAAAAGACCAAACATCAATAGGTACTTTCCTCCTTCCCAGATGATGCAACTAAGGAATGAAATTATCAATTTTAACAGTTCAATGGAAAACTATTATATAAGGCACGACAAAAATTCAAATATAAGATAATACGATACCCAATATGAGGTCTAAGACAAAATACTTTTTCAAATATTATATAGGGCATTAGATCAGTTGAATAAAATAGTATCCAATAATACGGCTAAAGGATCTATTATCAAATAATATTATGGTGTTGCGGCGACCTTATTGGATTAAGTAACCAATAAAAGTAGAGGATGGAATATAAGGGATAACGAGGTGGCCGTGAGGGTTCTCTCTATAACTTTTGTAAGCCAACAACAAAGGAAAAAAGATCAGGAAAGAGATAAGAACATGGTTAAAGTAATAACACAACTTGATCTTCTAAGAAAACATGTAATGAGAGCTCCTACAAATATGGTTAATGTTGTTGCTTCAAAAAGTGTTAAAGAATATGATGATCTGGAATCAGAGTCTCTTGGTGAGGTGATTCAATTCTTGATAATCCAAATGAGAGATTCCTACCCTACTTATCAAAGAAAAGGTGGAAATAATAGTTGGAAGGAAAGAGATCATGATAAAGATTGACATGATAGAGAGACAAATTGGAGAAAGAAAGATAAGTATTATGACCTCTACGTACCTCCACATGATAGGCCATGGGTAAAGAGTCAAGATTCATTGACCTAGAGAAGTTTAAAAGTGATTACGTCCTTGCTTATATCTTTATATGTGTGGAGGTAATTGATAAGATAATAAGAGAGATAAAAAGTGATTTAGCACAACTTTATCTAATGGTGATAAATCATTCATCCTCTATTAAGAAACTTGAAACTAAAGTAGGTCAAATCTCATCTCATCTCAATGCAAGGCCAACTGGTGGATTGCCTAGTGACACAATTACTAATCCTAGGAATGATTCTCATGCCATGGGCATTGTTACTAGGAGTGGTTAAACACTTGATAATGATGTTGTTTATTTTTATAAAGACCTAAATGAAAATGTATGTGATGAATAAACAATTAAAATGATAAAATAGATAAATATGTCTAATAATAAAGTTCCAAAGTCCTATAAGTCCAACAAAGGTAGTTGAAGAAATGGGTGAAAGTGATGAAGCTTCAAAAATGGTTGAGGGTAATGCTCCAAAACTAGGGAAAAATCCAGTTGTTCTTTTGTCTCAAATAAAAATTCCTCCCCCATTCCCATAAAGGCTCAAGAAGAAGGAAAGTGATACCAAGTTCAAGAAATTTCTTGTAAAATTTAACAACCTATTGGTCAATATTCCATTATTAGAAGCTTTACAAGAGATGCCAGGGTATGCTATATTCATAAAGTACTTGGTTACAAAGAAATGAGTCATATATATTAAAACTATTGCGGTGACCCACAATTGTAGTGCCATAATGTCTAGCATAATGGTGGCAAGAAAGAAGACCTAGGTGCATTCACTATTCCTTGCACTATTGTGGTGCACAAGTTCAAAAAAGCCTTGTGTGATCTTAGGGAAAGAATTAATTTGATGCCATTTGCTGTGTTTTAAAAGTTATGCCTGGATGTCCCCAGACCAACCACAATGAGGATTTTAATGGCTAATTTTTCTATCAAGAAGACTTTGGGAGTGTTATGTAATATTCTTGTGAAAGTGGAATGGTTCATATTTCTAGACAACTTTGTTATTCTTGATTATGAGATAGATCACGAGGTCCCTATCATTCTTACTAGGCCATTCGTGGCTACCGAATAGGCCTTATTTCATGTTGAATACGATGAAATAAAGTTTTATGTAAATAATAAAGAGGTCTTCTTCAATGTGTGTAAGTCTATGAAACAACCTAAGGATTTGCAAGTTTTTTTTGTTATTGATATGGTTGGTGATAAGGTGTCTAACCCAATAAAGGCAAATCTTATAGATGACCCCTTAGTGGGTGAATTCCAGAACTTAGAGAGTAAAGTGATTGAAGAAAAGGATAAGGTGGTTGATTTTATGATGAGTCTTGGCTCTTGTAATAGAAATCCTTGTGAGATTAATACTTTTCCAATTGATGTTGTGGATTATATATTTCCTCGGCAAGTAGAAGCATCAAGATCTAGGGTGAAAAAGTCTATTCATTTTTTTGGGTGGCCTGTATTAGATATAAAAGGCCTTGTTCCTAGAAGTTGTTAAAATAAATCTAAGAAAAGGCAAAATATTGTTAAGACATTGAACTGAAAATTTCATAGAAGTGAATATATGTTCCTCTTCAACTATAGGTTGAAACATTTTATGGGAAAGCTTAACATTAAGTGGTTGAGCCCATTCATTGTCTCTAATGTCTATTAAAAAGGAAAATTTGAATAAGAAGACCATGTGAAGAAGAAGTTCGTAGTGAATGGACAAGGATCAAGGTATTACCACATGGGTGGATTTTGAGAGTTTATGGTTTAGTCGCTTCGATTCAAGGTTTTAAATTGATGATCAATTAATGCCGTGCCATGGAAATAACTAAGGTGCTTCTTGGGAGACAACCCAAGGTTTATGTTTGTTTTTTCATAATGTTTTGGATTATAATTTTATTTTGTTTTAGGTGTTTGTAGGTTCTAACATAAGTTGGAATGGGTGAATGAAGGTTCGAGGACTCAAAACTATGCCCCAAGCCAATATTTATTTGAATTTTTCTCCAAATTTTGTTGTTCCATCCTGAACCTGAGCTGGACATGCTTGAGAAATCAAGGTAAAAGTCATGAGCATCTAGAACAGAGTTGGCAATAGCCTCCACTACCTGGACATGCGTTGGACATGCTATATTACTCCAAGCACAGACTAGGCGCATATGTCATACAGATGGTAGTAGTAATATTTCCTGGACCTTTTCTTGACATGCTTGAGTAGTCCAGACATAACCTAATTGTAGGAGAGACAAAATAATCTATGGGAAATCTATTTTAACCTTCTCTAGACATGCTTAAGAAGTCCAGGCATAGGTCCACCATATTTTGCACGTAGCTGGGCCATTTTGGAGCCAAATTTTTAGAACATTTCACTCGTATCTTGCACGTAAATAAGCCTTTAAGTGAGCTAAAAAAATTTTATACTCTACAATGTAAAATTTTGTTTTTCTTCTTTTTGCCACACTCTTAAGTTCCTTCATCAAATCTCTCAATTTCTTATTTGAAGAATGCAACATCGGATAATTTCATTGAGCTTTTATTTCATATTTTTCCCTCTAGAGTAAACTTACAATGTTCTTTTGTAATATTCTCGTTGAATTCCCTTTATATTGGAATTGATGCTTGACATCCCATGGTACTTTTTCTTTGAATTTGATTTTGTTGACCTTATTTTGGTAAATTTTGATTGTCGGAGTGAATAGTTTTAAATGTGTACCTTGTTTTACATACAAAATTGGAAATTCTTGCTTCTTTAAACTAATGCACCATGTGTTCGATGAAATAACCACTTGAAGTTTGGTTGTTAAATAGAGTGGTAGATAATTTAATTGGGTTAGTAAGAGTACCAATGGTATGTTTAGTGATGAATTAGTATATGATCTTGCTCACATATGATTTTAGTCTATTTTTCCAAGTTCTTATCTTTCAGGCACACCATATGTTTTTGAAAACATTAATGAGAGAGGGATGTCTTAGATGTTACTAATGGATAATGTATACATTCTTGTGGAATTAATATGAGTCCAATTTCTCATTAATGGTAGAAAACCAATGGTTTTTGGGTGAAGTTATTTGTAAATTATACTTCTATGGTCTGTTTGATAAATATGCTTATCATAGCATTCACAGGTGAAGTCTGAGTAGCCCTAGAGACATGAATGCTTCACTTGCCCTATGATTGATCGGGTGACACTATTTCATGGAATTGGGTCATTCTTGTTTCTATTGAGGATTATGGATGTGCTATGAGCTAGAATGGTGAAATTTAAAAAATATATGATAATGTAGATTTCAAATGATTGAGTGTTGTGATGAAAGATTCCCATGATCTGTAATGATGTAGTTACCTTTCATCCATCTTTATTTTTCTTTTTATTTATTTTCATTCTTGATATATGAAAATCACAAAACCTCATTTTATCCTTTTTCTTTTGTGTTGGTTTTTTTTCATAGGTATCTCTCCGAGGATGAATTTTCCACTGGATGATAACAAGAGCATCACTCTGGATAATGACAAGGCACAAGATACAACCAAAAATTACAAAGAACCAACCTCTAAAGTAATCCAACAAAGCCTTAAAGTGCAAACCAAGATGAGTTGCCTTTTGTAACAAACTCGCTTAGAAGAGCCCAGTCTGATGAGGTTCCTACTGAGAAAGTACGACCATCCAATGGCATGCACCTGATTGCCTAGTGTGTCGCAGATTCTTTAATTTTCTCTAATCTCTTTCTATTTTAGCATTGGGGACAATGTAATGATTTTTAGTGGGGGGTGCGACATTCTTATTTTGCATTTGATGGTTTGTACAATTTATTTCCTTTGATGGCATTGGTATGATTGACTTTATAGACGTACTCAAATTTAGTGTTTTCATTTTACATTTGTTTTGTTTATTTACTTTAGCCCTCGTGGAGATTTCACTTTGATTTTTATTTACTTTAGCCCTCGCGGGGCTTGTTCCTCACTATCGACATGGATTTAGATTGGCCCTTATTTGGTCTATTGAATATAACGTTGGATGGTTCCCTTTTCAGGATTCTGTCATGCACTGAACACTAATACGACACTCAATTTGTTTTGCATTGTTTTTTTCACCTTTTGTATATACGTGTCAAATAAACTCTAGTGGTTTTTTTTCAAAACTAGATTCTTTTGTAAGGAGAAAAAAATTGTTTTCTCTTTCTTTTGATGTTTTAGCTTTATTTTTGTTTAGATTCTTCATTGAACTGAGTGATATTTAACCCATTATGGATGATAAGGCAACATCCTTAGGTGAAGTATCTAGTCTTTTAAGCTGACTCAGTATAGGCAAAAGTTTGAAAAGTCCTTTAAAATTTTAGCAAATAATGATATGATGTTTAAAAACATAGTTTTATTTTTTGAAAGGAGAAAGAATGTTTATGATCTTTCTCATGAGTGAGACCACTAAATTCAATTATTGGCTCTCTTTACAAGGATAAGTCTTTGACTCTAAGTAATTTACTAAGCTTAAATTGGTTGGGAGACTATCCTTTTACTCTATGAGTATGATGCCTTGTGTAATGAGATTTTTGAATAATTAAAGCACATACATTTATTCTAGAACTTGCCCCGAGTGTATTCAAAGATAAATCCTAGGAAAGCTTGGTTTGGAGAATGATCCAAGGCTATATTTTACCTGCCACATAGCCAAATTCCTTCCTTAACATTGTTCCCTAGTTAACCCTTTTGTGCCTTTTACCAATTCTTCTTTCTTCTAATAATGATAACCATGCTAAAATACTGAAAGACTTTTGAAAATCATATTATTTTTAATTTAAACTCTTTTGATACATCGTATGATTTGAAATAATGAAATATAGGTGAAAGACGTAGTTTGAGGGTTTGTCTATTTGGGAGAATAATGTAAGGGTAGTTGAAACTCCATGTATAAGGGAAGAATGTAATATGTTAGGATTAACCAAGAAAGGTGTATGTAAGGTTGTGAAATTATGTCCTTAAGAGACGTTATATGTGATTGATGATAAAGTTGAGTAGCAAAGCCCATAGAACTTTAAGAAAAAATAAACAAATGAAGGGCTAAGAAAAACTTAAAGTTAGAAAATATCATGAAAATGTCAAAGAAGAAAAGTAGTCAAATAAGTTTGGTGTATAAGGGTATGATAAATTGCATTGTAGGAGGTCTTTAGTATCTTGATGCATATATTCCTCCTTTCAACTTAAACCTTCATCTAGATCCACAAGACCTTGGTGATTCCAAACTAGGTAAGTCTTCATTATTTCCTAAAAACAAAAAGGGAAAGCCTATGGTTCTACTCATTATACTTGAACTTTTTTCTGATATTGAGTGTGGATTTTTTCATTATTTGAGATTCTTTAAGAATTGAAATGTCTTGTGCGTGTGGAGCTAACTCTTGTATATGAATGGTATTAATACTTTGGGGAAGAGGGTCAAGTCCTACTACCAATTTGGTAAAAGTGTGAGGTAAGTTATATTGTGAAGATTGAGATGATATTTGAAAATTTTGTGTCACCTCTCGAGATGCTTTATTGATTCAAAAGTTTCATTTTATATAACCTATCATCTTTGTTTTATAGATATGTGTTTATTGAAATTTTTTGGTTTACTTATTGCCATGACATGTTTGAGAAGTCTTTGTAGAGGTTTGTTAGACTATATATTTAGTATAGCTTTCTTTTGAGTGGTTTGAGTCGTAAATACCCTATCTTATTGGGTTATGCTTGGGTGCTTGAGCAAAAGTAATTGTTCGAGTTTGGAGGGATTGAAAAGTAGTCAATTTGACGACTTGTTAGCACCCTTTTAAGCTTGAATTAACATGTATTTGGATTGATTTTGTGTGATTCTCATGTATAATTCTCATTTGTATAGGTAAATATTGAAAATGAAAAGGTGAAAGCCATTCAAGTCAATAGAAGGTCAAATATGAAAGAAAAAGAGCCCTAAAGATCACATGGAATGTCAGAAGGGGCCACCCACGCAAGCCGATGGGAAAAATGGCCATTATAGCCCTATGTTCACCCCATTTGCGCCCAGTCTTCTATGGATCTACTTGGATCAAGAGTGTGGTGATATTTTTTTTAATTCTTGAAAATGTGAATTTCGGGCTAAATTAGGAGTTTTCAGCTCCTTTCCACATTATTTAACATCATTGTATTACTCTGGAGATGAGAACAGATTAGAGGGATTCTCAAGTGAAGAATTAGTGATTTACATTGAAGATTTAATGCAATTAAATCTTTGATTTTGCATTATCATTATCTTTTATGGATTAGTTTGGTGAAAATTATGGTATATCTCTACTTTCTCGCTCTATGGAAAGCTAATTCTTATTCTTGGGGTTATAATTGAATAGGTTGTGATTAGTGTGTGGGTTTTATTTATTGTCCTCCTAATTAGCTATTTGATACGGGTTTTACATTCATTCCATGTTTTAACTAAGAATTAGGTGTTACAAACCCCAATTACCTTAGAACTCATATCATTCTTGATATAAGGGATATGTGTGAGGAATGAGTGTGAACAATAACTTTAGTTAGTTCATTTAATAGAATCTCTTAGATATAAGAATGTTAATTGATGCCAAATAGTGGTAAACTTATTACACTTACGACGTTTTGTAAATAACCAATTTGTGATATTTGGTGTTTTATTAAAAAATTGACACTAATACCTCTAGATCTACCCTAACCATGACTTCTAGCTAAATTTGGACAAAAATTAAAAATACCCATGCATGAACCCATACCTAGGAATGCATAACCCCCAAGTTCCATCAACACTTGATTAGCTCTAATTATTTCTAGCTTCAAAATAGTAGCCTTAAAACAACAAAATTGTTCAATTTGAAATCATTCAAACAAACCCCTTATTTTTACTTTCATCTTTGTTTACCACACATTATGGGCCAACTCCTAGTTGACTTCTAACACTCTAGAGTATTGAAATCCTTCTCTTTACTCCTTCTAGATTTGACCCCAACTTTGTTGGGTTACTATACTGATGATGATCACTTACACTTCAAGGGTGTAGTTTAAGTGTCAATACATAGAATTGGTAAATTAAAGGACAAGATGTTATGAGAGGATACTACAAATCATCTCTAGTTGACGTTCAGAACACTTGAAAAAAAGTTCTAAAATTGTGAGGAAGATTACATTGGAGATTGTTAAGCCTTAGACTTGTACAGAGACTGAATGAGTCATTCCAGCAGAAAAAGTTCCAGGCTATGACATGTCCAGATGACTGACAATGATTCTTAGTCAGTCCATATGAATCGCTGTCAGTGACATCATCACTATTGACTTTCATAATCCTATTTTGTTAAGAAAAAGATTATGGTGTCTATAATACTCTTGTTTGATTTTGTTTTAAAGGTTATGCATTGTTATTATTGTAGGGTTGTTAGAAATATTCTTGACATCAAAATTATTGATATCGGTTTTCTAGGGTTTTATTAAATTTGAGGTTTTTAGTGTTTTCATGTTATTCTTGTAAGTGCACAATTATTCTTTGATCTATGAATTTTTCTTCCGTATTTATGATCATGAGTTGCTAAATCCCGTGACTAGGGTTGTGGGATCCATGATGAATTAAAAAATGAATTAAGTGCATAGACATTCATATATAGGTGTGCTTGTATGTATAAGTATTTTCTTTGATTTTATTGATTTCTTGACGATTTCAGACCTTAGGAACTCACTTTTATTCTAGTCTTTCTCTAGAGAGGGGTAGAGATTGTCAAAAGGAGAAAAGGACATAAATTTGAAGCTATCAACCTTCATATAATTAACTTAATCCTTAATCGAGATAGTTAATATGAGATCATAGAAAAAGGGTTAGTAATGCAACACTTAGATTTTGAGAGAAGAAGAGTGAAATTGAATTAACCAATGTTGAGAGACAATTATATGATACTTATATTTTTAAAGTTTGCATGAAAAGAATCGGTATAGTTGATGAGTGGTGAATTTACCACTTATTTGCATTAAAAATTCGTGCACAATACTACAATTTGAATGTATGAATGAGAAAAATTTGTTATTGAATGCACTAATTTCCATATTTTGTAGGCTTATAGGTGATGAGAAAAAAACATGTGGATTTGAGCTGAAAAAGATCAAAAAGAGAAGAGAAATGAATTCGAAATACCTAAAGTAGAATTTGGTCTCAGTTATCACGATCGTGGTCAGCCAAGATTGGTCAAAGGTCTACAACCACAGTGTTTTAAGTGCGGTAGCAGCAGTCGTGATCATGGACAAGTTACAACGATCACAGCTAGGTAGGTTTATGCCTAGGGGAAATTATGTCATTTTGCCCAGCCAACCCCAAATCCCTTATAATGTTAAACCATTTCCCATTTGGCATCTTATACTTTCAATAATTGAACTTTGGCAGCTTTGTAACCCTAATAATTGTGAAAACTTTTGTATTTGAATTTTTCAAGTTAAGTTAGTGAAATTAGAGTGTAATTTGAAGAATCTTCTTAGCGTCCATTATTATGGATGTTTTGAATGAACCTTATGGTATGTTTCTTCCACTTTACTTCATTAGTAGCTAAATTTCTTTTTCTTGAAATTATGTAGAACTAAGGTGCAATTATGTGTGGGTTATGATGTATTTGTTTGGATTCCATTTTGTTGATGATGGGTTTCACTATTGCTTGTTTGAATTAGTTGGGTTTTGTGGGTGAAAACCCCAAATACCCAAAATGAAATTATGGGTGAAAACTCCAAATTTTGGAAAGCTTACATAATCCTTAAAAGAGGATGTGAGTGAACTTTTGGAACCCATACCATCCTTGAAAGAGAGATATGGATGACAAAGAAATAGTGGACAATAATGGATGTAGTTTGCTATATTTTTACCATATTATAAATAAGGGTGAGTAGAGAGTTATCTATTCTTGGGCATCTTCGTGGAAATAGGGATGCCCAATTGAGGTAGTAGGAGGTTTTAAGTAACACACTTGTTAGGTACTCGAAAGGGTCAATGAGTGATATTCTTGAGGATTTGTTAACAAACTAACCTCATGGACTTTAAACCTATTCCACCATAGAGTTAATGAATATAATTTTCACTAAGTCATCATGCACCCATGAATAACTTTTCCTTAGGTTGTCATAATCCCAAGATCCTTCTCATCTTGAATTTTCCATAAAATTTGTTGCCTCTATTTTTTTAACTCGAATAGATATTGATAAAACTTTGTCCCAAATCAACCCCCCATTTTAAATCAAGTATCTTACTTTGTCTATATTACGTCTATCTTTTTATTAAATATTAACACCCATGGGCCTAGAAATCTAATTTTTCTCCTCGTCGATTTGACCTCAACATAAGTTGATCTATTGACAACAACCTTTTTCTTCCAATTTAAATGGTGTAGGTGAGCGTTATCAAAATGGTATCGTTGCAGGGGAATGAAATTTAGATTTTACTTGTGCGGTGTTGATTTTTACTTAGGGTATACTCGTAGTGGTGTGTATTTATTTTGGTATCTATTTTTGTTTCCTTTTAGGTGATCTCTATAGTGTTCATAGAACTATGAGTGATAATACAAATATTGTCGGGTCTTTTGATGGTCCTCTTTATGATGAGGAGAAACTCAATGACATTGGGCGTACAAGTGCCATCTGTATCCTACCTACTCATGTGAATCAGGTATTCCACATTACAAGCATTATGTTGTATATAATATAAGTGAAGGGACTTTTTGGGGAGAAAGCTTATGAGGACCCTAAATTGTATTTTAAGAACTTCGTAGAAGTTTGTGCACCCTTTGATATTGCATACATAACCCAAGAGTCTATCCTGTTGTGCCTCTTCTTGTTCATTCTAATGGGAGAGGCGGTATTGTTGCTTCGATCTCTCCTGACTGGGTCAATCACTTCATAGGATAAAATTACTATTGCCTTTCTTGAAAAGTATTTCCCACCATTGAAGATCCTCTAATTGCGTGATTAAATCATTAACTTTAGATAATTGAATGCGGAACCCTTGTACGAGGTATGGAAATGATTTAATGAAAACTCATGCAATGTCCAACAATGAGGTCCCTCATAAGATTCTACTCCAAATCTTCTATCACACTCTTGATCCACTCAAAAAAACCATGGTAGACAATGCGGCGGGGGCCTCTCTTGTGAAGTTGACTTATCATGCGACAGGAATTTTGCTTGAGGAAGTTACAAAGAAAAACCGGGGCTGGCTCACTCGTGATGCCGAAGTACCAAAAGTCTCCCCCACTACCTAATTTGTTGATAAATAACAAAAGTAGAAAGATTAAGAGAGGGAGAAGAATATGGCAAAAATGATGACGCAATTGGAGCTTTTCACTAAACTGTTATGGGTGCACCCAAAAAAATGCTGAATTCCATGGAATTCAAGGCCTATGATGATGAAGAGGCCAAGAGGCTTGATGAAGAGATTTAATATTTAGTTAACTATTCAGGGGGTTCCCGCGTTGCCTATCAATGTCAAGGTGGGAACCAAGGTTGGATGGATGATGATCGTAACCGTGATTAGAGGAACAAGGACCGAGAGTATGATCATTATGTGCCCTCTCATGTATAGGAAAATAACAAATATAAATATTCCATTGACCCAAAAAAATACAAAACTGAAGATATCTTGGCAAGAATTTTGATAAAAGTGGAGAGAATGGACAAGATGGTCCGTGAATTGAAAGGTTACATTTCATAATTTAACCAAATAGCTGTGTCTGAATTTGCTTCTATTAAGTAATTGGAAAATAAAATAGGTCAAATCTTCTCTCAACTAAATGCTTGACCAAAGGGGGCTTTTGTGATGCCCCAGAAAAAATTTTCGTTAAGATCTCGAACGAAAATGTGTTGAATTTTGTTCTTTATCGTGATTAATAATTTTTCTGTGTGGAATTTTTTGATATGCAACCCGTCATCACGTAGAGCATCGAATAAGATTTCAAACGATATGTGGATCATCCAATATGGACACTCGAGCGATGAGTTATGATCATTCCGATCTAACCGTGAATAGTGGTGAACAGTAAATGTGCAAGAAAAAAATACTGAGGCCAGGTGAATTTTAGGGTCAAATACAAACGATCATAACTCCTTGTACATAATTATTTAGGTGAGCTACTATATATAAATAGAAATATCTGAAAGTCCTCTTTCTAATGAAATTGGTTTCATCAAATTTTTCCATCAGAGAAAAAAGTTATGCACGATCTACTTCAGCCTATCAAAATAGTCCACCAAAGGACAGATTTGACATTATTTGATTTTTAAGGTTATTTTGGTCATTTCCACTCCAATCCATCCTGGTAAACCATAGATTTAAGTCCATTAAGAGCATTCAATAGCTCATTTTTCTCCAAAATGTCATAAGGCTCAAACTCCAACCCTACTACTCCAAATTTCATCCTTCTATGTCTCTTGATTGAACCGTAGAAATTTCAAATTGATTTGGGATTCGAGTTGATCATGTTAAGGACTTCGAGAAGCACCCTTTATTTTCGTGAATAAAGTTCCGGAGTCGGAAGTTCATATTCATCTTTTATTTTTTGGTATGTGGGGCTTTGAACAAGATTATCCTTTCGATCTTGTGCCCGGTATTTTTGTTGAATTACATTGATATGAGATTTTACATGTTTTACCAGGAATTGGAAATATGGTTTTATATCTTATATTATTGTCCATGAGCTATGGGATTATGTCATCCGATATGTGTATGATGTTGAGATGGAATTATGTCCAAAAAGTATTTGATTATGAGAGTATGATGATTTAATTTGTTAAGACTTGATTTATACTATCATTCCACTATTTCCTTATTATGAATTTTTAATTGATATTGGAAATTTTATATCCCTACTATGGGTTGATGTCTCAAGTACCTTTAAATGACAGTTGGATGGCAAATTGAGAAATATTGATATTGAAGTTGCAATGAGTCTTGGTATTTTCTGGATGGTTTTGATGAGTTAAATTGTTGAAAATATTGTGTATTGAGTCTTCATATCCTTGTCCAAATGTCGAGTCGGTTATGGTTCAACGCATTGATACCTTGTTGATGTTGAGGAACAAGGTATCAATGCGTTGAACCATAACCGACTCGACATTTGGACAAGGATATGAAGACTCAATACACAATATTTTCAACAACTTAAATGTGTTGAGTTAGGAATCCACAAATTAATATGATTTGATAAATGAGAAGGAGATTTGAATTGGTCTTTATGATAGACCCTTATGATGTTGTGGTGGATTTCCTAACGCATTCTGAGCTTATTGGGGAGTAGTACTTAGCACCGAGAGGGAAATTTGTTATTTCCCCAAACCTATGTTCCACTGTAGGGTTGTTTAATGATGATATTATTGGCCTGAAAGCCCGATTGTGATTATTGCAGTTTTAAGGTCGTACTCCCTGGAAAAGAGTACGATGCTCCCGCCAACGGGGGTTTCAAACGTTGTTATTCCACGTAGCTCACGTGGGGTTATCGGTTATAGGAAACTCCCCTATGCATAAGAGTCATGTTTATTGAAAAATCGAGTCACTCCAAGTTTTGATGTGGTAAGTCAAGTTGCCTATGATGATCTATAATGATTTATGAGGTTTTTCTCCTACATTTCCTATCTAAGATGTTATGAGTTGCATGATTCAATGTCACTCAATCCAGGTGTGTCATTATGGTCCGTATGTACGTATTTACAAAATTTCTGATATTATTTATATTTTGCATACGCCCCCACATACTCAGTACGTATCTTGTGTTGACCCACATATTTCTCTATGGGCTACATTCTTACCATGATGAAGGTTCAGGTACTCAGCCGCAGTCACGACAGTGATATCCGAGTACCGCATCTACGTTCTTTCAGTGGTGAGTCCTCATGGTTCGAGGACCAAGTTTCTAGTTTTTATGTTGTTCTTTTGTGATCCCTTTGGTCTGTTGAGTCTTTTGGGGGTTTGTCCCAATGGCTCGTTAGTTTTCTGTATAGAGGCTTTGTCAGACTAGTGTATTATTGTGTTGGGTTGGGTATAGACATTCCATATATGTATAGTCTAACGATATTCTGTGCCATGTGTGATATGATATGATATGTACTTATATATATATCCTTAGCATAGTGTGTATGTTGTTGTGTTGGAACCTAATGGTAGTGTTTTGTCTTAAGGGGTTAGCTTGAGGCTACGTGTAGCCTTGGGTACCGTGTGGCATCTCGGGATGATATTTCTGGGTGTTACAAACTTGGTATCAGAGCCTAAGGTTGTGAAGAGTCCTAGGGATTCTGACAAGCCGCATTACGTAGAGTCTTGAGCATCGGTGTGTAGCGCGCCATACCTATGATCAAGATGCTGTGGGTCATTCTAGGAAAAGTCATTTCTTTTTTTCTACAAGAGTCTATCATGCTTACAACTGTTTCCTTCTGCTGTTAATTTCTGTGTTCTTATGACAAAAAATGCCTCCACGTCGAGCTCATGGAAATAACAACCAACCTCAACCCGTTGATCCGTTACATGAGACGGTATCCCATGCCAAATTTCGGGCATATTCTCAGACGCTAGCCCAGGTAGTTACCTCCAATACTCAGTCTAACGCTCCACCTCCGCAGGAAAATAATTCGGCAGCAGCATGAATTCGTGACTTTATGGAGATGAATCCACCAGAGTTTCATGGGTCGAGAGTAGGTGAGGACCCACAGATGTATGTTGATGAAATAAAGAAAATTACACAGATTATGCATGTGACCGAGGAAGAAAGTCTGGAGTTGGCTTCTTATCGGTTGAAGGATGTTTCCTATGACTGGGTGCAGATGTGGAATAAGGGTAGAGAGGAAGATACCGCTCCGGTGACTTGGCAATTATTCCAAGATGCTTTCTTAGATAGATTCTTTCCTCTTAAGTTATGGGAAGGTAAGATAGAGGAGTTTATGAATTTGAGACAAGGCTCCATGTCGGTTAAAGAGTATTGTCTTAAGTTTAATCAGCTATCGAAGTACGCTCCCAATATGATGGCTGGCTCGAGGACTAGTATGATCAAGTTTCTAACTGAGGTATCGAATTATGTGGTAAAAAAATGTAGATTTGCTATGATCAATAGGGTTATTGATCTTCCTAGGTTAATGATTCACACCCAATAGATTGAGTCAGACAAGATAAAGGAAAGAGAAAGAGTAAGAGGGATTAAGATAGTCAGATCGGAGCAACAGGGGTCTGGTCAGACTAGATTCTCTGGAGGGAGTCGCCCTCAGTTTCAGAGACGTCAATTTATACCTGCACCTTCCTCAGCTAGTGCTCCCATATATCGGGGTAGGCAGGAGCTCGGGAATAGGTCGGTACCTTCTAGGTCTCAGAACAGTGTAAGCAACCAGCCTCATCCTCCTTCGTGTGCTAAGTGTGGTAAAGACCATTTTGGGGAGTGTTATATGGGGCAGCGGGGCTGTTTTCATTGTGGAAAGTTGGTCCACATACTTAGAGACTGCCCATATACCAGACAGAGGAGTCGTGATGCCCGTCCCCAGAGTCAGGCTACCAGTTCCCCGCCTCCCACAACCCGTCCAATTCCTCCTCAGGGTGTTTCATCTAGTACTGCTGGCGATCAATGCCAGAATCGTTTCTATGCTATACCACCTCGTCAGGAGTAGGAGGACTCTCCCGATGTTGTCATTGGTATACTCTGTGTTTTCTATTTTGATGTCTATGTGTTGACGGACCCCGGTTTGAGTTTTTCTTATGTGACACCTCTGGTTGCTGTAAATTTTGAAACGGATCCTGAACTAATTTCTGAGCCTATTTTTGTTTTATTTCCGGTAGGAGAGTCTATCATTGCTAAGCAGGTGTATAAGAAATGTCCCATTACTGTCTATCATCGAGTTATGTATGCGAATTTGATTGAGCTAGATATAGTTGACTTTGATATCATTCTGGGTATGGATTGGCTTCACTCAAGCTATGTGTCTATTGATTGTCGTGCCCGTGTGGTCAAGTTTAAGTTTCCTGATGAACCTATCCTCGAATGGTCCGGGAGTTCTGTGATTCCTAAGTGTCGTTTCATATCCTATCTCAAAGCTAGGAAGTTTATTTCCAAGGGTTGCATCCACCATTTGGTTCGGGTTAAAGACACTAAGTCTGAAACCCCGACCATTCAGTCAATTAATGTTGTTAATGAGTTTCTTGATATCTTTCTGTAAGATCTCCCTGGAGTACCTCTTGATAGAGATATAGAGTTCGGGATTGACCTTCTTCCCGATACTCAACCTATTTCCATTCCTCCGTATCGCATGGCTTCCGTAGAACTTAAAGAGCTGATGGAGCAATTGAAAGATATTTTAGACAAAAGCTTTATCAGACCTAGTGTGTCCTTGTGGGGTGCACCTATCCTATTTGTGCGTAATAAAGATGGTTTTTTGCGGATGTGTATTGATTACCGACAGCTTAATAGGGTTACTATCAAGAATAAATATTCGCTTCCTCGAATTGATGATTTATTTGATCAATTGCAAGGTACAAGCTACTTTTCGAAGATAGACCTCAGAGCCGGTTATCACCAAATTAAGGTTAGGGAATGTGATATCCCCAAGACAGCCTTCCAAACCCGTTACGGTCATTTTAAATTTCTAGTGATGTCTTTCAGGTTAACTAATGCTCTAGCGGCTTTCATAGATCTTATGAACCGTGTATTCCGTCCATATCTAGATTTATTTGTAATAGTGTTCCTTGATGATATTCTTATTTACTCCTGAAGTGAGGGTGATCATGCGGATCATCTCCGAATCGTGTTGAAAATTCTTCATACTTATCGGTTGTATGCTAAGTTCAGTCATTGTGAGTTCTAGCTGAACTCTGTAGCCTTCTTGGGTCATGTTGTTTCTTCCGAAGCTATTAGAGTTGATCCTCAAAAGATAGAGGCTATAAATATTGGGCCTAGACCTATTTCTCCTTCTGATATCCAAAGTTTCTTGGGTCTAGCTAGTTATTATCGTCGTATTGTTGAAGGGCTTTCATCTATTGCGTCTCCTATGACCCGTTTGACCCAAAAAAAGTGAAGTTCATGTGGTCCGAGTCTTGCGAGAAGAGTTTCCAGGAGTTGAAGACTCGACTCACTTCAGCCCCTATGTTGACTTTGCCTGACGGTGTTGATGGTTTTGTGGTGTATTGTGATGCTTCCAAAGTTGGTTTGGGTTGTGTATTGATGCAAAAGGGAAAGGTTATAGCTTATGCGTCCAGGCAGCTAAAGCATCACGAGAAGAATTATCCTACCCATGACCTTGAATTAGCTGCCGTGGTTCTTGCTTTGAAAATCTGGAGACATTATTTGTATGGTGTCCATGTCGATGTCTTCACAGACCATAAGAGCTTTCAGTATGTATTCACCCAAAAGGAGATGAATCTTAGGCAGAGACGTTGGTTAGAACTATTGAAAGATTATCATATGAGCGTGCTATATCATCTGCGCAAGGCCAATGTAGTAGCATATGCCCTTAGTCGGAAGTCTATGGGTAGCGTAGCACATGTGGAGATTGGTAAGAAGGAGTTGGAAAGTGAGGTACATTGTTTGGCTAGATTGGGGGTTAGGTTGTTTGGTGATGCTAAGGGTAGTATAGGAGTGCAAAGTTGTTCTGAATCCTCTTTAGTTTCGGAAATGAAGGAGAAGCAAGATAGGGATCCTACCTTGGTCAGGTTAAAAGGGTCAGTTAAAGACCAAAAGGTGGAGGTTTTCTCCCAAGGGGGAGATGGAGTTTTGAGTCTCCGAGAAAGATTATGTGTTCCTGATGTTGATAACTTGAAGCAGAGGATTATGGCGGAAGCGCATGGTAGGCGATACTCCATCCATCCCGGTGCTCCCAAGATGTACCATGATTTGCAGGAAATCTATTGGTGGAACGGTATGAAGAGGAACATAGGAGAATTTGTGACGAAGTATTCCACGTGTCAACAGGTTAAAATAGAGCATCAAAGTCCCAGTGGCGTGATGCAAGAGTTTAGAATTCCTACTTTGAAGCGGGAAGAAGTGAATATGGACTTCATAGTTGGTTTGCCTCTTTCTCGTCGCCATCATGATTCGATTTGGGTTGTTGTAGATCGGTTGATGAAATCAGCTCATTTCTTGCCTGTGCATTCATCGTATACCGCTGAAGATTATGCTAGAATATATATTCGGGAACTCATCAGACTTCATTGAATCCCTTTGGCTATTATTTCTGGCAGAGGTACAAAGTTTACCTCTCAGTTTTGGAAATCTTTCCAGAAGGGTCTCGGTACCTAAATTCTTTTAAGTTCTGCTTTCCATACGCAAATAGATAGTCAGGACGAGCGAACCATTCAGACTTTAGAAGATATGTTCAGGGCTTGTGTGCTTGATTTTAAAGGTAGTTGGGATGAACACTTAGCATTAATCGAGTTTGCTTACAATAACAGTTTTCATGTTACTATTGGAATGGCCCCGTTTAAAGCTTTGTATGGTAGAAGGTCTAGATCACCCATTGGTTGGTTCGCAGTTGATGAGGCTGCCGTGACTGCACCAGATGCGGTGTTCGAGGCTATGTAGAAGGTTAAGTTAATTCGGGAAAGGTTGAAAATCACCCAAAGTCGTCAAAAATCATACGCAGATGTAAGAAGGAAAGACCTTGAATTTGATGTTTGTGATTTAGTGTACTTAAAAGTTTTACCCATGAAAAGGGTGAAGAGATTTGGGAAGAAAGGGAAACTAAGTCCCCGTTACATTGGTCCCTATAAGATTGTGGATCGCATTGGGAAGGTAGCGTATAAGGTTGAATTGCCCGCGGAGTTATCTAACGTCCATCTGGTTTTCCATGTTTCTATGCTTAAGAAGTCTATTGGTGATTCTGTTGTGATTGATCCTTCCGAAAGCTCGGGTATTCAAGATAGTCTTTCATATGAAGAGATTCCGGTTGAGGTTTTTGACTTTCAAGTTCATAGGCTAAGAAACAAGGAAGTTTCTTTGGTTAAAGTGCTTTGGCGAAATCAATCCGTGGAGAGTGGTACTTGGGAAGCCAAAGCGGATATGAGCATCAAATATCCCCACCTCTTTCCTATGAATCCTGAGCATATCTAAGGTATCATTCTCTTTTGATTTAATCCTTATTGCTATGTTTATCTTGGCTTGTATGTTTTCTACGATATCCAAAAAAATCTAGAATGGAGTATATGCTTGGGCAAGATGAATTTTCTCTATATACTCATTTTCATAGTATTCTTGACCTACCTATCAATATTCGAGGACGAATGTGTCCAAGGGGGAGATGATGTGATGCCCCAAAAAAAATTTCCGTTAAGATCTAGGACAAAAATGTGTTGAATTCTATTTTTCATCATGATTAATATGTTTTCTGTGTGGAATTTCTTGATATGCAACATTTCATCGCGTAGAGCATCGAATAAGCTTTCCAATTATATGTGGATCATCCAAAACGGACACTCGAGCAATGAGTTATGATCATTCCGATCTAACCGTGAATAGTGGTGAACAGTAAATGTGCAGGAAAAAAATACTGAGGCCAGGCAAATTTTAGGGTCAACTTCAAACGATCATAACTCCTTGTACATATTGACCTGGGTGAGATATTATATATCAACAAAAATCTCTTAAAGTCCTCTTTCCAATGAAATTGGTTTCATCCAATTTGGCGATAGGAGTAAAAAGTTATGGTCGATCTACTTCAGCCTATCAAAACAGTCCATCAAAGGACAGATTTGACATTATTTGATTTTTAAGGGTATTTTGGTCATTCCCACTCCAATCCATCCGGGTAAACTATGGATTTAAGTCCATTAAGAGCATTCAATAGCTCATTTTTCTCCAAAATTTCCTAAGGCTCAAACCCCAACCCAACTACTCCAAATTTTATCCTTCTATGTCTGTTGATTGAACTGTAGAAATTTCAAATTGATTTGGGATTCGAGTTGATCATGTTAAGGGCTTCGAGAAGAACCCTTTATTTTCATGAATAAAGTTCCGAAGTCGGAAGTTCATATTCATCTTCCATTTTAGGTATGTAGGATTTTGAACAAGATTATCCTTTCGATCTTGTGCCCGGTATTTTTATTGAATTACATTGACATGAGATTTTACATGTTTTACCATGAATTGGAAATATGGTTTTATATCATATATTATTTTCCATGAGCTATGGGATTATGTCATCTGATACGTGTATGATGTTGAGATGGAATTATGTCCAAAAAGTATTTGATTATGAGAGTATGATGATTTAGTTTGTTAAGCCTTGATTTATACTATCATTCAACTATTTCCTTATTATGAATTTATAATTGATATTGGAAATTCTATATCCCTACTATGGGTTGATGTCTCAAGTACCTTTAAATGAGAGTTGGATGGCAAATTGAGAAATGTTGATATTGAAGTTGCAATTAGTCTTGGTATTTTCCAGATGGTTTTGATGAGTTAAATTGTTTAAAATATTATGTATTGAGTCTTCATATCCTTGTACAAATGTCGAGTCGGTTATGGTTCAACACATTGATACCTTGTTGATGTTGAGGAAGATTAAAATGTTTTGACCTAAAATGTGTTGAGTTAGGAATCCACAAATTGATATGATTTGATAAATGAGAAGGAGATTTGATTTGGTCATTATGATAGACCCGTGTGATGTTGTGGTGGATTTCCTAACGCGTTCTGAATTTATCGGGGAGTAGTACTTAGCACCGAGAGGGAAATTTGGTATTTCCCCAAACCTATGTGCCACTGTAGGGTTGTTTAATGATGGTATTATTGGCCTGAGAGCCCGATTGTGATTATTGCAGTTTTAAGGTCGTACTCTCTGGCAAAGAGTATGACGCTGCCGCCAATGGGGGTTTCAAACATTGGTATTCCACGTAGCTCACGTGGGGTTGTCGATTATAGGAAACTCCCTTGTCCATAAGAGTCATGTTTATTGAAAAACCGAGTCACTCCGAGTTTTGGTGTGGTAAGTCAAGTTTCCTATGATGATCTATAATGATTTATGAGGTTTTTCTCCTATATTTCCTATCTAAGATGTTATGAGTTGCATGATTCAATGTCACTCAAGCCAGGTGTGTCCTTATGGTCCGTATGTACGTTTTTACGAAATTTATGATATTATTTATATTTTGCATGCTCCCCCATATACTCAGTACGTATGTTGTGCTGACCCATATATTTCGTTCCTTCAGTGGTGAGTCCTCATGGTTCGAGGACCAAGTTGCTAGTTTTTATGTTGTTGTTTTGTGATCCCTTTGGTCTATTGAGTCAGTTGGGGATTTTTCCCAATGACTCGTTGATTTTTCTGTATAGAGGCTATGTCAGACTAGTGTATTGTTGGGTTTGTTTGGGTATAGACATTCCATATATGTACAGTCTAATGATATTCTGTGCCATGTGCGATATGATATGATATGTACTTATATATAAATCCTTAGCATAGTGTGTATGTTGTTGTGTTGGAACCCAAGGATAGTCTTTTGGATTAAGGGGTTAGCTTGAGGCTATGTGTAGCCTTGGGCCCCGTGTGGCATCTCGGGATGATATATCGGGTCGTGATAGCTTTCTTAGTGACACTATTGTAAACTCAAAAAATCATGCTCAAGTTTTAGAAATAGTCAGTAGAAGTAGCAAGACCCTCAGGGATGATTTGAAAGAAGTTGAGGGAGAAAGTATGGGTGTAAAAGAACCCAACATTGAACACATTAATATGAAAAAAAGTTTGTGGTTGATCAAAGATAAGAAACCCCAATATCTCAGGAAGAATAGGATAAAAAAACCATTGGAAAATGATGAAGAGGTGGTAGAAAATTACGAAGCACGAAGTGATACGTTGCCCATCATGCAAGTCCCTCCTCAATTTCCATAAAGGACTAGGAGAAAAGAGAAGAGTGATGAGCTCTAGAACTTCATGCCTAAGCCTAGTAACCTCTCTATCAATATCCCATTACTTTAGGTTATCCAAGAGATTTTGGGGTATGCTTAGCTTATGAATAAATTGACGTTGAAGAAGAAGATTGTTGAAGGTGACACCATTGAAGTCACCCATGGGTGTATCTGTAATGCCTCGAGTTTGTACCCCGGACGCTACACGATACTCATAATACCGAAGGACCACAAGCTAACCCATTACTTGTACCTACTACATTGACTGAATGATAATACTCTAATATACAAAAAATTAGGCGGGAAAACATGCCATAAGGTTCAATACTATAATAAAATTGAATACGGTATAGTGATACCAAAACTGAAATATCTGTTTGAAAATACTTTTAGTATGAAAAGCCTTTAAACTGTCTAAACTTTGGGGTTCGTAGGACAAGCCCCTAACTAACGCCAACTACTAAAAGTGAACTGATAACTAAAATACTGAGAGAAAACAATCATGTCCTCGAACTATGAGGACTCACCTCTAACTCTGACTGCTGAAAGTCTAAACTGCTAAGGGTGCTCGGGAGCCCGCGCGTCTGAACCTTTGATATAAAACATCATAGCACAAAAGAAAGGCATGTGTCAGTACTTTGAATGTACTAGTATGCTTAGTGAAGTAGGATAAAATGCATGGGATCATATGCATGAACAATACTAACTCAATATCATGACTAAGACTGAATGAGAGTACATGCATGAATATGTATACTGTAACTGAAATTATGACAACAATGGATACTAAATCTAAATACTGATTAACTGATATCTGAGTATACTGATACTGAATTACTAATAACTAAATGACTGTATCTGACAGTCCAGAATCTTTGGAACTGTACTGAATTCTGAACTGAACTGAGTGACTGTATTTGACAGTCCTAAATCTGTAGAACAAAATTGAGTTCTATACTGAGACTCAATATGAGACTGATGCTGTGGGAAGTAATCATCTAACCGATATGCGGCTTCTCTAACTGATTTGGGGCCCAACCTGTAATCCAATTTGAAGGGTGTCAATACCATGACATAGGTAAAGATAAGATGTGAGTTAACCCTTTATGACAAAAAGCTCTTCTGTTAACCCTTACTGGTAGGTAAGATCAAATGGATATATCAACCCTAGTCTTGCAGAGAGATATCTCAACCTATGCTGGATACGTAATTCTGGAATACAAGGATTGATTCTAAGGACCACACCCTTCAGTGGCAGGTGATCCCCCATCCTTGGGTTCACTCTGTGCTGAATCCTACTCCCAACTGAATAGACATTGAACTGATTCCTAAACTGTACTGAGCTTCACTGAACCGTTACTGATTATACTATTTGACTGAACTAAACTGAGTTCACTAAGTTCCATGGACTGACATAATACTACTGATATTTTCCTATGTCTTGTAACTAACTGAAGCTCTAGGTAAACAACTAAGTTTTTGGGTATTGAATACCCCTAGGACTCGATAGCATGAAAGGTAAATCATAGTATAATATTGAAAGGCATAATCATATACACTTGTTCATAACTCATTCATGGAAACATTTTATCAAACACTTGCATGATACAACTTGTACATAAGCTAACATGACATTATCTCTTTCCCTTATTAGTTCACATGAGTAATTTATCAAGCACTTGGTGAGCATATATATGCACATAACACTAAACAAAATGTAGACATCATAACTCAAATCCCCATTGACAATTTCAAGGGATTTACAGGGATCCTCATGATATTACATACATATCAATTAACCTCACATGAAACGTATCATAAAACATGGATTAGAATCCTAATTAATCATTATAAACATGGATATAATCAAAACCAACATGGAATTCTTAAAATCCATAAACTTGAAGTTTAAAAATATTTTCTTGGACTCTAAGGGTAGAAGGGACCCTTGGATGAACACTTCACATACCTTGATTACTACTTTTGAGAAGATTCAAGTGAGTTCTTAAGACTTAAATTGTTGAACTTGATGAGACTAGGTCTTTCTCTTAAGAGAGTTTATGAGTAAAGAATGAGATTTTTGCCCAATAGGCTGATTAATTTCATGTTAAGGCTAAATAAGGGTGGGGAAAATGGGCCATTTGTCCCCATAACCCATATTAAAATAATACTTAACAGGGATGCCCTCACATCACGACCCCTGCTTAGGGCAAATAGGCATCGTGATGTGACCCCTACTCGGATCAAGTAGCCATGACGGCGCAACCCTTGGGTTGACTGGACCTCGTGAAGTGGGGCTATCATGACCCTTCACTGTTTTGGGAATCCAAACTTACCCTTACGCAAGTCTAAAAGATCCAAAACTCGCCTAAGATGACCCACATGTGACCCTGATCATAAATCAATTTGAAAATTGACAAACTAAGGTCAGGAAGGTCGTGATATAAGATTGCCAACTTACAAAGGCTAAAATTACTCTGAATGAGAATACCTAGCTAAAATTTTCTAAGTGTAGGACCCCTTAACAAGATTTAAAGGACTGAGTTAAGCTTAAGAGCTATTATGAGTAGCACAATAGCATAAAACAAGGAAGACCCCAACGCTTTTACAATTCCATGCACCATTGGGAAAAAAAAGTTTGCAAAAGCTTTATGAGACCTCAGTGTGAGTATTAATCTCATGCCTTTTGAAATATATCGGAGTCTTGGCTTGATTACCCCTACTCAAACATCGATGAGGCTTTTGATAGTGTATCGTCTATCATGAAACCAATTGGTTTTTTGTTCGATATGTTGGTGAAAGTTGTTAGATTCATCCTTCTAGTGGATTTTGTAGTGCTCAATTATGATATGGACAAAGAGGTGCCTATTATCTTTGGTCGATCTTTCCTTTCTACTGGAAGAACTCTTGTGTATTTAGGGCTTGGGGAATGTTTATGATGGTGAAGTATCCATTTGTATATTTAAAATAAAGAAATGAACCATGGAGTTTCAAGTTGTATGAGTTATCGATGTTGAAGATGAGGATGTGAATGATGAGTCCCTTGAGAATCCAACTTGAAAAAGATGAAGGACGTCATGCCATGAAGATAACAAAGGTTCTATGTGGGAGGTAACACACAATTGCAAAAAAAGTGGTTCGTATCCTTTGTTTTTTAGTTTAGTAGTTTAGATTTTAATGTTTTCATTTGATTAATCCATGCATTTATGGTACTATGGAGTGTGTTGAATGAGTTTGAGAAGGGGAAAGTGTGTCAAAATAGGGAAATAAGATGAATAGGGGAAAATAGAGGTGCAAAAATGCCCTCAATTACATCGATCATGGGGAATGAGCCTCCGCAATTACGGTCACCACTTTTCTGCGATAGTAGACCTTTGACCGCAATCATGGTTAGATAAGTTTAAATTACCATCCGATTGACATTTCCCTCTCAATCCCTTGCTAAATTCTCTCTCAAATTGTACCTACTCCTTAGCATATTTTGGCCATCCAAAAGCATCATAGCATTCCTTTGCATCATTATTCTGGTAAGTGCTTTGAATTTGTAGTTTAAGTTATTGTTAGTAGGCCATAGAATGCATGTTATAGGGAAGGCCTAAAATTTTAATTTTCATTGGTAAATACTTGTTTAATTGTACTTGTGTGGTGGTTCATTGTTGATTTTTGTGTGTACACATTTTGGGAAGTCTTGAGTACCCAAACTACATTTGAAATTGAGGAAAATATAGCGTGCATACCAAGTGATGATCTAATGCCCAAATGAATTCATAACTAGTTATTTCACATTCTTAGAGCATGATCAAGCACTTAGGAATCTTGTTTAATGTTCTTAGTGATAGTTTACTATTTTGGAACTTGATTTGGCCTTGAAATTGGAATTTTGAACTGTTGAAAAATCTGGTCGGACTAGACTAAGATACAGCAATCGGGGTCATCGAGATCGCGATCGCGGCACCGCGATCATGGATTAGTGTCCCACGGTCGCTACATCTGAGGTTAAATTTCATCCTGGGCCAAAAATCCTGCACTTCAAATTCTTGTTTGAATTCCACCTAGTAACCATCCCATGAGCTTTATTAGACGACATAGCATAGTTTGTGCATGAAAATTTCAATGATTAATGATGTTGTGTTGTTCTCATGTTTTTCAAGTATATATCATGGGAGACTATGATCAAGTTCAATTTATGGCCCCTGAGTTCCACAACCTTTACTATGTTGATCTCTCACGGAAAAAGATGTTGCCGAAAGAGGCATTTGGTTGGAGAAAATGCTGAAAAAGTTCCATCATTTCATGAATCGTAGCCACCGGGTAGAGATGTTTTTCCCTAGATACGTGCAAGGAGAATGAGCAGTGGGTAAGGGAGTTGTATGCTAATATTAGCGTAATATATATCACTGATCCAGTCATTAGGATCTGGGGAAAGAATGTGCATTTTAGGGCAGGGAAAACTAATGAATTATATGGGCTGTCATATGTAGATACGGTTGAATTAAAAGCAAAGGGGTTCCAGTCAGGTAGCTAGATGGTGGAGAAGTTATGTCGACAAAAGGAGGTCTCTTGGGAGGCTACCTAGAAAAATATATCAATGAATGATTTCATTGTTGAAGCCTGGATTTGGTTGAACATCATCTGTAGCCGAGTCTCTCCTTGCACCCACATAACAGTCATTCCTAATTTGTGGGCTCATATTGTTTCTTGTATACTAGACAACATTCCTTTGAACGTTGGTCAGCTTGTGGTCTCAGACATAAAATTCTTCAAGATTCATGGTGCTACTCATATCTTATTTCCTTCCTTAATTACTAATTTGTACAAGTGAACTGGGGTTGTGGAGTACCCTAGAGACACTTGGGTATGCCCTGGTGATGAATAGTGAATTTACCACTTATTTTCTCTTACTATTCTTGTATTTTACCATGTTTTGAAGGAATAAAGGAGAAATAATCATGATTAAATGCACTAATATCCATCTTAGCGTAATATATCTCACCGACCCAGTCATCAGTATCTGGAAATGAATGTGCATTTTGGGGCAGAGAAAATTAATGACCTATATGGGCTCCCATATGTAGAAATGGTTGAATTTGAAACAAAGGGGTGAGATCCAGTTAGCTAGATGGTGGAGAAGTTGTGTCGGGAAAAGGAGGTCTCTTGGGAGGCTACCAAGAGAAACATATCAATGAATGATTTCACGAGTGAAGCCTGGATTTGGTTGAACATTATCTATAGACGAGTTTCCCCTTGCATCCATATTACAGTGATTCCTGATTTGTGGGCTCAAATGGTTGCTTGCATACTAGACAACATTCCTTTGAACGTTGGTCAGCTTGTGGTCTCAGACAAAAAATTCTTCAAGTTTCATGGTGGTACTCATATCTTATTCCCTTTCTTAATTACTGATTTGTGCAAGCTAGCTGGGGTTCTAGAGTACCCTAGAGACACTTAGGTGCTCCCTGGTGATGAGTGTTAAACTTACCACTTATTTTCACTCATTATTCATGTATGCTACCATATTTTGAAGGAATAAAGGAGAAATAATAATGATTAAATGCACTAATATCCATATTTTGCAGGCACATAGTTAATTAAATAAAAAAAAGTGGTCTGGAGCTAAGAAGGGGTAAATACAAGTAAAGGAGTATAGTTAAAGACTTGGAGCAAACGCAACCTCAGTTACCGTGGTCACAATCTGAGGACTGCGATCACAACCAGTCAAAAAGTTTACTCAGCCGCGACCGCGTAGATCTAACTGCGGTCGTAGTAGCTGCGGTGGTAGAGAAGCTATGCAATCGCGGCCTAGAAAGATTAGTGAGAAAGGGAATTTCGATCAAATGGGATAGCTAATTATAATTCCTATAGAAGATCCAAAATTCTTTTCCTTAATGACATTATGCAATATAGTAGATTGGAAAACTTGACATTGTTGAAAACCTAGAATTTAGGGGAAAATTCATTCCTCTTTATTTTGTATTGGGTATTTCAAGTAGAAATTGGTTAAATTGAAGAGTGAAACTGAAGATTATCTATACCTCTCTTTATTATGGATGACATGAATGAATTGCTAGTTAGATTTATTCTCTTTCATTTAATGAGTAGCTAATTCATCCAATCTTGGGATTATGTTGAACTACAGTGTAATTGTGTGTGGGTGTTTTTTTGTTTGCATGATTTTTAGTTGTTAAGTATGGATTCCACCATTGTTTTACTTTAATAAATGGAATTTGTGGGTGAAAACCCCAAATCTCCAAATGGGTTTGATAGGTGAAAACCCCTAACTCTAGAAACCCTTAATCATTCTTGAAAAGGGATGAAGGTGAATATATGGAAACCTATAGCATCCTTACAAAAAACCTATAGGGGAAAAGGTAATGGTGGATAATTAAGCATGTGGTTTACTACCTTTTACAATCTTAGACATAAGTGTAAATGGAGTGTAAGTCACATCATAGGCATTTTCCTAGAAATAGGGATGTCCAATTAAGGTTTTGGGTGACTATGAATGACACACTCGTTAGGTTTTTGAAATAGCCAATGGGTGATATCTTTGTTGTTTTGTTGAAATATGAATGACAAAGACCTTCTACCTAGACTATCTCTCACTTAAAAACTTATATTAATGTTAAACCATCATTAACCCACATGTTTTTTACTTTTAGGTAGGCATAATACCAAGATTACCTCTATACTTGATTTTAAATCAAAAGTGATATACTAGTGTGTTGTTTGACTAAATATTGTTATAAACAAATTCAAAACTAGCCCCCCCCCCTATTTTACATTAATTATTGTTTTTTGTTGCAGTTTGAGTATCTTATTAGTAATTAGAGTACCCATAGGAGTTGAAATTTCAATTTCACTAATTGTGGATTTGACCATAATGCAAGTTGGGATATTGTAAAGGACCACCTTAACCCTTTAACATGGAAGTAAGTTGAGAGTTATAACTTGGCACCCCCATCTATTCTCTCAAGATTTGGGGTGGGGGCACCGGGAAAAATCAAAATGAGGATGATCAACTTGGGTATGTCGATATGTGAGGTGCCAGAGTCTTGTATGCCATCCGCAGCCGACACCTTTGAGGAGTTTGGTGTTTACTTGAGGGATATTGGAGAGCTTGTGTGGGGTTTACCTCAGGGGTTAGGAGAGCCCTCCACCACCCGTCATTCATATGTATCCTTCTTTGATTATAAGAAGAATATGGAAGATCAGCAGACGCAGAGAGAAACCATTGATAGGCTTGAGAGAACCTATTTTTTAATTGGTAGAGTCTCATAGAGAGCTCCAGGAATCTCATGAGACTATGAAGAAAAAGGAGAAGAAGAGGGACAAGTTCTTTTGCAAAATGTGGAAGGGGTTAAAGGGTCTATGATAGGTCCTAAAACCCCATGAAAAGACACTTTCATCTAGATTGGAGAGAGATGATGAGGCCTAACTAAGTGGTCTGGTTCTGATGATGCAGGATATGATACAAATTCTGAGAGAGAGAGTAGCTCGTTATGCGGCTTTAGGGAGCACCATTATTTCTATATATGCTTTATTATTTATACAATAATGACACTGGAAGTTTCTTAGTTAGGGGTACCAGTCTCTATATTCATTTAATTTGGACAGTATTATTTTGATATTTTAGGATGTTTTAATGATATTCTTGATGATTTTTTTTGGGTTGTAATATTTGGGCACTCTGATAGTGCCCACATTTTCATGGATTAGTCGTTTTGTTATATTTTTAGATTTTTACTTTATCTTTATTTTCCTTATGGTGATATCAGATGAGCCTTTCCCTATGATAGATTGAGTGACGACATTCTTTAGGTAAAATCATCATGATTGTGTTTTGATCTATGGATGCAGAAAAGTCTGTGTTCCCATAGCATCGAAGCTATCAATGCAAGGGAAATTTAAGTACCTGTATCATTTTAGATTTGGGATCGTACTTATACCTATGGCAAAGTCTGAGTAACCATATGGTTTGCCTGTATGAAAGCCAAAATATGATACGTCGACTTGGTTTGGTGCCACAAATAGCAAATTATGCGTGGTGCAAATGCAAAGAAAACACCCTCCTCCATCTAAAAAATTTTCAAAAATTAAGGGCACAGACGTGAGTGACCTTATAACAATACTTTACCTCCTTTTGTGACTCCAAAGCTTTGGCTTGTGGGAATTGGTAGATACTCTTTTTTGTCTCTAGTGGGAAGGGTATTTGAGCCCCTTTGAGGAGTTTGCATGCCATGTGTGGCAAGCATTTTGGTATAAATCCCATGCCTACTTGTACCTTCTAGAACATGTCCTGTTAGTCTCTCAAGGATAATTTTTATTATGCTTGGTTGGTGAAATGATGCTAGGACATCTTTGAGAACATAGAAACTCACTATACCCTAAATATCCTACCCATGCTTAGGATAATACCCTAAGTCACCCAACTCGTTTCTTTAAGCCTTTCATTTTCAACCATGTTACAAGCCTTGGTCTATTTAATGTTTCTCCGTCTCTTGAACTCTACCCTCCTTGAACCTGAAAAATGAAGATTGAGGATAAATGCCTATGTTGGGGGTGCAAAGTTTAGAAGAGATGACCTTAGGGCCATGGTAGTGTAAGTGGATGCCTATGAGCTAAGAAATGAAAAAAAAGTGAAAAAGAAAGGAATGATGAATATAATAATGAGGCATATATTTCAAAAGAAATAAGAGAATAAAGAATGCCTCCCACAAGGTGGGTAAGTCAAGGTAGCTAAAATAGGCATGAGTGAAGTGTGAAAACAAAATAAGTGGCCCATGGTCAAAAGTTGGATGGAATAGTGTGATATAGATGTTCAAGGAGAGTGTAACCACTTTTTTACTAAATAATATCCTATCCTTCCCCTAACTTGCATTACAAGCTCAAAAAAGAACTTCAAGATCTCTAACCATGTGTATTCATTATAGTGGCGATTGAAAATAAGGGCAAGCCTATAGAATGGTACTTGTTAGCATTGAGAGTCTTTTTGTGTGAGAGAATTTCACAAATAAATCCCTTGTTGCATATTTTATAATTTGGTGTTGGGGGATTTTTCTTATTGTGGGGAGCCATGTAAACAAATTGAGGTGGGTGATATTGTCATCTTCTTAAAAATGAGACAAGAGGAGTATAGTGAAGTTGAGGTCAATGGAGAGTCACTTCGAGAGTTTTAGTGATTGTTGTTCTTTCAAGTCCTATACATCCTTAAAAATTGTATTTCATGTTAAGATATGTCGTGAGAATATCTTTGTCCATGTTTGAAGAGACACTTGTGGTAGCAATCAAGTTTGAGGTTATTGTGATCATTGGGGTGTATAAATAGGCTTAAATTTACATTTTTTCATTGTATGAGAAGTAGTGTCGCTTAAGGAAAAGAAAAAGTTTAATTTGGGAGTGTTGATGAGTGGTGAATTTACCACTCATTTGCATTCAAAATTCGTGCACACTACTACTATTTGAACGTATGAATGAGACAAATTTGTGATTAAATGCACTAATTTTAATATTTTGTAGGCTTACGTGTGATAAGAAAGA
This sequence comes from Capsicum pubescens, assembly GCA_030864215.1. Taxonomy (NCBI): domain Eukaryota; kingdom Viridiplantae; phylum Streptophyta; class Magnoliopsida; order Solanales; family Solanaceae; genus Capsicum; species Capsicum pubescens. The sequence continues at coordinate 148,711,602 of CM061543.1, read as the reverse complement.
AATATGTGGATTTGAGATGAAAATGATCAAAACGAGAAGAGAAATGCATCTGGAAGACTTCGAGCAGAATTTGGTCTCGGTTACTGCGATCAAGGTCAGTTAAGATTGGTCAAAGGTCCGCAACCGGGGTAATCTTAGTGCAGTCATGATAGCTGCGATCGCAGTTAGGCGGGTTTATGCCCAGGGGATATTCTGTCATTTTTCCCAACTAACCCTAAATCCCTTATAATGCTAAAACCATTTCCCATTTGGTATTTTACACTTTGAACAATTGAACTTTGGAAACTTTCTAACCCTACTAATTGGGTAAACATTTGTATTTGAATTTTCCATATTGATTTAGAGAAATTAGAGTGTAATTAGAAAAATCTTCTTATCCTCCATTATTATGGATCTTTTGAATGAACCTTACGGTTTATTTCTTTGTCTTTACTTCATGAGTAGCTAAATTTCCTTGTCTTGGGATTATGTTGAACTAAGTTGCAATTATGTGTGGGTTATGATGTATTTGTGTAATCTAGTTTATTGATGATGAGTTTCACTATTGCTTGTTTGAATTAGTTGGGATTTGTGGGTGAAAATCTCAAATGCCCAAAATGGATTTGTGGGTGAAATCCCCAAATTCTTGAAATCTTACATCATTCTTGAAAGAGAGACGTGAGTGAAATTTTGGAACTCATATCATCCTTGAAAGAGGGATATGGGTGACAAAGCAATAATGGACAATAATGGATGTAGTTTGCTATCTTTTCACAATCTTAGAAATAAGGTGTGTAGAGAGTTAGTTATGTCTTGGGCATCTTCCTAGAAATAGGGATACCCAATTGAGGTATTAGGTGGTTTTAAGTGACACACTCGTTAGGTACTCGAAAGGGTCAATGAGTGATATTCTTGAGGCTTTGTTGACAAACTAACCTCAAGACTTTCAACCTAGCCTACCATATCGTTAGTGACTAAAATTTGAATGAATTCATTATGCACCCATGCATAACTTGCCCTTAGGTATACATAATCCCAAGATCATTCTCATTTTTAATTATTAATCACATTTGTTGCCTTTAGCTTGTTAAATTGAATAGATATTGATCAACCTTTGTCCCAAATCAACCCTAATTTTAAATCATGTATTTTACTTTGTCTACATTACTGGTATCTTTTTAGCAACTATTAACACCCATAGGACTTGAAATCTAATTTCGCTCCTCGTGTATTTGACCTTAGCATAAGTTGAGCTATTGACAATGATCGTCCTCTATCAATTTAAATGGTGTAGGTGTACGTTATCAGTAGTCTACTAGCTCGAATAGTCTATGGAGTTATGATGTCATGGGTATCACAATACTAGTGCTCATCTTATATTTATCACATTCCAATAAACCAACAACTATTACTATTATTTACTTTTACAAAACCTCCTTTTTATTTAATAAATTGGAAGTTATGTAGTAAAACTCTTGATAGAATTTCAACCTATTCCTTGTGGGATTGACCACAACCTTGTTGGGTTCTATATTTTATTCAGTGATTGCTTTATACTTTTTGAGATGCCTAATTTAGCTGGCATCACTTACCTACAATTTCAAGAACTAAAATGGGTAATTGATGGTTTTCTTCGATCTTTCACATACTGTGGATATGAATTACAGTCTGTGGAGTACTAATATGGCTAAGTTTTCCAAGTTTGTTTTGGTTATATTTTTATATCAATAAATTTCATAAACCAATTTCTCGAGTAAACATTGCACTTGCTTTATACATCTAGTAAGTAAGCGAAACCGTATCCCAAAATGTCAAGTAATAGGCTATCTAGCGAAAGATAGGAAATAAAGGGATTGAGACACGTTATGAAAATATGGATCAACTGAAAACAATGCTAATAAACATAAACATACTATACAACAGAGGAAAGAGGACAAAATATACAAAATGAGTTCTCCCATATCTTGGTAAGGTTGGTACAAAAGCCACCAAATAAAAAAGAGTACTAGATAGTACAAAATGTACAACTTAGTCTCGGAATAAACAAAAAGACTATCCAAAAAACAAGAGAAGGATGAGGATCAACTCTAGACTCTAAAAGCCCACCCTAGCTCAGAACAACATCACGAACTGACGATACCATTAGTATTGTTGACTCGCACTCAGATCTACATTAGGGAAAAGATGCAAAAGTGCAGTATAAGTACCAAACCAAAAAGTACTTGGTAGGCATCATAGGATGACTAAGCTAAATTATTGTAAAAGTGCAATAAAGTGCAAGAATGTAACTAAATTTAGGAATAATAAGGTAGAAATAGAAATAGTAGATCATGTTGAACGGATGCGATAAATATGTAGAACAAGTAATTTGAATCAAAAATAAAGTCTAACTATAACCTAGATGGGCCCTTAAAAGCCCAACAAGAAAAAATTAAAAAGGAAAATAATACAACCTAACCCCATTAATCCTGGTGGATAATAACAAGTGTAATACTAATATAAAGATAGAATAGTAATGATTATATGTGTAATATGAGCCATCGAGAGGTAAGTATACCAAAAACTTCTTCCCGGTTGTAATCCCATGTCTTATCGGGTTTTACCATATTTCAAACTCCCAAACAAGTATTTGTATAGATCATTAATGCCATACTCAACTTGAAACAAGAGAATAATATTATAATAGTACAATGTTGGTCTCAAACCAAAACTAAAGAATAACAATAACAAAACTGCCAGATAGCGGACTTAAATTGGTACTGAAAAATAAGCTAAAAATTAACAATATTCTAGGAGTATAACACCAACTAAGTCCAACTAGTTATTATATATAAGACACTATCAAGTCTTTAAAAGAAATATGGTTTCTATTCTCTAAGACATGAGTGTGGCTTATGGATAAATAAATACTACCCCTCTTAGGTTAACAAGGCTAGATATGGCTCTTGAAAAAGACTAAGTTATCCTATACTCAAGAATTAATCTAAGGTAACAAAAAGTCGTCATTTAGATTAACTAAGATATATTCTAGGTATTTTGTCAAAAAACAAGGCCGATGGAGCTCACTACTAGTCTCGAAAACCAAACCTAAGGTAATTACCTAATCAGACGTAGTCTAAGTCTCTTAAATCCGATCCCAAGGTTCTAAGTATACTAAAACCAATTCCAAGGATAATAATATGCTAATACAATGGAAAGTGAGGTAGAATTCTATCAAAAGGGCCCTTAATTAGCTAAATTTGTCAATAAATTGTAAAACAACAATCGTGCCATAAGTACCCACCCATAATTATCACAATACTACACTAATAACATAATGAAGCATAATATAAGGAAAAAGGTAAGCCTAGCCTATCTGGCTACCGCTAAAAGGTTGTATAATTCTCTACTCCAGAGTTTTTCCCTTCGAGAAGCCTCCGACTGCTGCCACACTATCATGATATGGTTTTACACTTCAAGATGGAAAAAAAAGAAAAAGTACCAATTTTATTAAGTGTTGATGAATCTAATACATTGAAGAATCAAGGTTTCCAAGAATCAAGTATGCGGTAAAGTATCGATCAAACTACATACCAATTCAAATCCATTACAGGAAGTCAAATCCCATTATATTAATGGATCAATGCATATATGCTCATATAATTGAAGCATCATTACACCTAAAGTCTTATGGACGAAGGACTACAGTGATTCATAAAATCCTACTCATAGACAAGCACACTGTGCTCTATGTTGATTAAGCCTATGAGAATAAAGAAGGAAGTTTGCACCAACCACTAGAAAAACAAAAGGTAAGGAACTTCTTTCGCTAGAATAGTATAAGGAACATTCCTATAAGAGGACTTCATATTTCCAGAGGCTATTTACACAAGATACACAAGATACTAATATTGTGTGTATAATCTCCAAGTCAAAAATCAGACTACAATTCCAACATAGGCTCACTTGCAAAATTACAATATTGAAACTATTAGAAAAACCTCTCTTAGATCAAGTATTAGTTTCCCTAAAATTTGAGTGAAATTTGAGTCCAATTCAATACAAAAATAGTCCCAATAGAATTCAATGAAGCAAAAATCTAAACTACATTTTTAAGAAAAATTTTGACTGCTAACTTACAAGAGAAACATGCAAAAATGCTTACAATCACTTCCCTGCTCTAATACAGCTTTATGTATCGATTCTTACATAATATCTGAACTCTAAAGAGACAACAATGATGTTTAGCAGTTATAAAGTAATGTTGGAAACAAAGGGAAGTATTTGCGTATTATCATGGATCCTTTTTAGTAAATGCAGGACCATGGCATGAAAGGAACAACTGGCCCAAATAGACCTTCAAGAATGTAGCCGACCCACCATAATCATGAAGAAGAAGGCTGGACTGGCTAGGCTTGACTTCTAATAATGAATTCAAATGATGTCCCATGAATGTCGAGGTTAAAATCACTACCCCTACAAATGTAAGGCCAGTTTTTGCCAAAATACACCTAATAGGCCAAAACAAGTGCAGAAGCCTCGAGATTTAAACCAAGGGTATCCCAATCCTAAAATCAGAGCTCCAAACCTATTGAGACAATCAAAATTGTCATCTAAGGCCATTTACTTAAGGTTTAGGTATGAGATCCTATTCTTAATAGTGAATGCTCCAAAACAAAGAAATAGATCTAAAAACCAAACGAATTGCCCAATAGCCGAACTGTCAATCTAATATTTCATAAATTAATTTTAAAAACTATAGGAATGCTCTAAATTTATAAAAAGAACAATGATGGTGTAAATGACATAGATGGTCAGTACAATATTCACTATTAAAAGAATTTTCATAGGCAAAAGTAAAGGAGTAAGAAGTACCTGAAGGCTTGAATAGTAGGGATATTGGCTCCACATCTCTTTCTTGGTATCCTAAGTAGCCTCCTAGGCTTTATGGTGTCTCCACTGAACCATAACTAATGAAATATTTGTGGAATATCATTGTCTAACATCATTGCCTAAGATGGATATTGGCTCCTCAACAAAGGTCACCTCTCACCAACTAAATGAGTTTTTCTTAAGTACGTGAGACTTATACATAACATAATACTGCAACATAGATTCATGGAAAATTTGATGGATGGCTAAAAAGGTTGGAGGAAAATCTAAATAATAAGCTAACTCTCTAATTATCTAAAGTATCCCAAATGGTCTGATATACTAAGGGATGAGCTTGCATCTCTTCTTGAACCTCATAATGCCCTTGATGGGCAATATTTTATGGAGGAGCTGGTTAATAACTCTGAATTTCAAGGCACAAAGTCTATTTCTAGCATACTTTTTATACCTACTTTGAGCAATTTGAAGCCTATCCTGAATCACCCTAACATAATCTAAAGACTCAAAAAGAAAATTCATACCACAAGTCCTTATCTATATAGTCTCAACGATCCTCAGGGAAGATCAACAATGACTACTACACAACACATTAAATGGTGCCATCTGAATACTTGAAAGTTATCTATTATTGTAGGCAAACACCGCTAATAAGAAAAATTGTTCCTATTGACCTCTGAAGTCTATAAAATGAGCATGGAGCATATCCTCCAAAATTTAAATAGTTCCTCTATCTGACTGGCCATATAGGGATGGAAAGCAGTGGTAAAATCAACCTAGGTATGTAAATCTTCATATGTAGCCTTCCAAAAGCTAGAAGTAATATGGGAGCCTCTTTCTAAGATAATAGAAGCAGGCACTTCGTGAAGATGAACCACCTATCAAACATAAATAGGTGAATCAATCTATGATGACCCAAATGCTATTAGAACTAGAGGCGATATGAGTCAAACCACCCATGAAATCCATGCTAATTTGCTCCTATTTCCACTCCAAAATAGGTAGCCTTTAAAGCAATCCACCATGTCTCAAATGCTCTATCGTTGACTACTGACAACACAAACACTGAGCAACAAAGTCCACTATATCACTCATCATACTACTTCACCAGTAATTTTGCATCAAATCTCTATACATCTTAGTTGTCCCAGGGTGAATAAATTATCTGGAGTTATGAGCTACCCAAAGGATCAACTCAATCAAGTCTCTTACCATCAAAAAAGAAATCCACTCATTGAATGTCAGAATCCCATCGAATATAAGGTAGTTCTCCTGGACTCACCTCTCAACACTTGATGTCAAATGATACAAAGTCTACTATCCTAAAATCGGTAGCCTTAAATCAGCTCCAGCAAGGTAAACCTAACCTCAAAGCTAGTGAGAATCCTCTTGGGCTCTGAATATCAAACTAAACTATCATGTTGTGTCACAACCTAATTTCTCAAGACACGATTGCACCTACTTTAACCCACTAGAATGTAAGCCAAGCCATAAACCAAAATAATATGTAATGGGCTAATCAGTGAAAGATAAGAGAATATACAATATAGGCATATAGTGGAAACACTCCATATAAAAAGATAACGTTATTAATAAAAAAAACATACTATACAAGGGGAAAATACAAAAATATACAAAAAAAGTCTCATCATGATTTGGTAAGGTTGGTACTAGACCACTAAATAAAAATTTATTACTGGCTAGTGTCCAATATAAATGTATTCTAATATAAAGAAAGACAAACAAAAAATAGCATAAGGAGGAGGATTGACTCTAGAATATGAAATCTCACCCTATTTCTGAATCAATAATGAGATCAAGGATAATGTCAATAATGGTGGCTCGTAGGTTGGATTCATGGTTTGTACTATAATTTATGGTCTGGGTTCACGACTTGTGAACCCTTTAATGTGAACCTGGGAATTCATATTTCAAATTATGTTTTCCATACCAAGCACTAAGTATTCCTAGGCATGAAATTCTAATGTGTTACTGTATCTCCCTATTATGATCAATCGTCCTTAAATTATCTCTAAGTCAAAAATTAACACACAAAATTTTGATAAGCTTAACTTAACTTAATCATCCTGAGGGTTGGAACTAGAATATGAAGTACATGAGCACTAATGTTGACATGAATATACAGATGGAACTATAGGATGATACTATATAGAATAAAATATTATAAGAGTCACTATAGGAAGAAAGCTGTTACCTCAAACATTATAATCAAATTTTTCATAACATTCTTAGAAAACAATCATGGGCATGACTCATGTGATACATCTGACTAAAAATCTCTAATACGGTCTGAGTATCTTAGTCAGCTGAAATGGGTTTATAAAGTCTAAATGATATATATTTGAATATAAGTCTCAATATATCTGAAGAAATATAACATGTAATATAGGTACCCTAAGCACCAAGTAAGAATATGAATACTCTACCTTACACAATACAATTGATGGATTTTATCTTAGCAATACTTCTCAACTATGTTCCTTCTTTTGAATACCATAATTCATTAGCTTCCATTTGTAACTCTTAAAAGGGTACATATAACGTTTCCTAACAAAGTCCGAGTCTACCTAAATTCCCTTGCAATATTCAAGCCTAACTCACATTCATAAAGTGCTATATGTAAGATGATCGAACTATTCTAAATCACGAGATTTATGCTCTACATCTCTATAGGGACATTCATCCAAGAATACTACTTCATCTTTAAACTTCAAACAACTATCCTCGAGTTATAATAAAGAATCCACTAGTGAATAATGCATCCATCCATATGTTATCATCATAACATTCAAGCTTATCACTATAACCAGTTTATGAACTTTTATGTAACCTATCACTTAATAATCTTGCACTATTCTAACATCTCTACAAGCTAAAATGTTGAGGACAACTACAAAGAGACACACCAAAACATCTTATCTAACTATAACATATAATAAATCCTCTCTTTGTTCTCCCTTTAATATATAACCTTAGGTAGGACAAATATACTATGATCTTTACCATAAGGGACAACTTCCTTCTTGTGTAAATCCATCATTCAAGTGTTATTACTATGTAATGATCCTCTAGGTCATTTTTTATGGCTCCATACTTTTTCTTCATTTAGAGTTTCCTCTAGCTGCCCCCAAGTCATTTTGCACTTGCTACAGTTTATAGTTGGATTACTAAGTAATCATTTGGTTTTAAAGAAAATTCTTTATTTTGAATTCTTCATTGGTACAAATTGGATATTGGGAATTAACTTTAGGGTAACAACATCTTATGCTACCTCTAATAATTTCATCAGATCCAAAATGTCAATTTAGGCTAGGGGTCCTTTTGGTTTTGATTCCAAGGATTCCTGACTTATTTTGGACTATTGGATGAATTTAGTAAAAGTGTCCTTTAGGTGTAGGGCCCAAATTTCATCAAAATAAACATATATAGAAATTTAGATAATGTTATTATATATGAAAAGTGAATTTGATATGGTAAATAGTTTATTTGCATACACAGGATTTCAAATAATCCCAAGGGGTTGATGGAAACATGAAAAAAACAAAGTTTCAGCTGGTGCATCTACTTAAATAGACCTTTGGTAACTTAAGCAGCATTTTCTTAAGCAGCCAAGATAGTCACTTTAGTAGTCAAGTAGTCGCTTTAGAGGCTAAGATAAGATTGCACCCTATTTCTTTATTAGATACCTAACCGCTTTAGCGGATGTCACTCAAGCGACATATTTTCCGCTTTAGTTGAGATAATCCTGGGGAAAGAGTCAGTTAAACAACCCTATGGAACTTTAGTAGTAATCACTTAAGCAGTCAAATGGTCTCTTAAGCTATAGAGTTTCAGAGGTATTTTTTTCACTCTTTACCTATTTTCTCTCATTATCTCAAAGCCTAAGTACAACAAAACCCAAATAGGTGGAGACCAATGGGGTTCAAAGTGAGTTGGAGAGTGTGTTAGGGATGTTTCTCCTTCTTTTTTCACATAAGTTTCTTTTTAATTCTTTATTTAATTCTCCGATTTAGACTTAAATCCCTAGGTTTTTTATGGGTTGATTTTGGTGTTGTTTGAGCTTAGAATTTACTCATTATTTAGGATAAAAGATCCTTGACCATAGAGGGACATGTTGACGATTTCAATTATGATTTAGCAAGTAGTCCCCATGTGGGATTTTGACTCAATTTTGGATGGAAATCATAAAAATTCAATATGGGTAGAATTATTATTCTATTAATGTGTATATCACTATTTTGAAAGAGTGGCATTATGTAGAGGCTTCTCAGAAGGGAAAACCCCCAATTTAGAAAGCTTTATCGGGCATTCTTCAGCGTCCAAGTAGGCTAGACTTACTCTCCTTATTGATTGAGCTTTATTATGGTATCTATATAATATTATGAAAGTCTTGGGTTGAGAAATTAAAACTCAATTGGAAATGTTTAGGTTATTCGTCGGTTAGTGAGTCGTATTTAGGTGAATTCAACCTATCCATACATTCCTTGGGTTGAATGGATACCATATGACTTAATGAAACTTATTTAGCACCTTGTAGCGGGAATTTGGAACTCTAGTATAGTTTGGGGTAGAAATTGTTTAAGAATGGATTTTTGAGGTTAGAAGTGATCTCTTTTGGCCCATTTTAGGTCAATATTACTGTTAGCTCCTTGTAGACCTAAGTGGCCCTTTTCTATCATCATATTTATATTCTTGAACCTTAGGAATAATTTAGACTGTTTATGAATTATGACTAGATTTGTACCATAGATTTATATTAGGACCGATTCAAGTCTAGCAAATATGATATTAACACAAGTTTGAGTTTGATACCTATTATACTAATTCTCTTTTAAATCTACTATTTGAGATTCAATTTCTGGTACAAGTCCGACATTAGGGGGTTACTTATAAAGATTAAGGATCTAGTTCAAGTTCGGTCTTTATGGCATGGGAGAATCCATGGTTACAGTTTCTAGATTTTGATATTTTAGGACTATTATTTTTGGTAATTCTTCCTTAATTACATCTATCAGGCTTATGGGGGCTCAATTGGATTATTTACTCTTGTTTGCATCTTCTGGGCTTATGAGTGTCTAGTTAGGCTATAGTTTGTTACATTCTCATCAATATCTTTTACTTGGAGAATTATTTTTAGTAATTGGTGCACTATTCTTGATTTTCCATTCGTCTTTTCTTTAGTTTACCATCTCACACCTTATTGTACTCTTATTATGATTTAGCTCAATCAGTTCATGATGTATACTAAGTACCCATTGTTTTTGTACTCATACTACCCTTCTAAAGCTTTTTCTGATGTATATCTGAGTACTAGTTTCCATCATTGATGTTCGTACTAGTGTCGGTTGTAGTTCGAAGATAGGATGAGCTTTTGGAGCCGAAGCTGACTTTTTCTCCTTATTTTATTTTTGGATAGTCTTTCACTATTAAATATTTGATACTATTATAAGTCTTATTAATTTTCTAAAGTCTTTTGTCCCGACGTTACTAGGTCATGGGATATTTCTACTCTATTCCTTATTATCTCCTCCTGTGCTATCGTTTTTATATTTTATGGCTTGTAATCAATTACTTGCATAATTTTGGTATTTACTCTACTTTCGGACAATCAACCCTCTATTTGTTTCTGGCTATGATTTGGCTTACCTACTTGCAGGTTAAAGTAGGTACCATCATGGCTCGTGAAATTGGGTCATGAAAAATTGGTATCAAAGCCTGGTTCACTGGTTTTGTTGGTATAAAAGCTAGTGTCCATTAAAGTCCGACAGATGAGAACGATGACATTTATTTTTAAACTTTAGGAGGCCATAGGAAATTCTTAGGAGATATTTACTTTTTTCATTCATTTTGTGCTACTAGCCCAAGCCAGTTTGTTAAATCTACCTTATTTTACTCTTTCGTAGATGGCCAAGACATGAACCACTAGAGATGAGGACCCCGAATCCGCAACTAGGGTTCCTACCATAGGTCGTGGACAAACCTAGTGGTTGGGGAAAGTGTCACGACTCGAAGAAGGTCCTTTCCATGACGGGTAACTCAAGTCCACCATCGACTGGAGACCACTACCTATACCTAACAAAAACACCACACATTTCCCATCAGTGGCTGAATTACGAATATATAACAAGATATCATTAGATAAGCTCAATGAAATTTAGGACATGTCTACAACCGTTAATAGGTAACCGACCAAAAATAAGAAACAAACATCACCACCCAAGTCTAAAGTAATCCACAAAGCCTTCTAACAAAATTGAAATCAATAAAGTGTCAGGACATGCCCTCGAACCTACCAATGACAATGACAATGTTAGTGATAATGTGAACTCTAAATTATAATCTATAAATAGAAACTAATGAAATGTCCAATTCTTTCAGAGAATGAAAGCTCACTACTTCAACAACAATGACTGATGAATCAAGTCAATCCACCTAACACTGTGCAAGAAAAATAAAAGTATCTTCGGAGCCTACATCGCATGGGGATACGACATCCGCATATGGTTAGTGGATTAAGCACTAGCATGTAACTCAGGGATAGAGGATAAAATAAAGCCAAGTCAAATCCAATTCAAATTCATGTGAACATCATCATATACATACATAAATAATATGCTGGGAAAGGGAACAAGGCTTAGCATGTACTTTAAAACTTTAGCTTGGATTGTGTAGCTCTATTGTCATAAGAAGGCACCCACGGGCTATATGGGTCTAGCTTTTCCCTAGATAGAAGGGCCCCAGTGTGTGTAGCCACACAAACTAGAAGATATACATAAGCACCATGGGGGATTTGAACCTCCCGACATACTAAGGTGACTAAAGCACCCAATCATGTAATATAATATGAGAGACATGAACCTTCCAATCATATAATAATAATAAGGGGGACTCAAACTACCCAATCATTTAGACGCCCGCATTGGCAACCGCTGTGACAAATATTGGTTCCTCAAGACCTCCACTTTCACGACTCAACTACACAACCATCATTAAAGCCCAATTAAAATATTTATCACACACTCCCGTTCATTGAATCATTAGACACATTTAGGAGTACATTGTTGGTATCGTCATTCCAATTGTACTTGCAAGATAACATCAACATGTCAAACTAACTATAATCACTTAGGGAATTCATAACCCCCTTGGTTCAATTATACGTTCGCTTGGGGAATTACATAACCCCATAAGGTTCAATTCAAAATCATTATAATTTATTAACATTTCACATTATGCAATAGTTCAAGAGTAGTTCAATGTGCATACTTTTCATATTCAAAACCAATTTTACAATATGAGGTAAAGGTCATACACACTTTTACTGTCAATATTCACAAATTGGAGGAAATCTCAATCCCTGAGTTTATTCACCATACTCAGTCACCCCACAAGTTCTAAACCATAATTAAAGGTTGAAAAAACATATGTAAACCATAAGAAAATGTTGTTCAAGCACAAACATTCGTAACCCTCAAACCATGTTCCAAAACTCATATAAAAAATATATGAATAATACTTTAAAACACATGCTTTTAGCAAAGTAATAATTAGGGAAGAGTAGCATGCCTGAAATACCCAAGATTATGGAGAGAATTGAACTCTTGAAGGTCTCTTTGACCCACTTCTTGGACACCCTTAGTATTAATGGTTAATGGAATTTTGAGAGAGAAGAGAGTGTATTTTGGATGAAAATGGTCCCAAGTATGATTATAGGTCGTGGTTTATTATTGAAATAAGAGGGAAATATCCAAAGTACCCTCATTCAAAAGATGGAAAGTAAACCGTCAGTTGTTACAAGTGTCCTTACGACTCATCAAGACTCCTTACGACTCGTAGGGGAAGTCATAGTCAGGATAGTGAGGATAAAATTTCATAAATTTTCAGGGGCCCAAAATTTGGAGTGTTACATTCTCCCCCCTTTAGGATGATTCTTCCCCAAATTATGAGACAAGGTATCCCTTAGCACGATTTGACTCCAAACACAACAACCCTCATCTTTAACAAAGACAAAACACAAATATATTAAGGAATACACATACCTCATGAACAATTATCTGAAGAAGGAAACAAGAATAGGTACTTGGACTTCATCTCCTCTTCATCTTCCCAAGTGGCCTCTTCAACCTTTTTGTTCCTCTATAGAACCTTCATCGAAGCCACATTCTTTGCTCACAACCTAGAAACTTGCCCATACAAAATCTCAATCGGGACATCTTCATAGGACAAGGAATCTGAGACATCCACGCCTTCCAGAGGAACAACTAAGGATCACCTACACTCTTCTTCAACATCGACACATGGAAGACCGAATGGATAGAACTCATACTTGACAACAAATGCAGCTTATAAGACACCTTTACAACTCTTCTCAAAACATGATATAGGCCAACATAATGGGGACTAAGCTTCCCATTCTTTCCAAACTGCATCACTCCCTTCATAGGAGATACCTTTAGGAACACCAAATCTTCCATATTAATCTCCACATTCTTTCGCCTTATATCCACATAGGAATTTTGGACACTTTAGGTGGTCTTAAGCCTATCCTGCATCACCAATACCTTCTCTATAGCTTAGTAAACCAAGTCGGTACTATACAAATTATTCTTACTAACCTAAAACCACCCAATAGGATACCTACACCTACTTTCATATAAACCCTCAAATGGAGCTATCCTAATACTATAATAATAGCTACTATTATAGGCAAACTCAATGAAAGGCAAATGGTTAATCCAACTACCACCAAAATCAATCACACAAGATCTTAGCATATATTCTAAAGTCTGTATCATCCTCTCTACTTATCTATCCATCTGAGGGTTAAAATAAGTGCAAAGGTTCACCTTTGTCCCCAAACCTCGCTGAAAAGAATGCAACAAGCGAGATGAAAACTGAGTACCTTGATCAGATATGATAGAAACTGGATCACCATAAAACTTCATGATATACTCCATCGAGATATTAGCATAATCCTTCGCTGAATTATTAGTCCACACTGGCAAGAAATGAGCGAACTTAGTCATCCTATCTACGATGACCCTAATGGAATCAAACTAATGACGAGACCGCTGAAGACAAGTAGAAAAATCCATATTAATCACTTCCCATTTCTGAATAGGAAATTTAATCTGTTGAGACAACCCACCAAGTCTCAAGTGATCTACCTTCACTTGCTGACAAACCAAACACTTAGCTGCAAAATGAGCCACATCCCTTTTCAAGTAACTACACAAATAAATTTCTCTTATGTCATAATATATTATTGTGGAGCCAGAATAAATAGTATACCTCAACTCATGAGCTTCAACCAAAATCCTCTCTTACACCCCATCAACATCTGGAACAGATAACCGACCTTGGTTACCTCAAGATACCATCACCACCAATTTCAAAATCCATCTCCTTCTGGTGACCTACAACATCCATGATCTACATTAAGATAAGGTCCATCATCTGTTTCTTCTTCTCCTAACCACTAAGAGATGATTTCTCTACCACTTGAATCCTACCACCATCCTCAAAGTATAAGAGATGTACTCCATAATTAGCCAAATGGTGAATATCCTTCACCAGTCCTTGCTTCTCCTCATCTACTTGAGATAAACTTCCATGGACAACCTGCTAAGAGTATCAGCAACTACATTAACTTTACCTGGATGATAATGGATACTCATGTTACAGTCTCTAAAAAACTCAAGCCTTCTCATCTGCCTAAAGGTCCAATACCTTCTGGGACATACTACAAACTTTTATGATGCATAAAGATTTCAACATGGACTCTATAAAAATAGTGATGCCAAATTTTTAAGGGAAAAACCATAGCCAACAAATCCAAATGATGAGTAAGATAGTTCTTCTCGTGTACCTTCAACTGCCAGAAGCATAACCAACCACCTTTCCATGATGTATCAATACATAACCCAGTCCTACCCGGGATAGATCACAAATAAACAACAATACCATCAGTACCCTTGGATAGAGTCAAAATTAGTGCCAAAGTTAACTTATCTTTCAACTTCTCAAAACTACACTCACAATTATCCGACTATAAGAACTTTATCTTCTTTTGAGTCAACTTAGTCGATGGGGCAACAGTAGAAGAGAAGCTTTCCAAAAAACTTCTATAATAATTAGGTAAACCAATGAAACTTTTAATCTTGGTTGGAGTCGTGGGTCTAGGAAACTTCTTATCCACCACAACTCTTTATTGAACCACCATGATCACTTCACTAGAAAAACATGACATAGATAAGTCACAACATTTAACCAAAACTCATACTTTGAGAACTTTGCATACAACTACTGATATTTTAAGGTTTGCAACATAATATGAAGAGGAATGGCATGATCCACTTTACTCTTAGGATAGACCAAAATACTATCAATAAATACAATTACGAACAAATCCAAGAACTAATGGACTACCCAATTCATAAGATCCATAAATGTTATTTGGGCATTAGTCAAACCAAATGACATCACCAAAAACTCAAAATTACCTAACCAGGTTGAAATGCAATCTTAGGGATATCCGCTTCCCTAATCTTCAATTAATGGTAAGCTAATCGAAGATCAATCTTGGAGAATTACTTAGAACCCTAAAGATGACCAAGAAGATCATCAATCCTAGGAAGTGGATACATATTCTTCACAGTCACCCGATTTAATTATTGGTAATCTATACACATCCGAAAGGACCCATTCTTTTTACGCACAAAGAGAATTGGAGTACCCCAGGGAGAATACTAGGGCAGATAAAATCTTTATCTAGAAGATCTTTCCAATTCCCCTTAAGTTCCTATAACACCCCAATTTTCTGAATTGGAATGCTACACAGTGCCCACGACCCCGAAGGACCACAAGCTAACCCATGACTGATATCTATACCTGAATACTACATAATATACATAAAATGCGGAAAAATGAACATGAAAGGCCATAAGGTTTGAAATGAATAAACGTCTGATAAAAAAATATCTGAAAAGGGTATAACAATACCAAAACAACTGAATAGTAAATGTTGCAATAATCATATCGTTCTTGAATGAGAAGGACTCACTACAAACCCTGAATACTAGAATGCTACTGCTAATCTGGAGATTGTGCTTCTGAACCTATGGTGTAACATAAGAGAAAGCACCATAGCGCAAATGCGTCAGTACGTATGAATGTACTGAGTATACGAGTGAGGTAGGCTAAATGCAAAGGGTTATATGCATGAAAAATGCTGAATAATATGAACGTGAGAATACATACATGCATACATAACTGTAACTGAACTCATGGAGATAATGACTACTGAGTCTGAATAATGACAACATAAGTGTACTGATACCGAGATACTGAATAGATGAACGACTATTTCTGATAGTTCAAATTATGAAGAACTGGTTTGGTTGATTGTATCTGATAGTCCTGAAGCTGAATACCGATATCATGAATTCTGATAATTGATATGACTGATACATAAGTTTAGAAAACTAATATAACTGATATAACTATGATGATCGACCTAACCGATGTAACTGATACTGATCGACTGTATCTGACAGTCTACGTTCTGATGGAACTATCTGAGTTTCATTATACTTGGAGTAACTAAATCTGAGATCAGTCCTATCTTGCGGGTGATCATGAGTATACTGATAATAAGGATAATTTGACTTAGTCTGATATCAGTCCTATCTAGCTGGTGATTTTTAAATCTAATAATTCTGATACTGATTAATCATAGTTGAGATCAGTCCTAGCTAATGGGTGATCTTGAAGTCTATTTACAAACATAAGCATTGACTGTATCTAACAGTACTAAATCTGTACTACTAAGTCGAGTTAACTGTGTCTGAAAGCCCTGATTCTGTAACTAAAACTGTGGGATGTGTTCATCTGACCAACAAGCCCCAAGCTAAGTTAACTGGGTTCCAATCTCTGCCCTGACTGGAAGGGTGTCAGTACCGCGCCACTAGTAAAGACATCTGCTGTGGAGTCAGTCCTAATCTAGCGGGTGACTCCTACGATCAGTCCTATACATATAAATGTGCTAACGGGTGGCCCCTGAGTATGTCAGTCCTATCTAATGGGTGAAATATCATACCTATGCTGGCTACTTAGTTTTGGAACTTAGGGATTGCTTCTAAGGATCTTAGTCCTAATCTAGCGATTGAGTCCCCATCCCTAGTCTTACTCGGTGCTGAATCCTACTCCCATCTGAAAGACACTGAACTAAATAACTTGGATGAACTGAATAACTGAACTGAACTGATTAGCTGAACTGATACTAATTAACTAGACTGATACTAGTGGTATTATTTGGCGAAGCTAAACTAAGTTTACTGTATTCTGATAACGGATGGAATATAATGAGTTCTGAGGACTGATTAAGAGTACTGAAGTTACTGAGATTTACTATGATTACTGAGGTCACTGAGCACTGAGATTACTGAGAATACTGAACTACTGAGATTACTGAGATTTCCTGAGTCACATGACTGACTGATTTTTATAGATCATGGCTTGACTGAGAGTATCGTGAAAACATGACATGGCCCTAGGCACATAGCTATATTTTTCAGGTACAAGTACATCCAGAACTCGATGGAAGGAAACTGACACACATGACTGACTTGATCATAAGAGTAGAGTCCATAATCCACAATATCATAAATAAGGGATTTCATACTAAGCATGGTTCTCAACAATCTATTTCATGGAAGGGAATTTCATAAAACATGTATATACTTGCATAACTTTCAATATCATGCTCATTACATATTACAACCACAATCCATAATATCATAACTTGGGGAATTTCATGAAGTACATGGGTATTCTACATCTTGTACATGAGTTTGTTTTGCAAGTAAGCATAGCATAATTCCATAAGCCTAGTTCATGAGTAATCCAACAGTGTTCACAAGACACATTATCAACATGGATGCCATTGAATCATAGAGGCCTATCATGAATCCTTCCCTTAGTCACAATTTAGATATAATGCATGATTTCTAGTCTCTTAGGTATTTTATCAAACACCTTATATGCACAACTTAGGCATAGGTGTAAATCATACAATTACTCATCATAAATAATGAAACTTACATGTTTTCAACTCATATGATGTCATAGATTCATAATAACACATAAAGATTCTATCTTGGCATCATTCAACACATAAACATGATCAACAATCCATTCATAGCATGAAAACCATAATATATAGTTTTAGAAAAGGGTTCTTGAACTTCATGGATGAAAGAAGTCTATGAATGAACACACGCATACCTTAGAAAGGAAACCTTGATGATTTGTTGGATTGTTCTTGGATTGGGAAACATATTTCTTGATTATCTTGGAAAAAGGCTTGAATCTTGCTTTTGAGAGATGAGTTTGATGGAAACCCTAATCTTGTGGTTGAGAGTGTAAGAGAGAGCTTTTTGAGATGTTTAAATAAAGATAATGGAAGATAATACGTTCCTTGAGGGTTATAAGTCATGGGAAGTGAAGGGAAAAGACCAAAATACCCTTACTAAAATGTTCCTCAAGTTCTGGAAAGAAAAGCTGATGACATTCATGACAAGGCATCAAAAATGTGACAGGCCGTCAAAAATGTCGTCACACAGAAGCTGGACTCTGCCTGAGGCTGACGATAATTTTGACAAGGCGTCACAAATATGACAGGCTATCAAAAATGTCATCACACCAAAGATGGATTCTGCCTAAGGCTAACGACAAATTTTGACAAGGCGTCA
Organism: Capsicum pubescens; assembly: GCA_030864215.1. Taxonomy (NCBI): domain Eukaryota; kingdom Viridiplantae; phylum Streptophyta; class Magnoliopsida; order Solanales; family Solanaceae; genus Capsicum; species Capsicum pubescens. The sequence goes on along the minus strand of CM061543.1, from coordinate 148,692,982 downwards.
CAAATGTCATCACACAGAAGCTGGATTCTTCCCAAGACTGACGACCTTCGTGATAGGGCGTCACAAATGTGGTAAGCTACCACGAATTTCATCACATAGGAGCTGGTTTCTGCCTAAGGCTGACGACCTTCATGATAGGGCGTCACAAATGTGGTAAGCTACCACGAATGTCGTCACTTAGGAGCTGGTTTCTGCCTAAGGTTGATGATCTTTGTGATAGGGTGTCACAAATGTTGTAAGCTACCACGAATGTCGTCACATTGTTTCCATCCTGACATGCTGGAGTAAAATAGGAATAACTCTTTCCTCCGATATCAAATTTAGGCGAAATTGGTATCGTTGGAAAGATAATTCAATTATATATATTTTTCTAGGTCGTGAGATCAAAACTTCCAAGTATAATGAGAAATACGGTCGTTTGAAGTTGACTATACCAATATCCTTCTCAAGAATTCAATCATTAAGGAATGTTTTGATTCGTCTGATAGATGGGAGTTATTTGAATCCTTAATATAAATCTAACTTAATCATAAAAATATAAAAGAACCATGATGTACTATGCATGAGCTTTGTACATGGCTCTAATATTGGTTTGGATTTTTCGGGGTATTACAGTTCCTTCCGCTCAACAGGAGCCATTTTGTAAGGAGGGATAGAGATAAGATGAGTTCTTATAAGAAGATCAATCCCAAAATCAATTTTTGCATTGGGGGAATAACAGGAAGATCAGTAGGGAACACCTTAAAAAATTTACAGACCACGGGGACAGATTGCAAAGAAGGACCTTCGGATCTGGAATCCTTATCATGAACTAGATGGTAGAGGTACCCCTTGGAAATCAATTTTCAGCCTCTAAATTATGAAATGAACCTTTCGCTATGCACTAGGGAAATACCTTCCCACTTGACCTCCAGCTAATTAGGGAAATGGAAACAGACCCTTCGGTCCGACAATCAAGAGACGCATTGCACGAATGTAACAAATCTATCCCCAAAATCATATCAAAGTCTAACTTGTCCGACTCTATTAGATCCACCAACGTCTCCCTACCACAGACTGACATCACACAACTCCTATAGACCTTTCAAGAAATAATGGAGTAACCTACTAGAGTGGACACATAGAAGGAATTTGGAATACACTCAGGATCAAAATCTAAATGAACATCCACATAAGGGGTCACATATAAAAAGGTAGACTTAGGATCAAGTAGAAAATATATATTATGATAGAAAAGTATGAGCGTACCAGTAACAACATCAGGGGCTACCTCAGAATCTTGGTGGGTGTCAAGATCGTATAGATGATTTTGACCAGTGCCGGAGCCAAAATTAAAAGTAGCAGCCTTTTGCGCAGGATCTAGAGACATAGCAACATAGATCTTATTTGCCCAGAAGCAACCCTAGAAGGAAAATCCCTTTGCATATGACCAATCTAACTATATTTAAAACACTTGTTACTACCCTCATCATAAAAAAAAATAATACACCTAACCACAAAACCTAAAAGAGGGATATGATAGAGATGACTGAGCCTTACTAGCCTGAGGCTGGGCACCTTGTACCCTGGGACAAACACTATTCTGAAAAAATTGATCACCCAACGACTTTGGATAAGGAGCACTAGTCGTTGAGTAGGAACCAAAAATACCCCACTTCTTTTTAGACCATTTTACACCATCTCTATCACTTTGTTGCTGACCTCCACCTAGATCCAAATATTGAAACTTCTTATTCTACCTTTCACTCATCTCTACTTTCTTCTTCTTTTCCTCTTCCACTAGGTACATATATACACAAGTCAAGATATGTTCATATACTTGTTCAACAAGGAGACCTTGCTCTCCAAGATACAATCATGGGACAACCCAGAGGAAAATTTTCTCATTCCAACCCTAATTCTAGACACTAATTTTGAAGCATATCACGACAACTGATGTAACTTAAAGGCATACTCTTTTACTCCCTTCCTTCCTTGCCTCAATTCTTGAGAAAAGCAGTGATCAAGAAAACCATTGGAGAAGTCATCCCACAAAGAGAACTCAGCATCATCACCCCTAGACTGTTCTCATTTCTCAAACCACTGATATGCCATATCCTTCAACTAATAAGTAGCAAACTCCACACCCTCCACATCAGTAGAATGAATCATATAGAAAAAAATTTCTATCTCATCAATGAATTTTAAGGATCTTCCTCAATATTAGAACCAATAAAAATTGGAGGACTCAACCTCATAAATTGTCCAACTCTAGTGACCTCAGAAGATAAAGCAATAAAAGAGATATGCTCAGTCTCAGAGGCCACAAACTGGGTAAGAAAATGGATTGATTGGAAAAACTTTGCATTAGACACACTAATTTAAGGTATCCGAGGAGGGCTAGAGGGAACCAATGGAACTCCACAAGGGAAATCAAAAACAGCGACCCTAGATCAGGTCTGAACTCCTTGAGTAGGATAAGCTTCATCCATATTGTCCTCAGATATGATAGAAGAGTTTCCACGAGCATCATATTTTTTGAAGGCATGTTAAAAAAATAGAACATACGGGAATTTAAGGAGATACAAGATCATAGAATCTATATCCCAAAAGAGAACAACAAGAAATGGAAGCATTCCTAAATACCTCGTAGCCCCTCACCTATAAGTGTGGAGAGCTACATACCTATAAAATATACCCTACTTAATAGGACTTTATGGACACCCAATGACACCAAATCTAGGCTCTAATATCAACTTTTGTATACCCGAAAAAGGGCCTATCTATGACCAGTAGTTCAAGTCCATCATGGACCAGAGACCACCCCTTGTACCAAACCAAAACACCACACTATGCCTAATAGTGGCTGCATTCCAAACATATAACAAGATAACTTAAGATAAGATTAACTAAATTTTAGACATGTCTATAACAGATAACCGATAACCTACCATAAATTACTAACCAACATTACCACCCAAGTCCAAAGTAATCAATAAAGCCTTCTAAAAAAACCAAAATCAATAATGTGTCGAGACATGCCCTCAACACTGATAATGACAATGGCAATAATAGTTATAATATGATCTCTCAATTCTAATCTATAAATGGAAATTGATGAAATGTCAAATTATTTCAGAGAATGAAAGATCACCACTTCACAACCAATGATCGATGAATCGAGCAGATCCACCTACAATTATGTAAGAAAAGAAGAAGTATCGCTGGTGTTTGTATCGCGTCGGGATACAATATCCAAAGAAAGTTGGTGGATTAAGCACTAGAATGTAACTTAGGGATAGAGGATAAAATAAATCCAAGTCAAATTAAGTTCTAATCCATGAGAACATCATCACATACATAAATAAATAATATGTCGAGAAAGGGAACAAGGCTTAGCATGCACTTTAAAAATTATCCTGGAATTGTGTAGCTCAACCATCATAAGAAGGCACCTATAGTCTATATGGGTAAAAATCTTCCCTAGATAGAAGGGCCCTAGTGGGTGTAGCCACATGAATTAGAGGATGCACATATGCACCATAGGGGACTCAAACCTCCCGATATACTAAGGTGATTGAAACACCCAATCATGTAATAATTGGGGACTCGAACCTCCCAATTATATAATAATAATAATAATAAGAGGGACTCAAACCACCTGGTAATTTAGACCCCTACGTTGGCAACTATGGTTTACTGAATTGGTCCCGCTGGACCTTAATTTTCATGACTTAGATACACAACCCTCATTAAAGTCTAATTAAAACATTTATCACACACTTCCATTCATTGAACCATAATACACATTTAGGCATACAGTATTGGTATCATCATACCAACTATACTTGTAAGGTAACATCAATATACCAAACCAATTATCATTACTTGGGAAATTCATAACTTTCTTGGTTCAATTATACATTAGCTTAGGGAATTACAAACCCCCATAAGGTTCAATTTAAAATAATTATACTTCATTAACTTTTCATATTATGCAATAGTTTAAGAGTAGTTTAATATGCAACTTTTTCTATTCAAAACCAATTTCACAATATGGGGTTAAGGTTATTACTAGTTTAATTCTTCATATTCACAAACTTAGGGAAATAACAATCTCCTAGTTTATTCACCATACTTATTCACCCCACAACCTCAAAACCATAATTAAAGCATAAAAAAATATATGTAAACCATGGGAAAGCATTGTTCAAACACAATCATTCAAAACCCTCAACCCATGTTCCTAAACAAATATAAGAACCATAAGAATAATACTTTAAAATACATGATTTTAGCAAATTTATAATTAGGGAAGAGTAACATGCCTGAAATACCAAAGATTATAGAAAGAATTCAACCCTTAATGTTCTACATGACCTACTTCTCTAAAACCCTATGTAGTGATGCTTGAGGGAATTTAAGAGAGAAGAAAGTATATTTTATATGTATTATGGATGAAAATAGGTCCAAAGTATGCTTATAAGTCACGGGGTATTATTGAATAAGAGGGAAGTGTACAAAATACCCTCATTAAAAAGCTGGAAAATAAACCATCAATCGTTACAGGTGTCCTTACGACTCATCAAAATACCCTATGAATCATAAAGGGAGTCTTAGTTAGGACAATGAGCATAATATTTCAATTTTTTTCAATGGCCAAAAATTCAAAGTATTACAAGAAGACAAAAGATGTAGCACTAACTAGAGTTTTAGAGAGGGAGCATTTTCTAGATCCTATTATTATTCTTACAGTAAGGACTACTCTAACCCAGCCTATGGTAGGTCAAGGGGAATCCCAGGACCCATTGAGGTTTATTCCTTTATCGCTTCTCAGAGATGCTTTAGTTCAGTTTCTAGGTTTAGTTGGTTGTACACCATCTAATGTTGCTTAGTTTGTGGATCAATGTGGTACAAATGTAGGGTTGCAACCTATAGCTGTGACCCCCAAAGTTGAGATCCCTCAAACATCATTAGTTTCTCATCTAATAGTCGCATAGTTCGCTATCTTCATTGAGATGTAGAAGCTGTTGGGTAGATTTCTATGATTGACTCTGCTAAGGCTTTTAGGGCATCGAGTAAGGATGCATTAAGTTCTTAACATATAGTGAGGATAGGCTCCTTAATTTAGTCTTAGTTGAAACTCGTCGCATCGACTACACTACCTTTTAAATAGGCCTAGCAACAAGATATTAGTGGAGAGTTTATCGTGACTCCTGTACAATTAGATCTCCTCTTTTAACATGGACTCAGTTTCATCAAAGTTTTCTGGGAGAAATAGATGACTCATAGCCTTAGAGGATGTCTGAGAGATCTATTCTATGGAATTGAGCAGGGTTCTATGACCGTCTTGAAGTCTGAGTCTCAATATCTTAAGTTAGTCAGGTATGATACAACTATCTTACCGACTGAGTATGACCCAAATTTAGAATTTTAAGGGGACTAAGACTTCCTCTTCACATGGCTACTCAGAGTTTAGTTGCCACTGGAAGGTATTTTATTAATGTCTCTGACTATGCTCAGTCCATTTGGGAGGAGCATCGCGAGGCCCAAGGGGAAACAATAAGAGTCCCTATTACCATGGTAGTTTTAATGGGAGCTAAACTGGATCATAGTTCAAAGGTAGAGATTATCAAGGTAGGTGCTCTTTACATTAGTCTTATATGTGTCAAGGTCATCCTAGTAAGCCTATTCATGCTGCACTTTATATTACTGATGAGGGTCAACCTAGTAACATTGATCACCCTAGCTAGAGCAACATTTTGTCTTAAAAAGGTACACATCTTGGGTTTTTTAGATGAGGTAACCATTTTAGGTCTGTTAGATATTCTGGGTAGATAGCTACTGTAATGCCCCGTACTTTTACTACCTTAAATTCATCCCAAGAATGTTAAGGGATAGCTTACAAAATAAATAGTATTTATTGTGTGTGGAATTTCTCAAATTTAGACCTCCCATTGTGTGGTAAATTTTATAATCTTTCCATCGACACCAAATTTGCCTTAATTTGATACGCGATTGAAAATCTATGGCATTTTTTAGTTGATAGTGTGCCACTTGGGCACTCAGATTTTAGTGGACATCTGCGATATTCGTGCATCGTGGAATGGTACATTTCCCTATTTATAAAAATCCAATAGCCCAACATGATCTTATCGCATTGCATTGGTGGCCAAAATAGAATTTAAAAGGGGCACCGAGATGGCTCCGCGTTGCAGTGTCTGCCCAGTTCCCAATTGTCCATATTCCAGTTAGCCACCTTGATAGTGGCGTATCATGGTGGACTTCCAATTTGAAAAAATATTGCATTTTATAGTTCCGACTTAAAGTTTAATAGGGGAATTTTGGTCAATCTCTAAGGCCCTAATTCATCCAAAACAAGTAATTAATCATATTTAAGGCACTTTATGCCCAATTTTATCCATTTTCTCTCAAAGCAAAACCCTAGAGCTCCAAATATTCTTCTCCAAGAAATCAAAATCATTCATAGTTTCTCCAAGAAATCTCTAAATTGAGGATCCCCAAGACAATATAATCAAGAACTCATCATCAAGAACTTAAATAGGAATCAATAATTCAAGTTTCTCCATCTAATAATCTACCAAGGTATGTGGGGTTTATGAACAAGAATCTTCTTTCATCCTTGGGACCAAAAATATCTTTTAACTATAAATTTATATGATTTTGAATGTTTATACTGTAATTTTAAATTACGGTTCATACCCATTATTGCTAATTGCAAGATTATGAGATTTCCAATGTTTTAGAAGTTGAATTGCATGTCTATTTTCATACTTTCATGCCTATTGCAGAAATTTACAGATTTTGAGATGAATTATCATTTTTTTCATGATTAAGCATGAATATTACGATGTTTTGACATGAGTTTGATGTATGGGTTATTAAGCCCCAAGTTTATGTGTTGATATTTCAAGAAAGATGATGCTTTCAGCATACCATGAGCTAATTATTTCAGCTTTACAATAAAGTTTTGATCTTTTGTTCCTTAGATAAGTTTTGGAATCCACTTTATAGATTTATTACAGATTACAGAAAGCAAAATAGCTTTATTTACAAATTGATTAAGATAAGTGCATAACTAGTTTCATAATAAACTCTTATGCTAGTTTTAAAGTAAATTTCAAACAAGTTGAGCCTAGCATATTAAAGGGAGTAGTATTTATCACCGATTTGGATATGATTCCAAGATCTCATACCCCAGAACTACGTTCCACCATAGAATTAAGATTAAAGTGCCTATAGTGGGCTGAGATAGTGATCACTTAAGATTCAGTTAAACTCCCTGGCAAGAGTATGACACCTCTCCCCAACGTGAGGTTTCTTACTTTGGAGGTCGAGACGTTGGACTCCATGTAGATTGTATGGTTTATGTCGGTTAAGATAACCTCCCTACTAGTAAAGAAAAGCTTTTAAAGATTTCCTTAAGATAAAGTGTTTTCCTTACAGCTTAATGGTAAAGATTTTCAGAATAGTTTCTCAGAAAAGAATAATAGAAAGCTTTTAAAAAACTAAGTGTAAAGGCTCACAAAGTTTACTCATATTATGCTTACAAAAAGATATTAGCTAAAGATTTCAGCTTTTAGATTTCAGAATTAAAAGTGAGTCCTTTCTACACCTAGACAGTATGATTTAAAGAGCGAATACAATCACAACTTTTAGAACTAAATGTTATGACTCACTAGATTTATAAAGTATGATTTGTTTATTATTATTTTAGTATTTTAGATATTCTAGCTTATGTGTGTCATTTACATTTAGAATGCATTTTTCCTATAAACTTTGATGATGAAATGATGTTTTACTTATGCATTTTACCACCAAATATTTAGTACATCCTTAAAGTACTGACCCACATATACGTCTATGTGCTACATTGTCTCATTATGTATGTTTAGGTGCTCAGTATCTGTAGGGTGAGTAGTTCGAGCATCTTCATCTACATCCGATGGTTGGTGAGTCCTCATAGTTTAGGGACTTACTCATTTAGATTCTGCATCTTAGTAGTTTTATATGATTCAGTATTCTTTTCAGAAAGTTTGAGTTAGTTGGGGGTCTATCCCAGCGACTCTCCAGTATTAGCAGTAGTGGCTTATTAGACTGCTAGAATTCATTCAGACTTACAGTATTGGATTTTCACACATTTCTTTCAGATTATTCTTAGTTATTTCAGACAGGTTTTGCATTCAGTATAACTTTTATGTCTATATTACCTTGACTATGATATTTATACCTAGTAAAAGGTAGACAGGGTTATCTTAAGGCTACTCATAGTCTTGAGCACCGTGTGACGTCTTAGGATTAAATTTGGGGGCATTACATCTATGCCAAGGTCATATTATGATTGTTGGTCCTTTGGTCATTATTATAAAGAGTGTCCCTAGTGTGGCATAGTTGTACCTGCTATATAAAGTGTTCCACCGATTAGGATAGTGTCGCCCCAATCTAAAGGAGGTATGTATGGTCGACAAGGTGGTCCCTAGGGTTCTTGATAAAGTCCCCTGGCAGGTACTGCAGATTATCGGCCTGGTACCCTATTAGGTGGTAGGTAAAGCTATTTATATATTATAGCTAGTAGACCAAAGGTAGATACTTTGATGATTTTTAATATAGGTACGATCTTTATGTGACATTAGTAGGATTTTTATTTATTTTATATGGGATCCACTTATTCTTATGTGTTTACTTATTATGCACCAAAGTTAAGGTTGTCTTTGGATTATTTATTTGTGCAATTATGCATATCTACTCCCTTGGGTACTTCATTAGCAGTTGATTTGTTTTTTCGATCATGTGTTGTGATTGTTTGAGAGTTTGATAAATAGGTTCATCTTATTGTGTTAGATACGGTGGACTTTTATGTGATTCCGGGCATAAACTAGTTATCCCCCTATCATACGGTCTTGGATTTTTTTCCAAGACAGTTACCTTAGATATGTCAAGCATACCCCCGATCATGTGGCAGTGATCTTTAGTCGTGCACTGGTAGAGATTATTTTTTATATTTGGGATAGAAGGCTTATATATAGGAACTGCAAGTCTTATCTTACTTATATTCATGATGTTAGTGTGTGAATTCCTTCTCTTAATTCTGTTCACATAGTCTGTAATTATCCTAATGTCTTTTATATTGAACTACCTGTACATTATTCTGAGCGTGATATTGAGTTTATTATTGATATTGACCTGGGAATCTGACCTATTTCTATGGAACCTTATCTTATGGATCCTTCCTAGCTTAAAGAGATAAATTCTTAGCTTCAGGATCTTCGAGGTAAGGGTTTTATTAGGTCGAGTGTGTCTCCTTGCGATGCTCCTATCTTTCTTATAAAGAAAAAATATGTTTTAATCAATATGTGCATAGATTACATCCAGCTAAATAAGGTGATAATTTATGCATCAATTACAAACAGTTGAATAAGGTAAAATTGAAGAATAGGTATCCTATGCCTCATATTGATGAGCTGTCTGACAAACTTTAGGGAGCAGAAGTAAGCTCTAAGATTAACTTAAGGTATGGTTATCATCACTTGAGGATTCAGGATGAGGACATCCCAAATACAACCTTTAGGTATCTCTATGGCCATTATGAGTTCCAGGTGATGCCTTTTGGGTTGACCAATGCCCAAGCCACATTCTTGGATTTGATGAACCGCGTGATCAAATCTTATTTGTACTCCTTCGTGATTGTGTTCATCGATGATATTCTTGTGTATTTAAGGAGTAGGTGTTGCGTCCTAGAATACACACAAATGTACATGGTCACTCAAGAATTAAAGTGGTCTTTAAAAGCCAAGTATCTATCCCACAAGGACCTGACTAAGTAACAATCTAATTCTAACATCACTAAAAAGATTAAAATAATGCTAATTGTAACTAAAATAGGTTGACATTTGAGAATTAAAAGTAAGCATAAATAATGAAATAATTTAAAGTGTTGGAAGCAGTAAATGGTAAGAAATCTAGGTTCAAGGCATTACAAATAATCCTACTTAGATATACAATCTTTTTAGTTTAGTTAATTATATTGGTTGTTGATTCACAAGGTTGATAATATGAGTATGGTCATTCGAGCGTCTAATCGTCAATCTAACTTATGTTTACAACTACATCATTGAGATGGGATGAAAGGACTTAGTTAAACACATTTATATATCATCCCATATATGAACCAAATTGGGCGATTTAGGTATTTTACTATCCTAAAAACAAATCCTAACTTTAATCCCTTGAACGTATTAGATCCCCTTCCATATATCCCATGATCTAATCAATTGTTCCTCCTTGCAAGATAATAATAGAAATATATGTTTATCCTAAGGTTCACGACTCTATAAGATAGTAATAAAAAGGATATATGAACAACCAAAAATGATAGTCAAATTAAACAAACTCAATTGAAATCATAAGTAGTCATATCCTTCGCCTCAACCCTAGACGAAGGTGTTTAGCCACTCATAGTCTTACAACAAATCACATGAATTTAATTCATTTATAGAAACTAAATGTAGGAAAAAATAAAGATAAATAACACTAATTCCAGCCTCAATTGTATTCCAAGCCCCATAATTTGCCCAAGGTGTGTACAATAAGAACAAAGTGTTCTATTTATACTAGGAGAGAGTTTACCAATTTTGGTGCCTTGGGTGTGGCACACACTTAATGTGGATGCGCACTATTTGAAAATTTTTATTCTATTTCTTAGGGAGTAAAACTCCCTTATTTTGGAGGCTAGATGTTGTGGCACTACCTTGGCCTCAAAATTTCCTAATTTTGCCATCGTTTACTCCATTCTTGTGCCTTTGATTTCCTCACTTGTTGGGTTTATTTCCAATATCATTTGACCTTTTTATACTCCAAAAAATTTCTTCTAACATCTCACATGGTCTCCTAGAACATCAAAAACTACGAATTAGCGCACACAACACAACAAAGTTCACCAAGATACACTAGAACAACATATAGCTAAAGCTAGTAACACTAGTATTCTCGTCTAAACTCTAAGTGATCATTTTGATTCCAAACGTGTTTAAAGAACACCTTAAACACAATATAAATGTAGTGTAACACATATATGATAAATTATATCATTAATAACTCATTAATCACCAAAGAAGTCCTAAAAACTAGGCTAAATACGTATGGATAATGACAGTTAGATTCATAGATACACCTAAGATCACCACCCTATCTTAGAGACTTGTTAGTCCCCGAATGACTCTTTACATTAAGCATCATCCAAGGAAGACTCCAATATTACTAATACAAGCAAGACACTAAAACTAGCTCTATAATGACTACACAAATAGCAATTTCTACATTAAGCATGTCATATATATCTGAAAATTCATGAACACTACTTTAAAACATCCTAACCTAGACACTTAAATCTACTAAGTTGGCAAAATCATGATTATTACTCAATCAAAGAGATCATATAAGTCACCTAACTATCTCAAACATGTTCCCTCACTAAAAAAGAGTTACCTATATTCACTCGCAGAGATACAATTTATCACAAGAATGGGTATGGGAATCAAATTTTTCTCACTCTCATAAAGAATTCACATGTCACAAAAAAATAACCATAGGATTGTGCTTGGTATAGTATTCCACTAATATTAGAACATTAAGGATCAAGATCAGATAATACCTGGAGGATTGTAATGTAGGCTAAGGGATGAGTAAGAACTATTCTAGCCAGTAATAGTGGCTATCTACCCTAACAACTTTAATACATCATACTATACATTGAAATCCTTTTCAACAACCTATTTTTCGCCATTTCTATCTTCCTGCTTCACTTTTGTTTTATCCCATATTTTTAATCTAGTTCACATATAGTAAAGAGAGAGTATTCTCTATCAACACATGATTCAATTTTAATAAATTTTTCTCTTTTCATTACATTACTCCCAACTACACACATAAACGTTTTAACACCAATACCTACTATTTACTTAGGGCTTCACTTTAACTTTCTCCTTCTTAAATCTTATTAACCATAAAACTTTTCTACTAAAGCACCTAGGAGTTTTGGATCAAATTCAGCTCAATTCAAAGAAAAGGAATAGGCTACATATGAGGCTACCAAAGAATAGGCTAGAGGCCTAACAGACCTATCTAAGATCATACATTAAGGGTAGACAAGGAGGGTATGAAAAATTGCTATAAAAATACCTATATTATATCCTAAATCAATATTATTTTTTTGACTTTGAACACACAGCAGGTAGGTTTTAGACATCAATATGCAATGAGGAATACAACTAGAAAGCTCATATCACTTATGGCACATGCTCAATCAAGTAGGATCTCCATATACTCTAAACCAAGTAATATCACAAATTTAGAATTAAGCTAACAATGCACAAGAGTCATAAAAATGAGCCTAGGTGTCTCAAAAATAGTCATTCAACACTATGTACATGTTTTTACATTCAAAAAAAAATTACATTATGTAATCACACATAACACTTAGAATGGACATATCATTTATTCCAAATACAAAATTTTTGAAATTTACTCCTAAAAATGAAAAAGGGATATAGGGTTCAAAGGGTGCCCTCTCAGGAAAAATCTGGAAAGAAAAACTAAGGTGTGGGAGAAGTGTGACCCTACTAGACTAACACCAAAATAACTAAACAATCAAAGAAAAAAATCCTTTAATTTTTCAAATTTAGTCAAAAACTAGAAAACAAATAAAAATAGAAACCCTATAACAATACTTCATCCTAACCAATAAGAAAATTCCCCACCCAACACTTAAAATCACACTTTTCCCTAATGTATAAATTAAAAGTAGAGATAGAGGTACTCTATGAGGCCACTAGGCCTCGCTAGAAATATTTTTATGTATTAATGATGTCCGGTAGACCCAATACCCAATCTTTGTTAAGGTCCTTAGCTCGGGCCTCAGGCGATCAGACTTTTGGTCAACTTGTGACTCAATAAAAACAAAAACAAAAGTGATACTAAAGAAAAACAAGAAAATAAAATACCTACCTTAACATGGGTTGCCTCCCAAACAACACTTGATTTAGTTTCGCGACAAAAACTACATCACTACTCTTCATACATATTCCTTCAAACTTTTCCTTCTACTTGAAGGTCATTTTCTCACTCTTTTCTAATCTCTTGAGTTCTTACTCTCAAGTTTTGCATTTTTTTTAAACACTAGCCTTTTTAGGCTCTTTTTTAAGTTATCAAAATCAGGCTTAATTTTTCGTTTGAGCCACACTATGAGATTATTTGAGGAGATCAATGGAGGTTTATACTCCTCCACCCAACACTCATCCACTTTCATGGCTCTGATCATACCCAAATCCTTATAGGGTAAATGTGGATTGAGTAGTTTGTATACCTTGAAACCTCTTCATCATCAGTTGTTAATGTTAGAGTGCCCTCTTTAACATCAATTAGTACTCCTCCCACCACCACGAATGAATGTCCAAGTATGATTGGTACCCTTTCATATGCATAATAAACAAGCACAATGAAGTCAACATAAATAATGAATTTACCAATCTTAATGCGAACATCCTTGATGATTTCTTTAGGTTGCACGCTTGTTCTATCCACCATTTGGAGAACCATAGAGCATGGACTTGGATTTTATAATCCCAAGTCACCAAAGTGTGGACCACATCACTTTCACCAATTTGTAAGAGAGGGTAAAACTCCTTGGGTCCTTAAGCATTTTCAGCATTTTACTTATAATAACCATACTATACTTATCAGTAAGTACCAGTGTCTCAATTTTACCCAGGTTTATTTTATTGATCACAACATCCTTCAAGTACTTGGAGTACTTTGGCATACCTTACAAAATATCTAATATTGTGAGGCTAGTATAAAGTTCTTTAAATGACTTAAAGAACTTTTTAAAACATGTATCCTTCTTATACTTTTTAAATATTTTAGGAAATAGTTGTGGTGGTCTTTATTGTACCTGCACATCTTTCTTTTCTTTTGGGTACTTATACTTCCCCAAATTTTCAGCATCTTTAGCCTTAATTGTCTACTTCTCTGCCTACTTCGTGAGTAACTTTGCATGTTCCATTTGATTTTTTATAGGAGGTCTATAAATGAGGTCTCTACCCCTCCTTAAGGTGATTTCCATTACTTACTTAGAATTCTCTGTGTCACATAGTAAACCTTTTTGAGGTTTTATATTCTAGGCCGGAGCTAGCTTTTGCACTACGTCTCAAGATTTTTTTGACCAAGTTTCTAATTTTTAATCTCTGCAATCATTTGTTCTTGATTTAGTAGGATTTTTTTCAAGGTCTCTTCAATATTACTGGACTGCATATTCTGTTGTTGCAGAAACTGCTTATTTTGAGCCTAATTATTGCTCCATGAGTAGTTGGGTTGACTCTGCCGATTGTTGTTGTATCCATTTGCATAATTCTAATTTCCCTTTTATGCATTACCCACAAAGTTAAAAAACTCAAGATTTTCTATGCATAAGTCTACAGAGTGACCACTAATACTACAAATATCACACTAATATGAGGCCTACTGGACTGCATTTACTTGGGCCAAAAGTTGGTTTCCACATTAATTGAAAAATTGTCATCATTGGTTTTGCAAGGCTGACAATTGAGAGGCCAAATCTATAACACTATCAACTACAATCATCCCAAAAGGATTCATCACTACACTTGTAGACATATCTCCTTGCCATTTGGGATTACTTTGTGTAATTTGGTTCACCAAAGTGTATATCTCATCATACATTTTGTCTGAACCTTGACCACCTATAGCTGTATCTATGACAAATTGTATGGCATGGTTTATAACTTCAACAAAGTCTGAGCTAATACCTAATTCTTTTGTTGATAAAATGGGTATCTCCTAAGAATAGATTTAAAACTATCTCATGCATGATACAAGTTCTTATCCGGCTTCTGCGAAAAAACACAAAATCTCACTATGTAGCCTTCCAGTCTTTCTAGATGGGAAAAATCAGATTATGAACTTCTTCTCCAGATCATTCCATGTAGTGATGGAGTATGAAGGTTCTTCCTTCAACTATTTCTTTGTTTCCCCCAAAAGTGAGGAGGGGAAGAGAGTGAGCCTCACGTAGTCTGCAGAGACTCCAGTGGCGATAAATTCATTATTAATCTCCAAGAAATTATGCAAATGGTCTTGTGGATCCTCATGTGATAGTCTTTCCAATTGCCACTTGTTGTGTAGTAACTACACCATATTTTATTTGAGCTCGAATCTACCTCTAGGTTTTTTTTCAGTGGATAACAAAGGTAACATCAGTTTTAAGTGGGATTGCCACTTCGCAAATTGTCCTACGGTCTTGTAGTTTTTCATCTATGATAGTAGGATCAACTTCTTCTTGTGGAACTTGCAGAATGCAATAACGATGTAATTCTTTTCTACTTAATTGATGTTCAGGATCTGGGTCAATCGATTCCCTTTCCCTAGCCCGCTTACTTAAGTTTCGAACTTGTACCTATAAATTTAGAATCTAATATCAAGTTGTTAGAACTTATAAAAATAGCAAAACTAAAAGTAAGACAGTTGTCAACTTTTAAAGTCCCTAACAACGACGCCAAAAACTTGTTTCGTCCTAGCGCACACACAAGTATACGTGGTCACCCAAGTAGTAAAATGGCCTTTAAGCCTAGTATTGATCCCACATGGACTTTTGTTCAACAAAAATCTAATCTAGCATTACTATGGAGATTAAACAAGTACCAAATGTAACCAAAAGAGTTTGAGCTCAGAGAATTAAAAGTAACTTAAAACAATCTGATAATGTAAAGTGTTGGAGATATCATGGGGACATATCCAGGGTTAGGACACTAAGAACAATCCTACTGAGATATAAAATCTTGTTAGTTTATTTAATTATCTTGTCCATTGATTCATTGGGTTGACAACTTTATTATGGTCTTCTGAGCCTTTAATCATCTATCTAGCTTAGCCCTACAACTACATTATTGAGAGGGGATGCGAGAACTTAGTTAAATGAATTTATATCTCATCACATATACGAACCAATGAGGTGAATTAGGTATATTTTTATACTAAATGAAAATCCTAACTTCAATCCCATGAACGTATAAGATCCAACACCATATACTCCACAATCTAATCTATTATTCCTCCTTATAGGCTCATAATAAAAATATATGCTTATCCTAAGGGTTGCGAATCTATAAGATAGTAATAACAAGGATATATAAATAACCAAACATGATAATAAAATTAAATAAACTCAATTGAAAGCATAAGTAGTAATATTAATTTCCTCAACCCTAGATGAGGGTGTTTTGCCACTTATAGTCTTACAATGAATCACATGAATTTAATTCATGTACAAACAAAAAATGTAAACCAAATTAAAGATAAATCACACTAATTTCATCATCCTAAATTGTATTTTTATCCCCAAAAGTTGTATAAGGTGTGTACAATAAAAACAACATTTTCTATTTATACTAGGAAAGAGTTTTCCTATTTTGGCTCCTTGGGCATGGCATGTCTATATTTCTCAATTCTTTGAGGTGTGTGATACCCTTAACAAGGATGCACACTATTTTATAAAAAAAAAATTGTTTCATGGGGTGCATCACACCCTTATCTCAGAGGCTAAAGGGCATGGCACACCCATGTACTAAAAATTTCTTGATTTTTCCATTATTTACTCCTTCCTTTTGCCTTTGATTTCCTCACATAGTGGGTGTCTTTATAATATCATTTAACATTGTCATGATCTAATAAATTTCTCTTAATATCTTATCTTGTCTCTTATAACATTAAACATGATGAATTAGTGCACACAACATAATAGAGTTCATCGAGATACACTAGAACAACACATAGTTCAATCTAGTAACACTAGTTTTCTCCTCTAAAATATAAATGATTATTTTAATTTAAAACTTATTTTGAAAAAAATGAAATACCATATTCATCTTGTGTAACATATAAATGCTTTATTATATTATTAACAACTTACCAAGAACATAAGAAATTCTCAAATCTATGCTAATTATATGTAGATAATGACATATAGATGCTTAAATACACTTAAGATCAGTAGGGAGGAGCATAAGTAAAATTTGATGATTGTGCTTCAAAATTGGACAGATCATAGGCTTTTTCCCAAATTCTCAAAGTGTGTATTCTAGATCGAGTATGTTACATTCCTATGATATTTTCTATCTAAGGATGAGGTTATGGTAAATCTAGTAAAGATTGAAGCTATTCGCAATTGGGATAGACCTACATATCTGTCTGAGGTTCGTAGATTTATTAGTTTGGTAGGTTACTATAGGTGGTTCATTGAGGGTTTTGCTACTATTGAAGCAATCATACCTACATTGACCTGGAAGGAGGTTATTTTCTAGTGGTATGAGCAATGCGAGTTGATATTCTAGAAACTCAAGGATTTTATCACTTTAGCTCATATATTTACTCTATCTATTCTAGGCTCAGGGGATGCACCATATATAGTGATGCTTCTAGTTTTGTTTTAATGAAACAAAGCTAAGTTATTTCTTATTCATCAAGGTATCTAAAGGTTCACATGTCTAAATACCCCACTCATGACATTAGAGTCAGCAATAGTAGTTTTAATGCTTAATATTTGTAGGCATTAATTATATAGCATTCATTGTGTGACCTACACTAATCACTATAGTCTTCAGTGCATTACAACTTAGAGATAGCTTAACTCAAGACAATGCATATGGATGGAGTTGCTAAAGGATTATGACATCTCTATTCTATACTATCTAGGTAAGGCAAATATAGTAGATGATGCCTTAAGATAGAAAGTGGTAAGTATGGGTAGCTTGGTTTTTTTTTTTTAGAGACTATTGGCTTTGGATATACTATCCTTATCCAACTTGATGGTTTGACTTAATATTTTTGACTCTGGGAGGATCCTTGATAGAGTTGAGACTAGGTCTACTTTATTTTAATAGATTCAAAGTTATTAGTTTAAGGATAGTAGACTTTGTGGTATCCATGAACTGGTGCTGAGAAGTGAGTCCAAGAGGGCTATGATAGATTTTAAGGGTATTTTGAGAGATAATGGTTGCATTTGTGTTCCAAGAGTTGAAGGCCTAATTTAGTTGATATTACGTAAGGCTCACAGATCTAGATACTCCATTCACCCTTATACAGATAAGATTTATAGGAATTTCAGGTAGCACTACTAGTGGCGTACCTTGAATAGATATGTAACAAACTTGGTATCTCATTTCCTAAGTTATCAGTAGGTAATGACCGCACATCAAAGGCCAATAAAATTTCTTCAAGGATTTCTCATTCTCGAATAGAAGTAGGAGTAGTTCACCATGGACTTTATTAGTGGTTTTCGTTGTACCGCCTGTGGTTCAGATAATATTTGGGTCATTTTATTTTAATTGACTAAATCAACACATTTTCTTCCAACTTAAATGTCCTTAAGTGCTGAGAGATTTTCTTGTATCTATGTTTTTGAGATATATTTCTTGCATGGAGTACCCATATCTATTATTTAATACACGGGCTTGATATTTACTTCTAGATTTTAAAGGATTCTTTGGAAGAGTTGGTTACTCATGCGGAACTTAGAACTATATTTCACCATTAGACCAATAAGCAGTTAGAGTAGACTATTCAGGTTCTCATGGATATGGTTTGGTCTTATGTTGTGGACTTTGGAGGTTAGTGGGAGCAATACATAGAATTAGCAGAATATACCTATAATGATAGCTACCATTTGAGAATTGAGATGGCACCATTTGAGGCATTATCAATCTCTATTAGGGTGGTTTGAGACATTTAATTTTTGACCCCGTGGTACTAACTTGCTGTAGGAGTAGTTGGATAAAGGCTAGTTAATTTTTGAATGGCTGAGGGAAACTTAGAGTAGGTAGAAGGCTTATGTAAATCGTAGACATTTCACCATGAGGTTTGGAGTTTTAGATTGATTGTTCCTATGAGTATCTCCTATTAAGGGCATGATGAGTTTCAGGAGGAAGGGCAAGCTCATTCCCAAAATATATTAGTCCTTTTGAGATACTTTGCATAGTTAGAGAGGTGGCTTATGATTTAGCCTTACCCCTAGATTTTTCCAATGTTCATCCAATTTTTCTTATTTCTATGTTGAAACATTGTATCCCTGATGAGTCACATATGCTTTAGTAGGTTTCAATTCAATTGCATAAGAGATTGACCTTCATGGATGAGCCAGTTCTTACATTTACTAGGGATGTGAAATGGTTGTGCTCTAGGAAATTCTAGTGGTTAAGTTTTAGTGGAGACATTGCCCAATAGAGGAAGCTACTTGGGAGGTCAAGACCAAGATGCAGGACCAGTATCCCAACCTGTTCGAGCCTTCAAGCACAATTTAATACTTTACTATTTCTTATGAAATTCCTTTTAGTAGTGGATATTGTAATGAGTCTCCTGGTAATTTATGTATTTCCACATTTTTTTGTTATTTAGAGATTTTCTGTAATGACCCTCTTGGTCATTTCCTCAATTGCATGAATTTTGGGCATTTTGAGCTTTTACATAATGGATATAGGTCATTTATGACTTGCTAGAACTATCAGTTTAGTGATTAGATAGTTTATTTAGATTTTAGGCTCATTTCCCTATTTTGGAGTTTTCACTATTAAGGATCTGGTATCAGACCAAAAACTCCTAGTAGATTACCTTGTATGAGAATTCTAACAGTTCCATTAGCTTTAAAATGTCAATTTTTGGATAGGTATACCTTTGTTTTGGGTACCGAGGCACTTGAGCTCATTTTGACTATTGATCAGAAAGTTAAAAGAATGAAATATGGGTGTTGGGCCCATATTTGGTCAAAACAACCTCGTATAAAAAGTTTAATTGCACCATTAAGTCCAAAATGTCGAATTTGGTGTGGTTTCCTAGTTCATTTTCCTATACATAATTTCGAATAAATTCTAAAGGCTTGATAGAAACTTCAAAAAACATCCAAGTTTTAGCTGTCAACTTATGTAGTTGCGATCACCAGCCAAGGGCCAAAATTACGGTACCCTTGGTAGGGAGATAATACAATTACCATAGGAAAATCGCGATCATGGTTTGTGTGGCAGGGTAGAGAAAGTGCGAGTGCACACCTCGAGGATGCGGTAGCGACTTCTGAGTACTTGGACTAGGTATAAATAGACCCGTTTGCCCGATTTTGCTCATTTGTCATTCACTTCTTCTGAGTAAAAACCTTGAATTATGAGATAAGGTGAGATTAAAACTTGTAGATGATTTAGGAAGCTTGGAGTATGATTATTCTATGATTTCCTTTTGAATTCATGGTCAGATTCATTCAATTTCTTCATAAATCCTTAGAAATTAGGACTTTAATTCTTAATCTATAAAGGTCGATTTGATACCCAATTATGTTATGTTTGTGCTCAACTTTTGAGCACAACTTCCTTGTCCTTCGAGGTACCTTGTGATGAGTTCAATTTTGGATTTCATTAGAAGTCCCCACAATCCTATTTTTGACCCCACCCATTATTTATCAATATGGGTCTTATTTTACTCCTAATTATGCATATACTACAATTTTGATAGTATGTTGGTAGTTTAGGATCATAGAGTAAAGACAAATGATTTAGGAATGATTCAAGGATATGCGGTTCTTAAGGTAGGCTTTTGTGTACTGTTTTTCACAAGATGATGTATTTTATATATTACATGTAAATTTGAATGTTAAGATTTATTATGGGTATAACACTGTGATTTAGTCATGATTATTGAAGTTTGGGGATTCGATGAGTGAACTAACTCATAAGTGAAATACTTGATATATTTCTAGGATCCCATTTTCTTTTTCATAGATTGAGCTAATTCATAGAATGGTTATGATATGATTCAAGATTTGGGATGAAACATAAGTTTTGAAAGAGTGGTTAGCATGATTAACCTTATTTGGATGATTTTAGTGATCTTGAAATCATAATTTAGGTGAAGTTGACTTAATTCTTCATGTTCTAGGTGGAATTCCTATCTAAGGATTGTTTATGGCTTATTTACCATCTATAAGTCAATTTAGATACCTTAGCCTAGTATGGGGTAGAAATTTCTTAAATTTGGATCTTGAGGATTAGAAGTAGGTTCCTCTGGCCCACCTTAGGCCATGACTTTTGTTAGACTTTATAGACTTATTTATGCATGTTAGACATAGTTTAGACTATTGGGCCTTTTGTATAAGGTTACTTCATGAATTTTTGAATGATGATGGTTTTTTGGATTATGATCAATGACTTCTAGCTATGATATGGTTTTTAGACATGATTTATGATATGCCCTATCAACATGGTTAATAATATAGGCATAGACATAGTTATGATATATGATCTATAGATATGAGATGCATTATAGGTGAGATATGACTCGTAGATGTGATTTATAGCCTATAGATATGATATGTCGTATGGATACGATATGTCTTAGTGATATAATATTCCTTATAGATATGTTATGGCTTATAGATATGAGATAACTTATGAATATGACTATTGATATGGTTTTCAAATAGGTATATGGGACTAAGGTCATGAGTATGAAGTTGTAATTATTCTGTACACATTATTGGGACCAAGGCCATGCTATGATATCGGTTTGACATTCAAGAAATATTTACCTTTGTAAAGGAAATGGTTGTATTTTTAGATATATTGATGCTTATGGTTTCTTTGTTTGGAATACTGGTTATGGCATGCATAGATTAAGTATATTCATGATCATTAAATTGGTAAATGATATGATTCCAACTAAAATTTAATTTTGTTACTATTTTTCCTAAATAAGGGTTAATGCTCATTTTTGCCTTTAAAATGGACTCCTTCATATATAATATTTGCATCATCTTAGTTAATAACCTATGTGTAAAGAGATTGAAAATGATGTTTTAAATATTTGATTGAGACAGATTCCAATCTACGATTTTGATACTATTATTTACTCTGGTCGTGAGTGATTTTGGCACTTTTCTACAGTTCTATAATGATTTAGTCTCAAAGTTTACTTGGGCCAATGGATTTACAGATTTACACTCTTTTTAGCCATATCTTAAGTTTGTCTACCTATTATATATGTATGTATATCTATCTGGTGTGGGATTAAGGAGGATGATGGTATTGAAGATATGAACTACGAAAAGACACTCGATGATTTATTACATTAATGATGTTGATGATATTAAGGCTATTAATTATATTTAGCGGTTAGAGTTTGTCTATTGATTATATATTTATCAATTTGTGGCTATTGATTATATATTTATCGATTTGAGTCTGGCTATTGATTATATATTATTAGTTCAAGTCTAAATATTGATTATATATTTACCAATTTGAGTCTATAGGATGATTATCATATTGATGATGACATGATGGTTAGTATTATGGATTATATGTGGAAGTCATTCTTGCATGTGCATTCCCTATCACCAGTATGCGCCTA
Organism: Capsicum pubescens; assembly: GCA_030864215.1. Taxonomy (NCBI): domain Eukaryota; kingdom Viridiplantae; phylum Streptophyta; class Magnoliopsida; order Solanales; family Solanaceae; genus Capsicum; species Capsicum pubescens. The sequence goes on along the minus strand of CM061543.1, from coordinate 148,670,530 downwards.
TATCTATCAGTCTTATGGGGGGTTGCATTGGTATGGGTAATGAGTATGGCTTATGGAGTGTTGTATATTGATTAAACCTTCTGAGCCAGGAATGGGGGGGGGTCGTGAAAGGCTCGGTTAGGAGTTGGTTTTCTGGGATAGACAATTACTTACATTGTCATTACTATTATTAATATTATTATTATTGTTATGATTATTGTTTGGGATAATTTGTGGCATCTTCATTAATGATTCAGTATTGATACTTGAGGTACAATTTTTTTCTCTTTTATCTGATCATTACATTATCATGCATGATTATCTCATGATTAGATGCTTGAGTTAGAAACCCTGAGTAACTAACACTAGAACCTGCTATTATTATGAGGTCTTAAAATGCTAGTCTGATGAATTAGGATATACTTTGAGTTTCCGTTGTTTATTTATATGTATATATGTATATGTAATTAAGGTATTACCGTATATACCTTCCTCCCTTTATTTATTTAGATTATATATTCACTCTTTGGCCTTGTATACTATTATATATCTTTCTTACTCCCTTTATTTGGTTATTGGTCAGTGATACATGGTGTAGCATTTAGATTCCTGACTCCCACTAGAATAGGATAGTTCATCGTTAATACTTTCTTTGCCTTATTATGTTAGTTTCTTAGACATGAATGAGATGGTTTATGTTTATTATATCTTTGGCTTTCTGATGTGGTTTTTGGACATTGGGTGTAATTTTCCATTCTGTTTATATGTTATATATATTTGCATTATATTTAGAGCTCAGTCAGTAGTTCTCTTCTGAGTACCATGTGTTTGGTACTTATAGTATACTTTTGCAGCTTGCGAATCATAGTATGGGTTATTACCGACGTTGTGTACATCGTGCATAGCATCCATGGTTCTGATACATAAGGTGAGCTCTCGACATTTGGAGTATTAATTTTCTCTCTCTTATGTACTAGACTAGTCTATATGTTGTATTCAGAGATGAGTTGTATCAGTGTAATTCCTTTCATACTTCATTTTATATTCTTACTAAACTAGAAGCTCTTGTACTAATTTCACCAAATTTTGGGATTATCTTGTGTATGTTAGCCTTTTATTGTACTTATTCTACAGTCTTTTCTTTATCTCTTAGGGTAGCCTGTTACTAGTAGGTCCAAACTACGGGTTTGCTTGCCTACTAGTGGGTTATAGTGGGCATCATCAGGAACTGAGAAATTTTGTCATGAAAAATTGGTTTCAGATCCTATGTTCACGGATGTATTTGAACAAGAGCTAAGTCCTTAGTAGAGTCCTGTGATAGGTGCAGAGACGTCCATAACCACTCTTTGGGAGGCTATAGGATATTCCTAGAAAATTCATTTCTTTACTCCTTGTCATGTGTCCATGTTGCTATGAGTCTCAAGCATATTCTTTGACTCTATTCTATCTTAAATAGATGATATGATATAGATAATAGATGCAAACATGACTTTGACATATATTTTTAAAAGTTTAGCATAACGTCAGACTATAGAGTTAGAGATGGATATAGAAGATCATCAGCGTCAGCCAGAGGATTTGGGGAAACCTCAGGCTCCACCAAAGCTTGTAACTACTTCATCCCTTTGAGGTTCAGCATTGGGGATCCCAAATATCTTTGTAGATTTCTCTAAGCTAGGGTTGATATTAGGCTTATCGAGCCGCATTTGTTGGTGTTTATCAGGGTTCTATTATATCTTGTAAGCATGAGATTGGATTTTTGGATCGGGCTAGGCATATTCTTATGCTATATTCTTTAAAGCCATACATGGTGCATAGATTTATTAGAGGCTTAGCATTGTCATTCTATTTGGCGTCGGAGCATTTGATAGCAACTTAATCTTCCTTCTCTTAAGTTGTTGATTATGCGAGGGTCTTAGAGAAAGAATGTATTAAGACTTATGGAGGTGGCAGTAAGATATCATGCCATCAGTATAGTGCTATTGGTATTTCATTTTGGAGTGAGGATTCTTCCAATAAGGTTCAACATCACTTGAAGCCTATAAATTCTATGTAGGTAGCATTTTAGATTATAGGTGACTTTCATATTCGTCATGGTGATCATTCTAGATCAAAGTGTGTAGAACCTCAAAGTATTGTAGGGTTTTTTTTAGTTGTATTGTGATAGGAATATTGTTTTTTAGAGTGCCCCCAATGTGAGTTGGTTGTTCAGACAGAGAAAGACGACATTCCTTACCCGCCTAGAGTTCTTAAGGTAGGCTATAACTGTGGGAAGGATGATCGTGGTAGTAAAGAATGATATCAGTGTTAGTTGCCCAACTATTTGGGCTCAGTTAGTGCTTCTCATCAGGTTAGGACATCAAGAGTTTGCTATGACGATAGAGAATTGGTCACTGGTTTAAAGAGTCTTCCCAATATTGGATTCCTAGTCATTCAGCTCATTAAGATCTTTCTTGTGATGTTATGGCACCTTCAATTAGAAATAGTGTGATTGGCACCTTTGTTGATAATTCAGTTAGTCGGTCCGAGTTTGGACTTGTTTAGATTTATTGAACCTTAAACCCATCATGCATGTTGAGGCAGATTTCACCATAATTGGTATCCTTTTATTTCCTTGCATTTAACTTTTTCATTGTGTGCATTGGGGTCTTTGTACCCATTGATGATTATATTCCTTGATAAGTTTGTATTGGTTTGTGGGTGTTATGTTATTGAATTCATGATTATATGACTGCTCCCGTGGTTTATTTCTTTTAGTAGTGGAGGAAGTAAACCTGTGTTGATATTTTCTACCTATGGGTGTAGCATTGAGGTTCAGTACCATTTATCTTTGCACATTGGCCTTATTATGGCATTTGAGTGGTACTTTCTATTGATTTTTATTTTGGTACTGCCTATTCATGATATTGATAATTATATTGTTGTTATTATTATTATTATAACTACCACCATTGATATCTGTAATAGTGTTGGTTGGAGTCGTAGATAGGGTGAGCATTTAGATCTGGATTTATCTTTCTCTCCTTCTATTTTGTGTGCACTTTCTGTTGGAGAATTTTGTATATTTAATACTATTAGTACTTTTATTATTTTTCTAGAGGATCTTGTACTGACCTTACTAGGTCGTGGGATATTTCTACTATTTTATCATTCTTATATTTTATGGTTTGTAATATAATTACTTGCATAATTGTGGTATTTACTCTACTTTCCACCAACTAGCCGATTACCTGTTGTTTTTGGCAACGGTTTATCTTATCTACTAACGAGTTAAAGTAGGTGATATCATGATTCGTGAAATTGGGTCATGAAACAATACCATTATCGTAACATAGGGAGGATCACTAAAGGCCTAAAGTATGAGGATCTATAATATAACGGATATTGTTCAGTCATAGATTATACTTATCATGACTTTGACACTTATAAATGGTGGCATAAAGGGCCAAGTGTAATGGTCATGAGTATAGTGTGTACTTGAATCATAGAACACTACTAGAGAGACATTTTAGGAAGAGAACATGTCATAACCATCAATTAACATCATTGATGGACGTACATAGGGTATAAAAAAGAGATCATAGGGACGAGTTATTCACGAAATATAATTTGTGCACATAAATAACATAATGTGACTTCATTAGCCATTAGTGACATTTTAGGAGTTCATAGAACTGAGCATACCGTGAACCATGAGTCCATACACTATGATTTGAATAGCATAAAAATGGAAGTCATAGATTCTTGAAGAAAGATGGAGGTTGTTATTATGAACCTATTGCTTCTTATTATAGGAATTGAACATGGATATAAATTTGTATAGAGTGATGAGTATGGGTCATGGGAATCATGCTAACTCGTAGAGCGAAGTAAAGTATCATAATGATAGAAATACGAAGAACATGTTTGGATAAGAATGGATTTAAGCATCTTCATTAACATATCCCTTAGGCTAAAGGTTGACATTCTATGTCTTGGGACCTGCTCTTGAATCCGGGTTGTACATACAATACTCTACTAGGATAGGGTAAACTCTCTCCTTGATAGACTATAGTTATCGATACAAAACCCTTACTAGGACTTTATTCTAATCATTCTATTAATTTTTATAGCCTTTACAAAAATCATTCTACAACTCCTACTCTTATAGATGAATATAAACCATTTCTCTAATAGTTAATAATATGGTCTCCCTCTTTGAGTCTACTAACACCACTCGTCCAAATTCATATCCATCCAAATTAAGGAAAAAGTAAAATCATATTAAGGGAATCGACATTGTCTATCTATAATCCCCTCAATTAATCTCTTAAGGACAACATAAATACATACTATTTCTCTCTAAACTTAGTAACTAAGGAACTAAACTACGTACATATAACACTTAAAAACATAGAATATCATGCAATAACATACTACCTTTGGTACTCTTATATCTTTCTATTGCTTAAGTCTCTCTTTTACCTAATGAATTAGTTATAAGTTATATTGTTATCTAGGGATCATGTATACATCATATGTACCTCCATACTTATTGTATGTTTATCAAATTAAATTTCTACATAAGCAATGTCAATCCTACTAGATAAATTTCATAAAACTAGCATCAATATCCCAAAATAACTAATCTTTTTATCTTGGTGATCATCCAAAATTCAAACTTAGTGTTTAGTATTAAACATGGATAGTAAAACACTTCTCACATACCACTGAAAACATAAGAAAGAAAATCAACCTTAAATGCACCTCCCATCTATCTTCATCTTACTAACACATTCTTATTTAAAACACTACTATTATTTCCTTATTATTTCATTAAACATCTCCATGTTAATAAAATTCACAATTTATTTGTGATCTTTACAAACACATTGTTAAGTCCTCATAAAATGCATCCCCTGTTCAAGCATACTCTAAGATATCTTACTCAAAACCTCTTTCCCCACACACTACTATTGAATCCACACAAAACTTAATATACCTAAGTCGACACTTGAGAACACATCATCCAATTTCTTTCATAATGGATATACGACTCCATGCACATACTTCAATGAACTACTATCCCCACTTCCCTGGATACACAAATTCGGATACATAATGATAGATTTAGGTTCATTCTACAGGACAACTTCCCAAATCGTACTATCTCTCGGATTAAAACACTACCCAAAGTTTCTAATACATATTTCCCCCTTAAAAGTATCATCTATACTAAGGTTCAAAAAATGGATTGAGAGTACATCATACTTTGAATCAATGCACAATTTACGTGAACATGAACAAGGGGCATTCCTTTTAATCAAATATAAGTTTATGCACTAGGGGTCTCCCCTTAAGAACTTACATAGACTCTACACTTTCTAAGTGATCTACCCGCAACTGTAAGCACCATATTTATAAGAATTGAAAAATCATCTTCATACCACCTCAGTGATAAGGTTTAGTCAAAAGAATTTGGACAAACTTATGAATCTACATACCTTTCTTAAGAAACAACTCTATTGCACAATATAGAATATGGAGGAATAGGAAACTTTTTTTAAATGATGTTAGTCCCTTATTTATAAAAGTAAGGCCCTCAAAACAATAAATAAGATTTTAACAATACGACTTGATACAATCCCTACTGATACGACTTGATACAACTTCCAGGACACTTAAACTTTGTGCTATGTATCAAGTTTGTCAAAATCTAAGTGTACACTCTAGCCGTAACCAACACTCAAATATTTTTTGGCCAAAACGAACAACTTGGCATATCTTATGAGTACCTAAATAATACAAACATAAACTAAAGGACATAGCAGAAGATAACACATGGTTTGAATTTGAAGAATAGAGATAAAATTTCATAATATAAACTTTTATTAATATTGAAAAGTTAAATCTCTTAAAGACTAATTACAACTGACTCAACCAATAATCTATTTAGTCTAGAAAGACTCTACTAACATGTTGGACACTATTTATTGGGACAAGAACAAAAACTAAATTTATATAGAAAAATTAACTACCATAGTCACGACTTGAGACTACCCCATAGTGGTAACACGGTACTTAAGGACACAAGTGAACCCAAGCTAACCCATTGTCTGGTACAAGCTCTAAATACCGAAGGAATATAACAAAATATATGAGAGTCATTTAATAAATATTTATATATTTAAATAAATAACCAAGGAGTCTAAAACACATCACTGAAAACATAACTAACTATCGAACTGTCTGAAAGCCTCTAAACATAATGAGTTGTGGGACACATCCCCAACTAACTCTAATTTTTGAAATAAACATGATCTGAAATACTAGAAATCCTAATAAATAATATAATTTGTCCTTGACTGATGAGGATTGACCAATGTTGTAGTTGAGTGGCACACAAACTGTCTAAGTACAATTGGGGAACTGACCCTCCGAACCTATATTATAAGAGCTCAAAAAGGAGTATTCGATCAGTAATTTAAATGTACTGGTATGCAAGATAAATACTAGATGATTTGTATATGTGTAATGGTACTAAACATGAATGCATGAACATGCAAATCAAATGCACGGCCAAGTAAAGCATGTGCTAAAATAACAAGTAAAATTAATTAGCTGAATAACTTATAGGCTGGACCCTTAATCATGCCAACCTAAACTGGTATAATCCAAATATTAAACTGAGATTGTGGGATCTAACATTTAACTAACATGTGCCAATCTGAGATAATAAGGTTCCAACCTGTAACCTTAGTTTTAACGGTGTCAGTACCTTGCCACAGGTATCGACACTTGCTTTGTGGATCCAATAAATTGGTGTCTCGAAGGACTAGGGTGTAAGTCCTCTATTAGTGAGTGACCCCTAAGAGAGTGTCAGTCCCTAACTTGTGCGTGCCCAGTCATAACCTACACTGGCTACGTATTTTTGGACCTCAGGGAATTCTACTGAAGGTCTAAGTCCTCAAATGAGGGGTGAGCCTTTATCTATAGATTTGCTTAGTTCTAAGTCTTACTACCTACAGAACTGACACTAATAATAATAAAATTTAACATGATTCACAACTGATAAATGGTCAACATTAATATCATATTTTAAAATAATGATGCAATCATGATCTGAATGACTTGTAGCTTGAAAATCTAAAACATGCATGAATATCTAGGTATTGGGTGTTCATAACCCACCAACACTATCTAATGTAAATTGACTTTGGCAAATATTGCGTAATCTATGTTATGGGAAAATTATGAATAACACCTAAGATTCCAATAATTAATCTTGATGTAGACATTTACATTATAAAACATATGAAAACACAATTATCATAAGGGAATATATTTTCATAGTTAAGAATTAACACAATTGAGAGGAAATTCACAAAAAATCATAGTTAACTTGAACCCTATAAAAGAGAAAAGAGTTTTACACTTTAGATTTTAGGGAGTTCTTGTGACTTAATAGGTGGAAGGGACACATTGATGAATATTCCACATACTTGAAGTAAAAGCTTCGATGAAATCATTAAAATTGATCTTTTTCTTGAGAAATCCTAATCTACTCTTGAGAAAGATGAAAACTGCTCCTCTTTGTTTTCTCTGAGTTAAATTATGATTAATGATGGAATTGGGGGTTTTGGGTCTTTTATACCCCTTTTTTGGAAGCCTAAATGACATGGGTTAGGATTTACAAGAAGTGGAAAAAAAACTTAAAAGTCCCTAGAGAAACGTTCTGAAAACTCGGTTCCCAGTCATTATGACTCATCCTACGACTGGTTACGAGTCGTATTCTAAGTGATATACTGGGAATCTGAGTTTGCGGCCTTTACTGTCTTAGCTATGATTCAACATCGTACGACTCATTGGGGATGACTATGAGTCGTTGGGTGGAATCATAGTCTGAATCTTGGTTTATGAATCCCTTACTGGTTAGGATATGAGTCAACTATATGACTTGTAATGCTTCATTACGAGTTACATGCTCAAATTGTAAGCACTAGAGGGTGTCTTGGATAGCACACTATTATGATTACGAGTCGCTTCATACCTCTCGTAGTCACTGATTATGGGTCATAGAGAGGAGTTGTGGTCACTGGCTACAGCTGAGGGTCCTTCACTAGAATAACTATGACTCACTCATGATAACTCATCGTGAGTGGTTACGACCCATGACCTGGTAGTGTATGTCAGGTCTTTAAATGAATTTTCCCTAACTTTTTCCTTGATGTCATATTAAGGCGAGACTTAAATCATTGGAAATCTAACTCCCTGGTCTATCCTTTAAGAGGTTTAGAGTTAAAAAATTTAGGGTATTATAATATCTCCCTCTTGGGATCATTTGTCCTCGAATAAAACTATCTAAGCTGGAATACTAGAAAGACTAGGATCGTGCACTGAACACTTATTAACTAGACATATCTAGTTATCTGAATCTGAGACATACAAAACTGAATTCTTGAATGCATGCTATGACATGAGGATGTTTGAAAATCTAAGATATAAAATGAGAGGCTTACTTTAAGGAAACCATTACCTGAAGCTGAATCTGAATTCGTAGAGAATATATAGGGATACTTCATTTTCATATTATCTTTTGCTTCCAAAGTAACTCCCTAAACAGACTAATTTCTCCAAAAAATGTTTACTAAAGCAACTTATTTAAACCTCAACCTACAAATCTGGCGGTCAAGGATGTCAATTGGGACTTCTTCATAGGTGAGCTATCTTTTACACCTATACTTTCTGAAGGATTGGCTGAAGCTAGATCACCAATGCATTTCTTTAGCAAAGAAACATGGAACAATAAATGCATTGATGCTAACTCTGTAAGTAACTCTAACTCGTAGGCTACCTTACCAAAAAAACTCAAAATTCAACATGGGCCAACATAGCAGGGACTAACCTTTCCTTTCTTACCGAACCTCTTTACTACCTTCATGGGCAAAAGTTTCAGGTAAACAAAATCACCAAAATCAAATTCTAGCTCTCTTCTTCTCACATCAGTATAGGATTTCGGACGATTTTGGGTTTATTTTCAACCTTTCTCGAATCAACTGAACTTTCTCCATCTCCTCATACACTGAGTCTGGTCCTATCAAAATAGCTTGGCCAACCTCAAACCAACCAATAGAAAATCTACACCTCCTACTATAGAGAGATTTAAATGGATCCATCTACATACTAAAGTGATATCTGTTAGTATAGGAAAACTCAATCAATGGTAAGTGATCATCCCAATAGCCTTGAAATTGAAAAAATAAGACCTCAAAATATCCTCTAAAGTCTGAATGGTCCCCTCTTCCTGGACATCTATTTGTGGGTGAAAAGTTGTACTAAGGTGAACTTGGGTACCGAGACCCCTCTGAAAAGAATTCTACAATTGAGAGGTGAACTGGGTACCTCTATCTGAAATGATGGTCAAGGGGACTCTATGCAACCTCATCAACTTCCTGTGATAGAGTCTAGCATAATCCTTAATTGAATACGAAGTATGAACTAGAAAAAAGTGGGATGACATGGTCATTTTAACACGCCCTGAAATCGGGCCATGTCGTATGGGCACTTCAAGACCACATGAGTCGTAGGTCACCCTGATAACCCATCACAATCGTCACATTAATCACAACGGTTGGGTGAATCCCGACCGCATAATGAGATAGCGGAATAATACTACAGGTCATAACTTAAACATGTCTAAACACTTCATTAGATTCATAAACTAACCAATAAACCCAAGTCCACGATCATCCATAATACCTCTATAGAAACTGGAGTTTATAAATGTATATGCAGGGACAAGCGCCCGACAATAGCCAAACTAAGTCAATATAGACTAGGTCTAAATATATGGGACCAAGAATGAATGTATTCCAAAATAAGGAATCTCACCACTCCATAGTCAATGCAAGAACTGCTTCGATCACCTAATCACTGCACAGGAAGAGAAGATGATGCTCCAGCCCTTATGTTGCATGGGGACATAGCATCTGGAGATGGTTAGCGGTTGGAACTCTAGCATGTAACTCAAGAATAAGGACAAAATATCATCATCATTAAACAACAAGTCAATATATATAATATTCAATCACATTCATAACCTTATACATAAATATAGACATATTACATGCTAACAAAGGGGAAAGTCTTATCAACACTTTGGAAGCACTCATTATTCATACATGAAACGGATGATTCCAACCTTCCAAACTTATAGATTCAACAATTTTCATTGGGCATAGGACTTTAACCATATTCACATATCATCAAGTAAAGGACTCGAACCACACACACATCCATTTAAGTGAGGGAATCTAACTACTAACACACATTCATATAGGTGAGGGACTCGAACCACTCACACACATTCATTCAAGCAAGGGACTCTAACCACATGCTCACACATTTTGCAAGGGAATCTAACCCCATGCCATATTATATAGGGGACTCTAAACCCAATCTAATTTATTTGGAGAGGCACTTCGACCTCATAAGATCTCATTATGGAAGACACTTTAATGACAAGTGATTCTATTAGTCAAAGGACTTTAATCTCAAGTCATAATGACTATCATTAGTCGACATTGGGAGTCTAAACCTTTCTCCATTCATCCACATACATTTAATTCCACACATAAGGACTTTAACCCATTTTCCAATTCAATACCATACATGACCACATGGTTCTCATGAGAGCCTTCATTTCACAACCATTTTAAGAGGCCAATGACTTAATTCAACTCATTATACAATTCAAACTATGGTCCTCAAGACCCGTTAGACCCATTCACACTTAATTATCAATTCTATTCCATAATTTAGCCCAACACATAATTCAAGTTCATTTTCCCGTTAGGACTTTAACCACCTTCTAATCCATCAAACCATAGAGGTCATCAATTAAACAATACATGGATGATTTTACCTTCACTATATCTTTTATCAAACATTTATACATAGTAGTCCATTTCCCTTGTTTAAAACATCATCATCATGTAACTAGACATATTATTAAGATATTTTCACAACCATCTTGTGTACATGCCTTTACCAAGGTACATTTCATGGTAGAAATCATCAAGACTAGGGTTACTCATGACCTGCATATTAGACCACATACAACAAGAATTCACATGTGAAAACTACTATCAATAACATGTATAAACATTAGTCTAAGAAAGATCATCATTATTCATCACTAGGCAACAAAACCCTTTTCATTGATTTCAAAATCACCATTTACACTTACTATTACAAGTGTGAAATACATGGGTTTATATTTATACATCAAGGGGAAGAGTTGCATGCCTTAGAAAACTTGAATCACCAAGAATATTGTCTTCACTTTTCCTCTTAAAGATCACCCTTGAAACCCTAGCCTTTAATCCATCAAAAATGAGCTTGAGAGAGTATTTAGGGTGTTTGATCCACCGAAATAAATGTTTAGGAGAATACAAGAACACATGTAGTGAGAGGAATCAGGGTCTTAGCCATGGTAAATAACCACAAGGCCCTTTGTTAAAAGATGGAAAATAAACCTGTCCAGGGGAACGACTCATTAAGAGAACCGTACCCTAGGGTATGAGTGGTACCCTAACTTGTATCGTAGCTTCTCCTAGGTCACACACACTATCAAGGGTATGCCCATACATCTTTGAGAAATATCCAAAGTGTACGACTCATGCACTAACTCATACACGTCATCCATACCAAAAACAATCCTCTTTTAATCGAAGCATCACTCTATATTATTGTCCTTGGTATGACACATACCTTAGAATACAATTGGTTGGAGCCTCACTGGTACCTAGGATAGTGAGTGACCCTTACCACACTGCCTACGGTATGATAGGAGGTCACCAACTCGTATCCAAAGGGTACGAGTGGTACCCTTAGTCGTACCAGTTCCAGAGACATCAAATGAGGGATTTTTTCAATGGTTCAAAGTATAGGTGTTTCACATTCTGGCCATAATGACCCAAATAGGATCATACTAAAGATACATATGGGTAACCCTGTAACAAAATCCATATTCACCATTTTCTACTTCCAAGTTAGAATGCTGAACTCTTGAAGCATACCACTAGGTTTCTGATATTCAACCTTAATCTACTGATAATTCAAACACTTAGCCATGAATTCTGTAATATCCTTTTTTATTCCATTCTACCAATAAATATCTCACAAATCACGGTACATCTTAGTGGATCCTGGGAGAATAGAATATCGTGAACCATGCACTTCTGCTAACATTTGCTGCTTTAAATCATCAATATTCAGAATGCATAACCAGTCCTGACAATTAAGCAAACCATCTTCCCTTTAGGAGAAAACCTCAACATTTTAATCTCAAACTATTTTTTTCAACTTAACGAGTATAGAATCTTTGTCATGCTTTTCCTTTACATCAAAAACAAAGGAAGGTTTTGAACCATTCTAAACCCAAGTACTACCTTCGACTGAATAGACCAACCAAACACCCAATCTAGCCAGCTGATGAACTTTACAAATAATCTCCTTCTCAACATAGACAATACTTCCCATAGAAAACCTGCGAAGGGCATTATTTATAATATTAGCCTTGCCCAGATGATAGAACACACTCATATCATAGTCTTTCAATAATTCAATCTACCTTATCCAATGTAGATTTTTTTCTTTTTGTGTGAACAGATACTATAAACTCTTGTGATCAGTGAACACTTCAACATAAACCCCATGTAGATAATGCCTCCATATATTTAAGGATAAAACAATTTCCCCCAACTTAAGATCATGAGTCAGGTAATTTTTCTCATAGGGTTTAAGCTATCTAGAATCATAGCCTATGAACTTACCTCACTGCATCAACACATAACTAAGACCAACTCTGGAAGTATAATAATAAACTATGAAACCATCCAAACACTCTATTAGAGTCAATACTGGGTTGAAGTTAGTCGAGTTTTTAACTCCTGAAAACTCTTCTCTTAAGAATTAGACCACTAAAATTTTAATTTCATCTGAGTTAGTCTGGACATAGGAGAAGCAATATAAGAAAATCCCTCGATAAATCATTGGCAGTAACCGAGTAAGCCCTGGAAACACTTGATATCTAATAGAGAGATGGGTTAAGGCCAGTTCCTTACGATTTTAGTCTTTTGAGGATCAACTTGAATGCCTTCACCGAAAATAATATGACCGAGGAAAGCTACTGATTTAAACAAAAAATTCAATTTATTAAACTTAGCGAATAGCTGATGATTCTTAAGGGTCTCCAAAACAAATCCTCAAATTCCCAAATACTTCTTGAACACTTTATTCATCAGGTACTTAAAATCTACAGGAGCATTCATTAGTCCATAAGAGATAACTAGAAATTCGAAGTGACCATACCGAGTTTTGAAGGCTATTTTTGAAATATCATATTCTCTGACTCTTAGCTGATGGAAGTTGTATCTAAGATCTATGTTAGAGAAATAATTCTCACCCTGAAGTTGGTTAGACAAGTCATCAATCCTAGGGAAAGGATACTTATTCTTGATTATGACTTTGTTCAACTGATGGTTATCGATGCACATTCTAAGAGAATCATTTTTCTTATGATCATAGAGGACTGAAGCGCCCCTTGGAGAGAAACTAGTCCTAATGAAACCCTTATCTAATAGATCTTTAAAATATTATTTCAATTCCTTAAGCTCAGATCAATCAAATTCTGTAAGGTGGAATTGAAATAGGATGGGTATCAAGGAGGAGATCTATTCCTAAGTTGATTTCACTTTTGGGAGGAACTCCAAGCAAATCTTTGGGAAATACATTTGAAAACTCATTTACTATTGGACCCGATTCAAGACTTAGGGTTTTAGAACTTGATTTCTTGACCTATGAAAGATGATAGATACAACCCTTAGAGATTATCTTCCTTGCCTTAAGGTAAGACATGAATTGGTATATAGGCACTGAGGTACAGACCCTTCATTCTATGAGTAGCTTATTAGAAAACTAGAACTTGACTATTCTATTTCTATAATCCACTAAGGTATAGCAAGAGTGGAGTCAATCTATGCCAAGAATGACATCAAAATCAGTCATCCCTAATTTTGCAAGGTCTACTAAGGTAACTTTATGGGACACCATGACTGGGCAATTTCTGTAGACTTGTCTTGATACAATGGAACTAAACACTAGAGTAGACACTGAGAAAGGTTCTACTAATATTTTAGGACTGATGGCAAAGTCTGCTTCTATATAAGGAGTCACAAAGAAAAGTGAAGCTTTAGGGTCTACTAAAGCATATACATATAGGTGAATGACTTGTAACGTACCAGTAACCACATCAGGAGAACCTTTCAAATCCTGTCGATTTTATAGGGCATAAAGTCTATTCTAATACTGCTTAGTTGTGGCATTAGAGGTGGCGCTCTGCTGAGTCGGGCGAACTGCTGAGCTATAGAGAAATTAGTCTTATCCTGTAGATGAAAATCCTAACCCTTCTAGGCAACCACCAAATATTCCTTGATCCTATGGCCTAAATTTGCACACCCAAAACATACATCACTCCCAGCTACACACTTCTTCTTGTGGTTCTTACCATATCTCCAACAAATTATATTGGTGTGGACAGTATAAACACTACCTTAGGACATAGAGCCTAGTGCTCTATCCCGATGGTGCTGTTTGAACTTAGGCACTAGAGCACTAGCAAAGGATGAGGATGAAGGTTAAGATTTTCGGCAAAACTAAGAATTGTTCTCTCCATCTGAACTTTATAGAGAAATAATAAAGCTACTAGTTCTAGCTCTCTTATTCTCATTTTCCCTTTTCTTGAGCTTCTATTCCCCAATCTGATGAGCATGGACCATCAGTCTAGAAAGGTCTGTCTCCTTAATCAACATATTTGTTTGGAACTCTTTAACTATATCATTGACACACTAGACACAAACTTGCATATTATAACCCTGGAATCAGCCACCATAGTCTGAGCACACCTTGCCAACTAGGTGAACTTGAGTGAATAATTTTTCACACTCATGCTACCCTACTTTAAATTAATGAACTCCTGCACCTTGTCCTTCCTCAACTCGAGTGGGAAGAATCTATCTAAGAAAGTAGTAGAAAACTCACCCCACTCTACAAGCCCTGCATTGGCACCTCTATCCTCCTTTCACTGCTTGAACTACGTATGAGCCACTCCTTGTAATTTATAAGCAGCTAAGTTAGCACTATCACTAGAAATGATACCCATGATATCTTTCACCTTCAACAAATAATCTAAGAACTCTTGTGGATCCTCCTCAAACTTAGATATAGAGAACACTGGAGGATTCATCCGAGTAAAATCCAGGATTTTGGATGTTGTCGCACTTACTATAGGGTTGGTTGGGTAAATGTCTTTTTGATTATTATAACATCCATTGATTGGTCCAATGATGTGAAATTGACCCTAAATTCGATATGAAAGACCTGCTTATTCAAAGGGTCCTCGAGAATAGATGATGTGGGATAGTGCCTATTTCTCCTTCCATTATCCCTATTGAGAGTCATTTTCTATAAATGACAAATAATGATTTAGAAGGAGAAGTTTAATGGAGCTCATGCCCCATCACATGACATGAATATTAAAAGAAGGAAAACTTTTCTCAAACGTCTCGTAGCCTCTCGCCCATAAGTATGGCGTGCTTCATACCTTTGAATAAGACTCTACTAAATGTGGATTTTAGACATACAAGGACACTTTAAATGATGCTCTGATACCAAGTTTTTCATGACCCGAGACTACCCTTAGTCGTAACAATGGAGCTTAAGGCCACAAGTGACCCCAAGCTAACCCATGGTCTGACACAGGATTTAAATATTAAAGAAAGATTATAAAATACTCTATGTAAGTTATTTAATAAATGTTTAAATATTAAAATAATTAACCGAGAAGTTTGAAACAAATAACTTAAACATAACTAATTGTCTGACTGCGTGAAAGCCTCTATGCATAATAAGTTGTTGGCATAGGTCCCTAACTAACTTTGATTACTGAAATAAACATATGCTAAAATAATGAATAGCCTGATAAATAATATAATTAGTCCTTGACTAATGAGTAATCATCAATATTGAAGTTGAGTGGCACACGGACTTTCTCAGTAAAATCAGGGAACTGAGCATCTGAACCTATGTTATAAGACAACATAATGCAAAATAGAGTTAGAGATAAGTACTTTTAATGTAATGGTATGTGAGATAAGGACTAGCTGATATATATTCATATAATGGTACTGAACAGGATGCATAAACATATAAATCAAATGCAACACTAAGAAAAGCATGTGCTGAAATATTTTGTAAAACTAATTAGCAAAATAACTGATAAACTAGACACTTGGTCATGCCAACCTAAACTGGTATAATCTCAATATTGAACTGACACTATAGGAGCTAACATTTAACTAATATGCCCCAAACTGAGCTAATCAAGATCCAACCTATACTCCAGTTTTAAGGATGTTAGCCAAGGGTACAAACACTTGTTGAGTGGATCTACTAAACTGGTATCCTGAAGGACTAGGGTGTCAGTTTTCTACTAGTGGGTAAACCCTAAGAGAGCGTCAGTCCTCACCTAGTGGGTGACTTCTCACAACCTATGTTGGCTACATAGTTCTGGAACTCAAGGACTTCTACTAAAGGTTTCTATCCTCAACTGGCAGGTGAGCCTTTATCCCTAGGTTTGCTCGATGCTATGTGTTACTACCAATTGAACTGACACTGATAATGATAAAAATTTAATATGATTCAAAACTGATTAATTCTAAACATGATTATCATAATCTAAAATCAATGATGCAATTCTGATCTAAAGGACATATAACGTAGAAATTTGAAACATACATGGATATCTAGGTATCGGGTGTTCAAAACCCACCAGCACTATCTATTGCAAACTGATCTTGGAAAATATTAAGAAATTCATGGTAAGGGAAAATTATGAATAACATCCAAGATTCCAATAACTAATCATGATGTTGACATTTGTATTATCACATATATGTAAACATAATTATCATGGGGGAATATATTTTCATGGTTCAAAATCAACATAGTTGAGAAGAAATTCACAAAAATTCTTGGTTAATTTGGAACCCCATAAAAGAGAAAAGAGTTTTGCACTTGAGAGATAGGGAGTTCTTAGGACTCAATGGGTGGAAGAGACCCACTAATGAATATCCCACATACCTGAAGTAAAATCTTTGGTGAAATCCTTTCAATTGATCTTGTTGTTGAGAAACCCTAATTTTCTCCTGAGGATTAAGAAAAATATGCCTATTTGTTTTCTCTAAGTTATATTACGATTAATGATTGAATTAGGGGGTTTTGGGTCTCTTATACCCCCCTTGGAAATCCTAAATAACCTGAGTTAGGCTTTTAAAGGTATAGGAAAGGACTCAAAAGTCCCAGAAGAAATATGTTGATTACTGGTTCCCAGTAGTTATGAATCATCCTATAACTCGTCATGAATGGTTAAGAGTCATAGTCTGAGTTGTAGGCTGGGACTTGGAGTCTGGGGCCTTCACTATCTTGGCTGAGATTCAACACCTTACAATTCATTGGGACTTGCTACAAGTCATTGGGTAGAATCGTAGTCTAAAGCTAGGTCTATGGATCTCTTATAGATAAGGCTAAGAATCCACTATATGACTCGGAATTCCTTACTACACATCACATGTTGGACTCATAACCACTGGAGAGGGTTTTGGGTAACACACTATTCTGACTATGATTCCCTTCATATGACTCGTAGCCACTGATTATGGGTCGTAGGGAGGAGTCGTGGTCACTTGCTATAGTTGAAGGTCCTTCACTAAAGTGACTATGAATCACTCATGAAGACTCGATGTGTGTGGTTACGACTCATGGCTGTGTCATAGTAACAAAAATGTATGGCAGGCCTTTAAAGAAACTATCCCTAACTTCTGTCCTGATGTCAGATTAAGGTGAGACGTAAAGCATTAGAAAGATAAATCTATGGACAATCTTGTCAGAGGTCTAGAGTTCAAAAATTTAGGGTATTACAAAAACCATGACTATTTTTGGACTGATGAAGGGCTAATCAATAGTTGAAGATCTGAATCTAACAATAGAGTTATGTTAGTACCTGAATAGTTGAGACTGTATCATAAAAAGAAATTATGCAAAACAAAGTTAGTGTAATAGAATTTGTTGATACACAAGTTATACATATTCATCGCATAAAACTGAAGAGCTAAGCACTAAAGCATATATGAAAAACTAAAAACATGAGCTAAAAACACTAAATTAGGAGTTTTGATAAAATCACGTAAAATATCTAGACCAAAAATCTAAAAAATAATTTCATAGAAGGAGTAGCTTAAAACATGAGTAGATTCAAAAGAATAAATCATGAGAAAAGTCGTTAAAATATCATTATGAACTTGAAATCTTAATAGAAACATAAGAACATAAATCTGCATAAAATAACTTTCACATATACTAAGACAATCATTAATCTTTGGTAAAATCATGATAGCTAAAGTCTACATAAAAGTATTTCATGAATGCATTAATAGTAATATTATTAGATTTAGACTTGTGGGGAGTTTGTTCTAAATGACAAACATAATGTGAGATCATGATGCGTAGATTCTTACCCACACTGGAAGAGTTGTTCTAACACACCAGAGTGGGAACCGTGTATGTGCATATTTGAAATCATGCCTCATAGGGAAAACCTATGGTGGAAATGTAGTTATGAGACTCAGGTACCTGAAAAGAAGGCATGAACTTGTGTAGCTAAAAAGAAGGCATGAACTTGAAGGATAAACTCTTAGCAAACTTTCTTGAAGAAAAATGGTAGTTGCTTGATTTACTTTGGTACTGGTTCTTGACTTTGGTTTTGAGGGAATAATGAGGGATTTCACTAAAAATTTGATATATATATATATATATATATATACATATCTATGTGTTTTTGTGTGTGTGTGTATTTGGGAAGTCAAAGAGAAGTGGGATAGGGTAATTAGGTCAAGAAAAGTCGAATATACCCATTTAAGACATTTCTAAAAAACTATTGTAGTAGTTATTGGTTTCAAACCATGATTACTATTGTACCAGTGGTTTTATTCCACATTTACTACAATTCTAGTAGTTTCATTCCACGATTATTGTAGCACCAGTAGTTCATTCCATAAATAACATACTAGTTCTATGAATAGTAATTTTATTTGTGGTTCCAATGGAATTTTACAACTCTTAGGAAGGATTCGATGGGTCATACCATGAGTCATGGTTACATTCATCACTAATACCATGAGGCATGGTGTCTTGAAATTTGGAATACAATCAAGGTTGTCTTCATGAGTTTGTCGATAATTTGTGGACAAGGTTCACAACTCGTAACCC
Source organism: Capsicum pubescens (assembly GCA_030864215.1). Taxonomy (NCBI): domain Eukaryota; kingdom Viridiplantae; phylum Streptophyta; class Magnoliopsida; order Solanales; family Solanaceae; genus Capsicum; species Capsicum pubescens. The sequence goes on along the minus strand of CM061543.1, from coordinate 148,651,186 downwards.
TCTCATGTTTACTGGGGACTTTAAATTTTAGTTTTGCTCCCTACTATGCACTAAGTATTTGTAGGCCCAAAATTTTGAGGTTTTACAATTACAAAACAAACAAAGTCCTATAGTAATTCTATCCGACCATCTGATGACAAAAGCATAAAAAGTAAGTATAAGCTTATGGTATCTATACTTGAAATGTTTGAACTTCTGTTTTAGTGTAAGCACACTTTCTTATATTGTCCCAGTCTTAATTGAAAAAATATATGTGTGATGTTCTTTAATATGTGAAGTAACAAGGGTGATATTATCTAGCTACTAGTTGTAAAGGTTGTGTACCATTGGTTTATGCATTGTCATCTATCAATAACATAATGTCATTATTTTATCCTTTAGAGTCAGCTTAAGAGGCTTGGTTTGTGCATCTACTTTTCAAAAGGGACATATAATTTTAAGGAATGTATGTTCCTATGTGTGTTCATGTAACTTTGTAGACTTCCTAGTATTCTGATGCCCAAGCATTTTGTTAATAGAAATTCTATGTTAAGGGTGTTGATGTACCGACATTGCATAATATATTCTATGCTTTACAACTAAGGTTTTGCTGTTCTTATGGGTATTTTTATGTGATATCATAGTCTTTTTTTGTTTCCGAGAAAGATATTAGGGTGCGTGCAAAAAAATTTAGAGTTTTTAGCTAAAAAAAACAAAGTGTTAATTTGTGAAAGAAAATGACGAACCATGGAACCAATCCACAAACCAACTTGTTACTCTTGGTAATAGATCTGTAAGGCTACAAGTTGGTTTTAGGTTGATGACTTGTTTCACAGCTCTTGAAACAAAATGATGGACCATCTTGTTATACATTGAAGAGGTTCTAGAGAGGTACAATTTGGAATTCATTTGATGGTCCTTTGGACGGAACTAGAACCAGTACATAGACCGTCATGTTACTCATTAATGAAGGTTGTTCATAGAAGTATTTTTGGTCTCAAGCAAAGGTTCAAGAGTACATATCATTAAAGTGATTCATGGAACATGGAATGAACCATTCTTACCTACAAATTTCTAATATAAAATTGATAAACTGATGGTTGACTTCAATCTTCAACATATATGAATGATAGTTTGTGGAGTACTAACATGACCAAGTTTTCCTAGTTATCTTAGTATAAATTTTTATAACTATGAATGTCATGAACCAATTTCTTGCTTCATAATTGAACCTACATTATCCCCTACTGTAAGTAAGCCAAATCATATCCCAGAACGATAGATAACAGGCTATCTAGAAAAATATAGGAAAATAAAGGGATAAAGACATATAGTGAAAATATGATAAAAATCAACTTAAAACAATGGTAAATAAACATTATCTTAAAATAAAACATAGGCCAGAAGACAACATATACAATACGAGTTCCCCCATAACTTAGTAAGGTCAGTTCAAGAGAAACTAATTCAAAAAGTGCTCTAGAAAATGCCAAATGTACAATATAGTATTCACAATACAGAAACAGACTATCCAAAAATAGCAGAAGGAGGATGGTCAACTCTGGACTCTAAAAGCTCACCCTAGCTTTCCATCATAACACGACTTGAGGATAACATTAGTTGTGGTGACTCGTTGTCATGAACTGAGACTACCCGCTTGTCGTAACATGATTCTTAGAACCACAAGTGATCTAAAGCTATCCCATATACTAGTATGATACTTGAGAAATGATGTGCTAGATTTTTGTAGCATATTTAAGACTTTTTAACTTGAAATAATTGTAAGTTCTTAAGTAATTATTGGTATTTATGATGTTATTTCTTAAGATTTGGTAGGAAAGTCAAGATGCATGGAAATAAATAATAATGGAGCAAAAGACCTGAAATTTAAGCAAAAAGAGCTGAAAACATAGTTGACGACGACCATGATAAGTCGTCAGCCTTGTGATGGGATATGAGCATTAGAGTCATCCCTAACCAGAGAGTTGAAGTCTGAGAGAAAGTTCTGACAACATTGGTGATATGGAATTAAAGAGCTGATAAGGCATCACGATGAGCGTCAGCCTAACCCAGAGAATTGAGCTTGAAGAAGAAATATGACAATATTGGTGATACGCCGTCAGATCGGTGATGCGGCGTCAGCTACATCATCAGCCTAAGACAGATTTTGAAGGTAATTGGAGCAATTATGATGCCATCCGTGATAAGGCATTAGAACCTTGAGGTGGCGTCAGCGACTGCATCACCTAATCTGAAGAATTTTATGATTTTTGTTATTTTATTTCCATAATTAGGGTTAACTATAAATAGCATCTTTTATGGTTTTATGGACAATATTCTTTAATCCTTTATTCTCTCAATCTAGTTTTTAAAACTTGGGAGGAACGTACATTGCCTCATTTTTTTCGTCGAGTATTTTTCTTATTTTCCCTTCAACACTTATCAAATATTATGGATTATTCTCTTGTGATTCAATTGAAGAAACAATTGTTGTTTTCATCCATTTGTAAGTTTATCCATACTATAATGAATTCAACTTTTTATTTTGTTCATCAAATCATGAGCGGCTAATTCCATTAGCCCGAGTTATTAGATCCATGGACTAGGGTTTGATATACTGCTAGGTACTTAAAGGGTTCAAAGAATAGTAGGACGTCTTAAAATTCTGTTGTTTTAACTTAAAATCTATTTGTTGCAAACAATAAGTTATACCTTAGGTTTATTTGCTTGAACAGAGAAATAGACTATAGAAAGTGAATTATCAACAGGGACACGGAAGCTACCAACCTTCTGTTTAATGATTAATGTTGTAACTAGATTAATCTACCTGAGATAACATCCTATTGGAAATAGATAAGTTATCTAAGTTTGAGAGAATTAGATAATAAATTGTCTGGTGAGGTCGAGAGATAAGTAAGATAGTATAGTCGTCAGGGATATTCTGTTGTTCATACTTACTTCAAGAGTCTTAAGCAGTACCTAGTATCTGTCAATTTTTGAAACCCATAGTGAACATAACTCTTGTTTTCCATTTATATTTATTACAAACATTAATACTAAAACCCCATTTTATATTTTTGTATCACTTATTTGAATTTAACTTGTAGCTATAATTTCAAACTAGTTTAATCGCCACTCACACTGTTCCCTGTGGATTCGACCCCGACTCCAAAGTTGTGTAAATATATTGACGATGACCGCCTTACACTAATTTGAGGTGTAAGTTTTTGCGTTATCAAAACTGGCGCTGTTGTCGGGGAACAATTTGGCATATTGAGTTAGTTTAGAATTTTAGTTTACTTGCTTGAATTCAAACTTGTAAATATTTGTTGTGATTTCCTTTGTTTCTTGTGTTAGGTAGATTTTCTTTATTTTTGTTTATTTGTTACTATGAAATCATGGAATGAATGTAACTTTGATGGTTGGAAATCTTATCTGGATGGTCTATGTCGATATTGTGATGGGCCCCACTTTTGGCAAGATTGTAGATATGCTCCCCGGAGAGAGATGTGTACACCATCTCCATCCTACCGGGAGTATAATTTTTCTTTATGTGATGGTCAAGATGGACATTGGAGTTATTACCCAAATGCCCCTTCCCCCTATTGTGCTAACCCAAGTTCTAGTTCTTCTTATGAGTATGACACATCTTATGGTCAAGAAAAGGAAGAACGCAACACTGGAAAGAGTGACATTAAAGCTATGCTTCAACTAATGTTGGATCATTTAGACACAACAAATGATACCATATATGACATACGTCAAGACATTAGTTCATTTAACCAGGGAAGAGAAAGGATAGAAAAGATGGATATCGAGGTCAATCATCCAAAACACTTTTTTACATTATGTTTAGATGATATCTTATCTGTGGAATCATTTTAGATACTGGAAGAGTGTGACGATGGACAGCAAGATTCCTATACTGATGATGACCTTGATGTTGATCAACCCTTAGAGATTTCCCAACCAACCAAGCCAACCATGAGAGATGATGCCAAGATTGAGGAAATGGTTCTAGAGGCAAAAGAAGAAGCCAATCCAATCTCTTATGAAGACTCTATCCCAATTCAAAGTAAAAATGTTGAGAACATAAATAAAAGTGAGTGGGTAGAGGATAATGTAAATTTTGAAGTAGGATTTGTTGGGCCACACTCTAAGCATTTTTCCACATTATGTTTATATGATATCTTGTATGTGGAATCATCTAAAATAGTGGAATACTGTGAAGATGAGGAACAAGAATCATATATTCTTTATTTTACACTTGATAAGCAACACAAAAACACACCTCACTTTAAAGCTGAGTTGTTTACCATGCATCATCCATTACTCGGCTTCTTAATCTTTGTACCACCTCCCTATGAGCAAGGCAATAAGATGTACTTTAAGTTGGGGAAAGTTCATATCCTCAAGATGGAGGAAAAATCTGAGTTGGGTCATGCCGCGATACTAAATTAGGCGCTTCTTGGGAGGCATCCCAAGGTATTTTGTTGTTTGTATTTGTATTATGTGATTGGCATCAGATCTTTGCACCCATGGTGCCACAGGTATGTTTCTAACTCTCTTGTTTTAGATTGACGCATTGGGAACACTGCATGATATTAATTTGAGGGTGGGGCTACTTGTGGGTGTGATTTCCTCCTGAGATTTTTTTTGTCGTGCCTCTTTTCCTTGGAGTCTTGTTCCTAGTAGAGGTGGCATGTTTCGGTGTATTGTGTTTGTTTTGTGATGTGTTATGGTTAATTGGAGAAAAATAAGTATCTAGAGCAGTTGACATATTTTTGTTGATTTTTAAGACTGATAAACACCTTTCCGTTGGTCTGTTTTATAAATGGGTGATATATATTTATGTGTGACCACTGTCCATCTTATTATGGCATTAGTAATAGTGACATGATATCCACTTCTAAACAATCGCATGAACCGGATAGGTAGAAGTTTGTGATGCACATTTGTGCCATGTGTGTGTGAGATACTACGTAGTTCCCTTTGTGTGTTAAATCTAGAACTTGCTCGGTTAGTCTTACCTTTGTTGAAAGATAGGGGTTAGGAAAGGATCATAGGTCGTTTTGATTTTTAAGTCACTTTTTGCCTAAATGACCTTCCCTATATACATGATATCTCTTGATCCCTATTTTGATCATGAATTGACCATTTCTTTCTATGACACCTATCACCTTCCCGTTTAGATCATAATGAACATGTTTTGGCCCTGGTCCTCCTTGGACACTGTGTACCTAGACTTAGGTAAACAACCTAAGTTGAGGGTGGCTATCATAGGGGTGCGTGTTGTAAATTGGGTATGAAGAAATATAGAATAAAAGGAAAAGAATAATTGAAAAGGAATAAAAAGTTGGGTGGTGTGGAAGAAGAATAAGAAAAGAAAAAGAATGAAAAAGAAAAGCCACATCCATCTTGAATAATGTGTGATCAAGAAATGGAGAAAAAGAAGAAACAAGTTAATCAGTGAACCACAAAAGTTAAGGTAGTGCCAAGGAGGCTTAGTCACTCTAAATACCATTGAATATTATACCAGCCCTTAGCCTACATTACAAGCCGAAGAAAAGACCTATAGTGATCCTAACTTACTTGTATGGACACCTTGGTAATGAAAATAAGGGCAAGCATATGGTATTTGACATGAATTGATTGGAATTTCTTTCTGAGAGTGAGTGTCTCTTGACCGTCCCCGCATTGACATGCTTGAGTTCATATATAAGTGAGGAGGGACTTTTTTGTTGTAATGGAACATCGGTTGCATTACTAGTTGTTTACTTTTTTGGGTAGTGTAACTTGTACATATGCATGGTTATTGTTGCTGAATTAATGCCATATCTTGATTCCTTTGGGTCACATTGTTAATCTTCATTGATATGCACAATTGGATTTATAAGTAATTGAACGTGAAGAGTGGCATGAGTTTTGAGCTAAACTTGATAATCATCTATGATAGGTATCTTATGTGACTCTTGGTTAAGCATCGTAGTACGGTGTTATGTAGTTTCTTGAGGACAAACAATTGTTTTAAGTTGAGGGTGTTGATGTACTAGATTTTTGTAGAACATTTAAGACTTTTTAACTTGAAATAATTGTAAGTTCTTAAGTAATTATTGGTGTTTTGATGTTATTTCTTTAGATTTTGTAGGAAAGTCAAGATGCGTGAAAATAAATAACAATGGAGCAAAAGAGCTGAAATCTAAGCAAAAAGAGCTGAAAACATGGCTGACAACGACCGTGATAAGTCGTCAGCCTTGTCATAGTCTATCAGCATTGGCGTCAGCCCTAACCAGAGAGTTAAAGTCTGAGAGAAAGTTCTGATGACATTGGTGACATGGCGTCAAAGAGCTGATAAGGCATCACGATGGGCGTCAGCCTAACCCAGAGAATTGACCTTGAAGAAGAAATCTGACGATGTTGGTGATACGCCATCATATCAGTGAAGCGGCGTCAGCTACATCGTCATCCTAAGATAGATTTTGAAGGCAACTGGAGCAATTCTGACGCCATCCGTGAAAAGGCGTCAGAACCTTGATGTGGCGTCAGCGACGACGTCACCTAATTCAAAAAATTTTATGATTTTTGTTATTTTATTTCCATATTTAGGGTTAAGTATAAATAGCATCTTTTAGGGTTTTATGGACAATCTTTATTAATCCTTTAATCTCTCAATCTTGTTTTTAAAACTTGGGAGGAACGTACATTGCCTCATCTTTTTCGTCAAGTATTTTTCTTGTTTTTACTTCAACACTTATCAACTATTGTGGATTATTCTCTTATGATTCAATTGAAAAAACGTTTGTTGTTTTCATCCATTCGTAAGTTTATCCATACTATCATGAATTTAACTTTTTATTTGATTCATCAAATCATGAGCGGCTAATTCAATTAGCCCTAGTTATGGGATCCATGTATTAGGGTTTGATATACTGCTAGGTACTTAAAGGGTTCAAATAGTAGTAAGGCGTCTTGAAATTCTCTTGTTTTAACTTAAAATCTATTGGTTGCAAACAATAGGTTATGCCTTAGGTTTATTTGCTTGTACAGAGAAATAGACTAGAGGACGTGAATTATCAACAGGGACTCGGAAGCTACCAACCTTCTGTTTAATGATTAATGTTGTAACTGGATTAATCTACCTGAGACAACATCCTATTGGAAATAGATAAGTTATCTAAGTTCGAGAGAATTGGATAATAAATTGTCTGGTGAGGTCAAGAGATAAGTCAGATAGTATAATCACCAGGGATATTCTGTTGTTCCTACTTACTTCAAGAGTCTTAAGAAGTACCTAGTATCTGTCAATTCTCGAAACCCAGAGTGAACATATCTCTGGTTTTCCATTTATATTGATTACAAATATTAATACTAAAACCCCATTTTATATTTTATATCATTTGTTTGAATTTAACTTGTATCTATAATTTCAAACTAGTTTAATCGCCACTCACATTGTTCCCTGTGGATTCGACCCCGACTCCAAAGTTGGGTAAATATATTGACGACGACCGCCTTACACTAATTTGAGGTGTAAGTTGAGTGTTATCAAGTAACTAAGTTAATATAAATATAAATGCTACATAACCGAGAAGAAGCATAGTCATGTCATAATTTGTATCAAAATATTAATGTTCAAAGTCTACAATACTGAAATTTAAAGAACAAACTAGAATTACATATAATATTGTGACTAAATCTCTATGAGGCCTCTACTATACAAACTATAGGTAGAGGGATATGAATCCACTATCTGTAATCAATACATACAAGTAAGGAACGTACAATACAAGAACTACAACTGACTGGAGTCCCCAAAATTAGAGAACTCATCTTCTGTTAGCTGAATGTTGTGAACTGTTTGAGCCTGATATGTGGACTACTACTAGTACCTATATCATGAAGGAATGTATCCACAAATGCATATACATGGCCAGTTCTTCGGAATGTATGGACTATGTGAGACATCCACTAAATCATGGAAATACTTAATGTATGCTTTAAAACTAAAGACATAAGCTATCTGCTAAAATATGCATTAAAATCATGGATATAAGTAAAATATGTAAGACTTATTATGATTTTGATATCATGAGCAGAAAATATTTCTGTAAGCTAGGGGATTGTGGAAACATGAATGTTATATGTACACCTCAAGTAAAGATGAATAGGTAGCAAAACCGTACTAAGGATAATGTATGAATATTGGGTTTGAAACTATGGAATCAAATATGGCACAAAATCATGCATATCTGAATTGAAATGTTAAACTGATCATAAAATGAGGATCTAAACATACAAATATACTGAGCATGAATGCATGAACATGAAAATCAAATGCAAGAACAAGTAAAGCATGTTCTTAATATTCTATAAAACTGAATAACTAATATATGTATTACTGAATTGTTGATATCTTGATATTGAATAATTGATATCTATACACTAGGTCATGCTAACCCAAACTGACATACTCTGAATACTGTATTGAGACTATGGGAGCTATCATGTAACTTACATGCCCCAATCTAAGCTAATCATGGTCCAACTAGTAACCCCAGTTTGAAGAGTGTCAGTACTTTTCCATGGAAGCCAACACTAGCTGTGTGGATCCACTAAAATAGTGTCCTAAATGACTAGGTTTTAAGTCCTCTACTGGTGGGTAACCCCTTAGAGAGTGTCAGTCCTCTACTAGTGGGTGATATCACATAACCTATGTTGGCTAAGTAGTTTTAGAACTTTAGGACTGCTACAAAAAGTCTCAGTTCTTAACTGGCATGTGATCCTTTATCCCTAGGTTCACTCGGTGCTAAGTCCTACTCCTAACTTAAAGACACTGAAACGTAAGCTGATACATCAACTGATAACGGATATGTTCAAGTCGTGGTATTTTGAAAATAACAGTGCATGCATAATATGAATTAATCATGGACATATAAATTGATGTATTTAACATGATTTAATACTGGTAAAAATTGGACATGATTTACAAGTGAGTAAATGGTCAACATGAATATGATAATGTGAACAAAATGATACAAACATTGTTGGAATGAATTGTAACTTGAAAATCAGTACCGGCAATACTCAATATGACAATGCTATAAACTTCATGGTATAAACATGGTATGATTGACTTGGAATCTTGAAATAAATAATATACAAGATCAACTATGTATTGGGTGTTCATAACCCATCAGCACTCAAAATTCATTAATTTCAATAACATCGTCATTTAAATCACTGTAGGAAAATTCATAATTCAAAGACCAAAACATAATGAAGTTCGCTAAACTAATGAAATCCATGAATTTAAATATGGGAATATGTTAAACAATGATGGCCAACATGATCACATAGTTTAATTCATGAATTGGTAAGTTAACATGGTTTCAACGAACATGATATGAGTGATTGAAATTTAAAGCATAAAGTACATAATTCACATGGGAAAACTTATTGACATGGATTGAATTCAACACTATTGAGAAAAAATGGATTAATCTCATGATTAACATTGATATTTCCATAAAAAGGGATAAAAGTTTCATACTTAAACAAAAAGAAATTTTGGGACTCAATGGGTGAAAAGAACCCATTGTTGAATATCCCACATACCTTAATTGCTTGTATTCTTGAAGAAGAAGCTTGGAATTTAGATATTGAATTCTTGAATACGTGAGAAGAAAACTTGAATATACGTTCTTGAGAATGGGGATGGGTTTTTATGTTTGATAATTGAAGAGGAATGGGGTAAATAATGCCCCCTCTAAGCTTTATGTCGTCAATTTGAGTGTTTGGGGTGAGAGGGAATGACCAAAATTCCACTTGGGCCTTTACTTATGAATTCAGGAAACATAGCCTCCATGTCACGAAGGTTATAGCAGGGACTAAGGTCCGTGACACGTTGAAATCACTGACCCTCATTGGTTTCTCACTAAAATGCTCATAACCTTTCGCTCAGGTGTTAGATTAAGGCAAAATCAAATGTGTTGGAAAGAGATCTCAATTATATATAATTTGGTGGGTCTTGAGATCCAAATACCCACATATTCCAGAAGTTATACACGTTTAAAGTTGACTCTTGTAGGATCAAATACCAAAATTTGTTCGAATCAAAAGCTCTTAGCTCAACTTGGCTCTAAGTGTTTACTATGAACATTTTCACCTCATAAGCACTCTTCACACTAGTCTAATGATAATTCCACTTATATTCACATGAGAATAATTGGTTTAGAGTTTATACATATAGTAACGCCAATTCAAATTCTAGATCGAAAATGTGGAGTGCTATGTTATCTCACTATTGGAATCATTCGTCGTCAAATGATACTATCTGAGCTGAGATACTAGGAAGAATAAGATCATGCACTGAATACATCTGAGCCGAATCATGAATAAATAGATAAATCTGAAACATGGACTGAACTAAATTCACATTTTACATAGATGTGAATGAAATATCTTATGGAATAGCCATATTTATGAAATTTTGGATAGTTACACTAGAAGGAACGATGGAAAGCTATACAAGCTCATCTATTTTATTTCTACACTAAATTTTTGGCTGTACGGACTTACTCATACTTAAAGTTTATGCTCAATTGAAGCATTTCTTCAACACTCTTTGAACAAAGTTCGAATAAGGGAACAAAGAATTTTGGGCCTAATCTGAATAAGATATCTGAATAAGGAATCACAACATGGCTTCAACTCTATAACATGGAATATAGTCCTGTAAAACATAAGCTAAGATAGATCTACTATGCCTTAGGAAATGAAACTACTAAATTTCAAGCTTAGCCACACTTCTCAAATACTCCGTCAACTATGCTTACCATCGTAAATACTATGCTTATTTAGTTCAACTTCTATTCTTCATATGTGCATTGATAACTCTATCTACTAATGTCTGAGCTAAACTAAATTCTCTTACCATGTTCAAGCCTACTGAAATTTACAAGGTATCACACATAACACTATAATACTAGTCTAAACCATGGATTCAACATCCTATGTGTTTTCACAGCACTTATCTCAAGAATGATACTCCTTACCACTTCAGCAACTAACTTCAACCTTTTTCTAGGAATTCACTAGCACACAATGTGTTTATTCACTTATATACCAACATGACATTTTAGCCTATAATTATAACCACATATGAACTTCTGGGCAACCAATCCACCTAGGAAATTTCCATATTTCTCTAATACCTCTATCAGTAACAACTTTCATGAACAACCTCCAAGAGTACACATAGAGAATTTTTAGATAACTATGACATATACCAATGCTTTGCCTTAATCTTCCTTCACACTTATAGCCTTACATAAAACAAGCCTACAATAATCTTTCCCTAATATAGAATATTTACTATCTCAAATCTAATTTATTACTCATCACCACTATTATTTCATATTGAGAGGTCACTAAAAGTTTAGAAAATGAGGACCTGAGGCATAAAAGAATACCATGCATAACCTTGACATTTAACTAAGGCCTGAGGAATAGAGTATCAAAGGAATGAAAACATTAAATAAATCTAACTGAGGACATACAGATCATAGTTTGAATTTCACTGGTCATTAAGAGTGCACCATGAGTTATTGGAATGGAGCATACTATAAAGCATGAGTACATGAGTCATGAGCTGCATGACCTAAGTTTCGAGTTCATAAATTCATGGAATAAGATTAAAGCTTCTGAGTGAACATAAACTCCTTATACTAGGAACTGGTAATAGATATGATTCTATATAAAGTGCATGAATAAGAGCTATAGTCATAGAGCTGACTTGTAAGTCCTGAGTAGATGTCGTGATGAATGAAGTACCAAAATTTTCACTGAGATAAGAATGGGTTATGCATCTTCCTCCCCTAGTATTGTTCTACAACACATTGGAATCACTACTAGAATCTGAAAACTTGACTTAGTTTCTTGGTTACTTTTTCTATCATATCTCCCATAGATTTAAGCCATCGTTCAAAGTTTGACGATCCCTTTTAATAAACTCTAAACTGAACTACAACCACTCTACTCTAGAGATTGAGATCTAACAATACATAAAAATAATAAACTCACCATAAAAGACTATATCTTAAAGTGTAAAACCCACCGTTAGTACTTTTTTCAGAGAGAGGACTCTTTAACTTTCTATAGCTCTAATAGTCATTATATAATAACTTAAACACCTACTAACTTAGAATCTTAAGGAGTATCACCATACCCTGAGTTCACACCATTTAGAAATTCAACTCTTCTTTCTAAATTCAAACTTAGATTCTAACACTTAACATGGATATCCACAAAACTTCTCATCTACTAATACCCACTTATTACTACTAGATAGGAATCCTGAAACACTAATCCACATAAAATTTTATAAACATACTCAATCTTAACAAACTCCTCCATCATTGTGGTCACTGCCTAATCTATATCTCGTCTAAAGCAATAACATACTCTAAGTCTCCCTTAACTGAGAAATCTCTCTCAAAATGATATAAAAAAAACTACACAACAACAATATAGCTCCATTGATACATAATCTACTAAATTTAATTAAACACTATCCCCACTTTACTACTGCTAATTGCTGGGTTGGTGCTTCAAACTCTAGCTAATACGCTGTCATAGGATTCTGAGACGGGATCTGAGGGAACATCTAACAGTGGATTAGTGCATGATTTTCATGAATAAGAACAAACACTTTCAATCTTTAGAACTTAATGTCACTGATGAGATCCTTTTGAGCCCGCATGCAATCCTATACTTTTTATGAGGACTGTCCAAGAAAACTCTATCCATAGGAATTTAAGCTTGACTATTTCTATTAACTCAAGAATAAGGCAAAGTTGTCAGGAATAGAGAAATGCATGAATTTGTATAAGTTTATTTGAGAACATCCCTACAGCATGATCTGAAATATGAAAGAAGGGAAATATTTTTTCAATGCCCTATAGCCTCTCGAAGAAAATTACAAATTTCTCCATACCATTCCACAAGACATTTCTAGACACAACTTCGTAGACACCCTAGGAAATTTGAACCAAGCTCTGATACTAAGTTACTCGTAACACGGTGCTTCGAACCACAAGTGATCCCAAGATAGCCTATGTACTGCCATGATACTTGAGCAACTAATTTAATATAAAAATAAATTATAAATAATTGAGTAGAACCATAATAATTCAATAATCCATTTCAAAAAATTATTGTTCAAAGTCTACAATACTGAAATCAAAAGATGAAATAGGAATTACATACAATACTCTGACTCTCTATCTGTAAAACCTCTACTATACTGACTATAGGTAGCTGGGACATACCTCCAACTATATCTAATCAATACATTACAAGTAAGGAACGTACAATAAAAGAACAACTGACTGGAGTTCCCAAAATAAGAGAATTCATTACCTACTGCTTTAATGTTGTGAACTGTCTGAACCTAATATGTGGACTACTTCTGGTACCTACATCATTAAGGAATGTAGCCACAAATGCATATATGTGATCAATACTTTGGAATGTATTGAGCGTGTGATACATTCACTAAATCATGGAAATACTTAATGTATGCTTTAAAACTAAAGACATAAGTAATTTGCTAAATTACGCATTTAAATCATAATTGTATATAAAAGATGCAAGACTTATTAAGATTTTAAAATAATGAGCTAAAAATATTTTTGTAAGCTGGGAGACAGTGGAAACATGAAAGCTGTATGTACACCTCAAGTAAAGATATATAGGTACAAAAACCGTACTAAGGATCATTTATGAATATCTGGTCTAAATCTATTGAATAGGACCTGACACAAAATTATACATATCCAAATTAAAATGTTAAACTAATCATAAACTGAAGATCAGAATGCATAAATATACTGAGCATGGATACTTCAACATAAAAATCAAATGCAAGAAAAATAAAGCATGTGCTGAAATGTTTAGTAAAATTGAATAACTGATATATGCATAACAAAATAACTGATAACTGCATACTGAATAACTTATATCTATGTACTTGGTCATGTAAAACCAAACTGACATACTCTAAATACTTAACTGAGACAGTGGGAGTTATCATGTAACCAACATGCCCCAATATGAGCTAATCGGGGTCCAACCCATAACCTTAGTTGGAAGGGTGTTAGTACCTTTCCACGAGTACCAACACTGGTTATGTGGATCCACTAATCTAGTATCCAAAAGGAATAGGGTGTTAATTTTTTACTAGCGGGTGACCCGTAAGAGAGTGTATATTCTCTACTGGTTGGTGACATATCATAACCTACACTGGCTATATAGTTTTGAGAACATAGGGACTGATACTAATGGTCTCAGTCTTCAACTAGAAGGTGAGCCTTCATCCCTAGGTTTGCTGGGTGATAAGTCCTACTCCAAATTGCAAGACACTAAAACATAAGTTGGTGCATGCACTGATAATGGATATGCTCAAGTCATGGTATTTTGAAAATAACAGTGCATGCATAATCTAAAGTCATCTTGGACACGTACACTGATATATTTAGCATGATGTAATACTAGTGAAAATTAGAAATTATTCACAATTTATAAAATGCTCAACATGAATATGATAGTTTGAATACAATGATACAAACATGGTCTGAATGACTTGTAACTTGAAAACTTATAACATGATTCAATACTAGTTATGTTCAACACGACAATGTTATAAACTTCATGGTATAAACATGGTATGATTGAATTGGAATCTTGAAAACTATAATATGCAAGGTCAACTAGCTATCAGGTGTTCATAACCCACCAGCACTAAAAATTCATTAATTGCAATAACATCATTATTTAAAACACTATATGGAAATTCATGATTCAAAGAACCAAAACAAAATACAGTTCACTAACCTGATGATGTCCATGAATTTTAATATGGTAATATGTTAAACTTGGATGGACAACATGATCACATGTTTTAGTTCATAAAATTGTAAGTCAACATAGTTTCAACTGGTCATGGTATGGGTAATTGAAATTTAATGCACAAAGTACATAATTCACATGGGAAAACTTATTGACATGGTTTGAATTCAAAATTATTGAGAAAACATGGATTAATCTAATGATTAACATTGTTGTTTTCATAAAAAGGGATAAATATTCATACTTGAACAAAAAGTGATTTTGGGACTACATGGGTTAAAGGAACCCATTGATAAATATTTCATATACCTTAAATGCTTGAATTATTTAAGAAGAAGCTTTGAATTTAGATCTTTAAGGCTTGAATCATTGAGAAGAAAACTTTAATAACGTTTTATATATTGGGGGTGGGTTTTTACGTATGATAACTGAAGAAGAATAGGGAAAATAATGCCCCTTTTAAGCTTTAAGTCATCAATTTAGGTGTTTGGTGTGAGGGGGAATGACCAAAATTCCCCTTGGGCCTTTACTTATGAATGCAGGAAATATAGCCTCCATGTCACGAAGGTTATCGCGGAGCCTAAGGTCTGTGACACGCTAAAATTGCAGACCCTTATTGGTTCCTCATAAAAATGCCCATAACTTTTTTCTCGGGTATCAGATTAAGGAAAAATTGGATTCTTTTGAAAGAGGACCCAATTATATATAATTTTTTTGGGTCTTGAGTTCCAAAATTCAACATATCCAAGAAGTTATAAATATTCAAAGTTGACCCTTGTATGATCGAATATAAAAATTTGGTTGAATCAAAAGCTCTTGGCTCAAGTTTGCTCTAAGTATTTCCTATGAATATTTTTCACCTCATAAGAACTTTTCAGACTAGGTTAATGATCATGACACTTATATTCAAATGAATTCTAGCTCAAAACACAGGTTGTTACACTCGTACTCGGATTTTCTTACTACAAAAATTATGCAGAAGGTGTTATAAGTACCAAAACAATAGCTACTCAACAGGCATCACATGCAGACTATGATAAATTATTGTTAAAGTATAATAATTTGAAAGAATGTAACGAAAGTCAGGAATAATGGGGAGCAAATAGAAATAGTAGATCTTGCCAAGCAGAGACTAAGTCATTCGAATAAGAAATAAAGTCTAACTATAACCTAGTTGTGTCACATAGCACTAATAAGAAAATACAAAAAGAAAAATAACCTGACAAAAATCCCTATGCCCAATGGATAAAAACAAGAGTAATACTAATATAAATATGGAATAGGAATGATTATAAGCGTAATAAAAGACAATGACTGATAAGCGTACCTAAAAATCCTTCCTGATTGTAATACCAAGTTGTACCAATTTTTTTGAGATTTCAAGCACCAAACCAATATCCGTATTGATCATAAATGCTAGGGTCAAACTAGAACTTGATACAGACTCTAAACCATAACTAAAGAATAACAATAGCAAAGCTGCCAGATATCAGACTGAAATTGGAACTAATAAATAAGCTAAAAAGTACCAATTCCAGGAGTATAGGTCAAACTAGTTATAATATTTATGAGAAGGAAATCAAGTCTTTAAAGGTAATATGGTTCTTAGTCTCTAAGAAAAGAGTGTGATTTACGACTGAATAAATACTACTCCTCTCGAGTTTACAAAGTTAGTGATGAAACATGGGGGGTTGAACCACACTATAAGGGACCAAGTCCCTTAAAGTGAGACACAAGAAATAGAATAGCAAATAAGTAAGGAAACAACACTTTGTAGGAAAGTAAACAACACAAAGATTTAACGCGAAAACCTCCTTGCTCAAGGGGGGAAAAACCTTCGCTTTCCCTTACAAGCACTCAACAATCCACTACAATCAAACTCTTGATTACTAACTACATGGAAACTTAACTCTGACTACACCTATTTGTAACAACTCTATTACAAACCTACCTTGACAACTCTGTCAAGATCCATCCTTAATATTAATTAACTCTAACTAATATCAACTCAGGTAACTCTACCTAAGCTCTCTCAAGAACAAAAAAAAAGCATTGCTCTTATTACACGGGTATTTAGATTATAGACCAAGACTTGACTCAAATACACTCACTCTATCAGCACACACAAAAACTAAGAACATGAGCAATGTTGCAAATTTGAGTTTTCACCGATTTCTCTCTTGAATAATCAGATTGTAAAAACATGAGAATTGAGAAATGTTCTTTTCTATTTATAGATAGATAATGATTAGGGTAGAATTTATATTGTGCAAGTTTCCTAAGTGGTACACATCTCATCTGTGCAGTTTGTTACACTAACAGACAAAACTGCGCATGACAGTGATAGTTGTATGTTTTCATAAAGACCCAGGGACCCGGTCCCTTGTTTTCAGCTGATTCTCATCAAAACAATATATAGAAATTTCCCCCTTTTTGATGATGACAAATAAACCACAGATTTTTAAGCATCTATATTTATTCATTTAATTCAATTAGAGTGATCACCACTACTGTCGATGAATGTTCCCCCTAACATTATGAAACATGCTTCCCCTAATCATCGTGCTTGATTATTTCTTACCTATGACAGATGTCATCATGATTCACCAATATTCAACACATATGAACCTGGTACCTGGTCCTTAACATATCATGCAACACACACCTCACCTGGTCCCTACCATATGAACTGGTCCTTAACACATCATGCAACAAATACCTCACCTGGTCCCTACCATATTAGTGAATTTAGTATTCCCATTTTTGTCATCATTGAAAAGTTATAACAGTAAACCAAGAGTAAAATAAGCACAAGTTAGTTAACTTTTGGACACTAGGGCAACACTAACATGAAGAACAACTTTAAAATTAAGGAAGAGAAAATGAAATAGATAAATAAAAATTCATTCATATATAAAAGGTAAGTATCATATTAGAGTACAATTTTAATGTTTCAAAGAAAAATTCATAGGAATCAAGAAGATTTAAATAGGTTAAGGACTTGGGAAGAGGGTTTGGAGAAGTAGAGCCATGTTATTATTTTTTGTAGCATGACATTATAGCAATTCCTTTGTTAGATACCTTATCTCTACATACAATCTAAGAACCTCATCAATTAGAGTTGAAAGTCTCTTTTTATTTCAACATTCTTAATTCTAAGATCTGCAGACACGTTTGTTTCCTTATTAGAAAGAGGTTGAATTGTCATTTGTAATTTGCTGATCTCTGCATCCTTAGCAGCTATGTTAAACTTCAAATCCTTTATTTCTTTGTTGAGCTACCCTTGAGAGTTGTTACCTGATTTCCTTTTCATCATTTCTTTTTTTGGGACCTAGTCCCTCCTAAGTCTTCTGCTTTTTAGTAGAACTCCTAGATTTCACTCCAAAACTTATTATTTTCATACGAACTTCTAGTGTTTTAGGACCAAACAAACTTTTTTGGGGTTATTTGATAGTAAAATAAGATTTTCAATAGCCCAATCATCACTTTTCATTACACTGTCAGAATAATTGTGAGTTGTTGGGGATAAATCTTAATGAATGAATTGAGTGAAAAAAGAGTTTGGCTCTGAAGGGATAGGATGACTTAACTTGGTTTTCTATTTAAAGTAAGGGAGATTTTCAAACTATAAGACTTTAGGAAGAATATCAAACATTTTCTTAGAGATTTCATCCACTTGAGGTTCATCCAGGAAAGTGGCTGGGAAGTCTGGTTCAGCCATATTTTTTCTTAACAGGTATGTAAAGGATGAAATAGGCTTGGAGTTCTGAAGAAGGTTTGAGAGTGGGTTTTTATCTACAATAAATTTTGAGGACATGACTATTTCAGATTTGGTGATCCTTTAAAAGGAAAAGGGCCACAGATCTTGAAAAGGCATTAGGGGAACATATGTGCATAGGAATGAGCTTTTGAAGGATTGAGAAGATATTGATTTCAATTATGGGGTGACTCATCTTTCCTTTTAGGATAATACTATTTTCTGACACAGAGACAAAAGATGTAGCTTTTTCTATCAGAACAAAAAAATGCACATTCATGATTCTAACTTGAGATGTGGGATCGGGTCCCTCTCTTTCTTGAGTGAATCCTCAATATTGTACATGTCACATTTTTTCTTCTCTAAAGTTGTTCCTATGGGTGTATACCTATTAAGGTATGGTACTGAGTTAGACCAATATGTACCTAATTTACCAAGGATACCTATCTCCTAATAATAGCAAATTTTAGAAAGAAAAACCGATTCATCTAGTAGGTCAGATTATTTTGATTAACCCCAGCCTCAACTGATTCTTATCAAATTGTTCCTTGTGAAGAGACTTAGTAAAGATTTCTGCTATCTGATCTTCAGTCCTATAAAACTTCATGAAAATAGCTCCCTTATCTACATTATCTCTCAAAAAATAATGTCTCACATCAATATGCATGGTCCTTTTTTGCTGCACCGGATTCTTGGTGGGGTTGAGATCACTTGTGTTATCACACATCAGAGGGATAGTGTCTAAGAAAATTGGAAAGTCAATCATTTGATGTTTTATCCATAATAATTAAGTACAACAAGAACCTGTAGCCACACACTCAGCTTCAGTAGTAGATAAAGCAACTGAATTCTTCTTCCTAGAACCCAATAGATTAATGAAGATCTAAGAAAATAAGCCATTCCTAAGGTATTTTTCTATCCACAAGATATCCAACATACTCAGCATCAGCATATCCTACCAGATCAATACTATCTCTAAAGGGATAGTAAAGGGCCAGGTCCCTTGTACATTTTAGATACTTGAGAATTTTTTTTACAGCTTTCAATGAGACTCTTTAGGATAAGCCTAAAATTTTGCACGCATTCCCATACTAAATAGAATATATAGACTATTAGCGTTGAGATATATTAAAGATCCAATACTGTTTCTATACATGGTCTGATTAACTGAGGGACCAAATTAATTATTATCCATCCTGGAACTGGTTCAAATTGGAGTTTCAATTGGCTTGGAATCTCCCATATTTTATTTCTTCAGTAGATCTTTGATGTATTTCTCTTGAAAGATCATTGTCCCTTGAGAAGTTTGCTTAATCTGCAAGCCTTGGAAGAATTTCAGTTCACCCATCATGCTTATTTCAAATTCACTCCCCATTAGTTTTGCGAACTTTTCACATAGGGATTCAGAAGTAGCTCCAAAGATTAAGTCATCAATATATATCTAAATAAATAGTTGATAACTCTCAAACTACGGCTCTCGTAAGAGTGTAAGCGGTCATCGTCAAATATCAATCCCAATTGGGTTGGGTGTCGAATCCCACAGGGAATACTCGGTCACTAAGTATGCAACAATTAGTAGACTTTTGGTGAAAGTTCTGCGGATAAAGGGGGGATTTTATGTGTGAAGTAAAATTATCAAAATAGCAAAGTAAAAATGGAATGTTTAGTAAGATTTAAATCAATGAGAATTGTAAGTTAGGGTTATGTCCACCTTATGAGTTTTACGTATCTATTGGCTATGAGTTATGCGGAATTCAGACATACATGCTCTTATAGAGATTCGTATTCTATGGTAAATCCTAGTGTCTTTCGACCATCAAGGATTATATCACTTTAACTCTTTCGAGCTTAAAGCATATACTAATGGTACGAATTCTCCAAGAGGTTAATCCAGTTATGGCACTAACTTTTAAACAGGGGTTGGTAGCCCTATTTCCTTGTCATTCTCTCTTTTTCAGACATTTAACTTTTCTTTCGAACAAGTTAATGTTATGCTGGTGTATTCTATATGTTTGCAACCACAAGAATTCAATTAAGATGAAGAGAGTAATGATATAAGCAGCATACGTATCAAGAATTCACAAACTCATAGCAATAGATAGTGTCTCATAAGGCTTCCATAACCCTAACAGAGAAGTTTAGCTACTCATGAGTGCAACGGAAATCACAATAGATAAAATCATCATACCACAACCTAGAATAATCTTGGCGATGGAAGTGATATGGCGTCAAAAGCTCTCAAACGTTTTGCCCTAGCCGTTGTTCTCAAGAGAGACGAGTTCTCTGTGTTAGACTTCCAGAATATTGTAACGTGAATAGTCCTAAAATATCGAATGAATGAGTGAATAATAAAAAGCTTGCTGAAAAATTCAGCAAATAGGGTTTTTATAACATCCTTGTCCTAGTCCTACTGAAATAGGGTTTTTATCCTTGTCCTAGTCCTACTGGGTTACTGCATACTTGTCCTAATCCTACTAAGTTACTGATGATCCCCCAAGTCTTTAGAAATGCTGTTTTTGCCGGGACAAGTTCTCCATGCATCACTTTCAGTCCACAAGCTTCCAGAAGCTGCCTTCCTTCTTACGTGAAGTTTCCTTTGGCGTCCAACAGTCCATAAAATGCTGAAATCTTCATCATAAATACCTGAAATCTTGCTAATCACGTTGGTTAGCTTACTTACAGGAAAATGGACTAAAAGTGCAGGAATTATATATTTTGTCCTTAAAACTTAGCTAAAATATGGGTAAATTAATGTGCTTTAGGCGTGTAAATACGCCTAACATCAACACCCCACACTTAAAGCTTTGTTCGTCCTCAGACAATATATCATGTCCATATAAACATCTACTTAGGGTTTCACAGTAACAGCACAAAATATTCATCAAGACAGGCACAACAATTATTAACAAAGAGTAGTTTTCTAATCACTTTTAGAAACAATTCAACCTCCAACATAGTCTCGTGATGATGGTTAATTCGTATTCAAAAGTTAAGGCACAAAGAATCATACATGACTACCCAAAACTCATCAACCATGTGTGTCTCACAATATATCACCCATAATTACTCACAAGTATTTCATTTTTCAAAACATGGGTATAGGATTATCCTTGCTCTCACTCTCACAAAGAATTCATATGTTGTAACTGATGACCATAGGCTTGCCCTTAGTGTAATTCTCCACTAATATTAGAATGCAAAGATTAGGATCAAATAGGTCTTTTACAGGTTGTAATGTAGGCTAAGGGATGGGTAGGACTATTTTGGCCAGAAATAGTGACTATGTTCCTAAGAGCTTTAATACATCACATTATACCATTAACACTCTCTTTTAAACGACCTTTCTACTTTCTTTTAATCTGCCACCCCTTCTCACCTCTTTTGTTATTCAATTTTAAATAGAATCAACTTTGTATTTTTCTTTTTCATTTCATTTTTCATTTTTTTAACACACCTCTATAATAGCCATTCTTTTTTCATAACAAATTCAAGTACCAATTCACTTTAAGGCATCACTCTCACCCAATTTCCTTTTATTTTGTCACATGCCTTTACAATTTAAAGCGCTTAGGAATTTGGATCAAATTATGGTCTTAAAAAAATGGATTAGGCTACACATGAGGCTGTCAAAGAAAATGGCTTAAAGTCTTAAAAGGGGTTAACTAAGATAATGTCCACGGGTAGGTAAAAAGAAGGTAAACAATCACAGGCTGCCAAAGAAATGCCTAAATCATCTCCTAAACTCACACTCTTTATTTCGCTTTACACACACACCAGGCAAGTTCTATCATCAGTCACAACACAGAATATACTATAACCTCACACACACAAGGCACATGGTTAACTTTATTGGGAGCAGTATAGACTCTTGACCCAACAGATGAATGAATTAAACCACACAAATATCACATAGTGAGTCACACTTGGAGCCTAAACATCTCAATAGCAATGATTTTAGGACAAACTCTTGTCATAATACCATGCCGCCGCCTATCAGAACAATTTCATGCAAAATCTAAAAAAAAATCTAAAAATCAAAAAATTTAACTACAAACGAGAATAAATGTAGGCAAAGAAGTATGCTACAGCATACAAATACCCTCACCCCACACGTAGATGGGACACACTGCCCTCAGTGGAAATAAGTAAGGAAAACCTGATTAGTCGGACTCTTTTTCAATGTCTGGGGTCAAACCCCCTGCGTCAGAATCATCATCAGAGTCGTCATTACCAGAGTTGTCCTTCACATCGTCATTCGAGGTATTTGCAGAGAGGAGGATTCAGCTTGCTCTTTTCTTCTCCTTTTCTGACCTTTCTGTGAGGTGGACGTTTTTTCTTTTCCTGGTCGTCCTTTTGGTGCCATTTTACCTGAGACTAAAATAAATTCATGCTAGATCATCTCGGAAGATTTAATCGACAAACAAAAAATAGTGGCACCACCCCACACTTAATTTGTTGACATAAACTAATTAAGTGAATGATGTCGATTACTCAAACTTCATCGACATACATTTAGGTGATATGTTCCAACAATATGTTCAGCACAGTCATACTTTCATGTCATCTTACTATCCTTTCCAACTCTATTTCATGTAATCTTGACTATACTTTCATGTGTGGATTAATGCACCTTTTGCACAAGACTACTACATAGATATCGTATCAAGTTATCGCATAGAAATAATCACAACATCTCATGCTTGTATTCAATCACGATCTTCATCTCGATGAACAAGTCATTCCAACATGTAAGCTTTCTAGTTACAAGATTATGCAATTTTCTTGACCATGTCAATTCCGCAAAAGTATGACAGTGTATCAAAATCAAATACAAGTTGGAAACAAGTCAAGAGCATCCTTACGTATTCTTTCACTCACTTAGTTGTATCACAACAAATCAACCATATTCAAATCACCAACACTACTTCAAGATTTAACAATTTATTATAGGCGTAGTAGTGTAGTACTTTACGTAATATAAAAGAAGAGCAAAGAAGTACTTACTTGGTTGATGGCCTCGGAAGATGTTCTTGCAAAGTTAAAAGAGCAAAAGGAAATTTTTTGAGAGATTTTGGAGAGGTAGGCGGCGCTTAGGTTGAATTTGCAATGCATTTTTGTTCTAAGACTAAGGTTCTATTTATAGGACAAGCTTGGGTCGGGTTTTGACCCGTTTGGAATCGGATTAGGAGACTAAAAAGTGAGCATAGGCAGCGCCTAATGCTTTGCCTATGCTTGGCATAGGCGGCGCCTTTTGCAAAGCCTAGTTGAGCATAGGCGGCGCCTATGCTATGGAATTGTTAGGCATAGGCGGCGCCTATTCCATGGCATTTTAGATTCAGAGACAAAAGGCTTTTGCATAGGAGACGCCTATGCTATTAGATTGTTAGGCATAGGCGGCGCCTATGCTATGGCATTCTAGATTCAGAGAGCTTAGGCCATAGCATAGGCCTTGCCTTGTTCGTTGCCTAGATTTTCATAGGCAATGCCTAACTCATAGCCTTTTTCTTCTTCATTCCCAACTTACCACCTTCAACATGCAATACTTCCAAATCAAAATTTGAAACCAATCTCCTCATTTACACCTCTTGCACCTACACTTACTCGAAAACAACAAGAACAATTAGAACGATGGGTTGCCTCCCACCAAGCGCCTTAGTTTTGGTCGTGGCTCAACTCTTCTTTTTGGATTTTTATTTAACAAAAACAAACTCTTAGAAAAACAAAACGATTAAAAATGATGGGTTGCCTCCCATATAGCGTTTGAGTTATTGTCACGGTACGACATAGTTACCTCGATTACTTAGACTTCGTCGAGATAGATGGTGGATCATTTTTTGAATGGATTCAGACGATGTTGATGCTTACTTGTAGGCATGCAATCTTCTTCGAGATGACTCTTGTGCATACATATCCCAGGAGGGATACTAATTATATCATCAATAGTCCAACCCATAGCTCTCTTGTACCTCTTCAGAGCAGAGATGAGAGCCTCTACGTGCTGTTCACCTAAATCAGCCGCAACACTCACCGGAAGTGTATTTCCACTTCCTAAGAACGCATACCTTAGGTGACTGGGGAGCTCTTTCGATTCTAGTACTGGTGGCTCTTCAATGGAAGTCTTCGCTGTTGGTGACAGTCGATTCTTAAGATCAAGGTCCAGCTTCTTAGGAGCATGAGAATAGGAACTTATTCCTGTTAGAGCACAAACGGTTTCTTCATATTCTTCAACCTCCTCACGCTCAAAATTCAACAACACAGCAGACAATGGCTCAACAGTAAGCTGCTTCTCTACAGATAATCCTTTCCATCCTCATAGTAAACATCATCTACAGAGAACACATCCATATATCTAGGCTGTTTCATCGATTTGCATACATCAAAATGGACCACTTCATCATTCAGCCGAAATAAAAGCTCATTATCTCTTAAATCAATCAGCACACTTCCAGTTGCGAGGAAAGGATTCCCCAAGATTATGGGAACTTCAGAATTCACCTCGCAATCCAAAATAACAAAGTCTGTAGGAAAGATGAAGGTGGAAACCTTCACCAACATGTCATATAAGATACCAACAGGTCGTTTTATCTACCTATCTTCCATCACGAGCCGCATATTAGTTGGTGTAGGATCGCCTAACCCCAACTTTTTGTACATGGATAGCGGAATCAAATTGATGATAGCTCCCAAATCACACAACGCCTTAGCAATATCCAACGATCCAATCGTGCAAGGAATAGTGAAAGCACCGGGATCTGCCTTTTTCTGAACTAGCGATCTTGTAGTGATTGCACTGCAATGATGAACATTATCTGCCAGCTCATATCATACTGCCCACTTCTTTGTCAAAAGGTCCTTCATGAATTTAGCGTATCCGGGCATCTGCTCTAGCGCTTCCACCAAAGGAACATTAATAGTCATCTGCTTCAACATAGTCATGAATTTACTGAACCTGGTATCATCAGCTTTCTTCTTCAGTCTTTGCGGAAAAGGTGGTGGTGGAAGGGGAATTGTTTTCTCCACCACTTTCTTTTTATCTTGCTTCCGATTATCAACCTTTTCAGGAGTGTCGTCAGCCTTCTTCTTCAGTCTCTGAGGAAAAGGTGGTGGTGGAAGGGGAATAGTTTTCTCCACCACTTTCTTTTTACCTTGCTTCCAACTATCAATCTTTTCAGGCTGCAGACGTTTAGGGGTGACGTCATGAACATACTCTTCAGCTTCTTTGGCCTCTTCACATTCTGCATCAATAACATTATCCGCTATATCATCAACTACCTTCTTGCCTTTAGATGGATTTTCCAACACTTTACTACTTCAGGTAGTAATAGCCATACACGATCCATCATTCCTTGGATTTTGCTCTGTGTCGCTAGGTAATGTTCCAGCTTTTCTTTGATTGAATGACGCTGAAAGTTGACTCAATTGCTGCTCCAGCTGTTTTATTGAAGTGGAATGTGAGTTAACCAATTGATTTATTGAAGACAAATCATTCTTCACCTCATTCACTCCCGTATTAGTTGCCTCCACTCCTTTCAGCAGCTTTGCCATCATATCTTCCATCGACATCTTCCCAGAGCCATATGCCACAGCCTCACGGTTTCTAGGAGGAACATACAAACCACACCTGTCAGTCTTATTCTTCCAACCACCTTGATCGCGGTCCTTGTATCCAGATTTATCATAATAGTTTCGACCTTGGTTTCCTTGGGCATTGCCTCGGAAACCCCCTGATTATTCAAGTAGTTCGCTTCTTCCTCGGAGTCGGATTCATCTCTTCCCTGTGATACAATGGCCTTAACCTTTTCGGTCTTCCCTGATAATAAGTGCTTGGTAAGAAGATCCATCTGCGTTTTCATGTGAGCCATATCTTGGTCACGTTCCTCTTGTCTATGCCTCTGCTCTGCAATCAAGCCAATAGATACTGTAGAGCTTGCTACCTTAGAATCCCTGGTATGCTAAGCTTTACTCTGCTTTGTCATACGATCTAGCATATCACTTGCCTCAAGAAAAGTAAGGTCCATGAATGACCCACCTGCAGCATTATCAACCACTGGCTTTTTCACCGAGTTCAAAACCCTATATAATATTTCCATCAAGTGGATATTCGTCATCTGATGGTTTGGGCACTGCATAATCTTCTTCTTGAACCTCTCCCATGTTTCGTGGAGAGCTTCAGTTGGAAGCTGTCGAAAATTGCTGATCTCATCCCGTAATTGGGCTCTCTTGGATGGCGGAAAGAATTTTTCTAGGAAAATGTCTTTATGTTGCCTCCAATTAGTAATAGAATCAGGAGTTAGCCCGTTCAACCATAGAGTTGCCTCCCCAGATAGAGACAATGTAAATAATCGCAACCGAATTGCATTCTGTCCAACGCCTGGATTGTCGAATGACTTGCATGTAGAGATAAAGTTAACCAGATGCATATTCGGATCATCACCTACAAGTCCACCAAATATTCCTTTGAGCTGCAATAACTGAATCATGGTGCTAGTGATATTGAACTTGGCTTCGGGTGCCAAGGGCGGCGTAATAATAGCTCCTGTGGCACCAGGTCCGTCCAGATCGTCATCATCATCATCAAAAGGAATCATCATAGCTCGGAGTTCAGGTCTAAATCTAGCTTGACGATCTCTTCTGTTAGCAGGTGTTGCCACCTCAGCATCACTCTTAGGGTTTAGTAACTCGTCATCACCTAGGTCCTCATCGTCATGATTTGTTGCTCGCCCAGGGTTATCAATATTCTATTGATGCACTTGAGCGGCGGCCAAAGCTGCTAATCTAGCCTGCTCCTGTTGATCAGCCCTTCTATCAATGTCACGTTGTGCCTCCATCCTGCCAATAAGTTGCGGTTCAGGGTTTATGGGTAATAATGGTTGTCCCGATCTTCGAGTATGGGGCATGCACTGAACAAAACCTGCAAAAAACAAAAACAACAACTAAAAGTAAAATACGAGAATCTTTGACCAAAGGGTCTAGTAATTATCACAAACTTAGTTGACAATTGTATTCCCCGGCAACGGCACCAAAATTTGATGACGCTCAAACTACAGCTCTCGTAAGAGTGTAAGCGGTCGTCGTCAAATATTGAACCCAATTGGGTTGGGTGTCGAATCCCACAGGGAATACTCGGTCACTAAGTATGCAACGATTAGTAGACTTTTGGTGAAAGTTTTGCGGATAAAGGGGGGATTTTATGTGTGAAGTAAAATTATCAAAATAGCAAAGTAAAAATGGAATGTTTAGTAAGATTTAAATCAATGAGAATTGTAAGTTAGGGTTATGTCCACCTTATGAGTTTTACGTATCTATTGGCTATGAGTTATGCGGAATTCAGACATACATGCGCTTATAGAGATTCGTATTCTATGGTAAATCCTAGTGTCTTTCGACCATCAAGGAATATATCACTTTAACTCTTTCGAGCTTAAAGCATATACTAATGGTACGAATTCTCCAAGAGGTTAATTCAGTTATGGCACTAACTTTTAAACAGGGGTTGGTAGCCCTATTTCCTTGTCATTCTCTCTTTTCCAGACATGTAACTTTTCTTTCGAACAAGTTAATGCTATACTGGCGTATTCTATATGTTTGCAACCACAAGAATTCAATTAAGATGAAGAGAGTAATGATATAAGCAGCATACATATCAAGAATTCACAAACTCATAGCAATAGATAGTGTCTCATAAGGCTTCCATAACCCTAACAGAGAAGTTTAGCTACTCATGAGTGCAACGGAAATCACAATAGATAAAATCATCATACCACAACCTAGAATAATCTTGGCGATAGAAGTGATATGGCGTCAAAAGCTCTCAAACGTTTTGCCCTAGCCGTTGTTCTCAAGAGATACGAGTACTCTGTGTTAGACTTCTAGAATATTGTAACGTGAATAGTCCTAAAATATCGAATGAATGAGTGAATAATAAAAAGCTTGCTGAAAAATTCAGCAAATAGGGTTTTTATAACATCCTTGTCCTAGTCCTACTGAAATAGGGTTTTTATCCTTGTCCTAGTCCTACTGGGTTACTGCATACTTGTCCTAATCCTACTAAGTTACTGATGATCCCCCAAGTCTTTAGAAATGCTGTTTTTGCCGGGACAAGTTCTCCATGCATCACTTTCAGTCCACAAGCTTCCAGAAGCTGCCTTCCTTCTTACGTGAAGTTTCCTTTGGCGTCCAACAGTCCATAAAATGCTGAAATCTTCATCATAAATACCTGAAATCTTGCTAATCACGTTGGTTAGCTTACTTACAGGAAAATGGACTAAAAGTGCAGGAATTATATATTTTGTCCTTAAAACTTAGCTAAAATATGGGTAAATTAAGGTGCTTTAGGCGTGTAAATACGCCTAACATCAATAGTATGCTGCTACATTTGGACTCTAAAAAGAGAGTATTTTCAATTTTACCTCCTTTAAAGCCTTTTTCTAGAAGAAATTTTAACAGTCTCTCATACCAAGACCTAGGTGCTTGCTTCAACCCATAGAGTGCTTTGTCCAATTTAAGAAAATGATGAGGAAAATTTGCATCTTCAAAACCTGGATGTGGTTTGACATAGATTTCTTTCTTCAAGATTCTATTTAGAAAAGAAATTTTGACATCCATTTGTTTTGTTAACAAATCAGGGGACCAGGTGCCAGACTTTACTTCTCTAAAGTTAGTGAAGTTCCTCACGCATTGCATTGATCTAATCAGCAACTTTTAGAGCTTCTTTCATATTTTAGGCTATATTGGGATAGAAATGTTTAGAATTCCATGAGTTTGTTTAGACTCCAGTGGCCAAAGTGTAGTCATATTCTCAAGTGGATGAGAAGATTTGTGCCTCCAGCTCGACCTTCAAAGATAAGTTCCATAAGAATTATGTCCCTGAGGAGTTTAACTGGACCCTTATTGATGTTCTTAAACTAAAGCAAGGGTCTGTAACTGAGATCATGGATCACCATAAATTTCATCATTCTCATTTGTATCATTTAGTTCATAACCATCATCTTAATCAATATCATCTCTTTGAACAGGAATGAGTTCTTTAATTTCTGAATATTCACCATCACCTGGATTCATTAGCTTTCCTGACTTATTAAAGACCACATGCACCTTTTCTTCAACACACAAAGTTCTTTTGTTGAAAACTGTATATGCTTTCCTTTTTAAGGAATACCCCACGAATACTGCTTCAATACTTTTAAAGTCAAACTTTCCTAGATCATTTTTCCTATTATTTAGAATAAAGTATTTGTACCCAAAAGGTCTGAAGTAGTCATGATTCAGCTTTCTATTTAAAAATAGATCATATGGGGTATTTTTCAGGAGTGATCTAATCAAGCACCTATTTGTCACATAGAAAGAAGTATTTACAGCTTTAGCCTAAAAGTTCTTTAAAATCCCACTATAAATTAGCATGTTCCTGGAAATCACTATAAGGGTTCTATTCTTTTTTTCAATAAATCTATTTTGTTGAGGAGTCCTTGGGAGTAGAGAAGTTATGACCGATTCTATTTTCAGCATAGAATCTTACAACTTGGGAGTCAATTCCATGATTAGATCTGAATTCAACAATCTTACAATTTAACTTCGTTTAATTTTCTTCGCAAAAGTAACCAGAACCTCATAGATTTCATCCTTTATTCTTAAAACCTTATCAAGGTGGACCTTGAGTAGTTATCTACAATCTCAAATACATACTTCTTTCCTCCTCTACTTTCGACGTTAATAGGTCCACATAAATCCATCTACAACATCTTAAGGGTTCTAGAAGTAATCACCTGCTTCTTCAACTTAAAGGAAAACCTAGTTTTTTTCCCTCAACAAAGACTTTACAAACCTTGTTGTTTGGAAATTTCATCTTCGGCATGCCACAGACTAGGTCCTTTGAAATCAACTTCTTCAGCAAAGAGAAACTTACTTGTCCTGGCCTTCTGTGCCATAAATCAACATCTTCATTTTGAAAACTTAAGCAAGTTAATTCCCCATTAGCCACAGACTCTAAATCAGCCACATATATATTTTTAATCTTTTTAGCCTTAAGAAAAACTCTCCCTTACTTGAAGCTTGACACAGTACATCTATCAGCTAAGAATTTGACCTCACTACCTTTGTCATAGAATTGAGAAACACTTAGAACACTGCACTTGAGTCCATTCACATAATACACATCTTCTATTAATTGATCAGTCAATTTTCCAATCTGTTTCTCACCATGAATATAGCCCTTTTATAATTTCTAAAAGAGACATTTCCACCTTGAAGTGTCTTGAGAAAAAGAAAGCAGTCAGTCCTCCTTGTCATATGCTTTCAACATTCTCTATCTATGAACTAGTTCAAACTGTATTCCCCTCCTCTTACCTACAAACATAGTCACTTACATATGAGATCTCAATAGGAAGACAAAGGCGTGATCAAATATTTCTCGGCCTATCTAGGTATATAGTCTTTCATATTTTTCAAGGGCATGGAACCTTTAAGATTATAATTCTCTTGTTGGATGTATTTAGTGCTTCTCATTCTAGCTCTAAGCTAATATTGACAATTTTTCTTCAAATGTCCATCTCTTCTACTATAAGTACATAGAGGTTTGTGGTTCCTATTTCTAATACCATGAACAGCTTTCCCTTGAAACCCAAATGATTGGTTTTTTCTGATATCTAAGCCCTTTACTATTTGATACTCTGACTACTTAAATTTAAAAGGATTTGAGTGGATGTGGTCCATTTTAGTGATTTGTTAAGTTCTTCTCTTATACAGACTAGGTTCTTTTTCTAATTCTTTATTCTTTTGGAAGGAAGTCATAAGGTTCTTTTGAGAATCCCTCAATTTTTATTCATGCTTAATCTAAAGCATTGAAGATTCTTTCTTTCTTTTATCATCAAAATCATTTACTTTTTCCAGTTGACTCATTAAACTCAGATTTTAAGATTTCAATTTGGTGAAAAATTCTTCTATTTCAGATATCTAGAGAGTTAAAATAATCAATTCAATCTCTTGATTTTCTAATTTCTCTTCTAGAGCATTTTCTCAGCAGTCAGTCCACACAAAGAGTCAATTAATATATTTGCAAGTTTCTTTATCTTTATAGCAGAGTAGTTCTCTAAGTTTTCCTTAATATAAGAGAGATAACTTATTTTCTTCTTCAAATTCATTGTTTGCCATAAGTGCGAATAAGGAATCATGGATAACCTCAATATCTTCCATAGCTAGCATAGATACATCTGCAGTCTTTTCAACTTCATCAGATATACTGGAGGAATCATCCTAGACTGCTAAGGCCTACTTTACTGCATAATCTGGTGCAACCTTTCTTCTTTATTTTACAGGTACTTGGTCCCTTTTCTTTCCTTTGTCACCTAAAATCTTGATATATTCTTGATAATTCATTTTATGCATTGGACAGTCCTTAATGAAATGCTCAGGACTTCCACATTAGTGACAAACTTCAATAGTGCCTCTTTTTATACTGCTACTTTCTCTTCTTTGAAACTGACCACTTTTATTTAAAGCACTAACAATCCTTTTACCAAATAGGAAACATAATGTCTTCTTCACTTGAAATAGATTTTGAAGCCTCCGATGTCAGAGATTTATCTTTTTTTTCTTCCTTCTTCCCTTACCCTTACTGCTTCTTGAGTTCATGACTCTTTAGATTTTTAATAAGTTCATCCATTGTGAGAGTTTTCAAGTTTATTATCTTAGTGATAGCATCCATTTTGCTTTCCCAAGACTTAGGAACAACACCTAGAATTTTTTTCACCTATTTTTACTGAGGAATAACTTCTCCTAAGCAGTGCACCTCATTAGTGATTGAAGTGAATCTAGTATGCATATCTTGGATAGTTTCTCTTTCTTTTATGGTGAAAGTTTCTTACTGAATAGTCAGCATATCAACTTTAAAATCCTTCACATCAGTGGTACCTTTATGAGAAGTCCATAAGAAATGCCAGATCTCCTTAGCATTTTCATAAGCATAGATCATGTTATATTCATTAGGTACTATGCCACAGACAAACAAATACTTTTCCTTGTAATTCTTCTGAACATTCTTTTGATCTTCATTATCAAACTCTCTCCTGGTTTATACAACCATCCTTGTTATATCTCCTTATTTGAGCTCTCTAATAGGAATATTAAGACTATCAAGTATTACATCCATCAACTCACTATCCTCAGCCATAATGAAGTCATACATCCTTGTTTTCCACCATCCATAGTACTACCCCTTAAAGTAAAGTGTTCTAATGGTAGATTTCACTTCTTCCAGATTAGGTAGAGGAGCTCTGATCAAAAAATCCCTCTAGGTATAAAACTTTTAGAGTGTCCTTGCTCTAATAACAATTGATGAAACATGGGGGTTGCACCACACTATGAGGGACTTGGTCTCTTAAAGTCAAACACAGGAAATAAAACAGTAAAGTAGTAAGGAAACAACGTTTTGCAGGAAAGTAAATAACACAAAGATTTAACTTGGAAACCTCCTTGCTCAAGCGAGGAAAAACCACGGGTTGACCTCACAAGTACTCAATAATCCACTATAATTAAACTCTTGATTATAGACTCCATGGAGACTTAACTCTAAGCTTCACCTACTTTTAACAACTCTATTGCAAACCTGCCATGACAACAATGTCAAATCCCTTCTCAGTATTGATTAACCCTAACCCATATTAACTCAAGTAACTCTACCCAAGCTCTCTGAAGAACATAAAGAAAAATCATTACTCTTAAAACATAAGTAATTTTATTATAGACCAAGACTTGACTCAAATACACTCACATTGTTAGCACACACATAATCTAGGATCTTGAGAAATGTTGCAAAGTTTAGTTTTCTCTAATTCACTCTTGAATAATCAGATTGCAAAAATTAGAGAATTAAGGAGCATTATTTTCTATTTATAGTTGGATAATTATTAGTTTAGAATTTCTATAGGGTCAGGTGTCCCAAATGGAACATATATCACCTACGTAGTTTGTTACACTTATCAACAAAACTATGCAGGACAATGACAGTTGTATGTTTTCATGAAGACACAGGGACCTGGTCCCTTGTTGATAGATGATTATCATCAAAATAAGATATAGTAGCTAGATAGGACTCATTAAAAAAAATAAGTCATCCTAAACTCAAGAATTATTCTAAGGTAAGAATAAGGGGTTATTTAGATTAGCTAGGAGATATTATAGGTATTTTGTTTAAAAGAAAGGCCATTGGTGCTCACAACCATTCTAAAAAACCTAAACTAAGGTAAGTACCTATCCTGACATAGTCCAAGTACCTTAAATACTATCCTAAGGTTCAAAGAATACTAAAACTAGTTCTAAAGGTAATAATAGGATATTATAAGAGAAGGTGGGGACGATTGCTATTGAAAAAGGCCCCTAATTGGCTAAATTGGTCAATAAATGCTAAAACATTAGTTGAGCCATAAGTAGCTACCTAAAACTAGCAAAACACTAAACTAATACCATAATGAAGCTTAATATAAGAGAAAGGTATGCCTAGAGTACGTGGGCACTATCGAAATTTTTTATAATCCTCTAATCACGAGTTTTCCCCTTTTGGGAAACCTTCAACTATTGCCATACTATCATGATAAGGTTAGACACATAAAGACAAGATAATGAGAAAGAACCACTTTTCTTAAGTGTTGATGAATCTAACCTATTGAAGAGACAACGTTTCCAAGAAGCACATATGAGGTAAAGAATAAGTCAAGCTACATACGAACATAAAGACATTACAGGTGGTCATATCTCATCGTATTTATGTATCAATGTGTTCATGTTCATATAATAGTTGAATTATTACACCTACAGTCTTATGGCCAATGGTCTTTGGTTAGTCATAATAGTGTACAGGTTTACAAGAACATTATGCTCTAGGTTAGTTAAGCCTAGGGTCATAAAGAAGGAAGTTAGCACCATCCACTAGCAAACCAAATGGCAAGGAACTTCTTTCACTAGTATAGTATTGGAAAAAATTCCTATAAAAGCACTTCATAATTCCAGAGGTTGCAACCGTAATATACCCATATTACATATACATGCTACAAGTTAAAATTTAGATTACAAATCTCATGTAGGTCCTACTTGTGAAATCAGGAAATTGAAACCATCACAACAACCTCTATCAACTCAAAGATTAGTTTCCCCCAAATGTGAGTGAAATTCAAGTCCAATTCTATACAAAACTATTCATAATAGAATTCAAAGAAGAAAGAATATAAACTACTAATTTAAGCCAAATTTGAATTGTAAACTTATGTGAGAACGATGCTAAAAGGCTCACAATAACTTCCACGTGCTTATACCAATATCACGTATCAATTCTTACACAATATTTAAGCTCCCAATAGTAAAAAATAGTGTTTAATATTAGGAAAATATAGTTGGAAACAAAAAAAAAAAATTATAATATTAGAGATCCTACTTTGCGAATGCAGGAACCTTGGCATGAAAGCAAGAGCCAACCCAAAGATACATTTGTGAATGTGGCCAATCCACCATAACTGTGAAAAGAAGGTTGGACGGTCTAGGTTGTCCTTCCCTTAACGAATGCAATGTCTTTCCTATGAATGCGGAGGTCAAAATCCTTGATCGTTACAAATCAAATGACCTTTTATTCAAAAATTCACCTAATAGTCCCAAACTAGTCGAGAAGCCTTCACACCCAAACTAAGGTCCCCTAATCTTAAAATATTACAGATAATGAGATTGTTAAAATTGGAATCTAAGGTCGTTTACCTAAATTTTAGGCCTGAGACTCTACTCAAAAGTGAATAATCTAAAACAAAGAAACGGCTCTAAAAATCAAACGAACTTCTTGGTAATCAAACTATTTGTACCAACAAGTCATTATTAAATTTAGGCAATTATAGGAAATCTCAATATATAGGAAAAGAACAAAAAATGAAGGAAATGACATCAAGGGTAATTATTATATCCACTACTTAAAGGACTTTCACCAACAAAAGTAAAGGATTAAGAAGTACCTGAAGGCTCGAACATGTAGGAATCTCATGCTTGGTCTCCTAGGTATTGGATAGATGGTATCTCCACTAAACCATAACCATAGAAATGTCTGTGGAATCCCACTGTCTAACATCTTCGGCTAAGATAGATACTATCTCCTTAGCAAAGGTCAACCTCTCATCTAACTAAATTGATTCTTTCTGAAGTACATAAGACTCATAAAAAATATAACGCTACAATATAGGTTCTTGGAATTTTGGATTACTGGTTGAAAAGGTAGGAGATATAGCTTACTTATAAAATTCCTCCCCAACTATCTAAAGCATCCTATATAGTTCGATATACCTAGGAATGAGCTTGATCCTCTTCCCAAACCTCATTACGCCCTTCATGAGCAATACCTGAATAAAGGCTCACTGACTAACTCTGAATTTAAAGGCATAAAGTCTATTGTCAACATAACTCATACAAAAAGTCTAGATTCATGTCTTAATACCTGATTTCGACTGACAAAATGTTAGCTATCCTCAAACAAGAAGCCCCGTATCTGCTCTACCAGAATAAACCTAGCCACAATGCTAGTAAGAATCCTCCTGGGGTATGAAATTTCAAGTTGAACTATAATGTTGTGTCACAACTCAATTTATCATGTCATGATAGTACCTACTTTAACCCACTAGCAGGTAAGCCAAGCCATAGACTTATATGATAAGTAATAGTCTAACCATTGAATGATTAGAGAATAAAAAATATAAGTATGCAATAGAAATGCTACATAGCAAAAGATAATAACATCTATTAATATAAATGTTTAAAATGAAAAAATAGACAAAATATACAAAAAGAGTTTCACCATGACCCGATAAGGTCACTATAAGAGTTACTAAATCAAAGCATAGTACTGGACAGTTTCAAATATACATATAGTCTAAAAATATACACAAAGACAATCTAAAAATAGTAGAAGCATCAAGATTTGATCAAAACTTTAAAAGTTCACCCTATCTCTATATCAATAATAAAATCAAGGATAATGTCAACTGTAGTGGCTTATAATTGAATCTTCAACAGGAAAATGATGCAAAAATCTAGTATGAGTACAAACATAATAGGTACTATATAGACATTATAGTCCGACTGAGTGATGAGTTGTAATTCTACTCATTAGTACAAATTATACACATATATTACCAAGTTTTGTATTAGAAAATGAGGGATTATCCAGATTTAAGTACACTAACACCCATATTTTGTAGATATAAAGTGAAGAAGGTGAGCATATATGGAATGGAGCTAACAAAAAGCAAATAGAAGAAAAAAGAGTGCAGCTGGAAACCTGAAGCAGTCAACCTCGGATACAACGATCGCAGTACTTCGACAGTGGTCGCTGTCGGTCCATGTGGTTAGCAAAGCACAGTCGCAGAATATAAATGTGGTCACGATCAAACACACGTGATAGTGGATCAGCGGGAATTGGACCAAGGGCAAAATTGTAAAATGTTATGGACGAATCCCAAATCAAATATAAGAAAACACCCTTTCTTCTTTAGGTATTGCTTATCTCATAATACAATTTAGAACTCTAAGCTTGAAACCCTAGTTAGGCAAGTGTGTAATCAACCTTGGAGGCTTAAATTTATTAGTTTCTTGTTAAAGAATGAATGCTTTGGTGTACCCACATGGCATATCTCTCTTTAATTTCTTCATGAGTAGCTAAATAATTTATTCTTGGGATTATGTTGGACTAAAGTGTGATTCTCTGTGGGTATTGTTGTCTTTGCATGGATTTTAGTTGTTGTGCATGGATTTCACCATTTTTGAGCTTATGTGTTTGAATTTGCTAGGTGGAAACTAAAAATATCCAAATGGGTTTGATGGGTGAAACCTCAAAGATCTAGAAACCCTTTATCATCCTCAAAATAGGGATTTAGGTGAACATTAGGTAACCCATAACTTCTTTGAAAGACGGTTATCAGGGGACAAAGCAATGGTAAACAACTAAGACTATGGTTTACTACCCTTTGCAATCTTATAAATAAGTGCTTAGGGAGTCTAAATCATGTCAAGAGAATTATCCTAGAAATAGGGATGCTTGATTGAGGTTTTGGGTGGATATATAAACTCCACACTTGTTAGGTGCTCGAAAGGGCCAATGGGTAAAATTGTTGGGGTTTTGTCAAAAGATTGAACCCAATGATCTTTGACCTAGATTATCCATTAATTAATAACTAAATCCCATGATACTAATATTGTCCCACATGTTTCACCTCTAAGGAGACATAATCCAAAGATTTCTTCAAATCTTGAATTCAAACCAAAGATAGCATTTACCGCGCACTAGTTAAAGTTAGTGTGAAGAATTTTCAAACAAATCAAATCTGCCTATTTTCTTATAAATGTTGTTTCCATTAGCATTCTATGTAACCTTATAGTAACTTGAGTACCCATAGGTTTGATGTCTATAGCTTTCACTCCTTGATATTTGACCCCAGTTTACATTGGGTTACTTAACAATGACCGCCTCACCCGAAATCATGGGACAGAGTTGAGTATTATCAAAATGGCTCCATTTATGGGAGTGAAATATTGATTTCACTTGTGTGGTGCTATTTTTACTTGGGAATACCCGAAGCGGGATAATTTACTTTATTTGTTGTTTTTGACTATTTTGTGGGTGATCAAAGTATGAACGGAGTGATGAGTGATAATGCACGTAATTTTTGACCCTTTGATGCCCCACTAGACGATGAGGTCCAATTAAAAAAAGTAGGTTAAATAAGTGCCATCCACATCCCACTAGCCAACAGAATTGGTATGTTTCATGTGACTAGCGTTATGCTTCACATATTGCAAATGAAAGGATTATATGGGGTTCAATCAAATGAGGACCCAAATGTTTATTTGAAAAACTTTAAGGAAGTTTGTACGCCATTTAACATAGCACAAATTACACAAGAATCCATTCGGCTTCAACCCTTACCATTTTCACTAACGGGTGAGGCAGTTTTATAACTCCACTCACATACACCTGACTCAATCACATACACCTGACTCAATCACATCTTGGGAGGATATCACGTTGGTGTTCCTTGATAGATACTTCCCACTATTGAAATTTTTTCAAAAGTGGAATGAGACTATAAACTTTTGGCAATTGAATGGAGAACCATTGTTTGAAATGTCGGAGAGGTTTAATGGAAAGATATCCCAATACCTAAATGATGAGGTCCCAGATAAAATGCTCCTTGAAATTTTTTATAGAGCTCTTGACCTATTGAACAAAATGGTTATGGATAATTCAGCGGGTGGCTCTATTGTGAAATTTCATCATCTGACGGCTTTCTATTTGATAGGTAAAGTATCCAAAAAAATAAGGGGTGGAACACCCATGATGCCGATGATCCTAAGACCCATTCTACTACCTCCATGGTGACTAATGAGCAAAGAAAATGAGAAGATAAGGAGGAGAACATAGCCAAGTTGATGACCTAACTTGACCTTCTAACAGAACATGTTATGGGTGTACCTGCGAAAGGGTTAAATGCCATAACATCAAAACTTATGAAGATTATGATGAGGCAAAGAAGTTGGATGAAGAAATTTAGTACTTGGAAAACTACTCGGGGGATTCCCACCCCGCCTATCAAAGGCAATGTAGGAACCAAGGTTGGATGAATCATGACCGAGAAAAAGATTGGAGAGAGAATGAACGTGACTTTGACTACTACGCTCATCCCATGATAGGTCTAAGGCCAAAGAGTCAAATGTCATTGACCCCAAAAAGTTCAAGAACGAAGATGTTTTGGCATGAATCTTGAGTAGAGTTGAAGGTACAAACAAAATGGTTCGTGAGTTGAAGGGTGTCTTCTCTGTACTCTCCCAAACGGTGGTGTCTCACTACAACTCCATCAAATTATTAGAGACCTAAGTTGGGTAAATCTCCATGCAAATAAATGCAATGCCTAGAGTTAGACTTCCGAGTGACACAGTTGCTAACACAAAGAATGAAGCATAAGTCCTAGAAATTATCACTAGAAGTTAAAAAGAACTTGAAGAGTCCCTTAGAGGAGATGTGAGTGAAAATATGCCCAAAGCCAAGGAAAAAGAGGTGACACCTCAAAAACTAAAAGAAAATAAAGCAAAAGAGAGAGATAACTGCAATGAGAAAATGGTCAAAGTTGAAAAGCCGCAAGGAGAAGAAAAACCAACCATCCATGTTCCTCCTCTATCCCCTCAACGATTGCATAAAAAGGAAGAGAGTGCAAAATTGAGAAAATTTATGTAAAAACATAGCAACCTCTCAATAAATATCCTCCTACTCGAGGGGATACAAGAGATTCCGGGATATGCTAAGTTAATGTCCAAGAAGAAGCTCTCTTAGTGTGATACCATTGAAGTTACTCATGGGTATAGTGCTATCACTATCCATACAAAAAAGATACAAAAAGAGATTCACGATGACCCGTTAAGATCCGTACAATAGCCACTAAATCAAAGTGTAGTACTGGATAGTTTCAAATATACATATAGTCAAAAAAATATACAAAAAGAAAATCCAAAAATAGTAGAAGCATCAAGATTAGATTGAAACTTTAAAAGTTCACCCTATCTCTATATCAATAATAAGATCAAGGATAATGTCAACTGTGGTGTCTTATAATTGAATCTTTAATAGGAAAATGATGCAGAAATCTAGTATGAGTACAAACAGAATAGGTACTAAGTAGACATTATAGGACGACAGAGTGATAAGTTATAATCCTACTTATTAGTACAAATTATACACCTACATTACCAAGTTTTGTATTA
Organism: Capsicum pubescens; assembly: GCA_030864215.1. Lineage (NCBI taxonomy): Eukaryota > Viridiplantae > Streptophyta > Magnoliopsida > Solanales > Solanaceae > Capsicum > Capsicum pubescens. The sequence continues at coordinate 148,610,772 of CM061543.1, read as the reverse complement.
TAAAATGAGGCATTATCCAGATTTAAGTACACTAACACCCACATTTTGTAGATATGAAGTGTAAAAGGTGATCATATATGGATTGAAGCTAAAAAGGAAGAAAATAGAAGCAAAAAGAGTGGAGCTAGAAACCTGAAGCAGTCAACCTCGGTTATAGAAATCGCAGTACTCTGACAGTAGTCATTGTCAGTCCAGGTGGTCAGCAAAGCACAGTCGCAAAACCTAACTGTGGTCATGGTCAAACACGCGATCACGGATCAGCGGGAACTGGCTCAAGCGCAAAATTGTAAAATCTTATGAAAGAATCCCAAATCATATAGGAGAAAAATCCCTTTCTTTTTTTGGTATTACTTATCTCATAATATAGTTTAGAAATTTATGCTCGAAACCCTAGTTAGGGAAGTGTGCAATCAACCTTGGAGGCTTAAATTTCTTAGTTTCTTGTTGAAGAATGAATGCTTTGGTGTACCCACATGGTATATCTCTCTTTACTTTCTTCATGAGTAGTTAAATAATTTATTCTTGGGATTATATTGGACTAGAGTGTGATTCTGTATGGGTATATTTGTGTTTGCATGGATTTTAGTTGTTCAGTATGGATTTCACCATTTCTTGAGCTTATGTGTGGGAATTTTATGGGTGAAAACTCCAAATATCCAAATGGGCTTGATGGGCGAAACATCCAAGATCTAGAAACCCTTTATCATCCTCTAAAGAGGGATTTAGTTGAACATTAGGTAACCCATAACATCCTTGGAAGAGAGTTATCAGGGGACAAAGCAATGTTAAACAACTAAGACTATGGTTTACTACCCTTTGAAATCTTAGAAATAAGTGTTTAGGGAGTCTAAATCATGTCAAGAGAATTATCCTATAAATAGGGATGCTTGGTTGAGGTTTTTGGTGGTTATATAAACTCCACACTTATTAGGTGCTCAAAAGGGCCAATGGGTGAAATTGTTGGGGTTTTGTCGAAAGATTGACCCCAATGATCTTCGACTTAGCTTATCCATTAATTAACAACTATATCCCATGATAAAATAATATTGTCCCATAGGTTTCACCTCTAAGGAGACATAATGCCAAGATTTCTCCAAATCTTGAATTCAAACCAAAGATAGCATTCACCTCGCACTTGTTGAAGTTTGTGTGAAGAATTTTCAAACAAATCAAATCTACCTATTTTCTTATACATGTTGTTTCTATTAGCATTCTATGTAACCTTATAGTAACTTGAGTACACATAGGTTTGATGTATATATCTTTCATCATCATCATCCATGTAACTTTTCTTCTAATTCTTGGTTTAGTTCCATGATTTAGTTATAAATACCTAGTTTATTGTTGAGTTGAATTAAGTGTCATTTGATCTTAAAATTTACTCGTTCTTAAGTGTAAATGATCATTGAGTGTACGGGGATGTATTGGCGTATATTTTGATTGCACAAGTGAGCCCCGCATGGGATTTTACTCAATTTTGGACCCAAAGCATAAGATTACACTATGGGTATCGTTATTCTTGTATTAATGTATAAATAACTATTTTGATAGCGTGGCATCATACAAAGGACTCTCAAAAAGGTAGTTCTCTAATTTTGCAGACTTTGTAGGGAATTTTTTGGCTTCCAAGTAGTCTAGGCTTACTCTCCTCTTAGATTGAGATTAATTAATGTATCAATATGATATTATCCTACTTTTGTGTTTGAAAATATGACTTGGCTGTAAATTTAGCTAATTTGGGATTATTTAATCGGTTAAAGGACCATAATTAGGTGAATTTAACTTAAACACTCATACTTTGGGGTAAATTTCTACCTTAGGACCTAATGGGGCTTATGTTGCACCTTTTAGTAGGATTTAGGAATCTTATCCTAACTCAGGGTAGAAATTACATGAGAATGGACCTTTGGGGTTTGAAGTAGGTGACTTTCGGCCACTTTAAGTGAACCATCCTGGGTTTTGACCCTCAAAAAATTTCTTAGAAATTCGTTCTCCAGACCCAATACGACTCATAGGTACGATCCGTATGCTGGGGTACGAGTGGTATTGTCCTGTTATATTCTTACACATGTTAGTTGATGGGATGGTTTTGGTCACTCTAATGTGTATGAATTATAGTTAATAGTCATAAGGGTTTTGTACGAGTCATATTAGGAATTCGTATGGTGGATAGGGTTTGATCCTCCTGGTATTTCATTTTGCTATGGATACAGGTAATAGGTATGGATCGTATACTATGGTTATAACTAGGTTGGATGAGTCGTATACTGGACAATCTTTGATCTAATGATTAATGCTTGGATATGAGTGGTGGATACCAATCGTATAGCAGGGTATGACTCATATAAGTCAGTCGTATCCCTGTGATGGGTTTTTAAGGGATTTAAGTGAGGGTATTGTGGACATTATCCTACGTACCATAATTAGGAACCATGACTTCTAATACACTTAGGAGGTTATCTATCATATTATTCTATTTATTAACACTAAGAAATTATCCCATAACATCTCATATTTCTCTTAAGAGCTTCTAGGGAAAAAAGGCTAGTGTTTCATCTTATTGATTACTTTTGGTCTTTCTTTGGTGATTTAATTCCATTATTTCTTCGGTTTAAGGCATGATTCTCTTCCCTAGATGTAAATTAATATAAAGGAATAGTTTATATGGTTGATTTTAGGTTTTACTATTTCATGATTATGGGTTTTCAACTATTATTTTGGGGTTTTGTTATTGAATGTTTGGTTATGGTTTCCTATGGTTTTAAGTATGCTTTTATATGCATTAATGGTGGTTTTGGACAATTTGATTGCATGGTAATGGTTTAATGATCTTTGAAATTGGTTTTGGTTATATTATGCCCCCAAGGTTTTTGATAATATGCTAATAAAGGTATGTTCATTGTATTAACTTTGTTTGAAAGGAACTCTTGCGTGTTTTAAAGTAGAAAAAAGATTTATGCATGGTTTAAATGGTTTGAAAGGCTCAAGGCTAAATGGTCATTCTTATTGAGTACATGGAAATCTCCCAAGAGAATTTAACATGGTACTTGGAAGGGCACCTAAGGTCCTTTAAACCTAAATGGTTTGGATATGGATATTACTTACAAGTAAGGGGTAGTATGATGATACCACCAGTATTTACCATGGTTAATAAATGGTAAATTGATTTTTTGGAGATGGTTTTAATTGATCATTAAAGGCGGGAATTGTAACTAAGTCGTAGAAGGTACCTGCCCCAGGGACCGAAACCTGAAACTAATAGTTGTCGATATGAGAGGTCTTAGATGACCACATACGAGTGTTACATTTTATATTGGAGAGATTACTAGTCATCAAATAGGATATTTCCCGATACTATGGCTACACACTGATACCCTTGAAACATAGGGAGATGAACCTGTATGGACCATGGGTGGTTAGGACGGCAAACCTACACAGCCTAGGTAAATGTTTTATGTGCATGCTTAACTTAGTCCCTTTTACCGGTACTTATATATATGTAAAGTTGAATGTATTATGGATGGTTTTACTTGGTTGTATGACTAGCATTATTTTATCCTTATCCTATGTTTCATGCTAGCTATCATTCACTAACCCCATCTATTAGCGGTTGTATTCCCACACTATGCATGAACCACCCATTCTACTTTTCTTGTATAACACACGGATTTGGTATCAGTATTTTGACTGAAGTATTTAGCTTTCATCCTTTTGAAAGGCATTATTTCATGTTATGGACATTATTAGATAGTTTGACATTATTTTAGATATTGGTTTTGTCCATGGTTGGGGGCATGTCCCAACCTGATTTGTTTACTTTTTGGGGTAGAGGCTTTCTGGTACTTTTAGGGGTTTGTATGGGCGGGATCAGTAAAGGTGTAAGCCTTAACATTGGTATTTATATTAAGTTTCAAATCATCGAACACAATTTCTCACTGTTCCATCATATCATATTTTGGAATTAATTTTTATATTATGTTTTGGTATCCCCTTTGGTTTATTGTCCCCAGTCCTGGTTGGACTTGGGATACCATTACAATAAGGATCAGGGTTGGGTTATATAAATTTGGTATTAGAACCTAGGTTTATGGTCAACAGGGAAGTCCACAAAGTCATGTCGAGTAGATTCTCTTTTAGGGGTGTGAAGCGTGCCACACTCATAAGTGAAAGGATGCAAGACAATTAGGAATGTTTCACTTTCTTGGTATTCTATCTTCAAGCTTGAGCTCTCAATCCTAGAATCTCCTCTAATCCTTATTTGTTCGTCTTTTAGATCATACCTTTTAGAACAGGAATACAAGGAAATTCTTTTATCCCATCTGGGCATAAAGCTGAAGGAGTATGTCCTATGTCTGGAGTACATTTTCGATATCATGGTCCTATTCCTGATGGTGCTGGAGCTCCTCTTATTTTTTCTAGTTCTCCTCAGGTCCCTTAGGGCAACGTGATGAATATAGAATTTCATCAGTCTAGTCATGTCATTGCCTAATTGGTTATTGTTCAGGCTGAGCAGGGTGCGACTTGTGCTTTTTATGCTGAGGCCACAAGGGTTAGACAATTTATGAAAATGGGTCCTCTAAATTTTACTGGGGTAAAGGTGGATAAGGATCCATAGGGATTCTTAGATGAGATGGAAAAGATCTTTCGGGTAATGCAGGCTACTAATATTGAGGGGGTTAACCTTTTTGGCTTATCAGCTCAAGGATATTTCTTATAAGTAGTATGAAGAGTGGAATAAGTAGAGAGGTTATATGGAATAAGAAAGGCTCTGGGAGGCTTTCTCTAATGGCTTTATGGATTATTTCTTTCCTATAGAGTTAAGAGAAGTAATGAGGGAGGTGTTTGTGATCCTCATGCAGAAAAGGATGTGTGTAAAGGAATATTCTTTGAAGTTCCATCAGCTATCAAGGTATGCTACTAATTTGGTTGTTGATATGAGGTATAGAATGAGAAAGTTTGCTTCTGGGCTAAATAGATATTTGATTCTGGAGAGCAAGACTACCTTAATGATAAAAGATTGGACAACTCAAGTTTGACTGTTCATATGCAATAAGTGAGGACGAGAAGTGGAAATAGGTAGAGTTTGTAGATAATAAAGGAAAGTAGTACAGGTTTTCTAATCAGGGAGGTGCTTAGTCTTAAGGAGGTTGAGATGGTGGCAAGTGGCAGAAAAATAAGTGGGGGAGTTTGGGCTCATTTACTATTACTGCTACTTATCAGTCAAGAGACAGGCGTCATCAATGTTTTCATGATTCTCGGGCATAGGTTGCCTAATCTCAGGCGAGTGTTGGTCGGTAAATTTCTTCGTATCCTCATTATTAATTATGTGGTCATCCTCATTGGGATATTGCAAAGAAGAAAGGGATAAGTGCTTCAAGTTTGGATAGGTAGGCCATCAGCTGAGGGATTATCCGATTAATAAAGTTGCTACGAGGGAGAATAAGATTCTTGTGGTTTCATATCTTGCTCATACACATGGTGGTATGGCATCTACTTCTGTTACTACTCCTGGTTCTAGTATTGGTCAGAACAGGTTGTATGCTTTGGCATCCTAATAGAAATCTGAGGCATCAGCCGATGTCTTTACTTTTACGTTACTGCACTTCTCTCATGACATATAATATTTTCATGATGCGAGGTCTAATGTTTCTTAGATGACTCTATATGTGGTTTTGTCTTTCAGTTTTGATCTAAAAGTTATCTCAGATCCTTTTTCTATTTTTACCCCGATAAGTGACTCGGTTATTGCTAAGAGAGTCTATAGTAGGTGTGTGGTAGCTGTTGGTGGAAAGAAGACCTCGATGGATCTATTTGAGTTGGAGATGGTAGATTTTGATGTAATGTTAGGTATATAATAGTTGCATTATTATTATCTGTCTATGGATTATCGAAACCATAAGATTATCTTTAAGTTCCTCGGTGAACCAGTTATAAAATTGGAAGGTAGTTCCTTCACTCCTAGGGGGAGGTTTATTCCTTATTTTAGTGCTCGGAGGTTAATCTCTAAGATTTATCTTTATCAGTTGTCCGGATCAAAGATTCTAACTTGGAAGGTCCTTCTTTGTCTTCGATCCCCATGGTTAATGAGCTTCCAGAGATCTTTCTAGATGATCTTCCTTGTTTTCTATGGATAGGGAAATAAAGTTTGGTACTAATTAACTTCTGGACACTATCTAATTTTTATTCCTCCATATAGAATAGCTCCAGCAGAGTTGAGGGAACTCAAGGAGCAACTTAAGGATCTTCTGGATAAGGGGTTTATTCATACTAGTATTTCTCCATGGTGTGTGTCGGTATTGTTGTTGCACAAGAAGGATGGTTCCCTTCCAATGTGCATTGACTACAGGAAGTTGAAAAAGGTGACGATCAAGAACAATTATCCTCTTCCTCATATAGATGATTTGTTTGACTAATTATAGGGTGCCAAGTACTTCTTAAAGATAGGTTTTCAATATGGGTACCATCAACTTAGGATTAGGGATGTGGATATCCCTAAGACGAATTTTCATACTCGGTATGGGTATTTTGAGTTCTTAGGGATGTCATTTCGGTTGACGAATTCTCCAACAGTATTTATGGACTTGATGAACATGGTTTTCTGGGAGAATTTGGATCTCTCTGTAATTGTGTTTATTTATGACATTTTTTTTATTTGAAGTGTAAGGTGGATCATGCTGATTACCTTTATGTGGTGTTGTAGACCTTAAAAGAATAATAGTTTTATGCCAAGTTCTCTAAGTGTGAGCTCTGGTTGAACACTGTGACTTTCTTGGGTTATGTTATTTCTAGTGAAGGGATCATGGTGGATCCGCAGAAGGTTGGTGTAGTGAAAAGGTGGCCTAGGACCATGACTCTATCCAATGTTCGAAGGTTCTTGGGTTTCGCTGGGTATTATATGCAGTTTGTGGAAAGCTTTTCTTCACTAGTTGCTCCTTTGAATAAGTTGACATAGAAGAAGATTATGTTTTCTTGGTTGGATGATTGTGAAGGGAATTTTGAGAAGTTGAAGTATAAGTTTAATTCGGTTCCAACCCTGACCTTTCCAGAAGGCATGGGTTTTTGGTTTATTGTGATACATGTAGGGCTTGGTTGTATTTTGATTCAGCATGGTAAAGTGATTTCCTATTCTTCCAGGTAGTTGAAGGTACATGAGAGGAATTATCTTAGTCATGATTTGGAGTTGTTAGCGGTTGTGTTTTATTTGAAAATATGGTGGAATTATTTGTATGGTGTTCATGAGGATATCTTTTCTAATCCTAAGAGTCTCTAGTACGTATTCACGCAGAAAGAGCTTAACCTCAGGTAGAGAAGGTGGCTTGAGCTTATCAAAGATTATGATATGAAACTTCACTACCACCCAAGTTAGGCTAATGTGGTTGTTGATGCTCTTAGAAGTTTATCCAGTGGGAGTTTGGCTCATGTATAGGAAGGCAAGTAGGAATTGGTAAAGGATATTCACCGCTTGATAAATCTTGGAGTTCGTCTATTGGACTCTAAGGATGATGGTGTGATGATGTGAGAAGTGGTTCGAATGTCTCTTATTGCGGAAATTAAAGAAAAGCAAGTGCTAGATCCTATCTTGATAGAAATCAAGAGTAATGTTGGCTTGAAAAAGGTAGTGGTGTTTAAGATCAGTGGTAATGGTAATTTAGGGTACCAAGGAAGGTTGTGTGTTCCTTATTTAGATGGAATGCGACAAAGGGTTTTGGCTGGGGTGCATGAGTTTCGCTATGTTGTTCATCCCAACTCGACCAAGATGTATCATAATCTCAAAGAGATCTACTGGTGGAATGGCATGAAGAGAGATATGGCTGATTTTATGGCCAAGTGCATGGTATATCAATAGGCTAAGGTTGACCACATGACGCCAGAAGGGTTGTATCAAGAAATTGATCTGCCCGAATGGATGTTGGAAGTGATTAATATAGAGTTCATTACCAGCCATCCTTGGTCTCAAAATCAGTATAATTTGATTTGGATCATTGTGCATCGGATGACCAAGTCTGCATATTCTTGCCAGTACAGACTACCTTTTCAATGATAATTATGCACGGTTGTATTGATGAGTGGTGATTTTACCTCTTATTCACACTCATAATTTGTGCACTTTACCTTGTTTTGAATGAATAACTGAGGCATAATTGTGATTGAAAGAACTAATATCCACATTGTGTAGGCACAAAGGTGATAAGATGAAAAGATGTGGATTGGAGCTACAAAAAGGAAAAAAAGGAAGCAAAGGAGTGCAGTTGAAGACCATGAGCAGAACATGGTCTCAACATCTAGTCAAGCTGGTCAAAGTGTTGCTATCGAGTGGAATTTCTTGTGATCGTTTTACCGTGGTCGCATTAAAGATACCGCGATCACGGTTTAGCGGGATTTCAGCTCAAGGGTAAAACCATAAATGCACAAAGCTATCCCAAATTTTCACAACAAATCAAGACTCAAATCATAATTTAAGAGATCATTCAATTCTGTCACTTTTGTAGACTCCAATTTTGGAGAAGGAAATATTGTATAAATTTTGGGAGAATAATACATTGGAGACTTTCCAAGTGGAAGATTTGCTCACTTCCATTGGTGATATTGTGGAGGAGTAAAGTTTGAAGTAACATTCGCTTAGATCTACCACAAATTAATTCAATGGAGATTATAGGTATATATATGCTTACTTATCTTATGTGTAGCTAAATCTCTCTCTTGGGGTTATGTGTGAATAAGGATTAAAGTGTGTGTGGGTTGTGGTTGTTAGCATCTATTTTGAAGTTCTTATTTATGGGTTATATTATTGCTATGATATTTTGGTTGGGATTTGATGGGTGAAAGCTCCAAATACCCACATAGGCTTGACGGGTGAAATCTCCAAGCTCTAAAAAACCTGAGGTTGTCTTCAAAGAAGGGTTTTGGGTAAGGTTTAGGAATCTATGTCATCCTTAAAAGATGGATGTGGAGACCAAATCAATGATAGAAAATTTTGTGAGTAGTTTAATAAATTCTCACTACCTTAAAAATAAGGTTGAAAGTGAGGTTGACTATGCCTTGGGTGTTATCCTAGAAATAGGGATGCCTTGATTGAGGTTGTGGTTGCTAATTGTTGAACACATCCATTAGATATTTGAAAGGATCAATGGTAGAAAGTTTGGTGTTTTATTGAAAACCTGGCATCAAAATCTATAACCAAACCTATCCATTTTTGACTTACTAAATTGATGTTGATGACTAACTCCTACATGTCACTCCCTTAGTAATGCATAACCCCAAGATCCGAGCATAATTATTAAAACTCTAATTATTCTTAGCCCCAAATTTATACTAGAAAATCCCAAAAAGAAACATTAGTGTAGAAACTTACCTCCCCTATTTTATCTTTTTTACCATTTGTTTGAATTTAACCTGTAACTATAATTTCAAATTAATATGATCTCCACTAACATTTTTCCTTGTGGATTCAACCTCCACTCCAAAGTTGGGTAAGTATATTGACGACGACCGCCTTACACACAAATTTCCCTGTAAGTTAAGTGTTATCAAGTATCTTCAAGAGATTGTGAAGCTATATATGGTACCTTTTTTGATTATTTCTAATTGTGGTATGTATTTTACGTCGCATTTATTGAGGTCTTTCCAGAAATAGTTGGGGATTAAGGTTAGTTTGAGTATTACTTTTTATCCATAGTTGGATGGGCAAGCAGAGAGAACTATTCAGAAATTGGAAGATATACTTTGGGCCTATATGATTTACTATTATGGAAATTGGGTTGAGCATCTACTTATGGTGGAGATTGTTTACAACAATAGCTATCATTCGAGTATTGGCATGGCTCCTTTTGAGGTGTTGTATGGTAGGAGGTGTATATCTCCTATTAGGTGGTGTGATCTTGGTGAGGTGGATATATTTGGTCCTGATTTGGTTTATCAAGCAATGGAGAAGGTAAAGGTGATTTGGGATAGGCTTTAAGCTGTCCAAAGTGGCCAAAAATCCTATGCGGATGTTAGGCATAGAAATGACTTTGAGGTCGTGGATACGTTTTTCCTCAAGGTGTCTGCCATGAAGAAAGTGGTTTGGTTTTGCAAGATAGGGAAGCTTATTCCTCGGTTTATTGGTCCTTATGTGATTTTTTGGAGAGTTGGCAATGTTTCTTATTAGGTGGAGTTACCATCTAGCTTAAGTTTTGTTCATCTGGCCTTTCATGTTTCTAAGTGGAGGAAGTGTCTTGGTGATCTTTCTTTGGTTGTTCCTTTCGAAGGATTGGTTATTTTGGATTCTTTGTCTCATGCAGAGATCCCGATTGAGATATTAGATAGGCAAGTTCATCGGTTGCGGACCAAGGATGTAGCTTCGGTTAAGATTCTATGGCGGAACCATAAGGTAGAAGAAGCTACTTGGGAAACAGAAGAGGACAAAAAGTCCAAGTATCCGTCTTTTTTCTGCTCCTGGGATTCGTGTGTAAGGTATGTGTTCTTGAACACATCTTTATTTTTTGAGTTTGTTAAAGGAAAGATTAACGTATACTAATAGTATCAAAAGTAATATAAAAGTATGTAACCTAATAAAGGAATAACCCTAAGGTATTTATAGCATCTCAAAATAATAAATAAATCCTAATAATAATAGAATAGGAAAAGTAAGTCGGCGATCGTTACGACTCGTAACATTATTTACGAGTCGTCTTCATCTTGTCGACAGAATTCCAATGAACTTTTATCTCTAGGGATTTAAGCTACTTTTATCTTTAAGACTCATAACCACAAGTATTAATGAGTCCTTATGACTCGTGGTCTTCACTCATTATCACTTAATCCTCGACCATCAAGGTTTTGATCACTGGTATCTTTAGAATTTCCCACTACGAGTCGTAGTCTGACCTTACGACTCCTAGCCTTTATGACTTCACCTCTGTACTTTGACTTTACTTCTGATTGTTCTCAACAACTCATAGCCACATCTTACGAGTCATATTCACTAGTTGTAGTCACTCTTTACTTGGCTTCTTAGCTTCACTTTTGCCACTATTTTGTAAATGAGTAAGGCTATGAGTCGTATGATGACTTGATGACTCATAGGCAGACCATCCTTCAATCATATTCATAGGTTTTTCTTCAAATTTTCATTTCAAGGCACTTCATAGCTAAATTCGCTGCAATAAAACAACAAACACATCATATCCACCAAAATAACCCAAGTCCAAAAATAAATTCCTTGTTTTAAGCATCGAATTTGCCATATTTCTATGGCACATCAACACCCTCAAATTAGAATGGTTGTGTATCCGCAGTCAAAATAGAGATCAACCCCACCAAAAAAAAATGCTCAACTTTGAAGAGTTTGTGACACAGTTGGAAGACGATTTATCAGTTAGTCTAAGAACACCTTTATTTACCCTCCCCCCCACGCGCCTTTCCTATTTCAGTGTTTAAAATTTTTACTGTGTATATTGACTTGGTACACCAATGTGATAAAAAAGAATCTAATGATGGTAGTATATTAGCATCTGGCAACTAGGCATATATACAAATTCCCCTATACGAACAGTCGAGTAATCTAACAACGCAACCCCTGTACCCTCATAGTCAAAAAGGTCTCTTTCACTTAGATATATAGGACTATTTATTCGGGGACATCAAGAGACGCCCACACTTACGACGAAGTTCAGGTCATTGTACGTAGAATACAATAGTCTTACCCTTATGTTCTTTACCTGAGTTCTCAAACAGTCTAGTTAGGATCAATATAGGACTTTGTTCAGTGTGTAATGTAGGTTTTGGGGCTGGTATAGCATTTTGGGGAATTTTCAGTGACTAAGCCTACTTGATGCTACGATTACTTTGGGGTCCACTTATTTCTCAAATTTTCTTTCACTCTACCCTTATTTCTCCCTTTTTATTCCTTTTCTATTTGTTAAAACTGGGTGTGGTTTCTTATTATTTTCTTTTGCTTATTTTTCACGATTTTCTTTTTCTTGATATTTTTCCATTTTTCAATTTTTACTATTTTCCTACCATACCCAACCTTTATTTCTATTCACACTCTTTCTTCATACATATTCTATTCCACGCACCCCTATGATAGCCACCCTCAACTTAGGCGATTTGCCTGAGTTGAGGTTCATAGTGTCCAAGGAGGACCAGGGCCAAAATACCTTGATTGCAGTATAAACATGAAGATGAATCGGTGTAAATAAAAAATATAGGCTTATTAAGGATAAAACATTGGGATCAAGGGACACATATTATTTGGTTAGGAAACTAGGCTAAAGTGGAATAATAATAAAAATGGCCAATGATCATCTCCAAAGAGACTATCCTTGAATCTAGGCTAGAGAACCGGGCATTTTATAGACTCCATACACAATGGGAACTCGATAAATCCTCACACACATCATATAGGGTCACATTGCTAGGTACTACTTATCAAAATCTATAGTTGTTTACAACAATTGTTACATCTCTAATTCTAATTCCATTATTCGATTTACATCTATCCCTAACACATAAGCATATCACACATTTTGTGACAATTAAAATTTTCAGGAGGGGTAAATTTTCAACCACAATAACTTATCACTTTTGACAAAATTATCGGTTTCCTATGTCTATCATCCTACTCACTTAAGCATCACACAATCAAAAACACATATACATGTTGGTTCATCATTCATTCTATGGCCTACGTGTTTTGAAACATGAAAACCATAACTCGTGTTGACCGTAGTATACCGCCACCCTTAACTAAAACCTATGAACTATAACTAGTTAATCTAGAAATGTAAAAAAGGTATATAGTACTTACCTGGGTTCCCTAGGCGCCTCCTCAAACTGGATCATAACAGGGACACTCAGAATGGGCCTACTCTCTACAACACTAGTCCTATCAGCTATGGGACTGTCTCCGCAGTTGTGGTACCAATTGTGGCTGATGCACTCAATGATATATCAGGTATCAGGTATATTTCACTACCCCTCACAGACTTTGTGTCTATCTAATACTACCTGCACCAGTAGCCTGCTCTTTGACCCTTACCTGTCAGTCCTTCTCACTTTGCACACTTACCCTTTTGGCTGCTTTAATTTTTTCTTCATCAGTACTTCGTATTTGTATTTTATTGTCCTTGTTTTTTTCTTTATTTCTTCTTCTATTTTTATATCCTAAATATTTTTGACCTCTTCTTTGATTGGATCTCCTTCACAATTGGAAAAGGGAAAGCTAGCCTATTGTGTAACTCATTCACCATTTTTTTCAATTCAGCCATTTCAGCCTTCGTTCCTGCTAAATCAGGAGCTTGAGCACCTCCAAGATGGAGAGTGAGATTCAACTCGAGAGCATCAAACCTAATCTATGACCTTGTGTTTTTATCATCCAGAACCCCCACTTAGAAAAACATGTTATCAGTGATTACGAGTTGCATAATGACTCGTTCGGTTTCCAACGAATGGTAATTAAGCTTATAAACACTATAACTTTAGTGTTTAGACTTTTTATTTCCAATAATCACTCCCAATACAACGTTAATATAATTTAAATTTGATCTAACACTCTATACTCCATCCACAACTAATTTTTCAAATTATATGTCCAATTTTCTTTGATTCCCATTATTACATAGGTATACTTTGGGATGTTTGGACTTGTGCAATTTTGTGTTTTTAGAGTGAATTTGTAGTGTTTTGAGCTTTTTGAATCTAGTGTAATGGAGGGGATTTGTATATTTTAGAATAGGGTGCTCGATTTGGGTGCCCTATCATATTTAAATAATGATTTAAAATTGGGTCAACCCGTAATTCCTGGTGTGTCAGGAATATAATAACGAGTTGAGACTATGACTCGTAACAATATCATATGGGTCATGAACTCCCTATGTAAATGACTGGAACCTTACCTGGGTCCCCTAGTCATTACGACTCAAAGTGACAATGTTATGACTCGTTCTGAGAGTCATAATAATTCTATAGACTAAATACTTGGGTGGTCTGAGTTACAGGTCTATAAAACTATTTCTCTTGAGTTGTAATATTTAGTTACAACTTGTAAAGAGCCCCATGTGGCCTGGTTTTTGAAACTTTCCTAATTGACTACTTAATATCCATTCCTGCACACTGAACACACATGTTACCCTATAAGTTATTAAGTACAAAACATGGGTTGCCTCCCATATAGTTCTTGATTTAACATTGCGACTTGATGTGGATCAGTTAGATACTCAGACTTCACTAACATGCCTTATGAGTTGCCTCCTATATAGCACCTGATTTAATATCGCGGCATGACTCACTTGCCTTGGTTACTAAGACTCACCAAGGATCAACTCCTCAACTACTTTACTTCTTCCGAGTTACACATATAGTACTTTACCCTTTACCCATTTACTTTAAATGGGGCTTCACCATCATGCTTAAATTCAAAAGAACCATATGGAAACACTCTTACCACTGTGAATGATCTAACCACCTTGACTTCAACTTATTCAGAAACAAGTTAAGTCTAGAGTTGTATAGCAATAGTTGGTCACCCTTCTAAAACATTTGTTTCTCAATTTTACTATCATTATGCAGCTTCATCTTCTCTTTGTAATGGGAATACCTTTCATAAGCCCAGAGTTGAAATTCATCTGACTCATTCATCTTACTCATTCTTACATTGGCTGCATCTAGCCACTCAAAATTTAACTTGTTCAACGCACCAAGTGCTTTGTAATCAGGTTCAATAGGAAAGTGACATGTCTTGCCATACACACACTAATATATATAATCACCTATAGGAGTCTTAAAATGTATTTTGTAAGACCATAATACATCTTCTAACTTTCTTGACCAATAAGACCTATTGGTATTCACAGTTTTTTCCAAAATAGATATTATTTCTCTGTTGGACATCTCAACTTGTCCTCTAGTCTACGGGGGTTAAGGCATTTCCACATTATGCTTTACTTTGTACTTCACAAGAAGACTCTAAAATAGGAGATTTCATAAATGCAACCCATCATAACTAATAATTGTACATGGTATGTAAAATCAAGAAAAGATATACTTCTTAAAAAAAGTGGTGACACTTCATTATTGGGAATCACAACCGTTTCCACCCACTTTGACACATAATCCACCACCAAAATAATATACTTTATACCAATGGAGCTTAGAAATGGTCCCATGAATTCAATCCCCCATACATAAAATAATTCTCACTCTAGGATGGGTGTCATGGGGAGTTCAGAGCATCTAGAGATATTTCCTTGATGTTGTAACTATTCACAGGTTTAAGTAAAGTCATGAGCATCTTTGTTTATTGTAGGCTAGTAGTACCCACATTGTAAGATCTTATGAGTTGTTCGAGTTCCTCCATATTGACACCCAATTAGTAAATAATCAGAAGCCTCAAGGATGTTTATCATCTCCATTTAAGGGATGCATCTACGAATAAACTCATCTGCACAAATTTAGAATAAGTAAGGTTCATCCCAGAAAAAATTCCTTACCTTATGCACACATATCTTTCTCTACTAGAAAGACAAATCATCTGGGACTAGATCACTTGCCAGGTAATTTGTAAAGATGGTAAACTAAGGATTAGGTCTTGCAATGCTGCCAAAATTTGCTCATCTAGAAAAATATCATCGAATTCAAGCTCATTCCCTAATTTATTCATTGCTTCATTCTCAAGTCTGTAAAAATGATCAATAACTTAATTTTGTGTACCCTTTCAGTCTTTTACGTCAAAATTGAACTCTTACAATCAGAGAACCCAATGGATCAATCAAGGATTTGCATTCTTCTTTTTCATCAAGTATCTCGAGGCTGCATGATCTGTATGCACAATAACCTTAGTTCCAATCATATAAGACCAAAATTTGTCAAAGGGAGAATATTGAATGACAAGGACATGATAATATGCACAATAACCAAAATTTGCCAATCATAATAGATAGTGCAGAATATTCTCTCATCTTTAGCCTAAGACAACACCTTGGGCTACTCCACTTCCATCACACATGATATTGAATAACAAGGACCGGTCAGGGGACCCAATGATAGGAGCAGACACCAACTACTCCTTTAAGCACTCAAAAGATTTCAGACATGTCTCATCTGAATCAAGTCCAATGGGCATCAACACTTTTGATCACATAACTCGAGGCCGACATGAGAAGGTCCAAGACTTGATCGTCCTAAGCATCCAAGAATGTGCTTATAGGCCCTTCATTGAGTTTCTAATAAATAAATGTTTGTATTGGAAGATAGCTTGGAGCCGAGGAAAGACATGGCACAGGAATAAAAAGAGCCCTTGTGGGTTATTTTTTAAATAGCAACTTTTGGGCTCTTTTTGTAAAGGGTAGTTGTACAAAGGAATCTACTATAAATAGATGCCTTAGACATTTCATTAGTTAGTTTTTTTTGATTAAATTACATTATGTATTCATGAGAAATCCATGGGAGTGATGAGGTCTTGGAAAAGCATATATAAAACCTTGTTTAGAAACATTGGTTGTAACGGCAATCTAATCCCCTTTGTGGTCATGTTAGAGTTAGGTTCTTATTTATAGTAATTAAGGGAGGTTTTAGGGTTTGAAATTCCCTTAGGATTGTTCCCACAATTTTAGACTTGGGTTTATTATCTTGAAAATCACAAAAAATTAGAAAAAAAAAATAGAAAAAGAGTACCAAAACATTTTTTAGGATGTTTCAATTCTTAAGTTTTTGATTTTGTGTTTTTACTTTTTTTCTCTAGTGTTATATTTGTGTTCTTGAACACTATATGAGTCTAGGTTTCAAATTTTAGCTAAATCAGAGTTTATCTGAGTGTTCTATCCTTGTTGAAAGCTTGGACTTGAAGAGAAGTGAAATGGGTTAAAAAATCTCAAAAATCGTCAATAATTTGATCAAATTGATGCTTTAAATGTGTGTAGAAGGTTTAAAATATCCTTGGTTCAAAATTTCATCGCATTCTGGTCAATGGTTTAAAAGATACAGATTTTTGAAGTTTTGGTGCTCTTGAGTGTTCTTGGTGAAATTCAAATCTTCAAGAGGAATTATTGGGAAAAGGTGGTTGCTTGATCCTTAAAGGTGAATAAAATGGTGTAAAAAAGTGTTTGTACAAGCACCTTTTTGACATACAAGGGAAATATCCTAAACAGAGGACAAAGGGAGACCATTTGAAGGTACAAAGTACACTTGGAGGCTGCCTTGGATGGGTGAGGTGCATCTAATGTATGCTTGAACTACTCCAGTAGGTCAGATGCAGGACAAACAAGTTCGTAAACCTTCACCTGCATCCAACCTACCTTTGTGGTGCATCCAACCTACTTCCACAAACCCAACGAAGGTCAAGACAGTGAGCAAAAGGACTCCTACCTTCCACCTACGCCCAAGGTTCCCATGGTCTGCTCCAGTAGGTCAGCAGTACCCCAAAATGGTGAGAAAAAACAGCATCTACCTCCAATCTATTCCCCACATGCTACAGCAGCTCCCCAAATATAGCCTCATTGCAGAACACCTCAATTTGAACACAAACCATCCCAAACATAACCCAAACACATGCCAACACTTCTTCAACATTAATTCATGTTCTAAAACATATCTTAAAACTTTAAAAACTCCATTAATCAAGGTTTTATTATTTAGTTTCATTTTTTTCATTTCCTAATCTCTTCTTTTGATTCTTATACTAATCCTCAACTAGTGATTTGTCTATTAAGTTGATCAATTAGTTCTTGAGTCTGAATTCTTTCATCATCCTATTTCTTTTGAGTTTTTCTAGTTTTTATTTTGTTGTATCTTTTTTATTCAATTCTGTAATAATTTTTATTTCTTTGTGTCATTCAAATAAGAATTCACTCTGGCCACAAAGTATAGATTGACACCTTATTGACCACTAGAGTATAAGCAACTTTCAACATTCACCACTCCAATTTCGAAGATCACATCAAGGTGAGATTCATACATGTGTTGGTGATGAGATTTACAACTAATATTGTTTGGTCATTTTTTAGGTACAAGGTGATATAAAGGGATCATATCTTCAATAGCGTCTGATAATTGTGACTACAACATAGGAGACTCTGACTATCTGTGTACAGAAAGTTGGGGTTAGGTGACCCTACACCAACTAATATGCGGCTCGTGATGGCAGATAGGTCGGTAAAACGACCTGTGGGTATCTTGAATGATGTGTTGGTGAAGGTTTCCACCTTCATCTTTCCTGTAGACTTTGTTATTTTGGATTGCAAGGTGGATTATAAAGTTCCCATAATCTTGGGATGCCCTTTCCTCGCAACTGGAAGTGTGCTTATCGACTTAAGAGCTAATGAGCTTTTATTTCGGATGAATGACGAAGTGGTCCGTTATGATGCATGCAAAGCAATAAAGCAGCCCAGCGATATGAATGTGTTCTCTGTAGATGATGTTTATTATGAGGATAAGAAAGAATTATCTGTAGAGAAGCAGCTTACTGTTGAGTCACTATCTGATGTGCTACTGAATTTTGAACGTGAGGAGGCTGAAGAACAAGAAGAAACCGTTCGTGCTCTAACAAGAATAAGGTCCTATTCTCATGATCCTAAGAAGTTGGGCCTTGATCTTAAGAATCAATCTTCACCAATAGCGAAGACTTCCATTGAAGAGATACCAGTGCTAGAATCGAAAGAGCTCCCCAGTCACCTAAGGTATGCATTTTTGGGAAGTGGAAATACACTTCTGGTGAGTGTTGCGGCTGATTTAGGTGAACATCACGTAGAGGCTCTCATCTCTGCTCTGAAGAGGTACAAGAGAGCCATTGGTTGGTCTATTGATGATATAATTGGTATCCCACCTGGGATATGTATGCACAAGATGCATCTCTAAGAAGATTGCATGCCCACAATTAAGCATCAACGTCGTCTGAATCCATTCAGAAAACAATGCACCAAATATCTCAATGAAGTCTAAGTAATCGAGATAACTATGTCGTGCCGCGACAATAAATCAAGCGCTTGGTGGGAGGTAACCCATCATTTTTAATTGTTTTTGTTGTTTTTGTTTTCCTAGGATTTTGTCGAGCCACGACCAAAACTAAGGCGCTTGATGGGAGGCAACCCATCTTTCTAATTATTTTTGTTGTTTTTGAATAAGTGTAGGTGCAAGAGGTGTAAATGAGGAGATTGGTTTCAAATTTTGATTTGGAAGTATTGCATGTTGAAGGTGGTAAGTTGGGAATGAAGAAGCAAAAGGCTATGAGTTAGGCATTGCCTATGAAAATCTAGGCAACGAACAAGGCAAGGCCTATGCTATGGCCTAAGCTCTCTGAATCTAGAATGCCATGGCATAGGCGCCACCTATGCCTAACAATGTCATAGCATAGGCGCCGCCTATGCAAAATCCCTTTGTCTCTGAATCTAGAATGCCATGGCATAGGCGCCGCCTATGCCTAACAATGCCATAGCATAGGCGCCGCCTATGCTCAACTAGGCTTTGCAAAAGGCGCCGCCTATGCCAAGCATAGGCAAAGCATTAGGCGCCGCCTATCCTCACTTTTTGGTCTCCTAATCCTATTCCAAATGGGTCAAAACCCGACCCAAGCTTGTCCTATAAATAGAAACTTAGTCTTAGAACAAAAATGCATTGCAAATTCAACCTAAGCGCCGCCTACCTCTCCAAAATATCTCAAAAATTTTCCTTTTGCTCTTTTAACTTTGCAAGAACATCTTCCGAGGCCATCAACCAAGTAAGTACTTCTTTGCTCTTCTTTTATATTCCGGAAAGTACTACACTACTACGCCTATAATAAATTGTTAAATCTTGAAGTAGTGTTGGTGATTTGAATATGGTTGATTTGTTGTGATACAACTAAGTGAGTGAAAGAATACGTAAGGATGCTCTTGACTTGTTTCCAACTTGTATTTGATTTTGATACACTGTCATACTTTTGCGGAATTGACATGGTCAAGAAAATTACATAATCTTGTAACTAGAATGCTTACATGTTCGAATGACTTGTTCATCGAGATGAAAATCATGGTTGACTACAAACATACGATGCTGTGATTATTTCTAATGCCATAACTTGATTCAATCTCTATGTAGTAGTCTTGCTCAAAAGGTACATCAATCCAAACATGAAAGTATTGCCAAGATTTCATGAAATAGAACAAAAAAAAAGGATAGTTAAGATGACAAGAAAAGTATGACTGCACTGATTATATTGTGGAACATAACACCTAAACATATATTGATGAAGTCTGAGTAATCGACATCTTTCACTTAATTAGTTTGTCACAACAAACTAAGTGTGGGGTGGTACCACTACTGTTTGTTTGTCGATTGTATCTACCGAGATGAATCTAACATGATTATTATTTTAATCGCAGGTACAATGGCACCAAAAAGTCGACCCAGAAAAGAAAAAGCATCTACCTCACAGAAAGGCCAGAAAAGGGGAAGAAAAGAGCAAGCTGAATCCTCCACGCTGCAAATACCTCGACGCATGTACGGGATAAAATGGGTCCTAGAGGAGTAAGGAAAGGAGTGGTACAAGAACAATAAAGTAAAAAAAATATGTTCATGTGGAGTTGATACAACAGGAGAGCCTAGCAAAGAAAGAACCCCGCATTTTGGCTAAAATCATGGCGCTACATCTTTATTTCATTTTCCAAGATATGGGAGAATGCAATCTTGATCTAACGCGAGAATTATATGCCAATTGGTCCCCAAAGACTACCGGAAGTGAAGTGAAGATTCGGGGCCAAGTCTTGCAACTGAATGCGGAGTTCTTCAACTCTTTTCTGGGTCTTCCATCTGTGGATCCATCACCAATCAAGGAGCTTTATCGCAGAACTCCATACAGAGTAATCAGACACACACTATGAGGAACAAGATCAATGGCACGGTGGAGTCGTCACAAGGATACCGGTCGGCACAATACCTTCCCGTATGCCTCCTTGAACAGAGAAGCTCGGATATGGTTGCGGATAGTAAATTATTGCCTGATTCCAGGGTCACAGTACATAAACATCACACGTGATAGAGTGTGCTTGGTGTACGCTTTGATGACGAACATCCCCATCAACATTGGGGAGATTATTCGATCTTCAATGCATAAGGCCAGGCTGCACAAGAGGTCCCACTTCAGCTTTGGCAATCTGTTGACTGCGATATTGAGGAAGGAGGACATCAAAGAGGAACCTGCAGATCATAAGCTTCCACACAACCTGAAGAAGGTTGACCTCACAAAGGTTAAAGATGTTGAATCCATGCATGGAGTCAACCTAACCACTGCAGAAAGACATGCTCGCGACGAAAGCTTCTCCCGCCATTTATATGTCATGATGAGGTTTACCATGATGAGTGGGGGTCGTGTTCCAACTACTCCAGAGCTCCAACAGTTGGATTATGACTACCCAATGAATGAGCATGCGAGGGCGATGTGCGGAGTAGGTGTATATTTTGAGGAACCTCTTGATGACGACATGCCAACCGATGATGATCGACTAATGCCAGACTCCGATGTGGAGGAGAAATCTTATGACGAAGACTCTGATGATGATTTCGATGTAGGGGGTATGACCCCATACATAGAGGATGAGTCCGACTAATCAGGTTCTTATTTATTTTCCACTGAGGCCAGTGTGTCCCGTCTAAGTGTGGGGTGCTGGTATTTGTATGCTATACTTCTTTATCTGCATTTTCATTTATTCTAGTTCTTGTTCATTTTAATTAGTCGTAATTAGTTAGTTTAATTTTAAAATTTGAATTTTTATATTTTGCATGAAATTGTTCTGATAGATGGCATGGTAGTATAATAAGAGTTTGTGCTAAATCATTACTATTGATATATTTAGGCTCTACATGTGACTCACTGTGTGATAATTATGTGGTTTAATTCATTCATCTATTGGGTCAAGAGTCTATACTGCTCCCAATAAAATTGACCATGTGCCTTGTGTGTGTGAGGTTATAGTATATTCTGTGTTGTGACTCATGCTAGAACTTGCCTGGTGTGTGTGTAAAGCGAAATAAAGAGTGTGAGTTTAGGAGATGATTTAGGCATTTCTTTGGCAGCCTGTGATTGTTTACCTTCTGTTTACCTACCCGTGGACATTATCCTAGTCAACCCTTTTGAGCCTTTAAGCCATTTTCTTTGACAGCCTCATATGTAAGCCTAATCCATTTTTTTTCAAGACCATAATTTGATCCAAATTCCTAAGTGCTTTAAATTGTGAAGTCATGTGACAAAATAAGAGGAAATTGGATGAGAGTGATGCCTTAGAGTGTATTGGTGCTTGAATTTGTTATGAAAAAGAGTGGCTATCATGGAGGTGTGTTATAAAAAAGAAAAGAAAAGAAAAGAAAAAGAAATAGAAAAACAAAAAGATAAATTGTGTTTATGATTAAATAAAAAGATAGTTATGCTTGAATGGCAAAATAGGTGAAAAGGGGTAATAGATGAAAGAAAGGTAGCAGGGTTGATTAAAAGAGAGTGTTAATGGCATAATGTGATGTATTAAAGCGCTTAGGAACATAGTCACTATTTCTGGCCAAAATAGTCCTACCCGTCCCTTAGCCTACATTACAACCTGTAAAAGACCTATTTGATCCTAAGCTTAGCATTCTGATATTAGTGGAGCATTACACTAAGGGCAAGCCTATGGTCATCAGTTGCAACATATGAATTCTTTGTGAGAGTGAGAGCAAGGATAATCTTATACCCATGTTTTGAAAAATGAAATACTTGTGAGTAATTATGGGTGATATATTGTGAGACACACATAGTTGATGAGTTTTGGGTAGTCTTGTATGATTCTTTGTGCCTTAACTTTTGACTACGAATTAACCATCATCACGAGTCTATGTTGGAGATTGAATTGTTTCTAGAAGTGGTTAGAAAACTACTCTTTGTTAATAATTGTTGTGCCTGTCTTGATGAATATTTTGTGTTGTTACTGTGAAACCCTAAGTAGATGTTTATATGGACATGATATATTGTTCGAGGACGAACAAAGCTTTAAGTGTGGGGTGTTGATATTAGGCGTATTTACACGCCTAAAGCACCTTAATGTACCCATATTTTAGCTAAGTTTTGAGGACAAAATATATAATTCCTACACTTTTAGTCCTTTTTCCAGTAAGTGAGCTAACCAACGTGATTAGCAAGATTTCAGGTATTTATGATGAAGATTTCAGCATTTTATGGACTGTTGGACACCAAAGGAAACTTCACGTAAGAAGGAAGGCAGCTTCTGGAAACTTGTGGACTGAAAGTGATGCATGGAGAACTTGTCCCGGGCAAAAACAGCATTTCTAAAGACTTGGGGGATCAGCCGTAACTTAGTAGGATTAGGACAAGTATGCAGTAACCCAGTAGGACTAGTACAAGGATAAAAACGCTATTTCAATAGGACTAGGACAAGGATGTTATAAAAACCCTATTTTGCTGAATTTTTCAGCATTCACTGATTCATTCATTCGAAGCTTTTATTATTCACTCATTCATTAATTCAAGTCTTTTTCATTTGACTTTTGCTCCTAATTCACGTTACAATATTTTGTAAGTATAACACAGAGAAGTCGGCTCTCTTGAGAAGAACGGCTAGGGCAAAACGTTTGAGAGCTTTTGACGTCATATCACTTCCATTGCCAAGATTATTCTAGGTTGTGGTATGATGATTATATCTATTGTGATTTCCGTTGCACTCATGAGTAGCTAAACTTCTCTGTTAGGGTTATGGAAGCCTTATGATATACTATTTATTGCTATGAGTTTGTGAATTCTTGATACGTATGCTGCTTATATCATTACTCTCTTCATCTTAATTGAATTCTTGTGGTTGCAAACATATAGAATACGCCAGTATAGCATTAACTTGTTCGAAAGAAAAGTTACATGTCTGGAAAAGAGAGAATGACAAGGAAATAGGGCTACCAACCCCTGTTTAAAAGTTAGTGCCGTAACTGGATTAACCTCTTGGAGAATTCGTACCATTAGTATATGCTTTAAGCTCGAAAGAGTTAAAGTGATATAATCCTTGATGGTCGAAAGACACTAGGATTTACCATAGAATACGAATCTCTATAAGCGCATGCATGTCTGAATTCCGCATAACTCATAGCCTATAGATACGTAAAACTCATAAGGTGGACATAACCCTAACTTACAATTCTCATTGATTAAAATCTTACTAAACATTCCGTTTTTACTTTGCTATTTTGATAACTTTACTTCACGCATAAAATCCCCCCTTTATCCGCAGAACTTTCACCAAAAGTCTACTAATCGTTGCATACTTAGTGACCGAGTATTCCCTGTGGGATTCGACACCCAATCCAGTTGGGTTCTATATTTGACAACGACCGTTTACACTCTTACGAGGGCTGTAGTTTGAGCGTTATCAAGGAGTAAGGAAGTGCAAGGTGTCAACCTAAGATAGGAAAAAGAAGAGGTAGTGAGGAATAAAGTAAGGCAGTTGTCAATAACTGGAGCTAACATTGTTTGTCCTTCTATTAATAAGGATATGTATGTAGGTACCAATAAGGAAAGCGGAGGAGAAAAAGTACCAAAAGAGAAGGTTCCCTTTGAATACATGACGAGGGAAATATTAGATGCTTTTGAAGATTATGAAGGACCTTCACACCAAGGTAAAGAAGAATGTTCTCAAGAAATTTAAGGTAACGTAGCTAACTCTTACACTTTTATGCATGTGAGTAATGATTATATGGATAGTAGCCCATTGAGTGTGAGTAGTATATTATCTACAATTTAGTTTATTAACTCTTTTCCTCTTGATGTTGATGTACATATTGTAAGTGTGGATACACTAGTTGATCCTATTGATGACCTAATTGACTATTCTTGCAACATTAATTTGTGTCCACCTAGTGTTGAAGCCATTGTGTTAGATGGTAGTACATCAACTTGTGGAAATTATGTTGATCAATTTGTGTGCGAAACTAGTCCATAACTTTAGGATGTGTTTAATGTGACTAGAGAACCTTAAGTGAGTGATAAAATTTAGAATATTGGTCAAGACAATAGGAGTGACCCTTTGAGCTTGTCTTTTAGTGAAGATCCTAATGCTTGCTTGGCTCATAGGGATAATCATGTATTTGAAACATCTCTGATACTTGATAATAGTTTTTTAGAGAATGGACTTGCATGCTCTACATCCTCTTTATGTGTAGTTCCTTCTATCTTTAAGAATAATATGTTGTTTGAAGACCATGAGCTCACTCCTAGTTAATTACCTAGTAGTGTGGATAGCATTTTTGATATAGCTATCAGGAGGACTATATTCCATATGACAACCACTATGGAATGTGATGTCTTGGAAGGGAATAATCAATTGAGTGATGATAACTTTGATTTGCTTGAATCTGTAAGAACCCCAATAAGTGACTGTTCCTTAGAAAATGATTGTGGATGTGATCCTTTATATGACACCCCACCCTTTTTTGACACTTATAAGGATGAATTGCTTACTTCTTATAAAGTCCTAAGTAATAATCCCTTTGATATTAGTGGTGGTATGTGTTTACTTTAGGATTCCTCCATTAAAAGGGAGAGTATCAATTTTTTGGAAATTGTTTCCTCTACTACTTTGTGTGAACTTATTGTTGAGAATACTCAAGGTGATAATTTTAAATCTAATAGTGAGTACGTGCATGAGGGAACCTTAGTTGAAGTTAACTTGAGTGATACCTTTCTCTACTCTCCCTTTGCTTTTGATGATGTTTATGCAAATGAGGAGAGTATATCTTTTAGTTTGGGTAAAGCTAGTGGGGAAAAAGATTGTTCTCTAGACCCATGTGTATGTTCACTCTTTCCATTTGACCCCGGTGCAAAATTTAGATATGTTTATTATGGTACACCCAACTAATTATTGAGTCCGCATAACAAGCAATGTTTGAACGAGGGTGTTGGTATCCTTCCCTATGATGATAAGTCTTTCTTGGGGATTCACAATCCATTTGAGGGACAAACATTATGTAAGATAAACAACTACAACCAACATGAAGGGGTTTTAATGAAGGGGATCCATTAAAAGCTCCAAGAGCGTTCACCATTGTGTGTTTCTCTTCTTGGCCAAGGTTTCACCACTTTTTGTCAAGGAAAGATTCTTCCATTGAAACTACTTTGGATAAACTCTATTCATGTGGTAGCCTTCCTCATTATGTGAGTAGAGAGAAGGACCTTCTTTTTAAAGGTGGAATTATTCTTGAGAACTCGAGGGAATATGTGTCATTGTTTCCAGTGGGTATTGCATATAGATTTGCATCCTTGTTTGACACATTTGTGCTTAATTTGCATGAATCTCAACTTGTGGATGCCAAGTTGATGATTTACTTTGAAGGAAGAAGTCATATGTGCTTAAATGTCTTTATTTCATCCTTGTGTGCCTTATGTGCTATATCTTTCAAGCTAAATGGCAATCTTATAGATGATAGTGCCTTAGATGATGTCTTTATACTTGATTCCTTCCTATACTACCTCTTAGCCTATAATGACATCTATGCTAGTTTTAGATTTATTTTATGTGGAGGTATAAAATTAGTTAGTTGGTCCACTTGTTTGAGTGACATCACTATATGGATCTTGTGGACTTTAATACAAATTGAGGCACCACTCTTGATGTGGTCTCTTAAACAGGTGATGAAGCTATTTTTTCTTATGGCTCCAAAGGTGAAGGTTACCTTACCTTTCAGATTTAGTGATGCCATTATGACCCTTTTAGTTTCCTTACCTCTTGGTGGTTCCCATAGGCCAGTTCTTTGTGTATTTTTCAACAAGTTTCCCGAAGTATCCTTGGCTATATATTAAGTGTATGCAACCTTGGCATGATGAAATGATTGCTTATGCTAACCCTAAGTCTCATTCTATGAGGAATTTGTGTTCGTTTGTCCTTTCTTTGATATTTTAATGTTTGTATTCGAGGTATAATCCTTTTCAAGAAGGGGAGAATGATACAATCAAATAGGAATCAACACTTTTGATCACCCAACTCGAGGCTAACGTGAGAAGGTCCAAGTCTTGATTGCCCTAAGGATCCAAGAATATGCTTAAAGGCCCTTCTTCGAGGTCCTAAAAAGGAAATATTGGGTTTGAAACATAGCTTAGAGCTGAGGAAAGCCATGATGCAGGAATAAAGAGAGCTCTTGTGGGTTATTTATGAAATAGCCACTTTTGGGCTATTTTGTAATTATCAAGTTGTGCAAAACCAACTACTACAAATAGGTGCCTTAGACATTTCATTGGTTATATTTTTTTATTAAATTACATGATGTATTCATGAGAAATCCATGGGATTGATAAGGGATTGTAAATTCCAATGTTGAACTTTGCTTAGAAACATTGGTTGTAACAGCGATCTAATCCCCTTTGTGGTCACGTAAGAGTTAGGTGCTTATTGATAGTCATTAAGGGAGGTTTTAGGGTTTGAAATGCCCTTTGATTGCCCTTTTGTTATCAATTTTTTGTCTATCTTCCTATCTTGGTTATTCTATCTTTCTATCTTTACTTTTCCATGTTTAAATTTGAGTTCTTGTTGCTTGAATCGTATTATCATCGAATTCAAACTTTACCTCTTTCTCAATAATTTTGCATAAAGGATTTGCGATCCTAAGAAATCCTTGATGAATCACCTGTAGAAACATGCATGACCCTAAAATCTTTGAATTCCCCTAACTGAAATTGGTGGTGAAATCTTCTCAATTACTTCAATTTTCACCTAGCCAACTTCTACACCTCTTTTTGAGATCTTGTGCACAAGAACAATTCCTTTTTTCACAATAAAGTGTCACTTATCCCAATGAAGTAACATGTTACACTCTTCACATTGACGCAAAACATTAGCCAAGTCAATTGATTAATCATCAAGAGAATCACCAACTACCCGAAAATTGTCCATGAGTTCTTCAATGGTTTCTTCTACCATGTTGGAGAAGTTTGACTCATACATCATAGAAATGTGGTTGTAGTGTTAGACAACCCAATTGGCATATGGGTGAATGCAACGGTCCCATAAGGACAAGTAAAGGTATTCTTCTCTTGGTCTTCTAGTGAGATCATAATATAATTGTACCCTGAATAGCCATCCAAAAAACAATTACAGACCCTTCCTGTAAGTCTATCTAGCATTTAGTCCATGAAGGGCATTAGGAAGTGGTCCTTTCGGGTCCATGTGTACAACTTTCTATAGTCCATGCAAACCCTCCAGCCTATAACTAGTCTCATTGGCACTAGCTCACTCTTTTAATTTAGCACTACCATAATTACACCTTTCTTTGGGATTCATCGAACATGACTGACCCACTTGCTATCAACAATAGGATAAACAACTACATTATCACATTATTTAATGTTCTATTTCTTTACTACCTCCTCAGAGGAGGATTCAATCACTGCTGATGTTCAATACTATAGATGCAGTCTGGCTCAAGTTGGATTTTATGAGTATAGATTCTAGGATAAATACCAACAATATCCACAATAGTCCATCCTATAGCTTATTTGATCTTCTACAGTACAGAAAACAATTCTTCTACCTAAGTATCCCTTAAATCCGCATAAATGATCACTGGAACTATGTTGTTGGACCGCAAGAAAACATAGAACAAATGGGATGGGAGAACCTTCAACACTAATACTAGTGGTTGTTCAATCGATGTAGGAGCAGCACGAGTAGTTCTTTTCTTCAGATCTAGATCAAGTTTCTTCAGAGCATATGTATAGGGACTTGGAAGTCCACCTCACAATCAAGTATCACAAATTTGGCTGGGAAAATGAAAGATTCCACTTTTACCAATACATCACATAGAATACCAATCGGCTTTTTCACCTTTCGATCTTCCATTAATAATCTCATTGATGTTGGTTTGGGTGATCCTAACCTAAACTACTTAAACACAAGTCGCGAATGAGATTATTGCTTACTCCAAGATCACATAAATTTTGAGCGAAGTTGAAATATAATATAGTGCAAGGAATGGTAAAGGATCTATGGTTTTCCTTGTTCTCTACTAACAATCTACAGGCAATAGCACTATAGTGATGAACACTGTCAATAGGCTTATAGCTCACAGTCCGCTTTCTAGTGATCAGATCTTTTATAAGTTTTGCATAGCCTGGCATTTACTTTGATGCCTCTACATATGGAATATATACAGAAAGCTTCTTCAACAAATACAAAAACTTATGGTATTTATTCCATTCCTTCTACTTTTTCAATCTATAAGGGTCAGGTGGCTGAGGTCTTGGAATGGTTTTCAAAATAGGTCCCTCAACCTTAAACTCACCTTTGTCTCTCGTACTACTACCTTAAACATCTGGCAATTTCTTTACTTCTACATTAGGTGCTTCCTTAACAGCAACAGGATCAACCTCATTCTTTGACTTAGTTATTGTAGGCATGAGCGGATCCATGGTAGTTCTACAACTCCAAGTGGTAATAGCATGACAATAATGGTTCATTGGGTTTTGCACTGTATTACTAGGAAGAGTGCTAGGTTGGCTTTGGTTCCATGTGGTCAACATTTGGCCAAACTGTTGCTCCACTTGTTTGATTGATGTGGTATGCGACTAAACATTCTGGTTCAACCCTGATATATCTGCCTTTATCTTCTTCAGGAAGGTTTGCTGACTATCTTGGACTTTTACTAACTTCGACAACATTGCTTCCATTCTTGATTTTGTGTCTCAGCCACCTTGTGGAATGTATCTATCACTCTTCTCTTTGTAGTCATCCTTGTGCCTCAAATTACCATCATGATCTCTACTTCTATCTCGGTTTCTATAACAATAATAGTTTCAACCTTTATTTCCTTACCATTTGTCTTGGAAACCCGCCATTTCATGATCTAAATACTTTGTTTCCTTATCTATATCCGACTCATAAGCTCTAGAAGTAGGTCCCTGTGCCCCCACAAAATTCACCTTTTCTAAAGTCATTAATGCAAATTGCTTTGTATGCAGTCCAATATCTATTCAAAATTGTGCAATTTTTTGTGCCACCATGTCATCACTCTCTTTATATTCACTAGCAACTCCAAATAGGATATGTACATATACCTCTCTCATCATCCTGTGTATGCTATCCATGGTTGGTAATGGAGATGTCATCAAGCGTCTCCTATACTAATTCCTTTTGAAACCACATAAAATATCCTCTAGATATTATATCCGCCATAGTCTTCTGTTTAACCCTTTGGGGTTGCACCACAAAATGTGGGACTAGGTCCCTCAGGATTAATTTCAAGCGATAGATTAGTGAAGCAACTTAGAGATGCTAGAAATTTAAAGGCAGTGAAAGAAAGTAAGAACAGAAGATTTTAACGTGGAAACCCAAACAGGGAAAAACCATGTATTGCCCTCACAATCACCAAAATAGTCCACTATAACAAACCTCTTCGATTTTACACTCGACTATGAACAAACTCTAGGTTCCTCCTTATTACAATACCTCTATTGCAAGCACACCTTGACACCTCTGCCAAGTTTCCCTCAATAGCCAGTTAACTCTAACCAGTGACATGCTTTGGGAACTGTGCCTAAACACTCTCTTCACAAAGAGAAAAACACTATCCTTATAGTGTGAGTTGTTCAGTTACATTTTAGCACTAACTCAAAAACAAGTCCTAGTTAATCTCACATAAAGCAGGAAACTTGACGAGTAATGAAATGGGGATTTGTTGTCTCTCTTTTCTTTATTTAGAATTTACAAAAACCAATTGTCAAAGAGACGTATCTTTCCTTTCATAGTTGAGTGATGATTAGGAGTGATGATTAGGGCTGAAATACCATTAGACCGACAGTAAAAAATAGTACCTACAAATTTTTTACACAAGAGGAAAAAACTGTGCAGATATCTTGTGCCAGCTGGACAGTACATTTCTCATCCAGGGACCTAGTCCCTTGTAGTTTAGTTGCTCATCACAAATATTACATATAGCAATTCCCCCCTCCCCCCCTATTTTGATGATGAAAAAACAAACCATAAAATTTAAGCATCAGTGCACATTCATCATATTTAATCAGAGTGATTACCACCTGAGAATGAATATTCCTTCTATCATCATGCTTCCTCCATTATGCAATAGAAGTACCTAGTCACTTATTGTCATTTTGTTGAAAAACTTCCCCCTGTCATAGTACAACTTAATTTCTTCATTTTGTGGCTTCGCATTTAAAAATTCTTCCTATCATTATGCATTTTTTCCCCTGACACTATTCTATAAAGTCCTTACATATGAACTTAATATTTCCCCTTTGGACATCATTGAAACAGATTAGCAGTAAACCAACAGTAAAGATAAGTGCAAGCTAATTTACTCATGGAAGAAAATCTTAAGATAAGGAAACAACTGAAGCACACAGGTAGAAAATTATTCATTGTTGTTTTCACCAATTAAATAAATATAACAAACCATCAAATAATCGTATACAAGTGCAATAATAGATACTGACACATGAGACAGACATACTAGGATTCAAATAAAAAGAGGTCTAGGGGAAAGTGATTTTACCAAAATGTCCATTCTATCATCCTGGATAGCATGATCATTCAATAATTGTTTAGTGGGGATTTTTATTTCAACATTTAGGCTTTGAAGCTGATTGTTTAATTCAACTACTTTACCTTTGAGCTTTGCATTTTTTGTTGTATGTTTTTTAGTGGAACCTGGTCCCTCAAAAGCCAACTTCCGATTCTGCAATTTTAGGTGTATTATTTAAGTGTCCTAGGATTCTAACATAAGTCTTAAGATCTTTATATTCTTGGTTATGCTGTCTTGTGTAGCCACAAGTTCTAACATTTGGGATAGAATACCCAATTTTGTTTTTTGATGCACTCATTTTCAACCAAGGTTGTCAGATTGAACTTTTGTTTGACAGTTCCTGGTATTCCCTTTGTCCTAATTACCCTATAGTGACCAAATAATTTGTTTAGGAAATACCATATGGCATTCCATATTTCTCTTCCTTCTCAGAGATTACGTTCTTCATGTGCTCTATCATAAGAGTAGGTCAGTTAATTAACTCAACCTTTCTCAAACACTCGATAAAGAATAGATCAATACTGGAGGAAACTATTCTTTTTTTTTACCTTGGTGGAAAGACCTTGTTGATGAACTCAAATACCAGTTGATACTGAATTTTTAAGAACTTCTTTTTCACTGCAACTGTTGATGTTTCCCCCAACTTTTGATGCTTCAATCATGAACTCTGTAGTAGGTTTTTAAATTGTTGTAGTTCTCACCCCAATAACAGGTACATCTATGATTCTCCCTAGAGTTTCTTCATCCAAGTATATCTCCTACCCTTGTACTAGACTGGTAAGACTCATCCTATTTTTTGAGAAATTCATGGTATAATAAATTTCCCTGACTTTTTTCTCCAATAGCATAGGAGCTAATTCTTTTATTAGGTGTAACCATCCTTTGTATTTCATATATTCCACTAAGTCTTCCATACCATGTTTTTCATAAATCATTGGATCAAATACTCTTCGAGATAACACTTTCTAGTTTTTAAAGATGGCAATCATTTCTTCTTTAAGAACAATCTTCTTTTCATCATATTTTCTCCTTCTCTTTGAGTCATCACTAAGTTCTTTAACTTCATCAGTTTTTCTCTTTTAGGGATCAGGTCCCTCAAAAGACTTTCTTCCTTTTTATAGCTAAGTACTTCTTCCTGTTTTTAGCAGAACACACTTTGAGTTAGAGGACATATTTCTCTTCATGGCATATACTAACAACCTCTCTTGATACATTCTTGTATGAGGAAACCTAAGAACTTGTATTCCAGTATTACTCGTTTTCCCCTTTATTTTACTGAATTTCAGTTTATTCACTTTTTAAACAAAAGGTTGTCCATCCTTATCCTCTTCATTTTCCTTGTTTGAAGGTAAAACAACCTCCATATCCCTTTTCAAATACTCTATTTCGCTGGCTATTTTTTCTTACCTGTCAAAGGAACTTTCCTAGAGACAGAAGTCTAAAATATTACAAGTTTTGTATGAATATAAATAATGAACAAAAGAAATAACCCAAATATGTTTTACATATAGTATATTACAAAATAAGTGGAAAATAACCAAGTTGTCCTTAGTTCAAGGTGAAGCTTTGGAATATATGGTTAGTTCTATCTTTACACTTCAAATTCCTTCTTTACACTTCAAAATATGAATTCCCTTAGATGGATTTATAACACACTCACACACAGACATATTCATGAACATGCCTTGGAGTTTTTCTAATTCATGAGCTTGGCTCCTTCTGAATGGTCTTGAGCTTGTTATACCTGTATCATCCTTTCCATATTGAAAGGAATTTGACCTCAAATTCATTGTTTGATTATCTCAACTGTGTCAATAAGAGAGAAATCACACACATTAAATGTGTTGTGTACTTGATACTCGGGAAGAAGGTCTCATTGATCCTTTTAAGCACTTAAAAAGGGCCATAACCCCTCGGCATCAACTTGGTTTTCTTTGTGAGGGAAATTGGTCTTTTCTAAGGTGCACCCAGACCTAATCTATTGATTATAGAAAAAATCTCCTCCTCCTTTTGTTTTCCCTCTTACCAACCTCTTGATTTCTCTTCTCAAGCCGTAGCCTAATCTTTTTATGCAATCTCTTCATGGCTTCGGCCCATTTTCTTCTATATAGGCTTATCAAAATATGAAAAAGGGATTAGACCTAAAAAGGTGAGGGGTTTTAGGCCATATACATACTCAAAGGGAGTCATACCCATACTTTAATGGATAACACTTGTAATCAAATTCAACCATGGGTAAGTGAGCCTCCCTAGAAGTTATCTTACCTTTAACCATAGATTGTAGCATAGAACCCAAAGTACTATTTAATACTTCCATTTGGCCATCGGTTTGTGGGTGGAAAAAGGTTGAGAATAGCAACTTTGTTCCAATCCTACCCCACATCGACTTCCAATAGTGACTAACAAACTTGGAGTCCCTATCACTCACTATGGTCCTCGGAATACCATGTAACTTGACAATATTTTCAATAAATAATGAGGCTACACTAGATTCATCCTAACTTTTAGAGCATAGAATGAAATGTTCCATCTTAGAAAACTTGTCAACCACAACAAAAAACTATCCCTACCTCTTCTAGTCCTTGGCAGCCCCAAAATAAAATCCATACATATATCAAGCCAAGAATGTAAAAGAGTGGGATACGGGCTATACAACCCTTGAAGAAGGAGCCGCGACTTAGAACTCTTGCAATCCATACATTGGTCACAAATTTTAGCAACATCTTTGTGAATCTTAGGCCAATAGAATTGTTCCTCCAAGATTCTGAGGGTCTTTTAAACCCTAAAGTGCACCATTAGGCCACCATCATGTGCCTTTCTTACTAATAACTCTCTCCACGAACTAGAGGGAACACATAACCGCCTTCCTTTGAACAAATAGCCATCAAAATTGGAATAAGGAATGAGTCCCCTATCCGTGAGCCGTTTTTCCCTCCCTAATTCTTCATATTCCCTAATGATAAAAGCAAAGTGAGGGTTCTCAAGGTATAGTGACTTGAGGCTCTTAAATCCCACTAACTTGGAAGACAAAGTAGACACAAGTATATAGTTTCTAGATAATGCATTGTCAACCACATAGTCCTTTCCCTTTTTGTATTGAATAACATAAGGACAAGTTTTTATGAACTCAATCTTCATAGTATGCTATTTGTTGTGCTTATATTGAGCCCTAAGATGTTTCAAATATTCAATGTTCGTTCGGATCATAAATTCTATGGGACACAAGTAGTGTTGCCAATTACCTAAAGCTTTAGTCAAAGCGCATAACTCTAGATCATAAGTGGAAAAATTTAGAGTCGCGCCCTTAATCTTCTCACTAAAGTAGGCCATAGGTTTTAAGTCTCGCATCAAAACAGCCCCTATACCTACTTTACTAGCATCATATTCAACTTCAAACATTTTATCAAAGTTGGGTAATTGTAACAAAGGTGCGGAAGTGAGCATAGCTTTCAAGGTCTCAAAGGAATTATCTTCTTCATCATCCCACTTAAATGGTTGGTATTTTTGAATGATTTTTGTTAAGGGGCCATCAATGATGATAAACCCTTTGACAAATCATCAATAAAAATTGGCCAATCTATGGAAGCTTCGGACTTTACCGATGGATTATGGAGTTTGCCAATTTTTAATAGTGTCTATCTTGGATTCATCTACTTCAACCCCTATTGAAATCACAAGAAAACCCAAGAAAACAATTTCATCAATACCAAAAGAACACTTCTCAAGATTAGTATACAATTTCTCTTTTCTATGGATATCAAAGACACTTAGCAAATGCAACACATGTTCGGCTATAGATTTTCTATAGAACAAGACATCATCAAAATACACAATAACATACTTTCCAATAAACGATTTCATCACATGATTTATTAACCACATGAAAGTGCTAGGAGCATTAGTTAGGCTAAATGGCATGACCATCCATTCATAGTGACCAAATTTAGTCGTGAAGGCGGTCTTCCACTCATCACGTGGTTGTATTCTAATTTGGTGATAGCCACTCCTAAGGTCAATCTTGGAAAACACACTAGAACTATTCAACTCATAAAGAATATTATCCAATCTAGGAATGGGATGGCAATACTTTACCGTGATTTTGTTGATGTCCTAACAGTCCACACACATGATCCATATTTCATCTTTCTTTGGAACTAACAACACTGGAACCGCACATGGACTCATTCTCTCGTTGATGTACCCTTTGTTGAAGAGTTCCTTAACTTGATGTTGTAGATTTTTGGTGTCCCTAAGATTACTTTTATAGGTTTATTTGTTTGGCAATTGTAAGCTCGACAAAAGTCAATTTGATCTTCAATGCCCCGAATTAGGGGTAAACCTTGCAACAACTCTTTTGGAAAGACATCATCATAATCCTGCAAAACAAGGGAAATATAATATGGAATAGAAATATTAAAAGGGTTAGTGTTTAAAGAATGAGCTGAAAGAAGCATAGGATTATTGTCATCATGTTCCAAGAAGATTTCCCTGTTCCTAGCCAATATCACCATATTATTCTTACCCTTTGAAGTTGAGACAACCTTAATTTCCTCCCCTTACCCACTCTCAGGTTCCCTCTCTTTTTTGGCCTTCATGTATTTCTCCTTCAACTCTCTTATTTGTTGATGTAATTCATTCACTTGATATGGTGAGAGAGGGTAAAGAGTGAACTTACAGACATTCGATTCAAGGGAGTACCGATTGTTTCTCCCATCATGCTTGGTAGACCTATCATATTACCAAGGTCTACCCAATAACAAGTGATATGCTTGCATCAAAATCATATCAAAAAGGACTTCATCATGGTAGTTTCCCACCTTGAACCGAATCACACATTGCCTTGTGAATTTTAATTCTTCGCAGTCATTCAACCATTGTAACTTGTAAGGACTAGCATGTGGAGTAGAAAGTAGTATTAAAAAATCCACCATAGTATCACTAGCATCATTTTTACAACTCCCACTATAAATCACCATGGTATACATACCTTCCTTGACAAAGCATTTAGTATGGAATATATTCTCCCTTTCACTAGGATCATCTAAAGCCTTACTAATCATGGCTCATCTCAACTTAATTTGGAGTAGACACTAACCATCTTATAGCCAAGTGTCTTCCCCATCCTCTTATTCATGCACTTCATTCATGGGTTTCTCTCCATCTTGAGGCTCAGCCTCATTCTCTTTAGATTTAATATATACCTCCTCTCCAAGATAGTATAGCTTTCATTCCCTAAGGATCAAATTATGTCAGTTTGGAAATTAATTAGCTTTATGTCCCTACCCTTGACACTTAAAGAATTAGATCCCCTTAAGATTAGGAATAGTATACTTGCTACCTTCTTGCCTCAGAGGATATTTTTGGATGGCTTTGTTCTTGGGATAGGCAGCCTTGGATGGTTGATCTTTGTTCTTGTTCCAATCTAAGGAAGGTTGAGCCATTTTTTTATTTCTAGGCCAACTCGAGGGGGCTTGTCCTCTTGATTTGTAATTTGATCTCTCTTTATGGTCTCATTAAATTTCTAGATCTACTTGGAAGATACCATCAATGGTATCAAACTTGTGAAAAGTCAAATGAGTAGATATGTCCTTGTTTAACCTAACCTTGAACCGGATAATTTCATGAACTATTTTCTCCCCTCAATGATCAAGTTTCAACATCAATTGTTGGAACTTTTCATAGTAAGCCATTAAACTCTTGCTACCTTGCCTCAAATTGTACAACTTGGAAAGGAGCTCATGTCTATAGCTGTTGGGTAGTTATATTTATCTTATGAGATACCTCAATCTAAACAAGGTGGGGGATTACCATCAACCAATTCATTACCAAACCACTTGCAAATTCCCACCAAGTGTTAGAATAACCCTCAAAATGGGATACGACATAGCAACTTTTCTTCTATTCGGAATGATCATTAACTTGGAAGATCTTGTCACAAGATGATACCCAAGCAAGATAGGACTTGGGATCACTTTCACCTTTAATGATCAGAATACTCAATTTAATGGTATTGATGCCTACATCTCTATCTTAATGGTGGTTCACTTGTTGGTTCCATTGACAAACTCTTCCCCTATGCTCTTGGTATCCCCTTTGATCCATATGGCCTCCTCTTATCTCCTCTTCCCTTATATAAGCATCATCATAGGATCTATACCCTTCATGTTTCTCTCTACCATATTCCTCAAAGTTGATGGGTTGGTTTTGGTTAAGTGGGACTTGATTTGGAGGAATTAGATTTAGAGGAAGTTGTGTCATTTGGTTCAGTAGAGCTTGGAAGAGAGGATTCAAATTTAGTGGTGGTATTTTGCTACTAAGTCCTTCTTGTTGGACTTAAGGGGATTGTGAATTCAATGTTCTAGTTAAGTCTCAATTTTAGGAGTAAGGAGTAGATTGGCTTGCGGCATTTAGTGGAGGTCTTGGTGGATTAAGCATTTGATGTAAGGTTTCGGGAGTAATGGTAGTGGAGACGTTTCAGTCATGTTGACATGAAGAAACATGATAGTGTTGAAGTGTAGAAGGGAGAGAGTTTCTTTGACTTTCCACTTGTTCTAACCTCCCACTCAGTGTTGTTACTTCCTCTTTCAATAATGACATTTCTATTTACATCTTTGCCATGTTTCAATTTAGGGCCTCAAGAGAATACGTGATAGTACTAAGTGAATTGTTGTCCACGGTTTGTGAAGTGGACCCTTCCATTGCTAATGTACCTAAAAGAGTACATAAAAAACAACAAACAAATTAGTTCAAAACAACCTCACCTCACTCGCACACTTGATTGTCTAACACTTAGCTCCACAGATGTTGTAGGTTGGCTAGTAACCTGAGAGTAGTCAAAGAGTGAGTATACTTTTTTCCAGATTACTGAAGACTCAAGGAAATCTCGTCGGACTTGAACAAAGAATTGTACAATGAATTTAAAAGAAAAAATCACACAAGGAATGGAAACATGAACAATGGATTCAAAGAACTAATTTACAACCTAGTTGGAGTTTACAAGCTTGTTAATTAGTTCTAGGATCAATAAATGCAACTAAAAAACAAGAAAAAAAACTAATAATCCAAAGTTTGATCTTAAATTGATGAGTGAATAGTAAATAGGTGACGTGACAGCCTTGAATTGGTTGTAATTTTAACAAATTTTAATTCATCAACTTAGAACTTTGATCAATTCACAATTTGGAATGGTGAAATTTGGCCATTGGAGGGGGAAAAAAAGTCTTGGAGATCTTTTCAAATTCAAACTCAAGAAGGAAGATTTGACTTGTACTTTTTCCTCAAACGGTGGTCCTTAAATCATGAAAAAGTGGTCGAAAAGTGGTTGTCAAGTCTATGAGTGATATCAACAAGTCCCTTCACCAACAAGTACTACAACTTTGTCTTTTACCTTTTTTTGATCTAATGTACACTTTTTATTAAACAAGATATTAGAAATGGTGAGGATCAACTAGAACAAAACAACAACCACCAAGAACAAGAACATCAACAACTAATCGTCCAACCCAAATCCACAACACACAAGTCACAACACACGGCCAAGTCTTTGGTTCATAACAATAACATCAACAATGTAAGCTCAAACATAGATTTAGACTTATTTAGTGTTCGTGAATAAGAAACTAACACTAGAAACACTCAAAAAAAAGAAAAGACTTCTAGATCTAGTCTCAAGTTTCAGCCAAGATCAACAACAATAACAACACTTCTCGGCCAAACTACAACACAACAACAATATGTTTTGCAAGATCTTCCTAAGATTTATTATTTTGAAACAAAATCAAGCCTTGATCTTGATACCAAATGATAGAAATCAACCAACAACATAAGGAAGACAAGAGAATAACCACAATAGAGTAATAATGCCACACACGGCTTCCAATAAATTAAGAGAGAACAATAACAAGATTACAACAAAGTAGGATAGTTAGTTTGACATACCATAGAACAAAGTCTAAGAACACTAATATGTATCGAATATAAGGACCCTAAGACTAGGAGATATCAACACCAAACCGTTACTTGGACCTAAGAGGAACTCAAGAATCCAAGTTTCTAGCCAAAGAACAACACAAGTGTAACCACACTTGTTAAAGTTTCGGGTAGCTCTTAAGAGAGAATTCTAATATATTACATTTTTTGTATGAATATAAATAATGAACTAAAAATAAAACTAAAATAACCCTAATATGTTCTATATATAGTATATTACAAAATGAGTGGAAAATGACCAAGTTGTCCATGGTCCAAGGGGTTGCTT
Organism: Capsicum pubescens; assembly: GCA_030864215.1. Taxonomy (NCBI): domain Eukaryota; kingdom Viridiplantae; phylum Streptophyta; class Magnoliopsida; order Solanales; family Solanaceae; genus Capsicum; species Capsicum pubescens. The sequence continues at coordinate 148,571,009 of CM061543.1, read as the reverse complement.
TGGAGTGTAAGTTTAGGTCCATCTTTACACTTCAAAGTCCCTATTCAAACTTCAAAATATGAAATCCCTTAAATGGATTTATAACATACTCACACACGTCTATATTCATGAACATGCCTTGGAGTTCTTGTATCTCCCGAGCTTGGTTCCTTCTGAATGATCTTGAGCTTTTTGTACTCGTATCACCTTGAGATCCTATCTAAGTATAATTAAAATTCTCATCTACCTAGTTTATGTTGTTGAATGGATCTTCTTTCATTAAAGGAATTTCTTTATCAACCAGCTGGGTAGATATAGGATTTATCTTAAAAGACTCTGATTTTTCTATTGAAGGGGAAATTTCTGAGTGAGATATTTCTACGTCATTTAGCGAGTCAACCCTTTGATTTTGGTCAAATTTTAAGACTAAATCATTAGAGTTTTTACTGGAACCTAGAGATTTGACTAGAATAGTTACACTAAGGGTTTCAGACATATTAGAAGGATGATTGATGGATAAATTACTATATAGATCTGGAGGTTGATATGAGGATAATTCTTTCATAGGATTTTAAATAGTTGGTACTTCATCCATTTTTTAAATTTCTTGAGATGGAAGAGGGAAAAGAGGAACAGTTTTTATATCTTATGAAAAAATGTTTTGAATTACTTATGAAGAAGATGAATTAAAAGGATTTAAATCTGTAGTTAATGCAAAGAGTGTTTGACAGGAATTTTTTAAGTTACACTTTTAATGACTGAAAGAGATTCTTCACACTGGTTTGAGCTAGACAACTTTTCTTCAGGCAGAAGAAGATATTTGACCCTTTTTCATAGATATTTAATGATCTTTAAGTCATATTATTTTGGTACTAAACTGATAATTAGGATCGGGTCCCTCTCTTTTTGAATAAATTTCCTATGTTTGTATACCTTAATTATTTCCTTCCAAAGTTGTTTCTTTTAGGTATACCTTTAAAGGTATGGAGCTGAGTAAGATTATCATACACATACTTTATCATGTATACATGTCTCCTTGACATAGACAAAGTTTTAGTGGAAAGACTAAGTCAGATGATAGATCCAGGTGATTTGAATCATTGTTTCCTTCAACCGTTTTAACATCAACACGCCCTCCTTTTGGAACTATTTAGAGATTGGCCATTAGTTCTGAGAACTAGGCATAAGTCTTTTCTTCATTCAGGTAGGAAGTTATTTTCATCTCATTTGGTTGTCTATACTCCTGCTGAATATATCTGAATTATCATATTGCAGCGCTTATCAAGATTTGACCATTTTCTATTATGTGCCCCTCTTTTTTTAATAATTGGACATAGGCTTAGAAGCCTTGTTTCTAACATCATTTTTAGCCTTCTCTTTTGACCCAGTAAAGTGAGATTCTCCATTGTAACCTAGTCTTTTAACATCATCAGTACATAGACTATGTTATTTAGAGAGAGTTTTTGAAGAATCATCCCATTCAAGAGAATTGTTTAATTTTTATTTTACATGAACTAGGTCCCTTCCTAGTTTTAGATTCTTTTGTAAAGCGTACACCTAAGGTACTCTTGAGAATTTCTCATCTTCTCTTCAAGTTCAACCTAAAACTTTTATGTTTTATTCTTCTCTTTATCCTCATACGCATTTTTCTTTGTCTCGAGTTCATATACGTTGTTTATCAAACAACTAGCATGCCTATTTATCCTTTTAACAGAGTTGTTATCTAGATCACCCTTACTATTAAAAGGATTTATATTCTTATCCTTTTCATCTTTACCAGGTTCACTAGAGGAATCTTCCCATGGTGTCAAAGCTTTCTTTACCACATACTTAGCCACAGTTTTCTTTTTTGACTTTTCATGGAACTTATCATCCTTCTGCATATGATAGTTTATCAAAAAAAACCTCAAAACTATCGTTATTGCGACAACCTTTGCTCTTACCATTTCTCTTGCTACGCTGACCGCTCCTTTTTAAAACTCTAACAATATTTTATAGCCAAGACTATGACATCAGTTTCCTCAATACCTGTCTCAAACTCCAAAGCCCTCAGGGTCAGAAATCTTTCCCTTTTTTCTTCCTTTCTTTCCACCCCTAGTTCAATAAAAGCAACTATTATGATCAGAACGCTTTAGGTGTAAACATTTTAGAGTGAAACCTCTCTCATACCAATTGTTGAACCCATAGGGGTTACACCACACAGTGAGAGACCAGGTCCCTCAGGATCAATTTCAAGTGATAGATCAATGAAGCAACTTGGAGGTGCTGGAAATTTAAAAGAGACAAAAAAGTAAGAGCGGAAAATTCTAACGTGGAAACTCAAACTTGGAAAAACCATGGTTTGACCTCACAAGCACCAAAATAGTCCACTAAACCAACTTATTGATTACAGACCTAGCTATGAACCCACACCTTGACACCTCTTCCAAGTTTCCCACAACAGCTGGTTAACTCTAACTAGTGACAAGTTTAGGAAACTGTGCCTAAACACTCTCTTCAAAAATAGAAAAACTCTACTCTTATAGAATGAGTAGTTCGGTTAAAATTTAGCACTTACTCAAGAACATGTTTAATTTAAGATTACATAAAGCAAGAAACTTGAGGAGTAATGAAATGGGGTTTTGCCAACTCTCTTTTCTCTATTTAGAATTTACAGAAACTAATTGTTTAAGAGGCGTATCTTTCCTTTCATAGTTGAGTGATGATTAAGGCATAAATACAATTTGACTAGCTATCCAAGTTAGTACAAAATAGCAACTGTATGTTTCTTACACAAGAGGACAAAACTATGCAAACACTGTGTACCATTTGTATAGTACTTTTCATGTCCAGGGACCTAGTCCCTTGCAGTTTAGTTGCTCTTCAGCAAAACTACATATAGCACATTCAAACTCATAGCTAGAGATTTGTAAAATATCTCTATTAGAATGGATGTAGGGATGCAATGGTTTGGGACCATGCTCAACTTCTTTTTGAATCTGATCCATACCTCATACATAGACTTCGCAGGCAACTGTCGAAAGTTATAGATTACATCTTTAAGTTGCAACATTCTAGAAGGAGGAAAGAATTTGTTTAGAAACTATTTGAGCAATTCATTCCATGTTGTGATTGAACACACTTGAAATTCCCACAACCATAGTTATGCTTCTTCTATCAATTAAAGTGGGAACAACCACAGTCTCAATGCCTACTGGTCCACTCCTGGAATGGTTTATGAAGTACAGATCCTTACAAAATTGGGAAGATTCATGTTTGTATCATCAGTCACCAATCTCGAAAGCACATCTTTTAAGTTTAGAAGATAGATCATTGCACCTATGATATCAAATTTGACATTATGAAATAGAGTAGAAGGTATAATAGATCATATTTTTGCTAGCTCAACAAACCCCATATTCTCATCTTCATCGTAGGGTGATAAATACTGATATGTTGTTATCAATTGACCTCTGATATCCCATAATCTCAGTTGATTTATGTTTATTGGTACTTGACGATTACCGACTGGTCTTTGCAAGGCCAAATATTCCTATTGAGCCAATCAAGCCTTCTCATCAAGTCTTCTCAATATAGCTGTCGTTGCTAACAATTGCTTTATTTTTCTTTCAGGAATATTTTATTGATCGGAAGGAGGAGAGGTAGGTGTATTCTGAGGGTCTCAAACCCCAATAGGAACACTATATTAAACTTGCACTGACATTATTTGTGGTGTTTGTAAAAGTCTCTCTAGCTCAATATTAATTAGAAATGATGGATTGCATTGACTCTTTATGCTAGGAATACACCGGCATATGCCCAACTATAAAAATAAAATAAAAACTCACAAACTCCACAATCTTTAATCAACAATTCGCATTATAATTTCTTGTCAACTGAGCTAAAATTTGATGTCACCCAAAACTAACCACCAATAAAGTATGTTGTAGTCGATGCCAGATATAGTAACCCAACATAAGTTGGGGTCAAACCCATAGGTAATTACATTGTACAGTATCGTAAACATGATTAAATCCACGAGCCTTACAGAAAAGTAAATGGGGGAATTTGAAGTCAAAATTAACAAGTAACAGAGCTTGAATGTTCAGTTTTGAACCAATTGAAGATGAACACTAGGACTATGTTCCCCTAGATTCACCACTATATAATTTTTTTTGTGTTCAATCCACCTAACCTCCTTCTATGCATGCATAGTTTATAAGCTAGGTACTATCACCCGTCTTGTGAATGCGTTGATAGATTTCACCCTTTACCTTGCGAGTCTTAGGGTGTAGCCTCAATGTCTCTTTTCTATTGCCTTGTTACAACTCTCACCTTTTTAGTCTTTAGTTGATTAGACGAGGGTTGATAGCCTCAAATCACCATTTTAACCTTCTTCTCCCAATCTCCAACTACCTTTTGAGGACACTTTTAAATACAAACAATTCCCAAGATTCTACAGTAGCTTGGGTTCAATTAATATGAAGAATATTGTAATACACACAGTTGCAATAGAATAGATGAATCACCCACTTCCCATACATAGCTAATCTGCCAGGGTTCCCAAAACCCTAGTCAAGGAGATTAGTCACTCGTGTTTATGCAATAATCCATGATAATCAATGAGGAACATGTGTAATTAATTTCATAATAATGATAGAATAGTAATCCAAAGTATCAAATTGAATGTGAACCCAAAATCTCAAGAACAAATTATCATGATCAATGTATGCTAAGAGTATCAAAAGTAATGTAAAAGTGTGTAACCTAAAAAGCAATCACCCTAAGGTATTTATAGTATCTCAAAATAATAAAGAAATCCTAATAAAAATAGAATAGGAAAAGTAAGATGACAATTATTTTGACTCGTATCATGTCTTTATGAGTCATCTTTTACTTGTCGCCAGCATTCAAATAAACTTTTATCTCTAAGGCTTTAAGCTATTGTTGTCTTTAGTAGTCATCACTATTAGTCGTAGTGAGTCCTTAAGACTTGTGGTAGTAGCTTATTGTCTCTTGAGCCTTGACCTGAAAGGTTTTGAATACTTATCTCTTTATGATTTCCCACTACAAGTCATAGTCAGACCTTACGACTCATAGTCATCTATGACTTTACCTCTAGACTTTGACTTTGCTTCAACTTACCCTACGATTGTTCTTAACGAATCATAGCCAAATCTGTATTTACTTGGCTTCTCAGCTTTACTTTTGCTACTTTCTTGTTAACGAGTTAGGCTACAATTCGTATGATGACTTGATGACTCGTAGGCATACCATACTTTAATATTCATAACTTTTTCTTCCGCTTTCCATTCCAAGGTACTTCATACCTAAATTCCTTGTAATAAATCAACAAACACATCATATCCACCAAAATAACCCAAGTCCAAGCATAAATTCCATGTTTTAACCATCGAATATTCCATGTTTCCACATAACATCATAGCTCAGGAGGCATAGATGGCAAGGCAGAAACTGGCCATTGATCGTCGAGCAGCACTCGATAATCAAGATACAGTTTAAGGTGGTAAAGATCACGTAATCCCAGCATATCAAAACTTACCTTGATATTATTATCTAGGGGATGATATGCTATACATTAACACTCTCGAGATAAGATCCATCATTCCTCCTACTTTGCCACCAAGTGTTAAGTTTGAGATTACTAGTGCTATGATGTTACTCATAAATCTGAAATATGTGTTTGTGAGCTTGGCTACAGATGATGCAAATATGATTATTGCAATATTTATTAGGATCTACACATCTTACACCATACTTGGGGTAGATCAATAAGCACTCAGACTGAGGTTGTTCCCTTTTAGTTCCCTAGAAAAGCTTCATTGTGGTTGGGGGAACTTCCTTAAGGATCAATCACTACTTAGAAAGAGTTGTACTGGCAGTTTCCAAACCATTTCTTCCCTCTGGCAGGAATGTTGTAGTTAAAAGACAAGCTATACAATTTTAGGCAGCTACATTCTAAATCGATGTACAAGGCATGGTTCCAGTTTACGAAAACATTTAGCATGGTACCCAATCATCGTATTTCATGGAAAACCTTGTAGTGATACTTTCTAGAGCCCTAACTATTTGATCTGGAGCTATGGAAGATATAATAATTTATGGAGAATTTATGAGTTTGCACTAGGAAGTAGCATCAAAATTACTAGACCAGATATCTCTCACCAATCAAGCATGGAATATTTGGGAGGTGGAGAAGGGTGTTGGCACTTATGCCATTGGGGTTTCCAGCAAGCATAGAGTGGTTGATAATTCTTCGGCGTAAGAGATTACCTAACTTAGAACAGATATTGGGCTCCTAAAAAAGCCATTTACAATAATAAAATCTGAGAAGGTAAATGCGGTAGGTTCGTAGGGTAAGGCCGCTAAAGCATGTAATTTTGACTTAGAAGAGGAGTACCTAGATTGAGAGTTGATGGGTTGGTCAAGGAAACCAAGGTTGAAACTATTACGGATATAGGTACAAATATTGCGGCAAAAAGCATGTTGGTGACTGGGGAAGAAATAATAACTACAAGGAGAAGGGAGACAGGTATGCTCCGTTAGGCAGTGGTGATATTGAGTCAAGGATGGAGGCCATGGTGTCAATGCTTTTTAAGGATCAGTAAAGTCAGCACATATAACTTAAGACATTTAAGGAGATATCTCAGGATTGACCCTAAAGGTGGAATCACATGCAATTATGATAAAATAATTTGAGCAGTATTTTTGATAGATGTCTACAATTGTGAACCAGAGGCAGCTAAGTACCCTTCCGAGCAACATAGTCCAGAATCCTAAGAATTATGGTTAGTTTCTAGATGTCACCACTAGAAGAGGTAAGTCTACTGTTGATCCCCATTTGCCTATAAATAATGATTTGAGTAATGATGATGTTGTGGTTGAGGTGACACCTGACATAGAGTCAAATAAGGTAATTGGTGTTAATTCTAATGCTAAGAAGGACAAGGGAAAGGGCAAGGTCGATGATCCTATAGTGAAGAAAATTTCCACGGCCGCCCCCAGGTATTCCTCAAAGGATTAAGCAGAAGAAGGAAAATTAAAAGTGTAAGAAGTTCACTATTATGCTAAAAGTGTTTAACTTTAACATCCCTCTTCATGAGGCCTTGGAGCACATGCCTGGGTATGCCAGGTTTATGAAAAAATTGGTGACAAAAAAAAGAGTAGTTAGTTTTGAGTATGTTTGTGGATTGCACCTTTGCAGTGCAGTCACTTCTAGTTTCTGGACTAAAAAAGGGCGATCCCAAAGAATTCATGATTCGATGCACCATTAGGACATCCAGGTTTTCAAGAGTGTTATGTGACTTGGCAGCCAACATTAATTTGATGTCGTTGGTTGTGTTCAAACAATTGGGCTTAAGACCTCCAAAACCAATGACTATGCAGTTGTTGATGGAAGAACATATAGTAAAGAAACCCATGGGCATATTGTTTGATGCTTTGGTAAAAGCCGATAACTTTATTTTTTTGGCTGACTTTGTCATCCGAGATTATGAGGTTTACATTGATATGCCCATCATATTAGGAAGACCATGTATGGCCATGGGTAGAGCATTGGTTGATATGGAGAAGGAAGAGATCAAGTTTAGAGTTAATAATATGAAAGTCGCATTCAATGTCCGTAGATCTATGAAGCAGTCAACCAACATGAGGGTATTGTCGATTAGTCATTGTCTTTATGTCCAAAAGGCTATTCTTTTAGGTAACCTGATGATTTCTAGGTAATCAATGTATCTGAGTTATGCCACAATGTTAAATCAAGAGTTGCATAGGAGACAACTGACACACCCCAAAAAATGGGACATATTGCAAGGGCACCTCAAGCCCACATGAACTGGAGGTCGCCCCAATAACCCATCAGAATCATCATGTCATCCTTATGGGTTGGGTGAATCCTGACCATAAAATGAGATAGCAAAAAACATACCACACGTTATAACTTAAACAATGTCTAACAATTTTATTAGGCTCATCCACTATCCAATATACCCAAGTACATATTCATCCATAATACCTCTATACAAACTAATGTTTGGAAATGTATATGTCAGGAAAAGCCTCCGACAATAGCCAAACCAAGTAAAAATGAGACTTAGTCTAAAAATAGTGGACCAAGAAGGAGTGTATTCCAAAATATGTAAGCTCACCACTTCGTAGTCAATGCATGAACCACTTCGATCACCTAATGACTGCGCAGGAATAGAAGATGATGCTCCGACCCCTATGTAGCATGGGGACATAGCGTCCGGAGACTGTTAGTGATTGGAATGCTAGAATGTAACTCAATTATTAGGATAAAATAACATAATTATTCAACAACAAGCAATATATCATATTCAATCACATTAATAACCTTATCCATGCATATCTCCATATCTTATACTAATCAAGGGGACAAGTCTTATCAACACTTTGGATGCACTCATTCTTCATACACGCAATGGAGGACTCCAACCTTCCACACTTATAGATTCAAGAATTTCTCATTAGGCATAGGACTTTAACAATATTCATATATCATCACGTAAGGAACTCTAACCACATACACATCCATTTGAATGAGGGACTTTAACCACTCACACACATTTATATAAGTGAGGGACTCTAATCACTCACACACATTAGGTCAATAAAGGGACTCTAACCATATGCTCACACATTGGAAAGGGACTCTAACCTTAAACTATATTAGATAAGGGACTCTAACCCTAAGACAATTCATTTGGCGAGGCACTTCAACCTCATGAGATCTCATTATGCAAGGGAATTTAACCACAAGTGATTATATTAGGCAAGGTACTTTAAAATCAAGCCAACATATCTATCATTAGTTGATATTGGGACTCTAACCCTTTGTCCATACATCCACACATATTAAATTCCACACATAAGGACTTTAACCCATTTAGCCAATTCAACACCAAACATAACCTCATGGTTCTCATGGGAGCTTTCATTTCTCAACCATTTCAATAGGCCAATGCCTTAATTCAACTCTTCATACAATTTAAACTATAATGCTCAAGGCCCTTATGAGCCAATGAAACTTCATTAGCAATTCTATACCAAAATTTAGCTCAACCTATAATTCAAGTTCATTTTCATGTTAGGGACTTTAACCACCTTCTTGTTCATCAAACAATAAAGGTCATCAATTACACAATACATAGCTCATTTTACCCTCACAGTATCATTTATAAAGCATTCATACATCTTGAACCATTGCGCTAGCTCAAAGTAGCATCATTATGTAACTAGGCATCTAACTTAGATATTTTCACAAACACCTTATGTGTATACCTTCAACAAGGCTATTTTCATGGTGAAAACCATAAAGATTAGTGTTACTCATAACCCACATGTTAAACCATAAACAACAAACATTCACATGTACATATCATCATCAATAACATGTTAAAACACAAGTCTAAGAAAGAATCATAATTATTCATCATTAAGTAATAAAACCCTTTTCATTTGATTTCAAAACAACCATGTACACTTACTAATCCATGTGTGAAATACATGAGTTTAGAGTTATTTAGAAAGGGGAAGAGGTATATTCCATAAACGAGATACATCACCAAGAATATTTACTCCCCTTTGCCTTTTGAACACTTTTCTTGAAACCCTAGCCTCCAATTCTTCAAAGATGAGCTTGAGAGATTATTTAGGCTGTTTGATCCATCTCAATGGATTTTTTAGAGGCTAACACACTTATATAGTGACGGGGATTAGGGTTTTATACATGGGAAATGACCACAAGGCCCTTAGTTAAAAGCCAAAAATTAAAATCATCCAGGGGTACGACTCACCATTCGACTCACTTAAGTTGTCATACCATAGCCTATGAGTGGTACCTTGACTCACCCATAGCTTACAGAACACCTGTACCCAAAATAGTCTTTATTCAAACTCATGACTCCCCTACATGAGTCACCTAGGTAGAACTCGTACACTAAGGTATGATTGAGAAGAGGGTCACTCGTACCTAGGATAGTGACTGACCCTCACCACACTTCCTAGGTTATGAGATAGGAGGAGGAGAAGGATACAACTCGTATACAAGGGGTACGACTCAATCCCTTAGTCGTACCAACCCGTGTGACACCAAAATATGAAGTTTTTCAAAGGATTTAAGTTTAGGTGTTCAATTCTTCCCCATTTAGATCATTCGTCCTCGAATGATGGGTAAGGAAAGCAATATACACAAGCCAACACATTATCATACCTCAAAAGGACCTTCAGAAAAGTTAGAATAAGCATACAACAAGGATCTAACACACATCATTCTCATTGTCAATAAATTATTCACGTCATTTTCTTTGGGACTCAAACCCATTATTTATCAAGACACTTGTTCATTTCAAGGATTTAAGACTGAAACCCTTGCTTATCAACACTTACTTATTTTACAACTTAGGGAATTCAACCCATCAACTTATCAAGGATATTTACTCAATTCAAGGATTAGGGACTTGAACCTTGCAGACTTGCCGGGGATTCAATTCCATTTGGTAAATACATATAGCAGAACCTTATGTTCGGAAAAGATATTGACATGAACCGCATAAAGGTAATGTTGACCCTTATGAGTAGGGTATTTCTTCTCATGAACTTTCAATTTCCTAAAAGCATAGGCCACCACCCAGCCATGTTGCATCAGCATGCAACCAAGACCGACATAAGCAGCATTACAATATACCACAAAACTATCACTACCCTAAGGTATGGTCAAAATTAGAGCCAATGTCAACTTTTCTTTGAACATCTCAAAACTACCCTGACACGTATCGGACCACAAGAACTTGACCTTCTTTTAGGTAAATTTGATCAATGATGTGGCTATAGTTAAGAAACTCTCCACAAACCTTCTATAGTAAATGTTTAGACCCAAGAAGCTTCAAATATCAGTTGGAGTTGTAGGTCTAGGCCACTTCTTAACTATTGCGACCTTTTGGGGATCTACCATGATCCCTTCACTAGAGATAACATGACCAAGAATAGCTATGGCTTTTAACCAAAACTCATACTTTAAGAACTTAACATATAAACGATGATCCTTCAAAGTTTGTAACATTGCACAAAGGTGATCTACATGATCCGAATCACTCTTAGAATACACTAGGATATCATTAATGAAAACGATGACAAATATGTCAAAGAATAGATGGAAGAAATTATTCATCAAGTCCATAAATGTTGTCGAGGAATTGGCCAACCCAAAAGACATGACAAGAAAATCATAGTGACTATACTGGGTTCTAAAGGCAGTCCTTGGGATATCCACATCCCTAATCTTAAGTTGATGATAGCCTGATCTAAGATCAAACTTAGAGAAACACTTCGCACCCTAAAATTGATCAAACAAAACATAGATCCTAGGAAAAGGATATTTACTCTTTATGGTCACTTTGTTCAACTAACGATAATCAATGAACAAACAAAGGGAACCATCTATCTTGCGTATGAACAAAACAGGAGAACCCCATGGAGACATACTAGGTCAGATAAAACCTCTATCTAAAAGATCTTTCTATTGCTCCTTAAGCTCTTTTAGCTCTGTCAGAACCACTCTATAAGGAGGGATAGAAATCGGATGGGTTTCTAGTACAAAATCAATCTTAAAATCAATTTCCCTATCAAGAGAAACATCGAGAAGATCATCAGGAAACTCACTAACCATGGAAACGGAGTGTAGAGAAGGCTATTCTGAGTTTGAATCTTTAACTCAGACCAAATGATACAAACGTCCCTTTGGAATCAACTATTAGGCCTTTAGTTAAGAAATAAACCTTTTCTTAGGCACTAACCACCTTCCTATACAAGGATCGGATCATTAGGGAATTGAAACATGACCCTATGGGTCTGATAATCTAAGAAAACATAGAAAGAATGAAACCAATCCATCCCTAGAATGACATTAAAATCAACCATGTCCAACTTTATCAAGTTTACAAGTGTCTCCCTACCACTAACCAATATCACACACCGCTTATAGACCCTTCTAACAACCACAGAGTCTTTGACCTTGGTAAAAATAGAAGAGGGAACTAACAAACTCTCGGGGCCATATCAAGATGTACAGCCATAGACAGGGTCACATAAAAAAGAGTAGACACTGGATCAAGAAAATAATACACATCACGAGAAAAAAGACTCAACATACCCTAACAATATTGGTAGACGCCTCAGAATCTTGACAAGTAGCAAGTGCATACAAGAGGTTTCGTCCAGCGTTGGTGTACAAAATAGAAGCCGAGACAGACATAGCACCCTTCGGTGCAGGAGTAGATAAAATAGTAATAGGCTCCCTATTATCCAAAGAAGCTATTAGGGAGAGACACTAATGCTGCATGTGCCCAACCTGACCACAATGGAAACATTTGTTTCTCCTTTTCTCAAACTGGCCACGATGACTCTGGCCATAAAATCTATAATGAGTGTGAGGTAGAGCCGACTGGACACCACTAGCTTGGAATTGGTCACCTTGTTCCCTGGACCCACCACTAAACACAGTTTGACGATCACCAAAAAATTTTAAGTAATGAAACAAAACACTGGCCGAGGAGAAAGAATTCGAACTCCCCCACTTCTTCTATGGCCACTTGCCACCAACACCACCACTATGCTCATAAGGCCTAAATTTCTTCACTTTCCTCTTTCTAAGATTAACTTGCATCTTTTTCTTTTCTTCTACTTGTTGAAAATACATAATCAACCTAGAAATATCCATATTATCAATCAACAAGGCCACCTTGCTCTCAAGGACTAACTCACGGGACAATCTTAAGACAAACTTACGCATTCTAGCCCTCATGATAGACACCATATCAGGAGTATACATTGTCAATTGATGGAATTTCAAGGCATACACTTCAATAAACATCCTTCCTTACTTTAAATTAACAAACTCTTTCGACTTTGCCTTCCTCAATTCTTGAGGAATAAAGCGGTCTAATAAAGTCTTGGAAAAGCCCTCCCATATGGAGGGATGAGCATCAACACATCTAGACAAATCCTACTGCTCGTACCTTTTGTACTCTATATCTTTCAATTGGTAGGAAGCAAACTCAATGACCACAATCTACGAAGAATGCATGACTCAAAAGATATTCACCATTTCATCAACAAAGCCTTGAGGATCTTTCTTAAGATTCGTATTAGAGAATATTGGAGGGCTCAACCTCATAAATTCTCCAATTCTTATGGCCTCAGAAGAAATGATAGTCGAAGCACTACGCTTCGCTTTAGAAGCTACCACTTGAGTCAAGAGGTTGATAGAGAGATGAAACTTAGTATTAGTAGAATCACTCTAGAGTGACAGCTTCATCCATAGCACCGTTAAAAGGGTTTGCCTGAGTCTCAGATTTATTTGGAAGCATAATTTAGAATATAGCAAAACAAAATCGGAGGTATCCAAGACCATAGACTCTAAAGATTGAGATTAAAACACAAGAAAGGAAAATATTTCCTAAAATGCTTCATAGAACCTCTTTTATAAGTGTGGCGTGTTTCACACCCATAAGAGAGACTCTACTCTATACGGTATTGTGGACACCCAATAGTCCATGAAACAAGGATTTGATACCAACTTGACATTCTCTAAAAACTAGACCATGTCATAGATACACCTCAAGCCCACATGAACTAGACGTCTCCTTGATAACCTTTCACAATTATTACGTCATCCGCATGGGTGGGGTGAATCCCAACCATAAAATGAGATAGCGGAAAAAATACCACAAGTCATAACTTAAACAATGCCTAACAGTTTCATTAGGCTCATCAACTAACCAATATACCCAAGTCCACAGTCACCTACAATACCTCTATACAAATTGATGATTAAAAATATATACCTCCGAACAAGCACTTGACAATAGCCAAACGAAGTCAAAATGAGACTAAGTCTAAAGATAGGATACTAAGAAGGAATGTATTCTGAAATAAGCAAGCTCACCACTCCATAGTCAATGTATGAACTACTTTGATCACCTAATCACTGGGCAGGAAGAGAAGAGGATGCTCTTACCCCTATGTTTCATAGGGACATAGTGTTCATAGATGGTTAGTGGTTGGAATGCTGGCATATAACTCAATGATAAGGGTTAGGTTCAATCATATTTATAACCTTATCCATGCATTTTGACATATCACATGCTAATTAAGGGGACAAGTCTTACCATTACTTTGGAAGGACTCATTCATCATACATGCAATGGAGGACTCCAACCTTTCACACTTATAGAATAAAGAATTTATCATTAGGCAGAGGACTTTAACCATATTCACATATCATCAAGTAAGGGGCACTAACCGCATACATATCCATTTGAGTTAGGGACTCTAACAACTCACACATATTCATATAAGTGAGGGACTCTAACCACTTACAAAAAGTAGGTTAAGCAAGGGACTTTGACTACATGATCACACATTAGGAAAATGACTCTAACCTCATGCCATATTAGATAGGGTACTCTGACCCCAAGCCAATTCATTTTGTGAGACACTTTGACCTTATCTAATTATATTATGCAAGGGAATTTAACCACAAGCGATTTCATTAGGCAAAAAACTTTAACCTCAAGCCATCATGTGTATTATTAGTTGACATTTTAGATCTAACTCTTTATCCATGAATCCACACACATTCAATTTCACTCATAAGGACTTTAACCCATTTAGCCAATTCAGCACCATACATGACTCCATGGTCCTCATAGGAGCCTCAATTTACTTACCATTTAAATAGGACAATGCCTTAACTAAACCCATCATAAAATTCAAACTATAGTCCTCAAGACCCTTATGAGCCATTCACACTTCATTAGCAATTTAATACCACAAATTAGTTCAACCCACAATTTAAGTTCATTTTTATGTTAGTGACTTTAACCTCCTTCTTATTTATTAGACAATCAAGGTCATCAATTACATATTACATGTCTCATTTTACCCTCTTGATATCATTTATCAAGCATTCATACATTTTGGGTCATTGTCCTTGCTCAAAGTATCATCATCATGTAACTAGACATCTCACATAGAAATTTTCACAAACACCTTATGTGTATACCTTCAATAAGACTATTTTCATGGTGTAAATCATCAAAATTAGGGTTATGCATAACCAACATGTTAAACCATTAACTACAAGCATTCACACGTCCCAAAAATCATCAATAACATTTTAAAGCACACGTCTAAGCAAGAATCTTAATTATTCATCATTAAGCAATCAAACCATGTTCATTTGATTTCTAAACCACCATGTAAACTTACTAATCCTAGTCTTAAATACATGGGTTTAGAGTGATTTATCAAGGGAAAGAGGTACATGCCTTAAACAAGATGAATCACCAAGAATATTGACTCCCCTTTGCCTTTTGAAGACAACTCTTGAAACACTAGCCTCCAATTCTTTAAAGATGAGATTAAGAGAGTATTTAGGGTTCTTGATCCATCTATATGTATGTTTAGGAGGCTACACACACTTATATAGTGAAAGGGCTTAAGGTTTTAGAAATGGGAAATAACCGCAAGGCCCTTAGTTAAAAGGTGAAAATTGAACCCATCTAGGGGAATGACTTACCATATGACTCACTTAAGTAGTCATACCCTAGGGTATGAGTGTTACCTAGACACATACCCTAGGCTTTTTGATACCAGCCAAATGTCCCTCATAGTTCTTGATAACATCATTCAAAGCTAATATATGAAGACTAAAGCTTTGGTCATATTGAGGATACAAGGACATGAATGGAGGACTTGTTTTGAGCATACAATAAAGCAATTCCATGTTTGGAAGATTTCTTGGAACTTGTGTTGATGCCTAAAAAATTATTCCAAGTGACAAAGAATGAATGGAAGGCTAAAAAGATACAGATGGGTGGCTTTAGAGCTTGGAGGGGTGGCCTTATAGTGTAAATACTCATTAAGGGTGTTAGTAATTTTACCCTTTTATGTAGTAGACTATAAATAGATAGCTCAGGATTATTTATTAGTCAGGTTTTGATGATATTTGACATGATATATTCATGAACTCCATTGGGAGTGTTTTTAAGGTAGGGCTTGGAAAAGCTGATTAGGGTTAGGGTTTTGAAAAAATGGTATTGATCTTTGCTTAGAAATGATGGTTGTAAGGATTTAATCCCCTTTGCAGTCATCGTAAGAAGCTAGTTTTTATTATTATGAGTTTTAGGGGTCTTTGCACTTGATACATGTGTGGGTTCTTACTTCTTCTTAATCTCTCATGTCAACTTATCTATCTTTACTTTCTTGCATCTTGTAGTTTTCTAGCTTCCCTAGGTAGGTTTATATCTTTTTTAGTTATATACGTATCATTTGGTATTAGCTCAAGGTTTGATTTTTTCCCTACGAAGTCAATTTTGGGATTGTAATCTTGAAAAAAAAAGATAAAAATAAAAAAGTTACTATTCACCTTTTTTAGGGTTTTTCAATTTTTAAGACTTGATTTTTGTGTGTTTTGTGTTTTTCTAGTGTTAGATCCTTGTTTCCTAACACTAGAAGAAGTATCATAAATGAAAAAATTACAAAAAAAAGAGTTGTATTCTCGTTTTACCCATAGTCTGAATTTTGAAATGCTAGATTTTTGTATTTTTTGGTGTTTCTAGTGTTAGATCCTTGTTCCCTAACACTAATAGAGTCTAGATCTTGGATTTGAGCTTATTCCAGGTTGTTTTGAGACATCCACCTTTGTTATGCTTGAAGCTGAAGAAACTTGAAAGGTGGGTCTCAAAACTGGAAGGGCTTTGTTGATATTTTGGTGTTGAAAAATATGTCGTTGTGTTTAGAAGTACAGCGTGAACTTGGAGAAACAAAAATCATCAAATTCATAGTTCATTTGGGTTAGGTTCCATTTTTTAATGTTCTTGGTGTTCTTCATATTCTTCATATGTTGTTAAAGAAGAACATTCAAAAACTGCGTGTTTGATCCCAAAATAAGAAGAAAGTGGGTGTGGTTCTTGTTGTACAAAGAATATTCCAAGCATGTTCCAAATCTTTCAATGGAAGAAAGAAATTCAAAAGGCATCAAAAAGAGTATTCTCAAAGAAGAAGACGAGGGAAAGTACAATGGGGGACCACTATAAATTCAAACTCTTTTGAGCTTGAAAAAGGCTCCAATTCTTGGTATTTTCCCACTGAAAACCGATTCTACTCCTCTTAGGAGAAGATTGATCAAAATTCAAATTGTAAACAAGAAAAAAATTCCCCAAACGTCAACAAACCATTGAGAAGTTGTCATGTTGCCACATCATCAATGTTCCAAAATACCTTGAAGCTCAAATTTAGGTTCTAAGTTTCTTTTCTTTTATTCTTTTGTTTCTTTTCTTGATTACCAAGTTGAGAATTATTTTTGAATCCATTTCTTTCGTGTTTTCTTTCCTTTTGTGCTTTTCCCATTTTGATTCGTTGAACTTCTTTGTTTCAAGTTCGTAAGTAGATTTTGTTTTGTATCTTGAGTCGATCATATAAGGATCTATTCCAGCTGTAAAGTAGTGATTGGCATCTTATTGACTACTGGAGTATAAGCTACTTTCAATATTCAGCACTCCTATTGTGAGGATAACAAAGGTAAGTAAATACGAGTGTTGGGGAGGAGCTTTTACTACTAATCTTATTTATTTATTTTTTAGGTACAACGTGATATAAGGGGAATATGTCATTAGTAACCTCAGATTATTGTGACTGTGACATATGAGACTATGATTGTAGTGAGGGATGTTATGGATATGATAATGATGGAGATTATGGGGGCTATGAATATAACCATGATCAAAGTATGGATAAAAATGAGGGCTACTATTATACAGAAGAATGTGAGATGAATGATGACCCTAATACTTATAGTGAATGTGGAGGTGATGATGAGTATTGTGATGGTTCTTATGATTAATATGGTGCATGTTAGGAATACCATACTCCCCAACCCGTGCACCAAGGAAATGTTAAGTATAGTTTTTCTTCATTACAGCTACTAAGAGTTATGATGAGACATGTAGAGTATGAAGATTCATATTCCCCACCTTATATTACTTCTTATCGAAGTCAAAGTGGTATGAATGATTATACTATCTATAAAGGAGGTTATCCCATAAAAAGAAGAGAGTATCTATCTCTAAAACCAAGGGGTACTATATCTTGTTCTTCCTATTCTAGTGCCCAAACATATAGAAGCGGGAACCAAGGTCGTAATAGAGGGTATAGTAGGAGTCATGATCTTCCTATTCTACCCATCTTCATAAAGTATTTGAGTCTCAAAGAGTATCTTTATTGGGAATGGAAGTATTAAAGTGCCTTCAACGATTATGATTTGAATGAACTTGAAAAAGCTATGCATGCCATTCAACATATCCGAGGTGCGATTTGATTTGGTGGAATTGCAAAAGAACATTTTACAAAACATGGAGTGTCTTAAATTAACACATGAGAGGCACGCATGTACCAATGAGGTATAAAAGTTTTACAATGTTGCTCAAAGAAAAAATGTTCACTCCGAAAAGGTAATCATTTGTGTGGTTCCAGGATACCTCCTTGGGCTAGATGAATAGTGCTTTAGAAACTACATCATTCCACACATTATTGATCATTTAGGGCTATATCAGGAACCTCTACTTGTTCCATATTCCTTGGACGGGTATAAGGTTATCGAGAGAGTGAAGGTTTTTTTCACCTAATTTGAATACTATGAGGAGTTGTGGTGTGATATTCATCCCTTGAAACAAGGTAATTTATTCTTGGGTGTAGATTGGTTTACACAACATAGAGTTCCAAATATACAAAATTTGCCTAATATTATAATGGACCATTGGGGAAATCATCTACTGCCATCAATTCTTCACAAATATCAAAGAGTTATGACCACTTACTCTATGCCAAATGAAATTGAGAGACAAAGGATTAAGAGGAGTAAGGGAGTGCTAGGTGGAAACCCAATAATGGAAAACAGAGAGATTGAGAGGAGTGAAGTGAGGGGGCTTCCACCAATTCAAGCTAACTTTATTTGTCCTTCTATTTCTAAGGACATTTTGTAGGTACCAACATGGCAAGTGGAGGAAACAAAGTTCTAAGGGAGAATATTCCCTTTGAAGGCTTGACTAGGTAAGTCTTAGAGGTTGCCAAAGCTTTTGGAGGACCTTCACACTAAGGTAAAGAAGAATGTGCTCAAGAACTTTAGGTTAAAATAGCTAACTCTTACACTTTTTTGCATGTGAATGATGATTGTGTGGCTAGTAGTCCATTGAGTTTGAGTAGTAGCGTACCTATTTATGAGTCTATTTATTCTTTGCCTCTTATTGATAATGTAAATGTTGTGAGTGTGGATACACTAGTTGATCTTATTTATGATCGAATTGACTATTCTTGTAAGATTGATTTGTGTCCACCTAGTGTTGAAACCATTGTAAGTATGGATACACTAGTTTATCCTATTAAGGACCGAATTGACTCTTCTTGTAAGATCAATTTGTGTCCACCTAGTTTTTAAGCCATTGTGTTGAATGATAGTACATTATCTTGTGGATATTGTGTTGATCAACTTCTGTGAAAAATTAGTCCGCCACTTGAGGTTATTTGTAGTGTGATTAAGGAACCTCAAATGAGTGAAGAACTTGAAAGTATTGGTCTAGTAGATAGGAGTGACCCCTTGAGCATGATTTATAAAGAAGATCCTATGGATTGCGTTGCTCATAGGTATGATTATGTGTTTGAAACTTCTTTGGAACTCTGTGGTTTCCTTTTAGAGAGTGAACTTGCATGTTCTAAATCTTCCCCTGGGATAGATCCTTCTCTATTTAGGTATAACATCTTGTTTGAAAATGGTACAATCACTCCTAATGAGTCTAGTGATGAGAATGATTTTGAAGGTATAGCTTGTCTTGAAAGCTATAATTTATATGATAACCTACTATGGTGTGAAAATATTTCTCCTAAAGATGGAAATTTCTTCTTGGAAGATGAGAGTACTCTTAAGGGAACGGAATGTGAGGTCTTGGAAAGGAATGATCAATTGGGTGATGATAATTTTAATTTGCTTGAATCCTTAAGAAACAAAATAAGTGATTGTTCTTTGAAAATTAATTGTTGTTGTGATCCTTCGTATGACACCCCATCCATGTTTGATGATTATGAGAATGAATTACTTGCTTATTGTGAAGACTTAAGTAATATTTCCTTGCACTATGGTGGTGGTATGTGTCAACTTGAGGGTACTCCCATAGAAAGATAAAGTGTCTATTGCTTGGAAATTACTTCCACTTCTACTTTGTGTGACGTTATTGTTGAGAGTACTCATAGTGATGATTTTGAAGCTAGTAGTGAGTACATCCTTGAGGATACCTTATTTGAGGTTTACTTCAGTGATACCTTTCCCTACTCTCTATTTTCTTTTGATGATTATATGCTATTCTAAAAAGTATGTCTTTTATTTTAGGTAAAGCCTGTGGAAACAAATAGTTTTGTCTAGACCCATGTCTATGGCCACTTGTTCCATTTAACCCCGGCGCAAAATATGGAATGATGATGTTGGCACACCCAACTTGTTGCTTTGTCCATATGGAAACCAATGTGTCATTCTTGAAAACCCGAGGTCAAAAGTGTCATTGTCTCCTTGGAGTAATGCTACTAAATGTGCATCCTTGCTTGTCACACTTGTGCTTAAGTTACATGAATCCCAACTTATGGATTCCAAGTTGATACTTTACTTGAAAGGAAGAAGTCATATGTGTTTAAGTTCCTTATTTCCATCCTTGTGTGCCTTATATGCTATATTTATTGGGCCAAATGGCATTCTTAGAGATGATAGCACCTTGGATGATGCCTTTACACTAGATTCCTTCCTATACTACATATTTGCCTATGATGACATCCAAGCTAGTTTTGGATTTGTATTATGTAGAGGTAGGGAACTTGCTAGTTGGTCCACTTGTTTGAATGACAATGCTATGTGGGTTTGGTGGACTTTATGACTAATAGTGGCACCAGGATTGATGAGGTCACTTGAAGAGATAATGGAACAATTGTGTCTTATGGTTCCCAAGATAAAGGTAGTCTTACCTTTTGGATTTAGTGATGCCATCAAAACCTTTGTAGTTTCTTTATCTCTTGATACTTGTTGTAACGCCCTGAAAATCTATCTCGAGACGTCACACGGTGCTTAGGACCACAAGTGATCCCAAGCTTACTCTTCTACTGGCATAACTCATAAGCAACTGAATAATATGTATAAAATGACTGAGTTTACAGCGTGGAAATAGAATAATGGTGGAATCTGTGAAAATACTATATTGATAAAACTTTTACATTCTGATAAAGTTTGAAAGAGGACCTAAAAATAGATAGATGACTCTAATTGACATTTGTGAAGCCTCTACTCTACTGACTATAGATAGCTAGGATACAACCCTAACTATCACAAATGAATACATAAGAGTAAGAAAGTAAATAGCATAAATAACATCTAACTAATGTCCCCGAAGTAAGAGGACTAGTCATCTGCTGGCTGGAATCTAAAAGTTGTCTTAATATGGTATGCGAGCTACAACTCGTACCTACATTATGAGATAATGTAGCACATAGACATAAATATAGATTAGCACTTTGAGGATGTACTAAGTATATGGGGGTGTAATGCTTAAGTAAAATATCATCTTATCATCATAATTTATTAAATAATGCATGCTAAATGCAAATGACTCACATAAGATGGAATATCTGAAAGCTGAAAATCATAAATCATGAATGATAAAATATATTGTATAAATCTTGTGAGTCATAACACTTAGTTTTAAAAACTATGCTTGCATTCTCTCTTTAAATCATATTGTCTATGTGTAGAAAGGACTCACTCTTAATTCTGAAATCTGAAAGCTGAAAACTGTAGCCAAAGTCTTTCTATAAAGCATAGTCTGAATAAATTTGTGATCCTTTACACCTAGTTTTCTAAAAGCTTTTTTGTTGTTCTTTTCTATTAGAGAAAATACTTTATCTTAAAATCCTTGTTGTTAGGCTTTTAATCTTTTACGGAAAAATATTTCTGCAAGGGAATTCTTTGAAATCTTTAGGGAATATACTCTTAACGGTAGGGAAAATACCTTTAGAACTATTCTAAAAATCTTTACTATTAGGGAAATACTTTTTCAAAAGCTTATCTGTAAGGGAGGTTCTATTAACTGACATAAACCATGTGAGCTACATAGAGTCCAACGTATTGACCTTCTAAGAAAGAAACCTCACGTTGTGGAGAGGTGTCATACTCTTGCCAGGGAGTATAACCTAATCCAGGCGATCGATCACAAGCTAAATCTATCATCCATATAGAAATGGGAATAATCTCAATCAGTACTTCGTTGACTCATATTTCTGTGGAAGATAGGGCACGCTAATCCCACACTTCCCGCTCGGTGCTAAATACTACTCTCTCTTAAATTTGTATGCTCAAACCATTGGAAATCCACTTTTAAAACTAGAATAAGGATTTATATGAAAACCAGTTATGCATTTATCTGAGTAACTCTGTAAATAAAGTTGTTCTGAGTTCTGTAACCGTAATAATCTGTAGTGGATTCCAAAGCTAAATCAATGATCGAAAGATCAAAGCTTTACTGAAAAACTATAAATAAGACACTCATAAGATGCTTAAAGCATTATCTTTCTTGAAGTAATTATACTAAATCTTGGGATAAATAACCCATGTGTCAATCTCATATTAAATCCATCATAATAATCTTGTTTGATAATGTAAATATTGATAAGACAACTCAAAATGTAGAAATTTAATCAATATGCATGAAAATATGAACATAATCATGGAATTCAACTTTTAAATCGTTGGAAATATCATAAACTTGAAAATAACAATGATGGGTGTAAACCCTAACTGAATTTCATGGGAAATCATATAAAATTTAGCAAATTTGAATTTAAAATAAATTTTGGGCACAAGGATGAAAGGATTATCCTTGTTGAAAAACCCCACATACCTTAATTGATGATCTTAGATGAAAATCTTGAATCTTGGGTTTCTATGATGCTTTTGAAGATGATTTCTTGTAGTTCTTGAATATGTTATCTTGGGAATCCTCAATCTAAATCTTTCTTGGAGAATCTATGGTGGAATTTGGTTTCTTGCAGAAGGGGCTTCTGATTTCTAGGATTTTGCTTTTAAAGAGTGGTGAATAATGACCATAAAGTCCTTAGAAAAAGCCTAAATCTTATGTTTTGATGTATACTGAATAGAATTTATTTCATGTGGAATTCTTCAGATATAAACTTTCCAACGTGTGGTAAATTGAATAAGCTTTCCATTGATACCAAATTCTCCCAATTTTGACACTCGATGAAGGAGTTAAGACATTTTTTAAGTTGATAATGTGTCACCTGGGCAGTCACCGCATCGCGAAGATGGTTAAATTCATGATTGTCATTTTTCAGTGGACCAATGCAATATTAGCGCATCACGGAGAGGTCCATTTTCCCATTTGTCAATTTTTAGTAGTCCAACGCTATAGTGGCGCATCGCGCCGAAGCCCAAAATGGTATTCCTATAGGGCACCACGATGGTGGTGCATTGCTTTGAAGTTCCAGGTCCCAATTGTCAAAATCCAGTGGGACAACGCGATATCTCTGTGACGTGAAGGCCCCTAATTTTTCAATCGTCAAATTCAAGTTATCCACCGCAATAGTGGCGCATTGCGGTGGCCCATTAAATTGGGACCCCAGTTACGTTTTTCCAGCTTCGTTTAGGAGTTTAAAAAGGGTATTTTGGAATTTTTCCAAGCTCCCAATCCATCCAAACATAAGATTCAAGCTTATTCTAAGCACTTTATGCTCATTATTCACCATTCTCATCAAAAGCAAAATCCTAGAAACCAAAAGCCCCTTCTCCAAGAAATCAAATTCCACCATAGATTCTCCAAGAAAGCTTTAGATTGAGGATTCCCAAGATAAGATATTCAAGAACTCCAAGATCTCACCTTCAAAAGCATCATAGGAATCCAAGATTCTAGATTTTCATCTAAGATCATCAATTAAGGTATGTGGGGTTTTTCAACAAGGATAATCCTTTCGTCCTTGTGCCCAAAATTTATTTGAAATTCAAATTTACTGATTTTTATATGATTTCCCATGAAATTCAAGTTAGGGTTTACACCCATCATTGTTATTTTCAAGTTTATGATATTTCCAATGATTTAAAAGTTGAATTCCATGATTATGTTCAAATTTTCATGCATATTGCTGAAATTTCTAGATTTTGAGTTGTTTTATCAATATTTCCATTATCAAGCATGATTATTATGAAAGATTTAACATGAGATTGACACATGGGATATTTATCCTAAGATTTAGTATTATTACTCAAGAAAGATGATGTTTTAAGCATCTTATGAGCAGATTATTTACAGTTTATAGTAAAGCTTTGATCTTTCGATCATTGGTTTAGCCTTGGAATTCACTACAGATTATTATAGTTACAGAACTCTGAACAACTTTATTTACAGATTTAGTCAGATAAATGCATAACCAGTTTTCATATAAATACTTATGCTAGTTTTAAATAATGGATTTCCAATGGTTTAAGCTTAGAGATTTAAGAGGGAGTAGTATTAAGCAATGAGCGGAAAGTGTAGGATTAGTGTGCCCTATCTTCCACAGAACTATGATCCAACGTAGGTACCGATTGAGATTATTCCCATTTCTATATGGATGATAGATTTAGCTTGTGATTGATCACCTAGATTAGGTTATACTCCTTGGCAAGAGTATGACACTTCTCCCCAATGCATGGTTTCTTCCTTAGGAGGTCAAGATGTTGGACTCCATGTAGCTCTTATGGTTTATGCCAGTTAAGAGAACCTCCCTTACAGATAAGAATTTGAAAAAGTATTTCCCTAACATTAAAGATTTTCTGAATAGTTCTTAAAGTATTTTCCCTACCGTTAAGAGTATATTCCGTAAAGATTTGAAAGAATTCCCTTGCGGAACTGTTTTTCCCTAAAATTTTAAAATCCTAGCAACAATGATTTTAAGATAAAGTATTTTCTCTAATAGAAAAGAACAACATAAAAACTTTTAGAAAACTAGGTGTGAAGGCTCACGAATTTATTCCGACTATGCTTTATAGAAAGACTTTAGCTACAGTTTTCAGCTTTCAGATATCAGATTTAAGAGTGAGTCCTTTCAACACTTAGATAGTATGATTTAAAGAGAGAATACAAGCACATTTTTTGGAACTAAGTGTTATGACTCACAAGATTTATACAATATGTTTCATCATTCATGATTTATGATTTTCAGTTTTTAGATATTCCAGCTTATGTGAGTTATTTAAATTTAGCATGCATTATTTTATTAATTATGATGATGAAATAATATTTTACTTATGCATTTCACCCCCATATACTTAGTACATCATCAAAGTACTAATCCACAATAATGTCTATGTGCTATATTTTCTGAAATTGTAGGTAGGAGTTATAACATACATACCATATTCAGACAGCTTTCAGATTCCAGCCAGCAAATGATGAGTCCTCCTAATTTGGGGACTTTAGTTAGATGTTATTTATGTACTTTACGTCCTTACTCTTATGTATTGATTAGTGATAGTTGGGTAGCTATCTATAGCCATTATAGTAGAGGCTTCATAGATGTCAGTTAGAGTTAGCTATATATTTTCAGTCCCTCTTTCGGACTTTATCAGAATGTAAAAGTTGTATCTGTATTGTATTTTTCCATATTCCACCATTATTATGTTTCCACGCTGTAAGCTTAGTCATTTTATACATATTATTAAGTTGCTTATGAGTTATGCTAGTAGAAAGATTAACTTGGGATCATTTGCGGTCCTAAGCACCGTGTGACATCTCGGGATAGATTTTAGGGGCGTAAAAAACTTGGTATCATAGCGCAAGGTTCAAGAGTCCTAGGGTGTATGTGAATCCATGTCTAGTAGAGTCTTGCATAATCGTACAAAGACGTCTATACTTTTCTTCGAGAGGATACGAGGCATTTAAGAAAAGTTTTATCTTTTTCCAACTCTAGATCATACAGTAAAGTTTTTCTCTCAGAATCTCCTGTCTATTCGTGTGTTACCCCAAAATTCATCATCTATGACTTATTCTTGAGATAACACAATTAGCCAGTTCAATTTCCTTGCTAGATAATGCTCTCAGTTTTGCTAGCAGAAGTATCAGAAATCACACCAAGGGCTTGACAGGATCTCTCTTGTGTGTCATAAGTCCCTCGAGTTTGAAGTTATTTTCTCATCCTTATGATTTTTTTAGTTGAGATAGAATTAGATATGTATTCAGATTCCTTATTATTCCTTCAATACAGATAGTGCTCATAAGAGGAGATAGTATGAACTTAGACTATTAAATGATATGTGTATTTGAGGGGTATTATGGACTTCAGTGTTATGATTTACAAATAGTAGAACCTTATTATAGGTTGAAGTTTGAGTATAGAAGAGTAGTGGAAAGAAGAGTAAGCATAACGATTGATAGAAAGTATAGTGATAGACTTATGCATGTTATCGATTCGTGTTAAGGTAATATATCATTGTGTGTTAGTTTGGTAGAGGATAGAGAAGGAGTATTTAGATAAGGTGAATTGTTGTCGCTTTAAGTATGGGAGGAGTTATTGATGGTATTTATTGTATTTGAAAAAGTATAGGATATTAATGAAGTGTTTAGTGGTTTAATATCATTAATTTAGGCTTCTCTTGAGGTTTCAAAAGGGAGTTTACTTGAAACTTATAGAGCCATAATAGTAATTTAGATGTATAGAAGGGTAAATAGTAATGATATGTATAAAGAGGATGTGTTAATAAATTATGATAAGATAGGGCATATGATTGTGATCGGTTGTTGTTGTTACAAAGATTTAGTGGACTAGTGTTTCCTGATGTTTTATTTTATAGCTTCCAAGAGAGAATTGTATGTGAGATTGGGTTGTTGAAGTAAGTTTAGCACTATACATTAAGTTTGAATAGTTGATGGTCATCAAAGGGGATGAAATAAATTTTTGGTTAGTGATGCTAGTTATATAGAAGTGATCTAGTAGGCTTGAACAGTGTATGCAAGAAGTTTGAGTTTAGTTATCTGTAATTAAGTATGATGTTGTATGTATGATGAAGATGTATGCCCAAGGTGATATGGGGTTGCATTATTTTCTAAGGTTATTACGTGTTGTATGTGATTAGTAGTACCATTGAGTTGCTAAGTGGAAGGAGACGATTCCCCATACTTAGATTGATGGCTTAAAGCCAAAGAGGGAGGTGATAGAATGAGTAACCAAGTCAGACTTCCAGATTCTAGTAAGTTATGCCAGTGTAGTATAGAAAGTCAGTAAGACAGGATAATACTCAACCCATTCTTATCTCAGTACAAAGTTTTGTACTTTAGATATCTCGATATTTACTCATGCCTCACGTGTCAGCTCCCTGGCCATAACTCATGTTCATACGTATAATAGAGAGTCATGTAATCTCCCAGTTACTAGTAAGAGGAGTTCCAGTTCATCCAGCAGTTGGAATCATATTTCATAAGTTATGAACTCCAAAATTTAGGTCATGCAGATCATGACTCATGTACTCATGCTTTATAGTATGTTCAGTTCCAGTACACGTGCAATACCCTTAATGATCAGTGAAATTAAAAGTAATATCATGTACGTCCTCAGATTAGATCTCCTTAATAAACCCATGTCGTGAATACTCTATTCCTCAGGCCTCATAAAGGTGTCAAGTTATTCTTAGTATCCCCTCATGTTTCGGGCCCTGATATTCCAACCTTTCAATGACCTTTGCCTAGGTTAAGGTTGTGATGATGAATAATTGTATAGATGGGAGAGAGTAAATATGTTATGTTTGGGAAAATTATGGTATGCTTGTTTCAGGTAGGTATATAAATGAAGGAATATAGTGATAAAGGATTTTAGTGTATGACTTGGTTAGTTGAGAATATTTTATGTGTGACTTCCTAAGAATTGAATAGTGCAAGGAAGTTTTTATTGATAGAGGTATTAGAGAATATGAGGAAGATGCTTTTATGTGTAATTGTTTAGAAGTGCACATGTGGCTATAAAGATAGGCTTGAACGTTACGTTGATATATAATTAGATAGGCGCATTGTACGGTAAAGACTTCCTAGTAAGAGATTGAATTTTATTATAGGAGTTGTAAGAAGAATTATCTTAGAGAGAAGTAGTTATGACAATGCTTGGGGTATTGAATCCATGGTTCATACTATTATTATGGTGTTATGTGCAGTGCATTATGATTCCGAGTTAGACTTGACCATGATGAGAGGATTTAGTTCAGTTTAGACTTTAGTAGATGGATTTATCAGTGCCATGTGAAAATTATAAGTTGAATCAAGCCAGTATGGTATTTGAAGGGAATATTATAGTTGGGGGAGTGTTTGACAAGTGTTGCTAAGCTTGAAAGTACGAAGTTACATTACTTAAGCCACAAAAATTCTACCCTGCCTTAAGATTTATAAGTTTATGTTCCATGCTATAGAGTAGTAGCAATGTTGTAATTCCTTATTCAGATGTTTTGTTCAGATCATGCCCAAAGTTCCTAACTCCTTAACATCGTTAGAGTGTCTTATAAAAAGTGTGGAAGAAACACTCCATATGGGTATGAGCATTCAGTATGATTCAATCCGTAAGTATCTTGTACATTATCTCAGTCTTTTTCTAGTATTTTAACCAAATCAGTATCATTCGGGGACCAATAATCCCAAGGGGGAGATGTTGTAATGCCCCAAATTTTTATGTCGTAAACCTCTCATCTTTTTCTCATGAAATCAAATCAATCCTAAGAAATTGTTACCCCTAAGTGGACTATCTCATTTTGATCTCAGCCATATAGATATTTTTCATAAAAGTTCATGCACTCACAGATCAGTTCAGTAGCCCACTACATTGGGATTCAGTCAT
The DNA here is from genome assembly GCA_030864215.1 of Capsicum pubescens. Lineage (NCBI taxonomy): Eukaryota > Viridiplantae > Streptophyta > Magnoliopsida > Solanales > Solanaceae > Capsicum > Capsicum pubescens. Next base: position 148,542,059 of record CM061543.1, on the reverse strand, counting down.
ACAGTTTATTTTAGTTGTGCATGATAGCTTATAGCCTCAGATTCCTCAGTAATTTCAGCCTAATTAGCCACATTCAAGGATGAATGTTCCCAAGGGGGAGATATTGTAATACCCCATATTTTCCTAGCTTAAATTCATCCTTAGAATGTTAAGGGATAACTTCCAAACCGATTAGCATTTATTTCATGTGGAATTATTTAGATTTATACTGTCCATGGTGTGGTAAATTGAATAAGCTTGCCATCAATACCAAATTCGCCCAATTTCAACACTCGGTGAAGGACTTAACACGTTTTTAAGTTGACAGTGTGCCACCTGGGTTGTCACTGCGTCATGGAGATGGTTAATTTCATAATTGTCATTTTCCAATGGAACACCACGATATTGGCGTATCATGGAGAGGTCTATTTTCCCATTTGTCAATTTCCAGTAGTCCAATCCTACAGTGGCGCGTCGCGCCGAAGGACAAAATAGCATTCCTATAGGGCACCACGATGGTAGTGCGTCACGTTGAAGTTCCATGTCCCAATTGTCAAAATCCAGTGGGACAACACGATATCTCTGTGACGTGAAGGCCCCTAATTTTTCAATCGTCAAATTCAAGTTATCCACCGCAATAGTGGCGCATCGCGGTGGCCCAATAAATTGGGACCCCAATTACATTTTTCCAGCTTCATTTAGGAGTTTAAAAAGGGTATTTTGAACTTTTTCCAAGCTCTCAATCAGTCCAAACATAAGATTTAAGCTTATTCTAAGCACTTTATGCTCATTATTCACCATTCTCTTCAAAAGTAAAACCCTAGAAACCAAAAGCCCCTTCTCTAAGAAACCAAATTCTACCATAGATTCTCTAAGAAATCTTTATATTGAGGATTCCCAAGACAAGATATTTAAGAACTCATATTCAAAAGGATCATAGGAATCCAAGATTTAAGCTTTTCATCTAAGATCATCAATTAAGGTATGTGGGGTATTTCAACAAGGATAATCTTTTTGTCCTTGTGCCCAAAATTTATTTTAAATTCAAATTTATTGAATTTTATATGATTTCCCATGAAATTCAAGTTAGGTTTTACACCCATCATTGTTATTTTCAAGTTTATGTTATTTCCAATAATTTAAAAGTTGAATTCCATAATTATGTTCATATTTTCATGCATGTTGCTGAAATTTCCATATTTTGTGTTGTCTTACCAATATTTACATTATGAAGCATGCTTATTTTTATATATTTAATATGAAATTGATGCATGGGTTATTTATCCTAAGATTTAGTATTATTACTTCAAGAAAGATGATACTTTAAGCATCTTGTGAGCAGATTATTTACAGTTTTTCAGAAAGCTTTGATCGTTTGATTATTGGTTTAGCTTTGGAATCCACTACATATTGTTACAGTTACAGAACTCAGAACAACTTTATTTACATATTTACTCAGATAAATGAATAACTAGTTTTCATATAAATCCTTATGCTAGTTTTAAAAAGTAGATTTCCAATGGTGTGAGCATACAGATTTAAGTGGGAGTAGTATTTAGTATCGAGCAGGAAGTGTAGGATTAGTGTGTCCTACCTTCCATAGAACTATGATCCAACGTAGGTATTGATTGAGATTATTCCTATTTCTATATGGATGACAGATTTAACTTATGATCGATCACTTGGGTTAGGTTATTCTCCCTGTCAAGAGTATGACACCTCTCCCCAATGTGAGGTTTCTTTCTTAGGAGGTCAAGACGTTGGACTCCATGTATCTCACATAGTTTATGTCGGTTAAGATAACCTCCCTTACAAATAAGTTTTTGAAAAAGTATTTCCCTAACAGTAAGATTTTCAGAATATTTCTAAAAATATTTACCCTACCGTTAATAATATATTCCCTAAAGATTTGTAAGAAATCCTATGCAGAACATTTTTCCCTAAAAGTTTAAAAGCCTAACAGCAATGATTTTCAGATAAAGTATTTTCTCTAATCGAAAATAACATCAGAAAATCTTTTAGAAAACTAGGTGTAAAGGCTCATGAATTTACTCAGACTATGCTTTACAGAAAGACTTTAGCTATAATTTTCAGCTTTCAGGTCTCAGATTCAAGAGTGAGTCCTTTCTACACTTAGACAGTATGATTTAAAGAGAGAATACAAGCACGGATTTTAGAACTAAGTGTTATGACTCACAATATTTATACAGTATATTTTATCATTCATGATTTATGAATTTCAATTTTTAGATATTCCAGCTTATGTGAGTCATTTACATTTAGCATACATTATTTTATAAATTATGATGATAAGATAATGTTTTACTTATGCTTTTCACCCTCATATACTCAGTACATACTCAAAGTACTGATCCACATATATGTCTATGTGCTATATTATCTCATAATGTAGGTAAGAATTGTAGCATGCATACCATATTCAGACAGTTTGCAGATTCCAGCCAGTAGATCACGAGTCCTCTTACTTCAGGGACTTTAGTTAGATGTTTTTTATGTGATTTACTTCCTTACTCTTATGTATTGATTAGTGATAGTTGGGGTTGCATACTATCTATCTGTAGACAGTATAGTATAGGCTACACAGATGTCAGCTAGAGTCAGCTATGTATTTTCAGTCCCTCTTTCAGACTTTATTAGAATATAAAAGTTGTATCAGTATTGTATTTTGACAGATTCAACCATAATTATGTTTCCACGTTGTAAACTCATTCATTTTATACATATTATTTTGTTGCTTATGAGTTATACCAGTAGAAGGGTTAGCTTGGGATAACATGTGGTCCTAAGCACCGTGTGACATCTCATGATAGATTTTTGGGTCGTTACACTTGTCATATCTATTTATTTTATGATAGTTTTACTAATGAATGGAAGTCCAAAAGGATACACATGGGCGGCTTTAGAGCTTGGAGGGGCGGCCTTGGAGTGTAAATGCTAATTAATGGTATTTTAGTAATTTCACCCCTTTATGTAGTACACTATAAATAAAGAGCTTAGGTTTCTCTCTTTGTTAGTTTTTGATGATATTTTACATGATGTATTCATGAACTCCCTTGGGAGTGTTTTTTTGGTAGGTCTTGGAAAAGCCGATTAGGGTTAGGGCTTGGAAAAACTGATATTTATCTTTGCTTAGAAATGATGGTTGTAATGCGGATTTAATCCCTTTTGCGGTCACCGTACGAAGTGGTGTTTGTTATTATGAGTTTTATGAGTCTGTGCATTTGATACACATGTTGGTTCTTACTTCTTCGTAATCTCTTATGTCAACTTATCTATCTTTACTTTTTTTTATCTTGTGGTTTTCTAGCTTCCCGAGTTAGGTTTCTATCTTTCGTAGTTAGATCCATATCACTTCTCCGTGGTCACACACACTGTTAAAGATATGAACATGTACCTTTGAGTTGTATCCAAATAGTATGACTCACCCCTATCTCACACACAGCAACCATACCCAAAACAGTCTACTTCAAAACTCATGACTCATCTATACGACTCACCCAGTGATGTTGGGTGTATTTATGAACTTTAGTGTTTGTATCCTATCTTATTTAGCCTTATTTTGAGGTAAATTTGTGTGATTTATGTGTTGAAAACGATAGAAATAAGAATATAAGTTTTCAATAATGTAATTACAATGTTTAAAGGTGTTTTCAAATAATTTTGTGTTAAAATTGATCATTTTTAGAGTTTAGACTATAAGGCTAGTTTACTAGCTTGAGCTAGATGTTGTTCTAGTTGTTTTCGATGGAATCTAGTAGGTGTTTTTAGTTACTAAAGGCTTATATTGTGTAAGTTTGTGTGTAACAACCTTTTATTATGTTCAAAGAGCAATTGGATCAAGTCAAGAGTCAAAACATTAAACAAAGATCAACGTGGACAAGACTAGTCTTAGCTCGAGTTTCTAGCTTGTTATTCCTGATGTTTTATTGTGTTGAGCTCTAATACATGGTATTTAATGACTTAGAATTATTTTGGATTATATTATGTTGATATATTGATGAGGAACAAGCTGAAATGCTAGTGGAAATAACACCAAAAGGCTTGGGATGGACAACAAATGCACAAGGAGAAGTTTAATGTCAAATTAGCACATTCCAGTGAGACCAGACGATATAGGGGAGAAGCCCCCTTCACTCCAGCGGTATAAGGAATGATGATCCCCTATTGGAGTTTCATACTAGAGAAGAAGACGTCTCAATCAGTCTGGGGGTCCAAAGGAGGCAATGCCCCCTCTATTCCCTCCACGGACAAACCTCTCCTACTATAAATACACAACCTTAAACACTTTGTATTCACTTTTGGAAGTCTTGGATCATTAAAGAGGCTGATAAATGCTTTATTTAGGGTTTAGTTCTCTTTAATTTAGCTTTTTAATTGATTTGATTATTTATTCAATTATTTGGATCATGATTATATCGATTAGTGGATAAACGCCCCTTTCCATTGTTAAAGCCAAGAACATGATTACTCTTGTTCTGAGTTACATTTGTTTGAATTGATTATCATCTTTGGTTGTTTTTTCATTCTTGTTTTAACTATTTTGAGGATTTATGACCATTACAATATATATATATATATATATATATATATATATATATATTGTCAACCTTGTGATCTCAGGAGGGGGATTGGAAGATAGAACGTGAGGATAAAAAAAGTAGGGTTATGATTCTTTTATGAAATAAGGAATTCGAATTAGCATTTAGGACAGTGATATACCTAGAAGCCTTGATTGGTTCACGTGTAGGATGATATCTTAATGCATCTAATTAGATTATTATATCCCCGCTCAACAATGTAGTTGTAATGTCCAAGTAGGTAGAAGATTATAGGTTGGGAGACCATGATCATACAATAACCCCTGTGAATCAACGACCAAGATAAGTACCCTAACTAATAAAGTTCAACAGGGTAGTATGATTATTCGTACAGCCTTAACCCTTGGGTTTATCAATTGAGTGTCCAAGCACTTTATTTTTATGCATTGTTTATTTTACTTTCAGTTATATTCATCAAACTCTTTTAGTTACAAATTGCATCAATTTAATCTAAATAGTTAAACTTGAATTTGATTGTTGTTAAAGCAAGTATCTGAGGGATCGATATTCATCTTGGCCACTGTATTACTTTGTGAGACCACGTACACTTCTGTGTGCGCTTGGGCACAATAAGTTTTTGGTGCCATTACCGAAGACTTGTAAATTGGAAACTATTTTTGTTTTAGTTTAACTTTTAATATTTCTTTGGTGCTTTATGCTTTGTCTTGGTTTTGTATTTTTATAAAATAGGTTTTTAGGCTAGTAAGCTTGCAAGGGACAGGGATTTGATTGAACCAATCCCCCAACCCAAGAAATGCTTCTATCAATGAATGAGAGAAATAATCTTTCTCCTCCTGTATTCGAAAAATTAAAGAAGACCATCACAATACCTCTTCTGATAAATTTGACCTTTTCTTTTCAGAAACCGGTTGTTGGAGGTAATTTTACCCTGAAGCATAATATGGTGCATCTCTTGATCAACATTAGACAGTTTACAAGGCTTTCACATAAAGATTTGCAAGTCTATCTGCGAAACTTTTCGGAGATCAGTGAAACATTCATCCCTACGAGTATGTTAACTAACTATATGAGGCTGACACTAATCCCCTTTTCACTGTTAGGGGAAGCAACTAAGAAGTTGAATGTTGAGCTGACAAATTCAATTACAACCTGGGATGACTTAGATCGTAGATTCCTCATCCAATTCTTTCCGTATGGCAAGATTGTAAGACTTTGCAGTGAGGTTTTTTGCTTCAAATAGAAGCCAGACAAGAATTTATATCATACTTAGGAGCAGTTTAAAGATCTTATTAGGTACAATACACACCATCAGTAGAACAGTAAGGTATTATCTAAAACTTTTTCTGAGGAACTTGACTATCACACTAAAAAAATTTTAGATTCAGCTGTAGGTGGACAAGATCTAGAGATGACATATAATGAGTTGTATACCTTATTAAACCAGATTGTATAAGGTAATCCTAAGTGGCATTTGAACTCAAGGAGTGATACAAAGAAGGTTTCTGGTGTGTTGGAGGTGGACTATTTTACTACCTTATCCACTAATCTTGTTGCTCTATAGAATCAAATAAGCAATATGAAGTTGGGATTTTCATAGCCTACAACCAAAGTTAATACAATCCAACAAAGTATAGCTTGGTGTGAGGTTTGTGGTAATAGTGGGCTTTCAGTGGCTATGTGTGCTGTAAATCTAGAGTTTATGATATTTGTGAGATATGCTCAAAGTCTGAATTATGGGAATGCCTAAAATAAAAAGTGTCAGGTTCATCCACTAAATACAACATAGAATGCCAAACCACAGCAAATTTAGAATAATCAGGCCACAACCCAAAATAGCAACGTGGAAGATATGCTGAGGCAAATTATGGCTACTCAAGAACAATTGGTAGAAGATATAAAGACCTAACAAGCATCTACAAGGAGCTTTGAGTTGAAAATTTATCAGTTTGCGAAGGAAGAAAATACCAGGCCTTAAGGTGGTTTTCCAAGTGATATAGAAAATTCTAAGCATGTTATAGCAATAACTTTGTAAAGTGGTAAAGAGCTTAATAAAGGACCTCCAAAGAAAACCAAGGAGGTAAATACAAAATAGATTCCCCCATTGGTATCTAACCAAGTTGCTTAAAATTTAAGGAATATTTGAGTACTCGAAAGCAAAAATTGCTAAAGTGGTGAAGAAGATCCCACCACTACCTTTCCCATAAAATTACATAAAGGAAAAAAAGGATGAATTCTTCAAGAAGTTCTTAGAAACGTTTAGAGAGTTGCACATTAACTTACCTCTTTTACATATTTTGTAGGGAATACCCAAGTACGCTAAGTACTTGAAGGATGTGGTTATTAAAAAAGTTAAACTGCAGGATGTTACGATAGTAGCATTAACTGAGGAGTATAGTTCTATAGTGATACAAAAGATTCCACAAAAACTCACAGATCCTAGGATTTTCACTCTCCCCATTCAAATTGGCAGTAGTGAGGTGATGCATACTGAGTGATTTACGGGTAAGTGTTAATTTGATGCCCCTCTCCTTTTTTAAAACCATAGGACTAGGGAAGCTGAGAAAGAGCATAGTAATACTCTATTTGGATGACTGGTCTCTAGCCCATCCCGAAGGAATCATAGAGGATGTTCTCATCAAGGTTGGTAATTTTATTATTCATTCTTACTTTATTATTTTAAATTTCCAGGTAGATAAAAGAGTACCAGTTATCTTGGGGAATCTATTTTTAGTGACAGGAGAAAAGTTAATTTATGTGAGAGAGGGAACAATCATAATGAGTTTGGATGAAGAAGAGGCACTATTCAAACTATACAAACACTAGTTTGTGCATAATTACATTGATCGGAGGGGATAAGTGTGGGGTGGTGGATTCTGTTCCATAAAAGACCTCTTTTGAATTCCTTATTGAGCAGCCTAAGTCTCCAATACTATAGCTCGACATGATATAGATTGATGATCCTGAAAAGACTAAAGTTGAGAAAGTTGTTGACCATGAGTGTTTACACTCAAAAGGTCCAAAATGACTAAGAAGATGGCATCCTAGTATGAGAAAGAAGAGTAAGAAGAATGGCTAAGTTGATGTGGGTCGTGCCGCGACACTAAATCAGGCACTGCTTTGGAGGCAACCCAAGTTAAGATATTTTTTATTTGTAGTATTTTAGTTTTTACTTCACTAGTTTTTGTTTTTGTGAGTCACATGTTGATGGGAAGTCTGAGTACCAGAATCCTAAGCCAAGGTGCATGGTGAAAACTAAGTATGGGGTCCCCAGATCCCCTTAATGTATAAAGCTGCTACTAGCTAGGCCTAGAGTCCTCAGGGAGTATTTCTCTCTCTACTTTGAAATTATAGTTTTGGGACAAAGTAGAATTTTAAGTGTGGGGTTGGGAAATTCCCAATTTTAGGAGTAATTTTTTCATTTTTTGTGTTAAGAATGAGTAAGATGTTCTTGTTAGTGTTTTATTTGAATGAATGATGCAATTTTTTTTGGTTATTAAAGCATGTTGATTGTATGAATTACTTATTTTTAGACTCCTAGGCTTATGATTATGACTCTTGTACTTGTTGGCTTAATGTGAATTCATGTGATTGTTTGGTTAAGAGTCTAGGATGATCCTACTTGAGTTGAGCATGTGCTATGTGTGATTTAAGGTTATTGTATATTCCTTGTTGCATTTGATACTATAACTTGCCTAGTGTGTGTGCAAAGAGAAATAAATGGTGTGGGTTTAGGAGATGATATAGGAATTTCTTTGGTAGCCTTGTTTCATACTTTTTTTACCTACCATTGTGCATAATCTTAGTTAAACCCACATTTAGCCTTTAGCTTTTTCTTTTGCAGCCTCATGTGTAGCGTAATTCTCTTCTTTGATTGACCATAATTTGATCCAAAGCTCCTAAGAATTTTTGTTGTAATTAATTAAGTTAAGGAGTTAGAAATTCAAGAAGGAAAATGTGAAATTGAAGCCCCTAAGTGGAAACTAATGGTGTTCAAAAATTTGATGTGTTGTGGTTGGGAGTTGAGTAATGAAAAGAATAAAAATTTGTTCAAATTGGATAAGTTGTGAATAGAATATACTCTCACCATAATGTATACACTAAGCGTGTTATGTACCCAATTGAAAATTCAAGAATACTACTCCAAAACATCCTAGCCTCAAGAATTGACACACCTAGTTGGAAAACTCATACATATTGCTCAATAAAATACATCATAAAAATTACCCAACTATAATCTAACATGTTCCCTCAAAACAAGATAGTTACCCATAATCCCTCACATAAATACAATTTTTAACAAATTGGGTACAAGAATCGTGTTACGCTCACTCTCACAAGAAATTCACAAGTTACACACAATGAACCATAGTCTTTCCCTTAGTGTAGTACTCAAATAATGTCTTAATGATGAAGCTCAGGATCAAATAGGTCTTTAATGGTTGTAATGTAGGCTAAGGGATGGATAGAAACTATTTTGATCATGAATAGTGATTATGTTTCTTAAGAGCTTTAATACATCACATTATACAATTAATTCACCTTTTACAACCACTTTACACCACTTTTGTCCACCCCTAGCATTTGTTTTTCCCCATCTCATTAATCTCATAATGATATAAATAAGCATCTAAGTGTTCAAGTATGTAATTACAATGTTTAAAGCTGTTTTCAAACAAGTTTTGGTTAAAATTTATCATTTAGAGTCTAGACTAGAAAACTAGTTTGCTAGCTTGAGCTAGGTATTGTTATAGTTGTTTAAGATTGATTCTAGTGGGTTTATTTAGTTTATAATGGTTTATATTTTTTAATTATGTTTGTAAAAACTTTTTTATAATTTTCAAAGTTCAATTGTATCAATTCAAGAGTCAAAAAACTAAACAAAGATCAACGTGGACAAGCCTAGTCTTAGCTCGAGTTTCTAGATTGGTGTTCTTGATGTTTTGTTGTTTTGAGCTCTAATATACGGTGTTTAATTATGTAGGATGATTTTTGAGTAGATTTTGTTTATATATTTATGAGTAACAAGATGAAATTAAAGTGGGAATAACACCAAAAGGCTTGGGATGGACAACAAATGAACAAGGAGATGTTTAACGTCAAATTGGAACATTCTAGTGAGTCCAAGCAATATAGGGGAGACGCTCCCTTAAATCCAGTGATATAAGTAAGGATGATACCTCTTTGGAGAGATTTAATATAGTACTTACCACGTCAAGAAGTACTGGGGTCCAATGGAGGCGACGCCCCCTCTATTCCCTACACGGCCAAAGCTTTCCTACTATAAATACCCGACCTTAATTACTTTGTATTCACTTTTGGATGTCTTGGAGCATTAAGTTAGGCTTCTAAACACTTTAGATAGGTTTTAATTCTCTTTACTTTATATTTTTAATAGATTTTATTATTTATTCACTTACTTGGATCATGATTATGTCGATTAGTGGATAAACACCCCCTTTCTGAGGTTAAACCAAGAACATGACTACTCTCATTTTGAATTAAGTTTATTTGAATTGATTATAATCTTTGGTTGTTTGTTAATTATTTTTTTAAGAATTTTGAGGAATCGCGACCCTTAGAATATATATATATATATATGTTGTTGAGCTTGTGATTCAGGAGGGGGAATAGGCAGATAAAACGTGGGGATAAATAAAGTAGGTTTTTATTCTGTTATGAAATAATTAATTCTAATTGGCATCTAGGATAGGGATATACTAGAAGAATTGCTTGTTTCATGTATAGGATGATATCTTAATGCATATAATTTGATTATTACATCCCCTCTCAACGATGTAGTAATAATGTCCAAGTACGTAGAAGATTAGAGTTTGAGAGACCATGACCATACGATAACCTCTACGAATCAACAAAAAAGTTAAGTAACCTAACTAAAGAAGTTCAGTAGCATAGTATGATTATTCGTAGAGCCTTAACCCTAGGATTTTATCAATAGAGTGTCCAAGCACCTTACTATAACACATTATTTTTTTTTACTTTCAGTTATAATCATCAAACTCTTTTGGTTATGAATTGCATCAAATTAATCTCAATAGGTAAATTTGAATTATATAGTTGTTAAATCAAGTCCCTATGGGATCAAAATTTGGCTTGTTTAAGGCCACTGTATTACTTGGTGAGACCGCATACACTTGCATGTGCACTTGGGCACAACACCTAGGTATGACTCAAACTATTAGGTATGGTTGAGGAGAGGATCACTCGCACCTAGGATAGTGAGTGACCCTCACCACACTACGTAGGATATGAGAGGGAGGAAGAGAAGGATACGACTTGTATCCAAGGTGTACGACTCAAGCCCCTAGTTGTACAACCCCAGTGACACCCAAAGATGAAGTTTTTTAATGGTTCTAATTATAGGTATTTCAGCAACCTATGGGCTTGTTCGTGAAGTTTGAGAAACCTACATAGCCACATCCTACCGTAATGTTAAATTAAGCGTTGGGTGGGAGAAAACCCACTATTTTAGTGTTCACGTTGTTTTTTTTTTAGGAACAATAGGATGACGAACGATGTAGAACATGGTAATACATTCTGTAATTAATAATATTCTAGGTAAGGGGACTTCTTGACCCACCTATGGGGTCAAAAGTCCCACTCAAGCCAGGTAAGTAATGCATTGAATGTCACAAAAAAATTTTGAGGAATTTCAAGGATTTTGGACTTTAACTTGCAAACCTACTTGTGATGTCATAAATACCATTTATGATCTCATAAATAGTATAAGAAGTGTCAGAATAAAAATTCCAGAGAGCAGGAAAAGGGTTGAAAAATTGGGCCCACCTCCGGTCCATAGGTGGTGCCATAAGTGTCCTAATTTTGGGTCCATTTTTAAAAAAAAATTAGGACCCACCTCGACCTAACCCAACCCAAAATAGACACCTTTACCCTATTTATATGCCCTAACCCAATTTTATCCCTATTTAACCTCAAAATTTCAAATTCCCACTAAAATTAAAACTTCCCCACGTCCTCCACACTTCATTAAAGGCAAGAACTATAATTTTACTTGGTACAAACTTGTCCAATTTACATGTATTGAGTGTTAAAGCTAGGTTTTCTTAATCATTTTAATCTCTACTTCTGATTCTTGAAATAAAAGCTAAACTTCTTGGCTCCTAATAGTAGTATATTATGCTAAACTTGAAATAAGTATGTTGATATATTCAATTGGTTGCAAAATATGTGAAAATCAACAAATTTATGTATAAGAGCCAAGAATTAGCCTAAAATTTTATATAGTTGCATTGTTCTGGAATGATAACCTAATGATCATGCCCTAAATGGAAGTCGAAGTTGAAAGGGTCGAGGAATCGAAAAAGTCTTGTATGCCTTGATTGAAATTGAAAATTTGATTCTAATTTTACATGCAATTATTGGACTTGTTTGGACTAAGTATAAGTTATAGGGACGTAAGATTTAGGAAAAATTTAAATTTTTCAAATTGAGTTTTTCTTCAAGTTTTGCATTCCCTCCCTAACTTTCACGCTCTAACACTTTGGATTTTTATGTACACATGGAACCAAAGTCTTCAAAGAATAAAGTTGGACCATCGAGGAAAAAGGACGAATCCCCTAAGCACAGTTGCTCGGTGGAGGAGTACCCTATAACCCTAACTAGAACATTTTGCCCATGGAATAAGGCACATAGATGGGATACAACAGAAACTATTATTAAAGCCACCCTAGTCATCCATATCTCAACAGTGTCACAGTAGGGTAGATAGCCCACATCTACTAGTCCTAGAGCCCAGCTAGAGGCTAGACCAGATTACAGTCTGATGATAAAGTCAACTAAGATTTCACCACCATACTCTACCCAAACTTAGGAGGTAGAGGATGAGGATGAGGAGGATGTGGATTCTGAGCCACTTCTAAGGGAAGATACACAAGACCTTATTCAGAGGAGGGGTCCCCGGATGAGTCAATATTCGTTGATCCTGAGCGATCATCTACAATACCCCTATAAGAAAAGGGTATAGCATAGACATCCCATTAGGAGACACTATCCCATAAAGACTAAAATTTTGACCCTACTCACAACCTTGCAGAGCCTATTGATGAGGTAAACCTGAGATAATATGTAGAGAAGTTAGGACTGATTTATGAGAGAGAAGTTTGTATAAATGAGATAACCTGACCTAAGAGAACTATCTAGGAGGACATATGGATAGAGTTATTAGGGTTGGATGGAGGACCACTTTTATGGGCAACATTAGGCCACTATCAGTTGGGGTGGATGACTAAACCCAAAAGTTCATATAGATAGGCAGCGGTGCAGGAGTTTTATGCATCCTACTATTCCACTGTATTTTTTACCACACCTAGAGGTGGTAGGAGTCCAGATAAGACCCAACTAAAGTAGAAACTTTTAAGAGAGGTTATGGTTGATATTTTAGTGATGTCCATCTGCCGAATTCGATTTGGACCTAAGTATACAACTCTTCTGTCTACAGTAGTATGTGATCACCATTTTAGATTGGATCATGACAGATGCTTTATATGAGAAGCTAAGCATAGGATCTGAGAGGGTAGTTTTGGGGATATGGATCCCAAGTTAGTTTCACCGCTTGGTGTTGATTCCCCATGGGTCGGGGGCAAGGTGTGATTATGAAGGCAGCACTAAATTCTGTTGTAAAGTTTTGGTGGATGGATGTGTGTTATTATTTAAGTTTAACTGTAGCAGAAAACTTAATTACATAGGATGGTGTAGCACTGATTGCAAGCATGGTGATTGGTTATGATATTGACTTTGCAGCCATTATCATATATGAGATTCATGAGCAGGCATTTTGTGAGATGAACACACTGCCCTTTTCCTTATTTGTACAATGATTATGTGATGAGGCAATCATTCCTGAGATTCTAGGAGTTGACCACAGAGTTGAGGCGACGAATGTAGTCAAGACAAGTGTGATCTAGGATCTGCCAAACCCAGTCCTTTCCTAGAGATCTCATGAATCTTCGATAGTGATTTTGACCTGATTTGATGGCCTATCAGTTCCTATAGAGCTGAGTGACATATAGGGTAGAGATATTAATATAGGTATCGAATATCTTATCACTCAGGGTGAGGGGACCCCAACTACATCTACTTTAGACCCAACTTCCACTTTGGAGCTAGTTGGGACATCTTATGTTCCCATTACCCCTCTTCTGCAGTTGTTGCATCAGGTATGGTATTTATATCATGTGAGTGTTTGTATATCTTAGTATATAGTCAAAGCTCTACAACCTCCCAACTAGAGAATGTTGAGGCCGAGGTGGCATTATTGTACGAACAGATCTTGCCTTGGGTTAGGAAAACACTTGAGACGACAAAAAGTAGATCTTAGGATGTACACAGAGATAAGATGTCAGAGTTTTGAGCTGAGGTGCATTCCTGTATAGACATATTTAAGGGTCGAGTGTTTTCCTGGTTTAGTGATATTGAGGCACCCAATCTAGGTTAGAGTAGAGAAAAGGTGGCCACACTATAGGTAGATTTATACTCTCTCACTAAGAGTAATATTTTGTCCATCCCCTAGTTATACCACCAAATATTTAGCCGTCAACTCTGTGGAACTTAGGCATTTTTAATTATTCATGGAGTATGCAAACACATTCATTGTAGTTGGGAACAATATAGGCTGAGTGGAGGTCCCATAAGATCTTGATATGCCATTTGATCAAGTCCTAATAAGGCCCACACATGATTTGAGGGAGACTGTATTTGTTAATAAGAAGAGGCATGCTGAGCTAGCTGCGGGTGCATTCTCTAGTAGTGCACCACCTCCGTTAGTTAAGATACCTCTGGGGGATGAGCATGACACGAGCACCTAGTGAACACCATGTATGTCCTCATTCCCTTTCCTTCCATTTATTTTCACACACTAAGGATAGTATGTAGTCTTTTAGTTGAGGGTAAGGTATACCATATCCACCACGGGTTTTTGTTGTCCTACTTATTTTTTTGCCAGTCATGGTATAGTTGTAGAACCGGAATATATAGGATAATTTTGTGTTATCTCGTGTTTTGTTTGGCATTGTAATGTGTTTTTGTGTAATTAGGAGATTTTCAGAGTATCTAGGGCAATTAACATAATTTTTTTTGGTTTTTAAGAAAAATGATACCCCTATCAACAGTTGTTTTAGATCTTTGTGATGTGTATATATGTTAACATTGTGAATCTTGTTATAGCATTAGGATTAGGGACATGATAATCATTGATAAATTATGCATGATTTGGATAGGAAACAGCTTGTGATGTACACTTGTTCCATATGTGTGTGAGATATTACTTAGTTCCTTTTTTGTGTTGAAACCAGAACTTGACCGATTAGTCTTTCCTAGGTTATAGGATAGTCAGTTAGGAAAAGACGTAGGCCTTTTTTGAAATAAGTCCAGTTTTAACCTAAATGACCTTGCAAGTGTGAATAAGTGTCCCTTGATTCCTATTTTGAGCCTGTATATCCTATTTTTCTTGTTATACCTTTCACTTTCACATTTTTGTTACAATGAACCTATTTTGCACCTAGTCTTCCTTGGACATTGTGCACCTCAACTAAGACAAATCCCCTAATTTAATGGTGGCTACCATAGGTGTACACTATATGAAGTGGGTATTAAGAAGGTTAAAATAAGAGAAAACATAGTAGGGTTAGGTATGGTAGTAAAAGAAAAAGAATGAAAAGAAAAATTATGAAAAAAGAGGAAAGACAGAATAAAAGAAACCACACCAACTTGAATCGGCAACAAAAGAATAAAAAGGAGAAATAAGGGTGGAATAACAAAAAGAAATTAGTTGATGTGTTGACCAAAGAGTAGGTGTAGTGCCAAGTAGTCTTAGTCACTAATATGTCTATATGTACCATACCATCCCCATGAACCTATATTACAATGTAAATAAAGTCCTATTGTGATCCAAACTTAACTGTCTAAAATCTAAGGTAAAGAAAAATAAGGGAAATCCTATGGTATTTGATGTGCATTGGTGGAACTTCTATTTTAAGTGTGAGTGTCTCTTGACCATCCCTGGATTGACATGAATAATTTAATATTAGTGAGTGGGACTTCTTTATTGTAAAGGCACATAGGGTGTATTGCTAGCTGCTTACTTATTTGTGTAGTGTAACTTGTACATATGCATGGTTGTTTTTTGCTAATGTAATTTCATATGTTGATTTTGTTGTGTCACATTGTGGTGCTTTAAGTATACACACAGTTGGTTTTGAAGTGTTTAACTAGGAGGGGGTAATGTTTTAAGCTTAATGTTGATGATTGGTTGTTACAAATAGCTTAGAGTTCTCCTAATTGAGCATCATTATTTTATTTTTTATGTCATGTTTCTTTAGGATATCCAAATGGTCTAAGTTGAGGGTGTTGATATTATATGGTTTCATAGAACGTTTGACGCTTAAAACAATAAAATACGCAAGTTACTTAGGGTTTTTTGTTAGATATGATGTGTTTTGCATTATGTTTTGTAGGAAAACACGTTTTGAAACTATTATGTAGAAAAAGAGTGGAAATAGAAGTTTTGGATAGCTGAAGTGGGCACCTATGGACCTTAAGTACTACCTCCGATGCATATGTTCCAGAGTATGTGTTAGAGAAGCTGAGAAATAGAGAATTAGAAGCTAAAAAAGTTGACCCTGCCATCTACGGAGGGCACATATGGTTATAGGGGCCACCTACAGTCCATAGGTGCCAGAAGATGTTGTAGAGGAGAAAAATCAAAGAATTATTAAGAATATTTAGACCATGGGAACCTACATGGGACCACATATGGTCATAGGTGCCACCTACGGCCCTTAGGTAGCCTAGTAAGTGGCCACCGACCTTAAGTTTTCTTTTTTGTTTGGGAGTTATTTCCTAGGGTTTCCTTGTTCTCTCTCTCTATAAATACCATTTTGATTCTTTTTAGTCAAGGATCACACTCTTGATACTTACAAGCATATATTTGATTTCAAGATTTGATTTTGATCTTGGGATTATTTTGTTATTAATTTGTGTTGATTATTCAGTAGAAGACTTTGGGTTTTACTCGTTGATTATTGTTATATTATTTGAATGCTTTCAATCATGAATTCCTTTGATCATTTTAGAACAATGAGCGGCTAATTCCCTTAGCTAGGGTTATGGGAACTGTGGCTGAATAAAAAAGTTGGGGAGGTGTTTAATCCTTCTATATTATTGTTGATGCATACATTATGGTTTTCTTTATACTTATTTCTTTCTTAACGGTTGAAAATGTTAGGATCCATCCTATATTCACTACAAACCCGAAAGAGAGGTAGAGATTGGGAAAAGGAGATCACATCAGTGATTTGGAGTTAATTTCCAAAATAAGGTTATATACATTATCTACTTAAGACGATTATCATATATCGAATCAACTTAAGATCGAGAGGAGATAGTTGAAATTAGGGTCCAATATAAGCGTTAGTAAGGTGATGCTCTGAGATTGAGAGGAGATAAGTGAAATTCACCAAAAGGTACCAAGAGGCGATTGGTGATACCTAACTTACCAAATTCTACATGGGCAGTAGTTTAATAGTTGGATTGAGTATGAGATACCTACTGAGTTAGAAGACAGGGGGAACACAAACCTAGTGTTCATCTCTCTATGTTTACAACCAAAGCATTTGAGTTTGGATATAGTTTACAATACAAACCTCCATTTACTTTCAGTACTGCCTATTGACTTCAGTAAATGAGAAAGATAATTCACACAGTCCCTGTAGGTTCGATCCCAAACTAAGTTGGGTTACTATATTTTGCATACCTCTTTTGCCTCGCTTGGAGGTGTATCTTTGGGTGACCTCAAGAATACACCTATTTTTCCCATTGACACTTTCTCTCTTACCAAACATACTCAACTCAAAGGTAGAAGTATCATTATATGTGAACACATAGTAGAAAAAGGTGTTACTTAAATGAATTTCATACAAGGTGCGCCCACATATAGAATCACCCTTTGATCTATAAGAATTAAGGCCTTGATAAAGAAATAGGTGGTCATACAAGAATAAAGGGGTTATTGAAGAACGTACACCCACTTCTTTTTTACCACTAATCCCTCCAATAGACATATTATCATATTTCAAGAAGAGAGTTTCTCCTTCAGAAAGTGTTTCATCATACCATAGTGGATTCTTAATCACTTGGTAGTCTTCAAGAAGGGCTACACTAGTATCATAACAAGACACAAAATTATGCATTTCACCTTCATTAGTCATTTCAACCTCAAACAAAGGATTATTCTTAAAATCATACTTCACTTCAAAATCTTTATAAGAAGAACAAGGAATGGGATCCTAATTCAGGGATTCATTATTTAGGTATAATGACTTCACTTGGCTATCTATAAGACAAAATATATCAATTCAAACACTAAATTGAGGTTCCTTATGTTTATAATATAATTCCCCATTTAGTGGGTTATCATTATGCACAAGTTTATCTATATCAATATCAATTTATAATGAAAAATCATTCAAAGCATATGTACCAACACTAGATGGACACAAATTCATTTTTCTAGAAGAATCAATTTGGTCATCAATAGGATCAACTAGTGTATCCACAGTATCAATATCAACATTATAAAACCATAACAATGAATCACATGACAATGTACTATTATTCAGGAAATAAGTGTCAACACTAGATGGGCATAAATTGATCTTACGAGAAAAATCAAGTAGTTCATCAATAGGACCAACTAGTGCATGAACACTCTCAACAAATACATTATAACTCTGTGGAAAAGAATCATTAAGCTCACATGAAAACAATCTATCACTTACACTCAATTGTCTAGTCACACAATGATTTTTTACTTTCAACAAAGTCCAAGGCTTAGCTTTGTTGCCAAGTAGATAAAATGAATGATTATATTTTCCTTGGTTTTAAAAACTAGAGAATAAATGTTCTTTTAGGAAGCTTTTTCGTGCCTAGTTATATTTTATTGATCAAGGCATCTCACTTGGCTTACTTCCAAGGATATCTGCATAAGAATCAAAATGACTAGAAAACAAAGAGAGGTTACAAAAGTTCATATAAGGTTGTGAAAACCCTCTCACATCACTCCACAAAACAACTTCATTTTCTACTCTAGTGTTGTCATATATCATACCCTTACTTTTTTCAATCTTTTGTCTTTCAATTTTATTGAATTCGAATAAGTGACAGGGATCCCTTATGAAGGGTGTGGAGGTCTCTTCAACTATTTTTTCCACTTTGGTGTAAATGGAATGGATGTGTTGACCTGAATGTTCAACTCCTTAATATCAATTTCATAAGGATTAGCTTGTTTTGCCTCAAAAGGAGAATCCTTATATTCAACATCATGATGCATAACTTGCCTCCTTATAGACTTGACTTTTTCAAGTAGTTGAGAGCAATCATTTATTTTCTATCCCATAGTTTAAATCTTTCATCAAACTCTTCCCTTAACAAAGTGTAATCTTTCCTCAAATCAAAAATGTTTTTACTTGCATCAATTTTAATGGTGCATGTTGGAGTAAAGAGAACTATAGAATTCCTAAACACATTTGACAAGAATACATGGTCATTATATCACACCATATATTCTCTTGATAATTCTGCAGTGAAATAGGTACCTTGACTCCCCCTATCAACTGAAAATCCTATTTGAGTAACAAAAGGATTTTCTTTTGGAAAGAAAGGTAACCCAAGCATAACAAACCACTAAAAGGGTTATAGAGTTTGTAGCACTATAATCATCCATCACAACATCAAGTTCCACTATCCCACAAATAATTATTTTTGTTTTAAGAGACTGTGTTTTCCAATTTAACCCGTATCTAAGAATCCACTTGTTGTTCTTTAAAAAAAAAATTCAAATTCCAATAATGGTAGTGTATTCAAATTATCTAAAAATTAGACCAAATTCAACATTCATACTCCAAATAGCATAGAACAAACCCAATATCTTTAAACCCTATATTTCCATCCAAAAGCTTTAGATCTAAAAATCAACTTCAAAACCTTTAATTGAACACAATAAAGGTATAAAACAACTCAGAATGACTCAAAAATGAAGATCTAGACACTATTTATTCTAAACAATACAAATCTAGTATTAGAAGCCTCAAACAATACTTACATCAAAATTATTTTTTGAAATTTTCCAATATTTTTCTCTCTTTTTTTGAATTTTTTTAGATTTATGAACCTAGTATTGAGATACGTAAAAGTGAAGCTCTAACATAAGCTATGATACCAACGTGATAACAATCTCAATTGAGGGACTAAAATCAATATCAAAACAATACAAAATAAAGATAGTAGAGAAACAAAATATGAGAAATAGAAGAAATTGAGATGGGAATAAAAGAAAAAAGGGCCAATTAAATCAATCAATCAAGGAATAAGAGAACTTGATTTCTATTAGAATAGAGAAACTCGATTTCAATACACAAATGAGTAACTCTTGTGAAAATCAAGGTTAATATGTTTTAGATCAACAATGGGAATCCAACCATTACTAATCTCACTAACATTATGGCTACACTAAAGAGATTCTACCCTACACTCTCAAATGAGTTCAATTTTCAATTAATTAAAGTCTGAGTAATGAAAATGTATAAGACAACTATGTATAGTCATTTCCTTTACAAAAATGTCCCATTACAAAAATAGCCTAAAAGTGACTATTTTACAAATAACCCACAAAGGACCTTCTTGATTGCCCAAATGGTATCTTGATTGCTCGTGACCTTGTGTATTTGCTTCTTCATGCCTTCCTATGGGCTCCAATATATCATCCATATATTGATGACCATCCTAATATGCCCTTTTCTACCCATTCTTATATCATATATAATATACCTTTTGAGATACTTCTCACAGTTGAAGAGGTGGCTTATAAGTTTTCCTTGCCACCAGACCATGTTGATGCTCATCTAACTTTTTGTGTTTTTATGATGCAATATTATATCCCTCGATGAGTCACATGTGCTTTGGTGGGACTCTATTATGTTGGATGAGAGATTGACCTTCATATAGGATCCAATTTTCATATTGTCCATGGATGTTAGGTTGTTTCACTCAAGGAAGATTCCAATAGTAAAGGTTAAGTGAAGACACCACCCAGTAAAAAAGGATAGTTGGTATATCAGGAGCGAGATGTGGGCCCAATATCCCTACCTGTTCAAGCCTTCAGATACATCCTAACATATTACTTTCATGGATAAAATCCCTTTAGTAGTGGATATTGTAATGACCCTCCAGGTTATTTTTTTGCATTTCCATACTTTTTTATTTTTAATGTATTCCTATAGCTGCTTCAAGTAATTTGTGAAGTACTGGAGTTGTTGGTTTGGTTACCGGTCAGTTTGTTTGGTATTTAGATCCAATTTCCTATTTTGAAGTCTTCACTAGTAAGGACTAGTTATCAGGCATAAACTTTAGGCTAGCAACCTTGTATGCCAGTTTTGGAAGTTCCATCAGCTCTAAAACATTGATTTTAGGGTAAGGATCCCTTTAGTTTAGGTCCTAAAGTTTCCAACTTATTTTGGGCTAAGGGTTGGATTTTGGTAAAATTATCCCTAAGGTGTGGGACCCAATTTCATTGAAATTACTCCAAATGGAAAATTTAATGGTTTTGCTGAGTCATAAATATTGAATTTGATAGGGTATAATTGTTTGATTAAAAACTTAGGATTCCAAACGAATCCCATAGTGTCGATACAAACATGGCAAAAACCAGGTTCATCTGCTGCAAGGGGTCAATTGTTGTAACTAATTAAGAAGACCTTTGGTTGCTTAATCAGTTTTTCGTGGCCAATTTGTCTCTTTAGTCGCTAAGCCAAGTCCCTGCACTATCACTAAAGTGATGGCCATACCACTGTAGTTGGTGTCGCTTATGAAACATAATGTCCACTGAAGCAGAAGTCGACCAGATACAGATATCGCTTAAGAGACGCTTGTAACACTTTGTGGAGACCGGTTAAGCTATCAAGTGATCACTTAATAGGCAATAATAGGGAATTTATTTAAGTCCTCACCAAAATTTCTCCCATTTTCTCCAAGTCCCAAGAGCATTAAATCCCCAAAGAGTGTAAAAAATTGATATATTAATCAATGGGCGATCTTGGGGCATTGGTGAGATTGGGAAATTCATTTTCTCAGCATAATCATTGTATGTTTCCATCTTCCTCTTAATTTAGCTCTTTAATTTATCCATATATCCCTAGTTTCTTATTAGGCTGAATTGAGTATTGTGTGATCTTGGAATTTACTAATTCTTAAGGGTAAATAATCCTTGAGCATGGAGGGGAGTGTTGACAATATTTTACGATATTCTTTGGGCGTCTATGTAGGCTACACTTAATATTGAGCTTAATTATAGTTGTGGTATGATATTATGCTAGTTTTGGGTTAAGAAATTATGACTTGGCTTTATATTTGGCAATGTTTGGATTATTTAGTTGGTTAGTGGATTGTAATTAGGCAAATTGTAATTAACCACCCGTACCATGGGACGAATTGCAACCTTAGGCCCTAATGAGTCTTGTGTATCACCTTTTAGTATGATTTTGGAACCATAGCCTAACTTGGGATAGAAATTGCCTTACAATGGACCTCTAGGGTTAGAAGTGGACCTGTCAGACCCATTATAGGGATTACTATTATCTCCTTGTAGACTCAATAGGACTTCTCCTACCATCCTATCGACATTCTTGAGCTTGAGGAGGATTTAGACATATTTTGACAGGTTCTAGGCTTGTACTTGGGAATTATTACGACATATTTGATTTCAGCAATTATGATATTAAAATGGTTTTTGGATTGGCTTATTTTTAAGGGTTTTTTTCTCTTTAGCATTTTTTATTTTTGTAGGTGTTTGGCAAGGATCATTTTATTTTAGCTTAAAAAGTACAAAAAAAATAAAAGTAGGTTGTTACCTACTTTTGGCTTTTGGCTTTTAGCTTTTAAGACACTTACAAAAAGCCCATCCAAACACTCCCTAAGATTGGTTTGAGTTCGACATCTATGATGATATTAGTTTTGGTCAAATTTTGATATTCATGATATTATTTCAAATTCAACTCTAGCATCTGAGATACTATTTTCAGTTTGAGTCCGTTGTTGAGAGATTAGTAATGTTGGTTATAGAATTCTTAGAGTCCTTTGTTTATTGAATGGAAATATCCATAATTATGGTTTTAAGGTTTAAATTTTTTATGAGTGTTATGGTTTGTATTTCTTTCTTGGTTGCATCAATTAGATTTATGGGTGCCCGATTGGGTTATTTATGGTTTTTTGCGACTTCTTATCTTATGAAGCCCAATTAGGTTGTAGTTATTTGTGTTCTCTTTGTCATTATTTACTCAAATTATTTACTTTGAGTATATGGAGTACTATTTTAGGATTTCCCTTATACTTGTCTTTAGTTTACCATCTGGTATCTAATTATACTTATATGATGATTTAGCTCAGTCAGCCGATGATGCCACTAGTATTCGTTGCTTTGGTACTCATACTACACATCGATATCCTTTTCTAATGCAAATGCAAGTATTATTTTTCACTATTGACATGTATTAGTGTTAGTCAGAGTTCGGAGATAGATTAATCTTTCAAAAATTAAACTAACTGTCTTTCCTTCTTCTATGTTGGATGTTCTTTTATTTAGTGATTTTATATATCTGACACTCATTACTCCTGTTATTTTTCTAAAGGATCTTCTACCTACCTTACTATGTCATTAGATGTTTTACATTTTCTCCTTAATATCTCTAGTTATGTTATCGCTCTTATATTTTATTGCTTGTGATCAAGTTATCATGTAATTTCAGTATCTATTTTAGTTTCCACAAATTAGCCATTACCTTACATTTTTGGCTATTATTTGTCTTACCTACTAGAGGGTTAAAGTAGGTGCAATCATTACTCGTGAATTTGGGTCGTGAAAGATTTGTAAGGTTACCCTTCACGACTATTTTATTCAATAATACATGTGTTTGCAGGAAAACCATCATGGGTTAGTTATAAGCCCTCTTGGGTAAATATTTGTACTTCTTCATCATCTTTACTTTAGTGTCCTGAGACATGACACACCATACGTGGGGAGAATCAATCACATTCGAAGGTATTATCCTAACTTTTTATCTGTATGATAGTTTACTCAACAACCAATTTATAGTGTTTTAGTTCCAGCAGGTCATGGTGGTGCAGGATATTGTAAGGGTTATCCACATAGTATGCATGATTGTCATTACAGGAAAGAATGGCTACCAACCCAACAATGGTGGAGGATAAGTTAGTCGAAGTGGCACTTAGGCTGGTTTAGGTGGTGGTCAAAGTGGTGATAAAACTCATCTTTTTCTTATTCTAGACCTTCCTAAAGTTTAATCTTCTAATGTTGTGGTATTATACTCAATTCTTATATATGATTATATGGATTCTACATTGTTTAATCTCAGGTCTACCTTCTTTTATTTTTTTGAGAAATTTGACTTAGGTTGGGACTTAAAATGGGAATTTCTTGATACTTTTATGTATGTGTATGTAACGATGGAGGATATTTTAATATAGGATGAATTGGATTCATTCATTTGGGATCTATGCTTCAAGGACCACACTTAAGGAACCAAGACTTGGTCATTCTCGGGATGCAAGTATATGACTGGAGGATAGCTTGGTATATCTGTTGATTGATTCATGAGCCCATCCAAAAACATTGTGTTTGGATGATAACTTGGAGCATAGGAGGTTTGTTGCTAAAGGTGTTTGGGTAACTTTATTTCCATAGTCTGAAGTGTTTTTCATTTGGTTAACATCTTGGCCCAATTAGCATGATGTTTTTCTTTTGGATCATTTTGGATCCAATCATAATTTAGGGTCACCTTTTGGGACCAATAGTAATAAATAGACTAGGCTATAAAGAGGTAGTCATCTCCTAGAGTTAGTGTTTAGATGATTTTTTGATGAAAAATTCACTTGAGAGCCTTTTTAAAAAGCATATTGGGAGCTTTGAGTGTTTGTGTAGAAACGTTGGTTGTGAGGGTTCAACGTCCCTCTTGTTATTCATATGATTTAGGTGCTTGTGTAGGATAGTTGATTAAGGTCCTGGATTTAATATATCATGGTTTGTTTTTTATTCATTTACGTGTATCTATTTTTTATCCTTTACTTTCCTTGTTCTGTTTCCATTGTTTTCCTTATTTGGGTGTCTTTGTACTTGTGTTTTCATTTCATAGTTTTCTCATGTATCATGTGGTATTAGACCCAATCTTGGATTCTTTCCCACAAATTCAATCTTGGGTTTGTTATTGAAGAAAAATCAATAAATTAGAAAAAAGTACTATTCATATTTTTGGGTCTAGTCTAAATTTGAGTTTTCGTTGTGTTTTCTTGAGTTTCTAGTACTACATTATTTTTTCCTAGCACTATTTGAATCAAAATATCAATTTTGAGCTTAATTAAAGCTAAGTCGAAGGTTCTAACATTATTGAAAGCTTGAGTTTGAAGAAATTTGAAGTGGGTATTGAAATCTTAAATTTTTGGTTGAGATTTTGAGCTTATGATTTCTTGGGTTATGTTTGGAAGTTTGAAAGGAGCTTGGATTTCAAATTTCATCGAATTTCGAGTCTGTTTGCTAATGGGCTAATTTTTGAATTTGCTTGTATCCTTGATGATGTTCATGACTTAAAGAAGGAAGACTGTTCAAATAGGTGTGCTTGATCAATATAATGGAAAGAGAAGGCAAGCAAAAGTTTTAGTACAAAAGCATATCCAAATGGCCCAAGGAATATTTCTGGAGAGAGAAGCAAAAAGGGCCCAGAAAGGGGGAAATTCGACCTTTTCCAAGTGTCCAAGAGGCATCTGCACCCCATCTACTCAAGCAGGTCATGAGCAGGTCACAAAGGGAATTTTTTGGTTTGATCTACCTAAAATGAGCCATACTTTACAGAGGCCTTCAAAATTCAAGACAAAATCTTTGAAACCCTATATATTGCTAACATATATCCAACAATATATTATCAATTATCTTGGCAAGTACAAAATCATGAAAAAACCCTATCCATGCCAGGTGACCAAACCTCAATGTCCTTAACCAAAAATACCACCAATAGTACCACTCTAGGCGTACAACTCTCAAGGAAATTATCTAGTGAGGGATTTCTCACAATTCTTCCTAGTTCATGGGTTAATAGATATATGAAGTTGAGATTCTATTCTCACTGTCTCCAATATTTTTACCCTATCTAAGTTACTAAACCTTATCACATATATTTGCTTGTCCACGTGTTTTTCCCTGCTGATACATATTCGTGAGAAGAAAAGTCAGACCTGACACATATTAAACACTTCCTTAAAGGATCGATGAGAGACAATGATTGGGTACAGCAATTTAATCATCAGGGAAGCAACGTACACTTGTTTAAATGTCCTGTTGTAAAACATTATCCATGGGTTAGAAACTGTGACTATGTGAAATACGATGGGGATCGACCAAAGGATTATGTTGATAGTAGAGACGAGAAACTATGGAATGAGTATTGGTACTAGCAATTCAAAAAACTCCATTACCAAAACTCAAAACCTCCCATTCCATCCAACAAATTCCTTTTACAAACTCTCACCACCCATATACCTACCAACCACCCAAAATAAATAACATAGCCTAGAATCCAAATATCCGACGATGACTGAGCATCTAACTAATTTTCCAAAATCATAAAAATATTAGAAAAAATATGACAGAATATCCAGTCTGATACATGTCCGCACAAAACTTCAATACCATCCCTTACTGACCAGCAACGAAGAGAAATGGCATCACTCAATGAAATGATTACTCTGTTAAGAGAAGTTGAGAAGGAATCAAACCTTTCTAGATTCCAAATGAAAATGAAAGAACCCATGGTAGACTACAAGAAACTTGAACGGATGCAAGGACAAGTAAAAAAGATGAGGGTTCAATATGATGTTGCTCCATGACAGGATGACATCTTCTCACATCTAGATCCTATTTTCCAAATATTGACCTAGAAATCTAAAATAAAGTGCCACCAGATGAAGCCTGGGAATCCATCAAGCAATTTCTCCTCAATGACGACCAGGCATGTCTAAGAATCCCCTGGGCTGATTATCCGACCACACCAGATCAGGATATCCCAGAGCTTGATGCAGTAGGTATTAGAAAGCATACTCTTAAATAATCCCGAGATGACCATGTTGATGAATATTTGAAAGCCACTGATTCCCTTAATGACATTGACCCAGAGGGAGAAGAACAATAATATAACATGAATGCTCATACTTAATTAGGTGATCTGGCAAACATGATTATCTCAAGTTGTGATCCAGATTACTTTATTCTCAACGATAATGAAAAAAAACACCGGCATGATTACCACCACTAAAGATATTCCAAATTCTAAGCCATACGGGTCTCCCCAACTCTTAAAATATCAAGAAATTCATAAGTGGTATATAAAGTTCTGGTAAGCTAAGAAGCAAAAGCCACCAGATAAAGAATCCACAGGCAGCAAAACCATAAAGAGAAACTCAGGTAAGGATAAGTGTTTTATCTTCCATAATAGAGGACACTTTGAAAAATCATGTCCTAGATCGAAGAAGGGCAAAAGAGTGGCTTAATCTGTAGAGGAAACAATGTCTATTCAGCTCCCAACCAAACATGAAACTCTTCATGGCCCTCATCTAAAGTCGGATAGCACTCTTAAATCTACTTGCAACATAGACAAAGAAACATCCGAAGATATTCAATCTCTCTTCATTAATGGAAAACCTCAGCCCTTAATTATTAACGACTACCTGGAGAAGGTATCATCTTACATTAATGAAATTGAATTTATTTCGATAGTGAAACTGATGGATGAGATCAACATCCTTACAGATGGAATCAACATGATCTCTGGGCTAGAAATACGTTACGTCAAACTCAAAATGTATCCATTTAAATAGTGCAAACCCCTTCAGGTCATTTTCTTCATGAATACTGAAGAAGTAGTCTTAATACTAAATCCTGAAAGGGTTTATCCCATTTAAATAGATATATCTTGGGTTTTACTTGAGGTATTTCTCGCTCTAAGATCTTACTAATTTCCTCTGTGAGCATGTTGATCTCATCCATCAATTTCATTATCTAATTGAATTCATTTTCACTAATGGGCGATAATAACTTCACCACTAGTAGTTGATAATAAAAGGTTGAAGTTGGCCATCAAGGAAATAAAATTTAAATAGACAATAAAACTAATAGATAAGATCAGCATACTCACAGAGGGAATCAACATGATATGGACACAATGGGGCATGAACCCTACCAGTAATATTAACTATGTCCATAATAACAAATCTCCAAACGTTTAAATATAATAGGTAGTTCATGACCATATAGGAAGAATGCCATACAAAATTAATGGCTTGAAGGTCGGATCGACTTGATTGATGGTAATTAGGCTAGTGGTTTTTTCATTGTCTCCGAGTAGGACACGATCTAGATTTGAGAGAGTCACTCACAACTTGAGATCATCATGTTTTCCAGATCAATTGACTAAGTATGAGCATTTATTTCATACTAATTCTTCTCTTCTTTAAGGTTATCAATGTCGTTACTGTTCTTTAGAAATTTCTCGATAGGGTCATCTTAGAATTGCTGAGGAGTATGACCCCTTGTTCTTATTGGATTTGACTCTGGGATGGCCTATTTTTGCATGGTCGGATCATTGGTCCATAAGATCTCAGTACATACATGGCCATCATTGAGAAGACTGATGAGAGGTGATTTTACCACTTATTTGCACTCATTGTTCGAGCATATTTCCTCTTTCTAAGTAAATAAATAAGACATATTTGTGGTTAAATTCACTAATATCCACTCTTTATAGGTCTAAAATTGAGAAGATCAAAAGATGTAGATTGAAGTATAAAATGATCAAAAGAGAGCAAGAAAAGTGCAACTGAAGACTTAAAGTAGAAGCTCCTTAGGTACCGTAATCGTGGCGGTCAAGAAAAAGTCTTTCAACCGCGGTTGCTAATGTTAATCGCGGTTGTGTATCTGTAATTGTATCCAAACTTGCATGATCACAGCCTAGCGTAGGAAAGTATCCCAAGGGAAAATCTGTAAATACACGTGCTAATCCCAAATTGAACAAAATGACCCCAAACCTTGATTGGAAAACATTCCATCTTTCTAATTTTTAGGTTTTAGCTCTATAATTCATAGCCTCCGTTTTTGGAGAAGAAAATTTTTTATAAATTTTGGGTGAAGAATACATTGGAGACTTTCTAAGTGTAAGATTTTCTCACTTCCATTGTTGATATTGTAGGAGAGCCATGTTTGAAGCAACATTCTCTTAGATCTTCAACAAGTTAATTCAATGGAGATTATGGGTTATCTATGCTTATTTAGCTTCTATATAGCTAAATCACCCTCTTAGGGTTATTTGTGAATAGGGGTTTAAGTATGTGTGGGTTGTTATTGTTAAAATCTATTTGGTAATGCATGTTTATGGTTTTTATCATTGCTATGCTATTTTGGGTTGGGATTTGAAAGGTGAAATCCCCAAATACCCATATAGGTTTGATGAGTGAAATCTTCATTAACTAGAAAGTTCATGGCAATCTTCAAAAGAATGGTTTTGGGTGAGCTTTAGGTATCCATATCTTCCTCGAAAGAGGGATGCAGAGACCAAAGCAATGATAGACAATTATGTGTGTAGTTTTCTGAATTTTTACTATCTTAGACATAAGGGTGAATATGAAATTAACTATACTATGGGTATCATCCTGAAAATAGGGATGCCTAGATTGAGGTTGTGGTTACAAATTTTTGAATACACCTATTAGGTATTTGAAAAAATCAATGGGTGAAAGTTTGGTGTTTTGTTGAAAGACTAGCATCAAAATCTATAACAAAGCCAACCCATATTTGACTTACTAAATTAATGTTGATTACTAACTCCCACATGTCACTCCCTTAGTAGTGCATAATCCCAAGATCCATGCCTAATTATTAAGACTCTAATTATTCGTAGCCCCAAATTTATACTACAAAAATCAAAAAAGAAATATTAGTGTTAGAACCTATCTCCCCCATTTTATCTTTTTGTACCCTTTGTTTGAATTTAACTTGTATCTATCATTTCGAATTAATTTGATCGCTACTCACATTATTCCTTGTGGATTTGACCTCAACTCCAAGGTTGGGTAAATATATTGACGACGACAGCCTTGTACTCAATTTGACGTGTAAGTTGAGTATTATCAAAAAATGGCGCCCTTGTCGGGGAACAATTTAGCGTATTAAGTTATTTTAAAATTTTTGTTTACTAGCTTGAATTCAATCTTGTATATAAGTGTTTATGATTTTCTATGAAGGTAGATTTTATTTTATTTTTACTTTTATCTATTGTGTCTTCCGACAAATTGAATTTGGTAGTTGGAACGCCTATATTGATGGCCTATGTCTATATTGTGACAGACCACACTTCACGAGAGATTGTAACTATGCTACCCAGGAAGAGACGGTATCCCAATCTCAATCTCATAGGGAGTATGGTTTTACGTCATGTGGATGTCAAGATGGACATAGGGATGATTGCCCAAATGCCCCCTCCCCCTATTATACTAACCGAATAGCTAGTTATTTTTATGATATTGATACGTGTTATGGTAAGAAGAAGGAGGATCAATATACCAGACCAAATGGTTTTAGAGAAATACTTCAAACTATTTTAGATCGGGTAATTATAATTGGGGAGAATGCATAAGACTTGCATACTACTTACGAGGTGTTCAACCGAGCACATGTCAAGGTAAGGGAATTGGGAAAGAACATCATCTTAGCATATCTCCTAAGCTAGCCCATTTCCCTAGATAAGGTTCTTCAAGAAGAGAAATCAAGCTAGGATGATGAGCTTTGTGGCGAAGACTCCTCAGTGGCTTCCCAATCATCCAACTCATATGAGGAAGAAGAAGTTAAAATAAAAGAAATGGTACTAGAGTCACAAAAAAAATCAATGCTCACCTCTTATGAGGACTCTAATCTATTTCGGGGAAGAGATGTTTTGGAGGAGGACAATCCAAAAATAAGGGGTGGACCTCATTCATCCCACTTTTCATCATTATACCTAAAAGATGTGATAAAAATTCATCCACCTAGAAAAATGGTGTATTGTAGGAAGACGGTGTCCAATTCATATATTTTGGAGTTTGATATTCCAAAAGGGCTATTGGAAACCCATCCATCAAAAACCAAAGAATACAACTTCTGATGCTCAATGAAAGGTCTATTGATGTACTCAGCTTTATCCAAGAAGCCAAATCGAAAGTTAGATGTCAAATTGGGTTGAATG
This sequence comes from Capsicum pubescens, assembly GCA_030864215.1. Lineage (NCBI taxonomy): Eukaryota > Viridiplantae > Streptophyta > Magnoliopsida > Solanales > Solanaceae > Capsicum > Capsicum pubescens. The sequence continues at coordinate 148,511,140 of CM061543.1, read as the reverse complement.
TTCAAATTCTCTAAGTGGAGGCACAAATAAGGATTATAAAAGGCGTCTTGCTAAGGTATTAAACTAATAACTTGATGGGAGGCAAACCATCACGCCATGAAAAGGGGAACATATCCTTTTATTTATACATAATAGAGTATATTTTGTTTTTGTATTTGTTGATACATAATCCATGAAAAAGTGATTGTTAGGAGAAATTTTGATTGAAATTGAAAAAAGAGTGTTAGGAAAGTTGTCTATTGGACTTAACAACTAAGTGCAGAGGAATAGATTTTGTCTTCAGTTGTCGCGACCGTGGTCTGTGTCAATATGATAGCAGAGGTCACGAGTCTGCAATCATGGAACGAGGATCGTCATTTCGGTCATACATGTTTAAGTGACCATCCAACTACCATTTTTACCATATTTTAATTCATAAAATTCACTCAAAACTCTCCTACCTATTGGCATTGTAAAGAGTATCCAAGATTTCATCTCAACCTTTTTGCATCATCTATCTAGTATGTTGTCTCAAACCCCCTTACTTTTATTATCCTTGAAGGCCTGGGACATGTAGATTGAAATAGTCATAAATTCATTTTTACAATGTCAAAACTATTCTTATTTGTGTTTATTGTTGTGGTTAGCAGTTGTAGGGTGTTTACATGTCATTTGGGGAAGTCTTGAGTACCCATATTTTAGCCTAGCATAGTTGAAACAGACGTGTATGTTATGCCTTCATTCAATGCCCAAATGAGTTCAAGGTGAACTCCTTCAAGTTTGGGGGCTAAAATCATGCAATCTAGGCTTACTTTATATTATCATGATGTTTATGTGCCTAGTTGGAAGACAAAGTTGGTGTTAAATGCGTGTATATTGAGCAAGGGCAGAACTATTAACGGTGGTCTCAGGAATCGCGATTGTGGTCCTGTTGACTGTGATCGCTGAAGTGCGATAGCGGTCAATGCTCCATGATCACCATACCTTAGGACTATTCTCTATAGAAATCCAAATTTCTCCACATATTTTTCACCCCTGAATATCCACATGTATTTTTCACCCCTGAATCTTCTATAGCATTGCCACACACGCTTTTCTTGTTAATCTACATAAGTTTTGCTTTGTAAATATTAAAAATAGTCTAAAGTATGTTCCATATAGTTTCTCAGCTACAAAATGGGAACCTTAGACGATACCAAATCCATGCCCCCAAAAAGCCACAACCAGTATTACAATAACCTCCCAAGGACCAAGCTACTCTTATAAAGGAGTATCTCTATGGATAGAGTCCCAGAGAAGTTCCCAGAATTCTTTGGTAGACTTTCTACAATCATAGAACATGTTCCAAGGTTATCCTAGGGGCTTGGGGAATCCTCCACTGCTCGCCATTCATATGTAGCTTGGTTCGACTATGAAATATATCTTCAGGAGCTGAAAAAGCAGGGTACCAGGGTTACCAAATTAGAGAGAGCATATTAACCTTTGGAAATATCACATAGCTACCTCATGGAGTCACAAGAAAATATGGTAAAAAGGGTAAATAAGAGAGAAAAATTCTTCACCAAGATATGGAGAGGGGTGAAGGCATCATCAAGGTACTCAAACCTAAAAAGCATCTACCTTCTCCCAGGGTCGAGGATGGTGATAAAGCCCCTACTGAGTGGTTTGGTGCTTATGACAGTAGATATGATGCAGGATATTCTAGAGAGAGCATCTCATGAGGATAATTTAGGGAGCATCCTTTATTGTTATTTTGTTGACTAGGTTGTGGGGGCACTGCCAGCTTTTCGGTTGGGGGTATCTATCCCTATATTTACACTGCTTGAATGTTTTTGGGAAATGTTTGGATAATATTCTCTATGATGTTTTTAATTCTATTTTGGGATGAAATTTTGGATATTTTTTGTTATGTTTTTTAGATGTTTTATATGGAAACTCTGATGGTGTCCACATTTTACGGATTATCATACTTTTCTTTTATTTTTAGTATTCTTTTAATTCAATTTTATTTTGATTTAGGTGATGCATGACTAGCTTTGCCCTATGATGGATTGATCGACGACATTCTTAAGGGTGAATGATTGTGTTTTGGTTTCTAGGCATAGGTGCAAGGGAATTCTGAGTACCCATAGCATTAGTGTAAGGAATGAGAAGGAAGTTTGAGTACCTGTGGAATTTTATTTTGTAAGAGTTGGGGTTACTTTGTACACCATTGGTGAATTCTGAGTAGCCATATGGGTAGTTAGCCCATTTTGAGACAAGATGTGAGACCAAGTCTTTGGTTGTGGCCATAGTTTAGCGAATTGTGCATAGTGCTATTTCAAAAGATGAAACTCCCTCCGTCCAAAATCTTTGAAAAATCAAGGGCATGGACGTGAGCAAAGTTACAACAAATTTTTCTCTTTTGTGGCTCCATAAATTGTTGACTTGTAAATAGTTATAAATACTCCACTTTTGTCTCTCGCAGTAGGGACATTTTAACTCCCTTGGCGAATTTTTCATGCAATCTATGGTGAGATTTTGTTATTCATTTCTTGTACAATTGTGTTATGTAGAACTTGCCTCGTTAGTCTTTCAAAACTAGTTTTAATTATATGTGGTTGGAGAAATGACCTTAGGACATCCTTGTGATTTTGGAACCCACTCTAGCCTAAAAAATCCTTCCTTTGCATGATTGTAATCCCTAGTACCCACTTTGAACCTTTAAACCTTCTTTGGCAAACTTATTACAAGCCGTGTTCCATTTTTTTCAGCCCTCTTTTTGAACCGTACTCTCCTTGAACTTGAAAATGTAACTTGAGGCTTGAAGCTTAAATTGGCGGTGGTGAAATTGATGGAAGAAATTTTGAAAGTGTTAGTAAAATGCCCAATGTGCCTAAGTGATGAAACAAATATTTAACAAAAAAAGGATACAACAAATGAATGAATTGCACGTAAGTTGCTAGAGAGAAAATGAAAGAAAAGTGGTGAACAAAGAAAGCAATTTGTAAGCACAAGAAAAGAAATAAAATAAAGAAGAGTGGCCCTTAGTCGAAAAACAAAGAATTGTAAAAGGCGACGTAGATGTTTAAAGAAGAGTGTAGCCACGTTGTTCCTAAATGGTATCCTACCCTAATCTGAACCTACATTATGATAACGCTGAAATTACATTCTTGAATGGGTGTAAGCGATTGTTGTCAATATAAAACCCAACTAGGCTGGGATCGAATTCCATAGGGAATAAGGTGTGAACCCAAGTTGTTTGCAATTTAATTCAGTGATAGTCTAATGTTTCCTAAAATGGGGGGTTTAAGTTTCACGAATAATTGTTTGTCACTTTAATTTCGATGTTTGTAATCAAGAGTTTATGAAATAACCTGAATTATGTTCACTAGGGCTTATAGTACATGACAGATGCTAAAGGTGATTCAAGATTCTCATGGTTGGTAGGATAAAAAGCTATCTTTATCGATGTTAAGATCAAATGACTCTTGACCTACTTTAGCGTTTAATTTCTTAATACTCTAGGACTTAGGGAATTTCAATTCATTGCCCAGATTTTACCTCAGGTTAACCAACCTTGTTATAGCGCTGATTATTAAACGAAGTATTTCCGAGTCCCTATTGATAATTCACTTCCTACTATATTTGATTTCTTTCACAAGCAAATCAAAGACGGTGTGTCTATTGTTTGCAACTAACAGACATTAATTAAAGCTTCAGAATTATCAAGAAATCCTACCACCTATTGAATCTTAAATACTTAGCACCTTATCAAGACCTAACCCTAGATCCCATAATTCAGGTTAATGGAGTTTAGGCCCTCTTGATGCAATAAACAAGTACACAAGTTGAATTCATAGTTGGGCAGATTAACTTACAGCGATGATGAAAATCAAGAAGTGTAACTTGAACTGAATCTTTATACAATACCTCCAAAATATTGACGAAAATTTTCTCTCAACAATAATTTTCTAGAGCGTATTGGAACTCGAGAGAGAGAAAAATCATGCACAACGTATATTGAAAGATATGTCAATTGATAATTAGTAAACCCTAAAAGCTGCTATTTATACTTGAGCCTAACTAAGGAAATAAAATAACAACTTAAGTAAATTTCTCAAACAGATGACGCCATTAGGTGATGCCTTATCAAGGGCATGAGGCCTTATCAGGAATGGTATCAGATTTCCTTTAATATTGATAAGCTTCACCTAAGTATGACGATGTGGATGACGATGTATCAGGAGTCTGACGACGTATCATGGATGTCATCAGCTCCTCTTCCCTTTTTATAATTTCTTCCTAAGGCTGACGATGAGCCTGATGCCTTATCACAACTCTGATGCCTTATCACAAAATGTCATCACAACTTCTCTTTAACTCCCATTCTTTGGTTAAGTCTGGCGGTGGTCTTGATAGCTTATCATCAGGCTGACCACTTATCATGAATCTCGTCAGCCACACTTGTCCTTTATTTTCTTCAGAATTCAACCTTTTTGCTTCCATTATTATTGTTTCCCATGCACCTTATCTTTTACTGTAAAATTAAAGTAAAACCAATCAAATACGACAAAAGTTTCTTAAGACTTCACAATTATTCAGGGCCAAAAGCATAAAATGTGTTAGCATTTGCTCACACATCAACACCCTCAACTTAGAACAATTGTTTGTCCTTAAGCAACTAAACACAACCAAAACAATACTAAGCACTTTCAGCAGTCAGTTATTCACTTAAGCTTAAAACATATTGACCATCTCCAAGGTCAGTCAAATTAAAAGCAATTGTGTCTATTATTAAAAACAACCATGCAACTCACAAGGATCGAGATATGGCAAAAATTTAGCAATAACAACTAAGCATATACCCAGATTACACTATCCGAACAAGTCAGTCACTAGCAACATACCCGATGTGCCCTCACAACAAAGAAATCCCCTTTTCACTCATATTAGAATTCACATACATAACATAGGGACAATCATAAGACTCACTCTTAGAATGAAGTTCCAAACATTACACGTCAAATGCTATAGGCTTTCCCTTATAGTCGGTTCCTAAGTCTTCAGACAGGTTAGTTAGTATCACTATAGAGCTTTTCTTAAGCTTGTAACGTAGGTCAGGGGATGGTATGATATTCATGGATATTTTAGAGTGACTATCCCTCCTTGACACTACACTAAACTCTTGGGTTTTCAATCCCAACCTTCTTTTCTTTCTCTCTTTTATTGATCACACATGCTCAAGATGGATGCAGTGGTTTTAATTATTATATTATTTTTTTATCATCTTTTACACAGATTTCTCTTTTATTCTTCCTTTTTCACCGCACCCATATTTTTATTCTTTCTCTCTTCATACTCATTTTGCATCACATACCCCTATGATAGCCACCCTCAACTTAGGTTGTTTGCCAAAGTCAAGGTGCAAAGTGTCCAAGGAGGACCAGGGCTAAAACAGGTTCATTGTGATATAAACGGGAAGGTGAGAGGTACCGTAGAAAGAAATAGGCTAATTAGGCTCAAAACAGGGATCGAGAGATATTATGCACATAGGGAAGGTCATTTTGTCTAAAGTAGGCTAAAATAAAAAATGGCCTATGATCCTTTCCTAACTCCTATCCTATGACCATGGTAACACTAACAGGGCAAGTTCTAGATTCAACACACAATGGGAACTGAGTAATACCTTGCACACACATGGCATACAAGTATATCACATATCACTAGTTATCCGGTTCATGCACTTATTTAACAAAGGTTATTCAGTTGGCAGACTAAGGCCATAAAAAGATACATTATTATGGTCACAAATGGATGCAATTCACATAGTAATATATCAGACTAATGGAGAGGTGCTCAACAGTCACAAAACAAGCTAACTGCCTCTATACCCATATTACTCTTAATTATCTACCATAAATTTTTACAACAATATTCTGCCCTACACCCTCAACTTAAAATTGAAAATAAAATCAACTCAGGGTTTAAGGCATACTTGGAGTGAATCAAGCATGAGGCTTATGGGTCTCCGACCCTACTGCTGTATCATCTGCTATTTTCTCTCCATCGGGAGCACCTGGCCTTGTAGTGGTTGGAGTCCTGGTAGATGAGGCACGTGCAGCCCTATCTTGGATGGTTGTCTCTTATTTCTCGTTGTCCGCTAGAGAATCCATTCTTGCTTTCTTCAATTCCTCTTTTTCGGCCTTCTTTTTCACCTTTTTCACTCTTCTTTCTTTCTCGTTGTCCGGTTCTTCTCTCTTATCTTTTCCCTTTTTCTCCCTTTTTTTCTTCTTTTTCTTTGGTGAATCTCCAGTGAGGTCAAGTATTGGAATTTCTTCCTCAGATTTATCCATAGCCGGACTTATCATCACCATAAATTGATGCTGCTGCAACACCCCAACTCTGCCTTTACCTTGTCCAATGCCGCTCTGAATTTAGCAAGATCTGCCCCTGATATTTCTTTTGCCCATACATTGAATCGGTTCTCCAAATCTACAACCCTTTCAGGCAATGTCACAAAAGGCTCAAGGGCAGCCTTGATTCTCTTGTCTACTGCAGCAGCAAACTATTTGGCAAAGGCATATAGTTGTACCTCACACCATTTGGCTTGTTTAGCCACTTTTATGATATTAATTGGATGAACTACAAATCCTATTACTACTGTAGGAGCTGAGGGGTTGGGTTCATTCTCAGGCAATAAACCTACATGTACTGAAGAAGTTGGGTGCGCAATCTCAGAATTTTTCACCTCCACAATAGGTGCTGAAACGACATCTGCAATTGGAGGGTCTGCTGCTACCCTTGCACCTCTATCAAGTCTCAGTCCTGGCTATTTTTTATCATACCGTATGGGGTTGTCAGTCTTTCGGGAAGGAATGTCATCATCAATCCCTGCATTCTTTGGCACATTAGCAGCTTGGCACAACTCTGTGATAAGATAAGGAAGAGGATAAGCAGTGTCGGTTCACGACATTCTAATCTTCATCTTATCAGCAATGATTTCCCCAAAATTTAGGGGGAGCTTCTACACCATGCTTTCTACTAGGATAGCTCGGTCATCACCCAAAACATTGTCTCCATCAGTGGGCATCAACCAGATACGCAATATACTCCACCAAAACTTTGCCTCTTGAGTCAAAGAGGACTTACAGATTCTCTCATTTGGGTTGGTCACCCATGCTGGTTCTTTTTCGGCTATGATGTTGGCCAACCATGGACGTTATTTTTCTTGATTCTTAATCCGAGTAAAGAATGATGGTGCAGTTCCCTAAGAAGTAAAGTTGGGGCCATGCAAGAACCTGTTGATGGTTCTGATTGAGACATCAACCCTTACGCCCCTTACCTGAACTCTATCCACCAGGGGCAGGTCTGTAACTCTTTCTTCTGGTCTACACATATTTTCTAACTGGGCTTGGTAGTTTGCGTAAAACTCCCATACCAGTGTAGGGCAAAATGAGCCTCCCCCTTTTGTGGTCCATCCTAAGCTGTACTCTTGGAAATTTTGTTCCACTTCAAGTTACCTGCTCAACCCTTGGGTGATAATCCATTTTTCTTCCTGAATCGGCCTTTTAGATCTTCTTCTATTAGTTTTGTGAAGCCCAGCAGTGAAGATTCCCTCTGCTTTAGGAATTCTCCATATAGCATTGTCTGGAACTTCAGGGTTCTTACATTTGATAAGTGTTCCCCGAGCTAGAGACTCTTCATCATCTTGTTTTTCAGTGGACGGGGATCCGGATACTGTTCCCTCAGACTCAGAATCATCGAACCCTTTATGTTCCTCTTCTTCAGATTCAGCATGTTCAGACTCATTCTGCTAATGTTCAGAATGTTCAGATGCCTCCTGCTCAGAAGTTGTTATTGTTTCAGTGTCCCCACTATCCTCCATCTCAACTGGAGGGGTGGTGGAGTTTTTGTAGGGCTTTGCTTCTTCTTTCACTTCCTGAGCATAGGTTTTTCCTCTTCATAATCAAACTCCTCATCGATGAGTTTTTGGCGTACACTTTTTTGTTGTTCCTTCTTGGTAAGCTGAGGACTCTTTCCTTTGGGTGTCATTATAAGGTTCCTAATGGGATCCCTTAATATGATTACACGCACAAGAAGATGTAGGAAGAAATTCTTGATTTTGAATTTCAAACCCACACATAAGGGAGCTTGTTCTTCTTTATTAACTTGGGGAAATTAGTTGGAATAAGTATGTAAATAAACTAAGTAAATAAATAAATAAACTAAAAAAGGAAAGAAAATAACATAGGCGGGAACATGAGGAGGTTCGATTGTGGGCCGAGTTGGATTTTCTGAACGGGGCCCAAAATGGTTTAGCAATGCGTTCAAGGACTTCTTGACGACATATTATGATGGCTCATCACAAGTGTGATAGCTTATCACTAATGTCATTAGTCTTAATAGAAACTGCCTTGAGTTTGGCCTATCTAATGATATTTTTGATAGCTTATCACAGTTGTGATGGCTTATCAGAGATGTCGTCATGACCTTTTAGCTGACCTTCTCATTTTTCACCTTTTCTATACTAAATCCTAATTATAAAAGTAAAAACACCTGCTTAAACATAAAAACTTTGGGTTGCCTCTTAGTAGCGCCTGATTTACTGTTGCGGCACAACTCGGTTATCTTGACTACTCAGATTTTGCCAAGACAACCTGTTGATACCCCTTTACCATCATCAAAGAAGAGCCAATGATTGAGAAAACACTCATCTCTTTTTGCTGAATCATGGATGAGTGTATTTTGAAACGTGCTTCTTTGTCATTAAACCTGAACTTTAGCTCATTCAACTCTATTCTACTAGCACTCTCCCAAGTGCAAGTAATGGTCTACCCAAGATGATGGGCACTTCAAAATCCACCTTGCAATCTAAGACCACAAAATCTGCAGGCAAAATAAAATTAGCTACCCTTACCAAAACATCGTGTAGTATGACCACAGGCCGCTTCACAGACCTATCTACCATTACCAACCGCATATTTGTTGGGGTAGGATCCCCAAAGCCCAATTTCTTTTACACAGCCAGTGACATTAGATTTATACTGGCTCCCAGATTGCATAGTGCTTTTATGAATTTCAGGAAACCAATAGTACACGAGATGGTAAATGCTCCTGGATCTACCTTTTTCTGCACTAAAGACCTTGTAGAGATAGCACCACAATGGAGAAGATTTTCCTATGGCTCATGGATAACCTTCTGTTTCTTGGTTACAAGGTCATTCATGAACTTCGCGTATCCTGGCATTTGCTCAAATGCTTCAACCAAAGACACATTTATTATCAGTTACTTGAGCATTTCCATGAATTTGCTAAATTTTGCGTTATCAACTTTTTTCTTCAATCATTGAGGAAAGGGAGGTGGTGGTCTTGGAATAGTTTTCAACACCACTTCCTCTTCTTTATTTTTTGCCTTATCCGAAGCATCAACAGAACTATCCAGCTTCTCAGACTCCACTGGAATGCTTTCTTTGGATTCCTCAACAACTACTTCACCATCTACAGATTTGCTCACAGATGGTCCAAGTAACATCTTGCCACTCCTAGTGGTAATCTCCATACATGAGACATCATTCTGCGGATTCTAAACTGTATCACTAGGTAAAGTACCACTTTTCTCTGGTTCAGTGTTGCGGAAAGCTGGCTCATCTGCTGCTCTAACTACTTGATAGAAGAGGAGTGTGAACTAACCAACTGACTCAGGGTAGAGAATTCACTCTTCATAGTAGTTACCCCTGAGTTGGTAGGCTCAACTCACTTCAACAATTTTTCCATCATGTCCTCCATGGACATCTTGCTAGAGCTAGTTGGTGCGACATCTCGACTTCAGGAGGGACATATAAACCACTCCTATCATTATTTATTCTCCAGTTTACTTTCTCTCTATCTTTATAATTAGACTTGTCATAAAAGCTCTGACCTTGATTCCCTTGTCTACTGCCTCGGAAACCCCCCTGATTACTCGCATAGTTTGCCTCTTCATCTGCATTAGTAGCCACAGTGCACTGAGATTCCACAGCTTTGACCTTTTCAGTCTTTCTTGATAGCAAGTGCTTGGAAACTAAGTCCATCTGTGTATTTAGGTGGGCCATGTCTTGGTCTCACTTCTCATCTCTTCTGCGCTTCTCCGCAATCATACCAATAGAAATAGTCAGACTAGCTACCACAGAATCCCTGGAATGCCAAGCCCAACTCTATTTGGTCATCCTATTCATCATATCTGATGCATCTTGAAAATATAGATCAATAAACAAACCTCCAACAACATTATCTACAATCGACTTTATTATAGAGGTGAGAGCCCTGTACAAAGTCTCTACCAAGTGTATGTCCGTCATATTGTGGTTCGGACACTGTGTCATCTTCTTCTTGAACTTCTCCCATATCTCATGCAAAGATTTGGTAGGAAGCTGTCTAAAGTTGCTGATCTTGTCTCTCAATTGTACCTTCCTGGAGGGTGGAAAAAACTATTTTAGGAATGCTTCTTTCATCTCCCTCCAGTGGGTGATGGAATCAGATGTAGGCTCATTTAATCACATTGTTGCCTCTCCAGACAGAGACAATGGAAACAATCTTAACCGGATTGCATTCTGGCTCACTCCCGGATTATCAAAAGATTTGCAGATGGTGATAAAGTTAACTAAGTACATCTTCGGATCATCACCAGGCAGGCCACCGAACAATCCCTTCAGATTCAGGAGCTGAATCATGGTATTTGTTATGCTTATTTTTGCACCAGGTGCCAACGGTGGAGGAATGATCGCACCCATTGCACCTACTCTGTCCATTCCTTCATCATTGTCATCAACCTCGTATTGGATAGGCCGTTGACCATACCTTCCTCAGACTGGATGGTTTTTATTAAAATTTTGCTGCACTGGTGTAGCAATTTATTCTGATCGCCTTGGGTTTTGAGGATTCAACAATTCCTCATCACTCAAGTCTTCATCATCAAGGTTTAGATGACGTACTTATTGACCCTCGTTCTGTACGTTCACCTGAGCCCTGGCCAAGGCTGCCAGTCTGTCAGCCTCTTGTTATTCTGCCATTCTCCTGATCAGCTGCGGTTCTGGCTTAATTGGTAATAACGGTTCTCCAAAACTTCTTGTTTTTGGTATAAACAAAAAGGATCCTACAATTAAACAAAAACAACAAACAAACGTAAATCTAGGAAAATTAACTAACAGTCAATTAGCGTACACAAACTTTTAGTTTACAACCGTAATCCCCGGCAACGGCGCCATTTTTGATAACGCTCAAATTACACTCTTGAATGGGTGTAAGAGATCGTTGTCAATATAAAACCAACTAGGTTGTGGTGGAATCCCATAGGGAATAAGGTGTGAACCCAAGTTGTTTGCGATTTAATTCACTGATAGTTTAATGTTTCCTGAAATGGGGGTTTAAGTTTCACGAATAATTGTTTGTCACTTTAATTTTGATGTTTGTAATCAAGAGTTTATAAAATAACCAGAATTATGTTCACTAGGACTTACGGTATATGATAGATGCTAAAGGTGATTCAAGATTCTCATGGTGGGTAGGATAACAAGCTATCTTTATCGATGTTATGCTCAAATGTCTCTCGACCTACTTAAGTGTTTAATTTCATAATCCTCTCAGACTTAGGGAATTTCAATTCATTGCCCAGATTTTACCTCAGGCTAACCAACCTTGTTACAGCGCTGATTATGAAACAAAGTATTTCTGAGTCCCTGTTGATAATTCACTTCCTACTATATTTGATTTATTTCTCAAGCAAATCAAAGCAGGTGTATCTACTGTTTGCAACCAACAAACGTTAATTAAAGTTTTAGAATTATCAAGAAATCCTACCACCTATTGAATCTTGAATACTTAGCACCTTATCAAGACCTAACCCTAGATCCCATAATTCAGGTTAATGGAGTTTAGCCACTCCTAATGCAATAAATAAGTACACAAGTTGATTTTATAGTTGGGCAGATTAACTTACAATGATGATGAAAATCAAGAAGTGTAACTTGAACTGAATCTTAATACTAAACTCCCAAAATATTTACGACAATCTTCTCTCAATAGTAATGTTCTAGAGCGTATTGGAACTTCAGAAAGAGAAAAATCATACACAACGTATATTGCAAGATATGTCAATTGATAATTAGTAAACCCTAAAAGCTTCTATTTATACTTGAGTCTAATTAAGGAAATAAAATAACAACTAAAGTAAATTTCTCGGACATGTGACGCCATTAGTTGACTCCTTATCAAGGTCCTGACGCCTTATCAAGAATGGCGTCATATTTACTTCAATGTTGACAAGCTCTGCCTAAGGCTGATGATGTGGATAACGACGTATCAAGAGCCTGATGACATATCATGGATATCATAAGCTCCTCTTCTCTTTTTATAATTTCTTCCTAAGGCTGACGATGATCCTGATGCCTTATCAAAACTCTGACGCCTTGTCACAAAATATTGTCATAATTTCTCTTCAACTCCCATTCTCTGGTTAAGTCTGACAATGGTCTTGATATCTTATCACCATTATGATGACTTATCATGTATGTCGTCAGCCACACTTGTCCTTTATTTGCTTCAGAATTCAACTTTTTTGCTTCAATTATTATTGGTTCCCCTGCACCTTATCTTTTACAAAAAAATTAAAGTAAAACCAATCAAATACTACTAAATTTTCTTAAGACTTCACAATTATTCATGGCTAGAAGCATACAATATGTTAGCATTTTCTCACACATCACGTTACAAGCTTAGAAAGTCCTTTGAGATCTCCGACCATTTGTTTTCTTTGTAATGGTCATTGAAACTAGGGGAAGCCTATGGTATAACACTTGTTTCTTAGAGATTTCTTTTATGAGGGAGAGATTTGGACACTTAAAACTCCGTGTTGCATATCTTGTTGCTCGGTGTGTAAAAAAATTTTCTTGTAAGGATGGCATGTTAAACAAGTTGAGGTGGGTCATTTTTTCACGTTCTGAATGACGAGGAAAACGAAGTATGACTTAGTTAAGTCAAATGGTGAGTCACTTCTAGAGCATTAGTGGTTGTTGCTTGATTTCTCTTTGAAGTTTTGTGCATCATTTGATAGTGCATCTTATGATGAGGGGTATAGTAACAATAGCATAGCACATATGCAATGATCTACTTGTGGTTGCGATTAAAATTGAGTTCATTGTGATCTTTTTGTCATAAAGGTTGGGCTTAAATAATTGTGTCTCATGGTAAGAGGTAATGATGCTTGAGGACAAGAAAATGTTTACATTGGAGGTGTTGATGAATGGTGATTTTACCACTCATTCGCACTCATTGTTCGTGCGTATTGCCCCATTCTGAATGAATAAATAAGACATATTTGTGGTTAAACGCACTAATATCTACTCTTTGTAGGAATAAAGTTAAGTAGATCAAATGATGTGGATTGAAGCATAAAATAATCAAAAGGGGGCACGAAAAGTGCAACTAAAGTCTTGGAGCAGAAGAGCCTTAGGTATCGCAGTCGCGGTCTGTCACCCGCAATTGTAGTGGTCAAGAAAAAGTCTTCCAACTGCATTCACTAATGTTAATCGCGGTTGTGTATCCACATTCGCAGCCACACTTGTGTGATCGCGGCCTAGCGGATGAAAGCAGCTGAAGGGAAAATATGTAATTACACGTGTTGATCCCAAATTGAACAAAATGACCCAAATCCTTAATTGGAAAACATTCCATCTTCCTAATTTTTAGGTTTTAGCTATAGACTTCATAGCCTCTATTTTTGGAGAAGAAAATATTGTATAAATTTTGGGTGAAGAATACATTGGACACTTTTTAAGTGGACGATTTGCTCAGTTCCATTGTTGATATTGTAGGAGAGCCAAGTTTTAAGCAACATTTGCTTAGATCTTTAACAAGTTAATTCAAGGGAGATTATGGGTATATCTATTCTTATTTATCTTATGTGTAGCTAAATCTACCTCTTGGGTTATATGTGAATAGGGGTTTAAGTGTGTAGGGGTTATTATTGTTAGCATCTATTTGGTAATTCATGTTTATGGGTTTTAGCATTGCTATGCTATTTTGGGTTGGGATTAGATGGGTGAAAGTCCTAAATACCCACATGGGTTTGACGAATGAAATCTCCAAGCTCTAGAAAGTTCAAGCCCATCTTCAAAAAAAGGGTTTTGGTTGAACTTTAGGAATCCATATCATCCTCGAAAGAGGGATATGGAGACCAAAGTAATGATAGACAATTATATATGTAATGTGCTAAATTTTTACTATCTTAGACATAAGGGTGAATATGAGGTTGACTATACCATGGGTATCATCCAAGAAATAGGTATGCCTAGATTGAAGTTGTGGTTAAAAATTGTTGAACACACCTATTACGTATTCGAAAGAATCAATGGGTGAAAGTTTGGTGTTTTGTCGAAAGACTAGAATCAAAATCTATAACCATGCCTACCTATATTTGACTTACTAAATTGATATTGATTACTAACTCCCTCATGTCACTCCCTTAGTAGATCATAATCCCAAGATTCGTGCCTAATTGTTAAACTCTAATTATTCGTAGCCCCAAATTTATACTAGAAAAACCCAAAAAGAAACATTAGTGTAGGAACCTATCACCCCTATTTTAACTTTTTTTACCATTTTTTTGAACGTAACTTATATCTATCATTTTAAATTAATTTGATGGTCATTCTTATTGTTCATCGTGGATTCGACCCCAACTCCCAAGTTTGGTAAATATAGTGATGACAATCGCCTTGCACTTAATTTGACGTGTAAGTTGAGCGTTATCAAAGACCTTTTTTGATGGAGTCCCAACAATCATCTGGTGGAACTTTTTTTAGATCTCTAGGTCACCATCTAGGATGATAGGATCCAGCTCTGAAAAAATATCATCGTGTAGTAAGAGGTAGGAACTAAGTTTATCATATCAGTAACATGTGGGATCTTCATTCTTTTGACCTACAGTGATGTCCTTTGGGCTTGTTTGTAGTGTATAATGGCTTCATTCATTTTACATGAGAATTTGGAAAGGTCAAATCTCTGCTCTTCTTCTTGAGTTGGACTGAGTGACTTGGATGTATATGAATGGGGTGGGGACATAGAAATGGGTTGGTTTAGATCTCATGGTGATATGGGAGGTATGACATATTCTTAGATATTTTGTGGATTGGTACTGGTGTATCTCAAAAGGGTAATTTCTTCCTCAAGTGATGCCATTTTTATTCGTTATTAGTCAATGAAGGCTAGTTTTGAGGTTTCTAGAGGACATGTTGTAGACTGAATTCTCCTTTTTTTAGGAACTCTATGATTTTGGCATAACCCGAATCCTAATATTCATCCCACCGTACCTCATTTTCTTTGTGATTTTTTAGCTAAGACTTGTCACACTCTTCATAATTACAGTTGCTAACCCATAGACAATATCACGTAAAAGGACACTTGAACCAGTAGTTGCATCCCCACGATTGAATTGTTGTATGTAATCATTATCTCTCATAGATATTTCAAGTAGGTGTGAGATATTTGTTGGTTCGAAACTATCTTCCATCAATTATGTATCAGTAGGGATAATTATGTGGACAGTCAAAAATATGAGATGAGGTTTAGTATTTTTGGGTATAATGATTGAATATGTTAAGAATAAAAGCTCAACCTAATATAAGTATTGACCCACTAACATGGAAGAATTGTAAGCAATTCCTCCCTAGATACTTGCCATGAGATTTGTGGGCCTAGGGTAGTGCTATGGGTGGTATTTATAACTAAAAACAAAGAGCTTTTGTTGCATGTCATGGATAAGGTATAGTCATGGTTTTGTATTTGCAAAACAAATTGGTAATGTATTAGCAAGCACAAGTTAATAGCATGCAAGGTTTCAAGGATTTGGACTTGGATTTTTAGATCCTCAGTAAATAATGGATCTAAAAGGTACATGCTAAAGTTTAGGAACAAAGTAGCAATGTTTATCCCATCATCTAGGGTAACATGTAGAGTACCCAAATCTCCATGGTGGTATTTGCAAAATCTCGTATAAAAGAAAGACATACCTTTATTATCTGGCCTTTACTTCCATAATGAGTTAACGCAATATGAATAGTACAAGAATAGATATAGATATAGCCATGGTTTTTCCACTTTTGTGGGAATTCCATTGGCATCTGCAGAGTGATAAATTGTTCAGTTGGAGTCGTAAGGATATGTTGGCCAAGTGTTGTCGCAGCAAAGCACTCCTTAACTCCTTCTGGCCTATTTTGGTGCAAATAATCAATCTGCATCCATGGATTAAATGTTTTTTTAACAATGTCAAAGAGGCTAAGGTAGTGGTAGATATGTGAAAAAGATATCTTATTCAGGTTGCAACACATCTACTTCATAGAAATAGTCATTTTTACATGACAAATGTTTATTAGTGGTTGGAAGTATGTCTAACTTTGGTAGAAATTTAAACGGATCGGACAAACAAAATAAAACTGGTGAATATTGTGAAACAGATATTTTTTATTCTTTCTGGATAATAAAGACTCTCTGTATTTGTGCTAAAATCTTAGAAATGTAACTATGACTTGATTATGTACAGGACTCAGGATAATAAGTGGAAAAACAAGGGTTGGGATAAAGGAAAGACTAAGACTCTAATATTTATAGGACTTTGGTAACTGTATAGTTAAAGCTATGGACTATTTTAAGGCTAACAACTAAGACAAAGTAAAGTAAAGATTAAAATGTAAAGTTGCCTCATGTGCACAAACAACGGTAGAAGATATTATGCCAACACTTGCTTGCTCTGATGGATGAGATCAACATGTTCACGGAGAGAATCAACATCATCTCTGAGATGGAAATGACTCGTGTCGAATAGAAGATATACCCATTCAAATAGGACAAACTCCTTCTGTCTATTTCCTTTATGGAAACCAGAGCATCAACCACAATATTAAATCCTGACATCATCCCCGGTGATCAATGGGTTCCTCACTTGTGAACCTTTGGCACAACATGAAAAGGCATAGTTCTCACAACAAGGGTTATCCTGATGAAAGGTATAACTTTCATGGACTAACACAAGAAATATTCTACTATACCAAGGTTGTTCTAGATTGCAGATAAAGATCCAATTAAGACGACGGAGAATCAGCTGATAGAAGAATCCTTTGTGGAATCCCACTAAGAGTTTCTCAAGAAGAATAAAAATCTCTTATGGCAAAACTAGGAATTCTTCATCAGACTTTCATTCAGAAAAGAGAGAAAATATTAATCCCACAAAGGCAAGTATTCAGTTATGAACCCCAAATATCTTCATATTGAAAAGAAAGAGAGTGAAGAACTTTTGTAATTTGAGTATAAACTCTCTCTCGTGCTTTCACTCTTTTAAAGTGATGGGTACTTCAACCCTTTAGGTCGGAGTAGTGGGGTAAGAAAACACTCCAACAAATATACTTGATGTTATTATAACATGAAACTCTGAAGTACTTTCCATAACTATGAAATAAAGTTAGATCTATCCTTACAACATACAACTATAAGCCCTTTTCATATTTATGAAACAAAATTGGCTTGATCTTTATGATAGCTTTCCAATTCGCTTTGTCTCTGTAATGCCCCAAGAACCTATCTCGAGATGTCACACGGTGCTTAAGAACATACACAGCCTTAAGCTAACCCTCTGATCCTGTCATTACTCCTATAATTCACCATGACAATAATCAAGCGGTAATAAGGAAGAATAATCATGCCATGAACATACTGAGATACAAAGTAATACTATCCTGTACAATTAAAATACTAACGCTCTATACATACTGGTACTCTAGTCTGACAAAGCCTCTACTACATAAGACTGAAGAGCCATTGGGACAGATCCCCAACTGACTCATACTGAATGGAAAAATAAACAACCATCAATTAGCAAGACAAAAATCATAAACATAGTTCCTCGAACCATGAGGACTCACCAACTGCAGGAATATAGATGAAGGTACTCGTAGATCACTGTCACGGCTGAGACTGAGCACCTGAACCTATATCGCGAGGAAATATAGAATAAAAAATAGTATGGGAGTCAGTACTTGGGAATGTACTGAGTATGTGGGGGTGGATGCAACATTTTAAATAATATCATAAGTGTATAAAAAAATCATGCATGCCGACAGTAATAACTCTCTTCGCTTGAATTATCTGAAACATTATTTCCATAAATCATCATTAATAACACATGCTTCATAAATCTCATAAATCATTCAACTCAACTCAAAAGATTTGACTCATGACTTAGAGTGACTCGGTAACTCAAGGTATTTAGATCATTATGGGTTTGGGAGTTTCTTATAACCGACATAACTACTCTATGTGAGCCGCATAGAGTCCAACGTTTTACCCTTCTAAGGAGAAAACCCCACATTGGCAGGGGTGTCGTACTCTTGCCGGGGAGTACAACCTAAATCTCATCATCAGAATCGCATACTCGGCCTTTGGCCCACAATTATCAACATCAATCCTACGATGGTACGTAGTTCTGGGGAAATACCAAATTTCCCACTCGGTGCTAAATACTCCTCCTAGACTCAGCTTAGAATGCGTTAGGAAATCCACCTCAATCAATATCAACTCATGGGTCTATCATGATGACCAAAACAACTGTATATCTCATCGGTAAATCATATACAACTGTGGATTCCTAACTCAACTCAAAATCAAACAATCTTTCTCAACATCAAGTATCCTTGCTTATCAAATCATTTCAAATACCAAAGCTTCAAGGAAACATCATCGGACTCATTCTTGACTTTCAATCTCAAGTATCGATATGTATTCAATAGTCAAATCTCTCATAGAAAAACACAAATCTTGACACTTATCATAAATCACTTAGAAATCATTAATATATATAATGACAAGATACAACTCATGGAATATATACTCAATTTAAGAAGCATGATGGTGAAATAACCATAAATATCAAGCTTATTTAACCCAAGTCTCATAAATCATACATAAAGAAATTTGGTGTAAACCCACTTGCAAAATCATGTAAATCAATAATAGAAAGTAAATCTTTAGGCACAAGAACGAAAGGAGTGCTCTTGTTCAAACCCCACATACCTTAGATTTTGATTTTGAAGATATAGAAACTTGCTTGAAACTTCTTTCTCACACTTTTAGACCAAGACCTTTCTGCCCTTGACTTGAGGAACTTAGTTCTTGAACAACTTGAAGAAATTTATGGGAGTTTTCGTGAATTTATTGGAGATGATTTGATTTTTGGGTTTCGAAGAAACCCTAGGTTTCTAGAAAATTCTTGAAAGAAATTTGGAGAGAAATAGAGAGAAATGAACTTCTCTTCTCTACATAGATATATATATATATATAAGGCCACAAGTAGCGGATATGACCAAGATGCCCTTTTGAAAAAAAGTTGAAATTTATTGATCGGGGCCTGTGACGGTCGACCTGACGGTCCGTTAGAGGGACTGACGGTCCACCAAGTCGTCCGTCAAAACTGGAACATTCTCCCTCGACGTGATGGTTGACCTGATGGTCCGTCAGAAAAGTGATGGTCCACCATGTCGTCCGTCACTTGAGGGCCAGAAATGAGACATTCTGTCTCGGTCTAACGGACACCTTGACGGTCCATCAACTTTGTGATGGTCCACCACTTTGAACGCCATACGACATCCCAAAAAAATAGATACTACCTTTGATTGATGGGACACTTGACGGTCTACCAAGGACCTAACGGTTCACTAGGTCGGCCGTCAAACCTGGGCGATCATATAGCATTCAGTAAAACGGTCATAACTCACTCATCCGATATCGGATTTTGATGAAATTGGTATCGATGGAAATCTTATTCAATTATCTACATGACCAAAAGTGTAAATTAGAGAAATACAACATGGTTTAAACATAAATCATTTTGGAAGTCATATATCTATTCAAAAGACAAATTTAGGCTTAAAGAATGATCGGGGTATTACAGTCTCCTTTTAGGAACACATATATTTAAGCTCTATAATAGTACACCCTTTGTTCGATGGATGGTTGAGGGAAATAGGAAGTGGGAGAGTCATTGTAAAACCCGTGTATGTTATATATAGAACAATTATATATGTACTGGTAGACTAATGTTTTATTAAGTTCCATGACAGGCAAAGTTAAGCCATCCCATTAAGGGTTGCAAATTCATTATTCATGGAAAATTATTTTTTAGTAGATGTGTATCTTAGTCGTAAGAAAGTTGTTGTGTGTTGATTAGAATATTTTATTTCATATGTCAACTATGGAGAAACTCAAATGGAAAAGATAAAAATAAATATGAAAAATAATCAACAAGGTCAGTACAAAAATCAAATTTTTCATTGACACCATAGACCAGTCTCTAATATTTCAAACATATTTGTGTTGAAAAATAATCAGCAAGGTATTTGTGTTGCTGAAGAGTACTACATCATCGATATAGACCAATGATGTATACAGGGTTGGCTAGAATATCTTAATCACAGCCTTTTGGAAAGGTGAAATGTTGTATTAAGAGTTGTGTGATTGTTGTGTACTAAAATCAAGAACAAGCTAAAATAGAAAAGAATGGTAAGTTTATGGCAGATAAGTGGTTTCAAGAAAGGAATTGATGTATTTTAAGGTTTAATTATAATAGACACTTGTTTAACTCCGTGTTTATATATGAATTAGATGTTTGTGATTTTCTATGAGACTTTAATTGCTATTACTGACTGCATCTTTCATTGAACATTTGATATTGAAATAAAGTTGAGATGGTATTGAAATGTAATATTGATATTGTTTGAGTTGATATTGAGATGATATATGGAATGGTTGTCATGCCAACATAGTTATTGGATGTTGTACCATACCGTTAATGGTACATGGATTGAGCTCATCTCCGGCATGTCATATCGAGAGTCCTTTCTAACCCTAGTATATGTGTACATCTTGCATGTATATAATCATTATTTTTTTTGAATTAAGTATATATTTAAGAAAAATTATATCCCTAGTTTTGCACATTAGTTGAAGATAAATCCTCCTATATGAGAGGCAATGAAAAAGGAGATCATCAAGTGGTTGCATGCTGGTATGGTTTACCCTGTTACCAACGACAAATGGGTGTTTCTATTTACACGTGTAGAATAAGGGTAGAATCATAATGGTTTAAAATGAGAAGAATGAACTTATTATAATGAGGCTGGTCACTAGTTGGTAGGTGTTCATGGATTATAGGAAGATGAATGCATGGACTGAAGAGGATCACTTTCTGATACATTTAGCAAATAAAATGTTAGATTGTATTGCTGGTAGAAAGGATAGTGTTGTTTTCTTGATGGTTATTCGAGTTACATTCATATTCTAATTGTTACTCCTAAAACCAACAGAAAATATTTTCACTTATCCATATGGGACATTTTATTTCAGGAGCCTTTCAATTTGTGTAATACACCGGTGACCTTTCATGATTATATAATGTCCACCTTCTCTAACATGGTGGAGGATAATACTAAGGTATTTATTGATGATTTTTTAGTTTTTGGTGATTCTTTTAAAGATTGTTTGGCCCACCTAGCTATTGTTTTAAGAAGAATCAGAGATTTTAATTAGGGGCTAAATTGGGAGAAATATCACTTGATGGTTAGAAAAGGGATAATGCTCAGGCACAAGATTTCATAAAAAGGGATTGAGGATAACAAGGCAAAGATTAAGGTGACTTTTAAAAACATGCCTCCATT
Organism: Capsicum pubescens; assembly: GCA_030864215.1. Classification (NCBI taxonomy): domain Eukaryota; kingdom Viridiplantae; phylum Streptophyta; class Magnoliopsida; order Solanales; family Solanaceae; genus Capsicum; species Capsicum pubescens. Next base: position 148,489,445 of record CM061543.1, on the reverse strand, counting down.
GATTTCTATCAAAGGTATTTAAAGCTTTTTGGGGTATGCTGGATTTTATTTTTGGTTCATCAAGTATTTCTCCAAAATGGCACATCCTTTGTGCAAAATTGTTAAAGAAGGAGGTGAAGTTCATTTATAATGTTGTATGTTTAAAGGCGTTTGAGTGTTTGAAAGAGAAGCTGACTTTAGCCCCAGTTATTATTTCATCTGATTGACCCATACCTTTTGGGGTTAATTGTTGTGCTAGTGGGGTGGCACTAGTAGTAGTCTTAGGAAAAAGGCATAAGAAGATACTTCATCCTATCTATTATTCTAGCAAAACACTTAATCCAACTTAGAAAAATTATACTGTGACCGAATAGGAATTGCTTTTTGTAGTTTTAGCATGTGACAAACTTTAATCTTATTTGTGAGGTATAAAAGTCATTATGTATACTAACCACATAACTTTTAGGAACTTTAAGGTGGGGAAGGATGCAGAGCGAGGTTAATTTATTGGGTACTTTTATTCCATGCCTAAGAGTACAAAAGAGAGTACGCCTTACATACCTTCTTATACAACTTCGACACTAACCCAAATTAATGTCCTACCTTTTGGATTACTTATCTACAATAAAGTACATGCTAAAACTAGTATTAGCAACCAACTAACACATTTGGGCTACTTAACCTCACCAAAATAATAGTCAGGATATAATTCGATAAATTATCAAATCAAGGGTGTTACTAAACCTTTTCTCTTCCAATTATATGTATATACCTTACAGATTCTTATTACATCCCCTGAAAAATCTTTGGCTACATTACACCCTCAAAATAGTATACAATATAAAATGGGAAATAGACATATACAAAATTTGGTTCGATATACACCCTTCTTCTATATTTCATTACAAACTAGTCACACATTTCCCCAACAACAACTCAGCAGTCTCCAACATATACACATAAAAAGTCCAAAAAATCCCTGACTGTCCTTTATCATATCGACTAAATATTGAACACATCATTCCTTTAATTCCTAGTAACAATATATTAGTAATTATTTACCCAAACTCATACATAAGGAGGATAAATGAAGTAGTCCCCTTACCTCAATTTTCTTCAAATTATTCTTTAAAATTAAACTCTTCAAGAACTTGAACTCTCCTTCACATTTTAAACAAAAGAAAAAAGAGAAGTCTCTTAATAACAAACAAAAGTGGGAAGTTAGCATGTTTTATATTCTGCCCTGGACTTATAATTAAGCATTAATAGCATGTGCTCCTAATCTTTCGTGGGAGAACTAAGCTAAACCATAAGTTTTTTCACTTACCTTGGCTTTCTAAGATAAGGATTTCTTTAAGAACTCTAGAAGGAAAACTAGGGTTGTTCTTTATTTTTCTAGAGATAAGTAGAGAAATTTATGAAATATGATTTTTTGTGACTTAGAAATGAAGAAAATGACTGGAAACTTGGCCTTATAAAGGCCATATTTAGGCTTTCTCTTTAGCTACATTTTAAACCTCAAATTGGTCAAATTGGTCCAAGTAGGTGATGCACCTACTTAAGGATTGTAAGCTTCTCAAAGGTCAAATTAGGTGATGCACCTACTTTCTTTATTAGTGTACCAAATAGCCCTTTCAGTCATTGGTCCTTAGGGAAGATTTTTTAAGTGTTGGTCCCTTCGTCAATTTTTCCTTTTTTTAACTTATTTTGGGCCCTAAATTAGTATATTAATATAGGCCCAAGTCTAATCCATAGCCAAGTGCATTAACTTGGTCGGTATATCTCAAGTAGGTGACTCCCCAACTATCCTAATAAAATCAAGCAAGTACCTTAATATTTTATTTCATTTTAAATTCTTAATCCCTTTAATTTAACTTAAAACTTGTATACACTTGGTCACTTTAAACTTTAGATTCAAATACCAGCTTATGATTCTAAGTTAAATAGTTGTATCAATGTTCACTTGATCGCATCACATTAAAATGTATGGGCATTATTGAGAAACCTATTTACTCTTTTAATACTCACATAACAAAACTAGTTCATTATTTACACCATAAGTACATGAAAAATATGTGGTGTTTTATCTTCCTCGTATTCGAAACATTCATCCACAAATGTTAGAATAATTGTCCAACCTAAAAAAGTTCAAGACTAAGTTTAATATTCCAGTTATCATATAGTACTTATATATTTAAACTCACTAGTTATTTCTCTAATTTAGAATCTTGAACTCTCTCTTCTTGTTTGAATAAATAGGGTTTCTTTTATTTTATTCTTTCTATGTGACCTCTTATACTTGTTGGTTCCTTCCAAAGTACTTTTACAATAGCTAATTCTTTATTTCTTAACTTCTTAACTTGCTGATATAGAATAGAGATAGGAACTTCTTCATAGGTGAGATCTTTCATAACTTGTACATCTTTAGTAGGAGTAATATGAGATGGATATCCTATGCACTTTTTAAACAATGAGATGTGAAACACTGGATAAACTGTTGAGAGCTCTTGGGGTAGATCTAACTCATATGCGACTTTGCCAAACTTTTTAATAATCTTATATCTCATATATAATGTGGAATTATCTTTTCTTTCTTACTAAATATCATTACCCATTTCATTGGAGTCACCTTCAAGAATACCTAATAAACTATAGAAAACTTTAGCCCCCTTTTTTTGACATCGGCATATGATTTGTGTCAACTTTTAGTTGTTTCTAGCCGTTATTTGGTCACTTTAACCTTTTCCATAGCTTGATGAACAAGATATAGCCTAAACAAGGAAGGTTCACCCACTTCCAACCATCCAACTGGTAATCTACACTTTTTTCCATTTAAAATCTTCATATGGTGTCATTTTGATGCTTGAATGATAGCTATTATTGCAGGAAAAGTCAACAAGATATAAATGATCATCCCAACTACCTTTAAAGTCCAATACACAATCTCATAGCATATCTTCATGTGTTTGAATGGTACTTTCTTCTTGTCCATATATTTATCTGTGAAAAGTTGTACTTAAATTCACATGTGCTACCAAATTTCTCAAAAAACACTTCCAAAAAATTAAAGTGAATTGAGCTCTCCTATCTGATATAATAGAGATTGGTACTCCGTGTAGCTGAACTATATTTTTAATATACAATTTTGCATACTCTGTAAGTGATCATAACCAACAGAAAATATGTTGATTTGGTAAGTATATCAACTGTTGCCCATATGGAATTAGACTATCGAGATGTGCAAGCCAAACTAGTTACAAAATCCATGTTGATCATGCCCGACTTCAAAATTAGAATATCTATATGTTGCATATAACCCTCTTGTATTTTGGTGCTCTACTTTAAATCTTGGACAATTTGGACATTGGGCTACATATTCTGCAATGTTCTTCATGTCACCCCAAATACACTTCTTTCAAATCATGATAAATTTTAGTTGACCTCGGATGAATAGAATACCTTGAATGTTGTGCCCCTATCATAATCTTCTTTCTTAAATCATCTACATTAGGAACACATAATCTATTTTGGCACTGAAGTACTCCCTCTTGCATAAGCTTAAATGCATTGATCATACCATATTGTACATTTTCCATATGCAATAACAGAATAGGATCTACATATTGCTTCTCTTTCACTTCAGCTACTAATGAAGATTCTATCACATTGCACAATAACACCCTCATCCTTAGTTTCTAGAAGGAACCCCTAAACTATCTAGTTGGTATATATCCATAGTTATTCCTTTCCTTTATATTAAATACCCATAAATACTTTCCACTTATGACTTAAAGCATCGACTACGATATTTGCTTTCCCTAGATGATACAAGATATTAATATCTTAGTACTTTAATAGCTCAAGCTACCTATGTTGCCTCAAATTTAGGTCCTTTGGTTAAATAGATATTGGAAAAACTTATGGTCAATATATATGTCAACATGAACCCCATACAAGTATTGGCATCATATCTTTAAAGAAAATACAATTGATGCTAGCTAAAGATCATGTGTTGAGAAAATTTTCTCATGTGGCCGCAATTTTGTTGAGGATTATGCTATTACTTTACCTTGTTGTCATCAAAACACATCCTGATCCAATTCTTAAAGCATCACAATACTACATTCCCTTATGTGACTTTTGAAAGAACCAATACAACTATAGAAGTCAACTTATTCTTCACATCTTCGAAACTCCTTTCATTTGTGTGTTTCCATTGAAACTCAGATGCTTTGTGTGTTAGCTTTATTAAAGGTGTAGAAATTAAGTAAAATCCTTCAACAAACCTTCTATAATAACATGTCAACCCATGGAAACTACGAACCTTTGTAGGTGTTATAGGTCTTGGCCAGCTCTTCACGGCTTCTATCTTTTGAGTATCAACCTTTTTTCCTTCATTAGATAGAATATGGCCAAAGAATGCCACATATCTCAAGCAAACTCATATTTAGATAAATTTTTATATAACCAACAATCACAAAGAATCTATAATACCTGTCGTAAGTGACTAGCGTTGTCCTCTTTTGAACTTGAATAAACCAGAATTTCATCTTTAAAAACTATCACAAACACATCTAAAAATGGATTGAACACCCTATTAATATAATCCATAAAATATATTGATGCATTATTTATCCCAAAGAACATGACTAAAAACTCATAATGACCATATCGTGTTCAAAAAATTATCTTGGGTATATCTTTCTTTTTTACCCTCACTTGGTGGTAACCCAACCTCAAGTCAATCTTTGAGAAACATTTATCATCTTGTAATTGATCAAATAAGTCATCAATTCTTGGAAGGGTATATTGTTTAATAATAACCTTAATCAGTTATTGGTAGTCAATACACATTCTCAATGAACCATTTTTCTTACGTGCAAATAAAATGGGTGTGCCCCAAGGGGACATACTATGCCTTATGAATCCTTTTTATAGAAAATCTTGTAATTTCTCTTTAAACTACCATAATTCTGTTGGGGTGATTCTATATAGAGGAATTAAGATTAGTTGAGTACCTGGAATCACCTCGATACCAAACTCTATTTCTCATTCTAGAGGCAAACCTAGAATATCTTCAAGAAATAAATTGGGAAATTCATTTACCAATGGAATAGCTTGATGATTGATGGCTTCATATATATATCATTCACTCTAAATAGATGGTATATGTAACCTTTGGAAATCATCCTTTTTTCCTTAAGATAAGAAAAAAATTTACCTATTGGCGCACCAATATTACCCCTCCATTAAAGGAATTCCACTCTACAAAAATGGAAATACACCCTCTTAGTTTGGCAATCTACTATGGCATAACAAGAAGCCAACTAATCCATACCCATTATAACATCAAAATCTACCATTTCTAACTCAACAATGTCTATCATTGTATCACGACCACAAACAATTATTGTACTATTTCAATTAACTTTCCTAGCAATAATAGATTCATTAATAGGTGTACACTTTTCAAATGACTTAACTAGTAGTTCTGGTGTTCTTTTGAAATTTCCATAAACCAATGGAGTGACATATGATAACGTAGAACCCGAATCAATTAATACATGTACATTATGAAAAAAGATAGGCAATGTACCTGTAACTACATACGGAGAATCCTCTAAAGTTTGTTGATCTGCTAGAGCATATGTATGATTCTAAACTCTACCAGAACTAAAAGCTCTCTTAACACCTCTACCACGACCTATAGGATGTATAACCCTACCTAAAGAAGACATCAATGATGATGATGCAATGGTTGATCCAGTAGGTCATGCCATACCGCCCATGACTTATTGTGGGCACTCTATAATCTAATTCCCAAACATATCACACCTAAATAAAGAATTTATTGCAAACTGACATGCACCTAAATAAATCTTTCCATGTTGTTTACATTACTACCAAGGAGGTCTCGATTGGATCAAACTCCCTTACTCTTGATACCCCATTGTTTGTGAATTTTGTCTCTCACTTTATATCCTAAATTGAATGCCCTTAGACCCTTAAAACTATAGTAGAGTACTTGCTATAGAATAAGAAGATGATTTCCTAGGAGTTCTATTAGAAAATGAAGGCCTAAATTCTTTTTCGGATGCCATAAATTTCCTCTTAGATCTGGCCCTCTTTCTGATTCTTGTGTTCTTCTTATTTGCCTACGATCTTTTATTTTTTGTGCATAATCTTGTTTGCTTAATATATCCATATGATTGTTCAAAACTTCAATAGTAATATATATTGCCAATAATGGATCCAATCTATCCACATATCAATGAACTCTGTCATCTATAATAGCTACAACATTAGAAGCATACCTAGCCAAGGAGTTAAATCGGGGGTTGTACTCTCTCATGCTCATATTTCCTTGGAGAAGATTTAAGAACTGATTGTACGAGAATCATGGATCTCAAATGGAAGGTAATGATCAAGAAATACCTCTTTAAACTCTATCCAAGTAGTTGGAGGTCTGGGGATACCCTAAGACCATTTTCAATCTTTATGCCATAAGATAGCCTCTCCTTTTATTCTATATGATCCTAGCTCAACTTTATCTTTACTTGATACATGCATGACATCTATAGCCCTTTGGATTTGATCAATAAAGTCTTGTGGGTATTCATTAATATCTGATCTGGTGAAGGTGGGAAGATCTAATTTAATAAAATACTGCGTTCGTTGACTAGCTACCCTATCTGCACCACTAGAACCTATAATCAAAAAAGCCTATCCTTAACCTTATACAGTAACTTTACAGGTACCATATTCATTAAATCTTTCTTAGTAGCATTAAAAAATGATTTTGAGGTTGTTTCTCTCCCCCTTATCTCTTTTGGAGTTCGAGAAGTAGAAAAAGTATGTGATACAAATTCAACTTGAGCCTCACTTTGATTAGCTTATCTAGGTGGTGACTTGTTGGTCCCTTCTCCGGCAGTCATATCTACTTGCCTACCCATATTATTACTCCTTCTTGTAACCAGACTATAAAGAGCAACAAAAACAGATTCAATGGTCAAATTTAACTCCATTCACACCTTGGCTCTATTCCACGATCTAAGATTCGAAGAAAAAGTAATAACCCTTAGATGTCTCGTAGCCTCCTATTTATAGGCGTGGTACACAACACACCTATAAGAAATATTCTACATAGACATGGCTTTGTAGACTCCCTAGAATGACCTACTCTAATACCATTTTCTTCATGCCTTAAATCCTATTGGGGAGGACAGGCACCCATAGCCATAAAGGCCCAAGAGCACCAACCAATGACCTTGTACATCTCTTCCATATCAATATGATAACCAAAGATTCTTCCAAATATGGATATAATGCATCAATGAGAATAAACTGTGTAGGCAAGCACAAAACTATATATACATGACTTGGTCATTGGGGCCACAACATCTAAAGAAAAACTGCTATCATGCTTAACATTACATTATTATATAAATCCTCTAAAGATACATAGACTTAGTTAAGGTCGGAACAAACCCCCATATTACTCTTCACTACTGTTCAATACCAAAATAGATGTAACAGGATTGGAAAGCCCTGAATCAATCTGGAGCTCCAAAATAGCCACTAGATATCTTATGCTACTCCTGAGAAAATATATTAGCCGAAGCACATGTTCTTGAAGCATAAAATGTAGGTTCCCTTGAGGGACATAAATATGAAAATATGTACTAAATATGAAAGGTTGAAAGTAATTACACATAAACAAGAGCTCAAAGAAATTAAGTACAAGTGTGTAGATAGTGCTAATGGATCACAATAATATATACTTGAGGGATCATGTACATTACATTATTTAATTTATTTTACCATTGTTGCTTTATGTTTTTTGTAAACCATATGATACAAATGACCAATTGATTAGTGGTAAATACACAAGTTGGTAACGGTCCATGCTTGGCTTATGCCCTTGTTCTTCTACCCATATATAAACATACTATGATCGGCCCACAAAATGCTTTATCCCTGAGCTTTCACCCACATATAAAGATATCGGGATTGTCCCATACTAGGCTTATACCCCTGAGCCTCCACCCGCTAAATTTAGATTGCATTAGTTTGTTTGTTTAGCCTTTGAGATTGTTAGTTTGGTGGTCATGACATTAGTATACCTTGGAACAATAATCTACCACTAAGAGAAATGTGAATAAACACTTACTGCAATGTCAATAAGGTAGGGAGTTGTTTGTACATTAATGAAATGACTGGGAGCTAAAATTAACACATTAGTCTTATTTGAATTAATGAAGAACTCCTAAACCTCTCTAATGAAACTAGACATGCCGACTTGATAATAATCACATACTGAGGTATTTGATCATATTAAAGAGTGGGGACAAGGTCGTTAACTACATGGGAGATCACATGTTGCCACTATATATCATTTTCTATAGGAGAACTTAGAAGATTACTTTATAACACAAGTGTTGGATTTCATGCCAAAAAGTACAAAATAGAGTATGCCTTACATACCTTGTTGTCCAACTCCGATATTAACCCAAATTAACATCCTTCCTTTTGGATTACTTATCTATAATAAAGTACATGGTAAAACTAGTACTAGTAACCAACCAACATATTTGGGATACTAACTTCATAAAAACAGTATTCGGGCAGTAGGCCCATAAATTATCAAATTAAGGGTGTTATTGTAACACTTTTCTCTTCCAATTACATCCACGTACCTTACAAATTCTTATAATATCCCCCAAAACAATTTGGGCTACATTACACCCTCAAAAAAGTATACAAAATAGAATGGGTAGTAAACATATACCTAATTTAGTTCAGTGGCGTACCACTACACCCTTCTTCTATATTTCAACATAAACTAGTCATACCTTTCCCCAACATCAACCCGGTAGTCTCCAATAAATACGCATAAAATAGTTCACAAAATAACCCCAACTTTCCTTTATCGTATCAACCAATTATTGAACACACCATTCCTTGGCTTATCAATAATAACACATTCATAATTCTTTACCCGAACTCATACATAATGAGGAAAAAATGAAGAAATTGTCGTACCTCAATTTTTTGCAACTTATCCTTTTAACTTGAACTCTTCAAGAACCGGAACTCACCTTCACACTTTAAACCAAAGAAGATAAGAGAAATTTCTTATTAAAAAAGAAAAGTGCATAGTTATCTTGTTTTTTATTCTGCCCTGGACTTATAATTAAGCATGAATAGTGTATTATCCTAATCTTCCATGGTAAAATTAATCTAAATAATTTGTATTTTCACTTACCTTGGATTGCAAAGGTGAGGGTTTCTTCAAGAATCCTAGAATGAAAAATAGGGATGATCTTTGTTGTTATAGAGAAAAGTAGAGAGAACTTTATGAAATATGATGGGTTTTTGTGACTTAGAAAAGAAGAAAATGACCAGCAACTTGGACGTATAAAGGTCGTATTTAGAATATATCTTTAGCTGCATTTTGGACCTTAAATTAGGCAAATTGGTCCAAGTAGGTGATGCACCTACTTAAAGAGTTTAAGCTACACAAAGGTCAAATTAGGTGATGCACCTACTTGCTATATTAGTGTCTAAAATGGGCCTTTAAGTCAGTGGGCCTTAGGGTAGATTTGTAAGTGTTGGACCCTTCCTCTATTTTTCCTTTTCTTTTCCTTAGTTTGGGCCCTAAATGAGTATAATAATATAGTCCCAAGTCTAATCCAAGTCCATTAACTTTTTCCATATAGCTCCAGTAGGTGACTCACCTACTAGCTTAATTAAGTCAAGAAAGCATCTCAATATTTTATTCTATTTTCAATTCTTAATCCCTTTAATCTAACATAAAACTTGTATACACTTAGTCACTTTAAAATTTAGATTCAAATACCATCTTATGATTCCAAGTTAAATAGTTGGATCAATGTTAACTTGGTCACATCACATTAAAACATACGAGCAATATCTAAAAACCCATCTACATCATCAATACTCGCATAACAAATCTATCCCACTACTTATACCACAAGTGCATGCAAAATATAGGGGTGTATAATGAGCATTAGAGGGAAACAATGAAAGGGACCATTGTGGTCCACCACTATGCCTATTGTCATGTCAGTATGAAGCCAACTAGCATAAACATACAAACACAATTATTGATAAGATATGTGTTGTATATATTTTCTACCGGTCCCTTTATCAAGTTTGTTAATGATCAAAATAATATGAAGCACAAATTACTAAATCAAACACATTACCTTTTTTGGATGATAATAAACTTCTAGACCGATTCTACCTCACACTATGCCTTTTCATTATTAGTTCCTCCTCACACAAAGTTAGGTCCTAAAAAATCTGTTTCTTTCCTCACTATATCAAAATTTATAACTCTGTCATTTCATTATTTTTTATGATAAGAAACGTCTAGACCAATTCCCGCGATACACTGTCTCTTTAGTAATAGTTTTCTCTCACACCAAGATAGGTCATCTAAGTTTTTCTTTTTCACTTACTAAATATAAATTTACAACTTTGTCTCCCCACTTTTGGCATCATTTAAACTATATGCAGTAAAATAAGGTAGTGTTTAAAATAATTAATAACTTAAGATCAACACATAAAGAATCATGACATCAGACTAGAGTACGGAAATTTGATTAATTAATAGAGCATACAACACAGTTAATATCTAGGTATTACAAAAGAAAATCAAATAGATCACATGTACATTACATAACAAGACTTAACAAAGCATGATTAAAATATATGAGAATTTTTGAAAACCTAGAAGAGAGGGATGATTTGAACATGATTTCATCAAGGAGCCTCATAAATGAATAATTATCATCAATAATCTACTGAGTTAGGTCGTCAACCTTATTCTTGAGCTCTATATTCTCAGTTGTAAGTTGATTATTTTGGTCTTTAAGGTTTGCTGAGGCATCTGAACCATACCAGGTACTTGAGTTATCTAAAGATGTTGACACTTTAAAACAACAATTTATGATTATTTCTCAGCCACTAGAGTATATAAATTCTCAAACTCTATGGTAATCTTATCTTGAACTGTAATTAAGATGGAAATCATAGACATTGGCCCCACTTATCCTTTCTTGGGCAAACACTCTCATTCTTATAGAGTGGTGAGGGTAAAGATTTGTTTCTTTGTCAAAAATATCCTTCAGTTGGGTTTTGCCCCAAAATAATTAAATATTTTTTATAGAAGAAAACCATATGTAAGACCATAATTGAGTTCTTTGGTATTACATGTGACGATAATGTGCTCATTGATATAATTGGGGGATTGATTAGAATACATGAATTAAGAACTTTCATATGGAACATGTATATTATTGTGGCAATAGATCTTCTGCCAGTCCTAGGAAGCAACACCATGGTTCACTAGTTCAAACAATAATTTATATTATGGTTTTAGTTCTATTTTTTTCCGTCTTTCACAAGAATTCTTTTAAATCTAACAATCTTATCAAGAAATTCTATTGATGCAAACTTATCCTCCTCGATGTTAATTCCATCCAAAAGATCTTTGAAAATTTCTCCAAGGACTTATTTTACAAACTTAACATCATTCATAGTTGCATCAAGAGAGTTTTCCCTTTCTGAGATTGACAAATCAATATAGAAGTCTTGAACTTATTTTTCATATAGAATATGAGGCTTCTAAAATAGTTCCTATCACTCTTTCACCTCTACTGAGGTAATCACAAAATCCATTTAGGGCATGACAACAATCTCTTGATCAAACACATGTTTATTTAACATCTTTTGACAGCATAACTTCCTACTCTTTTTTTAAAGATAAGGGGCTTCAGGAGGACATTTAATGCCCTTTTTCTTTTTGGACTTAGAAGGATTGGCTTTTCTATATCTTCTAATCCTTTTGATATATTAATATTTAGAGACTTTGCAGTTTGTTGCTTTTACGAGGGTCTTTAGAAGATCTTTCATTTCTTCATTCACACTTCTTTGCTCTTTTATATTATTCCCCAATATCTAAAACTTCATGATCTATCGTAGACTTGTCCCTCTCTTCTACTTCTATTACATTCACTAAAGAGAACCCATATGCCATACCACTTTTTTCAGATTTCTCAATTGATTGGTTGACTTTTTAATTTTCTTGGGAGAAACATCCATAACCTTTTTGTTTTTGGACAAGGTATGAAAACTACTCCCATTTAGGGCTTCTTGCAGTTCTGGTAGTAGTGGATATAGGTACTTTTTCTAAAAGTTGTAGCAATGGATGATCTTCCTTATTGTCTACCATATTCATAAGAGTAGGAGTAGAGGAACAATCCATTATCCCATATGGAATCTTAGACAATGGGGTACCACCCTTCTAAGATGAGATAAGTGAGCAAAGAACCTAAATTTTGATTGTTTCTCATCAAGTTCACTTGGAGCACTCTCATTCTCCTTTGAAGTGGTGAGATTTTCCGCTAGTAAATTATAATGAGTAGAGAGATACCATCATAAATACAACCCATTTCAACAACATGTTATATAATATTTTCTTCTTCCATACATTTCTCATCATTAGAAGTTATCACATTTGAGAGACCATAATATATGTCAGGTTCTTCTGTTATAGGATTATCACCAAGAGAACTCCAAGTTCCACATTTTTTTTCATTTGATACCACTAGTTTTACACCTTTCTAACTTGAAACCTTAGGTTATTGATCCTCAATATTCACTTCGAATGTTTCTCTATACATGTTTTAACAAACTTTTTTTATAGATTTTGAGGAACTTCAATCAATTAGGAAGTATTAGAGTCTAAGAAATTTTCATAGGTAAGATGGGGGATGAAGGGTGGTGAGAGAATTAGAGGACCAAGTAGACCTTTTTATTTAGAATACATCTTGAAGTGAATTAAAGAGATAAATATAAATGAGAGGTCATCGCAAAAAGAGAGTGAGGAATAGAAGAATTTTGAGGTTTTTTGAATTTTTTGGAAAGTTGTCATGGATTAAGAGAGGGTATATAATGACTTAAATTTAATGATGGGATGAGATTTATTTTATGTTCAAGAAGACAATATATCTCCTCAGGAATCTCGAACACCCGATCAAAGTCAACTTTTACACTTAACAAAATTTGGTGCCTGATATCTGGTATGACTGCTTTAACGGTCATGCAGCTATGTTAGCATAAAGCACTTTAGCTCACATGAGCCACTTTAGTTTCCTTGGTCATTTGGCTAAGGACCTCTTTAACAATAAGGGGACATCTTAAGCGGGCAATGCTTTAGCGGTCAGGCGATCTCTTTAGAGTTACGCTCGACCCTGTGAAGGACCACTTTAAGTGAACTAGTAGCTTCTTTAGCGATACCTGGGGAATGTTCAATCCCCTTTCTTCGCCCAACTCCAGAATTCCCTTCACTATTTTAAGAGCTTGAAGAGAGGAAAGAGAGGGGAATTATTCATTAAAATTAAGGTAAGCGAGCCTAACACTTCTTGGTCATTTCCCATTAATTTTACCTTTAATTTTAACCTTATTTCATGATAAATTCTTATAAATTAGGTCTTTAAATCCCTAAACCTTAGGGGTTAATTAGGGCCACAATTTATGCACCATTTGTGCTCAACTTTTGAGCACACATTTTTTGTCGTTCGAGATACCTCATTCCGAATTCAATTTTGGATTTCATTTACGGGCCCTGTGGTCTTGTTCTTGACTAAATTCCTACCTGATCCTTTATATAGAAATATGGATCTTGTTTTATACCTAATGACTGTAAGTTATTACTTTTATAGTTTGGTGGTATATTGGGATTGCGGAGCAAAAATTGATGATTTATAAGCTATTCAAGGACATGCAATTCGACATCAAGGTAGACTTATATCTACTGATCTTCACTAGATAGTATATTATATATATTGAATGTTAGGTTAGAATGTTAGGATGTAATTATAGGTATAACACCATGACTTAGCCGAATTATGAGTTTGAGGTATAGAAGGTTAAATCGACACTTAAGATAAAATACCTATTATGTTTATAGGATCCTATGATCCTAGGTTACTAGAAGGTTAGACATAATTAAGGCTAATGATCGTTTAGTATAAGGTTTACTACTTGACTCGATGGATTATTATATTTCTTGGACTATGGTATTGTAGTTGTTTTGGTTTTATATTATCGGTCCCAGGGCTATGATACGATATTAGTTGGACACTAGGTGAGTGATTTATCCTTGCAAAGGATTTATCCATAGTCTATGGAGATTTATATGTTTATAATTGTATGATGTTGATACTGGTAATGGAAAGCATAGGTTCAGTATGTTCATGCTCACTTAATGGTATGATTTGAACTAAAAACATAGTTTAACTACTAATTTCCTAAAAATAGATTTATTACCATGTTTCACTTTTAAAAAATATTCATTCATAGCGGGAATCATGCCATCTTAATGTATGATTTATGAGATTTTGAGACTAAAGAAGATAATTTATATAATTGACTGAGATAGATTCTGGTCCATAATTTTATTACTTCTATTTACTTTGATCAAGAGAGACTTGTCCCATTCCACTCTTTGATACTAATTTAGTCCTGTAGTTAATATTAAGCAATAAATTTGTAGACTTACACATTTTTAGCTACAATTTGTTTTTTTTCAATTTATTATATATATATCTCTGCTACTAGATGAAAAAGTTTTATGATGATGATGATTATTAGAAATCCTAAATTAGGACCAGGTTGGTGTATATGAGTATTCTCAAACCCCTAGAAGCCCCTTTATCCGTAAGTCATCATGCTAGAGAAGAGGTTGTCAAAGGTCCTACCTTTTAGTGTCTTTGAGAAAGAGGAGATGTATACACTTAGTTATAATATGGATAATTGATTAATTATTGTATCATCGATTTACCTTGCATTCAATAATACGTGCACATTGCCTATCACCAGTATATTTTGTGGTCCGTGTATACATCAGCCTTATAGGGGTTACATAGGTACAGGTTATGAGTATTGTTTATTTTATGTTGTGCGTTGATTGAACCTTCTAGTTTATGGGCTCTGGTGAAGGTATTAATTGTCTAAATTAGACAATTACTTTATTGTTATTAATATGGTTAGTTTATGGTAGGTTGAATATGGACTACAACTGAGATTTGAGTTATGATTCTAATTCCTTTCTCTTATGATTATTTTATTATGAATAATTATCTCATGGTTAGACATTGTTACTATAGACCCAGATCATGCTAGTATTAGTTTTCCTCCTTGATTAGGATTTAAGATGCTAGATTGACTACCTTAGGTTATTCCCTTTGAGTTAGCCTTATGCACCTATATGTATACACATATATCTAGCTATGATATTATCATATATCGCTTTTTTTCTTTGGTTATTGATATTGTATATCCATTTCTTGGTCTTGTATACTACTATATATCCTTCTTCTACCTTTTATTTGTATTTTTATCATTGATATATGGTGTAGTGCTTAGTGCTCGAGTAAAGCTAAAATAGGATAGTTTATCCTTAGTGCCTACCTAGTTTTATTATTTTAGATTCCTGGTTATTTAGATGTAGTTTGCATTTCTGCTTACATGGTACCTATATTTGTATTACCTTTGGAGCTTAATTGGAAGTTTTCTACTAAGTACCCACATAGTTGGTACTCATACTATAATTCTACAGCCTACAGATCATAGTATGAGTTCTTGTCATTGTTATGTGCATCATATAAAAAGTAATGGATAAGAGATTAGGGTAAGCTCCTGACATTCAGAGTATTACTATTCTCTCACTTATGGATTAGACTGACCTCAATGTTGTATTAAGAGATGGGTATACCTATATATTTATTTGGTGCTTTATTTTGTATTCTTATTATATTAAAAGCTCTTGCACTGATTCCACCAGGTTTTGGGACTTTATTATATGTATTAAACCTATATTATATTTATTTTTCCTTTTTCTTTTATTTCTCTTTTAGTCCATTACTAGCAATTTTGGATAATTATTTGTATTACTTACTAGTGGAATAAGTAGCTGCCATCCTAACCTAAGAAATTGGATTATGACAAATTTATATTAGAGCCTAGGTTTGTCAGTGTCTTGGTACAAGATCTGAGGGTCTAGTAAAGTCTTGTGGATCAATGTTGAGATGTTTGTATCCTATATTTTGGAAGCTATAAGACATTCTTAGGAAATTTTATGATTGTATCATTGTCATGTGTCCGTATTTCTATGAACCTCAGTTATATTTTTTACCTTTATTTAGTCTAAGATGGATAACATGAGGTTATCAATTAATATGGATAAGACTTCAACACATATTTCTAGAGCTTTAGCATATCTTTAGACTAGGGAGCCATATATTAATATAAAGATCTTTAGCTTCAACTGGAGGATTTAGGACCTGCCAAATCTCTGATAAAGTATATGTTCAGCCATTCAAGATTTAGCATTAGGGATTTTAGCTAAAGATGAGGTTTGGTTTGTTTATTAGTTCTGAATCTAGAGTTGGGTTCATTGGTATTTAGTAGGGTTCCTTGTTGATTTCAGATTATGAGATTGTGTTTCCTGAGTAGGCCATGCATACTTCTATCTATACACTTCATAGCATGAGATAGTGTGTGGATTTATTAGGGCCTCAGCTTTGCCATTCCATTTTTCATCGGAGCATTTAATAGAAAATGGATCTTTCTTCCCTTAGGTTGCATATCATGAGAGATCCACAAAAAGAATGTATATTGAGACTTGTGAAGGTAACTCTCAAATAAGTTGCAGTGGTCAAACAGGTAAAGTTTCTATCAGACATGATGGAGTATTTCGTATGGATCTTTAGGTTGTGGTGATCATTATGGATTACTGGGTGCATTACCTCAGAGTATTTTGAGAGCTTACCATGGTTGTGGCGAGGTTTTTCACTGGTCAAATGAGTGCCCCAGATGTGAGTTGGTTGTTGGAACTGATTAGCATATGTTCCCTGTCAACCTAGAGTTCCTAAGTTATGTTACAATTATAGTAAGATTGGTCATTGGTTTTGAGAGTGTCCCCTATGGGATTATTAATCATTAACCTTATCTAGATCAATCTCATAGTATTGTTGCACCTTTGGTTTACAACAGTGAACTAAGTACCTCAGTTGGTGATTTAAAAACTCAGTCAGAGTTTGGACCTGCCAGATTCATACTCCCATAGGAACATCAAGCATATGACTTCAGATTTTATGGTTATAGGTGCACCCTTAATTTAATGTCTTTATGTTTTTATTTGAGTTTATTGGGGTTCTTGTTTCTATCAATTATTTATGTTGATTTTTGTGTACCCTAGTGTAGAGTTTATGATTATGTTACTACCCCAATAGATTATTTCTTTTAGTATTAGATAGAGTGGATCAGTATAAATATTTTTAGGGTGTAGCATTTCGGTCCGAGTCCCATATACCTTGGCATATTAGCCTTCTTATGGCCCTATAGTGGTACTTGTTGCTAATTTAATTTTTTGTACCACTTACTCTTTATACTAATGTTTCTATTGTTGTTGTTGTTATTGACATGGTTTGATGTTGGACGATCCTTACTTGATAGATGGTTGGACTAGCATTATCTAGAAAGAATTTTCTTTATTACAATTCTTGTTCATTGGCCTTGGCGGCTAGGTTGGTTGGATGGTTTCACTCTTTTAGTGAGGTGTGGTTATTCATTTTCCACTTTTGTTGGTGATGTTACGTCGAGTTGAGTGGGCTATAGAAGTTAAGTTAGGTTAGACTACCTTGGTTTCTATTATAGTTATAGAGTTGGTGATTTTGGTTATATAGTCTATTTATAAGGTTTTCTAGTTTGGGATTCGTTCTTAAATTTAGTTAGTTCATCGTTCGATAGTGGTCTTGATATTAATATCGAGATGTCTTGGGATTTCCTTTTATGTTTGTTCGATTCATCTTCTGGTGATAGTTGATATTGGTATTGGTATAGAGTTGGATATTCCATTTTTGTCAAGATATGGTTCTTGTTCTAGTGAAGTTTAGGAAGGTGAGGAAAGGTAATATTTTCCTGTGACCACATTTTAAGTTGGAAAATTGAGTATTCATTATTGAGATAGAGTATTGCGTGGACTTATTTATTACTAAGGTTGCATTTCTCTGAGTTACTAGAGCTTTAGATTTTACCAGTATGATTTGCAGCCTTGTTCTTAGGTGTACTTTGATGATTCATTCCCTCTAGTAGATATAGAGTTAATATTCCTGCATTCAACCTGTGGTTTAACCTCCGTTGTGATTCATTTCATAACTACATCTCAACTTTGGCATTGTCAGGGTCCAGTAAAGATATGCCTAATTTTGGATTGTGAGGATGTGTTTTGTGTTTGCCGTTGGTTTAGACTTGCTGGCTTCTATTTTGCATTAGAAGCCTTAGAATGGAGCTTTGGATGTTATGATAGATTTGGAGCATAGATGCTTATACGTCAACGGGATTGATTTTGATGGTTGGGATCAGGTATTCCAGCTTTGGTACTGAAGTCATAGTGTTAGATTGAGTAGTTTGTTTACAACCTCTATTTTCAAATTTGTGTCAGCTGAGCATTTGTTTATTTGCTAGAGAAGCCTACTCTTTGTATACCTATTCGGTCTTCTTCAGTTCAAATTAATAGCGATTTGATTGATGGTCAGGTGATAGCTCATTATCACTTAAGGATGGTTTCTTCTGCTCTTGACATTGACTTTTAGTTTTCATCAAATTTTGGATGATCTACTCAGCGGGAGTAGCATAATCAAGTTAGATTCATCATAGGTTTATCCTCGATTGATGGGACATCCTAGAGAGGATCGTTCAGTGGTGAGTGCTTATGCTTTGGCCCCTCAATGTCAAATTTGAGGGCTATCTAGACCAGTTATAGCATTGGCAGTAGGTTGCAGACAATATTCATTCCCATTTGAGCCCCCAAATAGCACCTTATGGGTTTATCCCTTGGCTCACTATTATGGACTTGGGTGGATCAGCTTCAGCTCTTCAAGGTTAGTGTGATGGGGTTGTGCGGACAGGACTCGGGTGACTTTCTTCTTGGTTTAGAGTGGGTGGTAGGTTTGGAAAAGTAAAGGAAGGTTGTATTTAGATATAGGAGTTAGTTGTATTATTCATGCCTTGGTTTACCTTAGGCTAGGATAAGTTTTAAATTGGTTGTTCTGGTATCAGTGTGGTATTAGTGAGTCATGGTTTAGAATTGCGTACATTAGCCTTCCTCGATTCAGTTGGAGGTCAGTTAGTTGTTGAGCTTGAGCTTCGGTAATTTGAGAAATGAAGCAAGGAAATTGGTTGAAAAAGGATACTTACGGAAAAATCCCTTAGAAGCATTGTTTCATCGTGGAAGTTATCTAGGGATGTCTTGCTAAAAGCATGCAGGCCCAGTACCTCATCCCTTTGATTTTTCATGCTCCTTCTATTTGTTGACTTTTGCAGACGAATGTCCTTTTAGTAGTGGATATTATAATGACCCTCTAGTTTATTTCCTCAATTTATGCATATTTTTGGCATTTCCAACCTCCTATAGTGGCTATAGGTTATTTGTTACTTGTCAAAATTGTTTGTTTGATTATCAAATAGTTCATTTAGGTTTTACGCTTATTTCTCTAGTTTAGAGCTTTTGCTATTAAGGAACTGGTCTTGTAACAATTCTGCTAGTATATGACCTTAGATGAGAATTCCAATAGCACCATCTTCTACGAAACATTAATTTTAGGCGAGGGGGCCTTTGATTCAGGTTTTGGGTCATTCAGACACGTTTTGGGTTATTGGGTGGATTATATGAAAAATAGAACTATAGGTGTGGGAACTATATTTTGTCAAAACAACCTCAGATGAAAGTTTTGATGGTTCCATTAAGTTTGGAATGAAATTTGGTATGGTAGTATAGTTCCTTTACGCACATGGGGATTAAAACAAATACGGAGCACCCGGTTGAAGGCCATTTTGGGACTTAGAAAAATCTAGTGCCTAAGCAATAATCGAGCCTCTTTAGTGGCAAACGCTTAACCACCCATGAGATACTTTATCGGTCTTATCCATTTGGCTAAGGATATCTTTAGTGGTAAGGGGTGCTTAAAAGGGCACCGTTTTAGCAACTAAGTGACTGCTTTAGCGGTACCCACAACTTTATGTAGTACTACTTTTGCAAACTTATAGTGCTTAAGCGACACTTGGGGAATGTTAACTTCCTTTTCTACGCCTAATATCCCTTCACTATTTTTATACTATTTTGAGAGCTAAAAGAGAGAGAAAGTTGTGAATCATCCATTAAAGATAAGGTATCCTAGTCTAACATTCCTTGGTCATTTCCCATTAATTTTCCAGTCAATTTCCACCTTATTTCATGGTGAATTCATAGAAATTAGGTCTTTAAATCCCTAAACCTTAAGGGCTATTTTAGACCCCAATATATACATCATTTATGCTCAACTTTTGAGCACCATTCATTGTCTTTCGAGGGATCTCGTGATAGATTAAATTTTAGATACTGTTTACAGGCCCACATGCATGTTGTTGACCTAAATTTTGACCCATCATTTTATATAGAAATATGGGTCTTGTTTTACTCCTAATGACGTGTAGGCTACTATTTTGATAAGGTGTCATCATTTCAAGATCATGGAACAAAAGTGAATAATTTGGTGTTGATTCAAGGGCTCATAGTTTGGCAACAAGGTAGACTTCTATCTAATTTTCTTCATGAGATACTATATGATATATATTGCATGTTAGGTAAGAATGTTATGAGAAAATTCTGGGTAAAACACCTTGACTTATCCTAAATTATAAGTTCGGGGGATATAAGGGTGAATCAACCATTAAGATTAAATACCTATTATGATTATAAGATTCTACTATTCCAGGTTACTAGAAAGTTAGACATAGTTGAGGTTAATGACCCTTTTGTATAAGCTTTACTACTTGACTCAGTGGATTGTTATGGTTTCTCGAACTATGGTATTATGGTTATGCTAGTTATATATTATTGGGCTTAAGGCCATGATATGATATTAGTTGAACTCTATTTGAGTGATTTACCCTTGAAAGGGATGTATCCATAATCTATGGATGTTTATACACTTATAATTATATTGTGAGGATACTGGTGATGGAATGCATAGGTGCGGTATATTCATGCTTTCTTAATGGAACGGTTCCAACTAAAAACATGGTTTTACTACTGTTTTCCTTAAATGGGGTTTAGTCCAACTTTTCACTTTTTCATAACTGGAATCATACCACCTTAATGATGATTTATGAGCATTTAAGACTAAAAATGATATTTTAGAGAATTGATCGAGATAGATTTAGGTCCATGTTTTTTCTACTATTATTTACTTTGGTTGATAGAGATTTCAACCCTTTCTTCTCTTTTATATTGATTAGTTTCGGAGATGATCTCGTTCAATAGATTTTTAGACTTACACATTTTTAGCTATGATTTGAGTCTGTGCATTTATTATATATATCTTTTTGGTACTGGATGGAGGATTTTGAATATGTAGATGGTTATTCAAAATCCTGGATCTAGAATAGGTCAGTGCTTATGGGTACTCCTGAACCCCTTAGGGGCCATTTCATCTATGATCCGCCATGCCAAAGAAGAGAGGTCATTGAAGTCCTTCCTTCTCGAGTCATCGAGCTGAAGAAAATGTATACATTGGTTATGTTATGGCCCATGGATTGATTATAGTATCATGGATTTACCTTCAATTGATTAATGCATGCACATTTCCTATCACTAGTATGTTATTTAGTCCCTATATCTATATGCCTTATAAGGGGTTGGATAGGTACAGGTTATGTGTATTGATTTCTATAGGTTGTGTGTTGATTGATCCTTCCGGTTTAGGGGCACCAATTAAGGAATTGCTTGTTCGTACTTGCTGAGTACTTTATTATTATTATTATGGTTAGTTCATACCAGGTAGATTATAGACCGGTACTGAGATTCGGGGTATGATTCTGATTCCTTTCTCTTATGGTTATTTTATTATGAATAATTATCTCACCATTAGGCATTGTGACTATAGTACCAGATCATGTTATTATTAATTTTTCTATATTATTAGAATACCTTAGGATGCTAGATTAACTACCTTAGGTTTTTACCTTTGAGTTAACCTTATATACCTATATGTATATACATATATCTAGTGATGCTATTACTATATATCCCTCTCTTTCTACAGTTATTTATGTTGTATATCCATTCTGTAGCCCTGTATACTATTATCTATCCTTCTTCTACCTTTTATTTCTATTTTGGTTAGAGATATACGGTGTAGTGCTAAGTGCTTGAGTACTTATAGGATAGGATAGTTCATCCTTAGTGCCTCTCTAGTTTTATTATGTTAGCTTCCTAGATATTTTGTTGCAGTTTATGTTACTGCTTGTATGTTACCTATATTTGCATTACCTTTGAAGCTCAGTCAGTAGTTGCCTACTAAGTACCATGCATTTGGTACTCATACTATAATTTTGCAGCTTACAGATCATAGTAAGGGTTCTTGTCCTTATTGTATACATCACGCAGAGCAGCTATGGTTTAGAGATTTAGGGTGATATCCTAGAATTTGGAGTGTTACTATTGTCTCTCTTATGTAGAAGTCCGATCTCTATGTTGTATTCAGAGATATGTTTATACTTGTATATTCATTTGGTACTTCATTTTGTATTCTTATTATATTAGAAGCTCTTGTACTGATTCCACCAGGTTTTGGGACTGTCTTATATGTATTAGTACTATATTATAGTTATTCTGCGTTATCCCTTCATTTCTCTTGGTAGTTTAGTACTAGAAGTTTCAAACTACGAGTTAACTTACCTACTAGTGGGTTATAATAGGTTCCATCATGACTTAAGAAATTAGGTCATGACAGACCCTTTGAGCATGCTCTTTGATGAAAATCCTATTATTTTCCTCGATTATAGGGATGATTATGTGTTTGAAACTTGATAATTGTCTTCTTGGGAGTGAACTTATGTTTTTTAATTCTTCTTCTCAGATTAATACTACTCTCTTTAAGTACAATATAATAATAACCACTCCTAGTGAACTATCTAATGGTGTAGATCGTGTTAATTTTTTAGTTATTCTTGAGGTCTATACTCTATCTAACCAACCATCCACTATGATATGACAACATCCCTCCTAAAGATGAAAATCTCTTCTTGAAAAATGAAAGTTCTCTTAAAAAAAGAGTGATCAATTGAGTGAAGATAGCGTTGATTTGCTTGAATATTTGAAAACCCCAACTAATGATTGTTCTTATAAAAATTATTTTGGTTATGATCCTTTGTATGAAACCCCACCTTTGTTTGATGTATATGTTGATTTTTGTGGTGACCTGAGTTATGTTATTCTTGATGCTTGTGGTGGGTTTTATCATATTGGGGGTTCTTCTACTGAGAATGGAGGTGTTGATTGTTTAGAAGGTGATACTTCTTCTTTGTGTTCTTCCATTATTGAGTATAATCATAGTGATGATCTTGAATCTTATAGTGATTATATGCATGAAGGTACCTTAGTTGAAGTTAACTTGCATGACAGTTTTCTCTACTCTCTACTTGCTTATGATATTGTTAATGGTTGTATAGAGAGTATGTATAATTTTAATTTCGGCACCCTTTGGTAAAATAAGTCTCTATACTACCCATATTCATAGATACTTATGGTGACCATTTGGAATGTGTTGTTTTCATACACCCCACTTGGTGCTTGGTCAAGACAATAAGAAAGGTTTGGTTGGATTAGTTGGAACTATTCCCTATGGTGGATAGTATTTCTTGAGGATTTCTAATCCATTTGAGGAACCAAAGTTGTTGAAGGGAAAGATATCCCACAAAGATTAATGTTTTGAAGAGGTTATGTGTTTATTGAGACATAGAACTAATCTGAGTTTTCATGAGTGGTTGATTAATTTCCATGGTTCCTTTAGCTTTCCCACTTGTCAAAGTTTCTTAAGTGGCCAACTAAGTTTTATATTAGGGGGCTAACACACCCTTGATTTATCATTTTTATGTATGGCTATATGTTAAGTGTGTTCCTCCTTAACTTGGTAAAATGTTTGTTCTTACTAACCCTAACCCACATATAATAAGGATATCGTGTTTTCTTGTTTATCCAATGGTTTTACAAGGTTTGGATTCGAGGTCGAAAACTTTTCAAGAAGGAGGGATGATACAAGACAAATCGGCGTTAATCTTTCAAGGACTATACTTCAAGGCCGACACAAAGGGACCCAAGACTCAAGCTACAAAGAGCTTAACACCATAATTCAATGATATGTTTGGAGAACCCTTTTCAAGCTCCCAAGATCTCAACACCACGTGTAGATAATAGATTCGAGTCAGGAGCCGAATTTAACTCATAACTTATACAAAAAAGCAAGATCGACAACTACAAATACTCCAATGAGTATTTATGAAGTTAGATGTTTTTTAAACAATCTTAATACTATTCGAGGAGGTTTTTTGTATTTCCCAATAAATACAAAATGTATCGAGGCCATTAAAGAGGTCGTTGGAGGGTAAAAAGGAGCTCAAAGGCATTCTGTAGTGACCTGAGACTTGACCTATGCCACTAGTTGCTTCATTTTTGCCAGTAAATGTCCATCTGTGTGGGTATGTAGGCCAAAATGGCTAGCTTTCTTGTTTTGTTCAATTGGGTCACTTTTGGGTCCATATATGTAATAAATAACCCATGGCTATATATACTAATTTTTGTAGCTTATTTTGGAAGCTTTTCATGATTGTTATTATGTTTACACTTGTAAGTGTGAGTGTGAGAGCTGGGATTCACTTTTGTTGAAAAATCATTTTGAAAGACGGTTTACTTGGAAGTTCTATTCCCTTATGGTTTATGTAAGTGATAGGTGTTTGATTCTATATGAAAGAGAGGTTGAATTTGATACATTCTTCGATTGTCTTTTCTTATATTCACTTGTGTTTATCTATTTATCCATCTATCCTTCAATTTCTTACAATTTCGATTCTATTATTTCCTTTGTTTTTGAAATCTATTTCCCTTTTATATTTTATGGTCTATAAAAGGGGAATCAACTCCCAAGCAACCAACATTTCAAAAAAAAAGTTTCAACGTAAGCTATTTTAAGATCACTCATACTCACAAGAGAACATTTGTTCGTAAGTATCAAAATTTGTCTAAAAATGAAAGAGAAAATCCTATTTATAGCCCAAGGGATAATTAATAGAACTATGGGCCCAAAAAATGTGAAAAAAATTAGGTGGACAAGAAACCAATATATACTCAAAGTATGAGGTATAGCACAAGGATTAGAAACAATAATTTTGTGCCAAGACAGCATACACCTAATGTATAACCAAGCATCTACATGATCAATTAAGGGTTTGAAACCCCACAAAGTAAAAACTACTTTATCACTCATAAGATATTGACAAAAGGGTTTACCATAAGAACTATGATAATTAGGAAACCACACATATTGGTGTTATGTTTCAATAAGCACAAAAACCTTTCTAATTCAAAAAACACAAGATATTTTTGCATAGCTAAGTACAGGGACATGAACAAGATCATCCAAAGTTAAGATTCCACTCATTGCACTAGCTATCATTGAGAATGGGATTACTTCCAAATCATTACCAAGTTCAAATGAATAGAGTGGCCATAGACATGGGTCTAAACAATTGCCTTTTCCCCCAGGGGTGCTACCAGTACAACAAAAAATATTCTCATCAAAATCATGAGTGCTTTCGTGGGCAAGGAGAGAATAAAGAAAGATGTCACACAAAATGACTTACTCTAAGGTGTCCACAAGGGAATTATAAAGAATTTTATCCTAAAAGAAGAATAAAAAATTGGTACATAAAATTCAGCTTTCACTTATTCATAATCCTTTAAAAGTACTCTCATCTTCGAAGAAGAGATTTTCATATTTCAGAGGATAGTTTTCAAACAAGATATTGTACTTATAGAGAGAAGAATCAATCCAAGAAGGAGAATTAAAATATGTAATTTCACTCATTAAAAGACACTTTTTATGTTTGGAAGAAGTTTTAAACATAAGATCTCCGCTACGAGCCAAGCAAACAATAGCATTATTATTAAAATGCATGCTCAAAGGTTCATTTCTATTCAATTAATCAACATTATGAACATCATTACTTACGTGAGATTCACTAATCATATCACATACATCCTCAAGTAGTGGGATACATTCATAAATAATTTGATCAACACAATTTTCACAAGACAGTGTACTATCATTCAATACAATGGCTTCAACACTAGGTGGACTCAAATAGATCTTACATGAAGATTCAATCTGGTAATCAATAGAATAAATTAGTTTATTCGCACTCGCAACTTGTACATTATCAACATTAGGTATAGACTCATTAAGCTCATGTAAATATAGGCTATCACTCATATTTAGTTGGCTACTAGCCTTACAATAATCTCTCACATTCATTAAAGTGCAAGAGCTATCTTTGTTACGTTGAATCTTATTTGGATGTTTATCTAAGTTGAACATCCCTCTTTTTATGTCCCTCAAATGGTAGCGTATGGATCCTATTTTATTATCTATAGTATAAATCTTCTCTAAGATGGAAGCCAAAGCCCTCTGAAAGGTGGAATTGTGTATTTTACCCTCCTCAATCCTTGTACCTACCAAGAAGACACTCAATAAAACAACAAACAATTTTAGCATTTGCAAAATAAAGTCTCACAATCACTCGTGTTTACACATCTTTGATCTCCTCACAAATGGATCATCTA